>JAZHEH010001828.1:9885000-12285000 GCA_036589455.1 Ateles fusciceps | reverse complement strand
GATTTTTGTATTTTTAGTAGAGATGGGGTTTTACCATGTTCACCAGGCTGGTCTCAAACTCCCAACCTCAGGTGATCTGCCCGCTTTGGCCTCCCAAAGTGTTGGGATTACAGGGGCGAGCCACTGCGTCCAGTGCTTTTATTCTTTATTACTTGTTTATTTTTCATTTCTTTTTTCCTTTGGAAGTACATGAAACTCACGTGAATTTTTTTTTGTTTTTTAAGAGATGGGGTCTTGCTATTTGCCTAGGCTGGATTTGAACTTCTGGACTTGGCTGAGCATGGTGGCTCACACCTGTAGTCCCAGCACTTTGAGAGGCTGAGGCGGGTGAATCACTTGAGGTCAGGAGTTCAAAACCAGCCTGGCCAACATGGTGAACTCTGTCTCTAGTAAAAATACAAAAAGTATCAGATGTGGTGGTGCATGCTATAGTCCCAGCTGCTCGGGAGGCTGAGGTGGGAGGATCGCTTAAATCTGGAAGGTAGAGACTGCAGTGATCTGAGATTGTGCCACTGCACTCCTACCTGGGTTACAGAGTGAGACTCTGTCTCAGAAAAAAAAAAAAATGGGGCCGGGCGCGGTGGCTCACGCCTGTAATCCAAGCACTTTGGAGGCCAAGACGGGCGGATCACCTGAGGTCGGGAGTTCAAGACCAGCCTGACCAACATGGTGAAACCCCGTCTTCAAAAAAAAAAAAAAAATTAAAAGAAAAAAAAAAATGAACTTCTGGGCTTACATGATCCTCCCACCTCAGCTTCCCTAATAGCTGGGAATACTACAGGTGTGAGCCGTACTGTCCCTGGGTACTAGGCCTTCATTATTGATGTGACATATATAACAACTTTTCAAACATAAACAGTTGTATTTTGCTCAGTACTGGGTACTGTTACAGCAATTAGAATAGTAGGTGGTGCCCGGCATGGTGGCTCACACCTGTAATCCCAGCACTTTGGGAGGCTGAGGCCAGCGGATCACCTGAGGTCAGAAGTTCAAGACCAGCCTGACCAACATGGAGAAAACCCGTCTCTACTAGAACTACAAAATTAGCTGGGCGTGGTGGTGCATGCCTGTAATCCCAGCTACTCGGGAGGCTGAGGCAGGAGAATCGCTTGAACCCAGGAGGAAAAGGTTGTGGTGAGCCGAGATTGTGCCATTGCACTCCAGCCCGGGTGACAAGAGCAAACTCCGTCTCAAAAAAAGAATAGTAGGTGGTGCTTAAACCCATTTCTAGAATATCCTTTCCCTCTAGGGCACTGGTTCCTCAAACTTGGCTACACATTGGGTTCAGCAAAACCTTTTTTTTCTTTGTTTTTGAGACAAAGTCTCGCTCGGTTTTTTTTTGTTATTGTTTGTTTGTTTTGAGATGGAGTCTTGCATTGTCACCCAGGCTGGAGTGCAGTGGCACAATCTTGGCTCACTGCAACCTCCACTTCTCAGGTTCAACTGATTCCTCCCAGGTTTAAAAGATTCTCATGCCTCAGCCTCCTGAGTAGCTGGGACTACAAGCATGCACCACCACACCTGGCTAATTTTTGTATTTTTAGTAGAGACGGGGTTTTACTGTTAACGTTAGCCAGCATGGTCTCCATCTCCTGACCTCATGATCTGCCCCTCTCGGCCTCCCAAAGTGCTGGAATTACAGGCGTGAGCCACCTCTCCCACTGGGATCACCAAAGCATTAAAAAAAAAAAAACTCCCAGCACTTTGGGAGGCTGAGGTGGAAGGATTACTTGAGCCTAGGAGTTCCAAATTTGCCTAGACAACGTAGTGAGATCCCCCATTTCTCAAAAACAAAATCTGGGTGTGGTGGCTTGTGCCTGTAGTCCTAGCTACTTGGGAGGCTGAGGGGCAAGGATCTTTGGGTCCAGTCTGAGGCTGCAGTGCTAGGATCATGCCACTGCACTCTAGCCTAGGTGACAGAATGAGACACAGTCTCAAAAAAGAAACAGAACAAAACACACACAAAAAAAAACTAAAGCAAATTTAAAACCAAATGACCTGCCAAAGCTCCAGGCCGATGGCACCGATGTTCTCAAATTCCGAGAGGTCGTACTGTGTCAAATAGTTGGTATTCTTCATGTTATGGTGGAGCCAAATGTCTCTATCAATACCTTCCAGCTTCAGGCCATCCTGCATCAAAAAAAAAAGGGGTGGTCTCAATGACATGGGCAGGGGGAGGGGCAGCCCTGGGGCAGCCCTGGAATCATGCAAAGAGGTCACACACCTGGAAAGGGGGCTTCTGGAGCATCGCGGCCTGCCAGTCCCCATCCAGTTCACCATTCCAGTCACTCTGCCTGCTGGTGCTGGTGTCCAGAAAATGCTTCTCCCAGTCCTTCACAGACATGCAAGGAAAAAGGAAAATCAGTCAGATGCTCATGTATTTGTTGTCGTTGCTTCTGTTTTTGTTTTCTTTCTTTTTTTTTTTTTTTTTTTTGAGACGGAGTCTCGCTCTGTCGCCCAGGCTGGAGTGCAGTGGCGCAATCTCGGCTCACTGCAACCTCTGCCTGGGTTCAAGTGATTCTTCTGCCTCAGCCTCCCGAGTAGCTGGGACCACAGGTGCATGCCACCGTGCCCGGCTAATTTTTGTATTTTTAGTAGCGACGGGGTTTCACCATGTTGGCCAGGATGGTCTCGATCTCTTGACCCCATGATCCGCCCACCTCGGCCTCCCAAAGTGCTGGGATTACAGGTGTGAGCCACTGCGCCCGGCCTCTGTTTTTGTTTTCTGAGATTAGGTTTTGCTCTCACCCAGGCTGGAGTGCCATAGCGCAATCATGGCTCACTGCAGCCTCAACCTCCTGGGCTCCAGGGATCTCCTGCCTCAACCTCCTGAGTAGCTGGGACTACAGGCACCCACCACCATGCCTGCCTACTATTTTGATGTTTTGTACAGTCAGGGTCTCCCTCTGTTGCTCAGTCTGGTCTCAAATTCCTGGGCTCAAGCAATCCTCCTGCCTTGACCTCCAGAAGTGCTGGTATTGCAGGCATGAGCCACTGTACCCAGCCAGATGCTCAGATATGAGAAAGGAATTTTTTTTTTGAGATGGAGTCTCTCTCTATCACCCAGGCTGGAGTACAGTGGCGCGATCTCTGCTCACTGCAACCTCCGCCTCCCAGGTTCAAGCAATTCTCCTGTCTCAGCCTCCTGAGTAGCTGGGACTACAGTTGCACGCCACCAGCTGGCTAGTTTTTTGTATTTTCGTAGAGATGGGGTTTCACCGTGTTGCCAGGCTGATCTTGAACTTCTGAGCTCAGGCAATCCACCCACCTCAGCCTCCCAAAGTACTAGGATTACAGATGTGAGACACTGCGCCTGGCCAAGACAGAAAATTCTTTTTATGTTTTTGAGATGGAGTCTGGCTTTTGTCACCCAGGCTGGAGTGCAATGGCATGATCTCAGCTCACTGCAATCCCTGCCTTCCAGTTCAAGCAATTCTCTTGACTCAGCCTCCTGAGTAGCTGGGACTATAGGCACCCACCACTATGCCTGGCTAATTTTTGTATGTTTTAGTAGAGACGGGGTTTCACCATATTGGCCATGCTGGTCTCGAACTCCTGACCTCATGATTCGCCCACCTCGGCCTCCCAAAGTGCTGGGATTACAAGCGTGAGCCACCATGCCGGACGTATTTGTGCACTTTCTAGAGTTGCGCAGGAAAAATTCCCACCTGGGCTTTGTTGTCTTCAGTTAGCTCCCGGTCCTTCGATTCTGCCAGGGACTTTTCCTTCTTGAGTGATGTTAAGTTCCAGTCATACTCCACACTGCCGGATTCAATCGACTGGCCATCGATCTTCACATCATAAGAAAGATCTGGTCTTAAAATTAGAGTGTAGAGGTGTGTGAAGCCATCAACCTGCACATTTTAGGGGAAAAGCATAACAAACCCTCAATTCTTTTTTTTTTTTTTTTGAGATGGAGTCTTGCTCTGTTGCCCAGGCTGGAGTGCAGTGGTGCAATCATAGCTCACTGCAGCCTTGACCTCCCGGGCTCAAGTGATCCTTGCATCTCAGCCTCCTGAGTAGCTGGGACCACAGGTTCCTAGCACTACACCTGGCTAATTTTTGTATTTTTTGTAGTGACAGGGTTTCACCATGTTGCCCAGGCTGGTCTGGAACTCCTTGGCTCAGGTGATCCTCCTGTCTCAGCCTCCCAAAGTGCAGGGATTAGAGGTGTGAACCACTGCGCTGGGCCATTTCTCCAGAATGTTTTTTTTATCCTGAATATTTCATTCATGAATGAGGACGGATGTGGCCGAAATGTGACTGTCCTATTGTAACCCTCCTAGGGCAAATGATGATATGTCAGAGCTCACAGTAAAAAATGAGAGTGCCCTCCTCTCACTTTGGGGTAAAGACTTCAGGAAACCAGTCAAGAAGACAAGTATCTCTGACGTGCCCCTAAATTGGAAACTGGGAATGGGAGGGTATGTTTACAAAGACCCATCCCTGGCTCAGTTAAGTATTTTACGAATCAAAACTATTTTCTCTAAACTGAGTTATCATCAGACAATAGTTAACACTCATTTATTTTTATACAAGAGCACTTACCTTACACCTGATTAATTTCTTGTTTTCATGATACTGATTCTTGAAATGTAAAATAACATGAACTTTCTTGATATCAAATCCACAAATATCGGGTCCTACAAAAAAAAATTAGCTGTTCTCATTTTCTTTCTATAATGCATCACCATAGAATAGCCATCCCATAACCATTCTTCTTCTTCTTTTCTTTTTTTTTTTTTTTTTTTTGAGACAGAGTTTTGCTCTTGTTGCCCAGGCTGGAGTGCAGTGGTGCGATCTCAGCTCACTGCAACCTGCGCCTCCCAGGTTCAAGCGATTCTCCTGCCTCAGCCTCCCGGTAGCTGGGATTACAGGCATGCACCACCACGCCTGGCTAATTTTGTATTTTTAGTAGAGACGGGGTTTCTCCATGTTGGTCAGGCTGGTCTCAAACTCCCTACCTCAGGTGATCCACCTGCCTCGGCCTCCCAAAGTGTTGGGATTACAAGCATGAGCCACTACGCTCAGCCCATTTTCTTAAATATAATCAGGTATAATCCAATAATCAGATATTCACACAAAGTTATTTATTTATTTATTTATTCATTTATTTATTTTTGAGACAGAGTCTCGCTCTGTTGCCCAGGCTGGAGTGAAGTGGTGCAATCTCGGCTCACTGCAATCTCCACCTCCCAGGTTTAAGTGATTCTCCTGTGTCAACCTCCCAAGTAGAGTTAGCTGTGATTACAGGCATGCACCACCATGCCCGGCTAATTTTTGTGTTTTTAGTAGAGATGGGGTTTTGCATTGTTGACCTCAGGTGATTCACCTGCCTTGGCCTCCCAAAGTTCTGGGATTACAGGTGTGAGCCACTGCACCTGGTCACATGTGCAAATATCTTATTGCTGTTAAAGGACAACGTCCTGGCTTTTCAGTCACTTTTTAGTGTGTTCTGAAGCTTATTTAAATATTCAAAGTGGCCTGTAATCCCAGCACTTTAGGAGGCCAAGGTGGGGGGATCACTTGAGGCCAGGAGTTCAAGACCAGCCTCGCCAACATGGTGACACCCCGTCTCTACTAAAAATACAAAAATTAATGAGAATGGTGGTGTGCACCTGTAGTCCCAGCTACACAGGAGGCTGAGGTGAGAGGATCAGTTGAACCCAGGAGGTGGAGGTTGCAGTGAGCTGAGAGCTGGGCTATGGCCCTCCAGCCTGGGTGACAGAGCAAGACTCCATCTCAATTAAAAAAAAATGCTGGCTGGGCGCAGTGGCTCACACCTGTAATCCCAGCACTTTGGGAGGCCAAGGCGGGTGGATTGCTTGAGGTCGGGAATTCGAGACCAGCCTGGCCAACATGGTAAAACCCCGTCTCTAAATTTAAAAAAATAATAAACAAATAAAAAATTTTTTTAAAAAGCTATGGTATGTGAACTATTTGGATGAAAGTCAACTTGTTCAAAATTGAGACATGCAATTCATTTTCCTTCAACATCGGTCAGAAGTTTTGTCTCTATTCCTAAGCACCTACGCACTTTGAATTTTTTTTTTTTTTTTTTGAGACAGTCTCACTCTGTCACGCAGGCTGGAGTGCAGTGGCGAGATCTCAGCTCACTGCAACGTCTGCCTCCCGGTTCAAGAGATTCTTGTGCCTCAGCCTCCCAAGTAGCTGGGATCACAAGTATGTGCCACCACACTGGAAACCGCCTTTGCAAAATTATGACTGAGACAATGAAACAGATCTAACTCAACTGACTCCATCTTGCTTCTAATGTCCAAGCTGTCCTTGTTCATTCCTGGGCATAGGCTGAAGTAACTTTGAGAGAAACTTAGTTTATAGTTTAAACAAAAATGATAACAGTCCTTTCCCAAAGCAGAGCTCCTTTTTGCCTGGGGACTAGATTGCCTTTGTAGGACTAACAGTAGCCACAAGATGAGAAATTATGGTTTAGGTGTCATGCAACTGGAGGCTACAAGATCCTGACCCTCCCTAAGATGCTCCTAAGATCAACGCTTAAGATATTTTGCAGACCCTCCAATTGATGGATCAGCTGGCTAATCAGCTGGATCAATAAACTGGCTCATCTGATTTTATGGCCCCCACTCAGGAGCTGACTCAGTACAAGAAGCCAGCTTCAACTCCCTATGGTTTCATTCCTGATCAATCAGCACTCCTGACTCACTGGCTTCCCCCATCCACCAAGTTATCCTTAAAAACTCTGCTCCCTGAAAGCCCAGGCAGACTGATTTGAGTCACAATAAAACTCTGGGGCCAGGTGCAATGGCTCCCTCCTGTAATCCCAGAACTTTGGGAGGCCGAGGCGGGCGGATCACGAGGTCAAGAGATTGAGACCATCCTGGCCAACATGGCGAAACCCCATCTCTACTAAAAAGTACAAAAATTAGCTGGGCATGGCGACGCAAGCCTGTAGTCCCAGCTACTTGGGAGGCTGAGGCAGGACAATTGCTTGAACCCGGGAGGCGGAGGTTGTAGTAAGCTGAGATCACACACTGCACTCCAGCCTGGGTGACAGAGCAAGACTACATCTCAAAAAAAAAATAATAATAATAATAAAACTCTGGTCTGCCGCACAGCAAGCTCTACATGAATTACTCTCTCTGTTGGAATTCCCATGTCTTGATGAATCTGCTCTGTCTAGGCTATGGGCAAGGTGAACCCCTTGGGTGGTTACACACAAGCTAATATTTGTTTTATTAAAGTTTTGGGGTTTTTTTGTTTTTGTTTAAGGTGGAGTCTCACTCTCTCTCCCAGGCTGGAGTACAGTGGCACGATCTCAGCTCACTGAAACCTCCACCTCCTGGGTTCAAGTGATCCTCCTGCCTCAGCCTCCCAAGTAGTTGGGACCACAGGCATGGACCACCATACCCAGGTAATTTTTTTTTTTTTAAAGACGGGGTTTCACCATGTTGGTCAGGCTGGTCTTGAACTACTGACCTCAGGTGATCCGCCCGCCTTGGCCTCCAAAGTGCTTGGATTACAGGCGTGAGCCACCACGCCTGGCCAATTTTTTTTTTTTTTTTTTTTTTTAAGAGATGGGGTTTCTCCATGTTGGTCAGGCTGGTCTTGAACTCCCGACCTCAGGTGATCCGCCCACCTTGGCCTCCCAAAGTGCTGGGATTACAGGTGTGAGCCACCATGCCCGGTCCTAATTTTTGTATTTTTAGTAGAGATGGGTTTTCACCATGTTTGCCAGGCTGGTCTCAAACTCCTGACCTCGTGATCCACCCGCCTTGGCCTCCCGAAGTACTGGGATTACAGATAGGAACCACCATGCCCCACCTATGCATAGGTATTTATGCAAATGTCTAGGCTCTGACAATGACTGTGGTTCTCTTCTCTTCCTCCTCAACACCTCACCCTCAGCAAGCTCCCCCTCACACTAATGGCTGGCGCTGACTTATTACAACAAAGTGTTCCAATAGTGTCAGAGTGGGTTTGAGTAAAATGGAACTGTTGAGTTAAAAACTGAAATACTAAGAAAAGTTTATTTTAATCTTGTTTTAACCCCAAAATATGCTGCTTGGCAATTCAGATGTAGTAGACATATGCTATATAGAGCATTTTTTTCTTCTTCTTTTTTTTAATACAGAATAGGGCGGGGTCTTGTTCTGTCATCCAGGCGGGAGTGCAGTTGTGTGATCATAGCTCACTGCCTCCTCAAACTCCTTGGATCAGCAGATCCTCCTGCTTCAGCCGCCCGAGCAGCTAGAGCCACAGGTGCACGCCACCACACTGGGTTTTTTTTTTTTTTTTTTTGAGTCTTGCTCTGTCCCCCAGGCTGGAGTGCAGTGGCATGATCTTGACTCACTGCAACCTCTACCTCCTGGGCTCAAGGGATTCTCCTGCCTCAGCCTCCTGAGTAGCTGGATTACAGCCCCGTACCACCACATCTGTAATTTAAAAAATTTTTTGAGATATGGGGTCTTGCTATGTTGCCCAGGCTGGTCTCAAACTCCTCGGCTCAAGTCATCCTCCCTGGGCAGATGTTTCTGGATATCCATTTTTTCTTCTATTTTTATTTATTTTTTTATATTTTGTAGAGACAGGGTCTCACTATGTTGGTCAAGCTGGTCTCAAACTCCTGGACTCAAGTAATCCTCCTGCCGTGGCCTCCCAAAGTGCTGAGATTACAGGCATGAGCCACTATGCCTGGCTAAGGATGATTTTTTTCTTTTTTAAAGACAGGATTTCACCATGTTGGCCAGGCTGGTCTTGATCTCTTTTTTTTTTTTTTTTAGAATTTGCGTGTCATCCTTGCGCAGGGGCCATGCTAATCTTCTCTGTATCGTTCCAATTTTAGTATATGTGCTGCCGAAGCGAGCACGCTGGTCTTGAACTCTTAACCTCAGGTGATCCACCCGCCTCAGCCTCCCAAAGTGCTGAGATTACAGGCGTGAGCCACCACACCTGGCCAATTTTTTTTTTTTTTTTTTTGAGACAGAGTCTTACTCTGTTGCCCTGGCTGGAGTGCAATGGCGCTATCTGGGCTCACTGCAACCTCCACTTCCCGGGTTCAAGTGATACTCCCCTCAGCCTGCTGAGTGGCTGGGATTACAGGCATGCGGCACCATGCCTGGCTAACTTTCGTATTTTTAGTAGAGACGGGGTTTCACCATGTTGGCCAGGTTGGTCTTGAACTCCTGATGTCAAGTGATCTGCCCACTTCAGCCTCCCAAAATGCTGAGATTACAGGCGTGAGCCACCACGCCCAGCCTGAGGTACATTAATTCTTAAAGTTGTAAGTTACACTATACTTATGTCTATTTCCTGTGGCCCAGTGCGATCCCTTCCCAGTTCCAGCACAAATTTTAATCAAGTACCCCTGGTGTTAGACATTTAATATTTTCCAGAGGTTTGCAGGCTTTTTCTATAAAGGCCAGATGGTAGAATATTTCTGGCTTTGTAAGCCTAATGATCTGTGCCATGAGAACGTAATTCTGCCACTGCTACTCGCAAGCAGCCACCGACAACATACAGATGAACAGAGTGAGGCTGCATTCCAGTCAGACTTCACTCAGGGACACTGAAATCTAAATTTCATCTAATTTTCTTTCTTTCTTTTTTTTTTTTTTTTGAGACAGAGATAGAGTCTCACTGTATCCTCCAGGCTGGAATGTAGTGGTGAAATCTCGGCTCACTGCAACCTCCGTCTCCTGGGTTCAAGTGATTCTCCTGTCTCAGCCTCCTGAGTAGCTGGAATTATGGGCATTTGCCACCACACCTGGCTAATTTTTATATTTTTAGTAGAGCCAGGATTTCATCATCTTGGCCAGGCTGGTCTCGAACTCCAGACTTCGTGATCTGCCTGCCTCGGCCTCCCAAAGTGCTGGGATTACAGGTATGAGCCACCATGCCTGGCCTTTTTTTTTTTTTTTGAGATGAAGTGTTGCTCTGTTGCCCAGGCTGGAGTGTGGAGTGTAGTGGTGCGATCTCAGCTCACTGCAACCTTGCCTCCCAGGCTGAAGCAATTCTCTGCCTCAGCCTCCCAAGTAGCTGGGATTATAGGTGCCTGCCACCACCCTTGGCTAATTTTTGTATATTTAGTAGAGACGGGGGTTTCACTATCTTGGTCAGGCTGGTCTTGAATTCCTGACCTCGTCATCCACCCACCTTAGCTTCCCAAAGTGCTGGGATTACAGGTGTGAGACACTGCGCCCAGTCAAATTTCATATAATTTTCATGTATCGCAAAATGTCATCTTTGTATCGATTTTTCCAACCAGTTAAAAATGTAAAAAAATTTGTAGTTCATGGGTCATAGAAATGCAGATGGTGGGCCAATTTGGCCCATGTCCAAGGTTTACTGAGTCCTGAGGGATTGAAAACACAGGTTGAGGCCACACGTGGTGGCTCAGGCCTGTAATCCCAGCAGTTTGGAAGGCCAAGGTGGGTGGGTCAACTGAGGCCAGGAGTTTGAGACATGCCAGGAGTTTGAGACCAGCCTGGCTAACATGGTGAAATCCCATCTCTCCTAAATACAAAAAAATTAGCCAGGTATGGTGGCGCATGCCTGTAATCCCAGCTACTCAGGAAGCTGAGGCAGGAGAATGGCTTGAACCCTGGAGGTGGAGGTTGTAGCGAGCCAAGACTGCGCCAGTGCCATTGCCCTCCAGCCTGGGCAACGAGTGAAAACTCCATCTCAAAACAAACAAACAAAAACACCACACAGCTTGAGCATCCCAAATCAAAATATTCCAAATCTGAAGTGTTCCAAAACCCGAAACTCAGACTCAACATGATGCTCAAAGGAAATGCTCACTGGAACACCGTGGATTTTCAGTTTTTTGGATTAACAATGCTCAACCAGTAAGGATAATGCAAATACTCCAAAATTCCAAAATCCAAAACACTGGTCCCAAACATTTCAGGTAAGGAATCCTTACCCTGCATGAGGGCTACATTAATGGTGAACAAATAACTTTTTCGGGAATACAACAGACTGGTACAGTTGCTTTTTATATTAATTAGGTTTAACAGTGCTATAAACCTCAGATCGGATATACTCAATACTACTACCTTCACTATGTTAGCAAAGTCTTAGTCGAAAGATCCTGTGAAGTGGGAGGGTTTTCAAAGTCACTGGAAGTGGTAGTGTTGTACCACCTGAACTCACCAAACATAATATAGTACTGTGATTTTTCATTCAGGTTCTTCTGGTCAACGTCTGCAGGAAAGACTTTAATGTAGCCCCCCTCCACAGTCCATCTTCTGCTCATGTTTTACTGTGTACTGAATGACCAGAGTTTTCCCTTTATTGCTGAACGGTTTGAAGCGTGCAGAGATGGCATAGAATCGGCCATTTTGGGTGGTTTGCAGACCTTTGAACAAAAAATACTCATGAACGATGAGGAATGACGTGTGCTCGGTAATGCAGGAAGTTAAATGATGTCCTTCCCTTACTCCCAACCATAAATGTCCGAACCATTAACAGTGATCTGGTACCAATAGAGCACTACACAATACTGCATCATGGGCACGCTGCTAGCAGGCACTCTGCTTCCATACAACTTGCATTTCACACACCTGAACGTTTTTGTCTTAACATATCGCTGTTATTTATTTATTTATTTACTTACTTACTTATTTATTTAGTAGACGGAGTCTCATTTTGTCGCCCAGGCTGGAGTGCGGTGGCACAATCTCGGCTCACTGCAACCTTCACCTCCCGAGTTCAAGTGATTCTCCTGCCTCAGCCTCCCTTGTAGCTGCTGGGATTACAGGTGTGTGCCACTGTGCTTAGCTCATTTTTGGATTTTTAGTAGACACAGGGTTTCACCATATTGGCCAGGCTGGTCTCGAATTCCTGCCCCGGTGGTCTGCCCGCCTCGGCCTCCCAAAGTGCTGGGATTACAGGCGCAAGCCACCGCACCCAGCCAGGTCACCTGTATTTTAAATTTTGTGGGCCATTTGGTCTCCTCCTAACCACTCTACTCTGCCTTTTCAGCATAAAGCACCCATAGACAATATAAATGAATGGATGCGGCTGTATTCCAGTGAAACTTTATGAACACTAAACCTCCTTTTTTGAGACAGAGTCTTGCTCTGCTGCCCAGGCTGAATCTTTGCTCACTGCAACCGACGCCTCCCAGGTTCAAGTGATTCTCCTGCCTCAGCCTCCTGAGTAGGTGGGATTACAGGCATTTGACACCACATCTGGCAAATTTTTGCATTTTTAGTAGAGAATGGGTTTCACCATGTTGCCCAGGCTAGTCTTGAACTCCTGGCCTCAAGTGATCCGCCCACCTCCTGCCTCCCAGAGTGCTAAGATTACAGGCATGAGCCACCATGCCCGGCCTAAACTTTCACATACGTGAAAGCAAATACAATTTAAAAGCCTTAAGAGGGCAGGCATGGTGGCTCATATCTGTAATCTCAGCACTTTGGGAGGCTGAGCCGGGTGGATCACTTGAGGTCAGGAGTTTGAGAGCAGCCTGGCCAATGGTGCCAAAACCCCATTTCTACTAAAAATACAAAATTAGTTGGACACAGTGGCAGGCGCCTGTGGTCCCAGCTACTTGGGAAGCTGAGGCAGCCGAATCACTTGAACCTGGGAGGTGGAGGAGCCAAGATTGCCCCGCTGCACTCCAGCTTGAGTGGCAGAGTGACACTCCGCTTAGAAAAAGAAATAAAATAGCTGCCGGGCACGGTGGCTCACGCCTGAAATCCCAGCACTTTGGGAGGCCGAGGCAGGCAGACCACGAGGTCAGGAGATCGAGACCATCCTGGCTAACACGGTGAAACCCCATCTCTACTAAAAATACAAAAATTAGCCAGGCATGGTGGCACGTACCTGTAGTCCCAGCTACTTGGGAGGCTGAGGCAGGAGAATCGCTTGAAACTGGGAGGCAGAAGTTGCAGTGAGCCGAGATCGCGTCACTGCACTCCAGCCTGGGCAACAGAGTGACTCGGTCTCTAAATAAATAAAATAAAATAAAATAAAATAAATTAAAAGCCTTGGGTGAGATGTGTGCTCTGAGTCATGTAGCTTGCAGGTATAACCTCTGCTTCTTAGATCATCGGTTAAACTTCTTCCTCATTGCTCTTGTTCTGTAAATGGCTAGGACAGACCAGAGACCAGACCTCCTCCACTTGTAACCACTGAACTTTGGTTACAGGTTAACTGCCTCCAGGATTGTCCTGTACCTAACTCAGACCAGATGGCACACAAGATGCCAAGACTGTTACATATTCAGGGTGAAACGTTAAATATAACTTCTCAGAAGAAAAAGACCACCTTGACTAATCGGATCATGGTAATTATGTATCAAGCCTTGCATAGAAAGATGTTGAAATTCTGTCAAGCTTCCCTCAACTTTGTCTATACCAAGGATCCCAAACTTCTACACTTTGAAACACTGACTTCTGTTCTTTGGGATCTGTTTTCCAAACAGTTGTCCTCAGACTTTGAGCTTGAATTAGCTCTTCCCCCACCATCCCCCGAGATGGAGTCTTGCACCCAGGCTGGAGTGCAGTGGCGCAATCTCTGTTCACTGCAACCTCTGCCTCCCAGCTTCAGGCAATTCTCCTGCCTCAACCTCTCCAGTAGCTGGAATTACAGGCATGCATCACCAAGCCTGGCTAAGTTTTGTATTCTTAGTAGAGATGGGGTTTCACCATGTTGGCCAGGCTGGTCTCAAACTCTTAACCTGGTGATTTGCCTGCCTTGACCTCCCAAAGTGCTGGGATTACAGGCGAGCCACTGCGCATGGTCGAATTAGCTCTCTTTAAGCTAGATTATTATTATTATTATTTTTGGAGACAGAGTCTTGCTCTGTCGCCCAGGCTACAGTGTAGTGGCGCAATCTCGGCTCACTGCAACCTCTGCCTCTCGGGTTCAAGTGATTCTCCTGCCTTAGCCTCCCAAGTAGCTGGGACTACAGGCCCATGCCACCACAACTGGCTAATTTTTGTATTTTTTTTTTCTTGAGACAGATTCTCCCTCTGTTGTCCAGGCTGGAGTGCACTGGCATGATCTCGGCTCACTCCAACCTCAGCCTCCTGGGTTCAAGTGATTCCCCTGTCTCAGCCCCTGAAGTTGGTGAGATTGTAAGTGTGTGCTACCACACCCAGCTAAGTTTTGTATTTTGAATAGAGACTGAGTTTCGCCATGTTGGCCAGGCTGGTCCCAAACTCCTGACTCCAAGTGATCTGCTCGCCTTATCTTGATCTGCCTGTACAGACATAAAAGATCCACTCGCCTTATACTAATCTGCCTGTACAGATGTAAAAACTCATTGTGTTGTCCCCTGAAAAATGTGCAAGCAGCAAGATGTGATGTTTACCTCTGTATTTTTTTTCTGTTTTTTTTCAGATGGAGTGTCATTCTGTTACCCAGGCTGGAATGCAGTGGTGCGATCTCAGCTCACTGCAATCTCTGCCTCCTGGGTACAAACGATTCTCCTGCCTCAGCCTCCCAAGTAGCTGGGATTATAGGTGTGTGCCACCACACCTTAGCCTCCCAAGCTGGAACTACAGACGCGTGCCACCACGCCTATTTTTTTTTTTTGAGACCAGAGTCTTGTTCTGTCACCCAGGCTTGAGTGCAGTGGCACGATCTCGGCTCACGGCAACCTCCACCTCCCAGGTTCAAGCAATTCTCTGCCTCAGCCTCGAGAGTAGCTGGGAGTACAGGTGCCTGCCACTAAGCCTGGCTGATTTTTTGTATTTTTAGTAGAGACAGGTTTTCCCCATGTTGGCCAGGCTGGTCTGGAACTCAAGTAATCCACCTACCTTGGTCTCCCAAAGTGCTGGGATTACAGGCGTGAGCCACGGTGCCTGACCATATTTTTCTTTTTAATGCAAACATTAAAATGAGAGGAGGCGCCCACTTTTCCCTCTGAGGGAAACAGCCCTTGATCCCCATATGTGCTTGACTAGTGTCTTTTAAGAGGGGCAATTTTGGTAAGGGATACTAATAACACATTTTTTTTTTAAGATGGAGTCTTGGCCTGTTGCCAGGCTGGAGTGCAGTGGTGCAATCTGGGCTCACTGCAACCTCCACCTCCCGGGTTCAAGTGATTCTCCTGCCTCTGCCTCCCAAGTAGTTGGGGCTACAGGTGTGTGTCACCATGCCTGGCTAATTTTTTGTATTTTAGTAGAGACAGGGTTTCACCATGTTGGCCAGAATGGTCTCCATCTCCTGACCTCGTGATCTGCCCACCTCAGCCTCCCAAAGTGCTGGGATTACAGGCGTGAGCCACCATGCCTGGCCAACACATTTATATAAATATAATCCAAAAAAGGTTAAACACCATTGCATATATGACAGTGCTTCTTGTATGATTTTATTATACCAAATAAGCTGAATATGTCTCCTTAGACTTCAGGGGAACTAATACCAATAAAATAATAGTAATAGTAATAATAATAATAGGCCAAGCACCTTGGCTCATGTTTATAATCCCAGCACTTTGGGAGGCTGAGAGGCGGATCACTTGAGGCTAGGAGTTTGAGAGCAGCCTGGGTAACATGATGAAACCCCGTCTCTTAAAAAAATTCGCCTGAAACAGGCATGTAATTCCAGCTCCTAGGGAGCCTGAAACAGGAGAATTGCTTGAATCCTGTAGGCGGTTTGAGTGAGCCAAGATCGTGCCACTGCACTCCAGCCTGGGAAACACAGCGAGACTCCTATTCAAAAAAAAAAAAAAAAAAAAAGGAGCAATCTTCAGCAATTTTTTTTCAGCAATAAAGAAAGGAGAGACGAGGCCAGGTGTGGTGACTCACACCTGCAATCCCAGCACTTTGGGAGGCCGAGGTGGGTGGATGACAAGATCAGGAGTCTGAGATTTGCCTGGCCAACATCGTGAAACCGCGCCTCTACTAAAAGTACAAAAATTAGCTGGGTGTGCTGGCGCTCGCCTGTAGTCCCAGCTACTCAGGAGGCTGAGGCAGGAGAATTGCTTGAACCCGGGAGGCGGAGATTGCAATGAGCCAAGATCGCGCCATTGCACTCCAGTCTGGGCAACAGAACAAGACTCCGTCTCAAAAAAAAAAAAAAAAAAAAGAAAAGAAGGAAAGGAAAAGAAAGGAGAAAACAACAGAAGATAAGGAAGCCTTATCTTAAAGTCTACCTTTACCTTAAGGTCTTCATGTGTAAAATGGGAATAAAAACTTTTGGCTGTGCCGTAACTACCTTGAAAGGTTGCTATGGAAATGTAACATTAGGCTCGACTTGGTCCTGATTCTGCACTAACCTTTATCTTTCTCTTTGTGACCATAAAACTTCCCCGACGAGACTCTAAAATGCCCAAATCGGGAGTCATTGGTGGACTGCACCCATCGGTTTCTCCAATGCTCTGTGGGGGAGGGGAAATAACACCGGTTAGAGCTGATAATAGTTAATTTGCGTCAAGGGAAGGGTGAGGGGGGACCCTCGAGGAATTGAGAGTTCGCTGCCATCGACCCCTGCGGCGACTCTGGCCAGCCTTAGGGGGGCGGACATAGGGGAGCTTACACCCTTGCCACCACGGGCGTGACCCCTTCACCTCCGTCTAGAAATTCCTCTTGGAAATAAACGGTAGCCAGCGCCACCTGCAGCATGCAGATGGCCCAGAGTGGGACCCGAGCCCCGGCCATGGGGGCGTACACTGCGCTTCCTGTCGCCACCGCCCCTTCGCTACCGGCGGTCTCTGCGGCTCTTCAGACGCACCCCGAAACTACCACTCCTGTCACGGCTCGCGATTATGACCTGAGGTCTCATAGGTCGCTGCTGCGCGGGGCACGTCGGGCGCGTCCCGGCACTACCACTCCCATGAAGCCCCCGCGATTGTGATTCGGCGCGCATTGGTCCCCGGGACGCGGTGCTTCCCGGGAGGTGTAGTCCCTTCTGGCTCTGTTGCCCAGGGCAACAGCTCCCTCAGGCCTGAATGTGGCGGCGGTCTCTGCGAATGGACGCCCTGGGAGGAGGTCGGCAGGGCTGGTGGGGAGGTGACGCGGCTGAGCGCATGGGTTCGCGAGCGGAGATACGGGAAATCGGGCGTGCTCTGGAGCTGACCTGGTCCGGCGGCTGAGCTGGTCGGGCGGCTGCAGGGTGGTCCCGCGCCTCAGTTTCCCTGTCTGGGGTCTGTTGAGTCCGGTGCGGGTCGCTTCATAGCAGGGGAGAAGAGCAGGATGGTCTGAGGGGCGCCAGGGTTTTCAAATTTTGGTTTGTTGATTTTTAACAACTTTATTGAGCAACCATTTGCATACTATAGTGTTCGCCACTTTTAAGCTGCCGACTCGGTTATTTTTACTAAATCTTCAAAGTTGTGAAGCCGTCGCCACCATTCAGCTCATCCAGCTTTAGAACTCTGCATCAGGCCGGGCGCGGTGGCTCATGCCTGGAATCCCAGCACTTTGAGAGGCAGAGGTGGGATGATCACTTGAGGCCAGGAGATTCAGACTAGCCTGGGCAACATGGCGAGACCCCATCTCTAAAAAAGATAAAAATAAATAAGTAGCCAGGTGCAGTGGTACGTGCCTATAGTCCCAGCTACTCGGGATGTTGAGGCGGGAGGGAAGATTGCTTGTGTCTAGGAAGTCAAGGCTGCTGTGAGCTGTGATCATGCCACTGCCCTCCAGCCTGGGTGGCAGAGCGAGACCGCTACTCAAAACAAAACAAAACGAAACAAACAAAAAACAAAACTAAACTTTCCATTACCCAAAGAGATTTCTTCGTTCCTTTGCAGTCTGTCCTCACTCATACCCACAGTTCCAGGGAACCGCTCATCTGCCTTCCTTTTTTTGTTTGTTTGAGGTCTCTGTCGCCCAGGCTAGAGTGCAGTGGCGCGATCTCGGCTCACTGCAACCTCCGTCACCCGGGTTCAAGGATTCTCCTGCCTCAGCCTTCTGAGTAGCTGGGATTACAGGTGCACACCACCATGCTCAGCTAATCTTTGTATTTTTAGTAGAGACGGGGTTTCACCATGTTTGCCAGGCTGGTCTTGAACTCCTGACCCCAGGTGATCTGCCAGCCTCAGCCTCCCAAAGTGTTGAGATTACAGCCACTGCGCCGGCCCAGTCTGCTTTCTGAGTTTATTGGTTTGCCTTTTCTGGACAGTTCTTAAAAATGAAATAATAGGGCGTGCGGAGTTAGTGTCTGGCTGCTTTCCCTTAGTATGACATATTTGAGATTCGTGCATGCTGTTATATTAGTATTTGTTTTTTGTTTTTTGTTTTTTTTTAGTATTTGTTTTTTTTAAATTGCTGAACAGTATTCCACTGTATGGATGGACTGTAGTTTGTAATCCATTCACTAATTAATGGACATTTACACTGGTTCCCCTTTTAGTCTACTAGGAGTAGTAAGTATTATGGGGTCAGGTGTGGTGATGCGGGACTGTAATCCCAGTACTTTGGGAGGCTGAGGCTGGCGGATCGCTAGAACCGGGGAATTGGAGAACAGCCTGGGCAACACAGTGAGACCTTGTGTCTGCAAAAAGTTAGCCAGGCATGGCGATGTGTGTCTGTAGTCCCAGCTGCCCGGGAGGCTGAGGTGGGAGGATCGCGTGACCCCAGGAAGTTGAGGCTGTAGTGAGCCGTGACTGCACCACTGCACCGCAGCCTGGGCAACACAGTGAGAGACTGTCTCAAAAAAACAAAATAAAACTATTATGAACATTTGCATACATGTTCATTTCTCTTGGGCCACATAGGAGTGAAATTCCTGGGTCATATGGTAACTCTGCGTCTAACCTTTTGAGGAACTAACTGTTCTCCACATTGGGGAGTGTATGATTTTACAATTTCCCCAACCATCTCGCACTCTCTTTTTTTTTTTTTTTTAGAAACAGGTTGGCCAGGCATGGGGGCTCACGCCTGTAATGCCAGCACTTTGGGAGGCCGAGGCGGGTGGTTCACAAGGTCAGGAGTTCAAGCCCCGCCTGGCCAAGATGGTGAAACCCCGTCTCTACTAAAACTACAAAAATTTGCCAGGCACAGTAGCTGGTGCTTGTAATCCCAGCTACTCGGGAGACTGAGGCAGGAGACTCACTTGGGCCCAGGCAGCAGAGGTTGCAGTGAGCTGAGATTACTGTACCACAGCCTGGACATCAGAGTGAGATTTGGTCTTAAAAAAAAAAAAAAAAAAAAGAAAAAGAAAAGAAAAGAAACAGGGTCTTACCTTGTCATCCAGGCTGGGTGCAGTGGCACAATCAGGGCTCACTGCAGCCTCAAACTCCTGGGCTGAAGCAATCCTCCCACCTCAGCCTCCCGAGTAACTGGGACTAGAGGTGTGTGCCACCAAACCCAGCTAATTTTTTTATTTTTTTGTAGAGATGGGGTCTACCTATGTTGCCCAGGCTGGTCTTGAACTCCTGGGCTCAAGCGATCCTACCGTCTTGGCCTCCCAAAGTACTGGGATTATAGGCATGAGCCACTGCGGGCTTCAATCTCCTCACTTCCTCACCGACACTTGTTATGTGTATTTTTGATTATAGTCATCCTCGGGAATGTGAAGTAGTAGCTCCTCGTGTTTTTTTTCTTTTCTTTCTTTCTTTCTTTTTTTTTTTTTTTTTTTGAGACGGAGTCCCACTCTGTCATCAGGCTAGAGTGCAGTGGTATGATCCTGGCTCACTGCAACATCCGCCTCCTGGGTTCAAGCAGTTCTTTTACCTCGCCTCGAGAGTAGCTGGGATTACAGGCATGTGCCCCCCCATGCCCAACTAATTTTTGTATTTTTAGTAGAAACAGGGTTTCACCATGTTGGCCAGGCTGGTCTCAAACTCCTGACCTCGGGATGTGCCCACCTTGGCTTCCCAAAGTGCTGGGATTAAGGCATGAGCCACCACGCCCAGCCACTCCTCGTGGTTTTGATTTGCATCTCTGTAATGACTAGTGACACTGAACAGCTTTTCATATGCTTATTATTTATATGTATTTTTTACGTATTCAGAGTATCTGTTCACATCTTCGCCCATTGGTTTATTTTATTTTATTTTGAGACAGAGTTTTGCTGTTGTTGCTTAGGCTGGAGTGCAATGGTGCGATCCTGGCTCACCGCAACTTCTGCCTCCTGGGTTCAAGCGATTCTCCTGCCTCAGCCTCCTGAGAGCTGGGATTACAGGCATGCGCCACCACATCTGGCTAATTTTATATTTTTAGTACAGATGGGGTTTCTCTACATTAGCCAGGCTGGTCTTGAACTCCTGACTTTGGGTGATCTGCCCGCCTCGGCCTCCCAAAGTGCTAGGATTATAGACATGAACCACAGTACCTGGCTGCCCACTGGTTTATTATAACTGTTGTGTTTTAAATATACGTATAAGGACGGGCACGGTGGCTCACGCCTGTAATCCAAGCACTTTGGAGGCCAAGGCGGGCGGATCACCTGAGGTTGGGAGTTCAAGACCAGCCTGACCAATGTGGTGAAACCCCGTCTTTAAAAAAAAAAAAAAATACGTATATAATTTTAGTTGTAGTAAAATATATATGGTGTCAAATTTGCCTTTTTAACCATTTTTTCATCGGCTTAATTTGGAACCCAAGGAAACTTCTAGAAGAACTAAATGGCAGAAAATCTGGCCTGATGATCAGGTCTTCCTTCTGACTCATCGAATGACCCAGGGTGAGCCATCTCCTGAGCCTTGGCTACAGATATTAGCAGAGAGTTGTTGAAGTTCTCCCCGGCACTGTCTGTGTGTGAAGCAATGTGCTAGGGACCTCAGTTATCTTGTCCTTCCAGCTAAAAGGTAACCCATTAGGCAAGTGGTCTAGATACTGCCATTACTGCTTTTTTTTTTTTTTTTTTTTTTTGAGACAGAGTCTCCCTCTGTTGCCCAGGTTGGCTTGCAGTGGCATAATTTTGGCTCACTGCAGCCTCCACCTCCTGGGTCAAGCAATTCTCCTGCTTCAGCCTCCTAAGTAGCTGGGACTATAGGTGTCTGTCACCATGCCCAGCTAATTGTTTTATTATTGTTATTTTTTAGTAGAGACAGGGTTTTGCCATGTCGACCAGGCTAGTCTCGAACTCCTGACCTCAAGTGCTCCACCTGCGTTGGCGTTCCAAAATGCTGGGATTATAAGCGTGAGCCACTGCACCTTTCTGCCATTTAAATGTTACTGAGCACTTTTCCACGTCCCACTCGGAATATATAGGAATCTTATGAGAGTAATAGTTACTATTTATTTATTTATTTTGGGATGGAGTCTCGCTCTGTCACCAGGCTGGAGTGCAGTGGCGCGACCTTGGCTTACTGCAACCTCCACCTGCTAGGTTCAAGCAATTCTCCTGCCTCAGCCCCTGAGTAGCTGGGACTACAGGTGCATGCCACCACGCCTAGCTAATTTTTGTATTTTTATTAGAGATGGGGTTTCACCATGTTGGCCAGGATGGTCTCCATCTCTTGACTTCTTGATTCGCCCGCCTTGGCCTCCCAAAGTGCTGGGATTACAGGCGTGAGCGACTGCCCCAGCCTGGTCATTTTTATTGTCATCCTTGGGCTTGAAGGGAAGGCTGTGGCTGGGTTGCAAAAGACAGTGTGATCTTTAGCCAAGTGGGAGCCATTGAATGAATGCACAATACAAACAGCAGGTAATCTTTTTTTTTTGAGACAGAGTTTCGCTCTTGTTGCCCAGGCTGGAATGCAATGGCGTGATCTCTGCTCACCGCAACCTCCGCCTCCTGGGTTCAAACGATTCTCCTACCTCAGCCTTTCGAGCAGCTGGGATTACAGACATGTATCACCACACCCGCCCGGCTGATTTTGTATTTTTAGTAGAGATGGGGTTTCTCCATGTTGATCAGGCTGGTCTCGAACTCCTGACCTCAGGTGATCCGCCTGCCTTGGCCTTCTAAAGAGCTTTGATTACAAGCCTCTTATTCGAAATTGTCTCCCCTTCTCCCGCAGAATGGATTCTGGAAGAAAGCTAGCCGTCCCACGTGTGATGTTTCTGGTGACTTCAGTGATATTTCCTTAGAAGACGCAACAATGGAAGAAATCAGAAACTACCAGATCAGTAGAAATCTTACCAAAATAGCACCTGGGCGTAGCAGATTTCTAAAAGAAACCAAACTCTAGGTGAAAAACACTTACACCTGAAAGAGAACGCTGCGCTGGGGAGTGGACCCAGGCTTGCCTCAAGCAGACCGCCCACCACTGCATCCGGGATCCGAGCCAATGCCGCACTCATGAAGCTGGCCCAGCTAGAAACCCGGATCATGAATCGGAAGCTGCAGAGGAATTTGTCTGGCACGGAGTCTGACTCAATGGGCACTGAAGCCAGTCTTCCAAAGAGAGCTGACAAAATTCCCCCCCAGGGGTGCGGTCGAACTTTCGTCCCAGAACACAGAAAAAACTTCCCAGAAACAAGCTCCTGAACTTCCTGTCACCGAAAATAATGCACAGAACGCGAAGGTCAGTAGGTTTCTAAAGAAGAAACAATCACCTGCTGAAAACGTATACCCTGAAGCACCTGTTGGGAAAGAGAGGCCTTTACAAACCTCCAAACAGAAGAAAGAACCTGCTAGAACATTTGATTCTCCAGACAGTGACGAAGAGGAAATGAAAGCATTGCTAGGAAGCTTGATGGACTCTTCTAGAGAAAAAAAAAACAAATCAAGGCTCCAGCAGCGCTGAAGTTAGTGAGGAAGGAGAAGTAAAACTGTTTTCGGTAAGGTGCTTTTTTAAAAAATTTATTTTTATTTATTATTTTTTTCAGACAGAGTTTCACTCTTGTCATCCAGGCTGGAGTGCAGTGGTATGATCTTGGCTCGCTGCAACCTCCGCCTCCCAGGTTCAATCAATTCTCCTGCCTTAGCCTCCCAAGTAGCTGGGACTACAGGTGTGTACCACCATGCCTGGCTAATTTTTTTTTTTTTTTTTTTTTTTGTATTTTTAGTAGAGATGGGGTTTCACCGTGTTAGGCAGGATGGTCTCGATCTCCTGATCTTGTAATCTGCCTGCTTTGGCCTCCCAAAATCCTGGGGTTATAGGCGTGAGTCACGGCACCCTGCCTGTTTTTTATTTTTTACTTTATTTATTTATTTTTGAGATGGAGTCTTGCTCTGCCTTTCAGGCTAGAGTGCATTGACATGATCTTGGCTCACTGCAGCCTCCATCTTCCAGATTCCAAAGATTCTCATGCCTCAGCCTCCCAAGTAGCTGGAGTTATAGGCACCTGCCACTACATCCAGCTAATTAATTATTTGTTTATTTTATTTTATTTTGAGACGGAGTTTCGCTTT
The DNA here is from genome assembly GCA_036589455.1 of Ateles fusciceps. Lineage (NCBI taxonomy): Eukaryota > Metazoa > Chordata > Mammalia > Primates > Atelidae > Ateles > Ateles fusciceps. Next base: position 12,261,816 of record JAZHEH010001828.1, on the reverse strand, counting down.
TGTTGCCCAGGCTGGAGTGCAATGGTGCAATCTCAGCTCACTGCAACCTCCATCTCCCAGGTTCAAGCAATTCTCCTGCCTCAGCCTCCTGAGTAGCTGGGACTACAGACACCTGCCACCATGCCTGGCTAATTTTTTGTATTTTGAGTAGAGATGGGGTTTCACCATGTTGGTCAGGCTGGTCTTGAACTGTGACCTCAGGTGATCCACCCACCTTGGCCTCCCAAAGTGCTGGGATTACAGGCATGAACCACCCGGCCCAGCTATCTGTCTGTCTGTCTATCTATCTATCTATCTATCTATCTATTTATTGTTTTTGAGGCAGAGTCTCTGTTGCCGAGGCTGGAATGCAGTGGTGTGATCTCAGCTCATCAGAAACTCCGCCTCCCGGGTTCAAGCAATTCTCCTGCCTCAGCCTCCCGAGGAGCTGGGACTATAGGCATGCGCCACCATGCCCGGCTAATTTTTTGTTGTTTTTTTTTTTTTTTTTTTTTTTTTTAGCAGAGTTGGGGTTTCACTATCTTGAGCAGGCTTGTCTTGAACTCCTGACCTTGTGATTCGCCTGCCTTTGCCTCACAAAGTGCTGGGATTACAGGCATGAGCTACTGTGCCTGGCCTATTTATTTTCAACAAACATTTAGTATTTGCTTCTATTCTTTTCTAAATAGCAGCTGGCACTCATAAACATCTTGAGAGAAGGATTTTGTTGTTGCTGTGTTTATTTCATTTTTTGTTTGTAGAGACGGGGTTTCATCATGTTGGTCAGGCTGGTCTTGAAGTCCCGACCTCAGGTGATCTGCCCACCTTGGCCTCCAAAGTGCTTGGATTACAGGCGTGAGCCACCATGCCCGGCCTTGAACTCCTGAGCTCATGATTCGCCTACCTTGGCATCCCAAGGTGCTGGGATTACAGGTGTGAGCCATTGCGCCCAGGCTTTTTTTTTTTTTTTTTTTGAGATAGAGTTTCATTCTTGTTGCCCAGAATGGAGTGCAGTGGTGTGATCTTGGCTCACCGCAACCTCCACCTCCTGGGTTCAAACGATTCTCCTGCCTCAGCCTCCTGAGTAGCTGGGATTACAGGCATGCGCCACCATGCCTGGTTGATTCTGTATTTTTAGTAAATACGGGGTTTCTCCATGTTGGTCAGGCTGGTCTCAAACTCCTGACCTCAGGCGATCCACCCTCCTCGGCCTCCCAAAGTGCTGGGATTACAGGCGTGAGCCACCGTGCCTGGCCTATTTGTGGAGTATTTTCTACTCCCAACATTATTTTACCTGAATACTGTACCCTGACCTTCAGAAATGAAGAGAGAATGGGGATGCAGCAAGAGGAAACTGTGATCCCTGCAGTCGTGGTCTCAGGCTCCCCCGCTAACTCCACTGTCTGTTGAACCATAAGACCATAAGTATTGGAGCTGGGCATGGTGGCTCACGCCTGTAATCCTAGAACTTTGGGAGGCCGAGGCAGGTGGATCACGAGGTCAGGAGATCAAGACCATCCTGGCCAACATGGTGAAAACCCGTCTCTACTAAAAAAAATACAAATATTAGCTGGGTGTGGTGGTGCGCACCTGTAGTCCCAGCTATTCAGGAGGCTGAGGCAGGAGAATTGCTTGAACCCGGCAGGCGGAGGTTGCAGTAAGCTGAGATCACACCACTGCACTCCAGCCTGGTGACAGAGCAAGACTCTCTCAAAAAAAAATAAAAATAAAAAAATAACATAGGTGTCAGCCAGGTATGGTGGCTCACACCTGTAATCCCAGCATTTTGGGAGGCAGAAGTGGGTAGGTGGCTTCAGCCCAGGAGTTCAGGGCCAGCCTGGGCAACATGGCAAAACCCATTCCTACCAAAATAATAAAATTAGCCAGGTGTGGTGGCATGTGCTTGTAGTCCCAGCTGTTTGGAGGCTGAGATGGGAGGATTGCTTGAGCCCAGGATGTCGAGGCTGCAGTGAGCTATGACTGCACCACTGCCCTCCAGGATGGGGAACAGAGTGAGACGCTGTCTCAAAAAAAAAAAAAAAAGAATTTAGTTGTTCTAAGTTTGTTAATTTCTAATATTTTATATCAGGTCCCATCTCAACCGAGAAGCATTTACTGTACCCGGCGTGGAACTCTCCAGCGCAAAGCCTTCTCAGACATCATGCCTGCCAACCTCCCTGGCAGCAGACAGGACCCTTCACAGCGCTCGCCCAAGAGCACAGTCCCTGCAGAGTCACGTTTCCGATGACACCGCCTCCCATACGCCGTCAGTTTCCATCACAGGCTCCTTCTCAAAATCAGTCTCTTTAAAGATGGGGAACGTCAAGCTTGCGTCCTCCCCCTGGAGGGAGTGAGGCTGAGCCTGCAGACGAGTCAGTTTCAGAAGGTGCTGATCACAGCCTCGACGGTAATCCCAATCCTGTGCAAAGCCAGTACGTTGGGCAGGAAGGGCGAGGCCACCTGTACAGTCCCTGATGTGTTGGTCACGGGGCATTGCCACAGGCAGGGAATTTTGAGTCACATCACACACTCTCAGCTTTCTTTTTTTTTTTTTTTTAATTCTGAGACGGAGTCTCACTCTGTCATGAAGGCTGGAGTGCTGTGGCATAATCTCGGCTCACTGCAGCCTCCGCCTCCTGGGTTCAAGTGATTCTTCTGCCTCAGCCTCCCGAGTAGCTGGGACTATAGGCATGCACCACCACGCCTGGCTAATATTTGTATTTATTTTTATTTTTTTATATAAAGACGGGGTTTCACCATGTTGGTCAGGCTGGTCTTGAACTCCCGACCTCAGGTGATCCGCCCACCTTGGCCTCCAAAGTGCTTGGATTACAGGCATGAGCCACCACGCCCGGCCAATTTTTGTATTTTTTAGTAGAAATGGGGTTTTACCATATTAGGCTGATCTCGAACTCCTGACCTTGTGATCTGCCTGCCTCGGCCTCCCAGGAGGTCAAGATACCGAGACCATCCTGGCTAACGTGGTGAAACCCCATCTCTACTAAAAATACAAAAATTAGCTGGGCATGGTAGTGAGGGGGCTGAGGCAGGAGAATTGCTCGAACCTGGGAGGCAGAGGCTGCAGTGAGCCGAGATCAAGCCACTGCACTCCAGCATGCTGACAGAGCGAGACTCCGTCTCCAAAAAAAAAAAAAATTTTTTTTATTTTTATTTTAATTTTTTTTTTTGAGACAGAGTCTCGCTCTGTCACCAGGCGCCAGGCTGGAGTGTAGTGGCGCAATGTCGGCTCACTGCGACCTCCGCCTCCCGGGTTCAAGCAATTCTCCTGCCTCAGCTTCCTGCGTAGCTGGGACTACAGGCGCGCGCCACCACGCCCAGCTAATTTTTCTGTATTTTTAGTAGAGACGGGGTTTCACCATGTTGGCCAGGATGGTTTCAATCTCTTGACCTTGTGATCCGCCCGCCTCGGCTTTTTTTTTAAACCCAAAAGCCAGCTGGAGCACTAGAATCTCCAACCCCACACTCCTGGGTCCCGGCACACACTTCGTTCAGGCACCGGCCTCCGCCCTAAGGTTCTGCAGTGCCTTTGACTTGCTGTACTGTGTGTTTTGTTTTATTTTATTTTTCAGAACTCACAGTCTATTAACTTGCTGTAAATGACAACATAGGATTCTTTGGGGCCATGTCTCAGGTCTGCCCCTGCCCCGCAGTCTGTCCCCTGCTTCCTCCCCCAGCTGGCTGGTGTCCCGCCGCCTCCCACCCCTTACGCCACACTTGCCCTTGTCAGCACCTTCCTGCAGTGCACTTTGATCAGCTGCTAATCTGTCTAGACCAGGGGCCAGCGGGCCTGTCTTCCGTCTTTATAAAGCTTTCTGGGAAGGCAGCCATGCTCCTTCCTTCACACGTTGTCTGCGGCTGCTTTCACACTATGACCGTGGAGCTGAGTAATCGCAACTGACACGCCGTCCCCAAAAGCTGGACAGGTGCACACCACCATGCCAGGCTAATGTTCTAATATTTTTGTAGAGATGGGGTCTCACTATGTTGCCCAGGCTGGTCTCAAATACCTGGGCTCAAGCGATCATCCTGCCTCAGCCTCCCAAAGTGCTGGGATTGCAGGTGTGAACCACCATGCCCTGCTCCGCCTAGTCCTGTAGAGAAAAGGTGTGCTGACCCCTGGGCTGCTGTTTTGAGGACAGGGACTGCATGTCTTCATATCTTTCTAAACATTTATGGAAGATTAATCTGGGCGCGGTGGCTCCTGTCTGTAATCCCAGTGCTTTGGGAGGCTGAGGCAGGCAATTCATTGAGGCCAGGAGTTTGAGACCAGCCTGGCCAAATGGTGAAATTCTGTCTCTACTAAAAATACAAAACTTAACGGGGTGAGGTGGCAGGCACCTGTTATCCCAGCTACCGGGAGGTCGAGGTGGGAGAATCACTTGAACTTGGGAGGCAGAAGTTGTGGTGAGCAAAGATCATGTCATTGCACTGCAGCCTGGGCAACAGAGAGAGACTCTATCTCAAAAAAAGAAACAAAAGAAATATGGAAGATTTTAAAAACATTATGGAGTAAATAAAAGAATAAATGTAAATGCTATTCTATTTTTTTAATTACAGAGTTCAGAATAAATATTCTATCGCTTGATGGTCTGGCTCCCGTTGTCAGTGAGAACTCAGATCTGGAACAGGAAGTAAGTACAACAAAGTCATTTTTCATTGTCAATTGTTTTTTGCTTAAAAAAAAATTTGTTTTTAAGTATAGGCAGGATCTCACTCTGTTGCCCAGGCTAGCCTCAAACTGGGCCCAAGTAATCCTCCCCAGTCAGCCTCCCAAAGTGCTGGGATTACAGGTGTGAGCCACCGTGCCCGGCCCAATGTTGATTCTTTTTGATCTGCCTGCCTCAGCCTTCCAAAGCGCTGGGATGAGCCACTGTGCCTGGCCTAAGTTTTTTCTTATAGAGATAGGGTCTTGCTATGTTGCCCAGGCAGGTCTTTAACTCCTGAGCTCAAAGGATCCTATCACTCAGGTCTTAACCAGTGGTTAAGTCCATGTGGTTAAGGTCTAAAGTCCTTAAGATGATTTTTTTTTTTTTTTGAGATGGAGTTTCGCTCTCTTGCCCAGGCTGGAATGCAGTGGTGCAATCTTGGCTCACTACAACCTCCGCCTCCTGGGTTCAAGCAATTCTCCTGCCTTAGCCTCCCAAAGAGCTGGGATTATAGGCATGCGCCACCACGCCTGGCTAATTTTGTATTTTTTTTTAGTAGAGTTGGGGTTTCTCCATGTCGGTCAGACTGGTCTCGAATTTCTGACCTCAGGTGATCCGCCGGCCTCAGCCTCCCAAAGTGCTGGGATTACAGGTGTGAGCCACTGTGCCCGGCCGATGAAATGTTAAATGCCATCCATGCCACCTAAGCATGCATCACATCCTCCGGGTTCCCTGCAGCCCCGTGGACATCCCATGCTGAAGACTCAGGAGTTCTGTAGAGAATACTCCATGCCCACACCTAATGAGGACCCAGTGTGTCCCCTTGCCTGCTGGAGTGCCGGAGGTCCCCCAGCTCCTAGGAATGCGGTGCTCCTAGCTTGTTGATCTTTCCAAAACACTTCCCAGCCACCTCTGCCATTCTTCATTTTAGGAGGAAAGTGCTCACAGGGAAAAAACACCTGGCACAATCTTCAAAGCCGAGGCATCCACTGGGCAGGATGCCCCGAGGCCTGCCCAGACGAGGAGCTGGGCATTGCAGGGAAAGCCCGCCTCTGCAGAGGGGGATGAGACTGAGGTCTCGGAGCATCTCAGTGCCAGCTCGGCTCCTGGCATCTGGCCAGACAGCGCTACCAGCATGCAGCCGCCATCTGAAGCCCCCGTGGTGAACACAGTCAGCTCAGCCTATTCTGAGGATTTTGAAAACTCTCCAAGTCTGACGGCATCTGAGCCAACTGCCCGTTCCAAGGAGTCTCTTGACAGAACACTGGACGTTCTGTCTGAATCTTCTTCCAGTGTGAAGACAGACCTTCCACAAACAGCCGAGTCTAGGAAACGCCAGGCAGGCACGTGACAAGAATCCTTGTGAAGGACACAGCTGTGCAGACACCCGATCCAGCCTTCACCTATGAGTGGACCAAGGGTAAGCATGGTGGCCCGCAGGGGCCGGGGTGGCCGGGACGGGAGCTCAGTGTGTGGTTTACAGCATCCCAGGAGACGTGGGAGAGCTCAGGTTCCAGAGATTTGGGCTCTTAATAAAACCTGGGGGTGGGGGCAGGCCGGGCGTGGTGGCTCACACCTGTAATCCCAGTGCTTTGGGAGGCCGAGGTGGGCAGATCATTTGAGGTCAGGAGTTCGAGACCAGCCTGGCCAACATGGCGAAACCCTGTCTCTACTAAAAATACAAAAATTAGCCAGACCTGGTGGTGCATGCCTGTAATCCCAGCTACTCAGGAGGTTGAGGCAGGAGAATCGCGTGAACCTGGATGGCAGAGGTTACAGTGAGCTGAGGTCGTGTCACTGTACTCCAGCCTGAGTGACAGAGTGGGACTCTGTTTCAAAAACAAAAAAATCACCCAGGTACTTTGGCCCACCATTTCCCGTTCCATGGATGAGAGGCAGCTGCCCTGGTGTGTCCCAATGTCTTCCTACCCTGAAGCGTTCAGAAGGATGGGAACCAAGGACTGGGTTAGCAGCTCCCCACCTGGGGTGATTCTGTCACGGAGGGACTCCAGCAAGGTCTGGAGACATTATTAGTTGTCACAACTGGGGGGTGGGGATGCTATCAGCATCTGCCAGGTGGAGGCCGGGCTGCTATTCCACACCCACAGTGCACTGGACGCCTTTGTCTTACAGCATGAACACCCTTTGCTGACTTTCCTCACATCTCTCTGTCTCTCTCACTCTGGTTTCAGAGATGAGGTCTTGCTCTGATATCCAAGCTGGAGTGCAGTGACCCAATCACGGCTCATTGCAGCCTCAACCTCCCCAGGCTGAGGTGATCCTCCCATCTCAGCCTCCCCAGTAGTTAGGATTACAAGCATGCGCTCCCGTGCCTGGCTGATTTTTATGTGTTTTGTAGAGACGGGGTCTTGCCGTATTGCCCAGGCTGGTCTCGAACTCCTGGGCTCAAGCAATCTGCCGGCCTAGCCTCCCAAAGTGTTGAGATCACAGGCATGAGCCAATGCACCCAGCCTTGGATCATATTTTAATGTTTTTGTGTGTGTGTGTAGAGACAGAGTCTCCCTATGTTGCCTAGTCTGGTCTTAAACTCTGGGGCTCAAGTGATCCTTCCGCCTGACCACTTTGGACTCCCAAGGTGCTGGGACTGCAGGAGTGAGCCACCATGCCTGGCCTGCAGCCCCAGCCTCACTCTTGGCTCTTGCTGGTGGAAAGGCCTCTTTCTTTTCAACAGTCCCACATTATTATTTTATTTTATTTTGTTGTTTATTTTATTTTATTTATATATATTTTTTGAGACAGAATTTCGCTCTTGTTGCCCAGGCAGGAGTGCAGTGGCGCGATCTCAGCTCCCCGCAACCTCTGCCTCCCAGATTCAAGGGATTCTCCTGCCTCAGCCTCTCGAGTAGCTGGGATTACAGGCATGTACCACCATGCCGGGCTAATTTTCTATTTTTAGTAGAGATGGGGTTTCTCCATGTTTGCCACGGTGGTCTTGAACTCCTGACCTCATGACCCACCCTCCTTGGCCTCCCAAAGTGTTGGGATTACAGGCGTGAGCCACCGTGCCTGGCTAAATGGTATTTTCAACCTGGGGTCCAGGCTCAGAATTGTTTGTGTGTCTGCATTTCTGTCCATTGTTTTGGCAATTTAGAAATGCTTTCATGAAACACTGGTGAGGCTCTTTTCCTAGACCAGGCCCGACAGGGAAAGGAGCGAGAAAACATAGCAGCCACAAACACGCTGGCTTCAGAGCCCAGGGAACACACAACGCCCCGAGTTCAACAGTGACCCTTCGAAGAAAGGCTGGGAGACACAGGCATGCAGTAGAAGAGCAACCAAAAAAAATCAAAAAAAAGAAAGGGCGGGAGACCACGTTCTCCACGGTTTTCGACTGCAGCAGCCGTGGCTAGAGCCCCCACTGCACCCAGCTAGGATGCTTGTGCCTTGCACCAAGAAGACCTAGCAGGAAAATGGAGGCAGCTTTGGGAAATATTTGAAAGGGGAAGAGGTTAAAAAAAGCAAAGAAAGGCCAGGCATAGTGGCTCATGCTTGTGATTCCCAGCACTTTTGGAGGCTGAGGCAGGAGGATCACTTGAGCCCAGGAGTTCAAGACCACCCTGGGCAACATAGGGAGACCATATCTCTACAAAAAAAATTTAAAAATTACCCAGGTCTGGTGGCGCACCTATAGTTCCAGCTACTTGGGGGACAGATGGGAGCATTGCGTGAGCCCAGGAGGCTGCAGTGAGCAGTGATCGTGCTGCTGCACTCCAGACGGGGCAATCAAGCAAGACCCTGTCTCAGAAAAAATACAAGAGTGGTGATCACCTTCAGAAAGAGGAAAGAACAGGCTCGCGTAGTTTATTCCAGGGACATATCTGTGGACCTGAAAGCCATTCCTCTGTGTCCTGCCTGCTCACTCCTCCCTTCCTTCCTGAGGCAGTGGCCGGCATGGCAGCCGTGGGGCCTGCCCTGGGAGGTGCCTACGTGGACCCGACACCTATCGCCAATCATGTTATCAGCGCGGACGCAATAGAAGGTAACAGCCCGGCTTGGGAGGTTCCTCCTGTCACATTTTACAGGACTCATTTCACTTGCAAATTCACACCCACTCTGGAGGTGTGGTGCCCCCTTGATTGCTGGTGGCAAGGGGTCCATTGCGTGGGGATTATTGCAGCCATGGGCACCTGCCACTGAGAGAGGTAAGGTGTGGATGCCTTAGAACCTTCTGTCTCTTGCAAAGGGACACCAATGTCACACAAAACAAGAGGGTGAAGAGTGATGCCTATGTGCCCTGCACCCAACAAGACCACTTTTTTTGTTTGTTTTGAGATGGGAGTCTTGCTCTGATGCCCAGGCTGGAGTACAGTGGTGTGGTCTTCACTCACTGCGACCTCCACCTCCAGGGTTCAAGTGATTCTCCTACCTCAGCCTCCCGAGTAGCTGGGATTATAGGCGCCTGCCACCATACCCAGCTAATTTTGTATTTTTAGTAGACATGGGGTTTCACCATGTTGGCCAGGCTGGTCTCGAACTCCTGACCTCAGGTGATCTGCCCGCCTCGGTCTCCCAGAGTGCTGGGATTACAGGCCTGAGCCACCACACCCGGCACAAGGTCACTTTCGTATGTTCCCCTTGGTGGCATTACATCAATAAGCCATAATTTATTTCTCCTCAGGACACTTATTTGACCCATACTGAGGTGCACAGCCTGGGTGGACATGGCCCTTGCCTCCTGGGCTGAGTCCGTGTGGCCTTCGGAAAGGCTCCAGTCCAACCTGAGGCATGAGGAAGGGGCCAAATGACGAAGGGGCCCCCACAGCCGTCTTAGAGAGTTTAGTCTTTGCCGAGTCCATGGGAGCCACTAAAGGCTTGTGGTACACGTAGGAGTCCGTCTGGTATCAACTGTTTTTTTCCCTTTTGAATTTTTTTTTTTTTTTTTTGAGATGGAGTCTCGCGTTGTCCCCCAGGCTGGAGTGCAGTGGCGTGATCTTGGCTCACCACAGCCTCCACCTCCAGGGTTCAAGTGATTCTTGTTTCTCAGCCTCCTGAGCAACTGGGATTACAGGCATGCGCCACCACGCCCAGCTAATTTTGGTATGTTTAGTAGGGATGGGGTTTCACCATGTTGGCCAGGCTGGTCTCGAACTCCTGGCCTCAGGTAATCTGCCTACCTCAGCCTCCCAAAGTGCTAGGATTATAGGCGTGAGCCACTGTACCCGGCTAATTTTTTTTTTTTTTTGAGATGGAGTTTGACTCTTGTTGCCTAGGCTGGAGTGCAATGGCTCGATATTGGCTCACTGCAACCTCCGCCTCCCAGGTTCAAGTGATTCTCCTGCCTCAGCCTGCTGAGTAGCTGGGATTACAGGCATGCACCACCACAGCTGGCTAATTTTGTATTTTTAGTAGAGACAGGGTTTCACCATGTTGGTCAGGCTGGTCTCGAACTCCCAACCTTAGGTGATCCGCCTGCCTCGGCCTCCAAAAGTGCTGGGATTATAGGCGTGAGCCACTGCACCTGGTCCCAGCCAATTTTTCAATTAATTAATTTTTTTTTTTTTGAGACAGAGTCTCTGTCATCCAGGCTGGAGTGCAGTGGCATGATCTCAGCTCACTGCGCCCTCCGCCTCCTGAGTTCAAGCAGTTCTCCTGCCTCAGCCTCCCAAGTAGCTGGGACTACAGGGATGAGCCAACACGTCCAGCTAATTTTCTTTTTGTATTTTTAGTAGAGACGGTGTTTCACCATGTTGGCCAGGCTGGTGTTGAACTCCTGACCTCCTGATCTGCCCGTCTCGGCCTCCCAAAATGCTGGAATTACAGGCGTAAGTCACCGCGCCTGGCCTTATTTCATTTTTTTGAGATGGAGTCTGTCTCTGTCACCCAGGCTGGAGTGCAGTGGCACGATCTCAGCTCATTGCAACTTCCACCTCATGGGTTTAAGTGATTCTCCTGCCTCAGCCTCTGAGTAGCTGGCGTTACAGGCATTTGCCACCATGCCTGGCTAGTTTTTGTATTTTTAGTAGATATGGGGTTTTGCCATGTTGACCAGGCTGGTCTTGAAATCCTGACCTCAGATGATCCACTTACTTTGGCCTCCCAAAGTGCTGGAATTATAGGCGTTAACCACTGCGCCTGGCTATTTTTTTTTAATTCAAAAATTTTTTTGTAAAGATAAGTCTCATTATGTTTCCCAGGCTGGTCTTGAACTCCTGGCCTCAAGTGATCCTTTAATCTTGGCCTCCTGAAGCACTGGGATTACAGGCATGAGCCACCACACCTGGTCTTCAATTTTCTTAATAGGATTTAAAAAAACATTGTGATGATATTGAAATGTACTGGTTATAACAAGAAAACTTTTTTTTTGGAAAAAGGTAATTTTTGGCTGGGCATGGTGGCTCACACCTGTAATCTTAGCACTTTGGGAGGCTGAGGCAGGAGAATAGCTCAAAGCCGGGATTTTGAGACCAGCTTGGGCAACATAATAAGATCCCATCTCTAAAAAAAAAAAAAAAATTAAAAAATGAGCCAGGTGGCCAGGCCTGATGGCTCATATCTGTAATCCCAGCACTTTGAGAGGCCAAGGTGGGCGGATCACCTGAGATTGGGAGTTGGAGACCAGCCTGACCAAGAAGGAGAAACCCTGTCTCTACTAAAAATACAAAATTAGCTGGGCATAGTGGCACATGCCTGTAATTTCAGCTACTCGGGAGGCTGAGGCAGGAGAATTGCTTGAACCCGGGAGGCGGAGGTTGCGGTGAGCCGAGATCACGCCATTGCACTCCAGCCTGGGCAACAGAGCAAAACTCCATCTCAGAAAAAAAGAGCCGGGCATAGGGACATGTACTTTTAGTCCTAGCTTCTCAGGAGACTACAGGCTGGAGTATTGCTTAAACCCAGGAGTTCGAGACTGCAGTGCGCTATGATCGTACCACTGCACCCCAGCTTGGGCGACTCACTGAGACCCTGTCTCCAAAAATGAAATAATAAGATTTCAGAAGGCAGCCTGGCACCTGAGCGGTCGGGGGAGGGGCAGGGCAGTAGAATTTGTGGGGCCCCGGTGAAGCCACTGACTGACGCGGAGCTGGGGCAGCCCTGACCGCCTACAGCCCGGCCGTACTGGCGCTACACGACATGCTGAAGCAGCAGCTGAGCCTGACGCAGCAGTTCATCCAGGCCAGCCGGCACCTGCACGCCTCCCTCCTGCACTCCCTGGACGCAGACTCCTTCCACTACCACACCCTGGAGGAAGCCAAAGAGGTGAGCGTGGCTCCCCACGGGGGCAGGGCAGTAGGGGCACAGCAGCTTCCAGATGCCAGCTGAAGGGATGGTGGCCGGGGCCCAGGCTCCAGTGCTCAGCCCAGGGCTGCAGGGATGTGATGGGGCCATCACTCTGTCCTTGTGGGGGGAGCCTCATTTCTTACCACCCTGTGGTAAGAGCCGGTACAGGGTGGGGTGCTGAGCTCCTGCACCTTGCAGCCAGCCCTGCTTGGGCTGTGTGACCTCAGACTAAAGGGACCTACCGTCCATGGCAGTGTCTTCTCCCATGGGAGGGGTCCTGTCCGTTTCCCTGAGCCCCCTGAGAGATGCCTGAGATGGGACCAGCGGAGGCCCAGCTGTTTTCCTTAGTGACCACCCTCACCTCTTTTGTACCCTCTAAGAATTTCTGTCTGATTACCAGCTGGGCACGGTGGCTCACGCCTGTAATCCCAGCACTTTGGGAGGCTGTGGTGGGCAGATCACTTGAGGTCAGGCGTTTGAGACTAGCCCGGCCAACGTGGTGAAACCCCATCTCTACTAAAAATGCAAAAATTTGCCGGACATGGTGGTGCGCAACTGTAGTCTCAGCTACTTGGGAGGTTGAGGCAGGAGAATCGCTTGAACCCGGGAGGTGGAGGTTACAGTGAGCCGAGATCTTGGCACTGCACTCCAGCCCGGGCGACAGAGTGAGACTCCATCTCAAAAATGGGAAGCCTCATGAAAGTGATGGTGGGCCCACAAGCAGGCGGGGTGTGCCCAGGGACGCTGGTTTGGAACTGCTGCCCTCGGGGCCCCCTGCACCCCAAGCCTCTCATTTCCTGTGGTTTATTTGCTGAAGAGGGCAGGTTGAGTCCCATGGCTCTACATTCTGAAATTTGCTCATTGCAGCCTTCTGGGGGCTTTGAACTCATGCCTCTCTGTTGGGCATCCATCAGCCCATGCAGTGCAGGCAGAAGTCACCTGTCCATGTCACCTGCCTGCAGCCCACCGTAGCTCCCAGCTGCCTGCTTCAGGCACTTCTCTCTGATCCCACCTGCTCCGAGGACATCCACAGGCGCCCCTCCCCTTCCTCCGTCAGGGCTCACCCATCGCAGGACTCACCTGGGTGTCCGTCTACCCTGTGTTCCCACAGCCCCCGGGCACTCCTGTGTGCTAGCCTGTCACACACAGCCTGTTGTTATGCTTTATGCTTCTGTCAGCCTGACGGGAGCCTGCTTGGGGGGACAGGTGCCGGCTCCACTCCCCTCCTCCAGCACCGAGTGTGCTGAGGTGGCGGTGGTGACAACTCGGTCTGTCTTGTTGCCTGACAGTACATTAGGCGCCACAGGCCTGCCCCGCTAACCATGGAGGATGCCCTGGAGGAGGTGAACAAGGAGCTGTGAGCACCAGCAGGTGGAGCCTGACGTGACGTCTAAGGCAAGGTATCCCATCCTGTGTACTCAGTGTGTGCATACGCAATCACACCCTCCCTCCCCTCCCTCCACGTCCAGTTCTGTGGTGGGGGCAGGTAGTGCTGGGGTGAGGGTCCCAGCTCAGTGACAGCTCTCCCAGCTCTATGACACCGCAAGCCAGTGGAAAGGGAGTTTCAGTGGTGCTGTCCTCACTCACAGGAGAGGGGCCACCAGCCTCTGCAGAGCAGCTCCACCTAGGCAGGTCCTGGTTTCCCAGCAAGCCAGAGGGAGGCAGGGTGGACGGCAGAAGCCTTGCTCGAGGATTAAGGACATGGGACCAGGCCAGCATGCTGGGGACGCCATGTGAGCCACCAGGCACAGCCTGAACCCAAGCGGCACAGCTCAAACCAGGACACGCGTCTCCTCACTCAGCCTGAGCACACTTCTGACTTACACACGGGGGGGGAGAAGATCTTTAAAAAAAGGCTTTATTTGAAGGCAAAACAATGAAATCCACAAGAAATTGCTAACAGCACATTTACGTTTTATCCTGAATCAGAACGTTTTAACAATTCACAGCTACAGGAAATCTAGAACAAAATCAAATATTTTATCACATTGGGTTGAAAAATTGGAGGATTTTGCATCTTATTGAAAAGAATTTTTCAAAAATGTTTTTGTACAAATGAATGGCACTGCACTGGGCTGCCCACGGACATGAGGTGTGGCCCATTCCCAGTAGTCACCCACCAGCTCCGGCAGGTGCAGCTCCCCCTCCCTGCAGGGTGTGAAATGACGGAGTGGGAGGTCCTGGCTGGGGGGGGGTGGGCTCCACGCTCTGGATGGGACTGGGCCATTGTGCACGCCAGCCAGTGCGGGGTTCTTCCAAGTGCGAAACCGAAGCAGGGGACGCAGCTGGCATGGACTGAGGGCAGCACTTGACCTGAAGTGCCTTAAGCTGGTTTCCTGTTAGAATTTTCTGTTTCCCAGACAACAGCACATGGCTAACATTCCAGAAGAAAAAAAATCAACTTACACAACTAAAATAACTAAGGGCCAGTATGCCTTCAAGGAATCGGGTTTCAGAATCTCACTGAGCCTTGTCTCAGGTCAATATTCTTCTAAAACTAAACCAAGGGGAATAAAATGAAAACCCTGCTTGACTTTCCAAGTCAAAGTTTTGTGTTTCTGTTTTTCAATCTGTGGGCAGTCATGGCTGTGGGCCTCGGCATTCTCCCTACACAGCTGAGGGGAAGGTAGGTCAGGGCCCATGGGTGCCAGGAGCTAGGGAGCTGGGGCACTGGCTCTGGCCCGGGCCGACCCGTCCTGCACACACTTCTCCTGGAGCCTGAGAGGAGGCTTTGCTCTGACTTAGGGCAGATGCGCATCTATCCCTTCATGGGTGAAGAAGTCTTACTCGGGGGGCAGAGGGTCTTGTGTTTCTTGCTTCACTGTAAAGGAAAACGAGCCTGGGGCCCTGGTGGCTGCCGCGAGCACGGCGCTCCCACTGGGCATGCGCTGGTCTTCCTTCTCTTCCTGTGGGGCTCTCCACTCGTGGGGACGGTGGGAGAACTGAGCTGTCACCATGATCTTCCACTGCCAGTCTGCCAGAAAGGTCCCACAGCCGGCACCGCTGGCCACCAGCGAGGCTCCCCGCATGGGCGCCTACTTGCACTCGTCCCTGGCCTTCATGCGGGCGATGAAGGAGTAGCTCTTGTTCCTGCGGTAGTTCTCGTAGGGGTCGTCCAGGGCCACGCCCACACCTTTATACTGGTCCCACTTATCCCGGACGTCCCCGCCCTTGATGGGGTCCTGGATCCCTTGCTCCTTCGCACCAAGGCCGCCAGAGCCACTCCAGCCTGGAAAGAGAGATGCACAATCACAGGTCCAGCGGATGCTGGTGCACATGGGGGCCGAATATACAGACAGGCGGTGTAGACACGGGAGATGGGTAGAGTGAGAGAACCCTGCAGGCCAGCCCTGTCTAGAGGCTCTGGGCAGTCAGAACTGGCCTGACTCCATCCATCCCCACATGCCGGGCCCAGCACACGTGAAGACCCTTCCCGAGCCGTCCCCATTCCCCTGCCTTACCCATTTTCACCAGCATCTGATGGCCTTTGTTCTCTTCTCCGAGCCTTGAGTCAGGGATGGGAGGTGCTGAATTAGAACCCAGACCAGCAGAGGAACTAAAATCGAGACAGGTTATTATTTTAACGAGTAACTGAGACATTTATTGGCGTGACTGTGATGGGGCCTCAGAGCTGCGGCTCTCGGGTGCTCACCATCACCAGGTGACACCATACGCAGATTTTGCACCTACACCGTTTATCCTGCATCGGCCAGATAAGGGGGCTTCAGCCGCTGGCCCCCACCCACCCCATGCTCAGCATTGAGGGCGGGACACAGTGAACCCCAATGGTGGTTAGCAGACCCCAGCTACCGCCTCAGGCTTGGCCAAGTGACTGCTATGGCGGGCGGGTGGTGAGGGGTGCCCCCGTCCCTGGGCTAATGCTGGCAGGCTCCTAACCACCGATGCTTCCATATTCACAGCAAAGCACCGCAGAGTCCCAGCGTTACCAGCATGGCAGTTAAGATAGGATCTTACGGCGGGGTGGGGCTCCTGGACCGTGACCGACGTCTCCTTCCGGGGGGAGTACGACTTGGACCGGGACCGCGACTGGGACCGGGAACGGCTTCTGGAGGAGCGTGACCTGCTCCGGCTTCTGCAGGGAAGAGTGTCCACGTGTCAGCAGCAGCCAGGCGCTGTGGGGGAGGCCGCAGGAAGAGGCCTCGGGCACTGCCCTCCCGAGGGAGCCTCTGCCTACCTGGATCTGGAGCGGGAGTAGGAGCGGGAGCAGGAGCGTGACCTTGACCTTGAGTACGAGCCTGACGACTTGGAGGATCTTGAGTTGGAGCGGGAGGAAGAACGCCCTCGGCTCTTGGATCTGCTCCGAGACCTTGAGGGTCCGCTGCGGGGGAGAGGCCTCATGATCGGGCGCCCGGGTGGCCTGTCTCCCTGTGGGCTGGACCCAGTCCACCCTGGCCCTCAGGTTCCTGGAAGACCCCAGAGGCAGGGGGTCTGGCGTGGATACGACACCACAGCCACAGCAATGGTTTTAAATAGTGTGGCTGAACTTGCTGCTGTGTTCATTCAGGCCTTGTGGAAAACAGCGCCCCACAGGCACAGGCTGTGTGAGGGCGGCCGTGGTCAGCGTGTCTGGGGCCCACTCCGAGCCTACCCATCATCACAGGCTGTGGGCCCTGGCCACCTGGCCATAGCAGGCGCCTGCACCTTTACCTGTTCCTCTTCTCCTGGCCTTTCCTCCGCCGGGCCCGCATTTTTGCTCGGAAGAACTCATAGAGACCGTTCTGCTCCCAGCCTTCACTGCAAGACATGGTATCCCGTGTGACCACACAACGCCCACGCACAGGGCACTCGTGAAAAGTCATCAGGAGTTAACCCACAGAACCCTTCAGGGTACATGGCCCTGTGGCCGTGGGCCAGGCCCTCTCTCCCTCTTGCCTGTGGGACATGCTCACACTGGGGACTGCGCTCCGACCACGGGCGCAGAGGACTTGGCTCAGCATTCCCATGGGCCTGTCCTCCTGCAGCCCAGTGGCTCCTCTGGTGCCCACACCCTTGCCACGTGGCTGTTCTGCTGAGGTGGTAGGGACCCATGGTCCGTGGCACTGGGGAACAGAAGCACTGACTCAGGCGGACATGCCTGCAGCCGGGCACAGGCAGGAGGGTGGCCACTGGGAAAGGTTGGCTGAGAGGCCCTGTGGCAGCCGGCTGCTTCTGAGACGTGTCCTGTGCCACACCTAACATACTCTCTCCCTGCTCACGTGTCTCCATTAAAATGACCTTCACTGAGGGCCAGGTGTGTGCTGTGCCTGTGACACAAACTTGTCACTCGGGGCCGGGGGTGGTTCTCTCCCGCGGGACAGCCACATTTTTCTAGCCTGGGCAGGAGATGTGGTGGCTGGGAGTGGGAGAGGGACACAGGCCTCCTCCCTCCTCCTCCCCCCCCCCTCCCCCACTGACCCAGGCCCCATACCTGTTCCTGGGTCTGTCGTGGGACGGAGGGCTGTAGAAGGCCTCCACCGCGGCCAGCAGCCTCTCGCTGGGTGGCATTGGGGGAGGGAGGCGGATGTCTTTAGGGTCCAAAGGCTTGTATTCATGGTCTTCCAGCTGCAGCAGAGAACCCAGCTGTCACCGTGCCTGGGCGGACCCCCTCAGGCCCACCCAGGATGCGCAAGGAAGGGGTCAGTGTCAGGGGTGCCCTGGGCACCAGAGATCCTTATCCTTCCCCTCTTGGGGAACCCCCTCTCTCACAGGATTTCAGCCACACCAACCATGGAAGGTCACAGCTGCTATGAGGCTGATGACAATCACAGGGTTCTCTCTTCAGAAAACCACCTACAGGAGACATGGTCTCCAAACTCAGGTGACATGAGTAACTCCGGTTTATTCACACACACGCGGCGGGCCCCTCACACCACCCTCTGCTCTTGATGCCTACCATGGGCCCCTCCCTCGAACACTCTCAGCCCCGGCCTTGGAGCCTGCCGGCCTGCCTAGCTTGTCTGGGCCTCCCGCTGCCCATGGCTCCATGAAGCCTGCCTGGACTTCCAGGTGGACGTCTGAGGGGGGTAGGAAGTGGCAGTGATCAGTATCCCCTTGGAGCCCCCCAGCCCCAGCCCCGGCCCCTCCCTCGCCTCACCTCCTCTTGCCCTATGCTCCAGCCACCCCACAGTGGTGCCAGCTGCTGCCAGCCCTGCGTGGCTACTCCCAGGGCCACCCCCTCCCTGTGTGCTAACAGCCACAGCTCACAGGTGGCTGCTCCTGAGACATCCCCCTCCATCAGCACCCCTGGGACAAGGTGGCTTCTGAGGGCCTAGACCAAGAGGGACAAAGGAAGGACTTGCGCCTCACAGCCCAGCCAACCCCCGAGTGGCTGCAGCTCCCTATGGCAGGAAGAACAGGAGAGGCAGGGCGGGCACAGCGTCACTCACAGCCACACTGTGTAACTCAGGTTTAGACCCCACCCACTGACTGATCAGGGTCCCCAGTGAGTGGGAGATGAGGACGAGGTGCCCCAGAAGGCACCTGGTCCCACATGTTCACTTTTCACGAAGACAAACAGGACAGCGAGGTGAACGTGCTCAGCTTGGAGCCCGCCAAAGGGCATTACCTTCACGAGGGGGGCCATCAGCCCAGCAGGGAGATCGAAGTAGGGCACGTTGGGGGACCAGGCTGGGTCATCGTGGTTGATGTGGGGCGGGCCCTGTCGCCGCATGTGGGGGGGTTGCCCGTTGTAAGCCGTGGGGAGGAGGGCCAAGTCAGGGTGCTGGGGCCCAGCCCAGGGTGGGTGCTCATTGATGCCAGGATGAGGCATGCGGTGGCCAGGGTGGTGGTGAGGGGCCCCATTTCTGCAAAACAGAGACTGTCTCAGGTATGCAGGCCAGTCGGATCTCCCAGGTGACATGTGCTAGAGGTGTGGGGCTCAGTGACGGGCCAGGAGGCCAGCCCCTCCTGGGAGCCTGCCTAGCACCTTCTCTCACTGCTTGAGGCAGGGAGGAGCAGGGCTCCAACAGGCGCAGCCAAGGGAGCTTGAGGTTGAGAGAAGAGAACCACAAAACCTGAAAACTGCAGTGTGACGGCTAAGTTGTGACCCTCCGAATTCATGTGCCGAGTCCTAGCCCCAAGTAGCTCAGGATGGGACTGTATTTGGAGAATGGGACTTTCAAGACACATGAGTTAAAATGAAGTCATGGTGGTAGGCCCTCATCCAATGTGACTAGTGTCCTTATAAGAAGAGATCCGGACACAGACACGTAGAGAGAGAGCCAGTCACCTATGAGCCAAGGAGACAGGCCTCCAAGTCACTCACCCGAACCTGCCATACCACAACCTTGAACCTCCAGCCCCTAGATCCTTAAGACCATACATTCTAGCTGTTTAAGCCACCCAGGCTGCGGGACTTTATGATGTCAGCCCAAGCCAAAAATAAAAGCAATAAACGTGCCAAGCAGTCTCCAAGCTGCATTTATAATCAGAAATGTATTTAAAGACAGAAGGCAGGCGCAGTGGCTCACGCCTGTAATTCCAGCACTTTGGGAGGCCAAGGCGGGTGGATCACTTGAGGCCCGGAGTTTGAGATCAGCCTGCCAATATGGGGAAACCCTTTCTACTACAAACACAAAAATTAGCCGGGCGTGACGGCGGACGCCTGTAATCCCAGCTACTCAGGAGGCTGAAGTGAAAGAATCACTTGAACCCGGGAGGAGGCTACAGTGAACAGAGATTACACCATGCACTCCAGCTGGGGTGACAGAGACTCAGTCTCAAATAAACAACAAAAAAACTACAAAACGAAGGCAGCACTAAAAGACTACAAATAAAATAAAATGTAAAAAAGATACCGGGCTTGGTGGTTCACACCTGTGGACCCAGCTACTCCAGAGACTGAGATGGGATGATTGCTTGAGCTCGGGTTTGAGATTAGCCTGGCCAACATAGCAAGACCCCATCTCTATTTAAAATAAAATTAAGAAAGAAATAAAAATGTTTTAAAAAGAAACTCAACAAAACTAGTTTTGTTTTGAGCCAAGGTCTGTCGCCCAGGGTGGAGTATAGTGGCGTGATCATGGCTCACCGCAACCTCAGCCTTCTGAGCAGCTGGGACCATAAGCACCAGACACCACATGACGTGTTCTTTTTTGAGACAGAGTCTTGCTCTGTTGCCCAGATTGGAGTGCAGTGGTGCGATCTCAGCTCACTGCACCTCTGCCTCCCAGGTTCAAGCAATTCTCCTGCCTCAGCCTCCTGAGTAGCTGGGATTACAGGTGCAGGCTAATTTTTGTATTTTTAGTAGAGACAGGGTTTCACCATGTTGGTTAGGCTAGTCTCAAACTCCTGACCTTGTGATCCGCCTGCCTCGGCCTCCCAAAGTGCTGGGATTACAGGCCTGAGTCACCGTGCCCAGCAGAAAACTCACGCAAAAAGCAAGCAGCAGCAGCAGAAGCAGCTCCGCCCCTGCCCGTGCCACGCCCACCCACGGCCAGAACCTTTTTCCTGTCAGATCTGTCTCATCTGCAGAGGGACAGACAGTGCCCGCAGCTCCTGGTGCGGCTGGGAAGAGGGGATGGGAGGTGCCACCTCTGCAGCCAGCCAGGCCTAATCAGTGCGGGGCAAGGCTTAGTCTGTGCCCCACTTCCTGAGAACCCGGCTGGGCTCCTCCGACGTCCCACGACCTTTTGCCTGTCCCCCACGCACTCGAACTCGGGAGCACGCAGGGCCACAAACAGCACCACCAGCCTGCCCGTGTGGCGTCTCCGCCAGGCCCTCCCCGTGCCCGTGCACTCACCGGCAGGCAAGTCCCCCCTGGGGGTAGTCGAAGCGGTGGGGGATAGGGTGGCCGCTCGAAGGGGTGCGCGGCGGGGGGAAGTCGTCCTACATGAAGCGGGGGCGGGAAGCGGTCGAAGTTGTGGGGGTGTGGAGGCTGGTCGAACTGCGGGTGCTGCTGGTGGGGCGGGGAAAGGCCCCCGGAAGTGCGGGGGGCGCTGCATGCGGAAGGGCGGCTCGCGCTGGCCCCGCCCCAAGGCGGCTGCTCGTGCTGGCTAATTTCCCAGGGGCCCCTCGAACTGGCTGTTCCAGGCCGGGTCGGGCTGGTTGTTCCAGGGCGCGTCGCGCTGGCCTTCCTAGCCGGGTCGCCACGCTGCTCGCCCCACATGCCCTCGTGGCTGTTGTTCTAAGGCGGGCAGTGGGGCGGGCCGCCCTGGTGGTGCGGGGTAGGGTGGCTGCTCTGGCGGCTGCAAGGCAAAGCAAGGGCGTGAGCTCTGCACGGTCTGGCCCAGCACTGGCGCTCGGCAGCATCACAGCACTGCCCGAGACCATGGAGGCACTGCCCCAGACAGTTGGGCGCTGCTGAGGGCCTGCGGGGATGCTGGGCACCCGCCCCTAGCCGAGAGCCACATGCTGCTGCAAAATGACCAGACCCCCAACCGCTGCACCCGCATCTCAGTCGCGGGGCTGCTCCCGGCCACTGGGGCACGCTGCACCCCGCACACAGGCCGCGCATGAGGCACTCCCCCGCTCCCACTGCCAAACGCCAGCTCCCTTGCCCGCTGGGGATGGTACAAGGGCACAGCCGGTACCGCTTCTCAGAGCACGGCAAGCACCCACAGGGGGACTCAGTCTAACACCCTCTGCCCTGCCTCACTCCCCCCCTCTCCCCAAAAGCCATCTCCTGGGGTCACCTCCCAGATACACTGCTGCCCACACCTCCTTGACTTGGGGTCTGCTTCTGGGAAACCTCAAAACCAAGCCAGCGTCTTCCTATAGATTTCAGACAGGAGGCTCCAGCCTCACCAGCTCCTGCTCTGGAGACGTAAAGCTGGGAGGGCAAACTCCAGCTGGGGCTGGGGCCGGGAGGAGGCGCACAGGCCAGGGAGAAGGCCCGTGTCTACGCTCACAGTGGGGCAGCTGTGCTGACCCCCACTAAGGGGAGGCTGGCACAGGCTGCCACTCTCTCCAGGCTTCCAAGAGAAGCCAGAGGGCCAGATATCGAACATCAGGAACTACTTGCTTTTTTCTTAAATTTGAGACAGAGTCTCACTCTGCTGCCCAGGCCGGAGCTCAGTGGCGCCATCTAGGCTCACTGCAACTTCCACCTCCTGGGTTCAAGCGATTCTCCTGCCTCAGCCTCTCCAGTAGCTGGGACTACAGGCGCCCGTCACCACACCTGGCCAAGATGGCCTCAAACCTCTGACCTCAAATGACCCACCCCCTCAGCCTCCCAAAGTGCTGGGACTGCAAGCATGAGCCACCGTGCCCAGCCTTGTTTTCTTCAGATGGAGTCTCACTCTACTGCCCAGGCTGGAGTGCAGTGGTGCCATCTCAGCTCACTGCAAACTTCGCCTCCCAGGTTTAAGTGATTCTCCTGCCTCAGCCTCCTGAGTAGCTGGGATTACAAGCATGCACCACCACCCCTGGCTAATTTTTGTATTTTCAGTAGAGGACGGGGTTTCACCATGTTGGTCAGGGTGGTCTTTCAACTCTCAACTTCACGTTATCTGCCCGTCTCAGCCTCCCCTTTTTTTTTTTTTTTTTAGAGACAGGGTCTCTGTCACCAGGCTGGAGTGCAGTGGCATGATTCATAGCTCAACGAAGCCTGGAACTCCTGGCTGAATCGATCCTCCTGCCTCAAGACCGCTGTGTAGCTGGGCCTACAGATGCACACCATGATGCCAGCTTATTTATTTTATTCTTTGTAGAGGTAGATTCTTGCTTTGTTGCCCCAGGATGGTCCCAAACTCTTAGCCTCAAGCAGTCTTCCTGCCTCAAGAAATAACTTCTAAATGTATAAGATGCCACAGGGCCAAGTCAAGCACAGCGGGCTGCACTACAGGGCACACTACTGGCCCAGTGGGGACCCTCAGTGAGGGGGCGTGCCCACTGTCCCAAGCCTAACCATCTGGTTGATGAAAAGAAGAGTCAGCCTGGAGACACTAAGGGCCTCTGCTTCCACATCCACAAAACAGGGACAGGAACTGCTCCCCCAGCAGAGGGTACCTGAAAAACGAGCCACCACATGGCTCCCAGCCAGCACTCGGAGGTTGAAGCTGTGTTTATGGGGGTGTCCAGTCTTTTGTGAAGTTCAATTTCATCTCCTGAAGCTGGGGGGGTGGGAGGGGCTCAAAGCCACAACCACCAAGTCTCAGTCCAGAGCCAGCCTCCTTGCCATCCTTACCCCTGTCCCTGTGGACAGGGAGTCCTCCCTCACCAGTTCCTGCTCTGGAGTCTTAAAGACAGAAGGGTCCTCCCTCACCGGGAAGTCCACACTGCGAAGCCAACCAGGCCCCACAGTCAAGGGGGAAAGTGGCGCTGGGAAGGCCTGGGGCTGTGCCTCAGTGCTCTAAGTGGACTCAGCACGCTCCAGGGCGTTTCCCAGCCATGCTGTGCCTCGGCCCAGGGGTATCTGACCCCAAGCAATGCTACATTTGAGGCCTCCCAGCAGCAAGGTACCTGACACTTCTGACCTCCCTTTCCTTACAAAAGCACCTTGGTTCTTTTCCAGGATGACAAAAACGCTGACACTCAGCTAGCTGAACCTGTTCAAGGACAAGAAACGTAACATCTGCCGTACCTCACTCCCCTGCACTCGCAGGAAAATAGGGATCTATACTACAGAAAACCCAAATCACCAAAGCTCAGGGAAGAGACGTGAAGACCTGTTGCTCCACCTGTCCCGGAGCCACAGAAGAGCAGGGCTATCTGTCACTAACCCAGCGTAAGCTCCGCCATAGAATATCCCTTGAGTTCCCCACAGAGCCACTCAATGGCCACCGATGAGGCGGCCCACCCTGTCAGGCCAAGTGTGCCCCGTCTGCTTCCATCCCAGGTTCCAATCAATACCTGCTGCTGGCCCCAAGGAGCCACAGGGTGAGGCTGGTCAACCAAGGGGGTTTGTTTGGCGGGATCTGGTCGTGTGGCCCAGGGCCCCGCGGGCCGGCGGCTGCAGGATCCTGGGACCCCTCCTGCGGCTTCGTACTCTGAAGAGCCAGGCATCTGGATGGGGAGGCTTGCTGTCATCTAAATAAGGGGACAGGCAGTTAGGGCAAGCCTGGCAGCAGCAGGACATGCTGCCTTCTCTTCACACTGCCCCAGAGCCAACCAGGCTACAGCTTTTAGTATGCGGTGAATTACTGCTTCAGGACCCCATTAAAACCGTGACCATCACTGGCCTCCAGGAAGGGGATGGGGAGAGGGGGAGGTTCTGACCTTAAACATGACACCCGTGTGCCCCTTTCACGGCTTTACCATAAACATGCCTCACTTTGGCCTGCTTGTGTGCTGAGGAATTTCTATCCACACTGAATTTAATTAGACATCTTTTCTGTATTTAATGAAAAGGTCATTTCCCCACAATCTGTTACTAGGTTTTCTATCCTATACCATCCTCATACTCCTGGAACAAATCTTCCTCGGTCAGAATTTAATTTGAAAACCAACAGCTGGGCGCAGTGGCTCACGTGAGCCTGTAATCCCAGCACTTTGGGAGGCCGAAGCAGGCACATCACAAAGTTGGGAGTTCAAGACCAGCCTGGTCGACACGGCGAACACTCTACTAAAAATACAAAAAATTAGCCAGGTATGCCGGTAGGCACCTGTAATCCCAGCTACTCAGGAGGCTGAGGCAGGAGAATCGCTTGAATCTGGGAGGCAGAGGGTGGCAGTAAGCCGAGATCGTGTCCAGACTGGGCGACAGAGCAAGAAACTCTGTCTCAAAAAAAAAAAAAAAAAAAATCCTTTGTTAGATTTGCTAAGATTCTCTTCAGTATTTCTGTGTCTTCTTCAGAAGTGACGCTAGATTAAATTTTCTTTTTGGGACAGAGTCTGGCTTTGTCACTCAGGCTGGAGTACAGTGCTGTAACTATGGCTCACTGCAGCCTGATCTCACTGGCTCAAGGGATCCTCCCACCTCACCCTCCAAGTAGCTGGGATGACAGCTGAGCACCATTTTTGTATTTTTAGTAGAGACGGGGGTTTCACCACGTTACCCAGGCTGGTCTCATAAACTCCTGGGCTCAAACAATCTGCCTGCCTCGGCCTCCCAAAGTGCTGGGATTACAAGTGTGAGCCACTGCACCCGGCCGATTATATTTTCAATCCGTGCACTGTCCCTGCTGCCTGACGTAATAGTTACCCTAGTCTTGCCTTTTTCTATTCTGTGCTCTTGGAACGGGGAAACAGATCTGCTGTTCAGGAATGGGGCAGATGGAGTTTTAAATTCACCTGGCTAGTGCTTGTAAATGGATGAAAGCCTGCATCTAGGAACAGGTGGGACGATGGAGGGTGGCAGGGTGCTTTCTGACTACACTCAGAGCCCAGCCTCAGAGGGCTGCCTCCAGTGGTGGGGGGGGGAATAAGGGAGTCCCGTACCAGGCTGGGGTGGTAGGCGGGATGGCAGGGGCAGGTGCTGGGGCCGGGGGCGGGGCAGGCGGTGGGGGCGTGGCCTTGACTTCAGTCTCCATCTGCGGCATTTGGAGCTGCTGCTGTTGCTGCTGCTGCTGCTGCTGCTGCTGCTGCGCCAGGCTGGTGACGAACTCCTCGTGCTGCGTCTTCAGGGTCTGGATCTGCTGTTGGAATGCCAGCTGTACTGGCTGGACCACTGACGAGTATTCGTTGATGAGGGTGGCCTGGGAGAGAAAAGAACACCCGCTGCTCAGGACGCAGCCTTGGGGCTCACTGCCTGGTGCCAGAGGACAAACGCCTGGAAGGCAGCAGAGCCTGGGGGACCTGGGGCAGGCGGACAGGGAACTGCTGCATGAAACAACCAACACAGTTGGGACAATCAGAGTGTGCGTTGGGATCTGGCCAGAGATTTGGGACGAGGACATTTGCTGTAGCATGGTTTACGACTCCCCCGATAACCCGAACGAGCAATGACAGCCATATCCTGGCCGCCACGTGGCTGCTCATCACACGCTACCCACTAACATTCTGGGACACGCTCATAGGCTCTGCCTCCCAGTTGCCATGCGGCTCTCAGCAAGAGGGGCTTCCTCACGCTTCCATCATGCAGGAACATGCTGACCACCAGAGCAAATGGGCCACGTGCAGTGACTCCGAAAAGTGTGCCAGCAAAGTCAGGGAGACACACCTAAGGCATGGGGCTGGGAAATGTCACCTGGGACTCGGGTCACCACCCATTGGTTACTCCCAGCACAGGCAGGGGACACAGGCTTTCTGGCTTCTGGGACCTGCTGGGGTGGCAGCTGCTGTCCCCACACTCCCAAACCCTCCTGGGGCACCTTCCCCAGCTCTAGGGTGAGGCGTGGGCGGGCAGCTGACACTCACCTGGTACTGGCCAAGCCCCAGGGCTGGGCTCTGTAGCTGCTGAATGATGGAGTCGTCGAAGTAGCCGTTTTTCTCCCAGAGCTGCAGGAGCTGAGGGTGGGAGGGGGAAAGGCTGGGTCAGTGGGGAAGAGGGAGGCCTGCGTGTGCTGGTCCCATCCATCCACCCCTGGCCCAGTGCCCACGCACCCGGGCGATCTTCTGCTGCTTGTCTTCCTCCACGGCCAGGAAGCTGGTGCAGTAGATGGGCACTACGACCTTCTGCAGGGCGGCCAGCAGCTCCCGGGCCTGCTTGCGCTGGCTGTGAGGGGAGAGACTTTCCGCGCGTCAGGGCCCTGGGGCGGGACCCGGCCACGCGCCCGTTACTATCACGGCTCCAGCCTCAGCGCCCTCTGCCTTCTCAGGAATTGGGCCCCCAACCCGGCGGGGGCGATGGCTGGGGCTCCCCACGAGAGCTGTGCTGGTGCCTGGGCTCAAGGAAGGGACAGACGGAGAAACAGCAAGCGGGGCAGGGGGAAAATGTGGCTTGGGGCCAATGCGAGCAAAGCTTTTCAGTCCTGTCCCCTTGTTAGGAAATAAACCTTCCCCTCCTTCCCTCATGGGTGGCGCTGTGGATGAAGGTACTTGGGCCCGCAGAGAGCCCCTGCCTGTGAGCAATGGGCAGGAAGCGGCTGCTGTGGAGTTGGGGTCTTGGTCTTCTCCTTGTTGTTTGCTAGGCACAAGGAAACCTTGCTCCAGGCCAGGCCTCTCAGGAGGAGGAGGAGGGAGGGTGCCCAGTCCCTCAGGCACCTAGAACGCTTTAGAAGAGCGGCTGAATGCCCTATGGGCAAGGCAGCAGGCCCATGTCCTCTCAGAGCCCCTGTGCAGCGCTGCACGGGACACTGTGCACACCCGGCCTGTGAGGCCCCTGCAGCTGTGCAGGGAGATGGCTGCCCCTGGAGAGGGACGCGGGACAGGAGGGGAGCAGCTGGAAGCCCCTCAACCCCCCAGCTGGCTGCAGGGAGCTCGAAGAGCAAGGGCTTGGGCCGGGCAGCTGGGAGGATGGGCGAGCAGCACTTGGCTTCAGACAGAGAGAAGCTAGAGAAGCACTTGGCTGGAGAATGCGGGAGACCGCTCATCTGTGCAAGGCGCCCGACTCAGAGGCAGGGAGAAGCGGAGGCACGAGAAGGGGCAGAAGGGCAGAGGCGGTGTGGAGCCGCAACTCACTTTGCAGCAGGAGAGAAACAGGGACCCAGGCGAGGAGGGAAGAGGCACCCAGGCAGTACTCCATGTGGTAGATTGGGCAAGATGGGTGCTCAGGGAAGACGAAGCTGGGAACTGTGTCCCTAACCAAGCCACCTGGCAGCCTGGCCCAATGCAAAGGCACACGAGGTGCCCAGCCAAGACCGCTCCCTGTTAGGCTCACTAGCAATGCTTGTCTCCTCTTGCACGGGCCTTTGGCCTGGGTTTCTGTTTTTTTTTTTTTTTGCTAACCTTTGTGAGAAGGGCTCCAGTGGCCCTGCAGAAGGAAATACCTGCCCAGCCTTGGGGAGGGTGGAGATAGCAACAGTAGGAAGGAGTGGGGGCTGGGTGGGGACAGGGTCAGTAGAGGTGGCTCCATTGAGGCCTGAGTCAGGGCTGGAGAAGGGGACCCCACAGGAGGGTCCCAATGGCTGAGCAAAGTCAGGTGATCGCGTGTGTGTGCATGCAAATCAGTGATGGGGGCCGGAGACAGGCTAAGGCCGTGGCTAAGAAGGCAACAAGCAGATGCCAAGAAGCTGCCCCAGGAGAGCAAGGAGCACAGAACAGTGGCCTTGAGGAGACAGTAATGTGACGAGTTAGGCTGGGGCCTAGGGGAGAGGACAGGGCATGTGGCGAAGTGCATGGGATGCCTGGACCAACTGAGTCCTGCAGACAGAAGCCTGGTGGCTCACAGAGACCCCACCCGGCCTCTCTGGACAAGTGCTCCCCAGTCTCAGGACAGGCCAAGCCAAGCTACTGATTGGAGCAAGCGGCCACCCCAGGTGGGGGCAAGGAGGAGCGCAAGGAAGTGGCACTCTGGGGTACGGGGCGGCAGCGCTCACCAGTGGTGCAGCACGTCATTGATCAGGTAGATGAGGTGCAGCCGCAGCTCGAAGTGCGCCCCGTCAGCTGTGATGCGGTTCCGGAGGTGGCCGGCCATGAGCTCGCAGTGCGGCGGGGACTTGGCATTGCTGAACATCCAGTTCTTCCCAGCCTGCAACAACCAAGCTGACGAGTGAGCAGGACCACGGCTCCCCCAGGCATCCACTGCACCCAGGGCATCACCATCAGCCCAGGGAAGGGCACACCATGAAGGTGGGGGCACAGGCTCCCAAAGCCTCAGGAGGTGCTCAAGGCGGGAGGAAAAGGCACCCACCTGGAGCAGCCCTTAGCCCGGACCGGCTTCAGGGTGCCCTGCCTCAGGGCGGGACCATTGGGATGCAGGGCTCTGGAACACCCTGGCCCCTCACCGAGATGGCGTCCTTGGTGCACGTGTCGATGATGGGCTGCAGCAGGTTGTCAAACTCGTTCATGTCCAGCTGGGTCTCCTCCAGGAGCTTCTGCATCTGCTGCTCCACCGCGTGGGCCACGGCTGCTGTCACTTGCTCCTGGGGGGGGGTCAGTGGGGCCGAGAGCACAAGAGGATGGACACACAGCCCGAGCCTTCTGGCCTGGCCCAGCAGGGGCGGAACAGGGACATGGTGGGGATGCCCCGGACTCTGGGCCGTGCTGGCCATTGGCTCCCTTCCTTGTCCCCAGCACGAGGAGATTCTCTCTCTCATGCCCGCGTGAATCTGTGACAGTCCCTCCTGGAGTAGGCAGGCCACTGCCAGGACACACCAGGAGACAATACCTGCTCTCCAGGCGACTGAGGAAAACACTGCAGCCCAGAGAACAAACCACCTCTGCAAACCAACTCAACAAAAAACAGAAAGGCAGGCGCGGTGGCTCACGCCTGCAATCCCAGCATGCTGGGAAGCTGAGGTGGGAGGATCGCTTGAGCCCAGGAGTTCCAGACCAGCTGGGCAACGTAGCAAGACCTCAGCTCTATAAAAAACAATAATACAAATTAGCCCAGAATGGTAGTATGTGCCTGTGTTCCCAACTACTTGGGAGGCTGAGGTGGGAGGATCACTGGAGCCCAGGAGTTCAAGGTTACAGTGAGCTGTGATTGTGCTACTGCACTCCAGCCTGAGTGAGACAGCAAGACCTTGTCTCTAACAAAACAAAAACAAAAAACAAGAAAAATGAGGGATGGCATGAACAGGTAGTAGAGAGGACATACCCATGGCCTCTAGTGAAGCAAGAGGGGCAATCTCATACCCCATCGGGAAATGCAGGTTAAAGAGTGACTGGTAAAAATAGAGCTGCTGTGAGTACCAGTGGTTAAGTCTTAGGGCTGGTCAAGACCAACCTCCCAGTCCATGATGAGCTCTGGGCAGAAGGGGAGGGTGAGCATTCTGGAACTTTCTTTTTTTCTTCTTCTGAGATGGAGTGTTACTCTGTCGCTCAGGCTGGAGTGTAGGGGCACAATCTCGACTCTCTGTAACCTCCACCTCCTGGGTTCAAGCAATTCTCCTGACTCAGCCTCCAAAGTAGCTGGGACTACAAGCACCCACCACTGCACCCAGCTAGTTTTTGTACTTTTAGTAGAGATGGGGTTTCACCATATTGGCCAGGCTGGTGTTGGAACTCCTGAACTTGTGATTCGCCCACCTTGGCCTCCCAAAGTGCTGGGATTACAGGTGTGAGCCACTTCGTCCACTTGGAACTTACTGAGAGCAATATGTCAGCGTGATTTTATGCCCTGAACCTAGTACTAAGTGTGGGGCTGGCACTTTGGAGGTTTAGTATGTTTTTTCACCCAAGACTGAGTCTTGCTTTGTCACCCAGGCTGGAGTGCAGTGGTGGGATCTCAGCTCACTGCAACCTCTGCCTCTGGGTTCAAGCAATTCTCCAGCCTCAGTCTCCCGAGTAGCTGGGATTACAGGCATGTGCCATCACGCCCAGCTAATTTTTGTATTTTTAGTAGAGACGGGGTTTCGCCATGTTGGCCAAGCTGGTCTCGAACTCCTGACCTCAGGTGATCTGCCTGCCTTGGCCTCCCGAAAGTGCTGGGATTAAAGGTGTGAGCCACCATGCCCAGCCAATGCACGTGTATTCTATTTGGCAAAAATTATTGAACTGTTGAACCAGGAGAAAAGGGTCTTTCTGGCTGGGTGGACCACCTGAGGTCAGGAGTTTGAGACCAGCCTGGCCAACATGGTGAAAACCCACCTCTACTAAAAAGAGAAAAATTAGCTTAGTGTGGTGGTGCACACCTGTAATCCCAGCTACTCGGGAGGCTGAGGCAGGAGAATTGCATGAACCCAGGAGATGGAGGCTGCAGTGAGCTGAGACGGCAACCAGTGCACTCCAGCCTGGGCGACAGAACAAGACTCCATCTTAAAAAAAAAAAAAAAAGGGTCCTTCCCCCAACCAACAACTCCAGGTGACAACCTAGCTACTGCATGGTGGGGCCAATGGCAGGCACTGGAGGCCATCTGGCCGAAGCTGTCAGGGAGCTTCAAGGTGCACATGTGACCCACAGTCCCACTCAGAGGCACCCACCCCAGGGTGATGGGTGCACGCAGGTCCAGTGGCTTCACTGAGACGAGAAACAGCCTCCGTGTCTGGTGTCAGGGCTGGGGGTAACAGTGGCTGGCATGCAGCTAGCCCTGCGTGGCCGGGCCCCATCCTCAGTGGCACCTGTTATTCATTCCCATGGGCACACGCAAAAAGAGAGGCATAGGGGAGTGGCGGGTGCCTGGCTGAGTGGGGGGCAGGCCTGTACCTGTCTCAGCGCCAGCAGGTGCTGCTCCTGCTGCTGGAGGTTCCACTGGCTCTGCTGGATGAGCTCGTCCATGGATGGTGCGCCCTGGGCGGGCGGGATAGGCGCAGCAGGGGCCAGTGGGGGCTGCGGCAGGGGCGGCATGGTGGCAGCTGGCTCCAGCTCTGGGGTCTGCTGCTTGCAGATAACTGGAGGGAGAGGAGGAGGGGGGCCCCCCATGAGGACATGGATGAGGGTCCAGGTGTCCCCTTGGCCACCTCTTAGCCACAGGGGCCTCCCCCCCTCCCCAGGGTCTCACCATCCACGAGGGCTTGTGCACAGCCAGGTGCCCACGCAGGCCCAGCTCCTCTCTCTTGGGCCCTGCCCCCCCCTTACAGGACCCCAGCCCTGGCCTTCCACCTTTGGGTTGTCCCCTCCTCCGGGGGAACCTAGGAAGTCCCCTTGCCACTCTTTTGCCAGCACCGTCTAGTCCTTCCCCAGTGTCCTTCCAGTGCAAGCTAAGTCTGAGCCTGCCCACCTCCTCATCCGCCAAGGCCCCACCTGATGCTGAGTCCCAGCCTTAGCACCTCTCACCCCCAACCGCCTTGGCCACTTCACCTCTGCCACTGTCCCTCAATCTACCGACTGTCACGACATCGCAGCCACCAGGCCTCTGCACATCTGGCCAGGAAGCCACGAAGCTGCACCCCGAGTGCATGTTGTGCCCCATCCCCAACCCCTGCCCCGCCCTGCTTCTAGTGACTCTTTTTTTTTATTTTTAAGGAGACGGGTCTCGCTATGTTGCCCAGGCTGGAGTGCAGTGGCTATTCACAGGTGTGATCCCACTACTGATCAGCCCGGGGATTTTGACCTGCTCCGTTTCTGACCTGGGCCGGTTCACCCCCTCCTTAGGCAACCTGGTGGTCCCCTGCTCCCGGGAGGTCACCATATTGATGCCGAACTTAGTGTAGACACCCGATCGGCATAGCGCACTACAGCCCAGAACTCCTGGGCTCAAGCGATCCTCCCACCTCAGCCTCCCGAGTAGCTGTGACTACAGGCACGCGCCACTGTGTCCGGCCCTCTACTGACTCTCTTCGCTTCTCCAGCCCTTGGGGACAGAGACCCCCAGCATTCAGGGGTGCATCCAGTTGGAGGCAGCAGTGAGAGACACCCATTCTGCCAGCAGGAGCCTGGGTCAGGGTGGGTGCAGATCCCAACTCCGGCCAGATGGGGCGGGTGGTGAGGTCTCTAAGGAAGGGACCCTCCTCATAAGGAAGCCCTGGACAAGATGCCCCGCCTCCCTCTCTGTCTTAGGGCTGCCTGGTCTGAATGTGACCATGTACCCCTGGGGCCCTCCTGAGCCTCTTGGACAAAGCCAAAGATAAGGGAGGTGGGGCAGAGGGTGGAAGGTGTCGCCCACAGCCCCTCACTGGGTACTCAAGTCAAGTCTTAGGGCTGTGCCGTCCAGTTTGTGCACCGATGGGCATCCTACAGGATGACCCCTAACTTCTTTCTTTTTTTTTTTTTTTGAGACAGTCTTGCTCTGTCGCCCAGGCTGGAGTGCAGTGGCTTGATCTTGGCTCACTGCCACCTCCGCCTCCTGGGTTCAAGCGATTCTCCTACCTCAGCCTCCCAAGAGGAGGCTGTGCCACCATGAAACCCCATCTCTACTAAAAATACAAAAATTAGCCGGACATGGCAACATATGCCCGGCTAATTTTTGTATTTTTAGTAGAGATGGGGTTTCCCCATGTTGGCCAAGCTGGTCTCAAACTCCTCCTGACCTCGTGATCCGCCTGTTTAGCCTCCCAAAGTGCTGAGATTACAGGCGTGAGCTACCGCGCCCGGCCAGACCCCTGACTTCTGCACTGAATCCCACCCCACCCATCACCCGAGGGACAGTGCTTCAGGACATTTCTTCTCTCTCTCATTTCTCCAACTCCTCCCTCTTTACAGGCCTTTTGCCAGGCATGATGGCTCACACCTGTAATCCCAGCACTTTGGGAGGCTGAGGCGGGTGGATCACCTGAGATCAGGAGCTCAAGACCAGTTTGGCCAACATGGTGAAACCCTGTCTCTATACCAATAATGCAAAAAATTAGCCAGGCATGGTGGTGGGTGCCAGTAATCCCAGCTACTTGAGAGGCTGAGGCAAGAGAATCGCTTGAGCCCAGGAGGTGGAGGTTGCAGCGAGCTGAGATGGTGCCACTGCACTTCAGCCTTGGTGACAGAGTGAGACTCCATCTCAAACAAACAAACACATCAGAATATTCTGGGTTGAAAACCTCTCCCTTCACCCCACGACCCTCTCTAAACATTTTCTCAGCCAAGACTTACTCTAGATCTTCACCTCCCCTTTATCTCAGCCTGGCACCTGCCTGCCACTCCCCCACCCCAGGCAGCTGAGAACACCCTGACTCAGCCCCACGGGCCTGTCGCTGGGCCTTGCCTCCAGTGGCCTCCATGTGGCCACCCCCTCAGTCCCTTCCTCCTCCTCCTTTACCAACCCGTCTCCTGTCGGACCCTTAGATGCTGGGGTGCACAGCCTGTGTCCGAGCCCGTCCCTCTGCTATATGCAACCCCAGGGGGAATATGAGCTATTCACTCCTGCAGCTGCAGTTGCCACCTGCACGGCATGACTCCTGAATCCACCATCTCCATTCCGGATTCTGCAAGCTTTGGCCCGCTGGGTTTCCACAGGGCCTGTGCTTCCTCTTGCTCCATGCACCAATGTCCCCTTCTGTGCTCCCCCACACCATGGTGGCACCACCATCCACCGAGAAATCCAGGCCAGAAGGCGCATGTGCCTCCCACTGATGAGCCACAAGGTGTGAAGGCAACCTCCTAAACCATGCTCCAATCAGTCTGTGTCACCGCTGCCACCACCACAGCTCCGCTGTCACCCGCGTCACCCCAGAACCAGTCTCCCTGCGTCATGTCCCACCCCTCTACCTCTTTTCAACAAGGCATTCACGGTACTGCCACTTAAGGAGTGGTCCCTGGGCTACCTAGAGGTGACAGACGGTTACGGAACCGGCAAGTGAACATTTCCAAACCTTTCTAGCAATGTGACGGTTCATGGTCCACACTGTTACTGTGCTTTGCAGAAGTTTTGGTCCAGGACAGGTTAGAAACTTAAAAAAACAAAATCCCAAAACTGGTCCTTCACTGCAAAGTTTCAGAAGCTCCATTCTAGAAGAGATGAAGCCCAGTCTTTAAGGAGCGGGGTGCAGGGCTGGCTGTGTTGTGGCTAACCCAGTCTCAGAACACGGACCAAAACCCCCCCACGCGTCTCCCCTCATGCTTCCAGGATACACTCCTAACTCCCTCACAAGCAAGGCCCACAACTCCTCCCCCAGGCCAGGTCCCTGACTCTGCACCCTTACCTCTAGCCACTCCAAGAACCCCTCCTACTCTGGGCTTCAGCCACCTTGAGCTCTGGGTTCCTCATTCCCTCCAAGGGCTCCTTCCTCGGCCTGAAACACTCTTCTCCCTTCATTTTCACCTGGCCAACCCCGACACACCCTTCAGAAGTAGCCAAGATATCATCACCCCCAGAAAGCACTTCCTGGTCTCAATCTTCCTGGGCTATAAGCACCCTCTCCTTCCCTATAATGGCACCAACTCTCAAGTGGCCCCAATTTTTGACCGCCAGTGTGGGAAGGGTGGAAGTGGCCCCCCCCAGAAAGGGAAAGCAGCCCTCAGCTCACAGTCATCCAAGCCAAAGCATCATCTGATCTGAGGTGGCTTCCTCCCCCTGCTCATCATGCCATCAGGTCATCCATATCTACCTGGCGCCAAGTTCAGGGGTTCTACCCCCTTCACCCAACCTGTCCCCCATGCTCACTCCCTCAGACTCAACCCTCTGACTTAACTCAGACCCTACCATCACTCACCTGAGCAACTGCCCTGTTCCTCCCCCTGCAGGCCTCACTGGTCCCCAGGCTGGCCCCTTTAGCCTGTCCTCCACTACCGGCCACACAAATCCAATCCGCTCCTTCCCTCGTTTAAAACTCTCTTGTGGCTTCCCGATGCCTTTAGAAATGGTTTTAAACTTGCTGTGCTGGCGCTAAGGAAGGACTGCACTAGAACACACAGCACAAACAGTATTTTGCTTATGATTTCAGGCACCTAATCTTCCCTGCTCACCCCACCCCCCAATCTCAAACCTAAACTCGCATCAGAAAAACTCCTGGATTGCGTAGAGAAACCCAAACTTCCCCTGGCGTTTAACACCCCAGATCAAACTCTTCCCCCATACAACCACATTCTTTTGTTTTTTTTTTTTTTTGAGATAGAGTCTCACTCTGTCACCCAGGGTGGAGCGCAGTGGCGCAACCTCAGCTCACTGCAACCTCCGCCTCCCAGGTTCAAGCGATTCTCCAGCCTCCCAAGTAGCTGAGACTACAGGTGCCCAGCACCACGCCCAGCTAATTTTTTTTTTTTTTCTGTATTTTTAGTAAAGACCGAGTTTCAGCATGTTGGCCAAGCTGGTTTTGAACTCCTGATCTCAAGTAATCTGCCCACCTTGGCCTCCCAAAGTGCTGGGATTACCGGCATGAGCCACTGCAACCGGCTTCCTTTCAAGCTTTTTAATTGAACACCGACTATGTGTTATGTACTAAAGCACAATGACCTAAACAAGGTCTGTTTGGCCTCAGGGAGCATGTAGTTCAGGGGACAACCACCTCTCAATGTTTTTCTACCTGCCAAACTCCTACTATTCATTTAAACAATGTACCTAGAGACTGGGGGTTGGGTACTGAACATGACAGATGAGATACCTGTTCTGAGCAGCCACAACACCTGGTGACTATTCATTATTCAAAGGCCAGCTCTGCTTCCTAATCTCACCTTAACCTTTTTGAGAGAAGGACTGGAATCCTGTAGCCCAATTGAACGAACGCTGATAAACGCTTGCAAAGAACTAAAACTTCAGAGGGATAATTCTTTTGGATTTGTGCTGCAGGCATCTGAAATGCACAAAAGCCTTGCTGGACTCACAGAAAGCCCGCAAAGGTGGCTAGACAGTGCCTGTCCCATGGGTTCCCATCCGGCCTCTATCATTTCCTCCCTAGAAAACACTCCCAACAGTCACGCTACTCCTGCTGATCGCAGTCCTCAGTCTGCAAAACAATAGCAAAATCCCTGATCCAGAGCCCAGGAGGATCGATAACCTCGTTGCTCTCCATTACAGTCGGACCCGGCAGCCGCTCTGTGCAAGGCCGTGGGATCAGCGGAACAGGAATCGTGGGGGACCGAGCTGCTCCCACTTCAGAGAGGGTAAACGACCCGAATGAAAGAAGAGGTTTGTGGCAGAGCCCGGACTGGAATCCGAGAAAGGAAGGGCTCGATGAGGCGGCCTGAGTGCCGGAAGAGACTTACGCTGCTGCTGCTCCAGCGCCAGCTTGCACTTGTAGTAACTGTAGAACTCGCCTCCGAACAGAAACGAGAATTTGGGGTTGTCCTTCTGCTTCTCCATCGTCATCTTCTCAAACTCCGGGCCCATTGCGAGCCACGAACTGGGCGAGCTTGTCGATGACATTTCGAAGCTCCTGGTCTGGAGAAAGGAAAAAAGGCCACGAGAGGCAGAGTGAGCGAGGACTGTCCAAAGCCAGGGACCCCAGCGCCCCAGCCCCGGTCCGCCGTGCCTGGGACCCTAAGGGTTGGCCCCGGAAAGGCCGCCCTTGTACGGGTCCCGATAAGGGCCATACGCTCGCCGGGAATGCGGGGACCCACGGGAGAGGCCGTAGGCGAAGCCGCGAGGCCGAGCCCCGCCCCTCCCAGACCCGGGGGACTCCGGGAGGCGGGACCGGCCAACAGGAGGTTCTCAGGGAGAGAAACGGTCTCTCGGCCGGTCTGGGTCTCACCATCGGGGGGCAGCGGCATCTCCATGGCTCCGGCCGCGGGGAACGTCCTCCGGCGCCTCACGATCGACCACCAGCGCCGTCTGCGGAAGCCGGCCGGAAGTGGCGCGAGAGAGCCGTTTACAGCGGGCTTCTAGGGCTGCTTCCGCTCGCCACTTACGGCCGTCGCTGGGAAACTCCGGAAGTGAGAGCAGGAGGCAGGCGGGAAGACGCCGCGGGAGGCCTGGCGCGCGGGAGGGGCTAGCGAGGCGCACGCGCAGAGGTTTTCTGGCGCATGCGCAGAGTAGGTCCCGTCGCGCAAAGCCACGGCCGAGGTGGAACGGCGCGGGTGGCTTTTAGGCGATGCATGGGGGCGAGGGGCCGTTCCCGTAGGGTCTGCGTCGCAGCCCGAGGGGCTGCCCGGTTGCTACTTCCGGGGGACGCGGGCACAGTGAGAAGCCTACGAGGGTGAGGTGCCTCCGGTGGATCCCGGGCTGCGGCGACTGTCACATCCTCCTCTACCGGCCCGGAGGTGGAGCAGAACTGGGAGGCGACGAACTGGGAGGCGACGAGCTTGATAGGGATTGAAAATGGACTTATTTAGGTTCAAAACATCCTCCTCGCTTTCTTCCGCCACTCGTTGGTCAGGAAGACTTTGGGGCGGGGATCCCCAACTCATACCCTCAAATTGCTGGCCTAGAGGCCACAGCGCCTTTCTAAAGGGTGCAGTTGCGTTGTTTCTAAAATGATGAAGCCAACCCTTGCTAATTGTGGGGAAAGATAGCCAGAAGCAGCAAACTTCTGCTGTGGACGTCCGTTATAACCTGATCCTTTTGAGATGGTTAATGCTTGGTTGGCTATACCTTTTTTTTTTTTTTCCTTTTTTTTTGTCTTGAGACAAGGTCTCGCTCTGTGGCTCAGGCTGGAGTGCAGTGGCATGATCATAGCTCACTAGCTCTGAACTCTTGAGCCTAAGTAAACCTCCCACCTCGGCCTCCCAAAGTGCCAGGATTATAGACGTGAGCCACTGTACCACTTTACCTAGCCTATTTTTTCCGTGCAAATACATGCACACGTATTTTAGATTCCTTTCATTTTTATTGTTATAGCATTTTTTCCACCAGACACTTATGGATTGCCTGCTCTACATCAAGTGTTGCTGTAGGTTAGGAATTAACAGACTTTATGTATGAAAAGGATAGAAAGCAAATATTTTAGGCTCTGCAGGCCAGGAGGCAAGATCAAGGATTTTTTTCTTTTTTTAAAAAAATGTCCTCTGGTTCATATTTTCTCATGAAGATGGAGGATCTTATTTATTTGTGTTTTTTTTGAGACAGAGTCTTGCTCTCTTGCCCAAACTGGAGTGCGGTGGTGTGATCTCGGCTCACTGCAACCTCCACCTCTCGTGCTCAAGCAATTCTCCTGCCTCAGCCTCCAGGGGAGATGAGATTACAGGTGCGCACCACCACACCCAGCTTATTGTTGTATTTTCAGTAGAGACGGAGTTTGACGGTGTTGGCCATGCTGGTCTTGAACTCTTGACCTCACATGATCTACCTGCGTCAGCCTCCCAAAGTGCTGGGATTACAGGCGTGTGAGCCACTGCACCCGGCCCATACTGTTGATAGAACAGTCAGTAATCCAGTGTGGGCACTTTTCATGCCTGTAAAGATCTACATTAAGTTTTGGGTTTTTTTTTTTGATAGAGTCCTGCTCTGTCATCCAGGCTGGAGTGCAGTGGTACGACCTCTGCTCACTGCAACCTCCGTTTCCCAGGTTTAAGCAATTTTCCTGCCTCAGCCTCCCAAGTAGCTAGGACTACAGGTGCCCACTGCTAATATTTTGTGTGTTTTTAGTAGAGACAGGGTTTCACTTGTTGGCCAGGTTGGTCTTGAACTCCTGACCTCAGGTGATCTGCCCACCTCAGCCTCCGAAAGTGCTGGGATTACAGGTGTGAGCCACCTGTGTCCAGCTACATCAAGAAGTCTTAATTTTAATTTGGGATCTCCAATGGACAGATTTCAGAGAACCATGAACTAATGAAATTGATAGCTAAATAAATGCCTTTTCTAGGGTTGAAGATACACAGTATTTACAGGATTCTTAATAGGCTCTTCAGCCAGAACAGGTTCATGAATCAGTATTGTCATTCTTTTCTTTTTTTTTTTTGAGATGGAGTCTCGCTCTGTTGCCAGGCTGGAGTGCAGTGGCACGATCCTGGCTCACTGCAACCTCCGCCTTCTGGGTTCAAGCGATTCTCCTGCCTCAGCTTCCTGAGTATCTGGGACTACAGGCATGCGCCACCACGCCCAGCTAATTTTTATATTTTTTAGTAGAGTGGGGTTTCACCATGCTGACCAGGATAGTATTGATCTCTTGACCTTGTGATCTGCCCGCCTCAGCCTCCCAGAGTGCTGGGATTACAGGCGTAAGCCACTTCGCCCGGCCGTTCTGTTTTTTTTTTTTTGAGACAAAGTCTCTTTCTGTTGCCCAGGCTGGAGTGCAGTGGCACGATCTTGGCTTATTGCAACCTCTGCTTCCTGGTTTCAAGCGATTCACCTGCCTCACCCTCTCCGTTAGCTGGGATTACAGGTGTGTGCCACCATGCCCGGCTAATTTTTGTATTTTTAGTAGAGACGGGGTTTCCCCATGTTGGCCAGGCTGGTCTCGAACTCCTGACCTCAGGTGATCTACCTCCTAAAGTGCTGTGATTACAGACGTGAGCTGCCGTGCCCGGCTGTTACTGTCATTTTTTAGGCTGCATAGGATACTGTATTGTGGATTTACCACAACTTACTGAAGTAAGACTCTATAGTCTCCTGGCTTGGTTCCATTTTTAGGATGCTATTAAAAGTGTCTTAGTGTATATAGGGTTGGGTGCGGGGCCTCACACCCGTCCAGCACTTTCGGAGGCCAAGGCGGGCGTATCACTTCAGTCTGGGAGTGCAAGACCAGCCTGGCCAACATGGAGAAACCCTGTCTCTGCTAAAAAAATACAAAAATTAGCTGGGCATGGTCACTCACGCCCATAATCCCAGGTACTCAGTCTGAGACATGAAAATGGCTTGAGTCTGGAGGTGGAGGTTGCAGTGAGCCGAGATTGCACCACTGCACTCCAGTCTGGGCGACAGAACGAGACTTCATCTTAAAAAAAAAAAAAAGTGTCTTAGTGGACATAAATCTAGTGCTGAGTCAAAGGGTGTGCAAATTCAATACTGGTATTGCTCAGCTGCCCTCTAGAAAGGTAGTTATACCCACGGTCACTACTTTCATACATGTGTTTCAGACTGTTTAAAATGCAGGTTGGCACTGTGGCTCATACCTGTAATCACAGCACTTTGGGAGGCTGAGGTGGGTGGATCACTTAAGTCAGGAGTTCAAGACCAGCCTGGCCAACATGGTGAAATTCCCATCTCTACTAAAAATACAAAAATTAATCAGGCGTGGTGGCAGGTGCCTTTAATTCCAGCTACTCAGGAGGCTGAGGCAGGAGAATCGCTTGAACCTGGGAGGGGAAGGTTGCAGTGCCAATGTACTCCAGCCTGGGTGACAGAGCAAGTCTTCGTCTCAAAAAAAAAAAAGCCATTTATCTGAGACTGAAAATAAAAATATCACCGGGGCCTCTCCCAAGCTCATTTCAGAGGGTCAAACCAGAATCCACTGGTCAGAAGAAAGCAGTAGAAGGAGCTGGTAGAGGCTGCTGCAGATGCTCTCCAACAAGTAAAGTGGACACCCTGAATCAGGAGAGCCTGTGAAGGGACGCAACTAAGCAGCAGCGTTGGGGCCCAGGTGCACTGAGGGGGTTCCATGGCCCACGTGTCTGCTAGTTGTGATTTCCTGATTTCCAGACTCCTTAATCAAAATGGCCTTATTCTGGTCAGTGTCGGATGGTAACTAAAGTTTTGTGGGTTTTTTTGAGATAGGGTCTCGCTCTGCCGCCCAGGCTGGCGTGTAGGGGCGCTGTCTCAGCTCACCGCCTCCCAGGTTCAAGCGATTCTCCTGCCTCAGCTTCCCAAGTAGCTGGGATAACAGGCGCCTGCCACCACGCCTATTGGAGACGGGATTTTGCCATGTTGGCCAGGCTGGTCTCGCACTCCTGACCTCGGTTGATCAGCTCG
This sequence comes from Ateles fusciceps, assembly GCA_036589455.1. Lineage (NCBI taxonomy): Eukaryota > Metazoa > Chordata > Mammalia > Primates > Atelidae > Ateles > Ateles fusciceps. The sequence goes on along the minus strand of JAZHEH010001828.1, from coordinate 12,220,922 downwards.
CCTTGGCCTCCCAAAGTGCTGGGATTACAGGTGTGAGCCCCGCCGCCTCCCCCCAGTCCCCTGTCCCCCCGGGTCTTAGCATTTCTCAAGTAGATCCCATGTGGTACTTAAACACCTTTCATTGAGGGTAGGAGGCTTATGTATCTGTTTCCTGCTGCTTGACACAAGTAAGTGCTTAGTAAATCACTAAACAAAAGGATTATGAATGGAAAGGACATAGGCAATAGTTTTAGCAGAAACTCAAACTCTTCACTGTTTGAAATTCTCTGCTGGGAATGGTTTGAGAAATGAGGAAAAATGGGTTCTGGAGCCAGATTTAATCGCTTGAGCCTGAAGATCCCCCGTCTCTACTAAAAAATGCAAAAATTAGCTGGGCCTGGTGGCTCACACCTATAATCACAGCTGTTCAGGCTAAGGCAGGAGAATGGCCTGAGCCTGGAAGTGGAGGTTGCAGTGAGCCAAGTCACTGATCTGTGTAACCCGACGAGTCACTTGACCCCGTTGGGCCTCATTTTCATCTGAAAAACAAGGCTAAGAAAACTCACAAAGGTATCGTGTGTGAAAAGCTCACCACTGGGCTGGGCTTGTAGCAGGTACTTAGGCTTGGCTGTCAATACTAAAAATGGCTTCAGGCTGGGCACGTTGGCTCACACCTGTAATCCCAGCACTTTGGGAGACCAAGGCAGGCAGATCACTTGAGCCCAGGAGTTCCAGACCAGCCTGGGCAATACAGACCCCCATCACTAAAAATTTTTTTAAAATTAGCTGGGTGTGGTAGTATGTACCTGTCTCAGGTACTTGGGAGGCTTGCGTTTAGGAGTTTGATGATGTGGTAAGCTATGGTTGTGTCCCTGCAGTCCAGCTCGGGTACTAAAGTGAGCCCGTGTCTCTTAAACCAAAAACAAAACAGGCAGGAGGGCGTATTGCTTGAGGCTAAAAGTTTAAGACCAGCCTGGGCAACATGGTGAAACTCCATCTTTACAAACAAACATTAGCCAGGTGTGGTGGCAAGTGCCTGTAGTCCCAGCTACTTGGGGGGCTGAGGCGGGAGGATCCATTGAGTCTGGAAGGCTGTGGCTGCTGAGAGCCCGGATTGCACCTCTGTGCTCAAGCCTGGGTGACAGAATGAGACTCTGTCTCTCAAAAAACATGAAACAACCATACAAAAAAATTTTTTTTCATGAGCACAGCTGCCACAACGTTCCTGGACTTCCCAAGTTACTCTGTTCAATAAAGTCATGTCATTAATTTAGCTGTGATCCTATTTTCACTGTAGGAAATTCACAAATCACACATCCTTGTTTTTGGTTCAGAAGAAAAAACAAAGGTTGTAATAAATCCAGATGTGAGAGCCAAGTTGGCTTGCTCTTTCTCCTTCCACGTTTTGTTGCTGGGCACCCTCAAGACAAGGTCACTCCAAAAAAGACCCTTGCTGATAAACTGGGGCCAATTTTGATTCCCTGGAGACCATCATTTATTTTTTGGTAAATGCCAGTAATGAATATACACATCATTCCTGCAGAACTATCTATAGCATTTAAGTCTTGAAAACAGGTGACAATTTAAAGAAAATTGTAGTATTTTCAGGTCTTTTAATAATGTAATGTTCTATGTCCTTCAGGCTGTTAGACCTTAAGATGTTGGGGTCTGGCAATGTCGCAGCTATAGCAAAGGGCCTGTTGGGTGATGAAGGACAGATACACAGCAAAATTCAGAAACTGCAAGTGCTGCCTCACTTGAATGGATGTGGCTTATCCCCTTTGTGATAGGGGCTGGATTGTTCCTAGAATGAATGCCTTAAAATAAGGTGCTTAAAAATTCTGTAGTGCGTCTCACCATAGTGAACAAACGTGATTCAGAAATGCCGTGGGAGCCACCACGCCTCCTTCTAGAAAATGAAGGAGTTGGGTTAGAGTCAGTGTTGCCGGCCAGACCATACTCTGGATGGGTAAAGGAAATTCTCTACCACAGAGCCCAGCAGCGAAGGTGAGGGAGGGCTGAGGAAAGTGTGGGAGTGGGGCATGAGGCCAGGGCACTGTCTGGCTGTGAAAAACCAGCCTTCAAGAGGCCAATGTCAGGCCAAAGTGGGCAGATCATTTGAGGCCAGGAGTTCGAGACCAGCCTGGCCAACATGGTGAAACCCTGTCTCTACTAAAAATACAAAAATTAGCCAGGCGTGGTGGTACACGTCTATAGTCCCAGCTACTCGGGAGGCTGAGGCATGAGAATCACTTGAACCTGGGGGATGGAGGTTGTAGTGAGCTGAGATGGTGCCACTGCACTCCAGCCTGGGGAAGACAGCAAGACTCCATCTGGGGTGGTGGTGGGGGAGGGGCAGGAGGAAAGAAAAAAAAGAGGCCAATGCCGGCTGTGGACCTCCAAGTCTCAGAAATATGTCTTTGTCTTTTGAACTGGTGATCTGGTGTAATGTGATTGTCTCATTCATTCCAGTGTATGTACTTGCTGTAAATGTATATACAGAATTAAATAGCCCATTTATTAATTTATAAACCATAATAAAACCAGACAGTCATTTCCTCTCACCAGCAGGTCTTGCATTGGAAAAGGAAAATAATATACAAATTTCAGCAACATCAGAGATTTCATTAAGCCTGAATGGAGGTGGAATTCATTTTGGAGTTCAGTGATACGTTCACAGAATCAGGTGCTGTAATCGTATAGACAACTTCCGTACTATCACCGCAGTGCAAAATCATCCCCTTTCTTGTCATTCACCAGTGAGAAAAATCCAACTGCAGACTTGACTGCCTTCCGTGGAGGCACGTGGCAAGTTGTTCTGACAAGTAACACCCTTCAGGACTGACTCTTCCTGTTTTATGCAGCCACTGTCTCAGCGTGGGACGAAAGTATTTACAAAGCAAGAGAACAAGAGACGCAGGAACAGGGACACTTCTGAGCCCAGTGGTGCGGAAACCCACCGCCCAGCAGCGTGGGGGGGGGGCCAGTCACCTCTCCATGAGTGTCCCATGTGTCAGCTGACACAACATCTTAAATACAGAATTCCAACAGAAAGAAAAACCAACAACAAAAAAACGGGAGTCATGCGTAAGCGATGTTACTTCCTCTTTGAACAGGGAAACATCTCGCTCATGGGGAGATAAAGGGTGAATGAACCTCTCATTTGCTGCTCTCTCCCCCAAGTGCCAGCAAAAAGCTGGTGTGGTGATGAAGGAAAAAGGCAGCCATCACCCAGGACCCCGTAAGCCACGCCGTGGTCCGCTCCGTGAGGGCACAGTCCTTTCATGAAGCCATAAAAGACTGAGACCACAGCTCGGACCTGACCACTCGGTTACCTACTGGGGTCTTATAATATTTCTGCCGAAAACCAAACTGATTCTTTTTTTTTTCTGAGACAGAATTAGCCGGGCGGACTGGTGCTTGGCTGTTGCCAAGGCTAGAGCAGTGCCGTGATCTTGGCTCACTGAAACCTCGACCTCCTGGGCTCAATTGATTCTCCTGCCTCAGCCTCCAAAGTAGGTGGGGATTACAGGCGTGCGCCACCACACCTGGCTAAGTTTTGCATCTTTTTAGTAGAGACAGGACTTCACCATGTTGGCCAGGTTGGTCTCGAACTCTAGTTCTCAGCCTCCCAAAGTGCTGAGATGATAGGCCTTGAGCCACCACACCTGGCCCCAGACTGACTCTTGACCAAAGAATCTGATTTGGCAAACCACATCTTAGCCCGCTGTCGCTCCTTCTCCCCTTACCCAGAACACGATTCAGATCCCAACATAAACACAAAACAGGTCAGAATGCCCTGGTCTTGCCTATTATGCAAAATATTGAGATAATATTCATGATTTACTCTGTTTCAGCAATTGTGTCAATTTTGAAGCTTCTCTCGAAGCTTTTAAACACTTCATTATTTCCTACTAAGTACCAAAATGTGTCGCCCAGGCATCACCAGTGGGAACTTTGTTTTGAAACCTTCAGAAACAAAACGGTTTTCGATCTATAAGCCAGTCCTAACGCATCCGTAATGGGGACCAAGGCAAAAAAACACACACAAACTACAAAATCTTCCCTAAAGAAAATGCAAGATCCTCAGAAAACCGAGATCTCCCTCCCAAACAACGTACCAAGTCATCAGAGAAGAGGTGAGGACTCCTCTGAAAACACAAGTGCCACAGAAATAGAGCTTGAAACACTGAACATAATTTCCTGAAGATCCTTCTCGATACCCTAAGAGAAGTGCCCTGCTCTGGCGAGGGAGGAGGAGGCAGAGAGAGCAGTTTCCTTTCCCTCTGCATCTGGGTGGATGCCAACTCTGATGTGCAGGGCAGAGCACCAGGCTGCAGGAATTGGATGCTAATTGCAATCGCTTTTTGCTTTGGAACGTTGCCAGGAACTTGCGAACCGTTAAGAGGATGACCAGGAAACCGGATCCATGTCTGTGGCTGCAGGTGTTCTGAATGATGCTCACAGGCTCCTTGTCCGCTCAGTGACCCTGTTGGTCCTGGGCATCTCTGAGCCAGGGAATTAAAGTGGCCAGTCTGACATTCTCAAGCACCGTCCTCGACGCTCCCACTGCCAGCTCATGGTCTGCAGCCACAGCGATCCTAGCTTTCCAGACAGGGTCCTGGGTGTTATCTGGAATAATTCCACATGGAAAGTACAACGTGGCCAAGAGCTCCCCACAGGGATACGGCCCTCAGATGACAGACTCCAGGAAGAAGAGCACGAGACACCAGTCTGTTTAGGTTTGCCTGGAGCCCACGGCCACCTGCGCTGCAGGCAACACGTCCTCCTGCGGCTCATGGCGGGGCCGGGAACCCGAGAGCTTCTGATGCAGAGTTATGCACCGTCCCCTCGGCTGGGTTGTACATTCACTGATTGTCAGAAGTTTCTGATACTGCTGTGGGGGCAGGGGAAGGCGTCACAGAACAGTATGGTCCTGCCCTCGGGACTCTACACATCATAGCGGTTCAAACTGTATGAGTTTGGGTAGCTCTGCCGGCCGTACTGGAAGTGGTCTGTGAGGATGCTGCTGCGGCCGTACTGATAGTCCCCGTGTTGGGGGAGAGGAGGCCGTTGTGAGGCTTCTCCACTGGGCTCCGGTGGCGCTCCTTGCTGCTCAGGTCGGATGTGGTGACGGGGGAGGAGGTGCTTCCTGGCTTGCTGGTTTGCATCGTACTTGGTCTGTGCCAGAAAGAGAGAGAAATGAGACAGGACATGCCTGGGGCATAAGGAAGAGCTCATAATTCAGTCAGTCAGCCGGTGGCTGCGGTGGCTCACACCTGTAATCCTAGCACTTTGGGAGGGTGAGGCCGGAGGATCACCTGAGCTCAGGAGTTTGAGAACAGCCTGGGCAACATGGCAAAACTCTGTCTGTACTAAAAAATGCAAAAAAATTAACTGGGTGTGGTGGCCTGTGCCTGTAATCCCAGCTACTCAGGAAGCTGAGGCAGGAGGATTGCTTGAACCCAGGAGGCGGAGGCTGCAGTGAGCTTGGATCATGCCACTGCACTCCAGCCTAGGAGACACAGCAAGACACCGTCTCTCAAAAAAGAATTAAAAAAAAGTCAATTAAGCTTTGGGGCTGGCGTAAGTCACAGAGCTTGAGCAAGGAAAGCAGACATGAATGGATCAGACCACAGAGCACCGACAGACTCAGAAGGCAAGTCCTTGGCTGGATGCAGTGGCTCATGCCTGTAATCCCTGTGCTTTGGGAGGCCCAGGTGGGAGGATCACTTGAGGCCAGGAGTTTGAGATGAGATTGGGCAAAACAGATAGACCTCCATCTCTACATGTGTTAAGAACAAATAAAGAGGCTGGGTGCGATGGCTCACGCCTCTGTACTTTGGGAGGCTGAGGTGGGTGGATCACCTGAGGTCAGGAGTTCGAGACCAGCCTGACCGACATGGTGAAACCCGTCTCTACTAAAAATGCTAAAATTAGTGGGGTGTGGTGGCAGGTGCCTGTAATCCCAGCTATTTGGGAGGCTGAGGCAGGAGAATCACTTGAACCCGGGAGGCGGACGTTGCAGTGAGCTGAGATGGAGAGCCACTGCACTCCAGCCTGGGCAACAAGAGTGAGACTCCATCTCAAAAAAAAAAAAGAAAAGGAAGGCAAGCCCTCCCTGTCAGCCATCCCATGTACTTAACTCCGAACCAAACAGAGCCTTTGAGAAGCGGGGAGGGAAATCCCCAGCTGAGACACAGCCGCAGTGATATGAGGACCTGAGGTTGTCGACGCAGGAAAGAGGAAGCCAGGGTGGGAAGGGGCTGCGCCAAGATCATAAACCAGTCAGTGGAAAGCGTCAACCTACAGCCCCAGCCTCCAGCTCTGGGGGAGGCTCTTCCTTTCCTGACTCCCTGGGTGCTGAGGGCCGACTTCGTTCCCCACCCAGCCTCCCCCGATTCTCACCTTGTTGTAGAGGAAGACCCCCAGGATGGCGGTCATCATGCCCAGGACGTTGGTGCTGGTGACTGGGTTGCGCAGCATGATCAGGGACACCGTGATGACCATGATCCTCTTGGTGGCATTGGCGACCGAGTAGCTCAGGGGGCTGATGAGGTTGAGGATGCTGAAGGCAATGACGTTCTGGGCAAAGTTACAGAAGCCACTGACAGCGAGGAGCAGGAGCGTCCAGGGCCACTGGGAGACGTACGTCTGCAGACACCGGGAGGCAAAGACAGCATTTCAGTGGGCGGCAGTGACCCGGCCTCCCTCTATCCACCTGGCAGGGGTAGGGAAGGGATGTGGAGGGCTCGTCTGGAGCCTCACGGTCCACAGGCAGCCAGCCCCGGTGTGTCACCAGGAGACACTGGGTGCTAGGTGCGTGGCCTCAGAACCTCATGACACCACACACGGCACAGGAATCACCCACCATCTCCTGCCAAGGAAAGAGAGGTGAAGCCAGGTCCCCACAAGGTACCAAGAAGACATAAACCAAAGCCTTCCCTTGTCTCTGGCAGAGAACAGCCAGGAACTCTGGGTTTAGCAAAGCAAGGGTCTGCTTGTTGGACACAATGCATTCTATGAGATTGGAGGTCCTGGGAAGGTGGCCCTGAGCCTGCGAAGCATGCGGTGATATGAAAGCCACAGGTTTGCACCTATTGCTGTGAGGATGAAACAGAATCATGGCTTTGGAAGTGCTTTATAACAATCGCAAGCCAAACAAACATGAGGTGATGCTATCAACAGTTCAGGCTGGGCACGGTGGCTCATGTCTGTAATCCCAGCACTTTGGGAGGCTGAGGCGGGTAGATCACCTGAGGTCATCAGGAGTTCGAGACCAATCTGACCAACATGGTGAAACCCTGTCTCTACTAAAAATATAAAATTAGTTGGGTATGGTGGTGCATGCCTAGAATCCCAGCTACTTGGGAGGCTGAGGGAGGAGAATTGCTTGAATCTGGGAGGTGGAGGCTGCGGTGAGCCGAGATCACACCATTGAGCTCCAGCTTGGGCAATAAGAGTGAAACTCCATCTCAAAAACAAACAAAAAAAAACAGTTTAGGCTGGACGTGCTGGCTCCTGCCTGTAATCCCAACACTCCGGGAGGCTAAGGAGGAAGATCATTCAAGGCCAGCCTGGGCAACAAAATGAGACCCTGTCTCTACAAAAAAAATAAAACATTAGCCAGGCATGGTGGTGCACACCTGTAGTCCCAGCTACCTGGGAGGCTGAGGTGGGAGGATCGCTTGAGCCCAGAAGTTCAAGGCTCCAGTGAGCTACAATGGCACCACAGGACTCCAGCGTGGGTGACACAGTAAGACGTTGTCTCAAAAAACCCCCACAAAACTTTAGTTACCATCTGACCAGAATGAGGCCATTCTGATTAAGGGGTCCAAAAATCAAAAAATCGCAACTAGCAAGAGAGCTGAACCACGGAACCTCCAAAGAGCCTAGGCTGGTCCAAGGACAGGCAGACAGGTGAGAACCAGGTACAGCCCTGCAGGCCAACTTCCAGGGCATGCTGACCTTGGCCCTGGGAGGACAGAGCTGGCTCTGCCCACGGCGACGGTGATTGGCGGCTCCGCTGGAGCTGCAGGATGACTGCCTGACTCCATCTCCACTGCACTCCAAAAGAGAAGGATCACAGGGTCCTTTCAGAGGCTTAGGCGACCAGCTCAATGCCAACCAAGTCAAGACTCGAACTCCCAAATGCAAGTCCATTTACCTGTGCCATACACCCTGCAGCTTCTGCGGGCAACCTCATTGGAGGAACAGCCCCTGTAATATACACGAGCCCACCAGGATGCCTTCATGTTGGGCCAGCCTGTTCTCCCAGGGGTCCCTCCCTAAGGTGATCGGTTAGGACTTCCAAGCTATTGTCTTCCTGCTTGCACAGACATCTATCTTCCGGGAAAGGAACCCAATCAATCTGGCTTAAAACAGAAAAAGATACATCACAAAATGGACTGATTTTTCCACAGGGTACACAACGCCAGGCATTTTAACAAATGCATCAATTCATGGAGCCACCACGACCGTCAGGGTCCAGAACACCTCTGGGGGCTTCTCTTTTGTCCTAACCCCCTCCTCCTACACTTGGCAACCATGAGTGTTTTCTGTCATGACCCAGGTGTCCTTGGGAGACTGTCATGTGACTGGAATCACTTGGCTGGGAACCTTCCGAGACAGGCTGCTTTCACTCAATGTAGCGCCTTTGCCACTCATCCAGGTTGTGAGGGACAAGAGTTGGTACCTTTTCATTGCTGAGTAGTGCTCCACTATATGTGTACTGAAGTTTCTTTTTTTTTTTTGAGATGGAGTTTCGCTCTTGTCATCCAGGCTGGAGTGCAATGGCATAATCTCGGCTCACTACAACCTCTGCCTCACGGGTGCAAGCGATTCTCCTGTCTCAGCCTCCCAAGTAGCTGGGATTATAGGTGCCCATCACACCTGGCTAATTTTTGTATTTTTAGTAGAAATGGGGTTTCACCATGTTGGCTAGGCTGGTCTTGAACTCCTGACCTCAGGTGATCTGCCCACCTTGGCCTCCCAAAGTGCTGGGATTACAGGCGTGAGCCACTGTGTCCGGCCTTTTTTTTTTTGAGATGGAGTCTCACTCTGTCACCCAGGCTGGAGTGCAGTGATAGGACCTGCGCCTCTTGGGTTCCAGTGATTCTCTGGCCTCAGACTTCCGAGTAGCTGGGACCACAACGTGCACCACCATGCGTGGCTAATTTTTGTTTTAGTAGAGACGAAGTTTCACTGTATTGGTGAGGCTGGTCTCGAACTCCTGACCTCAAATGATCCCAAGGTGCTGGGATTCCAGGAGTGAGCCACTGCACCCAGCCCTAAAGTTTCTTATCCACTCAACTGCTGAAGGACATCTGGATTGTTTCTAGTTTTTGGCAATCGTGAATACAGTTGCTGTAAACATTTCACATAAAAAGGCTTTTGTGTGAACGTCAGTTTCATTTCTGTAGACAACCAGGAGTGGGGCTGCTACATTAGTGTGTATTTAACTTCTTAAGAACCTCCTCAATGCTTTCCAGAGTGGCTGCATCATTTTGTATTTGCACCAACGAAATATGACAGTTCCACATGTGCCCCATCCTCAACGAACTTGGTATTGTATGTTTTGGCTTTTTTTGAGTAGGGGTCTTGGCTCTGTTGACCAGGCTGAAGTGCGGTGGTGCAATCTCAGCTCATTGCAACCTCTGCCTACTGGGCTCAAGTGATTCTCCCACCTCGGCCTCCTGAGTAGCTGGGACTACAGGTGTGCGTGCAAATACACAACTAACATGGTAAAACCCCATCTGTACTAAAAATACAAAAATTAGCTGGGAGTGGTGGTGCACGCCTATAATTCCAGCCACTCAGGAAACTGAGGTGGGAGAATCGTTTGAACTGGGAGGTGGAGGTTGCAGTGAGCTAAGACAGTGCTACTACTTCAGTCTGGGTGACAAGAGTGAGACTGCATCTCAAAGAAAACAACAGGAAAAAGAACAAGTCTAACAGGCATCCAGGTGTGGTGGCTCACACCTGTAATCCTAGCACTTGGAGAGGTCAAGGTGGGCAGATCACTTGAGGTCAGGAGTTCAAGACCAGTCTGGCTAACAGGGTGAAATCCCGTCTCTATTAAAAAGAAAAATACAGAAATTAGCTGGGTGTGGTGGCATGTGCCTGTAATCCCAGCTACATGGGAGGCTGAGGCAGGAGAATCTCTTGAACTTGGGAGGCGGAGGTTGCAGTGGCTGAGATCACGCCACTGCACTCCAGCCTGGGTGACAGTTTCAAGACTCTTGTCTCAAAAAAGGAAGAAAAAGAAAAAGCCTAATAGGGGATTTCCTCCATTCTCCCTGAGGGTAGGAATCTCCTTTCCCACTCTCCAAGCTCCAAGCAGAGAACATCTGTGTCTCATTCAGTGCCTTTGTCTACCTTCTGAGCTGCCTCATGTCCAGGCTGAAGATACAGGAAGAAGAATGACGGACTCACTGCTGGCTCCCAGACACTGAATTCTGCCCTCTCCCCGAAGCCATCTGCCTGCTACCATTAATGTTTGTTTCTCCAGTAGCTGCTTTGTACGTTCTGTCCAAGTTCTGAAACCAGGCCACCTGCTCCGGAGTCTAGGAATCCCTGCCTATCTTTTGCCAAGCCATTTGCCAACTGGGCCAGGTAGCTCTGGGAACTGCCCACTCCAGCCTTTGAATCTTGGTAGAGTGGAGAGCAGCAGACACCAGCTGATGTTCTGAGATGTTCTCCCATCTCATCCTCTGTCCTGTTCTGGAGCCTGAGACTACGCTAACTAACCTGCCGTCTGGTTAGTCTACGTGGGAGGCACAAGACAGAGGGGAACCCCATCTTCAGACTGCAACATGATTGAATATGGTGTGTGCCTAGGGCTGCTATTAAAATATACAAAGGCATAGGCTGGGCGCAGTGACTCATGCCTGTAATCTCAGCACTTTGGGAGGCTGAGGCAGGTGGATCACCTTAGGTGGGGAGTTCGAGACCAACATGGAGAAACCCCATCTCTACTAAAAATACAAAATTAGCCAGGCAGGGTGGCACATGCCTGTAAACCCAGCTACTCGGGAGGCTGAGGCAGGAGAATCGCTTGAACCTGGGAGGTGGAGACTGTGCTGAGCCAAAATCGCGCCATTGCACTCCAGCCTGGGCAAGAAGAGCAAAACTCAATCTAAAAAACAAATAACAAACAAAAAAACACATGGCCACGTGTGGTGGCTCACAGCTGTAATCTCAGCACTTTGGGAGGGCAAGGCAGGAGGATCGCTCGAGGCCAGGAGTTCAAGACAAACCTGGGCAACAATGTGAGACCCTGTCTCTATGGAAAACAAAACAAAAACAAAAACACCATGAAACATACACACATAGCCTCAACTAAAAAAAAAGGAGGTTACGTAAGGTATTATAACAAAAGACAACCACAAGAACAACGATAACAACACAAAGTGTCCTAAATGCAAGAAACGCAAAGACAAAAGACCACAGCAAAAGCCTATATATTCCTGTCCACGTGTGGACACATATGTACCCTAATGAGCTGTAACACAGAACAGCAGAGGAACTGACAGGAAACCCACCGACAATACTACCCAGCCCTAAAAGACATGAGAAAGGCCTCCTATGTCGGTATGAAGAGCTCTCCAGGACGATTAGATGAAATGAACAGGGTGCAGAATAGTTCAGCTCCCCCTTCGGTATCCACGGAGGACTGGTCTAAGGACCCCTGTGGATCCCAAATTCTATAGATGTTCAAGTCTCTTTTAAAAATTGGTATAGTATTTGCATGTAATCCATGTACATCCTCCTGTATACTGGAAATCACTAGATTACTTATAATGTAAATGCTATACAAAGAACTGTTATGTTGTATTGTTTAAAAATATGGATTATTCTTTATTATTGTACTTCGCTTAACTGTTTTTCCAGCATGTATTTTCAATTTGCAGTTGGTTGAATCCACTAGTATAGAACCCACATATATGGAAGGATGACTGTATATTTATTTTTGAGACAGTGTCTTGCTCTGTCATGCTGGCTGGAGTGAAGTGGCTCAATCGAGGCTCACTGCAGCCTTGACCTTCCTGGGTTCAAGTGATTTTCCCACCTCAGGCTCCCAAGCAGCTGGGACTACAGGCATGTAGCAACATGCCAGGTTAATTTCTGGTTTTGTTTTATGTAGAGATATAGTTTCATCAGTTTGCCCAGGCTGGTCTCAAACTCCTGAGGCTCAAGCGACCTGCCTGCCTCTGCCTTTCAAAATACTGGGATTACAGGTGTGAGGCACTGTGCCTGACCAAACTGTGTATCTAAAAAGCTACCTTTTGGGCTGGACGCGGTGGCTTATGCCTATAATCCCAGCACTGTGGGAGGCCGAGGTGGGTGGATCACCTAACATTGGGAGTTTGAGACCAGCCTGGCCAACATTGTGAAACCCTGTCTCTACTAAAAATACAAAAAAAAAAAAAAAAAAAAAAAAAAGTTAGCTGGGCGAGGTAGTGGGCACCTGTAATCTCAGCTACTTGGGAGGCGGAGGCAGGAGAATTGCCTGAATCTGGGAGGTGGAGGTTTCAGTGAGCCGAGATCATGCCATTGCACTCTAGCCTGGGAGACAGAGCAAAACTCTGTCTCAAAATAAATGAAAAAAATAAAATAAAATAAAAAGCTCTGTGTAAGGAGGACAGAGTGTGATTATACATGCAAATTTGCTTATATTTGCAAAAATAGGAAAAGGTGAACTAGGAGCATAAGAAATGTTATTCATGGGTGGGGAGGGGACAGGATGGAGGTGACAGGAATCATGGCCAGACTTCTTCATTTTTTTTATTTTTATTAGACATAGTCTTGCTGTGTCACCCAGGCTGGAGTGCAGTGTTGCGATCTCAGCTCACTGCGACCTCCCACCTCCCTAGTAGCTAGGATTATAGGCGTATGCCACCATGCCTGGCTAATTTTTTATTTTTTCTAGAGACGGGGCTTCCCCATGTTGGCCAGGCTGGTTTCGAACTCCTGGCCTCAAGTGATCTACCTATCTCAGTCTCCTACAGTGCTGGGATTCCAGGTGTGAGCCATCGCACCCAGCCTGCAAAGATACACTAACCTGCTCTCAGCGCTCTAGCGGCAGTTGTGCTGTGGGGATGCTCACTCTGAAGCGATCATATGAGTGAGTGCACAGCAGAATAACGTCAGTGAATAACTGGGGTATAATAAGCAACTAGGAAAGAGGAGAGGAACCAACCATACCAGCAATGAGATCTAAATTCGAAATTCAAAGCAGTAAAGATCTGGACTGTCCAATCGAAAGTGAAACGAATCGCTAGGAACTTTTTGCTGCTGTACCAAGTATGTACTTCCTAATTTTTCACAGCAGAGGCCTAACAGCAAAGACAACCCGGCAGCAAAAAAACACCCACGGTGCCTGGATCGTGTCTCTAAACACCGCTCCCCCACTAACGGCGCCTGGAGTCCTGAAGGAAGGGCTGACTGCAGCTCTGGGATGGGAAGTACACAAGACGTGGGTGGGCATCCCCGCTGGGTGAAACGCTGACCCACAGTGCTATACGGGCAGGGAGCCAATCAGAAGGGCTCCAATGGCTAAGACAGGACAATTTTTTTTTTTAAAGATGGAGCCTTGCTCTGTTGCCCAGGCTGGAGTGCAGTGGTATGATCTTGGCTCACCACAACCTGTACTTCTCAGGTTCAAGTGATTCTCCTGCCTTAGCCTCATGAGTAGCTGAGATTACACATGTGCCATCACGCCAGGCTAATTTTTGTATTTTCTGTAGAGACGGGGTTTCACCATGTTGACCAGGCTGGTCTTGAACTCCTGACCTCAAGTGATCTGCACACCTCAACCTCCCAAAGTGCTGAGATTACAGGCGTGAGCCACCATGCCTGGCAGAGACAGGACAATTTGACTAGGAAATAGAGTAATTCATGCAACTGACAAACACATAAAGTTCATAATGATGCTGGAGAAAAAAAAAGAACCCCTTCCCTAGCCCCAAACAAACCCTCAACTATGGCCAACATTTGGAGTAAGCTCCAACTCTCCGCCTGAAAATTAGTCATTAAAAGGGACAGTTAAGCATTGAAGTGCTTTCTCGTACCATACTTCAAGGTAACAAAGCAGTCCTGGAAGATGGAAAGTTCTTCATAGAGGAATTACAGCTCATCAATGTGGAAGGAAAGTTACAACAGGTTTATTAATCAGGGAAATAGAGGTAATATCCACTACTTCAACAGGTAGAGCTAAAGATTAAAGATGAGAAATGTCACAAATCCAGCTAGACCACATTAAGACTTCAATAAATATTTACTCTTCCTTTCTGTCTGGAAGAATCACACTGGCCGCTCCCTTACCGCAGGCACCTGCATTTGTCTATAACACATTTTCTGAAGGCAGACCCTGCAAGTGGCAGAAAGATTCGACATGGAGTACATGGAAATAGAGACCAGGGAGGAAACTGAGCTGTGCAGTTTTCTTTTCTCTTTTGTGAGACGGAGTTTCGCTCTTGTTGCCCAGGCTGGAGTGCAGTGGCGCCATCTCAGGTCACTGCAGCCTGTGTGTCCCTGGTTCAAGTGATTCTCCCACCTCAGCCTCCCAAGTAGCTGGCATTACAGGCGTGCACCACCACACTGGCTAATTTTGTGTTTTTAGTAGAGACGGGTTTTACCATATTGGTCAAGCTGGTCTTGAACTCCTGACCTGAGGTGATCCACGTGACTTGGTCTCCCAAAGTGCTGGGATTATAGGCTTGAGCCACCGCATCCAGCCAGCGCAGTTTTCAAAAGTTTCAGGGCTAGCCAGGCACAGTGGCTCACACCTGTAATCCCAGCACTTTAGGAGGCCACAGCAGATCTTTTAAGGCCAAGAGTTCAGAACCAGCCTGGGCAACACAGTGAGACCCTGTCTCTCCAAAACAACAACAACAACAACCAAAAAAAAAAAAAAAAAAAAAAAAGGCCGGGCGCGGTGGCTCACGTCTATAATCCCAGCACTTTGGGAGGCCGAGGTGGGTGGATCACGAGGTCAAGAGATGGAGACCATCCTGTTCAACATGGTGAAACCCCACCTCTACTAAAAATACAAAAATTAGTTGGGCATGGTGGCACACAAGCCTGTATTCCTAGCTACTCAGGAGGCTGAGGCAGGAGAATTGCTTGACCCCAGGAAGCGGAGGTTGCAGTGAGCTGAGATCATGCCATTGCACTGCAGCCTGGGTAACAAGAGCAAAACTCCATCTCAAAAAAACAACAAACCAAATTCGCTAGGTGTGGTGGTGCACACCTGTAGTCTCAGTTACTCAGGAGGCTGAGGCAGGAGGATTGCTTGAGCCCAGGATTGAGGTCCAGGCTGCAGTGAGCCTATGATTATGCTACTGCACTCTATCCCTGGCAACAGAGCGAGGTCTAAAAAACTAAACATTTAAATTAAAAAATGAGTAAAAATAAAAAGTCAAAGTGCCATGTGGACCATATTGCCAAGATGTGAGCGTGCCACCTTCTCTTCCTCGATGCTACTGGCGCACACACAGGAGCTATCAGCACCTGGGATCAAGCACAGCAGAGAAAGAAATGCACAGGAAACCCACTTCCTCGACGGGGTGCACTGAGTCATCACAGAGGGCCGACTGCTGAAAGGGCTGGCTGCCAGGAGCCCAAAAACACCCCAAAGTCAACATGCAGCTGCTGCTCCTCAACAAAGGACCTATTCTGGAGCTAGCCAAGAAAACGGCGTGTTCTCAGTGCTGTCCAACTCACCAAGTCGCTGCTGACCAGGAAAGCTGAGAGGTCCACCAGAACCCAGGTGGGGATCATAAAAGAGACGGCGTGGCAGCCCAGGATGTTGAGTAGCCGGAGATGGTGGATCCGTGAATCTCTCAAAACCTGGAAAGGGAAGTCTCTTTAGAGGGTCATTAAAATGATACGTGGCAAAAAGGGCTCCAGTTACTCAGGTCCCAAACACAGTGACTGGAGATTAACCCCAACATCTGAGCTTGAACACCAAGCCTGCATGTGCCTCTATGAGAACACACACAGCCCATGTCTGAAACAAGCACCATGTTCCATGCATAAAGGACCGAGAAAAAAAACACAAATAAAACAGTAACACTCAGTGCTGGTGACGGTGAAGTAGGCGCTCTGAAATTCCACTGATTTGAGGCTAAATTGGTATAGCCTTTTTAGAATACAACCAGACCAACTATTAAGAGTCAGAAATGTTTCATATCCTGTAACCTGAGAACCTGAGAACTGTAAGCCTATCATCATGAAATAACTGAGACAGGAAAACATCACACACAGTGACTGTTTCTACCTTACAATGAAAAGTTGGAAATAACTGGTATTTCCAATAGGGAAACTGCATTAACTGTGGTACCTGAAAAGTGTGTGATTAGCACAGGAGTGAAGAGCAATAACTGTTTTGAGACGGGTCTCACTCTGTTGCCCAGGCTGATCTCAAACTCCTGGCCTCAATGGATCCTCCTTCCTTGGTCTCCCAAAGTGCTGGAATTACAGATGTTAGCCACTGCACCTGGCTTCAACAAGTTTCAGAATTTTGTTTTAAATTGAACTTTTTAGCTAGGCATGGTGGCTAACACCTGTAATCCCAGCGCTTTGGGAGGCTGAGGGGTGAGGATCACTTGAGCCCCAAAGACTGAGGCTGCAGTGAGCTATGATCATGCCATAGCACTCCAGCCTAGGCAACAGTGAGTCCCGGTCTCAGAAAAAAAAAAAAAAGCTTTTCTCTATTTTTTTTCACATTGAGCACATTAACTTTTTGAGACAGAGTCTCACTCTGTTGCCCAGGTTGGAGTGCAGTGGTGTGATCGCAGCTCACTGCAACCTTCACTTCCTGGGTTCAGGCAATTCTTGTGCCTCAGTGTCTGGAGTAGCCGGGATTATAGGTGCATGCCACAACGCCCGGCTAATTTTTGTGTTTTTAGTAGAGATGGGGTTTTGCCATGTTGGCCAGGCTGGTGTTGAACTCCTGACCTCAAGTGAACTGCCTTCCCTGGCCTCTCAAAGTGCTAGGATTATAGGCATGTGAGCCACTGCACCTGGCCAAAAAACATAAACTATTTAAAAAGCAAAATGACTGAAAGAATATCAGCAGAATGGCAATGAAGATTTTTCTGCTCCAGTGCCAAAGAAATCTCTACTCAGCCTGTTTTTCCAATGCCACCTGCTTGCCGCCCGCACACCCCTGATACCCCATACATGTCCACTGATGGTGCCCAAATACCTTTTTGAGAAAATGTTCTGAAGCGAGAAGCACAGTGTGGCAGCGAGGGCGCTGACGAGCCCCCACATGTCGAAAGACAACTCGGTGACGGTGGCCAGCAGGACGCCGCTGATGATGGGGATGAGTGACAGGTACACCTGCAGGAAGAGGTCATCAGGAGGGGCCCACAGGCCAGACTAGAGCTGGGCTGCCTGCCACAGATGCCCAGGGAAAGGCCTCTCTCCTCCCTCAGCAAAGGGAGACCACCTGATCCTTTGAAAATGGTGTTTGCTGTGCCAGTGATGCTCCAGGGGGTGACTGGGGGGAGGTGGTTATCAGAGCGCCAGGGGCAGGGCTTCTTTGTGGGTGGTCCCATCCCCATACTGTCACCCCGATTAAGAGCCTCTGCTCAGGGCTACAGCTCAGGGTTGTTCCTAATTCCACAGATCTATCTAGCTGCCATGGTCACACCAGGGTTTGAAGTCCTAAACCTCTATAAGGCTCCCTGTTCCATTTTTTTTTTAATTAATTATTTTTTTAATTCACCTGGGTGCAGGTGGGCTAAGGCTGAAAGGGTGTTAGCCCCCCCCTTTTTTTTTTTTTTTAAGTTGTTTGAGATGGAGTCTTGCTCTGTTGCCCAGTGGAGGGCAGTGGCTCGATCTCAGCTCACTGCAACCTCCACCTCCCGGGTTCAAGCAATTCTCCTGCCTCAGCCTCCCCAGGAGCTGGGATTACAGGCATGTGCTACCACGTCTGGCTAATTTTTTTGTATTTTTAGTAGAGACGGGGTTTTGCCATGTTGGCCAGGCTGGTCTCGAACTCTTGACCTCAGGTGACCATCCACCTCGGCCTCCCAAAGTGCTGGGATTACAGGCGTGAGCCACTGCGCATGGCCCCGTTTCCTCTTACTTCAGCCTCTTCTGGCACGGTTACTCCTGACTGGGACACTCCACTGATGCCTTCTCCTCCCGGTAACCTCCTTTGTCCTTAGACCTCCTGCCTCCACAGCTTTCTCCAACCCACCTCCACCTTGGGAGACTCCTGTGCTGCGTTCCCAGGGCCACTGCCTGGGCTTCCCCAGCAGAGAACTCTCCACCCACTCTAACTGCCTGTTACATCACCCAGTCCCGGTAAACAGTGTACAACCTCAGGGTAGGTTTATCTGGGTGCCTGGCACACAGCAGGCACTCAATGGCTGCTAGCTGAATGAATGAGGAGCAAACATAGTGACAGGAAGCCTTCTAGAAGGTCTGACATGTGAGGTTAAACAACTCCCAACTTCTAGAATCCACTGGGATCCATTCCCCCATGTCCAGCTCTTCTGACTCTCGGCTCAACCCTGTCCTACAAGGAACAGTCTTCACTTTGAGAGGCCAAGGAGGGCAGATCACTTGAGGCCAGGAGTTCGAGACCAGCCTGACCAACATGGTGAAACTCTGTGTCTATTGAAAATACAAAAATTAAAATAATAATAACAATAAACCTGTCAGCAAACTAGGAATAGAAGGGAACTTCTTCAAGGTAAGAGACATATAAGAATAAAAAAACAGAGCTAAATTCACATTCAGCAGTGAAGGACTGAAATCTTTCCCCCTAAGCATAAGAAGAGGACAAGAATGCCCCTCACTATTTCCATTCAACATTGTACTGCAGTAGATTCTAGACAGGGCAATCGAGCAAGAAAATAAATAAATAAAAGTTATCAAATAAATAAATAAAAGTTATCCATATTAGAAAGGAAAATCTAAAACTATCTTTATTTGCTGATGATACCATTTTCTATAGCGATGAGCTTAGACTCTTAATAACTACTGAAACAATGAAAAGGACTCAAATTTCAGGCTGTGCTATGGATTGAATGTTTAAGCCCCTGTCCCCCAAATGTACATGTTAAACCCTTATCTCCAGTGTGATAATATTTGAAGGTGGAGGCTTTGGGAGATAATTAGGTCGTGAGGTTGAGCCCCTATGGATGGGATTAGTGCTCTTATAAGAGGTGGCCAGAGAACTAGCTCTCTCTCTGCTCTCCACCATGTGAGGTTACAATGAGAAGATAGCAATTTGGAACCAGAAAGAGGGCCTATCCTAGGGAACTAAATTGGTCTATACTTTTTATCTTGGACTCTCCAGCCTCCAGAACTGTGAGAAATAAATATTGATTGTTTCAGCCACTCAAAAAAAAAAAAAAAAAAAGAAAAAGTAGTTGGGTGCGATGGTATGCACCTGTAATCCCAATTAGTTGGGTGCGATGGTATGCACCTGTAATCCCAGCTACTCGGGAGGCTGAGGCAAGAGTCGCTTGAACCCAGGAGGCAAGGGTTGCACTGAGCTAAGATCACACCACTGCACTCCAGCCTGGGCAACAGAGCGAGACTGTGTCTCAGAAAAAGAAAAAACAAAAAACAACAGAACACTCTTAAGAAGAGGTAGGAGAGGTGGAGATTTTAGGAGGGAGTGATCACGCCACAGGGAGGGCAGAGCGAAGGCTGTGGACCTGAATTCCAGCTTCCCCACTATCCGGCTGTGGTCCTCAGGCATGTGACTCTCCCCCTCTCAGTCCATCTCAGGAAAACCTGAGATCAGAAACGATGACTACCTGCCTTATCTGCCTTGCAGGGCGGCTTCCTAGAAGTTACGATGTCATTATCATTAGTCTGGCTGCCTAACCCGGCCAATTCCCAGTCTTTCCTCACTGTGTAAAGTTTCTGGCTCTTTGCCCAAACTGGGTACAATGTCCCGTACAACGGGGAAGCCTGATAAACACGATGTGATATCCGGGGGATGCAGCTACGCACCTCCAGGACAACTCTGACCTCCCAGCAGCCAAGTCCCAGCCTGACATCGCCCTGGGGGAGCAGCGCTGCAGAGCGCACACAGGTCTTGCTAGGACAAAGACAGGCTGGAATGAAAAAAAATCAGCCACAGGTGGCCCAATTTCTATAAGCTGATCCAGGGCACTGCCTCTCTGAGTTACATAAAACACAAGATGCCAGAAACCAACCACTTGGAAAAGAGGCACAGTGTCCAGCATGAAATGGATTCCAGCTGGGACAACAGGCGCCCAACTTCCACTTAAGGATACGGGGCAAAGCTGTCTCCGGCTACAGCCATGGCTATTCTTGCCCTAAGCCAGGAAATACCCTGGCTTGGCATCTTGAACAGAACTTGGACTGTGCCAAAAGCATCCTTATGCAGCCCTGAGTCCCGTGTGCCGCTTTCACTTCTGTTCCCAGACCATTACAACTTCTGGCTGTTTCAATTTCTAAGACTTTGCTGGATTTTGCCAAGATCAAACTCCTTTGATCGTGTCTGGCTTCTGATCCCAGAGGTCCCTTGATAGCTCTCTCTTGTAAAAAGCTGAAAAGCAAGCGCAGTGGATCACACCTGTAATTGAGGCTGAGGTGGGTGGATTACTTGAGGTCAGGAGTTAGAGACCAGTCTGGCAACATGGTGAAACCCTACCTCTACTAAAAATACAAAAATATTAGCCAGGCGTGGTGGTGCACACCTGTAGTCCCAGCTACTTGGAAGGCTGAGGCAGGAGAATCGCTTGAACCCGGAGGCAGAGGTTACAGTGAGCCGAGATTGTGCCACTGCACTCCAACCTGGGTGATACAGCGAGACTCCACCTCAAAAAAAAAAAAAGGAAGTGAAAACCTATCAGATAGCATTCCAATCTGCCCCTAGTCCCACTGGAAAGGCCACACATGGGGTGTCTGGCCAAGATGTGACCAAGCCATTACCTACCAGGAAACCCAGGTAGGGAATCAAAACAGGGAGGAAAATTGGATCCGAAAGGGACAACAGTTCCTATGAGCACACAGCAGAGATCACAGAGGGACACACACTCCACACACCATTGCCCACAGGGTGACTGTAGAACATGAGTAGTAAAAGGCCACTGGAGGCCTCTACACTTCCCTATTTGACAGGAAGCCAGGCAGCCTGCAGACCAGCATCCTGACCACGTCACCAGCTGGCAACAGGGAGGAACCCCCTGGAGCTCCCATCTGCCCCAGAGTCCCTGCCCGGGGTTACCTTGGTGCTCTGCTTCTCCTTCATAATGATCCGGGACAGGAGGACCACCCAGATGGGCATGGTGGCCTTGACTGCAAAGAAAGGGAAGGGCACTCAGGGGGCTGCCTGAGTTCCAGGGCCCAACCTGTTCCACCTCCACGGCGGGATGGGAGGGCTTGGCAGCCTCTGACCTCTTCACCCCTTATCTTTCGGTAGGTAGAGAAAGACGTAAGCAGGGTCCTGCTTACCTAACAGCTCTCTTCTCAGCCCCTTTTCTCCCTGAGAACCCTGTGTGTGTGTCCCTCCCCTAACAAAAGCCTTGGCAGCCCCTGTGCTGATTACTCAGTCCGGCAGGACGCCCCCGGGCCGGCGCACTCCTGTCCGTGCGCCCAAACCCCAAGCGGCGCGCCCCGGCCGCCGCCTCTCAGGCCGGGCGCAGAACCTACCGGTGTGTGCATAGGACACGGGCACCTTCCAGATGCTGACGTGCGCTGATACAGATGCGAAGTACTTGCCGAAGGCAAGCGGCAGCACGTAGCGCGGGTAGAAGCGCGGAGGCAGGAGCGGGCCGGGAGACGGATGCGGACTGGGCCCCGGGGCCCGAGACGGGCGGCGCGGGGGGCACGCGCCAGGCGCGCAGCAGCGGCGGGAGCCCCGCGCACAGCGCCAGGATGTGGCACAGCGACACGGTCACCGGGAACGGGAAGGCGCTCAGAATCACTTTGTTGACCACGTTGCCGCCCGCGCTCAGCGCGTACCACAGCAGGCACAGCGCCGCCACCCGCGCGCCCTCGCGCGCCCCGCCACCACTGCTCGCCGCAGCCGGGCCCCCCGCGCCCGCTACAGCCGCCGCCATCCTCTCCGAGCGGCCGCCTCTTCCCGCCCGTCCGACTGCCCGACGCCGGGCGGGGGCGGGGCTGGGCAGGGGCGGGCACTCCGGTCACGCCTCTTCCCATTGGTCGCTGACTCTGCGCGTCATCCCCCCCGCGCCTGCCGACGCTCCAGCCACCACGTCTCGAGTGCAGGCCCCGCCCACTGTAGATGCGCTTCCGGCAAGGGCGGAGCCGAGGCCGGAAGCGGAAGGGGACGCAGAACTGGATCCAAGCTGTGCCACCCGAGACGTGGGCGGTCCCGGTGACCCGTAGCCAGAGCTGGAGCGGGACTGGCGAGCAGAAGTGAGGAGGGCTTCGCATCGTCGGCATCTGTGCGTGTGCCAAACATCAGGGTCTCGACGAGAGGTACATGGGCACCCCCAACTAGATTCCTGATTCCTAGTGGCTGGCGGCGGCGGACACCTAAGGTAAAAGACCTTTTGGGGAAAGAAACCAGTTGTGAAAAGCTGTTGGGCTAAACTCGCTCTGCAGACTTGGGGCGCACGCCCGTGGCCAACTCTGGCAGTGGGACTATCCCGGAGCGCCTGGTCCCTGGAATCGTGTTCTGGAAACCACCGCGACGTGCGCAGTTCTCGGGCCTGGCCCTGGTATCATCCCACTGAATCCTGGGAAGGCCGTGCGGTAGGTATCACTATTCCCATTTCACAGACCGAAGTCCAGAATGGGGAAGTTACTTGTCTTAGGCTCCCCTGCCACTCGGGACCGTGGTCATGGCAGCGTCCTTGGACACCTGTCTCCAAGGCTCTGCAGAAGGAGGTGCCAAGCCCTGACCTCTGATGCCCAAGGACCAAGAGGGATGGACAGCCTCTGGCCCCAGTAGAGGAAAACAAGTCGAGGTTTTCAGGAAGATGAACTTACACTAATTCAAGGACAATAATTTGTTCCCCAAATCGTGCGCCTCCAACTTTTTCGGGGGAGAGGGTGTTAAAATTTCGTTGCAGTGTTTTTACTTGTCAAATTAGAATTCTAACTTTGGGCAGGGTGACTCAAGCTTGTAATCCCAGCACTTTGGGAGGCCAAGGCCGGCGGATTGCTTGAGCTCAGATGTTGGAGATCCGCCTGGGCAACATGGCAAAACCTTGTCTTTGCAAAAAATACCAAAATTAGCCAGGCGTGGCGGTGCACGCCTGTGGTCCCCACTCCTAGGGAGGCTGAAGCTGGCTTGATCCCAGGTCAAGGCTGCAGTGAGCTATAATGGCGCCACTGCACTCCAGCCTGGGTGACAGTGAGACCCTGGTCTCAAAGAAGAAAGCAGCAACCCAACTTGGTCCCCCAAATGTAGGGGTATCTTAGCTTATCCTTGCCTTCTCAGAGGTAGGCAGCATTAGTGCCCTAGGCCCTCCTGCATACGTGGAGACAGGTGTGGTAGTCCCTGCATGCAGGGGGCAGGGGGAGCTGCGGCCCATCCCAAAGCTCTAGAGATGCCTGTAGGAAGCCAAGCTCTGCATCCTAATGTCCTCCAGCTGTGCCCTCTGTGTATCAGAGCAATGTCACATCCTTGGGACACCACATATCAGCAGAGCTGTTAAACACAGGCACAGTGGTATAACTACAGGCACCCTACAGCACAGCTGAGTGTCAGATACTTCCACTGACATGCTTTTAGTTCTCTTAACTCTGGGGTATTTTCACCCCCCAAATGGGGACATGTGCACAGGAGTGGTGAGTTCGGACACACAGCTAGTGGGTGGCAGCCTGGGTTCAACCTCATCCTGCCCTCAAAGCCACTTCACCCATTGCCTTTTCTTGGGGAAGGGGTGTGTCCTGGCACCAAGCTTTTGCCAGAAATCCTTGCTAGCTCTGAAACTGGCTTTGGGCTGAATGTAGTCTTACAGGCTGAAAGGAACCCTTGGTTTGCTCTGTAGGGTTGCATGTCTTAAGGTGTAGCTGTTTCTTCATTTGTGAAATTAAGCAGATATAGATAAGATGACCTATTCCAAAGTGAGAAACTAGAAAACCAGTCTTAGCTTACAGTTTCGGGGATGAGGGGCAACTAAAAGATTACCACTCTATAGCCAGAGAGAAAAATTTTTTTGGTGTCAGCACCAACCAGCTAGTGAAGCAGCTGAGGGCCAGGGCCAAGGGGTGGGCTGCCGGACACACACATAGCTCTGAGCCTCTGGGCCATACCTCGTAAGAATTAGGTATTTTGTTGAGGTGGGGGTAGTCAGAGACCTGTGCTATGGAGCCTGCTCTCTAAGCCAGGTGAGGTCTGGGTGAGACAAGATAAAACTTCCTTAATGTGCCCCTGAATGAATAAAAGGTGCAGGTCCTCCCAAATGCAGCAGCAGGCTAACAGGTGGACTTCAAGGCTATGCCCTACCCTGTCTCCCTACATCCCAGGTGTTGGGGTCTAGGTCTTCCTGGCTAATCCACAATCCAGGAAAGGGCTGATTTGGCTGTGAAGGTCCAAATGAGAAAAGATTCTCATACTGGTTTGTGCAAATGGTTTTTTTTATTTCCACATTTATATCACAAGGTGTCCACTTACTGGACCAAATAGCAAAGTTGCTCCCTTCTGCGTCCTGAGAACACAGAAGTCTAGGTACTGTACATTCACTAAGGCTCCTTGTTTTTGCAAATCGCGTTTATGACAAATAACCATAAGGCAAACGAATCTAAAGGAATGGTTATGAGTGTTTCCAGCGTACAGACAGGTCTGCCCTCTCGCCCCACAGTACAGCATAAAACCAGTAGCACCCACAGTAACTTTTGTGTTGTTTTGGGGGGGACTCTAGAAAGGTGAAGTTTTCTAGATGTGTACAGGAAGGGAAAAAAGGAAAGTGGGGAAGAAAGGAAAGGTTTTTTTGTCTGGTGGTCTGATGGAAGAGGAGGAGTTAAAATAAACCCAAGAAAACTTAAATTTCTGCAGCATTTCTGTAAAAACTGGGTCATAACTGAAACCAGATATAAACAGGTGGCTGCCCATGGAGTTAGGGTCACACTGGTTGGCCAGCTGGCCTGCCCGCCCAATGCCAGTGGCTCGCCACAGCTGAGGAGCTTCTGGCACACGATGGACAACACTGGCCTGACAGTGGCTGGATAGGGGCAAACAGAGGCAGCGGCATTGGCCCACTGTCTCACAGACACTCCGGGCCAAATTAAAGAACAGGAAATGCAAGAGAGATGAGATGCGTGCTTCTGTTGCTGTGTTAAAGGTAACCTCTCCCACAGGTTTTCTGTGCCTGCCTGCAACTGAGGTCCTAGCTTTCAGGTGCTGGAAAGTGTCCGCACCTCTTTAGGGGTGAGGGACTAACGCTTTTTATAGCTAGTTTGCTATAGAGTTCTGAACTCACTTTGCCGTCCTTCCTTCTGCGCGGTCCTTCCTCGCAATTTTGTTAGTAAACTGGTAGCAGCATTTCACAAAAGGAGAGTTTTGAGGGAAGGGTGCACAGAGAGACCGCGTGACTCCCGCCCCCTCCCTCTTGCCCGGGCCGGACTCCCCGAGTTCCCAGCCACAGGAGGCAGCTGAGCCCCGGCCACCCGCCCACCTGCCTGCCCGCCCGGCTTCTGCAAGATGGGAATGCACTTCGTGGCTGACAGGCCGGTCGAGTCCAAGCAGACATAAGGCAGAATATTCAAGCGCCCGTCGTCGCCGTGCGGATCGAGCGATATGCACTGCGTCCAGTCATACCAGTTACCCTGTGTGTCCTGACACCCGTTCACCCCCGGCCACTGGCTGGCCTGGATTCTGTTGAGATCGTCCTGTGTGACCTCCCGGGTCAGCCCAGGGAGGTCCGTGGGCGGGCTTTGAGGCACCAGCACGTGCAGCTGCCTGGCCCCTCTCCGGGTGCTCTCCTCCTGCTTCAGGTACTCAGACATGAAGTGGTGAGCCCCCCGGGGTCTGTGCGCCCGACGATGAGAGCAGGCTGCTTTGCCGGCTCAGGTAGGACTGGATGATCTCGTTGCGTGACAGCTCCTTCCAGTTCGTCTGTTCGAAGGGGCTTTGGAGGCTGGCCTTGGCCTCCTGCTTGTCCAGCTCTGTCCTGGACGGCTGCTCCATGTGCACAGGGCTGTCTGCCCGCACCGGCTCTTTCTGGGTCAGAGGTTTGATCTGTCTTGTCATGGGGTCAAAGGTGAGCTTCCGCTCTTTAACCGGACAGGCTTGACGCCCGCCTCAGCCACCTGCCCCGTCCAAGTTAACCGTGTAGTCTCGAGGCCGGTACCTCTTCTTCTTTTTACTGTCCGAGCCCCCCAGAGGAGGCAGCGTCACTGTCCGCCTTGGAGGAGTCTGGGGAGAAGCCCGCCCGGGACAGGAGGGGCTCGGCCATGGATAGCCCGGCTTTGCAGCCTGGCCCCGCCAGCCGCTGGTGGCTCTCAGGCTGCTCAAGCCAGCGTACTGGGCTTTCCGAGCTGGGCAGCAGCTCGAGCCGCCGCACAGGGGGTGTGGACGGCTGTGCCAGTGGAAGCGGTGACGGCACCTGTGTGGCATCGAGTGCCTGGGGCCGTGGTGAGGGGCTGGGCACGGAGCCCTTAGGTGCATACAAGTTCTGCTGCCGGGCGAAGGAGCCCTCATGCCGTGAGTTCCGAGGACTGAAAGAGCAGCGAGGGGGCCCCTTGGGGGTGGGGGAGGCCCCGGAGTCTCGTCCACCCTGTCCAACTGCTGCAGCACCGAAGCCTTTGCCTGCAAGCAGGGCCCAGGGGGTTTGCTCAGGCCTGGGGGAGTTGGTGTGCGGCCGCACGGCGTTGATGGGGATCTTGCCACTGTGCTTGTCGTTCTCACCACGTTCCAGGCGGCTGCCCTCCGGGCCTGCATGCCTGCTGCCATCCAGGGAGCCGGGGGAACTCTCTGGGCTCCCACTGATCCCATTGGTGGGGAGGGGCGATGAGTTGGGGACCAGGGGGGTCATGGGTAGCTTTGGAGACCTTGGGTGGCGGCCCGGGTGGCCAAGGTCACGCTGGTCACCCCGGCGCTTGCGGCTACCCAGCTTGTCCAGCCGCTGCCCAGGCAGCCTCTGGAGGTCGTTGCGGCTTTTCAGGTCGTGGATGCTCCTGGGCGGGCCAGCCGCCCCCATCTCCGGCCGGCAGTTGTGCGCGCCCCGTTAGCAGAGCCAGTGGCCCCTGCCAGCCCCCGCAGTGCCACCTCATGCTGGTGCGCTGGCTCGATGAGCTTCTGCCAGCTCCGCAGCAGTTTCTTAGCCCGCTTGGCGAGCTCCTCGTTCTTGGTTTTCTTGCGGACGTCGTTGATGAGCTTCCCAAGCCGTGTTTCCTACAACCAGAAAGAGATGATGACATACTTTCAGGACAGGGGCTTCCCCACGAGCTGAGCCAGAAATCGTGGGAAGTGGCCCTGACTCTGAAATGACCCCATTCCCACTGAGCCCTAAACTGCCAGCTCCCCTGACACAAAACCTCTGGGGATTTCTGGCTCTTTGTGACAATATTCTCAACCCAGTCCCCAGACCTTAAGGGTCAAAGGTGGCTTCTTGGCAGTGCTGTCCGGCAGGCTTCTGGTGCCAGGGGGCTGTGGACCGTCAGGTCACTGCAAGGACACTGCCAGAGAGGCTTTCTGGGTGAGAGGGTGCCGTGGCCAAGGTGACAGCACAGAGGGCCTGCTTCAAGTGGAGGGCTGGGGACGGTGCCACTCACTGGAGCCTCCCCCCAAGCACACCTCTCCCGATGTCCCCCACGTGCCCACAAAGTGGGCATGCAGGATGGGATTAACACCACTCCGTCCCTGCAGTGCCCATGGGAGACCATGATCGTGGGGCACATGCTATGAGGGCACACTGCCTCTCTTGGTCCTCTGAAGCAAAGAGACTGATGTTCCCAAGGACCTGGGTTGGAGCCGTCCCCTGCCCCCCGTTCTGCCCTCCCCCATGCTGGGGTCTGGGATACTCACCTCAAGTGCCTCTTTGGTAATGGGGTATTTCTCCAGGCTGGAGATGACTTCCAGCACCGCCACCATGTTCCGGATCTGTGGAAATAAAAAGCCGTTTGTCAGGCCCCTGCGCTTCTCCCTGGGAGGCTGGGACACCCAGCCCCAGCCTGCTCGGGTCTCTCCCCAAACCCAGAGCAAGGCGAGCTGGGGAGCACCGAAGCCCGCACTCCAGGTAGTCTCCTACCTGCTCCCTGGGCCAACCCGACACCCAGTGCTCATCCCCCACCTGCCATCCGACCTCCTCTAGTGCATGGTGTGCGGTCTGCCCCAAGCCCTTACATGGTACATACCCACCCTACCTGCTGAAACCCAGGACGCTTATGAATCAGAGCTGCTCCTGATAGTTAAGACGACCTCTACTCTGCCATATGATGGGAGTGGGAGAAGGGACACTGAAGAATTCATCGAATAAAATGCACAAAGCTTAAAAGATCAATATACAGGCCAGGCGTGGAAGCTCATACCTGTAATCCCAGCAGTTTGGGAGGCTGAGGCAGGCGGATCATGAGGTCAGGAGCTCGAGACCAGCCTGGCCAACATAGTAAAACCCTGTCTCTACTAAAAATACAAAAATTAGCCAAGTGTGGTGGCACGTGCCTGTAGTCTCAGCTACTTGGGAGGCTGAGACAGGAGAATCACTTGAACTCAGGAGGTGGAGGTTGCTGTGAGCCAAGATCGCGCCATTGCACTCCAGCCTGGTGACAGAGCGAGACTCCATCTCAAAAAAACAAAAAAAAAAAAAACAAAAACAAAAACCCAAACCAAAAAAGATCAATACATAATAAACTGGTCAATTTGAATGCATTAACAAGACCTCTTCATCCAAAGACACCACAAAGAGAGCAGAAAGTCACAAAGTGGGAAAAGACATAGGCCACAGGCCCCAAGGAGCTGTATCTAGAACACACAGAATGCCTGTGCAGCAATGCAGCTCACCAGGAGCCCGGCGTAGAGCGGCCACCAGACAGGAACAGGGACAGCACAGTGAAATGTCAGGGCTAATGCTCCACTTCTCAGCTTTATCAATAGCCAGGAAAACACATGCTAAACCCACAAATGGATACATGACACGCACTCCACTGGCAAAGAATGGTATTTGACAATACTAGATACTTCGGGGGGTAGAGCCGACTTTGGGGACTAATGGGCTTTGGCAGAGTGAAGCATGTACACATCCCATGACCAGGGAATCCTTCCCTTTTAGGATCTTGCTAGGAGCTGCACCTTGTTCTAAGCACTTGCCATACATTACTAACTCCTTTAATTGTTACAGCAAGAATTCCTACAGCTCAGCCACCACCTCTGGCAGCTACAGGTTTGTGGTGGGCTGGCTGGTGGTGGGGGCCCAGGGGCCCTAGGGAAACCACAATGAGATTACACAACTACCCCCCCAGAACATGATGGAGGAGTAAAGTCGGCACATGATACAAATTAAAACAGCATAAAAAGGCACACAAGGAAATGGGCATCTCTGACCCAGCCACTATAGTGTTTCCTTGCATTTTTTCCAAAAATATCCCTTGTGTATACAGGTGTGTATATATCTACACTTACCACACATTTCAAAACCAAACTGACCGTGGTTCTGAGCTTTGCCTTTTCTGACTTAACATCTGAAATGTCCGGCTCCAAACAGAGCCCCTCATTTGGCTCACCATGCCTTCCAGAGCAGGGGAAAAGGCCTGACTTGAATGTTGGGGGACACTTAGGCACTTTCCATTTGCCATTACAAAACAAGGCTGCAACTGACAACAGTGACAGACTTGACTCTGGGCTAGTGCACAAACAGCCATGGAGGAGCTTGGGTTCCACATCCGTGCAGGGTGGTCACCTCATACCCAGGGAGGCTGCTCCATTCCATTCCCACCAGGCCACATCACTGCCAAGACTGCGTGGCATGAGTTTCTGTAACACATGATCGTAAACTTGGCACCTTACACAGCCACATTTATCATCTCAGGCTCTAGGGCTCAGAAGTCAGGTCTGGGTCTCACTGGGCTGGGATCCTCATTTCCTGCTCCTTCAGATGTTAGCAGACTTCAGCTCTTTACACTGCAGCAATGAGGCACCTGTTTTCTTGCTGGTTGTCATCTGGCGGCCATTCCCAGCTTCTGGAGGGCACTGCATCCCTCAGCTCACAGCCTCTCCTCACTCTCTGCTCAAAGCCAGCTGCAGGCCGAGTCCTCACCCGGCATCTCTCTGGCTCAGGCGGGATAGATGCCATCTCTAAGAACTCCCTGACTAGGCACGGCTGGCCCAGATCTCGGGTCATCTCCCCCATCTCCAGGCTCTTCCCTTAGTTTCATCTGTCATGTACGGTATGACGTGCCCAGGCTCCAGGACTAGAACATGCATGTCCTTGAGGGCTGTTAATTCTGGTGGCCTCATGGATTCTGGCTTTTCTGCTCTTCTGCCCCACTTCCAGTGCAAGGCAGCCACTGCCCCTCCCCGTGTTGTCTCCTCTGGGTGTAAAGTTGCAGAGTGGCCACAGAGCTCCCACAAAGCTTCCCCCTCTGCCAATGGGCCCATTTACTCCTTGGCAACAATGGCCTTGCCTGGCAGTGTTCTCGTTAGGGCTCCAAATGACCCTGAAAACCCTACTTCCAGCTGCGTCAAGGTGGGGGGTGGGGGTGGGTGGTGATCTGAGGAGATGCAGTCCTCTCCTCACTTCTCGTGCGATGGGCAGGGATTCAGTGAAGGAGAGCACTGCACAGTGAGGAGGCCAGTCCCAAACAGACAGCAAGGCCAGCCGATCCTGGGCCAAGGACTCCAGCACCGACTCAGTCCCTGGGCTTGCCACATGGCTTCACCTCCACCCTGGTGACCTCACCCTGGTATATTTGGAGCTCTGGTTCCCCACATACTCCTGAACCAGCAGTCCTACAGAACAGAACACTGCCCAGGCCCAGCTAGCCTGGTGGCACATAGTGTCCTTGTCCTTGGGCAGACACCATCCTGTTGCCAGACAGGAGGGAGGAGACAGAACACCTGGGTAACCCCAGGGTCTGGCACTGGGCTGGTGCCCCAGAAATCACTGCTGAACTAACAGCCAGCCCCAAGAGCCTCCTGGAAGCTGCATGGGAGCTGGGGACCCCAGGGTGAAGGTCTGAGGACCCTGTGACTTGGAGCTGCCTTATGAGCCATGCTTAAGTGTGTGCACAGAGGCCTTCAGCCTCCAGGAGGCCCTTGGGCTTTTAGCCCCAAGGGAAATGCTACCTGCTTGGCAGTCCTCTTTCAGCCGCTCACCTGAGGAGTAAAGGAGCCCATCTGTTGTACCTGTAAGGTACAAGAAACCCACAGTCCTATGCCGTCAACAGGTGAACTCTGCCAACACCTGAAGGGGCAGGAAACGGATCCCCCAGAGAGGAGCACAGCCCGCTGCTGCCTGGATCCCAGTCCGATAAGCCTGGACCTGACTTCTGAGCCCTAGAGCCTGAGATGATAAATGTGTGTTGTGTAAGACAGAGACGGTGAGTGCCCAATGTGGCCACTCCCTGGAGCCAGCAGAAGGTGGTCAGTCATGTCAGCAGAGCAAGGATGGGGCGAGGTGAGGCTGCCCTGCCCTGCAGCCTCTCGGGCCTTGATGTCAAGCAGTCTGAGCACTGGGTGGAGCGCACCACCTGGGCATTCCAGACACAGTCAGGCCTCTCAAGCCCAGGAGGCAGATGCTGAGCAACGCAGCGAGGATTCCCTGCAAAGGGCCTGGCCCCAACTCCTTGCCCCGAGCCCAGGCACACTGAGACAGAAGGCTCCACAAAGCCTCTTTACAGATGGCCACAGTCTGTCCTAAAGAACACTTAGCACCCAACTGGAGCAAAATGTGAGCCAGCTCCTGGCCCTGGGGACCCTGCCTTAACAACCAACTCTCTTCCACCCAGGAGTGGCAGGCCTCCCACCCTTGCTGGGGGTGCCCTGTGGGTGACAGACACACTAGGACTCGGATGTGGCTGAGGAGAGCCTCCTGGCTCAGGCTCCAGGCCTGCTAAGTCCAGCATGAACCCTTGGGGCAGGCCACGGTGGGGGGCAGCACCCAAGGTGGCCTCCCATGGAGGTCAAAAAAGGAGGAGGCAGAGCGAGCTATGTCCATCTAGCTGGAGGCTGACCTCCAGGCTGGAAAGCAGAAAAGCACTGGAGAAGGATGGGCAGGGAGCTGGCCAGACAGCACCAAAGGCCTGCAGCAGCAGGGAGGGGCCAGGGTGAGGACACTGGGAAGAAAAACAGACCCAAAAGACCCAAGGTAGCTCCTTCACAACCTGTCTTCTATCCACCTTAGCCACTGCCCCCACAGGCCACCTGCCTTTGCCCTGTTTGTGGGATGCCCTTGGCACCCGTCCATCTGTCTGCGGAAGTACACTAGATCCTAATCCCAGCATAGACACAGTTTGACTTCACATGGGGGAGCCACGCCAGGCGAATGCCCTCAAAGGATGGCTTTAGGGCAGCTCTTCGGGCTCGCCAGGGCCACATCTCTGGCCCACAGGCCAATTGCAGTGTCTTGCTGTCAGGAATAACCTGGCACATTTGAGGCCCCCTCCTCCTTTGGATTCTCCCTTGGGATTCGTTCCCAGTCCAAAAAAAAACCTCTCAAAACACCTGCCAAGTGGCTTTCCCAAAGGGGCAGGAATCCCACCAGGAACTGCAGCCTCTCACTTCTCCACTAGGGACTCCTCAATAGATGCAGATGAATCTGCACTTCCTTAACCATCATGAAGACAGGTGCTACCTCCCCTTCTACCAACACTGACTGCCCTGCCCACTTAATCTTCCTCAGTTTGGCCTCTTCATTGCTGTGGGAAGTGCCTGTGAAGGGCGAAGGTGTCAGGTGGGGGACAGAGGGTGCACAACCTCCATGCAGCTACTAGAAGGGCGGGGGTAAATGCAGCAGAGAGCACTCGGGAAGCAGGTGGGACCTCCCTGAGATGCCTGTTCCAAAGGCAGGCAGGCCAGGAAGTTGGCAGGTGGGGCCAGGTGTGGCACAGGCATACATGCAGGTCCAGCCTAGCCGCCTGGGACAGGAATGTTGATGTAACTGACTTCACTGTCACACTGAACATGTTCAGATCTTAGACTGGAGATCATGCCATGAGGCATGATCAGGTACACATGGGCCAACAGGAATGTGAACGTCAATCTCTGCTTTCTGAAATCTCAGAGAAACCAAGTGGGGAGGCCTGGTCTCAGGCCATGGGCATCACAGCTAGCACAGATACCGAGAAAGAATGGTTTGCATCCAGGCAGGGGGTGAACCAGAGGCCACCAGCACAGCCTTCAGCACACAGACACCCACACCTCGGGGATGCCCCAGGAGCACAAGCATGGGGGCATGGAGGGGACAACTTCTCACCCAAGACCACAGGAAGTCTGCATGTCCCAGGGCTCTTCTGTGGCCATCCTTCCACATGAGAACTAAGAAAGGCTTCCGGAAAGGCTGGCATCTTTTTCCCCGAGTGCCCCATAGCCTGTGCTTAGTCACAATTCCAGCCAGCCTAACTGGTGACATGTGCTGTTCTGCTCACAGGAAATGTGAAGAAGGAGGCGGGGCTGGACACGCACAGAAACAGCCTAAGGGAGGGGCTGAAACCCCTCAGAAGCAGGCTGGGTCAGGTGCCTGGAGCTGCATGAGCATGCGACACCTCATGCTCTCACACCCCAGGAGCAGTGGGGAACCCTGTGTGCAAATTCACAGCACACCATGCTCTGTGGGAGTCTAATTTAAAGATCCACCACGAATCCTCTACGATCTTGAAAAATAATACAGTCTGGAATTTGCTACAGAATCATCCCCTAGGGTGAGTGACAGGAGGGGGAAAGGTGAAACAAAGTCACATGGCTGTAAGCAGCTATCTACTGAAGCAGGATGGTTACCTTTCTCTACTTTTATGCTTGAAATCTGTCACAAATAAAGATGAGAAAATACATCTATTTCCTAGCATCTGTTTGGGAGAGTTCACTGATCTAGAAGGACTGGCAGCCATATAAAGTGGAAGTGAGCAAATACCTGTTTCCAGCTCCGCATAGTGGCTTCATGGTCTACCGCCTGGCCCCCGAGTAAGGCAGCAAGGGCCAAGGGCTGGGTAGGATGCCACCTCCCTCCATGTGAGCCTGTCTCAAGCTTCCTGAGTCGAACTGCACAACATCATCTATCTGTTGAGACCCCAGTGGCCCCTCACCAAACTCCCCCTACCCTGGTACTGGGTTGCTGCTTAACAGACCCTGTGCAGAAACAGCAAGCAGCCCTGGGGCTGGAGAGGGGGAGCTTCTGAGTGCCCATGCCAGCTGTCCACATCGGTCCAACTCTCAGGTGGCCTCATGCCTCTCTTCTAAAGGAAGCCACAGAGAGGCCGAATCAGGGGCACGTGCTAGGTCGACAGTTCCTTTCTGCAGGGAGAGGCCTGACCTGCAACAGGAGGGAGCCCAGGACAACCATCACCACAGAAAGGACAGGCCTTCAAGTGGCCTAGACCAGGAGGGAAGAGTTGGCAAGGAAGGGTGGGGGCTAGGTCACTCTGTCCCGGAAGGGGGAGAAACATTAACAATGAGCCAACAGTAACCCAGGTAAGCCAACAGTAAGCCATCACTCCATGCCCTGCCCAGCCCCAGTCAGCACCGCCTCCCGCCCAACCTGCGATCTCCGTCGTATAGTCTGTATAGCTCTGGGCACAACTAAGCCATAGGACATGGCCGCTCGGAACTAACTTTCCAGGTTTCCCCCAAAGGCCAGCCAGCAGCACTCCTCTGTGGCCCCCGTGAAACCGTCACACCTCTGATCTCTAGACTGTCTTCTGAAAACCTACCTACAACAGGGCATGTGGAGTCACCTTTCAAACCAAACCCTTGTCGACAAATATTTTAATTGGGCCTTGGCATATGTCCGAGTTTTTCTTCTGTGAAGAAGATCACAGGGTCTGAGTGCAAAGCTGGGGCCTGCTCAGTGGAGTGGACCCGCTACCAACCAGCCTCTTCCTTGCTTTATTACAGGGGTGCGTAGGTAAACCCCCAGGCCCTGAGTAATTACTGCAGGGGGATTTCCAGCCCCGGTCTGAAACAAGGAACTGAGACTGAGTTTGGAGTCCAAGCGGCCCCCTTGGCTTGCCTCCCCATTTTCTCCACATCTGAAATGTTCTCACCCTGCCTGAGATCCCTAGCCTCTTGGGATGGCAGCTATGGTGGCAAAGGGAAAACTGTGTGCTGCCCAAGGTCTGACAAACCAACAGACCCAAGGGTGCTGAGCCTGGGCAGGCCCAACCAGGCACAACTCGCACAGGGCCACCACTGGTAGGTTACCCTGGGGCCAAGTTCTGTATTTCATCCTCACAAGCCTGCTCTATGGATAAGGCAACTGAGGGCCAGGAAGGTAATGGAGGTCCCGGGTAGACTACACAGCTAGAAGGTGGTGAAACCTGGCCTTCCACTAGCCTGGCATGGCTGCCCAACACATAGGGCCCATCTGATGCTTAGACTAAGTGGTGTGAAGGGTACCAGGTGCCACCAGGCTGCAGTGATGTCAGCACTCTGCAAAGACTCTCCTGACTGCCCCTGCACTGAAATGTACAGGTTACAAAGAGTTCTTTGAACCCCCACAGGGCCACCTACATGGTCTCCATGCTATCTCTGCCTTGTTCCCAGGATGCCTGAGAGGCAGGACCAGGGCGACCCAGGCATGCATGGCCACCACAGCAGGGCTTCAGATGGCACTGGAGCCCACTCCCCACAGGGTTGGCCCCAGGAACAGTGCACATGGAGCACAGACTGCAGTAGCTCTGCACTCCCCCTGCCTCAGTGTCTGGCCAGCCCTCCCGATCACCCTGGACAGTGGGCAGCACTGCCCTGGCAGCCTATGGGCCTACAACCTACAACCGTGCCCCACAGCCCACATAACGTTCTCCTTGGGCTCAAAACAGCCCCTGCTGAGGCTTCAGTGGCAAAGCACCTGTAAAAACTGGTTCACTTTAAAAACCAACAATGGGGAAGTCGTCTTTTTTTTTTAAATGCAGAATGGTCTAGACAGTAATTTACAAAAACCACTTAAGCTCAGACTGTGGAAGCGTTCATCAGCAAGCAAGCTGTCCTTCCAAACCCAAACACGCCACACATGGCACCCAGAAGCAGACAGTCTGCCTTCAATGTGCTAAGCATTCTAATGCCGTCCACGGCTGAGTCACCTCGCCCACCCCGCAACCCCCAAAACACAGTCGTGTCTGCTGAGGACACACGGGTGAATCAGACAGGGCTTTGCCAGGAGAGTGCATATCTGTGATTTGGTTCCCACCACACCAGGTCTTCCTGCTTCTGCATGTGTTCCCAGGCAGCTGGGACTCAAACTGCCTCTGGTGCCAGTCAGTGCAAGAGGTGGCGCCTGTCCCCCCCCCGAGACCCCAGCTCTGCCCTCCTTCTCAGCTC
This sequence comes from Ateles fusciceps, assembly GCA_036589455.1. Lineage (NCBI taxonomy): Eukaryota > Metazoa > Chordata > Mammalia > Primates > Atelidae > Ateles > Ateles fusciceps. The sequence goes on along the minus strand of JAZHEH010001828.1, from coordinate 12,184,561 downwards.
TGGAAAGCACATCCCTGAGGAGCGTGCTGCTGTGCTCACCCTCGGGCGGGCGCCACCCTGCACTCTCCACTCAGCCTCATGGGGCTGGTGCAGGTCCACCAGGTTCCGCCCATGACAACACCTTCCTCTAAGGGGAACCTCATGGGAGCCTCAAACCCCAGGGGCAAAGTCTCAAATTCACAGCTCTCAAAGGAAAAATGACACTGGGGGGACCAATGACAGGAGGGTACATGTTCCAGCCACAGCCACCAAGCTCACCACTTGAAAAGCACTTCCTGCTGGGGCCCTCCTGCTACCCGCAGGAGCAGCCGGCCACCTGAGTGGTCATGTCCACGTGGCCTTCCCTGTCCTGCAGCCACAGCTCCTGCAAAGCTTGGGGCAAGTATGCAATCACACGCTACAACTCAGCCCAGGGGATACAAAATGCTACCTGGGAGCAGGCAGCATGCGGAGCCCTGACTGAATTCCACAAGCAGCTCAGAAGAGGAAGCCCAGCTCAGAAAGGGCTTGGGGCAGCAGTGGGAGCTCCATCAGTAGGCATGGCTGACCTCTAGTGAGAGAAACCTGCAGACCAAGCTGGGAGGCAGGCAGTGCTGCTGTGCACAGCCACTGCCCCCAAAGCGTCCTTCCCTCCCACTTTCTGTTTCAGCAGCTCTTCCCAACCAAACTACCAACCTAGACTCTCCTGACCTCTGCTTCAGGTCTGCAGAACTTACAATTCTTACTGCCATTCGGCCCTTTGTGAAGGCACAAGAGCTCTCAAACCTCATGTGTAAATTGATTCGTTGCCACGCAGATACAACTGGAGTGCTGAGAAGCAAAGCGGAGTCCTGGTAAGAGCATGCTGGGTGGGGCTTCTCCGTCCCAGCCTCTCTCTTCTAGGAGCAGCCAGTAAGAATGCCAGCTGCAGAAGACTGGAAATGACCCAACATCCGTGGGGGAACACACACACAGTGCTCGGCCCATCCATGTTCCGCCAAAGACAGAGCCCAAACAAGAACAAGCTGGCTTTTCAGGAATCGACAGAGAACAACCTTCAGGAGACTGCCAAGCACAGAGAAGCACACGACAGTGCACCCTGTGCCGCCGCCTGGAAGAACCTAGCTGAGGCTGGGCGGACGAGGACCTGATGACGGTGGAGCTGTGCACAGCTGTAGCAGGGGACCGCACCTGGCCTCCAGAGCTGACGCGAGCAAGACCTATCACTGGCCTGAGCCCAGTTCCTCCTCTGAGAGCCTGAGAAAACCACGAGATGGTGTCTGCAGATCATGAATGGTGTGCTGGAGACCACACCCCCAAGGGCCAGGCCACCAGGGCCCACACACTGCACTTTCTGCTTGCTGGGCTGCTCTGTATAGGATCCATTCAGGCAGGGCAGTGCCCAGCATGGCACCTGGAGGCAGCCTCAGAGGCCCCATTGAGAGAGGAAGCCAAAGGACAGCAGCCCCCTCACCTGCTGGCCCAAGTGGGTTGCTATAGAATCCTGAGAACTAGCAATATCCTAGAATTCCCCAAGACAAGTCACCAAATGCTCTCTGAGCACCGACTGCACACAGGTGCTCCATCAAACTCCGGGCCCGCTGGGATGCTGGGAGAGGGTGTTAGGATCCTTGTGTACTGGCCCTGAGGAGTAGACAGAGACAGCCAAGGTCGAGAACAGAAGCAACAGATAAAATGCGACCACGGAGGCTCTCACCCAGGCTGCCAGGAAACCCAGGGAGGACTACACTTGGCTCAGGTCCAGGGCTGCCCCTTCCCCATAGCTCCTGGTGTCTGTGTGGAGCTGGAGGGACAGGAGTGGGAACAGGGGCCTTCTCAGTGGGTACTCCTGCAATAGGGCCCACCGTGGAGAGAACCAAGGACACTCACCCATGAAACAGGCTGGTGACTCTGTGGATCCCATGTTAACCACCATTTAAGGATGGACACTCACGCTATGACCCAGCAATTCCACTCAGGGCAGTACCAACAGACATACACTCAGAGCAGTTGTATTCAGAACAGCCCCAACAGCCCACGCAGCCACCAACAGAACGCCAAATAAATAAATCACGGTCTGACCATTCAATGTTGAACAACCTGCTGCTACATATAACCTCAAAGACATATCTCAAAACAATGTCAAATGAAAGAGCCAGACACAAGAAAACTTTTTTTTTTTGTCCTATATTAAAAGGTCAAAAGCAGGCAAGACTTCTGGATGGTGAGAGTGGTCAGGGTAGTGGCAGACAGAGAGTGACTAGGAGAAGACGTTGAGAATGGCTTCAGGGGAAAGGTTCTGTTCCTTGGCTTAAGTGGAGTGGGCTTCTCAGGTGTGTTCATAAATATTCATTCAACTGTAAAACTTAGGACTTGTACACTTCTCTAGACGTATACTGTATTTTTAAAGGTTAAAAATCTGTGTCTGAATTCCATGATCTTAGAGGCCAGCACATCCTACAGAAGGCAAAGCTGCCAGGGTTGTGGAGGAGGGGGAGGTGTTGGCAAAGCAGCCCCCTCAACTCCCCTCGGCCCAGACCCTCTGAGAACCCCACAGAACGAGGTCTGAAAACAGCTTCAACACAAGCCCTGGCCACCTCCATGACACACAGTGATGCAATGTGCACTTCACTTCACAGCTCACTGAGAAACGTGTCTGCGCTCTCCTGCCCTGGATGGGGCTGGGGAGGACAAGGGCACTCTGAAGCTTCCCCAGCAGAAGTACCCCCAGGAAGAAGCAAGCACTAATGCTACTGGAAAGAGGCAGGCAGACAGCCAGCACCCACTGCCTGGGCATGGTGCCAGCACCCTGCAGGGCACTGGGGTCTTGCCATACCACGGTCTCCCCCTGAGACCATAGACACCCTCCCCCTCCCCCCGCAAACCCCAACAGGTAGTAAGCCACTTTCCCAACCAAGAAGCCAGGGTGCCAGTTAGCTGGCCACAGGTTCATTACTAACCTAACCTGCTACCCCATGCAGCCAGCACTGCCTCCCTGCTCCACTGTGACACAGGAGACTTTAGGATGAGGCAAATCTGCACATCTACACAGTGGAAGAGGATGGTGAAGACATTCCTCTTCTACCCGAGAGGTTTTATTAGGAATAAATGTCCAATTTTGTCAAATGCTTTTCCTACATCTACTGGGATGATTATAAGGCTTTTTATTTCTGATCTTGTAATATGGTCAATTATACAGATTTTCAAATGTTATCTGCCTCTCTTCTTTAATTTCTAGACTCCCATTCTTTGCTACCTTGATTTTGGTGATGGTATCACAGGTGTAAGAGCCAGACACAAGAAAATTTACCAAATTGTATACTTCCGATGTGCAGTTTATTGTATGTCAATTATACCTCAATAAAGCTATTAATGTCAGGCGTGGTGGCTCACGCTTGTAATCCCAGCACTTTGGGAGGCGGAGGCAGGTGGATCACCTGAGGCTAGGAGTTTAAGACCAGCCTGGGCAACATGATGAAACCTCGTCTCTACTAAAAATACAAAAAAATTAGTTGGGCAGGACCTATAATCCCAGCTACTTGGGAGGCTGAGGCATGAGAATCACTTGAACCTGGGAGATGGAGGTTGCAGTGAGCTGAGATTGTGCCACTGCACTCCAGCCTGGGCCACAGAGTGAGACTTTCTAAAAATAAAAATAAATAAATAAATAAAACTATTTAAAAAAACACGTAGAGGCAGACAGATGCAACAAAGTCCTAAAAAGGTAGGAGGGACAGTAGGCAGAGAGAAGGACTGCTTCTTTGTTAGAGAGAGGGGAACCAGACACCACCTGGGTTTGTCCTCCCTGGGGATGGAGGGTGGGCCCTTTGGGGAGACTCCTTCTCTCCTCAGTAGAAGGAGAACGATTGTCATGCCTTGGATCTCAGAGGGACTGTATGGACTGAAACACACACTTGAGAATGCATACAATGCACTCCTCATCTCAGACCAGACTCCTGCAGTCATCAGTAGGCGCCTGCTTTTTCCTTCTGGGACACTCTGCATGCCCCCACAAACACCTGTGCACTGCACTGATTAAGCATCCTAATTGTAGCTTTGGAAAAAAGCTGTAGCTGAAGCCGGGTCACAGTGTCCTATGAGCTGTGAAATAAAATGCCAAACAACCACCAAGGCACTTCCCAAGGCTGAACTTACACACACACTCCCTTGTAAGCCTACCTGTGGGGTTTGGTCATACTTCACTGGAGACCCAGATGAGGGAACCAACTTCCTACAGTCGGAGAAAAAGCCAGCGACTGCATACATCTGCAAAGTCTTGGGCAAATGACAGTCTGCTCTCCCAAAACACGGTGCATGCAATGCTGCTGTAGCCATCCTCCTGACACGAAAGCAGCCATGGTGCGTCTCGCAGATTCTTTTCCCTCCTAACTCCCCATGGTTTTCTCTTAAGGGAATTAAACTCCTAGAGTGAGAAATCTATCTGAAATCCTAACTTTCTCCCCTACAGGGCTGATTTAGACCCTTCCTCTTCAAGTGTGGCCTAGGGGTCAACAGCACCAGCATCATCAGGGAGCTGCTCTGAAACGCACAATCCCCATGCACAATCCCCAGACCTCCTGCATCAGAAACTGCATTCCATTCCTACAGGCCCGCAAGGGATGATGGGCAGAGCACTTCCCAAGGCTGTGGGCTCTGCTTGGCACCATGTGCCCAGCTGCAGCCCTACCCCCTACTTCTGTGGCCAGCCATCAGAGGCTCCCTGATAACACTCCTGGCACCACCTGCACCCTGCTTTCCAGAGCCCCTCTCATGTGTGACCTCATCCAATCCCTCTAACGACTGTAAACACCGAGGGGGGTGTGATGTGCCCTTCCATCTACAGGAAGGCACTGCAGAGTCCACACCATGACCCACAGAGCCCACCAAGCACTGTGGGGCCCTGTACAACACATGCCAATCTCAGAGAAGGCCCTTTCCAACGGTGTGTGACAGGTTCCAGACAAACCACAACAGGATAAAAGGACAGGAAATATCCAGGCTGGTGGACGTACCTCCACCAACCAGCAATGCCCATTGTCAGGAACAGTGGCACCTGGCAGAGGCTGGGGAGGTCCCAGAGAATGTTAGCAAATCAGGCCACACTTGTCCCTTTCAAATAGAAGTTCAACAGCAGCAGGCCTCACACGCTCAGCTAGGCATGACAGGTGGAGCCTGTTACCAGCTCCATAACCAGTGTCCCCTCCTTCATCCACTTGGCCCTCAGAGCTCCTGGCCAAAAAGACGCCTCCCTTTTTCTAAACCCCAAAGCCGGTGTTTCTAAGATAATTCCACTTCAGCTCCAGCAAGGACTTGAGTAGCTTCTGTGGGCCAGACCAACGACCAGTTATCGCATTGGGGACATTTTCTAAGGGCAGACTTGGTTCCAGTCAACTGCCTCACAAACCACTGCGCTGGGATGCAACCGTTCCAAAGGCAGAATCATTCAGCCCTCTGCGTTAAAAACACAAGTCTATGAAAATAACAAACTGCAAAACCCCCAACTCATAGCCGAACCTCCCACAGGACTGGCTGAATTCTGCCTGTGCTTGGCTGGCGCTGACTCTGTAGGTGGGCCATGCAGGCAACTCATGCCCACCAATCCAAACACCACCCCCCTTAGACCCCAGGCGGGCCACCAGCACATGGCTGCAACGAGAAAAGAACAAGTCTCCCTACGGCCCTCAGTGACATCTCACAGTCCCGACAACCTGACACCAAGGTGCCTATCTGAAGTCACTGCATATCTCATTGGCACCCTCTGCCCCAGGCTGTGCAGAGGGCAGGGCCAAATCATCATCTCACCATTCACCAGGCCTGGAAAGCAAGCCCTGTCCAGCAAGGGAGGGGGAGGGGGAGGGATGAGGGAGCTCCTCCCCTGGTCATCTGGCTCACAGAGCTCCTCCCTCCACCCACCTACCCATCTGCTCAGACTTTCTGTAGCCCTCACTGCCTGCAACACACCTGCTCTCTTACATGTGGTCCAGCCTCCACCTGCAGGTCTGCTCCTCAGGTGCAGGGACCTTGGTTTTGTTCACTGTTTCCTCCTAAGTGCCTCGAACAGTGCCTGGCCAGTAGCAGACTTGATAAATGCCAAATGATGGGTGGATGAAGTACCTCATCCACAGATGCTGGCCACCATGTTGACTCCAATACTGAAAACATCTCAGGGGTCTCCCTCTGTGGCAAGTCAACACCTAGAGAGCAAACATGCTTCATCCCATTGTCAGTGGTCACTGCACTGGCCACCCCAGTGGATCATGAGAACACAGTGCCTCTTGGTGGTCCTCACAAAGCTCCATGAAAGTCCAAGCCAAGGGTGCCATCTCTGGGTGGGTCCTGGAGATGCTGCTAGACAGAAGGCCACCTCTCCAGTCCCACCAAGGCTGTGGTCAGTGGTGGCACTGGCTCTGCTACTCAGGCAAACATCTTTGCTCAGCAGGGCTCAAAACGTGTTGAGAGAGCCTTCGTTTTCAATGCAGAAGTCCTGGAAGTTACTATGACCACCAAAACTTTCTCCAATTTACCTTCTTGGCAACTCTAAAGCTATTCCAAACGGTTACATAAGGAGGGAGAAGGGAAGCCACGTGAGATTTTTGCAAAGCCACGAACTAAAGCCATGTGGAAACCAAACATAACAAACCACTGTAGTAACTCAGTGACAGGATTATCCATACAGTGGCAGCACAGTGTGGCAAGGCAGGGAGAGTGGAAGCTTGCCTGTGGAAGGAAGCCTGTGTTACCTGGTGGCTACACTGAGGGCACACTCAAGGGCCACCAGGGATCCTGAGGCCACTTACCACCAAGAGCCAAATCAACAGTTTCCTTCCCTCCTTTCCCACTAAGGGCTAGACAGCCCCTGGTGGCTCTGGGGAAAGCCCAGTCACCCAACGGTGGCCCCAGTCAGCCCCAGGTGGGGTGGAGCGGATCCCACCAGTACTTCCTACTGTGGACCTGAACCAGGTGCACGTCACAAGTGGGGAGGGGCAGCAAAACCAACCTGAGAGGCCATGAGTCGGCCTGGGGCTAAATACCAGGGGGCACCTTGCAGCGAGACTCATGCTCCCTGTCACGAAATGTCCAAGGCAAGGTGGGGTCTGAGCTGGGTTCTAGGAGAGGTACTGAAGTGGCCTGAAGAGGTGGCCAGACTACCGGACACAGAAAAGGTTCACTCTTCACCACGGTGAAGATGAAGAGTGGGGGGAAAACCAGAACTTTCTTCATTTGCTAACAGCACCTCTTCAATATTTTAAACCTATTTTTTTAACTTAAAAAAAAAATTCTGGTTTTTTCCCACTCTTCATCTTCACCATACAAGTGCTGACAGTTAACCACAGCCACAGAAAATACAACAGTGCAGTTAAGAGCAGGAACATATGTTTTTTTTTCCCCCTGATACAGTCTTGCTCTGTCACCCAGGCTGGAGTGTGGTGCCACGATCTCAGCTCACTGCAACCTCTGCCTCCTGGGATCAAGCGATTTACCTGCTTCAGCCTCCTGAGTAGTTGGAATTACAGGCGCCTGCCACCACACCTAATTTTTGTATTTTTGGTAGAGACAGGGTTTTACCACGTTGGCCAGACTGGTCTTGAACTCATGACCTTGTGAATCGCCCACCTTGGCCTCCCAAAGTGCCAGGATTACAGGCGTGAGCCACCACACCCAGCCAGAACACATGTTTTCACTACACCCTATGGCAGCATTAAAAAGTGTTGGCCCTGGTCCCTACGTGTCGCCACACCAAAACAGCTTTGCGCAGGGAACCTGTCACCAAAGTCAAGGACCTATCAAGCCTTGCCTCGGCCTCACCTCTCAGAGCAGTTCCTCGAATCCAGGGCTGCTCCTTCGTCCTGAACTCTGCTCCTGCTGGTGGCCCCTCTACAGTCTCATCTTCCTCCGCCTGGGGCTCCTCAGGCCCCAACCCCAGATCCTTCCTCCCTCACTGCGGATTCATGCTCCGGAAGCAGCCGCAGCATCGTCCAAGTAGGAAAGCCTGCAGTCCAGGAGTCACCTCCGGTAGGCACCTCAGCATTGGACCCCAGTCTCAAAGCCCTGAGATGGTGGACCCCCAGCATTCCTCAAACCCAACTTGTGACATGTGCACACCTCTTTCCAGCTCTGTGACTGTCTAGACAGTCTGACCACATTGGGCCTAACTCTGTGCTGACGGAGCACACCGAGGGAAGCGAGAAGGGACCTGGTGACTTGATGGTGCCCGCGCACCTGACCCTGATATCAGAGGTCTCGCCCTGCCCCTGTGCTCTTCCTCTCCTCTGAGAGCATCTACTGAGCCACTGCCGTTGTCACATGTGCACCCTCTTGAACCCCAGCAGCCTAAGGACGTGAGATGAACATTGTCACTGCACAAATGGACACCTAGAGACTCAGGAAGGGACGACATCCTGTGGTGGCTTCAAGCTGAGAGTGCCTAGCAGACCCAAGAACAAAGACTAGTGCTCAGGTCTGACCCAAGAGGCCAAGCTCTGCACAGAACAAAGTGCGGAGCCAACTCACGCCCTTCACTCCCCCAAAAGCAATGCTTTCTTGGGTGACTTTCCCGGCTTAGTCCAGTGCCAGTAACAATTATATAACTGTGTCACAGATACTGCATTCTTTTTTCATTTAACACTTTCTTGTTGCTACATAATCTTCATGTCTAACAGCTAAATGTTCTATTAATGTATCATAATTCCCTTGACTTTCTCCGATTGCTGGGCAATTCATTTCTTTCTAGGTTCTCCTACTGCAACCAGTATTGGAACAAACATCTTCAAACACGCTTCCTTCCCTCATTTTTTCCTTAGGAATCAATTCCCAGGTGTTAAACTTTACTCTAAGAGAGTTTAAATACTTTTATGGCAACTGGTACTGCCTCAACTGTTTTCTTTTTGTTCTGTTGCTCAGACTGGAGTGCAGTGGCACCATTGTGCCAGCTCACTGCAGCTTCGACCTCCTGGGCTCAAGTGATCCTCCTGCCTCAGCCTCCCCAAATGCTAAGATTACAGTCAAGCCACTGTGCCCAGCCATGCCTCAACTGTTTTTAGCTCTTGGCTGCCACAGTGCAATGACACCATTACAAAAGAGAGGGAGAGAGCAGAGTTACATCTGCTGTGCCCTGCCAAGGGTCCCAGAAAGCAACCCCACGCGGTGTCTGAGCTGTTATCCTGCCCTCCTTATATTTCTCTTGACTCTGCACAGGTATGGCAGTGTGTCTCCAAATGTGAAGGCCAGCAGGTGAGAGAGAGAATCTGGCGCAGACATTCATAAACAATTTCCTAGGACTGGCATTGCAGCCACACTGCCCACAACTGTTGACCACAGCCTTAGCCATCGAGCACATGCGTGGGCCACCTTCTTGCATGGAGAGATGCACAGAGAACTCGGCTGCACCCCCCATGCCCAGTTCTAACTCAGACAGGCATGTGTCAATGCCATTGTTGCCCTACCTGAAGCAGGTTATATTCCTTCGGGAATATGCTGGCACAGGGTGGGGGATGTTCCTGGGATGTTGGGCAGGATGCGGGCTTGAAGTGGAAGAGGCAAGAGCAGATCTAGCTCCTCTCCCACACTGCTCCCTTCCTCGCTCCACAAAGGAACAGGAGCGACAGGACCTGGGGCAAGGTCTTCTGAGACTCCTCCAGGAGTCTTGGGCAAAGTGAGGCCTTGGTCGGGGTTCTACAGCCTAGCCCTTTCCCACGTGATGGCTTCCTAGCCTGTGGCCCTTGCACGGCACTGTGCCACAGCCCCAAAGTTGCAAACAAATGGCCACGAATGAGGTGGGCCAACTTGCAGCAGTTCATATTCCAACCTCACAAGAAGACCACCACTGCACCACGGAGTCCTATAATCTCACAGACCACGCCCAAATGGTCAGAGGGTGACAGATGCCACAGGTTAACAATACCTTCCAAGCTCATGAGAACACTGAGCCTGAGCCCCTGAGTGTGTCCACCAGACATGGCCATGTGGCAGAGCCTAGATCCTTCTCTAGGAGCTCGAGGTTCTTCTAGGACACGTGTACAGTACAAAAGCTGTAGCCTGAGATGACAACCTCAGTTGTCAGTCCTATGTCCCTGTGCCTAGCACTGCCAGTTGACAACAATCTCAATTTGTGACAGCATCAAAAGCAAATTAAATTTCCCCTGCTTCACAGGCAGTGCGGGACCCACTAAGGGCTCTCCTGCTGCTGTTACATACCAAATCCCAGTACGACACATTCTCCAACATTCCCACTTTTCTAGTTTATTTCAGTAGCACCTCTCGAGGCAAGAAGTCAACTTACCACTGTTGTTTCACACTGCCCTTCCTAAACAGGTAATATTTAAGGTCAGACATCAGAAACAACACACTGAGACAGTCCTGCCTGGGTGAGCATTAGGTTGAGCTTGTTTGCAAAGTTTACCATGGGAAACATTAAAGAAGGCATACAACACTGTCCCGAGTCCACCCTCTCTCTCCTGGTTCCCAGCAGAAAGCCTTCCTCAACCCTTTGTTCCCATCACGTCAGAGCCAGCCACTTTTTGAGGCTGGTTTTTCGTTTGCTTGTTTTTGAGACAGGGTCTTACTCCAGGATAGAGTGCACTCCAGGCATGTGATCTCAGTCCACTGCAACCTCTGCGTCCCGGGCTCAAGCCATCTTCCTCTCCGCCTCATAAGTAGCTAGGATTACAGGTGTGTACCACCTCATCCAGCTAATTTTTTTGTATTTTTAGTAGAAAAAGGGTTTCACCATGTTGGCCAGGCTGGCCTTTAACTCCTGACCTCAGATGATCCACCCAACTTACTCTCCCAAGGTGCTGGGATCACAGACACAAGCCGTTGTGCCCAGCCTCTACGGCCGTTTTCAAATTACCTCTGTGGCCCAGAGCAGTGGCTCATACCTATAATCCCAGCACTTTGGGAGGCCAAAGCGGGTGGATCACCTGAGGTCAGCAATTCAAGAGCAGCCTGCCCAACATAGCAAAACCCTGTCTCTACTAAAAACACAAAAATTAGCTGGGCGAGGTGGTGCGCACCTGTAACCCCAGCTACTTGGGAAGCTGAAGCACAAGCATGGCCTGAACCCAGGGGGCGGAGGTTGCACTGAGCCAAGATCGTGCCACTGCACTCCAGCCTGGGCGACAGAGTGAGACTCCGTCTCCAAAAAAAAATTTGCCTCCCTGGAGCTTCCAGAGCCCAGGCTTGCCTCAGCCCCAGCAGGTCCAAACACAGACTGCCCCTTGACTCAGGTCCCACGTGGGTTCTGGTGACATGATGTTGACACCCCAGCCTGCCTCCCAAATGTACCCCATCATTCTCCTTAACCCAGCAGCACTTGCTGGTGGCATGAACTGCCCCACTTGGCATCCAGTACTGTTCTCTCCCAGCAACACAGCAAAAAAAACAAAAAACAAAAAAAACCCCCACAGCTTTTGCTACAGTTGAGAAGTCACGTCAACAACTGCTGTTCCCCTACACACCCTCTGACAAGTTTCACAGCCAGCAGACAGTCCCAGTCTTGCCACCCCACAGGTCCCTAGACCCCAGGCCACTGAAGACCTCACTTGTGGCACTGGTGCATCAGGCTTGCTATGCTGTACCCATCATATGTAATAAGCTTTAGGACAAACTGTAAGGCAGAAAATGTGCTATGATGACATCAAATATAATGAGTTCACCAGCAGCTGAAAACTGGAAGAATGTTGCTGAAAGATCTAATGGCTACAATAATTAAAACAAAAGTAATAACGCAGTACGTGTACTGGGGAAACAACTGAGATCAAGTACATAGTCCCACCAGTCAAACTTCTTGAGCCTCCCTGCCCCTGCCCGCTGGGGGACACCCGTTCTCCACCTGACAGCTCCTGGAGGGCCTCATGCCTCCTGGCGCTGGTGCGAGAGGAAGCCTGGGGAAGAGACTGCTGTCAGGCAGGGCTCCAAATGCCATCACATTGTTTTGATTGCCCTTTCCATTATTTTTCTACTTCACTCTTGTCTTAAGCAGTAATATCTGGACTTGGGTGATATCTGGTGGATTATACTTTTTCCTAGTACCCATTAAAATAAATGTATAGCTATCAAAATAAAACATGCTCATCTACAAACCCCTAAAGTCCTTTTCCATGGTGGGAAACATGGATCCTCTAGCCCACACGCTTTGCTTTATTCATCAGCAGCCCCTTCAAATCACAGATGAGCTGCAGATTCTGGCCATCCTAAACAAATGCCATGCCTCTCACAAACACAGAGTAAATGTGATGTGTGGTGTCTTGGGACCTGCAGGTAGCAGATGTGCAGGACCCAGAGGCAGCTGCAGGGAAGAGCCGCCCATGCTCCCTTAAATACTAGTTTTGTCACCCAGAATCCCATATGAAAAGGGGGTGATATTTTGTGGGGGGATGCCAGAAAAGAAGTCCTGAGGCTCTGATACATTCCTACCCTCTGACTCCTGATCACCCTCACTGCTGCGCCCCTCCCCCAGGAGCAGCCCAGGCTTAACGGATTCCCTCATCGCCAGCCCCTGCCACACTGCTCCCCTACCTTGCTGGCCTGGAGCTGGAACTGGGGTTCCTCTGCAGCACCCTGCAGTGTGGCTGAGCAAGCCACTCCTCTGTACACCCCATGACACACCTGTACAGAGGACACTGTCATTGAGCCCACAGGTGCTCTGAGGACAGGAGAGAGGCTGTGTGCAAAGCATCTGTCCTGGGGCCCAACGTAGCGGTCTCACTACCAAAGGGCACTAACCGCTTGCCACAGAAGTCTCAAAAGTTAGACCTAGATGGATGCAAATTCTACCCTCTCCCCCTCTGGTGCTTGATATGGGGTGAGGACACACTTGCAAAGCACTCACCTGTGAGATGGGGGACAGGCTCTGACAGGCAGCCAGCTGGCCAGCAACAGGCCACCAAAGGCTAGGGTCCACCAGGAGCCGAGGAGCTCGTCCCCTGCCTGTGGTGCGCCATCCCCAGATCCTCCCTGGGCCTTCCTGCCACAGGTCCCTGTAGCAGCCTCTTCCCGCTTCACACAGCTTTGCATGGGCTCTACTTCCACCTCCTCTTGGTACAGCCCTGGGATCATGCCAGGCTGAGGAAAGGAGAGCAGATACCAAACACCCGCTCTCGTGATTCATCAACACTGATTAATGACTGGACTCCTGGCCCTGAAGCAGGATCTGGCCTCAAAATCTACTTTTACCTGGAGCTTTACAGATTGCCGGGGTGCAGGGGGACCTGCCTTCTCCTTTTCAGGTATGCCCAGCAATCCCCTCCATCCAACTGCACATCTGCTAATACCGCCAGAATTTGACTCCCCTGCGTCTCTCCAAAGACCCCAGAGGCCCTGTGAGGAAGCATCAGTCTTTTTTTTTTTTTTTTTGAGACGAAGTTTTGCTCTGTCACCCAGGCTGGAGTACAGTAGCACAATCTTGGCTCACTGCAATCTCTGCCTCCCGGGTTCAAGCGATTCTCCTGCCTCAGTCTCCTAGGTGGCTGGGACTACAGGTGTGCGCCACCACGCCTGATTAATTTTTGTATTTTTACTTGAGACGGGGTTTCACCATGTTGGCAAGGATAGTCTTGATCTCTTGACCTCATGATCCACCCACCTTGGCCTCCCAAAATGCTGGGGTTACAGGCGTGAGCCACCACACGTGGCCGCCTCAGCCTCACTTTCTAAGCCCTTATCAGCTCCCCAGGTTCTCAGCCTCCTGCTGGTGGCCTCCAAGACTGCCTTGAACTGCACCTCCTATACTAAGCCCAAACAAAAGATGAGGCCTCTGGAATCCTCCTTCCCAACCCGTTACTCCCAAAGAGAATCCCACAGGCCCTCCTGTTTGCTGTAGGAGCTCTGCTGAAGATGGACCAGGAAGAGCTGGTTCTTCACACCTCAGTGAGGCCGATCAGGCACTATTCTACTTATTAAGAAATTCTTGGCTGGGTGCAGTGACTCGACACCTATAATCCCAGCACTTTGGGAGGCCTAGGCGGGTGGGTCAACTGAGGCCAGGAGTTCAAGACCAGCCTGGTCAACATGGCAAAATCCCGTCTCTACTAAAAACACAAAAATTAGCCAGGTGTGGTGGTGCACACCTGTAGTCCCAGCTACTGGGGAGGCTGAGGCATGAAAATAGTTTGAACCCAGGAGGTTGAGGCTGCAGTGAGCCGAGATTGTGCTATTGCACTCTGGGCTGGATGACAGAGCAAGAGACTGTCTCAAAAAAAGAAAAACTCTTACTCCAAACTCTATAAATGATCACCCCCTTTTATAAGCAGCTAAGGCACAGAGAGGTCAGCTAATCTACCCCGAGGTCACACAGCTAAGCATGGGGCCCAGGCAGCCTGGTTACCAGCACTGGCTCTTTTTTTTTTTTTTCTGAGATGGAGTTTTGCTAGTTTCCCAGACTGAAGTGCATGAGGCGACCTTGGCTCACTGTAACCTATGCTTCCCGGGTTCAAGCGGTTCTCCTGCCTCAGACTCTCAAGTAGCTGGGATTACAGGCATGTGCCACCACGCCCAGCAAACTTTGTATTTTTAGTGGACATGGGGTTTCCCCATGTTGGTCAGGCTGTCTCAAACTCCTGACTTCAGGTGATCTGCCCGCCTCAGCCTCCCAAAGTGCTGGGATTACAGGTGTGAGCCACCACACCCAGCCTAAGCACTGGTTCTTTTACCACACTCTAAGCTGCCACTCATAGCAACACACAGATAAAGCACGGCTATGGCCTTGAAGGTGTTTCTGGCCTGGCCAGGCTAGCAGCCACGTGATAAGAGAGCTTCAGGGTGCAGCTGGCAGGGCCGTGACACTCCAGATACTGTGCAGCCCCTAGGAGGGGGACAGAGGGAGTCTTCGAGGAGACTTCCTAGCCTGCCCCAAGGACTTCTGATTAGTAAGGGAAGGCAAGGACCCGGGAGCAGCACATGCAAAAGGCCAGGCACAGAGCAGCGCAGCATGCACAGAGTGCCAGATGAGGTGGTGACACCTCCTGGCAGGCCACCCTGGGCAACGCTCAGCTCAGGGAGTGACAGGGTCAGACTGTCGTTTTAAATAGCTCATTCTGCTGTGCAGAAGCAAACTCACAGCTGAGGCAGGGAGACAGCTCCGTGGCACTGGCCAGCCTCAGGCAGCCACATGGTGAGGGCCAGGAAGGGACATGGCTATGGGAAGGAGCAGGGTACTGAGAGAGGGAGGACTCAGGGCAGGCTGTGGAGCCCACCACTCGGCTGGTGGGAGAGGAAGGCTCTGTGCCTGCAGGGGTGCTGGGGGATGGATGGGGCGACATCTGCAGCCCAACATCGGAGCCACCGTCAGCCCATCCTACTGACGTGCACCTCCTGGTTCATTCACTTCCTATGGAAAGTTCTGAGCACAGACTTCCCACAGATCACCACATGGTACCCATTCTGGGATACCAGTACATAACTGACCATGAGGGAAAAAATGGTGCCGACTGGAAGACACAGCTTCTCCTCAAAGACACAGAAATGTGACTGAAATGGGCACTCTGCTCCTTCTCACAGCAACCCTGAGCACTTGGAGGTAGGCTGAGGTGGATGGTCTTCTTCACCCTGCACACAGCCTGTAACAAGAAGCCATCTCCACTTCCTCTCCCCTCAATCGCCACTGAATGGGTCCCTGAATGCCACACCCACTACAACCTTCCAAACTTAGAAACAACAACTATGGGCAATTCCACTTCTGGCTATGTACCCAAAAGAACCAAAAACAGGGATGTGAATAGACATGTGCACACCCATGTCCACAGCAGCACTATCTGCCATGGCTAAAACATGGTGGATGCAACCCAAGTGTCCAGGGATGGATGAATGAATAAGCCAAGTGTGATATATCTACCCAACAGGACAGTATTAAGCCTTAAAAAGGAAGGGAATCCTGACACATGCAACAATACAGATGAAGACTGAAGACATTATGCTGAGTGAAATAAGCCAGTCACACAGACAAATACTGCACAATTCCACTCCTACTCGGTTGTTAGACAAAATCAGAGAGGCAGAAAGTCGAACAGTGGGTGCGCCCAGGGCTGGGGGAGGGGAGGGGAGGCAAGGGAGGCGAGTGTTGACTGGGAACAGAGTTGGGTTTTGCAAGATGAAGAGTCCTGGAGATGGATGGTGATGATGACCACACAACCATGTTGAATGAATAAGACTGCTAAACTGTACACTTAAAAATGGTTAAGATGGTTAAGTTTTATGGGATGTGTATTTTACCATAATTAAAAAAACAAAAACAACGATGGGACCCTGGCAGAGCCCCTGCTGCCTGAGTTCCTAAGAGGTCCTCCTGCCAGGACCACTCTCCCTCAGGCATGCTCAGGTGGCTCCTGTGCCCTCTGCTCCTCCTGCACAGGACCCTGATGCTAACAGGAGCCTCAAGTGCAAATAAATGGACAGGGGGAGCCAAAGAAGTGAGGGGCTGGGCTTGGAGATGAGACTAGGAAAGCCTCCTCCTGAGGCTGTGAGCAAGTTGTATTTCTCTAAGATAAGCATGAACATCACTCCCTGGTGGGGTTGTGGGAGGGATCGGATGGCCATGTGTGAGAACTTGCAAGGCACACAGTCAAGTGCCTGCCAGCTGGAGGTGGCTCTCAATCTTTGCAATGGCAAGCAAGGAAACCATCGCCTCTAGGCCACTGTTAAGCCATGAGTGCTCATGAGTGCTTGAGGGCTTTAAAAAAAAATGTCCTCCTTTCTTTTCCTGTTAACTTCCCACACTATGCTGATGTATCAAGGGCCTTTCTGAATGCTAATGCCAGATCTGCAGGAGCTATGGGAATATCCTGGGGAATGGACCTCAGCCATAGTCTCCCCCATCGGTCAATAGCAGGGCCCCAACACTGCCTATCCCGGTATGTTGGGCACAGATGTAACAGGTACCCTCCCCAGGCTCAGCCCGGCAGGCCTCTTGGAGCCTACACCAGCTCACACACCCGACCCCAGCTGTTCAAGTAAAGCAGTGGGGGACCACAGGAGCTGGGGCGTCAGGGAAGGGCCTCTGGCTCTGTGAGGCTCCAGGCAGTGCTGGGCAGAGCCATGGAAGAGGTACCTATGGAAGGGTGCCTCTGCCTGTAAGGGCACCCATAGAAGATTCCCCTCCATTATCTGCCATTGTGAAAACTACCACCCAGGGCTCTCCCTGCCTGGCAGACCTAAGCACAGAGTAGAGGCTCTCCTGGGTACACAGGGAGACATTCACAGGAATATCTGCAAAGCACCATTTCATTAGCAAAACTCTGGAAACCATGATCATGAAGCGGCTCCTAGCAGGGAATGCTATGCTGCAGTTAAAGGAATGAGCTAGATCCACGCATAACCAAGCACAGAAAGCTGGGACACATGGTGGAGGGAGGTGAGCTAGATGTAGAGTGACTGTGCTGTGTGCCAGAACTGACTGAAAAGCCACACGCACAGTATGGCCAGTGCTCTGGGCCGCGCCTGTACAGCGCAGGAGAATGGATGCTACACTGGTGACAGGGGTCCTCTCCAGGGGACAGAAGAACTGTATCAAGGACAGAGGTCAAAAGGGGCCTTTAGCTGTAACTCAGACATTTTAATTTTTAAAGGAAGATGTATTTATTGCTTGTGTACTGAAAAGTCAGGTGAGAACAAAGAGAAAAGAAACATATTAGGGTGAAGGATTAAGCTCAGGAACGCCTAGGAGTGCAGGGCCATGTCTGGATGTGCAGGCTGGCTGAGGCTGGGTCCCACGGCACTTTGAAGACCATGAGCCACCTAGATTCCATTCTGCACGGAGGGCGCTGGTTCTAAGGACTGTACACACAGACCTCAGAGACACTGTGCTGCAGAAGGCAACCGTAGGCCAGGTTTGCTAGGTGACACCTGTTACTGTCATTTTTAATAGCACCTCATACATCTGAAAGTGTCCTGGTCTGGATAAGATGCACAGTCACCCTAGCTAAAGGGGGCAGGGAGTGACTCACAGCAATTGTGCCACCCCCTAACCCTGGGAGCCACAATCAGTGCCACCACTATAAAGACACAGGCCCACAGAGTCCTAGAGCTGGACTAGGGTGGAGGGAGGGGGGGCATTTTATAGATGCGGATACTCAAAGAAATTGGATGCCTGCCCAAGGTGATACATGTCTACACAGCTAGGTTGTGGATCACAAAAATGTGTGTCTGTCCCAAGCCTCTGTGAGCCTCGTCTGCCCATATGGGTGCTATTATCCCGTCTCCCATCACAAGTGAGAAAATCAACACCAACCTGCAGTACTTGAAGGCACCCACCAGCAGTGCCAGTGTGGTCCCAATGGTGGGGTGAACTGGGGACTGATGGTAGCCCCTCAGTGAGGGGAGGGAGGACTTTTTAAGTGACGGAAATATCCTATACCTCAACTGGGGTAGTTACACAGGTATACAAATTTGTCAAAATGCATCAAAATGTAGCATAGAACTCAATAAAAAGACAAATGTGAAAGCAAGACAGGCATGTGTTAGATGAGGGACTTCCACTGCCAAATGTACACCTGAAATAGGTGCATTGTACTGTATGTAAATTAGACCTCACTAAAGGCAATTTTTACATTGTTGGAGGCAGAATCAGAAAGACAGCTGAGAGGAAAGTCCCTAAGTATGGTTTTTAATGCCCTGAGTTTGAGAGACCAGTGTGGGCAGGACACTGATGAGGCCAAAGGGGGTTCTCAGACTGAGATGAGGGCTGAAGGCCATGAGTGACCAGGTAAATGACCAAAGCCCATGAAAAGGAGAAATAGATAGAACAGAGAGAGAGTGGCAGCAGCACTTGGGGCCACCATCCACCTGGGGCAGATAGTGTGGGCCAGGCTACCCCCTACCCACTCCACACAGTCAGAGCAGCAGGAGAGGGGCACGGGCACCGGGCGCCCTGCCAGGAGCAGCTCTGCATTGCCCAGGCCAGGCGGCACTAGAAAAAAGAGAGGAGAGGCTTGGGTGAACAGGGTGGGGGGAGACAGCTTGGTGCAGGTACAGGGGGAAGCAGGAGGCAGGCAGGAGATGCTGGGCAAGGAGGGGACTGTCAGGCAGACCCCATGGCACTGGGAGGAAGAGGCTTGAGTGTTCATCCCGTAAATAGATGATCCTTGAAAATGACCAGCTGAGGCTGCACGGCACCCTGCCAGTCACAAAGTGATTTTTTACACTTGTCTTCTTATCGAACTCCTGGTTACAAAGAGCCGAAGCTCTACATCAGTGTGCAGATATTCATGCATGGCAAATCTGTCAACCAGATGGGCCAGTTTTCCCCTTCCTCCTTCACTCAAACTCAGGCCTGCCAAGGGATAGAGCATAAGATCACTGCCACACCAGGCAGCCGGACACAGCCAACCTGCAGATCCACCAAGCCCTGACTGGGTCATCTGGAATCCACACGCCTGGGCCCACTGGCAGCAGGTGAGGCCAGGAGACAGGCCCTGTGGCCAGCAGGAGAGGCTGCCGTGACTCTTGACTCTTAGGAGACTGTTCAGCCCCATAAATGAGGCCAGCAGAGTCAGCAAAGAGCAGCCTGAAGACAATGGGGCCAGATGCAGTGGCTCACACCTATAATCCCATCACTTTGGGAGGCTGAGGCAGGCGGATCACCTGAGGTCGGGAGTTCGAGACCAGCCTGGCCAAGATGGTGAAACCCTGTCTCTACTAAAAATACAAAAATTAGCTGGGCGTGGTGGCACATGCCTGTAATCCCAACTATTCAGGAGGCTGAGGCAGGAGAATTGTTTGAACCTGGGAGGCAGAGGTTACAGTGAGCTGAGATCATGCCACCGCATTACAGCCTGGGTGACAGAGCAAAGACTCCATCTCAGAAAAATAAAAAAACCCCCCCACACACACAATGAAGGAGGGTTTCCCTTTTTTTGGAGGGGGAGTGGGGGGTAAGAAAAAAATGTGGCATTAGCCATGCTGAAACCTAGAGAGATTTTTGATGGCCTAGTGATGAAGTTAGCAACAGTGACTGCCACCATCTGGGAGGGGAGCAGGCTGTGACAGGGCTGCCCATTTCCCAAGGGTAGGGTGCCTGGCACACACCAAGAGGCAATGTTGGTGTCTGGCATTAGGAAAACCTTTGTGGGTTTGGGTGGGAACCCAAACCCACCTGAGCTGCACAATGGAACTGATGCAGACACAAGAGTTCATTCAGTCACCTTTTTACAAACAGGGTCTCCAGTGTTGGTCAGGTTGGTCTTAAACTTCTGGGCTCAAATGATCCTCTTGTCTCAGACTCCCTAAGTGTCGGGATTACAGGTGTGAGCCACTGTACCAGGTCTCAGCTGCTATTCATCTCCTGGGAAAATAAGAACGTTGACCAGGCACAATGACACGCACCTGCAATCCCAGGTAATCAGGTGACTGAGGTGGGAGGATCACTTGAAACCAGGAGTTTAAGACCAGCCTGGGCAACGCAGTGAGACTCTGTTTCTAAAAAACAAAAAAATAAAAAATGAATATAAAAAATTAAAAATTAAAAATTAAAAAGTTAGCCAGGTGTGGTGGCATATACCTGTAGTCCCAGCTACTCAGGATGCTGAAATGGGAGGATCACTTGAGCCCAGGAATCCGAGGCTATAGTGAACTATGGCCGAGCCATTGTACTCACACCTGGGTGACAGAGATCCTGTCTCCTTTTGTTTAAAATAAATAAATAAATAAAGGAACGTGTCCATATTGTGTGCCTTGTGCCCTCTAAGGAGGAACTTGGGGAGCAGACAGAGGCCTCACATTCATGATGGGGAAGGCAGACAACAGACAAGACCATAGGCCACACTAAAAGCCATGAAGAGAATAAATGGTGTGATGTGAGTCGAAGGCTTCCCTCACAACCACTGGGCCAGACTAGGTGGTCACCTCAGCCCTGGAGCCCTGAGAGAACTGGGGCAGTGATACATCTGGAGCAAGAAGCAGTGCAAGCTTGTCCAACCCACGCCCCTCGGGCCACATGTAGCCCAACACAAATTGGTAAACTTTCTCAAAACACTGTAAGATTTTTTTTTTTTTAGCTCATCAGTTATCGTTAGTGTGTTTTATGTGTGGCCTAAAACAATTCTTCTTCCAATGTGGCCCAGAGAAGCCAAAAGATTGGACACCCCCTGATCTAGAGCAAGTTGCACAATGACCCCGCCTGCCCATCAGGGCAGTTGGCACCTCGTGAGCCAATGAGGGGTGATAGGCAGGGACAATGGGAAACTACGACCATAAGAACTATCCCAGCAGCCAGCTGCAAAGGTGCAGACACCATCTGGACGAGGAGCCTGTCTGTGGCTGAAGCCCTGCAAGCAGGCCAAGGGGCACCAGGGCCCTGGTGGGCAAGGCTCCAGGCCCAGGCCAGATTTCCGTCTGCACATATTCCAACACATCTCCTCTTCTGGGGCTGCAAGCCCTTTGGCATCCAAAGCCAGCTAGGGGCAGCGACTCCACCCAGGCGTGGACAGGAGCCTGCTCATGCTAGCTCTCCTGAGAGAGTCAGCCCGGGGTGACACTTTCAGCTATCAAAGGAGCCATTACTAACAATTACATTATACAAGCTGACAAAAAGTTCTATTAAGAACAAAGGAGGACACAGTACTCAAAACTCATCACTTCCTACTTATTTAATCAGACGTAGTACTATCTAGGTTTCTGAGGTTATTCATGACAACTGTATCAGCATGGAGTAAATGCTGTGCTACTGAGTATCTCTTCCAAAACTCACAATCAGTGACCTCATGCTAGCGGCCTCAAACCAGCCATGGTATGAGTACTTACACCATGGAAACTGGCAAACACTATAAATCAGGGCTTGATTTTATGGGCTCCAAACTAGAAATATGCAAACGCCTGGGTCATTCCATAACATCGTCTGTTTTTGTAAATAGGTTTTACTTTTTTCATTTGACATGTTGTTCATTGAGGTAAAATTCACACTGACATAAATTAACCACATCAAGTTTTTTTTTTTTTTTTTTTTGAGACGGAGTCTCTCACTGTTGCCCAGGCTGTAGTGCAGTGGTGCGATCTCAGCTCACTGCAATCTCCACCTCCTGAGTTCAAGCAATTTTCCTGCCTCAGCCTCCCAAATAGCTGGGACTACAGGTGTGTGTCACCACACCCAGCTAACTTTTTTGTATTTTTAGTAGAGACGGGGTTTCACCATGTTGGCCGCAATGGTTTTGATCTCCTGACCTCATGATCCACCCACCCCGGCCTCCCAAAGTGCTGGGATTACAGGCATGAGCCACTGCACCTGGCCAACCACATCAAGTTTTACTGGAACAGTCATGCTCATTCACTCACATACTGTCTATGGCTGCTTGTGTGCCAAAGGCAGCAGTACAACAGAGACTCTATGGCCACATGGCCTGCAAAGCTGGAAATATTTACTATCTGGCCCTTTACAAAAGTTTGTCAACTCCTGGGGTTCAGACTTAAGAAAGTGATGGAGAGGTTGCCGACCTTGAGCAGCAGTCAGCTTCTCCACGTAGAACCCAGGAGTAGGAGACTCAGAATCGAATCTTTTCTTCCTCCTCCCTCCTGGGCAGCAAGGCGAACCCCATACCTACTCAATGGAGCTCAGCTTTGATTTTTAACCTCCCTTCCCCACCCTTCCAGGACACACACATTCCCATTCCAAAACTGACTTTACACAGGCATTTTAAACATAATGATGCAACTTGGTGTGCACTACGCAGCAAATATACAGTGAGATTTTTTTTGGTCTTCAGCTACATTTTCGGCTTTGTGAGAAACCTTATCATCAAACACAATGGCCAGCAACGTTACCAACAAGACAGATACTTGTTCCATGAACTCCCGTGTGTTCACTGGGAATCTCAACACTCTTGGAGTCAAGAAATCTGATGTGGAGGCAATCTTTTCGAAGTACAGCAAAATTGTGGGCTGCTCTGTTCATAAGGGCTTTGCCTTTGTTCAATATGTTAATGAGAGAAATGCCCAGGCTGTTGTAGCAGGAGGATGGCAGAATGATTTCTGGCCAGGTTTTAGATATTAACCTGGCTGCAGAGCCAAAAGTGAACTGAGGAAAAGCAAGTGTGAAACCCTCTGCAGCAGAGATGTACGGCTCCTCTTTTGACTTGGACTATGACTTTCAACGGGATTATTATGATAGGATGTACATTACCCAGCACGTGTACCTCCTCCTCCTATTGCTTGGGCTGTCGTGCCCTTGAAACGTCAGCATGTATCAGGAAACACCCCACGAAGGGGCAAAAGTAGCTTCAATTCTAAGAGTGGACAGCAGGATCTTCCAAGTCTGGAAAGTTGAAAGGAGATGACCTTCAGGCCATTAAGAAGGAGCTGACCCAGATAAAACAAAAAGTGGATTCTCTTCTGGAAAACCTGGAAAAAATTGAAAAGCAACAGAGCAAACAAGCAGTAGAGATGAAAAATGGTAAGTCAGAAGAGGAGCAGAGCAGCAGCTCCGTGAAGAAAGATGTGACTAATGTGAAGATGTAGTCTGAGAGGGATGCAGATGACTCTGCTGAGGAGGGGGACCTACTGGATGATGATGATAATGAAGATGGGGGATGACCAGTTGGAGTTGATCAAAGATGATGAAAAAGACGCTGAAGAAGGAGAGGACGACAGAGACAGTGCCAATGGCGAGGATGACTCTTAAGCACATAGTGGGGTTTTTAGGAATCTTATCCCATTACTTCTTTTCCTAGGCGCTTGTCTGAGATCAAATTTTTCACCAGATCCTCTCCCCTAGTATCTTCAGCACATGCTCACTGTTCTCCCCATCCTTGTCCTTCCCATGTTCATTAATTCATATTTCCCTGCACCTAGTCCCATTTTCACTTCCTTTGATGTTCCTAGTAGTTTTATTAAGTCTTATCCTGTAATTTTTGCTTTTAATTTTGATACCTTTATGACTTAACAATAAAAAGTACGTATGGTTTTTATCAACTGTCTCCAAAATAATCTCTTGTTATGCAGGGAGTACAGTTCTTTTCATTCATACATAAGTTCAGTAGTAGCTTCCCTAACTGCAAAGGCAATCTCATTTAGTTGAGTAGCTCCTGAAAGCAGCTTTGAGTTAGAAGTGTGTGTGTTACACCCTAACATTAGTGTGCTGTATGGGGCAGTTCAACACAAATGTAACATGTATTTCTGTGAATGAGAGTTGGCATGTCAAATGCATCCGCTAGAAAAATAATTAGTGTTATAGTTTTAAGATTTGTTTTCTAAAGTTGATACTATGGGTTATTTTTGTGAACACTGATGTTTGGGACCTTTTTTCCTCAAAATAAACAAGTCCTTATTAAACTAGGAAGAAAAAAAAAAGTGACGGAGAAAATGTTAATAATGCAATTAAACTTAAAAACTGTGTCATGCCTGAAATCATTACATTGGGAGTAGCAAAAACAACTGAGAAAATATTCTTACGGTATAGATATCTGAAAACTATTATCCAATTCGGCAAAGACATCACTTGACTCATTAACACAAATAAAGATATTGAACAAGCTGGGTGCAGTGACTCACGTCTGTGATCCCAGCACTTTGGGAGGCCAAGGCAGGTGGATCATTTGAGGCCAGGAGTTTAAGACCAGCCTGGCCAAAATGGTAAAACCCTGTCTCTACTAAAAATACAAAAAATTAGCTGGGTGTGGTGGTGCACACCTGTAGTCACAGCTGCTTGGGAAGCTGAGGGAGGAGAATCACTTGAACTCAGGAGGTGGAGGTTGCACCAGCGCACTCCAGTCTGGGTGACAGAGTGAGTCTCATAAAAACAAAACAAAACAAAACAAAAAACAAAACCAACCAAATAAAGATATCAACCAAAGTCATATCAAAACTAATCATAAGTCGATACAAAAGCTTAGCAAAAATCAATGGAAGCAGTTGGTGAGAAGCAACTGGCTATGTGAAACTGACAACAGTTTTGTATATTTCATTATTTGCAAATTATATGCCACCCATCCTTTATATCAATAAAACTCATAAACTTACAGGCATATACATGTATGTATATGGATACTTTTTTCTTTTTTCTGAGAGCTGATTGTCAAACTGTCACCAGCACACTACTGTCTATACCTTAGTAGCTGCCTTATGTAAATTAGAGCTTCATTATTTTGAAGTACTTAAAATAGAGTCTGAATGAAACTGAGGTCCATTTGCATTACTGTATTTCAATATTACATATAAATGAAAAGAGTAAAGAATCTAGATTCTTTAGAAATGCCAACTCATAAATTTTTCAATGTTTACTAAAAAAATGCTTCTAAGTTTTATTACCTTTTTGTGCAAACAAAATTTCTCCACAACAATTATCAAAGTCAAGCAAAACAGAAACAAAAACAAAACCAAACCCACACCCTAACACATAAAAGTGGTATTCTTGGGCACAAGTGCTCTTTAAAAAAAAAAAAAAAGAAAAAGGCAACGTTATTTCAGTAATGTTATTCAAGCTGGGTGCGGTTGCTCACACATGTAATCCCAACCCTTTGGGAGGTCAAGGTGGAAGGATCACTTGAGGCCAGGAGTTCAAGACCAGCCTGGGCAACACAGCAAGACCATCTCTACAAAAAAATTACAAAAACTAGTGAGGCATGGTGGCTCGCACCTGTAGTGCAGCTACTTGGGAGCATGAGGCAGGAGGATCCCTTGAGCCCAGTAGCTCAAGGCCTCAGTGAGCTATAATTGCGCTACTGCACTCCAGCCTGGGCAACTAGAGATTTTAGAGCAAGAGCCTATCTCTAAAAAATAGTAACAATAATAAGTGAGATCTTGTCTCTAAAAATAATAATGGCAAAAATGTTATTCAAGACAAGTTCAGTATTGACTATGTTCCCTAACACCCTGTATTTTATTTCCCTTCAAATTTCTTTTTTTTTTTTTTTCTTTTTGAGACGGAGTTTCGCTCTTGTTGCCCAGGCTGGAGTGCAATGGCACAATCTCAGCTCACCGCAACCTCCCCCTCCTGGGTTCAAGTGATTCTCCTGCCTCAGCCTCCCAAGTAGCTGGGATTACAGGCACGTGCCACACACCTGGCTAATTTTGTATTTTTAGTAGAGACAGGGTTTCTCCATGTTGATCACGCTGGTCTTGAACTCGTGACCTCAGATAATTCACCCACCTCGGCCTCCCAAAGTGCTCGGATTACAGGCATAAGCCATCGTGCCCAGTCTTTTGTTATAACTTCTATGGAAGAAACAGCACTTGCATTTTTCCCTAGTATCGCCTCCAATTTACCCACTGCACCCCATGGATGCCACTGTTTCCTAAGTGTGCCATGACATGGAAGGTTGAATGCAGTGTGACAGCAGGAGGGTATGGATGGGCTCTATACAAGGGGTGGCCAGGAGAGGCCTGAAGAAGTCCGACTGTCACAAGAACTGGATCAGGGAGAAGGTTCTCACACAAGAATGAGGGAGAGGGTTCAAACTGAGCTGAGAAAGGAAAGAAGGACCCAAGGCCTGTATGTAGCATGTGTAGATCGTGACAATAAAGAGTGTGGGCGTCTATTCTAAGGATGGAAAACCACTGAAGGATGTGAAGTGACAGTGGTGTCATCTGCTTATCAGTGTGGAAGGGGCAGCACCAAGAGGAAGATGGCCAGAGTTGGACTTGAGATGGAGGAGAGAGGAGGGACGAAGAATAAGCATCCTGGCAGTAGGCCCCTGGGCCTCACAGGTGGGAGGAAGGTAGAGGCACGGACCACTCCAGGGTGTTTACCAGAGCCATGGGGTGTGGCTTCACTGTGTGGAGAAAACCAGGTGATGTCCTGTCAGTCCTGGTGGGATGGACCCCAGGCCTCTGGGAACATGAAGAACATGACTGGTGCCTTGACTGGAGTGTCGTGTTGCACACCACTGCTCTGAATCTCGTGGAAACGCATGAGAGGGGATATAATCCTTTCCACTGACTGCAGTACACAGAGGCCTGCAATCCACTCCACAGCCGATTGCTCTCAATAGTGCTCAAGTGCTCTTCAAGCTACAGCAGTCTACTTTTATTTTCAATTTTTTACAGTTTAATTGAAAAGACAATGGAGCATAGGGAAAACAAACCAACCCATTCCCCCTGCCCCAACCAACACAAGTGCTTCCATTTTACCCCAGGTTCTAGTCTTTTAGGCACTGGCCTATCCAGATGCCTTTCCTTGTTGTGTCTGACTGACAAAACTACTCCTTTCCCCCTCATAGCAAGGCCTGCCCATTTTTCTAAAGAGCCTTCAGAATCATGCTTTCGGCTATAGGCTATTTGACTCTGTGGATGCACCATGATTCTGAAGTTTCTCCCATGCTGTTTAAAAATAAACTTCCTTTAAAAAAAAAAAGAATTAAATGGAGACAAGGTCTTGCTATGTTGGTCAGTCTGGTCTTGAACTCCTTGCCTCAGCTGATCCTCCCAAAGTGTTGGGATTACAGGCGTGAGCCACCAAGCTCAGCCTGTAAATAAACTTCCAAGAGTAAAATTACTGGGTCAAAGGACGTGAGCATGTCTATGTCTCTTGGTACATAAATAGTTTCCAGGAGGGTGACAGTAGCTCTGAGCTCCTGCCAGCAGGGTGATGCAGGTTGTGGGGGGATGGGGTGGGAGATAGGCCCGGAGAGATAAAACAGCAACAGGCTGGCTTCACGTCCAGTCTTGATTACCTGCCAAGGCCATTCTGCCCACATGTTTGTGTGCAAGGTGTATGTTCCAAGTATCAATTACATCAACATTTTTCTGTCCAGTAAAATCCCGGAGATCTTACTTGTTTTTTGGTTTTCTTTGAGACAGGGTCTTGCTCTGTCACCTGACCTGGAGTGCAGTAGCATCATCTTGGCTCCCTGCAGCCTCAGCTTACAGAGCTCAAGCGATCCTCCCACCCTGGCCTCCTGAGTAGCTGGGACTACAGGCACATGCCACCGCCACCAGCTAATCTTTGTGATTTCTAGTACAGACCAGGTCTCACTATATTGCCACGGTTGGTCTCAAACTCCTTGCCTCAAGCAATTCTCCTACCTTGGTCTCCCAAAGTGCTGGGATTACAGGCTTCAGCCACTGTGTCTGGCCACGATTGTTAATTCTGAAGTATGTCTCTACACAGGAAGGTTATTGAATATTGAAAGGCCGTTTTATGTGCACAAAGTTGTATTTTAATCATCCCTATGTACAACTGCAGCATAGAGAGATTTGGAAAAGTCTAGGCAGGTTTTAAACCTGATTGTGAATTTCAGCCTAAGGACCTCTTCCAAGGAAGTGTGCCTCTCCTTCCTGACATCTGGGATTTTGTTCTACAACCAATTTCTTCCTGTTTACCCCCCAAGGGAGCATTTAGAAATGTGTAAATTATGCAATGTTGTCTTGTAACTGCTCGTTGCTGACACTAAAGGAAAGACTATCCTTGAAAAAGAACAGCATTTGTGAAAATCAAAGTTCAGTATCTACAAACTCATCTAGAGGAATGATATCCCCTGGCTCCTTCCGAAAAGTCGAGAAGGGGCTCATACATGTTTACTACCTACTAGGTATCCAACAATGTTTACCTTTAGTAGGATAGGGATGTCCTCACTTTATAGAAAGTATTAATAGCACTGATAAGCAAATATTTGGTGTGATTTGTCAAAGGACATACAACTTGGAGACAGACCTGTCGAGATTCGAATCCATGTCTAACTCCCAAACTCTTACATATTAAATACTTTTCTTTCTTTCCATCTCCCTTTCTGTGGGAGGAGAGGAGGAGAGGCTTAGAGGATTTCTAGTTAATTGTTAAACCTATTCATTAACTTACCCATAAGAAATGAAAAGACTCCCTTCTTCTCCACAAGAAAAGACCTCATGAACTGGAGCTGACATGGCTCAAAGGCTTCAGAGACACTGGAGACCGTGTCTGGCTGAGGAAGGGACAGGGGACCCTCTGCACTCCACACCAGCTCAGGCACAACCTTCCCAACTTCCAAGGTGGGAAAAAGACAGCAGAGTCCCCAGCTCTCCACCCAAGGCACAGGCAACCCAAGGTGCTTGCCGGGCACTGTCCAATTCAGGTGGCACTTGCTTCATGTGCACCCCACTTCCCTCTACAGTGGGCAGCAGTGTTACCTCTGGATGAAAGCAAAGGCTCTGAGGGCACAAGGAGTCGGGCTCACAGTTGTGCAGTGCCAGCGACCTAACCTGGCTACACTCCAGTTTCCTGAATTAACCCATCTATGAAGCGGGATAATTCTTAGCACAGAGTGAGCACCCAGTAAGAGCTGATGCTGTTGCCCTCGTAACCATTTTTGTTATGGCCCCAGGATAAAGTCCCTACAGTCCCCTATAAAGATTTACACCAAAGGATGATGTCCAGCCCTTGGTTTGTGAAGTAGGATTGGTAACTGGATTCAACGAGACCCGTGCCCTGGGCTTGGTGACAGAATCATTGATGGAGTTCAAATCATCACTTCCCCCACTTCCAACCACATGGCCTCTGGCAAAGACAACACCCCCAAACTCCTTTCCTCATCTGTCACAGGGAGATACTACCAGCATCCTCAGGATCAGGATGACTAAATGGAGGCCAGGGATTGTGCCAGGCACTCAACACGCCTCAGCCCTACAGGATGGTATCACCAGGTGATGGCAATGCCAGCTCCATGTCACAGGTAAAAAGACTAAGGCTTGGAGACATTAAGTGATCTGCTCCAAGGTCACCGAAGTAGAAGCAGCTGAGAAGGACCTAAAGTCTTCGAGCTAAGGTCCAGAGGATGTGCTAAGGGTAGTGTCTGGCCCGGTGTGGGGTCTCACGCCTGTAACTCCAGCACTCTGGAGGCCGAGGCAGGTAGACTGTTGGAGCTCAGGAGTTTGAGACCAGCCTGGACAACATGGTGAAACCCCATCTCTACAAAAACTACAAAAAATTAGTAGGGTGGGGTGGCATGTGCCTGTGGTCCCAGCTACTCAGAAAGCTGAGGTAGGAGGATCACTTGAGCTGGGGAGGTGGAGTTTGCAGTAAGCCGACTGTGCCACTGCACACCAGCCTGGGTGACAGTAAGACCCCAACTCAAAAAAACAAAAAACAAAAAACAAACAACAACAAAAAAAACAACGGGGGTTTGGGGGAGTATCTGTCCAGGCCTGGCTCGAGGGAGGGAGGAGGCATGTGCAGGTTCATGAGGGCCTGAGGGGTTCACCAGGCCACTGGGCCCTGTCGACAGCTTGTAGAATCCCCAGACCCAGCGGAACTGAGCGACGTACACAGGACAGGCTCAGCGCCTATGTGCGGACCATGCCACTATGGCTCCAACAGACCTCTTGAACCATGGAAGGAATGGAAAGGGCTGAAGTCTGGAGAGAGCCAAGTAACCATCACAGGAGGGAGCTTCCTCCAGGGGTCTGGCCAAATCCAGTCAAACCACTTCCACTCCAATGCTCATGAGCTAAATGACTACCCTGCTCAGCCCCACTTACCCTAAATTCTTACCCCAAATCCAACTGGGTCCTCCCTGGTTAAGCAATGCTACTTCTGTAATTTGAAGTCAGAAATGGACCCACATCTATTTGTAAATTAGTTACTGGCCCAAACAGAATGAATGGCTCACTACATACCAGCAAGAAAAGAACCAACCAGTCTTTGCCTTCAAGGGGAATGGGGGTGGGGGAAATGACAGGCACGTCAGACCGGTTACAAGAGGCGCTGTGGGAAAGATCAGACCAGGATGCCTGGAACAGTCAGAAGACAGGGCTGCTGACCACAGGCTCTGGACCCTGAGCCCAGAGAGGGCAAGGAGGGAGACAAGGCAGGTGATCAGGTGGGATGTACAAACAGGTCAGGAGCTGACTGATGAGCAGTTGAGCCTGGCTGGAGCAGGAGAGGAACAAGAGAGGCCGCCTGACCCAGAGCCTGGGGCACAATGTGCTCGGATGATTCCTGACTCTCGGCTGCAAGTGATGGAAAAGTCAGCTCAAATGAGTTTAATCAAGAAAGGAAACCACAGGCTCACTTAGCTTAAAAGTTTGGGGCAGCCAGGCATGGTGGCTCACACCTGTAATCCCAGCACTTTGGAAGGTCAAGTCGGGTAGATCACAAGATCAGGAGTTCAAGACCAGCCTGGCCAAGAGACCAGCCTAGCCAATATGGTGAAACCTCATCGCTACTAAAAATACAAAAATTAGCTGGGCATGGTGGCAGGCGCATGTAATCCCAGCTACTCGGGAGACTGAGGCAGGAGAACTACTTGAACCTGCAAGGCAGAGATGCAGTGAACAGAAGACGAACCATTGTACTCCAGCCTGGGCGACCGAGCGACACTCTGACACACACACAAAAAAGTCTGAGGCAGAGTTCACCTCAGCCCAGCCAAGCCATGAGGTCTTAGTCTTTTCCACTCCTCTGACCAGGTCTTACTCCTGGACAGGTTGCCCCCAGGCAGCAAACCCCAGCAGAAACCAGCTCACATCCACTCCCAGTCAAGTCTCCCCACCCTACTCCAGCAAAGTGCTACAACTTTCACAGGCTCTGACTGGGTCACAGGTCTGTCTCCAAACCAATCACTGCCCAAGAAGATGCAGCCCCATAACTGGCCAATCCTACCTAAGTTACTAACCATCCAAAAGGCATGGACTGGAGAGAGAGAAGGGGTAGCTCTCAGGAAAACTAGGATGCAGAGACCAGGAGGAAGGCAATGGGAGCTAGATGGGCTGCCCACCACCAAGCCTGTGTATTATTAGGTACCATGCATGTGAGCACACAGAACGCTTCAGGCACAGGGCCACATCCCATTCCTAAAAGCCTTCCTATGCTGCATTTCTTACAGCCTTCAGGAAGAACAAGGCTGCAAATCGAATCTCCTTGAAGGTTGCAAGGTGAATGGCAGTCAACGGTTCCAACTCCATTCTGCTTAGGTCCTCCACCCAAGAGAGACTGTCTTCTCCATTATGCCACCTAATGAGCTGAGACTCCATCCAGCCAGCAATACAACCCCACCAGAGAAGTCAAACATCCCAATCTGTTTTCAGACACACGGAGGCAGGAGACTGATTGGAACGCTGCTGCCCTAGACCCCCTAGAGGTCCAGCTTACAGGAATGAGGACTCCAGGATGGCCCTTAAATGGTCCACAGAGCGGTAGATCATGGCACCACCAGCAGACACAGCACAGCGTGCCAAGGGCAGAGGTGAAGAAGGTGTATCCATTTTGGAGCGGGCTGTCTGGACATCCAGGCACAGGAGACAGCGCTGGAGAGCAACTGTCCAGGTGCCATAGAGGCTGTGGTTCTGAGACCACCTGGGGAAAATCTCAAGGGCTGAAGAGCATGAGCAGTGCTACACAAAGCCAAAATGCTTGGGGAGAGCAGGCACCACTGGAAGCAGCTGAGAAGTGAAAGAGAGACCAATGCAGCAAGGGGCAAGGGAACCAGGGAGGCAAGACACCCCCTCACTGTTAGGCCTGGTCATTCATTCCAAGTGCCCATGATGAGCACAGAGGACGGCGCCCTAAAGAGAAGATAACCTGGCGTGACAATCTTCCCAGACGGATGATACCACTTCCTTCCTATTTCCCAATTTGAGGGAGCCCACCAAGCGATCAGATAGGAAACCACGTCCGCAGTGCTCTCAGCACAGAAGCATCACCAGCAGGGTGATGAGAGGTGCCCATCTGGTCACACCCCAACTCCTCACTGGGTTGACAGAGAGGCAATGCGCAAGTCTTGTGCATATCATCCAGCGCAAAGACCAACTGCCAAATACACCCGAACACCTAAGGTGCCCACTCCTCACTCCAGGCCTGGGTTTTCACTATTTTCCTTCAGGTATACAGGGCTGCAGCAGCCAGGGGGAACATGCTGTTTCTGTCTGCACAAAAGACCCTGCTCCTTCTGGAAACTCCTCCCGAACTTCCTGTGGGCACTGCCACTTTCTTACAAGGCCCTCTCATGCCACCCTCAAGCCAAGCCAGAGTGCTTCTCCTGAAGTTTCCAGAACTGGAAACTACAAAGTAACTCCTCTCTACAACAGGTCAAACTCAGGAGCTACTGCCTTTCCCAACACATGAAGCAGCCCATCCATGAGACAGGTACCTGGACACACACACACACACACACACGCACACACACACGCAGTGCCGAGGACCAGAAACAGAAAAGATTCCCTTCTCCTTCTCCCCACCCCAATTTCAATCCCAAACAGCACTTACTTAAGCTAAGTGTTCAAAGAAGGGAAAACGCAGGGAGAAATGCAGGAGGAGCTCGCAGGTGGGCAGTGCTGAAGCTCTCCTGGGAGAAGACAGGCTCCTCACTCAGGGGCAGCACTTGCTTGCCCAGCAACCATCAAGGTGAGACATGAAATGCTTGAGAAGCTCCCTTAAGACAGAAGTGAAGGTGGAATACCGATTTACAAACCTTTCCCTCACAGGGGGAGCCTGAAACTTAACATGTAGCCCACTTCTGCCACTGCTGGGCAAAAATAAGGAGCAGATACCAACATCAGGTGCTTACTGAGAGCCCCCAGAAACATAAGGTGGGGTTGGGGGAAATGGAGGCTGCAAAAAAAAAAAAAAGATCACTTGACCCTACTCCTCTCTGTTAACTGAAAGGGAAGAAGCCAAGCATGGAAACGCAGGTTATCAGTTTCTGGTTACCCAGTGGGGAAGAACAGATGAGAGGAAACAGGCAGGACAATCAGACCCAACAGATCTCCCAGCCTCTGCCGAGGGCCCACAAGTTCAGAGAAGCTACAGGAGGGGCCACAGCTCTTGCCTGGGTCACAGCACAGTCTCCTCATGACTGCAGGAGGCCTTAGGGGGGTTCAGGCCACCTGGACGGCACCACCTCTCCCAACATGGGCCCCACTCCAGGCAGTAACTCAAGCACCAAGAGAGAATAGCAGGACAGGGAGAAAAAAACAGCACCATGCAAGACTCTCTCTAGCTCAGAATGGGATCTGAAGCTGCAGCCAGCCAGCACCTGCAGTAGGACAGTGTGACAGCGAGGTCCCCAAGGGTAACTACAGGCAAATGCAGAGTCTGTGGTTCAACCAGAACAAGAAGGTATTCACAACTCCACGCGGTGACCTCACACCAGCCAAACTGCCCTGTTGCTCCTCACGACCTTACCTTTCAGTTACTCCTATTTTGCCTTCTGGATCCAAGGCCCAGCAGCAGGCCCAACTATTTGACGGTCACATCATAAAGGTGATGACATCACTGTCCACCCAGGGACACTGGCTCCACTACTCTTCTCCCGTTAACAGGACCTTAGGGTCTCCTGGGAACATCCCCCTCTATTGTGGGCGCTTTTGGGTGGAACTCACACCAGATCAGGGGTAAACCAATCAACTAATTCAATCAAGCTGCTAATTCAATCAAAGCCCAGAGAAGGCATAAGGAAATGTTTGCTGGGGCTTCTGGCAAAGAGTTGGGAGTTCGGTGAGGGGAAAATCCTGAAACTGCTGGGATGGAGAGGAAGACGCCCCACTGGGTGAAGGCAGCACTGCAAAAGAGGAAGGGAGAAACACCAGGTCCTCACCTGACTGCAGACTTGCCTTTAGGCCTGAGTGACCGTCAGTCCCTTTGTGTCTAAGCTCCTGCCACCAGCACAGTGCTAACCTTCCTCTGGGGCTGGACGGGCCACAGAATTAGTATAGGAAGTAAAGACAGGTGCTGTGCAGGTAACCAGCTAACTGAACACGGAAGGAAACAATGTGAACCAATTACTACCCAAAAGGGTAAGCTGTTCTTATTTCATACCCCTTCACATCAGTATCACAGATATCCCACTGACAACGCTGAAAAGCCAGCTTGCCGACTGCTTGCCTAGGCACCGTGCAAGATGCCCTGAGGAGGTGAATGGAGTTGGGCAGTCTACAAAGGGTTCTAGAGAGCTGCCCCTGAAGAACAGGAGGGCCGTTAGCTGCCATGGTAACTACCACATCACCCTGGGGAAAGAGGATGTGGCCACCTCCCCCACACCCAACTGAAGTTGGTCCAGGAACCTGATGATTAGAAGGGGGGACATCAAAACAAGTCATCAAGGGGATAAGAAGAACCTAAACCCAGTGTGCGCAGGTGGCTGCCCAGAAAGCCAATGTGACCAGGAGTGTGGGTGTGAAACAGAGAAAAGTACACTGCCGCGCTGAAGGCACAAGCAGGCCGTGGGGTTGCCAGAGCCTGGGAGTGCTGCCAGCCCACTGGGCTCTCGGTGTGGGCCACAGGTCACACGCACCTGAGTCCTCCCAGTAACTCATCCACTGGTGACGCCCGCACCACAGAACCCCCACCAGAGTCAAGCCAGCCACAGCCAACGCCCTACAAAACCATGCTGTGCACCCAGCACACGAGTGACCAGTCTCCACAGCAGCCACGAGGCTGACCCACCACAGGGTGTAGCCTGGACAAAGCAGCACCCCACTTTCTGGCCATAGCAAATGAAACTCTGGGGAAATGTATGTCCAGGAATACCATATGTTTGGTCACATGACCAAAAAAGGCTGAAGGATCCCAGGGGACCCAGGCTTCACTGACAAAGTGGCATTTGAACAGTGTCTAGGGATCAAGCATGGCCTTCTCTGTTAGGGTGAAAAATAACAGACGAAAAAGAGGAAAACACACCTCACACCCCTTCCTCAGCCAGTTCCAGAGAAAGCACAGAGCATTTCAGGGACCACTGTCCTCCCAGCCTGGCATAAAAGCAGCATACAGATGAAGCTGGCATAAAGAGGTGTACTCAGGCAGGAAAGGGGAGTGCCTACGCAGCATGTGCCCACTGCCCTCTCACAGGTGACACGGGAGGCAGACAGCAGGTGGCTGTGTTCCAATCCCAGTCTCATCCCCACCTACCCTCCTTCCAGCTGTGTGTCCGCTGAGCCTCAGTTTCCTCACTAACACCTACCTCCTATTTAATCTACACCAGCTATAAAGATTACATGTGTTTTGAATGCAGGAGAAGTGCTGAAAACTGCTGGCACCTAGGACCTGCTCAGTAACGCTGACAGCCATTCCCAAAACTGGCCCTGTTCACAGTAAGAGCACCAAGTATTTGGGCACTCACATGCTGTGGCAGTTCTAGGTATTTGGGGAGCAACTCCTGCTCTGCTACTGGGGCACTCACAATCACGTGGAAAACGTAACCAACAAGACCTATTATCAGCAGGAATACATGGTTTTAAAAGAATGGTTCCTGAGGGAGATGGTCTTGGATTAAGCCAGGCAAGGTTTCAGAAAGGGAGGCAGTAGGGATGACAGGAGGCTCCCAACTGGAGGCAGCACAAAGGTCAAATTCCAGGTGTCACACACATACAGGTAAGGCTGTTCTGAGAGTTACACTGATGCTGTTCTGATGACAAGATAGAACTTCATTTCAAAGCACAGCTGGATTAGGAGTATCTTCTGCCCTCGAATTTTCTTTAAAACAGTTACTCAAAGCACACCTGTTGTTATGTGAAAGTTCCAGAAGGTTTCTGATGATAAAAATGAACCCTCATACTCAAAACGGTTTGGCACCACTAGGCTAGAGGAATTTAAAGGGGGAAGACTGTAGGGACTGGGAAGAATGGAATTGAAAATGTAACATGAAAACACTTCATGTTTGCAAGGATACACCTTAGAAGACTCAATGGAGTTCAGCTTCCACACTGGGCACCACTGATGTGGGGAAGCTGAAGGAAGACTGTCGTAGGTAAGTCCCCTGCCATCACAGCCACCCAGTGCTGGCTTCAGGCCCAGGGCTTCTGGTTCCATTGTCTGCAATACCAGACAAATCGGTGAATCTCTTCTTGCCCCTAAATGAAGATGAAACACTTACCCTAGGCGTAGATCAAAACACTAATGAGACACTCCACACAGTAGT
Source organism: Ateles fusciceps (assembly GCA_036589455.1). Classification (NCBI taxonomy): domain Eukaryota; kingdom Metazoa; phylum Chordata; class Mammalia; order Primates; family Atelidae; genus Ateles; species Ateles fusciceps. Next base: position 12,147,842 of record JAZHEH010001828.1, on the reverse strand, counting down.
GTCTGGCACTGTGTAAGTGCTCAGTAAACAGTGGCTGTTTGTCTTGCAGCTTTTGCTGCGCGGCAGAGACTGCTGCTGGTACACAGGAGACGGAGCCTAACTGCATGCAGGGGAAACCTACGAACCCCCTGAGGCTTTCCAAGATTCATTTTCCTGCAGTGGATGAACCCAGGAAGCTTTGCTGCAGTCCCAGTAACATCCAAGGGCCTTTAACCCCAATTGCCTGGCAATCCTTGGGATGTGAGTTCCCAGAGGGCAGCTGGTACTTCACCTGACATGACCCCTCTTCTTTTGAATAGGCTCCATACAGAATTGCAGGACCTCCCGGTACTTGGATGGTCACAGAATCCAAGGGCCTATACAGAGGACCTGAGCATGTCCACATGGCCACCTCGCAGTGCCCCTGGAATGACTCAGGCCAGCCCTGATAATACTCCACCACTTCCCTAAGCACATCACAGAACTCTCACCTTCCCGACCCTAGGCTTTCCTCCAAAAGTCACACAGAGCAAACCTAATCCAGAGGGTACAACACCCCAAATACTGAAAAACAACCTGACAGACATGCTACCCCAAGGCCCTTCGCATTTTCTCAAGCCCAGACACCCACACCATACCCACAGACACAGCTCGACATCTGCCCGTACCCCATCCCATGTCAGAGAGGGCAAACCGCCCGATGACTTGCCGACTATTCCTTTCAGCTCTGTTCCCCTCATGCCAGAGACAAAGTTAGAAGTCCCTGCCAGCCTGACTACAGAACTTATTCTGAAAACCTGGAAGACAGAATATACTTAAGAAAGCATCTCATATTCTTAAGAATTCTCAACCGTTTTCAAATAAGGCATTTGGACTTGAGACCTGTAGCAGCATCAGGCCATCCCTGACTGCCGGTCCCACACGCCATCACACCCCGCCCCAGGTCGTTCATGTACATGCTCTATCTGCCCTCTTCCCTATGAGGCTCCAGGTCCCCTGGGCGCAGGGGCTGGGCATCTTCAGGTGTGCAAACTCTACACCCAGCACATAAGCACTTGCTAATCAGTTGGTGACTGAAACGTAATTGTACTGCCTCCCAAGACATGGAATCCATTCAGAGAATACTTTTAAACACAGCATGCAGAATTATTGGTAGTTCTTTCTTACTCAGTAGATGCTTCCCGGTTCAGGGAATCCCTATGGCAACTCCACACCCTGCTCTGAGAGTGAAAAGCAGCAGTTTTGGAAGGGTGCTCCAAACATGGGTGCTAGCGAGAACACACTGGAATGAAATGCACTGCCTCTCCTGGACCCACTGGGACACAAACTTAGCCACCCATTCTGACAAACAGCTCCTGGTCCCCCAAAGGGACCAGGCAAACACAGGACAGCTTACCACTAGCAGTACAAAGGAAAAGCACCACTTGTAGTGACAAAGCACCCAGTTTCCAGAAAATGATAGTGGGGGAGTGCCAGGGGACCCCTCCCACTGGACTGTAGTCACCTGAGTCACCTAGAGTCAGTCTGGTTAACCTGGAGCTCCATCTGAGAAGATGCTCGCAGACACCAAAATCAAGAAAGGTGAGCCCAGGTGTCCTCCTTCACCTAAGGGAGCTTGGCACCCTTAAGGTACATGTCCCATCTCACACAGCTGCCCAGGGGCTGACGTGACCATGGTGCCTTTTTACATCTGTATCCAAGAGAAAGCCCCTGCCCACAGGCTGGTCTTAGACAGTCCTCCAGGGCTCTGGGACCTCTGACTAGGACAACAAAGACTGAGGACTACCCAGAAACCTCAGTGAGGACAGACAGTAAAGTCCACTTTCTCCTGAGAGACAGTGAGTCACAGACAAGGACATACACCTGTATCACAGGCGACACTTGCTACCTTTCTATTTCCTGAAGTCAGAGAACACCATGCTGCTCCTCTCCTGTGTCCTGGTCACAAGATACAGAGGAAAGACAAGAGTGTTCCTGAATCCAGGCAACTGTGGGTCAGGCGGCATCTACATGTTTGGGTTTAGGGTCCTCTAATATTTTGGATAGGGTCAGAATAAAGAGTTCTCCATTTTGCAATTTATATCATTCTGCTTTTCTGTAGAATCAATGGCATTTCAGGTTAATATCAAAAGTACTGTAATCTTGAAGCAGAGATCAAACTGGTCATACAGACTCATGAAAAGTTCCACATCAGTTGAGAGTTGCCACACTGTGGTCTGGCCCAGGATTCTGTCCGTGACAGAGACCTTAAGATGTTCATGGGACAGGCTGTCTTGTATCATCACCCTGTTAGATCTAACACAGGTAGATCCAGCCCCAAGCTGTTTTCTCATATAAACTTGTATGGGACATTACAGGCTTCCCACAAGTTTTCTTACCAGCTCAAAAATGCTGCCCCTTCATGCCTCTTCCGGAGCCATCTCTCCATCTTTCAAGGCAGCGTGGTGGTGTTCAAAGTCAGAAGGACTCTAAGCACTGTCACTTAATGACTCTGGGTAAGTCCCTAAACTTTGGTTCCACCACCTCCCATTAAGTCATTAAGAAACAAAAGCACCAGGTCCTCTGCTTGCCCCAGGAGACACCCACTGAGCAGCACCTATTACCTTCTGCACCTGCAAAAGGGGAGACTGGCTCCCCCACTCACAAGGCCGTTGGGAGGAAGTAGAACTCTCTGACAGGGTGCCACACAAACTAACAAAGCATACACCTTGGTTTAGAATTTTCTTAGCTGAGAAACTGCACACAACGTACCTTGCAAAGATTTATTAAAAAAAAAATCTTCTAGGACAATTCACATTAGCCTCTGCTGTCCCTTCTAGGATCTGAACTTAGATCTGGAGGGATCCTTATGGGGTACACATACCACCAGTTCCCAATCCCACCCCATGGACAAGAAACTCGCAAGCAGGCCAGGGTAGCAACATCTAACCTTCCAATTCTTAGGTGGGAAAATTATCTTTCTTGCTGTGTCTCTGTAGAGTCCCTTGGTCACCTCCCCTTGGTCTCTGTTGCCTCAAGAGCTGTGAGAAAGAAAGCAGCTCCCAAGGACGTTTCCTGCTCAGAGCCTGGCAGCTGGAGGCACCGACACACGCGTCCAGGGATAGTTCAGCTCCCCTCTTTGCTGCAGGACCTTCTCAGGTCTCTCCCTGATCTGAACATAGGGCATTCACCTGCAGCTAGCAAGCCCTGCCCTGTGTTGTTATTTTGCTTGTTATGAGGATGCAGTACACCGTCTAGTATCCGCTAGAGCTTTTTCTAAAAGCTGTTTGTTCATCATCACTTAACATCCGTGTTCCTCACAGTTCTACTGAGCAGGGTCTCAAGCAACCTGTGATTCTTTTGGTCTCTAAAGTTCTGCATTAGAAGATTCCATGACTGAACTTTTGGGCATAAGATGGTCACAAAGGCTTCCTGGTAAAATGGCACTCAAATGTAGCTCCTCAGGCACAGGTCCAAGATGGAGGCTAGCATTCAGTCGGTTTAAGCAGCAGGCAGAAAGTGTGTCTACTGCTTGTGCTCTAGATGGAGAAGACAAGACATGAAACATCCCCAAGGAGCTTAAGTGACGCTCAGGAAGATAAAGCTTGTACCTCCACAAAACGATGAGTGTCCCAGGCAGATGGGAACCCAATCACCTGCTGAGAGGAGACTGCTCACTACGACTTCTGTGTGAGAGTAAGACACGGTCCTTCACTTTACCCACAATGCAGCGAGAGGAAGCTGGAATAATCATGCACACACTGCGCTTCAGAGATTTTCAACATCCGGGGCTGAAAGGGTGCACGGCGAAAGAAAGGCTCTGACTGCTCTGAAAAACTGTTAGTAGCCTTTTGAAAAGGAGAGTAGAGGATTTACTTTATTACTGAATTGGCAGAAATTATTAACTGTGAGCCTGCTGCTATAGGAATTCAAAAATGCATACTCCAGGGGCTAAAAGTTACAGTGAAGAAACAATTTTCCTCCTAAGAATTCCTTTGTCAAGGGAATGGTTGGTAAACATGACTTCGTCACTTCCTTAACTTTCCAGATACTTGTGGATATTAGGTCAGCCTCCTGACACTGATCTTGCAAGCAATAGCTAAGTTTGTTAACCATAATTGCATGCCCATAAAGGTAAGCATTACATGACACAATTCTCTGCCACTTCTCTCAGAAGAGGTTTAATTTTAGTGTTGGCTCTTCAACACTGTCCCCCGTTTTTTTTTTTTTCTTTCCATGAGCATCTTAAATATGTGTCAACTAAATATCCAGTAGTGGAGTCCATCATTGCGCAGGCCAGACAGGAGACAGCGGGCCAGCAGCGTCTGTGCTGGAGCCACCTGCTCTCACCTGAACCCACACTGATCTGAGAGAAACTGGAGACGCACTGACATGCCCGACCCTCACCACCACCTCTGCCAGCCACCCTGTCCACCGAGGCTCTGGGTTTCTGCATGGTGTTTGCTCAAATCGAATGGTCCTGTCAAATGGCCCATAACAGCGCTCACAGGGTCACTCACAAAGGAGGCACCTTCCTCACTGCTCATAGTCAAAGAGATAATTTTCCAAATCCATCCACCCCATGTTAGTAGGACTCTGCCCATGATCATCACTAGAGTCTCCAAAATAATCGGTATGAAATGCAAATTTCACACCAGGTAACATAACCAGGGGACCTACCTATATAACATTTCTGCATATGCTAAGACACACAAAACGAAGGTGTGTTTCCTCCTTTCTCTCTTCTGCCTCAAGGAACCCTTTAGATTAGAGCCTTACACAACAGTGGAACCCCCGAGGTCACTGGGGTGACCTAATCTACAACACTGCCTGATCCCAAAGCTCTCTGAGGTGGCATTAAGGATCAGTGCTAATATCTCAGCAACCTCTTGGACTCTCCCGAAGGGAAGCGAGCACGTGAAATTCAAAAAAATTACCTTCTGACTCCACAAAAGATGCACAAGTCACCAATGCTATTTTTTTTCATGTCACCTGTTTTATCCTCTAATATTTCAGTCTTTAAAATTGCAGTGGCACCAGTTACTGCAAAAAAGACATTCTAGAAGGTTTTACACAGCTTGTGCCCACTCCACCCCCAGTCATAACAAAAATGTATAATACAACATTTGTTAAACACAATTACCATCAAGTCAATTTTAATGGGACCTGATTACCAGCGATAAGAGCAGTACTTATGTCACAGCAACCAGAGCCTTAGAAAAAACTCATAACCCTTTAATCTTTACCAAAAATTGTATAAGCCAATGTGAATTATTCCAAAATCATCAACAGAGGTAAGCATACTGCTAAGAGTAATCAGCCAAGCTGATGTAAAAATAAAAGCAAAAACCCCCATGGTGAGAGGAACCTGAGAGTTACCTGGCCAAGCCAAAGATGATTTTTTTCTTCCATTCACAGCATATTAAAAAGTGATCTCAGTGGCCACTTCCTGGTCTCCCAGGCCCTTACTTCATACCTGGATGCTACCACATCTTCCTATCGCCCTGCTTCTGCTGCCGGAAGAATGACCCCTACTGCCAAGAAACTCTTAGAGAAAATATGAGAATAGATCAGTCTTCCCACCCCCCCCAACGCGCGCGCGCGCGCAGGGGAGGGGGCGGACCCTCTGCAAACAGTAGCCCCAGCAAAGGGGCACCTGAGGAAGCGACACCCTGGAGTTAACCCTGACAGTCTGGGTCACAAACCACCGAGCCGAGACCCCTCAGGTGAGGGAAAGAGCTGACTGAAACACGGGTTTTGGGTAAACGGAGAGGAAACAGTCCTCTTTAATTCACTAGCCAAAAAATGGAGCTTGGTCAGAGACGCAATGAGTACTTAGGCCCAGAAAGGCAACAGGAAGGATCCCACCCTCCCCGAGATCATCTGTCGTCGGCAGCGACCCCAAGAGGGTTTTTGGCAAAGGCGTGTCCAGTCACAGAACGGAGACAGACTCTGCACGTACCCTGGTTACCCCGCCAGGGGCAAACAGACTGGGGGTTCTGTGCGAAGCCGGGAAGGTGCTGCCAGCCGGGAGGAGAGGGAACAAGGACTTCCCCTGACCGTCCAGAAGGCCGAGAAATGAGAGGTTTCCCGAGTCATACCCCGGACACCAGTTGCTTCACAGACCTTCTCCCTTTCCTCCCCCCGCTCCAGGAGGGCTTCCCGAGGGTCTCGGGTCCCGGAGGGAGGGCGAGGCAGGGGAGTTACGTCTAGAGCAGTCAGGGTCGTAGAGCTGGAGCAGAAAGGGGAAAAACTCAGCCTCAGCCCCCCGTCTGCTTCCTCCGCCCAGGCCGCACGGAAGCCTCGGCCTCACGTACCGAGCGTTGCCGGGCTGCCCAACTTGCCCCCGGCACGGGCCCGAGGAGCGAAAGGCAGGGATGGCAGCGGTCCTCGAAGGGAGGTGGGCGCCAGACGGGTCCCCCGAAGCCCGGTGGGCGAAAGGGACAGGAGAGGGGGAGGGTCCCGGGCCCATGCGGCCTCCGTCCCAGCTCGCGCGGCGGGTACTTACGTTGCTCTGGGGGTCGATGGCCTGCAGCAGCCGGTCCCTGATCTGCTGCGGAGACGCCGGAGCCGCTGTCATTGCCTGGGCGAGGCGGGGGGTTGCGGCCGGGCCAGCGGGCGGGCGGGCTGAGGCTGGGGACGGGGGTCACTCACTCGCCGGCCTCGGGGAGCCGGAGCCGCATGTTCCCCGCGGCGCCGGGGGAGTTCGGGCGCGCGGGGTGGCGGAGAGGGGGAGCCGGGGCCGGGTCTCGGTCCCGGGCCGCCGCCGCCACCGAAGGAGGAGGAGGAGCTGCCGGAGCCGCCGCCGCTTGCTGCCGCCGCCTCGAGAACCAAACTCCAGTGAGCTGCCCCCGCGCGGAGTACTCTGGGTAGTCAGCGCCGCACGCAGCGTCGGCGCCACGCTGAGGAGGTTGGGAGATGGGGCTGGCGGAGACGCCAGGCCTGGGCGGGGCGGCCCGCGCTCCACGCCCCTCACCAGCGCGCACGCGCGCGCAGGCGCATTCGCCCGCCCGTGCCGCCCCGCCCCACCGCCCTGCCGAGGCAGCCGTTGAGAGGAGGTTGGGCGGGGCAACGGTCACTGCCTGGAGGCCCCGCCCCGCCCGGATCACGGGGCGGGGCTTTCCGACGGATGCGCGCGCGCGAAGAGTGCTTGAACCCGGACGCTCACGGCGGCTACCTCAGGGCGGGGAGGGCGACGGAAGAATCCTTCCTCGGGGGAGACCCTTCCTGGCGCGTGACTGGGGTACGGGAGTTGCAAGCTGAGCAGCTGTCGAGTTTCTTGAGGGGGCGAGGAAACCAGACGTTCACGTTGTGATTCTGCGCCCCGAAGGGTCATCAGAGGGGCTCGGCGGTGTCGCCGCGGCCACCCCCGCCCCTCAGAGGGTGTGGGAATGGGTGTAGTGGCGGGGCGGGGGTCTGCACGGCCACGTGCGACCCCGATCGCGGAAACGTGAAGCAGCAGAGCCGCTCCCACTAGCTGGGAACGCGGCCTCTGGCAGGAGCCGCTCCCACTAGCTGGGAACGCCGGAAAGCCGGAGGTTGCAAACCTGCGTCTCCACCGCGGCTTCTCCACGTCGGCACCACTGGTATTTGGGCGGGATCCCTCTGTCGTCAGAGCGGGCCCCCGATCTGTCGGAAGTTGAGCGGCATCTCTGGCCACCGGAGCGCCCTTCCCCCCAGTCTGCAGTCACTGCCGCCGTCCCCTGGGGGGGGGATAAGTCTCCCCGCCCCGCCCCCACCGGCTGAGAACCCCGTGATTGAAAGACCCTTCCACGCACCTCTGCTTGGAGATGCTGTAAAACTGAGACCCTCATTCTCGGAACCAAACATGTCACCCAAGAGGAAACTGAGGCTTAAAGTCACCCAGACTTGGGGGTTAAGCCCAGAACAGCAGATGTCAAGTTTAAGGGCGCCCTTCCTCCCGCCACCCTATTTACTGCCTTCTGTAATTGCTCCCCCTCTCTCTGGGAGCTCTGTTGGAAACGCTTTGTGAGACGGGGTGGAAAGGCAAGCTCAGCGGCCTCGGGAAAAATCTTTTTTTTTTTCCGCTGTTACAGGAAGACCTAGATTTAAAACAGGAGGAAGACGGCTGATGAGAACCACATGTGTGCCTTGGATCTGCCCGACACCTGTTAGTCTTGTATTTGTTATGCTTCTGGGAAATACTTTCATTTGCAAAAACGGCTGCTTCTGCACGTGGCTATGGTTGCGTGCTTCTGCACATGTGAAAAGTTTTACGTCACACTTGGCAGAGAAAAGCAACACGGGCAAACACACTTGTCATTTACTGCTCCCACCCCGCCCCTCCCAGAATGTGGGGCTTGGTGTACATGGTGTACGTGGTCCAAGTTGGAAACTGGCCCATTCTGAGATAATTTATCTCATTTCTGATAAGCAAAATAAACAAAGCCTTCCTCAGGCATATTGCCGTCCTGCCTCTCTCTTAATTTCTACCTCGGATGTACACTATTTTTTTTTTTAAATAAAGGATTACATAGGAGACAATTTATTTTGCATGGGTCAGGTTATTTTAAGAAACATTTGGGCCATGGCTCACACCTGTAATCCGGACACTTCAGGAGGCCAAGGTGGGTGGATCACTTGAGCTCAGGAGTTTGAGACCAGCCTGGCCAACATGGTGAAACCTCATCTTTACTAAAATACAAAAATTAGCCAGGCATGGTGGCACACCCCTGTAATCCCAGCTACTAGAGGAGGCTGAGGCAGGAGAATTGCTTGAACCTGGGAAGCGGAGGTTGCAGTGAGCTGAGATCGCACCACTGCACTCCAGCCTGGGCAACATTGCGACACTCAGCTTCAAACAAAAACAACAAAAATTGGGGGCCAGGCACGGTGGCTCACTCCTGGTAGTTTACGCCTGTAATCCCAGCACTTTGGGAAGCCGAGGAGGGCAGATCACTTGAGGTCAGGAGTTCGAGTCCCGCGGGAGCCAAAATGGAGAAACCCCATCTCTACTAAAAATACAAAAATTAGCCGGGCATGGTGGCACACACCTGTAATCCCAGCTAATGGGGAGGCTGAGGCACAAGAATTGCTTGAACCCAGAAGGTGGAGGCTGCAGTGAGCCAAGATCACACCACTGTACTTCAGCCTGGGTGACAGCAAGACTATGTCTCAAAATAAATGAACATTTGCAAAGTACTCAACTTACCTGTTATTTAAAAACTAAGAAGCATTAACATGACTGAGTTCCTGAAGGGCACTGGCTCTTTTTGGTATCCCCCGGTAGAAAAATATTATTTGTGGAGTAAGTCAAAATTTCATCAAATACAAGGTAGCTGTACAAACACACCGAGACATACGAATGCGTTTCAGTTTCCACAGATCAAGTACACCATGGGTCTCAATAGCTACTTCTGGAATGAATGAAACACTTCATAAAATATAACACCATATACATCAGGGTACATAAAACACACACAGATACAGATTTAGTTTTATTCCATATTTAATATATATTAAAGAGTGCTTTTGTAATGGCAAAGATTAAATCAGACAGCCACTGAATAGTAGTCTTGAAAGCGTTAGCAAGTTCTCTTAGGTCCAGGGTAGATACTGCAGTTCACTTAGCCAAGTTTCTGCATTGAAACATCCTTGCCATGGCTTCTGTCAGTTACGCAAATATGCGGCATGAGCTAACTCATCTTGCTGTAATGGTTCTTCCTCAATGACAGGTCCCTTACGGTATTTTGGTATAACAAGATCTTTTGTGCTTGGAACGTCCTTTTGTGCTTGGAAAAAGCTCCCTTACCTCTTAGTGAGGGGAACCCCAAAAAGGGAGAGGAAGGGCTGGTTGTGGTGGTTCACACCTATAATCCCAGCACTTTGGGAGGCCGAGGTGGGTGGATCATTTGAGGTGAGGAGTTTGAGACCAGCCTGGCCAACATGGTGAAACCCCACCTCTACTAAGAATATAAAAATTAGCTGGGCATGGTGGTGGGCACCTGTAATCCCAGCTACTCAGGAGGCAAAGGCAGGAGAATCATTTGAACCCAGGAGGTGGAGGTTGCAGTGAGCCAAGATCACACCACTGCACTCCAGCCTGGCTGACAGAGTGAGACTCTGTCTCATAAATAAAAGAGCCAGGCGCAATGGCTCATGACTGTAATCCCAGCACTTTGGGAGGCTGAGGTGGGTGGATCACGAGGTCAAGAGTTCAAGACCAGCCTGACCAACATGGTAAAACCCAGTCTCGACTAAAAATACAAAAATTAGCCAGGCGTGGTGGCATGCGGCTGTAATCCCAGCTACTCAGGAGGCTGAGGCAGGAGAATTGCTTGAACCCGGGAGGCAGAGGTTGCAGCGAGCCAAGATTGTGCCACTGCACTTCAACCTGGGAGGCAGAGTGAGACTCCGTCTCGAATGAATGAATGAATGAATGAATGAAAGGGAGAGGAAGTAGCTCAGAGTCCAAGACTTGCTCTTGCCACAGGAAGACAGGCAAAGAAGTTAGTGTCAGGAGGTCAACTGCAGGGCATCTTCAGCCAAGCTGGACAGCAAGGGAGGAGAATCCTTCTCCCCCAGACTCATTTCTGTGGCCTAAGCAGGAACTGGGATATACAAGAGCATTGTAGAGGAAGCAGTGCTCAGGCAGGTTCACACAGCTGTACAGGACCAGTCTTCCACAGCGACACATTTTGATAGCCAGGAGCCAACAGCAGGAATGCGCTCATCAGACATTTCAGAAGCAAGCCCCTGAGAGACAGGCCATTTAGAGCACAGAGTTACTAAACTTACCCTAATATGGGATGTGAGGGCTCCAGGGATTAACAGGAAAAGCTGGTGTCACAAAAACAACCACCCCACTTTGACCCCTATGTTTGCTCTGGGTTTAACAGGCTGGCAGAATTTTTAAAACTCTTTCTCATATATGAACTCATTCAACCGTATCAGTTATCTCAGAAGTACCAAGAGATGAGTTTCATAGTTCTGCTTGGCTTTGCAGTAAGTCCTGTTTACTCTAAAAGTGAAACCAATTTAAATCGGCTTTGACTAACCCTGACACGTCAAAGACAGCCAGAATAACTCAATTTTTTTTATCACATCTTCAAGTAGGGATGGGGATACACAAAGGATACCTGCTCCTGAGAATCCAGTTTTCAAGCCAAGCCCTGGAACCTGGTTAGGGGGATTCATGAATACAATACTTTAATTGCATTGTACAAACACAGAACTGGGGCACCAAGGAAGGAAAAAGTAATTAACTGTGAGCATTTGTTTATTTTTGTAAGGCAGAGTCTCGCTCTGTTGCCCAGGCTGGAGTAAAGTGGCGCGATCTCGGCTCACTGCAACCTCTGCCTCTCGGGTTCAAGTGATTCTTGTGCCTCAGCCTCCTGAGCAGCTGGAAGTACAGGCACGCTCCACCATGCGCAGCTAAGTTTTGCATTTTTAGTAGAGATGTGGTTTCCCCATGTTGGCCAGGCTGGTCTGGAACTCCTGACCTCAGTTGTTCCACCAGTCTCAGCCTCCCAAAGTGCTGGGATTATAGGCCTGAGCCACCACACCCTGCCGGGCCTTGCCAACTGGGAGCATTTCAGTAAGTTCATACCCTCTGACCCGCTGGGTATAAGCGTACTGAAATTCACAACTTCTAGAAATTTATCTGAAGGAGGCAATCAGATGTAGACAAATGTGTATACAGAGGGAAGTTCACTGAAGCACTGTTTGTAAGAGTGAAAGACTGGAAGCAATCTAAGCGCCCAGCGATAGGGGAGTACGTAAATAAACTGATCAATTCCTCACACTGGGAAGGTTATGAATTAGAAGGCGCCACAGGCAGCCTTGTGGATGCTACAACAATCTAAGCTTCAATGAGTGGTGACCTCACTGGTGTACATACACGTAGAAAATTCAACAAGCTGGCCAGGCACGGTGACTCAGGCCTGTAATCCCAGCACTTTGGGAGGCCGAAATGGGTGGATCACCTGAGGTCAGGAGGCAAAGACCAGCCTGGCCAACATGGTGAAACCCTGTCTCCACTAAACATACAAAAATTAGCTAGGCATGGTGGTACGTGCCTATAATCCTAGCTTCTCAGAAGGCTGAGACAGAAGAATCACTTGAACCCAGGAGACGGAGGTTGCAGTGAGCTGACATGGCGACATTACACTCTAGCCTGGGTGACAGAGTGAGACTGTCTCAAAAAAAAAAAAAAAAAAAAAAAAAGGAAAGAAATTCATGTGTTCGTGTGTGTGTGAAGTCACATTAATAAAACCAGTATTAAGCTGGACACAGTGGCTCATGTCTGCAATCCTAACTACTGGAAGGCTGCGACCAGCAGTTGAACCCAGGAGTTTGAGGCTGCAGTGAGCCACAACTGCGCCACTACACTCTGGCCTAGGCGACAGAGCAAGAGCCCGTCTCTCTTCTTTTTTTTTTTTTTTTTGAGACAGAGTCTCACTCTGTCGCCAGGCTAGAGTGCAGTGGTGCAATCTCAGCTCACTGCAACCTCCACCTCCCGGGTTCAAGCAATTCTCCCGCCTCAGCCTCCTGAGTAGCTGGGACCACAGGCACACACCACCACGCCCAGCTAATTTTTGTATTTTAGTGGAGACGGGTTTCACAATGTTGGCCAGGATGGTCTCAATCTCTTGACCTCGTGATCCGCCCGCCTCGGCCTCCCAAAGTGCTGGGATTACAGGCGTGAGCCATCATGCCTGGCGAGCCCGTCTCTTACAACAAAACAAACCCACTATTGATGGGAGAAATGCTCCCAGTAAATAATAAAATAGAGCATGTAAACTATATACATTATGATCTTAATTATGCTTTTATTAAAATATACATACTTATGCACCGAATGGATAGAAAAAAACTAGAAAGAAAGAAACCAAAATATTGACAGCAGTTATCTCTGGTAGACTGACAAATGATGTTTACTTTCTTAACTTTTTCCTAGATGAGTTCCGCATTTTCCGGCACTCAAAGGTACTGTTTCCCAGCCATCCTGCCAAGCGCTGGGATTACTCTCATCTCTGGGAGCCTCCAGGCCTGACTCTGGTGCGAGTAACGTAAAGCCAGTGTGGTCCATTATCTCCAAAATCCTGATGGTGGCTTTTCTATTAGGCAGACTAATAGATGCAGATCTAAGCTCCAACAGTTAGTGTTTTCCTTACTGTTCCAACTTTATATCATTATTCTTAGTGCTAAACAGAGTGACAACTGACATTTGCTGAGGACCAACGATGTGTCAGGGTCCATGCTGGGGACTTGACATCAGGACTCCATGAACCCCCCCCTTGGACACTCAGGTCCTCCTGTCATCCCCCACTCCCCACCCGACACTGACTCTGGAGTGAACCTGTGACTCACTGTGGCTAAGAGAATGCAGTGGAAACCACTCTCTGCCCAGTCCAGGCCAAAGCTTTAAGGAGGCCTGGAAGTTACCACACAGCCCAGCAATTCTACTTCTAGGAATGTCCCCCAAGAAAACTGAAAACATGGCCGGGCGCAGTGGCTCACGCCTATAATCCCAGCACTTTGGGAGGCTGAGGTGGGCAGATCACTTTAGCTCAGGAGTTCAACACCAGCCTGGCCAATATGGCAAAACCCCTTCTGTACTAAAAATATAAAAAATTAGAGAGGTAAGGTGGTGGACGCCTGTAGTCCCATCTATTCAGGAGGCTAAGGTGGGAGAATCCCTTGAACTCGGAAGGCGGAGGCTGCAGTAAGCAGAGATGGCACCACTGCACTCCAGCATGGGCAACAGAGTGAGCACTGCGCCTGGCCATAACCTCTTTTCTGATAAATTATGAAATCTCAGGTATTTCTTTATAGCAATCCAAGATGGCCTGATACACAGCTCTAGTTGACTTACATACCATCTCACTGAAGCCTCGCAAAACTCAGCTGAGAAAAGTCTTTTAACAGAAGCAACAGTATCAATAAAAACTGACTTTTCCTCAGTGCCTGCCCAGCATCAGGCAGGCTATAGGCCCATGCTGAGGCTCTCTCCTTCACTGTACCCATATCACAGATGAGGACGTGGAGGTACAGAAAGGCCAAGACACAGAGCCCAGGTCTGAGCCACACCTCCAACTTGCTTTCTGCTGTATCCATCTTTTCCACCTTTTTTCTCATGCGCATGATGAACTCTAATAGATGTAAAGCTTCATTTCCTCTAAAATAATTTCTACAATTCCCTTCGCACAATCCACACTCTTTTGCCTTGGTTTACCACCATCATGATGGTAATGTAAACGACACCAATGAACAGGATCCACTAGTAAGATGTCATTTTTTTTTTTTTTTTTTTTAAGACAGGGTTTCACCATGTTGGTCATGCTGGTCTTGAACTCCCGACCTCAGGTGATCCGCCCGCCTTGGCCTCCAAAGTGCTTGGATTACAGGTGTGAGCCACCACGCCCGGCCTAAGATGTCATTTTTAAAAACTGTCTAGTCCAGAGATCAGTAAACTTTTCCATAAAGGGTCAGAGAGTGAACAGGTTGAGCTTTGCAGGGTGAATGGTCTCTGCTGCAAGGACTCAATCCTGCCCTTGCAGTGCTAAAGGAGCCACAGATGATACACAGACTAATGAGCACGACAGCTGATACAGTTTGTGTCCCCACCCAAATCTCATCTTGAGTTGTAGTACCCATAATCCCCATGTGTGGTGGCAGAGATCCTGTGGGAGGTAACTGAATCAGGGGGAGTGGTTCCCCATGTTATTCTAGTGATAGTGAGTAGGTTCTCACAATTTCTGATGTTTCTTATAAGGGGCATCACTTCACTCAGCTCTCATTCATCTCCTCTCCTGCCGCCCTGTGCAGAAGGAAGGACATGTCTGCGTCCCCATCCACCATGACTGTAAGTTTCCTGGGGTCTCCCCAGCCATGCGTAACTGTGAGCCAATTAAAGCTCTTTTGTTTATAAATTACCCAGTCTCAGGCAGTTCTTTTTTTCTTTATTTGAGACGAAGTTTCGCTCTTGTTGCTCAGGCTGGAGTGCAATGGTGCAATCTTGGCTCACTGCAACCTCCGCCTCCCGGGGTCAGGGATTACAGGCACCCGTCACCAGGCCCAGCTAATTTTTGTGTTTTTTAGTAGAGACAGGGTTTCACCATGTTGGCCAGGCCGGTCACAAACTTCTGACCTCAGGTGATCCACCTGCCTCAGCCTCCCAAAGTGCTGGGATTACAGGTGTGACCCACAGGCAGTTCTTTATAGCAGCATGAGAATGGACTAATACAGCAATAAAACTTTATCAACAACAAAAAATCTGGATTTCATATAATGTTCTTCTCCTTTCTTTTTCCTTCTTGTAAACTTTTTTCTTTTATACTTGGCCTGATAATTTACATGAAACTTCTTCTTTTGAAACAATTTAAGAATATAAGAGCCATTCCACCTTGAGGATCATGAAAAGACAGGCAGCGGGCCAGATTTGGGCTGATCTGATCTGAAACAATTGATTGGTCAGAAAGAAAGCCACCAAAACATATGCTGAATTAGTTCTTGCCATTTTCTTATTGAAAAATGTGGACACTGGCACAGTGGCTCATGCCTGTGATCCCAGCACTGTGGGAGACTGAGGTGGGAGGACTGCGTTAGACTAGGAGTTTGAGACCAGCTTGGGCAACATAGGGAAACCCTGTTCATACAAAACAACAATAAAAATAGCTTGGTGTGGTGGCGCAGGCCTGTAGTGCTGGTTACTCAGGAGGCTGAAGTGGGAGGTTCACTTGAGCCCGGAGTTCGAGGCTGCAGAGAGCTACAATTGCACCACTGCACTTTACCCTGGATGACACAGCAAGACTTTGTCTCAAAAAAAAAAAAAAAAACTTTTAAAAAGAAAACTAAAAAATATGAACTTTGAATTCCCACATTGCTAGAGACCCTTCTGCCTGGCATTTTATCTAGGAATACTTGCTATTACCAATCTCTCATTTCTAGGAACTCAAGTGCCAGAGACAGGCCTGAAGCATATCGAGTGCTTTTCTCTGCATAATAATGAAAATCAAGTGAATGGTGAAAACAAACCCCTCCAATAGAACTGACATCTTTTTTTTTCCCTTATTTTATTTTAGTTGCATTTATTTTTTCTTTTCTGAGACAGTCTCGCTCTGTCACCCAGACTGCAGTGCAGTGGCACGATCTCAGCTCACTGCAACCTCCGCCTTCCAGGTTCAAGCAATTTTGTCTCAGCCTCCCAAGCAGCCGGGATTACAGGTGTGCGCCACCACGCCTGGCTTTCGTATTTTTAGTAGACATGGGGTTTCACCATGTTGGCCAGGCTGGTATTGAACTCCTGGCCTCAAGTGATCCGCCTGCCTCGGCTTCTGAAAGTGCTGGGATTACAGGCGTGAGCCTCCCTGCCTGGCCCTTTTTATCCTTCTTTTTTTGTATAGCATGCCTTTTGCTTTTACATAAACAGCATCTGTCTTTCATTAACATAGGAAAACATCAGGAGGCTTCTCAAATACTTGATAAACTCAAATTTGGTAATGAAGGAGATAATGAAATGGTTTAAATGAAAAGAAAATGCCTTGCTAATGACAGCTTCACTGGCTTTTCAAATCTAATCACTTCAGAGGAGAGCAGATTTCATTATCACATCACATCACATCACACTGCTGCTGTTCTGAGGAGTCTCGGGGGAGCCCGAGAAGGGTCTTTCCCCTAACTATCAAGAGAAAGAGGCCAGGCGCAACAGCTCATGCCTGTAATCCCAGAACTTTGGGAGGCCAAGGTGGGCGGATCACCTGAGATCAGGAGTTTGAGACCACCCTGGCCAACATGGAGAAAACCCATCTCTACTAAAAATACCAAAATTAGCCAGATGTGGTGGCAAGTGCCTATAATCCCAGCTACTTTGGAGGCTGAGGCAGGAGAATCACTTGAACCAGGGAAGCGGAGGCTGCAGTGAGCTGAAATCATGCCACTGCACTCCAGTCTAAGTGACAGAATGAGACTCCATGTCAAAAAAAAAAAAAAAAAAAAAAGAGCAAGAAAATTGGGTTTTGGCTGATTAACCACATCATCTGAAAATGGCAGGAAGATTTCCCTGCCAAATTTAAAAAAACATGTTTTTGTGTGCATCTTTGCTAGAATCCAGGCCACAAGGGTACAGACGATTCTACCATAGTAGCTTTGGAAAGGAAGAGACACCTGGGGATTCTCCATCACACCCTAGCTCAGTGGTTGGCAAATCCTTCTGGTAAGGGGCCAAATGGGTGACATTTTCCGTTCTGCAGGCCATATGGTATCTGCTGCCAGTGCTCCACTTTGCAGTTGTAGTATGGAGGCGGCCAAAGCAACTGTAGGTAATACACACACAAAGGGGTGTGGCCAGATTCCAATACATCTTTTTTTTTTTTCTTTGGAGACAGTCTAGCTCTGTTGCCCAGGCTAGACCTGCAGTGGAACTATCTCGGCTCACTGCAACCTCCGCCTCCCAGGTTCAAGTGATTCTCGTGCTTAAGCCTCCTGAGGAGCTTGGACTATAGGTGTGCACCACCACCCCCGGCTAATTTTTGTATTTTTAGTAGAGACAGGATTTTGCCATGTCGGTCAGACTAATCTTGAACTCCTGACCTCAAGGGATCAACCCGACTCATTCTCCCAAAATGGGGGGGATTACAGTTGTGAGCCACAGCGCCCTCAATAAAACTTTATTTACAAAAACAAGCTGTGGGCCGGACGTGGCCTATGGGCTGTAGTTGGCTGACTCCTGCCATAGAGCAGATGTAAATGAAGGACAAGAGAAGCCCATGAAAAACACATTCTCCTTCAACGTGCAATGGTAGAGGAAGCAAAATGGGTTCCAACATGAACCCCAAAGTGACCACTCCCAGGGCAGGTGCTATACACTGTGGCCTTCTCTGCCTTCACTACCCATAGCTTATCACTCCAGCAGTGACTGCCAGCCCATAGTGTTATTTTCTAATATGCAAAAACTGAACACAAGCCAGGTGCCCATCAACTGGGGACTGGTTAAATTAATCATGCTGTCTTTACAATGGCGTATTTGCAGTTATTAAGAATTATATTGTGGGCTCGGTGGCTCATCCCTGTAATCCCAGCATTTTGGGAGGCTGAGGCAGGCAGATCACCTGAGATGAGGAGTTTGAGACCAGCCTGGCCAACATGGTAAAACCCTGTCTCTACTAAAAATACAAAATTTAGCTGGGCATGCACCCATAATCCCAGCTATTCAGGAGACTGAAGCATGAGAATTGCTTGAACCCAGAAAGTGAAGTTGCAGTGAACCAAGATCACGTCACCATGCTCCAGCCTGGGTGAGAGTGAGACTCTAGTCTCAAAAAAAAAAAAAAAAAAGATATTATGGCTCATGCCTGTAATCCCAGAAATTTTGAATGCCAAGGTAGAAGGTTCATTGGGCCCAGGAGTTTGCAGTTTGAGCAACACAGGGAGACGCTGTCTCTACAAAAAAAAAAAAAAAAAAAAAAATTAGCCTGTGGTCCCAACTACTTGGGAGGCTGAGGTGGGAGGATTGCTTGATCCCAGGGGGTTCAAGGCTGCAGTGAGCTCTAATTACACCACTACATTCCAGCCTGGGCAACAGAGTGAGACCCTGTCTTAAAAAAAAAAAAAAAAAAAAAAAAAAGAAAAGGATATTTTAGGAAGCAATGTATTTGAGGATATGGAAGTATGGTTATAGTGTAAGATGAGAAAACCTCACTGCAAGATACTAAGATAACATTGCCAAGAGAAAATGTATGTAGCACACCCAAACGATTATGCACAGAAGAAAGGTTGGAAGGATGTGTACCTAGGGTGATGCTCTCAGGAGAATGTGATTGCGGATGATTCATTTTTCTTCTTCTAGCAAATATGCATTTGATGAGTTTTCTTCAACGAATATGCATTAGTAGTTAACATTTTTTTTTTTTTTTTGAGACAGGGGTCTTGTTCTGTCACCCCGGCTGCAGTGCACGATCTTGGCTCACTGCAACCTCCTCCTCCCGGGTTCAAGTGATTCTCCTGCTTCAGCCTCCTGAGTAGCTGGGATTACAGGCGCGTGCCACCACACCCGGCTTATTTTTGTATTTTTAGTACAGATGGGGTTTCGCCATACTGGCCAGGCTGGTCTCGAACTCCTGGCCTCAAGTGATCCACCCACCTCAACCTCCTAAAGTGCTGAGATTACAGGCATGAGACACTGCACCCAGCCTAAAAAAGTTTTTCAAACAAAGTTAAATAAACAAAAGCCACTTAAAGCCATACCCATGGTAAGGATATCATGGACCCCTCCAGCGTTATCTGCCCCAAGGAAGTTAACGTCACAATAGAAGCCAATGAAGATCACAACACTGGTGCCAGGGGCAGCCTTTATCACAGTGGACAAAATACAAACCAAGTCCAGCAAGAAGGTGGCTAAGGACCGATTTACTGACACTGCACCATAAGTAAAAATGAGAACTGTAACAACTCCCTAGCAACACGGCAAGTGTGAAGAAAATGACGCTGAAATGAAAACAGCAGAACCTGGCTGGGCCCGGTGGCTCACACCTGTAATCCCAGCAGTTTAGGAAGCCAAGGTGGGCACATCATGAGGTCAAGAGATTGAGACCATCCTGGCCAATCCTGGCCAAGATGGTGAAACCCCATCTCTACTAAAAATACACACATTAGCTGGGTGTGTTGGCACGAACTGGAAGCCCAGCACTCGGGAGGCCAAGGCAGGAGAATCACTTGAACCTGGGAGGCAGAGGTTGCAGTGAGCCAAGATTGTTCCACTGCACTCCGGCCTAGCGACAGAGTGAATCTCTGTCTCAAAGGAAAAAAAAAAAGAAAAAAGCAGAACCCATCCTTCCTTATCCACTCTCAAAACATACAGACATGAATAAAGAAAATGCTGGATGGAGATGGTGAAGAGAGGAAAAGGTTTACCATGCTGGAAATTGTTTGTGATTTTTTTTTTTTTTTGAGATGGAGTTTCGCTCTTGTCACTGAGGCTGGAATGCACTGGCGTGATCTCAGCTCACTGCAACCTCCGCCTCCCAGGGTTCAAGTGATTCTCCTGCCTAAGCCTCCCCAGTAGCTGGGATTACAGGCGTGCGCCACCACGCCTGGCTACTTTTTGTATTTTTTAGTAGAGATGGGGTTTTGTCATGTTGGCCAGGCTGGTCTCAAACTCCTGACCTCAGGTGATCTGCCCACCTCAGCCTCCCAAAATGCTGGGATTAGGGCGTGAGGCACCTACTGCACCCGGCCTGGTGGCAATTTTTTAAAATGCTGATCAGCCTTTAATGGTGTGTGTGCAGACTGCACAAAAGAAAGTGGACAAGAAGACAGAAAACACACATGGTGTTAACACCCACAGCAACAGGCGCTCTCAGGCACTCAGCCACATTAGAGTTCACTGAAACCTACGACAACCTTAGGCACACGCAACTTGCAGGCCCATTTTAGAGACGTGGAAACTGAGGCTTGGAGAGGGGGAAATCAATTAGCCAAGTTCCCAGTCAGAATGAGCTGAGATGGGATTTGAACTCACACCTAACTGGCCCAGAACATTAGTGCTTAAACACTGTAAAAACTCGAGGCACCCAAACCTCATACTCTAATAACCTCTGGTGCCAGTGAAGGTTCTTGAAAAGCTTCCTTAAGAGACACATCCATGAGATTCCATTTTTAAAATGACAGCAGCCACCAACCAGCATCTGCAAAAGCCATGCCGCTGTTATTAACAATGAAATAACAGTTCTCTGGAGAAAAATAGGACTATTGAAACAAAACCTCAATGACAGCATTCTCTTCTGAGAGCACGATTCATCCCCATCGTGAACAAACGCCTTGCCTCATTGAGACCTCAGCGCCAGTCTGAATAAGGCAGGAAGGTTTCTTCACACCATTCATCTGGCTTTCGAGGGACCCAGCCAAGATCTCAGCATGCCTGTTCTGACGAGGACACCGGCCTCAGCAAAGCCAGACCCAGCAGCTCCGATCTCTGCTACTTACAGACAATGGGGTGATGCTTGGCTGGGCTTTGGCGAGGAAATGAATTACAGAAGTGATCAAGGAGAATTCCACAAGCTGAGAAGCAGCAAAAGTGGACTTGACCCTGGTCTAGCAACAGCCCACCATTAGCAATGACTCTTTCAATACTTTCAGGAACAGCTGCAGTCAAAATTCCACTTGCTCATTCCTTTTTTTTTTTGAGACAGAGTCTCACTCTCTTGCCCAGGCTGAAGTGCAGTGGCTCAATCTTGGCTCGCTGCAACCTCTGCCTCCCAGGTTCAAGCAATTCTTGTGCCTCAGCCTCCCGAGTAGCTAGGATTATAGGCGTGTACCACTATGTCTGGCTAATTTTTCAATTTTTAGTAAAGATGGGGTTTCACCATGTTGGCCAGGCTAGTGTTCTGCCCGCCTTGGCCTCCCAAAGTGCTGGGATTACAGGCATGAGTCACTGAACCCAGCCCCACTTGCCCAATTCTTGACCATCATTTATTGAGCTAAATCCAAAAAAGAAATTCTACCACCAACTCTACTTTGACAGCCTCCGAAATGAATCCCAGAAAAAAGTATAAACAAAAGGTCCTTTTTAGAAATGAGGTTTATTTTCAAGGCTACTCAGTCCTAAAAGGCTCCATATTTATGTTTTTCCCTTCTTCCAGGTTTACCTCCAAGTCAGGATTTCAAAAATCTCCAGCGTTCAGGCTCATTCTTATTGGTACAAACAAACAAAAAAACCCAGCAACAAAAAACTCAACAGACAAATCACACAGCTGTGGGATTCAGTGCCAACCCTGGGTGTTTCATTTTGGCAACAAAACCAGGATTCCCTTTCCAAGAAGCTTCTGGAAAATGCTGTATTTCCTAGATGGAGGCCCCTGGTTTTTCAACCTCAAAATCACCTACTCAAAAAGCAGACTCAGAAACCCAAGGTTTTAGAACATGGTCCCAATGTCACCACATCGTAAAATCACTCTCATTCCTGCAACTGTACAACGAATGGCTCCCAAAGTCATTTTATTTAACAAAGGGTTCAAGGCAGAGCAAATCTTAACACCCCCACAACTGTTCCACGTGTCTTCTGTAAAATACTTCACGGGGAACCAGCTCAAACCTCTTGCTAACAATTTAGTGTCTAAACAGGAAAGTTGGTGTCCCTGTTACAGGTGGCCCGTTCCTTAAAGCCTTAGGGTTAATCGCAGCTGTACTGAGTGGCCAAGCAAACCGACCCTGTCGGGATGAGAAAGGAATTTATTAACAGGGCCTCTGGCTGGGCCCAGAGGCTCTCAGACTCAGCAAGTAATACTGAATGTCCAAAAACGCAGCTGTGTTAAACTTAAAAGCCAACCTTTCTGCTCATATCTCTGGAGAGAAATGCTTTTTCTTTTATCTATGGGGAATGCAATTTCATCACAGCCCTTTAGATCAACCCTCCTGAAACCCCTTCAGTAGACAGCATTCCAATTCAGAGACCAAAGTGAAACTATCTTTGAAAGCAGGGACGTGGCTGGGAAACCATGCACATCTCAGCGAACATTTTTCCACCCACCACGAGCTTGGGCTTTTGCTGGGATGGTTGTCAATTTTCTGGTCAAAAACATTCTTGCAGTCATCAGGAATGGAGGAACGCAGACTCAGCATCCCGGGAAGGTGAGTTCCTGGTTCCATCGCCGGGATTCAGGAGCCGAACAGCCTGGAGAAGTCAGAGGGCAGAAATAACCGTAAGGATAGGAGGTGATCGAGGGCAGAAATTACCGTAAGGATAGGAGGTGGTCGAAAATATTGTCAGAGATTATTTTACATGACTATTACTTAGAAAACTTTACATGATTTTTTTTTTTTTTTTTTTTTAAACGGAGTTCTGCTCCTGTTGTCTAGGCTGGAGTGCAATGGTATGATCTCAGCTCACTGCAACCTCCGCCTCCCAGGTTCAAGGGATTCTCCTGCCTCAGCCTCCTGAGTAGCTGGGATTACAGGCATGCGCCACCACACCCAGCTAATTTTGTATTTTTAGTAGAGACAGGGCTTCTTTATGTTAGTCAGGTTGGTCTCAAACTCCTGACCCCACGATCCGCCTGCCTTGGCCTCCCAAAGTGCTGGGATTACAAGCGTGAGCCACCCCGCCTGGCCACTTCTCTGATTTTTCAAAGTAACTTGTAATTTACCTGTGAATATAATTAACAATATTAAACTACACAATTAGAAGAATTATATACTCTTTTTTTTTTTTGAAACAGAGTCTTGCTCTGCCGCCCAGGTTGGAGTGCAATGGTGCGACCTCGGCTCACTGCAACCTCCGTATCCCAGGTCCAAGCGATTCTCCTGCCTCAGCCTACTGAGTAGCTGCAATTACAGGTGCTCCTCAACAAGCCAGGCTAATTTTTTCATTTTTAGTAGAAACGTGGTTTCGCCATGTTGGACGGGCTGGTCTCGAACTCCTGGCCTCAAGTGATCCACCTGCCTTGGCCCCCCCCAAAGGGTTGGGATTAGAGGCATGAGCCACTGCACCCAGCCACCACCACCACCCTTTAAGGGAAGACGGTAAAGCTGTTACACAAATGATATATATAGGACCTTTCGGTATTATCTTTGCACCATTTCCACAAATCTAAACTCATTCCAAAACAAAAAGGTTTTTTAAAAAAATAAGAGTGCAGAAACAGCTGGTTTCCTCATGCAAAAGAATAAAGTTTGATTGCCTTATACCATATAAAAAAAATTAACTCAAACTGAATCACAGATCTAACTACAAAGAATCCAAACTACAAAGCTCTTGGAAGAAAATTTACGTGTATATCTTTGTAACCTTGGATTAGGCAATGATTTCTTAACTATAATACTCAAAGCACAAGTAACAAAAGAAAAACAATAAACTAAATTTCATCACAATAAAAAACTTTTTTTTTTTTTTTTTTTTTTTTTGAGACGAAGTCTCACTCTGTCGCCCAGGCTAGAGTGCAGTGGCACAATCTCGGCTCACTGTGACCTCCACCTCCTGGGTTTAAGCCTCAGCCTCCCGAGTAGCTGGGATTACAGGCGCACGCCACCATGCCTGGCTAAGTTTTGTACTTTTAGTAGAGATGGGGTTTCACCATGTTGGTCTTCAGGCTGGTCTCAAACTCCTGATCTCTGGTGATCCGCCCACCTCGGCCTCCCAAAGTGCTGGGATTATAGGTGTGAACCACTGTGCCTGGCCAGTCACAATAAAAAACTTTTGTGCTTGAAATGACACCATCAAGAAAGTGAAAAGACAACATACCAAATGGGAGAAAATGCTTGCAAAATGCACGTGTGATAATGGACTAATACTGAGAATACACAAAGAACCGTTATGGATCAGCAATAACCCAATTTTTAAAAAGGGCAGAGAATCTTAATAATACATTTCCTCAAAGGAGATGGACCAATCGCTAACAGGTACATGAAAATATGTTCAGTATCATTAACCATCAGGGAAAATTCGAGTCAAACCTTCAAACTGGCTGGGCACAGTGGCTCATGCCTGTAAGCCCAGCACTTTGGGAGGCTGAGGTGGGTGGATCACTTGAGGCCAGGAGTTCGAGACCAGACTGGGCAACACGACAAAACCTAGTCTCTACAAAAAATACAAAAATTAGTCAGGTGTGGTGGTGCACACCTGTAGTTCCAGCTACTTAGGAGGCTGAGGCCAGAGGATGGCTTGAACCCATGAGGCAAAGGTTGCAGTGAGCCGAGATTTTGCTGCTGTACTCCAGCCTGGGAAACAGAGTGAGACTCTATCTCAAAAACACACAAAAAACTTTCATACCTACTAGGATGACTATAATCAAAAGATTAACAGTAACAGTGTTGGCAAGGATATGGAGAAAGTGTAACCCTCGTAGGATCCCGGTAGGAATGTGAAATGTCGTAGCTACTTTGGAAAACAGTTTTGTGTTTTCTCAAAAGAATAAACATAGGCCAGTTGCAGTGGCTCACATCTTTAATCTCAGCACTTTGGGAGGCTGAGGTGGGCAGATCGCTTGAGGTAAGGAGTTCAAGACCAGCCTGGTCAACAGGGTAAAACCCATCTCTACTAAAAATACAAAAATTAGCTGGTAGCCAGGCTTGGGGGTGTAGTCCTGTAATTCCAGCTACTCAGGAGGCTAAGACAGGAGAATCACTTGAACCTGGGAGGTGGAGAATGCAGTGAGCCACGAATGTGCCATTGCACTCCAGCCTGGGCGATAGAACAAGACTCTGTCTCGCAAAAAAACAAAGAAAATTATAAACGGAGTGATCATACAACCCAGCAATTTCACTCCTACATAGCTGATAACTAAAAACAAATCTGCACAAAAACTTGTACATGAATGTTCCTGTCAGCATTATTCATAGTAGCTAAAATATACAAACATCCCAACTATTCATCAACTGACAGATGGAAAACGAGTCATACAGGAGAATATGATTCTGCCATGAAAAGGTATGAAGCACTGTTCCATGCGACAACGTGGATGAACCTTAAAAACATGATGCTGAGTGAGAGATGCCAGACACAAAAGGCCACACGGCGTATGACTCCATTTACATCAACTGTCCACGTGAGGCAAATCCAGAGACAGGAAGTGGATTAGTGGCTGCCAAGGTCTGGGGGAGAGGGGATGGGGAGTGATCACAGCCAATGGGGACGCGGTTTCCTTCTGAGTTGATAAAAAATGTTCTGAAATTGGATAGAGATGGTGGCTGCATAATCTGTGAATATTCTATAAAACACTGGATTATGAAGACAGACTTCTGCTTTTTACTTGGAAATCCTCTCCATGGTTCATTTTCTCCCAACTTTTCCTCTTATTTTATGAAAATTTCAACACACAGAACAGTTGTGTTGAAACACACCACCACCACCTACATTCTGCAATTAGCACTTTGCGTACCACATACCTATCCATATAGCTATCCATTTATCCATATTTTTGACGTGTTTTGATGTAAGTTATAGATAACAGTGCTACCGATCTCTAAATACTCAGGGATGTTTCTCCTCATATTTCAGACTTTTCAAGACTTCTTAAAATTTCCAAAGTTCAAACAACGCAGAACTGGGGCACAGGGAGGCTGGGTGCAATGGCTCACGTCTGTAATCCCAGCACTTTGGGAGGCCGAGGCAGGCATATTATTTGAGGTCAGGAGTTTGAGACCAGCCTGGTCAAAAGGATGAACTCCTGTCTCTAACAAAAATATAAAAATTAGCCGTGTGGTGGTGTGTCCCTGTAGTCTCAGCTCCTTGGGAGGCTGAGGCAGAGAATCACTTGAACCCGGGAAGTAGAGGATGCAGTGAGCTGAGACTGCACCACTGCATTCCAGCCTGGGTGACAGAGTGAGTCGCCATCTCAAAAAAAAGCAAAAAAAGAAAGAAAAAATGGGCACAGGGAATAGTGAACAATGCCCAGGCCCTGCCAATTTCCTCAGCAACTGCCACAGTGTCACCTCTCTACCCCATTTGGAGTGGATCCTTCCAAGTCCCTCGCTGAACAGTGTTTCACTCCCATACTTAAGGCACTCATTCAGGGTTTATTGCATGTTGACTGCATACCCGTTCCATAGCTGAAGTCAGGCTGCACAGATGAACATCCTCCAGACATCTTCACTTTCAGAGCGCTTCATTTCCCCATGTAGACAGAACCTTCTGGCACATCATCAGTGATGGTATCACAACAGCCAGTCACACGGGTATACTGTCAAGTTACCTGATCCTTCCCCTGTTCTTGGACACTTAGGTGATTTCCAGTTGTTGTTGTTATTTTTTTGAGATGGAGTTTCACTCTTGTTGCCCAAGCTTAAGTGCAATGGTGCGATCTCCACTCACTGCAACCACTGCCTCCCGGGTTCAAGCGATTCTCTTGCCTCAGCCTCCCAAGTAGCTGGGATTATAGGCATGTGCAACCATGCCTGGCTAATTTTTCGTATTTTTAGTAGAAACGAGGTTTCACCATGTTAGCCAGGCTGGTCTCAAACTCCTGATCTCAGGTGATCCACCTGCCTCGGCCTCCCAAAGTGATAAAATTATAGGCATGAGCTACTGCGCCCAGCCGATTTCCAGTTTTTTAATATCCTGGGAAAGCCACACAATGCCTCCCTGAGAGAGCCCTTTCTTGAGAGAATCTTCTCTCACCTACGGCCCCCAGTGAAAGCGCTGGCCTGGGTCAGGGCCATTTTCTCTGTAACGGGCCACTGTTTACTAACAGTTCTGGCTCTGCAGGCCAGGTGGTCTCTGTCACACAACTCAACTCTGCCTCTGTGGCACAAAAGCAGCCACACACATGCACTTTTGTGAAATTCGTTCACAAAAACAGGCAGTGGGTAGATTTGGCCTGTGGTCTGATGACCCCTGATCTAAGTGGTTAGGGCAGAATCAAGAACCCCTGCCCCAAATGGACCTGAGTGACACCAAGGTGGGTCAATCAGACTCTGCCCAGGAAACCAAATCTGGACCCTGGGCTATGGACTATGCTGATCTTGGAAAGCTGAGCTGGGAGGATGCCCCCGGCTGCTGTTCTGGTCACAGGCTGGCAGATGGGGTAGTGAAGATGTTGGTCAAACACGAGAGAATGATGAAGCAGGTGAATGGAAAAGACAAGAATGAGGGGAAGCATGCGGACGTCTGTCCTGCCCCAAGACCTTCGCACCTGCTACTTCCTGTGCCACCATGCTTTGCTACAACTCTGGAAATGGCAAACGTCTTCTTGTCCTTTAGGTCTTGATTTATTTATTATTATTTTTTTGGAGACCAGGTCTTCTTCTGTTGCCCAGACTGGAGTGCAGTGGCAGGATCTTGAGCTCACTGGAACCTATGCCTCCAGGGCTCAAGTGATCCTCCCACCTTGGCCTCCCGAGGAGCTGCAACTATAGGTGCACGCCACCACACTCAGCTAATTTTTGTATTTTTGGTAAAGAGGGGTTTTCACCATGTTGCCCAGGCTGGTTTTGAACTCCTGGGCTCAAGCAATTCTCCCACCTTGGTCTCCCAAAGTGTCGGGATTACAGGCCTGAGCCAACACAGCCAACTTAGGTCTTGATTTAAACAGAACCTTCCCAGAGAGTCCTTCCCCAAGCACCTCTGAAACTGGGAGCTCCCCCTGTCAGGTGCCACCTCGCAACTGACGGTTTCCCACTTGCTTGTCTATGTCCCACCAAGTGCATTTGCTGAGGGCAGGGACTGTGGCTGTCCTGACCTCAGGCGTAACCCCAAAGCATCGTCCAGGACAGATCCCTGTGAATGAATGGAAACCTAGAGAGGCAACGGTTGCACGAAGAAGGTCCATTTTCCATGAGTCCTGCTTATACTTCCTACACTAATTTTTTTTGACACGGAGTCTCACTTACTCTGTTGCTGAAACTGGAGTGCAGTGGTGTGATCTCAGCTCATGGCAACCTCTGCCTTTCACGTTCAAGTGATTCTCCTGCCTCAACCTCCTGAGTAGCTGGCATTACAGGCACATGCCACCACGCCCCACTAATTTGGGTTTCACCCTGTTGGCCGGGCTGGTCTTGAACTCCTGACCTCAGTGATCCGCCTGTCTTGGCCTCCCAAAGTGCTGGGATTACAGGTGTGAGAGCGCCCGGCCCTTCCTACACTTTCATGCAAGTTCCTTGATCTCTTTACAAGCCTTCTTTGTTCCTAGGCAAACCTCATACGTGCTCTCAGATCCTCTCTGCCAGGTAAGATACCTTGGCAAGAGCCTTTCTGGGAATACATTATGGTCCTCATGGTGAGGGTGAAATGCCACCCTCCCCAGTTCTCCTATGTCCTGGAAGCATCTCCTTAAACAGCCACTGGGGTGCAGACTACACAGCCACCCCGCATTCGGAGTCTCAATTACTCAGGACAGCCAACTTTTTGTCCTCTTCCTTTTTGGAGGAAGTATGCAGGGATGGACCCACAGAAGCCAAGAACACCAGATTCTCCCAGAGAATGTTTTCCTAAATCCATTTACAGCAAATCTCACAATTTAGTAACAGTAGTATCAGAATTATGGCCCCAATGCTAGATGGAAAGGTAATCTGTTTGGGTTTTCTCAGCCTAATGAGAAAATAAAAGCCAGAATTTAAAGCAATAAAGTCGGAATACATTTCTCCTGGCTTCCAGCCCAGCTGGCGCAGGATCTGGCAGCATGCTGGAATTTAAACCACATTTTCCACCTCAGCAGATGCAGCAGAGCTGGTGAGAGGTGACAGGGCCATGGGCTCAGGGAAAGCATCTCCTGGAAGCCCCTGCAGAGGTGCCAGGCATAGCCAGGGGCTGGAGAACTCCATGTTCTAATCAAAGTTCCAGCCTAGTTCAGTGGGGATGCAGAGACAGAGTGTAACCCCTTCAGATACTGGTTCCCTCGCTTATTTTGAAAATAGAAAGTAGGGCCGGGCACGGCGGCTCCCACCTGTAATCCCAGCACTTTGGGAGGCCGAGGCGGGTGGATCACTTGAGGTCAGGAGTTCGAGACCAGCCTGACCAACATGGTGAAACGCTGTCTCTACTAAAAATACAAAAATTAGCCAGGCGTGGTGGTGGATGCCTACAATCCCAGCTACTCAGGAGGCTGAGGCAGGAGAATCACTTGAAGCAGGGAGGCAGAGGTTGCAGTGAGCCAAGATCAAGCTACTGCACTCCAGCCTGGGTAAGAGAGAGAGACTCTATCTTTTAAAAAAAAACAAAACAGAAAGTAGGATACAAAAGTGATGACTCAAAGGACAGAGAGTGGCCACTGGGTGGGTCATCCTGAAGAATGAGACTAAGGAGATGACACTGAAGGGGACGGGCAGGCCGGACTCACACGATCATGCAGAACATCATGAAGACGTTCCACAGGGCGATGAAGACTCGAAAGTATCTGAGGCTCAGCAAGAATTCCCGGATGTTGTCACCTGGAAGAATCAGAAAGCACTTTTACAGCATAGCTAACACCCCAGCCCCACTGCCACCTCTGCAGTGGGCTTTTGTGACTTCCACCCACCAGGCACCCACTGCCTCCAACTTCAACAACAGTATGGCTTTTCCCTTGGGTGTCCTCCCCCCTATTCCGGTCTTCAGCATTCAGAGTGTGTCTGCCACTGACCAATCCCCTGAAAGCACCAAATCCCTCTGCCTCTGACTGGCTCAAGGAGGGGCATGTGACCCAAATCTGTCCAATGAGAGTCTGCCCTGGGACTTTTCCCCCAACTACTGTGAAAGAGACACTTTCTGCCAGGCTTGCTGAGCTGGGAAGATGTAAGCTCGGTGCCCACAGGCCAAATCCAGCAGCCTCTTCCACCTGTTTTTGGATGGCCTGTGAGCTAATGGCTTTTACTTTTTTTTTTTTTTTTTTAATATAGAGATGGGGTTTCATTATGTTGCCCAGGCTGTTCTCAAACTCTAGGCTTCAAGCGATCCTCCCACCTAAACCTCTCAAAGTGTTGAGATTACAGACATGAGTCTCCATACCCAGATGGTTTTTACATTAAAAAAAAGAAGAAGAAGAAGATTTTGTAAGACACAAAAATTACAAGAAATTCAAATTTCAGTGTCAATGAATAAAGTTTTATTGGCACACAGCCATACCCATTCATTTACATATCATGTCCTGCTGCTTTTATACTACACCAGCAGAGCTGAGTCACATTGCTGTGCCAGACAGACACCATATGGCCTGCAAAGCCTCAAATATTTACTATGTGGCCCTTTATGGAAAAACATGCCAACCCCTGCTCTGGGGTCATCTCTGCCAACCCTAGCCAGTCTCACAATAAAATCAACGCAAAAGAAAGAGGAATTGAGAGCTAGATAGAGTCGGATGCTGACTCTAACCCTAACCCTAACCCCAACTCCAACTCCAACCCTAACCCTGGAGGACTGGTTTGACACCTCAACCCAGGAGTACCTGAAGACAATTCCACCCTTGGACATTTCAATATGTTTTAACCACTTTGAGCTGGGTTTACAGTGTTTGCAACTAAAAGCATCCTAAATTCAGGCAAGTGAAAGGCAAGGTGTGTCTTGATGATACTCTGGTCCCCTCGAATGCCAAGGGAAAAAGAAACCCTCCAAGGGGAGTCAATTTAGTACATGAAGACTTCAGAGACCTCTGTTCCAGACCCTTCCTCCAGGGTTTCCAGCCAATCCCTCTCCCTCTCTAGACCTCCAGAATGAAAAAATGGGTCCAGATTAGGCCAGGCATGGTGGCTCACAGCTGTAATCCCAGTACTCTGGCAGGTGGATCACCTGAGGTTGGGAGTCTGAGACCAGCCTGGCCAATAAGGTGAAACTCATCTCTACTAAAAATACGAAAATTAGCTGGGTGTGGTGGCTCACACCTGTAATCCCAGCTACTTGGGAGGCTGAGGCAGAAGAATGCTTGAACCCGGCAGGTGGAGGTTGCAATGAGCCAAAATCATGTCACTGCACTCCAGCCTGGGCAAAGAGCAAGAATTCATCTCAAAAAAAGAAGGAATGGGTCCAGATTAGGTGATCTACAAGGGTGCTACCCAAAGCATCTGCAGACTGGGGCTGGTTGGTAAGTACAGTACACAGATCGCAAGCCCAGAAACTCATACTTTTTCAGGGGATGACAACCCGCCAACCTGGCATCTCTGCTCCATCCGAGCCTGTGCTGAACATAACATCTTGCTGAACACGGTTTAGATGAGTCTGTTATTATCCAACCAACGGAGTTAGTCACATGCAGCACAACCTGTATATAGGGCTGATCCAGCATAGACTGGAAACATTAAGCACCTAGTCTGTCTCCAGGAAGCTTGAGAGGCACTGCTCAGTAAGACCCTTCCCCTAGCGAAGGATCGCGAAAACAGAATCTCCCACCATCAACGGATGTCAATCAAAGGTTACTCATTCCAGGCAGGGCTCGGTAGCTCATGCCTGTAATTCTAGCACTTTGGGAGGCTGAGGTGGTTGGATCACCTGAGGTCGGGAGTTCAAGACCAGCCTGGCCGGGCGCAGTGGCTCATACCTGTAATCCCAGCACTTTGGGAGGCCGAGGCAGATCATGAGGTCAAGAGATCAAGATCATCCTGGCCAACATGGTGAAACCCCGTCTCTATTAAAAAAAAAAAATGGTGGTGCATGCCTGTAGTCCCAGCTACTTAGGAGGCTGAGGCAGGAGCATTGCTTGAACCCGGGAGGCAGGGGTTGCAGTGAGCTGAGCTTGCGTCACCGCACTACAGCCTGGCACCTGGCGACAAAGCGAGACTCTGTCTCAAAAAAAAAAGACCAGCCTGGTCAATATGGTGAAACGTCTCTACTAAAAGAACAAAAAATTTGCCGGGTGTAGTGAGGCACACCTGCAGTCTCAGTTACTCGGGAGGCTGAGGCACGAGAATCACGTGAACACAGGAGGTGGAGGTTGCAGTAAGCCAGGCACCGAGGCTCATGCCTGTAATCCTAGCACTTTGGGAGGTCAAGGCAGGCGGATCATCTGAGGTCAGCAGTTCAAGACCAACCTGGCCAACACGGCAAAACCCCATCTCTACTAAAAATACAAAAATTAGGCAGGCATTGTGGTGCATGCCTGTAATCCCAGTTACTAGCGAGGCTGAGGCAGGAAAATTGCTTGAACACGAGGCAGAGATTGCAGGGGACTGAGACTCTGTCTCAAAAAAAAAAAAAAAAACAAAACCCTTTGGGCCAGGAGCACCACCTGTGGCTCATGCCTGTAATCCCAGCGCTTTGGGAGGCTGATGCAGGCGGATCACAAGGTCAAGAGATCAAGACAATCCTGGCTAACACAGTGAAACCTTGTCTCTGCTAAAAATATAAAAAATTAGCCAGATATGGTGCTGGGCACCTGTAATTCCAGCTACTTAGGAGGCTGAGGCAGAAGAATCGCTTGAACCCAGGAAGCGGAGGTTGCAGTGAGCCAAGATCGCACCACTGTACTCCAGCCTGGGCAACACAGAGAGATTCCGTCTTAAAAAAAAAAGCCTTACTGAGGAAATGCCAGAGCTCCAAGCTCTGACTTCAAACGTGGGCAGTTTAGCAAACGTGAGCTCAAATCCTGGCTCTGTCCTTCTGCACCGGTGACCTGGACCAGTCCCTGGACTGTCTATG
The DNA here is from genome assembly GCA_036589455.1 of Ateles fusciceps. Taxonomy (NCBI): domain Eukaryota; kingdom Metazoa; phylum Chordata; class Mammalia; order Primates; family Atelidae; genus Ateles; species Ateles fusciceps. The sequence continues at coordinate 12,114,892 of JAZHEH010001828.1, read as the reverse complement.
CGCATTTCCTCTTGTGTCGCTAGGGGGATAGGCAGCTAGGAAGACCTTAGCACAGTCCCTGGCACACATGAAGCTCTCAACAAACGCAGCCACTATGGTATTAGAGTTAACCCAGGCAAAGAGGATGGAGAGCGAGGGGGCAACCCCCACGGGGGAGGCAGCAGGTGCAGTATCTGGGTTGGAAAAGAGCAGAGAGCAAAGCGGGAAGCTCCTGATAGAACACTGGTACCCTTCCTGCCATCCCTGTCACTGATGCTACCACCACTTTGTGCCAAATCTCCCGCCCACGGCAGCTCTGATTCGGATCTGTACAGCGCGACCCCAGGGCCTGGTATAGTGCCTTCCATGTGGTGGGTAACACATGGCTGCTGAGTCAATAAACGTATGTATGGATGGATAAACGGATAGATGGGAGAAATGATCTAGTGATTGAGGGTACAACTGCTAGAGTCAAAAAAACCCTGGTTCAAATCCTGATTCTCTCATTAATTTGCTATGTGGCCACAAAAAAGCTGAGCTACATAGGCTGGGTGCGGTGGCTCATGCCTGTAATGCCAGCATTGTGGGAGGCTGAGGCAGGCGGATCATGAGGCCAGGAGACAGAGTTCAAGACCAGCCTGGCTAACATGGTGAAACCCTATGTCTATTGAAAATACAAAAACTGGCTGGGTGCAGTGGCTCACGCCTGTAATCCTAGCACTTTGGGAGGCTAAGGCAGGCAGATCATGAGGTCAGGAGTTAGAGACTAGCCTGGCCAACATAGTGAAACCCCGTCTCTACTAAAAATACAAAAATTAGCCAGTCGTGGTGGTGCATGCCTGTAATCCCAGCTACTCGGGAGGCAGGAGAATCACTTGAATCCGGGAGGCAGAGGTTGCAGTGAGCTGAGACTGGGCCATTGCACTCCAGCCAGGGTGACAGAGTGAAACTCTGTCCCAAAAAAAAAAAAAAAAAAAAAAAAAGTTGAGCCCCATCTCTGACCCTGTTTCCTCATCTGTAAAATGGGAAAGTGACCATGATCTTTCAGGGATGGAGGTAGAATGAAACACTAACAGGAAGCACCTAACTGGGTCACCACCCAGGGGCAGGCCCCCAAAAAGGGGAGCTGCTGGAGTGTCTTCAAAATCTCAGCTCAGCCAGGTATGGTGGCTCATGCCTGTAATTCCAGCACTTTGGGAGGCTGAGGTGGAAGGATCATTTGAGGCCAAGAGATGGATACCAGCTTGGTTAACAAAGCGAGATGCCTATCTCAAAAAAAAAAAATTTTTAGAAGGCCAGACATGGTGGCTCACGCCTGTAATCCCAAAATTTTGGGAGGCCGAGGTGGGTGGATCATGAGGTGAAGAGATCAAGACCATCCTGGCCAACACAGTGAAACCTCGCCTCTACTAAAACACAAAAATTAGCTGGACATGGTGGTGTCCACCTGTAGTCCCAGCTACTCGGGAGGCTGAGGCAGGAGAACTGCTTGAACCCGGGAAGTGGAGGTTGCAGTGAGCCAAGATCACGCCACTGCACTCCAGCCTGGCACCTGGTCACAGAGCAAGATTCTGTCTCAAAAAAAAAAAAATTTTTAGAAAATTAGGTAGAAGTGGTAGTGAGTGCCAGTAGTCCCAGCTACTTTGGAGGCTGAGACAAGAGGAGTTCACGGCTGAACTTGAGCCCAGGAGTTCATGCGTGAGCTATGAATGTGCCACAACACTCCACCCTGGGGGAACAGAACAATACCCTGTCTCTAAAAGAAAACCTCTGTTCCTCAGGGTTCTCCCATCCTTGGGCAGTGCTCAATCATGGCATCCACCACCTTGACTACGATGCCACCTCCTTAAATGGCCTTCCTCCCACACCCCAACAGGAAGGCAACACCATCACCATGCTGTGACTCCCTTTCCCTGTCAACTAACATCACCTCTGTCACCATTAATTCCTCCCTTAGAAATCATGAGTCCCATCCCATGGTAAGTTCCACTCTGTGTCTTACCCCTGCTGTATCCCAGCACCTAGCACAGTAGCCAGCATGCGGTAGGTGCTCAAGTATCTGGTGAATGAAAGAATGAATGAATGGATATAATAGTCATGTACAGGTCCCCTTACAATCCCAATAGTTACATAATTAGTTCAGTAGGAAGTGTAAATTCTGGGCCTCCAGGGCCCAGGCAGATGATAGACATGAAGGGGTTAGGGCTGGGATGAGTCAGAGCCTTTCTTTTCAACCACGCTTAAATAGATGTCAAGAGCTCTCCTGAATCTTGAGTTGCAGAATGTTCCGACTTTTTCAAGAAAAATCAGACATCTGAATTTTTATATAAAATCTCCTGATTAAAAATGTAATGTCGGCATCTAATTTTAAAAGTAGCAGGTCGGCTGCACTCTGAAAGCAACAGCAAAGTGTGAGATTGTTCCTTCCTTCCTTCATTCATTCACTCATTCATTCATTTACAGGCATCAGAGGACTGGTACGGCAAGGACAAAGGATGGGACAAGCCAAGTCAAGCGAGGGCCTCTTCTCTTAAGTTTACAGTCAAATGTGAGGGGCAGACATTAGCCAGATGACAGCACACATAACAGAAAATTATAATGGTAGGAAGTGATGTGAGTGTTCACATCAAGGAGGTCTGGTGGGAGAAAGAAGTAGATGACAGAGGTAGATAAAAAGGATAGCACATCCTTAGCTCATCTCCCACTCACACGCACTGCTCAATTAAGGAGAAAACTCATGGCTCATGTCTATAATCCCAGAACTTCGGGAGGCCAAGGCAGGGGCTCACTTGAACCCAGGAGTTCGACACCAGCCTGGGCAACGTGGAGAAACCCCTACAAAAAAATTCAAAATTTAGCCTGGCATGGTGGCACGTGCCTGTAATCCCAGCTACTAAGGGGGCTGAGGTGGAAGGATCACTTTAGCCCAGGATGCCGAGGCTGCAGTGAGCCAGGATGGCACCACTGCACTCCAGCCTGGACAACAGAGCAAGACCTTGTGAAAGGACAGAAAGAAAGACAGACAGATGGAAGGAAGGAAGAGAGGAAGGCAGGAAAAGAAAAAATAAAGCAAACGAGGGTAGGACTTGGTGAAACAGAATTGTCCTCTCTGAAGTGGACCATGCAATTCCAGGGTCCAGGAAGAAGACCTTACCTGTGCTGGGCTCCCTCGACTCCTCCCCCAAAGCCCTGCGGGTCCTTCTTTTTCCTACAAAGAGGAGCAGACAGTGACCACTTTCAATGGGACACAGACTCCTCAGTCCCGACCCCCACCTCAGAAGGCCACAAACACTAAGCTTCAGCCCGGGCCCTGCCGCTGACTTGTTGTGCGATCTCGGACGGTTCAATTTCCCTCTCTGGGCCACCACTGCCCGGACAATGCACAGCCAGGTCAGCGGCCACCGACAGTTTACAAAGTGGCCCGAAGGTGCGGGTGCAGGGTTGAGAATCCGGGGTGGGGCTGTTTCTTGAGGGGATGGGTCTTAAGCTCTCCAGGAAGGCGAGCAAAGGGACACCCAAGGAACGGAGAGTATGGATTTAATGTTGCTCGATGGCGAAGAGGGTCAGAGGAGGGCAAACCACGCTGGAGGCGTGGCCAGAGGAAGTAGGGCGGGGCCTGCGACCTGCGGCGAGATTACGTTTATGAGGGCGGGGGCTACGAGTCCCCCGGATGGAGCCGCAGTCAGGCGCGGCCTACTCACAGCTTAAAGTTCAGCACCGCCCCAGCATTCATCAGCAACGTCCTGCAGACGGAGAATTATGGTTACTAGGGGCGCCCCCCGTCCTGTCTGGCTCTCTCATCCCAGCCTCTGGCACCCCTAATTACCCGAACAGCAGGATGTCTCCGATCATCGTTACGGCCGAAGCGGTCGTCAGAACCGGAAGCGGAAGCCCCAGGGAGGGGGGGTGGAGAGGAGCACAACCCGACCAATCCTAAAGCAACGCTGGCGAGGCCTGGGCCAAACGAAAGTCAAGGTAGGGAGGATCCCGCTCTCTGCAGGCCAGGCCCCTTTAGGGGAGCGCGAGCGCCCCACCTCGTTTGGGAGGTCCCGAGAGCCAGCATGGAAGGGGCGGGGCTAGTGTAACGTCACTCAGGGGCGGGTCTTCTGGGGCGGGATTGGGTCTCGCGTTCGAAGCGTGCCGCGCTTGCGTGAGGTCTCGTGTGCCGTAGGGTTAGCTGGGCAGCAATTCCCACTCACTTGCTGGGGTCCCAAATTGGGCTTCTGGAGAAAAGGAATCCTTTTGACTCCTGAGCTACACTGGGTGCGGGGTCCTGACGCAGTGGGCTCCCCGAAACGGGCGCCCCCAACCAACTGGGCTCTAAAATGAGATCCTTTAGGGCCCCATGGGGGGCGGGGATCTCCACTGAGCTGCTCCCCCACAAGACTCGGGGGTCCTGACTTTCGGAGCCCCACCGAGGACGGGGTTCCTGATATAATGGACCCTGTGGGGCAGAAAAGTCTTGACGGGACCCCACAGAGGACGGAGGTCCTAACCGATCCGATTTACACGGGGAACAGGGGGTTGTGATTCATGGGGTCCCACCAGAGCGTAGGGGTCCTCATTGTGCGCCACCGAAGCTCGGGGTCCTCCTACTTGAGCCGATGGAGGCAAGTCCTGGCTGATTCGGCCCCCTGGGAACAGGTGCCCCACATGGGTGGGCTCCGTGAGGGACGAGCCCCCCAGAATGGTTGGCCCCCCAGCCCCTCTCGCCTTGCACTGGGGCCCCGCATCCCTCCTCCCTGGGTGGAACGGGGTCGCGATGGCACGAGGGTCAGGGTCTGGGACGCCCGACAGTTCGACTCCATCCGTGGGGCTGGGCGTCCCCCACCACCCGTCCCGGGGTGGGCCGTCGCCCCTCCTCTCCCGGGGGGGCCGGGCCTGGGGTGGCGCCTGGAGGGCGGGGGCGGGCCCAGCTGCGGGGGGCGCAGTCGCTGGGCCGCGGGCGGCGGAACGGAGGCCGGGGCCCCGGGTGGCACCGGCGGGCGGGCGCCATGGAGCTGCTCTCGGCGCTGAGCCTGGGCGAGCTGGCGCTCAGCTTCTCGCGGGTGCCGCTCTTCCCAGTCTTCGACCTCAGTTACTTCATCGTCTCCATCCTCTACCTCAAGTATGAGCCAGGTGAGCCGGGGCCGGGGGCTGGAAGGGGCGGGCAGCGGGGGGGCGCGGGCAGGGGCAGCTCGGGGGGCGCGGAGAGGAGAAGCCCGTGCGTGGTGGAGGAAGCGGGGGGGACAGGTTCAGGGATTGCATCGTGGGAGTGGGCAGGCGCGAGAATCGTGGGGGTTCTCCCAGATGAACCTGGGCGGGGGTGAGCCCAGGGTAAAGCCCCCAGGACGCTGAAGCTGGGGGAGGGGGAAGGAGAGGCGTGCGCCGGTTTAGAGGATGGGGAACTGGTGCTTTGGGGAGTGGTGGAGAGAAGGCCGGGACTCCTTGTTGGCTCAGAGCTGCAGGAACTTGGGCAAGGGCCGCTGGCCGCAGCGAGGGTGCAGGTCGGGGGTCGATGCAGCTGCCCTGGCGGCACGCAGGTGTGACCTCCCTCCTTGACCTTGGCACGCGGAGTGGGAGCGCCAGCGGAGTGTCTATATAAGGGCCGCCGCGCCGGGGGCTTCGGAAAGTGACACCGGTTCCCCCTCCCCCGCTGCAACTGTCCAGCACTCTCCACTCCCCTCCCTTCCCCACGGCGCTGGACCATTTGAGTCCCCACGGGAATTCTTCCAGCCCTGGCTCCAGATCCTTTCCACCCTCGGAGCAGAACCGGTCCCAGGGCTGGGTGACTTGGGGTCAGCGTCCTCCCTCTCAGCTCCAGATCCCCGGCTGGGAAGGTCACTGGAGGGTAGATCCTGCTTCTTAGATTTTTTTTTAAGTCATTTTTTAAATGAGGATGAATGGCTTCCTTAGAATGTGTTCTATTTTTATATACAAGATTCACCATGAGCAAATGTTTCTCGTTCATCATTCTGGCACACCAGCAACTTACTAGAAAATAGATTTTAGACTTAGAAACATAGCAGAACCCCAAACTTCATAAACTTTTCCTCCCACTTAGATGTAAATTACCCCTATAGCTCAGAAAGGAAGTAGCTTTATTCTCAGATGATAAAAACGAGTGCTCCTGTTTACTAAAAACTCCAACTGAAAAGGGCAAAGAGAAAAAAGAGAATTACTGTCAACATAATGGTGGCCACCTTTCCTGATCTCTCTTCTGTTCATTTATACCTACGTAGTTATCGACGTAATGCACGCCTTGTTTGTTTGTTTGAGACAGAATCTTGCTCTGTCACCCAGGCTGGAGTGCAGTGGTGTGATCTTGGCTCACTGCATCCTCTGCCTCCCGGGTTCAAGTGGTTCTCCTGCCTCAGCCTGCTGAGTAGCTGGGGCTACAGGCACATGCAAACATGCCTGGCTAATTTTTGTATTTTTAGTAGAGACAGGGTTTCACCATGTTGGCCAGGATTGTCTCGATCTCCTGACCTCGTCATCCACCTGCCTCCCAATGCTGGCATTACAGGCATGAGCCACCTCGCCCAGCCAATGCACGCTCTTATACTAACAGGATTACACTCTACTTGCTGGGAATTTTTATTCTATTTTTGCCTATTCACATGCCAGAATCTATTTCCTTAAATGCTATCCAGGAGAACACTTAATTTGCAAAACAAAATAGGCTTTTGTATTTTCCTAGCATGAACATGGGGCTATCTTTCCTTTCTGGGGAAGAATTCCTAGTGGCTCAGGCCCAGTCCTTGGGCAACTGCAGAACCCCGCATAGATTAGAAAATCTAAAACTAGCCAGGTGTGGTGACTCACACCTGTAATCCCAGCACTTTGGGAGGCTGAGGCAGGCGGATCACCTGAGGTCAGGAGTTCAAGACCAGCCTGGCCAACATGGTGAAATCCTTTCTCTATTAGAAATACAGAAATTAGCTAGGTGTGGTGCCATGCACCTGTAGTCCCAGCTACTCAGGAGGCTGAGGCAGGAGAATCACTTGAACCCAGGAGGTGGAGGTTGCAGTGAGCTGAGACTGCACCACGGCACTCCAGCCTGAGTGACAGAATGAGACTCCGTCTCAGTAAAAAAAAATACGAAAAAGAAAATCTGAAACTGAGGAGGGTTGGATCCTTGTGGGGATATGGGACACAAATGTCTCGAGAAAAGAGGTCTCCCAGCTGCCTGGGAACTTGCAAGAAGGTTCAAGATATTTCTACAGGAGTCCTAGAATAAGCCATTCAAACTCTAAGTGCTGGAGCCTGAAGGTTTCTGAGGCTGAGAAGTGGTTCCAAACCCTGGGAGCTTTTTTCTTATCTCCACCTCAGTGACTGATGTATGTTATCAGGGCTGAGGATACCCCACCCAGTTCACTCTCCTCCTTTCACAACTAGGGAAACAGGAAATAGTGGCTAAGCTATCTTACAGTGAGCCTGTGGTCCCACGGCTGGTCAGTTGCAGCCTAGGGACTCAGTCCAGGTGTGCTTGACTCTAAGAATCAGTACAATTAATATGACGTACTTGGTTTCCTTAGAAAAAGTAAGATGTTGGAGGCCAGACTTGGTAGCTCATGCCTGTAATCCCAGCACTTTGGGAGGCAAGGCGGGCAGATCGCTTGAGCCCAGGAGTTCGAAACCAGCCTGGGTAGCATGACAAAACCCTCTCTCTACTAAAAACGCAAAAATTAGCCAGGTGTGGTGGCACACGCCTATAATCCCAGCTACTTGGGAGGTTGAGACATGAGAATCACTTGAACCTGGGAGACGGAGGTTACAGTGAGCCAAGATCTGCTGCACTCCAGCCTGGAAAACAGAGCCTAGGTGAGACTCTGTCTTGGGAAAAAAAAGAAAGAAAGAAAACAGGCCGGGCGCGGTGGCTCACGCCTGTAATCCCAGCACTCTGGGAGGCCGAGGCGGGCGGATCACCTGAGGTCGGGAGTTCAAGACCAGCCTGACCAACATGGTGAAACCCCGTCTTTAAAAAAAAAAATAAAAAAAAATAAAAAAAAAAAAAAAAAGAAAGAAAGAAAGAAAGAAAACAAAGGAATTGGATTGAACTGTTAGGCTCAGGTTAGCATGCATGCTGGGCATCTGTAAATTTTCTTCTCAGAATTTGTATGCTGGACCAGCTACAGAATTTGCAGGGCCCAGTACAAAATATCAGTGTGGGGCCTTTTGTTCAGAAATTAAGAATTTCAGGGCCGGGCACAATGGCTCACGCCTGTTGTCCTAGCACTTTGGGAGGCCTAGATGGGTGGAGGTCTGGAGTTCAAGACCAGCTTGACCAACATGGTGAAACCCCCTCTCTACTAAAAAATACAAAAATCAGCCGGGCATGGTGGCCAGCGCCTGTAATCCCAGCTGCTCCGGCAGCTGAGGCAGGAGAATCTTTGATCTTGGGAGGCGGAGGTTGCAGTGAGCCAAGATCACATGGTTCCCCTCTAGCCTGGGTGACAGAGCAAGACTTTATCTAAAAAAAAATTAAAAAAAAAAAGAATTTCATAGCCAGGCATAGTAGTGTGTGTCTGTCATCCCAGCTACTCAGGAAGCTGAGGCCGGAGGATCATTTGAGCTCAGGAGTTGGAGCTCAGCTGCGCCTGGCTGAGTCAGGCTTTCTTGAGAATCTTGAGAAGGGATGAAGCTCAGAGTGTGGTCCTCAACGGAGCAGCATTAGTGTCATCTGGAGCTACAGTGAACTATGATTATACCACCACCCTCCAGCCTGGGCAACAGAGCAAGACCCTGTCTCCTAAAAAAAAAAAAAATTAAGGCTGGGCGAGGTGGCTCATGCCTGTAATCCCAGCACTTTGGGAGGCTGAGGTGGGCAGATCACCTGAGGTCAGGAGTTCGAGACCAGCCTGGCCAACATAGTGAAACCCCGCCTCTACTAAAATACAAAAATTAGCTGAGTATGGTGGTGCATGCCTATAGTCCCAGCTACTGGGGAGGCTGAGGCAGGAGAATTGCTTGAACCCAAGAGGCAGAGGTTGCAGTGAGCCGAGATTGTGCCACTGCACTCCAGCTTAGCACCTGGCAACAGAGGGAGACTCTGTCTCAAAAAAAACAAAAAAAAAAATTAAGAATGTCAGCATAGGTCAGATAATCTCAGCATTTGGGGAGGCTGAGGTTGGAAGATTGCTTGGAGTTCGTGACCAGCCTTGGGGAACATTGTGAAACTCCTTCTCTATAGAAAATACAAAAATAGTAGCCAGGTGTGGCGGCATGTGCCTGTAGTCTTAGCTACTAGGGAGGCTGAAGTGGGAGGTTTACCTGAACCCTGCAAGGTCGAGCCTGCAGTGAGCCATGATTGTAGCACTGCACTCCAGCCTGGGCGACAGAGTGAGACCCTGTCTCAAAAAAAAAAATAAACACATCTCCAAATCAGGGGGAGTCAGTTCTACCACTAGCACTGGGTGAACACCACACTGGTTATTTCACCACCATGAGCTTCGGTTTATTTGTCTGTGAAATGGGATCATTGGTAGGAGATCCCCAGACTCCCTTTCCTAGCTATTGTAAAGATCTATTGAGAATTTTGTCAGTGATAAGGTCTAAGGCATTTGTGAGGGGGTGCTTATGTTATTTGGAAGTCTGTGGAGCAATGTGTTACTTGGGATACGGGCATGTTCTGGGTCAGGCTTGCTTACTTTTTCTTTTTCTTTTCTTTTCTTTTTTTTTTTTTGAGTTGGACTCTTGCTTCCTCGCCCAGGCTGGAGTGCAGTGGCACAATCTCAGCTCACTGCAACCTCTGCCTCCCAGATTCAAGGGATTCTCCTGCGTCAGCCAAGTGCCTGCTACCACACCCGGCTAATTTTTTTTGTATTTTTAGTAGAGATAAGGGTTTACCATGTTGACCAGGCTAGTCTTGAACTCCTGACCTCAAGTGATCCACCTGCCCCGGCCTCCCAAAGCGCCAGGTACGAGCCACCGCTCTCGGACAACTGAACTTTAAAAAAAAATTTTTTTCTTTTTTTTTTTTTTCTTTTCTTTTTTTTTTTTCTCTTCTAAAGTTTAACCACTTCTGTAAAAAAAAAAAAATTTTTTTTTTGAGACAGGCTGTTTCCCAGGCTGGAGTGCAGTAGTGCAGCCAAACCTCACTGTAGCCTCCAACTCCTGGGCTCAAGCAGTCCTCCCACCTCAGCCTCCTGTGAGCAGTTGCACCTGGCTGGGTCATGCTTTCTTGAGAATCCTGAGAAAGGATGCAGCTCAGAGTGTGGTATTCAACTGAGCAGCGTCAGTGTTCCCTAAGAGCTGGTTAGAAATGCGGAGCCCCTGCAGTGGCTCTCGCCTGTAATCCCAACACTTTCAGAGGCCAAGGCAGGGAGATCACGAGGACAGGTGTTCGAAACCAGCATGGCCAACATGGTGAAACCCCGTCCCTACTAAAAATACAAAAATTAGGTGGGCGTGGTGGCAGGCGCCTATAATCTCAGCTACTCGGGAGGCTGAGGCAGGAGAATCAGTTGAAACTGGAAGGCGAAGGTTGCAGTGAACCGAGATCACACCACTGCACTCCAGCCTGGGCAAAAGAGCGAAATTCCATCTCAAAAAAAAAAAAAGAAACTCAGAGCCCTGGCTGTTTCTGGGCATGGTAGCTCACGCCTGTAATCCCAGCAATTTGAGAGGCCTGAGGCGGGTAGACCACCGCCATCAGGAGTTCTAGACCAGCCTGGCCAACATGGCAAAAACCTGTCTTTACTAAAAATACAAAAAATAGCTGGGCGTGGTGGCACATGCGTATAATTTCAGCTACTCAGGAGGCTGAGGCAGGAGTATTGCTTGAACCCGGGAGGCAGAGGTTTCAGTGAGCTGAGATCACACCATTGCACGCCAGCCTGGGCAACATAAGTGAAACTATGTCTCAGAAAAAAAAAAAAAGGAAATGCAGAGCCCCAGGTCCCACCCAGCTCTGCCGAATAAGAGTCTGAATTTGAGCAAAACCTCTGGGTGATTTGGCTCATTTCTGGGGCCCCCAAGCTCCATGTGAGGAAAGAGAAGGAAGCAGGGGGCACTGGCTGCAAAACTGAAGAAATGAAAGAAAAAAAAGAAATGCATAGTCCGGCCGGGTGTATCACCTGAGGTTAGAAGTTCAAGACCAGCCTGGCCAACCTGGCAAAACCCTGTCTCTACTAAAAATACAAAATTAGCCTGGCATGGTGGCACACACACCTGTAATCCCAGCTACTTGGGGGGCTGAGGCATGAGAGTTGCTTGAACCCGGGAGGCGGAGGTTGCAATGAGCTGAGAACTCACCACTGCACTCCAGCTTGGGTGACAAAGCGAGACTCCATCTCAAAAAATAAAAAAATAAAGAAATAAAATAAAATCCTTTTGTCCTGATATCGCCTCTCTTTCATTTAAATCAGAATCATTGGCCTGGCACAGTGGCTCATGCCTGTAATCCCAGCACTTTGGGAGGCCAAGGTGGGCGAATCATCCGAGGTCAGGAGTTCGAGACCAGCCTGACCAAAATGGTGAAACCCTGTCTCTACTGAAAATACAAAAATTAGCCGGGAATGATGATGGGCACCTGTAGTCCCATGTACTCGGGAGGCTGAGGTGGGAGAATCACTTGAACCTGGGAGGCAGAGGTTGCGATCATGCCATTGCACTCCAGTCTGGGTGACAGAGTGAGACTCGGTCTCAAAAAAATAAATAAAATATTAAGTAAATAAATCAGAATCATGGGGCTAGGCGAGGTGGCTCAACCCTGTAATCCCAGCACTTTGGGAGGCCAAAGCAGGCGGATCGATTGAGGCCAGGAGTTCCAGCCTGGCCAACACAGTGAAACCCTGTCTCTACTAAAAATACAAAAATTAGCCAGGCATAGTGGCACAAGCCTACAATCCCAGCTACCCGGGAGACTTAGGCACGAGAATCGTTTGTACCTCGGAGGCAGAGGTTGCAGTGAGCCAAGATTATACCACTGCACTCCAGTCTGAGCAACAGAGGCAGACTCCATCTAAATAATAATAATATTAAAAAATTCAGAATCACTGGGGTTGGCACCAACCATCGGTATTTTTTAAAGTTCCCTGGATGAGAACTGGTTCTCTGCATTGGAGTATCCTAGCCTTGCCCTGTGCATTTCAGGCTTTATAGGATCCTCCACCCTCTAGAGGCCAGTAGTACCCCCCCCCCCGCCCCCACCATCCAATAATGACAACCAAAAATGCCCCAGATATTGCCAGTGTCCCTGGGGGCACAGTCTTTCCCAGTTGAGAACCATTGATCTGGATCATAAGTCTCAAAAATCCCATGCCTCCAGGGGCTAATTAGATGATATATATTACACAGAGGCAAGCCAGGTGGGGAACCATCTGTCCCCAGCTGAGAACCAAGCAGGCACAACTCTACCTGGTTGGGGCTGGACCCCCAGAACTGATTTTTCCTCTGTGTCTGTGTTGGCTGTTCAAACATTTCTTTTTCTTTTTTTAATTAGTAGACTTGGCTGAGCACGGTGGCTCACACTTATAAACCCGGCACTTTGGGAGGGCGAGGCAGGCGGATCACCTGAGGTCAGGAGTTCAAGACCAGCCTGGCCAACATGGAGAAACCGTGTCTCAACTCAATACAGAAAATATTAGCCGGGCATGGTGTCAGGCACCTGTAATCCCAGCTACTCAGAAGGCTGAGGCAGGAGAGTCACTTGAACCTGGGAGGCAGAGGTTGCAGTGGGCAGAGATCATGCCTGGGTGACAGGACGAGACTCTGTCTCAAAACAAAAACAAAAACAACATAGAAATAGGGGTCCTACTATGTTGCCCAGGGTGGTCTTGAACTCCCGGGCTCAAGAGATCCACCTGCCTTGGCCTCCCAAAGCGTTGAGATTACAGGCGTGAGCCACTGCGCCCATCCAACCACTGATCTTTCACTACTGCCATAGTTTTGCCTTTTCCAGAATGTCCTATGGTTGGAATCACGTGGTATGTACCCTTTCAGACTGGCCTCTTTCACTTTGGAATATACATTTAGGGTTCCTCCATGTTTTCTCCTGCCTTGATATAGCTCACTGAATAATATTTCATGGTAAGGATGCTTCATAGTTTGTTTTCCATTCACTTCCTGCAGGGCATCTTGGTTACAGTTTTAACTTTTTTTTTTTTTTTTGAGACAGAGTCTTCCTCTGTAACCCAGGCTGGAGTGCAGTGGTGCTATCTTGGCTCACTGCAACCTCTGCCTCCCGAGTTCAAGCAATTCTCCTGCCTCAACCTCTCAAGTAGCTGGGATTACAGGCATGCGCCACCACGCCCAGCTAATTTTTGTATTTTTAGGGTTTCACCATGTTGGCCAGGCTGGTCTTGAACTCCTGCCCTCAAGTGATCCACCCACCTCGGCCTCCCAGAGTGCTGGGATTACAGGAGTGAGACACCGCACCAGGCCCTCTTTATTTTATTTATTTATTTTTGAGACAGAGTCTTGCTCTGTCACCGAGGCTGGAGTGCAGTGGTGCAATCTCAGCTTACTGCAATCTCTACCTCCCAAATTCAAGCGATTCTTCTGCCTCACCCTCTCTGAAATAGCTGGGATTACAGACGCCCACCACCACGCCCAGCTAAGTTTTGTATTTTTAGTAGAGACAGGGTTTTACCTTGTTGGCCAGGTTGGTCTTGAACTCCTGAACAGGTGATCCGCCCGCCTCGGCCTCCCAAAGTGCTGGGATTGCAGGCGTGAGCCACTGCACCTGGTCAAGTTTTAACATTTTTATATGCCGTTAGGACCAAAGAAAACCATTCTTTCATCCCTGGTTTGAGATCTCTGGTTTGAACTACAAGCTTTTTAAGGGCAGAAGGCTATTCACCCTGCTCAACCTTGTGAAGCAGGGGCTGCCGTTTTCATTTTACAGGGGAGGAAACTGACACAGAAAGCTGAGCTCTAAGGCTCAGGAGGAAGAGACTGGTCCTAGAGTCACTGAGAGACTTGGTCAGTACCCCATGCCTTGTATACTTCCTAGTAAATAGCACGGTGCTGGAGTGCCCTGGGGGAGCCTTCTAGCACCATCCAGCCATCTGCAAATGAGGTATTGACCCCTGGAGAGGGAAAGTCACAGAGTCCACTACAGACCAGGATTTAGGGACCCAAGCCTTTTTCCTCTTGTCTGAGGCAGAGCTGATTTTTTAAAAAATCTATCTACTGAAGTTTCCACCCACAGGTACTTTCCATTTCCGCACAGTTCCAGAAATACCTCTTGCGTCGTTGCTAGGCACTAAGCAATCTCTTTTTCACTCTTGCAGGCTTCTTTGGAAATGACTGATATAGCCCTGGAGTGACCAGTTTGTCCAGGCTTTCCCAAGACAAGCATTGGAAGTCCCAAGTACAGCCAGGCATGGTGACACATGCCTGTAATCCCAGCACTCTGGGAAGCTAAGGCGGGTGGCTCACCTAAGGTCAGGAGTTCCAGACCAGCCTGGTCAACATGGAGAAGCCCCTGTCTCTACTAAAAATACAAAAGTTAGCCGGTCATGGTTGTGGGCGCCTGTAATCCCAGCTACTTGGGAGGCTGAGGCAGGAGAATCGCTTGAACCTGGGAGGTAGAGGCTGCAGGGAGCCGAGATTGGTGCCACTGCACTCCAGCCTGGGCAACAGAGCAAGACCCCGTCTCAAAAAAAAAAAAAGGTCTCATGTCCTAGGAAACCCCTGGGGCTCAGGCAAAGGGGGGATAATTGGTCACCCTAGACAGCCTCCTTATGCTACACATGGGCAAACTGAGGCCCAGGGAAGGGAGGGACTAGGCTAAGGCCACCCAATGAGAAGGGAATGCATCCGTGGCACACAGCAGGTGAAAACCTAGTAGCTTCGTGGGGCTGCCCTAAAAGCCAGCAAGAGAAACCAAGAAGGAATTTGGAAAGGGAAAGGACCTAGGCTTTGTGTTTTTTTTTTTTTTTTTTTGAGATAGAGTCTTGCTCTGTTGCCTAGGCTAGAGTGCGACGGCACGATCTTGGCTCACTGCAACCTCCATCTCCTGGGTTTAAGCAATTCTCCTGCGTCAGCCTCCCAAGTACCAAGTAGCTGGGATTATAGGCGCCCGCCACCATGCCCAGCTACTTTTTGTGTTTTTAGTAGAGATGGGTTTCACCATGTTGGTCAGGCTGGTTTCAAACTCCTGACCTCAAGTAATCCACCTGCCTCAGACTCCCAAAGCCTGGCCATCATCTTGGTCCTTTGACAGTGAAGGAAACTGAGGCTTGGGGGAGCAGGCAGTTGGTTGCCCAAGGCCATGCCAGAGTGAGTGGCAGAGCCAGAAGCAAATCATGTGACGGGGTTTCGCCATGTTGCCCCCGACTGGTCTTGAACTCCTGAGCTCAAGTGATGTGCCTGCCTCAGCTTCCCAAAGTCCTAATGACAGGCATGCGCCGCTGCGTCCAGCCGGCATGTGACTTGTATAGCAGCCACACACATGATGCAAACATGGGCATCTGCCTGTCAGAGCTTGACTTAGGCAAATCCCAGGTCCCCGCCACCACTCCCCAACCTCGGTCCTTGGGATGGTTCCAGAGGGCACCAGAAAGATCCTGGAAAGAATTTAATCCCTGGGAGTTATTTTTAGATGCACAGGTATCCATTTCTGCAAAACATGGGTGCCTCACCCGACCTGGCCTCTGCACAGGCCACCAGCTGCTCCAAGGGATTAACTCTCAGCCAGTTGTGTTTTAAATAGACCCTAGAAGAGGGGCTGAGAGCATTTTACCCCATACCCTAGGACCTTGGTCAATGTAGAGACTCAGGACAACCTTGAGAGCAGGGAGAAGCTGCATATTGGGCTTATAACTCCAGGATGAGATTAGAGAAGGGAAAAGTTCATCCCAGTCCTCATCAGGAGTTAGACAAAGAAGCAACATTCTGCTTTATTTTTAAAAACAGATGTGGGCTGGGCGCGGTGGCTCATGCCTGTAATCTCAGCACTTTGGGAGGTCAAGGTGGGCAGATCATGAGGTCAGGAGTTCAAGACCAGCCTGACAACATGGAGAAACCCCGTGTCTACTAAAAATACAAAATTAGCTGGCTGTGGTGGCACGTGCCTGTAATCCCAGCTACTTGGGAGGCTGAGGCAGGAGAATCACTTGAACCCGAGAGGTGGAGATTGCGGTGAGCCAAGATTGCGCCATTGCATTCCAGCCTGGGCGACAGTGAGACTCCGTCTCAAAAAAACAAAAACAAAAACAAAAACAAAAAAACCCCAGAGATGTGGAGAGAAAAAAAATGGCTTGTTCAAGATCACGTGGTTAGTTGGTGGGGATGGCGAAGCGAGGGGCAAGTGGCAAGTGTATTGATTACTTACTCTAAAACAGGCGTGTCCAATGTTTTGGCTTCCCTGGGTCATGTTCGAAGAAGAATTGTCTTGGGCCTCACATAAAATACACTAATACTAACAACAGGTGATGAGTTAAAAAAAAATACTCACAAAAAAACCTCATATATATGTAATTTTTTTTTTTTTTTTGGCAGAATCTCACTCTGTTGCCCAGGCTGGAGTGCAGTGGTGTGATCTGGGCTCACTGCAATCTTCACCTCCCAGGTTCAAGCGATTCTCATGCCTCAGCCTCCCAAGTAGCTGGGATTACAGGTGCACGCCACCACGCTTGGCTAATTCTTTTATTTTTAGTAGAGACGGGGTTTCACCACGTTGCCCAGGCTGGTCTCGAACTCCTGGCCCCAAGCGATCCGCCTGCCTCGGCCTCCCAAAGTGCTGGGATTGCAGGCGTGAGCCACTGCGCCCAGCCATAAGTGATCATTTTGCAGCCCAATCTTTTCACTCAGCAATAAGCTTATGGGACTTGTCTTTGTTGATACGTCTAGAACAGTGATTCTCAACCAGAAGGGATTTTGTTCCCAGAGGATAAATTTGGCAATATCTGGGGACATTCTTGGTTGTCACAGCTGTTGGGGAGGGTGCCACTGTCATCTAGTGGGCAGAAGCCAGGGATGCTGATTAACACACTATAATGCACAGGATGCCCCCATAGCAAAAAATGATCCGACCCCAGTTGTCAACAGGGCTGAAGTTGAAAAACCCTGATCAAGGTCTAGTTCACTTTTTTTTTTTTTTTTTTTTTTTTTTTTTGAGACAGAGTCTCTCTCTGTCGCCTAGTCTGAAGTGCAGTGGCCACTCTTAACTCACTGCAACCTCCACCTCCCAGGTTCAAGTGATTCTCTTGCCTCAGGCTCCTGAGTGGCTGGGATTACAGATGCATGGCATATGCCTGGCTAAATTTTGTATTTTTAGGAGAGACGGGGTTTCGCCATATTGGCCAGGCTGGTCTCCAACTCCTGACCTCAAGTGATCTGACTGCCTTGGCCTCCCAAAGTGCTGGGTGAGCCACTGAACCCAGCCTAGTTCACCTTTTTTTTTTTTTTTGAGACGGAGTCTCACTCTGTCACCCAGGCTGGAGTGCAGCAGCATAATCTTGCTTCTCTGCAACCTCCGCCTCCCAGATTCAAGCAGTTCTCTGCCTCAGTATCCCAAGTAGCTGGGATTACAGGCACCCGCCACCATGCCCAGCTAATTTCTGTATTTTTAGTAGCGACGGGGTTTTACCATCTTGGCCAGGCTGCATCTCAAACTCCTGACCTCGTGATCCACCTGGCTCAGCATCCCAAAGTGCTGGGATTACAGGTGTGAGCCACCAAGCCTGGCTGTTTTTTGTTTTGCTTAGACAGTCTCACTCTGTCACCCAGGCTGGAGTGCAGTGGCACCAACTTGGCTCACTGCAGCCTCTACCTCCCAGGTTCAAGTGATTCTCCTGCCTCAGCCTCCCGAGTAGCTGGGACTACAGGTGCGTGCCACCACTGCTGGGTAATTTTTTGTGTTTTTAGTAGAGACGGGGTTTCACTGTGTTAGCCAGGATGGTCTCAATCCCCTGACCTTGTGATCCACCCACCTCGGCCTCCCAAAGTGCTGGGATTACAGGTGTGAGCCACCATGCCCAGCGCTAGTTCACTTTTAAATAGTTACTATATGACACTCCACGTTTTGTGGCTTCCCAGGGCTTTACTAAGAGACCATAGATTTCACTTTTCCCCTGTTGCAACATTGTATCAGTGAACATCTTCCTTCTCTATCTCTTTGTTTATGGTGCTTGGTTCTTGTTAATAGCAAGGAGTGGAATTGCTGCGGCCCAGGGGGTGCACAGCTTCATATTTCCCTGGTATTGCCAAGTTGCCTCTGACATGGCTGTGCTCACAGATGCTCTCACCTGGGTTTGTAGGAGAAACCCTGGCATTGATGATTATTTCCTCCTCTTTGAGATTGACCAAGCTAAGAAAAAGGTAATTACTTCTACAGATTAGAGTGCACTACCCGTTTCTCAATTAATAAATGGAACAGAGAATGTCATTGTTGTTACAATGTCATCAGAAATGGCCAGGCCTGCTGGTGGCTCATGCCTGTAATCCCAGCACTTTGGGAGGCCAAGGCGGTAGGGTCATTTGAAGCCAGGAGTTCAAGAACAGTCTGGGCCACACATTGAGAACTTATGTTTACAAAAAAAAAAAAAAAAAGTATAAAAATTGGCCAGGCAGGTGGCACATGCCTGTACTCCCAGCTAGTTGGGAGGCTCAAGCCCAAGAGTTTGAGGCTGCAGAGAGCCATGATTGCATCACTGCACTCCAGCCTGGGTGACAGAGCGAGACACTGTCTCAAAAAACAAACAAAAAAAAGGTGGTGGGGGGGAGTCCAACACAACCATGATGACTTTATGTTTGCTGGAATGTAAATTCTGTGAGGGTAGAGACCTACCTGTCATGTTCATCATTATAATACCAGGACCCAGAGGGATGCACATTTCCCATAAATTCATTCATACTTATATCTTGAACCTGTACTATGTGTCCAACCCCCTCCTCCCCACCCCGCCCTGCCCCGCCCTGTGCCCCTGTGGTTCAGCAGCAGATAAGGCCTCTGTGGTTGCTGAACTCATGGAGGCATGAAGATCAAATCCACCTGTTGAATGTATCATTAGTATCTACAGATGTCTTAATCTGTTGCAGATGCTATGATCTGTTGAAGATCAAATCCACCTGTTGAATGTATCACTAGTATCTACAGATGTCTTAATCTGTTGCAGATGCTATGATCTATAAAGCACTGTGGACCAGGTGGCTTATAAACAACAGAAAGTTATTTCTCACAGTTCTGGAGGCTGGAAGTCTGAGATCAGGGCACTAATGTGGTCAAGTTCTAATGAGGGCCCTCTTCTGGCTTGCAGATGGTCAGCCTCTCCTTGTGGTCCTCATTATGGAGCAGAGAGCAGCAGGCTTTCTTATGACTCTTATTTATTGACTGATTGAGATAGTCTTGCTCTGTCGCCCAGGCTGGAGTGGTCCTCCCACCTCAGAAATAGCTGGGAGTACAGACACAGACACCTGCCACCATGCCCAGCTAATTTTTTTTTTTTTAAAGCTGGGGTTTCACCATGTTGGTCAGGCTGGTCTGGAACTCCTTACCTCAGGTGATCCAGCCACCTTGGCCTCCCAAATTGCTGGGATTACAGGCGTGAGCCACCATGCCTGGCCTGCCCAGCTAATTTTTAAAAAAATCTTTTTAGAGATGGGATTTCACTATGTTGCCAGGGCTGGTCTGGAACTCCTAGGCTCAAGAGATCATCTATCTGAACTTAGCCTCCCAAAGTGCTGTCATTACAGGTGTGAGCCACCATGCCTGGCCTTCTCTTAACTTTTTGTTTTTGTTTTTGTTTTGTTTTCCTTTTATTTGAGAAGGAGTTTCACTCTTGTTGTCCAGGCTGGAGTGCAATGGCATAATCTCAGCTCACCAAAACCTCCGCCTCCTGGGTTCAAGTGATTCTCCTTGCCTCAGCCTCCTGAGTAGCCGGCATTACAGGCATGCACACCACACGTGGCTAATTGTGTAATTTTAGTAGAGACGGTCCCTGGTAGTCTAGTGGCTAAAAAAACAAAACAAAAAGAGACAGGATTTCTCCGTATTGGTCAGGCTGGTCTTGAACTCCCAACCTCAGGTGATTCATCCACCTGGGATTACAGGCGTGAGCCATTACTCCCGACCCTCTCTAGACTTTTATAAGGGCTCTAATCCCATTTGTGAGGGATCTATGCTGGTAATCTAATCACCTCCCAAAGGCCCCATCTCCTAATACCATCACAAGTGGGGGATGGGTAGTATTTCAATGTATGAATTTTAGAGAGACACAAACGTTCTGTCTACAACAGACACTCCTTCTCTTCCCTGCCAAAAACAGCCAAACTGGTGATTTCATTTGCTTAGTCTTTTGATTTGACTAATAAGAGATCACATTTTGTGAACTTGTTATCTCATGTCAACACTGACTGGAATTTTCATTTTATTAGAATAAGTTGTATTAGGGGAGTCATTGGTTTTAGCTCTGGTTGTGAGAGCAAAGTCGCTGTACCTTACAACTTGACCATAAAGTCGTTCTCGGCAAAACGAAACTCGTTAAAGACAGAACCAATATGATGAAAGGGGGTGTTCACAGCAGAAGACACCCAAGTTCTAGACTCCGCGGTGGGGCCTTAGAAGATTATGAAGATATTAGCACAAAAATTATAAAGGCTTTAAATGAGTAATACAAGATGCAAGGATTTGATTAATACACATTAATCCTGTACTAGTGTTTCGTTTTCATGAACTTATTTTAATAACTAAACCCGACCTTTTTTTTTTTTTTTTTGCGACGGAGTTTCACTCTTGTCTCCCAGGCTGGAGTGCAATGGTGCAATCTCAGGTCACTGCAACCTCTGCCTCCCAGGTTCAAGCAATTCTCCCGCCTCAGCCTCCCAAGTAGCTGGGATTACAGGCATCTGCTACTACGCCCAGCTAATTTTTTGTATTTTTAGTAGAGACGGGGTTTCACCTTGGATGAAACCCAAGATGGTCTCAATCTCCTGACCTTGTGATTCACCCGCCTTGGCCTCCCAAAATGCTGGGATTACAGGCATGAGCCATTGTGCCCAGCCTATTTATTTTTGAGACAGAGTCTCACTCTGTCACCCAGCCTGGAGTGCACTGGTGTGATCATGGCTTACTGCAGCCTCAAACTCTTGGGATCAAGCGATCCTCCCACCTTAACCTCCCAACTAGGTGGGACTACAGGTGCACACCACCATACCCAGGTAATTTTAAAAAATTTTGTGTAGAGATGGGGTCTCACTGTGTTCCCAGGCTGGCCTCTTTCCTTTCCTTTTCTTTTTTTTTCTTTTTTGAGACAGGGTCTTGCTCTGGAGTGCAGTGCCATGATCATGGCTTACTGCAGCCTCCACCAGCTCAGGTGATCCTCCCCGCTTAGCCTCCTGAGTAGCTGGGACTACAGGAGCACACTACCACACCCAGCTAATTAAAAAAATTTTTTTAGAGATAGGGTCTCACTATGTTGCCCAGGCTGGTCTCAAACACCCAGGCTCAAGTGATCCACCTGCCTCAGCCTCCCAGAGTGTTGGGATTACAATTGTGAGCCACCATGCCCAGCCTGGAAATAAGATCTTAATACATGCGATAATGGGGATGAAGCTTGAGGACATGATGCTCAGTAAGGCACACAAAACAACAAAGTTTGTATGATTTCGCTTCTATGAGATGCCTAGAATCATCAATTTCATAGAGACAGAAAGTAGAATGGTGGGTGCCAGGGGCTAGGGATGGGGTATGAGGAGTAAGTGTTTAATGGGTTTCAGTTTGGGAAATTGGAAGGGTTTTGGAGATGGATGGTGGTGATAATGGCAAAACAATGTGAATGTAACGACATAGAACTACACACTTAGGGCCGGGCGTGGTGGCTCACGCCTGTAATCCAAGCACTTTGGAGGCCAAGGCGGGCGGATCACCTGAGGTTGGGAGTTCAAGACCAGCCTGACCAACATGGTGAAACCCCGTCTTGAAAAAAAAAAAAAAAAAAAAAAGAACTACACACTTAAAAAATGTTTAAATGGGCTGGGCATGGTGGCTCATGTCTATACTCCCAGCACTTAGGGAGGCCGAGGCGCGTGGGTCACCAGAGGTCAGGAGTTCGAGACCAGCCTGAGCAACATGGAGAAACCCCATCTCTACTAAAAAATACAAAATTAGCCGGATGTGCTAGCACATACCTGTAATCCCAGCTACTCGGGAGTCTGAGGCAGGAGAATCGCTTGAACCTGGGAGGCAGAGTTGCAGTGAGCCGAGATCATGCCATTGCACTCTAGCCTAGGCGACAAGTTCGAAACTCCATCTCAAAAAAAAAAGTTTAAAATGGGCTGGGCATGGTGTCTCACATCTATAATCCCAGCACTTTCTGAGGCCAGCCTAGGCAACATGGCGAAACCCCATGCCTCCTTTAAAAATACAAAATATTAGCCTGGCATTTGGTGTGCGTCCCTGTAGTCCCAAATACTTTCGAGGCTGAGGTGGGAGGGGTGTTTGAGCCTAGGAAGTCAAGGCTGTAGTGAGTTGTGATTGCACCACTGCACTCCAGCCTGGCTGATGGGAGTGAAACCCTGTCTAAAACCAAATTAAAAAAAAAAAGGAAAATGGTAAATTTATTTTTATTATTTATTTATTTTTTGAGACAGAGTCTTGCTCCGTCGCCTAGGCTAGAGCTCTGTGGCGAGATCTCGGCTCACTGGAGCCTCCGCCTCCTGGGTTCAAGTGATTCTCCTTCCTCAGCCTCCTGAATAGCTGGGACTACAGGCGTGCACCACCACACCCGGCTAATTTTTGTATTGTTAGTAGAAGTGGGGTTTCACCATGTTGGCCAGGATGGTCTCGATCTCCTGACTTTGTGATCCACCTGCCTTGGCCTCCCAAAGTGCTGGGATTACAGGCATGAGCCACTGTGCCCAGCATAAAATGGTAAATATAATGTATATTTTATAATACTAAAAAATTAAAAAAAATTTTTTTAAAGACAGCAGGTATAAGAATACCAGCATAATGCTGGGCGTGATGGCTCATGCCTATAATCCCAGCACTTTGAGAGGCTGAGGCAGGAGGTTCACTTGAGTCCAAGAGTTGGAGACCAGCCTGGCAAACATGGTGAAACTCCTTCTCTACTAAAAATACAATAATTAGCCAGGCATGGTGGTGGGTGCCTGTAATGCCAGCTACTCGGGAGTCTGAGGCAGGAGAATTGCTTGAACCCAGGAGACAGAGGTTGCAGTTACCCAGGATTGCACCACTGCACTCCAGTCTGGGCAGCAGAGTGAGACTCTGTCTCAAACAAAAGAAAAAAAAAAAGGAATACCAGCATGAGCTCATAGGGATCTTGGGATCAGCTGAGGTCAGAGAAGCAATTTCTTTTATTCTGTGTGTGTGTGTGTGTGTGTGTGTGTGTGTGTGTGTGTGTGTGTGTGTGTGTGTTAGACGGAGTCTTGCTCTGTCACCCAGGCTAGAGTGCAGTGGTGCAACTCAGCTCCCTGCAGCCTCCACCTCCCAGGGTTCAAGTGATTCTCCTGCCTCAGCTTCCCGAGTAGCTGGGATTACAGGCGTGTACCACCGTTCCCAGCTAATTTTTGTATTTTTAGAGATGGGGGTTTCACCATGTTATCCAGGCTGGTCTTTAACTCCTGACCTCAAGTGATCTGCCCACCTTGGACTCCAAAAGTACTGGGATTACAGGTCTGAGCCACCACGCCCAGCCCAGAGTAGCAATTTCAATGCATTCCCAGTGGCAAGCTGGCCCATCTCTCCAAGCCTCAGTCTCCTCATGACAATCAAGAGACTTGTGTAATCATAAAAGCCATCGTTTGGCTGGGGCACTGATGAGGATTTAATGAGTCCTAAATGTGAGCCAGTGTCATCATCACTGCCACCTCTCTGGGTGTGGAGGAAAGGACTCCCATTCAGCTCTCTGTTTTCTCTGTGAAACCTCAGGCATGCACACAGCCTCTCTGAGCCTTGGTTCCTCCTCTGAAACTTATGAACTGCAGTGTTAGATGGGCGCTCTGGATTAGGATAGGCTGACTGGAGCCTATGGGAGTGAAGCCTGCCCTTGGCACGCTGATGATGCTGGGGGACACTCCCATGCCTCCCAGGAGCGGTCGAGCTGTCCCGGCGCCACCCGATGGCGTCCTGGCTGTGTGCCATGCTGCATTGCTTCGGGAGCTACATCCTGGCTGACCTACTCCTCGGGGGAGCCGCTCATCGATTACTTCAGCAACAACTCCAGCATCCTGCTGGCCTCAGCTGTCTGGTAAGCCACGCTGGGCACGGGAGAGCAGAGCCAGGTGTGGGAAGGAACAATCTGGGCACCAGGGAGGCGACACGATGGAGGCATTGGAATGCACCAGCAATAGCCTTCACGGTGGCCCTGAACCAACACTGGTCTAGGCTCAGCACGTTGGGGGAGGGGGGGTCTGACGCAGCCACAACTCCCTACTCCCATCCTTCATGGTCTGCTCATCCCCTGGCACTCAGCATTCTCTCCCCAAAAGGTACTTGATTTTCTTCTGCCCCCTGGACCTCTTCTACAAGTGTGTCTGCTTCTTGCCTGTGAAACTCATCTTCGTGGCCATGAAGGAGGTGGTGCGAGTCCGCAAGATCGCGGTGGGCATCCATCACGCCCATCACCACTACCACCACGGGTGGTTCGTCATGATTGCGACCGGGTGGGTCAAAGGTAAATAGGATGATGACAATGAAAAATCGCCCCAGTGGAGAACTGTTGGTTCAGTGGTACTACCAGGCACCCCCCGCTGGGAAAGCCATTGCTCCAAGCAAAGGAGTGTAAATGTTGGAGTAGGTGTCCTTGGCCAGGCTGGTCTCGAACTCCTGACCTTGTGACCCACCCTCCTCGGCCTCCCAAAGTGCTGGGATTACAGGAGTGAGCCACCGTGCCCGGCCTTGGAGACAATTTCTTTTGTTGCAGCTGGAGACAAGTGTGCTACTGGCATCTCGTGGGTGGAGGCCAGCGGTGCTGTTTGACATCTTACAATCCACCGGGCAGCCCCCACCACAAAGAATGACTCAGCCCCACATGTCAGTAGTGCTGCAAGTGAGAAACCCTGCTCTGGCAACAGACTTTTGTCTGTTGACAGGGGTACTGTCCTAGGTACCCCTGACAGTAACATTTCCGAAGAACCTTCCCACTTACCCTAAAGGTATTGGGAGGTTTGGATGGTGAAACTCTGTCTCTACTAAAAATACAAAAATTAGCCAGGCACGGTGGCATGCACCTGTAATCCCAGCTGCTTGGGAGGCTGAGGCAGAAGAATCGCTTGAACCCAGGAGGCAGAAGTTGCAGTGAGCCGAGATCGTGCCGTTGCACTCCAGCCTGGGCGACAGAGTGAGACTCCCTCTCAAAAAAAAAAAAAAAAGAAAGAAACAAATTGTCTCCAGACATTGCCAAACACCTCCTAGGGAGCAAAATTGCTGTGGGTAAGAACTCCTTCTTCTCTAGAGCTCTGGCTGTAGGAGTTCTTAACTTTTGTGGACCATAGCCCTTTTGTCAGCCCAGTGAAGCCTATAGACCCTTTTGTGTGCAGAAGCTAGAGCTGGACGTGGCGGCTTAATACCTGTAGTCCTAACTACTCAGGAGGCTGAGGTGTGGCAAGTACTAGAGCCAAAAAAAAAAAAAAGGAGGCTGAGGTGGAGGGATCACTTGAACCTAGGAGTTGAGGATTACAGTGAGCTATGATTGCACCACTGCACTCCAGGTCGGCAACAGAGCAAGAGCCTGTCTCTAAAAAATTAACATTAGAAGAATAAAGTAATAATGAAAATATTATTAGAAATAAAGAATGTTTTGGCCGGGTGTGGTGGCTCAAGCCCGTAGTCCCAGCACTTTGGGAGGCCGAGGCAGGTGGATGATGAGGTCAGGAGTTTGAGAGCAGCCTGACCAACATGGTGAAACTCCGTCTCTACTAAAAACACAAAATTAGCTGTGCGTGGTGCTGTGTGCCTGTAATCCCAGCTACTCGGGAGGCTGAGGCAGGAGAATCGCTTGAAGCCGGGAGGCGGAGGTTGCGGTGAGCTGAGAGTATGCCATTGCACTCCAGCCTGGGCGACAGAGCGAGACTCTGTCTCAAAAAAATAAAGAACGTTTTATAATGTTAAAAGAGCCAATACACCAGGAAGATATAGCACCTATAAACATATATGCATCTAGAGACAGAGCAGCAAAATACATGAAAAGAGATAATTCAACATTAAAAGTTGGAGAAGTGGGCCAAGGAGTAACAGGAAAGCAGGTAAAGAAGGCCTGAGTAAGTGCCGAAAACCACTGGGCCTTTATCCTCGCTTCCTGCCTACAAGATATGGGTACCCACAAAGTGCCAGGATATAGAATCACCATCCATTGAGCCATGGTGTCCTCAGTTATTCCTTGCTGTGGGGGGTCAACCTGTGCATTATACAGTGGTGAGCCACCTCCCTGGCCTTCACTCACTGAATGCCAGTAGTGCTCCCTCCCCCAACTGTGACAACTCAAAAGTGTTTCTCAACATTGCCAGATGCTTCCTTGGGAGCAAAATGGCCCCAGATGCGATTCCCTGGTCCAGTAGTACATATCAGCCACCCCAGGTGGTGCTGCAGTTCCTGGAGTGGATGTCCAAGTGTCTTTAACCAATACATTTAGGGTAAATGGGAAGATTCTTCCAGAAATTTAACCATTCTACATTTGAATCTCCTATTGTCTCTCCAGGAACCTTTTACTACTGAGCAGATTCCCCAGGGGTATAGTCTCTCTCCTAGAGTATGGATGGTTTGAGGAAGATTGAGAACTTGGAGTCTTGAGGAGGAGAGAGACTGGGGATGGGGGCTGCCTTGGAAGCCTCATGTATAGCTTGGGGTCCTGGATTAGGGGCATCAAGACAGGCAACCCTAGGTTAAAGACCTGCCTTGCAGGTGGGGGACATGACTGATTCCTTCAGGTGGCTTTTGCTCTGAATTTGCCATGTGACCCTCAGCAAGGCTTTGGCCTCTCTGAGCCTCAGTTTCCCCACCTGCAGCTGATGGTCATACACCTCCAGGCTCAGTGTCCCTCTAGAGAAGACTTCGGGAGTGGAGAGACTGCTTCCTTGGGAATTCAACTAAGAGGAAAAGGAGACCTGGGGGTGGCGAGCTTATTCAGAAGCCTCCTGTCCTGTAGGTTCTGGTGTTGCCCTCATGTCCAACTTTGAGCAGCTGCTCCGAGGGGTCTGGAAGCCAGAGACCAACGAGATCCTGCATATGTCTTTGTGAGTATCCCACCCCACCTCTCCCTCCATCCTTCCTGTATGTCTGGGTGCCTGACCCTGACTTGGATGCTACTGATAACTTAGAGAGGCCTCAGCCCTTGACTTTGCCTTTCAGAGTGGCTGGGGAAGCTCAAAGCAGAGCCATAGCTCTGCTCCGTGTGGAGGTTGGGGAGGGCAGAGCTGCAGCAGGAGGCTATGCCTGATTGGAGTTTTGAAGGGTGAGCAGGAATTCACTGGCCAAGGAGGAGCCTCCCAACAGAGGCCAGCCTCTCTGCCAACTGTCAAATCACAGAAGAGCAGCAATGCTGCCAGGTATGCAGGGTCAGGGTATAGCACATGGGGTATGCAGTGTGCATTGGGAGCATATCTGGAGGTAAGTGGGCAAGGCCAGATGGCAGCATCCAAGACCCCACATTATATTTAGCTTAATGCTTTTTTTTTTTTTTTTTTTTTTTTTGAGATGGAGTCTTGCTCTGTTGCTCAGGCTGGAGTACGCTGGCATGATCTCAGCTCACTGCAACCTCCTCCACCTCTCAGGTTCAAGAGATTCTTGTGCCTCAGCCTCCTGAGTAGCTGGGATTATAGGCACCTGCCACCACGCCCAGCTAATTTTTGTATTTTGAGTAGAGATGGGGTTTCACCATGTTGGTCAGGCTAGTCTGGAACTCATGACCTCAAGTGATCTGCCTACCTCGGCCTCCCAAAGTGCTGGGATTACAGGCATGAGCCACCCACACAGCCAGCACAGTGCATTTTTAAAAGACCTCATGGGGGGTCTGGGCGTGGTGGCTCACACCTGTAATCCCAGCACTGTGGGAGGCTGAGATAGGAGGATTACTCAAGGCCAGGAGTTCGAGACCAGCCTGTGCAACATAGCAAGACTCCATCTCTACAAAAAAAAAAAAAACCTTAAAAATTAAGCAGGGACAGTGGCACATAACTCATAGTCTTAGCTACTTGGGGGGCTGAGGTGGGAGAATCGCTTGAGCCCCCGGAGTTTGAAGTTACAGTGAGCCATGATCAGACCACTGCACTCCAGCCTGGATAGCGAGACCCTGTCTCTTTTTTTTTTTTTTGTATAATACTGCCCATCACTGATACTTTTTTTTTTAATTAAAAAAAATTTTTTTTATTGGTGCCATCACTCAGAATTTTTTTTTTTTTTTATATATGGAGTCTGGCTCTGTCGCCCAGGCTGGAGTGCAGTGGTGCAGTCTCAGCTCACTGTAACGTCCACCTACCAGGTTCAAGCGCTTCTCCTGCCTCAGCCTCCTGAGTAGCTGGGGTTACAGGCGCCCACCACCACACCCGGCTAATTTTTGTATTTTTAGTAGAGATGGGGTTTCACCATGTTGGTCAGGCTGGTGTCGAACTCCTGACCTCATGATCCACCCGCCTTGGCCTTCCAAAGTGTTGGGATTACAGGTGTGAGCCACCGTGCCTGGCCGTGAGACCCTGTCTCTAAAAAATAAATAAATAAAATAAAATCAGCAGGGGTTGGCTGAGCATGGTGGCTCACACCTGTAACCCCAACACTTTGGGAGGCTGAGGCAGGTGGATTACTTGAGGTCAGGAGTTGGAAACCAGCCTGGCCAACATGGCGAAACCCCATCTCTACTAAAAATATAAAAATTAGCTGGGCGTGCTGGTGGGTACCTGTAATCTCAGCTACTCAGGAGGCTGAGGCAGAAGAATTGCTGGAACCTGGGAGGCAGAGGTTGCAGTGAGCTGAGATCGTGCCACTGCACTCCAGCCTGAGTGACAGAGCAAGACTCCGACACATACACAAACAAGAAATCAGCAGGGATCAAATGCGCATGGGGCAGACCACAGGAGAGAAAAGGTGCAAACACCCAGTTTTTCTGTCCCAGTGCAATCACGTGGACAGGACTTAGTTCTCCCAGCAGCAATGTGTGACAACATGCATGGCGTACTGCCAACCAGGGAAGCTCTTCTGAGCCTGGTTACCCAGGGTTTTTATGGAGGCTCAGAGCTAGCTAACCACCTGTGTGGCTGACCTCAGTCTTCAGGCCCTCTAGAGGTCCAGCTGAGGCTGCATGACCCAGGACCCCCACCATAAATTACGTTGTTACTACCTGATGTGACCCAAGGCTCCCAGGCAAACGAAGACAGTCTTATCAGGCAGGACACCCCAGGGGTTTAGAGGGCATATTCCAGGAGCTGGACAGAGGCCAGCCCTTTCCTTGGAGTAGGTTAACCCGTCATGCGTAGGGTGACACCACCTCATCCTCCCACCTTATGATCAGGAGAAGCTGTGGCCAGGCACAGTAGCTCACTCCCATAATCCCAGCACTTTGGGAGGCCAAGAGGATCCCTTGAGGTCAGGAGTTCGAGACCAGCTAGGCCAACATGATGAAACCCCGTCTCTACTAAAAATACAAAAATTAGCCAGGCATGGTGGTGCACGCCTGGTAATCCCAGCTACTCAGGAGGCTGAGGTAGGAGAATACTTGAACCCAAGAGGCCGAGGTGGCAGGGAGCCGAGATCGCACCACTCTACTCCAGCCTGGGTGACAGAGCGAGACTCCATCTCAAAAGAAAGAGAAAAGGGAGAAGCTGGGATGGGAGCTGGTGCCAGGGCAGTGGGGTATGGGTCAGAGTTAATGAAGACCTGAGCCATGCAGGCACCTGCCAGTAATAATAGCTGCTCCCTCCAGCCCCACCAAGGCCAGCCTGTATGGAGCCATCCTCTTCACCCTCCAGCAGACCCGCTGGCTCCCAGTGTCCAAAGCCACCCTCATCTTCATCTTCACCATGTTCATGGTGTCCTGTAAGGTAAGCCTTTTCTTCCTGCTGCCTTATTGCCTTGACCAATGCCCCCTGCCCCGACCCCACACCCTGCCACCTCCAGGATGGGGGTGGGGGAGATTGGATACTCCTAGCCTTATGTGGCTGGGACAGGGCAGCCCAGAGAGGGGACATGCTTGCCAGTAGCTTGCTGGGAAGAGGGTCCTTAAAAGGCAGCATCCAGCAGCCAGGACACCGGTGAGGGGGAACAGGCCTTCTGTGCAAAGGGCCCAGCCTGAGCAAAAGTCAAGGTGGGCCCAGTCCCTTGGGTACAGAGACCAGAGGGACAAGAAGCTGAAATGGCAACATCAGGTAGCCAGGAACTCGGTTGGACCAGGAATAGTTCTAGTCTTGACAGTCGTGCCTTGAGTTGACATCACCCCACCCAGGAGGGGTCTTCAGGGGCTGGGCTCTCTCCCTCTGCATGAAGACCCCAGGTCAGGACTGTGTCTTCCCTGGGCGAGGACTCTAAGGCTGTCAAAAGGGAGTGAGCATGCGTCTCCTTGCATTAGGGAAAAAGGGAGAGGCAAGCAGATCACTTGAGGCCAGGAGTTCAAGACCAGCCTGGGCAACATGGCGAAACCCTGTCTCTCCTAAAAATACAAAAATTAGCCAGGCATGGTGGCGCATGCCTGTAATCCCAGCTACTCAGGAGGCTGAGGCAGGAGAATCACTTGAACCCGGGAGGTGGAGGTTGCAGTGAGCCAAGATTGCACCCCTGTACTCCAGCCTAGGCAACAGAGTGAGACTCTGTCTCAAAAACAAACAGGCAAGCAAAATACAAATACAAAAATTAACCAGGTATGGGTGGCGCATGCCTGTAATCCCAGCTACTTGGGTGGCTGAGGCACGAGAATTGCTTGAATCCAGGAGGCAGAGGCTGCAGTGACCTGAGATCAGGCCATTGCACTCCAGGTTGGGCAACAGAGTGAGAGATCCTGTCTCCAAAAGAGAAAAACGAAAGAAATGTATTTCTTACAATTCTGGAGGCTGAGAAGTCCAAGATCGGGGTGCTAGCCTGGTCAGGTTCTGATGAGGGCCCTCTTTCCTGGTTGCAGACAGGCAACATCTCACTGTGTCCTCACATGTGGAAGGGACTGGTTAGCTCTCCTGGGCCTCCTTATAAGGGCACTAATCTCATTCCTGAAGGCCCCACCCTCATGATCTAATCACCCCCCAAAGGCCTCACCTCCTAATACCATCACCTTGGTGATAGGTTTCAACACATGAATTTGGGAGGACACAGACCTTCAGACTAGCACTTAGCATGGCTTTCCTCTGAGCCCAGGTGTAGTGGGGAATTCTGGGGGATGGGTGACCAGCAGTCCCAGCGTGCTTGGAACTTTCCAGGGGTCAACATTGAAGTCTGGCATCCTGGGAAACCCAGGATGGTTGTCCATTGTCCTGGGGGATGCATGCAGCTAGAGGGCTGGGTCTGGGCTACCTCCAACTTTGACTTTGCTGGCGTTCTCTCCCCTCTTCTCCCCACCCTGCCATCCCCTGCTTGCTTTCTTCCTTGGTCTCCCTGTGTCTCTGGCTGTCCCGCTGGCCACCCCACCTCAGGTGTTCCTGACGGCCACCCACTCACACAGCTCTCCCTTTGATGCACTGGAGGGCTACATCTGCCCCGTGCTGTTCGGTGCAGCCTGCGGAGGTGATCACCACCATGACAACCATGGCGGGTCCCACGGCGGTGGTGGGCCAGGACCCCAGCATTCGACCATGCCCGCCAAGTCCAAGGAGGAGTTGAGCGAGGGCTCCAGGAAGAAGAAGACCAAGAAGGCAGATTAGGGGGTGGCCCAAGGAGCACCAGGGAGAGAACCTGGACCCAGGACCCTCTGAGATGGGACGCTTCCTGTGCTCAGATCTATCCTTTCCTGGCCTTGAATTCCCCATCTGCAAATCAGGGTCATTGGCTTATCCTCCAGGGCTGATGTGGGGGTTGAGATATGAAGAGGAAGGTGAAGAACTTTTGTAGAAATCGGGGTTCCCTCTCTCTGTCTGCCAGGACCCCAGAGAGTCACAGCTTTTGGAGGAGTTCACAGAATCCTGGCAGCAGCTCCAGCCAGAAAGCCTGATCGGCAGTGATATTCTTAGTTCTATTTTTCCTTCTTTAAAATTGCATCTTGGCCAGGCACAGTGGCTCATGCCTGTAATCATAGCACTTTGGGAGGCCGAGGCAGGTAGATCACCTGAGATCAGGAGTTCAAGACCAGCCTGGCCAACATGGTGAAAGCGTGTCTCTACTAAAAACATAAAAATTAGCCAGGCATGGTGGTGCGTGCCTGTAATCCCAGGTACTCGGGACGCTGAGGCAGGAGAATCGCTTGAATCTGGGAGGTGGAGGTTGCAGTGAGCTGAGATTGCACCACTGCACGCCAGCCTGAATGATGGAACGAGACCCTGTCTCAAAAAAAAAAAAAAAATGAATCTTAACTCCTGAAGAACTTCAAGCCATGTTGAGATTAATTCATTTGATGGACATTTTCTGAGTACCTGTGAGCCAGGTGCTGCCATTTCAAAGTCTCTTCTTACCAAGCTCCTCAGTGGCTAGACCTCGCATGCCCAGCAGTCCCCGACTCTTGCTGGGCGTCCCTGAGCAAGTTGCCTTCCTTCTCTGAGCTTTGCGCTCTCCATCTGTATAGT
Source organism: Ateles fusciceps (assembly GCA_036589455.1). Taxonomy (NCBI): domain Eukaryota; kingdom Metazoa; phylum Chordata; class Mammalia; order Primates; family Atelidae; genus Ateles; species Ateles fusciceps. The sequence continues at coordinate 12,082,339 of JAZHEH010001828.1, read as the reverse complement.
GGAGACCCTTGGCTCCCCCTCTGTATAGAAGGGCTGATGTGAAGCTGCAGTGGAAAAAGGCTCACATGCTCCTAAGCCTCGTGCAGTCAGGAGGGGAGACCAGGACGGGTGGAAATTACGATTGCAAATGGCTTTGCATTTTAGATCATTCGTGTGTGTGGATCAGAGAAACTGACAAGTTCCCTGGCATAAAGGAAGCCCTCCGTAGACAGGCCTAGGGCAGGCTTGAGAGATCAGACGGTGTGAAAGGCTTGTGATCTCAGGCTCCCCGTAAACCAAGAAATGGAGCCAGCTGGGTGGTGTTCCACGATCCAGCTCTATCGAGGGGCTCTGAGTGTGCACAGTTGCGACCTGGAAGTATCAGGTTTCCCTCAGGCCAGAGTCCACTGTCACTCATTCAGTCATTCAGCAAACATACAGTTGCTTACCTGCTCTGTGCTCAGCCTTGAGCTGCTGCTGGGCGGGCCAGGAACCTGCTTCGGGGTGAGCGAGGTGGATGATATAGCTGAAGGTTCCTTTCTGACCATCTCAGCCTAGGTCACCAGGATGTCTGAGAGGGTTGGGTGCATGGGATGGGCATGGGCAGTCTCAGGCGAGGTTTGGGCCCAGACCAAGTTGGAGTCCCAGATGTTGCCAGGCTGTTGGAAAAGTGCCTTGTCCCTGTGATGCCTGGGAGTTGGGTGGGTCCTGGAGAGGTGAGGCCCCAGTTTCATCCTCTTGCTTGTCCACCGCAGCTCAGCGTGGAGGGGCAGCCAATAAAATCATTGTGAATAAACCCTCATGGCTTGTCTGCTTTATGCCTGGGATTTTTTTTTTTTTTTTTTTTTTTTGGTTTTGGTTTTGAGATAGAGTCTCAAAGGAGGGGGACTGCTTTGCAGAAGGAAGCAAAGCAGGGGATGGCAGGGTGGGGAAAACAGGAGAGACTGTCAACAAAGTCAAGGCTGGAGGTAGCCCAGACCCAGCCCTCTAGTCGCCTAGGCTGGAGTGCAGTGGCTTGATCTTGGCTCACTGCAACCTCTGCCTCCCAGGTTCAAGCGATTCTCCTGCCTCAGTCTCCTGAGTAGCCAGGATTACAGGTACCTGCCACGACGCCCAGCTAATTTTTGTATTTTTAGTAGAGGCGGGTTTTCACCATGTTGGCCAGCCTGGTCTCGAACTCATGACCTCAAATGTTCCACCCACCTCGGCCTCCCAAAGGGCGGGAATTACAAGCATGAGCCACTGCGCTAGCTGTAAGGGTTATTGTCGAGTTTAAAATGAGGAAACTGAGACCAGCATAGGAAAATTAAATGCCAATTTATTAAGCTCCCGGGAGAGGTTCTGTGGTCGGGGAAGAGGGGGACAGAGAAGTCGCGCTTGACTCCTCTTGGGTGTGGGGTTTATAGGGAGTGAAGGCGTTTTGATTGGCTGTGGAGAAACAGGATGTGGACAGCGCAAGCTGCTGTTGGTAGGTAGGCGGGATTTCTGGTGATCGGGCGCCCAGGGGGGAGTGGGACCCGGACGGAGCAAAAGGCTATTGGGCAGGTTTTGGCGGGGCTTCTTTAAACTTTGGTGGGGTTTTCCAACGGCTGGCTAGGTGCCGGGTGCAGAATTTAGTGTTGAGTGCAGATTTTGGTGCGGAGTGCAGAGCCGGATGTGGAGTGCAGAGCCAGGTGTCGAGTGCAGAGCCGGTGTCGAGTGCAGAGGTGGGTGTGTCTGGCCTCCTGGCGAGGCGACCGGCCTTACACTAGCCACATGCCAGGGACTGGCCTCAAGGTACGGGGACAGCCAGGCCCAGTGGCTCAGGCCTGTAATCCGAACACTCTGGGAATCAGAGGGGGTGGTGGATCACCTGAGGTCAGGAGTTTGAGACCAGGTTGGCCAACATGATGAAACCTCGTCTCTACTAAAAATACAAAAAAAGTGGCTGGGCTTGGTGGTGCACACCTGTAATCCCAGCTACTCGGTAGGCTGAGGCAGGAGTGATCCTTCTACCTCAGCTCCCCAAGTAGCTGGGACTACAGGTGCGTGCCACCATGTCTGGCTGTTTTTTGTATTTTTTGTAGAATTGGGGCCGTGCTGTGTTGCCTAGACTGGCCTTGAACTCCAGCTTCCCACAGTGCTGGGATTATAGGCATAAGCCACCATGCCTAGTCAGATACACATCTTCAGCCATGAGAAGAATGCAACGGAAAACCACAATGAGCCGTCACTTCACGTCCAACAAAATGGCTAAAATTAAAATGTCAGTATGGTCACTTTAGTGTTGGCAGGGACGTGGAGCAATTGGTACTCTCTTATACTTTGGTAGGAAGGCTGAAAAGGTGCAACCACTTTGGAAGATAATTTGGCAGGTTTTATTTTAAGTTAAACATAGGGGTGGGGTATGGTGGCTCACACCTGTAGTTCAAGCACTTTGGGAGGGTGAGGTGGGCAGATTGCTTGAGATCAGGAGTTTGAGACCAGACTGGCCAACATGGTGAAACCCTGTCTCTACTACAAATACAAAAAATTATCCGGGCGTGGTGGTGCGCACCTATAATCCCAGCTGCTCGGAGGCTGAGGCAGGAGAATTGTTTGAACCTGGGAGGCGGAGGTTGCAGTGAGCCAAGATCGCACTGCTGCACTCTAGCCTGGGTGACAGAACAAGATTCTATCTCAAAAAACAAAACAAAACAAAAAGAAGAAACAAAAAACCTAACGTAAGTTAAATATAGGCTGGTCATGTCAACTCACACCTATAATCCCAGTGCTTTGGGAGGTGCAGGAGGGAGGACTGTTTGAGCCCAGGAAGCTGAGGCTGCAGTGAGCTGTGATGATGCCAGTGTACTGAAGCATGGGCGACAGAGCAAGACCCTGTCTTTAAAAAAAACAAGAAAAAGCCAGGCGCGGTGCCTCATGCCTGTAATTCCAGCACTTTGGGAAGCCAAGGCCAGAGGATCCCTTGAGCTAAGGAGTTCATGACCAGCCTGGCCAACACAGTGAGGCCAGGTCTCTAAAAAAGAATTTTTTTAAATTAGCCAGGTGTGGTGGTGTGTGCCTGTAATCCCAGCTACTCGGGAGGCAGAGCTGGGAGGATCACTTGAGCCCAGGAGTTCAAGGCTGCAATGAGCTGAGATCGCACCATTCCACTCCAGCATAGATGACAGAGTGATACTCTGTCCCATAAATAAATAATAGGCTGCAAGCACATACTCCAGACAGAGTGGCTTAAGCCACAGACATTTACTTTTCCATAATTCTTGAGGCTGGAAGTTTGACATCAAGGTGTCAGTTTTTTTTTTTTTTTTTGAGGCCTCTCTGCTTGGCTGGCAGATGGCCGATTTCTCTGTCCTCGTGGTCTTCCCTCTGTGTATAATCTACTCTGCTCATGAGGACACCAGTAAATTAGATCAGGACCCACCTATAGACTTTTTAAACTTAATTATCTCTCTCACTTTTTTTTTTTAAGATGGAGTCTGGCTTTGTTGCCCAGGCAGAACTTTGTGGGTAAATTCTACCTTAATCTAGAAAGAAAAGGAAAAAGAGAGCAACCTTTGGGATTTCCCAAATCTGTTCAAATTCTGGCTTTTTTTTTTTTTTTTTTTGACAGAGTCTTGCTCTGTTGCACAGGCTGGAGTGCAGTGGTGCCATCTTGGCTCACTTCAACCTCTGCCTCCCAGGTTCAAGTGATTTTCCCGCCTCAGCCTCCTGAGTACCTGGGATTACAGGGGAGCGCTACATGCCTGGCTAATTTTTGTATTTTTAGTAGAGACAGGGTTTCACCTGTTAGCCAGGCTGGTCTTGAACTTCTGACCTTAGGTGATCCACCCACCTCAGTCTCCCTAAGTGCTGGGATTACAGGTGCGAGCCACCACGCCCAGCCAAATCCTAGCTCTTAATCTCTGAGACACGTAGTGTTGGGCAAGTAACCCCCCCTTCTCCGAGCCTCAGTTTCCTCTTAGGACGGCTAGGAGGAGTGACTGGAAAGTCCTTGGCACAAAGTGAGGTCTGGAGTTGGGACAAAAGCCGCTTCTGTCAAAGTGCTCGCAGAGCCCCCCTGGTAGGGTTCATCTAGCACCTGGTGGGTGTTGGAGATAAATTGGCTCCCTGCCTTCTGGCATGACTGTTCTGAGATCTCATTTTCCAAGAGAACAGATTGTACCAAAATAGCCTCCCAGCCTGTTCTGGGAAGGGGGGAGGCGCAAGCCACCGGCCAGGCGGGGGATGATTGGCGGGGCAGCCTGGGGGTTTTGTCCCAGTGTGGGTGTGAGAACTCCCAGGATCTGCTCTAAAGTCCAGGCTAATTTTAGCTGCAGGAGTTAACGCTCAGTAACTTCCTCCCTCTTGGCTTGAGAAAGTTTCTTTTTATCCTTTTTTAAAAACTGGGTAAAATACACAACATAAAACTTATCTTTTTTTTGTTTTTGAGACAGTCTCACTCTGTTGCCCAGACTGAAGTGCAGTGGTGCCATCTCGGCTCATTGCAGCCTTGACCCCCTGGGCTCAATCCATCCTCCCACCTCAGCCTTCCAGATAGTTGAGACTACAGACATGCACCACCATGCCTAGCTAATTTTTTGTATTTTTAGAAAAAACAGGGTTTTGCCATGTTGCCCAGGCTGGTCTCAAGCTCCCGAGCTCAAGCAATCCACCCACGTTGGCTTCCCAAAGTGCTGGGATTACAGGTGTGAGCCACCACACCCGTTCTAAATTTATTAGCCACTTTTTTTTTTCTTTTTTTTTTCTGAGAAGGAGTCTCTCTCTGTCTCCCCAGGCTGGAGTGCAGTGGTGCGATCTCAGATCACTGCAACCTCCACCTCCCAGGTTCAAGAAATTATCCTGCCTCAGCCTCCTTGAGTAGCTAGCATTACAGGTGTGTGCCACTACGCCCAGATAATTTTTTTCTATTTTTAGTAGAAACGGGGGTTTCACCATGTTGGCCAGGCTGATCTCGAACTTCTGACTTCAAGTGCTGGGATTACAGGTGTAAGCCACCACACCCAGCCATAAGCAGGTATTTTATATATAATACATCCTCAAAATGGTTCGTTACTCTCATTTTATGGAAAATAAATGAGGCAGGATGCTAAGATGTGTTGACTTCAGTCACCTATTACTGACAGTGGATCAGAATTGAAATCCAGGCCTGGCATCATGGCTCATGCCTATAATCCCAGCACTTTGGGAAGCTGAGGCAGGCAGATCACCTGAGGTCAGGAGTTCAAGACCAGCCTGGCCAACATGGCGAAACCCTATCTCTACTAAAAATGCAAAAAATCAGCCGGGCATGGTAGCGCATGCCTGTAATCCCAGCTACTCAGGAGACTGAGGCAGGAGAATCACTTGAGCCTGAGAGGTGGAGGTTGCAATGAGCCGAGATCGTGCCACTGCACTCCAGCCTGGGTGACAGAGTGAGTGAGACTCCATCTCAAAAAAAAAAAAAAAAGAAAAAAGAATTGAAATCTAGTCCCATCTCATTCTAAAGCTACGCTTTTTCTTGTACATTTCATGTCTCTGATTCTCTTTTGGGATGTGTAAGATACACACATGGGAAGAATTCAGCATTACCTTTGACACTGAGCAGGCGTCAGCAAATAATACCCAGAGTAGGTATTAGCAAAGGCAAGTTCTCATCCTGCTTTCCTGGTTCCCGGATCATCGTACGGTGACCACAGACATGGGTGCTATGATTGCGTCTACACTGTGCTTTCTTGTTAGCACCTGCCTGAAGGCATCTAGGGGAAACTCCCAGCTCAATTAGTGGAGGAAATTGAGGTCACTGAAGTCAGCTGAGAGGTGAAAGTGCACAAAGACAGATGTAGGCAGGCCTGAGAGTGAGCTCTGGTTTTGCTACTAACTTGCCATGTGATGTGACCTTTGGTGAATCCTTTCTAGCTAACTGAAAATGTTGAACTAGGCTGGACCTGGTGGCTCATGCCTGTCATCCCAGCACTTTGGGAGGCCAAGGTGGGCAGATCACCTGAGGTCAGGAGTTCAAGACCAGCCTGGCCAACACAGCAAAACCCTGTCTCTGCTAAAAATACAAAAATTAGCTGGGTGTGGTGGCGGGCACCTGTAATCCCAGCTACTTGGGAGGCTGAGGCAGGAGAATTGCTTAAACCTGGGAGTCAGAGATTGCAGTGAGCCGGGATCAAGCCACTGCACTTCAGCCTGGGCAAAAGAGCAAGACTCTGCCTCAATTAAAAAAAAAAAAAGAAAATGTTGAAACTAGGTCAAGGGTGGGTAAACCATGGTCCACAGGCCAAATCTGGCCCCTACCTGTGTTTTTAAATAAAGTTTTCTTTGCACACAGCCATGCTCATTTGTTTACTTATCGCCTATAGAGGGTTTGTTTTTGTTTTTGTTTTTTGTTTTTGAGACGGAGTTTCACTCTTGTTGCCCAGGCTGTAGTGCAATGGTGTGATCTCGGCTCTACCTCCGCCTCCCAGGTTCAAGCGATTCTCCTGCCTCAGCTTCTCAAGTAGCTGGGATTGCAGGCACCTGCCACCACTCCCGGCTAATTTTTGTAGTTTTAGTAGAGATGGGGTTTTCGCCATGTTGGCCAGGCTGGTCTCAAACTCCTGACCTCAAGTGATCCATCCACCTCGGCCTCCCAAAGCGCTGGGATTACAGGCGTGAGCCACTGCGCCCGGTACCTATAGTGGTTTTTGTGCTACAACAGCAGAGTTGAGTGTTTTCAACAGACAACCTTACCTGCACAGCTGAAAATACTCTCTTCTCTGGCCCTTTGCAGAAAATGTTGGCCAACCCCTGGACTGGATCATGCTGAAGATCTCTTCCAACCCTACTTATCTGATAATTCATAGAAGAAATGTACATTGCAATTTACTAGGTAAAAAGCAAGAGAAATTTATCAAACTCTGAGCTGCACAAACAGCATCTCACCATCCTTCAAATGTCCATGTTTCCTCAATAGAAACTGACCATGGGGCTGGGTGCAGTGGCTCATGCCTATAATCCCAGCACTTTGGGAGGCTGAAGTGGGAGGATCACTGGAGGCCAGAAGTTCGGGCCAGCCTGGCCAAATGGCAAAACTCCACTCTATTAAAAATACAAAAATTAGGGGGAGTGGTAGCGGGGAAAAAAAAAAAAATTAGCTAGGCGTGGTTGCACCTGTGTGTAGTCCCAGCCACTTGGGAGGCTAAGGCACGAGAATCGCTTGAACACGGGAGGTGGAGGTTGCAGTGAGCTGAGATCATGCCACTGCACTCCAGCCTGAATGAGACAGTGAGACTCTGTCTCAAAAAACAACAGGGCCGGGTGGTGTGGCTCATGCCTGTTATCCCAGCACTTTGGGAGGCTGAGGCGGGCAGATCACCTGAGGTCAGGAGTTCAAGATCAGCCTGGCCAACATGGTGAAACCCTGTCTCTACTAAAAATACAAAATTAGCTGGGCATGGTGGCATGGAACCTGTAATCCCAGCTACACAGGAGGCTGAGGCAGGAGAATCGCTTGAACACAGGAGGTGGAGGTTGCAGTGAGCCAAGATCTCGGCACTGCACTCCAGCCTGGGTGACAGAGTGAGATTCTGTCTCAAAACAACAACATTCGTCTGAGACCAGGCATAGGTGACTCACGCCTGTAATCCCAACATTTAGGGAGGCTAAGGTGGGAGGATCGCTTGAGTCCAGGAGTTTTGAGACCAGCGTGGGCAACATAGTAAGACCCCATCTCTACAAAAAATTTAAAAATTAGCCAGGTGTAGTGGTATGCACCTGAAGTCCCAGCTACTATGGGAGACTGAGGCGGGAGGATCACTTGAGCCCAGGAAGCTGAGACTGCAGTGAGCTGTGTTCATGCTGCTGCACTCAAGCATGGGTGACAGGAAAGCCTGTGTCAAAAAAAAATTCAATAAATAAATCTCGATATTTTATTCATGATGTAGTTTCTGCATTCATTTTAATTTTTAAAAATAATTATTAGGCATGGTGGCTCATGCCTGTAGTCCCAGCACTTTGGGAGGCCAGGGTGGGAAGATCACTTAAGGCCTGGAGTTCAAGACCAGCCTGGACAACATAGCGAGGTCCCCATCTCTACCAAAAATTAAAAATTAAAAAAATTAGCCAGGCATGGTGGTGTGCACCTATAGTTGTAACTGCTCTGGAGGCTGAGGTGGGAAGGTTGCTTGAGCCCAGGAGTTCAAGGCTGCAGTGAGCTATGATTGTGCCACTGCACTCCAGCCTGGGTGACACAAGTGAGAGCTTGTCTCTAAAAATAGTAATAATTTAAAAAACGTATTTAAGGCCGGGCGTGGTGGCTCACTCCTGTAGTCCCAGCACTTTAGGAGGCCAAAGCCGGTGGGTCACATGAGATCAGGAGTTTGAGACCACCGTGACCAACATGGTGAAACCGTGTCTCTACTAAAAAAAAAAAAAAAAAAAAAAACAAAATCAGCCGGGCGTGGTGGCGCGCGCCTGTAGTCCCAGCTACTCAGGAAGCTGAGGCAGGAGACTCGCTTGAACCCAGGAGGCGGAGGTTGGAGTGAGCCGAGATCGCGCCATTGCACTCCAGTCTGGGCAACAAGAGTGACACTCCGTCTCAAAATAAATACATAAATAAATAAAAATTAAAATGTATTTAAATATTATGTATTATATTGACACAATAAAAAATTAGAAAAAATATTCTTCATCGTTGTTGCTTTTTTCTGCTTTTTACGGTTCTCCCCCAATGTTGCTCCCTGTCCAGCGTCTCTTCCTCCACTCCGTCCTGGGTTCAAAGCTGATTCTGGTCATTCGTGTAATGGCCTCCAGGGGGCGCTGCTTCCCCACTCATGCGCAGCCAGGGCTCCCTCCTCAGTTTAATTGGATTAACATCTCCCAGCTCAGATTCCTCTTCTGCGAAGTAGGATTTACGTATGTATGTATGTATGTATGTATTTATTATTTTTGAGACAGAGTCTTGCTCTGTCGTCCAGGCTGCAGAGCAGTGGCACGATCTTGGCTCACTGCAACCTCCGCCTCCTGAGTTCCAGTGATTCTCCTGCCTCAGGCTCCCAAGTAGCTGGGGTTACAGGTGCCTGCCACCACGCCCAGATAATTTTTGTATTTTCAGTAGAAATGGGGTTTCACCATGTTGGCCAGGCTGGTCTCGAACTCCTGACCTCAGGTGATCCACCGGCTTCAGCATCCCAAAGTGCTGGGATTACAGGTGTGAGCCCTTGCGTCCGGCCAAAAGTGGGTTTATAATGTTAGCCACGCAGGGATGGCGAAGGAAATTTCAGCTGACCCTTGAACAACACGAGTTTGAACTGCACGGGTGCACTTAGGGGTGGATTTTTTTCCACCCCTGCCACCCCTGAGACAGCCAGACCAAGCCCTCCTCGTCTTCTTCTTCCTCCTCCTCCTCCTTCTCCTTAGCCTACTCAAGATTGAGACAAGGATGAACACTTTTGTGATGATCCACTTCCACTTCATCCATAGTAAATACATTTTCTCTTTCTTTGAATTTTCTGGCCTGGCATGGTGGCTCACACCTGTAATCCCAGCACTTTGGGAGGCCAAGGCAGGCGGATCACCTGAGGCCAGGAGTTCAAGACCAGCCTAGCCAACATGGTGAAATCCTGCCTCTACTAAAAATACAAAAATTAGCCAGGCATGGTGGCGAGCACCTCTAATCCCAGTTACTCAGGAGGCTGAGGCAGGAGAATTGCTTGAACCTGGGAGGCGGAGGTTGCAGTGATCACTTGGGCTCAAATGATCCTTGCACCTCAGCCTCCCCAGTAGCTGGGACTACAGGCATGCACCACCAAACCTGGCGAATTTTTTTTATTTTTTGTAGAGATGGGATCTCACTATGTTGCCCAGGCTTGTCTTGAACTCCTGGGCTCAAGCAATCCTCCTCCCAAAGTGCTGGGATTACAGGCGTGACCCAACACGCCCAGACACTATTTTTTTTTTTTTTGAGGTCATGCCACTGCACTCCAGCCTGGGTGATAGAGTGAGACTCTGTCTCAAAATAAATAAATAAATAAATAAATAAATAAATAAATAAATAAATAAATAAGAAAAAGAAAAAAAAAGAATTATTTATTTTTTATTTTTTTAGAGACAGGTCTCACTATGTTGCCCAGGTTGGAGTGCGGTGGCTATTCACAGGTGCAATCCCACTACTGATCAGCACGGGAGTTTTGACCCGCTCTGTTTCCGACCTGGGCCAGTCACCCCTCTTTAGACAACCTGGTGGTCCCCTACTCCCGGGAGGTCACCATATTGATGACGAACTTAGTGCGGACACCCGATCTGCATAGTGCACTACAGCCCAGAACTCCTGGGCTCAAGCGATCCTCCCACCTCAGCCTCCCGAGTAGCTGGGACTACAGGCACGCGCCACCGTGCCTGGCAAAAAAAAAAATTTTTTTAATGACATTTGTTTTTCTCTAGCTTACTTATTGCAAGATTACAGTATATGATACATAGAATGTACAAAATCAGTGTCTATCAACCCTTTGTGTCATCAGTAAGGCTTTTGGTCAGCAGTAGGCTGTTAGTAGTCAAAAATTACACCCAGATTTTTGACTGCAGGGGGTGGGCTTGGTACTCCTAACCCCTGTGTTGGTTCTAAGGTCGACTGCACAGAAATCCCCTAGCCCAGGGCTTGTGGTTACTTAATGCATAGATAGTCATGAATATTTAAAAACAAAATTGGGGTGTCACTATGTCACCCAGGCTGGAGTGCAGTGGTGCAGTCACAGCTCACTCCAGCCTTGGGCTCATGTGATCCTCCCATCTCAGCCTCCCCAGTAGCTGGGACTACAGGCATGCACCACCAAGCCTGGCTACATTTTTTTTTTCTTTTTTTGAGACCGAGTCTCTCTCTGTCACCCAGTGTGGAGTGCAGTGGCACGATCTTGGCTCACTGCAACCTCTGCTTCCCGGGTTCAAGTGATTCTCCTGCCTCAGACTCCTGAGTAGCTGAGATTACAGGCGTGCACCACCAGTCCAGCTAGTTTTTGTATTTTTAGTAAAGACGGGGATTTCACCATGTTTGTCAGGCTGGTCCTAAACTCCTGACCTTGTGATCCACCTCGGCCTCCCAAAGTTCTGGGATTACAGGCATGAACCACTGCACCTGCTTGCCTGGCTAATTTTATTTTTTGTAGAGATGGGATCTCATTATGTTGCCCAGGTTGGTCCACCTGGGCTCAAGCAATCCTCCTGCCTTGGTCTCCCAATGTGCTGGGATTACAGGTGTGAGCCACCACACCCCACCACTATTTTTTTTTTTAAGACAGTCTCACTCTGTCACCCAGGCTGGAGTGCAGTGGTGCGATCACGGCTCACTGCAACCTCCGCCTCCCTGGTTCAAGCAACTCTCAATGCTTCAGCCTCCCAAGGAGCTGGGATTACAGGCGTGTGCCACTACGCCCGGCTAATTTTTTTTTTCTTTGTATTTTTAGTAGAGATGGCATTTCATTATGTGGGCCAGGCTGGTCTCAAACTCCAGGCCTCAAGTGATCGGCCCACCTCGGCCTACCAAAGTGCTAGGATCACAGTCGTGGACCACTGTGCCTGGCCCCAGACACTATTTATTATTTATTTATTTATTTATTTTTCTTTTTTTTTATTTTATTCTTTTCTTGATACTATTTTTTAAGAGTATAAAATTGAAGAATTTTTTTTTTTTAAGACTCACTCTGTCACTAGGCTGGAGTGCAGTGGCGTGACCTCGGCTCACGGCAAACTCTGCCCCCTGGTTTCAAGCAATTCTCCTGCCTTAGCCTTCCGAGTAGCTGGGATTACAGGTGCCTGCCACTGCGCCTGGCTAATTTTTGTATTTTTAGTAGAGACGGGGTTTCACCATGTTGGCCAGGCTGGTCTCAAACTCTTGACCTCAGGTGATCCACCCACCTCCACCTCCCAAAGTGCTGGGATTACAGGTGTGAGCCACCATGCCCAGCTGAAGAATATTTTGATAGAGAATTTAAAACACTCATTAAAGTAGTCAGAATAGTATAATGAACCGCAGCCCACCCCAGCCACCATCAACCCCTACTCAACCTCCCCCACCCTGTGCCCACCACATTTACCTCCGTTAGATATTATTTTGCAGCAAATTTCGGTTATCCTATTATTTCATAAATATTTTGTTATATGTCTCTAAAACATACAAACTCTTATTTTTTTTTTTTCTTTGAGACAGGGTATCATTCTGTTGCCCAGGCTGGAGTGCAGTGGCATGATCATGGCTCATGGCAGCCTCAACTTCCCGGGTTCAAGTGATCCTCCCACGCCTGTAATCCCAGCACTTTGGGAGGCCGAGGTGTGCAAATCACCTGAGGTCAGGAGTTGAAGACCAGCCTGGCCAAGATGGTGAAACCCCGTCTCTACTAAACATACAAAAAAAAAAAAATTAGCAGGGTGCAGTGGCAGGTGCCTGCAATCCCAGCCACTCGGGAGGCTGAGGCAGGAGAATTGCTTGAACCTGGGCGGTAGAGGCTCAGTGAGCCGAGATCACGCCATTATACTCCAGCCTGGGTGACAGAGCAGGACTCTGTCTCAAAAAAAAAAAAAAAAAAAAAAAAAAGGCTAGTTCCAAATGTCGGCAGTGTTGAGGTCAGGAAGTCCTGGTCTGGAGACAGATTTCCTTAACGCTTGCTGGAACCTTGACCTTGGAGGCCAAACTGGGCTTGATTCCCGACTCTACCACTTGTTGAGGGAAGCTGGCAGGAGTGATTTTTGTTTTTCACTTTTTGAGACGGAGTCTTGCTCTGTTTTGCAGGCTGGAATGCAGTCGCTTGATCTTGGCTCACTGCAGCCTCCACCTCCTGGGTTCAAATAATTCTCGTGCCTCAGCCTCCCAAGTAGCTGGGATTACAGGCGTGCATCACCACGCCCAGATAATTTTTGTTTTTTTAGTAGGGGGGGGGTCTCACCATGCTAGTCAGGCTGGTCTTGAACTCCTTACCTCAGGTGATACATCCACCTTGGCCTCCCAAAGTGCTGGGATTAGAGGCGTGAGTCACCACACCCGGCCTTGGAGATTTTTTATTTGTTTTTGAGATGGAGTCTCGCTCTGTTGCCCAGGCTGGAGTGCACTGCAATCTCTGCCTCCCGGGTTCAAACAATTCTTGTGCCTCAGCCTCCCAAGTAGCTGGGATACAGGCGTGCATCACACACCCAGCTAATTTTTGTATTTTTAGTAGAGATGGGGTTCTCACCACGTTGGCCAGACTGGTCTGGAATGCCTGACCTCAGGTGATCCGCCCGCCTCGGCCTCCCAAAGTGCTGAGATTGCAGGCATGAGCCACCGCTCCTGATCTCGGAGTTTTAATGGTGATTAATCATGGCTAATATCTTGCAGGCCGTTCCTGTGACGTAGGCATGGTGCTAACCTCTCTCGTATATAAATACGTTTCATTGTCTCACCAAACTCCTGGGCTGGTGAGAAATTTCAAGTCCAGAGTCATGAAGCATCACAGGCAAGGGACTTCACTTTTCTGCATCTTGTTTTCTTCATCCATGAAACAGGATCGTAATGTCCATCTCTTGGGGTAATTATGTGGACTGCTAATGCCAAATGCCACCCACTGGCACCTCCTAGACCTTCAGCAAATGGCATCTTTTACGCGAAGCCGTATCAGTCTGGCACACAATGGTTAACCACCAAGTCTGGGCGGAATGCCCGGCTAAGCTGGTGCCCAGGTGCAAACAATTTCTTTCATTATCCCAGTTGCTGGGAGAATTGGGCAAGGAGAGACCCATGAAATACCTAAGACAAAAGTTACTAGGATAGCCAGGGGCTTGTCTTCCGGGTGGCGCCGAGGCCAGGAAACTGTCCTCTCTAACCTACTTCCCCAGAGGAATCTAAATTGGCCCTTCCACTACCAGCAAGGACAAAAGAGAGGCTGGAGCCCCCAGGGGCAGCCAGAGCGCTGACGCTGCAGAGGGCCTCTGTCCTTCCTGGAGAAGCCCAGTCTTGCTCAGCTGTCTTCTTCAGCAACAAACAGAAGTCAAGAAAGAGAAATAGTCGTGGATGAACCTGTTGTTGGGACGATAATTTACTGAGTACCTACTATGTGCCACGCACGCCAGCCTTACCAGACAAGATCCTTGGGCTCATGGAATTCACTTTCTCGTGGGAGAGATAAACAATAAACAAGTAGAAGCATATCAGCTGGTGGTAAGTACCGTGAAGAAAATTAAAATAGGGCGATGGCACTGGGAGTGGCTTAAGGGGTCACTATGCAATGGGATGGTCGGATGGTCAGAGATAGCCTCTCAGGAGGAGGTAACATTGAAGCTAAAATGTGAATGACATGAACAGATGCAGGATAGAGCGTTCAAGTACAGCACGTGCAAAGGCCCCGAGGTTGAAATAAGCTCAATGCATTAGACAAGGGGTCCTCAAGCAAGGGGAATTCTGCCCCCTAGAGGACATAGCAATGTCTAGGGAGATTTTTTATTTTATTTTATTATTTGAGATGGAGTCTTGCTCTGTCGCCCAGGCTGGAGTGCAGTGGTGCGATCTTGGCTCACTGCAACCTCTGCCTTCGGGTTCAAGCAATTCTTCTGCCTCAGGCTTCTGAGTAGCTGGGATTGCAGGTACATGCCACCATGCCAGCTAATTTTTATATTTTCAGTAGAGACAGGGTTTCACTAAGTTGGCCAGGCTGTTCTCCAGCTCCTGACCTTGTGATCCTCTACCTCGGCCTCTCAAAGTGCTGGGATTACAGGAGTGAGCCACCATGCCCAGCTGATTTTTTTTTTTTTCTGAGATAGGGTCTCGCTCTGTTGCCCAGGCTGGAGTACAGTGGTATGATCTTGGCTCACTTCAACCTCTGCCTCCCAGGCTCAAGTGATCCTCAGCCTCGTGAATAGCTGAGACTACAGGTGTGCACCACCACACCTGGCTAATTTTTTGTAGAGATGGGGTTTCACCATGTTGCCCAGGCTTGTCTTGAACTCGGACTCCCAAAGTGCTGGGATTACAGGCATGAACCACCACACCCGGCCCTGGCTAATTTTTTATTTTGTGGAGACGCTGTCTCCCTGTGTTGCCCAGGCTGGTCTTAAACTCCTGGGTTTAAGCAGTCCTCCCGCCTCAGCCTCCCAAAGTGCTGAGATTACAGGCATGAGCCACTGCAGCTGGCCCCTTAGCTGATTTTAATTTATATCCATTCACCATAACCTATGAGTATTTATGAGTACTACAGCTTTCTTTTCTTTTCTTTTCTTTTCCTTTTTATTTATTTATTTTTGAGACGGAGTCTCACTCTTGTTGCCCAGGCTGGAGGGCAGTGGTGCGATCTCAGCTCACTGTAACCTTCACCTCCCGGGTTCAAGCGATTGTCATGTCTCAGCCTCCGAAGTAGCTGTGATTACAGATGTGCACCGTCACGCCCGACTAATTTTTGTATTTTTAGTAGAGACAGGGTTTCACCATGTTAGCCAGGCTGATCTTCAGCTCCTGACCCCAGGTGATCAGACCGCCTCGGCCTCCCAAAGTGCTGGGATTACAGGCATGAGCCACTGCGCCCGACCTACAACACCATTTTTAATTCTCTGAGGCTTAAGGAATCATGGAACCTGAGAGGGTGCTCTTGGAGATCCCTCACTGGCAGAGTCTGTCCTGGGGGGGGATAAGGCAGGGAAGGGAAGTTGAGGCAGAGAGGATAGTAACAGCAAAAGACACAAAGGTTTGAAAACGCCCGACGGTCCCGCAGAATATCACTTGTGTTTTACAAACCTGTCTCCTGACTGCCTTGGTGATGTTTTGTTCATGGTGGATATTTTTGGCATTAATTTTGATCTGCTAACACATGGTGCTACCTCATATATTGCTCCAGAGACGAGCGCCCTGAATGTCTCTTATTTTCATTTCACAGACCATGAGGCTGGTGCCCGAAGAGGGAGCCCCCTTGCTTACGTCCTCCAGGAGGGCGATAGAGGAGCCGGCATTCAAACCAGCCTCATGGATGCCAAGGTACGCATTTGTTCTCTCTGCCTCCAGCGGTGGTTTGCTACAGCTGTGAAGACGCTGGGCAGGATTTGGGTCACCAGGGCATTTTCAATAATGTTAGATCATGGCTGGCCGTGGAGGCTCATGCCTGTAATACCAGCACTGTGGGAGGCTCAGGTGGGGGGATGGCTCCTGCCAGGAACCCACCAAGTTCCAGCCTTGAACTCAACACAGCGAGACCCCATCTCCACAAAAAAAAATTTTTTTTTTTTGAGATGAAGTTTTGCTCTTGTTGCCCAGGCTGGAGTGTAATGTGTGATCTTGGCTCACCGCAACCTCTGCCTCCCAGGTTCAAGTAATTCTCCTGCCTCAGCCTCCCAAGTAGCTGGGATTACAGGTGCCTGCCACCACACCCAGCTAATTTTTTGTATTTTTAGTGGAGACGGCGTTTCACCATCTTGGCCAGGCTGGTCTTGAACTCCTGACCTCAAGTGATCTGTCCACCTTGGCCTCCCAAAGTGGTGGGATTACAGGCACATGATCATAGCTCACAGCAGCCTCGAACTCTTGTGCTCATGCAATTCTCCCATCTCAGCTTCCCAAGCAGCTGGGACAACAGGCGTGCACCACCACGCCATGGCTATATTTTTTTTAAAAACTCTTTTTTTGTAGAGATGAGGTCTCACTATGTTGCCCAGGCTGGTCTTGAACTCCTGGCTCAAGTGATCCTCCCTGGCCTCTTGAATAGCTGGGATTACTGGCACAAGCCACCGTGCCCAGCTAGTAGAGTTGATTTAAAACTAGTTTCTTTTTCTTTCCTTTTGAGATGGAATCTCGCTCTGTCACCAGGCTGGAGTGCAGTGGCATGATCTCAGTTTACTGCAACCTCTACCTACCGAGTTCAAGTGATTCTCCTGCCTCAGCCTCCCAAGTAGCTGGGACTACAGGCCTGTGCCACCACCATGCCCGGCTAATTTTGGTATTTTTCGTAGAGGTGGGGTTTCATCATGTTGGCCAGGCTGGTCTTGAACCCCTGACCTCAGGTGATCCATCCGCTGTGGCCTCCCAAAGTGCTGGGATTACAGGTGTGAGCCACTGCTCCTGGCCTAAAACTCGTTTCTCAGTTTTTCAACACTGCTGACAGCTGGGGACGGATATTCTCAGCGGCGGCTTCCTGGGGCATTGTCAGATGTTGAATAGCATCCCTGGTCTCCACCCACATGATGCCAGTAGCATCTCCCACTCATGGCAACTGAAAAGGTCTCCAGACATTGCCAGTGTTCCCTGGGGGCTAAGCGGTCCCCAGGTGAGAACTGCTGTTTGAAATAATACCGGCGGTGCTTGGACGCGGAAGGACTTTGCCTCGTGGAGGGGGTGGTAAGGCGGATGGGGTGGGAGTTTCATCAAGCGTCTGTCTTTCTTGCCTGGGCCGTGGGGCTGGGCGTGGCTCCCAGAGTCTCCTTTGCACACCTGGGCTCAGGCTCAACTTATATGGGTAGGCCCCAGGGGACAGAGGTGTTCGAGAGGTTGGCTGGTCCCCAGGCCCCAATGCCTAGCACTAGGAAAACGCAGTTGCTGTGGCAACTACTGAGCTCTCAGGACGAGGAGCTGGGAAGAGGACTCCGTGCCTAGAGGAGCCAACATCCAGAGGGCTTGGCGGGGAGGCCACTGTCTAATACCCTTCATGAGTGCTTGCAGACCCGGGAAAGCAGTGGAGAGGAGCTGGTTCAGCTCCCCAGAGGCGCTGGAGGTGGTGGGGGCTGTGGGTCACTGGGGGGAGCCTCGGAAGGTGAAACGGGCGCCCCTCTCCTGATGGCCCTGCCCGGCTGGACTCCCAGGCTGCTGGCATGAGGTCTCTGAACCCCAGACCCTTTCCAGGGGGAAGGGTCATTTCGGTAGGTGGGCAGCAATGAGCGTGGGTCCCCTCAGCCCAAGTACCCGCCGGCGGCTTCTCCAGGGTGAAGCCGGCCCCCTCCCAGCACCTCCACCCAGCAATGTGGCCATCTTCATCAGTTCCACGGCCTCAGGTAAGGTGCAGGGTACGGATGGGGGCTCAGAGGCAAGTGGGCACTCCCAACAAGCGGTGTCGGGGCTTGGGAACGGTTCTGGAGTCCTTTAAGAGACCTAGATGCGAACCAGGTGCTGTAGCTTACGCCTGTAATCCCAGCACTTTGGGAGGCTGAGGCGGGTAGATCACTTGAGGTCAGGAGTTCCAGATCAGCCTGGGCAGCATGGCGAAACCCCGTCTCTACTAAAAATATAAACAATTAGCCGGGCTTGGTGGTGCGTGACTGTAGTCCCAGTTACCGGGGTGGCTGAGGCAGGAGAATTGTTTGAACTCAGGAGGTGGAGGTTGTAATGAGCCAAGATTGCGCCACTGCACTCCAGCCTGGGCAACAGAGCAAGACTCCGTCTCAAAAAACAAAGAAAAAACCGAAAAGGAGATATTAGCTAATAGTGTGCTGCTACACAGCACAGCACTGCTCAACTCCACATTCAGGGAAGTCAGTCGGCAGCTTGAAACTGACCAAGGTGGAGTATTTACACCATGGAAATTGGCAGATAATACAAACCAGATTTTAAAAAATTTGTTTGGGAGAACAGAGTATTATGAAGCATTTGCCAGGACACAGCTTTTTTTGTTTGTTTTTTGAGACAGAATCTCTCTCCGTCGCCCAGGCTGGAGTGCAGTTGCGCGATCTCAGCTCACTGCAACCTCCGCCTCCCAGGTTTAAGCAATTCTCCTGCCTCAGCCTCCTGAGTAGCCGGGATTACAGGCACCTGCTACCATGCCTGGCTAATTTTTGTATTTTTAGGAGAGACAGGGTTTCACCATGTTGAGCAGGCTGGTGTCAAATGCCTGACCTCGAGTGATCCGCCCATCTTTGCCTTTCAAAGTTCTAAAACTACAGGTGTGAGCCACTGCGGCCGGGCACACCACTCTATGTATATGTGCTCTCATAGAGATTACAGCCTGGCTGGGGGAACGGACACGTAAATTAAGTAATTGCAGCTTGTGGGCCAGGTGTGATGTGGTTCACGCCTCCAATCCCAGGATACTGGGAGGCCGAGGGGGGAGAACTGGGAGACCTCGATGTGAGTGCAGCTCAGGTAGTGACTCATGTGGGGGCCTCCTGGACCCTCTGTTTCCTCCTCAAGAAGCCCCACTGAGAACACACACTGAGAACCCAACTTGATAGAGCTTCTGTGAGTGGTATTTGATGTTGCAACTAACATTCATGACCAACAGGCTTAAAAACTGCCAGAATCTTGCCACAGCTGCATGACCCTGGGTGACGGGACCCTGCTCACCTCCCCCAACCTTATCTCATGTAGTCACCTCCTTGTCCACCTGTTGTATCCACACCAAAACCCATAGATCCAGTAACCCACAGGCCTGGGCCTCATATCAGGACTGTCGCCCTCACGGTTCCCCTCTCCTTATTCTGATCCTTTGGGTCTCAGTGCAAACACCTCCCTTCAGGGAGCCCCTCTCTGCCCCTCAATCTAAAGTAGATTTGTCCCGCTGAGGTGGGCGGAATGCTTGAACTCAGGAGTTTAAGACCAGCCTGAGTAACATGGCAAGGCCCCATCTCTACAAAAAAAAAAAAAAAGTAGGCTGGGTGCAGTGGCTCATGACTGTAATCCCAGCACTTTGAAAGCCCGAGGTAGGTGGATCATGAGGTCAGGAGTTTGACACCATCCTGACCAACATGGTGAAACCCCATCTCTACTGAAAATACAAAAAATTAGCTGGGTGTGGTGGCATGCGCCTGTAGTCCCAGCTACTCAGGAGGCTGAGGTAGGAG
Source organism: Ateles fusciceps (assembly GCA_036589455.1). Taxonomy (NCBI): domain Eukaryota; kingdom Metazoa; phylum Chordata; class Mammalia; order Primates; family Atelidae; genus Ateles; species Ateles fusciceps. The sequence continues at coordinate 12,062,647 of JAZHEH010001828.1, read as the reverse complement.
AATCACTTGAACCTGGGAGGCAGAGGTTGCAGTGAGCCAAGATCACGCCACTGCACTCCATCCTGGTGACAGAGTGAGACTCCATCTCAAAAAATATATAAACAAATAAAATAAAATAAATTAAAAAAAATAGGCTGGGTGCGGTAGCCCATGTCTGTAATCCCAGCACTTTGGGAGGCTGAGGCAGGTGGATCATGAGGTCAGGAGTTCCAGACCAGCCTGGCCAACATGATGAAACCCCATCTAAGTGAAAAATACAGGCGTGGTGGTGCATGCCTGTAATCCCAGCTACTTGGGAAGCTGAAGCAGGAGAATCTCTTGAACCTGGGAGGCGGAGGTTGCAGTGAGCCAAGATTTTGCCACTGCACTCCAGCCTGGGTGATGGAGTAAGACTCTTTCTCAAAAAAAAAAAAAAAAGAAAAGAAAAGAAAAGAAAAAAGAAAAGAAATAAATAAAGTAGATTTGTCCCTGTTATTCTCCAGTCCAGCCCACCCACGTGTTTTCAACAGCATTCTTCACAAACTGCAATTACTTTTTAAAACGATTGATTGATTGATTGTGCCTCTTGGTTAAGCATAAGGGGCACTCCAGCAAACAAGATGTAATCTGGGCATGGTGGCTCCCTCCTGTAATCCCAGTGCTTTGAGAGGCCAAAGCAAGAGGATTGCTTGAGCCTAGGAGTCCGAGACCAGCCTGGGAAACATGGTGAAACTCCTCTAAAAAAATTTTAAAAAATTACAGGGGTGTGGTGGTACCTCCCGTAATCCCAGCTACTTGAGAGGCTGAGGTGGGAGGATTGATCGATGCTAGGAGTTTAAGGTTCCAGTGAACTATGATTGCACCACTGCATTCCAGCCTGGGTGATGGAGCGAGACCTGTTCCTTAACAATTTTTTTTTTAATGGAGTCTCACTCTGTTGCCAGGCTGGAGTGCAGTGGCTCGATCTTGGCTCACTGTAACCATCTCCCGGGTTCAAGCGATTCTCTTGCCTCAGCCTCCCCAGTAGCTGGGACTACAGGCACATGCCACCACGCCTAGCTAATTTTTGTATTTTTAAAAGTAGAGACGGGGTTTCACCATGTTGGCCAGGATGGTCTCAATCTTTTGACCTCGTGATCCACCCACCTTGGCCTCCCAAAGTGCTGGGATTACAGGTATGCGCCACTGTGCCCGGCTCAAAATATATATATTTTTTTCCATTATCAAATCAGTGGTATTGCACCAAAATATTTTTTAAATATATATAGCACTGCATACAGTGGCTCTTACCTCTAATCTCAATACTTTGGAAGGCCGAGATGGGAAGATGGCTTGAATTCAGGAGTTCAAGAGCAGCCTGGGCAACACAGGCAGACCCCACAAAATAATTAACTGCCTATTGCGAATTTTTTCTTTTTTTTTTTGAGATGGTGGCAGCAGATGAGGCTTTAGTCATAGGCCAGGCACAGTGGCTCAAGCCTGTAACCTCAGCACTTTGGGAGGTAGAGGATGGAGGATTGCTTGAGACCAGGAACTCAAGACCAGCCTGGGCAACATAGCGAGACCCCATTCTCCACAAAAAGGGGGAGAAAAGTCAAAAGTAAATAAATAAAAGCAGAGCTGTGTGGCTGGGAAGAGCACTGGGCCCTTTCCACTAACACCCTCCCTGCCCTTCCTTGCAGATATGGATGCAGAGAGGGAAGCCCTGCAGAGCACCGCCTACCCCGAAGTGCAGACCTTCTGCCAGAAGCATGGCTTGATGTTTGAGGTAACCGGGAGTCACCCTGGGCTTCATGCTTTTTTTATTTTTTTGAGACAGACTCTCACTGTCGCCCAGGATGGAGTGCAATGGCATGATCTCGGCTCACTGCAACCTCCACCTCTGGGTTTAAGCAATTCTCCTGCCCCAGCCTCCCAAGTAGCTGGGACTACAGGCAGGTGCTACCATGCCCAGCTAATTTTTTGTATTTTTAGTAGAGACGGGGTTTCACCGTGTTAGCCAGGATGGTCTCAATCTCCTGACCTCGTGATCCTCCCGCCTTGGCCTCCCAAAGTGCTGAGCCACCTTTTTTTTTCTCTTTTTGAGATGGAGTCTTGCTCTGTCGCCCAGGTTGGAGTGCAGTGGCATGATCTTGGCTCACTGCAACCTCCACCTCCCAGGTTGAAGCAATTCTCCTGCCTCAGACTCCTGAGTAAGTGGGACTACAGGCGCGTGCCACCACATCTGGCTAATTTTTTGTATTTTTAGTACAGATGGATTTCACCGTGTTAGGCAGGATGGTCTCGATCTCCTGACCTTGTGATCCACCTGCCTTGGCCTCCCAAAGTGCTGGGATTACAGGCATGAGCCACTGCACCTGGCCTTTCTTTTCTTTTCTTTTTGAGATAAAGTCTCGCTCTTTCAACCAGGCTGGAGTGCAATGACATAATCTTGGCTCACTGCAACCTCTGCCTCCCTGGTTCAAGCGATTCTCCTTCCTCAGCCTCCCAAGTAGCTGGGATTACAGGTACCCACCACCACTCCTGGCTATCCATGCTCTTTTAATGCTTTACTGTTGAGTCTTGAAATTCACAATAACTTTTAAATAAGGGGCCAACATGTTCTTTTTGCACCAAGCCCTGCAGATTCTTAGTTGGTCCTGGAGATCCAGCTGTGGAGATAAAATTCCTTGGGATTATAAAAAGGCATGTGGGACTGGGCGCGGTGGCTGACACCTGTAATCCCAGCACTTTGGGAGACCGAGGCAGTCAGATCATTTGAGGTCAGGAGTTTGAGACCAGCCTGGGCAACATGGTGAAACCCCAACTCTACTAAAAATACAAAAATTAGCCGGGTGTGGTGGCTCATGCCTATAGTCTGGGTGACAGAGCAAGACCTCATCTCAAAAAAAAAAAAAAAAAAAGTGCAGTGGTGTGATCACAGCTCACTGCAACCTTGACCTTCTGGGCTCAAGGGATCCTCCTGCCTCTAGCTTCCTGAGGAGCTGAAACTACAGGTGTGCACCACCATGCCTGGGTAACTGTGGATGTTTCTGACTGCATATATCCTTGTGGAAACTGATGAACCATTTTTTTTTTTTACTAGAAAATTTAAAATTTTTAACTGATGAACCATCTTTGGAGTCTCAAGTTTAACTTGAGGCTGCCTCCTTGCTATTTATGTGAATGATTCATTGCACCAAAGTTCCGCTTGGTTAAAAGATGAGGCCAGGCACGGTGGCTCACACCTGTATTCCCAGTGCTTTGGGAGGCCAAGGCAGGAGGACTGTTGGAAGCTGGGAGTTTGATACCAGCCTGGGCAACATAATAAGATCCCATCTCTGTAATTTTTTTTTTTTGTTAAAATGGAACGTTCACGAATTTGCGTGTCATCCTTGCGCAGGGGCCATGCTAATTTCTCTGTATCATTCCAATTTTGGTAGTATGTGCTGCCGAGAGCAAGCACTATAATTTTTTTTAAATGAACTGGGTGTGGTGACACCCACATGTAGTCTAGCTACTGGGGAGGCTGAGGTGGGAGGATCACTTGAGCCCAGGAGTTCAAGGCTGCAGTGAGCTGAGCTCAAGCCACTGCACTCCAGCCTGGGTGCTGGAGTCAGATGCTGTCTTTAAAAAAGAAATCTGGGCCAGGCGCAGTGGCTCACACCTGTAATCCCAACACTTTGGGAGGCCAAGATGGGTGGATCACCTGAGGGTAGGAGTTCGAGACCAGCCTGGCTAACATGGTGATACTCCGCCTCCACTAAAAATACAAAAATTAGCCAGGCGTGGTGACAGGCATATGTAATCCCAGCTGCTTGAGAGGCTGAGGCAGGAGAATCGATTGAACCTGGGAGGTGGAGTTTGCAATGAGCCGAGATCATGCCACTTACTCCAGCCTGGGCAACAGAGCAAGACTCCTGTCTCAAAAAAAAAAAAAAAAAAAAAAGTGTAGTGGACCTTTGGGTAAAAAAGAAAAGAAAAGGAAAATATGCATGATCATTATGGTTTGTATATTTATTACTAAGAAAGAAGCAGTGCTGGGAATTGCACTCTGCCCACTATTGATCATGAGACATACATAGTTCAATGTCAGAGGCACTATGAAAGCGTCAGCACTGAGAACTGATGAAATGCCTCGAGCTCTTCTGTTTAATGCTCATGCCCGTGCTCTGACGCAGACGCTGTCAATATCCTTCACGCACACATGGGGAGATGGTGATCCCTCTGGAGGCACAGGCTCCTTCCGGAGGCTGGCTCCTGACTCCTTTTCCTTTCCTACTCCTATAACTCATTGTTCCTCCCCCTTTCTTCCTCCAGTCACATTCAGTACTGCTGTCCTCCCACTGCTTGTCATAGGAATCTATGTGTCTTTCTCTGGGGCTAAAGAATTCAGGGGGCAGGGACTGTTCCGAGTCGTCTTTGTCTCCCTGTCACCCCAGCCTTCCGCAGGGTCAGCTTTGCCTACTTGAACTGAGCCGTTCTGCCCAGCCTCCCCTGGCGAGCAGGCGCAAATGAACCGCAAGCGTGCGGTTGCCAAGGAGACTTTGTTATGTCCAGTTTCTGCTGAACTAAACACCCTCCTTTGCAAGGAAAGCTCTGTGAACAAGTGTGGGCACGTCCTTGCTTTCAAAGCAACAGTTTGAAAATGGCCAAGTTCCTTTTTAAAAAAGCTTTTCCTTTTTTGTTTTTTTTTTGTTTTTTTTGAGACAGAGTTTCACTCTTGTTGCCCAGGCTGGAGTGCAATGGCACAATCTTGGCTCACTGCAACCTCCGTCTCCTGGGTTCAAGCAATTTTCCTGCCTCAGCCTCCCGAATAGCTGGGATTACAGGCATACACCACTGTGCCCACCTAATTTTGTATGTTTAGTAGAGATAGGATTTCTCCATGTTGGCCAGGCTGGTCTCAAACTCCTGACCTCAGGTGATCCACCCACCTCAGCCTCCCAAAGTGCTGGGATTACAGGCATGAGCTACCACGCCCGACCTCTTTTTCTTTTATTATGTTTTTCTTTTTCTTTTTTTCTTGCAGCAGGGGCTCACTCTGTGACCTGGGTTGGAGTGCAGGGGTGCGATCACAGCTCACTGCAGCTTCTGCTTCCTGGGCTCAGATGATCCTCCTGCCTCAGCCTCTCAAGTATCTGGGACTACAGGCATACACCACCATACCTGGCTAATTATTATTATTATTGTAGAGGCAAGGTCTCCCTATATTGTCCAGGCTGGTCTCAAACTCCCAGCCTTCAGAGATCCTCTTGCCTCGGCCTCCCATACTGCTGTGATTATAGGCATGAGCCACTTCTCCCTGCCTCTATTTTAATTTTTAATTCACTTTTTAATTTTCTAATTTTTATTTTTTTTAGAGATGAGGTCTTGCTATGTTGCCCAACCTGGTCTTGAACTCCTGGGCTCAAGCAATCCTTGTGCCTCAGCCTCCAGAGTAGCTGGTAGCTGGGATTACAGGCACATACCACCCCGCCTAACAAAATGTTTGTTTGTTTGTTTGTTTTTTTAGAGACAGGGTCTCACTATGTTGCCCAGGCTGGAGTACAGTGGCTATTCACAGGCGCCATCCCACCTACTGATCAGCACGGGAGTTTTGACCTGCTCTGTTTCCGACCTGGGCCAGCTCACCCCTCCTTAGGCAATCTGGTGGTCCCCACTCCCGGGAGGTCACCACACTGATGCCAAACTTAGTGCAGACACGCGATCGGCATAGCGCACTACAGCCCAGAACTCCTGGGCTCAAGCTGTCCTCCCACCTCTGCCTCCCGAATAGCTGAGACTACAGGCACGCGTTACTGCACCTGGCCCAACTAAATGTTTATAAATAAACTTCTGAATTTGGAGTTTAGGCTTACAGGAAACGCATGGACGGTACAGAGTTCCCATACACCCCCCCCCCAACTCTGTGTCTCGTGACGTCTCTCCTAACCACAGCACAATCAACCACGTTGTCACAACTATGACATCAACTTTGAGGCCAGGTGCGGTGGCTCACGCCTGTAATCCCAGCATTTTGGGAGGCTGAGGCAGGCAGATCACCTGAGATCAGGAGTTTGAGACCAGCCTGGCCAACATGGGGAAAATTTATCTCCACAAAAAATACAAAAAAATTAGCCAGGTGTGGTGGTGCACACCTGTAATCCCAGCTACTTGGGAGGCTGAGGCAGAAGACTTGCTTGAACCCAGGAAGTGGAGGTTGCAGTGAGCTGAGATTGGGGGCAGTGGCTCACACCTGTAATCCCAACACTCTGGGAGGCAAAGGTGGGTGGATCACCTGAGGTCAGGAGTTCGAGACGGACCAGTCTGGCCAATACGGTGAAACCCCCCTCTCTACTAAAAATACAAAAAAATTAGCCAGGCATGGTGGTATGCTCCTGTAGTTCCAACTACTCAGGAGGCTGAGGCATGAGAATCTCTTGAACCCGGGAGGCAGAAGTTACACTGAGCCAAGATCGTGCCACAGGAAGGAAGGGAGGGAGGGAGGGGGGAAAAGGGAGGGAGGGAGGAGGATTGATCTTCCAGTGAGCTGAGATTGCGCCACTGCACTCCAGCCTGGGCAATAGAGCGAGATTCCATCTCAAAAAAAAAAAAAAAAAAAAAAAGAAATCAACATTGGTACATGACTGTTAACCCCTCCCTGATTTAATTCAAATGTTGCCAGCTCTTCCATCCAAGTCTTTCCTGGTGGAGAATCCCATCCAGGGCACCCCATTGCATTTCATTGTCTTATTACCCCAGTCTCCTCTGGTCTGCATCAATTTCTCAGTCTCCTTATTTCTCATGACCTTGGTAGTCTTTTCCCTCCCTCCCTCCCTCCCTCCCTCCCTCCCTCCCTCCCTCCCTCCCTCTCTCCCTCCCTCTCTCCCTCCCTCCCTCCCTCTCTCCCTCTCTCCCTCTCTCCCTCTCTCCCTCTCTCCCTCTCTCCCTCTCTCCCTCTCTCCTCTCCCCCCCTCTCTCCCTCCCTTCCTCCCTTCCTCCCTTCCTCTCTCCCTCCCTCCCTTCCTTCTTTCCCTCTCTACCTCCCTGTCTCCTTCCTTCCTTCATCTCTCTCTTCCTTCCTCCTTCCCTTCCCCTCTTCCCCTCCCCCTCCCCCTCCCCCCCCCCTCCCCCCCCCCCGCTTCCCCCTTCCCTTTCCTTTGACAGGGTCTGGCTCCTGGACAGTTGTCCAGGTTGGAATGCAGTAGTACAATAGTAGCACAATAAATCACTGCAACCTCTGCCTTCTGGGCCCAATTGCTCCTCCTACCTCAGCTTCCCAAATAGCTGGGACTGTAGGTGCCCACCGCCATGCCTGGCTTTGACAGGCAGGATATCTTAAAGAATGCCCTTCTTCCAGTCTGGGTCTGTCTATTATTTTTCTCATGATTATACTAATTTCTCATTTCTCATGGTAATGGGTTTGGTTCAAGTTCTTTAATCCAGTCATCCCCCTACAGAGAGAGGCTGCCAAAAATTTTTGAAAGAAACTTTCTGCTTTTGTCAAAAGGAATTGAAAAAACAAATGACCTGTCATGCCACCTCCCTGACAGACTTGATGTTTCTAACTTCCAGGTCGTTGATCTGAGGTGGGGTATTTGAGACACTGAAGCCACTGACCACTTGACCACAGAACTCTGCTTGGAGGAGGTCGACCGGTGTTGCAGAACATCCATAGGGCCAGCTTTTGTTGTGAGTGTATCGGGAGGAATGGGTTAGCTCTTACTCCTCCAGGATACGCCCTCTGCTTTCTAGACAAACTGATCAGCAGAGGGAAATAGATACCATTTCTGCTATTTTTTTTTTTTTTTTTTTTTTTTTGAGACAGAGTCCTGTTCTGTTGCCCAGACTGGAGTGTGGTGGCATGATCTCGGCTCACTGCAGCCTCCACCTTCCTGCCTTCCAGTTTCAAGTGATTGTCTGCCTTAGCCTTCTGAGTATCTGGGATTACAGGTGTGTGCCACCACACCCAGTTAATTTTTTTTTTTTTTGTATTTTTAGTAGAGACAGGATTTCACTGTGTTAGCCAGGATGGTCTTGATCATCTGACCTCGTCATCTGCCTGCCTCGACCTCCCAAAGTGCTGAGATTATAGGCGTGAGCCACTGTGTCTGGCCCATAGCTGCTATCTTACCTTATCCCTATGGCCTGACTGTGACAGACATTACTAATCGATCACAGCACTCTTTCTGCGGAGCTGAATGGGATCCAAACATTAGCAGTGAAATGGAAGCAGTAGGTGGCTTGGAGAGTAGAATATTGAAGCCAGAAGGAATCTTAGAATTTGATCTGGACTCCCTCCCACCTTCCCTACTCGCTCTCTCTACTTTATGTCTGTGGAACTTTGGGATCCTGGAAAACCATGGAAAAGGTGGAAACCCACAGGGTCTTGGGATATTTTTTCCTCCATGTGCCCACTGGTTTCAGGTTGTGGGGACTTCTCTCCTACCTCTTCCAATTGCACCTCCTGTATCACCAAATCAGTCCCCAGTCCACAATTAACGGTTTGGGCTATTATCATTGAATGATATTCCTGAGTCTTTTATCTTTTTTCTTCCTTCCTTCCTTTCAGGGTCTTGCTCTGCTGTCCAGGTTACAGTGCACTGGTGAGATCATGGCTCACTACAGCCTTGAACTTCTGGGCTGTGAGCTTCCTGCCTGTTCTCCTGAGTATCTGGGACTACAGGTGTGTGCCACCACCCTTGGCTAGTTGGTTTTTTTTTTTTTTTTTTTTTTGTGGAGATGGGGTCTCCTTATGCTGCCCAGGTTCGTCTCAAACTCCCAGGCTCAAGGGATCCTCCCACCTTGGCCCCCCCAAAGTTCTGGGATTGCAGGCATAAGCCAGTGCACCTGGCATAGTTTTAAGTTTTCTTTTTTTTTTTTTTTTAATTTTTTTTAGAGGTCGGGTCTTGCTATGTTGCCCAGGCTGGGCTGAGTCTTGATTTATTCCATTGAGTTCCAGATACATCCAAGAATGATCACATTTTGCCTTAGAAATTCTAGAGCAGAGGCCCGGGTGTGGTGGCTCATGCCTGTAATCCCAGCACTTTGGGAGGCCAGGGCAGGTGAATCACGAGGTCAGGAGTTTGAGACCAACCTGGCCAACATGATGAAACCCCGTCTCTACTAAAAAATATAAAAATTAGCCAGGCGTGATGGCACATGTCTATAATCCCAGCTACTTGGGAGGCTGAGGCAGGAGAATTGCTTCAACCTGGGAGGTGGAGGTTGCAGTGAGCCAAGATCATGCCACTGCACTCCAGCCTGGGTGACAGAACAGACTTTGTCTCAAAAAAAAAGAAAAAAAAAGAAAGAAAAAAATTCTGGAGCAGGGGCCAGCAAGCTACAGCCTGAGGGGCAAGTGTGGCCCACTGCCTGTCTTTGTAAATAAAGCTTTATTGGCACACAGCCATGTCCACTTGTTTACACATTGTCTAGTGCTTCTTTCAAGCTATAATGGCAGAGTTTGGTCCTTCTGATCGAGACCATCTGGCCTGTAAAGCTAAAAATATTGACTATCTGACTTTTTCCAGGAAAAACGTGCTGTTCTCTGTCCTGGACAGTAAAGAGGGAAAAACTAATGAACAGTATCATGGCCAGGTGTAGTGGCTCACTCCTGTAATCTCTGCATTTTGGGAGGCTGAGGCAGGTGGATAATTTGAGGTCAAGAGTTCAAGACCAGCCTGGGCAACATGGTGAAACCCCATCTCTACTAAAAATACAAAAATTAGCCAGACATGGTGGCGTACGCATATAATCCCAGCTACTCAGGAGGCTGAGGCATGAGAACTGGTTGAACCTGGGAGGTGGAGGTTGGAGCCAGCTGAGATTATGCCATTGCATTCCAGCCTGGGCAACAGAAGGAGACTCTCTCAAAAAAAAAAAAAAAAAAAAAAAAAAGGTGAAGGTCAGAGACATATTCTATTTTCTGAGGTCTGAGGTCTGAAGTCTACTTCTGAGACCTAAAGTGTCCCAACATTCTAACAAAAGACTGTAACAAGGGCTTTGGGAATTAGGAGCCAGGAATAGTGGGCAAAACCGAGATACATATATATATGTACACTCCTTTTTTTTTTGAGACAAGTTCTTGGTATGTTGCCCAGGCTGGTTTTGAACTCCTGGACTCGAGCAATCCTCCAGCCTTAGTCTCCTGGATAGCTGGGATTACAGTTATTCTTTTGTTCTGCACTTCTGTTGTATGCTGGTGCCACTCTATTTGATTTATTACTGCTTTAAAATATATTCTAATGTTTGGAAAGCTCTACATTCTGCTTGTAAATCTCCTAAATTTCCAGTCACTAAATTTAATTTTTCAAAGGAGCCCAGTGATCATTTTGTTGAGTTTCCAAGAAAAAAAGGGAGAGAGAGACTGACCGTGGTGGCTCATGCCTGTAATCTCAGCACTTCAGGAGGCTGAGGTGAGAGGATCACTTGAGCTCAGGAGTTCAAGACCAGCCTGAGCAACATAGTGAGACCCCATGCCTACCAAAATAAATATTTTTTTTTGAAAGGAAGAAAGGGAAAAAATGGAGAGAAAGAACTCCAGGGGGAATTTGGTTTTGCAACCCAAATTACAGGCAGCCAAAAGCACAGTGCAGCTTCCTGGTTGCACAGGGAACCCGAGGGTGATCTCTGAGCTTCGCTGGGGCCTGACCAACCAGGCCTGGGACCTTCCAGAGAAAGGCCCCATGGCCAGCTGACCTGGACTTACTTCCTGCTTCCCTCTTGAACCAGGCATCACCCCTCTACAGCCCGAGAGCCACAGCATCATTCTGCTCCATGACTGTGACTTGAGGGGGGCCCTTCCAGAAAAATGAGAGATGTACTGGAGGCGCTTGGAGAGGTGTCTCTCTGGTAAATAAGTCATTAGGCAGCACCGAGGCCGGGGACAGCTCCCCAAGGTACTTCCTTTTAGAGAGGCTTCTGTGTCTTGGGCCATCAGCAGCCCTAGTGTCTCCAGAGCTCTGAGAGTTGTTCCTGGTGGGAATTCTTTCTATTTCCCTTGCTTTGATCCCACAGACTGGAGCAGTTTTTGTTTTGTTTACCACCTGTTTCCTTCGTATAACCTCTGGTTTGTGGTTGGCTTGTGTCTTAGTCCGTTTTCTGTTGCTTATAACAGAATCCCTGAAACTGACTAGTTATAAAGAAATGAGGCCAAATACCGTGGGATCATACATGTAATCCCAGCACTTTGGGAGGCTGAAGCTGGAGGATGGTGTGATCCCAGGAGTTCAAGACCAGCCTGGGCAACATAGCAAGACCCCATCTCTACAAAAGAATAAAACAGTTAGCTGGGGTGGTGGCTCATGCTTGTAGTCCTGGCTGCTCTAGAGGCTGAGGTGGGAAGATCCCTTGAGCCCGGGAGTTTGAGGCTGCAGTGAGGTATGATTGCACTGTGGCACTCTGGCCTGGGTGACAGAGGAAGAATGTGTCTCTTAAGAAGAAGAAAGAATAGAGAAGAAATTACTATTATTTTTATTTTTAAGATGGAGTTGCTCTGTTGCCCAGGCTGGATTGCAGTGGCATGATCTCTGCTCACTGCAACCTCTGCCTCCCGGGTTCAAGCAATTTCTGGCTAATTTTTGTATTTTTAGTAGAGATGGGGTTTCATCATGCTTGCCGGGCTGTTCTCAAACTCCTGACTTCAAGTGATCCACCTACTCGGCCTCCCAAAGTGCTAGGATTACAGGTATGAGCCATCGTGCCCAGCCAGAAATTCATTTCTTAGTTTCTGGAGGCTGGGCAGTCCAAGGTCAGGGGGCTGCATCTGGTGACGGCCTTCTTGTTACTGGGGTCTCACGGAGTCCTGAGGTGTGCAGGGTATCATGTGGCGAGAGGGCTGAGTGTGCCACCTCAAGTCTCAGTCTCTTCTCCTGTTCTTATAAAGCCACAAGTCACATTCTCATGATAACCCTTTCATCCATCCATTCATCCAGGAGTGGGTTAATCCATTCATAATGGCAGAGCCTCATGACCCAGTCACCTCTTAAAGGGTCTACCTCTCGATACTACCTCTCACATTGGAGATTAAGTTTCAACAGGAGTTTTGGTTGAGGGGGACAAATATTCAAAATGTATCACCCGGCTATGACTTTTCCAACTTCTCTTGTTCATACGAGGCTGTTATTGCTGCAAAGGTCCCTGGAGCACAGCGTCGTCTTCAACATCCTATCATCACTGATTCCATTTATCCAGGTTTCCTCTGTGCATGCCTCTGTAGTATTCTGGTACAACTCAACAAAGTGTGGAGGGCTGATTGCTTCTATTTCTTTTTTTTTTTTTTAATTTTCTCTCTTTTTTTTTTTTTTTTTGAGATGTAGTCTTGCTTTGTCACCCAGCCTGGAGTGCAGTGGCACAATCTCAGCTCACTGCAACCTCCACCTCCCAGGTTCAAGTGATTCTCCTGTCTCAGCCTTCCGAGTAGCTGGGACTACAGGCATGCACCACCACGCCTAGCTAATTTTTTGCATTTTTAGTAGAGACAGGGTTTCACCATGTTGGCCAGGATGGTCTCAATATCTTGACCTTGTGATCCACCTGCCTCGGCCTCCCAAAGTGCTGGGATTACAGACGTGAGCCACTGCGCCCGGTGATTGCTTCTGTTTCATCCTAGGGAAACTGGACTTTGGCTCTGGCCTAAAGGGCTGGGTCTCCTCCAGGTTAACTTTTTTTTTTTTTTTTTTTTGAGACAGGGTCTCCCTCTGTCATCCAGGCTAGAGTGCAGTGGCACAATCTCAGCTCAGTGCAGCCTCCACCTCCTAAGCTCAAGTGATCTTCCCACCTCAGCCTCCTGAGTAGCTGGGACTACAGCCATGCACCACCATGCCAAGCTCATTTTTGTATTTTTTTGTAGAGATGGGGTTTCACCATGTTGCCCAGGGCTGGTCTTGAACTCCTAAGCTCAAGTGATCTGCCCACCTTATCCCAAAGTGCTGGGATTACAGGTGTGAGCCACCATACCAGTCCCGGTGTACTCTTTTTGCCTTCCAGTTTGCACCTACTCTGAATGTAGTCCTGGCATTAAGACCAAAATTTTGGGCTGGGTGCGGTGGCTCATGCCTATAATCCCAGCACTTTGGGAGGATGAGGCGGGTAGATCATGAGGTCAGGAGTTCAAGACCAGCCTGGCCAACATAGGGAAAATCTGTCTCTATTAAAAATAAAAAAAATTAGCTGTGCATGGTGGCGCATGCTTGTAGTCTCAGCTACTCGGGAGGCTGAGGCAGAATCACTTGAGCCTGAGTGGTGGAGGTTGTGGTGAGCCAAGATCACACCATAGCACTCCAGCCTGGGCAACAGAGTGAAACTCCATCAAAAAAAGGAAAAATTTATGCCCTACAGACTTTTGTGCAGGGGGACTGGGTGCCGTGGCTCACACCTATAATCCCAGCACTTTGGAAGGCCGAGGCAGGCAGATCACTTGAGGTCAGGAGTTCAAGACCAGCCTGGCCAACATGGTAAAACCCTGTCTCTACTAAAAATGCAAAAAATTATCCAGGTATGGTGGTGGGCACCTGTCATCCCCATTACTTGGGAGACTGAGGTAGGAGAATCACGTGAACCCGGGAGGCGCAGGTTGCAGTGAGCTGAGATTGTGCTATTGTACTCCAGCCTGGGTAGCAAGAGTAAAACTCTGTCTCAAAATAAAAATAAAGATAAAATCGTGTGCAGTGGGACAGCCCCGTCTCCCTTCGCTGCCCCTCTTCTTGCTAGTGCCTTAGCTGCCTCTGCCCTTCCTACGGCAGCCATGCCCCTTCCTACCATACGGCCTTCACACATGCCGCTGCCCCTGCCTGCAAGGCACTCTGCCTAATAAACTCCTCTTCATGTTTTATTCTGCAGCTCAGGTGAATTTCCTTGACTCCCCAGGCTATGTGCAACCCATGTTGGAAAAAAAAACCCCATACACTTTATTTATTTATTTATTTAAACACGGAGTCTCACTCTGTTGCCCAGGCTGGAGTGCAGTGGCGTGATCTCAGCTCATTGCAACCTCCCGGGTTCTAGCAATTCTCCTGCCTCAGCCTCCCAGGTAGCTGGCATAACAGGCGCACAGCCACCATACCTGGCTACTTTTTGTATTTTTAGTAGAGATGGGGTTTCACCATGTTGGCCAGGCTGGTCTTGAACTCCTGACCTCAGGTGATCCGCCCGCCTCGGCCTCCCAACGTGCTGGGATTACAGGTATAAGCCACTGTGCCCGGCTGATACACGTTTATTTATTACAAGTATTTTACATGGCACAAGAACCATCATAAGGAAATAAGGACCCATAAAAGCAGTTAGAGTCATTTACTTATATATTAAGTTGGACAAAGAATAGTCAGTTGTGGCTGGGCACAGTGGCCTGTAATCCCAGCACTTTGGGAGGCTCAGATGGGAGGATCACTTGAGCCCGGGAGTTCAATACGAGCCTGGGTAATGTACTGAGACCCTGTCTATGCCAAAAATAAAATCTTAAAAATTAGCCGGGTGTGTTGGCATGTGATTGTGGTCCTAGCTACTCAGGAGGCTGAGGTGGGAGGACCACTTAAACCCAGGAGGTCGGCTGGTGCGGTGGCCCATGCCTGGGCCGAGGCAGGTGGATCATGAGTTCAGGAATTCAAGACCAGCCTGGCCAGGATGGTGAAATCCCGTTTCTACTAAAAATACAAAAATTAGCTGGGAGTGGTGGTGGGTGCCTGTAATCCCAGCTACTTTGGAGGCTGAGACAGGAGAATTACTTGAACCAGGGAGGCAGAGGTTGCAGTGAGCCAAGATTGCACCACTGCACTCCAGCCTGGGCGACAGAGTGAGACTCCATTAAGAACAAACAAACAAAAACCCCAGGAGGTCAAGGCTGCAGCGAGTCATGGTCGTACCACTGCAACTCAGCCTGGGCGACAGAGCAAGACCCTGTCTGAAGGAAACAAGTGAGATTTGAATCTGTGATTTCCTCTCTGCTAGGCCCTCATCGGTGATCAGTACGGCCCCTGTCTGGTTCCCTCGCAGATTGACGAGAAGGAGTGGGAGGTATTGAGGGCCCGGCTGACTGCCAGGCCGCGTGACCTGGAGCTGGTGACAAGGCACTTCCGCAGGGACGAGAATGTGGTTCCTCCCGCCTACCTCCTGCAGGCACCAGGTACCGGCGAGGCCTGTGAGCCAGAGGAGGCCACCCTAACCTCTGTCCTACGCTGTGGAGCCCAGGAGGCCCGGAGGCTGGGCCTCATCACCCAGGAGCAGTGGTGCCGGTCAGGTGAGGCTGCAGGGACTCCCCTGGAGAGCCATGTGAAACTGAGCACATGTTCAGAATTTCCATCTGCTGTTGGCAAAAATGCAACAGTCTGCATTTCTTGCAAATACCAAACCAATCAACCTCTGGTCCCTCGGCTCTGAAAAAGGCTATTTTACTGATCCAAGATAGTTGAGCCACGTTCCTGATCAATCTTGGTCTCTTAGGATCTTCTCCTCCTCCTCACTGGCTCTTTCTTCTTTTCTCCCAGGGAGGCTCCTGGCATGGGTTGGGGGTGTATTAGTCTGTTCTCATGCCACTAATAAAGACATACTTGAGGCTGGGTAATTTATAAGAAAGGAGGTTTAATGGACTCACAGTTCCATATGGTTGGGGGAGGCCTCACAATCGTGCCGGAAGGTCAAGGAGGAGCAAAGGCATGTCTCACATGGCGGCAGGTAAGATGGAGTGAGAGCCAAGCAAAAGGAGAAACTGCTCATAAAACCATCAGATCTCGTGAGACTTATTCACTACTACGAGAACAGTATGGGGGAAACCGCCCCCATGATTTAATTCTCTCCCACCAGGTCCCTCCCACAACACGTGGGAATTATGGGAGCTACAGTTCAAGATGAGATTTGGGTAGAGACACAGATAAACCATATCAGGGGAAGCAATCCAGGGTGACTGCTATCCCGGTTTGCCTGGGATGCAGGGGTTCTTAGAATGCAGAATTTCTAGTACCAAAATCTAGCAGGCTGGGCCCAGTGGTGCCTGCCTGTAATCCCAGCATTTTGAAGGCTGAGGCAGGAGAATCACTTGAGCCCAGGAGTTCGAGACCAGCCTGGGCAATATAGTGACACCTCATCTCTTAAAAAAAAAAAAAATTGTTTTTAATTTGCCAAACATAGTGGTGTGCACATGTAGTCCCAGCTACTCAGGAGGCTGAGGCAGGAGGATTGGTTGAGCCCGGGGAGGCAGAGGCTGTGGTGAGCCAAGATCACGCCACTGCACTCCAGCCTGGGTGACAGAGAGGGACTTGTCTCGAACAACAAAAATGAAAATAAAATTAGCTGGGCATAGTGGTGCGTGCCTGTAGCCCCAGCTACTCAGGAGGCTGAGATGAGAGGATCACTTGAGCCCAGGAGTTGGAGGCTGCATTGAGCTATGATCTTGCCACTGTACTACAGCAAGGGTGACAGAATGACATCCTGTCTCTAAACAAATAAATAAATTAGCCGGGCGCAGTGGCTCACGCCTGTAATCCCAGCACTTTGGAAGGCTGAGGTGGGCAGATCACGAGGTCAGAAGTTCAAGACCAGCCTGACCAACATGGTGAAACCCCATCTCTACTAAAAATACAAAAATTAACCAGGTGTGGTGGCGCATGGCTGTAATCCCAGCTACTCAGGAGGCTGAGGCAGGAGAATCGCTTGAACTTGGGAGGCGGAGGTTGCGGTGAGCTGAGATTGTGCCATTGCACTCCAGCCTGGGCAACAAGAGTAAAACTCCATCTCAAAAAATAAATAAATAAATAAATAAATAAAATACAGTCAACCCTTGAACAACATAGGGTTCAGGGACTCTAACTCCTTGCACAGTCAAAAATCTGTGATAACTTTGAGTTTAGGAGTTCGAGACCAGCCTGGGCAACATGGCAAAACCCCGTCTCTACAAAAAATAAGTTAGCCAGGTGTGACAGCGCGTAACTGCAGTCCCAGCTACTCGGGGAGACTGAGGTGGGAGGATTGCCTGAGCCCAGGAGTTGGAGGCCACAGTGAGCCATGACTGTGCCACTGCACTCCAGCCTTAACTACTTAACTACTTACTCCCCCAAAACTTAACTATTACTAGTCTACCATTGACCGAAAGCGTTAACAATAACATAAATAGTTGATGAGGCATGGTGTCTCATGCCTGTAATCCCAGCACTTTGGGAGGCTGAGGTGGGTAGATTACTTGAGCCCAGAGTTAGAGACCAGTCTGGGCAACATGGCAAAACCCCTTCTTTATTAAAAAAAAAAAATTAAAATTAGCTGGGCATGGTGGTGCACACCTGTAGTCCCAGCTACTCAGGAGGGTGAGGTGGGAGGATTGATAGCCCAGGAGGTGGAGGTTGCAATGAGCCCAGATTGCACCACTGCACTCCAGCCTCGGTGACAGAGTGAGACCCTGTATCAAACAAACAACAGAAACAGTTGATGAAGACATATTTTGTATGTTCTATCCATATCTTGTATTCTTGTTTTGTTTTTTGAGATGGAGTCTCACTCTGTCATCCAGGCTGGAGTTCAGTGGCATGATCTTGGCTCACTGCAACCTCTGCCTCCTGGGCTCAAGCAATTCTACTGCCTCAGCCTCCCGAGTAGCTGGGATTACAGGCACGTGCCACCAACCTCGCTAATTTTTTGTATTTTTCAGTAGAGATGGGGATTTCACTGCCATAGCCAGGATGGTCTCGATCTCCTGACCTGGTGATCCGCCCCCCTTGGCCTCCCAAAGTGCTGGGATTATAGGTGTGAGCCACCATGCCTGGCCCCATATCCTGTATTCTTACGATAAAGCATGCTAGAGAAAGAAAACATTATTACAAAAACTCCAAGGAAGAGAAAATGTGTTTGCTGTTGATCACGCACCTTGAGTAGGAAAGGAGGGGTTGGTCTTGTTGTCTCGGGTGGCAGAGGCAGAGATAAACTTGACCTGTGTAGTTCAAACCCATGTTCGTCAATGGTCAACTTCATACAATTCAATGGCAATTAGTACATTCACTGAGTCATGGAACCACCCTCCATGTCTAGTTCCAAGACATTTTTATTTATTTATTTATTTAATTTTTTGGGGACAAGATCTTGCTCTGTTGCTCAGGCTGGAGTGCAGTGGCACGATCATGGCTCACTGTGGCCTCCAACTCCTGGGCTCAAGCAATTCTCCCACCTCAGTCTCCCCAGTAGCTGGGACTGCAATCACGCGCCATCATATCCGGCTAACTTATTTTTATAGAGATGGGATTTTGCTGTGTTGCCAGGCTAGTCTCGAACTCCTGAGCTCAAGCAATTATCCAGCCTCTGCCTCCCGAAGTGCTGAGGTTACGGGAATGAGCCACTGTACTTGGCCCTCCAAGACATTTTCATCACCTCAAAAGAAGCTTTACCCATTAAACACTCCCCGTCTCCTATCTCCAAGCACAGGCAACCTCCACCAATCTGCTTTCAGACTCTATGAATTTGCCTGTTCTGGACATTTCATGTCAATGCAATCTCACACAATGTGGCCTTTTTTTTTTTTTTTTGAGACGGAGTCTCACTCTGTCACCCAGTCTGGAGTGCAGTGGTGTGATCTTGGCTCACTGCAACCTCCGCGCCTCCCAGGTTCAAGTGATTCTCCTACCTTGGCCTCCCGAGTAGCTGGGGTTACAGGCACATGCCACCACATCCAGTTAATTTTTGTATTTTTAGTAGAGGCAGGGTTTCACCATGTTGGTCAGGCTGGTCTTGAACTCCTGACCTCGTGATCCGCCCACCTTGGCCTTCCAAGGTGCTGAGATTATAGGCCTGAGCCACCATGCCCAGCCCTACTATGTGGCCTTTTGTGTCTGGCTTCTCTCACCGTGTTTTGAGGTTCATCCACATTTTAACACCTATGAGTACTTCATCCATTTCAGTGGCTGAATAGTATCCCATTGTGTGGATGGACCATATTTTGTTTATCCATTCACCTGTTGATGGATGTTTGTTTTGATTTGTTTTTGAGATGGTCTCACTCTGTCGCACAGGCTGAAGTACAGTGCCATGATCTCGGCTCACTACAAACTCCTCCTCCCAGGTTCAAGTGATTCTCCTGTCTTAGCCCCTTGAGTAGTTGGGATTACGGGTGTGTGCCATCATGCTGGGCTAATTTTTGTATTTTTAGTAGGGATGGAGTTTCACCATGTTGGCCCATCTGGTCGTGAACTCCTGACCTCAGATGATTCACCCTCCTCGGCCTCCCAAAGTGCTGGGATTACAGGCATGAGACCCGCGCCCAGCCTGTTATGGATGTGTGGATTTTTTCTGCCTTTTGGCTGTTGAGAACGGTGCTGTTATGAGCAAGGGTGTATTAATATTTGTTGGAGTTTCTGTCTTTAGGTCTTTTCAGTGGATACCTAGGAGTGGGATTGCTGGGTGCGATAGTAACCCCATGATTCACTTTCTGAGGATGACAGCATTGTTTTACAGTGTGGCTGCTCCTCACATGGAATCTCTGTGTTGCCCACCCCAAGGGGTCTTTGATTCATAATGGCTAAATCAGGCTGGGCGCAGGGGCTCACGCCTGTAATCCCAGCACTTTGGGAGGCCGAGGCTGGAGAACTGCTTGAGTTCAGGAGTTGGAAACCAGCCTGGGCAACATAGCAAGACCCCACCTCTACAAAAAAAAAAAAAAAAATTACCTGGGCGTGGTGGCAGGCACCTGTAATCCCAGCTACTCGGCAGGGGCTGAAGTGGGAGGATCCCTTGAGCCTGAGAGGCAGAGGTTGCAGTGAGCCGTGATCGTGCCACTGCATTCCAGCCTGGGAAACAGAGTGAGGTAAGACAGAATGTCTTAATAATAATAATAGTGGCTTAATCAGTGTGACTGTGGCTGGGCTCCGTGGCTCACTCCTGTAATCCCAGCACTTTGGGAGGCCGAAGCAGGTAAATCACTTGAGGCCAGGAGTTGGAGACCATAATGGCCAATGTGGAGAAACCCGTCTCTACTGAAAATACAAAACTGAGCTGCGCGGGGTGGTACGTGCCTGTAATCCTAGCTACTCGGGAGGCTGAGGCAGGAGAATTGCTTGAACCGGGAGGCAGAGGTTGTGATGAGCTGAGATCGCGCCATTGCACTCCAGCCTGGGCAACAAGAGCAAAACTCTGTCTCAAAAAAAAAAAAAAAAAAAAAAAAAAAATCAGTGTGACTCTGGACCAGCAAGCCTTGGCTTGTTGCAAATGCAAACTCCGAGGCCCCTCCCAGATCTGCTGAATCAGAACTTCTGGAGGTGGGGTCTTTTCAAGGCCCCCAGGTTGGACTCTGGTGCACGCTGATCTTGAGAACCAATGCACACCCCCCAGCAACAGGTCTCCCAGCAACCCCATTTAGGTCAGCTGCTGACCCAATAGTGACCACCCTTTATTCCTTCCTTCCCTGCTTCGGCAGCCATTGAGTGGGAGATAGAGCGGGGCCTGCTGAGCTCAGAGGACCGGGACCAGCGAGCCACTGTCTTCCTTCGAGAGATCCAAGACCTCCACAAACACGTCCTGGAGGACTGCGCCCTCACGATGGTGGACCGGCTCGCAGATGGCTGCTTGGACACAGATGCCCAGAGCCTTCTCAGCAGCCTCAAGGCTCACATCACTGATGTGCACCCCGGAGTCCTCAAGGCGCACCGCCTGCCGTGGAGCCGGGATCTGGTGAACCCCAAGAACAAGACTCATGCCCGCTACCTGAAGGAGCTGGGTGAACAGTTTGTGGCAAGGGCCAATCACCAGGTCCTCGAACACCTCCGTGAGCTAGATGTGGCCGGGCAGGAGATGGCATGGCTCTACGAAGAGATCCGCCACCACCTTTGGCAGAGCTCAGAGGTCACCCAGACTTTCTGCGGACGCCAGGAACTCCTAGCCCGGCTCGGACAGCAGCTCAGGCGGGATGACAGCAAGCCGCACACCCCCCTGGTACTCTTTGGAGTCCCCGGGCATCGGAAAGACGGCCCTGATGTGCAAGCTGGCCGAGCAGATGCCAAGGCTGCTCGGGCACAAGACGGTGACCGTCCTGCGGCTGCTGGGGACGTCGCAGATGAGCTCGGATGCCCGCGGCCTGCTGAAGAGCATCTGCTGCCAGGTGTGCCTGGCCTATGGGCTGCCCCTGCCCTCTGCCCAGGTCCTGGATGCCCACACCAGAGTGGTCCAGTTTTTCCACATCCTCCTCCACACTGTCTCTTGCAGAAACTTTGAGTCCCTCGTGCTCCTGCTGGATGCTATGGATGACCTGGACTCTGTCCGCCGCGCTCGGAGGGTGCCCTGGCTGCCTCTCAGCTGCCCCCCGAGGGTGCACCTCATCCTCTCGGCTTGCTCGGGGGGGATGGGGGGTTTTAGATACCTTACAGCGGGCGCTCCCCAACCTGGAGGCCTACTGGGAGGTGAAGCCCCTCTCCGGAAACCAAGGCCAGGAGATGATCCAACTCCTGCTGGCAGCAGCAAAGAGGACACTGAGCCCTGTGCACACAGATTTGCTCTGGGCCAGCCTCCCGGAGTGCGGGAACCCGGGGCGGCTGAGGCTGGCCTTTGAGGAGGCCCAGAAATGGGCCTCCTTTACTGTGCCTGCCCCTCTGGCCAGCACCGCGGAGGAGGCCACGCACCAGCTCTGCACCCGCCTGGAGCAGACACACGGGCGGCTCCTCGTGGCCCACGTGCTGGGCTACATCGTCTCCTCCCGGTGAGTCTTGTGCTTTGAAACTCTTACTTATTTATGTTTAATTTTTTTATTTTTAGCGTTGGAGGTCTGGCTCTGTCACCCAGGCTGGAGTGCAGTGGTGCGATCATAGCTCACTGCAGCCTTGAACTCCCAGGCTCAAGTGATGCTCACGCCTCAACCTGCCGAGTAGCTGGGACTACAGGCGTGCACTACTGTGCCCAGCTAAATATAATCTATTTATTTATTTGAGATGGAGTGTTTGTTCTTGTTGTCCAGGCTGGAGTGCAGTGGCACGATCTTGGCTCACTGCAACCTCTGCCTCCAGGTTCAAGCGATTCTCAGCCTCAGCCTCAGCCTCAGCCTCTTGAGTAGCTGGGATTACAGGTGCCTGCCCCCACACCTGGCTAATTTTTGTATTTTTAGTGGAGACGGGGTTTCACCATGTTGGCCAGGCTGGTCTTGAACTCCTGACCTCAGGTGATCCACCTGCCTCAGCCTCCCAAAGTGCTGGGATTACAGGCGTGAGCCACCGCACCAGGCCTGTTCATTTCTTTTTTTCTTTTTTGAGGCTGAGTTTCACTCTTGTTGCCCAGGCTGGAGTGAAGTGGCATGATCTCAGCTCACCACAACTTCTGCCTTCCAAGTTCAAGACATTCTCCTGCCTCAGCCTCCCGAGTAGCTGGGATTATAGGCGCCCGCCACCATGCCTGCTAATTTTTGTATTTTTAGTAGAGATTTCACCATCTTGGCTAGGCTGGTCTCGAACTCCTGACCTTGTGATCCACCCCCTGCTTGGCCTCTCAAAGTGCTGGAATTATAGGTGTGAGCCACTGCACCTGGCCAATTTTTTAATTTTCATTTTTAGAGCTAGGGGTCTGGCTCTGTCACCCAGGCTGGAGTGCAGTGGTGCGATCATAGCTCACTGAAGCCTCCAACTCCCAGGCTGAAGTGATCTTCCCACCTCACCCTGCCAAGTAGAGTAGCTGGGACTACAGGCATGCACCACTGTGCCCAGATAAATATAATTTTTGTTTGTCAACTCTACCTCAACAAAACTGGGAAAATACATACATGCAAAAGAAAGAAAAGGCTGCCTACATGGTTACTTAAGCCAGTGAAGTCTCAGGGTTATAAATTGCAATAAACCTGGGTCATGGTAGTCTGGGCCATTGCTCAGAGATGCTAGGTGTAGAAGAGGTGTCAAAAGTAACATGCATAGATTGCTTTTTGGATATAGCAAGAGAGAGAGAGAGAAGGAAGGAAAGAGGAAGGAGAAGGAGAGAGAAAGGAAGGAAGAGGAAGGAGAAGGAGAGAGAAAGAAAGGAAAGAAGGGAGGGAGGAAGGGAGGGAGGGAGGGAGGGAGGAAGGGAGACAGAGAGGCCTGATGTGGTGGCTCATGCCTGTAATCGCAGCACTTTGGGAGACCAAGGTAGGTGGATCACTTGAAGTCAGGAGTTTGAGACCAGCCTGGCCAACATGACGAAACCTTGTCTTGGCTAAAAATACACAAATTAGCTGGGATGGTGGTGGATTACACATCCCAGCTGCTCAGGAGGCTGAGGCAGGAGGATCACTTGAATCTGGGAAGTGGAGATTGCAGTGAGCTAAGATTGTGCCGCTGTGCTCCAGCCTGGTGACAGAGTGAGACTCCATCTGAGAAAGAAAAAGAAAGAGAGAGAGAGAAGGAGGAGGAAGGAAGGAAGGAAGGAAAAGGAAAGAAGAAAAGGAAGGAAGGAAGAAAGAAAGGAAAGAGGAAAGGAAGGAAGGAAAAGGAAGAAGAAAAGGAAGAAAGGAAGGGAAAGGAAAGGAAAGAAAAAAGAAAAAGAGGAAAGAAAAGAAGAAGGGAAGAAGAAGAAAAGGATGGAAGGAGAAAAGCAAAAATAACACGCAGCAGAGAGGAAGGGGTTAATCAGAAGCACTCAAACAGCCAAACTCCCTCCCCAGAGTTTGTCCTCTGCCAACTGGCAGAGACACCAAGGAACAAAACTTTGCCTTTACTGCAACTGGCCAACAGCAAACACTCAAAGCCACCATCCAAAATGCTGGATGACACAGTTTTGCCTCTTCTCAGTCTTAGGGGGACGGTTTTTTTCTTCTCAGCCTGTACCATTTCAGACCTTGGTCAGTTTCCACAAATGAATCTAGAGGGTGGTGGTTACCCCAGCTAGGAGGTCTTTCTGCTTGTTTGTTTGCCAGAAATAGAAACACATTCATGCTAGTGTAAGAAATAAGAGAGT
Source organism: Ateles fusciceps (assembly GCA_036589455.1). Taxonomy (NCBI): domain Eukaryota; kingdom Metazoa; phylum Chordata; class Mammalia; order Primates; family Atelidae; genus Ateles; species Ateles fusciceps. Next base: position 12,038,833 of record JAZHEH010001828.1, on the reverse strand, counting down.
AGGCTGGGTGCAGTGGCTCACGCCTGTAATCCCAGTGTTTTGGGAGGCTGAGGTGAGAGGATCACTTGAATCCAGGAGTTTGAGACCAGCCTAGGCAACATAGTGAGACCCCTGTCTGTACAACAAAATTTTTTAAGTTAGCTGAGCATGGTGGTGCATGCCTGTAGATGCAGCTACTCAGGAGGCTGAGACAGGAGGATCACTTGAGCACAGGAGTTGAAGGCTGCAGTGATCCATGATTGCACCACTGCACTACAGACTGGGAGACAGAGGTGGGAGGGGGAGGGGGAGAGAGAGAGAAAGAGAGAGAGAGAGAGAGAGAGCGAGCGTGCCAGCGTGCCATCTTATAGCTGACTCCAGGGGGCATATCCCAGATTTCCCGACTGGTCTACACTCTGTAAGACTACAATTACGGCCTGGTGTGGTGGCTCACGCCTGTAATCCCAGCACTTTGGGAGCCTGAGGTGGGAGAATTACTTAAGCCCACAAGTTCAAGACCAGCCTGGGCAACAAAGTGCAACCCCTTGCCTTGATGAAAAATAAAAATATTAGCTGGGCATGGTGGTGAACACCTGTAGTCCCAGCTACTCGGGAGGCTGAGGTGGGAGGATTCATTGAGCCAGGGGGTCATGGCTGCAGTGAGCTGTGATTGTGCCACTGCACTCCAGCCTGGGCAACAGAGCAAGACCCTGTCTCCAAAAAAAAGTGCAAATAACGACTGGGACATGTTCCAGAATAGAGGGGGTGGCCCATCAGGTCATTCTGTTGAAGTCTGCTTGGGGGAAGTGAGTTGTCATGGAAACTGTCATAAAAATCAGGGTAGTTTCTCCTACAAATTTATTTTTGTAGACCTCATGCCTACAAAAATAAAAAATTATCAGGGTGTGGGTGTGTGCAGTCTCAGATACTCAGGAGGCTGAGGCTGGAGGGTTGTTTGAGCTCAGGAGTTCGAGGCTGCAGTGAGCTGTGATCGCACCACTGCACTCCAGCCTGGGGGATGGAGTGAGACCCTGTCTCTAAAAAAAAAACCAAACAAATAATGGGGCCAGGTGAGGTGGCTCACACCTGTCACCTCAGCGCTTTGGGAGACTGAGGTGGCCAGATCATTTGAGGTCAGAAGTTTGAGACCAGTATGACCAACATGATGAAACTGTCTCTACTAAAAATACAAAAAATTAGCCAGGCATGGTAGCGTGCACCTGTAATCCCAGCTACTAGGGAAGCTAAAGCAGGAGAATTGCTTGAACACTGGCGGTGGAGGTTGCAGTGAGGCAAGATGACACCCCTACACTCCAGCCTGGGTGACAGAGCAAGACTGTGTCTCAAATAATAAAATAATAATACATTCCTTCTCCCTTTGGGGTCCTCTCTGCACGTCAACTCTCCTTGTAGACTCTTCTTTCAGCAGCTTGCCTTGAGTCACAGTTGGCATCAAGAGCTCGTATTTCTGGGACCAGGTGCCATCTTACTGAGTTGTTCTTTGGGTCCCAATTCCAAAGTCCAGGGAGACAGAATCAATTGGCCTACTTGGTGCTCTGTCTGGTCCAATCAGTAAAGCCAGGTGTCTCACGGGGCCGGCGCGGGAGGTGGTTTTGAAGCATGACGATGAGGTGGAGGATTCTGGTTGCTCCAGTTCCATGAAAATGTCATGCGTACACATCAGATCCATGTGGCGGGGTGGCGACAGCTTCTCTCTTGGAGCAGACCCGAGATCCTTCTAGTCCAGAGGTTGTCACCTCAGGATGTTCTGCCCCCCACCCCAGGGACACTAGACAGTGTCTGGAGACATTTTTGGTTGTTATGACTGAGCAGGGTGGTGCTCCTGGTGTCCCTACTGAGTGTAGTCCAGAGATGCTGTTTAACACCCTACAGTGCAAAGGATGGTTTTACTTTAGAGAATGATCCAGCCCCAGATGTTGATAGTTCAGAGGGTAAGAAACCTTGCCTAAGCACGAGAGACCCTATCCATTCATCCATCTGTCAAACCCTCCCTCCCCTCCCTCCCTCCTTCCCTCCTTCCCTCCTTCCCTCCTTCCATCATCTCTATCATCATCCATCTATCCATCCATCAATTCATCATCTCAACCTTTCATCATCCATCTATCGTCTCTATCTTCCATCCATCTATCCATCATCTCGATCTTCCATCCTTCCATCCATTCCCTCTAAATTCCGTCTACCCTTCCATCCATCATCTCTATCTTCCCTTTACTCATCATCTCTGTCTTCTATTCATCCATCCATCCATCCATCCATCCACCCATCCACCCATTATCTCGATCTTCCTTCCATCCATCATCTCTATCATCCATCTATCCATCCGTCTGTCCATCTACTCTATATTCTTTCTTCCACCCATCATCTCTGTCTTCCATCCATCCATCTATCTACCCATCATCTCTATCTTCCTTCCAACCATCTTCTCTATTTTTCATCTATCCATCCACCCATCATCTCTATTGTCCATCCATCCATCTATGTACCCATCATCTCTATCTTCCTTCCATCTTCATTTTTATCCATCCATCCACCCATCATCTCTATCTTCCTTGCATTCATCATCTCTGTCTTCCATCCATCCATTCATCTACCCATCCATCATATCTATCTATATCATGTCTATCTCTATATATTTCTCTGTGTCCCATCAATAAATATGTATCATCTCTCTCTGTCTAGCTATTACCTCTAGTAATCTATTGTAGCTCTCTAACATCTGTCTCTACCTGTCTAACTCTATATTTATCCCACATCTACAAATACACCATTTTAATCTACCCACCTATTTAAATTATCTATTTATCTATCATCTCTATCTCTATCCATCTATTCATGTATAATCAATCAATCTCTGTATCTGTCTGTCTATTGCTCATCTATATTGATCCCGTCTATCTTTACTATATCTTGAGCACTCTCTGTCTCTCTCTCTCTTTTTTTTTTTTTTTTTTTTTTGAGACAGGGTCTCACTCTCTGTTACCCAGGCTGGAGTTCAGTGATTCGATCACAGCTCACTGCATTCTTGGCTTCTTGGGCTCAAGTGATTCTCTTATCTCAGCCGCCTCTGAATAGCTGAGACTACAGGTGCACACCACCACACCCAGTTATCTATTTACTCTTCTTTTTTTTCTTTTGAGACAGAGTCTCACTCTGTTGCCTAGGCTGGAGTGCCTCCTGGGTTCAAGTGATTCTCATATTGGAGCCTCCCAAGTAGGTGGGATTATAGGTGTGCACCACATGCCTGGCTAATTTTTGTATTTTTAGTAGAGACAGAGTTTTGCCATGTTGGCCAGGCTTGTCTCAAACTCCTGGCCTCAAGTAATCTGCCCACTTGGCCTCCCAAACTGCTAGGATAACGGAAATGAGCCATCACACCCAGCCTTTATTTATTTATTTATTTATTTAGTTAGTTAGTTAGTAGAGACAGGGTTTCACTATGTTGCCCAGGCTGGTCTCAAACTCCTGGGCTCGAGCAGTCCTCCCAGGGCCTCCAGAAGTGCTGAGATTATAGGCATGAGCCACTATGCCTGACCTATAATCTGTCTCTGTATATACAGTTGGCTCTTGAACAACCTGGAGCTTAGGGGAACCAAATATCTCCCAACATAGCTCAAAATTGATGTATAACTTTTCACTCCCCCAAAAACTCAACTAATAGCCCACTGTTGACCAGAAGCCTTACCGGTAACATAAACGGTTGATGAACATGTATTTCATATGTTCTATGTATTACAGACTGTATTCCTACAATAAAGCAAGGTAGAGGAAGGAAAATGGTAGTAGGAAAATCATAAGGGTGGCTGCACCACAGTGGCCCATGCTTGTAATTCCAGCTACTTGGGAGGCTGAGTACGAGAATTGCTTGAACCCAAGAGGCAGAGGTTGCAGTGAGCTGAGATCGCACCATTGCACTTGAGCCTGGGCAACACAGCGAGACTCTGTCTCAAAAAAAGAAAAAATAAGGAAGAAAAACACATTTACTATTCATGAAGTGGAAGTGGATCATCACAAAGGCCTTCATCCTTTTCATCTTCATGTTGAGTAGGTGGAGGAGGAGGAGGAGGAAGAGGGGGGCTTGGTCTTGCTGTCTCAGAGACAGCACAGGTGAAAGAAAATTCACATATGAGTGGACTCGTGCAGTTCAAACCCATGTAATTCAAGGGTCAACTATATACCTATCTGCCCATCTGTATGTGTTTATTTATCATATATCTATTTATCTTTATGTCTATTGTTATATCTCTTATTTATATCTCTCTCTCTATAATCTGTCTTGTATCCATCCAACCATCCATCCATCCTCTGAACCTTCCATCCAACCATCCATCCATCATCTCTATCTTTCATCCATCTATCCATCATATTGATCTTCCATCCATTCTCTCTAAATTCCATCTATCCTTCCATGCTGACTATCTATAATCTATATGCCTATCTATACATCTGCCTGTCCATCTGTCATGCTGCCAGAATCTAGTGGGTGGGGCTTGGGTGGAGGGTGCTACACATCCTACAACAGGAGTCCCCAACCCAACCCCCAGTACCAGTACCAGTCCGTGGCCTGTTAGGAACCAGGCTGCACAGCAGGAGGTGAGCAGTGGGCAAGCAGGTGAAGCTTCATCTGTATCTGTAGCCGCTCCTCATCGCTCCCTTTACTGCCTGAACTCCACCTCCTGTCAGGTCAGCAGCGTCATTCGATTCTCATAGGAGCTCAAATCCTATTGGGAACTGCGCATATGAGTAATCCAGGTTGCTCAGAACTTAATGAGAATCTGGTGCCTGATGACTTGTCACTGTCTCCCATCACCCCCCAGATGGGACCATCTAGTTGCAGGAAAACAAGCTCAAGGCTCCCACTGATTCTACATGATGGGGGAGTTGTATAATCATTTCATTATATATTACAATGTGATAATAAAAAATAAAACATACAATAAATGCAAGGCACTTGATCATCCCAAAGCCATCACCCCCACCCCAGTCCATGGAAAAAAAATTGTCTTCCAAGCAACCGATGCCTGGTTCCAGAAAGACTAGTGACTGCTGTCCTACAACACATAGGACTGTCCCCACCTTAAAAAAATGATCTGACCCCAAACATCAACAGTGCGAGCCCAAGAAGTGCTGCACTCAGGCATGCCCGCTGCCCTCTGGGAGCCTGGCTTCCTCCTCTGCACAGAGGGGCTGATTGGGAGGAGCATCCATCCCCCAAGGCTGCTGGAAGCCTCAGTGGGGTCATGCTCGCCAGAGTAAGAGCTCAGAATAAGGGGAACTAGTGCATTATCTTCTTAGCCCTCAACAGTTTTGCTTTTGGCAGATGAGGAAACTGAGGCAAAGACAAGGTACATTACTTGCCAAGGTCTCTTATCCAGGATCAATGCAAGCCTGGGTGTCCAAGCACAGCCCTGTTTTACAATTCAAGCTAGGTGGGTCCCGTCGGGGTGCCAAGTGAGGTGCCTGCCCTGGGGTTCACATTGCCTAGAAGGTGTCTTCAGGGATGAAGATGGGCTCTGAACCCAGTGGTTCTCCCGTGATCATGGGCACATCTTCTGGGCTCTCTCTGATACCATATTATAGAGCCATTTGCAGGCCAAGCGTAGTGGCTCACGCCTGTAATCCTTACACTTTGAGAGGCTGAGGCGGGCAGATCACCTGAGGTCAGGAGTTGGACAACAGCCTGGCCAACACAGGGAGACCCCATCTCTACAAAAAATACAAAAATTAGTCAGGCATGGTGGTGCACACCTGTAGTCCCAGCTACTCGGGAGGCTGAGGCAGGAGAATCGCTTGAACCCAGGAGGCAGAGGTTGCAGTGAGCCAAGATGGTGTCACTGCAACAAAAAAAAAGAAAAAAGAAAAGAATGTTTTCAGGCCGGGCGTGGTGGCTCATGCCTGTAATCCAAGCACTTTGGAGGCGAAGGCGGGCGGATCACCTGAGGTTGGGAGTTCAAGACCAGCCTGACCAACATGGTAAAACCCCGTCTTAAAAAATAAAAATAAAAAAAATTAAAAAAAGAAAAGAATGTTTTCAAAGAGTACAGTGTTGGGTATCCCATCGTAACTACAAGCCATGAAAACCATGGAACACTTGAAAGGCGGTTCATGCAACCCAGAAACTGAATCTTAAATTGTATTAATTTTTAACTAGTTTAACCTTATTTTTATTCATTTGTTAATTTATTTATGTATTTATTTTAGAGACAGGGTCTCACTCTTTTGCCCAGTCTGGAGTGCAGTGGTGCAGTCACAGCTCACTGCAGCCTCAACCTCCTGGGCTCAAGTGATCCTCCCGCCTCAGCCTCCCAAGTAGCAGGGACTACAGGCGTGTGCCCCCATGGCCCAACTAATTTTTGAATTTTTCGTAGAGATGGGGTCTCCCTGTGTTGCCTAGGCTGATCTTGAACTCTGGCCGCAAGCGATCCTCTTGCCTCAGCCTCCCAAAGTGCAGGGATTACAGGCATGAGCCACCAAGCCCAGCCCACTTATCCTAATTAAAGCCACACCTTGGTGGGCCGGGGTAGGGTGGGGTGGGTGCAGTTGGTTTCTGCATCATTTTCCTTGAGTTACCTTGTTCTTCCCTCGCTACGCTCTCTGTCTCAGACCCCTTTGAGGTTGAGGAGCGGGCGTTCATGGTTCTGTAGGTGTGCATGTGGAGGAAAAAGATCGAAAAGGTCTTCCTTGGTGGGTACTGCCCTGACCCCGGCTTGGGCCCTTGTGGGCGCTGTCCAAATACTGATCCCAGGTGATGCGCAGCACACCGCGCAGGTGGCTGTATCCCTCCTTCTCTTGGCTTATGCAGCCTCCAAAGGCAGAAGACAGGAGATGTGCCTCAAAGCCCCACCCCCTCCTCCCAGGCACGGTCTCTCAGAGGCGGAGCTGAAGGATGTCTTGTCCTTGGACGACGAGGTCCTGCAGGCTGTGTACCGGGACTGGACCCCACCCAGCAAGGAGCTGCTGCGATCCCCGCCCCTGCTGTGGGTGCGGCTTCGTCGGGATCTGGGATACTGCTTGGCCCGGCGGCCCGTGGATGGCTCCACCCTCCTGGCCATTGCCCACAGGTAGGTCCAGGCAGAAGTGGCAGCAACACTCCCTGGGTGGGACCTCGAGAGTGAGAACTCGCTGGCGGGGGCTCTTCTCAGAATCAGATCCTTCACTCCACATTCCCAGGGAATCAAGTCCAGTTCGAACACTGGCACAATTCACTCATTTTAAAAATTGAGTTGAGGCTGGACGCAGTGGCTCACGCCTGTAATCCCAGCACTTTGGGGGGCCAGGCGGGAGGATTGCTGGAGGCCAGGAGCTGGAGGCCAGCCTGGGCAACATAGCGAGGCCCCATCTCTACAAAAAAATGTAAGAAAATTAAGTAGGTGTGATGGTACACACTTGTGGTCCCAGCTACTTGGGAGGCTGAGGCGGGAGGATCACTTGAGCCCAGGAGTTTGAGGCTACAGTGAACCGTGATTGCACCACTGCACTCCAGCCTAGGTCACAGAGTGAGATCTTGTTTCAAACTAAACTAAACAAAAATAGGTGAAGTTCGCATAACATAAAATTCACCGCGTTATTTTATTTTATTTTGATTTTATTTATTTATTTTTTTTGAGACAGGGTCTCACCCAGGCTGGAGTACAGTGGTGTCATCATGGCTCACTGCAGCCTCAAACTCCTGGGCTCAAGCGACCCTCCCACCTCAGCCTCCGTCATAGCTGGGACTACAGGCATGCACCACCATGTCTGGCTAATTTTTAAATTTTTTTGTAGAGATGGGGTCTCACCACATAGCCCAGGCTGGTCTCGAACTCCTGGGCTCAAGAGACACCCCCACCTTGGTCTCCCAAAGTGCGGGGATTACAGGTATGAGCCACCATGCCTGGCCAATTCACCACATTTTATTTTATTATTTTTTGAGATGGAATCTTGCTCTGTCACTCAGGCTGGAGGGCAGTGGTGCGATCTTGGCTCACTGCAACATCTGCCTCCCAGGTTCAAGCAATTCTCCTGCCTCAGCCTCCTGAGTAGTTGGGATTACAGGCATGAGCCACCACACCTGGCTAATTTTTATATTTTTAGTAGAGATGGGTTTCACCATATTGGCCAGACTGGTCTTGAACTCCTGACCTCAGGTGATCTGCCTGCCTTGGCCTCCAAAAGTGCTGGGGTTACAGGTGTGAGCCACTGCACCCAGCCAGAATTCATCATTTTAAAGTGGACAATTAAGTGGTATTTTAGTACACTCACAATGTTGCACCCTCACCTCTGCGTAGTTCTAGAACATTTCCATCCCCCCTCAAAAGGAGACCCTGTCCCCCATCAGCAGTCACTCCCCCACTCCCCTCCCCCCAGCCCCTGGCACTCATCTGCTTCCTGTCTCTATGGATTTGGCTGTTCTGGACATTTCAGATCAATGGAATTACACACCGTGTGGCCTTCTGTGTCTGGCTTCTTTCACTCAGCATCATGTTTTCGAGGTTCATCCACATTGTAGCAGGGATCAGTGCTTTGTTCCTTTTCATGGCTACATAATAGTTCATTGTATGGATGGACCACGTTTTGTTTATCTTCATCTATGGATGGACTCTTACATTGCTTCCACATTTTTGCTGTTGTGAACATGCATGTGTAAGTTTTTGTTTGAACACCTTCATTCTTTTTCTTCCTTCCTTTCCTTCCTTCCCTCTTTCTTTCTTGCCTGCTTTCTTTCTTTTCTCTCTCTTCTTTTCACTCTCCCTCCCTCCCTCCCTCCCTCCCTCCCTCTCCCTTCCTTCCTTACTCCCTACCCCTTCCTCTCTTTCTTTCTTTCTTTTCCTTTTTCTTTCTTTCTTTCTCTCTCTCTCTCCCCCCCCCTCCTTTCTTTTCTTTTCTTTTTTTTTTGGAGTCTGTCTCTGTCACCCAGGCTGGAGTACAGTGTCACAATCTGGGCTCACTGCAACCTCCACCTGGGAGGAGTGATTCTCTTGCTTCAACCTCCTGAGTAGCTGGGATTACAGGTGCCCACCACCATGCACGGCTAATTTTTGTTTTCGTTTTTTAGTAGAGACGGGGTTTCACCATGTTGGCCAGGCTGGTCTTGAACTCCTGATCTCAGCTGCTCTGCCTGTCTCAGCTTCCCGAAGTACTGGGATTACAGGTGTGAGCCACTGCGCCCAGCCTGAACACCTGTTTTTTTATTCTTCTGGGTATATACCCAGGAGTGGATCTGCTGGGTCATGTGATAAGTTATTTTATATTAAAATTTTGGAGGAGCCCAAAGGTTCCTCTTTGAAGGTAAATTTATGTAAGAAAAAAGAAAACATGGACCAATTTAGAGATAGATGTTACGTATCAAATAGCACAGGTGGTCCACAGATTGGTTTAGGATGGCTTGGCATTTGGGAACTGCCTCCAGGAAGACAGGCAGCCACCTTTGAGCTCGATGGGTCTCCAGGTCCATCAGCCTGTGTACTCTCTCTGTAGACAGCTGGTCCAGGTAATCCGTGAGCGCTACCTGTCGGGGTCCGAGAGAGCCGAGAGGCACGGAGTCCTGGCCGACTTTTTCTCAGGGACCTGGAGCCAGGGTACCAAGAAGCTCATCACTCTGCCACTTGTGGGGAAACCCCTCAACTTGGACCGAAAGGTGAGGTACCTGGGACCCCCGCTCCCCACCTGTAACCTCCACCCTGTCTGGTGTGGCTTACCTCCTTCCTTCCCCTTTTTGCACTCAAAACATTCTCCTGACCTCCTTTGCCTTTCCCACAGAGGGAAGATGTCCCTTCTACCCCAATTATTTTTTTTGAGACACAGTTTTGCTCTGTTGCCCAGGCTGGAGTGCTGTGTTATGATCTCAGCTCACTGCAACCTCCATCTCCCGGGTTCAAGCCATTCTCCTGCCTCAGCCTCCCCCAGTAGCTGGGACTACAAGCATGCGCCACCACGCCCAGCTAATTTTTGTATTTTTAGTAGAGACAGGGTTTCATCACACTGGCCAGGCTGGTCTCGAACTTCTGGCCTCAAGTCCAGTGATCCACCCACCTCAGCATCCCAAAGTGCTGGAACTACAGGTGTGAGCCACCTCGCCCAGGCTCTCTACCGCAATTTGGAGGTGGGGGAGGAGCTGATGATGAGGTGGATATAACCCCCCCCACACCAACTTTGCAAAGGGGAAAAATAATCACATCTGGAAGCATATTAGAATTTCCCTGAAACTCGTGGCATCTCAGAGGATTTTTCCCCCCCAAATTTCCATAATTTTTAATTCACAGAATTAAAAAAAAATTGACAAAAGTATTTTTTTGAGACAAGGTCTCTCCCTCTGTCTGTTATCCAAGCTGGAGTGCAGAGGCAACATTACAGCTCACTGTAGCCTTGACCTCCTAGCCTCAAGCCATCCTCCCCCTTCAGCCTTCTGAGTAGCTGGGACCACAGGCACATGTCACCACACCTGGCTACTTTTTATTTTTTGTAGAGATAAGATTTCGCTTGTTCTCCACCAGGGTGAATAAAAAAAGAGAGAGATAAGATTTCATCATATTGCCAAGGCTGATTTCAAACTCCTAGGCTTCCTTCCATCTTGGCCTCCCAAAGTTCTGGGATTGCAGGCGTGAACCGCCAAGACCAGCTGACAAAATCCAAAATATTGAATACATTTCTTTGGTCTGTTACACCTGGCCAGTCTCTCCATCTTCAACAAAGCTTACTAAAGCTAAAGTTTACTTTTATTCCAAACCATTATACACCTCTGCCCTCAATTTAACTCATTTTTTTGGTGTAATTTTTATTTTTTGAGATGGAGCCTCACTCTGTCTCCCAGGCTGGAGTGCAGTGGCGTGATCTTGGCTCACTGTAATCTCTGCCTCCTGGCTTCAAGCAATTAACACCCCTCAGCCCCTGGAGTAGCTGGGATTACAGGCACGCACCACCACTCCCAGTTAAATAAATTTCAGGGGTGTAAGTGCAGTTTGTTACATGGATGTATTGATATATGGATGCATAATAAACCTGACAATTTAAACATGCTACCCTCTGACTCTTCATGAGGCATGAGTTTACCCGTCTGTCTGTCTACCAATCCACCCATCCATCCATCCATCCATCTATCCACCCATCCATCCCATCCACCCATCCATCCACCCATCCACCCACCCATCCACCCATCCACCCATCTACCCATCTATCCACCCATCCACCCATCCATCCATCCATCCATCCATCCATCCACCCACCCACCCATCCACCCACCCATCCACCCATCCACCCACCCATCCACCCATCTATCCATCCATCCATCCATCCATCCATCCATCCATCCCACCCATCCATCTATCCATCCATCCATCCATCCATCCACCCATCCATCCACTCATCCATCCACCCACCCATCCACCCATCTATCCATCTCTCCATCCATCTATCCATCCATCTATCCATCCAACCATCCATCCACCTACCCACCCACCCATCCACCCATCTATCCACCCATCCACCCATCTATCCATCCATCCATCCATCTATCCATCCATCCATCCATCCATCCATCCACCCATCCATCCACCCATCCATCCACTCATCCATCCACTCATCCATCCACCCACCCACCCATCCACCCATCTATCCATCTCTCCATCCATCTATCCATCCATCTATCCATCCAACCATCCATCCACCTACCCACCCACCCATCCACCTACCCACCCACCCATCCACCCACCCATCCACCCACCCATCCACCCAACCATCTATCCATCTATCCATCCATCCATCCATCCATCCATCCATCCATCCTCCATCCTTCCATCCTCATCCATCCATCCGTGCATCCATTATTTGTTGGTTATCTGATATCTTTCTCTGTGAATTCCATGGTTCAATCCGATTTCCAATCACAAGGTCCCCAAATGCACTGTGCACTTTAAAAACAGGGCTTATTTTGCCGGGCGCAGTAGCTCACGCCTGTAATCCCCCCGCACTTTGGGAGGCCGAGGCGGATGGATTGCTTGAGCCCATGAGTTCATGACCAACCTGGGCAACATGGTGAGACCCTGTCTATACAAAAAATACAAACACTTACTGGGCATGGTGGTGCATGCCTGTAGTTCCAGCTTTCAAGAGGCTGAGGTGGGAGGATCGCGTGAGTCTCTGAGGCAGAGGGTGTAGTGAGCTTAGTTTGCACCACTGCACTCCAGCCTGAGTGACAGAGGAAGACCTTATCTCAAAAAAAAAGTGGTTATTTTATCTTCTAGTTATAAGAGTAGTACAGATTATTGCAAAATACACAGAGAAGATCAAAGAATAAAAGTCACCCAGAATTCCCCCACTCAGGACCTGCCCCTGGGATCCTCCCTCCCCCATCAGTATTCCATGCGTTTCCTTCCAGCCTTTTTCTCATGTGTCCAAGAGCACTAAGCTTTGACATCCGTAGCTTGGATGCTGCACTCTCATTTCTGCCCCTCAAACACCTCAAGGCTTATGTCAAATACTTCTTCCTTCAGGAAGCCTTCCAGGATTTTCTTTCCTTTTAATGTTCTTTTCTCTGTGATCCTTTCCATCTGAAATGGAGCTTACTCCTAAAAAAAAAAGAAAGAAGAAAGAAACCAAAAAAAGCCTCCAAAACAAACTTTTGGCCAGGCATAGCAGCTCACACTTGTAATCCCAGCACTTTTGGAGGCTGAGGCAAGAGGACTGCTTGGGGCCAGGAGTTCGAGACCAGCCTGGACACCATAGTGAGATCCCATCTTTAAAAAAAAAAAAAAAGACATTAAAAAAATAGCTAGGCATGGAGACTCACACCTGTGGTCTCAGCTACATGGGAGGCTGAGGCAGGAGGATCACTTGAGCCCAGGAGTTCAAGGCTGCAGTGGGCTGTAATCATGCTACTGCACTCCAGCCTGGGTAACAGACGAGACCATGTCTCTAAGCTTAAAAAATACAGCCAGGTGCAGTGGCTTATGCCTGTAATCCCAGCACTTTGGGAGGCCGAGGCAGGCGGATCACCTGAGGTCAGGAGTTCCAGACCAGCCTAGCCAACATGGTAAAACCCTGTCTCTACTAAAAATACAAAAATTAGCCCGGCGTGGTGGCAAGCGCCTGTAATCCCAGCTACTTGGGAGGCTGAGGCAGGAGAATTGCTTGAACCCGGGAGGTGGAGGTTGCAGTGAGCCGAAATTGTGCCACTATACTCCAGCCTGGGTGACAGAACAAGATTCCATCTCAAAAAAAAAAAAAAAAAAAGAAAGAAAAGAAAAGAAATAAATACAAAAACAAACGTTGGCTGGGCATGGTGGCTTATGCCTGTAATCCCAGCACTTGGGAGGCTGAGGTGGGTGGATCACTTGATGTCAGGAGTTCAAGACCAGCCTGGCCAACATGGTAAAACCCTGTCTCTACTAAAAGTACAACAAATTAGCTGGGTGTGATGGCAAGCACCTGTAATCCCAGCCACAAATCCTTTCCTGTGAGCCCCTGCAGGATTGGCTTCAACCTGTCCCTTTAGGACATGGTCTGAGCCCCTTTCATTCACCTACCTCTCAGTCTGTTGCCCTAGTGCATCCTCCCAAGGATGCTTCTGACAATCCAATCTGATTATACCTCTTCTCTGAAACCTTCCATAGCTCCCCCAGTGCCGTCAGTCTTGAGCCTGACCTACCCAGCCTGATAGTCAGTGCCTTCGTGATCTGCTGCCTACAAGCTCCCTACTCTCGTTCCCCACCAGCATCCCCTAACCTGCCTTGTATAATTCAGTCCTCCCAAACTCAGCCTGCTCTTTCACATCACCGGCTCTTTGCCCATGCTGTTCCCTTGCCCTGGAATGCCATAGTTTTCTGATATATTTTGCCACATAGATGCCTACTTAATTCTGAGGCTCAGTTCCAATGCCTCCGCCTTCAGGAAACGTTCCCTATTCCTCCCCAGAAAGTGCCGTGACCTCTAGCTTCAATTCTCTGAGTCCCAAGCCCTGACCAATGGGCATATGGGGGTATGTCTGTCTGCCATTGCATCCTCGTTCCCTCCAGCACTGTCCGGAGTATGGGGTGAATGAATGGGCTTGTGCATGGAGTGAATGAATGAATGGGCTTGTGTCCAAGCTGCAGTCTCCCTTCTCTGCCAGGTGGCCCCTCAGCCTCTGTGGTTCTCAGACACGGTTGCAAACCTGCGGAAGCTGAAGGAGTTACCCTATCACCTACTTCACTCGGGCCGCCTGGAGGAGCTGAAACAGGAGGTTCTGGGTAAGGGCTGTCCCCATCTCAGGGGGATCAAGCCTGGTGACTGCGCCATGCTCCAGCCTTCTGGATCCTGGGGAGGGTGAATGGCAAATGTGGAAATCCTTGCTTCCTTTTAAGGCAGAGGTTCTCACAAGGGACAATTCTGCACCGAGGGGATGCCTCACAGTGTCCACAGATAGTTTTGGTTGTCATGACTAGGGGAGAAGGTGCTACTTGAATCTGGTGGGTAGAGGCCAGGGATGCTGCTCAGCACCCTACAGTGCACAGGACACCCTGCCACAGAGAATAATCTAGCTCCAAACGTTGTTAGCACATAGGGTGAAAACCCCTGCCTTGTCATGAGGGGCCCTATCTGCCTGTTTGTCAATCCATTCATCCACCCATCCATTCATCCATCCATCCATCCATCCATCCATCCATCCATCCATCCACCCACCCACCCATCCACCCATCTTTCTGTCCATCCATCCACCTATCCGTTCATCCATCCATGCATGCATGCATCCATCTAACCAGCCATCTGTTTATTCACCCATCCTTTATCCATCCATCTATCCATCCATTTATCCACCCATCTTCTGTCTATCCATCCATCTACTCATCTCCTCTATCCATCTATCCATCCATCTATCAATTTATCCACCCATCCATCTATGATCTCCTCATTGAGCTATGAGCTGGTTCTAACCATCCATCCATCCATCCCTCTATCTATCCATCCATCCTTCTATCTATCTACCCATCCATCCATCATTCTGTCTATCCATCCACCCATCTATGTGTTCATTATCTATTATTTATCTACCTTTCTGTTCATCCATCATCCATCCACCCAACATTCTGTCTGTCTATCTGTCTATCTGTCCATCCATCCATCCATCCATCCATCCATTCACCCATGCCTGTGATTCTCAACCAGAGGAGATTCTGCCCTCCCAGGACACACTCGACAATGTCTGTGGACATGTTTGATTGTCACACTTGGGGTGGGAGTGCTACTGCTATCTGGTGGGTGGAGGTCAGGGGATGCTGCATTATATCCCACAATGCAGAGTTCAGCCCT
Source organism: Ateles fusciceps (assembly GCA_036589455.1). Classification (NCBI taxonomy): domain Eukaryota; kingdom Metazoa; phylum Chordata; class Mammalia; order Primates; family Atelidae; genus Ateles; species Ateles fusciceps. Next base: position 12,023,575 of record JAZHEH010001828.1, on the reverse strand, counting down.
TACCACAGAGAATGATCCTGCCCCAATGTCAGTACTGCTGAGCCTGAGATGCCCTGGAGGAGATGGAGAGATGATTCTCCATCTCCCAGGATGAACTGGAGGGGAGGTAAGCACTTCCTACCTCCTCCTGCCTTCTCTCCCTCAGGCAGCATGAGCTGGATTTCCTGCCGGGGCATCTCTGGGGGCATCGAAGACCTGCTGGACGACTTTGACCTTTGTACCCCTCACCTGGACTCTCCTGAGGTTGGCCTGGTCCGTGAAGCCCTCCAGCTCTGCCGCCCTGCTGTGGAGCTCCGAGGCATGGGTGAGTCCGGATGGCCTGGACGGGAGTGACCAGGACGGGCACTGGCTCCTAGAAACACGCTCTCATCTGAGTCATGAGCTGGATTTTCATCAACCCCCACACCGTCCCTGCCTAAACGTGTGGGCTTTTCCCCTAGCACTGCTTCTAGAATTTTTTTTTTTTTTTTTTTTTGACACGTGGTATCGCTGTGTCACCCAGGCTGGAGCGCAGTGGTGCAATCATAACTCACTGTAGCCTCAAACTCCTGGGTTCAAATGATCCTCCCACCTCAGCCTCCCGAGTAGCTAGGACCACAGTGCCTTGCTAATTTTTCTATTTTTTGTAGAGACAGGATCTCGCCATGTTGCCTAGGCTAGTCTCGAGCTCCGGGACTCAAGTGATCTTCTTGCCTTGACCTCACAGAGTGCTAGGATTACAGACGTGAGCCATGGAGCCTGGCCTAGAATTTTAAATCTAGCCTGGGAGAGCTTTGGGATGAAACTACCAAAGCAGTCCCTGTCCTGTCACCGTGGACTAGGACTTTTCTTTAGAAAGTGCCAGATAGGAACTATTTCAAGAAAACTCGAGGAAATTATCTAGGTACATGTATGACAAGAGAGAAAACAAAGTTCCCCACATATTTTTATTGATGAAATTCAAAATATAATAATAACCGAGTACAACTTGGGGTTCACAGTTGGTTTTTGGTATTATCTGGTCCACTGCAAACACATGGCTGTAAAAATTATTCTCAGGCTGAGCATGATGGCTTATGCCTGTAGTCCCAGCTGCTTGGGAGGCTGAGGTAGGAGGATCACTTGAGCCTGCGAGGTTGAGTGTGCAGTAAACTGTGATTGTTCCACTGCATTCCAGCCTGGGTGACAGAGGGAGACCCCGTCTCAAAACAAACAAAAAAACAAAACCTGCCCCTAACTCTCAGATGACATGGGCTGGGTCTGGCCCTCAGGTTACAATTTGTGACTCCCTGCCTTACAGCTTGAAGAATCTCTCCAAGTCTTCAGATGTTCTGGCCATGAGGATGTTCTGTTTGGTTTTGTTTAAATTATAGCAAAACATATGTCTTAACCATTTTTTTTTTTTTGAGACAAAATCTTGTTTCATTGCCCAGGCTGGAGCACAGTGGCATGAGCTCAGCTCACTGCAACCTCCGCCTATCAGGCTCAAGCAATCCTCCCACCTCAGCCTCCCGAGCAGCCAGGACTACAGGCATGTACTATCCTGCCTGGCTAATTTTTGTATATTTTGTAGAGATGGGATTTTGCCATGTTTCCCAGGTAGGTCTTGAACTGGACTAAAGTAATTCTCCTGCCTCAGCCTCCTAAAGTGCTGGGATGGCAGGCATGAACCACTGTGCCTGGCCCCCATCTTAGCCATTTTTCTGTGTGCAGTTCAGTGATCAAATATATTAATAATGTGAAGCTATCACCACCATTCATCTCAAGAACTTGTTAATCTTCCTAAAGTGAAACTGTCTTCAATAAACGCTCACTTCCTGTACTACTCTGTTTTCACACTGCTGTAAAGAAATACCCAAGACTGAGTAATTTATAAAGGAAAGAGGTTTAATTGACTCACAGTCCTGCATGGCTGGGAAGGCCTCAGGAAACTTACAATCACGGTGGAAGGGAAAGAGGCGTGTCTTCTGTGGCAGCAGGTGAGAGAGAGGGAGTAAGAGCATGGGGACTGCCTTATAAAACCACTGGATGGTCAGGTGTGGTGGCTCATGCCTATAATCCCAGCACTTTGGGGGACTGAGGCACACAGATCACTTGAGGTCAGGAGTTTGATACCAGCCTGGCCAACATGATGAAACCCCATCTCTACTAAAAATAGAAAAATTAGTCGGGTGTGGTGGCACATGCCTATAGTCCCAGCTACTCGGGAGTCTGAGGTGGGGAAAATTGCTCGAACACGGATCGAGCAGTGAGCTGAGATCACACCACTGCACTCTAGCCTGGGTGACACAGTGAGACTCTGTCTGCAAAAAACCCCCAAACCATCAGATCTCATGAAAACTCACTATCACGAGAATAGCATGGGGGGGACCCACGCCCATGATCCAATCACCTCCCATCTGGTCCCTTCCTCAACATGTGGGGATTATGGGGATTACAAATCAAGATGAGATTTGGGTGGGGACACAGAGCCTAACCACGACACCCCCGTTCTCCCTTCCCCTGAGTCCCTGGCAAGCACCATGCTATTTCCTGTCTCCATAAATTTGACCACTTTAAGTATTTCATGTAAGTGGTATTTTACAGTATTTGTCCTTTATTCTCTGACTTCTCTTACTGAGCAGAACATCTTCAAGTTTTATCCACATTGTAGCATATGAAGGAATTTCCTTCCCTTTTTTTTTTTTTTTAATGCTACAAAGTCTTGCTCTGTCACCCAGTGGCACGATCTCGGCTCACTGCAACCTCCACCTCCTGGGTTCAAGTGATTGTCCTGCCTCAGCCTGTAGAGTAGCTGGGATTACAGGCATGTGCCACCATGCCCAGCTAATTTTTGTATTTTTTTAGTAGAGATAGGGTTTTGCTATGTTAGCCAGGCTGGTCTCGAACTCCTGACCTCACATGATCTGTCCACCTTGGCCTCCCAAAGTGCTGAGATTACAGGCATGAGCTACCATGCCCAGCTAAGAATTTCCTTCCTTTTTAGGGCTGAATAATATTGCATTGTGTGAATATGCCACATTTTGTTTATCCATTCATCTATCTGTGGACATTTGTGTTGTTTCTACCTTTTGGCTATTGTGAACTAGCCAGATCACAAGGCAATTTTGTGTTTAACTTTTTGAGAAACCACAGCAGCTGTACCATTTTACAGTCAAACACAACAAATGAAATCTTTTTCTCTACCCTTTTATGTTCAGTGATAGGGCCTGTGAATGAAACTAACAAAAGACAGCTCAACAGGAGAAAGGGCTCACACATTTTAATTTTATGTGCACAGAAGCTTCACAGAAGATAAGTGAAAACTCAAAGGAGTGCTTAGACCTGGGGCCTTACATACCATTTTAACAAAGAGCAATAAATTGTGAGGTGAATTCACAAAGGAAGGGGGAGTATTAAAGATGCCTAATTTCCGGTATCTAACGTGCTTCCCCATGGATGTGAATAGCATGTTAAAAAGGATGACCAGTGGCCTGTGATTCCTATGCAGAGCTGCTAATCCTGGCTCTGCAAAGCATCCTTGAACTGTCTGCTTCCCTTCATCCTCATGACCATCAGCCCAGGGCCAGTCCTGCCGCCTCTCCTCCAGACCCTTGCCAAAGTATCCTCGGAGGCTTTGGGTTCATTCTTACCCTTTGGTTTATTTTCCATACAGCACCCAGAAGAATCTTTTGAAAGCCCAAATCGGCTGGGCACAGTAACTCACATCTGTTATCTCAGCACTTTGGGAGGCCGAGGTGGGTGGATCACTTGATGCCAGGAGTTTGAGACCAGCCTGGTCAACATTGTGAAATCCCATCTCTGCAAAAATTAACCAGGCGTGGTAGCACGCATCTGTAATCCCAGCTACTCAAGGGGCTGAGGCAGGAGAATTGCTTGAACCTGGCAGGCAGAGGTTGCAGTCAGTTAGGATCACGTCACTGCACTCCAGCCTTGGTGACAGAGCAAGACTGTATCTCAAAAAAAAAAAAAAAAAAAGAAAGAAAGAAAAGAAAAAAGAAAACCCAAATCTCACTAAGTATCTCTTTGTTGAACCTTCTAGATGGTTCTCCATTACCTTGGGGTAATGACCTTTCCGGTACTGTAGCTACAAGGCTGTGTATGACTTGCTCTCCTGGGAGATGCTTGTCTCCATCCTTACTGCCCCAGGCAGATAGTTAATGTTTGTGTCAGCCTTTAAGAGAGGGAGACGGGGCCGAGTGTGGTGGCTCACATCTATAATCTCAGCACTTTGGGAGGCCCAGGCAGGAGGATTGCTAGAGTGCAGGAGTTCAAGACCAGCTTGGGCAGCATGAGACCTTATCTCTATAAAAAATTAATTAATTAAAAATAGATAAATAGATGGCTAGGCGAAGTGGCTCAAGCCTGTAATCCCAACACTTTGGGAAGCTGAGGCAGGCAGATCGCTTGAGGCCAGTTGGAGACCAGCCTGGGCGACATAGCGAAACCCCATCTCTACTAAAAATACAAAAATTAGCTGGGTGTGGTGGCGCATGTCTGTAATCCCAGCTTCTTGAGAGGCTGAGGAACAAGAGTTGCTTGAACCTGGGAGGCAGATGTTGCAGTGAGCCCAGATCACGCTGTTGCACTCCAACCTGAGTGACAGAGCAAGACTCTGTCTCAAAACACACAAATAAATAAAAAATGAGAAGGAGATGGAACCGCATACCTAACAACTGGAATTTAAGGCAACTGGAAAGAACAGTAACATGAGAGGCGCTCGCCAGAGTTGTAAACCTTGGTGGAGCAACTTCTTAGGAAAACAACCTTGGGCACTACTTCCCAGTTTAAGAAAGATTTAAAAGCCCAGATCTCAGCACGTTCTCTGCAAAGCCCCTTGATTGACATCCTGTGGCTTCTCCGGCACAAGGAGGAAGTGTAGGAACAAATATCATCACTAGAGGGCGCTGCTGGACAACCATGGGCTCTCTGTACAGCCAAGCAAGCTGGGAAATGGGAGACCATTGAACATCCTAAACGATTAAATGATCCAACGCGATCACCAGCCTTTTTTTTTTTTTTTTTTTTTTTTGTAGGAGTCTAGCTCTGTAGCCCAGGCTAAAGTGCAGTGGCACGATCGCGGCTCACTGCAACCTCCACCTCCCGAGTTCCAGTGATTCTCCTGCCTCTGCCTCCCGAGTAGCTGGGATTACAGGCCCACTACACTGGGCTAGTTTTTCTTAATAGCGTATTTTTTTTAGAACAGTTTTAGGTTCACAACAAAACTGGGTGGAAGGTACAAAATTTCCAATATATCCCTCCTCTGATCCTGTTTTTATTAGAAAGGTTGGGTCTAGGCACAGTGGCTCACACCTATAATTCCAAGACTCTGAGGGTTCGAGGAAGGATAGCTTGAGCCAGGAGTTTGAGACCAGCCTGGGCAACATAACGAGACCCCGTCTCCACAAAAAATAAACAATTAGCCAGTCGTGGTGAGGTGCACCTGTAGTCCCAGCTATTCGAGTGGCTGTGGCCCGAAGATCGTTGAGCCCAGGAGTTTGGGGCTGCAGTGAGCTGTGATCATGCCACTGCACTACAGCCTGGCTGAGAGCAACACCCTGCCTCTAAAAAACTAAATAGCCAGGTGCGGTGGCTCACGCCTGTAATCCCAACCCTTTGGGAAGCCGAGGTGGGTGGATCACTTGAGGCCAGGAGTTCAAGACCAGTCCGGCCAACATGGTGAAACCCCGTCTTCACTAAAAACACAAAAATTAGCCAGGCGTGGTGTTGGGTGACTGTAGTCCCAGCTATTTGGGTGGCCGAGGTAGGAGAATTGCCTGAACCTGGGAGGCGGAGGTTACAGTGAGCTGATATCGCGCCATTGCACTCCAGCCTGGGCGACAGGGTGAAACTCCATCTCGAAAATGAATAAATAAATAAAGTAAATAAATAAATCTGGGCGTGGTGGTACATGCCAGTAGTTCCGACTATTTGGGAGGCTGAGATGGGAGGATTGCTTGAGCCCAGAAGTTCGAGGCTGCAGTGAGCTTTGATCATGTGTCACAGCACTCCAGCCGGGCAACAGAGTGTGATACTGTCTCAGAAAAGAGAGGAAGGAAGACAGGAAGGGAGGGAGGGAGGGAGGGAAGGAAGTAGGGAGGAAGGAAAGGGGGAGCATTCTAGGCAACTTGGGCAAAGACTGGAGGCTAGAACAGCTGGGTACATTTGAAGTAAGGGTGAGTAAGTCTGGAGAGCAGAGAAGGGGTCAGGCGAGGCCAGAGAGGCCGTAGCTGAGGTGTGTCTTCTCTTCGTCCCACAGCTCCTGCAGGGAGTGGAGACTCGATTTGCTGGAAAGGTACAGGGGGCTGAATCCAGTAAACTTAATCCACATCCCTTTGTTGCAGGGAGGAGCCTCCTGTACACAGAACTGTTGGCCAGACTCCATTTCTTCGCCACCTCACATCCAGCACTGGTGGGACAGCTATGCCAGCAGGCCCAGAGCTGGTTCCGGCTCTGTCCACACCCTGTGCTGGTGCCCCTCGGAGGATTCCTCCAGCCCCCCGGGAGGACCCCTCCGGGCAGCCCTCAGCGGTTGTCACAAAGGTGAGTCTCCCCAGAATAGCAAAAATCCCCAGCAAGCACCTGCTTGCATGGGGACAGTGAATGCCGGTGTTTGAGATTGTCCTCTGAGACTCCCCTGTGCTAGTCAGGAGGCCCCAAGGTGCCATCAGAGCCTGCCCCTGCTGTCTCATGCTGAATTGCCTCTCTCTGCCCCCCCAGGGACTGTAGATGACTCATTTAAATTCTGCTAATGAGCCCGAAGCTGGGGGGATGCCTCCAAGCTTCCCATCTCCAAGGGATTAGTGCCCATCTGATATTTCGGCTATTTACAAGCTCATGCTGGTAAGTCTGGAAGCTAGGAACTAATGACTGGCAGGCCACTGGAGGCTGATGGAACTGTACGCGGCCCTTGGGATCCCAGAATGTAAGGGAGAGACAAGGATTTAGGTTTTGCCATCCATTTGTCATTCATTTTTTTCTTCCTTCCATTCATCCATCCATCCACCCATTCATTCACCTTCCTACTCTTCCATCCAGTTACCCTCCCATCCATTCATCCATCTATCTCCCATTCTTCCATTCATCTATCCATCCATCACCCTCCCACCCACCCCTCTGTTCATCCATCCATCTATACATCCATCCATTCATTCACCTTCCTACTCTTCCATCCAATTACCCTCCCATCCATTTATCCATCTATCTACACTCCCACCCTTCCCTCATCTATTCATCCATCCACTGCCCTCCCAGCCCTCCCACCCATCCATCCATCCATCCACCCATCCACCCTCCCCACTCTTCCATCCATCTACCCTCCCATGCTTTCACCCATCTATCCATCCATTCACCCATCCACCCACCCATTCATCTATCCACCTTCCCACCCATCCATCTACCCACCCTGCCACACTTCCATCCATCTATCCCCCATCTATTAATCCATCTACCCTCCCCACCCTTTATCCATTGACTGTCCCACTGTTCCATCCACCTACCCATCCACCCACCTGTCCATCTCTCCATCTACCCTGCTACCATTTCATTTATCTACCCCCATTCATCCATCCATTATTCATCCATTCACCCAATCATTTACCTACCCTTTCAGTAATCTATCCATTTATCAAATTACCTTCCCATCCTTTTATCCACCCACCCACCCACCTACCCACCTTTCCTTCCATTCATCCACTCACCCATCCATTCATTCATCCTTCAACCCTTTCTTTCTTCCTTCCTTCCTCTCATCTATCTACCCATCAGTCATCCACACTTCTATTAGTTATTCATACTTCTACCCATATATCCATCCATCCACCCCAATCCACTTACCCTTCCATTTTTTTTAATCTGATCATCTTCCATTCACTCTCTTAACCCTCCACCCATCCACACACTCTGCCATTCATCAACTTGCTCACTTCAATTTCATCTAGAAATTGATTCCTCTGTCTACCCATCTACCTGCCCCATCCATTCACCCACCCATCATCCAACTAGCTGCCTGTCTACCCACTCACCCACTTTCATTCAGCCATCTATTTATCTGCTTACCCACAATCTCTCATGATTGTGAGACCACTGAATTCGCTTGTGGTTCAAATGTCAGAGCTCTCACTGTGCCACATGACCTGGTAGTGAAAACCGCACTCCCCCAGGCACATTATCTTCAAAATAGAAATGCTAAGAGACACTAAGTACAATGCATGGAGGAGTCAATTTAGGGGCAGCCACCAGAATGCTGTGTTGAGAAGGATTCTGAGACTGAAGCTAGCTTAGTGGGAAAGTGTATGTATTTATCAGGATATAGGTTCAGATATCATTTAAAAAAAAAAAAAGACAAAATAGCAGTGGCTTAAATAAAATAGGAGTTTAATTCTGTCTTATGAAATAGTTCAAGCAAAAGAAGAGGTATAAAGGAGTCCTTAGTGTGTCTGGGACCCATACACCTTCAGTCTGGCTACTCTGCCATTTTCAGTGTAGGGGTGTCCTCATCGGCCCAAGATGGCTGCTCCAGCTCCTACCATCCAGATGGCATTCCAGCCAGTAGGGAATAGGAAAACCACATGGCAGGCCTCCTCATTTTAAGGGCATGACCTATAGGCAGAACAAAATATTTTCACTCCTGTCTCATTGGCTAGAACTTGGATATGTCCAACTGTAAGGGAGCCTGGGAAATACAGTCTTTTTTTTTTTTTTTCTTTTGAGTTGGAGTTTTGCTCTTGTCGCCCAGGCTGGAGTGCAGTGGCATGATCTCAGCTCACTGCAACCTCTGCCTCACAGGTTCAAGCCGCTCTCCTGCCTCAGCCTCCAGAGTAGCTGGGATTACAGGCTTGTGTCACCACGCCTGGCTAATTTTTCTATTTTTAGTAGAGATGGGGTTTCACCATATTGGCCAGGCTAGTCTTGAACTTCTGACCTCAGGTGATCCGCCCACCTCGCCCTCCCAAAGTACTGGGATTACAGGGGTGAGCCAGTGGGCTCAACCAGGGAAATATGGTCTTTGTGCGGATGACCCTGTACTCAGCTAAAACCTATGAACTTTTGGATTTTATTACTAAAGGTGAGATGACAGAATGGCTGTGGGGGTGCAAATCACACATAGTGCTGTGATTGATTAGTGATGTCTGTCATGGCACAGGCATAGCAAGTTACAACTTAGAGTGACGTTTTTGTCATCTCTGAGGCAGGTAAATGTTCTATGTTTCAGATCCACTGTGCCCTGTTGTACATCCTCTAGTCCTGTTAAAGTTGAAAAAGGTCTTACCCATGTGGGCTTCAGTTTGTTCATTTTTAAAATGAAAAGTATGAGTTAATATTTCCAAGGTCATACAATGAGTGCATGACAAGAAAAAAAGAAAAAGAGGCTGAGCACAGTGATTTATGCCTGTAATCCCAGCAATTTAGGAGGCCAAGGCAAGAGGATCTCTTGGGCCCAGGTGTTTAAGACCAGCCTGGGCAACACAGGGAGACCCTGTCTCTACAAAAAGTAAAAAAAAAAAAAAAGGCTGGGTATGGTGGCATGTGCCTATAGTCCCAGCTACTCGGGAGGTTAAGATGGGAGGATTGCTTGAGCCCAAGAGTTTGAGGCTGCAGTGAGCTATGACTGAGCCACTGCACTCCAGCTTGGGTGACAGAGTGAGACCCTATCTATCTGAAAAAAAAAAAAATGGAAGGGAAAAGGAGGGAGGAGGAGAAGGGAGGGGAAAGGAGAGGTAAGAGGGAAAGGGAAGGGGAGGGGGAGGAAAAGGGGAGAGAATAAGGAAGGGAAGGAGAAAGGGGAGGAACGGGGAAGGGGAAGTGAGGGAAGAGGAAAAAAAGGGAGGGGAAAGGGAGGGGAAGGGGAGGAAAGGGGGAGGAGAAGAAAGAAAAAGAAAACAAATCTTATTTCCTCATTATCTATCCCAATGAGGTAGAAACAAAATTCTGTATTCTCAGAGCTTGACTGGCTCTGATTCAACACCACCCCAACCATTTTATACATGGGAAGGAGGTACAGAGAAGGAAAAGGACTTCCTTTCTTTACTTCAGGACATTCAGAAAGTCCAGTTTCTTAATGCCACTTAATGCCTAGGCCCGTGTTTTCTCTAATGTATCTTGGCCCTTCTCTGCAGTGATGTTTTAATCAAACTCCACCAGGCAGAGCCCTAGGGTGTGTTTGCCCAATTCACTGGCAAATATTTTTTTTTCTTTAGGACCTCAGCCCTTGTTTTTCTACACTGGTTGAACTCAAAGAGATGTCAAAAACAGAATCCTCATTCTCAGCCAATGTAATTTCCTTCCGTCCGTCCCTCCCTCCCTCCCTCCCTCTTCTTTCTTTCTCTTTCTTTCTCTCTCTTTCTCTCTTTCTTTCTTTTGTCTCCCTCTCTCGCCCAGGTTGGAGTGCAGTGGTGCGTTCTTGGCTCACTGCAACCTCCACCTCCCAGGTTCAAGTCATTCTCCTACCTCAGCCTCCTGAATAGCTGGGATTACAGGTGTGCTTCACTGCTCCTGGCTAATTTTTGTATTTTTAGCAGAGACTGGGTTTCTCCATGTTGGACAGGCTGGTCTTGAACTCCTGACCTCAAGTGATCTGCCCATTTCGGCCTCCCAGTGTTGGGATTACAGGCGTGAGCCACTGTGCCCAGCCACGGCCAATGTAATTTCGTTTCTGAGTTTTTTCAACTAAGGCAGGGTTTCTCAGCCGTGGCACTGTTGACTTCTGGGGCTGAATCTTTCTCCGGGTGGAGTTGTCTTATGCATTGTTGGGTGTTGAGCAGCCTCCCTGGCCTCCACCTACCAGATGCCAGTAGTGTCCTTGAGCATCCTTGTCCCCAGTTGTGGCACCTCAGAATGGCTCCAGACACCAAATATGTCCCCTGGGTGAGCACTGCTGGACTATACAGACACTTATGACCACACTGTGATTCAGTCCCTTTTCCTACCTAACAGCGGAGTGAATGTCACAGCCCAGAGTGTGAATCTGTGCATCTGAGTCTGTGAATCTGTAATCCTTGCTGTGTAGCTTTGGCCAAAGGACTGAATCTGTCTGTGCCTCAGTTGTCTTATCTGAGAAGTGGGGAGCTCATTAGAGCACCCCATAGCTAAACATTTGGGCACATGAACTGAGACCATTGCTGTTGCTTCTGTGTGGTTGCAGGCATCACCGCCATGGCGTGGGGTGTGGAGGAGAAGCTGCTGGTGATTGGCACCCAGGATGGCATCGTGGCTGTGTGGGACATGGAAGAGCAGCATGTGATCCACATGCTAACTGGACACACAGGTGAGACTTGGGAAGTGGGGTTTGTGGTCAGTTTCCATAATGAACAGTCAGTTCTCAGAACCCCTTACCCACAGATTCACTTCTCTGTATTGAAACCCTGGCCTTTGTTCCTGCATCATTTAGCTATAGTTACATAGCAAACCATCCCAAAACACAGTAGTTTTAAACAAGCCATTTCTCTTTTTTTTTTCTTTTTTTTTTCTTTTTGGTTCTTGGCTTTTTATCCAATCTCTTTTTTTTTTTTTAAGATGGAATCTCACTGTGTTGCCCAGGCTGGAGTGCAGTGATGTATTCATAACTCACTGCAGCCTCAAACTCCTGGGCCCAACTGATCCTCCTGCCTCAGCCTCCTGAGTAGCTGGGACTACAAGCACTATACCCAGCTAATTTTTAAATTTTTAAATGTTTTCAGAGATGGGGGTCTTGCTGTGTTGCCCAGGTTGGTCTCAAACTCCTGGGGTCAAGTGATCCTCCCTCCTTAGCCTACCAAGGAGCTGGGATTACAAATTTGAGCCACAAACAAGCTATTTCTTAGCTCACTTCCTGTGCGTTGGCAGTGCAGGCTGGGCTCAGCTGAGTGGTGTTCTGCTCTCAGCTGGACTTGCTCATGTATCTGCAGTCAGTTAGTGGATCATCTGGGAGTTGGCTGAATCTGAATGTTTTCAAATGAAACAACTCAACTCTGCTCCATGTGGTCTCTCATCATTCAGCATCCATCAGGTCTCTCATCCCCCGCAAAGGCAGGGTTTCGAGAAAACAAGTTGGCACTCACAGCATCTCTTAAGCCTGGACTTGGAATTGGCACCCAGTCACATTCTCTTGACCAAAGGAATTCACAAGAACAGTCCAGTAGGGAAATAGGCTAAACAGGCTTCCTTCTTTCCTTCTTTTTCTTTTCCTTTTCTTTCCTTCTTTCTTTCTTTCTTCCAACAGGGTCTTCTTGCTTTGTTGCCCAGGCTGAAGTGCAGTGGAACAATCTCAGCTCACTGCACCCTCAGCCTCCTGGGCTCAAGCAATCCTCCCACCTCAGCCTCTTGAGTAGCTGGGACTACAGACACCCACCACCACACCTGGCTAATTTTTGTATTTTTTGATAAAGTCAGGGTCTCACTATGTTGCTCAGGCTGGTCTCAAGCTCCTGAGCTCAAGCAGTCCTTCTGCTTGTCCTCCCAAAGTGCTGGCATTATAGGTGTGAGCCACCACACCCAGCGTAGGTTTCATTTTTTGATGGGAGGAGCTGCAAAGTAACATTTCCAAGGGTGTGGATCAGGAAGGGCAAAATATTGTGGTCCTTTTTGCATTTGTCGACCTCAGATCCTAAGTAAGGTTGTTTTTTTATGACATAGTCCCTTAACGGATATGGCTTAGTTTTATAATCAATGGTTGAGTGCCTGCTGTGTACCAGACCCTGTTCTAGATGCTGAGAGAGAGAGACCAAGGTCAGGACTAGGAAGGAAAACTATTCATTCTTGAAGACTGATGGAAGGGAAGGGAAGGAAAGGGAATGGAAGGGGAGGGGAAGGGAGGAGAAGGGAGGGAGAGGAGGGGGAAGGGAAGGGAGAGCAAAGGTAGGCAGGGCAAGGTCAGACAGGGCAAAGGCAGGCAGGGCAAGGGAAGGCAGGGCAAGGACAGGCAGGGCAAAGGCAGGCAGGGCAAGGGAAGGCAGGGCAAGGGTTCCCAAAGTATACTTCATAACTAGCTACCCATTGCTCTTCTGCAGCTTGATGTATGTAAGGCCTCATTGGCTAAGACTGCAGTTGGCTGGGTGTGGCGGCTCATGTCTGTAATCCCAGGACTTTAAGAGGCTGAGGCAGGCAGATCAGTTCAGCTCGGGAGTTCGAGACCAACTTGGGCAACATGGTGAAACTGCATCTCTACAAAAAATGCAACGATTAGCCAGGCGTGGAGACACACACCTGTAGTACCAGCTATTTGGGAGGCTGAGGCATGAGACTCGCTTGAGCCCAGGAGGTTGGGGCTGCAGTGAGTTGTGATTGTACCACTGTACTCCAGCCTGCACAAGAGCAAGACCCTATCTAAAAAAAAAAACAAAAAAAACAAAGACTACATTTATTTGTTGACCCAAGATCCCAAGATCCTTTTGCTATTGTTTGAGGGCAAGGGTTATGTTTTATTCAGCATATTCCATGCTTATTTGTTGAATAAATAGGTTAAAATATCCCATGTATTTAAAAAAATTCATTTAACAGAATCAAGCCATAGGAAATCAGCTTTAGAAAGATTCTAATCTAACCCTTTCATTTAATTAAGAAAACAGGTTGGGCATGGTGACTCACACCTGTAATCCCAGCACTTTGGGAAGCCGAGGTGAGAGGATTGCTTGAGACCCAGAATTCAAGACCAGGCTGTGCAACATAGCAAGACCCCTTTTCTACAAAAAAAAAATTTTTTTTTAAATTAGCCAGGCATGGTGGCGTGCACCTGAAGTCCCAGCTACGTGAGAGGCTCAGAGGCTGAGGGAGGAGGATCACTCTGGTTCAGGAGTTGGAGGCTGCAGTGAGAAAAATATTGGGTGGGGGTGGAGAAGAATTAAAGAGTTGAATCAAATTCCTATTAGATATGACACACTCAAATTTTATTTTATTTTATTTTTATATTTTTTGACATATTCAAATTTTAAAAAAATTTAAAGGGGTACCCTAAAAAGCTCAATTGACAAGATAAATAGTATTATAACACAATCTTTTGAAAAATCAAAAGTATAGACCAGGCACGGTGGTTCACACCTGTGATCCTAGCACTCTGGGAGGCCGAGGCGGGCGGATCACAAGGTCAGGAGTTTGAGACCAGCCTGATCAACATGATGAAACCCCGTCTCTACTAAAAATACAAAAATTAGCTGGGCGTGGTGGTCCCAGCTGCTCGGGATGCTGAGGCAGGCAAATCACTTGAACCTGGGAGGTGGAGGTTGCAGTGAACTGAGATTGTGCCAGTGCACTCCAGCCTGGATGACAGGGCGAGACTCCATCTCAAAAAAAAAAAAAAAAAAAGTATAGTTGGCCCTCTGTATCTGTGAGTTTTGCATCTGGGGGATTCCACCGACTATGGATTGAAAATATTTGGAAAAGCTGGATGCGGTGGTGTGTGCCTGTAGTCCCAGCTACTTGGAAGGCTGAGGCAGGAGCATGCCTTGAGCCCAGGAGTTCAGCCTGGGCAACAGAGTGAGATCCTGTCTTTTTTTTTTTTTTTAGACTAAGTCTTGCTCTGTCACCAGGCTGGAGTACAGTGGCAGGACCTCGGCTCACTGCCGCCTCCGCCTCCTGGGTTCAAGCAGTTCTCCTGCCTCAGCCTCCCAAGTAGTTGGGACTATAGGCGAGTGCTAGCACGCCCAGCTAATTTTTGTATTTTTAGTAGAGACGGAGTTTCACCATGTTGGCCAGGATGGTCTCGAAACTCTTGACCTTATGATCCGCCCGCCTTGGACTCCCAAAGTGCTGGGATAACAGGCGTGAGCCACTGCGCCTGGCCTTGAGACCCTGTCTTTTGGTTGTTGATTGTGTGTCTTTCTTTCCTTCTTTCCTTCCTTCCCCTCCTTCCTTCTTTTTCTTTGAAACAGGATCTCACTCTGTTGTCCAGGTTGGAGTACAGTGGTGTCATCATAGTTCACTGCAATCTTGATATCCCAGGCTCGAGCAGTCCTCCCACTTCAGGCTCCTGACGAGCTAGGACCACAGGTGCATGCCACCATGCCCAGCTAATTTTAAAAACATTTTTTGTAGAGACTGCGTGTCACTGTGTTTCCCAGGCTGCTGTTGAATTCCTGGCCTCAAGCCATCCTCCCACCTAAGCCTCCCAAAGTGCTGGGATTACACGCATGAGCCATTGTACCTGTCTCTTAAAATAAATTTTAAGGCCAGGCGCTATGACTTATGCCTGTAATCCAGCACTTTGGGAGACCGAGGCAGGTGGATCACCTAAGGTCAGGAGTTGAGACCAGCCTGGCCAACATGGCAAAACCACATCTCTACTAAGAATACAAAATTAGCTGGGCATGGTGGTACGCACCTGTAGTCCCAGCTACTCAGGAGGCTGAGGCAGGAGAATCGCTTGAACCTGGAAGGCAGAGGTCGCCGTGAACCAAGATCACGTCACTGTGCTCCAGCCTCAGTGACAAAGTGAGACTCTGTCTCAAAAAAACAAAAACAAACAAACAAATTGAGTATACAGGAACACCTGTAGTTCCAGCTATTCAGGAGGCTGAGGCAGGAGGATTGCTTAAGCCTGGGAGATGGAGGCTGCAGTTGCATTACTATGCTCCACCCCATCTCTAAAAATAATAATAACTGTAACAATAATAATAAAGTATACAGGAGGCTATGTATAGGTTATATGCAAATCCTACGCTATTTCCTATAAGGAACTGGAGCATCTATGGACTTTGGTATCTGCAGGGGTGAAGGAAGGGCAGGGGAGAGGAAAGAGCCTCCCAGGGACAGAAAGCAGCAAGTGCAAAGGCCCGAGAGGGGAATGAGGTTGGCAGGTCTACAGAACAGAAAGGCAGTTATGTGGCTGGAGCTCTGGAGACTGTGTTAAATAAAAAGGACCATCAGGCCAGGCACCGTGGCTCATGCCTGTAATCCCAGCACTCTGGGAGGCCGAGGCGGGCGGATTGCCTGGGGTCAGGAGTTTGAGATCAGCCTGGCCAACATGGTGAAACCCCGTCTCTACTAAACATACAAAAATTAGCCGGGCGTGGTTGCAGATGCCTGTAATCCCAGCTCCTCGGGAGGCTGAGGCAGGAGAATTATTTGGACCGAGGAGGCAGAGGTTGCAGTGAGCTGAGATTGCGCCACTGCACTCCAGCCTGGGCAACAGAGTGAGACTCTGTCTCAACAAAGCAAAAAAAAGGAGCAGTCACTAGGTGCCCCTTGGTGTGTGACTCTCATGGGTATGAGATGTCCAGAACAGGCTAGTCCACAGAGACAGGAGGCAGATGAGTGGCTGCCAGGGGCTGGGGGAGGGGAGCGGGGAGTGACTGCTGATGGGGACAGGGTCTCCTTTTGGGGGTTGCCAACGTTCTGGAAGGAGATAAAGTGATGTTTGCACAATACCGTGAATGTGCTAAATGCCACTGAATTGTTTGTTTTAAAATGATTAATGCAATAGCCCCGGGGCTGTGCTCATGCCTGTAATCCCAGCTATAAATAGCTGTTATTCTGTGTTGTTTGGGGGATAATGACAATAAAGGTCTGTGAACGTTTAGTCCAGATGCAATTATTTATTTTTCCCAAATATATTCTTTTTAAAAAATGTTATTTATTTATTTTAAGAGATTGGGTCTTAAAATTAATTAATTAATTGATTGACTAATTTATTTATTGAGATGGCGTTTCACTCTCTTTGCCCAGGCTGAAGTGCAGTGGTGTGATCTTGGCTCACTGCAACCTCCACCTCTTGGGTTCAAGTGATTCTCCTGCCTCAGCCCCCCGCGGAGGTGGGATTACAGGCACGCACCACCACGCTTGGCTAATTTTGTATTTTTAGTAGAGACAGGGTTTGGGAGACTGAGGCGGATGGATCACTTGAGGTCAGGAGTTCAAGACCAGCCTGGGCAACATGGTGAAACCCCAACAAAATGAGCTGGGTGCGGTAGTGCAAGCCTGTAATTCCAGCTACCTCGGGAGGCTGAGGCAGGAGAATCACGTGAACCTGGGAAGGGGAGGCTGCAGGGAGCCGCGATCACGTCACTACCCTTCAGCCTGGGCCAGAGTGAGACTCTACCTAAAAAAAAAAAAAAAAAAAGATTAACGTGATGAAAAAAAAAGAGGATGACTGTTTTTTGAGGTTACAGAAATGTTCTGAACTTAGTCTGGGGCGATGGTTACGTAGCTCTGTGAATACACTAAAAACCACTGAATTGCACCATTGTAGATTAAATGGGCGTGGTTATAAATTGTCTCCCCATAGAGGTGTTAAGGATATTTTATCATTTAAATCAAAGTATGTACCATGTTTTATGTATATGTATATACTTATATATACACAAATATATTTCATTTATATTTTTGTGTATGTATATATGTTTTATGTATATAAAACATACATGTATGCAAAACATAAATATATACATACATAAAAATATAGATAAAAATATATGTACATATACAAAAACAAATATATACATAAATATATAAATCTATACTATATATATTTTTATCAGTATTTTGCCATAAACATTCTTTTGTGCCCATTGATGCTTATTTTTACATTTTTTTTTTTTTTTTTTTGATATGGAGTCTCACTCTGTTGCCCAGGCTGGAGTGCAGTGCTGTGATCTCGGCTCACTGTAACCTCTGCCTCCTGGGTTCAAGCGATTCTCCTGCCTCAGCCTCCCAAGTAGCTGGGATTACAGGTGCCCGCCACCATGCCTGGCTAATTTTTGTATTTTTAATAGAGATGGGGTTTCGTCATGTTGGCCAGGCTGGTCTCGAACTCCTGACCTCAACTGATTCATCCACCTTGGCCTTCTAAAGTGCTGGGATTACAGGTGCGAGCTACTGAACCAGGCTCTTTTTATTATTTTTACTTTTTTTTTTTTTTTAGAGACAGGGTCTCGCTATGTGCCCAGCTGGTCTCGGACTCCTGGGCTCAAGTGATCCTCCCACCTCGACCTCCCAAAGTGCTGGGATTACAGCTGTGAGCCACCTGGCCCAGTCAGATCCTTGTTCTGATTTGACTGTATTTTATTTCATTTACGATTTCCATGATTAATTTCATGGGGTACACGTGCATTTCATTACATGGGTATATTGAGAGATGCTGATGTCTGGGGGATGAGTGACCCCATCACCCAGGTAGTGAACATGGTACCCCAGAGGAATTTTTTGAGTCCTTGACCCCCCCTTCCTCCTTCCTCACTCCAGCAGTTCCCAGTGTCTGTCATTCCCATCTTTATGTTGGGGACACTTTTTTTCTTTTTCTTTTTTATTTTTTGAGACAGAGTCTCTGTTGCCCAGGCTGGAGTGCAGTGGCGCATTCTCAGCTCACTGCAACTTCTGCCTCCCGCGTTCAAGCGATTCTCCCGCCTCAGCCTCCCGAGTAGCTGGGATTACAGGTGCCCACCACCACCCCCAGCTAATTTTTGTACTTTTAGGAGAGATGGGGTTTCTCTGTGTTACCCACACTGGTCTTGATTCGCGCTACTGAGCTCAGGCGATCGCCCGCCTTGGCCTCCTGAAGTGCTGGGATTGCAGGTGTGAGCCACCCTGCCTAGCCTGGAGCCACTTTTATAAGGACACTAATCCCATTCCCGAGGGCCCCACCCTCAGAACTTAATCACAGACCAATGAACTTTGTGTTTATTAAGGAGAATCTCCATTTGTCTGTTACATGTTACAAATATTTCCTCCATATCCGTCACGATGTGCCTTTCAACTACACTTAATCCTCCTGAAGTTTTACATTTCTACATAATCCAGTTGATCTAATTTTCCCCATTATGCCTTCTAAATTGTATGTTTTGCTTAGAAAATAGCTCTCTAAGATTATTATTTTTATTTATTCATTTATTTTGAGACATGGTCTTGCTCTGTTACTGAGGCTGGAGTGCAGTGGAGTGATCATAGCTCACTCCAGCCTTAACCTCCTGGGCTCAAATGATCCTCCCACCTCAGCCTCCCAAGTAGCTGGGATCACAGGTGTGTGCCACCATACCTGGCTAATTATTTTTTTTACAAGATTATTAAAATGATAAGGGAAGTCCTATAATTTTTCTAGAAGTTTCCCCTTTTTTTTTTTAACTGGTTATTAATTTTAGACACTCCTAGATGCTGAATCTTTATAAAATTCAGTTATCTGTTTAGTACAAATTCAACATGTGGGGGCAATAGATTGACTCCCAACCAGTTGTGGCCATCTGAATTTTGCATTGCCACATTTCATTATTTTCCATTTGGACAGGTTCTATCAATTTAACTAACAGAGAGAGGCTTTCAAAAAAGAAAGAAAAAAGAGGCTGGGCGCGGTGGCTCACGTCTGTAATCCCAGCACTGTGGGAGGCCGAGGCAGGAGGATCACCTGAGGTCAGGAGTTTGAGACCAGCCTGGCCAATGTGGTGAAACCCCATCTCTACTAAAAATACAAAAATTAGCCAGGCACGGTGGCACATGCCTGTAATCCCAGCTACTCGGGAGGCTGAGGTGTGAGAATCGCTCAGAGGTTGCAGGGAGCTGAGATTGTACCAGTTAACTCCAGCCTTGGCGACAGAGTGAAACTCCACCTCAAAATAATAATAATAATAATAATAATAATAATAATTGGCTGGGGTGGTGGCTCATGCCTGTAATCCCAACACTTTGGGAGGCTGAGGTGGGCGGATCACCTGAGGTCAGGAGTTCGAGACCAGCCTGGCCAACATGGTAAAACCCTGTCTCTACTAAAAAATACAAAAGAATTGCCAGGCATGGTCATAGGCACCTGTGATCCCAGCTACTGGAGAGGCTGAGGCAGGAGAATTGCTTGAACCAGGGAGGTGGGGGTTGCAGTAAGCCAAGATCACGCCACTGCACTCCAGCCTAGGCAACAAGAGCGAAACTTCATCTCAAATAATAATAATCATCATAATAATATTAAAAGGCTGGTCATGGTGTCTCATACCAAGTGCTGGGATTATAGGCATGAGACACCATGACCAGCCTTTTAGGAGGCTCAGGTGGGTAGATCACTTGATGCCAGGAGTTCAAGGCCAGCCTGGCCAACATGGTAAAACCCTGTCTCCACTAAAAAATACAAAAAATTAGCCAGACATGGCAGCAGGCACCTGTAATCCCAGCTACTTGGGGAGGCAGAGGTTGCAGTGAGCCAAGATCGCACCATTGTACTCCAGCCTGGGTGACAGACAGAGGTTCCATCTCCAAAAAAAAAAAAAAGGATTACATAAATGTTTTGAAATAATTATCCTTGGTTACAAAGATCAATAATAAGGGTGCGGCTGGACAGGCAGTTGCTGAGCAGATGGTCTTGCAGATCTATTTTTTTCTGTAAGTTTACAATAGCCTTTGTGCAAAGTTGCGATATTTGTAGTCTTTTCTGTTATCAATACAAGTGTGAGAACTCTTTATTCATAGTCTTCCTTCTTAGCCTCTGTCAGGGTTTTCTTAACATTAGTGACTCCATTTTTATTCTGATAACTTTCACAATTCAATTCCACCCATCTTTTCTTTGGTAAACCAGGGTATTTCCAAGCTGGTTTGGACAAGCATTTTGATAGCTGCAAGGTCGAAGTGTTCCCAGCTAACATACTCTCCCCCAACTCTGGCCTGCCGCAGGAGAGGTGAGGGGTGTGAAAGTATTTGCCAAAGGGACCCTCGCCATCTCTGCTTCGAAGGATTACACGCTGCGCTTGTGGAACTTACTCTCTGGCCAGGAGAAATTTACCATTTGGGATGGAAGCTCAAAAAATCTCACTGGACCTCAGATCTGGAGCCTTCATGTGGATGAAGCACACAAAGTCGTGTATTCAGCATCTGGCTCAAAGGTAACAAACACCTGCCCTGTTTGTAAAGGAAAGCTGAGACCAGAGCATTCAAAGACAGAAGAGGCCATTTCTATAAGGAGGGGGCTCCCTCACAGTGGTGGGGTGTGGTGTAAACAGTGTACACAACCACTTGAGAGGGTGCTATAAGACGTTTCAGACTTGCCGGGCGCAGTGGCTCATGCCTGTAATCCCAGCACTTTGGGAGGCCAAGGTGGGCGGATCACCTGAGGTCAGGAGTTCAAGACCAGCTTGACTAACACAGTGAAACCCCATCTCTGCTAAAAATACAAAATTAGCTGGGCATGAACCCAGGAGGCAGAGGTTGCAGTGAGCCAAGATTGTGCCATTGCACTGCAGCCTGGGCAACAAGAGTGAAACTCCACCTCAAAAAAATAAAAATAAAAAGAGGTTTCAGACTTCATAGTTGGATTAGATAATCCTGATAGTTCTTTCTGACCCCAAGATTTGAAACCTTTCATCTTTTTTGAATATCAGCATCTTAGGGCTATAAATTTCCCTCAAAGTACTGCTTTACCTATATCATGTACATTTTGGCATGTATTTTCATTTACATTCATTTTAAAATACTTTCAGATTTCACTTTTGATTTTTTTCTTTGATACATGGGCTACTTAAAACTGTACTATTAGTTTCCAGATATTTGAAGGATTTCCAGATAGGGTCCTAATTTTTTTTTTTTCTAATTAAATTCTATTTGTATGAGGTAAAACCTTTCAAATTCATTGAGACTTGTTTTATAGTCTCACTCTCTCTTTCTCTCTCTCTCTCTATTTTTTTTTCTTTTTCTTTTTCTCCACATCCAGTCTTAAAGTTATACCTGATCTTTTTTTTTTTTTTTTTTTTGAGATCGAGTCCCGCTCTGTCACCCAGGCTGGAGTGCAGCGACACCATCTCGGCTCACTGCAACCTCCACCTCCCAGGTTCAAGTGATTCTCCTGCCTCAGTCTCCTGAATAGCTGAGACTACAGGTGTGTGCCACCATGCCCAGCTAATTTTTGTATTTTTAGTAGAGACAGCATTTCACCATGCTGGCCAGGCTGGTCTCAAACTCCTGACCTCAGCTGAACCACCTGTCCCAGCCTCCCAAAGTGTTGGGATTACAGGCCTGAGCCACCATGCCCAGCCTGTTTTATAGTCTCTCTGAATGTTCCGTAGGCTTCTGAAATCAATGTCTATTCCACTGTGTTATTCCATTGTATCAATAATAACCCTATGATTTCATAGTTTTATAAATGGAGACACACAACAGCATTGCGGGTAATAGCTTAGTAACTTAATGCCAGGAGGAAAAAAAATCTTTATTTAACTCCCAGTTGAGTTTCTTGAGAACTGAGTGACCCTGGTCATGTCATTCACCATTCTGAGTCTCATTGCTTCCTCTTTGTCATAAGATCATGAGACATATCCTGGCATAGTGCTTAGCACACGGTAGGCACCAAATAATTGCTATCCATCCATTATTATGTTACATGAGTAATTAGTGGTTGTTGATAGTAACATAAATCAGTAATATAAATCATGCCGCCCAAAACAGGAGCTGCCAACCAGATGTAGCTATTAAACACTTGAAATTTGGGGGGATGGGGAGGGACAAGGGGAGGGAGAGTATTAGGACAAATACCTAATGCATGTGGGCCTTAAAACCTAGGTGACAGGCCAGGCACGGTGGCTCACGCCTGTAATTCCAGCACTTTGGGAGGCTGAGGCAGGTGGATCACCTGAGGTCAGGAGTTTGAGACCAGCCTGACCACCATGCCCAGCTAATTCTCTACTAAAAATACAGAATTAGGCGGGCATCGTGGCACATACCTGTAATCCCAGCTACTCGGAAGGCTAAGGCAGAAGAATCACTTGAACTCGGGAGGTGGAGGTTGCAGTGAGCCAAGACTGCACCACCGCACTCCAGCCTGGGCAAGAAGAGTGAAACTTGAGCTCAAAAAAACAAAAAACAAAAAACAAAAAAACCTAGATGAAGGGTTGATAGTTGCAGCAAACTTGTTACATAGGTATACATGGCACATATATACCTATGTAACAAACCTGCACATTCTGCACATGTATCCCAGAACTTAAAGTAAAATTTAAAAATAAATAAATAAATAAAAACACTTGAAATGTGACTGTCCTAACATGCTGAAATTCAAAGGCCTAGTATAATAAAAATAATATAAACTATCTCAATAATTATTTTTGTATTGATTACATGTGGAAGTGATACGGCTTGGACATATTGGGTTAAATAAAATATAATACTAAAATTGATTTCACTTGTTTCTTTGTATCTTTTGTAAGGTAGCTAATGAATTTAAAATCACATGGGAGGCCTGGCCCACGCCTCCCATTTTTCTCCGAATTGGCAGAGAATAAAATGCGGCTTCATGCAGTGGTGCTCACGCCTGTAATCCCTGCACTTTGGGAGGCTGAGGCGGGCAGATTGCCTGAGGTCAGGAGATCAAGACCAGCTTGGCCAACATGGTGAAATTCTGTCTCTACTAAAAATACAAATATTACCCGGCCATGGTGGTGGGTGCCTGTAATCCCAGCTACACAGGAGGCTGAGGCAGAAAAATCACTTGAATCCGGGAGGCAGAGGCTGTGGTGAGCTGAGATTGTGCCACTGCACTCCAGCCTGGGTGAAAAAGAGAAGCCCTATCTCCAAAAGAAAAGAAAATGCATAAAGTAGACAAGAGCACGGATCTTGCATTTGACTCCGGGAAACTTGCAGTCTAGGTCTCCTGCCAAGATGTCACTTCCTCTTCGTTATTCTATTAGATCAATGCTTGGAATCTGGAAACTGCAGAGCTGGTTTTCCATATCCTGGGAGACGCCTCTGATCCTTGGATGTGCATGGCCGTGCTGGACTCCCAGGCCACGCTGCTGACAGTGTCCAGGGATGGTGTGGTCAGTCTGTGGAACTCAGCCACGGGAAAACTTCAGGGGAAGCAACACGTGTCCAGCATCAAGAGGAAACACCCACCTGTGCCGTCTCAGTCCAGAAGCAAGGGGAGCTTGTTACCGGGTTTAGCAATGGCTCCATCTCTTTGGTAAGCACCTTTACTGACTATAATGTGAACATTAACTCAGCTTGAAAGTGCTCAGATGTGCTAGATATTGGGAAAAATAATCTTGCCTTGTGTATTTTTTTTTTTTTTTTTTTTTTTTGAGACGGAGTTTCACTCTTGTTGCCCAGGCTGCAGTGCAATGGCGCGATCTCAGCTCACTGCAAACTCCGCCTCCCGGGTTCAAGTGATGCTCCTGCCTCAGCCTCTGTAGTAGCTGGGATTACAGACACCCACCACCATGCCCAGCTAATTTTTTTTTTTTTTTTCTTTTTTTTTTTGAGACAGAGTCTCACTCAGTCACCAGGCGCCAGGCTGGAGTGCAGTGGCACGACCTTGGCTCACTGCAACCTCCGCTGCCCGGGTTCAAGCATTCTCCTGCCTCAGCCTCCCGAGTAGCTGGGACTACAGGCGCGCGCCACCACGCCCAGCTAATTTTTTTGTATTTTTAGTAGAGACGGTGTTTCACCATGTTGATCAGGCTGGTCTTGAACTGCTGACTTCAGGTGATCCACCCTACTAGGCCTCCCAAAGTGCTGGGATTATAGGCATGAGCTACTGTGCCTGGTCATATCTTTTTAATAAATGACACTTGGTTGCTGCTGCTGCTGCTGCTGCTGCTGCTTCTGCCCCCTCCCCCCCTCCCCCCCTCCCCCTCCCCTCCCCCTCCTCTTCCTCCTCCTCCCCCTCCTCCTCCCCCTCCTCCTCCTCCTCTCCCTCCTCCTCCTCTCCTCCTTTCTTCTTCTTCCTCTTCCTCTTCCTTCTCTTCTTCTTCTTTTCTTCTTCTCCTTCTTCTCCTCCTTCTCCTTTTTCTTTTTTTTTGAGACAGGGTCCCACTCTTGCCCAGGCTGGAGTGCAGTGATGAGATTACAGCTCTCTGTAGCCTCAACCTCCTGAACTCAAGTCATCCTCCTGCCTCAGCCTCACCAGTGTAAGCTATTACTCAGGCTAATTTTTTTTTTTTTCTGTAGAGACAAGGTTTCCCTGTATTGTCCAGGCTAATCTCAAACTCCTGGGCTCAAGCGATCCTCCTGCCTTGGCTTCCCAGAGTGCTGGGATTACAGGCATGAGCCACTATGCCCAGACAGCTTATTATTATCAGTTATTTTTAGAGACAGGCTCTTGCTCTGTTGCCCAGGTTGGAGTACAGCAGTGTGATCATAGCTCCCCGGAATCTTCAACACCTGGGCTCAGCAGACCCTCTGGCTTCAGCCTCCCAAGTAGCTAGGAGGATTACAGGGTGCACCACCACGCTCGGTTAATTTTTAACAAGTTTTTCATAGAGAGAGGCTCTTACTATGTTAACTCTGTTACCCAGGCTGCTCTCAAGCTCCTGGCCTCAAACCGTTCTCCTGTTTCAGCCTCCCAAAGTGTTGGGATTACAGGCGTGAGCCACCATGCCCAGCCCCAGCACTTGGATTTGCAGTTCAGCACAGTTCAGGAAGCATCCATTGGTGTCTCTTGGGGACTGACTGATGTGGGCGATTGTTGAAGCTCAGTCCTTCAGGGGAGCTCTAAGACATGATATGAGGTCGGGCACGGTGGCTCACACCTGTAATCCCAGCACTTCAGGAGGCCGGGGTGGGTGGATCACGAGGTCAGGAGTTTGAGGCCAGCCTGACCAACATGGTGAAACCCTGTCTCTACTAAAAACATGAAAATTAGCTGGGCATGGTGGTGGGTGCCTGTAATCCCAGCTACTTGGGAGGCTGAGGTGTGTGGACCATCCGAGGTCAGGAGTTCGAAACTAGCCTGGCCAACATAGTGAAATCCCATCTCTACTAAAAAAAAAAAAAAAAAAATTAGCTGGGCATTTGGTGGTGGGCACCCGTAATCCCAGCTACTTGGGGGGCTGAGGCAGGAGAATCACTTGAACCCAGGAGGTGGTGGTGGTTGTAGTGAGCCAAGATCGAGCCACTGCATTTCAGCCTGGGCAACAAAAGCGAAACTCCATCTCAAAAAACAAAAACAAAAATTAGCTGGGTGTGGTGTCATGTGCCTGTGATCCTAGCTACTTGGGAGATTGAGGCAGGAGAATTGCTTCTGGGAGGCAGAGGTTGCAATGAGCGGAGATCTTGCCACTGCACTTCAGCCTGGGTAACAGAACGAAACAAACAAACAAAAACATATGTACCAGGCATTCTGGTAAGGAGAAAAACAAGCTGCTAGGAGGTGTTTGCAGGAAGACGCCTCAGGAATGGAGGAGAACATGGAGGGCATATGTCGGGAGTGCTAACAGCAAATTATGTAAGGAAATGTAATGGAGAAGCATTGGCACCATGCTAGGTACTGGATGGGCTATAGAAACATAAGACCCCCTGCTGGGCGCAGTGGCTCACGCCTGTAATCCTAGCACTTTGGGAAGCTGAGGCGGGCGGATCACCTGAGGTCAGGAGTTCAAGACCAGCCTGACCAACATGAAGAAACCCCGTCTCTACTAAAAATATAAAAATTAGCTGGGCGTGGTGGCACATACCTGCAATCCCAGGTACTTGGGAGGCTGAGGCAGGAGAATTGCTTGAACCTGAGAGGCAGAGGTTGTGGTGAGCTTAGATCATGCCACTGCACTCCAGCCCAGGCAACAAGAGCGAAACTCTGTCTCAAGAAAAAAGGAAATAGAGGTGAGATAGGAACATGCCTGGATATTAGGGAAAAGAGAGGGAGCGTGGAGACAGATCAGAGAGGGTCTAGTATACTCTGCTGAGGAGGAATGTGGCCACTAAAGAATCATGGGGTCTGGGCGCAGTGGCTCACATCTGTAATCCCAACACTTTGGGAGGCCGAGGTGGGAGGATCGCTTGAGCCCAGGAGTCTCAGGCCAGTCTGGGCAACACAGCAGGACCTCATCTCTACCAAAAATACAAAAATTATCTGGGCATGGTGGCACACACCTGTGGTCCCAGCTACTTGGGAGGCTGAGGTGGGAGAATTGCTTGAGCCCAGGAGGTCGAGGCTGCAGTGAGCTATGATTGCATCCCTGTACTCCAGCCTGAGTGAGAGAAGACCCTGTCTCAAATTTTAAAAAAAGAAATGAAACATAAGACCGCCTCCCAACCCCACCCTCAAGGAACTCAATACAGGGAGGGAGCTGGGTTAATCAATAACTTACAGTGGCACTAGAGGAACGGAGTCTGCTTTCAGTAGAGGTAGAAGCAGTACAGTCTTGGTTGGGTGAAGGATCAAATGCTTCTGAAAGGGGCAATCTGGGAAGCCTCCCCAGAGGAGGCAGGCTTGGAACAAGAACGACGTCCAAAATGACAAAAAGGGCTGGGCATGGTGGTGCACGCCTATAATTCCAGCACTTTGGGAGGCCAAGGCGGGCAGATCATGAGGTCAGGGGTTCAAGACCAGCCTGACCAACATGGTGAAACCCCATGTACTAAAAATACAAAAATTAGCCAGGCATGGTGGTACACTCCTGTAATCTCAGCTACTTGAGAGGCTGAGGCAGGGGAATCACTTAAACCCAGGAGATGGAGGTTGCAGTGAGCTGAGGTCATGCCATTGCACTCCTGCCTGGGACACAGAGCAAGACTCCATCTCAAAAAAAAAAAAAAAAAAAATTCCAAACTTCTAACCCTTAACCCATGGAAGTGCCTGACAGGCATCCTTGGTTCTGCACAGGTTTCCTCCGAAGGGGACAGATTGCTGGAGAAGCTTCCAGATGCTGTGAGGTTCCTGGTGATCTCTGAAGATGAGTCTCTCCTCGCCGCAGGTAGCGTTTAGCTATCTTTTGGAGTAGTGAGGAAGCCAATCAGGACGGGGTTGGAAAAGGGGGTGGGCTTGGGAGGAAGCCAATCAGGACGGGGTTGGAGAAGGGGGTGGGCTTGGGAACAGAGAGGGCTGCTAGGGCCAGAGGTCAGCAAACTTTTTCTGCCAAATGGCCTCATAGCAAACATTATTTGCAGTCCAGACAAGACATTCTCAGTTGCAAAGACTCAACTCTGCAGTTGTGGCACAAAAACTAGCATAGACACTATTTTTTTTCTATTCTTTTTCTCTCTCTCTTTTTTTTTTCTTTCTTTTTTTTGATACGGAGTTTTCGCTCTTGTTGCCCAGGCTGGAGCGCAATGGCGCGATCTCAGCTCACTGCAACCTCTGCCTCCTGGGTTCAAGCGATTCTCCTGCCTCAGCCTCCGGAGTAGCTGGAACTACAGGCGTGTGCCACACCATGCCTGGCTAATTTTGTATTTTTAGTAGAGATGGGGTTTCACCATGTTGGTCAGGCTGGTCTTGAACTCCTGACCTCAGGTGATTCACCCACCTCAGCTTCCCTGGGATTACAGGCGTGAGCCACTACACCCGGCCTTTTTGTTTTTTGAGATAGAGTATTGCTGGGTCACCCAGGCTGGAATGCAGTGGCTCAATCATAACTCATTGCAGCCTTGAATTTCTGGGCTCAAGTGATCCTCCCACCTCAGCCTCCCGAATAGCTGGGATTACAGGGATACACCAACATACCCAGCTAATTTTTGTAATTTTAGTAGACACAGGGTTTCACCATGTTGGCCAGGCTGGTCTCAAACTCATGACCTCAGATGATTCACCCACCTCAGCCTCCCAAAGTGCTAGGATTGCAGGCGTGAGCCACTGCACCAAGCCCTTTCATTCCTTTTGATGCAGGATTTTTCTTGGCCTCTTTACCAGACTGGCAGCAGGGGCGCTCCATCTTCTCAGCCAGCCAGGCCACATCTGGCTTGTGGTCCAGGCTGCAGCTCCCCTGGACACTGCCGTGACTGAGCACTCAGTGTAGGGTCCAGCTGGCTGCTCCAAGCACTGACACAGGGGGCAGGCTCCGTGCGGGGCCCACGGCCAGACCAGGTGTGTTGCCCCGAGGGAAACACAGGAGGCCCCTCGACCCTGAAGCCCCAGCACGGGTGTTACAGTATGCTAATTAGCTCTTTTTTTTCTTTTCTTTTCTTTTTTTTTTGAGATGGAGTTTTGCTCTGTCACCCAGGCTGGAGTGCAGTGGCATGATCTTGGCTCACTGCAACCTCCACCTCCCGGGTTCAAGCGATTCTCGTGCCTCAGCCTCCCAAGTAGCTGGGATTACAGGCACCTGCCACCATGTCCTGCTAATTTTTGTATTTTTAGTAGAGATGGGGTTCCACCATGTTGGCCAGGCTGGTCTTAAACTCCTGACCTCTGGTAATCTGCCTGTTTCGGCCTCCCAAAGTGCTGGGTTTACAAATGTGAGTCACCACACCCAGCCTAATTTGCCCTTTTAGTTCCACCGTCCACAACCCAATGGATGGCAGCATGTTAGCAGCTTAGCCCCTTGCCTCATTCTGGCCCGAAGCTCTGGGACTGGCTTGGTCCCACCGCTGCTTCTATTGCATGGGGCAGCTGCCCTCTGCCAGCAAGCACAGAGGGCCACAGTGTTACAGCCTTCCTGGGTACCTGCATTCGGTGATTCTCGAGCTCTTGTCCTGTGTCCAAGAAGAATGAGGTCATACTGACAATTGAAAGATGATAACGACAGAGAAGTTTATTGAGCAATGAAACAGCTGTCAGGCAAGAGGAGATGGGAAGGTCAGGTCATCTCTCTCAGTGTGGCTGAGTGTGAGTTTTTATAGGCACAGGATAGGGGCGGGGCAGGCTGTAAGTAGTATTGGAAAAGGTAACATTTGATTGGTTAAAAAACATTATTGAGGCCAGGTGCAGTGGCTCACGCTTGTAATCCCAGCGTTTGGGGAGGCCAAGATGGGCCATCACCTGAGATCAGGAGTTCGACCAGCCTGGCAAACACGGTGAAACCCTGTCTCTACTAAAAGAACAAAAATTAGTTGGGCATGGTGGTGGGCACCGGCTACTTGGGAGCCTGAGGCGGGAGAATTGCTTAAACCCAGAAGGTGCAGGTTGCAGTCAGCTGAGATCGCACCACTGCAAAAAACTGTCTTATTCAGAAAGAACCAATCAGGAAAGGGTGGGCAAACAGGAACAGAAGTTCTCACTCTGGGTCGTGGGTTTCGTTTGGGACCAGCAGTCCAGGCTGCTTTTGGCTCAAAGGTACGGTTTCCCCAGGGACCCGCTCCTATCTGGCTAGGCATTTGCCTGCCTCCTGCTGCTATCCCTTCTTTTCACCGTTCTTTCTTTCCTCTCTTTCCTCTCCTTCCTTCCTCCTTCCCCTTCTCTTTTCTGTCCTCACTGCCTCCTTTCTCTTTCCTCCTCTCCTCTCCTCTCCTCCCCTCCCCTCCCCTCCCCTCCTTTCCCATCCCTTCCCCCTCCCCTCCCCTCTCCTCCCCTCCCCTCCCCTCCCCCTCCCCTCCTTTCCCATCCTTTCCCTTCCCCTCCTTCCCTCCCCTCCCCTCCTCTCCTCTCCTCCCTGCCTTCCTCCTTACTTTTTTTTCTTCCTCTCCTCTCCTCCCCTTCCCCTCCCCTCTCCTTCCCCTCCCTCCTTCCTTTGCCCTCCCCCTTTCCCCTTTCCCTTCCCCCCTCCCCTTCCTCCTTTCCTTCCCCTCATATTTATCAAAGGCCTGCTGTGTGCCTGGCTTTGTACTAGTTTCTGAGATACCATGACAAGCCAAACAAGCAGTCCCTACCCTCCAGGAACTTACAGTTTCATTATAATAACGTTACAAGTTTCCTTAAGATGAGTGATTACTGGCAGGGCGTGGTGGCTCATGCCTGTAATCCCAGCACTTGGGGAGTCCGAGGTAGGCAGGTCACTTGAGGTCAGGAGTTCGAGACCAGCTTGGCTAAAATGGTGAAACCTGGTATCTACTAAAAAATACAAAAATTAGCCAGGCATGGTGGTGAGCACCTATAATCCCAGCTACTCAGAAGGTTGAGATGGGAGAATCGCTTGAACCCAGGAGGCAAAGGTTGCAGTGGTCTGAGATCATGTCACTGCACTCCAGCCTGGGTGACAGAGTGAGACTTTGTCTCAAAAAAATAAACAAACAAAACAAAACCAAAAAGATGAGTGATAACAGAAGTCAGGCCCCCTCACCAGCTGTGGGCTATGTGCAGATGGGGACAGGACTAAATCTACCTTCCCCATCCTGGATCCCTTCTCCTGGCATCTAATAGGGGCTCCAAAACATCTCTCTTTGTTTGTTTGTTTTGTTTTGAGACAGAGTCCAACTCTGTTGCCCAGGCTGGAGTGCAGTGGTGCAATCTTGGCTCACTACAGCCTCTGCCTCCTGGGCTCAAGCGATTCTCCTGCCTCAGCCTCCTGAGTAGCTGGGATTACAGGCATGCACCACCACACCCGGCTAATTTTTGTATTTTTAGTAGGGAATAAAAGACATTAAACTTTGGGTTTCATCATGTTGGCCAGGCTGGTCTTGAACTCCTGACCTCAAGTGATCTGTCCACCTTGGCATTTCAAAGTGCTGGGATTACAGGCATGAACCACCATGCCCCGCCTCCAGAACATTGCAGGGTCCAGCCCTGCAGGGTATAGTGGGTGTTCTTTTGTGTGCAGAGATGACAGATTGCAGGAAAGAAAGAAACAAGACACAGAGATAAGAGAAGAATTCAGTTGACCACCGCTACCAAGGCGTGGAGTCCAGTAGTGGCCCCAAATGCCAGAATGCGCTGATATTTATTGTATATAAGGCAGGAGGGCAGGGCCAGGAGAGTGACTCATCTGACATGATTGGTAGGGGTCAAGCAAATCACATTTTAACAATACGGGGGGCCACACTTGGTACAGTATAGGGGGCCCCTAACTCTCAGGTAGCCACTGCAAGGAGAGGAGGCACATACGTCAGTATTTTTCTAAGCACTTATCAGAGAGATCAAAGGCTTTTAGGATTCCTCTATTCTTACTTCTCACAACTTCTAAGAATTTACAAGGGAGCATCGGGTGGGAAAGTGGAACATGAAAGTGGACAAGGATGGTGACCATTGGAGCACAGCACCACAGAGAGGCATGTAAGCCCCTGGATGTCTTCAGGCCGGCCCGGCTAGTGTCAGACCTTCCCTGAGAGCCAGACGGAACTGAGTGTTCTCTGAACTCCCCAGTGGAAGGAAAACTCCCCCTCACAGCCTGCTAAGTAATGGGCACCTCCCCAGGCACTGGCATCACCGCAAGGCATTTACTCTCATCTCCTGGTCACTTCTCACAATTTCCCTTCAATTCCTAATTATATTTCACCCGATTATTTCTATACTATAAGGCTAAAAATGTTTCTACACCATACTACTAAAACAAAGGTTAATAATAGAGAATAATAATGTTATAAGATTGATTATATAATTGATTATGTGATTGTATTTAAGTCTACTTGGTGTCATTGCTATAACTAAGTAATCAGTAAATATATTTGGTATGATTGCTATATCTAAGTAATGATTTATTATGCTGGGACAGATTGTGCCTTCAGTCTCTTGCCATGGCGCCTGGGCAACTTTCTTCCCACAAAACATCTCTGTTGATGGAAGGAACTACTCTCAACCCCCTCCAGGCATGAGAGGTATAACCCCGGTTCCTGCCGTTTCAGGGCTTTGGAAGATCAGTGCGGATATTCTTGGCAGACTCTCGGGGCTTTCACCGATTCATGGCCGAGGATCTGGAACACGAGGACATGGTGGAGACGGCTGTTTTTGGTACTGAGAACAACCTGATCATCACGGGGTCCCTTGATGCTCTTGTTCAGGTGAGGGGGAGACCCAGGACCCTTTATCCTCACCTCCGACTCCAGAATAGACAATGTAATCTTTTTTTTTTTTTTTTTGAAACGGAGTCTTGCTCTGTTGCCAGGCTGGAGTGCAGTGGCGAGATCTCAGCTCACTGCAATCTCCACCTCACGAGTTCCAGCGATTCTCCTGCCTCAGCCTCCCGAGTAGCTGGGATTATGGGCATGCACCGCCATGCCCAACTAATTCTTGTATTTTAGTAGAGACAGGGTTTCACCATGTTGGCCAGGATGGTTGTGATCCCGACCTCATGATCCGCCTGCCTTGGCCTCCCAAAGTGCTGGGATTACAAATGTGAGCCACTGAGCCTGGCCAACAATGTGATTCTTTGGGGATTTTTGGCTGCAAAATACAGAAACCAAAAAAAATGATTGCAGGCAAAATAGGTGAGTTCATTGAGAGGACATGAGGGTGTATCCTCCGCCCCAGCGGTAGACCTGCGTGGGAATTACTGAAATGTTCAACAAGGGAGGTGGCATTTCCAAGCTGAGCCTCAAACCTCTGGGGCAGATTTGAGCTTTCAGAGTGGAGCAGGGTTGTGGGGGGATAAAAATTCTCAATTTAAGTTCAGAGTTGTCCAAGCTAGCGAGAAAAGTACATGGTAAGATAGCAGATCTTGCCACACGGTGGCTCACGCCTGTAATCCCAGCACTTTGGGAGGCTGAGGCAGGCGGATCACAAAGTCAGGAGTTTGAGACCAGCCCAACCAACAAGGTGAAACTCCATCTCTACTAAAAATACAAAAAATTAGCTGGGCGTGGTGACGTCCACCTGTAATTCCAGCTACTCAGGAAGCTGAGGCAGGAGAATCGCTTGAACCTGGGAGGCAGAGGTTGCAGTGAGCCGAGATCGTGCCACTGCACTCCAGCCTGGGCAACAGAGTGACTCCATCTCAAAAAAAAAAAAAAAAAGCAGATCTTGCTGTGTTTTAGTCTCACACCCCTTGAAGTTCTTGTTTTTGTTTTGTTTTATTTCTTGAGATGGAGTCTCGCTCTTGCTGCCCAGACTGGAGTGCAATGGTGCGATCTCAGCTCATCACAACCTCTGCCTCCTGGGTTCAAGCGATTTTCCTGTCTCAGCCTCCCAAGTAGCTGGGATTACAGGCATGCACCACCATGCCCAGCTAATTTTTGTATTTTTAGTAGAAATGGAGTTTCTCCATGTTGGCCAGGCTGGTCTCGAACTCCTGATCTCAGATGATCCACCTGTCTCAGCCTCCCAAAATATTGGGATTACAGGCATGAGTCACCGTGCCTGGCTCAAAGTTCTTTTTTTTTTCCTCCTTCTTAGATCGATTTTTTCCAGTTTTAAAGAAATTGACAAATAGGCTGTACGCAGTGGCTCACGCCCGTTATCCCAGCACTTTGAGAGGCTGAGGCTGGCGGATCACTTGGGCCCAGGAGTTCGCGATCAGCCTTGGCAACATAGCAAGACTCTGTCTGTACAAAAATTAAAATAAAAAAATTAGCTAGGCATGGTGGCTCGTGCCTGTAGTCCAAGTTACTCAGGAGGCTGAGGTGGGAGGATCACATGAGCCTGGGAGGTAGAGGCTACAGTGAGCTGTGATTACGCCACTGCACTTCAACCTGGGCGACAAAACAAGAACTTAGCTCCAAAAAATAAGAATAATTTTCTTTTTTTTTTTTTTTTTTGAGACCGAGTCTTGCTCTGTCATCCAGGGTGGAGGGCAGTGGTGTGATCTCGGCTCACTATGACCTCTGCCTCCCGGGTTCAAGCGATTCTCCTGCCTCAGCCTCCCGAGTAACTGGGACTACAGGCACCTGCCACCACACCTGGCTAATTTTTTATTTTTAGTAGAGACAGGGTTTCTCCATGTTGGCCAGGCTGGTCTTGAACTCCTGACCTCATGTGATCAGCCCACCTTGGCCTCCCAAAGTGCTGGGATTACAGGCATGAGCCACTGTGCCTGGCTAGAATAAATTTTTTTTAAAAAATGGAAAGTTTTGAGCTTCCAGATCCTCTACAAAAGGTTTACAGGGTACCCTCCAGAGGTTCCCCGGAACACACTCTGAGAACTGCTCTGGTAGCTGCTGGGTTCAAGCCCAAGGAAGTTAAAGGGATGGGAAGATGTGAAGGCCCTTGAACTACAGCCTGAAATTCACCTTAGGTGTATGAATGGGCGGAAGCGTATTTCTGAACTGTGATTGTCCACGGACGACGTCAGATCTGCCCTCCTGTTGTGCATTCTCAGGTGTGGAGTCTGTCAGAACAGGGGGGTCCTGCTGGCCATCCTGGAAGGCGTCGGGGCCCCCGTGAGCCTGCTGGCCCGGTGTGGGGCTTTGGTGGCATCTGCTTCCCGGCAGTCCTCATCTTTCAAGGTCTGGGATCTCAGCAATGTTCATAGGCCCCGGGCCCCTGTGCCATTTCTGGACCGTACTGGCCTCACCGCAGTGTCCCACAATGGAAGCTACATCTACTTCCCCAAAATTGGGGACAAAAACAAAGTCACTATTTGGGACTTGGCAGAAGGTT
The DNA here is from genome assembly GCA_036589455.1 of Ateles fusciceps. Taxonomy (NCBI): domain Eukaryota; kingdom Metazoa; phylum Chordata; class Mammalia; order Primates; family Atelidae; genus Ateles; species Ateles fusciceps. Next base: position 11,988,615 of record JAZHEH010001828.1, on the reverse strand, counting down.
GGTAAGATATAAGTATGGCCATTTTTGTGGATAAGGCTTGGAGCCGTCTGTCTTAGTTTAGGCTGCTGTAACCAATTATCCGCAAAGGCCAGGCACAGTGCCTCACGCCCGTAATCCCAGCACTCTGGGAGGCTGAGGCGGATGGATTTCTTGAGGTCAGGAGTTCGAGACCAGCCTGGCCAACATGGTGAAACGGCGTCTCTACTAAAAATACAAAAATTAACCGGGCGTGGTAGCATGTGCCTATAATCCCAGCTACTCAGGAGGCTGAGGCAGGAGAATTGCTTGAACCTGGGAAGCAAAGGCTGCAGTGAGCTGAGATCACACCATTGTACTCCAGCCTGGGTGACAGAGTGAGACTGTGTCTCAAAAAAATTAAAAAAAATTATCCCCATAGATTGGGCGGCATAAGTGACAAATATTGCTCAGCATTCTGGAGGCTGGGAAGTTGTAGATCAAAGTGCAAGCAGATCTGGTGTCTAGCGAAGAAGACCTGTTTCCTGGTTCACAGGTGGCCATCTTCTCAATGTATCCCCAAAGAGAGACAGAAATCTCTTGTGTCCCTTCTTATAAGGGCACTAATCCTATTCACAAAGTCCCTACCTTCCTGATCTAATCACTTCCCTGTCACCCTGCTATAGTTTGGAGGTTTGTCCCTACAAATCTGATGTTGACATTTAATATCCGGCTGGGCACAGTGGCTTAAACCTATAATCACAGCACTTTGGAAGGCTGAGGCAAGGGGATGGCTTGAGCTCACGGTTCAAGAGCAGCCTGGGCAACATGAGAAACGCCGTTTCTACTAAAAATTTTAAAATTAGCCAGACGTAGTGGTGTATACTTGCAGTGGCGTATGCTTGTAGTGGCATATGCTTGAAGTGGTGTATGCTATCTATTTGGTGGGCTGAGGTGGGAGGATAGCTTGAGCCTCAGCAGTTGAGGCTACAGGGAGCCATTATCGTACCACTGCATGCCAGCCTGGGTGACAGAGCAAGACCCTGTCTCTAAAAACAAAAAAAGCCAGGCATGTTGGCTCATACCTGTGATCCCAGCGCTTTGGGTGGCTGAGGTGGGTGGATCACTTGAGCTCAGAAGTTTGAGACCAGAGATCTCTACATAAGAGACAAAAATGGCCAGGCGTGATGGCTCAAGCCTGTAATCCCAGTACTTTGGGAAGCCAAGGCATGCGGATCACAAGGTCAGGAGTTCGAGACCAGCCTGGCTAATATGGTGAAACCCCATCTCTACTAAAAATACAAAAATTAGCCAGGCGTGGTGGTTGGCATGTATAGTCCTAGCTACTTGGGAGGCTGAGAAGGGAGAATCGCTCGAACCCAGGAGGCGGAGGTTGCAGTGAGCCAAGATCTTACCACTGCACTCCAGCTTGGGCAACAGAGTGAGACTCCGTCTCAAAAAAAAAAAAAAAATACAAAAATTAGCTTGGTGTAGTAGTGGTGCATGTCTGTAGTCCCAGTTACTTGGGAGGCTGTGATGGGAGGATCACTTGAGCCCAGGAGGCAGAAGTTGCAGTGATCTGAGATTGTGCTCCACTGGTGACATTGCACCACTGCAGTCCAGCCTGGACCACAGAGCGAGACCCTGTTTCCAAACAAAATAAAACAACAACAGAAAAGAAATTTAATCCCCAGTGTTGGAGGGGGGCCTCATGGGAGGTGTTTGAGTCAAAGGGACACATCCCTTGTGAATAGATTAATGACCTCTCCTGGCGAGCCAGGGGTGGTGGTGAATAAGTTCTCACTCTGTTAGTTCCTACGAGGTTGTTAAAAAGAACCTGACCTCAGCTACTACTCAGGAGGCAGAAGCAGGAAGACTGCTTGAGGCCAGGAGTTCGAGACCAGCCTGGGCAACATAGACAGACCCTGTTGCAATAAAAATAAAATTAGCTGGGCATGGTGATAGTCACCTGTAGTCCCAGCTACTTGAGAGACCAAGGCAGGAGGATCGCTTGAGCCCATGAGTTTGAGGCTGCAGTGAGCTGTGATTGCACCACTGCACTCCAGCCTGGGTGACAGAGCAAGACCCTATCTCAAAAAGCAGACTGGCACTTCCCTCTCTTGCTTCCTCTGGCTGTATGATCTCCGCACACCCCCCCTTCACCTTTTGTATTGAGTAGGAGAAGCCTGGGACCCTCACCAGTGAGTGATCTCAACTCACTGCAACCTCTACCTCCTGGGTTCAAGTAATTCTTCTGCCTCACCCTCCCTTCCAAGTAGCTGGGATTACAGGTGCCTGCCACCACACCTGGCTAATTTTTGTATTTTTAGTGGAGACAGGGTTTTGCCATGTTGGCCAGGCTGGTCTCGACTCCTGACCTCAGGTGATCCATCCACCTCGGCCTCCCAAAGTGCTGGGATTACAGGTGTGAGCCAATGCCCCACCATTAACAAGGAGTTTCTATACTTCTATCCCTCAAGCAGGACTGTGCCAAGTACTGTTAGTGAGAAATTCAAATCCCTCACTGTCCAACTCTCACGGACCCAAGTGTGCCACACCTTCATTTTACTCCTAGAAATTGTCCACTGATGAAAGAAGCCTCTTATCTGGAAATGGCAGGGGGGATGTGACCACCTCCCCTGAAATGGCCCCAGTCAATGACTGCCTGATATAGGAGTACAAAAGTCTGGTCCCCTTGCTTCAAGATGGGACAATTCGTGGTAGCTCATGCCTGTAATCCTAGTACTTTGGGAGGCCAAGGTGGGAGGATCGCTTGAGCCCTGGAGTTCAAGACTAGCCTGGACAACAGGGCGAAATCCTCTCTCTGCACAAATTACAAAAATAAGCTGGGCATGGTGGCCGGAGCCTGTAGTCCCAGTTACTTGGGGAGCTGAGGTTGGAAAATCACTTGAGCCTTCGAGGGTGAGGCTGCAGTGAGCCATGATCATGCCACTGTACTGCAGCCCAGGCAACAGAGTGAGACTCCATTTCTAAAAAATAAATAGGCTGGGCATGATGGCTTATGCCTGTAATTCCAGCACTTTGGGAGGCCAGGGCAGGTGGATCACTTGAGGTCAGGAGTTTGAGACCAGTCTGGCCAACATCGTAAAACCCCGTCTTTACTAAAAATACCCCCAAATTAGCTGGGCGTGGTGGCACATACCTGTAGTCCCAGCTACTCGGGAGGCTGAGGTGGGAAAATCGCTGGAACTTGAGAGGCAGAGGTTACAGTGAGCCAAGATTGCACCACTGCACTCCAACCTGGGTGATGAGCGAGATTCCATCTGAAAAAGAAAATTAGTGGGGCATGGTGGCGGGTGCCTGAGTCCCAGCTACTCAAGAGGCTGAGGCAGGAGGATCAGTTGAATCCAGGATTTGGAGGCTGCAGTGAGCTATGATCATGCCACTGCATTCCAGCCTGGTGAACAGAGCAACTGTCTCAAAAAACATTTTTAAACCCTTAAAAGTATGATCACCAAGCCAGGCGCGGTGGCTCACGCCTGTAATCCCAACACTTTGGGTAGCTGAGGCAGGCGGATCGCCTGAGGTCAGGAGTTTGAGACCAGCCTGACTGACATGGAGAAACCTCCTCTCTACTAAAAATACAAAATTAACCGGGCATAGTGGCACATGCCTGCAATCCCAGCTACTCGAGAGGCTGAGGCGGGAGAATCGCTTGAACCTGGCAGGCGGAGGTTGCAGCGAGCCAAGATGGCACCACTGCACTCCAGCAAGACTCTGTCTCAAAAAAAAAAAAAAAAAAAGAATACCAGGGAAGCAGTGCCACTGTGATTCATTCTCAGTATGAGTAATTCTTATTTCTCCTTCCTGCCAGGTGAGGAACAAGATTCCCTGGACACCTCCAGTGAGGTCAGGTGTCTGGAGGTCGCTGAGCAGCACAAGCTCCTGTTCACTGGCCTCGTGTCGGGGGTTGTCCTTGTGTTCCCCCTGAATTCCAGGCAGGATGTGATATGCATTCCCCCCTCCCGAGGCCCGGAAAGCGATCAGCTGCGTGTCCCTGAGCAAGCGCGAGGACCGCCTGGCCATCGCCTATGACAACACCGTCCTGGTGCTGGACATCAGCCCCGGGGACCCCTGCCCACTCATCGATGGCCCAAGGTACACCTTTTATACCCAGCTGCCCGAGACCATCTCCAACGTGGCCGTTCTGACGGACTACCGCGTGATCTACAGCATGACCAACGGGGACCTCTTTCTTTACGAGTGTGCAAATTCCAGAACGTTTCCCTTGGAGGCCCACAGGAGCCGAGTCACGTGTGTGGAGGTCAGCCATAAGGAGCAGCTGCTGGCCAGCGGGTCTGAGGATGCCCTGCTGTGTCTCTGGGACCTACGGGCATGCAAGCGGAAATTTGAGATGAGCTACACGGTGCGTGGCCTGCCTCCCCCATGTTCAGGCTAGACCCAGGCTTTGGAAAACCAATAGACAGTCACCATTTACTAAGTACACACCATGGGCCATCGACCTGGGTGGGACTAAGGTGAAGAAAGTGAGGCACTTGGTCGGGCGCAGAGGCTCACGCCTGTAATCCCAGCACTTTGGGAGACTGAGGTGGGTGGGTCACCTGATGTTGGGAGTTCGAGACCAGCTTGGCCAACATGGTCAAACCCTGTCTCTACTAAAAATACAAAAATTAGCCAGGTGTGGTGTTGCATGCTTGTAATCCCAGCTACTCGGGAGGCTGAGGCAGGAGAATTGCTTGAACTCGGAGGCAGAGGTCGCAGTGAGCCAAGATCATGCCACTGCATTCCAGCCTGGGCAACAGACACTCCATCTCAAAAAAAAGGAAAAGAAAAGAAAGTGAGGCATTTGTCTCAGGAGCAAAGTTTTTTTGTTTTTGTTATTGTTTTTGTTTGTTTGTTTTTTGAGATGGCGTCTCGCTCTGTCACCCAGACTGGAGTGCGGTGGTGCAATCTCAGCTCACTGCAACCTCTGCCTCCCAGGTTCAAGTGATTCTCCTACCTCAGCCTCCCAAGTAGTTGTGATTACAGGTGTGCCTACCACACCCGACTAATTTTTGTATTTTTAGTAGAGATGTGGTTTCACCATGTTGGTCAGGCTAGTCTCAAACTCCTGACCTCATAATCTGCCAGCCTTGGCCTCCCAAAGTGCTGGGATTATAGGCATGAGCCACTGCGCCCTGCCTTGTTATTGTTTTTTTAAAGAGACAGGGTCCCCCACCGTCACTAGGCTGGAGTGTGGCACGATCATAGCTCATTGCAGCCTCAACCTCCTGGGCTCAAGTGATCCTCCTGCCTCAGCCTCCCAAAGCATTGGGATTTCAGGCAAGAGGCACCACACCTGGCTGCAAAGTTCAAAGGAGTATCAAAAAACTCAGCAGTGGTAGGCCAGGTGCAGTGGCTCACCAGGCACTTTGGGAGGCTCAGGCAGGAGGATCACTTGAGGCGAGAAGCTAGAGACCAGCCTGGGCAACATAAGGAGACCTTGTTGCTACAAAAAAATACAAAAATTAGCTGGACATGATGGTGGACACCTGTGGTTTCAGCTACCTGGAAGGCTGAGGCAGGACTGCTTGAGCCCAGGTGCCACTGCTCTAGCCTGGGTGACAGAGCAATGTCTGTCTCAAGAAAACAAAAAACAAAAACTCAGCAATGAAGAAATAATTAAAAAAAATTTTTTTTAAGACGGAGTCTTACTCTTACCCAGCTGGAATGCAGTGGTGTGATCTCAGCTCATTGCAAACTTTGCCTCTCAAATTCAAGTGATTCTCCTGCTTCACCCTCCTGAGTAGCTGGGATTACAGGCACCTGCCACCACGCCCAGATATTTTTGTATTTTTAGTAGAGACAGGGTTTCACAATGTTGTCCAGGCTGGTCTCGAACTCCTGACCTCAGGTGATCCACCCACCTTGGCCTCCCAAAGTGCTGGGATTACAGGCGTGAGCCACCACACTTGGCTGTTATTTTATTTTATTTTTTTTTTTGAGATGGAATCTTGCTCTGTCACCCAGGCTAGAGTGCAGTGGAATAATCTTGGCTCACTGCAACCTCCGCCTCCTGGATTCAAGTGACTCTCCTGCCTCAGCCTCCCAGGTAGCTGGGATTACAGGCACGCACCACCACGTCCGGCTAATTTTTGTATTTTTAGTAGAGACGCCTGTAATCCCCAGCTACTTGAATGCCATTGCACTCCAGCCAGGGAAACAAGAGTGAAACTCTGTCTCAGAAAAAAACAGTAACAAAAAAAGAAAAAAAGAAATTGAATCCTACAGTTGCTCCTTTCTAATGCAAAATGTCTCTAGACCTTTCTATCCAACCTCTATGGAGGTGTGCCTGGGTTGGGGTAACATCTGTGCTGCTCATCTCTCCAGGATCTCACTGGATCCATCCCGCTGTGGGGTGCTTCAAAGCCTGGTTCCAAGGTCAGGAGATTGGGACTAGCCTGGCCAACATGGTAAAACACCATCTCTACTAAAAATACAAAAATTAGCTGGGAATGATGGCAGGAGTCTGTAGTCCCAGCTACTAGGGAGGCTGAGGCAGGAGAATTGCTTAAACCCAGGAGGCGGAGGTTGCAGTGAACTGGATCAGCCTGGGTGACAGAGCAAGACTCCATCATACACATACACACACACACACACACACACACACACAGTGGCTCACACCCATAATTTCAACACACACACACACACACACACACACACACACACACACACACACACACACACACACACAGTGGCTCACGCCCGTAATTTCAGCACTTTTGGGAGGCCGAGGTGGGCAGATCACTTGGTCTCAGTTTGCGACCAGCCTTGACAACACGGTGAAACTCTGTCTCTACTAAAAGTACAAAAATTAGCCAGATGTGGTGGCACACACCTGTGATCTCAGCTATTGAGAAGCTGAGGCAGGAAAATAGCTTGAACCCAGGAGGTGGAGGTTGTAGTCAAGCTGAGATGAAACAGATGGCACCACTGCACTCCAGCCTGGGTCAGACCTGTCTTAAAAAAGAAGAAAAGAAAAGAAAGAAAAGGTCTGGTTCCTTGGGGCAGGTTTCCTGAGTGTCTTTCAGTTTGGAATCAAGTTCATATTGTCTGGCTCAGGCACAGTGATTCACACCTGTCATCCCAGCACTTTGGAAGGCTGAGGCTGGTGGATCACCTGAGGTCAGGAGTTGGAGACCAGCCTGGCCAACATGGTGAAACCCCGTCTCTACTAAAAACACAAAAAATAGCCAGGCGTCATGGCTCATCCCTGTAATCCCAGCTACTTGGGAGGCTGAGGCAGGAGAATTGCTTGGGAGGTGGGAGGCAGAGGTTGCAGTGAGCTGAGATTGCACCATTGCACTCTAGCAACAAGAGTGAAACTCCATCTCAAAAAAAACAAGAGAGAGAACATATTGTCTGTTTTCAACAGAGTTCTTACTGCAGAGGGGTCCAATGTGCTTGCTTCTCCAAGGATGACAACTACGTGTACGTGGGCTTAAAGGATCGCTCCATACTTGTCTGGAGTGTGCTGGACGGTGAGTCATTTTGCTTTTAGGGCAGGATTGAGCTTCGTTCTGGAGATAAAAAGCTCTGACCTGGGTCCTGGGTATTAGAGGGCCCCACTCTGGCCACCTCTAGCTGCATCCCTCAGCTTTTAGGAAGGTGTCTGCATGCAAAGGCAATGGTCCCACAATCCCTCTTCTAGACCCATGCTCTGGAGTTCAAGAACTCTCTCCCTCTATAGCCTTCAGTTTTCATTAGGGCATGCACAGGCTTCCTGCATGCAGCCATCCTTCTGAGATACACTGTGCCCCTGGTGTATGCACTTCTGTGCTCAGGAGTAGCCATGGGGTGGTATGGATGGAGTTTGGGTGTCTCAGCTGGTTGTGAGATGGAGCTGGGAATAGTGAGAAGAGAAGAGGGTCAAGTCACTAGTAGCAGGGGGCTGGTTACATCACTACATTCCAGCATAGAACCCTGAGGAGCCCAAGAATTCTCAAGCTGATCCCAACTTCCAGGTGTTTGTGAAGTTTCCTTCATCAAAATAGGAGGACACAGCATGTTTTATTTACTAGTTTATTCCCTAAAATTGCGATGTTTATATATTGTATCTTCTAGGATGTGGGTCTTAATTCATTCTTTTCTCCCAGGCCTTATGCATTTTAGAAGTAGCCTGCCTAAAGACCAACCACTTGGAAAACACCGTGTCTCTTGGTCTGTTGAGTATTATGCTAAGGTCTTAGCAAGAGTAAACATTGGCCGAGTGGCTCATACCTACAATCCCAGCACTTTGGGAGGCTGATGTAGGAGGATTGCTTGAGGCCAGAAGTTCAAGACTAGTCTGGACAACATAGCAAGACCCTGTCTCTAAAAAAAAAAAAAAAAAAAATTAGCCAGGCGTGGTGGCGCGTGCCTGTAGTCCCAGCTACTCGGGAGGCTGAGGTGGGAGGATCACTTCGGCCCAGGAGTTCTGGGCTGTAGTGCGCTATGCCGACCGGGTGTCTGCACTAAGTTCGGCATCAATATGGTGACCTCCCAGGAGTGGGAGACCACCAAGTTGCCTAAGGAGGGGTGAACTGGCCCAGGTTGGAAACAAAGCAGGTCAAAACTCCCGTGCTGATCAGTAGTGGGATTGCACCTATGAACAGCCACTGCACTCCAGCCTGGTCAACATAGCAAGACCCCATCTCTAAGAAATAAAAATAAAAGTAATTAAAAAATTAAAATTAACCAGGCATAGTGGCACATGTGTGTAGTCCCAGCTACTCAGGAGGATAAAGTGAGCATGGGAGGTTGAGGCATGGGAGATCGAGACTGCAGTGAAACATGATAGCACCACTGCACTCCAGCCTGGGCAACAGAGTGAGACCCTGTCAAAAAAAAAAAAAGTTAACATTTATTGTATACTGGGTACTGTCCTTAAGTCATTTAACTCTCTCAACACTCACTCCCATTTTACAGAGCAAAAACTCAGGCTCTGAGAGGCTGGCAGACTTGTCCAAGGTCACACAGTGAGTAACTAGTAGGCTGAGGTTTGAAGTTGATGTGCCTTATTTCAGTTTGCCTTTGTCACTTTCTTACACTCTCTCCTATGGAAAAGGCGCTCATTGTGTATTACCTCTCTGAACCCTTATGACACTGGTAGGAGATAAATATCATTGCTATCCTTGTTTGACAATGAAGAAGCTGAGGTTCAGAGAGATAGGAGACTTGCCCAAGGTCAGAAAAGAAGTAAGTGGCTGAATGAATGTCAGGTGGAGCCTAATACATTGTAGTTGAATATACTGTAATCTGATACATAGTAAACTATAACACTAGAATACATTGTAATATAGCATGCTGTAGCAAAGATATATATAACTGGTATAAAGTACAGATGGCTCAGAAGCTGAAGGTTGAGGATTGTGGCCTTAAAAGCCCATCCTGGGCCAGTTCACAACCTCTCTTCTTTCTCCTCCTTTGACAATAATATTTACTGAGCTTACTCTGAGCCAAAAACCTGTATTAAACACATGACCTGTGTGATGCCTTCCAATCTCAAAAATCCCCCTGGGCAGGTGTAGGATCTGTTATCTTTCCCATTGTGCAGCTAAAGCAAGAGGCACCCTTTGGGATGATAAATGTCATGCCAAAGTTAATAAGGGGCATAATGGGAATTTGATCCCATGCAGCCAACTCTGGAATGTGTAGGATTGAACCTCTACACCCCATTTTTCTCATTTGTGTCCTTCTCTTCACCCCTACAGGCACCCTACTGACCGTCCAGTTTGTTCATGCTGTGGTAAACAGAATCATCCCAACCGCCAGTGGCTTCATTGCCCCCACCAGGCATGGTTATCTGATCCGAGAACGTTTCCAATGCCTTTTAGCAAGAGCCTCACAGCAGGACTCTCACAAGAACTTCAAGAAGGCAGTGTGGATAGTCAAATCCAGGCAGAGAGAGGTACTACCAGCAGCTGCAGGAGCATTTCAGGACTTGGAGTCAGAGAGTGCCCAAGGAAATGAATCCAAGTCAAACAAATGTTCACAAGTCTGCCCTGCTAGTGTAAAAAAAAAAAAAAAAAAAAACCCTGTGGGGGTATAACCTCCAATGACTTAGCCCCATTTAATCTGGTTAAAGCAAAAAGAATATGTTTGCTGGTGTATATTTGGACCCATGTCTTCAGATTACATAACCCAGACCTTGCCTCTTCCCATTTTTTCCATTCTTCTTTCCTCTTTGTCATTTTCTTTCTTTTTTTCTTTCTTTCTTTCTTTTTGTTTGGCAGGAGCAGAAGCCTCAATCTTTGTCATTTTCATTCTTAGACTTGCCACCCCCAAGTTAGCAACATGGTGGCTAATATGCTGCTGTCTCCAATTTCAACAGAAAAGAGAGCTTCTCTTTCTACAGTCCTAGCCTCCACTCTCTTGGTCCCAGTTGGCCCATATGCCTAGCCCTAAACCAGTTGTTATCTTTGGAAGAATGCAGAGCTCTAATTGGCTGGACTGACCCAATGTCCACCACTGGGACTGAAAATAGAAGAGTTTATTCCCTGAGACCCAAACTGGGGTTCTGGTACCAGGTGAAGGGGGAATGGATGAATGTAAGACAGAGCAAACCACTGATGTGGACCACAGAACTTCACAGTTTATAAAGCATTAGATGCTGTGATCTGATCCTCATCACAACCCATACTTTAGGGAGGGCAGGAGTTTCTGCATCTATTTTACAGATAAGGAAACTGAGCCTTGCAGAAGTAGTTATAATATAATTCAAGTCACAAGCCCAGGGTGCAAGGGATCTAAGAGCAAGCCTTCTGTCCCATTCCTGTTAGACCTCACTCCAATTTCAGTCTCCAAAACACAACCATCTCTTCCACAGGTGCCACACTCAGATGCTCACAGGAGCTAGTGACTAATCTAGATACTTCCATACACCTGAGTGAGCAGCAGGGCGAGATGGAGACTGGGCCTGTGGAAGGCAGAGATTGTGTCTTGGGTGGGGGGTGAGCGACCTGACTCTAACCCAGAATTACCATGGCAAAACCAGCCCTCTGCCATCAGCACTTTCAATTGTAATAAGCAAAGCCAGAAATCCAGACTTTTATGCAAAAATCTTCTGACTTTTAAAGTTGGTGATTGGTTTAATTTGTATCTATAGCACATTTGGCAAGTGAGTCTTTGGTTAATGAGCTGACTTCAAGACTCAAGCTGGCAGTAAAACCATCAACATGCTATAGTTCTTCCATCTCTATTCCCTGGCTCCCGAACTTTTGGGATAAAGATGTGGTTTTTAAATCTTAAAAACTGAAGGCTCTTGGAAGTAGGAAGAGCTGCTGACATCTCTCTGTTTTGCGTTTGAACCATCTGCCTTATGCAAGTTCAACAGTCAAATTGTTTTCTTTCCATGTAAGTGGATTTTTCTTCTTTGCCCACAGCCTTCTAAAAGCCTTCTCAGTGTTCTCAGGCTTTTGCTTTAATGCTAGGAGAGTCTAAATCTTTAAGGTGGCTATTCCTTCTCCCCCTCCGTGAAATTCTGACAGAGTCTCAGAAAAAGCAACCTTAGAAACAGAGGCTTTTGAGCTGAACAAGAGCCTCTCCTATCTTATTCATTCATTTTCCAAACCAGGTTTCCAGGGCAGGTTTTGGCAGTTCTGCAAATGTTAGTGTCAAATTTCATTTAAAAATATTTTAAACTGTAATGTTAAAATGTATGCTTGGATGTATTGGGCAGCAGCTTTTAAGGTGTTGAAGATTACTAAGGTTGGTGCAAAAAGTAATTGCGGTTTTTGCCATTAAAAATAATAGCAAAAAACAGCCACACAAGGTCACTCATGCCTGTGGTCCCGGCACTTTGGGAGGCCAAGGCCGGTGGATCACGTGAGGTCATGAGTTTGAGACCAGCCTGCACAACATGGTGAAACCCTATCTCTACTAAAAATACAAAAATTAGCCGGCTGTGGTGGTGGGCACAGCTACTTGAGAGGCTGAGGCAGGAGAATTGCTTGAACCTAGGAGGTGGAGGTTGCAGTGAGCCAGGATCGTGCCTTCTCAAAAAAATAAATAAAAATAATGGCAAAAAACCTCAGTGGCTCACACCCGTAATCCCAGCACTTTGGGAGGCTGAGGCTGGCAGATCACTTGAGACCAGGTATTCAAGACTAGCCTAGAAACCCCATTTCTACTGAAAACACAAAAACTAGCTGGGTGTGGTGGCTTGTGCCTGTAATCCCAGCTACTTGGGAGGCTGAGGCATGAGAATTGCCTGAATGCAGGAGGTGGAGGTTGCAGTGAGCCGAGATCGTGCCACTGCACCTGAGGATGAGTGACAGTGAGACTCTGTCTCCAAGTAATGGTAAAAACCACAATTACTTTTGCACCAAACTAATAATTTAGGATTTTTCTGCCATTTTCATTTAACTGAAGAGCCCATTTGAATTGTGAAGGGAGCTCTTGAAAAATCAGCTACTCTTTGCCACTGCTTCTCTGTGAATCAAGGGCTTACTCAATGCAGAAATAAAGTGGATGTTGAGACCAACTAAGATTTCATCTACAGGCCGGGTGTGTTGTCTCACGCCTATAATCCTAGCACTTTGGGAGGCTGAGGCAGGTGGATCACCCGAGATCAGGAGTTCTACACCAGCCTGACCAATATGGTGAAACCCTGTCTCTACTAAAAATACAAAAATTAGCTGGGCATAGTGGTGCATGCCTATAGTTTCAGCTACTTGGGAGGCTGAGACAGGAGAATTGCTTGAACCCGGGAGGCAGAGGTTGCAGTGAGCTGAGATTGTGCCACTGTACTCCAGCCTGGGTGACAGAGTGAGACTCCATCTCAAAAAAAAAAAAAAAAAAAAAAGATTTCATCTACAAATTCTGAATTTAAATGTCTCTGTCCCTTTCAACAGCCTCAGTGAGAATCAATTGTTTTGTAGGTAAATCCTAATTCGAACATTGGAAATAACTTTTACTAATAAAATGCTACACCAAATTATTGCTTATATTGGGGATTTTCACGGTGCTTATTCATTTGAAAAAGAGTTTGGGTGCTAAGAAAGTTTGACAGTTGACTCGTCAATGCTTGTAATCCCAACACTTTGAGAGGCCAAGGCAGGAGGATCATGAGGTCAGGAGATCGAGACCATCCTGGCCAACATGGTGAAACCCCGTCTCGACTGAAAAAAAAAAAAACAAAACAAAAAAACACAAAAAACTAGTCGGGTATGGTGGCATGCGCCTGTAGTCCCAGCTACTTGGGAGGCTGAAGCAGGGGAATTGCTTGGACCCAGGAGGCAGAGGTTGCCGTGAGCCGAGATTGTGCCACTGAAGTCCAGTCTGGGTGACTGAGCAAGACTCCATCTCAAAAAGGAAAAAAAAAATTTAAGGGGGTGCCAAAAAGCTCAGCAATCACAACTAACAATATTTTCTCTTTTTTTTCTTAAATTTTTTCTTTTGGAAGACAAATAATTTATTATTATTTTTGAGATGGAGACTCACTCTGTTGTCTAGGCTAGAGTGCAGTGGTGTGATCTTGGCTCATTGCAACCTCTGACTCCGGGGTTCAAGTGATCCTCCTGCCTCAGCCTCCCAAGTACCTGGGACTACAGGCGTGCACCCCCATGTCCGGCTAATTTTTGCATTTTTAGTAGAGACAGGGTTTCGCCATGTTGGCCAGGATTGTCTCCATCTCTTGATCTCGTGATCTGCCTGCCTCGGCCTCCCAAAGTGCTGGGATTACAGATGTGAGCCACCGTTCCCAGCCCAAATATATTTCTAATCTGGCCCTTTACCAAAATATATATGTGTGTATGTATATATATATACACATATACATGTGTGTGTATGTGTATACATTTATACACACATATGTATATGTGTATATATGCCTACCCTTGGTCTTAAAGCTTGATTAAATTTAGGGTAAACATTTTTTATATAGGCTTTCTTTTTTTAGAGTAGTTTTAGGTTCACAGCAAAATTAAGTGGAAGGTGCAGAGATTTCCCACCTACCCCCTGCTCCCACTCAGATGCAGCCTCCCCTTCAACATCGCTCACTCTGACAAATGCAGAGTGGTGAATCTGCTGCAATGGATGAACCCACATTGACACACCCTTATCACAGGATAGACTTTTTTTTTTTTTTTTTGAGACAGAATCTGACTCTGTCACCCAGGCGGGAGTGCAGTGGTGCAATCTCAGCTCACTGCAACCTCCACCTCCTGGGTTCAAGCAATTTTCCTGCCTCTGCCTCCCAAGCAGCTGGGACTACAGGCACTCACCACCATGCCTGGCTAATTTTTGTATTTTTAGTAGAGATAGGGTTTCGCCATGTTGGCCAGGGTGGTCTCAAAATTCTGGCCTCAAGTGATTCACCCTCCTTGGGCTCCCAAAGTGCTGGGATTATAGGCGTGAGCCACTGCGCCTGGCCCAGCATAGACATTTTTGACATGTATACTTCATAGGTGTGTTCATTCTCTATCAGTACTTAGTAAATTATTGCCCACTTAGCAACTTAAATAACATCCTTTTCTTCTTCTTTTTCTTCTTTTTTTTTAAGACTCAGTCTTGCCCTTGTTGTCCAGGCTGGAGTGCAATGGCGAGATCTCGGCTCACTGCAATTTCCACCTCCTGGGTTCAAGTGATTCTCCTGCCTCAGCTTCCTGAGTAGCTGGGATTACAGGCACCCACCACCACACCCAACTAATTTTTGTATTTTTTGTAGAGATGGGGTTTCGCCATGTTGGCCAGGCTGGTCTGGAACTCCTGACCTCAGGTGATCTGCCTGCCTCGGCCTTCCAAAGTGCTGGGATTACAGGTGTGAGCCATCGCACGCGGCCAAAATCCACTTTATATCTTATAACTTCTGCAAGTCGGGAGTCTGGGCATGGCATGACTGGTTTCTTTTTTCAGGCTCTCACTAGGTGTCAGCTGGACTGTGTTCTCATTGAGACGCTTAGGGTCTTCATCCAAGCTCCTTCAGATTCCTGGCAGAATTGAGCTCCTTGAAGCTATAGAAGTGGAGACGTCAGCTGCCCCTCTCCGTAGGCAGAGTTTGCAGAACAGCTGCTCCCTTCTTCAAGGCCGGCGGCAGTGCATTTGTCTGCTGCTTCATCTCTGATCTCAGACTCCGACTCAGACTGTCTTTAAAAAAAAGTTTTTTTTGGCTGGGCGTGGAGGCTCACACCTGAATCCCAGCACTTTGGGAGGCCAAGGCGGGTGGATCACCTGAGGTCAGGAGTTCGAGACCAGCCTGGCCAAATTGTGAAACCCCATCTCTACTAAAAATACAAACAATTAGCTGGGTATGGTGGTACATGCCTGTAGTCCCAGCCACTTGGGAGGCTGAGGCAAGAGGATTGCTTGGACCTGGGAGGCGGAGGTTGCAGTGAGCTGAAATTGTGCCACTGTACTCCAGCATGGTGACAGAGCAAGATTCTGGGTCAAAAAAAAAGAAAAAAAATTTTTTTTTAGTGGTGGAGTCTCGCTGTGTTTCCCAGGCTGGTCTCGAACTCCTGTCTTCAGATGATCCGCCTGCCTTAGCCTCCCAAATTGCTGAGATGACAGGTGTGAGCCTCTGCTCCTGGCCCAGTAGCAACTTTTTATGTTTGATAAAAATAAGAATATCCAGCCTGGGCAATGCAGTGAGACTCTCTCCCTAAAAAAATGTAAAAGTAAAAAATTAGCCTGGCTTGGTGGCACGTGCCTGTAGTCCCGGCTATTCAGGAGGTCAAGGCTACAGTGAGCTATGACTGCACCACTGCACTCCACTTGGGCAATAGAGCAAGTCCCTGTCTCAGAAAATAAATAAATAGAAATAACATTAAAGATGTCTTTGTGGCTGGGCATGGTGGCTCACACCTATAATCCCAACACTTTAG
The DNA here is from genome assembly GCA_036589455.1 of Ateles fusciceps. Lineage (NCBI taxonomy): Eukaryota > Metazoa > Chordata > Mammalia > Primates > Atelidae > Ateles > Ateles fusciceps. The sequence continues at coordinate 11,972,836 of JAZHEH010001828.1, read as the reverse complement.
GAGGCCAAGGCAGGCGGATCACGAGGTCAAGAGATGGAGACCATCCTGGCCAACATGGTGAAACCCTGTCTCTACTAAAAATACAAAAATCAGCTGGGCATGGTGGCACACACCTGTAGTCTCAGCTACTTCTGAGGCAGAGGCAGGAGAATCGTTTCAACCCGGGAGGCGGAGTTTGCAGTGAGCCGAGATTACGCTGCTGCACTCCAGCCTGGCGACAGAGCAAGACTCTGTCTCCAAAAAAAAAAAGATGTCTTTGTACGATTGTCCTCATGATGAATATACACACGTGTACACACACATACATGTACACACATGCCCCAAATGGAATTGGCTTGTGGTTTTGTCAGAGGCTTTGAAACAACCTTACTCCATCTTGAATAGGGGCTGGGTAAAATGAGGCAGAGACCTGCCGAGCTGTATTCCCAGAAGGTTGGGCATTCTAAGCCACAGGGTAAGATAGAGGCGGACACAAGATCCAGGTCACAAAGACCCTGCTGATGAAACAGGATGCAGGGTTTTTGTTGTTTTTGTTGTTGTTGTTGAGACAAGAGTCTTCCTCTGTTGCCCAGGCTGGAGTGCAGTGGCGTGATCTTGGCTCACTGCAACCTCCACCTCCCGGGTTCAAGAGATTCTCCTGCCTCAGCCTCCCAGGTAGCTGGGATTACAGATGCCTGCCACCACCACACTTCACGAATTTTTTTTTTTTTTAAGCAGAGATTGGGGTTTCACCATGTTAGTCAGGCTGGTCTCGAACCTCTGACCTCAGGTGATCCACCCATCTCAGCCTCCCAAAGTGCTGGGATTACAGGCATGAGCCGCTGTGCCCGTCCGGGATGCAGGGTTTTGTCATCGTGGTGTGAAAGTGACCTCTGGTTGTCCTCACTGCTCTTCACACGCTAATTATAATACATTAGCATGCTAAGAGACACTCCCACCAGCACTATGACACTTTACAAATGCCATGGCAACGTCCAGAAGTTACCCTATAGGGTCTAAAAGGGTAGGAACCATCAGTTCTGGGAAATCTTCACCCCTTTTCTCAGAAACCTCATGAATAATCCATCCCTTGTTTAGCCTATAATCAAGAAATAACTAAATATACTCAATCGAGTAGCCCATATCACTGCTCTGCCTATGGAGTAGCCAATTCTTTTATTCCTTTACTTTCTTTTTCTTTGTTTTTTTAATTCATTTTTATTTTTTGAGGTGGAGTTTTGCTCTGGTTGCCCAGGCTGGAGTGCAATGGCGCCATCTCATCTCACCGCAACCTCCTCCTCCCAGGTTCAAGCGATTCTCCTGCCTCAGCCTCCCAAGTAGCTGGGATTACAGGCGCCTGCCACCACACCCAGTTAATTTGCTAAATTTTGTATTTTTAGTAGAGACGGGGTTTCACCGTGTTGACCAGGCTGGTCTCAAACTCCTGACCTCAAGTGATCTACCTGCCTCGGTCTCCCAAAGTGTTGGGATTACAGGCATGAACTGCCACGCCTGGCCTCTTCTATTTTTTTTGAGACGGGATCTTTCTCTGTCTCCCAGGCTGGAGTGCGGTGACACAATCAAGGGTCACAGCAGCTTTGACTTCCTGGACTCAAGCAATTCTCCCACCTCAACCTCTCAGGTGGCTGGGACTACAGATGTGCACCACCATGCCCGGCTAATTTTTGGTTTTTTGGTAGAGAAAAATCAGTCTGCCTGCCTTGATCTCCCAAAGTGCTGGCATTACAGCCGTTAGCCACCTGGCTTCCTTTACTGTCTTTTTTTTTTATTTTTTGAGACGGAGTCTCACTCTCAGGCTGGAGTGCAGTGGCGCTATCTTGGCTCATTGCAACCTCCGCCTCCTGGGTTCAAGCAATTCTCTGCCTCAGCCTCCCGAGTAGCTGGGATTGCAGGCACTGCCACCACGCCAGGCTAATTTTTTGTATTTTTAGTAGAGATGGGGTTTCACCATGTTGGCTAGGCTGGTCTTGATTTCCTGACCTCATGATCCGCCCACCTTAGCCTCCCAAAGTGCTGGGATTACAGGCGTTAGCCACCTGGCCTCCTTTACTTTCTTTATAAACTTGCTTTCTCTTCGATCTATGAACTCACCCAGAATTCTTTCTTGGGCGAGGTCCAGGAATCCTCTCTTGGGGTCTGGACCAGGACTCCATTCTGGTAACAGTTTTCTCTTCCCCAAATGAAAGAGAGCTTTTGCCGATCATTTGAGAGAAAACAGATTTGAGTAGAATCCACACTCCCTGGGAGGAGGGGCACACTGTAGGACAAGCCTGTTAGCCCTCAAGGATGATGACTAATAGGTTGCTGGTGTCAGAGGCATTTGAACCAGAACCACTCCAACTTGAATAGGAGCTGGGTAAAATAAGGCTGAGACCTACTGGGCTGCATTCCCAGACGGTGAAGGCATTCTAAGTCACAGGATGACGTAGGAGGTCAGCACAAGATACAGGTCATAACGACCTTGCTGATAAAACAGGTTGCAGTAAAGACGCCAGCCCAAACCCACCAAAACCAAGATGGCCACGGGAGTGACCTCTGGTGGTCCTCACTGCTGCACTCCCACCAGTGCCATGGCAACGTCAGGAAGTTACCCTACTTGGTCTAAAAGGGGAGGCATGAGTCATCCACCCCTTGTTTAGCATATCATCAGTAAATAACCATAAAATTGGGCAACTAGGCCAGGCGCTCACGCCTGTAAGCCCAGCACTTTGGGAGTCCGAGGCGCTGGATCACGAGAGCAGGAGATTGAGACCATCCTCGCTAACACCGTGGAACCCTGTCTCTACTAAAAATACAAAAAAAAAAAAAAAAAGCCGGGCTTTGTAGCAGGCACCTGTAGTCCCAGCTACTCAGGAGGCTGAGGCAGAGAATTGCTTGAACCCAGGAGGCATAGGTTGCAGTGAGTTGAAATTGCACTCCAGCCTGGGCGACAGAGGGAGACTCTGTCTAAAAAAAAAAAAAAAAAAAAAAAAATGGCAATCATAGCCCTCGGGGTTGCTCTGTCTATGGAGTCACCATTTTTTATTCCTTTATTTTCCTTATAAACTTGCTTTCACTTGAGAGACTCGCCCTGAATTCTTTTTTGCGTGAAATCCATAAACCCTCTCTGGGGGATCTGGATCGGGACCCATTTCCTGTAACACTGGGAGGCTTTGGTAAGAAACGGAGTGTCCAGACATCTAGCAGCCACAAAGTGTTCAGTCTGCTTTCGCTGCTCTTCATACAGGAACGCACTGAAACGAAGCAGAATCCCTTTCCTGGCTGGGAGCCATGAATCTTTACTTTCTAAATACCACTCCCTTCCTTTCACTTCTCTCTGCTTCCACTGCTCCCATCCTGGTCTAAGCCACCGTTGTCCTTTGCCTAAATGATGAAACAGCCTCCCTGGCTCCCCTCCAATCACTTTCCTGCAGAACAGCCAGAGTGATCACTTTCAAAGCCCTTGGGCAGTTTCCACCAGCATTAAAGCTTGAACTCAGCGTGTAAGGTGCTGCGTGTTCACCCCTCTGGCTGCTCCGGGATTATCTTGTACTCTCTTTCTTCTTCGCCTTCTCTGTAGCCTGGGAAACTCATCTTTTTTTTTTTTTTTTTTTTTTTTTGAGACAGAGTTTTTTTGCTCTTTTTGCCCAGGCTGGAGTGCAGTGGCGCGATCTGGCTGACTGCAATCTCTGCTTCCCGGGTTCAAGTGATTCTCCTGCCTCAGCCTCCTCAGTAGCTGGGATTACAGGCATGCGCCACCACGCCTGGCTAATTTTACATTTTTAGTAGAGATGAGGTTTCTCCATGTTGGTCAGGCCGGTCTCGAATTCCCAACCTCAGGTGATCCACCCGCCTCGGCATGAACCACTGCGTCCGGCCCGCTCATTTGTTCTTAGAATGTTTGTTGTGAAGAAGCTCAGGTTTCACGGAGACCACATGCAGGTGTTCCAAGCAACGGCCCCAGGAAGGGTCTCAGCCTGTTGCCTATAGCAACTGACACATATGTGTGTGAGCAAACATTCAGATGATTCCAGCCCCCAGACTTTGAGCCACCCCCCGCTGATGGCAAGGTTGAGTATTCTTCCCAAGCCTGCCCAAATTGCAGATAAAGAGTAAAATTAATGTCATTTTTTTTTTCTTTTGAGACAAGGTCTTGCTCTGTTCCCCAGACTGGAGTGCAGTGGCGCAATCTCAGTTCATTGCAACCTCTGCCTCCTGGGTTCAAGCCATTCTCATGTCTCAGCCACCTGAGTAGCTGGGATTACAGGTGTGTGCCACCACACTTGGCTAATTTTTGTGTTTTTAGTAGAGATGGGGTTTCACCATCTTGTCCAGGCTGGTCTTGAACTCTTGGCCTCATTTGATCCACCTCTCCCTCTCAAAGGGCTGGGATAGAACTGTGAGCTGCTTGCTCCGTGAATGTTGTTGTCATTTGAAGCTTCTAAGTCTTGGGCTGCTTTTTTTTCTTCTTTTACAGAAAGCCCAGACCTTACATTTTTTTCGCTCCATTTTTCTTTCTTTTTAATGTTTTTGTAGAGATGGGATCTTGCTATGTTGCCGAGGCTGGTCTCGAACTCCTGGCCTCAAGAGATACCCACCCCCCCCCGCCCACCTTGGCCTCCCAAAGTACTGAGATTGTCAAGGGCTGATTTGTTACACAGCCATAGCAATAGAAATTTAGGAGCTGTTACATGTATACCTTTTCTTTGAAGTATTTGTTACATGTGAAACTTTACATTTGTGTGATTATTAGATTCCTGTCTATCCTGAAAGAGTGAAAGCTCTTAACAGCCAAATTTCTGTTCTTTTTAACCATTCTATTTCTGACACTTAGCGCAGTGCCTGGTAAACGATGCATTCAATGCCAATTTACTCCCAACTTTACTGCTCCTTTTCACTTATAACAAGTGAATGTACTTGGTCATTCACTGAATGTTCATTTATTTGATAAATGCTGACTGAGTGGCTGAGTCAGGGATTTGCGTTAGAGATGGTCCTCAAAACAAACATGACATACAAGGGACTGTGGGATGACACAGAAGGGGACTGGGAAAGCTTCCTGAGGGAAGGTGATATTTGGGTTGGGTTTAGAAGGATGCGTAGGTGTTTTCTCGATAACAAAGGCACGACAGTACTTCTGGCAACGGAAATGGCGAGAGCCCAGGCTTTGGGCCAGGAAGCAGGCGGGTCGGTCAGGCAATGGTGTGAGGTTCTGCACGGAGGCAGTTTGCTTGGGTGGAAAACCCTGCAGGAAAAGGTTCCTAAGGACAGATTCTGACAGTCTGCAATGTAGGTGCTTATCTCATTAGAGATAGGTCTCCCTATCTCTAATGAGATGAAATCTAAGTGAGAGGGGGGAGACTCCCTTGCCTCCTTCAATTTCACCTCCTCCCTCCCTCCCTTCCAGATGGGAAGGAGGGTGGGGAAGAGGAAAAGAAATTGAAATAAAATACCAAAGAGTTGGGGGAAATGACTCCCTTTTTAGTTCCCAGCATCTCTGCTATCTGTTAACCTTGAAAGAGCTGCAGATGAATGTTATCCCTGCCGGCTGGAGCCCAGCACTGGTTCACGCCCCCACGTCTCCACGGACCAGGCTCCCTCCTGGTAACACCTCTGCCAACAAACGGCTTGTTGCTTTTGTCTTGTCTCTGTAAGCCCCCTCCCCTGCTGGTCCCCGCTCATGCTGCATATGAATTAGCAAATCAATGAAGCCAAAAGATTGTTAAGGTCAGACATCCAGCAAATGGACAATGACATAGTTCTGCCTCAGTTTCCCCTTTAGCAGTGTAAGCCTATAAAGGGGAGAGAAGCTGCAGCTTGGGGAGCTCGGTGAGTGAGGCTGTTGCCCCTCAAAGCTCCTGGCCGAATAAAAAAGCCACTTCCTTCCTCAGTTTGGCGTTTGAGAGGTTTGTTCCACGCTGCTCCTGCTTCATAAGCACCTACACGCAGGCTGTCAGAATTGGTTTTTAGAAACCTTTTCCCTCGGTATTTTCGAGGTGGCTCACGCCTGTAATCCCAGCACTTTGGGAGGCCAAGGCAGACAGACTGCCTGAACTCAAGAGTTCAAGACCAGCCTGGGCAACACACACACACAAAAGAAATAGGAAGACCTTGGAGGTTTGGAAGCAGTGGTGGAATGAGCCGAGTTTTTTTTTTTTTTTTTTTTTTTTTTTTGAGACGGAGTCTCTGTCACCAGGCTGGAGTGCAGTGGTGCAATCTCGGCTCACTGCAAACTCCACCTCCTGAGTTCAAGCAATTCTCCTGCCTCAGCTTCCCGAGTAGCTGGGGCTACAGGCGCGCGCCACCACACACGGTATTTTTGTATTTTCAGTAGAGTTGGAGTTTCACCACGTTGGCCAGGATGGTTTCAATCTTTTGACCTCATGATCTGCCTACCTTGGCCTCCCAAAATGCTAGGATTATAGGCTTGAGCCACCGCACCTGGCCTGAGTTTTTTCTTTTTCTGTTTTTTTTTTTTTTTTTGAGATGAGATGCTCTAAAACAAACAAACAAAAAAACACTGCTCTGCTTCCCAGGCTGGAGTGTAGTGGCAAGTTCATGGCTCACTGCAGCCTTGAACTCTTGGGCTCAAGCAATCTTCCTGCCTCAGCCTCCCAAGCAGCTGGGACTACAGGTGTGCACCACCACACCAAGCTAATTTATTCGCTTTCATTTTTTTTAGTAGAGACGTGGATCTTGCTCTGCTGCCCAGGCGGTGTTGAACTCCTAACCTCAAGCAATTCTCCTGTCTTTGTCTCCCAAAGTGCTGGGATTACAGGCCTGAGCCACCTCCCTCAGCCTGGAGTTCTTGATAGTACCAGGGCTGAGAAAGTACCAGGGTTAGGAGGCTCCTAAATTCGTCCAGCTGGGAAGTGATGGGATCAAGGAAAGGGAAGTGAAGATGGAGGAGTAGGACTAACTCAAAGGCGGTTTAGCAAAAATTCACCACTGAAGGCCCTCTATTAGGGCGCTGGGTGCTCATACTTCATTGTCCCATCAGCTCTATAAAGCAGGGGGCCCACAGACGTTTTCCATAAAAGGCCAGATTGTAAATACATCAGGTTCTGCAGATCTGTGGGATCTTTAGCAACTAGCTACTCTGTTGTGCAAAAGCAGGCTGAGATCCTAGGTAAACCGGCGGGCGTGTCTGTGTGCCAATAAAACTTTATTCAGGGACCCTCAAATGTGAATTTCACAAACTTTTCACTGGTCATAGACTATTCTTCTCCTTTGGATTTTCCCCCCCAGCTATGTAAACATGTAAAAATCATTCTGAGCTTGCGGGGCCAGACCAAGCAGACGATGGGTCTTGGTTCGCCTACCCCTGCTATATAAATCGTTAATTATTATAGCAATTTTAAGGAGAAGATCCTCAGAAGAGACCCTCAAAGAGCACCGCCCCTCTAACGTCATCAAGCCCCGCCTCAAAAGGCGGAGACTGCGCATGCGCGGGAGGCCCTCGGGCGGGGGCGGGGGCGGGGTGCAGCTCCGACTTCGAACATGGCGCACGCTGGCGGCGGCAGCGGTGGCGGCGGCCCCGCGGGCCGAGGGCTGAGCGGCGCCCGCTGGGGTCGCTCGGGCTCCGCGGGCCACGAGAAGCTGCCGGTGCACGTGAGTGGCGTCCCCGCCCTCCCTCGGGGACCTCATCTGGACTCCGCGGGCAGGCGCCCCTTCACCCAGGCCCCGCCCGGCCCTGGCCCTGGCCCCGCCTCAGACTCCCCTCTGCCCGGCCCCCGACCCCTCACTCCTCACTTCTCACCTTGGCCCTCCGAAGGTCCGGCCTGTCCCCTTCCCCTCCAGGGATCCCAGTCCCTCGTCCCCTTCTCCCGCGGCCCGGGCCCACCGGGACCCTTCCCCCTCTCTGCAGGTTGAAGACGCCCTCACCTATCTGGACCAGGTGAAGATCCGCTTTGGCAGCGACCCCGCTACCTACAACGGCTTCCTGGAGATTATGAAAGAGTTCAAAAGCCAGAGGTACCCGCGGGGCCCCTTTCCACCTCAGGGGGACCCCCCTGGGCCGGAATCGGGCCTAGCGGGGTGGGACCTCCCCCTCTCCAGGCTGCCCCCTTGCCGGGTGACCTTGCGCGGGTTGTCGAATCTCTCAGAGTCTTAGCTCCTTCTCGTAACAAAAATGGAAATGGGTAGTACCCACCTTGTGGAGCTTCGTGGGGATTCCTGAAAGGAGGGCAGGGATCTGGGGGGGAGCCAGGGAAGGCGAGGCCGTGCACACTCACAGAGTCGAATCCTGCCTTGATTTAATGTGTTGATGTTTAAATAAGTTTTGTTCATGAAAGATTTGGTGGGACCCGTTTTGATTTTTTTTTTCAAGCGCTGCAAAATGTTACTTGTCTTGATGACTGCAATTTTTGGCACCCTCTTCCCCTTTAATCTTGTCCTCAAGATGCTTCTCTGGGCTCACTGGAGTCCCAGGCCTGCTTGGAAGTTGAGACCCATAAAATGCTTAGTAAGGGAGCTGGCATACAGAAAACGTTTAAAACACATGAGCTGATTTTGCAGGCCCAGAATCAAGGAGGATTACAGATAGATGGGAAACCCTGGGATCGTGCACTTGTTTTTTATAGGAGGCTCAATGGAGCTTGGAGTGGGTAAGGGATCCACCTAAGTGGCAGAGGTGACACTAGAACTCAGACCCTCTGACTCAGATGCATTCGGGTTACATCCCTACCTTGCTAGTGCCCCCTTTGGTGGGGCTGGCCTGTGATGCAGCCGGGAGGGAGACCCCATCTCTCCCCTCCTGTTTATCTTACACGTTTCCCACACTTGGCAGTACCATTGGTGTTTATGCATTGCAGTCGTTTGCTCAGATGGAAACCTGTGTCATAGTCATCCCTATCTGATACGAAATAAGGGAATTTTTCACACTGCTTAGAGGACTTTGGCCTCCTGCCACTTCTTGGAGACCAGGACTTGCGGTTGGCTCTCCTGACATTTTCAGAACCGAGTGCCCATTCATGGAGTGTTTTGGGGTGGCTGAGCGACGTCAGTATTTTCTGGTTCTCACCAAAAGGGCACAGGGAGCTCAGGCCTAGCCACTCAGGAAATAAGATCATGGTGTACAGATGCTATCTCAGGGGGGCACCGTTTTTTTTTTGGAGACGGAGTCTCGCTCTGTTGCCCAGAATGGAGTGCAGCGGCACGATCTTGGCTCATTGCAACCCCCGTCTCCCGGGTTCAAATGATTCTTGTGCCTCAGTGTCCTGAGTAGCTGGGATTGTAGGCACACACCACCATGCCTAAGTTTTGTATCTTTAGTAGACACAGGGTTTCGCCATGTTGGCCAGGCTGGTCTCAAACTCTTGACCTCAGGTGATCTGCCTGCCTTGACCTCCTGAAGTGCTGGGATTACAGGTGTGAGCCACTGTGCCTGGTGGATCACATTAGCTTGCTTTGTTGTCTGTGGTGAAGGTTGTTACGTGGCAGTATCAAGGGAGTGGGGAACGGATTTCATTTTTTTATTTGCTTCCCAAGACCCACTCTGGTTGTTTCTTCTAGTATCGATACTCCTGGAGTCATCAGACGTGTCTCCCAACTCTTCCACGAGCACCCTGACCTCATTGTTGGATTCAATGCTTTTCTTCCCCTCGGATACAGAATAGACATTCCCAAGAACGGCAAGTTAAACATACAGTCGCCTCTGACGTGCCAGGTACGCCACTATAGTGATACGGGTGTTCTCGGCCTTCACCACCTATATCTTGCTACTCAGGTTGGGCCACGTGTCTCTCTCGTGTCATTGCTAGAAAGCCACTTACGATCCGTTCTTTTTCTAGACATGCTCATTGCTTCTAGCACAAATCAAAATAGATACGGAAACACCTACGCAAGCAGCCTCTGCCTCCCAGATTGATCGGTTTGGAAGATTTGAATCAAGAGTGGATGTCAGGGAGGTACCCTCCTAACGCAGAATTTTGTGTGAAGTCTGAGATCTGGGGCTGAGGCATTCCCAGTGAGCGTACCATGCAGGCTTGCCCTTGTATATGCTCATGTGGTCGTCTGCCTCTGATCACTCTCAGAACCACCTATGAAATAAAGTGGTTGAGATGGTGTGTGAATAGCCACTTTGGTGGTGGCTGTGTTTCATGGAATTGTCGATAGGATCATTAGCTCAGTTGGGACTCCTGGCTCTGCTTTGGTTCCTTCTTTCTTGGGTGATAGGTGCTGCCGTCTTTTTTTGTTTTTGTTTTTGTTTTTGAGACAGAGTCTGGCTCTGTCATCAGGCTGGAGTGCAGTGGTGCCGTCTCAGCTCGGTGCAACCTCCACCTCCCAGATTCAAGTAATTCTCCTATCTCAGCCTCCCAGGTAGCTGGGATTACAAGCATGCCTCCTGAGTAGCTGGGATTACAGCCTCCTGAGTAGCTGGGATTACAGGCCACTATGCTCAGCTAATTTTTGTATTTTAAGGAGAGGCATGGTTTTGCTGTGTTGGCCACGCTGGTCTTGATCTCCTGACCTCAAGTGATCTGCCTGCCTGGGCCTTCCAAAGTGCTGGGATTACGGGTGTGAGCCATCATGCCCAGCCTTTTTTGAGATGGAGTCTCGCTCTGTTGCCCAGGCTGGAGCGTAGTGGTGCTTTAGCTCGCTGCAGCCTCCACCTCTCGGGGTCAGGTGATCTCTGCCTCAGCCTCCTGAGTAGCTGAGATTACAGGCACACACCACCATGACTGGCTAGTTTTTGTATTTTTAGTAGAGACAGAGTTTCGCCATATTGGCCAGGATGGTCTCAATCTCCTGACCTCGTGATCTGCCCACCTTGGCCTCCCAAAGTGCTGGAATTACAGGCATGAGCCACTGCGCCCAGCCTTTTTTTTTTTTTTTTTTTTTAAAGGCAGGGTCTCACTCTGTTGTCCAGGTTGGAGCGCAGTGGCCCTATCATAGCTCACTGAAGCCTCCCATCTCAGCATCCTAAGTAGCTAGGACTACAGGTGTGCACCACCACGACCAGCTAATTTATTTATTTATTTTTTTGTAGTGACAGGGTCTCACTATGTTGCCCAGGCTGGTCTTGAACTCCTGGCCTCAAGCAGTCTGCCCACCTTGGCCTCTCACAGTGCTGAGATTACAGGAGTGAACCACCGTGCCTGGCTCACTGCCCCTTCTATCTCTGTGGTCTCTTTATCCTTGAGCTCACCAGCTCCTCTAAGAAAAAGAAAGCCTATTCAAGATTCCCTTTTGTAAGATGACCGTTGTCATTTTTTCAACCTCGGCACTATTGCCAGTTAGGGCATAATTCTTTGCTGTTGGGGGTTTCCTAGTGCATCGTGGGATGTTTAGCAGCCAGCATCCATAGCCTGCACCCACCATCCCGTCACTCAGTTCTGACAGCCAGAAACGTCTCCAGACATTGCCAGGTGTCTCCCTGGGGGCAAAAGTGCCCCTGTTGAGAACCGCTGGTATAAGTGAACCAGTTCTCCCCAACCTCCTCCATTCCTTACCCCCAGAATTTTAGCAGAGAGTGTCAGAATCTACTGTTGGAAGCACTTGGAAGGTCTGTCCTTTGATGGAAGACATGGTAGAGTGTCCAGTTAGGGATCTGACACTCTGCAGTCAGTTGGAAAGAGAACACCGAAGGACAGTGTGGCAGTAGCTTTTGTATTAATTCCGTGTGCAAGGTACGTGTAAATTCTGCTGCTTCTCTGTGCAAGACCCTCTCTGCCATCAGCCTGTTGTCCCTGAAAGCCAAGGAGTGAGTCTCTGTTTGTTTGTTTGTTTTTTTGTTTGAGATGGAGTCTCGCTCTGTTACCCAGGCTGAGTGCAGTGGTGCGATCTCGGCTCACTGCAACCTCTGCTTCCCAGGTTCAAGCGATTCTCCTGCCTCAGCCTCCTGAGTAGCTGGGATTAGAGGCATGCACCACCACACCCACCTAATTTTTTTGTATTTTTAGTAGAGACGGGGTTTCACCATGTTGGCCAGGCTGGTCTTGAACTCCTGACCTCGTGATCCTCCCACCTTGGCCTCCCAAAGAGCTGGGATTATAGGTGTGAGCCACCGCGCCTGGCTGAGTCTTGGTTTTGAAGGGGAACTTGGAAGCTGTGGCTGCTGAACTCCAAAGAGCCTTCCATTTCCTGTTGCAAATGGAGCCCCGGGATCCAGACATGGGGCTTGTGCCTCAGACCATAAAAGTCTAAGCAAGACTAAACTCTGGAACAATCATGACTGCGGGGAGAAAGCCCAGCTGATTTGTAATGGCAGCATCCGTGAGAGCACTCTGTAGAGCCGGAACGCCGTGGAAACACTGGGTGTCGTTCCCATCACTCACTCAGAAAGAGCCGGAGTGAAAAGAAGTGAAATGCGCATCGTGCACGTGGAAATTGCCTTTCCCTGCCCTTGGAGTAACTTGTCTTTCCAGGCTAGATCTTGAAGGAGTCACACTGTGGTTGTATTTGGAGTTGGCTCTTCCTTTAGATAGCTGCGGGGCCCCGACCGTGGAGGGCTGGCAGTCTTGTCTACCCTTAGGTGGCTTAGGTGACAATGACGATGGTGCAGGCCAATTGACTTCAGGGAAGGGCTTGAAAAGAACTCTCACTTAGTAGCTACTCAGCAGGCCTCGGTCATCTTGCTGTAGCCTGGGAGCAGTCATTTCCAGGGCTTCCTGTCTTAGCTGCAGAGGTTTGTTCTCTTTGGGGCACCTGGGAGCCGACTTACTTCCAGCTGATGTTGACACACCTGTCACGTTTCCAGCCCTGCTTCCCAGCAGTCTGGGCTGTTGTTTGTGTGGCTTCAGGACAGACGCAGGAGGGATGTCCCATGTCCAGGCTGTGACTTGCGTGTCTTCAGGAGTCCTTTGAGCTTTTGGCTCCCTGGAGTCCTTTGAGAGGCCATTGTCTGAAAGCCTCACAGGGCTTCCCACACACAAAGGCCCTGGTGATATTCTCTTTTCTTTTTTTCTTTTTTCTTTTGGAGATGGACTTTTTTTTTTTTTTTTTTTTTTAAGGCTGAGTCTTGCTCTGTCACCCAGGCTGGAGTGCAGTGGCGCAATCTCGGCTCATTGTAACCTCCACTTCCTGGGTTCAAGCGATTCTCCTGCTTCAGTCTCCTGAGCAGCTGGAATTACAGGCGCACGCCACCACGCCCAGCTAATTTTTGTGTTTTTAGTAGAGACGGGGTTTCACTGTGTTGGTCAGGCTGGTCTCAAACTCCTGACTTCATGATCCACCTGCCTCAGCCTCCCAAAGTACTTTTTTTTTTTTTAGTTTAATTGAAATTTTTTAAAATTTTTATTTATTTATTGAGACTGAGTCTCCCTCCTGTCGCCAGGCTGGAGTGCAGTGGCGCAATCTCGGCTCACTGTAACCTCCACTTCCTGGGTTCAAGCGATTCTCCTGCCTCAGCCTCCTGAGTAGCTGGGACTACAGGCATCCACCACCACACCTGGCTAATTTTTTATATTTTTAGTAGAGACAGGGTTTCACAGTGTTGGCCAGGTTGGTCTCGATTTCCTGACTTTGTGAACCACCTGCCTCAGCTTTCCAAAGTGCTGGGATCGTAGGTGTAAGCCACCACACCTGGCCAGTATTCTCTCTCAGTTTTCCTAGTTTGACTGTTTTGAAGTATCATTTTTTTTCCGTTTTATCACAAGGCCTGCCAGCTGTTGACAAGTAGGGAGTGGCCCATACATGCTAAGGAAGGTGAATAAGAGAGTCCAGTCTTAGCCTCCGGCAGCCTTTGGTATAGGGTGTCTTAAGTTCAGTTTTGGGGGCCAGACTGTTCTTTACGGCGAGGGGCCATCCTGTGCACTGAAGGGTGTTTGAGCAGCCCCCTTGGCCTTCACCCACCAGTTGCTTCCAGATGTGATAACCTAAAGTGTCCCCTGGAGGGTAGAGTTGCTCCGGTTGAGAACTTGAGTCTAAAGGGGAGACAGACAGAGGCCGTGATGTGTGGCCAGTGGCGACCAGGAGAAATTGCCGGAAAGAACAGCCTCTTACTGGATCCTCGCGTGACTCTCCTGAGTCAGCATCATTTCTTGTTTGGTAATCCAGGCCTTGGTTGTAACGTCACTTCCACAGAGAGCCCCCCCAGTCTCCACCCTGTTTCATTCTTACGCCACCCTAGGTTATATATTTCAAAACGGCTAGGAGAAGTTCAGAATCCATTGTTTATTGTTGGTTTTTCTTTCTTGTCGGTAGACGGTGAGCCCTTAAGATGAGGTAGGCCCTTCCACTGTCTTGTTCATGGCCGTATCCACCTTCTGGAACGTTCCTGGGGAGCAGTGCATGGTGCAAGAATGAGAAACTGGACGCTGGTGGGAACGTGGCCACTCTCAGCTAGCGGGTCCTCTTCAGGTCAGACCCTGCCTCGTGGAAGATGACAACTGGCTTGGACAGAGACAGAGATAAGCAGCCCTTCTAAGTTCAGAGGGAGCCCCCTGGCTACTCTCTAGGGGGAGTCCAGCTAGTTGCCAACAAGTCGGAATCTCGGTTTTTATCGTCGTGGCTCATGGAGCAGACAGTGACCCCTTTCCCTGAGCCAGGCCGTGGGGTTTACTCAGAGGCTCTGCTCTCAGGGTTCCTGCACAGTCAAGGTGGGGAGTCCCATAAGAAACAGATGGGCAAATGTGGGCTTCTGTGCTGTGGCCAAGGGCACAGAGAGGAAGGAGCAGGCGGGGGAAGGGTGGGAGGAGGTGCTGTGGGCAGGGCCTGTTTCATGGGGGGACTGTTCCTGGTGGCATGTGGTGGCCTGTGGTGAGAGTGAGTGGGTGTGCTTGAGGAATGGCCAAGGAGACTGGCAGGGTCAGGAGCTGAGGGAGAAGGAGCTGGGGTGTGAGAGCCACCAGAGGGTTCTGGGAGGCAGTTCTGCTGCTGTGCTGACAATGAGGGGTCGGGAGGCTTTTGGGAGACCAGGGAGGGGCCCCAGGTGGTGGGGGCAGAGTGGACAGTGATGGGGACAGAGAGGCTGGTGACAAGGACTGGAGAGGGGTCCTGAGTGATGGGGACAGAGTGGACAGTGATGGGGACAGAGAGGATGGTGACAAGGACCAGAGACAGTCCCCAAGTGATGGGAACCAAGTAGACAGTGATGGGGACAGAATGGGTGGTGGTAACAAGGACCCCCCAGTGATGGGGACGAAGTGAACAGTGATGGAGACAGAGTGAATGGTGACGAGGACCAGAGGGGGTTTCTGTGTGATGGGGACAGAGTGGACAGTGATAGGGCAGAGTGAATGGTGACAAGGACCAGAGGGGGTTCCTGTGTGATGGGGACAGAATGGACGGTGGCAAGGACGGGGGGGGGTTCCCATGTATTGGGGGGTAGAGTGGACGATGATGTCGATTAGGAGTAGGGGAGGTGAGTGAGAGTGAGAAGTCTGGGGTGATCCCAGGTTGCCTGATTCTCTGGGTAAGCGTGGGCCCCTGCTGAGGTGTGCGAGGCCAGGGCAGCTAGAGAGCTGCTCTGTGTCTGTGAGGTGCCTGCCATTTGAGGCTCCATTAATCAGTACCCAGGTAGGGCTGTGTATGGACGCTCAGGTGGAGGTGTCGACCATGCGGGATGGTTTGTCATGGTGCGGGGAGGCGTTTGGAACTCTGCCTGATGAGGCCACCCAGGGCATGGGGGAGAGAAGGGGTGCCAGAAGGAAAGAGAAAGCTGGGCTTGTGCTGGGTGGTTTAGAGCAGCACAGCTGGCAAATGACAGCTTAGAGGCCAAAGCCAGCTTGGCTCAGTGTGGTTGGTTATGATTTTTACATTTTCAAAGGATTAAATTTTTAAAAATGTTTTATATTGTGATACTGTTCACATAACATGAAATCCATCATCATCATTTTAAAGTGTTACTGTATTCACGATACTGTGCAGCCATCACCACTAATTCCAGAGCACTAACATCACCTCAGGATCTAACCCTGAACCTTTGAAATCTCCTCTGTCCCCAGCCCCTGGCAACCATGAGTCCGCTTCCTGTGTCAATGGATTTGCCCGTTCTAGCCGTTTCATGTCAATGGGGTCATACACCGTGGGGCTCTTGGTGTCTGGCTGCTCACTTACATCGTGTTTTCCGGTGTCGTTCACATCGGAGCGGGTATCATTGCTTCTTTCCTGAAGACTGAATCATCCTCCACTGTATGGAGAGACAACATTTCGCGTGTCCATCTGTCTATTGATGGATGTTCGGGCTATTTCCACCTTTTGGCTGTTGTGTGTGGTGCTGCTACATTCGTATGTGAGGTTGTGATGGAACACCTGCTTCCTTTCTTTTGTTTTTTTCGAGACAGAGTCTCACTCTGTTGCCTAGGCTGGAGTGCAGCGCCATTGTCTCAGCTCACTGCAACCTCCACCTCCCAGGTTCAAGCGATTCTCCTACCTCAGCCTCCCGAGTAGCTGGGATTGCAGGCACCTGCTACAACGCCAGGCTAATTTTTTGTATGTTTAGTAGAGACAGGATTTCACCATGTTGGCCAAGCAGGTCTCGAACTCCTGATCTTGTGATTCACCTGCCTCAGCCTCCCAAAGTGCTGGGATTACAGGCGTGAGCCACCACTCCTGCTCCCGGCCTTTTTTTTTTCTTTTTTTGAGATGAGGTGTCACTCTAGCTGCCCAGGCTGGAGTGCAGTGGTGCAGTGTTGGCTCACTGCAACCTCCGCTTCCTGGGTTCAAGCAATTCTCCTTCCTCTGCTTCCCAAGTAGCTGGGACTATAGGTGCGTACCACCACACCCGGCTAATTTTTGTATTTTTAGTGGGGACGGGGTTTCACCATGTTGGCCAGGCTGGTCTCAAACCCCTGACTTCAAGTGATCTGTCTACCTCAACCTCCCAAAGTGCTAGAATTACAGGCATGAGCCACCGTGCCTGGCCTGAGCACCTGTTTTCTTTTTTTTTCTTTTCTTTTCTTTTTTTTTTTTTTTTCCTGAGACAGAGTTTCGCCTTTGTTGCCCAGGCTGTAGTGCAGTGGTGTGATCTCGGCTCACTGCAACCTCCACCTCCCAGGTTCAAGCAGTTCTCCTGCCTCAGCCTCCCAAGTAGCTGGGATTACAGGCGTGCACCACCACGGCCAGCTAATTTTTTGTATTTTTAGTGGGGGCGGGGTTTCTACAGGTTGGTCAGGCTGGTTTTGAACTCCTAACCTCGGGTGATCTGCCTGCCTCAACCTCCCAAGTGTTGGGATTACAGGTGCGAGTCACTGCACCTGGCTTGTTTTCAGTTCTCTTGGGTATACACCTGGGGGCGGGATTACCGGCTCATATGGTAATCATAATTCTGTGGTCAACCCATTGAGGGAACTGCCACGCTGTCTCCTGTAGTGGCTGCAGCATCCCATCTGGCTCTTTTTTGCCAAGCTTTGGTCTAGAGCGTGTTTCCCCATCTTGTAGCAGTGGCTCACTTTAGGGGATCAGAGGGTGTACGTGGAGCTTGGAAATGCCTCCTTGGAGTGGTGGGGGGCTCGCAGTGAGCTTACAGCTGCCTGCCTCTGAAACAGACCCTGGCTTCAGGCTGCTTCCCCCACATACCCACACCCTGGTCGCTCCGACCCCTTCCTCTGTCAAACCTGTGCACCATGGAGAAACAGAGCAGCCCCGTGAGCCTGAGCAGAGAGAATCATCACAAGCATCCCCCAGAGAATCTTAGAATAAATTCCGCCACTGACCGGGTGCAGTGGCTTATGCCTGTAAATCTCAGCACTTTGGGAGGCAGAGGTGGGAGGATCACTTGAGGTCGGGGAGTTCAAGACCAGCCTGGCCAACATGGTGAAACCCCATCTCTACTAAAAATACAAAAATTAGCCGGGTGTGGTCGTGTGCACTTGTGATCCCAAAGGCTGAGGCAGGAGAATTGCTTGAACCTGGGAGGCGGTGGTTGCAGTGAGCTGGGGTTGCACCACTGCATTCCAGCTTGGGAGGCAGAGCCAGACTCCATCTCAAAACAAGAACAAATCCGCCACTGAGGAGGAAGGGTTTTAGAGTCGCAGCTGTTCTGCGTCTTGTGTTTCTGCTTTTTCAGCTGAGATTTTCTAGAATTGTCTCTGTACCCATTGTTCTGGACAGAATTGTGTTGTCCCCCCACCCCAAATTCCACCCCCAAATTCATGTGTTTTAGCTCTAGCCCCCAGTGCCTCAGAATGTGACTGTATTTGGAGATAGAGCCTTTGAAGAGACTGAATCATCCTTTGAAGAGGTGATTAAGTAAAAGGAGGCAGTTAGGGTGGGCCTTAATCCAGTGTGATGGGTGTGCTTATGAGAAGAGGCGATTGGGACAGACATCAGGGACGTGCATGCGCAGAGAGACGGCCACATGAGGACGCAGTGAGACAGTAGCCGTCCGCAAGCCAAGGAGAGAGGCCGCAGAGGAAACCAAACCTCCTGGCACCTTCACCTTGGCCTCCTGGCCTCCAGAACGGAGCAGTACGAACTTCCATTGTTTCAGCCAGTCTGGGGTACCTTGTGGCAGCTGCCGGATGCCCTCATCCCGATGACGGTGCCTGCGCCCAGCAGAGGTGCCTGTTTCAGTATAGGATGGCAGTGATGTGCCTGGCCTTGCCTAACCCAGTAGATTCTCAGGGTCAGTGTTTGGGTCACGTGGAATGTTGGGCACTGCAGGGCAACAGAAGCAGTGAAGTCTGTGTGTCCCTTCATCTGTTCACCTGACCATCCCCCAACAGCGGGTGAAGCCCACTCTGTTTTCACACCGTTCCAGGCTCTGGGGTACAGCCCTGATCAAAATCCCCACCCTCGTGGAATCCAGCCAGGACTGAGGGATGATAAAATGAGTAAAATACATGTTATCCATAAGGTGGCAACAGGTGGCGCAGAGAAACACACAAGAGTGCCGGGAGATGGCGCCATTTCACTTTGGTGAAAGAGGGTTCTCTGGGCCTCACCGAGCGGGGGTTATCCAAGCAGAAACCGCAGGCAGGCTGCAGGAGTCCTGACTGACTGGAGACGCAGCTGCCGGGGTGGTGCAGCAGCATTCTGCTTTAGAAACAACAGCTCCTCCTCTGGCGGCCTGGTCCTGGCCTACCACAACATGGGAGGGAGGGCAACTTGGTTTCTCTTTTGTTCATATTGGCTGAAAAGTACACACATAGAAGACATTCTTGGTGGGTGTTCAGGGCCTTTTTCTCTCAAGTGACAGATGTACTTCCTTGCGATTGGTCTGGGGCTTAACACCAAAAATGTCACGTCCCAGGAATCTCTGAAGTCCCCAACAACCTGGACGGTGGGTCGCCTCTAACCTGCAGGGTCCCCCACCTTATGCAGCCTACTGTGGCATCGCTGCTAGCAGCACGCGCTCTTCCACGTGAAAGCAATCTTGCTGAAACAGATTGCGGAAGGCGTGGGAGACTTCTCTATTATACACAGCCCAGCGCTTTGCGCTGCATTGGCTTAAACATCCACTTTGTACATTTCTCCCAAATGTGAAGTTTGCAAAATGGAAGGTGCTCCTTGAACTTGGCGTGTTCTTTGAGTAGACTGGTAAGGATGGGGTGGAGGTGAGCTGGGGAGACTCACCTATGCACCCCACCGTGCTTGCCTCCAGGCCCTCAGAAGTAACCTTTCCCTGTCTCTAACAAAACTTGGCTCCATGGTGAGTTTTTTCTGTGCTTGTGCAGTGGCTGGGCCTGGCGTTTCACAGTCTGTTCCCAGTGTCGGGCCTGGCAGTAACTCACTGTCACCTTGTCAGGAGAATTCGCACAACCACGGGGACTGTGCAGAGGACTTCAAGCAGCAGGTGCCGTATAAGGAGGACAAACCCCAGGTGCCCCTGGAGTCCGATTCCGTGGAGTTCAACAACGCCATCAGCTACGTGAATAAGATTAAGACCCGCTTCCTAGACCACCCGGAAATCTACAGGTCGTTCCTGGAGATCCTGCACACGTACCAGGTGAGAACTCAGGTTGCAATTCCTTGTGGGTTTTGTGGTTTCATCCAGTGTGGGGCCCTGCAGATACTCAGATTTGCTTGTTGGAATTGATGAAATCCTGTAAAATTCTACTTAATGGTGGGGTTTTTTGTTTATTTTTTCTTGAGACAGAGTCTGGTTCTGTTGCAGGCTGTAGTGCAGTGGCACGGTCTCAGCTCACGCAGCCTCCACCTCCTGGGCTCAAGCCGTCCTCCAACCTCAGCCTCCCAAGTAGTGGAGGCTACTTGGGGCTAGAACATGGGCATGCATCATCACACCTGGCTAATTTTTGGATTTTTTGTAGAGACAGGATTTTGCCATGTTGCCCGTGCTGGTCTCAAACTCCTGAACTCAAGTGATCTGTCCACCTCAGTCGCTCAAAGTGCTGGAATGACAGGAGCCTCCAGCTGGGTTTTTTGCATTATTATTATTATTATTATTTTTTTACTGTGGTAAAGTACACATAACAAAATTTACCATTTTCACCATTTTTAAGTGTATAGTTCTGTAGCGTTAAGTACATTCAAATTGTTCTGTAACCATTGCCACCATCCACCTTCAGAACTCTTTTCATCTTGTGAAACTGAAGCTCTGTCCCCCATTAAACACTCACCATCCCCCGTCCCCCCCCAGCCCCTGGCACCCACCTTTCTGCTTTCTGTCTCTATGGGTGTGATGACTCTAGGGACCTCCTGTAAGTATTTGTCTTTTGGTGACTGACTCATTTCACTTAGCATAATGTCCTCCAGGTTCATCCTGTGTTGTACCATGAGTCAGAACTTCCTTCCTTTTTAAGGCTGAATAATATTTCAGCAAATGAATGGACTATATTTTGTTTGTCCGTTCATCTCTCAGTGGCCATGGGGCTGCTTCCAGCTTTTGGCTGTTGGGAATAGTGCTGCAGTGAACATGCATGCACAAATAGCCACTGGAGTTCTGTTTTGATTTGATTTGATTTGACTCTTTTTTTTTTGAGACAAGGTCTCACTCTCACACAGGCAAGAGTGCAGTGATGCGATCACGGCTCACTGCAACCTCAACTTTCCAGAATCAAGCAATCCTCCCACCTCAGCCTCCCGAGTAGCTGGGATTACAGGCATGAGCCACCGTGCCCGACCTTGTCGTCTATGTTTGAGAGCACTTGTTCCCCACATCCTCATCAGAAATTCTGGCCTCTTCTGTCTACGTAGTCAGATGAGCAGAAAATGGCTGTGGCACTGTTTCAAATTGTATTCTTTAAATAGTCAATTTGGTGATTGATTGTTTTCCTCTTTATTTGTTTTAGATAGGGTCTCACTCTGTTACCCAGGCTGGAGTGTGCACTGTCACGATCGTAGCTCACTACAGCTTTGAACTTCTGGGCTTAAGCAATCCTCTTGCCTCAGCCTCCCAAGTAACTAGGACCATAGGAGTGTGTCACCATGCCTAGATAATGTTTAACATTTTTTTCTGTCACTCCTCGGCCTTTTGGCTAAGATCAAGTGTAAAATTTTTTGTAGAGATAGGGTCTCACTATGTTGCCCAGGCTGGTCTTGAACTCCTGGACTCAAGCCATTCTCCTGCCTTGGCTTCCCAAAGTGCCGGGATTGCAGGCATGAGCCATCATGGCCAGCCTAAATTGTGTTTCTTTGAACTTCAGTCAATTTGGTCATTGTTCTGTCTGTATGCAGATAGATCATTTATTATCTGAACTGAATGGGTTTTGCTCATTTTAAAATTTTGCTTTTAAGTGACTTTTGGTGACTTTTTGGAAGGGTGGTGTCTTTTTCCCCCTGCGGTATAGATGCCACTGGTCCCAACGTTTAAAACTTGCTTCCCTTCCCGCAGGCTGCAGTGGGCCCAGTGGGGAGGGAGGCACCAGCACAGGGACTCCTGCTTTGTAGCCGTGGAGTTGGGACTATGGAGGCCATGCCATATTGTCCGAGAGGCTCCGGCCCCACTGCCTCTTGTTCTGTGAAAATTGACAAGGCGTCAATTTTCTTGGGTGTAAAATTCTGGGGTGTAATTGACAAGGTGTCAATTTTCTTGGGTGTAAATTTCGGGGTGTAATTGACAAGGTGTCAGTTTTCTTGGGTGTAAAATTGACAAGAACATATTTCTAACAGCCACCTTCTTTTTGCTGGCCCGTTTCTGCCTTCCAAGCTGGGTTCCCTTTGGTCCTCTTGTTGCTTCAAGCTCTGGATCAGTCCATTTTCCTTGGGTCTCAGTGACTCTGGGCCAATAGATGCCTTGGCCTGAAAGTCCCTTTCCTTCATGGCCCAGCACTCCCCCAGTTCCACACTCCCCATTTCCCTTGGGAAGTCCTGGAGTTTGCCCCTTACCTTGCATTTCCCCAGCCCACCCTGATTGCGGCCAGCCTCCCACCTCCCTGACCCCTCTGCTCGTGGACACTGCTAGGTGTCCCTCCTCGAGTCCCTCCCATACTCCTGCCCATGGCCGGGGCTCAGGCTCTGCCAGGCAGTGAGATCCACATGTGAGCAGACAGTATTGTGGGCCCCGCCGGCAGGTGCTCTTTCTGAGAGTCATCCCGTCTCCTCCACGGAGGGCTACCTGAGTGTCCCAGCTCAGGGCATGGCACTCCTTGGCTAACGACTTGTTTTCCCTTTCCTCAAAACTGGCAGAAGGAGCAGCTGAACACAAGGGGCCGGCCGTTCCGAGGCATGTCCGAAGAGGAGGTGTTCACTGAGGTGGCCAACCTCTTCCGGGGCCAGGAGGACCTGCTCTCAGAGTTTGGACAGTTCCTGCCCCGAAGCCAAGCGGTCTCTGGTGAGTGCAGAGAGCCCCTGCCCAGCCCCGGGGACCTGAGTGAGGAGACAGGGCCCCAGCCAGGTCAACCCTGGGCTGGGCCAGGCCCTTCCACCCTCCAGGCCACATTGGGGTCCCCCAGAAGCTATGCAGGGTGCAGACACCCAGGGGTTCCTCACTGTAGGCTCCACCTGCACAGCAAGCTTGGGAACGATTCGCCAAAGTGCTTCTCTGTACAGACAGTACCCGGGTCTCAGGGTGGTTCGGGAGGCAGAGAGCTCGATGGAGACAGTGGGTCCAGAGTTTCCACCTCCTGGGCCTGCACTGCAGAGCCGCACCCTGCCTGGGACCCCAGCCCTGTGGGAAGGTACAGGAGGGCTTGGGTCCACCACCATCGCTTCCCCTGTTGGATGAGACTGATCTGGGGCTCCGGCAGGTTGGATCTGGAGGAGCCAGTAGCAGGGGTGGCCTGTGGCCTGGCCCTGACCATGGGTGGTAGAGAGCAGAGATGGGCGAGGAGGGGCCTTAGACAGTGAAGTTCAGGGCTCAAACTGCACGGTCAACCTTTCTGCCCTGCCTGTGACCTGAAGCTGCCAGGGCCACCTGTTCCAATTCTTTTTTTTCCCCCTATAAACATAAGACTTTCTTAAAAACTGAACTGAAATTTATGTAACAGAATTTAGCATTGAAGTGAACAATTCCCTGGCATTTGGTACGTCCTCAGTATTGTACAACCTTCACCACTACCTAGTTACAGAACATTTTCATCCCCCTGAAAGGAGACCCCTTCCCTGTCAGCAGCCACTCCCCACTCCTCTCCCCCCAGCTCCTGGCAATCACCCATCTACTTCCTGTCTCTGCGATTTGATTAGCCGGTTCTGAACATTTCAGATCAGCAGAATCTCACAGTATGTGGCCTTTGTGTCTCGCTTCTCTCACTCAGCATCATGTTTTCAAGGCCTCACATGTACCATGGATCAGTGCTCGTTCCTTTTTCTGGCTGAATCATAATGCTGTTAGACGGATGGACCACATTGTGTTTATCTACATTCTGTTGATGGACATTTGGGTTGTTCCGCCTTTTGGCTGTTGTGAACAGTGCTGCTGTCAACATTGATTCCGAGGATTTGTTTGAACACCTGTTTTCAGTTCTTTTGGGTAGACACCTAGGAGTGGAATTGCTGGGTCACTCGGTAATTCTGTGTTTAACTTTTTGAAGAGCTTCCAAACTGTTTTCCACGGTGACTGCACCATTTTACATCCCCAGCAGCAATGTGCTGCGGGTTCTGTTTCTCCGCATCTTGGCCAACATTTGTTATTTTCCAGGTTTTGGGTGCTTTTTTGGCCTTTTTTTTTTCAAGTAACCATCGGTATGTGAAGTTTTATTCCATTAAGGTTTGTTTTTATTTTTTGAGACAAGCTCACTCTCTGTCACACAGGCTGGAGTGCAGTGGCACAATTGATCACTGTTCACTGCAGTCTCCATCTCCCAGGCTCAGGTAATCCTCCCACCTCAGCCTCCTGTGTAGCTGGGATTACAGGCAGCACCGTGATGCCAGGCCAGTTTTTGTATTTTTTGTGGAGACAGGGTTTTGCCATGTTGCCCAGGCTGATCTCGAACTCCTGGCCTCAAGCGATCCACCTGCCTCAGTCTCCCAAAGTTCTGGGATTACAGGCATGAGCCACTGTGCCCAGCTGTGTTGCGGTCTGGATTTGCATTTCCCTTATGACAGATGGTGTTGAGCATCCATGTGTATATTGACTGTTTGTCCATCTTCTTTGGAGAAATGTTTATGTTCACATCCTTTGCCAATTTTTTTTATTTGTCTTTTTATTGTTGTAAGAGTTCTTTATATATTCTGATGCTAGACCCTTATGAGAGCTATGATTTGCACATACTTTCCTCCATTCTCTAGGCTGTCTTTTTACTTTTGTATTAGTGTCTTTGATGCACACCAGTTTTTAATTTTGGTGAAGCCCAGTTTACCTGTTTTTTCCTTAATGTCATGCATGTTTT
The DNA here is from genome assembly GCA_036589455.1 of Ateles fusciceps. Lineage (NCBI taxonomy): Eukaryota > Metazoa > Chordata > Mammalia > Primates > Atelidae > Ateles > Ateles fusciceps. The sequence continues at coordinate 11,948,246 of JAZHEH010001828.1, read as the reverse complement.
TAATGTCAAATGTAAGAAATTATCATCAAGGGCATGAAGGTTTCCCATTATGTTCTCTTCTAATAGTTTTATAGTTTTGACTCTTATATTTATGTCATTGACCTATTTTAATTTTTGCATATGGTGTGAGGTAGGAGTCCAGCTTTATTCTTTTGCATGTGGAAATCCAGTTGTCCCAGCATCATTTGTTGAAGAAATTGTTTTTCCCCCACCTGAATGGTCTTGGCACTCTTGTTGAAAACTCATTGACTATAGCTGTATGATTTTATTGTGGAATTGTTAATTACGATCCACTGGGCTGTGTGTCTGTTCTTATGCCAGTACCACAATGTTTGGATTGCTGTAGCTGTGTAGTAAGGTCAAAATCAGGAAGTGTGAAACCTCCAACTTTGTTCTTCTTTTTCAAGATTGTTTTGACATTAAGAGCCCCTTGCAGTTCCATATGAATTTGAAGATCAGCTTACCATTTCTACAAAAAAGGCCATTGTGGTTTTGATAGGGATTGCATTGACTCTTCAGATCACCTCGGATAAATATTGCCATTTTAACATTGTTAAGTTTTTCAATCCATGAACACACAAAGAACTTTCCATTTATTTATGTTGTCTTTCTTTTAGCAGTGCTTTGTAGTTTTTAGTGGACAAGTCTTGCATTGCCTTGTTCAAATTTATTCCAAAGTATTTAATTCTTACTGATGCCATTGTAAATGGAATTGTTTTATTTTCTTTTTCTTTTCTTTTCTTTTTTTTTTTTTTTGAGATGGAGTCTTGTTCTGTTGCCAGGCTGGAATGCAGTGGCACTTGCAATTCTCCTGCCTCAGCCTCCCGAGTAGCTGGGATTACCAGGGGCCTGCCACCATGCCCGGCTAATTTTTTGTATTTTTTTAGTAGAGATGGGGTGTATCGCTGTGTTGGCCAGGCTAGTCTCGAACTCCTGACCTCATGATCTGCCCACCTCGGCCTCCCAAAGTGCTGGGATTACAGGCATGAGCCACTGCGCTCAGCCTTTTTGTTTGTTTTTTTGAGACAGTCTCACCCTGTCACCCAGGCTGGAGTGCAGTGGTATGATCTTGGCTCACTGCAACCTCCACCTCCTGGGTTCAAGCAATTCTGCTGCCTCAGCCTCCCCAAATAGCTGGGATTACAGGCATGCACCACCATACCCAGCTAATCTTTGTATTTTTAGTCGAGACGGAGTTTCACCATGTTGGCCAGGCTGGTCTCGAACTCCTGACCTCAGGCGATCCACCCACCTTAGCCTCCCAAAGTTCTAGGATTACAGGCGTGAGCCACCGCACCCGGCAAACATCAGGGAATCTTTTCTTTCCAATGCAGATACTCTTCATTACTTCTTCTTGTCTTATTGTTCTAACAGGGACTTCCAATCCTGTGTTGAATGGAAAATGGTGAAAACAGGCATCCTTACCTTGTTCGTGATCATGAAGGAAAATCTTTCAGTCCCTAACCTTTTTGTGTGTGTGTGTGTGTGTGTGTGTGAATGGAGTTTTGCTCTTGTTGCCCAGGCTGGAGTGCAATAGCACGATCTTGGCTCACCACAACCCGCGCCTCCTGGGTTCGAGCAGTTCTTCTGTCTCAGCCTCCCGAGTAGCTGGAATTGTAGGCATGTGCCACCACGCCTGGCTAATCGTGTATTTTTTAGTAGAGATGGGGTTTCTCCATGTTGGTCAGGCTGGTCTCGAGCTCCCGACCTCAGGTGATCCGCCCGCCTCGGCCTCCCAAAGTGCTGGGATTACAGGCATGAGCCACCGTGCCTGGCCCAGCCCTTCACCTTTGAGTGTGATGCCAGCTCTGTTTTTTTCATAACTGCTTTGTTAGGCTAAAGAAGTTCTCTTCTGATCCTAGCTTGTGAATGTTCCATTTCCTCTTTTCTTCTTCCTCTTGGTCCTTGATGACACATCAAGATGAGAGGTTCCCCGCCACCAGTTCCATTTCTCACCACCTCCTCTCCTGAGTCCTGGCTCTGAATGGATGAAGTGGAGTGGGTAGGGCGGGGGAAGCAGGTCTTGAAGGGAAGAGCTCAGGCACCAGCAGGGGTCTAGGTATGGACATGATATAGACCCTCAGTTGAGTCTGGTACATTTCCGGTATATTGGGTTTTCCTCCCTCCTGTCCAAACCCCGTCCTTCCCTTGTCCTTGGCCAGAGTCTCTCCGGCTTATCTAGGCCAATGGGTGGGGCTTGTCCCCATGAGTTACTGTCTCTAGGGCATGAGCACCCCCCTCGAAGCAAGGATGCCACCCAGAAACACTTCCTAACTCGAAGTCACAGGGACTGCATGCTGCTCTGTGGGGGTCAAGTCCGGGAGCCTTACCCTGACCTTCCCCTCCTGCCTGGGGCCTGGGCCAAGCTTGTAGGCATAGTAGCCCGGGCCATAGAGGCAGGAGGGTTGTGCCACCTCCTAGGCCTGGTTTCCTTCTCTCTCACACAGGAGTGACCCTCCCCTCCTGCTCAGGTGGGGACCCCACAAGCTCTTGTCCTTCAGGTGCTCAGAGCACTGGAAAGGACAGCTGCATTTGTGCAGGAAGAGGTCATCCCTACCCTATGTCCCCAGAGCCAGCTCACTGCCTGGCCTGGGGGAGGGTCAAACAGAGCCTGCACTTGGAATCCCTCCTTTGACGGGGAACTCATCCCTATCACAGGCCTCTGCCCTGAGCCGCCTCCTTGGGAAACCCCTCGTGTCATCTTCTCCGATTCTACTGTCCCCCTGATGTCCCTCTGAAGTTCAGAATGTCTACTTGGTTTTCTCTTGGAAATTCTGGCATTGCTCCCCCTTCATGTTTGTTAGAGACCCCCTGACTTTGGAGCCCTGTGACCACTCGAATTAGAGGGGTGTCTGCCTCTGTCCCGCTTCACACCCTTCTGGTGTTGACACGGCTCCAGGAGTGGGCACTCAGGCCTCCAAGTCCCCCAGCGGTTGGAGCTGACTGCTGTCGCCCGTGCCGTGACGTGCGTCTTCCTCCTTGTCCACTTGTGGATTGTCTGTGGGTCTCATTCTCTTGGACCTGGGTCTCACCTCTCAACTCTGACCTCCCTGTCGGCAGCTCTTCTCCCACCTGCCCCGTCCCCCACCAGGAGGTGCGCACCAGTGGTGTCCCTAGCTGGGCTCCTTGAGCCATCGCTGACAGTGCAGAGTGGCCGAGGGTGGAGACAGTTCAGCCTTCCTGGCCTCAGGGAAGGCCTGGCCGAGGCCTGGGCAAGCTTTTGCTGCCTGGTGGAGGGTACCCCAAGGCACTCTGGATTGAGACAGGAGGTTGAGGTGTAGTGCCTGGAGCAGTGGGAGCCTGGCAGGTCACTTCCCCCAAGCCTCAGCTTCCTCATCTAGCAGTGGCCGTGAGGATGTCCCCTGGCTAGTGTGGTTAGACGGTTCCCCAGGGAAGCATCTGGCCAGGATGACCTGGGGATCTAACACGCTGACAGAGCTGCACCAAAGAACCAGCTCTGAGACCCTTACTCTGGGGATCTGTACCATGGGGGAGCCCCCCCTGCCAACACTGTGGGGGCTATATCCAGTAGACATGTGGTGACTCATTGAACTGGCAGCCTGCAGCTACTCTCTCAGAGTCTTTGGAGTTCTGCGGCCTGGGTGACCTTGGTTCTTTGGGCTTTCATCTGGTGGTCATTCTTCAAACACTGCGAAGTCTGGTCCTTTTGGGGGATGTTGAGTGGAGACTTGTCCTCTGATGGTTGTGACTGCAGCGCCCCCTGGTGGCATTTATGAAGCTGGTCCCTGACAAAGCTCGCCCTGGGAAAATAAGCATTTCCCCGCTGAAAAGTGCCTGCCAGCAGTTTCCTTATTATTATTATTATTATATGTTTTTACATGCTGTGGACTACTTGTTTGTGTCTCTATTATTATTTTGTTTGTTTTGTTTTTGTTTTTAGAGATGAGGCCTCACTCTGTCACCCAGGCCTTGGCTCACTGCAGCCTCAACCTCCGGGACTCAAGTGATCCTCCTGCCTCAGCCTCCCAAGTAACTGGGATTACAGGTGCATGCCACCATGCCTGGCTAGCTTTTATTTTTTAATTGTAAAGACAGAGACTCACAATGTTGCCCAGGTTGGTCTCAGACTCAAGCCATCCTCCCACCTCGGCCTCCCAAAGTGTTAGGATTACAGGCATGTGCCATTGTGCCCAGTCCATGATTTCTTAAAGTGGCATTTATGCAGGGCACCTGGCTAGCTCAATCAGTAGACCATGAGACTCTTAAATAACATTTGTTGTCAATTTAGCTAAGGTTTTTAGTGCGTATTGGGTTATTAGAGCCATCTTGTACATTTAAAAAGATCGGATTAACTTTTTAAAATTATTAAAAGCACCCACTGCAGCATCTGTTGTGTGAAGTACATATTTATGTTAACTTTTAGACATATATTAAAACTGTAAGAAAAGGAAACCAAAGATGACATTTGGCATTGCCCTAATTAGACTTGACTGGCCTGGATCCGAGTTTGGCAAACCTTTTCTGCAAAGGGCCAGATAGTAAATATCTCAGGCTTTGAGGCCAGTTCATCTCTGTGTAAAGACTCACCTCTGCCCTGTAGCTTGAAAGCAGTCATGGAATATATATGTCGATGACTGGGCAGAGCTGGGTCCCAGTAAAACTTTATTTACAAAATGAATGGGCGGCCGGGCACTGTGGCTCATGCCTGTAATCCCAGCACTTTGAGAGGCCAATTTGGGTAGATCACCTGAGGTCAGGAGTTTGAGAACAGCCTGGACAACGTGGGAAACACCGTCTGTACTAAAAATACAAAAAATTAGCCAGGCTTGGTGGTGCTCGCCTGTAATCCCAGCTACTCCGGAGGCTGAGGCAGGAGAATTGCTTGAACCCGGGAGGCAGAGGTTGCAGTAAGCCGAGGTTGTGCCACTGTACTCCAGACCAGGCAACAAAAACAAAACTCTGCCTCAAAAAAAAAAAAAAAAATTGAATGGGCGTTACCAGGTACCAGTAACTCTTTACAAAAGGAATGTGTGTGTGGCTAGATGCTGATAAAATTTTATTTATAAAAATAGGGCGTGTGTTAATTTGCCATTCCCAAGCCTAGGTGGTCTTTCAAGGGGGCCCATCTAGCTCAGATGTTCACAAATTGGGACATTAATTGAAAAGCAACAACTATGTGAACCATTGGGGAAGATCTGCTATACCTGCTTGGTGAGCTTGGCAGGACGCATGGCGGGTTTCCCCTCCAGGTCCCCCATTCCCATTCAGCGTCTGTCATATGGTCGCCCAGCTGCATCTTTTGGGAATCAATTTGCACCTGTTCCAGCATATGCAAAAAATACAAAAATTAGCCAGGCTTGGCGGCTCATGCCTATAATCCCCAATACTCGGGAGGCTGAGGCAGGAGATAGCTTGAACCTGGGAGGTGGAGGTTGCAGTAAGCCGAGATCGCGCCACTGCACTCCAGCCTGGGTGACAGAGCAAGACTCCATCTCAAAGAAAAAAAAAAGAAGAACCAGTGGAGAATTGTTGTATAGATGCCAGTTTCTCCACTTACAGCTCTCGAAATAGCCTTGAGTCTTTGGGTAATTATTCCCCAAATAAGTTGAATTCCTGTAAGTCCTGCCTGTGGCTAAATAATAAGCCTTTATTTTGTTGTTGTTGTTGGTTTTTTCTTTTTCTTTTCTTTTTTTTTTTTTTTTGAGACAGAGTCTTGCTCTGTCGCTCAGGCTGGAGTGCAGTGGCACAGTTTTGGCTCAATGCAATCTCTGCTTCCCAGGTTCAAGCGATTCTCCTGCCTCAGCCTCCCGAGTAGCTGGGATTACAGGCATATACCACTACGCCTGGCTAATTTTTGTATTTTTGGTAGAGACAGGATTTTACCGTGTTGGTCAGGCTGGTCTTGAACTCCTGACCTCGTGATCCACCTGCCTCGGCCTCCCAAAGTGCTGGGATTACAGGTGTGAGCCACCACATCTGGCCTGATAAGTCTTTATTATTATTATTATTATCGTAAAAATAGTACATATTAATGTACTAATGCTAAGTATTAGCAAGAGTATCAAAAAAAAATTTTTTTTTTTGAGATGGAGTGTCGCTCTTGTTGCCTAGGCTGGAGTGCAACGGTGCAATCTCGGCTCACCGCAACCTCTGCTTCCCAGGTTCAAGTGATTTCCCTGCCTCAGCCTCCCAAGTAGCTGGGATTACAGGCGCCTGCCACCACGCCTGGCTAGGTTTTTGTATTTTTAATAGAGACGGGGTTTCACTGTGTTGGTCAGGCCAGTCTCGAACTCCTGACCTCAGGCCATCCACCCGCCTCGGCCTCCCAAAGGGCTGGGATTACAGGCGTGAGCCACTGCGCCTGGCCATGAGTATCAATTTTGTAATGCAAACTTCCTCTCCCCTTGACTCAGTTCTTGGTCATTCTGCTCAGAGGTTAGTGATTCTAAGTGTCTTGTATATCTTTCCAGAAATTTCCTCTGCATGTGCAACAAATACTTTTTACAAAGTAACACACCCCAGCATCCTGTTTGTTCTGCCCCTTTTTTTGGGTTTTTTTTTCTTGTTTTTTTTCCTTTTGTTTTTCAGGTATGCCTGTTCCTAGCAGCAGCTCAGAGTCAGCTCATGGTATCTGCTGGCTGCTGGCTGTTTTGTTCAGATGCACCACAACTTGTGCACCTCATTCACACTTTAGGCCTTTGGGTGTGTCTTTGTGTCCAGGTCCTGTGGTGGCATGGGAAGGGGGAGGCCTCTCCAGCCCTGCCCATGTCCTGCAAAGCTGTGGTCTGTCCATCCTCCCCTGCCTGTCCGGCTTTCCAATATGTTCATATAAACCAAAATCCTGAATAGATTGTTCCAGAACAATTCTTGATATATGTCATTGGCACCCTGTAGGTACCCTGCTTGGGACGAGCATCCCCGACCTGTTAGTCGATGGCTGGCGTGGCACCTGGGAGGCAGGCCCCGAACCAGCCACGAGCCCCACTCCACTCCCAGCAAGTGATGACATCGTCCCCCAGAAACGTTTTGTTATTCATAGAAAAGACTTCAAAATCTGGCTTCAAGGCCCCCACCAGTGCCCTGGCAAATGTGAGCTGCTTCCCCCTCACTGCCTTTTTCTCCGTCCACCGCGCCTTGTATTTCTGTGGCGCTCGCATGTACACGGCAAGACGGCCCACCAGTGGCCTGCCCCATGAGCCCTCGCACGGGAAGACCTGACTCAGGTGTCTCCCCCTCCTGAAACCCCTAGCCCACTCCCGCCTTTGTCCATAAAGGCCTCGCAGGGGCCTCCTCCCGGCCTGGCACCGTTAGTCTGATGATTCTGTTACCTTGGAACGTGAGCGTTTTGCTGGAGTCACCCCACGGTCGGAGCCTCTGGCCTGGCGCCTATGGCCACCAGTGCCCAACAGGCTGTGGGCTGAGCTAAAACAGCTCTTGGTGCTCAGATGCACGGGCCCGGCTGTGTCTCCGACACTCGACCGCCTCCCCGCGTGTCCTCAGTTCACAGGAAACGGGCCGTGCGAGATGCACAGTGTGCAGAAGAACGAGCACGACAAGACTCTGGAGCACAGCAGGAAGCGCTCCCGGCCCTCGCTGCTCCGCCCCGTGTCTGCCCCCCGCCAAGGTACCCGTCAGCCACGTGCGGCCATTCCTGCACCCAGGAGCCCCAGCAAACCGGCCTTCCTGGTTTGTGACCAGGGAACAGAGGCCCAAGCAGGGGTTCGGGGCTGGACCTGGGGCTGGGTGAGGTTCACCAGCAGCAGGACCTTTGCAAGTCGGGTCTCCTCTAAGGTGACTGTTCATCCGTTCTCCCTGTCCCATGAGATTGTTGTGAAAAGGAGGAAGAGGAAGGAGTGTTACCCCTGCCCTAGGTCCCAAGAAACGGGTATACCACTCAGTCTCCTTTTGACCCTCAGGGCCCTCACAGGCAAGGCCGCTGTGTAGGGTTGTTCAGGTTGGTCACTGCACACCTGAGGGCAGAGAGGGGCTGGGATCCAGCTCCTGTCAACGCCCTTCACCCACAGTGGTGGTTTTCTGAGTGCATTATTACTTGTGTGGCTTTCTGCTATTGGCAGGAACTTTATCATCTTCCCATTTATTTAGTTATGTATATTAGGTAAGGATCCATTCTAGTGTTGACGTCCAGGCTGTTCCAGATTTGGCCAGTGGGGTCCCTTTGGCTCCTGTGTCCTCTTGGCATGTCCTCATCATTCTTTTTTTGGCAGGGGAATGGAGTTTCACTCTGTCACCCAGGCTGGAGTGCAGTGGCACAGTCACAGCTCACGGAAGCTTTGACCTCTGGGCTCCAACTATCCCCTCACCTCAGCCTCCCAAGTAGCTGGGACTATAGGTGTTCACCACCACACCTTTTTGTAAAGATGGCATTTCACTGTGTTGCCCAGGCTGGTCTCGAACTCCTGGGCTCAGTCCTCCCACCTCATCCTCCCAAAGTGTTGAGATTACAGGTGTGAGCCCCTGTGCCCGGCTCATCCCCATTCTTTAGGCACTTTTGAGATAGTTCTGGATGGACAGTATTGTCCTTTTTGCCATGATTGTGTGGCCAAGTTCAGGTCCAAGTCCAGCTTAGAGAGGCAAGCCTGCAGAGACTCAACGTTTCGCTTCTCCAGGGTCTTTCCAGTGCCGCCCTCTTCCTGTCCGCTTCTTGTTGCTGTATTGGCCCTCAGGAGGAAACAGGGAGAGGATTCTGAGGTCGTCGTAGCCAGGGGCACATCTCCCTTGCCTTTTCGATGCCGTGGCGGCACTCTTGCCTGTAACCCAAAGCCCTAACCTGCTGAGACGGAGATCCCAGGTTTGGCAGTGGCAGAGGCCACTGGTGGAAGGCAGAGTGTTAACTGCGTGGAATTCTCCCCCACAGAAAAAAATGAAACTTCGTGGTACCAAAGACCTGTCTATCGCTGCGGTGGGGAAGTACGGGACTCTGCAGGAATTTTCTTTCTTTGACAAGGTGAGGGCGGGCCCTGGCTTCCATCCTGGGGATTCCACATCCAGCTGGCTGGGCTGATGCTCCCTGGGCCTGCCCCCCGGACTCGGGGAGGGAGGAGCTAGGATGGGTGTGGTCTGAGGTTGGAGCAGGTGGGGCCAGGAGGATGGAGCTGGCCCCCAGCTCTCATTGCAGCAGGGAATGTGGGCCACCTTGGAGCCCAGGCATGGGGGGTGGGCAGGAGTCCACAGTGGGTGTGCCAGACAGCTGAGAGACCAAGCAGAGTAGGAAGACAGACAAATCTGCCACCCTGCAGCTGTGTGGCTTTTTCTTATATCGGGGGTGATTGTGGGGTTCCTGCCCAGGGTTTGTGGGCGGAGCAGACAAGGTGGCTGTGAATTGCTGCACGGATCGTGTGCACAGGCTGTGTGAATTGCTGCACGGATCGCGTGCACAGGCTGTGTGAATTGCTGCACGGATTGCGTGCACAGGCTGTGTGAATTGCTGCACAGATGACATGCACGGGCTGTGAATTACTGCACATATCGAGTGCACAGGCTGTGTGAATTGCTGCACGCATTGCATGCACGGGCTGTGTGAATTGCTGCACAGATGACGTGGACGGGCTGTGAATTACTGCACATATTGAGTGCACAGGCTGTGTGGACTGCTGCACAGATGACATGCACGAGCTGTGAATTGCTGCACGCATTGCATGCACGGGCTGTGTGAATTGCTGCACAGATGACGTGCACGGGCTGTGAATTACTGCACATATTGAGTGCACAGGCTGTGTGGATTGCTGCACAGATGACATGCACGAGCTGTGAATTGCTGCATGCATTGCATGCACGGGCTGTGTGAATTGCTGCACAGATGACGTGCACGGGCTGTGAATTACTGCACGTATCGAGTGCATGGGCTGTGCGAATTGCTGCACAGATGACGTGCATGGGCCGTGTGAATTGCTGCACGGATCGCATGCACAGGCCATGTGAATTGCTGCACGGATGACACATATGGGCTGTGAATTGCTGCACGGATTGCCTGCACAGGCTGTGTGAATTGCTGCACGGATGACACATACAGGATGTGAATTGCTCCATGGATTGCGTGCACAGGCCGTGTGAATTGCTGCACGGATGACACATATGGGATTGAATTGCTGCACAGATGACGTGCACAGGCTGTGAATTACTGCACATATTGAGTGCACAGGCTGTGTGGATTGCTGCACAGATGACATGCACGAGCTGTGAATTGCTGCACGCATTGCATGCACGGGCTGTGTGAATTGCTGCACAGATGACGTGCACGGGCTGTGAATTACTGCACGTATCGAGTGCATGGGCTGTGTGAATTGCTGCACGGATCGCGTGCACAGGCCGTGTGAATTGCTGCACGGATGACACGTATGGGCTGTGAATTGCTGCACGGATTGCCTGCACGGGCTGTGTGAATTGCTGCACGGATGACACATACAGGATGTGAATTGCTGCATGGATCGCGTGCACAGGCCGTGTGAATTGCTGCATGGATGACACATATGGGATGTGAATTGCTGCACGGATTGCCTGCAGCACAGGCTGTGTGAATTGCTGCACGGATGACACATATGCATGTGAATTGCATGGATCGCGTGCATAGGCTGTGTGAATTGCTGCACAGATGACACGGGATGTGAATTGCACGGATCGCGTGCACAGGCTGTGTGAATTGCTGCCTTGCTCGCTTGCATGGGCCATGTGAATTGCTGCATAGATGATGCTCATGGGCTTTGTGAATTGCTGCACAGATTGCATGCATGGGCTGTATGAATTGCTGCACAGATGACACATGGACTGTGAATTGCTGCATGGATCACGTGCGGGCCGTGTGAATTGCTGCATGGATGATGCACACGGGCTGTGAATTGCTGCATAGATCTCATTTACTTACAGACACATCTGGTTCCTGTATCGCACACCCATGTGGGTGACTTACAAGTGAACCAGGCCCAGAAGCTGAGGAGCAGGGGTTCACAGTGAGTCACTGACTGCTGTCTCCGCAGGTCCGCCGGGTGCTGAAGAGCCAGGAGGTGTACGAAAACTTCCTCCGCTGCATCGCACTCTTCAACCAGGAGCTGGTGTCTGGCTCCGAGCTCCTGCAGCTCGTCAGCCCATTTCTGGGGTGAGCAGCTGACTTCCCCGGGATCCCCAGGGTAGTTCTGTTCCTGTCAACTCCACCTACTAGGTTTTTAGTTACTGCTTTTGAACAATGATTATGTTTTTCTAAAATCCTGTTTATTAATTGAAGTGATTGAGATTATAGATTCCTATGTATTTGTGTTTTTTGTTTGTTTTGAGATAGAGTCTTGCTCTGTTGCCCACGCTGGCTTGCAGTGGCACAGTCTTGGCTCACTGCAACCTCCGCCTCCTGCGTTCAAGCCATGCTCTTGCCTCAGCTTCCCGAGTAGTCGGGATTACAGCGCCTGCCACTACGCCCTGCTGATTTTTGTATTTTTAGTAGAGACGGGGTTTCACCATGTTGGCCAGGCTGTTCTCGATCTCCTGACCTTGTGATTCACCTGCCTCGGCCTCCCCAAGTGCTGGGATTACAGGCATTAGCCACTGTGCATGGCCAATTTCCATGGTTTTGTAAGGAGTGATACACCACCTGGGTACCCTCCAGCTGGTGCGTCCAGCAGTAACATCTAGAGTTAGTATCCTCACCAGAAAACAGTGGGTCCTCGAAGAAAGCCTTTTCATTTAACACTGTTTTGTTACTGGTGAGAAAAAACCATTAATTTCTGGTCTGAGTGGAGTTTGCACATTCTCCCCATGTCTGTATGGAGTTTCTCCCACATCCCAAAGATGTGCATGTTAGGTTAAATGTAGGTGAAGTGGTGAATCTCCATGGTCCCAGCCTGAGTGAGGGGGTGGTGAGCGCCCTGCAGTGGGGTGATATTCTGTCCAGGGTGCTCTGAGCCTCTGGGATGGGGTCTAGCCGCCTGCGACCCTGAACTGGGATAATTGTGTAAATTGGATAAATCGTTTTCACTCATCTTTCTTATCTGTATGCTTGGCTTGCATTTATTTCAGTGTTAAATATTAGAAGTGTTTTGATCTCTCTTGAGAAATCTGGTGATGATTTTATGACCGGAAATATGCCTTAGGAACTTCACTCTTGTTTATGTGTCAATTAGCTTGTGGCAAAATTGGTTTTGTTACATATCTTTTTGCTGAAAGTCACAGCTTCCTAAAACCTGTTGATGATGTTGAGTGAGGGCTGACTGTATCGACTCTCACACAACCCACCGATCTTTCCAGCCTCTCCATGTTACTCGTACACGTCTGGTGTGTGTGTTTATACATCTTTCTCACTGTGGAGGGTCGTGCATGCGCCACAGTGAAGATACTGAACAGCTCCAGGGCCTTCAGGGTTCTGCCTTGATCTTTTGTTTCCATCCCAAAACCCTGCCTCAGCCAGAGTGTTTCCAACCCCTGGCAACCACTCATCTATTCTGTCTCTAAAAGTTATATTAAAATGTTACAGTAATGGAACTGTACAAGCGGAACCTTATGGGAGAAACTTTTTTTTTTTAACCCAGCATAATTCCCTGGAGATTCACCCAATAAATGCCTTTTATAATTCTAATACTTGGTTCGGGCTTGGGTCGGAAGCGGTGGCTCACGCCTGTAATCCCAGCACTTTGGGAGACCAAGGTGGGTGGATCACTTGATGCCAGGAATTTGAGACCAGCCTGGGCAACGTGGCCAAACCCTCTCTACCAGAAAATGCAAAAATTAGCTGGGGGTGGTGGCATACTCCTATAGTTCCAGCTACTTGGGAGGCTGAGCTGGAAGGATTGCTTGAGCCTGGGAGGTGAAGGCTACAGTGAGCTGTGATCATGCCAGTGCACTCCAGCCTGGGTGACAGAGTGAGACCCTATATCCAAAAAAATAAAAAATAAAAAAAAATGTCTGGGTGTAGTTGCTCCCACCTGTAATCCCAGCACTTTGGGAGGCCAAGGTGAGCAGATCACCTGAGGTCGGGAGTTCAAGGCCAGCCTTGCCAACATGGTGAAACCCCATCTCTACTGAAAAATACAAAAATTAGCTGGGCATGGTGGTGGGCACCTGTAATCCCAGCTACTCGGGAGGCTGAGGCAGGAGAATCGCTTGAACCTGGGAGGTGGAGGTTGCAGTGAGCCAAGATTGTGCCACTGTACTCCAGCCTGGGCAACAAGAGCGAGACTCCATTTCAAAAAAAAACTGTCCCCCAGCTGCACAGAGAGAAGCCTCATTAGTGGGTCAGGTCTGAGAGCAGTTTCTAACCCTGGTGGCCAGGTCAGCCTAAGAGGGGGACTAGGTCTGGGTGGAGGGGCCTGGGAGCAACTGTGCACACTTGCGTCCGCTCTTGGGTGCACAGGAGTGTGTACAGTAGGAGTAGGCGGGCCTGTGAGCGCTGTGTGAGACCTGGGAGCCAAGTGGGGCCAGTTTCCCTTCCTGCACATCAGCCCTGTGACTGCGATGAGTCGCTTGGCCAGTCCGAGCCTCAGTTTCCTTGCTGTAAAATGGGGATAGTAAATGTGCCTACCTATGTGCGGTTCCCGAGACCTGCAGGTGGGCACTACCTGTAGGGCCCTTCAGATACAATGGAATATCCCTAATAAAAGGAAACGACAGGTTTCTTTAGGCAGAAAGGAATGATGTAAGTCACGAACTTGGATCTACCTAAAGAAAGGAAGAGCGTCCAAGAAAAATACACCTCAAGATTGTTCTCTTTTTCTTTTTTTTTTTTTTGAGAGTCTTGCTCTGTCAACCAGGCTGGAGTGCAGTGGTGCATTCTTGGCTCACTGTAACCTCCAACTCCCGGGTTCAGGCAATTCTCCTGCCTCAGCCTCCTGAGTAGTTGGGATTACAGGTGTACGCCACCACACCTGGCTCATTTTTGTATTTTTAGTAGAGATGGGGTTTTGCTATGTTGGCCAGGCTGGTCCCTAACTCGTGACCTCAAGCAGTCTGCCTGCCTCAGTCTCCCAAAGTGCTGGGATTACAAGCATGAGCCACTGTGCCTGGCCATGATTTTTTTTAATGGTTCTCACACACGGCGGGCACACGTTATGTGATCAGCCCATTCAGTCTTTAACTGTTTTCCCATTTACCCCAAGAATAGTAGCTGACGGCAGTTGTGGCTACAGCGTTTACCCCGAGATAACTTCGTCATGAAGCATCTCATTTTTATTATTTTTGCATTGCTCTCATATATCAACTTTGGACATAAAAAGACATCGTTTTATGTATAGCATTCTGTTTTTAGCAGTGGTATTTCCAGTTACACAAAATGTAGTAATTCTTGATCACTGAAAATGTCAACTCTTGGAAAACGTAGCATTCCTACCCTTGATGGGAACATTGTTCTCAGACAGTTGTTGGCCAGAGACTCATTTGATGACTCTGACTGTTCCAAAATAGACGATTCTGGTGATTCAGATGATTCTGACGCTCTGTTTAGAAATAACTCCAAGAACAGTTTTTATATTTTACTTCCACATTGAAAATCAGATTTGCTTCAGCCTCAGAGAGTGTTTATGTAAAATTAAATGAGCTCTGGCGTAAGCTGTACTTTTTTTTTCGAAATGGGAAACAGTTAATTCAACCCTGGGGACAGGTACTGTGTGAGTCCTTTTGCATTAACTTAAAAAAATGTGTGTATATATAAATATTTTTCTAATGTAAAATGAAGCACAGATCCAAGAAACCACATGGCTGAGAAATAGCTTGAATCTGTATTAAGCAGTCAGCCATGTGCCCACCACCCACGTCAAAAATAGACTCCAGGAGCCCCCTGCGTACCATTCCAGTCCCTGCCCTTCTCACTGCGAGAGTGTCCTGCCTATAGGAATGACCACCTATTGCAGTTAGTGACGCTGCAGCCACCCAGGTGGGCATTGCCAAATGCATGCCTCAGTTTCACTGCCAGCTGGGTTTTCCCCCCCCGCCTTTTTTTTTTTTTTTTTTTTTTTGAGATGGAGTCTCCTTCTGTCTCCCAGGCTGGAGTGCAGTGGGGTGATCTCAGCTCACTGCAGCCTCCCCCGCCTCCCAGGTTTAAGCCATTCTCCTGCCTCAGCCTCCCGAGTAGCTGGGAGTACAGGTGCGCGCCACCACGCCCAGCTAATTTTTGTATTTTTAGTAGAGATGGGGTTTTGCCATGTCAGCCAGGCTGTTTTCAAACTCGTGGCCTCAAGTGATCCTCCTGTCTCAGCCTCCCAAAGTGCTGGGATTACAAGTGTGAGCCATGGCACCCAGGCCATGGGTTTTGTTTCCTAATACATCTCATAAATCTCCTTTCACCTCCAGTTCCCTCCGATTCTAGTCCTTACTATTTCTATCCTGATACCCCTCTGCGTGTGCCTGTTCCTTTTATTTCTGTGATATTAGCCTCCCAGGTTTGCTCATTCATTTGGGGTTGCACAGGAAGATTGCCACAGCATTTATCACCTTTTCTAAAATGGCCGGATAGCTGCTTGATTTCAGTCCTGTTTCCTTCCTGTAGCCTCAGAGTGATGAGCTGCTTTTGTGTCATCTTCCCAAGGGGACCAATTAGGTCCTTTTTTAAAAAAGCATGTTAATGAATTTGTGGACTTAAAACATATTTGATACGTTTCAATACATTTTCTAGTCCTTTTAAAGGTGAGGGGCTGGGCGTAGTGGCTCACACCTGTAATCCTAGCACTTTGGGAAGCCGAGGTGGGTAGATCACCTCAGGTCAGGAGTTCAAGACCAGCCTAACTAATATGGTGAAACCCCATCCCTACTAAAAATAAAAAAAAATTAACTGGACATGGTGGCCTGTGCCTGTAGTCCCAGCTAGTCAGGAGACTGAGACAGGAGAATTGCTTGAACCTAGGAAGCAGAGGTTGCAGTGAGCCAAGATCACACTGCTGCACTCTAGCCTGGGCAACAGAGCGATACTCTGTCTCAAAAAAAAAAAAAAAAAAAAGGACCAGCCTGGGCAACATAGTGAGTCCTTGTCAGAAACTAGCCCGAAGTGGTGGCGTGCACCTGTAGCTATCGCTTCAGTTTTGGAGGCAGAGGTTGCAGTGAGCCATGATCTCACCACTGCACTCAGCCTGGTGACAGAGTGAGACTCTGTCTATAAATAAATAAACAAAAATAAAGGTGAGGAAGCTGAAGCTCAGATCGAACCCCTCTGACTTACCTGAGGAAAAACACTCAGAGGTGAGCTTAGCGTGCTGTTAGGCGGCAGCCCGGGTGCTCCAGCCCCAAAGCCAGCCCTTTGCATGTTTTGTGCCTCTGGGCACAGTGGCTGCTGGGTGTTGTGTCAACAGGCTCACGCTGTCAGGCTGGACTTTCCTGTCTTTTTTTTTTTTTAAGTCAACATTTCTCGAAGTGTTTCAGCAGCAGATGTGAACCTACGTCCTTTTTTTTTTTTTTTTTTTTTTTTTGAGATGGAGTCTTGCTCTGTTGCCAGGCTGGAGTGCAGTGGCATGATCTTGGCTCACTGCAACCTCCGCCTCCCAGATCAAGTGATTCCCCTTCCTCAGCCTCCCGAGTAGCTGGGATTATAGGCGCCCGCCACCACGCCCGGGTAATTTTTTGTATTTTTAGTACAGATAGGGTTTTACCATGTTGGCCAGGATGGTCTCGATCTCCTGACCTTATGATCAGCCTTCCTCAGCCTCCCAAAGTGCTGGGATTACAGGTGTGAGCCACCGTGCCCGACCCACGGCCTCATTTTTAAGCAACCGCATGGCTTTTCCTTCCCTTAGCAGGATCTCTAACAATGAGTGTTGGTCTCTAGTCCTCCCTCAAATGCTCCTGAGACTGCGACCCTCACGGGTCAAGCTGAGCCCATCAGAAGGCCTTTCCCTGGTGGTCCCGGGCTTGCACGTGTTGGGGTGCTCTTTCTAGTGGGTTTTCTTTCCCGGGCTGCTGAAGGTCTGTAAATGCCCTGAAGAACAGCCCAGAGCAGGATGGTGTTACTCTAGTCTCGGCCAAATGAACCCCTGAGATCTGTTTGTGACGTGGGTGGGTGTTTTCTCTGGACGTGGAATGCACAGTCACCTTGACTTACCTCTTCTGGGCTCAGAATCCAGCACTCTCTGAGCCTGAGTCCCACCTGGGACAAGGAGCCCTCAGGGCTGTGTGTACAGCTGGTGTCGGCACCTGGGCCCAGGGGGGGCAAGTGATCACCCTGGATTGGAATTGGAACTCTGCTTCTTACTAGCCAGGCAAGCCTCAGTGTCTTTGTAAAATGGCCATACCTCCCTCTTAGGCTTGTCAGGGGGCCAGAAGGGAAGACAAAAGGAACATGAAATGCCAGAATATAAAAGACAAGGTGCTGAGCAGATGGGCATTGCTGGGGCACAGTCAGCTGTTCTTGCTTCCATGTTTCAGCCGTAGTGAGAGACTCGTATGGGGAAGTGCGTTTGGGGAGGGTCTGTATGGAGCAAGGTCCAGAACTCAAGTGGGCCTCTGCGTGTTCTTGACACGAGGCCTGGTTGGGTTAGGAGCATTCACCACCACGTGGCGTTCCTTTGTGTGTTCAACCTGCCGTCAGGTGCTCAGCTGGGCCGGGCAGCTGAACGTGGCCCAGGGAGCTGCCCCTTGGAGCTGGCAGCCGGGGTGGATGGGGTTAAGTATTCCCTTCAGATCGGTTATGGTTTGCGTTTAACCTAGCAGTAGCTTCAGGCATCTCTGCAGCAATTTTTTTTTTTTTCAAGACAGTCACTCTGTCACCAGGCTGGAGTGCAATGGCTCGATCTCGGCTCACTGCAACCTCCACCTTCCGGGTTCAAGCAGTTTTCCTGCCTCAGCCTCCCGAGTATCTGGGACTACAGGTGTGTACCATCACACCCAGCTAATTTTTGCATTTTTAGTAGAGACGGGGTTTCACCATGTTGGCTAGAGTGGTCTTGACCTCATGATCCGCCCGTGTGGGCCTCACAAAGTGCTGGGATTACAGGCGTGAGCCACCGCACCCAGCCCTCTGCAGTATTTTTACTGGTATCTTTTCTCCCTGTGTTCCCATTGGCTTGTGGATTTTCCTTGTGAACAGAGTTGGCATAGGGTTCTTAAATATAGGGCACGACGGAAGCCACATCACCGAGGGGGACATTGTTATACAGGGGTGGGCTGGGTGACTCGGTCACAGCAGGACCACGGCAGCAGCAGTCAAAGTAACTGCACCTTTTCTGGTAGGATCTGATGTTACTGTTTAGAGACGGTGTCCTGCTGTGTTGCCCAGGCTGGTCTCAAACTCTCGAGCTGAAGTGATCTTCCCACCCTGGCCTCCTGAGGAGCTGGGATTCCAGGCACACACCACCAGATCTGATACTAAACAGAAATCCAAGTGGCATTGTAGGGTAATTTGCATTAAAGCCTGCCTGTCGTCGAGCACAGCCATGACATTATGACGTCCAGAGAGGGGTTCACAGAGGAGTCTCCCTCATGAGAGAGGAAGCCTGTGGATCAGGGATCAGTGAACTTGATCTCTGAGGGTTCATGTGGGCTTTGTGGAAATGACTCAAACCCCTCTTGTGCAGGCAGCCACAGGCACTGCAAAAGCGAGTGGATGTGACTGCATGCCAGTGAAACTTTATTTACAATGGGATGGCTGGGCATGGTGGCTCGTGCCAGTCATCCCAGCACTTTGGGAGAATGAGGCGAAAGGATTGCTTGAGGCCAGGAGTTGGAGACCAGCCTGGGCAACATAGCAAGACCCTAATTCTACAAAAAGTTTTTAAACTTAGCCAGGTGTGGTGGCACATGCCTGTGGTCCCAGCTGCTGAGGAGGCTGAGGTGGGAAGATCTCTTGAGCCCAAGAGTTTGAGGTTGCAGTGAGCTGAGATCATGCCACTGCCCTCAAGCCTGGGCAACAGAGTGAGACACTGTCTCTAAAAACAAACAAAACACAGGCAGTGGGTACATTGGCCGAGGTGACGCCTGGCCTCTTCCAGTCGGGGAAATCGCGGGGCTCCAGCTTCTGCCCATTTAAGTCGTCTTTTCTGGTTTATTTCAAAGCCTTCCTGTGAGTTTGGGGTCAGCAGGCACAGGAAGGGACCTGGCATGTGACAGAGGGGTGGGAGGCCCATTCATTCACACACCTCGGGACTCGCAGTGACTTCCTGTGTATCGGATATTTCCGCCTCTCATTCCCATCCATGATGTTGAATTCTGAGTCTGTTAACCTGGAATGTCCATTTGAAGCCATTCTAAAATCTCCAGATCCCTCTCAGAAGGCCCTGGGGATGACCAGTTACCATTTGTTTTTATCTCTGAAGGAAATTTCCAGAACTCTTTGCACAGTTCAAGTCCTTCCTGGGGGGTAAAAGAGCTGTCCTTCGCGCCGCCCATGAGCGACAGATCTGGGGACGGGATAAGCCGGGAAATCGACTATGCGTCTTGCAAGCGCATAGGATCCAGCTACCGGGCGCTCCCCCAAAACCTACCAGCAACCCAAGTGCAGCGGGAGGACGGCCATCTGCAAGGAGGTAGCGCTTCCCAGGGCTCATGTGTTCGTTGACATGGTGCATCCCCCACCCCTCCCCAGCAAACACCCAATACCCCCGTTATGAATGAAATGCTGTGTGCTCGGCCCCCTTGAATGTTGGGTTATGGGGGGTGCTGGGATGTGGCCTGGCAAAACCACCTGAGCAGAGACGACAGTATTGTACCCTGCTGGTAGTTGTGGCAAAACACAGCGCCAGTGAGAATGTGGAGTTCGGCTTATTCTTCGGTTATTTGACTTAGGTTTATGGCTGCTGTGATTCTGCTCAGTCCCGGGCTCACTGACCTCAATGTTTCTGTTGAGCTTGACCATTGGATACTTATCCAGGGTTTGTGGACAGACGATACTGCATGTCCAAGTTTCCAAAGTACCTGCTGGATTCCAAGATATAGTGAGGGGTCACCAAACTCTGGCCCATGGACCCTGGCCCGCTGCCTGTGTTTGTAAATAAAGTTTTATTGGCACACAGACACAGCCAATCATTTACATATTGCCTGTGGCTGCTTTCTCACCACAAAGGCAGAGTTGAGTATTCATCCGGGATGGCCTGCAAAGCCTGAGATACTCGCCATCTCACCCTTTGCAGAGAGAATTTACCAATGTCTGAACTGAAATCAGCCCTCCGTATCTGCAAATTCCACATCTGTGGTTTCAACTAACCATGGATTGAAAATATGTGGGGAAGAGAAAGCAAAAAATAATATAGCAAAACATAATTCACATTTTAAGAATGCAGTGTAACAGCGATCTGCGTGGCATTTACATTGCATTAGCTGTAAGTATTCTAGACATGATTCCGCCTAGGTTATATGCAAATAGGACTCCATTTGACATCAGGGACTTAAGTATCTGTGGATTTGGGTCTCTAGGGGTGGTTCTGCAACCAGTCTCCCAGAACACCAAGGGATGTGTTCACTTCAGGAAAGTCATGTTTTCCCTTAAAAACTTTATTAGCCTTCCCATTTGTGTAAGGCATTTGCCTATTGTATAATCAGGATGGTATTATGTATCTTTGTACTTTCTACTCTGGATGACAGTAAATTTTGGCCCCTGGGGCCTGCTGCGCTGGTCATATCGTTTCTTCTCGGTGCAGGTACTGAATGACACCTGGGTCTCCTTCCCCTCCTGGTCTGAGGACTCCACCTTTGTCAGCTCCAAGAAGACGCCCTATGAGGAACAGCTGCACCGCTGTGAAGACGAGCGCTTCGAGGTGTGTGTGCTGCTGCGGCTGGGCCTCCGGCACATGCTTGTCCCCCTCCTGCATGGGGCTGCTGTGGCCAGGCCCCCCCCACTCCCCAGCGTATTATCCACAGGGCAGGCGTCCTCTTCCTCCTCCACCACCCCAGTCTCCTTTGGAGGAGCAGGTGTTGCAGCACATTCCAGCAGCTCCTGGAAGCTTCCGGCCAGGTCTTGCTGGCCTCTGGGCTGGCTACTAGATGGCGCTTTTTTTTTCTGTTTAAAAATTTTATTTGGGCTGGGCATAGTGGCACATGCCTTTAATCCCAGCACTTTGGGAGGCCGAGGCAGGTCAATCACTTGAGCTCAGGTGTTTGAGACCAGCCTGGGCAACATGGTGAAAACCCATCTCTACCAAAAATACAAAAATTAGTCCGGCGTGCTGGTGGGCACCTGTAATCCCAGCTACTCAGGAGGCTGAGGCAGGAGAATTACTTGAGCCAGGTAAGGCCCAGGCTGCCGTGAGCTGAGATTGAGCCACTGCACTCTAGCCTGGGTAATGGAATGAGACTCTGTCTACTAAAAAAAAAAAAAGGGTTTGTTTAATTAATGTAATTTAAATTTATTTTTATTTTGTTTATCTTTCTTGCTCTGTCTCCCAGGCTGGAGTGCAGAGGCACGATCATGGATCACTGCAGCCTTGACCTCCCAGACTCAAACGATCCTCCCACCTCAGCCTCCTCTGTAACTGGAACCACAGGTGCACAATACCATGCTGAGGTTTTTGTTTTTTTGTTTTTTTTTTTTACTTTTCTTGTAGAGATGAGGTCTCACTATGTTCCCCAGGCTGGTCTCACACTCCTGGCCTCAAGCGATCTTCCCACCTTGGCCTCCTGAAGTGCTGAGGTTAAGGGAATGAGCCACCACACCTGGCTTATTTTTTTTTTTTTTTTTTTAGAGACAGGATCTTTATTGCCCAGGCTAAAATAATTTTTGTAAATATATATATATATTTTCTAATAAAATTTTTATTGGCCGGGCGCGATGGTTTACACCTGTAATCCCTGTACTTTGGGAGGCTGAGGTTGGAGGATTGCTTGAGGCCAGGAGTTCAAGACCAACCAGGGCAACAAAGCAAGAACCCATCTATACAAAAAAAAATTTTTTTTCATTCTTTGTGTTTTTCTTTTTATTTAGTCTTTTTTTCTTTTCTTTGTTTTTCTCTTTTTCGTTTTTCACATATAGCAGGAAACAAAAAAAAATTTTTTTTTAGTTAGCCAGGCATGGTGGTACACACCTATACTCTTAGCCTACTTGGGAGGCCAAGGTGGGAGGATCATTTGAGCCCAGGAGGTTGAGGCTGCAATGAGCTATGATTGTGCCACAGCACTCCAGTCTGGGTGACAGAGTAAGACTCTCTCTTAAATACATACACACACACACATAGACACACACAAACACCCCCAAAAATTCTCTGCCCTCTGAGGTCCCAGGACCCTCCCTGGGGCCTCTTGAGTTCCCCAGCGGCTGACCCCTTCCTGCCTTCCTTTCCATAGTTAGATGTGGTCCTGGAGACCAACCTGGCCACGATCCGCGTGTTGGAAAGCGTGCAGAAGAAGCTTTCTCGGATGGCACCGGAAGACCAGGAGAAGTTCCGGCTGGATGACTCCCTGGGGGGCACGTCGGAGGTGATCCAGCGCCGTGCCATCCATCGCATCTATGGCGACAAGGCCCCAGAGATCATTGAGAGCCTCAAGAAGAACCCTGTCACTGCTGTCCCTGTTGTCCTGAAAAGGTGCCCTACAGCGTCTGGCCTTCCTTTCCCCACCGCAGGGAGCTCCTGGACCACTCATTAGTGCTGTTTGTCAACAGGTGTCATCTCCAGCGGGGGTCTCTGAGGCCTAGGGCTGGCTTCCTGTATCTCCCACTCTCCCACTCCTGAGAGGAGAGCACTGTGACCCTCTAGGACTTTCCTTCTAGGACTTTCTACCTTGCACATAATCACATAGACATGTAAATAACTGCTTTAAGAGTCAGATGTGACTACTACACCGTGGCTGGCTTTTTATGTAATGCTCCATCTCAGATACCGTCCTGTACAGGTACTTATTAAGTGGCCACTTTAAGGCAGGTACAGTGCTTGGCCCTGGGGTTACACAGCTGCGCGAGGCAGACCTGGTCCCTCTCCTCGTGGGACTCACAGCTGAGCAAGGGACCTGAGTGGTTGATCAGCAGCCATGCGGAGAGGCGGAGGAACTGGGAAGCCAGCCACATTGGCTCTGTGAGGCCATCACGCCTTCCCTCTGACGCAGCACGGAGCCCACCGCACAGACTAGGCTGGGAGCTGGCTGGCCTGGGTCCTGCGCCCCCAGTCAAATCTCAGAGGAAGACAGGCCAGCCCCAGGGTGCTTTAGGGAGGATGGCCTGGCTTATCCCTGGCGCTGACTCCTCTTTCCCCCCGCAGGCTGAAGGCCAAGGAGGAGGAGTGGCGGGAGGCCCAGCAGGGCTTCAACAAGATCTGGCGGGAGCAGTATGAGAAGGCATACCTCAAGTCCCTCGACCACCAGGCTGTGAACTTCAAGCAGAACGACACCAAGGCCCTGCGCTCCAAGAGCTTGCTCAACGAGATCGAGAGCGTCTATGACGAGGTGCGGCCTTCCCTAACCCTGTTGGCCGGCTGGGCGGGGTCCCGGCTCTCCCGACCGCTGGGTCTGTGCCTCTGTTTCCCTGGTACTTAGGCGGGGTAGCGGCATCGCCCTTTCAGGGCTGTGTCTAGGCGAGGGTTTGTGTCTCTGTGATGCCTAGCCTTCGGCCTGCCCTAGGAGAACCAGTAACTCTCCCATTGTCTAGAGAAGTCTCCAACCCTCCCATGGGGCAGTGACGGACTTTGGCTTAGGTGGCGGGTGGCAGCAGCCTTCATTTCTTTCTTGCTGACTGTGCCAGGCAGGGTGTTAGCACTCCCAGAAGGAGTAATATCTCATCTGACCTCACTTCTGAACCTGACTCTGCTGCGGCATTATTCTGATTTTACTAGTGGGGAAACTGAGGCACAAGAGGCTGCACTTGGCCAGGGCTGGTCACAGCGGGCCAAAGCTCTGAGTTGTCAGGTCCGAGGCTTTCCACTGCACATCCTCACTGCAGGCTCACGAGGCCTGAGTCACAGAACCAAGGCCAGCGGGGCCCTCAGGTTGCCAGGAGCTGGGTCTGTTAGCAGCCATGCCTATGGAGCCTGAGGTGGGAAACTTGGCAGGGTGCTGGGCGTGGTGGCAACCAGCTGTCGGGAAGGTCCTTGGTCCCTCTGAGAAGGTGGCTGGGGAGGGGCAGTGCTCCCTGGGCAATGCCCAGATCACGGTGGGGGGCTGCATTGTCAGCGTGGTGGCCACCTGGACAGGGGCATCACCTCACCTGATTCGGTTTCTTCCTGCTGTCACTGCACAATGAGCGGTAGCTCCTCCTTTTGCAACACAGAAACGGAAGCCACAGGAACTGGGCTGTTGGCCTGAGGCCTCTCCCAGAGCCTGTGGGACTGTGGAGACCCCCTTCCCTTCCACCTCCCTCCCCGTGGGCCGCCCTCGCCGCAGGCCCACTCCACAGCCGCTCTGGCTTCCTCGCTAGCCCTCTGCGAATCCTCAACCCCGAGACCCTGTATAGGTTCTGTGAGTCTGTGGCATCTGCAAAGTGCAGGTGATGAAGTGGCCCTGGAAATCCACTGATGCGACCCCAAGTTCCTCAGTCCCTCCCTGGGGCTGACGAGGGCAGGGGCACTGAGGTTGGCCTCCTGGCCTGGTGGGTCTCTGCACATGCAGGTCCTTGATGCATTCCAAAGTTAGACCCCCATTCCATCACGCAGTTTACAAAGCACAGTTATGGATCACAGACATGGGGACCCTGCCTCAAAGGGGACTGTAAAGGAATTTTGAAAGTGTTTATGGCATAAATGAGACCCGGAGGACTTAGTCAGAGGGCAGAGGTCCCACTGAAGAGCCCAGAGCGGGGCTGAGTATGCAGACTTCTAGGAACCAGCCCAGCGTGCTTGGCCCCACCAGCCTCTACGCTGCCCTGCAGGGGAGGAGGAAGGGAAGCCTCAGGCTGCTGGGGAGACCCATCCTTCCCCTCGGGAGCTCCCCCGCCGGCAGAGACAGCGTCCAAACTCACTTTCCTCAAGAGCCCTGGTGCGTCTGCCTCCCTGCCTGGTGCTGAGGGGTTGGGGCCGCCCAGCACAGTGGCGTGGGAGGCTGGAGGAAGGAGTGATTATCTTCCGCTGTGAGGGAATGAAAGTCACGATTTGGATAAAGACCAAGGGGGAGAGGTGAGCCTGAGGGAGGGGTAAGCCTGGGACAGGGTTTTCCAGGGAGTGAGAGCAGATGGGCATGTGCAAAGGCCCTGCACAGGCAGGAGGAGCTCGACGCCCCAAACATCGCAGGAAGGAGCCTGGGGGCTGTAAGGCCAGAGGAGCTGCGGAGGGGTGCACAAGGGCCCGGCGTCTTCTGAGCAGCCTAGGAAGGCCTGGGGGGGGCATTAGTCAGGGTGACCTTGCTCCTGTTGGCCAAATTGCCCAGGACCCGGTGAGGAGAGCGGTTGGAGCAGGCTGGTGGGAGCTGGTGGGAGGGCTGGTGACGTGATGGTGGTAGCGAGCACGTGCAGGGGGCTGGCGGGTGACAGCAGTGGAGGCAGGGGCTTGGTGACGATGGGCGTGTGGGGCTGCAGATGTGAGAGTCGCAGGCTTCCCGGGGAGTAGATGGAGGGCAGAGGCAGAGAGGTCTCAGCTCACCCTGCACCTTGTTGACCTCATCAACAGTGCGGTGTGGGCAGCCGCGGTCAGGCTGGAATCAGGCACTGCCTTTGCTGTCAGTAGTAGGAGGTCAGCCTCAGAGGCTTCTCCGTGCAGAGCCATGGGGCCCTGATCTGTCCTGGAGCTGGGCTGAGTGACAGACCCAGGCTTCACACTGCCAGACCCCCTGTGACACCCCCATCTCAGAATCCTCTCCTTTGCCTGGCGTCCCCGGGATGACTTGGGTCTGCCTTGCTTTCGGAGAGGGGACCAGGAGCACATGGCGCTGCACAAGAGGCTGAGGCAAGCGCCCCCGCGTCCCCAGGCCCTGCTGCCTCACTGACGCTGCTCACCCACCCCTCTCTGGGCAGCACTTATCCACCTTGGTGGCTCAGCTCACAGCGACTCACGAACGGGCGTGGGGGGTCCTCTGGGTGCTGGGTGGCTTCCTGCCTAATGGCCGTCCTCTCCCCCACAGCACCAGGAGCAGCACTCGGAGGCCCGCAGTGCCCCCTCCAGCGAGCCGCACCTCATCTTCGTGTACGAGGACCGGCAGATCCTGGAGGATGCAGCAGCGCTGATCAGCTACTACGTGAAGCGGCAGCCAGCCATCCAGAAGGAGGACCAGGGCACCATCCACCAGCTGTTGCACCAGTTCGTGCCCAGCCTCTTCTTCTCCCAGCAGCTGGACCTGGGCGCCTCCGAGGAGTCAGCCGACGAGGACCGGGACAGCCCCCAGGGGCAGAGCACAGACCCCAACGAACGGAAGAAGCCGGCGCCAGGACCGCACAGCAGCCCCCCGGAGGAGAAGGGGGTCTTCGGGGATGCCCCGGCCGCCGAGCAGCCGCCCCCGCCGCCCCCACCTCCGCACAAGGTCCTGGATGACGTCTACAGCCTCTTCTTCGCCAACAACAACTGGTACTTCTTCCTGCGCCTGCACCAGACCCTGTGCTCCAGGCTGCTAAAGATCTACCGCCAGGCGCAGAGCAGCTCCTGGAGCATCGGACCGAGAAGGAGCGGGAGAAGCTGCTCTGCGAAGGCCGCAGGGAAAAAGGGCAGCGACCCTGCCATGGAGCTGCGGCTGAAGCAGCCCAGTAAGGCTTCGGGGCCTGCCACGAGGCCCTGAGGGGTGCCTGGGGTTCAGGGTCACAGCTCATCATCCCACACGTCCTGTTTCTTTCTGGCTTTTGGTTTAAGAATTCTGTGATTTCAAATGGGAAATTGCAAACAGGAAGCTGGCAGCATCAGACAGGTCTTGCGTACCCCTTGCCCAGGCTCCTCTCCTGGGTGTAGCACCCTCTCCTCACCAGGGAAGCTGTGTTTCTCACAGGCCTTCCCGTGGAGCCATCACGGCCAGGCTCCACAGCGCCTTTTTTTTTTTTTTTTTTTTGAGATGGAGTCTTGCTCTGTTTCCCAAGCTGGAGTACAGTAGCATGCTCTCAGCCCACTGCAACCTCACCTCCCAGGTTCAAGTGATTCTCCTGCTTCAGCCTCCAAAGTAGCTAGAATTACAGGCACGAGCCACCACACCCAGCTAATTTTTTGTATTTTTAATAGAGACAGGGTTTCACTGTGTTGGTCAGGCTGGTCTCGAAGTCCTAACCTCAGGTGATCCGCCTGCCTTAGCCTTCCAAAGTGCTGGGATTACAGGCAGGAGCCGCCGTGCCCGGCCTCACAGCACTTTCACTGTCATTCCTGGGTTGCCAGTCAGATTAGGCAGCCTCAGGGGGGGGGGTGTCGGTGAACGCCAGTTACTTGGGTTTCCTGCTGATGCGCAGACTTGCCCCAGGGGTGGCAGGTGAAGGTAGCTGGACCCCACGGGGGCATTTGCTGGGGCTCTGTGGTGCCAGAGCTTGGCCTGCGTGGTTTCTCTCTTGCCCCCCCCGGGAGGCATATGGATGAAGCCGTGTGTCTCCCACAGGTGAAGTGGAGCTGGAGGAGTACTACCCGGCCTTCCTGGACATGGTACGGAGCCTGCTTGAGGGCAGCATTGACCCCACGCAGTACGAGGACACCCTGCGTGAGATGTTCACCATCCACGCCTACGTGGGCTTCACCATGGACAAGCTGGTGCAGAACATCGCACGGCAGGTGAGCCGGGGCGGGGCGGGGCCAACCCTTAGGACGCTGCACATGGCCCTGCCGTCATTTCACTCCCTTGCCAGGAGAGGGCCCGTGGTCGGCACAGCAAACCTATCCTGATTTCTTCTTAATCGAGACAAAATTCTTGTAAAATGAACCATTTTGAAGTGTCCAGTTTGGTAACATTTAGTACATTCACAGTATTGTGCAGCCTCCACCTCTGTCTAGTTCTAGAACATTCCATCTTTCCCAGAGGAGACCCGGTCCGCAGCAGCAGCCACTCCCCTTTCCCCCCCCACCCTGAGCCCCCCGACATCCAGTGATCTGCTTTCTGCCTCTGGGTTTCCCTCGCGCTGCGTTCACTCCTTTTTATGGCTCTGTGATACTCCACTGCGCGGCTGGCTGCATTTCGTTTCTCCATCTCTTGGTGGCCATCTGGTCTATGGCTGCCTACAGAGGTGGTGAACAGTGCTGCTGTGAACACTTGTGTACAAGTTCTTCTGAGTCCCTGTTGACAAAGCTTTCTTGAGGGGTAAATTGACAACATGGAAAAAACCTTAACCCACTTATCCAGGGGGAGGGTGGGAACAGCGCTGCTCACCAGCGTTGGTTTTAGCCCCCGCTGAATGTCACCACGAGGAAACCAGTCACCTAAATAGAAACAGCAGACGTCCCAGACGAGCTGGGTGTGGTTCCAGGACATGGGTCCTGCTTGGTTTCTGCCAGGATCATTGTTCGTGGTGACCTCTGTTTCCTGGTCACCAAGTAAGGCTATTCATCATAAAGCGGAAAAAAGGCTGGAAAAAAAAATAATGCCATTAACTCTCTCACTCAGACACAGTCACGAGAAGCATTTCACACAGGATGTTCCCTCCAGGTTTTAAAGACTGCTTATGGAACTAAAAACCACATGCAGAAAAGTCCCCAAATCTGAACGGGGCAGATGGATGGGCTTTCATCAACAGAACCCCTGCCCCGTGTCCCCACCCAGCCACCTGCCACCTGTGGACACCAACAACCCTGATTTTTTTTTGAGGCGGAGTCTTGCTCTGTCGCTAGGCTGGAATGCAGTGGCGCAATCTCAGCTCACGGCAACCTCCACCTCCTTGATTCAAGCAATGCTTTTGCCTCAGCCTCCTGAGCAGCTGGGATTACAGGTGTGTGCCATCACGCTTGGCTAATTTTTGTGTTTTTAGTAGAGATGGGATTTCGCCATGTTGGCCAAGCTGGTTTTGAACTGACCTCAGGTGATCCTCCTGCCTTGGCCTCCCAAAGTGCTGGGATTATAGGCATGAGCCACTGCGGCTGGCGTCACAACCCTGATTTCTGCAGAGGTAGATCCCTGGTCTTGAGCCATGTGTTAACAGAAGCATGCAGTGCCCAGCTGCATCCTGGGAGTATCATTCTATGAGATTCCTGTGTTGAGATAACTGGCCAAGGATTCCCAGGAATGATCCCCATTTTGTCTCTGGCCACAGGGCTTAGAGGAACCCACAGCTGCATTCTGATACCTTCGCTTCAGCCCCTCCACTTTCCCTGTGTGCCCGAAATGGGTCCCTGCTCATCACCATCCACAGCAGTGGCCACTTCCGGGTGAGGGAGACGCGCATGGGGCAGCTTGGAGAGAGGACACCCAGGGCCCAGCACATGGTGTCAGGGCAGTGGTGCAGGGGTGCCAGAGGGCTGGCACTGTGTACCCCAGGCTGGGCACCCCTGATGGGCCACGGGTTCAGGGACAGCAGCTTTGCTTGTGGCACCAGGAGATAGGACCACATGGTTTATGGAAAGCATTGATTAATGCTTTGAAAAATCCTCCCCTTCCATAAACCTCTTCTCTAGAACCTGTTAAAAAGCAATGAAAATGGGGCTGGCTGGCTGGAGCCGTCGTCAGGGTCTTATGCTGCCCTGCCGTCCCATCTGTGGCCACACCACACCCCCAGGTACTCACTGCAGGCCCTGCCACGCTGTTCATAACCTGCCTTGAGACCACGTCTGGACTCTGCCTCACTTTTCCTTAAAAATCAGCATTGCTGTTTTAGCATTAGCAGCTGGCATTCAGTGGGTACCTACTGTGTGCTCGCTACTGTCCGAAACCTGTGCATGCCCAGGTGTTATTGTATCCATTCAACACAGCTGCACATGGAACCCCGCAGGGAGTGTGGTCCCCTGACCAGGGGCCCAGGCGGTGTGCAGGCGGTGGCTCACACCAGCCCTGTCTGCCCCACAAACCCTGCTGTTTCCATTGCTTTCTCCTTCAGTGCAAAGGTAAAAGGCGTGGCAGTGTGTTTATAGCCAAGCATTCAGGGGAAAGGAATGGCCTGCACTCATACCACCGTCACATCAGTCCTTGGTTTGCTTTGGCACATTTCTGTCCATGTCTTCTCCATGTGTTTCTCATACCCAGGGAGGGTTTGCTGGTCTCTTGTTGGTCTGGTCTGACCCGGTCTGTTTGGTCTGGTCTGGTCTGGCCTGGCCTGGTCTGGTCTGGTCTCGTCTGTTGGGCTGGTCTGGTCTGGCCTGGCCTCGTCTGTTGGGCTGGTCTGGTCTGGCCTGGCCTAGTCTATTTGGTCTGGTCTGGTCTGGCCTGGTGTGGTCTGGCCTCGTCTGTTGGGCTGGGCTGGTCTGGTCTGGCCTGGCCTCGTCTGTTTGGGCTGGTTTGGTCTGGCCTGGCCTCATCTGTTTGGTCTGACCCGGTCTGTTTGGGCTGGTCTGGTCTGGCCTGGCCTTGCCTGGTCTCGTCTGTTTGGTCTGGCCTGGCCTGGTCTGTTTGGTCTGTTCCGGTCTGGTCTGTTTGGTATCATCTGGTCTGCCCCGGTCTGGTCAGTTTGGTCTCGTCTCGTCTGGCCTGGCCTGGCCGGGCCTGTTTGGCCTGGTCTCGTCTGGTCTGGCCTGGCCTGGCCTCGTCTGTTGGTCTGGTCTGTTTGATCTGGCCTGGCCTCATCTGTTTGGTCTGTCCCGGTCTGGTCTGACCCAGTCTGTGTGGTCTCGTCTGGTCTGCACCGATCTGGTCTGTTTGGTCTGACCTGGTCTGTTTGGTCTCATCTGGTCTGCACCGGTCTGGTCTGTTTGGTCTCGTCTGGTCTGGCCTGGCCTGGTCTGTTTGGTCTGGTCTGCCCCGGTCTAACCCAGTCTGTTGGTCTCATCTGGTCGGGCCTGGCCTGGCCTGTCTGGTCTGACCCAGTCTGTTTGGTCTCATCTGGCCTGGTCTGACCCAGTCTGTTTAGTCTACACACAGCCTGTCAGGATCCTGGTCTTTATCCCGTGTCACGCACTGTCCATCCTGAGGTGTTTCTGGCTTTTGGTGACTCCCTCTGTGGGTGAGGTGGGGGCTCCTGCAGGAGGTGGGGTAGCAGCACCACCTGCTCTCCCTCCTACCAGCTGCACCACCTCGTGAGTGACGACGTCTGCCTGAAGGTGGTGGAGCTCTACCTGAACGAGAAGAAGCGGGGCGCTGCCGGCGGGGAACCTGTCTTCCCGCTACGTCCGCGCCGCCAGGGAGACCAGCTACCAGTGGAAGGCTGAGCGCTGCATGGCCGATGAGAACTGCTTCAAGGTGAGAGGCGGCCCAGGGCTGGGAACAGGTGGGGAGGCCCGGCCACTCACTCGGCTCTGGACTTGGGCCTTCGGCTGGAACGCCGGCCCTGTGGCAGAGCCCGTGAGGTGGCTTTGACCTGCAGGAAGCATCAGGGCTTTGGGAGGGTGGCAGAGGTGGTGGTGGCCTTGCGAGACCGAGTGGTGCTGCTGTGCTGTCCCAGGAGTCAGGCTGTCGGCATCCCTGTCCCCCCAGGTGATGTTCCTGCAGCGCAAAGGGCAGGTGATCATGACCATCGAGCTCCTGGATACTGAGGAGGCCCAGACAGAGGACCCTGTGGAGGTCCAGGTGAGGCCCTGGCCCCAGTCCACGCCACACACACCAGGGAGTGCCCGAGGGCAGCTTCATGGGGCTCCCACCAGCCAAGCGCAGGCTACCCAGCATCCACCCAGAGACCCTGCCTCTGCAGGCCGGGGGGTGCTCCTTGAGGCCTGGTGGGTGAGGCTGCCTCCCTCCCCTCTAGCCTCTCTTCTGTGCCCTCTCCCCAAAGAGCAGACCACCCCTCCCAAGCCAGCGGGTGTGTCCCAGGGCAGGGGGGGAGCCAGGCCCCTGGCTCCCACTGCCGGGGGTCCCCACAGCTGTGACCTCTGCACCTCCATGTTAGGGCTGAATCCTGATCCCAGTCCCCAGCAGATGAGCTGCCGGCTCCCAGTTTCCACTGGGACAGATGTTTTCTGCTCACCTCCCGTGTCCTGGTGGGAGGATGGCGTCGACCTGTGTGTGTCCCCCAGGGTGCTCACGGGGTCCTGCAGCTCCCCCGGCACCTGCCAGCGGGTCCAGTGTGTGTATGTGCACATCACTCAGCTGGGGTGATTGCATTTGTTTCCTGGGGCCACTGCCACAACGATCAAAAACTGTGTGGTTTCAAACAACAAGTCTATTCTCTCAATGCCCTGGGGGTCAGCAGTCCCCAGCAACAGTGTGGGCCGGGCCATGTTCCCGCTAAAGGTTCTAGGGGCGGATCCTTCCTGCTCTTCCAGCTTCTGGCACGCCGCAGCTGTGGCCTGGTTGTGTGAGTCCCGCTGGCACTGGGTCCTCTGGTGAGGGCTACAGTCTGGGGGTTCTGTCAGGCATCGGAGTCCTCCACAGCTTCCTCATGCTCTGGGAGTCGGGGGGCACAGAACCCCTGTGAGCCCCTGAACTCAGGGTCCAGAGCAAGAGGGACCATGGCTCTGCCGTAAGGGTGTCACGGGCTGTCTCTCTCCCCCCCCCCCCCCAGCACCTGGCTCGGTATGTGGAGCAGTACGTTGGGACCGAGGGCATGTCCAGCTCACCCACGGAGGGCTTCCTTCTGAAACCTGTGTTCCTGCAGAGGTGAGAGGCCCTGAGACACGTGCTCAGTTCCTTCCAGTGGGCTTAGGGAGTGTCCCATTTGTCCTGATGGGGGGCTGGACTGTGGCACATTCTGTGACTGGGAGCACTTAGTAGGTGCCTGCTGTGTGCTAAGGCGTGGCCCTGCCCTTTTGAGGCTTATGGTCTCCACCGGAGGGATCAGTAACCCCAGGATGGTGAGGGGTACAAGGGGCCAGGTCCCACCTCATGGGGAGTCAATGGATGGAGGAGTGAGCACCCGACCTGGAGGGAGACACTGCCAGAGCTGGTGGGGCCAGGCCAGAGGTGGATGGCTATGGCAGGACCGTGGAACACCTTCCGTTGGGCTAGGATGGCACCCCTGGGACCAGTGGCGGCCGCTGGTGGGTGTTCAGATGTGGGGACGTTTCTTGTTGCTTCCATTTGCTTTTCCGTGGACCCTCAGGAGGTAGCACATCTTCTGGTGGTCCCAGGCCCGGGGGGCTCCCCCAGCCTGCAAATCCTCCTCCCCTTCCCAGAGGCCCTTGGCCCACAACGCCGAGAGCCAAGGTCCACCCTACCTCATCTTGCCCCCAGGAACCTCAAGAAGTTCCGCCGCCGGTGGCAGAGCGAGCAGGCGCGGGCCCTGCGCGGCGAGGCCAGGAGCTCCTGGAAGCGGCTGGTGGGCGTGGAGAGCGCCTGCGACGTGGACTGCCGCTTCAAGCTCAGCACCCACAAGATGGTGTTCATCGTCAACTCCGAGGACTACATGTACCGCCGTGGGACCCTCTGCCGGGCCAAGCAGGTGCCAGGGGGAGGCCGGGGCTGCCTCGACACCCCCTCCTCACCCCACGTCCTGGGGCCCGGGGTCCAGCTCTCCATTGCCCTGACACCCCGTCTCTCCAACAGGTGCAGCCCCTGGTCCTGCTCCGCCACCACCAGCACTTTGAGGAGTGGCACAGCCGCTGGCTAGAGGACAACGTGACGGTGGAGGCGGCCAGCCTGGTGCAGGACTGGCTGATGGGTGAGGAGGACGAGGACATGGTGCCCTGCAAGACGCTATGTGAGACGGTGCAGGTGCACGGCCTGCCCGTGACCCGCTACCGCGTGCAGTACAGCCGCCGCCCAGCCTCGCCCTGACCTGCCCTCCTGGGCATTGGGCGGGCGCCTCACAGCACAGACGTGGCCTCAGCCTTGGTCACGTCGGGGCCGTTTTCTTAACCGACCTGAGGGGCATCTCCCAGGCCTGCAGCTGCTAGACGCCACCCCTGTGGCTCCCCGGTCTCCTGTGGGCCTGCTGTGTGCCAAACCTGAGCTACCTGCACCTGAGCCCTGGGGCTCAGCCCCACCACGGGCAGGTGGACGTGCTGGCCGAGGAACAAGCAATCACGTTTGCACCCATCCATCACACGTGCCAAATCCCTGGCAGGCAGGTGGCTCCTGCCCATGTTCATACTGTGTCTTGGAAAAGCCACAGGTGGCAGCCCTCCTGAGGCCCGCACTTTGCCAGGGGGGTGGTTCATGTCCAGCAAACCCTGACAAGGAAGGAGTTGAGCCCTGGGTAGGCTCGCTTGAAAAGTGAGTTCTTCCAGAATATTCTCAGAGCTGCCAGAAATGTCACCTGAGGGTTTGGGCATCAGCTCTGCCCAGCTGGTATTCAGGCCCTCGGTCACTTTGGAAGTGAGAAGAACGAACCCTTCAGCCAAACCTTTGGGATCCCACTTTGAAGTCAACACCTGCATCAAGCAGGCAGCACCCCGGGGAGACCCCGCTCTGGATAAAAGACCCAACTCCAGCAGCCGGACTCTGGGCCCATGAGAGGAGGGGCCCCAGCCAGCGTTCCTGCAGAGGTGGCACCACCCCGCTGTGGGGCGGTGGGCACGCTTGTGTTCCTGCAGTGGGCATTGTAGGCGTATGTGTATACACGCACAGATATTTATTCCTTTCGCTCTTAGTGGTTGTAATTTCTGCATCAGCCAAGTCCCGCGGCTCCCTGGGGCGAGGTCTGCCTTGTGGAATTCCGAGAGCTGCCCTGACAGCCCCAGCCGCCACCCAAGGAGCCCCATCCACCGACCCACCCCAGGACCCACGAGACCACTCCAGGGATCATTGTTGTCCTTTAGTGAGGGGCTGAGGCGACTGTCCCATGGAGACATCCAAGGCTTTCTGTGCCAAGAATCCTAAGTGACTGGGACTGGGGACCAGTTCTCCAGGCCCCTCTCCCCCGCTGATGAGAGCCCCCTGGCCCCTGCACACTAGTGGGTCCCAAATAACCGCTACCTTCGCCATCCTGCAACAGCTGGACTCAAGGTTCCAGGAAGTGGAGATGCGTTTCTAGAAGTTCCCTGTGGAACCTGGAGGCTCCTGATGCCTTTGACTCCAGGCTGGGCGGGTTCAAGGCCAACCTGTCCTGGAATCCCTGCCTTCCCCCACTCCCCACCAGTGTCACGCAGGCACTTTGTACACGCCCCAGTTTTCTAAGAAGGGAACTTAGCATCAGGATTCCTGCCCCAGGCCTGCAGCCGTCTCGGGCAGGGCCACATGGGCCCTGGGTGCAGCTGGAGACCCCATTGGGCCCCCCCTCAGTATCCCCCACCCTGCATGCTTCTAGGGAGCGCCTCTTGCGTTCCTGAGGACTTTCTGTTCTGGGGCTTGTCCTTCCTTTGCAGCTGTTTTGAATGTAGTTTTCCTTTTCTATTTATTTGCACATTAAAGTTAAAAATGGAATATTGACATCAAGCCTTGAGGGTCTGTTGGTCTCTTCCTGCGAGAGCCTTGCTGACTTTCCACCACCAGGTGAGTGGGCTGGACCCATGGGGGCGAGCTGTGGTCGCCTGGGCCCAGGGGAGTCGAAGTCCTCCTGGAATGGCAGAGCTGGGTTCCACCGAGATCATCTCACACCCTGCATCTGCCCCGCCACCACATGGGAGTGCCTTCTAGAATATTCTTTCCCAACTCTGTTGCACATTTAGTGGGAATTAGAAGCGTCTCCTTCGCCCAAGTGTCTTGCGTGCAGAACCCAATTTAAAGGCCACAATGTTTGCTTTGAGCTTCCCATGCCCAGACTGTGCATCCAGGCCAGCACGTGCCCATCCGCCCCACACGACCACTCTCCATGCTCCCTGGGGCCCCATCCACCTCCACCCTTCACCGTCATTGTCTCCTCATGTCCTGCCCCCTGTCCACATCCCCAGCCCCACACCTGCCTCCAGGTAGCTGAAGACCCCAACTCCACTATGTCCCCTGGCTGATACCTCCAGAGGGTTCCAAGGCAGAACTGGCCAGCCCCTTCTCTCAGTATGGGATCCTCCATCCTCTGCAGGGGCTGTCCCCAACCTCCCCGAGGGGGGCATAGCTGCCTCCGAAGGACCCACGTGCCCCCTGCACACCCGAGCTGCCCTGGCAGTTCTGACCCCCACCCCCACCAGAGGGTCAGGGCTCCTGGGTAGTGTGGCAAGCCAGGCTGGAGGCCACCCCGTTTCCTTCTGCCTCGATCACACAGCTGGGGATGCCCAGGGCCTCCTCTGAACCCCCAGACTGGCTTCCTTGGTCAGAAGTGCTGCAGGGCCTGAGAAGGGCTGTGCTGGTCCCAGGAGAGCAAACAAAGAGCAGGTCTTTGAGGGGGCCCCGCCCCAAGGGTTCCCCTGCCCTCAAGTAGGCAGTGCCTGTGGCGTGGACAAGGTGGTATGACATGAGATGAGAGGTCCCTCGCTGGCCCTGAGGACATCTCCACTGTGCTGGGGAGGGGACCCTATGGCAGGGGACAGAGAGTGGCCTCCAAGAGCCAAGAGTGGAATCTCAGAGCCGCCGCCACCACCACCAGGACCCACATTCTACCCAAGTCCATGTGAGCCCAGGAAAGGCCCCCCCGAGCAGCAGGTAAGGACACAGCCCAGCTGACACCTTGATCACAGCCTCATTTGACCCTGAACCAAGGACCCAGCCTGCCAGGCCAGAACCCCTGACCCACAGAAACGCGAGGTCATAGAGGCGTGTAGCTGTGAGCCACATTCATTACCCAGAGACAGAACAGCAGCACTAATAAAGCTGCTGCGTGTTCAACACCTTTCCCTTCCACCTCCTTCAAGTATAGGGAGGTGGCTGAGGGTCTCAGGAACCCCTACATGTGATGCTGACAGAGGGCGCTGGGACCGGGGCTTCCAGTGGGGCCCCATGAATATTTCTTCTGTTGCTGCTGAGGGGTTTATCTCGCTGGGTTTTGCAGCATATAACCAGTGCTTCACGCCTGATGTCATCACTCGCCGAGAATGAGGCTGACTACTCCAAAGAGCAAATTGAACACCATCCAGCAGTCGTGGTCCTTTCTATTTGCCCAAGGGAATTGAAAACTTGCGTCCACACAAAAACCTGCACACGGATATATGCAGCCTCATTCACCATGGCCCAAACTCAGACACAACCAAGGCATCCTTCATCGGGGGAACGGATAAACCATGTCATTTCCAGACAACAGGATTTAAAAGGCAATGGGCTACGAAGCTGCGAAGACATGAAGGAGCCAGGCGTGGTGGCTCACGCCTATAATTCCAGCACTTTGGGAGACCAAGGTGGGAGGATCACTGAGGTCAGGAGTTCGAGACCAGCCTGGCCAACATGGTGAAACCCCGTCTCTACTGAAAATATAAAAATCAGCCAGGCATGGTGGCGTGTGCCTATAATCCCAGCTACTCCAGAGGCTGAGGCAGGAGAACTGCTTGAACCCAGGCAGCGGAGATTGCAGTGAGCCAAGATCGCGCCACTGCACTCCAGCCTAGGTGACAGGGAGAGATCCTATCTCAAAAAAGACACAAAGGGACCTCAAATGCATCTAAGTGAAAGAAGCTGGTCAGGAAGGCTGCACACCGCGTGATTCCAGTTATAGAACACTCTGGAAAAGGCAAAAGTATAGAGGCAGTGAAAAGATCAGTGTTTGCCAGGGGGCAGACGGGAGGAAGGAATCCGCAGGTGGAGCTGGGAGGATTTTAGGGCAGTGACACGACTCTGTGCAACACTACGGCCAGTGGTGGACATGTCATGACACGTTTGTCCAAACCCATAGAAGGCACAGTGCCAAGAGTGAACCCCCATGGAAACTCGGGGTTCTAGAAGACAGAGCGGTGTCCACACAGCTTTATCCGCTGCAACAAAGGCACCGCTCTTCATAAAGGACATAGCGGGGAAGGGTGCATGTGTGGGGCGGGGTTACGTGGGGGACGCTGTACCTTCCGCTGAATTTTGCTGTGAACCTAAAACGGCTCTAAAAAATGACGTTTTTTATTTATTATTTTTCTTGAGATGGCGTCTCGCTCTGTCACTAGGCTGGAGTGCAGTGGCGCAATCTCAGCTCACTGCAACTTCCGCCTCCCGGGTTCAAGCAATTCTGCTTCAGCCTCCCAAGTAGCTGGGATTACAGGCACCCACCACCACGCCAAGCTAATTTTTGTATTTTTAGTAGAGACGGGGTTTCACCATGTTGGCCAGGCTGGTCTCAATCTCTTGACCTCGGGATCCGCCCGCCTCGGCCTCCCAAAGTGCTTGGGTAACAGGCGTGAGCCACCACGCCCGGCCAAAAAAAAAAAAGCAGCTTAACCCAGAGTCAGTCTTGGGAGGCCAGGGGGTGGGGGACAGAATGGGCCAGGCAGGAACCTGTAGGGGCAGGTACAGGCTGAGGTCTCAGGAATATGTCTGTGTCTCTGTGGCTTCCCTTCTGGAGACCTCTGCTACCTGGGCTGGCTCCTGGGCCTGGCTTAGGTTTCAGACTCTGCCCCTCCCCAAGGTTGGCCAGTCC
Source organism: Ateles fusciceps (assembly GCA_036589455.1). Classification (NCBI taxonomy): domain Eukaryota; kingdom Metazoa; phylum Chordata; class Mammalia; order Primates; family Atelidae; genus Ateles; species Ateles fusciceps. The sequence goes on along the minus strand of JAZHEH010001828.1, from coordinate 11,910,130 downwards.
CTTCTCTCTGTGGCTCCAGGAGTGGAGGTTCAGCCCTTGGCACCATGGATCAAACCAACCCTGATTTGGAGCCCTAGAGAAGAAGTGCAGGGAATCCAGCGTCAGACAGGCAGGACCCCAAGCCCTGCTTCTGCCATGGCTGTCCGTGCGACCCGGGAGCGACTGTCCATACTGGTGAGACAGGGTCATGGCACCCGCTTCTCAGGCCACTCAATGGGTTAACGTCCCCTGCCCTGCCAGGGAATGACAGGAGATATCACCGTGTTTGTGGGTGCCCATGTGCCTTCTAACTTGTTCACTGACCCGGACCTTTTGCTGGAGGCAGTAAAGGCAGGAGAAAGTGGAGGCCACATCCAGGAACTTCCGGGGACCCCAGGGGTCGGAGGACACGCCACTGACTCATGCTTGTTTGCCATTTTTTCCCCATTTAAAAATGTGATTTAAAGGGCCGGGTGCAGTCGCTCACACCTGTAATCCCAGCACTTTCGGAGGTCGAGGCGGGAGATCACTTGATGTCAAGAGTTGAAGATGGTGAAACCCCACCTCTACTAAAATACAAAAATTACCCGGGCATGGTGTCGCAAATCTGTAATCCCAGCTACTCGGGAGGCTGAGGCAAAAGAATTGCTTGAACCAGGGAGGTGGAGGTTGCAGTGAGCTGAGACTGTCACTGGACTACAACCTGGGTGACAGAGTGAGACTCCATCTCAAAAAAATAAAGTTACTTGAATTGTGGTCAAATACACATAATACCAAGTTTATCATCTTGATAATTTTTAACTGTTCCGATCTGTGGCGTTGAGTATGTTCACAATCCCCCTACTCCCCCTACTCCCCCTACACCCCCTATTCCACCTACTCCAGCTACTCCCCCTACACCTCCTACTCCGCCTACTCCCCCTACACCCTTTACACCCCCTACTCCGCCTACTCCTACACCCCCTACTCCGCCTACTCCCCCTACACCCCCTACTCTGCCTACTCCCCCTACACCCCCTACTCCGCCTACTCCCCCTACACCCTCTACTCCCCCTACACCCCCTACTCCACCTACTCCCCCCTACACACCCTATTCCACCTACTCCCCCTACTCCTACACCCCCTACACCCCCTACTCTACCCACACCCCCTACACCCCCTACTCTGCCTACTCCTACACCCCCTACTCCGCCTACTCCTACTCCACCTACGCCCCCTACACCCCCTACTCCTACTCCCCCTACCCCCCTACTCCGCCTACTCCCCCTAAACCCCTACTCTGCCTACACCCCCATTCCCCCTACTCCCACTACTAGCCCTATATCCCCTACTCTGCCTACTCCCCCTACTCCTATTCCACCTACTCCGCCTGCTCTCCCTACTCCCTCTACACCCCCTACACCCCCTACTCCTATACCCTGTTCCGCCTACTCCCCCTGCAACCCCTCTCCGACACCCCCTACTCCGCCTACTCCCCCTATTCTCCCTACAACCCCTACTCTGCCTATTCTCCCTACTCCCCCTACATCCCCCACACCCCGTACTCCGCCTACTCCCCCCTACTCCCCCTACACCCCCTACTCCACCTACACCCCCTATTCCGCCTACTCCCCTTACTAGCCCTACACCCCCTACTCCCCCTAAACCCCCTACTCCGCCGACTCCCCCTACTCCTACACCCCCTACACCCCCTATTCCCCCTACACCCCCTACTCTGCCTACTCCCCCTACACCCCCTACACACCCTATTCCTCGTACTCCCCCTCCCCCCTACTCCCCCCTACCCCTCTACTCCTCCAACAACTCCTCCTACTCCCCCTACTCCCCTTACACCCCTACACCCCCTACTCCACCTACTATCCCTACACTCCCTACTCCACCTACTTCTCCTACTCCGCCTACTCCCACTATTCCCCCTATACCCCCTATCCCCCACCTACTATGCCTACTCCACCTACTCCCCCTACTACCCCTATACCATCTACTCCTCCCCCTACTCTCCCTACTCCCCCTACTCCCCCTACTCTCCCTACACCCCCTACTCTGCCTCCTCTCCCTACTCCCCCATACACCCCCTACTCCCCATACACCCCCTACTCCGCCTATTCTAATCCCCCTACACCCCCTACTCCGCCTACTCTCCCTACTCCCCCTACACCTGCTACTCCGCCTACTCCCCCTACTCCGCCTAGTCTCCCTACATGCCCTACTCCCCCTACAACCCCTACTCCGCCTATGCTACCTACTACCCCTACACTCTACAACCCCTACTCTGCCTACTCCCCCTACACACCCTACACCCCCTACTCCACCTATTCTCCCTACACCCCCTACACTCCTATTCTGCATACTCCCCCACTCCGCCTACTCCCCCTACTCTGCCTACTGTCCCTACACACCCTACTTCCCCTAATCCCCCTACTCCCCTTACTCCCCCTACTCCGCCTACAATCCCTACTCCGCCTACTCCCCCTACACCCAATACTCCGCCTACTCCCCCTACTCTCCCTACACCCCTACTCCGCCTACTCCCCCTACTCTGCCTACTGTCCCTACTCCCCCTACCACCCTTACTCCGCCTATTCTCCCTACTCACTCTACACCCCCTACACCCCCAACTCCGCATACTCTCCCTACTCCCCCCTACTCCCCTTACTGTCCCTATACCCCCTACTCTGCCTATTCTCCCTACTCTGCCAACTCCCCTACTCCGCTACACCCTCTACTCCCCCTACACCCTCTACTTCCCCTACTCCTACACCCCCTCTCCCCCACACCCCCTAATCCTACACCCCCTACTCCCCCTACACACCCTACTCTGCCCACAGCCCCTAATCCTACACCCCCTACACCCCCTACTCCGCCTACACCTCCTAGTCTGCCCACACCCCCTACTCCTACACCCCCTACAACCCCTACTCAACCTACTCCCCCTACTCTGCCTACTCCCCCTACACTCCCTACTGCGCCTACTCCCCCTACTCCTACACCCCCTACTGCCCCTACACCCACTACTCCGCCTATTCTCCCTACTCCACCAACTCCCCCTACACCCCCTACTCCACCTACTCCCCCACTCCCTACTACCCCTACACCCCCTACTCTGCCTACACACCCTACTCCATCTACACACCCTACTCTGCCCACAGCCCCTAATCCTACACACCCTACACCCCCTACTCTGCCTACACCTCCTAGTCTGCCTACACCCCCTACTCCTACACCCCCTACGACCCCTACTCAACCTATTCCCACTACTCCGCCTACTCTCCCTACTCCCCCCTACTCCTCCTACTCCCCCTATACCGCCTACTCCCCCTACTCCCCCTACACCCTGTACTCCCCCCTACTGCCCCTACTGCCCCTACTGCCCCTACTCCGCCTATTCTCACTACTCCGCCAACTCCCTCTACTCCCCCTACACCCCCTAGTCCGCCTACTCCTACACCCCCTACTGCCCCTACACCCCCTACACCCCTACTACCCCTACTCTGCCTACTCCACCTACTGTCCCTACTCCCTCTACACCCCCTACTCCCACTACACCCCCTACTCAGCCTACTCCCCTCTCTACCTACTCCCCCCTACACACCTTACACCCTCTACTCCCCCTACTAGCCCTGCACCCCCTACTCCCCTCTACTCCCCCTACAACCCCTACTCCACCTATTCTCCCTACTCCCCCTACTCGGCCTACTCCCACTACACCCCCTACACCCCCTATTCCAACGACACCCCCCCTACTCCGCCTACAGTCCCTACTCCCCCCTACAACCCCTACTCCGCCTATTCTCCCTACTCCCCGTACACCCCCTATTCCGCCTAGTCTCCCCTGCTCCCCCTACTCCGCCTACTCGCCCTAGTCCTCCTACTCCCCTTATACCTACTACTGTGCCTATTCTCCCTACTCGCCCTGTTCCCCCTACTCCGCCTACTCCGCCTATGCCCCCTACGCCCCCAACGCACCCTACACCCCCTACTCCCGCTACTCCGCTTACTCCCCCTACTCTGCCTACACACCCTACAGCGCCTACGTCGCCTATGCCGCCTACTGCCCCTATTCCCCCTACTCCCCCTAAACCCCTACTCCCCATAAACCAACTACACCCCTTACTCCCCCATACTCCTACACCCCCTACACCCTCTTCCCCCTAAAGCCCCTACTCCGCCTACTCTCCCTACTTCCCCTACTCCCCCTACTGCCCCTACATCCCCTACTCCGCCTATTCTCCCTACTCGCCCTACTCCCCCCTACACCCCCCTACTCTGCCCACAGCCCCTACTCCTACACCCCCTACACCCCCTACTCAACCTACTCCCTCTACTCCACCTACTCCCCCCTACTCCCCCTATACCCCGTACTCCGCCTTCACCCCCTACTCCCCCACTCCCCCCCCCCCCCCCCCCCCCCTACACCCCATACTCACCCTACAACCCCTACTCTGCATACACCCCTAATCCCCCCTATACCCCCTACTCCTCCTACACAGCCTACTCTCCCTACACCCCCTACTCCGCCTACTCCCCCTACACCCACTTCTCCGCCTACACCCCTTACTCCCCCTACTCCGCCTACTCCCCCCCACACCCCCTACTCCCACCCACACCCCCTACACCCCCTACTCTGCCTACACTCCCTACTCCGCCCACAGCCCCTACTCTGCCCACACCCCCTACTCCTACACCACCTACTCCGCCTACAGCCCCTACTCTGCCCACACCCCCTACTCCTACACCCCTACTCTCGCCAACACCCCTACTCTACCCACTCACCCTATACCACCTACTCCGCCTTCACCCCCTACTCCGCCTACACCCCCTACACCCCCTACTCCCCCTACAAACCCTACTCCGTCTATTCTCCCTACACCCCCTACTCCCCCTATTTCGACTACTCCTACTCCCCCTACACCCGCTACTCCCTACTCCTACACCCCCTACTCCACCTACTCTCCCTACACACCCTACTCCCCCTACTCTGCCTACTCCCCCTACTCCCTACACACCCCCTACATCCGCTACTCCCCCCTTCTCCCCCTACTCCACCTACACCCCCTACTCCGCCTACATCCCCTTACATCCGTATTCACCCTACACCCCATACTCCCCCTACACCCCCTACTCCTCCTACACCCCCTACTGTGCCTACTCCCCTTACACCCCCTTCTCTGCCTACACCCCTTACTCCCTACTCCGCCTACTCCGCCTACTTCCCCTACTCCACCTACTCCCCCTATACCCCCATTCCACCCACACCCCCTACTCCGCCTACACTACCTACACCCCCTACTCCGTCTACACTCCGTACTCTGCCTACACTCTCTACTCCACCCATTCACCCTACACCCCCTACTCTGCCTCACCCCTACTCCGCCTACACCCCCACTCCCATTTTGCCTACTCCTACTCCCCCTACACCCACTACTCCCTACTCCTACACCCCCACTCCGCCTACTCTCCCTACACCCCCTACTCCACCTACTCTCCCTACACCCCCTACTCCCCCCTGCTCCCCTTGCTCCCCTCCACACCCCCTACATCCCGCTTCTCCGCCTTCTCCCCCTACTCCGCCTACACCCCCTACTCCCCCTACTCCGCCTACACCCCCGACACCCCCTACTCCGCCTACACCCCCTACTCCCCCTACACCTACTCCGCCTACTCCGCCTACTCCCCGTACTACCCCTACTCCGCCTACACCCCCTACTCTGCCCACACCCCCTACTCCTACACCCCCTACACTCCCTGCTCCACGTGCAACCTGTACTCCGCCTGCACCCCCTACTCCACCTACTCCTACACCCCCTACTCCACCTACTCCCCCTACACCCCCTACTCCGCCTACACCCCTACTCCGCCTACACCCCCACTCCGCCTACACCCCCTACACCCCCTATGCCGCCTACACCCCCTATGCCACCTACTCCCCCCTACTCCTACACCCCCTACTCCGCCTACTCCGCCTACACCCCCTACTCCGCCTACTCCCCCTACACCCAATACTCCGCCTACTCCCCCTACTCTGCCTACTGTCCCTACTCTCCCTACAACCCTTACTCTGCCTATTCTCCCTACTCACTCTACACCCCCTACACCCCCCAACTCCGCATACTCTCCCTACTCCCCCTACTCCCCTTACTGCCCCTACACCCCCTACTCTGCCTATTCTCCCTACTTGCCCTACTCCTACACCCCCTACAGCCCCTACTCCGCCTACTCCCCCTACTCCTACATCCCCTACTGCCCCTACACCCCCTACTCTGCCTATTCTCCCTACTCCACCAACTCCCCTACTACCCCTACACCCCCTTCTCCACCTACTCCCCCTACTCCTACACCCCCTACTCTGCCTACACACCCTATTCTGCCCACAGCCCCTAATCCTACACCCCCTACTCCGCCTACAACTCCTAGTCTGCCCACACCCCCTACTCCTACACCCCCTACAACCCCTACTCAACCTACTCCCCCTACTCTGCCTACTCCCCCTACTCTGCCTACTCCCCCTACACTCCCTACTGTGCCTACTCCCCATACTCCTACACCCCCTACTGCCCCTACACCCTCTACTCTGCCTATTCTCCCTACTCCACCAACTCCCCCTACTCCCCCTATACCCCCTACTCCCCCATACACCCCCTACTCCCCTACTGCTACACCCCCTACTCCCCCTACACCCCCTACTCCGCCTACACACCCTACTCTGCCCACAGCCCCTAATCCTACACACCCTACACCCCCTACTCCACCTACACCTCCTAGTCGGCCCACACTCCCTACTCCTACACCCCCTACAACCCCTACTCAACCTACTCCCCCCTACACCGCCTATTCTCCCTACTCTGCCAACTCCCCCTACACCCCTCTACTCCCCCTACACCCCCTACTCTGCCTACTCCTACACCCCCTACTGCCCCTACACCTCCTACTCCGCCTATTCCCCTACTATGCCAACTCCCCCTATTCCCCCTACACCCCCTACTCCCCCTACTCCTACACCCCCTACTCCGCCTCCACACCCTACTCTGCCCTCAGCCCCTACTTCTACACCCCCAACCCCTACTCAACCTACTCCCCCTACTCCCCCTACACCCCGTACTCCTACACCCCGTACTGCGCCTACACCCCCTACTCCCCCAACTCTGCTTACACCCCCGACACCCACTACACCATTTATGCCACCTACTCTGACTACTCCGCCTACGCCCCCACACCCCCTACTGCGCCTGCACCCCCTACTCCCCCTACACCCCCTACACCCTCTACTCCCCCTACTCCCCCCTACTCACCATACAGCCCCTACTCCACCTACACCCCCTATACCCCCTACTCGGCCTACTCCTCCGCCTACTCCCCCTACTCCCCCTACTCTGCCTACTCCCCACAACCCCTAAACCCCCTATTCCCTCTACACCCCCTACTCCGCCTACTCCCCCCTACTCTGCCTATTCCCACTACAACCCCTAAACCCCCTATTCCCTCTACACCCACTACTCCGCCTACTCCCCCTACTCCGCCTACTCCTACTACTCCCCCTAAACCCCCTATACCCCCTACTCCCCCAACTGGCCCTACACCCCATACTCCTCCTACTCCCTCTACTCCCCCTACACCCCCTACACTTCCTAGCCACTTACACCGCCTACTCCGACTACTCTGCCTACTCCCCCTACTCCTACAACCCCTACACCCAATACTCTGCCTACTCCCCCTACTCTGCCTACTCTCCCTACTCCCCCTACAACCCCTACACCACCTACTCCCCCCTACACCCCCTACTCCCCCTTACACCCCCTACTCCCCCCTATACCCCCTACTCCCCCTACTCCACCTACTACCCCTACACCGCCTACTACCCCTACACCGCCTACTACCCCTACACCGCCTACTCTGCCTACTCCCCCCTACTCACTCTACTCCCCCTACACCCCCTACTCCACCTACTCCCACCTACTCCACCTACTCCACCTACTCCACCTACTCCGCCTACTCCGCCTACTCTCCCTACTCCCTCTACTCCCTCTACTCCCACTACACCCTGTCTCTGACTATAGCCCCTACTTCCCATGCATTCCCTACTCCGCCTACTCCCCCCCCCTACTCTCCCTACTCCCCCTACACCTCCTACTCCGGATAGTCCCCCTACTCCCACACACCCTACTCCCCCTACACACCCTACTCCGCCTACACACCCTATTCTGCCAGAGACCCTACTCCTACACCTCCTACACCCCCTACTCTGCCTACACCTCCTACACCCCCTACTCTGCCTACACCTCCTACTCCGCCCACACCCCCTACTCCTACACCCCCTACAACCCCTAAACCTACTCCCCATACTCCACCTACACCCCCTACTCCCCCTAATTCCCCTACACCCCTTACTCTGCCTACTACCCCTACACCCCCTACTCCGCCTACAACCCGTACTACCCGTACACCCCCTACTCCGCCTATGCCCCCTACACCCCTACTCTGCCTATTCTCACTACACCCTCTACTCCCCCCTGGATCCCCTACTCCCCTTATACCCCCTACTCCTTCTATTCCCCCTACAACCCCTACTCCCCCCTACACCCCCTACTATGCCTACTCCCCCTACGCCCCGTACTCCGCCTACACCACCTACTCCCCCTACAACCCCTACACCCCCTACTCTGCCTACTCCTACACCCCCTTATACCCCCTACACCCCCTACTCTGCCTACTCCACCTACTCTCCCTACTCCCTCTACTCCCACTATACCCCCTACTCCCACTACACCCCCTACTCAGCCTACTCCCCCTACTAGCCCTACACCCCCTACACCACCTACTCCCCATGCACTCCCTACTCTGCCTACTCCCCCTACTCTGCCTGTCCCTACTCTCCCTACTCCCCCTACTCGCCCTACACCCCCTACTCCGCCTACACCCATTTACACCCCCTACACCACCGATGCCCCCCACAACCCCTACAACCCCTACAACACCTACAACACCTACAACACCTACTCTGCCTATTCTCCCCTACTCCAACACCCCTAAACCCCTACTCTATCTTCTCTCTGTACTCCCCCTAAACTACCTACTCCCCCGTACTCAAACTACTCCGCCTACTCCCCTACTCCCCCTCCTAGCCCTATACCCCCTACTCCACTTACTCCTCCTACTCCCCCTATACCCCCTACTCTGCCTACTCTCCCTACTCCCCCTACAACGCCTACAACCCCTACACCCCCTACTCTGCCTCCTCTCCCCCTACTCCCCCTACATCCCCTATTCCCCATACAACCCCAACTCCCCATACAACCCCTACTCGGCCTACTCCCTTACTCAACCTACTCCGCCTACTCCCCCTACACCCACTACTCCCCCCTACTCCCCTACTCTCTCCCCTACTCCCCTACAACCCCTACTCCCCCTACTCCACCTATTCTCCCTACTCCCTCTACACCAGCTACAACCCCAACTCCACCTCCTCTCCCTACTCCCCCTACTCCCCCTAGTGCCCCTACACCCCCTACTCCTATTGCCCCTACACCCCCTACTCCCCCCTACACCCCCTACTCCCCCTACTCCCACCCCCTAATCCCCCTACACCCCCTACTCCACCTACACACCCTAATCTGCCCACAGCCCCTACTCCTACACCCCCTACACCCCTTACTCCACCTATACCTCCTACTCTGCCCCACACCTCCTACTCCTACACCCCCTAAAACCCCTACTCAGCCTACTCCCCGTACTCCCCCTACACTCCCTACTGCACCTACACTCCCTACTCCCCCTATACCACATACTCCCCCTAATCCCCCTACACCCTGAACTCCCCTTACACCCCTTACTCCACCTACTCCACCTACAACCCCTACTCCCCCTACAACCCCTACTCCGCCTACTCCCCCTACACCGCCTACTACCCCTACTCACCCTAAACCCCCTACACCCCCTACTCTGCCTACACCCCCTACTCAGCCTACTCCCCCAATAGCCCTACAGCCCCTATACTGCCTATTCCCCCCTACTCCCCATGCACTCCCTACTCCCCCTAGTCCCCTAACACCTCTTACTCCCTCTACTCCACCTACTCCCCCTACACCCCGTACTCTGCCTACTCTCCCTACTCCCCCTACACCGCCTATTCCCCTACTCAGCCCACTCCTACTCCCCCACACCCCGTACTCCCCCTACACCCCCTACCCCTATACCCCCTACATCCCCTACTCCACCTATCCCTACACCCCCTACTCTGTCTAATCCCCCTACTCCCCCCTACTCCACCTACTATCCCTACACCCCTAATCCCCCTACTCCACCTACTCCCCCCCTACACCCCCTACTCCACTTACTCCCCCTGCACCACCTACTCCCCCTGCACCACCTACACCCCCTACTCCACCTACTATCCCTACACCCCTAATCCCCCTATTCCCCCTACACCCCCTACTCCACCTACTCCCCTACCCCCCTACTCTCCCTATCCCTACTCCCCCTACTAACCCTACACCCCCTACTCCGCCTACTCCTCCTACACCTCCTACTCCGTAGACAACCCCTACACCACGTACTACACCTACTCCGACTACTCCGCCTACTCCCCCTACTCCACCTACTGCACCTACTCTGCCTACTCCCCCTACACCCCCTACACCCCCTACACCCCGTACTCCGCCTACTCCCCTTAAACCCCCTAATCCCTTCCACCCCCCTACTCCGCCTACCAGCCCCACACCTCCTACTCCACCTACTCCCCCTACTCCTACACCCCCTACACCCTCTATTCCCCCTACACCCAATACTCCGCCTACTCCCCCTACTCTGCCTACTCTCCCTACTCCCCCTACAACCTCTACTCTGCCTATTCTCCCTACTCCCTCTACACCCTCTACACCCCCAATTCCGCCTACTCTCCCCTACTCCCCCTACTGCCCCTACACCCCCTACTACGCCTATTCTCCGTACTTGCCCTACTCCCTGTACACACCCTACACCCCCTACTCCACCTAATCCCCCTACTCCTACTCCCCCTACACCCCCTACTGCCCCTACACCCCCTACTCTGCCTACTCCCCCTACACCCCCTACTCCGCCTACTCCTACACCCCCTACACCCCTCTTCCCCTAAACCCCCTACTCCGCCTACTCTCCCTACTCCCCCTACAACCCCTACTCCGCCTATTCTCCATACTCCCCCTACAACCCTACTCCGCCTACTCTCCCTACTTCCCTACTCCCCCGTACTGCCCCTATACCCCCTACTCCGCCTACTCTCCCTACTCACCCTACTCCCCCTATACCCCCTACACCCCTCCTACACCCCTAGTCCCCCTACACCCTCTACTCTGCCCACAGCCCCTACTCCTACACCCCCTACTCAACCTACTCCCTCTATTCCGCCTACTCCCCCTACTTCGCCTACTCCCCTACTCCCCCTACACCCCATACATTGCCTTCACCCCCTACTCCACCTACTCCCCCTACAACCCCTACTCTGCATACACCCTTTAGTTCCCCTACACCCCCTACTCTGCCTACTCCCCCTATACCCCCTTCTCCGCCTACACCCCCTACTCCCCTACTGCCTACTCCCCTACTCCACCCACACCCCCTACTCCACCCACACCCCCTACTCTGCCCCACACCCCCTACTCCTACACCCCCTATTCCGCCTACACCCACTACTCCCACTCACCCTACACCCCCTACTCTGCCTACACCCCCTAATCCGCCTACTCCCCCTACAGCCCCTACTCCGCCTACTCTCCCTACACCCCCTACTCCCCCTATTTCACCTACTCCCCCTACACCCACTACTCCCTACTCCTACACCCCTACTCTCTCCACACCCCTACATCCGATACACCCCCTTCTCACCCTACTCCACCTACACCCCCTATTTCACCTACTCCCCCTACACCTACTCCCCCCTACACCCCGTACTAACCCTACACCCCTACTCCTCCTACACCCCCCTACTCCGCCTACTCTCCACCCCCTACTCCCCCTATTTCGCCTACTCCTACTCCCCCTACACCCGCTACTTTCTACTCCTACACCCCCCTACTTCCCCTACTCCCTCCACACCCCCTACATCCCCTACTCCGCCTACACCACTACTCCGCCTACATCCCCTACTCCACCTACACCCCCCTACTCCCCCTACATCCCCTTCTCTGCCTACACCCCCTACTCTCACACCCCCTCCTCCTATACCCCCAATACTCCCTGCTCCGCCTACAACCCCTACTCCGCCTGCACCCCCTACTCCACCTACTACCCCTACACCCCCTACTCCACCTACTCCCCCCTACACCCCCTACTCCGCCTACTCCCTACTCCCCCTACATCGCCTATGCCCCCTACTCTGCCTACGCCCCTACTCCCCCTACTCCGCCTACACACCCTACTCAGCCTACTCCCCCCTACTCCACCTACTCCCCCTACTCTCCCCTACTCTGCCTACACCCCCTACTCTGCCTATACCCCCTACTCCTACTCCCCCTACTCTCCCTACTCCGCCTACACCCCCTACTCTGCCTATACCCCCTACTCCTACTCCCCCGACTCCCCTACTCTCCCTACTCCACCTACACCCCCTACTCCCCCTACTCCGCCTACACCCCCTACTTCCCCTACTCCCCCTACACACCCTACTCCCCCTACACACCCTACTCCTCCTACACCCCCTACTCCGCCTACACTCCCTACTCCGCCTACTCCCCTTACTCTGCCTACATCCCCTATACCCCCTACTCCCCCCTACACGCCCTACACCCTCTACTCTGCCTACACCCCTTATACCCTCTACTCCGCCTACTCCTCCTACACCCCCTACTCCGCCTACTCCCCCCTCCTCTGCCTACACCCCCTATACCCCCTACTCTGCCTACACCCCCAAACCCCCTACTCCGCCTACTCCCCCTACTCCCCCTTCTCCGCCTACACTTACTCCACCTACTCCCCCCTACTCCCCCTACTCCGTGTACTCCCCCCTACTCCCCCCTACCCCTACTCTGCCTACACCCTCTAACCCCCTACTCTGCCTACACCTCCTATACCCCCTACTCCGCCTACTCCCCCCTACACCCCCTATTCCACCTACTCCCCCTACTCCGCCTACTCCTACACCCCTACATCCCCTACTCCCCCTACTCCACCCACACCACCTACACCCCCTATTCCACCTACTCCCCCTACACCCCCTACTCTGCCTACTCCTACACCCCCTACTCCGCCTACACCCCCTACTCCGCCTACTCCCCCTACACCTACTCCCCCCTACACCCCCTACTCCACCTACCCCCCCCCACTCCATCTACTCCCCCATATCCCCTACTCCGCCTACTCCCCCACTCCTATTCCACCTACTCCGCCTACTCTCCCTACTCCGCCTACTCCCCCTACTCCTATACCCCCCTATTCCGCCTACTCCCCCTACAACTCCTATTCCGACACCCCCTACTCTGCCTACTCCCCCCCACTCTCCCTGCTCCTACACACCCTACTCCGCCTACTCCCCCTACTCTGCCTACTGTCCCTACACACCCTACTTCCCCCTAATCCCCCTACTCCCCTTACTCCCCCTACTCCGCCTACTCTCCCTACACCCCTACTCCGCCTACTCCCCCTACACCCAATACTCCGCCTACTCCCCCTACTCTGCCTACTGTCCCTACTCCCCCTACAATCCTTACTCCTCCTATTTTCCCTACTCACTCTACACCCCCCTACACCCCCAACTCCGCATACTCTCCCTACTCCCCCTACTCCCCTTACTGCCCCTACACCCCCTACTCTGCCTATTCTCCCTACTCGCCCTACTTCTACACCCCCTACTCCTACACTCCCTACTGCCCCTACACTCCCTACTGCCCCTACACTCCCTACTGCCCCTACACCCCCTACTCCCCCTACTCCCTCTACACCCCCTACTCCCCGTACACACCCTACTCTGCCCACAGCCCCTAATCCTACACCCCCTACACCCCCTACTCCGCCTACACCTCCTAGTCTGCCCACACCCCCTACTCCTACACCCCCTACAACCCCTACTCAACCTACTCCCCCCTACTCTGCCTACTCCCCCTACACTCCCTACTGCGCCTACTCCCCCTACTCCTACACCCCCTACTGCCCCTACACCCACTACTCCTCCTATCTCCCTACTCCACCAACTCCCCCTACTCCCCCACCCCCTACTACCCCTACACCCCCTACTCTGCCTACACACCATACTCCGCCTACACACCCTACTCTGCCCACAGCCCCTAATCCTACACACCCTACACCCCCTACTCTGCCTACACCTCCTAGTCTGCCTACACCCCCTACTCCTACACCCTCTAAGACCCCTACTCAACCTATTCCCCCTACTCCGCCTACTCCCCCTACTCCGCCTTCTCTCCCTACTCTCCCTCCTCCTCCTACTCCCCCCTATACTGCGCCTACTCCCCCCTACACCGTGTACTCCCCCTACTCCCCCTACTCCCCCTACTGCCCCTACTCTGCCTATTCTCACTACTCCGCCAACTCCCTCTACTCCCCCTACACCCCCTAGTCCGCCTACTCCTACACCCCCTACTGCCCCTACACCCCCTACTCCGCCTATTCCCCCCTACTCTGCCTACTCCACCTACTGTCCCCTACTCCCCTGTACACCCCCTACTCCCACTACACTCCCTACTCAGCCTACTCCCCCTACTCTGCCTACTCCCCCTTCACCCTGTACACCCTCTACTCCCCCTACTAGCCCTGCACCCCCTACTCCCCCTACAACCCCTACTCCACCTATTCTCCCTACTCCGCCTACTCCCCCTACTCCCCCTACTCGGCCTACTCCCCACTACTCCCCCCTATTCCGCCTACTCCCACTACACCCCCTACACCCCCTATTCCAACGACACCCCCTACTCCGCCTACAGTCCCTACTCCCCCCCTACAACCCCTACTCCGCCTATTCTCCCTACTCCCCCGTACACCCCCTATTCCGCCTAGTTCCCCTACTCCTCTTACTCCGCCTACTCGCCCTAGTCCTCCTACTCCCCTTATACCTACTACTGTGCCTATTCTCCCTACTCGCCCTGTTCCCCCTACTCTGCCTACGCCCCCTGCGCCAACGCACCCTACACCCCCTATGCCCCCACTCCCCGCTACTCCGCTTACTCCCTCTACTCCGCCTACACACCCTATAGCGCCTACGTCGCCTACGCCGCCTACTGCCCCTACTCCCCCTAAACTCCCTACTCCCCCCTAAACCCCCTACTCCCCCTAAACCCCCTACTCCCCCTAAACCAAATACACCCCTTACTCCCCCTACTCCTACACCCCCTACAACCTCTTCCCCCTAAACCCCCTACTCCGCCTACTCTCCGTACTCCCCCTACAACCCCTACTCTGCCTATTCTCCGTACTCCCCCTACAACCCTACTCCGCCTACTCTCCTTACGCCCCCTACACCCCCTACTCAACCTACTCCCTCTACTCTGCCTACTCCCCCTACTTCGCCTACTCCCCCCTACACCCCATACTCTGCCTTCACCCCCTACTCCCCCCACTCCCCCCTACACCCCGTACTCACCCTACAACCCCTACTCCGCCTACTCCCCCTACTCCCCACTTCTCCGCCTACACCCCTTACTCCCCCTACTCCCCCCCACACCCCATACTCCACCCACACCCCCTACTCCACCCACACCCCCTACACCCCCTACTCTGCCTACACTCCCTACTCCACCCACAGCCCCTACTCTGCCCACACCCCTTACTCCTACAGCACCTACTCCGCCTACACTGCCTACTCCGCCTACAGCCCCTACTCTGCTCATACCCCCTACTCCTACACCCCCTACACCGCCTACACCCCCAACTCCGCCTACACCTCCTATTCCACCTACACCCCCTACTCCACCCACTCACCCTATACCACCTACTCCGCCTTCACCCCCTACTCCGCCTACACCCCCTACACCCCCTACTCCACCTACTCCCCCCCTACAAACCCTACTCCGTCTACTCTCCCCTACACCCCCTACTCCCATTTCGCCTACTCCTACTCCCCCTACACCCGTTACTCCCTACTCCTACACCCCCTACTCCACCTACTCTCCCTACACACCCTACTCCCCCCCTACTCTGCCTACTATCCCTGCTCCCCCTACTCCCTACACACCCCCTACATCCGTTACTCCCCCTTCTCCCCTACTCCGCCTACTCCTATACCCCCTACTCCGCCTATCTCCCCTACTCCACCTACACCCCCTACTCTCCCTACATCCCCTACACCCCATATTCACCCTACACCCCATACTCACCCTACACCCCCTACTCTGCCTAGTCTCCATACTCCTCCTACACCCCCTACTGCGCCTACTCCTCTTACACCCCCTTCTCTGCCTACACCCCTTACTCCCTACTCCGCCTACTCCCCCTTCTCTGCCTACACCCCTTACTCCCTACTCCGCCTACTCCCCCTATACCCCCTACTCCACCCCACACCCCCTACTGCGCCTACACTACCTACACCCCCCTACTCCACCTACACTCCCTACTCTGCCTACACCCCCTACTCTGCCTTCACCCCCTACTCCGCCTACACCCCCTACTCCGCCTACTCTACCTACACCCCCTACTCCCATTTCGCCTACTCCTACTCCCCCTACACCCACTACTCCCTACTCCTACACCCCCTACACCCCCCAACTCCGCCTACTCTCCCTACACTCCTACTCCGCCTACTCTCCCTACACCCCCTACTCCCCCTGCTCCCTACTCCCTCCACACCCCCTACATCCGCTACTCCGCCTTCTCCCCCTACTCCGCCTACACCCCCTCCTCCTATACCCCCAATACTCCCTCTCCGCCTACACCCCTACTCCGCCTACACCCCCTACTCCGCCTACTCCCCCTACATCCCCGTACTCCACCTACTCCCCCCACTCCCTCTACTCCGCTTACACCCCCTACTCCCCCTACACCCCCTACTCCGCCTACTCCCCCCTACTCTGCCTACTCCCCCTACAACCCCTACTCCGCCTAACCCCTACTCCCCCTACACCCCCTACTACTCCTATCACCCCTACTCCACCTACACCCCCTACTCCGCCTATACCCCCTACTCTGCCCACACCCCTACTCCTACACCCCCTACACCCCCTACTCCGCCTACACCCCCTACTCCGCCTACACCCCCTACTCCACCTACACCCCTTACTCCCACACCCCCTTCTCCGCCTACTCCCCCTACTACCCCTACTCCGCCTACACCCCCTACTCTGCCTACTCCCCCTTACACCCCCTACTCCGCCTACACCCCTTACTCCCCACACCCCCTTCTCCGCCTACTCCCCCTACTACCCCCTACTCCGCCTACACCCCCTACTCTGCCTACTCCCCCTACACCCCCTACTCCGCCTACACCCCTTACTCCTACTCCCCCTACTCCGCCTACTCCCCCTACACCCCTACTCCCCCTGCACCCCCTACTCCCCTTACTCCGCCTGCTCCCCTACTCCTACACCCCCTACTCCCCCTAATCCGCTTAATCCCCCTACTCCGCCTACTCCCCCCTACTCCGCCTACACCCCCTACTCCCCCTACTCGCCTACTCCCCCTACTCCCCCTACTCGCCTACTCCCCCCTACTCGCCTACACCCCCTACTCCGCCTACTCCCCCCTACTCCGCCTACACCCCCTACTCTGCCTACACCCCCTACACCCCTTCTACTCTCCTCTGCCTACACCCCCTACACCCCCTACTCTGTCTACACCCCCTACACCCCTTCTACTCTCCTCTTGGCAACTCTCCAATCTTCCAGAAAACTTGAGTAGTCTTTTTCCTGTAACCCGGGAAGTTACAGCATGTCGAGGGCTTGGCCCTGTCCTCCCTACTCAAGCCTAAGAGAAAAGGCTGAATTTAAATATTCAGCCTTTAAGTCGTGGAGGCATCAAAGGTACCTTAGGTACAAAGCCAAGCGAAAAAGGATTTTCCACTGCCACAGCGCCTTCCTAGGTTTTCCCCCGTAATGTGTAACTCTGCCTCCTGTCCCCAACCTCCTAGCCCTCTTCATGGTAGTTAAAAAATTTCTCCTTGGGCTTCTCAGACGAGTACAGAGTGCGCCTTACAAAGAGTAGGCTCCAAACTCTCTGTAAAATGGCCCAACTTTAAAACTGGATGGCCCCCCGCAGGGTCTCTGGGCCCCGAGACTGTTCAGGCTGTGTAGGGGGTCATTGCTGGAACACCCGGACACCCTGATCAACTTCCCTACATTGATCAGTGGCTGGCCTTACTTCAGAACCCTCCCCCTTGGCTACAACCCGGTGCCGCCCATCATCTTGCATCCAAGGTCCTTGTAAGCTGGACTTCTCCTTTGTCCAGACCTTTGGCTCACTCCGTCCTGTTCTGCCTCCTTCAAAGCAAAAAAAAAAAAAAAAGCCCCTTCTTCCCTTGCCTCTGCCTTGCACTCTACCTGCTCCCCTGGAATCCCCTTCCGTCTCCTTGTCCTCATCTCCTGTGGTCCCTCCGCCACTGCCACACCCTAAACGGCCCTCTCCTGCGGCCCCTTCGCCTACTGCCTCTCGCTGCGGCCAGCCAGAGAAGGCTGTTCCACTGTTTCCCTTAAGGCAGGCACTGCCCCGGCCGGGTAGTAACCGCTTTGCCCCGTTTTCAGTCTATGTTCCCTTTTCTACTTCTGACCTGTACACCTGGAAGACTCAAAACCCATCCTTTTCTGAAAAACCCCAGGTCCTGACTGCACTGGGTGGTCTGTTCTTGAAACTCACTGACCCATCTAAAATAATTGTCAGCAGCTTCTTCTAACCCTCTTTACATCTTAAAAAAAAAAAACAAACTGGATTCCTAGAGAGGCTAAAAAGTCTTTCCTTGCTTCAGCTGGTAAACTGGAGGGAGCAGCCCAGGACCTCCTAGAGGAGGTTCATTCTCTTCTCCCAACCTGACTGAAACCCAAACACCTGGGGGCGGGGAGGGAGGGGAGCTTTGAACAATTTCCACCTGTATCTCCTTGTGGGTATTAAGGGAGCCGCCCAGAAGCCCGTACATCTGTCCAAGACACCTGAAGTTGTCCAAGACACCTGAAGTTGTCCAGGGCCCAATAAGTCACTGGGAACGTTTCTGGAATACCTCCAGGGGGCTTATCAAACTTACACCCCGTTTAATCCAGCAGCTCCCAAAAATAGCCATGCTATTTATTTGGCATTTGTAGCCCAGGCAGCCCCTAAAATTTGGAGAAAGTTACAGAAACTTGAGAAATTTGTTAAATGACTATTTCCCAACTCCTGAAAACAGCTCAAAGGGTTTTTAACAATCAAAACAATAAAAACAAAACTAGGCTGCTCTGGCAGCTAAAAAGGAAGCTAACAGGGCATCAAAAGGCAGGCAAAAATCATAGTTGCTGCCATCCAGGAAACTAAACAATCCTATACAAAAAGCTATACTGGGGAAAGGCTCAAGGCAAAAAGCTCAGGAATCCCGTGGGAGGGAAAAAACAAACAAACACACCCCTGCAACAAAATCAATGTGCATATTGTAAAAAAACACTGAAAAACTAAATGCCCAGAAAGGCCACAGAAAAATGTTCTCACTCTCCCAAAAACAAGGAATTAAAAAAAAAAACTAACAGAGCCGGGAGCTCCCTTCCCTCAGCCCCCAGGAGCCCATGGTTACTGCCACTGTGCAGGGCCAGCCTGTACGATTCTGAGTGGACACCAGGGTGGAGCACTCTGTACTGCAAGCACCTTGGATAACATCTCCAACAAAAAGGTTGCCGTGCAAGGTGCCACAGGAACCATCCAGAAATATCCTGTCACCCACACACAGAAGTGAATTGGGGTCAAAAAAGAGTAACCCATTCATTTCTTGTAATGCCAGAGTGCCCTTACCCCCTCTTCAAACGGGACCTACTCCATAAGCTACCAGCATCCATCGCTTTTTCGGCAAATCAAGTCCATCTCATGCTGGGGGCCACAACGCCCCCTTACTGCACAGCTCCTACTAACTACCCCCCTTGTCAGAGAATTATCTCTCAACTCCATCCTCACAACCACTAAAAAGTAAAACTAGCCATCTCCTACAAATTCTGCAAACTCTCTTCCCCGAGTCTGGGCAGACTCAAACCCCCAGGGCTGGCAAAACATCACCCGCCAGTAGTTGTAAAACTCCTGGCCACTGCTCTACCTGTCCAAGTAAAACAATATCCTGCAAGTCAGTGGGCTCGAGAGGAAATCAATCTCCACATTCAACGGCTATTGCAGGCCAATATACTCACACCTTGCCAGTCCGCCTGGATACCCCATTTTTGCCAGTCTAAAAGCCCGGAACAAGTAACTACCGGCCTGCATACAACCTGCGGGAAGTCAACAAGCAGACAGTCACGGTACAGCTGACTCTTCTCAGCTTGCTCCCACCAGAACATGCAGTATACACTGTCTTAAACTTTAAAAATGCCTTTTTTTTTTTTTTTTTAACAGAGTCTCGCTCTGTCGCCCAGGCTGGAGTGCCGCGGCACGATCTTGGCTCACTGCAACCTCCGCCTCCCGGGTTCAAGCAATTCTCTGCCTCAGTCTCCCAAGTAGCTGGGATTACAGGCACCTGCCACCACACCTGGCTAATTTCTGTAGTTTTAGTAGAGATGGAGTTTCACCATCTTGGCCAGGCTGAGTCTTGAACTCCTGACCTGGTGATCCACCTGCCTCAGCCTCCCAAAGTGCTGAGATTACAGGCGTGAGCCACCGTGCCTGGCTTAAAAAATGCTTTCTTTGCTAGTCCTCTGGCTCCCAAAAGCCAGCCAATTTTTGCTTTTGAATGAACAAATCCCAGTTCAGGGGATACCACCCCAACTCACCTGGACACGGCTGCCTCAGGGGTTTCAAAATTCTCCCACTCTTCTTGGAAAGGCCTCCAGCAAAATCTTATACCTTTTCCAGCCAGCCACCCTCACTATACTCTACTCCAGTATGTAAACAACCTGTGATTGGCTACTAAAACTACCTGACTGCTGTCTGCAATATACCAAAAACTTACTTCAACTCCTACAGGAGCTCGGGTATCGAGTCTCGGCCAAAAAGGCCCAGCTTTGCCTCTCCAAAGTCTCCTCTGGGGGGTACAAAATAAAGGGAGAAGGGCACTCACCAGTGCTCAAAAAAAGCCCTCCTGCAAGTTCCCACTCCCACCACCAAATCCCAGGTGTTTCAGTCCAGCTGCTCTGCTTCCTAACCCAGACGTCACCATGCCCGTCCCTAACTGCCAAACACTGCTACAAATCACAGAAACTGGCCAACCTGAGCTCCAGAATGTTCCGTGGAGAAGGCGGCCGCCACTGCATTTACAAACCGTAGCAGCTTCCTTAAGCAGGAGTGGGGAAAGCCGGTGCGGCCGTCACCACCGGGACGGAATACTGTGGGCCCAAGCCTTGCCAGCCGGTACTTCTGCACAAAAGGCTGAAATAACTGCCCTCACCCCAAGCCCTCCGATGGGGTAAAGACATACGTATTGATATTTACACAAGCAGCCAATATGCTTTGCCAGTCCATGTACATGAAGCCATCTATCGAAAGCATGGGCTACTCACCTCAGCTGGAAAAACTATCAAAAAAAAAAAAAAAAAAAAAAAAAAAAAATTCTAGCCCTGCTCAAGGCTGTTGGGCTCCCCCAGCAGGTGGCTGTAATTCACTGCAAAGGGCGCCAGAAATAAAACACAGCTGTTGCCGGGAGAAACCAGACGGCAAATTCTGCAGCTCATAACGCCGCTGCTCTCCCATTTAACTTTGCTTCCAGCTGTTTCCTTCCCACAGCCTAATCTACCCAACCGCCCAACATATGCTTCCAAAAAAAAAAAAAAAAGCAAGCATGGAATCTTCAGGCCAGCAAAAACCCCAGTAAATGCTAAATCCTCCCAGACTCAAGAGTCTTCCTGCCTAAGTCTCTTGGACGGGCCCTAGCCAACCAATTTCATTCCACCACCCACTTAGGGGGAACCAAACTGGCTCAACTCTTACCAGGGCCGTTTCAAAACTCCTCACCTTCAGAACTTAGCTAATCAGGCAGCCTCCCAACCTACGGCCTGTGCACCGGTAAACACCAAACAAGAACCGAGGCCTAAGCTGGGCCACCGCTCCGGGCATGTGGTCCAGGAAAGAGCTGGAAAATAAACTTCACTAAAATAAAGCCACACCGGGCGGGATGTAAGTATCTCCTACAAATGGTAAACGCTTTCCTGGATGGACTAAGGCATTTGCCACCACAAATAAAACTGCCTCTGAGGTAGTTAAATTCTTGCTCAATAAAATCATCCCTCGACATGGGCTGCTCGTTCGCCGTAGGGTCCAATAAGGGGCCGGCTTCCACCTCGCCTGTAGCTCAGTCAGTAAGGCCTTCAGTCTACAATGCAGGCTGCACGTGCCTACCGGCCCCGGAGCTCTGGACGGGTAAAACGCATAAGCCGTACGCTAAAAAATACTCCTACGAAACGAATCTTGAAAACCGGTAAGGGTTAAACAAACCCCCTTCCTTTAGCCCTTAGAGTCAAACGCACCCCTCACAAGGAGGGGTTCTCTCCTTTTAAAATCATGTATGGAAGGGCTCCCCCTATCTTGCCTAAGCTAAGGAATAGCCATTTAGCAGAAATATCCCAAGCAAACTTGTTATAGTACCTGCAGTGCCTCCAACAGGTTCAAAACACCATCCAGCCCCCTCGTCCAGGGAGCGCACCCTAATCCAGTTCCTAACCAAACCGGGCCCTGCCACTCTGCTCCTGGTAGCCTGGTGTACGTCAAAAAGTTCCAGAAAAAGAACTCACACACCACCATGCTTACCACACCGTGGGCCCTAAAAGTGAACAGCATGCCTCCTTGAATTCATCACCCCCGCATCAAGAAGGCCAGCAAACCCCGCAAAGGAGAAACATGGGTCTCACAGCCTGGGCCAGGTCCTTTCAAACTGCGTCTAAGCCGCGTAAAGTCGACAAATGAGCTTTTCTAGCTTGTCTTCTCCACCTGTTTCCACCCGCAACGCTCATCATCTCCAGTCTTTGAACCCTGCATCCTCAATTGGTTCCTAAATTTCATACAACAGCACGTAGCGTCTGTCAGACTTTTGTATCTCAGGACCCAACATAACCCTCTTGTTATAACTGCAGAGTCAATAATGCTTTGACTCCCCAAACACCAGTGGGGAATGTAACAACCTGACTTGCGCTAGCCTAACCGACTCCATCTTAGCTTCTTCCCCCACCGTTTCTCCCCTCGAGTGCATACCTGGGCCACACTGTGCTGGGTCACGTTGTGTTTAAAACTATAAAAACATATAACCGTTGTAAACACACCTTGCTAAGGCAAGCCCCATTGCTATTGTGAACGCCCCTTGATTAATTATATGGGAAGTACGGAATGCCCTCTCGGTAACCAGCAATCACGGGGAACCACTCGTGTATCCCCTCCTCAGCTAATCAACAATCATAGGAGCCTCCTGCCTCCTAGTTACCAGGCTCCTCCCCTAATCTGCCCATTCTACTTCTGTAAAATTCCCACTTTGCCCCCTTAACCTAAGCAACATATAAAATGAAATCAACCCGCTTCCTAGGGGCCGAGAGATTTTTAAGCATAAGCCGACTCTTGGTCGCCGGCAGTAAAGAGCTCACAATCCAATTTCAGAGCGTGGCGCTTTCCAGTCCACTCATTTGGGTATAACACTACTTCCTGTGTCTATGGAGGTGACCACTCCAGGGACTTCCGTGAGTGGAATCACTCAGGATTTGTCTTACTGTGACTGGCTTATTTCACTTAGCATAATGTCCTCAAGGTTCATCCACGATGTAGTATAGGTCAGAATTCCCTTCCTTTTTAATGCTGCCTTTTTTTTTTTTTTTTTTAAGCAGGATCTCACTCTGCCACCCTGGTGGGACTGCAGTGGTGCAATCACAGCTCACTGCAGCCTCAATCTCCTGGGCTCAAGTGATCTTCCCACCTCATTTTTTTGATTTTTTTTATAGAGACAAGGTTTCACTATGTTGCCCATGCCGGTCTCGAACTCCTAGGCTCAAGCGATCCTTCCACCTCGGCCTCCCAGAGTGCTAGGATTACAGACGTGAGCCACTGCACCCGGCCTAAGGCTGTCTGCCGTTTTTATTTATTTATTTATTTTTACATGGGTTTTTGGTCAGGCGCAGTGGCTCACGCCTGTAATCCCAGCGCTTTGGGAGGTGAGGTGGGCAGATCATGAGGTCAGGAGTTCGAGACTAACCTGACCAACATGGTGAAACCCTGTCTCTACTAAAAATACAAAAAATTAGCTGGGCGTGGTGGCGGGCTCCTGTAATCCCAGCTACTAGGGAAGCTGAGGCAAGAGAATTGCTTGAATCTGGGAAGCAGATGTTGCAGTGAGCTGAGACCGCACCACTGCACTCCAACCTGGGCAACAGATGGAGACTCGCCTCAAAAAAAAAAAGAAGTTTTTATGGAAAGTAACACAGGGTACAGAAACTTCCAACAGTACGAGGCAGACACATGGTTTCCTCTTCCCCAAAGCTGTCATGCCCAGCGTCCTCCAGGAGGTACTTGGGCAGTGTTGCCTGGGTACAGCTTGTGCCCGACTGGGGCAATGTCATCATCACCTTCGCTTGCTGGGGTTCCCCCCATACCCTGTGCTGGCACCGTGTTTTCCCGGGGTGGGATGTTAGGGGGACCACCTCCCTGCTCTGTGCTGCCGTGTGAATATCCTCCCAGGGGACGTCTTCCTGTGTGTGTGTCCGGCAGAAATTCCTAGACATGGAACCTTTGAGTGTAAGGACATATGCGTCACTATTTTGATGCGTCATCTCCAAAGCACCCTGCCCTGGCATCGCCGGACTGCCGGTGTGCCCGGCCTCCCCCTGCACGGCTTTCCGCTCTGCTCACACCGAAGATGGTGGAGGGGTGGCCCTGGCATGGGTTTCCCCCGTGTGCTGAGGGTGTCCTCAGCCACCTCTTTCCCCAAGTCATTGATGTGAAGCTTATTTTGTCATCAGAGGCCGTTGGAAACTGCCCAGAAATGGGAGCGAGGCCTCTGAGACCCTGCCACGGCTGGGACTGTCTCCCCGGCTTCGGTGTCCCCCTCCTGGAGCTGGGCGCTGACTCTGTCCAGGACTCTGCTCAGTCACTTCCTGACTGGTCCCTGAGTGCTCAAGTGTGTGATGAGATTAGGGCTCCCCGAGGCAGGAAATGGCCACACTGGACCCTTCCCTCCCCATTCCTAGTTCATTTTATCTTCCCCAACCCTCATGGCCCCCCCACTAGGTCCTCCTGCTCCCAGACCCCCGCCCCAGCCCCTGTCCCCTACCCCCTGTAGCCCAGCCCAGAGTACACTGGGACCAGAATCCCCAATACCGGGCTCCTCCAGGGCACGATAGGTCGAGGCCTTTCTGAGGTAGGGAGGGACAACATTGAGGGGCCACGTGCAGGAGAGAGAAGGGGTACTCACCCCCGAGCCTCAGTTTCTTCATCTGCACGGTAGCCCCCATCTGATGGTGCCCAGGAGCGGGAGTGTGCTGGGGCTAGAGGAGGAAGGCCCCCCCCAAGAGTCTGGCTCTGCCCCCCGCTGCAGCCTGGCCACCTCACTCAAGGTCTGCTGTCACTGCACCTGGGGCCCCAGGCTGTGGTGGGCCAGGACAGGAGTAGAGGGGCTTCAAGAACCAAGGATGGGGCTGGGAGCAGTGGCTGACACCTGTAATTCCAACACTTTGGGAGGCCAAGGCAGGAGGATCTCCTGAGGTCAGGAGTTGAAGACCAGCCTGGCCAACATGGTGAAACCCCATCTCTACTAAAAATACAAAAATCAGCCAGGGGTGGTAGCACATGCCTGTAGTCCCAGCTACTCGGGAGGCTGAGGCAGGAGAATGGCTTGAACCTGGGAGGTGGAGGTTGCAGTGAGCCGAGATTGTACTGCTGCACTCCAGCCTGGGTGACAGAGCAAGACTTGTCAAAAAAGAAAAACGAACTAAGAATGGAGCTGGGCACACCCACGCCTGTCATAGCAGCACTTTGGGAGGCCGAGGTGGGCAGATCACCTGAGGTCATGAGTTCAAGACTAGCCTGGCCAACATGGCAAAACTCCGTCTCTAATAAAAATACAAAAATTAGCTGGGTGTGGTGGCAGCTCCTGTAGTCCCAGCTACTTTGGAGGCTGAGGCAGGAGAATTGCTTGAACCCGGGAGGCAGAGGTTGCAGTGAGCCGAGATCCTGCCACTGCACTCCATCCTGGTGAGAGTGAGATTCATCAAAAAATAAATAAATAAATAAAATAAAACCAAGGATGGGCGTCTCCCAGAGGGCAATAGCAGCAAGGGTCCCCTCGGCACCCCCAGAGGACAAGCTCAGCGTCAGGGACTCTGGCTGAACCTCGAGAGCCCCTCAGCCATCCTTAGCTGAACCCATATGTGCAAGGCACCCCTGTATGTGTGCCTCACTTTGTTCTCGCCCGGGGGACACATGAGCAGCTGTGGGGGAGACAGCAATGCTGGGGGCAGCACTTGCCAAGGACCAAGGGGACTTCGAGGGGTGTGGCTCACCTGCTCTGACCTCTGATCTCTGACCCAGGGAAGCAGGGCTCTTCTTATCCTACTCACCAGAGACAGGAAGTGAGGGGGGGGTGACTTCAGGAAGGGCCCAGAGCCTCTGATGGGCGTGGGGATTGGGGTGAGGACAGGGCTGTCACGAAAACAGCGGCTGCAGATGTGAGCGGCTGGTAGGAAGTGGCCACTCAGGCTGCAGATGCTTCCTGCGCTGGTCAGGAGCTGGGGGTGCTGGCTGCAGCTGGGAGCCCCTCTGCATCTCACTGGTCTGGCACCTGGGTCCCCGGGAGGCACCACAGTTGGACACAGCAACCCGGGGCAGCCTACTCTCCGTAGTCTACATTCCGGTCCTCCCACAGGCTGGCTGGCGAGCGGCCCTGGTGGGTCTGCGGGGGCAGGGGCTGTGCCTTCCCAGTTTATCTCCCCCGGCACGATCCGCTCATCCGCCCAGGATTCCAGAAGCCGGGGCTTGGTGTCTGGTGAGGCAGGAAGCCCGAGGCCACAGCCCAGGGCAGTGGAGCCCAGTTATGTGCAGGTGCCTGCTCCTGTGGCCCCTGGTGCTGGGGTTCAGCCTGTTGGGCGGTGCCCAGCACCCCCAGCGTCTATGATGAGGGCGGGAGCACCGGAGGCGGCGATGGTGAGTGGTCCTGGCTTCAGGGTGCAGAGACGGGGTTACATCAGGGATGAAGCCGAGGCCCGGAGCTGGGAAGGGGAGGCTGGGAAGTTGGGGCTTCAGCCTGGTCCACTCTCTACCGTGTCCCTGACCCCATAGGGCTGGGCTATTCCCTTGAATGTCACGTCCAGCTGTATCCCATCAGGGCAGACCCCAGGCTCTTAGCACCTCCCCTCCCCCCGCCTGTTGTCACCCACTGAGGTAGGGGCTGACCGACGTCCCCTCTCTTCCCCAGACAGCACGCCCTCAATCGTGCCCGGCCCCCGAGGCTACCCAGGCCAAGTCTGTGCCAATGACAGTGACACCCTGGAGCTCCCGGACAGCTCGCGGGCACTGCTTCTGGGCTGGGTGCCCACCAAGCTGGTGCCTGTCCTCTATGGGCTGGTCCTGGCAGTGGGGCTGCCGGCCAACGGGCTGGCGCTGTGGGTGCTGGCCACGCGGGTACCACGGCTGCCCTCCACCGTGCTCCTGATGAACCTGGCAGCCGCCGACCTCCTGCTGGCCCTGGTGCTGCCCCCAAGGGTCATCTACCACCTGCGTGGCCAGCGCTGGCCCTTGGGGGAGCACCGCCTGCCGCCTGGCCACGGCCTCGCTCTATGGCCACATGTATGGCTCGGTGCTGCTGCTGGCCGCCGTCAGCCTGGACCGCTACCTGGCCCTGGTGCACCCGCTGCGGGCCCGCACCCTGCGTGGCCGGCGCCTGGCCCTGGGACTCTGCGTGGCCGCCTGGCTCATGGCGGCTGCCCTGGCACTGCCCCTGGCACTGCAGCGGCAGACCTTCCGACTGGCACACTCCGATCGCATGCTCTGCCATGACGCGCTGCCCCTGGACGCCCAGGCCTCCCACTGGCAACCGGCCTTCACCTGCCTGGCGCTGCTGGGCTGTTCCTGCCGCTGCTGGCCATGCTGCTGTGTTATGGGGCCACCCTGCACACGCTGGCAGCCGGCGGCAGGCGCTACGGCCATGCGCTGAGGCTGACCGCGCTGGTGCTGGCGTCCGCCGTGGCCTTCTTCGTGCCCAGCAACCTGCTGCTGCTGCTACATTACTCGGACCCGAGCCCGGGCGCCTGGGGCAACCTCTACGGCGCCTATGTGCCTAGCCTGGCGCTGAGCACCCTCAACAGCTGCGTGGACCCCTTTATCTACTACTACGTGTCAGCTGATTTCAGGGACAAGGTGCGGGCGGGGCTCTTCCGACGGCCGCCGGGGGGACACCGTGGCCTCCAAGGCCTCCGGAGAGGGGGGCAGCCAGGTCATGGGTACCCACTCCTCTTCGCTCCAGTGAGGCAAAGTGGGGAGGGCGGTACTGGGTTCAACAGGGTCCCTTCCCCCCACTTCACGGCCTTCCCAGAACCTCAGAATGTGACCTTATTTGGAAATAGGGTCATTATAACCGTCACTGGTGGTGGTCACTTTGGAGAAGGGTGGGCCTTACATCCAGTGTGGGTGGTGCCCTCATAAGATAAGGAGAGGCCAGGCCTGGTGGCTCACGCCTGTAATCCCAGCACTTTGGGAGGCCAAGGCGGGCGGATCACCTGAGGTCAGGAGTTCAACACCAGCCTGAGCAACATGGTGAAATCCTATCTCTACCAAAACACAAAAATTAGCCGAGTGTGGTGGTGGGTGCCTGTAATCCCAGCTACTCAGGAGGCTGAGGCAGGAGGATTGCTTGAACCTGGGAGGCAGAGGTTGCAGTGAGCCAAGACTGCACCACTGGACTCCAGCCTGGGTGACAGAGTGAGACTCTGTCTCTAATTAACTAATTAAGGTAAATTTTAAAAAGAGAAGGAGAGATGGCCAGGTGCAGTGGCTCACACCTGTAATCTCAGCACTATGAGAGGCCGAGACGGAGGAATTGCTTGAGGCCAGGAGTTTGGGACCAGCCTGGGCAACATAAGGAGATCCCATCTCTACAAAAAAAAAATTTTTTTTTTTAATGAACCAGGCATTATGTATGGTACACACCTGTAGTCCCAGCTACTCAAGAGGCAGAGGCGGGAGGATCACCTGAGCCCAGGGGGTTGTGGCTGCAGTGAGCTATGATTGCACCACTGCGCTCAAGCCTGGGCAACAGAGCAAGACCTTGTCTCAAACATAAAATTAAGAAAAAGGAGAGACAGCCAGGTATGTGGCTCATGCCTGTAATCCCAGCACTTTCGGAGGCTGAGGCAGGCAGATCACCTGAGACCAGGAGTTCAAGACTAGCCTGGCCAACATCGTGAAACCCTGCCTCTATTAAAAATACAAAAATTAGCCGGGCGTGGTGGTGGGCTCCTGTAGTCCCAGCTACTCGGGAGTCTGAGGGAGGAGAATCACTTGAACCTGGGAGGCAGAGGTTGCAGTGAGCTGAGATTGTGCCACTGCACTCCAGCCTGGGCGACAGAGTGACTCTGTCCCAATTAAAAAAAAAAAAAAGTACACAGAGACAGACAGAGAAGAAAGCCGTGTGGGGAGAGGCAGAGATGGGAGTGGAACGGACAAGCACAAACTAAAGGACGCAAAGATGCCAAGCGCAGCGGGCAGCCACCAGCCGCCAGGAGACAGGCCTGGGACGGGCTCTCCCTCACAGCCTCCGGAGGGCACCGGCCCTGCCACCACCTTGACCTTGGACTTCTGGCCTGCAGAACTGTGGGACAGTAAACTCCCCGTTGTTTATAGCTGCCGGGATCGGGGTGCTTTGTCAGGGCAGTCTAAGAATCTAAAACAGGATCAAATGCCCCTTCCTGGGCCCTGCAAGGCTCTCCAGCTTGGCTATCTGGGCTAGGTGCAGTCCACGACGCCTTGGTGTCCCAAATGGGACTGGGGCTGGGGCTGCCTTCCCCGGAGACTCACTGCAAGTTCCTGCCTAGGAGGCTGGGGCACTCCATCCCAGTACCCAATGCTGTGGGTAACCCCCATATGGCACCGAGGAAGGAGGGCTAAGCAGTATCCTGGCACAATTAAGACCTGAAGAATATCTCAGTTTACAGTATTACTACTCAGTTATTTCCTTTTATATAATTCTTTATATAATCATATTAGTTTATAGAATTACGGCTTCAAGATCATCTCAGTTTATAGTGTTACTACTCAGTTATTTCCCTTCATATAATCCTCTATATAATCATATATTAGTTCACAGAATGAGTGCCTAAAGAATATCTCACCGCTTCTCGCCACTAGTTATTTCCATATATATATATATATATATATATATATATATATATATCTTAGTTCATAATCAGAGGAATGTCTAGAGCAGACACGGTACAGAGCATGAATTAAAGAATAAGCAGCTTATAGTCAGAGGAATGCCTAGAGCAGACACGGTGCAGAGCATGATTTAAGGGAAAAACAGTTATACCAGGACAAGAATCCATGGCCCTGGCGGCAGCTTTCAGGATCATAAAGATACCCGCTGTATGGCAGGCTTGGGGCGAGAGCCACTCCTCCTGATAAAGGAGTTGTAGGACCTGGCTCCAGTTCTTGTGGAAGGCTGCCCTCAGAACGGCAATTGCACCTTAGTGACTGAACTTTATCAGCTCTGGTCACTGTGCTGCTGAAAGCATCCTCCTATAGAACTCACTGGCAAGCTGCCAGCAGGTGGCGGTAACCCTGACAGTGCTGTCACTGCTGTGGGACTTAAAGCATCCTCCTATAAATCTTCTTAGAATTAGCTTGCCCATAGATAGAGGTATCGCACACTGCACCCTCTTCACTGTGCACGGCCCACCTCCCATGCCTCGGTGACCTAATGGGAGTGGACCCCTTGTTTTATTGCTCATGACCCTATCACTATCTTTAAAGATGACTTCACTCACTGCCCTGCCCCCTAACCTATACACAATAAATACTGACGCTTCTAGACATTCGGGGCCTCGCCTGACTCTGCTTATAGGTGGTGTGCTCCCCTGAGCCCAGCTGCGTTTTCCTTGTACTTCTGTGTCCTGTCTCTTTCTCAGACCCTTATGCACCCCAGCACAGCAAAGGGACACCCCACGACCCTGTGGGGCCCTCAGCCCTACAGGGCCCCACCAGGCTCAGAGCCTGGTTGGCCATTCTCATGCTCACCAGCTTCTGGCTTTGGGATGTCTCTAGAGCAACCAGAGTAGCACCCCCAACTCTGCTCCCCGAAACCCATCACTAGCATGATCCAGCCGCCTGCTGTCCCCTGGCTGCTGGGGACCCTCACCTTCCCACCTCTCACTGCTGCAGCCCTACAAACACCCCCCCTGCCCCAGATGTCTGCAGCCGGCTGTAAGCCTTGGACGGGATGGGCATAGTGCCTGTGGAGGACACAGCAGGTGTGCGGGGAAGGGGGAGAAGCCTCAGCCCTGGTGCATGTGTGTGCACACGCACACACACACACACACAGACACCGCTGTTCACACTAGGGAGAGGCACGGGGCAGCTTCAGAGGCCGCTGGGGCATGAACTGCGGGGGCAAGGCAGAGGGTGGGGGACCACTGTTGGCCTCCCCATTGGACTTATGTCTGGCAGCCCTGGGCTGGGGGTGTCAGGGGCCCGGGAGACACACACACACACACACACACACACACACACACACACACAGTTCATGTGCAACCCAGAACGTGTAAATAAGATCAGTGATGTGTGTTCGTGTCAATATCCTGGTGTGATCATTTACTAGTTTCCCAAGATGTTAACCACAGGTGGGAGTGTGAGTATGAAGGGTCCCCCAGGACCAAACTGTGGTCCTACAACTGCAAGTGGTTGTAGGATTCTCTCGGGGGTGCAGGCATTGGACATCCACAAACCCTCCTCCCCACCACTCCCACCACTCTGTAAAGCTGGCCTGTAGATGAAGACATGGGGGCTCAGGAGCCCCGGCCTGTGGACCCCCACCACCCAGCCACTACATCTCCAAGGCGCCGGGGTCTGCACCTGTCTGTGGACTGGTCTGGAGCCCTGGGGGCTGCCCTCTGGGTTCCCCGATGCCTGCAGGAGGCTGGGGTCCTGCCGTGACCCTGGAGATGAGGTTTTATCTTACAACATCCTCTACAGCGAGTGGGCACCAGGCCTCAGGCTGCGGAAGGAGCCACAGGTCCTGTCCTTTGTAGGGTGACAGGGGCCAGGACAGCCTCAGACCTTGGCCTCTCAGGCAGCGAGCGGCGTCCGTGCTGGCGGAGATCAGGGCTGAGAAGTGTTGGCTGAAATAAGTACCACCCCGGAGAAGATGGGCAAAAATGCAGATACAGGCGGGTGCTGGGGGTCACAAAAGGGAATCAAAGCCTGCTGGTGCTGGTGCTGGCAGCTGGCAGGGCCCCCCCAAGGCAGGCAGGTCCCAGGCCTGGGGGCCTCAGGAGTGGGCTGGTCATCTGCGCACAGGGACATCAGGAACTCACGGTGGGGAAGCACCATGGTCACCCAGCCCAGGTAGCCGGAAGCTGAAAGTGCATTTGTTGGGAGCCATCTGCTTCCCCCACAGGGCCTTGTGCTGTGAGCCTGAGGTCCCCTGGGGTGAAGGTAGAGGGTTCGAAAGCTGGGACAGTCTTAGGACAATTCGGGGTGGTGGGTGCCCCAAAGGGAGGTGGGGGTTGGTGTTTCAGAGAAAGGCAATGTGTTCCGTTTTGAAGTTACACAAAGGGCGGATGTTGTTTGCTCATCTGGTCCACGTTGTGTTTGCTCAGAAAGAGGCTTCTTGGCCCCCACGAGTGCTTTCTGGGAATGTTTCTTCCCCCGGGAACAGAATGCCAGGCTGTGGGAGCCACCGTGGCCCCAGGAAAATGATGCCCAGCTCCAAGGCTGGGGGTTGGGGCGCTTGGAGTTCCAGCCGTAGCTAGGAAGCTGGGGGGCTCCCAAGGGACCTCCAGCTGTCTTCCCCCACCCTCCGCACCACGCCGG
Organism: Ateles fusciceps; assembly: GCA_036589455.1. Taxonomy (NCBI): domain Eukaryota; kingdom Metazoa; phylum Chordata; class Mammalia; order Primates; family Atelidae; genus Ateles; species Ateles fusciceps. The sequence continues at coordinate 11,877,097 of JAZHEH010001828.1, read as the reverse complement.
TGACTGCTGAGCCCACATCTGGGTCCCAAGAGTCCCATCCTAGAGATGGGCAGTTTTCTTGCCATTCTGTTCGTTTGGTTTATTTACAGGCAGGTGTCACCTGGGCTGAGGTCTGCCCAGCCACCAGGCAGAGTCACAGGCTGATAGGGACAGGATGCAGCTGGATGGTGTCATCCTTCTCTGAGCGGGGCTGCCGTTAGGAAGAGAAGCCGCTCTGACTGGCCAGGACAGAAGAAGAAAGATTCCTATGGGGCCGCTAGGCCTTCAGGGTGGGATCCCACACCCCTTTCCTGAACCCACCTCCACGGGGCTCAAGCCAGCTGCCACCTCCTCATTTAGATGGCAGAACCCCACCTGGGAGAGGGACCCACGGCCCAGGCCTGGCACTGCACAACTCTGCCTCCTCTCCCCTTCCAATGGACCACAGTGACGGGCTCTGGGTGTCCACTTCCGGCAAGGGGGGAGGAGCTTGTGTCAGACCACCAATCAAATTGAAGAGCTACCCACAGAACACTATCCAGCAATACAAAACAGACTCCAGGCCAGGCACAGCGGCTCACACCTATAATCCCAGAGCTTTGGGAGGCTGAGATGGGAGGATTGCTTGAGCCCAGGAGTTTGAGGCTGCAGTGCACAATGATCACGTCTAAAACAGCCACGGCATTCCAGCTTGGGCAACATACAGAGACCCCATCTCTACAACACACACACACACACACACACTAGCTGGGCATGGTGGTGTGTACCTGTGGTCCCAGCTACTCAGGAGGCTTAGGCAAAAGAATGGCTTGAGCCCAGCAGGTCAAGGTTGAGTGAGCCATGACTGCCACTACACTCCAGCCTGGGCAATACAGTGAGATCTCATTTCAAAAATAAAAAGAATACTCTGGGCGTGGTGGCTCACGCCTGTAATCCTAGCACTTCATGAGGCTGAAGCAGGTGGATCACCTGGAGTCAGGAGTTCGAAACCAGCCTGGCCAACATGGTGAAACCTCATCTCTACTAAAAATACAAAAACTAGCCAGGTGTGGTGGCCAGCCCCTGTAATCCCAGCTACTCGGGAGGCTGAAGCAGGAGAATCACTAGAACCTGGGAGGTGTGATTGAGCCAGATTGAGCCACTGCACTTCAGCCTGAGCAACAGAGGAAGACTCTATCTCAAAAAAAAATAAAGACCAGGCGCGGTGGCTCATGCCTGTAATCCCAGCACTTTGGGAGGCTGAGGTAGGCGGATCACAAGGTCAGGAGTTCGGGACCAGCCTGGCCAACATGGTGAAACCCTGTCTCTACTAAAAATACAAAAATTAGCTGGGTGTGGTGGCAAGTGCCTGTAGTCCCAGCTACTAGGAGGCAGAGGCAGGAGAATCACTTGAACCCAGGAGGTGGAGGTTGTAGTGAGCCGAGATTGCGCCACTGCACTCCAGCCTGGGTGACAGAGTGAGACTCCACCTCAAAAAATAAATACAAGAATAATAATAAAAAATTATGGATATATGAAACACCACAGGTGAATGCAAGAGAATCATGCTCCAAAGGTTATCTGCTCTCTGATTCCATTTATCTGGTATTCTCCAAATGACAAAATTATAGGCAGGGAGTGGGGACAATGGCTTAGTGGTTGCAGGTGTTGAGGGGAGAGAGAGGTGAGGTTATGGAAGAGCAGCAGGAGGGATTCTGTGCAAATGGGCCGTTTGTTAACTATGGTTGAGATTACACAAATCTGCCCATGAGAAAACCACATGCTGCTACCTACAGGCTGAGCCTCCCTAGTCCAAAAATCCTAAACCCGAAATGCTCCACAATCCAAATCTTTTTGAGCACTGACTTGATGTGCTTAAAGGCAATGCTCATTAGAGCATTTCAGATTTTAGATTAGGGATTCGGAACCCTAGGTAGCTATTTAATGCAAGCATTCTGAAATCTGAAAACATCTGAAATCCGAAACACTTCTAGTACCAAGCATTTCGGATAAGGGATCCTTGACTCATCTGTATAGACACACACACACACACACACACACACACCGCACGCACACACACACACACACACAGCTGTTCACTGGTGGGTGCTGGGTGGGCCAGGGTGGAGGGAGGATGAATGCCCACTTTGTCCCCAGGAACTCTGAGCCTCTGACCCTCAGTCACTCCCCACTGCCTGCAGGGGCCCAGGCAGGTGGTCTGGAGGGGGAAGTGGGAGACATTGGTCCTACGTCTCTGATCTCTGGGGTGGGCCCAGCTCTCACCTGTCCTCCCGCCTCCCCTTCGGGCTCAGGGTCTGGGTCCACCACCTCAAAGCCAGCTCCGCTTAGCCTCACGTCCTGCTGCGGACGCCCCGGGGCCACAGAAGCCAGGTCATCACCGTTGGTGGAGGACACCGAGGCCAGCAACGGCTGCTCTGGAAGGAAGGGGGACTAGGTCGGGAGGGCATGGCAAGGAGGGGACCCAAGGGCCGAGGGGGAGGAGATCCGTGGCCCAGAGGAGCAGCAATGGATACCCGAAGCTAAGCGGGGGCGGGGGTCCTCACCGAGGGTGCAGCGGCTGGGGGGCGAGGGCTCCAGAAGCGCGGCCTGGCGGCAGGCGGCCTCCCGCAGGTGGCAGGCGCTGGCGTAGACCACCCCGTCGGAGCCACACACTGGGTTCCCCTGAGCGCTGCAGTCGTGGTCGCAGCCGCATCGCGCGATCACCCTCCCCTCTTCAGGGGCCACTGCAGGGCCAGACTCACCGGGGGACCATCCTAGGGGACAAGGCAGGGTCGACAGGGCACGGGGGAACCCCCACCCTGCATCTTGCCCGCTCCTCCCCACAGACCCTGGGGTAGGGGAGACGTCCCTGGGTCCCGGGCCCACTTCCCCCGGAGGGGTCGGGGACGCAACAGTTAAGGGAAGGTCCTGAGCCCTGGCCTCACAGAATTTCACGCAGGTATTTGCCTAATACTTACAAAAACAGAAACAGATTTTTAAAAAGCTTGTAAGTTAAAAGCAATCAAAACTAATTCCAAGAAATCTAGAAAAAATGTTAAAGGAACCCTAAAGGATCCCCCAGCTCCACACCGCCCTTTGTTGGGGCCTCTCTGCCAACACCCTCTAGGTTGTAGCGGAGAAAGGAGGAGACAGCGCCTACTATCTGCGCCGCCCTGCAACAGCGCCTGCCCACGCTGCACCTCCCTCCGCACTGACCACACCCACCCCAAACCCGTCCCACCCACACCCCGCCCTCCTCTGACCGCACCCACCCTCAACCCCGCCCCGCTCCGTGCTGACCACATCCACCGCAACCCCGCCCTGCACTGGCCACGCCCACTCAAACACGTCCCCCTCCCGCAGATTACACCTGCCCGCAACCCCGCCCCCTCAGCACTGACCACACCCACCCAACCCCGACCCCTCCGCACTAACCACACCCACCCACCTCCCGCCCCCTCAGCACTGACCACACCCATGCCCGCTCCGCCCCCCCCCCCCCCGCAATAACCACACCCACTCCACTTGGTCCTGCCCTCATCGCACTGACCACTCTCAACCCACTGAGCCCAGTCCTCACCACAGTGACCACACCCTCACAGGCTCGGCCCTGCCCCTAGGTACGTCCCCTCTGCACTTACTTCTCCCGAAGCCACGCCCCTCCGCACTGACCACTCCCCAAACACGCCCCTCCGCGCTGACCATTTCTCCAGTCCCTCCGGACTGACCACGACCCTCCCGGACTGACCACATCCAGCCACGCCCCTCCATGACCACTCCCCAGCCACGCCTCTCCACACTGACCACTCCTCCAGCACCGCCTCCCCGCACAGGCAGAGCGCCTGCCTACCCGTGCGCAGCGTGCGCGGGACTTTACCCTGGCCCCCCCTCTGCCAAGCCCCCACGAAGCCCTCCCGGGCGCTCAGGGTTGGCAGTCAGAGTGTGGCAGGCAGTGGCGGGGGGGCGGCAGTGGCTCCGCGCTACTCACCCGGCGCCGGGCAGGGGCGCGCTCCACCTCGTTGCACGCGGGTCCGGCGCACAGCTCCTGGACGAGCGGGCTGTGCGCGCTGACGTTGTAGAAGCGAGTGGCCTCGAAGGCTGCGGGACGAGGGTGGTGGGTGACGGAGTGAAGGCGCGACGGGGCAGGGGTCGGGCCGGGGATGCGGGCTCGCGGGCCTACCGGGCTCGTAGTAGTCGTACACGGAGACTGGCAGCGCCGACGGTCCTGCCCACCACGCACTCCCGGAGCGCACGGAACCGCACACACGTCAGGCACCGGCTGGGGGATCTGTGGGGCAGCGGCGGGCGTGGGCTTGGCCGGGGCCACCAGGCCCGGCGCGCTAGCTCGTGCCCAGGCTTATTTCAGGGGTACCCAGGACGCGTGAACACAGAAGAAACTTGATCCCATTTTCTTTTTCTTTTCTTTGAGATGGGAGCCTCGCTCTGGAGCCCAGGCCGGAGTGCAGTGGCCTGATCTCGGCTCACTGCAACCTTGGCCTCCTGGGTTCAAGCAATTCTCCTGACTCAGCCTCCCAGGTAGCTGGGATTAGGGTTAGGGTTGTATTTTGATAGAGACGGGTTTTCTTTTTTTTTTTTTCTATTTTTGCTCAAGATGGGGTTTCACCATGTTGCCCAGGCTGGTCTCCAACTCCTGGCCTCAAGTGATCCGCCTGCCTCGGCCTCCCAAATTGCTGGGATTACAGGCGTGAGCCACCACGCCTGACCCCGATCCCATTTTCGATTCTTTGTGTCCTTCCATCCCACTGGGAAAATGTCTCAGGTGGCCTCCCAGACACCACTCCTTTTTGTGTGCACGCATGGCCAAGTGTGTGTGGGTGGCATTTAGCACATTCACAATACTGTGCAATCATCACTTCTGTCTAGTTCCAGAAGTTTTTCTCTCCCCCAAAGAAAACCCCATCCCCATCAGCACTCATTCCCCACTGCCCCCGCCCCTGGCAACCACGAATCTTTTCAACTCTACGGATTTGCTACAGCTTGGATCAGTGCTCCACTCCTTCTTACAGATGGGTAATATCCACTGCAGCCCCTCCCCACTTTTTCCACCAACTGCCATCAGTCCAGGGCATAGCACTATCAGCATGGCCAGCTCTGCCAGGAATTTATTCTCCCAGTATCTTTTTTTTTTTTTTAAGACAGGCTCTTGCTCTGTCACTCAGGCCGGAGTACAGTAGTGCAATCTCGGCTCACTGCAACCTCCACCTCCTGGGTTTCAAGTGATTCTCCTGCCTCAGCCTCCTGAGTAGATGAGATTACAGGTGCACACCACCATACCCAGCTAATTTTTGTATTTTTAGTAGAGATGGGGTTTCGCCGTGTTGGCCAGGCTAGCCTCGAACTCCTGACCTCAAGTGATCTGCCCGCCTTGGCCTCCCAAAGTGCTGGGATTACAGATGTGAGCCAAAGCGTCTGGCCACTTTTTTATATTTTTTGTAAAGATGGGGTTTTGCCATGTTGCCCAGGCTGGTCTTCAACCCCTAAGCTCAAGTGATCCTCCCACCTTGGCTTCCCAAAGTGCTGGGATTACAGGCATGAGCCACCATGCCCAGCCCCAACTCTTTTTTATGGTACAAGATACTCGCAGGGAGCCACACCAGGTGACCACTCCACCCTCACCAACATGCACACCAGGGAAGCCTCCTCCACCAACCCCGGCTGGTGGTACCTCATCAAAGTAGAAGAGCACTCTGCGTCCAGCCACTTCATACCTCTTCATCCCCATGTGCTTGTCAAGCAGTAGCTGCACAGGAAGTCAGAAGTCAGAGTCCTCAGACTCTCTGCTTGCCTCTCCCATCTCCTGGGGGCATTAGTCAGTGGGATGCAGGCTGGGCCCTGAGTTCTTGGACTTGCCCACAAGCCGGCATGGGCTGAGGTCTGGGTGGATCTGGCTGGGGCCAGGGGTTGCTGGTCAGTGCTCCCCAGGCCCTGTCAGCCTCTCAGCACCCAGGAGATGGCGCTCAAGGATGGGTATCCCTGCCTGGAGCACCTGCCTCCCCCTCCCAATGCACTCCCTCAATCTAGCCCCAGGCCTAGGTCAGGCCTCTTGTGGCTCAAGAAGGCGCCCGGCTCAGCCCTGCCACCTGCTGGTGTCTTGGCTGAACTGTTCAAGCTCCCCTCCCAGCCTGGGATTTTTTTTTTTGAGACGGAGTTTCGCCCTTGTTGCAAGGCTGGAGTGCTGTGGTGGCTCACTGAAACCTCCGCCTCCCAAGTTCAAGCAATTCTTTTGCCTTAGTGTCCCAAGTAGCTGTGATCACAGGCATGCACCACCATGCCCAGCTAATTTTTTGTATTTTTTTTTTTAGTCTAGATGGAGTTTCACCATGCTGGCCAGGCTGGTCTCGAACTCGTAATCCGCCCGCCTTGGCCTCCCAAAGTGCAAATATTACAGGTGTGAGCCACTGCACCCGGCCTTTTTCAGTCTTTGATTTAAAACTCACACCCACTTCAAGGCCTCCCAATTGACCACATCCTCTTCCCCTGGTACCCGTGCAGCCCTCCCATCACCCCGACCCTGACAATAGGCCTGGCTTTCCTTCCACACACTGCAGACCTCCTTTGGCCCCTGGACCCCTTAATTCTTGGTCCTCTTCCTCCCCCAGCCAGAGCTTGGCAGCACTCCCAACCCCCCATGACACCTCTTCCCTCCTGTAGAAAATGGGGATGTGGCACTTATCTCTCTTGGGGTTGTGAGGGTGACAGCTGGTCTCAGCAGTGTGTGGACTGAGAATACCCCATGGCTCCCCACCCAGGACCAAAGGACATGGAACTCTGCTGAAGCTGTAGGTGGCATTTACCATACTGACAGCAGGCCAGGCGTAGTGGCTCATGCCTGTAATCCCAACACTTTGAGAGGTGGGTGGACCACCTGAGGTCAGAAGTTCGAGACCAGCCTAACCAACATGGTTAAACCCTGTCTCTACTAAATACAAAAAGTTAGCCAGGCATGGTGGTGCATGCCTGTAATCCTAGCTACTTGGGAGGCTGAGGCGGAGCAATAGCTTGAACCCAGGAGGTAGAGGTTGCAGTGAGCTGAGATTGCGCCATTGCACTCCAGCCTGGGCGACAAGAGCAAAACTCCATCTCAAATAATAATAGTCTCAGTGGCCCCCACCTGTCGGAGATTCACCTGTTGGAGCAGTCCCCACCGCACCCCACCTACTCCTCAGTAGGCAGATGGCCCATCTTTGCCCAGAAAGGGGGGGGATAAAAGGGAGTCAGGTACGGTGGCTCATGTCTGTAACCCCAGCACTTTGTGAGGCTGAGGCAGGAGGATTGCTTGAGCCCAGGAGTTTGAGACCAGCCTGGGCAACATGGCGAAACTCCGTCTCTACCACAAATACAAAAATTAGCTGGGCATGGTGGCACATGCTTGTTGTCCTAGCTACTTGGGAGGCTGAGGTGAGAGGATTACTTGAGCCTGGGAGTCCAAGGCTGCACTGGGAGTTTGAGCCAAGATTACACCACTGCACTCTAGCCTGGGCAACAGAGCAAGACCCTATCTCAAAAAAAGAAAGAAAGGGAGAAAAAGAGCGAGAAAGTAAGTAAAAGAAAGAAAAGAAAAAGCATTTTACAAAGGGCTGGGCCGCCAGCCAGCCTGACCCTGGGTGCCCAAGCCGTGCCTACTGTTCAAAGATCCCTGGCCACCGCTGCTCACTGGCGCCACCTCACCTGCTCCAGGCTCTCGATGTCTGCTCGGAAGCCCGACAGCAGGGGCACCTCGAGGACAGCCATATTGGAAGACCCTGGGTGCAGCCACCTTCCAGCAACAGGGGAGAGAGAGCAGCTCTAGAACTCAAGCCCGGAGGTGGAATTCACCGGCCCCTCTCCCCCTGTAGTCCACACAGCTGATGTCCTAGGAAGCCTCCCCTGGGGTCTGGCCGGCGGGCCACTGGCACACACATCCTTGGCTCAGTCAGCTCCGTCAACCCATTTTACAGCAGGGACACTGAGGCCAGAAGGAAGGGCCTTGCCAAGGGCTCTAGGCTTGAGCAGGTTGACTAGATGCTGTGTTTCCTTCTGCACTTCACTCTGTGTCCCCAGCCTGGGAGGCAGCTGGCGACTCCACTCTCGACATGGCTCCATGGAGCAGCCACAGCCCAGGTGCTTCAACATTGTTTCAACGCTGCCTCCCACAGGAGACTCTGGGAAATCAATCCCCTAGCTCCAGCCTCAGTTCCTCCTTCTGTAACATGGCGGGGCAGGGAGGGAGGGTAACCGGGCTCTCTCTGGAGCCATATGCCAGGCGCTTCCCGTAGGGCACTGGGGGCAAGGATGAGGAAGCCGACATTCAGAGTGGAGCTTGCAGCTGCTGGGAGTGCACCAAGCCAGACTCTGGTCTCCACAACTTTCTGAGATGGGTACATTGACACATTTGGGCTGCAAGTCAAGGTCAGGGCAGGTACCTGGGCAGCAGCTCTGATGGGCTGCGGGTGTCATGGCAACCACTCACCCACCCACTTCTGGGCTCCCAAAGCGTTGCCACGGTGACAAGCATCCATCACCATGGCAACAAGCATCCTCTTAGGGTGAGGACCCACTGTGGCCAGGTTTCAGGCTCACTCTTGGAAACCAAGGGGTCTGGTGCTGGTGTTACTGGGCAGGGACCAGTGTCCCGGCCACACATGGCTGTCCCCATCTGGCCCACCTGCCCTGACCATACTGGAGTCTTCTGTGTTCATTCACTTTCCTTTCATTCATTTCAAAAACCATCACAGAATGCCTGGAGCCGGAAACTCCTTCTGATCCCAGGAGGCCATCCTCTCCCCTCATTGCGCCCTCCTGGGATGCCCAGGCCAGCAGGGGCAGATGGCCTTACCTGGTGCACACCTCCAGCATCACTTTGTATTCCTGGTGATGCTGATCTGCAGCTGGGTCATCATCATCAGCTGGGGGCCGGTCTCCTCGGGGACCCTCAGCCAAGGAGGTAGACATGGGGGGTGGGCGTTCCTGGGCCTCGGGCTCCTGGAGGCTTACGAGCAGTTGAAAAGCTGGCTTGGCCACTGGGTCAGGCACATTGTAGGTGACATCAATCTGGGGTGTTGGAGGATGGAGACTTAAGGACCTGGGCCCTCCACAACAGGTGCGGGGTAGGGGAGGAGAAAGGGCAGTGAGGAGGTGGGAACAGCCAGAATTATGAGGACAATGACATCCATGACAGTTTCAGAGACTACCATTATTCCTTTTAGCCTTGAACTCACTGAAGCGGGTGCAGGTATGATCATCAGACCAGTTTTGTGGATCTGGGGTGCAGAGCTGTGCTCAGCTATGTCTGAGTCTGGGGTCTCCCTCGCATCCACTGTGTTATCTAAGCTCCCATTTTAGAGATGGGAAAACTGAGGCTAGTGAGTCATCCGGGAAACTTGCCCTCTGACCACCAGCTGGAACCCCTGAAATGCACCTGCCCCAGCCCAGTCTGGGGCTAAATCCAGACCACAGCAGGGGGAATGACCTCAAGCTCTTAGGCAAACCTGCTTGAGTCACTGGGTCAGATATCCCTGGACTGAGGGTCCAGTGGATTTTCGCAGGGGTGGGGCACACCTAGAGGACCCATGACCGCCTACCTTAGGCAGTATTAGGAGGCTGCTAGCTTGCCCTGTGTTCTGGCCTGCTGCTGAGCTCAGAACCCTCTGGGGCTCCCCCGGGGTTCCACTGTGTGGATGCAGGGGATGGGACACAGGAGGACAAGCCTCATGCTCCCCAAAACCTCACCTGCATCAGGCAGCAGCCGTCCCCCTTGGCACTCACAAACAGCCCCGTGGGGAGGCTGGGATCTGGAGAGAGAAGTCACCGTGAGGCCCTGCCGACCCCTCCTCCCCACAGCCCCCAAGCCCTCACCCCAGGAACACGCACCGCCGCCGTCTGCAGAACCTTCCGGTTGGTCCTGTGCAGCTCGAAGGTTTCCTGGTAGTCCAGGTTGGTGGAGGCCAGGGAGACAGTGAGGTTGATGCCTCCAGCATAGGACAAGATGGCATATTCAGCCAAGGCCTGCAGAGCCACACAGGTGTCCTGGGGATGGAGGAGGAGACGGCCATCAGCCCTAGACCGAGATGGCCAGTGGTCCCCTGACCCCTGTCTTGGAAGCCTGGCCTGAAACAGGCACCAATAGGGCTGGAATAAAGACTGGACCCAGTGCAGACACCCATGGTACTGGGAGCCTCAGGACAGCCAGATTGGCATGTCCCCAGAGGTAGCGGCTAGGCTCCCATGGAGGATCCAGGGGGTACCTGTCCCTCACCCCAACTTCTGCCCTCTTTGGGGTTCCATAAGGTGAGAAGGGGCCAGACTGCCTGGCCAGCTCAGAGCCCAAAACAAAGACTAAAGGGACCCCACCCACCCAGCCCTGAGCCCCTCCCTCTGGCTCTGCCCGGCTCGCCTGAGTGGAGGAGAAGCCCCCAAGTGCATTTCGCTGATGGGACAGCCACTTCACCACAGGCAGGGCGGCAGCCACGTCACCCAGGAGCGTGTAGGTCAGAAGGGCATAGGCTGTCATTTCCACCTCCGCCGAGACCACTGCAATGGAAGAGGCCCACTGGAGATTTTTGCCACAGGGGGACAGGCCCAGTGCGTGGAGGCATGGCCAAGGCAGGCGCCTGGGAGCTGGGGGTGACCAGTACCTGACTGAGAGACCCTGTCCCCGAAGCTCAAGAATGTGCTCTTGTCCATGTCCCAGGAATTTGTCAGGCTCCAGTGGGTGACCCCATCTGCAAGGACAGGAGTGGTGAGGAGCCACAACCCCACCCAGTGTGCAGCCTGGCATTCTGTGGAGGGCATCCAGGCATGGGGTCTAAAGAGGTATTGTGGGACCCCAGTGGAAGGAGAGTGCCAGGGGAAGACAGCTGGGACAGGAAGGGCCTCAGGGCTACATCTCAGATCTACAAACCTACGGCAACCCCAGCCCTTTCTGTGCCCCTGGCAGACATCATGAATCAATGGCCACCCAACACTGCCCCTGGCAGACATCACTAATCAATGGCCACCCTCCCCCTTCCCCTGACACAGACATCACTAGTCAATAGCCTCCCTCCTGACCAGGTCCTGATGTAGCCCCTGATGTTCCCACTCAGCGCCCAAGCAGCCACACTCAACTTGCAAAGGCTCAATGATTCTGGCTGGGCACAGTGGCTCACGCCTGTAATCCCAGCACTTTGGGAGACCGAGGTGGGTGGACTACTTGAGGTCTGGAGTTCAAGACCAGCCTGGCCAATATGGTGAAACCCCGTCTCTACTGAAAATATAAAAATTAGCTAGGTGTGGTGGTGCACGCCTGTAATCCCAGCTACTCGGGAGGCTGAGGCAGGAGAATCGCTTGAACCTGGGAGGAGGAGGTTGCAGTGAGCCAAGACCAAGCCGCTGCACTCCACACTCTAGCCTGGGTGACAGAGTGAGACTCTGTCTCAAAAAAAAAAGAAAAAGAAAAAAAAAGCTCCAAGGATTCTGAGCTCACATGAGGTATAAAGGCTCTCAAATCCAGAGAGAAACCAGTCAACCACCACCACCTCCCACCCCGTCCCTGGATCTTTTTCAATCTTTTTTCTTTCTGAAGCAGTAAAAGCATTTCTTCAGGTGGCATCTTAATGACTTCAGCAGAGAAACCTGCCTGGGCCCCAGTGCAGCTGCTGGGGGTAGAGGTGGAGCAGGGAGGTCTGGGTGAAGTGGGAGGAGACTTAGTTTGGGGGCATTCTGAGAAAGCGGAAGCTCAGAGATTGGAGTCTCAATGGGTGATCATTTTGTAGGCGGGGAAACTGACAGTTTGAAAGGCTTCCTGGGGCTCACGCAGCAAGTGGAGGGCAGGAAGCCAGCCTCTACCCTTCCCTCTCTCCCAGGACCCCTGTCCTGGGATGATCTCCAGAAAGCCTGGCTGGAGGCGGGCGATGCATTCTCTGCTGGGGATCCCTCCCTGAGAACTCCCCTTCCCGAAGGGTTGGCATTCCAGATTTTACAGACAAGGAAAATGATGCTTGGGTGTGACTTGGACAAGCCACTTCCTCAAATAAAGTCACTAGCAGATGTGATAATGAACAAATACTATCATCAACAAAGCAATTGACAAGGGAGCAAAAGGTGTCTCATCATTTTTGTTTGTTTGTTTTGAAACAGAATCTCACTCTGTTGCCCAGGCTAGAGTGCAGTGGCATGATCTCTGCTCGCTGCAACCTCCGCCTCCCAGGTTCAAGTGATTCTCCTGACTCAGGCTACCGAGTAGGTGGGGTTACAGGCACCTGCCACCACACCCAGCTAATTTTTGTATTTTTAGTAGAGATGGGGTTTCACCATGTTGGCCAGGATGGTCTTGAACTCCCGGCCTCAAGTGATCCGCCTGAAGTGCTGGGATTACAGGCATGAGCCACCGTGCCCGGCCGACTCGTCAGTTTTGATGTATATGTTCATGAGTTATCTGCTGGGGTCCACAGTGGGCTTCTTGATGCTGTGGCCTCTGGGGCAGGCCAGGGACACCTACCTCGCATGATGGCCAGGCTACGGAGCTTGCGCAGTGCCTCAGGGGCTGCGGGGCTTCGGAGCAGGGTCAGCGCATAGGTCGTCAGGGCACAGCTATAGGGGTCCATGGCCAGGGGCGCAGCAGACTCCAGGAAGTGCCTCGCTTTGTCAATGGAGCCTCTCTCCTCCTACAGGGTGGGTGGGAAGGTGAACCCTGGGGAGGCTGCTCTGCCCCCATCCCACTCACCCCCCCACATTGGCTTCTGAGGCGTCCCTGGGGACAGCTCTGGGTGTCTCATTGCCCCTTGCTTTGCAAGCTTCTGTGGCTCTCACTGCCTACAGACCCAATTTTCAAACCCCATCTCCTTTCTTTTCTTTCTTGCTGTTTAAAAAAAAAAAAAAAATACAGACAGCGTCTCACTCTGTTGCCCAGGCTGGAGTGCAGTGACACAATCATAGCTCACTGCAGCCTTCAACTCCTGGACTCAAGTGATCCTCCCACCCTGACCTCCCCAGTAACTGGGACTACAGGTGCACACCACCACGCCCAGCTAACTTTTTATTTTTTGTAAAGATGAGGTCTCACTATGTTGCCCAGGCGGGTCTCAAACTCCTGGGCTCAGATGAGCTTCCCACCTCGGCCTCCCAAAGTGCTGGGATTACAGACGTGAGCCACTGCACCTAGCTCCCATATCCTGTCTTGTAAGCTGATGCCCCTTTTCCAAATGAGGTCTAGCCAGGATGCCTAGGTACATGGCAAATAAGCATACTGATCCTCTAGGGGAAGCAGGCAGAGTCCTGGCCACCCTATCCCAGGGTCTTTGTTAAAACAGGCTACGGCCAGGTATGGTGGCTCACGCCTGTAATCCCAGCAGTTTGGGAGGCCGAGACAGGCAGATCACTTGAGGTCAGGAGTTTGAGACCAGCCTGGCCAACATGGTGAAACCCCATCTCTACTAAAAATACAAAAATTAGCCAGGCGTGGTGGCAGGTGCCTGTAATCCCAGCTCTTCAGGACACGAGGGATAAGAATTCCTTGAATCTGGGAGGCAGAGGTTGCAGTGAGCAGAGATTGCACCACTGCACTCCAGCCTGGGTGAGAGCGAGACCCTGTCTTAAAAAAAAAAAAAAGACAGTTGGTTCCCAAGACTTCCCCCACAGCCCAGGCCCTCCCCAGCATCCAGGCCTGGTCACCTCCTTAGAGAAGCCCACAGCCCTGCTCATGTCTTCCGTAGAATGTGATCTGTTGGAAGACAGTGATCAAGTCAAGAATTTACTGATGTCTTTGGTTCAGAGAAGCTGCCCTGATAATATTATGTGGAAGACATGAGTGACCAGAAGCATTAACAAATTTAGCAATGGAGCCAAAGTGTTCTGGTGGCCACCGATAGAGGTATGGAGTTGAGTTAACTCTGTTTTCAGAACCATCATGGTCATAGAAAAATATTTCCAGAGGCCAGGCATGTTGGCTCACGCCTGTAATCCCAGCACTGTGGGAGGCTGGGGTGGGCGGATCATGAGATCAGGAGATCCAGGCCATCCTGGCCAACATGGTGAAACCTCATCTCTACTAAAACCACAAAAAATAGCTGGGTGTGGTGGTGTGTACCTGTAGTCCCAGATACTTGAGAGGCTGAGGCAGGAGAACGCTTGAACCCAGGAGACAGAGGTTGCAGTGAGCCAAGATTGCGTCCCTGCACTCTAGCCTTGTGATAGAGCGAGACTCCATCTCCAAAAAAAAAAAAAAAAAAGAAAAAATGTTTCCAAAGCTTTCCATCCTTAGACCAGGACAAACGTGGGATTGTCCCTAAGGTGTGACACTGAGATGTACCTCGGGGGGGGCATATGCCAGGGATGAACTGGCCTGATTAGCCAGACCCTAGGACTGGCCCTCAGAAGTCGATTGCCTAGGGCAGGGGAAGGCTGGACATCCCCATCCCAGGGGCAGGGGCAGTGACGTGGGAGCTACCCCAGGCCACGTGGGCCAGGACAGGTCTCAAGGACGCTGCAGAGACCACATCAAGCAGAGATGGAACCAGCCTGCCCTAGCTGTGCAGATCCTGCTCTGTTTACAGACAAGCAGATATGACAGAGCTCCAAGGGGTCAAGGTCATCTTCTGGGTCCCCCCCCAGCCCATCTGATTCCAGCACAGATGTAGTGGGTTGAATGGTGGCCCGCCAAAAAGATACATTCCCCGGAACCTGTAACTGTTGACTTATTTAGAAAATGGGTCTTTGCCGATGTAATTAAGAGTCTTGAGATGAGATCAGCTTGGATTAGGGTAGCCTCAAATCCAATGACAAGTATCTTTTTAAAAAATTTTTGACCTGGGCACGGTGGCTCATGTCTGTAATCCCAGCACTCTGGGAGGTCGAGGTGGGCAGATCACTTGAGGTCAGGGGTTCGAGACCACTAAAAATACCAAAATAGCCAGGCGCAGTGGTATATGCCTGCAATCCCAGCTACCTGGAAGGCTGAGGCAGGAAAATCTTGAACCCGGAAGGCAGAGGTTGCAGCGAGTCAAGATCGTGCCATTGCACTCCAGCCTGGGGATAAGAGCGAAACTCTGTCTCAAAAAAAAAAAAAAAAATTGTATTAGAGACAGGGGTCTCACTATGTTACCCAGGCTGGAGTGCAGTGGCTATTCACAGGCACAATCCCACTGCTGATCAGCACAGGAGTTTTTGTTTGTTTGTTTTTGAGACGGAATCTCGCTCTGCTGCCCAGGCTGGGGTGCAGTAGTGCAATCTCAACTCACTGCAACCTCCATTCCCAGGTTCAGATGATTCTCCTGCCTCAGCCTCCAGAGTAGCTGGGATTACAGGCACACGCCATGATGCCTAGATGATTTTTGTATTTTTAGTAGAGATGGGATTTCACCATGTTGGCCAGGCTGGTCTCGAACTTCTGAACTTATGTGATCCACCTGCCTCAGCCTCCCAAAGTGCTGGGATTACAAGTGTGAGCCACTGTGTTTGGCCTCCAATGACAAGCACCTCAAAAAACAAAATTTTTTTAAAATTAAGAGACAGGTCTCACTATGCTGCCCAGGCTGGAGTGCAGTGGCTATTCACAGGCATGATCCCACTACTGATCAGCACAGGAGTTTTGACCTGCCTCCATCTCTGACCTGGCCGGTTCACCCCTCCTGGTGATCCCCTGCCCTCGAGAGGTCACCATACTGATGCTGAACTTAGTGTAGACACTTGATCAGCATAGCGCAGGAAAGCAATTTCCAAACTGGAATTCTATACCCAGCCCAACTATCTTAGAGGGGCAGTTCTATAGCCCAGAACTCCTGGGTCAAGCAATTCTCCTACCTCAGCCTCCCAAGTAGCTGGGACTACAGGAATGCCCCACTGCACCTTGTAACAAGTGTAATTTAAGAGAGGAGAAGGGGAGAGAACAGAGGAGAAGGTCATACGAAGACAGAGGCAGGGGCTATAGTGATGTAACCACAAGCCAAAGAATGCCTGCAGTCCCTGGAAGCTGGAAGATGCAAAGAAGATCCTCCCCTAGAGCCTACAGAGGGAGCATGAGCCTGTCAATGCCTTGATTTTGGACCTCTGGTCTCCAAAGCAATGAGAATGTATTTCTGTTGTTTCAGGCTGCCCAGTTTGTGGCAATTTTTTTACGGCAGCCACAGGAAATGAAGACAGCAGTTTTTGCCTCCTTTGGGGGAATGATCTAAGACAGGGGTCCCCAACCTCCGGGACACGGAATGGTGCTAGTTCATGGCCTGTTAGGAACAGGCTGCACAGCAGGAGGTGAGGGACAGGCGAGTCAGCGAAGCTTCATCTGTATTTATAGCTGCTCCCCCATTGCTTTTTATTACCGCCTGCAGAGCCACCTCCCATCAGATCAGCAGTGGTATTAGATTCTCATGGGAACATCAACTATTGTGAGCTGTGCACATGTGAGGGATCTAGGTGGCACATTCCTTTTTTTTTTTTTTGAGACAGAGTCTCACTCTGTCACCCAGGCTGGAGTACAGTGGCATGATCTCAGCTCACTGCAACCTCTGCCTTCCAGGTTCAAGCAATTCTCCTGCCTCAGCCTCCCAAGTAGGTGGGACTACAGCGTACATCATCATGTCTGGTTAATTTTTGTATTTTTAGTAGAGACAGGGTTTTGCCATGTTGGCCAGGCTGGTCTCGAACTCCTGACTTCGAGTGATCTGCCTGTCTTGGCTTCCCAGTGCTGGGATTGCAGGTGTGAGCCACTGCACCCCAGCTGGTTGCACACTCCTTACTAAAATCTAATGCCTGATGATCTGTCACTGTCTCCCATCACTCCCAGATGTGACAGTCTAGTTGCAGGAAAACAAGCTCAGGGCTCCCACGGATTCTATTTTCTGATGAGTTGTATAATTGTTTCATTATATATTATAATGTAATAATAATAGAAGTAAAGTACACAATAAATGTAACACTCCTCAATCATCCCAAAACTATCCCTTATTCCCCCAGTTTATAAAAAAATTGTCTTCCACAAAACTGGTCCCTGGTGCCAAAAGGTTGAGCACTGCTGATCTAAGAGACCAGAACCCAGAAGACTGGGGAAGAATCAACTGCTGCCCTGTGGGGAAGGCCTTCAAGTTCAGAAGAGAAATAGGTTGGAAGGATCTGGAGAAGGCAGAAAAAAATTCTTGGGAGAAGTGAAGGGACCTCAAGGGATGGGAAGGAGGTCGAGGGCCTGTTGAGTGCTCATTGAAGACACAAGGGAGGGTTGGGTGCAGTGGCTCACACCTATAACCCCAGCACTTTGGGGGCCAAGGTGGAGGATCACCTGAGGTCAAGAGTTCAAGACCAATCTGGCCGACACTGTGAAACCCCGTCTCTACTAAAAATATGAAAATCAGCCAGGTGTGGTGGCAGGTGCCTGTAGTCCCAGCTACTTGGGAGTCTGAGGCTGTAGAATCACTTGAACCCGGGGAGGCAAATGTTGCAGTGAGCCAAGATTATACCACTGCACTCCAGCCTGGGCAACAGAGCAAGTTCCATAGAAAAAACTTTAAAAGCCTCACCTCAAGATATGTGTCATAAAAGTGCACATATCTTGTTGTCCATAGTGATATGGACAATGAGAAGATCAGAAAGCTTCCAGAGGAGGGAACAAGACAGATATAAAGGATAGTACTCAGAATGACAAATGACTTCTCAATGGAACACTGGAAACTAGAAGATAATAGAACATCATCAATTATTCTACAGGAAAGCAATTTCCAACCTGGAATTCTATACCCAGCCCAACTATCTTATAGGGGCAGAATAAGAATATTTGCAGACATGTAAGGTCTCAAAAAATGTGCCTCCCAATACCCTTTCTTAGTAAAGGAGGGTAGCAATTGTGCAGCATCCTGGGTGCTATCCATTTCAACTAGAGTGGGGGTCAAGGGCTCTGGCAGGGAAGTTTCCAGAAAAATGCATTTGGGAGGTGACATATTTGACCACTTCCATGGGAGATTTGGGGGATGGCTTCTGAGGTATGGGGGGTGTCATGGAATATCTGTGATCTTCCTCAGAATTCATATGTTGAAGCTCTAACTCTTAATATGATGGTATTAGGAACTGAGGACCTTTGAGAGATAATTAAGTTTAGATGAGGTCATGAGGATAGGGCCTCCATAATAATGGGATTAGTATCCTTAAATGAAGAGGAAGAACACTAGAGCTCTCTCTCCACATGCACACACTAGGGAAATGCCATGTGAACATACAATGAGAAGATGGCAGTCAACAAGCCAAGAAGAGAGCCCTCACCAAGAACCAAATCTGCCTGCATCTTGGTCTTTGACTTCTCAGCCTCTAGAACTGTGAGAAATAAATGTCGATTGTTGAAGCCACTTACTCTATGGTATTTTGTTTCTACAGCCCAAGCTAAGACAGGGTATTAGTGTAAGAATTTGGTAAGGGGAGAACCAATTCAGCCCATAACACAGGGCAAGGGGCCCTCTGGACACTGAGCATGGAACACAGGGAGTCTTAGGTCACAGCAAACCCTAGACCCACTAGTTGTCTGGATTGTGAGGCCGAGAATCCTGAGAAGTGCCAAAACTCATAATTTATCATCAGAGGTTACAGAATTAATGTAGGTATGAGGGAGGTCAGATCCTTCTCACCTGGGGCTGAGATCCATCATGGAAGCCCTCTCCGCAGAGACTGTGCCTTCCCCCACCCCAGGAAAGCCTCATAGAACAGACTATGGCCTTCACGTGTCTTGGGCCATCTAAGCCCCACGCAGTACCAGCTATCTCTGAACATCCTAACCCCTTTCCCCACAAAAACATACCTGAGCCCAACATTTTGTAGGGCTCACTGAAGCCAACCCTTCAGCCAGGAACCTGAATTAGCCTGAAATGATTCTCTGAAGGAGGTCTGGGGGCTGTGGACAGTCATGGGAGGCCTTGTACTCAGGGCACTGAGGGAATGTATTCTCTTCCCGGGTCCACAAGGGGGCGTTGTTTCAAAGGCAAGAACTTCCCAGCAACAGGCCCGACCTGCCTTCTTCCACGTCTCCATCCCTGGAGCTTAGAGGTCTTTAACTTTCACGTGCGTGGGAAGACAGACTGCCCAGGTGAGCTTCCTTTGTCTAGAAAGCCCGTGAGAAGCTATGGGAGGACTGTGGGCCAAACCACAAATCAGATGTCAGAAATCAAAGATCAGTCACTCCAGCAGAAGTTTAAAGGAACTCCTTTCATAGGACGGAAAACTTGAATGAGGCGGGAATATCTCCCCGGTTAAAAATCCCTTTCTCCCACATTGGGGGGGAACTCCATTTCTGGATCCCCTCTCACAACAGCGTGAGAGTTCTCTCTCTCTCTTCTCCTTTTCCTCTTTCTCTGCCTAAATAAATCACTTTCTGCAAAACTCTTTGGGGTCCAATATTTACTTAAAATGAGCTCACTGCACCCGGCAGAGTCCTCTCTCCCATTCTTGGGTGAGTGAGGGACCCAGGGCCTGGAAGAACACTGGCTGAGCCTCCCCCGGTGACCCGCAACCTGGTCTCAGCACCTCCCCAGCCCCCAACACATGCCCAATTTCCCCCTAGCAGCATGGGAATCTCACTTCCTCTGCTCACATTACAAGAAACTGGATGTAATGCGGTCATTGTTGATGAAAAGCCTTGATAATGAGCAGGAGGAGGGCAGGGAGGAAGAAATCAACCCTTGCATAAAGGAGGTAACCTCCCACTTGCTTCTCCAGCACCCAGCCCTAAGTCTCCCCAAACCCCTTCTGTACTCACCTCTGAAGCTGTGCCTATTTCCAGGAGAGCAACCACCACGTAGGCTGTCAGCGGGACTGTTCCGTGGATCCCACCCTGCAAGGGGACACAGGCCTCACCCCAAGCCAAAGGAGACAGTCCACATCCCCCCGCCCCCCACTTCCCCCAGGCAACTCCAGAGAGCAGGAACAGGCAGGTCAGGGCTGGGGCTCTGGAAGGAGGCTCAAGGGGCCACTCACCTGGATGTCCTTGTTCAGGACCCTGCCCACAGCTGGGAAGGAGCCATCGGCCCGCTGTTGCTGGATGATCCAGCCCTTGGCAGCAGCCAGCTCCCGGGGGGTCCACGAAGATAAAGCTGCGAGCCTGTGCAAAGGACTTCAGGACAAAGGCCGTGAGCCTAAAGAGGACAGGGCGTTAGCTGAGGGAGTCCAGGATGGTCAGCCCCGACATGCTGGCTGAGGGATTGCAGCAAGCTCCTTGCACCACCCCTGGCCTCCATTTCCTCATCTATAAGATGGGAGGGGTTCACTCTGTCCCCCACAGAGCCGTCAGAAGTGGAGGAGGGGGCACAGTGCTCAGCACCCAGTGGGGCCTGAAGACAGAGCTCTCTCCTTCCTGCCTGGACCTCTACCCTAGTTGCCTTCAGGTCTGCTCCTTGCTCAGCACTCAAGGCCCTTCTGTGAGCTGGTCTAGCCCCATCAGCCCTGCCATGCGAGGAAGACCCTTCTGGTTGCCGACCTCATAGTCATTCTCTGCTTGGTCCTTGCCAAAAGACCCCTGACCTCATTCAGGGGCCAGCAGCCATGTACCTTGGAGATCTGTGCTCCTCTCTGGTCCCAGTCAGCCAGTCATTGGCATTCCAGTTAGTGAGCATGGGAATGACTTTGGAATGGGCATGTGATGCAATGCTGGGAGCAGGTGCAGCCATTTTGCCAGCAAGAGGGGAGCAGCCATGTGCCAAGGGAGGCAATACCCAGGGATGGAAGGAAAAACAGGGGGCCCCAGTGCATTATGGGGCTGCTGGATTAGCCAACCGTAGCACCCCTGCAGCTCTGCGGTGTGAGCTGATGTTCAGAATTGCTCTTCAGCCCACTTTCTGTTGCTTGCAGCCAAAAACATCACTGCTCTGTGGCCCGTCCCTCATCTACCCCATCTCCCTTGCCCCGCTTTTGCGGGTGCCACCCTGAGTAAGAGCTGGCAGGGCCAGAGAATGGATGCATGAACAAATGAAGGAGAGAACCACAGGATGGAAGACAGGAAGCCATGAGGGATGAAAACCAAAATTGTCTGGTTTGCAAAGGAAACTTTACAAACTCAGGATCAAAAAATAAGCTGCCCTCTTCAAAATCAAGTGGCTCTAGGCTCTGTTCCTATGAATCACGACATGGGACACATTTGCCTGCCTGCCTGCCTTCCTCACTCCCTCTATTCTTCCCTCTCTTCCTTCCTCCCTCCCTTTCCCTCCTTCCTTCTCTTCCTTCTTCCCTTCTGTTTCTCTTTTCTTTCTCTCTCTCTCCCTCACTCCCTCCCTTTCTCTCTCTCCCTCACTCCCTCCCTTTCTCTCTCTCCCTCACTCCTTCCCTTTCTCTCTCTCTCCCTCACTCCCTCCATTTCTCTCTCTCCCTCACTCCTTCCCTTTCTCTCTCTCTCCCTCACTCCCTCCCTTTCTCTCTCTCCCTCACTCCCTCCCTTTCTCTCTCTCCCTCACTCCCTCCCTTTCTCTCTCCCTCACTCCCTCCCTTTCTCTCTCTCTCCTTCACTCCCTTTCTCTCTCTCTCCCTCACTCCCTTTCTCTCTCTCTCCCTCACTTCCTCCCTTTCTCTCTCCCTCCCTCCCTCTCTCTCTCTCCCTCACTCCCTCCCTTTCTCTCTCTCTCCCTCACTCCCTCCCTTTCTCTCTCTCTCCCTCACTCCCTCCCTTTCTCTCTCTCTCTTGCTTTCCTGCTTTTTGAGTCCTAACTCACCACAGCCAACAACTCCCAGCTCAAGTCTACAATTCCCATTTCAGCCTCCCAAGTAGCTGGGACTATAGGCACACGCCACCACGTCCAGCTAATTTTTAAATTTTTTATAGGGATAGGGTCTTACTATATTGCCCAGGCTGGTCTTGAACTCCTGGGCTCCAAGTGATCCTCCCACCATGGCCTCCCAAAGTGGTGGGATTGTAGGCATGAGCTACTATGCTCACTGCAGCCTCTGCCTCTCAGGTTCAAGCAAAGCTGGCTGGGCGCAGTGGCTCACACCTGTAATCCCAGCATTTTGGGGAGGCCAAGGTGGGTGGATCACTTGGGGTCAGGAGTTCAAGACCAGCCTGGCTAACATGGCAAAACCCCATCTCTACTAAAAATACAAAAAAATTAGCTGGGCGTGGTGGCACGTGCCTGTAATCCTAGCTGCTAAGGAAGCTGAGGCAGGAGAATCGCTTGAACCCAGGAGGCAGAGGTTGTGGCTAGCCGAGATTGTGCCACTGAACCCCAGCTTGGGTGATAGAGTGAGACTCCTCAAAAACAGAAAAAGGAAAAAAAAAAGGATAGAGTAGAATGTGGCAGCAGTGACAGCCTGACTTGTAAGACCAGGTAACAAAGGCACCATGGCATCCTTCCCGCTTTCTTTCTTGGATTGCTCATTGTGTGTAGGGCTGTTGGCCCCACAGGGTCGTGGGGTGTCCTTTATGCTGTGCTGAAGTGCAGGATCTGAGAAGAGACAGGACACCAAAGAACTGGTGAAGAGCATCTGGACTCGGGGGGGCCACGCCATCTGTGAGCAGAGACAGACAAGGCCCCGAACGCCCAGAAACGTATTTATTAGGTACAAGCAGGGGGTAGGGTCATAAGTGAGGTCACCATCTATAGGATTAGTGATAGGGCATACATAATCACGTGAGTCACAAGTGAGGGGGGCCACCCCCATTATGTCACCTGGGCAGAGAGGTGGGCCATGTGCAGTAGGGGCATGCCGTGTGCAGTAGTAGAGGGTCGTATACAGAAAGGGGTCCACCCCCATTAGGCCACCAAGGCAAGGAGGTGGGCTGTGTGCAACAGGTGTCATGCACAACACTTCTTATCTGGGGGCTGGAGACTTCAAAGGATTTCTAACAGAAGGATACTGTAAGCCAATGCAGTGGGAGCTGACAGACTTGTGCTCTTAAGATATTTATGGGAGGATGATTTGAGCTAGCACAGAAGCGAGAAAAGACCAACAGGGTGTACAGCCGCAGTGACTGGTCACACCAGAGGGGTTCCTCTCCCTCAGTTACTTCCAGGACCTCAGGCCTGAGGCCTACTTTCCACAGGAGCTGGATGCGAGGCACTACAACTCCTTTATCAGGAGGAGAGACTCTGGCCTGCCATACAGCGTATGCCCTTTCAGGCAGGGACATCACTACCTGGGTCTTTGGTTCTCATCCTGGTCTGGCTGTTTTCCCATGTACTGCTTCTGTTCTGTGACTGCTCTAGGCATTCCTCCTACTATAAACTACTATATGGTTATATGGAAGGATTATATAAATCAACACTGAATGTGTCAGTATAGCTCCGACTACAATACCTATATGATTATATGGAAAGATTATATGAGACTAAGTATGATTATATATATAAGCTAGATATAGTAAGCAGTAACTTATACTTCAGGCACTAATTCTATAAACCAATATATGATTATATATAAAATATAAAGGAAACAGCTGAGTAATAACACTATAAACTAAGATATTCTTCAGGCACTAATTGTGCATGGGGTCTGGACAGTTCTCTTTCCTTAGTGCCCATGGAGGGTGTCACCCACAACTGTGAGAGGAAGCTGGCCGCCATGTTGTAAGGATACTCAAGTAGCCTCTATGGAGAGCTCCACGTGGTGAGCAACTGAGGCCTTCTGCCAACAGCCATGTGAGGGAGCCAATTTGGAAACAAATCTTCCAGCCCCAGTCGAGCCTTCAGATGAAGACAGCAACAGCCAACACCTTGACAGCAACCTCAGCAAAGATCCCCAGGCAGAAACACCTAGCTAAGCTGCTCCTGAATTCCTGACGCATAAGAATTAGTAAATAATAAGTAGAGATAATACATGTTTGTTGTTTTAAACGGCTGCACTTGGGGGTCTCTTGTTACACAGCAGTGGACAACTATTACATCTTGCACAAGGTCTTTCTCCTGCACTGGGAAGCGAGGACCTGGAGGCAGGAACCATGTGTTCCTTGTTCCCCCCAGCATAAAGAACAGGGCCTGGCTCGCTCATTGAATAAATGAATGAATGTGCATTGAGTATAAGGGAACCCATCTAAGAACAGATCCCAAGTTTTTCCTTTTTTTTTCATCTCAGGATAAATCATGAAGTTTGAAGATCCCAAGTTTTAAGGCCTCGGGCAGGATCTTGGACTCCTCTGGGTAAGTAGTGAGGGGGAGGTACTAACAGGACGGCATGGCACTGAGTATACCACATGCTTATCCCACAGATCCAGGTTCTGAGAGGGATGTGTGGTGAGGAAACAGGGTCAGAGAGGTTGAGTGTCAGGTCTAAGGCCACACAGCTCACATGAGACAGAGCCCAGGTTTGTCCAGCTTCAGGGTGGGTGCCGCTGCCACTGCCCCTCGCTTACTGCCTCCTCGTCCTACAGGGTCCCCAGGAAGATGTCCATGTTTGGAGACCAACAGGGATGTTTCAGGAAGTCAGAGGGGATGTGGAAGCTGCTGGCTACTCTATTTCTGTGCAGACAGTGAAACTGGATTTTTCTTGGTCACGTTGAGAGTTTAATCCCCCGAAAGATGCTGAGGAGGTATGTGCACACTGAGAGCGTCCAGGTTGGGCGCGGTGGCTCAGACCTGTAATCCCAGCATTTTGAGAGGCCGAGGCGGGCAGATCACCTGAGGTCAGGAGTTTGAGACCAGCTTGGCCAACATGGTGAAATCTCTCTACTAAAAATACAAACCTCTACTAAATATAAAACCTCTACTAAAAATACAAAAATTAGCCAGGCATGGTGGTACACACCTATGATCCCAGCTACTCAGGAGGCTGAGGCAGAAGAATTGCTTGAATCTGGGAGACAGAGGTTGCAGTGAGCCACGATTGTACCACTGCACTCCAGCCTGGGCAACAGAATGAGACTTCATCTCAAAAAAAAAAAAAGTGTCCAGTGTGTCACAACTTGCTAATCCTGGCTGGTGGAGACCTCCTGGGGGGGCTGCTGGGGCTCATCCAGCTTTTGGAGAGTGACTCAGTGGCTTGAGCTGTTCCTGGGGTGGGCGGAGCCTTCTCTTGCTAGGGCGTGATTGCAGCCCCGTGTTATCAGCTGTGAGCAAGGCAGGGCTCTGGGACTAGAGCTGGGACAGTGTGGATGAGTTGCTGGGGATTGGGATGCTGGGCATGTCGCCAACCCTAGGTCCCTCTGGAGCTAAGTGATGCTGCCCATGGCAGGAGGTACTCAGCCACATGTCCTCACTCCCCGGGTTCCTGGCACTGCGACTGCACAGTGGGCACTCTGTTGGACTAAAGACAGGGCGGTTTCCACGCTCATGGCTGCTGTCAGCATTACCAGGGTGGCGATCTCCAAAAGGAGTCTGGCCGGTGATGGGCACAGGAGTTGGAAGGTGACTCAGTCTCAGGTGAACCCCAGGATGATGCCAAGAACTGCAGCAGCCTGAGGATCCCAAGAACCAAGACCCAGGTGTGCCCCGGCCTCCCAGGGCCCACCCTTCCCTGGTCACCTCCCTGCAGTTACCAAAGAAACAAGACCCCAGGTTACTCCTGCACACTCCGCACCCCCAGCCTCAAGGCGCTGGCCTGGCCTCTGACCCCCTTGCCCTGCCATCTCCTCCTGATCTCTGGCCAACACCATTCCTGGGTCCTGGGGGCTTGAGGGCTTGAGGAAGCCCAGGGTGTCCAGGGCTCACTCCTGAGGGGCCAGAACGCAGAGGATGGGGTCCTGGTCACCGTGGTAACAACAGCAGTAAGGTACGGTTACAATCACCAGCTCTGTACTGGCCCCAAGCCCCCAGCCTCTGTCCCTGTGAGTCCCTGGAGCTGGGACCACCACACTCTTTACTTCCCAGCTGTGTTACCTGTCGCCCGGGTTATCAAGCGCCAAGCGACCTGGCTACACTGCCCTGGATGTGAAGTTATGGTGTCGGGCAGGGAGCCTCGGGGGGGTGTGCCTGGGATGGTGGGGACTCACCACATGCTCCCCGATGCGTCCCGCTCCCCGAACGCACTGTAGGAGCCATCCTGTCGCTTGTAGGTCAGCTGGCGCTGGTAGCCTGTGGGGCAAGCAGAGAGGACCCTGTCCTGCAGACTGGCCTGGCCCAGGCCTGCCCCAGGGACCCTCCTGCTCTGCCATCCCCTATCCCAGGCCTCCAAAGTCACGCCACATGTGGGGTCCCTGGAATTGCCTCAACTCACATCTGGGGTCCTTGAAACTGCCATACATCCACATGGGGTCTCTGAAACTGTCCCATACCACATGGGGGGGTTCTCTGAAACTGCTTCATACCACATCTGGAGTCCCTAAAACTGCTCCCCCCCCCACATCTGGGCTCACTGAAACTGCCCCACGTCACGTCTGGGGTCCCTGAAACTTCTCCACACCACATCTGAGGTCCTTGAAACCGCCCCACACCACATCTAGGGTGGCTGTAACCTCCAACTCACTCATCTCGTTTACTGACATGGCCCCTTTGTGACTCCTGGTCACACACCGGCCCTCAGTCACTCCCGGGAGGTCAGTTAAATCACCATCTTGAGGCAGTGTCCTCTGTCCCCAGGTGTGGGGGCTGCTCCACCTGCTGGGGTGGGAGCTTGGGAAGCTCAGAGAACTGGAGGTGCCAGAGCAGGGAACGAGGGGGTGTGGTGAGAGGCCGGTGGGCCACAGGGGCCTCCTAGGCTGGGCTGGGAGTGTGGCTTTCCTGCGAGGGCACAGGGAGCCATGGGTGGCGTGTGAGTAGGGGAAGGGTGTAAGGAGACATACAGAGCCAGTAAAGTGTAGGGTCTGGACAGAAAGCTGGGGGCGTGTCCCCTCCAAGTGTGCAATGATGAGCTTGGACCCAGTGGTGGCAACAGAGGTGGGGAGCCTTCCTGGAGTGTAGGCAGAGATACTCAGTCAGACACGGGCTGTGGGGGAATGAAGGGTGACTCCAAGGGCATCGTGGTTTGTGGCCTGAGACTCAGGAAGGACAGGGCTGTGTCCACAGAGACAGGACAGGTGACAAAGGAACTCTGTACTCTGTAAGATACTTACATCGGTAAGTATCTTTATTTCCAGGAAGGTCCCATTTTCAGGTTCCAAGTGCATGTTTTTTTCACATTCACTTGGAACCTGAAAATGGGACCTTCCTGGAAATAAAGATACTTACCGATGTCACTAAGGGTCAGTTCTCGAAATGAGAACATTCTGGATTTATTTAGGGTGGGCCTAAATCCAACGACAGGTGCCCTTGTAAGAGAAAGGGGCCAGGCACCATGGCTGCACCTGGAATCCCAGCATTTTGGGAGGCTGAGGTGAGAGGATCACTTGAGGCCAGGAGTTCAAGACCAGCCTGGACAACATAGCGAAACCCCATCTTTACCAAAAATACAAAACTAGCTGGGCGTGGTGGTGCACGACCTGTAATCCCAGCTACTCAGGAGGCTAAGACAGGAGAATCGCTTGAACCCAGGAGGCGGAGGTTGCGGTGAGCTAAGATCGCAACGTTGCACTCCAGCCTGGGCAACGAGAGCGAAACTCCATCTCAAAAAACAAAAAAGAAAGAAAAGGAAGTCACAGAGGTGACAGCCACGTGATCATGGAGGCACAGAGCAGGCTGACCGGTCTACAAGCCAGGGAACGCCTGGAGCCAGAGATGCCGGGAGAGGCCTGGGCCAGAGTCCCCCCTCAGAGCTGCCAGAGGAGCCGGCTCTGCAGACACTTTGATTTTGGACTTTTGGCCTCCAGAACTACAAGGGGATGATACATTTCTGTCGTTCTAAGCCACCTCGTTTGTGGCATTTTGTTATGACAGCTTCAGAAAATGAACACAAGTGGGTTTGGGGGAAGATGAGGGGGGTTGGTTTGGAGTTTGTCGAGTCTGAACTTCGAGTTGGCTGAAGGCAGGCAGGCTCTGGCTGTCCCGTGGAGGTACCGGCTGTCATTCACAAGGAGGACTCATTCGACTCTGGGTGGCGTTTAAAGACCTGAGCCTGGATGGGTCCACCATGATGTGCCTGGCCCTGGGGCAACTGGTGTCCACCCACCTCCCAGACCCTCGCAAGTGCTAATCTGAGCCCCCAGCATCTGGCCTCAGTGGACTTGGGCTTCCTGGCTGTCCATGATCAGCCTTCACGATGTCAGAATGTCCACCTGGAGCAACCCCTGACTGTTTCTTCTTCTTTCTTCCTTTTTATTTTTTACAGTTGGGGTCTCACTCTGTCACCTTGGCTGGAGTGCAGTGGCACAATCACAGTTCACTGCAGCCTCCAACTCCTGGGCTCAAGCAATCCTACTGCCTCAGCCTCCCAAGTAGCTGGGACTACAGGTGCATGCCACCGTGTCTGGCTAATTTTTTAAAAATTTTTGTAGAGATGGTGTCTTGCTATGTTGCCCAGGCTGGTCTCAAATTCCTGGACTCAAGTGATCCTCCCACCTCAGCCTCCAGAAGTGCTGGGATCACAGGCATCAGCTACTGTGCCTGGACTTCTTTCTTATCTAAATGTTATTTTTAATAAAGTGGTTATATTATTCTTGTAAAAAAAAATCTACACTTTAAAAAGATGCTGTTCCTCTCCCTATATCTGAATAGCAACATTCATTCAGAATCTCATCCTAATGGCCACAGACATCAGGCTCCTGCTGACAGTGACCAGATCGGGGCCACCCTGAATGGGCTCTTTTGCTCACTTCCTCCCCCATCGCTGAGCCCACTGTGTGGGCTGCCTCCAGCGTGGTCCTCTCCACTGAAGGCTGAACCTGCCTCCCTTGCTACCGCCTTGACCCAGGCAGCTTTCCCCCAATACCTTGTACCAGATAGTCGGTGGTCTCTCTCCAACTCGGGGCTGAGCTGCTGCGTTTTCTGAAGATACTTCAAGACAAAGACATTGGGAGCAAAGTGGACCATGTTCTGCTCTCCGCAGCCAAAGGGCAGCCGCAGGAGGTTAGTGAGGTGGTTCAGGGTTGGTCCCATGACATCCCCTGGTGGGGAAGAAAAAGAGAGTTGAGTTGGGGGCTGTCCCAGCTCAGTAGAGCACAGAGACATCTTTACCCAGGGATGGGAGACTGTGTGTGTCACCCATCAGCCACCCAACTGCGCTTTGGGACTGGCACCCTCTGCCTGCTCAGACCAGCTGGTGTCCTGGCTTTGGTGACAATTTGTTCATCTTCTCCCACACACGTCCTTCTGTGTTCTTTATTTTTAGCTCAGGCTTTCTTTCTCTAGCTTTTCATTCTGTTCAAAGCTTTTTCCCTCCCTGGCTTTTAAAATAGGTACATTGAAGGCTATACATGGGCCTCTAAATACAACTTTGGCTGCATCCCACAAATATTGGTATGTCTGCACATTCTCATTCCATTCTAAATAGTCTTCCTAAAATATTCTTTCTAAAATATTCTGATTTTCTCTTTAACCAGGAGCACTTCAATTTTTTAAACAAGTGTCTATATGCATGGAATTGCAAGTGCATTTTTTAAAGTTTTCTTTCTTTTAAAAAATACTCTGGTTCTCTCATCCCCTTAACATTCTGTATTCCTCTTCTTGGCTTCCCTTTCTCAAAGATTGCTGATGGACTCCCTGGGACCCCCAATGCCCCCTGAACACACCTTCTTTCCTTCTTTAGCCTCTCCTCATGTCTCACTGAGGCTGCCATTGCCCCCCGCAGCCTCCTCATGTTGCACAAACTGCCTGGCTACTTTCTCATCACCATCCTCTAGGCTCCCCAGCTTCATTTCCACCCACTGTGTCACTGAAGGCACTGGCACAGATCCCAGCTGTCACCTACTCTCCATTCCTGCCTCTCTGCTTCTTTTTCTATCTCCCTCAATTCCATCTGAGCCACTCAGCCCCACGTCCACCTCTGACTTGCTCTCGTGCCTCAGAAATTGTAAACTCAAACTTCCTCTTACCCACAACCGCCAACCAGCCCGTGTCCGAGGGCCTCTGCCCCCTGATGTCGGAGAGAGTCTTGACCCCCTCATTTGGGTCCATCGATCCCTTTCTGGCCTCTTACCCTCTCCTCCCTGGCTCAGGCCCATCCCAAACTCTCACCACCCTTCTGCCCAACTCCCAGAACTGGATCAATCACACCATCCCCCACTTTCCCCTCCTGCACCTGGGCTACTAGAAGCACCCTGATCTGCTTTGGCTGTGTCCCCAGCCAAGTCTCATCTTGAAGTGTAGCTCCCATAATTCCCACATGTTGTGGGAGGGACCTGGTGGGAGACAACTGAATTATGGGGGTGCTTCCCCCATACTGTTCTCTTGGTAGTGAATAAGTCTCATGAGATCTGATGATTTTATAAGGGGAAACCCCTTTTGCTTGGCTCTCATTCTCTCTTCCTGCCGCCATGTAAGACAAGCCTTTCACCTTCCACCGTGACGGTGAGGCCTCCCTTGTCACATGAAACTGTGAGTCCACTAAACCTCTTTTTCTTTATAAATTACCCAGTCTTGGGTATGTCCTTAGCAGCAGCATGAAAACAGACTCATACACATCCCAACCCCAGAGACCCCCTAAGGCTGCTTCTAATGTCCCTAGTCAGAGCCTCTCACCCCTACTCAGCACCTGCTCCAGAAGCCTGCCCCGTCACCAAGCCCCCAAGGCCTCCACATCTGGCTGACTTCACCAGGCATTCGGGTTTTCTTGGATTTGCTCCTTGGCCCATTCCCCTCACAGGGTTCACTGCAGGTCCTCAGGGGTCATCCCACTCTGATCTCTGCATAAGGCTTAGACTTGGGGGCCTCTGGATCTGCCATCTCCCCCTAGACTAGGAGTCCCTCAAGGGTGGGGTTGGGGTCAGCTCTGGGGCTGCCTCAATGCCCAGCACATGGATAGGCATGGGAAGGCACTAGAAGCTGCTTGTCAGGTGAGTGGGTGTGGGTGTGTGTGGACACCCCAGGACACAGGTCCCCAGCAAAGCCCAGCTTGAGACAAAGCCTGGAGTCTCAACCTTGGCTCTTGCCCCATGACCTCCCCCAAGCCAGGCTGTGGGACAGACGCACCAATGATGGAGGCGGCGGCCCGCTCAGACCCAGGGATGGCACCGTGCGGGACCCCCAGGGTGAAGGCCTCGCTGTAGCTCTCGTCTACCTCCATCTTCCTCCAGATTCGGAATTCACCCATGGAGCCCCAGCCAGTGGAAAAGCCAATGAACTGGACCTCTGGTGGCCTCGGGAGGGTCCAGGCCACAATGACAGACTCATTTGACGGCTCTGGACCATGGCCAACCTGGAAAAGAAACCAAGACTGCTGGACGCTGGCAGAAAGCAGGTCCAGAGCACTCAGGCACTCAGGTGGCAGTGACACCAGCTTTGTGGCCACAATCAGAGGCCTTACCCATGCTCACAGTGCAGGGAAGCGTCCTCAGGAAGTCAGAGGTGACAGAAACCAGAGGTCACCCCATCCATTCAACAGCCAACAGAAACAGAAGGCATGGCAGCTGCAGGTTCACAGTCACTGGGCTACTTGGAACCTCTGGACCTTTGAGCATGTGATTCCTCTGCCTGGAGAACATACTCTACTCCCATTTTGCCTAGTGAACTCCTATTCATACTTTAAAACCGACTTTGGTTATGTTCCTCCTCTAGGAAGCTGTATCAGCTTCCTCTGTTAGGAAGCTGTGTTCGTTTCCATATCTCTCTTGCTTGGCTCAGAGAACACCCCCAGCCCCCCCTTCACCTGCTCATCATGTCCATTTTTTTCTCCCTGATCACCTGCCTCCTCTCTCTGCTCCCAGATCCTTGAGTGCTTCCTCTGCCACAGCTCTTGCTATATGCTTTTTCGTGGTAAGCAACTCTAGACTAAGAACAACTTGGGGTGGTGCCCTGTGTTTCCCTTGCTCCTCCCGACCCCTCATCAGAGCCTGGCACTGAACAGGAAGCAGTGAATACCAGAGGAACATCAGGTTTCTGTGCAAGCCCCAGGCAGTCCTGCTGTATACCTGGATGAGGCCACGATGCCAGCTGATCCAGAATGTTCTGAATTCATCCCAGGAGAGGATCTTGGCTGTGTGTGCACTGGCCACGGGCTCTCCCATCTTGCTGGTGGAGATCCATGACCTGGTGTTTTGATGCCCTCCCAGGACAATCTCAATCATGCCTGCTGTGTCCTGGGGCCCAGAAGACAAGGACACGCGGGCATCGTTGTGAGCTCGCACGGCAACATCAAAGCAGGTGAGGCGCAGCGGCCGCTGCACATACTGGAACTCGTACTTGTTGGGGGTGGAGATGTGAACTCTCTCTGGATGGAAGAAAGGAGATGGGGGAGTTTAGAGGACACCTGGAGGCACCCCCACCTTCCCTGATGGTACCTGGAGGTGAGCACCAGGACCACAAGAGGTGGGTCTCACTGTGACTCAGCCCATGTGGTAGAATGGTGTTGGCTGAACAATGGCATTGACGATGGCACACAAAAGATAAAATGGGCCTGGGCATAGTGGCTCACACCTGTAATTCCAGCACTTTAGGAGGCTGAGGCAGGAAGATTGCTTGAGGCTAGGACTTCGAGACCAACCTGGGCAACATAGCAAGACCCTATCTCTACAAAAATGTTTTTAAATGAGCAGTGGCATGCATCTGTAGTCCCAGCTACTTGGGAGGCCAAGGCAGGAGGATCAATTGAGCCCAGGAGTTCAAGGGTGCAGTGAGCCATGATTGCACCATTGCACTCCAGCCTGGGTGACAGAATAAGACCCTCTCTCTAAAAAACAAAAAGATAAAATGCTCAGGGATAAATCTGGCCAAAGATGAGCACGGTGCTGAAAACTGCAAAAGGCTGAGGAGAGAAACTAAAGAAAACCCAAATCAATGAAAAGTAGACCATGTTCATGGACTATTGTGAACATGTGAGTTCTTCCCCAGAAGTTCTACAGACTCAATGCAATCCCAATCAAAATCCCAGGAGGCTCTTTTGGAGAAATTGCTAAACAGATTCAAAAATTTATATGAACATGCAAAGGACTTAGGAGAGCTCAACTTTGATAAAGAACCCAGCATTTTGGGAGGCCAAGGCAGGTGGATCACCTGAGGTCAGGAGTTCAGACCAGCCTGACCAACATGATGAAACTCTGTCTCTACTAAAACTACAAAAATTAGCCATGTGCTGTGGCAGGTGCCTGTAATCCCAGCGACTCAGGAGGCTGAGGCAGGAGAATCCCTTGAACCTGGGAGGTAGAGGTTGCAGTGAGCCGACATCGCGCCACTGCACTCCAGTCTTGGCGATGAGAGTGAAAATACATCTCAAAAAAGAAAAAAGAAAAGACTCACACACACAACTGGAAGACTAGCACCCTCTGACACTGAGACTTACCATGAAGTTACAGGAATCACCACAATGTGATATGGGTGTCAGCAAACACAAATGCATGAATTATTATGTGGGGGAGAGGGGCTTGTTAGAGGCATCTGCTACTCGCCTCCTTGACGAGGAACAAAAATAGCAAGTGGATAATCACACTTCGAAGAGTCCATTTAAGAACATGGAGATTCAACAGACAAGTGACAAGAAACACCTAAAGTGAAGAAGGAAATGGAAATAAGGCAGGGTGCTTGGTGAGAATTGGCTGGGAGCCTGGAATAGCTTTTCAGTGTGAGGAAAGGGTAAGTGAGTAG
Organism: Ateles fusciceps; assembly: GCA_036589455.1. Lineage (NCBI taxonomy): Eukaryota > Metazoa > Chordata > Mammalia > Primates > Atelidae > Ateles > Ateles fusciceps. The sequence goes on along the minus strand of JAZHEH010001828.1, from coordinate 11,843,672 downwards.
ACTCCAGCGGTCCCCATTCCCACTGTGGACTCTAGGAACTCCAGCCATGGGAGAGCCCCTAGGTCCTCGTGGGCCACAGACTAGCCTAGGGAGCTACCCGGAGACTGTGCAGATACTGTTCCAGAGACGGGACCAAGGCTGGGTCTCACACACCCTTCAGCCCTAAGAAGCGACAGCAGAGCACCTTATCGAGATCCCAGTCACTGCCAGGCTGCATTCTCCCTGGGGGCATCTTTGAATCTCTGGAGTCCCACTGACATTTCCCCTCAAAGCCACCACCGTGGCTGGCTGCTGCCACCAGGACTGAAGCCCAAGCCATTGGCAATGACCTCGCTGCCCCCAACAGGGAAGCTGCTGCACATTTTCATGTCCCCCAAGGGCTAAGTCCCCAACCTGCAGCAACTGCCACCAGGGGCCGCTGCAGCCAGACGCTAAAGCATAAGCAAGGCTCATGCTCCCCAGCCACCCACTGCCATTGGAAGCTGCTGCACCCTACCCAGTATTCAAGTGGCAGATGCCTCTAACTAGCCCCTCTCCCCCACGTAATAATTGATGCATTTGTGTTTGCTGACACCCGTATCACATTGTGGTGATTTCTGTAACTCTACGGGAAGACTCAGTGAAAGAGGGTGTGAGTCTTCCAGTTGTTTGTGTGTGTGTGCTTTTTTTTTGAGACAGAATCTTACTCTCGTTACTGAGGCTGGAGTGCAATGGGGCGATCTTGGCTCACTGCAACCTCCACGTGATTCTCCTCTCTCAGCCTCCTGGGTATCTGGGATTACAGGCACCTGCCACCACGCCTGGCTAATTTTTGAATGCTGAACATTCCACTGGAGCCCTGAGAATCCCCCCACCCCTGCCTACCATAGCCAGCACCTGCACACAGCACCAGGGAGCGTGAGATAGGTTGGCCCAGTCCAGCTCTGCCCTCACAAGTGCCTGAGGGTGCCATCCAAGGGCCTTGAGACTGCCCAGCCTGGTCCACCACAGCTGGCACCTGAATGCTTCTTCTAGGCACCTAAGGGCAGGCTCACCCAACCTGCCACTGTCACCACAGCTGGCACACACCTGCCTATGCCACCTGCGGGCAAGGAGATTGGCCCACCCAGCCTGTCACAGCCACCACCACCACCAGAGAAGACCGCTTGGGAGCCAGAGGGTCATCCCACCCACCACTGCTACTGCCAGTGCCCACACCATGCCCACTGCCCAGGGGCTCAAGAACCTGTCCACCTTCCTGGCCCACAACTGCCACTACTGGCATCCAAGCAAGCTTCCTGGAAGTCCAAAAATTGGCCCACCGGGACTCACTAACACTGGTACCAGTGTACAATGCCCTAGTGCTCAAGGAACGCACGCTTTGCCCACTGCTGCCACCACTGGGGCCTGAGGACAGGCCCATCTGGCTTCCCCATCCCAAGCAAAACTTCATCATAGCCTCCACTAATAACTGCACCCTAAGCCACTGAGGAAATCCCAGACAGCACTGATGCTGTTCATAGTCGAATAAATCATATGGAGACTATGCTATGCACTATACTATACACACCCAGAATCAAACTCAACGCTCTACCCAGCCATCACCACAGATACAGCTTCAGGAAGAAGTCTTCCTTCATTAAAGCTAATTCAAAACACTGGAAGAAGCAACTGTCACACCAAATGTACAGACATCACCGTGAGAACACAAGAAACGTGAAAAAGCAAGGAAATGTGACATCGCCAAAGAAACACAGTCATTCTGGAGCAACAGATTCCAATAAAAAAATGTATGGTGGCCAGGCGCAGTGGCTCACATCTGTAATCCCAGCACTTTGGGAGGCGGAGGCGGGTGAATCACGAGGTCAAGAGATCGAGACCATCCTGGACAACGTGGTGAAACCCCGTCTCTACTAAAAATACAAAAATTAGCTGGGCATGGTGGCACGCACCTTGTGGTCCCAGCTGCTCGGGAGGCTGAGGCAGGAGAATTGCTTGAACCCAAGAGGCGGAGGTTGCAGTGAGCCGAGATTGTGCCATTGCACTCCAGCCTGGGTCACAAGAGTGAAACTCCATCTCAAAAAAAAAAAAAAAAAAATGTATGTAGGCCGGGCATGGTGGCTCACGCCTGTAATCCCAGCACTTTGGGAGGCCGAGGCGGGTGGATCACGAGGTCAGGAGTTCAAGACCAGCCTGACCAACATAGTGAAACTCCGTCTCTACTAAAAATACAAAAATTAGCTGGGCATGGTGGCAGGTGCCTGTAATCACAGCTACTTGGGAGGCTGAGGGAGAAGAATTGCTTGAACCTGGGAGGTGGAAGTTGCAGTGAGCTGAGATCGCACCACTGCACTCCAGCCTGGGTGACAGAGCCAGACTCCGTCTCAAAATAAAAAAAAATGTATGTAATCTTGGAAAAATAATTCAAAATAATGACATTAGCCAAGCGAGGTGGCTCACGCTTCTAATTCCAATACTTTGAGAGGCCAAGGTAGGTGAATTACTTGAGCCCAGGAGTTCAAGACCAGCCTGGACAACACAGCAAAATCCCATTTCTAACAAAAATACAAAAAATTAGCCAGGCATGGTGGCATGTGCCTGTAGTCTTAGCTTCTTGGGAGGCCAAGGTGGGAGGATCACCTGGGCTCAGGAGGTCAAGGCTGCAGTGAGCCACGACTGTGCCACTGCACTCCAGCCTGGGCAACAGAGTGAGATCCTGTCTCAAAAACTAATAATGGTAATGGTATAAATTAAGCTCAGTGAGACAAAAGAGAATACAGAACAATACAAAGAAATCAGAAAAACAATTCAGGATATAAGTGAGAAATTTACCAAAGAGATGGATACCAAAAGGAACCAAACAGAAATGACGAAACTCGGCCTTCCCCACTGTTTAATTAGATGGTTTGTTTTATTCACTACTGAATTGGAGACTTCTTTACATACTGTAACACTAGTCCTTTGTCTGATAAGGTTTGCAAATGTGTTTTCTCCCAGTCTGTAGACTATAGTTCCTCCTTTAACAGGGATTATTATGGAGAAAATCTTTTTAATTTTGATGAGGTTTATCAATGTATTAATGTTTCTTTTTGTAGATTGTGCTTTTCAAGTCTAAAAACTGCTTGGCCCTAAATGACCAATCAACCAACCTACCTTCCTACCTTCCTTCCTTCCTTCCTTCCTTCCTTCCTTCCTTCCTTCCTTCCTTCCCTCCCTCCCTTCCCTCCCTTCCTTCCTTCCCTTCCTTCCTTCCCTCCCTTCCTTCCCTCCCCCCCCCGCACCCTCAACCAGGCTGGATTGCAGTGGTACAATCAAGGTTCACTGCAACCTCCACCTCCTGGGCTCAGGTAATCCTCCCACTTCAGCCTCCCAAGCATCTGGGACTACAGGCGTGCACCACCGGATCTGACTAAGTTTTTTTTTTTTGTAGAGATGGGATTTCGCCCTGTTGCCCAGGCTGTCCTATGCTTTTTTCTAAAAGCACTGTAGTTTTACGTGTAAGTCCATGATCCGTTTTGGGTTCACGCTTGTGTAAGGTGTGATCTCTAGGTCCGGCCTCATGTTTTGTTGTTGTTTTGGTTGTTTTGAGATGGAGTCTCACTCTGTCACCCAGGCTGGAGTGCAGTGGCACAAACCTGGCTCACTGCAACCTCCGCCTCCTGGGTTCAAGCGATTCTCCTGCCTCAGTCTCCTGAGTAGCTGGGATTACAGGCACACACCACCACACCTGGATAACTTTGTCCTTTAGTAGAGACAGGTCTCACCACGTTGGCCAGGGTGGTCTCGAACTCCTGACTTCAACTGATCCACCTGCCTCAGCCTTCCAAAGTGCTGGGGTTACAGGCGTGAGCCGCTGCGCCCGGCCTGCCTAACCTTCTTGCTTGGCACCTGCCATGTACATTCCTGTGCATTCATGCCCTGTGTGCTGGATGCCCCACCCTCACACTGGCTCTGCCTGTCCCCAGCTGGGACATCTCTCTTCCTAACCACAGTGTCCCCTTCCCCCGGGAAGGGCAGGTGCTCACTTTGCACTGAAACAGCCCCCACAGTGTGGAAAAGGGGGAAGGCCAAAGTCCTGACCCAGCCAGGTGGCCGCTCCTTAGCAGGATGGGCACGGGGACTCACCATTGGGACAGAAGAACGCGCTGTAGGTGTACGCCCGGGGGACTCCTTCAGCCTGAAACAAAGACACAAGCAGAACTGAGTGCTGGAGCAGTGAGGGCGATGGTCAGCTCAGCGGAACGGCTGGCTCTCCTGGTTTGCATGGCATCAGCACGGCCACACCAAGATCACAGGTGCATCGAGCAGGACAGGGCCGCCCACTTCCCGGGCTCTGGTGGGGACACTGAGGCCGCTCCCTCTTGCTGATCGAGCAGAACAGGGCCACCCACTTCCCAGGCTCCGGTGGGGACACTGAGGCCGCTCCCTCTTGCTTATCGAGCAGGACAGGGCCGCCCACTTCCCAGGCTCCGGTGGGGACACTGAGGCCACTCCCTCTTGCTGAACGAGCAGGACAGGGCTGCCCACTTCCCAGGCTCCAGTGGGGACCAGGCTCCAGTGGGGACACTGAGGCCGCTCCCTCTTGCTGGCCAAATGAAAGTCACCAACTGCTTGTAGACTTGTCATGGGGCCCACATCCCTCCCCTCCCGACACGCTCTCCCTCCCATCTCGCTCTGGGCAGGGACATGATGAGGCCAAGGTAGCCAGGTTCTGAGGCTTCATTTGACATCTGTGAGCGCTGTGACAGGAGCTCCCGCATCTGCCAATGACAGGTCTCTGTCCCACTGTCTGTCCATCACATCTCTTGGTGTTTTTTTTTTTTTTTTTTTTTTTGAGATGGAGTTTCGCTCTTGTTGCCCAGGCTGGAGTGCAATGGTGCAATCTCAGGTCACTGCAACCTCCGCCTCCCGGGTTCAAGCGATTCTCCTGCCTCAACCTCCCAAGTAGCTGAGATTACACGCATGTGCCAACCATGCCTGGCTAATTTTGTATTTTTAGTAAAGACAGGGTTTCTTCATGCTGGCCAGGCTGCTCTTGACCTCCTGACCTCAGGTGATCTGCCACCTGAGCCTCCCAAAGTGCTGGGATTACAGGCATGAACCACCTCACCCAGCCACTTCTGCTTCTTGTATGGATGACCCCAAATATCAGAAGGCAGTTGCCTCAGTCTCTTAAAAAGGGATGCCCAGAATTTAACCCCCTATACCTTACAGGGCTTAGTCTGACTAACATGACCGCTGTGGGAGCCCTCGTGTCAGACTTCAAAGGGTTAACATGGAGCAGCTGCAGCCAGGTGGCCTGGCAGCCCCCTCACCCATTAGGACAGCCAATTTCATGTATTTATGTATTTATTTAGAAACAGAGCCTCTGTTACCCAGGCTGAAGTGCAGTGGCACGATCTCAGCTCATTGAAACTTCCACTTCCCGGGTTTAAGCAATTCTCCTGCCTCAGCCTGCTAAGTAGCTGGGACTACAGGCATGTGCCACCATGCCAGGCTAATTTTTGTATTTTTAGTGGAGACGGGGTTTCACCATGTTGGCCAGGCTGGTCTCAAACTCCTGGCCTCAGGTGATCCACCCACCTCGGCCTCCCAAAGTCCTGGGATCACAAGCATAAGCCACCACACTCGGCCCTCCATTTCACAGCTGAATATTTCACTGCATTCAGGAACTGCATTTCACTGACCCATATTCATTTCTCTAATTCATCAGCTGATGGACATTTCCTAAAATACAAAGTATATTCCTGACTTTGGGATTCCCCAGCTGAATATTGTAAATGGCTGTGTGACAACAGCACGTGGGTCTTTAGTAGACAGGCCAGACACCACAAGAGGCTTTCCACAGACACTCTCATTAACCATCCAGTGGTTCCATCCGAATCCGGGGCTCTCACTCCAGAGCCCACTCCCTGGCTGGCCAGGCCTCCTGTCACTCCAGTGATGCCCCAATTACTTCTGTCTCCTCTTTGCTTTTTGGAATTTTACTCAGGTGAAATTTACGTGGAGATGATCGCAAGCTCTCAGCCTCCCAGCAGACATAGAGGATCATAGTCCACTCACAGGCCAGCAGGGGAGCCAGGCAGAGCGGTGTTGGCACTTCCAGCACCTGCCAAGCCATCCCCCACCCTGGTACAGAGCCCATGATGGGCTGTGCTCAGGTGATGCTTCCCCACCGGCCCCCGTGTCCTATTCAGCTTCTGGCTAAGTCCAGTTCAGCAGGTGGCGCCCAAACCCTCTGCTGGGAAGAGGCAGGAGGAGCATTTTGCTGCTTTATCAAGCCACACATCTGGTACCTCTTGTTTCTTAAATTGCCTTTCTTTCTCTTTCTTTCTCTCTCCCCTCTCTTTCTTTCCTGAGACGGAGTCTTGCTGTGTCACCCCAGCTGGAGTACAATGGCATGATTTCGGCTCACTGCAACCTCCACCTCTTGGGTTCACACAATTCTCCTGCCTCAGCCTCCCAAGTAGCTGGGATTACAGGCATGAGCCGCCATGCCCCGGCCCCACAAATTGTTTTTCTAACTGTAGCTTCATCTTTGCACCAACATTTCAAGTCTTCTGGTGCCTACATCTCCCCGCTGTCCCGCAGAGCTGCCTGCAGGAGGCTGGACAAGTGGATACTGCAGTTGCAGAGATCGTTCTGCGGTGTGGATGGGAGGAAAGGCTCTGGGGAAGGAGGCCCTCAAGAGTCCCTCTGTGTGCATTGAGAAATCTCTTCTGCGAGGGGAGCAGGCAAGACCGCGAGGCCTCCAGGTTCTGCAGCTTGGAGGAGATCACTGCCTCCCTCTCGGGCCTTAGGAGGGCAGGGAGGATGCCCTGGCTGGGCAATGGGTGACCCGGGGTCTCTGCATTTCTCCATTGGGACCATCCCATCCTGCTGGCTCACAGAGATCTCAGTCCCCACCTGACAGCGCTCTCGTCCCCCGATGGATCCATCACATAACATCAATGACGCTACAGCGGCGACCTGTCCACTCTCACCACTCCGGAGTTCTGCCCAGCGGGCGCATGACTCCTGGTGCTGACAGAAACCACTGGCGTTAGGGACGGCAGGATGCCAGCAGGGAGGGAGGGAGGGCACGGGGTGTGTGGATTTGTGTGCTGTTTGCAGCTGGGCCTCTGGGGAATGTGAGACCCTTGGGGCCGCTGTTAGGGGCTGCTGTTGGTGAAGCACCAAACGGAGCCTCAGCAGGGCTCTGATGTGTCCAAGCAGCCTAGAAAAGGTGGGGCATGTGGCTACTGCGCGCCCAGCCCTGAGACATCTGTGTGGGAAGTAGAAAAGTTCCTCTTCAAAGTTTCCTTTCTTGTTTAAGAAAAATTCCTAAGTGTTAGAAACAGTAGTTTGTTTTAAACACTTTCTTCAAAAGCCTTCTTACCTTTTTGCTAGAAGCCCTATCCTATGTGCCTTTAGAAATGCTTACAGGCACTTAGTACATTCTATGTCTTTGTACTTTAACCAAGATATCTGTGCTGGACATGCTCACAGGCATGTCCCAGCTCACAGCCTCTGCCCCTTCCTTATATGGACTTCCTTTTATTTTGCCCTCCATTGCTTTTACCTGTTTAGAAAAGTTTCAAGTTGTTAGCCAATCAGGTATTAGTTTAGATTGTGAGGTCTGGTTCCAGCCAACAGAGATCAGACACAGCAGTAAGGACAACCCCAAATGCGTAAGGAATAAATTAGTGTATTTTCCTTTGTTCATTGTACTCTCGTGGCAAGATGGCTAGCCAGGGTACCCTTCCTGCAGTCCAGGAAGAAAGTTGTGTTGATGAAAGATCCTTTGTCTCAGTCCTGATCTTTCTTTGTAGCACCGAGCATCTATTTGTATTTCCAGCAATCTGTGTGTGTCATCTCTGGTCTACCACCCCGTCTTAAAAAGGTGAGGCCCTCTTGTCTTAACGGAGCAGGGATGGAAAGTCAGAATGCTCCCCAAGACCACGGGCAAGTGGCCAATCCTGGATTCACAGCCAGGGTGTCTGCGAGATCCCGACACCTGCCTCTGCCCCCGAGGCTCTGTGTCCTTCCTACATGGGCAATCCAAGGACAGTGCCCCAAATGCTGAGTCATGGTCCCCACAAATGCCTATGACAGCCAGGAGATGAGGCACACGGCCTTCTAAGATAGTTCACCCAGGGGTCAGGGAGCACATGCTGTGGCCCCTCAAGAGTCCCAGGCTGATTCACCAAAGCACACTCTGCACTGGAGGGAGAGACCAGACCACCACGGTCCTCCGATGAGGAAGTACCCTGAAGTCCAGGCACCCTGAGCTCTCAAGCACAACCCATGAAGGCTACCCAGGCCCTAGCTGGCTTCAGACCACACACTCCAGCTGGCCCCAGCCTCATGGCTAAAGGAATCAGGCCCTGGTCCTAGGTCGCTGAAGGATGGAATGACCAGGGACGAGGACATGGCCTTACCTCAACCATCACGCTGCGCCTGACATGATCCACCCCGATGGGGACCCTCCGGTCGGTGTGACTCTCCTCCAGGTGTTTGCTGGACCTCCCATCCCGGCAGCAATTTGTGTCTTCGTGAGCAAGGGCTTTGGCTGCAGAAATTTGATGTCTTGCTCTCAGAACAGGTCCCCACCCAAGGTGGGGGCTGTCCCATTCCTATCCTCATCCCCCATGTGTGTGCATGCATATGTGTCTGTGCATGTGCACGTGTATATGCAGATGTGTGCACGCACGCATGTATGTGTGCACATGTATGCGTGTGTTTGAGTTTGCAGGCTCATGCGTGCATATGCATGCATTTGTGCATGTGTTTGTGTATATGAGTTTGTATGTGCATATGCATATCTGCACTTATGGGCATTTGTGTGTCTGTATACATGTTTGCACATGTGAGCATGTGTATATCTGTGTGTATGCATGTCTACATGTGTGGGCATGTGTGTGTGGATTTTTGTGTGTGTATGCATGCCTACATGTGTGGGCATATTTGTGTATGGATTTTTGTGTGTATGCATGTCTACACATGTGGGCATGTGTGTGTGGATTTGTGTATGCATGTCTACATATGCAGGCATGTGTATGTGGATCTGTGTGTGCGTATGCATCTCTACACGTGCGGGCATGTGTGTGGATTTCTGTGTGTATATGCATGTCTGCACGTGTGGGCATGTGTCTGTGTGTGGATTTCTGTGTGTATATGCATGTCTACATGTGTGGGTATGTGTCTGTGTGTGGATTTGTGTGTAGATGCATGTCTGTGTGTGCGGGTGTGTGTGGATTTGTGTGTAGATGCATGTCTGGGTGTGTGGATTTGTGTGTAGATGCATGTCTGTGTGTGTGGATTTGTATGTAGATGCATGTCTGTGTGTGTGGATTTGTATGTAGATGCATGTCTGTGTGTGTGTGGATTTGTGTGTAGATGCATGTCTGTGTGTGCGGGTGTGTGTGTGTGGATTTGTGTGTAGATGCATGTCTGTGTGTGCGGGCGTGTGTGTGTGGATTTGTGTGTAGATGCATGTCTGTGTGTGTGGATTTGTGTGTAGATGTATGTCTGTGTGTGCGGGCGTGTGTGTGCGGGCGTGTGTGTGTGGATTTGTATGTGCATATGTGCTTGCACTACTTGGGGTGGGCACCTTAAGAGCCCAGCTCCCCAAACAGATGAGACCCCAGGGCCCACCTCCCCCACTCCTTCTGGGCCCCCTCCCTCTGTCCTGCTTGCCCCAGTCGCTGTCCCATTTTCCTTGGGACAGTTCTGACTTTACCTGCTTCCCCATCCACCCCTCATCCCCCAACTGCAGTCATTGCTGGGACCCTTTTGTGGCCTGGAGAGGGGGAGACACCCCCAAGAACCGTGGAGCCCTCACCTGTGATGTTGTTGAGCCCCAGGTCACTGAAGGACAGAACGACCCAGGTGGGCTCAGCCTCTCCAGAGGCCACACACATCTTCTTGGTCAGATGACGTTTGCCAGGATGCCCAATGAACTGGATGCCCTTGGGAACCGAGAGCTTCATGTACACCTGCAGAGGGTGGAATTGGCTCATGGTGCCTGGAATCCAGGTCCCCTCCCGGTGCCCCAAGATCCAACACACATCCCACCACTCAGGCACACACCAGATCTGTCAGCCTCTCCAAGAGCCATGCACCTCCGGCAAAGCCCCCTTTCCATTTCCCATCAGAACAAACTACCCTCTGCTGTCTGCCACCCCACTTGGCCTTCTCATGCCCATCTGTCTTGCTGCGAGCCCTGTCCTCCCCACAGGCCTCTGTATCCCCCACAATCCAGATCTCCCTCAGACAGAAGCTGCCAGTTTCAGGCAGGGCTGCCTCTCCTGCGTGTCCATCCCCTCCGCGACTCCAGATGGATGCAACCTCTCCCACAGTGGGTCCACAGAGTACTTCTCCTGACCCTCTCTCCAACCATGCAGCTCCATGATGTCAGAGTACGGCTATGTGTGTGCACATGTGTGCATGTGTGTGCTGTGAATGCATGTGTACCTGGGTGCACATGTATGTGCAAGTATGCAAGCACACATTGCACACACATGTGCATCTACTGGGTGAAGGCATGTGCATATGCATGCACGTGTGTGTGTGTGCAAGCTACTGGGTGAAGGCATGTGCATATGCATGCATGTGTGTGCATGCTATACTGGGTAAAGGCATGTGTGTATGCATGTGTGTGTGTGCATGCTATACTGGGTGAAGGCATGTGCATATGCATGCATGTGTGTGTGTGCAAGCTACTGGGTGAAGGCATGTGCATATGCATGCATGTGTGTGCATGCTATACTGGGCAAAGGCATGTGTGTATGCATGCGTGTGTGTGCATGCTATACTGGGTGAAGGCATATGTGTATGCATGTGTGTGTGTGCATGCTGTACTAGGTGAAGGCATGTGCACATGCATGTGTGCGTGCATGCTATACTGGGTAAAGGCATGTGCGTATGTGTGTGTGTGTGCATGCATGCTATACTGGGTGAAGGCATGTGCATGCATGTGTGTGTGTGTGTATTCTATACTGGTGAAGGCATGTGTGTATGCATGCGTGTGTGTGTGCATGCTATACTGGGTGAAGGCGTGTGTGTGTGTGTGCATGCTATACTGGGTGAAGGCAAGTGTGTATGCATGCATGTGTGTGTGTGTGCAGGGCATACTGGGTGAAGGCATGTGTGTGTGCATACATGTGTGTGCATGCTATACTGGGTGAAGGCATGTGTGTATGCATGCACATGTGTGTGCATGGTATACTGGGTGAAGGCATGTGTGTGCATACGTGTGTGCATGCTAGCTTCTGCATGCATGTGTGTGCCTACATGTGTACAGCGTTGCCATGGATGCAGGCATGGGTCTCCATGTGCGTGTGTGTGGGTGTGCAAGCATGGCATGTATATGCATGTATCATGGGTGTACATGTGCATGTGTATACCATGAAGGTCTGTGTGTGGGTACATCATGTGCATTCTCACATGTACTAGTCTCTGTGTGCATGTGTGTGCATTTTGCGGGGTACATGCATGTGCACTGTGTGTGCAATTGCAGACACATCTGCATCCCCCTCCATCTAGGAGGAAACCTTTGCTCCACATTCATTTCTCCAACCAGAATATATGAAGAGCCTACTGGGTGCCCTGCCAGGAACTAAAGAAACGTCTGATCAAGACATGAGTGATTGCTCTGCCTCAGAATGCTGTCCCACCCAAGGGCTGGCACAAGGCTGCAGGTGTGACGTGGAGGGGAGGATGCGAGGAAAATGTGAAGTGGCACATGTGACAGAGTCCTGAATCCTGCCACAGAAAAGGCCCAGCTAGAGCTGAGAGCCTGTGGCTGCTGCAGGGTGGACATCGGGAAGTCCCACTTCCCCTCTGGAGGTGGGATTTTCCCAGGGAGAAAGAAAGGGGCCAGGCACGGTGGCTCACACCTGTAATCCCAGCACTTTGGGAGGCTGAGGCAGGCAGATCACCTGAGGTGAGGAGTTTGACACCTGCCTGGCCAACATGAGGAAACTCCGTCTCTACTAAAAAATACAATAATTAGCTGGGCGTTGTGGTGGACACCTGTAATCCCAGCTACTCAGGAGGCTGAGGCAGGCGAATCCTTGAACCCAGGAGGTAGAGGTAGCAGTGAGCTGAGATTGCACCACTGCACTCCAGCTGGGACGACAGACCAAGACTCCAAAAAAAAAAAAAGAAAAGGAAGGAAGGAGGGAGGGAGGGAGGAGGGAAGGAGGGAGGGAGGGAGGGAGGAGAGAAGGAGGGAAGGAGGGAAGGAGGGAGGAGGAAGGAGGGAAGGAGGGAAGGAGGGAAGGAGGGAAGGAGGGAAGGAAGGAAGGACGGAGGACGGAGGACGGAAGGAAGGACGGAAGGAAGGACGGAAGGAAGGACGGACGGACGAGACGGACGGACGGACGGGGACTCAACAGTGTCTGTGAGCCGCATTTTCCAGGTCCTGAGTGAATGACCAGCTGTCCCCCACTGCAGGGTCTGAATGGGTCTGTTTTCTCTGTGTCTTGGGGGATGGGCATATGAGCTAAGGGTGGTCCTTAAGCACATACACTGCCCAGCAGGGCTTCCTTCTTCCTGCTGGAAAAGCTGGACACCAGCATGCGCTCAGAGCTGAGCCGGACACCTGGGGATCCCACTCACAGGTTTCAGAGGGAAGCCTCCCTTTAGGGGCCACCCTCCAGGTCAGGGGCAAAGCCTGTGTGTATTATTTCTTTTGGAAACTGAGATCCTATTCCTCCCCAGCTATAATTGATATAAAAAGAACCGTCAAGGATGGATTGTAAAGGTAAGGGCTGAAGCCAGGATTTCGGGCACCACTATCTGGCCATTCTAACATCTCCCATTTACCCCTCACCGAAGCCACCGTGTGACCACTGCCTTGGTCCCTTCCTGCCTCTTTGCCTGTTTCCCAATTGCAGGAGCCTCTGACCTCCTCCTCCTCCTTCTCCTCCTCCTCTTCCTCCTCATCTGCTTTCTCATTTTCCCTGACCAGACCCCTAAGCTGAGCCAGACTGTGTCTCTGGCAGGACCCAGGAAAGATCAAGCTGCCTCCTGCTTCTGTTGCACGTACATGCTGTTCCCTCTTTCACAAATGCCCTTCCCCGCCCCTGATGCCTGGCTCAAACATCACCTGCAGACTCTCAGGTTCAGCGGGGGCTTCCCCTTCTCTGGGCTGTCCTGGCACCTGTAGACACTGATTCTAACACACAGCTCCACCACTCACTCCCTGGAGGCCCCCGAACCCATGACAATGCTTCTCTGCGCTTCCTAATGGTCGATTCCATCACAGACCCTGCTTCCTTGACCCACACAGCAGCTTGATAAGACGATGCAGGTGGCCGGGCACGGTAGCTCACGCCTATAATCCTAGCACTTTGGGAGGCTAAAACGGGCAGATCACTTAAGGTCAGGAGTTCGAGACCAGCCTGGCCAACATAGTGAAACCCTGTCTCTACTAAAAATACAAAAATTAGCCGGGCATGATGGCAAGTGCCTGTAATCCCAGCTACTCAGGAGGCTGAGGCAGGAGAATCGCTTGAAACCGGGAGGGAGAGGTTGCAGTGAGCCGAGACTGCATTCCAGCCTGGGTGACAGAGCAAGATCCTGTCTCAAAAAATAAAAAACAAATAATGAAGGTAAAATTGTCAGCCCAGCACCAGCTGCAGAAGTACATGTCTCACAAAAACTGAATGAGTGGGTTCTAAACACCAATCACTTCACTCCAAGGCTGAGCTTGGATCTCACATCCCGGGTGGCAGGGTCTTCTGATACTGGCACAAGCCACCAGAAGCCAAGAGAGAGGGAGAGAGGAGCCGAGTGCACTGGCTTATTATGCCTGCAATCCCAGCACTCTGGCAGGCTGAGGTGGGAGGATCACTTGAGGCCAGGAGTTCAAGACCAGCCCGAGCAACATACGGAGATCCCATCTCTATGAAAATAAAATAAAATAATTAGCTGGGCATGGTAGCGCACACCTGTAGTCCCAGCTACATGGGAGGCTGAGGAGGAGGATTGCTTGAGTCCAGGAGGTCGAGGCTGCAGTAAGCTGTGATCATACCACTGCACTCCAGCCTGGGTGATACAGTGAGATGCTGTCTCAAAAAAAACCTGTAATCCTAGCACTTTGGGAGGCTGAGGTGGGCGGATCAAAGGTCAGGAGATCAAGACCATCCTGGCCAACATGGTGAAACCCCATCTCTACTAAAAATACAATAATTAGCCGGGTGTGGTGGTGCATGCTTATAACCCCAGCTACTCAGGAGGCTGAGGCAGGAGAATCGCTTGAACCCAGGAGGCAGAGGTTGCAGTGAGCCGAGATCGCACCACTGCACTCCAGCCTGGCGACAGAGTGAGGCTCCATCTCAAAAAAAAAAAAAAAAAGAGAGAGAGAGAGGCATAGACAGATTCTCCCTCAGAGCCTCCAAGAGGAACCAGCCCTGATGTCACCGTGACTTCACACTTCTAGTGTTGTGAACTGTGAGACAATACATTTCTGCTGTGTGAAGCCACCTGGTTGGGTCTGCCTTGCTAGCCCCAAGAGACTAAGACAGCAGCCTTTCCTGCCGCCTCCAAGAGAGAGCATTGGCTTCACTGCACACCTCTGGCAGACACCGGAATCCCAATAACATGATCAAAAACAGCCCTGTTGATGTTTTCAGTGTTTGCCAGGACTAACTCATTTAACGCTTCAACCACTAGCGAGGCTCTGACACACCAACAGATTGAAGAACGTGCCCAAATTCAGCAACTCTGTGAGTAAAAACTGGGATTCCAAGCACCCTCTCTGTTTACTACCAGGATTTCCTGGTGCTGTGCCGGGGTCTGCAAATTAAGGCCCACAGGCCAAACCGGACCCACCACCTGTCTCTGTGGGGCCCACAAGCTAAAGATGGTTTTCATCTTTTTCAAAGGGTTAAAAGGGAAAAAATTAAAAGACGAATGATTATTTTGTGACAAATGAAAATTCTATGGAGTGGCTGGGCATGGTAATCCCAGTACTTTGGGAGGCTGAGGCCGGCAGATCACGAGGTCAAGAGTTCGAGACCAGCCTGGCCAACATGGTGAAACCCTCTCTACTGAAAATAAAAAAAAAACTAGCCAGGTGTGGTGGCAGGTGCCTGTAATCCCACCTACTCAGGAGGCTGAGGCAGGAGAATGACTTGAACCCAGGAGGCAAAGCCAACACCGTGCCATTGCACTCCAGCCTGGATGACAGAGAGAGACTTTGTCTCCAAAAAAAAAAAAAATCCTATGGAGTTCAGATTTCAGTATGTAGAAATCAAGCTTTTCCTTTTTTTTTTTTTTTTTGAGCCTGTAGCCCAGGCTGGAGTGCAATGGCATGATCTTGGCTCACTGCAACCTCCGCCTCCTGGGTTCAAGCGATTCTCCTACCTCAACCTCCCGAGTAGCTGAGATTACAGATGCCCACCACCAAGCCCGGCTAATTTTGTATTTTTAGTAGAGACGGGGTTTCACTATGTTGGCCAGGCTGGTCTCGAACTCCTGACCTTGTGATCTGCCTGCCTCAGCCTCCCAAACTGCTGGTATTACAGGTGTGAGCCACCACGCCCAGCCAGAAATCAAGTTTTATTGGAACACAGCCACATCTATTCAGGTAAGAGATCATCTAGGTTGCTTTCATGCTGTAAGGGCTGAGCTGAGTTGCTGCCACAGGGATCGTACGGCTGGCAAAGACAGAAATATTTCCTGTCTAGCAATTTACAGAGAAAGCTCCATGCTATCATATATGATACCAGTCCCAGCAAGGGAGTTGTCCCTGACTCCCTTGCTAGGCCAGGAAGTCAGCGACGATGGCTCCATTTACACCGAGTCCCTCTCGCTCACACACGTGCCCTCACCTCTTCCCCACCCAGCTTTGATGGCTGGTGAATCAGAGGCCAATCTCATCCCACCCATGCCTCCCCGATAGCACAGATGACGCATCCTCCCCAAAGCCCCCCCAGGCTGAGGCCACCCATCCCTGCCTCCCCAACATCAGATATGCTCTCGCCCTCCTAAATCCCCCAAGCCGACAGTGTCCCAGGCCTGCCTCCCTTATAGCACCAATGCAGTCCCAACTCCCCAGGGAATGGAAGAAGGATATGTATTTGGGGGGGCTGACTACCTCAGCACAGGTGCCCAAGTAGTTGTAGACGCTGAGTGGGATCTTGACCTGCTCCCCGCGGATGATGAGAGCGGGGGAGCGTGAAGTCCACAAAGAAGGGCTTGAAGGTCTTCAGCAGGGAGGGCTCGGCGATGCCCAAGCCCTGAGAGGTGGACAGGGCCACGGCCTCACCCACCCAGCTGGTGATGGAGTCCGGAACCTTCACGCTGAGTGTCTCCTCACCAGATGGGTCACTGCAGAGAGAGAGACAGCCATGATGGGGGGCCCTTCTCCAGGGCCATGCCTCAGGGGGCAGGTGGGCATGGATGACCCAGGCTGCATAGGAGGTACGCTAGGAGCTTAGAAACAAGCATTGAAGGCATCACAAAAGCAGCAGCAGGAGAAAACTCTCCTTCAGCCCTGATTCACTCTGATAGAAAACATGGGCTGGGTGCAGTGGCTCATGCCTGTAATCCCAGCACTCTGGGAGGCCGAGGTGAGAGATTGCTTGATCGCAGGAGTTGTGGACCACCCTGGGCAAGATGATGAGACCTTGTATCTACAAAAAATTAAAAATTAGGCAAGCGTAGTGGCACGTGCCTCTAGTCCCAGCTTCTCGGGAGGCTGAGGCGGGAGATTCTCTTGAGCCCAGGCAGTCAAGAGTGCAGTGAGCTGTGATCCCACCATTGCAGTCCAGCCTGGGCAACAGAGTGAGATCCCTGCCTCACACACAAAAAAAGACTGTTGAAACAAACTAAAAAAGACAAATAAATGGAAACATATCCCATGTTCATGGATAGGAAGACTTAATATTGTTAAAATGTCAAAGCTACCCAAAGTGATCTATAGATTTAATGGAACCCCTATCAAAACCCCAATGACTTTTTAATTTTGTCTCTTTTTTTTTTTTTTTTCAGAAATAGAAAACCCTACCTTGAGATTTCACATGGATCTCAAGGGACTCTGGTAGCCAAATAAAGAAACCAGATGAATAAGGCTGGAAAACTCACACTTCAAAACTTACCGCAAAGCTACCATAATCAAATCAGTGTGTTACTGGCATAAAGACAGACATACAGACCAATGGAATCAAATGGAGAGCCCAGGAATAAACCTTCACAACATAGTCAAATGATATTCAACAAGGGCATCAAGGTACTTTAGGGAAAAGACAATCTTTTTAACAAAAACAGCTGGAAAAAAACAAATATCCATATGCAAAACAATGAATTTGGACCTTAACACAATATACAAAAGTTAACTCAAAATGAATTCATGACCTAAAAGTAAAAACTAAAACTGTAAAACTCTTAGAAGAAACAGACGAAAAGCTTCATGACACTGAGTTTGACAATGATTTCGTTGATATGAAAACAAAGGCGCAGGCAACAAAAAAGAGTAGATAAGTTGGACTTCATGAAAACTGCAAAATTTTGAGCATGAAAAGACACTATCAAGGGCTGGCATGGTACCTTCAGGAGGCCGAGGGAGGAGAATCACTTGAGCCCAGGAGTTTGAGACCAGCCTGGGCAACACAGCAAGACCTTATCTCTACAAAAATTTTAAAAATTTAGCCAGGCGTGGTGGTGTGCACCTGAAGACCCAGCTACTTGGGAGGCTGAGGTGGGGGAATCACTTAAACATCTGGGTGACAGAGTGAGATTCTGTCAAAAAGAAGAAGTATAAGAAAGAAGAAGAAAAGAGGAAGAAGAAGAAAGAAGAAGAAGAAAGAGGAAGAAGAAGAAAGAAGAAGAAGAAAAAGAGGAAGAAGAAATGCATTATCAACAGAGTAGAAAGTCAACCCAATGGGATAAAATATTTGGAAAGCATATATCTGATAATGAAATAATATCGGGAATATATACAGAACTCCTGAAACTCAACAACAAAAACAGCAATATGATTCAAAAATGGGCAAATGACTTGAATAGACATTTCTCCAAAGAAGACAGACAAATGACCAATAAATACATGAAAGATGCTCAACATCATTCATCATTAGGGAAATGCAAATAAAAACTACAATGAGATGCCACCTCATTGTATTTAATTAGGATATTAAAAAACAAAAGGAAAGAAACCAGGCTGGGCACAGTAGCTCACGCCTGTGATCCCAGCACTTTGGGAGGCCAAGGCGGGTGAAACACTTGAGGTCAGGAGTCCGAGACCAGCCTGGCCAACATGGTGAAACCCCACCTCTAGTAAAAATACAAAAATTAGCCAGGCACAGTATTGCATGCCTGTAGTTCCATCTATCTGGGAGGCTGAGACAGGAGAATTGCTTGAACCTGGGAAGCGGGAGGCTGCAGTGAGCTGAGATTGCGCCACTGCACTCCACCCTGGGAAACAGAGTGAGACTCCATCAAAAAGAAAAAAAGAAGGAAAGAAGGAAGGAAGAAGGGAGGGAGGGAGGAGGAAAGAAAGAAGGAAGGAAGGAAGGGAGGGAGGGAAGAAGGAGGAAGGAAGGAAGGAAGGAAGGAAGGAAAGAAGGTAGGTAGGTAGGTAGGTAGGCTGGTATATGCCTGTAGTCCCAGCGACTCGGGGAAGGCTGAGGTGGGAGGATTGCTTGAGCCCAGGAGTCTAAGGCTGCAGTGAGCTATGATGCCTGGGTGACAGAGCGATAACCCAACTCAAGTAAAGTAAAAGAAAATAAATTTAAAATTTTTTAACAACTAAAAAAAGAAGCTCACCAGGCATCCAGAAAGTAGATACATTTGAATGATGAGACAGATAGCCTGTCTTACAGCTGGGCCCCCAGAACAAAACACAATGACCTAGATGTGTTCCGATCAGCAGTGAAACCTTCCCATGATGAGGACATACACATCCCCCCCAAGCAGCCTGAGGGTCCCCGAGCTGCATGTCTACTCTGCCAAGCACTTGCCACAGCACCCTGGTGCCTGGAAGAAGGGCACAGCTCAGCAGTCAGCCCACCTGCTGGCCAGGGCTGGACCAAGAGTCAATTTTCATGCCAAACTCATTTGCCAAGGCATGCCACTGCCACTTTTTCACTTGGGTCATTGGTGCTCTAACGCTGCGCATTGAAGAGAAAAGCTAATTGCATCCAGCAGAAAAGTGGTGCCTGCATTCCTGCTTCAAAGAGAATTAAACAGAGTGGGGGTGGGGGGAATGCAGAAAGGAAATGTGTTGAGAAAGGCATCTTGTTTTTCGACCAAGAGCTGTAGTCCCCTGAGGAGCAAGAAGTGGGGGTAGGTGGGGTCAAGTTCATGTTCCAGGGAACTGTAATCATTTTAATGAGCTCATTATGCAAACAGAGCAGACAGAATTACCCCAAGAGGGAGTTGTAAGAGGCACAAAGCCCTTGCATTTCATATTTCGCAGGCAAACATCCAAATCTGCAGCAGGACTCAAGGCTGACTTCATGGCTTGAAGTTTTATGTTAGAAAAAGATGCACAGTGTCTTACTCAGATCGTGGTATCAGGCCTGCCCGTCCCACCAGGGACTCTCTGGACCCGCATGAGTGTCTTTCAGTCAACTGGCGGTCAGCACAGAAAATAAATCTTACTGTACCTGATGTTGAGACAATGCCAAATCCACGTTTCGGGGAAGAAAGTCCTTTTTTTCTTCTCTGTTCTATGAAAAGAAAAAAAGAAATGATTAAGGTTTCATGAACATAACAAATCCTATGCAAACCTAGCAGCTTCGCATTCTATTTGATCAGATATAATGCGTTAATTCCTTTTACCTGGAAGGGTCAACATTCTACTTGATCGGGATATAACATGTTAATTCTCTTACTTGGCAGGGTTAACAGTCTACTTGATTAGGACATAACTTGTTTTTTTAAAAACATTTATTTTAGGTTCAGAAGTACATGTGCAGGTTTGTTACATAGGTAATCATGTGTCACAGGAGTTTGTTGTACAGATTATTGATCACCCAGGTACTAAGCCCAATAGTTACTGTTTCTGATCCTGTCTTCCCATCCCCCACCCTCAAGTAGACCCCAGTGTCTGTTCCCCTCTGTGTCCATGTGTTCTCATCATTTTGCTCCCACTTATAAGTGAGAACATGCAGTATTTGGTTTTCTGTCCCTGCATTAGTTTGCTAAGAATAATGACCTCCAGCTCTATCCATGTTTCCACAGAAGACATGATCTTGTTCTTTTTATGGCTGCATAGTATTCCATGGTATATATGGATCACATTTTGTTTATCCAGTCTGTCACTGATGAGCATTTAGGTTGATTCCAGGTCTTCGCTATTGTAAATAGTGCTGCAATGAACATTTGTGTGCATGTGTCTTTATGATAGAATGATTTATATTCCTTTGGGTATATACCCAGTAATAGGATTGTTGGGTCAAATGGTAGTTCTGTTTTTAGCTCTTTGAGGAATTGCCACACTGCTTTCCACCATGGTTGAACTAATCTACACTACCACCAACAGTGCATAAGCATCCCCTTTCTCCACAACTTCACCAGCATCTGTTATTTCTTTCTTTCTTTCTTTCTTTCTTGTCTTTTTGAGATGGATTTTCCTTTCTGGTCGCCCAGGCTGGAGTGCAGTGGCACGATCTTGGCTCATGCCACCTCCAACTCGCAGATTCAAGTGATTCTGCAGCCTCAGCCTCCCAAGTAGCTGGGATTACAGGCACCTGCCACTATGCCCAGCTAATTTTGTATTTTTAGTAGAGACGGGGTCTCACCATGTTAGGCTGGTCTCAAACTCCTGACCACAGGTGATTCACCTGCCTTGGCCTCTCAAAGATCTGGAATTACAGGCATGGGCCACTATGCCCAGCTTATTTTTTGACTTTTTAATAATGGCCATTCTGACCGGCATGAGATGGTATCTCATTGTGGTTTTGATTTGCATTTCCTCTCTTTTTTTTTTTTTGAGACAGAGTCTTACTCTGTCACCCAGGCTGGAGTGCAGTGGTGTAATGTTAGCTCACTGCAACCGCCACCTCCCAGGTTCAAGTGATTCTTGTGCCTCAGCCTCCTAAATTACACCTGGAATTATAGGTGCACCACCACGCCTGGCTAATATTTGTATGTTAGGTAGAGATGGGGTTTCGTCATGTTGGCCAGGCTGTTCTCAAACTCCCACCCTCAGATGATCCACCCGCCTCAGCCTCTCAAAGTGCTGGGATTACAGGCATGAGCCACCATATCTGGCCTGATTTGCATTTCTCTAATGTTCAGTGACATTGAGCTTTTTTTCCTATGCTTGTTGGCTGCATGTATACTTTCTTTGAAAAGTGTCTGTTCAAGGATGTAACTTGTTAATTCTTTTACCTGGCAGGGTTAACATTCTACTTGAGTAAGAATAGTAGCAGCTACTTGGATAACTGCGGTAATTCTAGAAAAAAAAAAAAAGAATAGTAGAAGCAAGTCATCAAAGGCTTCGCAGTGTCCACCTTAAAACCATCCTGCCTCCTCTCCTGATGCAGATGGGAAAGGGCTGCAGCAGCCACCCTATGTCCTTCCTTTGCTAATTTCCCCTCCCTGTGTTTACCACATTCATCCTCATCACACAATGAACTCTCCACCTCCTGCTCACCCATCCTCTGTTTCCTAAGAAGTGCCTTCACTCATTCTTTTTTTGCTTTTTTTTTTTTTTTTTTGACACGGAGTCTCACTCTGTCACCCAGGCTGGAGTGCAGTGGCACCATCTTGGCTCACTGCAACCTCTACTTCCCGGGTTCAAGCGATTCTCCTGCCTCAGCCTCCTGAGTAGCTGGGATTACAGGCACACACCATAATGCCCAGCTAATTTTTGCATTTTCAGTAGAGATGGGGTTTCACCATGTTCGTCAGGGTAGTCTCGAACTCCTGACCTCATGATCCGCCCACCTTGGCCTCCCAAAGTGCTGGGATTACAGGCGTGAGCCACCGCCCCTGGACCACCTTCATCCATTCTTGTTTGAGCCTCAGAAGCCTCACAGCTCACCTTCCTCAGAGGCTGCTCCTTTCTCAAAAAAAACACAGCCTTTCTCAAAATTTGGCAAAATTAAAAATGCTCCTATCCTTTCAACCATCACTACCTCTCCTAGGAGCGCACCCTGGAAACACCCACAGATGTGTACAAAGACAGATGGGTTTTCACAGTGGCACTATGAAAATTAGCAAACAATCCAAATCTCCATCATTAGGAGGACTGGCTAATCAAATGATAGTATATTCATTGATGGAATATTATATATTTATTAAAATAATGAGTGAGGTAAACATGCATTTACCTATATGGAATGATTTCCAAAACTTATTAACTTTAAAAAGAAATGTACACAACAGGCCGGGCGTGGTGGCTCACCCCTGTAAGCCAAGCACTTTGGGAGGCTGAGGGGGGTGGATCACGAGGTCAGGAGATTGAGACCATCCAGGCCAGCATGGTGAAACCGTATCTCTACTAAAAATACAAAAATTAGCTGGGCATTGTGGCACATGCCTGTAATCCCCAGTTACTTGGGAGGCTGAGGCAGGAGAATCGTTTGAACCAGGGAGTCAGAGGTTGCAGTGAGGTGAGATCATGCCACTGCACTCCAGCCTGGTGACAGCGGGGACTCCATCTCAAAAAAAAAAAAAAAAAAGTACAGAACAACATTGTGGTATTTTTCTATTTTCTTTTAAATCTTACATATGCACAGAAGAATATCTAAGAAATTATTCAGGCTGGGAATGGTGGCTCACACCCATAATCCCAGCACTTTGGGAGGCTGAGACAGGTGAATCACTGGAGGTCAGGAGTTCAAGACCAGCCTGGCCAACATGGTGAAACCCCCTCTCTACTAAAAATACAAAAATTATCTGGGTTTGGTGGTGCCGGCCTATAATCCCAGCTACTCAGGAGGCTGAGGCAGGAGTATCACTTGAACCCAGAAGGCAGTGAGCTGAGAACCCACCACTGCCCTCCAGCCTGGACGACAGAGTAAGACTCCATCTCAAAAAAAAAAAAAAAAAGAAAAAAAAAAAAAAAAAGAAAGAAAGAAAGAAAAGAAAAAAAGAAACAGAAATTATTCAGTACAGTTGCTTTTGAAGAAGAGAATGGAGGGTCTGAGGGTGGGAAGGAGACTTAAATTTCATTATATATCCTCTCATACTGCTTGAAAAAAATTTAACCACATTTATATGGTTAAAAAAAATACATTGCTCTCAGAATAAGGATGTGTTTGTTCCAGTTACAAAAAGGCATGAGCACTTGCTTTTAAAGGCATTTCTTATGCCTTTCTGCATTGAGATTTACAATTGCCTTCGTGGTTTTGAGTTTTACAAAGCTGCTGCTTCTGAATCTGCTCCGGAACAAGCTCTCAGGGGTCATGCACATGAGCGGGTCAGGGCCTTTGGGGTGGCTGCCAGCTGACAGAGGCCCTGGGGCCAGCATTCCATCTTCCTCATACAACCACATCTTGAAAATGTTTCCATGTGTATCCAAACTACAGTATGGAGCCTAATCTGCCAATCCCCTGACTTGGAATTGGGAAACTAGGAACACTGTGAGCCTGCCACGCTCCTGCTAAACGTGTGGCCCCAAGAGGAAGAGCCTGGGAGACTGAAGCACCCTGGAACAACTGTGGAGGGGATAGAGGGGCACATGAAGGTTCCTGTTTTATACAGAGAGGGCTTGAAAGACGGAGAGCACTTCCATGGACAGGCTCATCAGGGCTAGCCAACGGATCAAGAGGTTTCCCAGACAGGTCATACCTCAAAGGGAATCATTCTACAAGTTAGAACCTATTTGGCAGTGAGCAATATTGGAACTACTTCATAGTACAATGTGAGTGCAGCCAAAGCAGTACTCAGAGGAAAATTCATAATCCTCTAATGGCTTAACTGTTTTCATTTATTTATTTAATTTATTTATTTTTTTAAGACAGGGTCTCACTCTGTTACCCAGGCTGGAGTCCAGAAGCACAATCACAGCTCACTGCAGCCTGAACCTTCCCAGGCTCAAGTAATCCTCCAGTCTCAGCCTCCTAAGTAGTTGGGACTACAGGCATGAGCCACCACACATGCTTAATCTTTGTATTTTTTGTAGAGACGAGGTTTTGCCATGTGTCCAGTCTGGTTTTGAACTCCTAGGCTCAGGTGATCTGCCTGACTTGGCCTCCCAAAGTGCTGGGGTTACAGGCATGACCCACTGCACCTGGCCAAGTGTTTATATTGAAGATGAGAAAGACTGAGAATTAATTACTTTGTATCTAACTCATGAAGGTAGAGTTGGAGAAGGAGAAGAGAGAGTAGAAGGAAGAAGAGGGAAGGATGGGAGGAAGGAGAAAGACAAAAGAAAGAATTCTCTAAACAGAGCCTCTGGGAGTCGGGAAATCAAGCCCAGGCTTCTCACCCTGCCCAGATCCCTCTGTCCTCACATAGGTCAGCTCTCCTGATGCATTTTCTTTTCTCTTCCATATCCCTAATCCTGTGCACTGGGGCAGGGCTAAGAATTGGGTAGGGGGTAGGTATATGAAGCACTCAGTGTCCTAGCCTGCTATGCTAATGGCCTCCAAGGAACACTGGGTGATGTCTGGATATATTTTTGGTTGTTACAACAGGGGAGGAGTGTGACTGACATCTAGTGGGCGGAGGCCAGAAATGCTGCTCAATACCCTACAGTGCAGAGGACACCTCTCCCCTGCCCCACAGCGCACAGAATGATCCTACCCTGCAATGGACTCAATGTCAGTGTCCCCCTAAAATTCATATGTTGAAATCTTAACCTCCAAGGTGATGGTGTTGAGGTGAGGCTTCTAAGGGATGATTAGGTTATGAAAGTGGTGTGCTCATGAATGGGATTAGGGCCCTTAAAAAAGGGACTCCAGGCTGGGTGCAGTGGCTCATGCCTGTAATCCCAGCACTTTGGGAGGCTGCAGCAGGCAAATCACTTGAGGCCAGGAGTTTGAGACCAGTGTGGGTAACACGGTGAAACCCTGTCTCTACTAAAAATACAAAAGTTAGCTGGGTGTGGTGGCAAGGGCCTGTGATCCCAGCTCCTCAGGAGGGTGAGGCAGGAGGATCACCTGAACCTGGGAGGTAGAGGTTGCAGGGAGCCAAGCTCATGCCACTGCACCCCAGCCTGGGCAACAGAGCCAGCCTCCATCTCAAAAACAAACAACAAAACAAACTTAGTGATATCAGTTGTTAATGCTATACTTTAAATACACCTGTTATTTAGTTAAAATTTTCTTCCAGGCTGGGCATGGTGGCTCCCACCTGTAATGCCAGCACTTCAGGAGGCAATGGCAGGTGAATTACTTGAGGGCAGGAGTTTGAGACCAGCCTGGCCAACATGATGAAACCCCGTGTCTACCAAAAATACAAAAATTAGCTGGGTGTGGTGGCACGTGCCTATAATCCCAGCTACTCAAGAGGCTGAAGCAGGAGACACGCTTGAACCTGGGAGATGGAGGTTGCAGGGAGCTGAGATCCCACCACTGCACTCCAGCCTGGGCAGCAGAGTGAGTGAGACTCCATCTCAAAAAAAAAAAAGACTACGGAGAGCTCCCCTCACTCCTTCTGCCATATAAGGACACAGCAAGAAGGAAGAAGACACCATGAGTGAAGCAGGAAGTGAGCCCTCACTAGCACCAAATCTGTTGGTGCCCTGTTCTTGGACTTCCCAGCCCCTGGAACCATGAGAAATACATTTCAGTTGTTTATAAGGCATCTGTTACATCAGCCAGGAAGGACTAAGACAAGCCCCAAATGTCAATAGCGCCAGGGTTAGAAAAGCTTGCTCAAGGTATAAGCCATTACCTGGGGGGGGTACCTGGAAGGAGCCGCTGCCACCAGGCTTCCTGTGTGGGGCTGGAAGGCGGGGACAGCCTCATCGGTGTAGAGGCCACCATCCTGCCGGTGGTTCAGGCTCACTCGGTCGGTCATCACCACCAGTCCCGTTTCCTAGGCAACAGACAACACCCAAACCATTGGTGGGGAAGTGGATGCTGACAGCCCCCGGAGGCGTAAGGGAATGAATCAGCCTGTGGCCACTGTCCCAACATGACTTTTGGCAGCCTTGGGGGCATCATTCTTTTATTCTGGGTTTGGTGGCACAGGCTGGGGAGAACATGGGACCCAGTGACCATCCAGGGTGAGAGAACAGCACATTTGACCTGTGGAATCAAATCAAATGGTGCAAACACAAAAGGCCACGTGTTACATGATTCCATTGAGATGACACAACCAGAACAGGCAAATCCATAGAGACAGGAAGCAGATTGATTGGCAGCTGCCAGGGGCTGAGGGAGGGGCAATAGGGAGTGATTGTTACTGGGGACGGGGTTTCCTTTTTGGGGATGAAAACGTTTTGGAATTAAGTAGAGGTGGTGGTTGCACAGCACTGTGAATATACTGAATGCCACTGAATTGTACACATTAAAATGGTGAGTTTTATGTTATATGAATTTCATCTCAATTACAAAATCATGGCCAGGCACGGTGGCTCATGCCTGTAATCCCAGCACTGTGGGAGGCCAAGGTGAGAGGATCACTTGAGGTCAAGAGTTCAAGACCAGCCTGGCCAACATGGTGAAACCCCATCTCTACTAAAAACACAAAAATTAGCCAGGCGTGGTGGCAGGTGCCTGTAATTCCAGCTACTCAGGAGGCTGAGGCAGGAGAATCACTGGAACCCAGGAGGTGGAGGTTGCAGTGAGCCGAGATCACACCACTGCACTCCGGCCTGGGCAATGGAGCGGGACTCTGTCTAAAAAAAAAAGGAAAGAAAGAAAGAAAATCAGTTGGCTCAGTACCTGACCCTGACCAAGGACTGACTGTGGGATACAATAATCTCTTTTATTATTATCTTTAGAGACAGGGTCTTGCTCTGTTGTTCAGACTGGACTGCAGTGGTACGATCATAGCTCACTGCAGCCTCAAACTCCCAGGATCAAGCCATCCTCCCACCTCAGCATCTTGAGTAGCTGGGACTACAGGCATGCACCACCATGCCCGGCTATGCAGTGAGTAGCTGGGACTACAGGCATGCACCACCACGCCCGGCTATGCAGTGAGTAGCTGGGACTACAGGCATGCACCACCACGCCCGGCTATGCAGTGACTCCTTTTATTATTATCTTCATCATTGTACCAATTACTGGGAGCAACTGGATTGAAGAGAAGACTCATCTAGCCTGGACTGACTTGAATTTGTGAGTAAGAAATTATATTTATTTATTTTGAGACAACGTCTCACTTTGTCACCAGGCTGGAGGGCAGTGGCGTGATGGCTCACTGCAACCTCCGCCTCCCGGGTTCAAGCGATTTTTGTGCCTCAGCCTCCCGAGTAGCTGGGACTGCAGGCACATACCACCACGCCCAGCTAATTTTTGTATTTTTAGTAGAGACAGGGTTTCACCATGTTGACCAGGCTGGTCTTGATCTCTTGACTTTGTGATCCACCCGCCTCAGCCTCCCAAAGTGCTGGGATTACAGGTGTGAGCCACCGCACCTGGCCATGAATAAGAAATTTAAATCCTTCCTTTGACTCAGAGGCGTCACTTCTGACTTCCGGAAGCTGATAGGGACCTGGGGTTCAAACTGCCAGGCAGTTCACATACTCATTAACTAAAAAAGTTATTTTTTTAAAAAAAGGGGGTGTTATTTTGCTGGGTGCAGTGTTGCATGTCTATAATCCCAGGACTTTGGGAGGCCAAAGCGGGTGGATCCAGTGAGCCCAGGAGTTCGAGACCAGCCTGGGGAACACGGTGAAACCTCATCTCCACAAATAAAAAAAATTAGCCAGGCTCAGTGATGGTGTGTGTCTGCAGGCTCAGCTACTCAGGAGGCTGAGGTGGGAGGACTGCTTGAGCCCAGGAGGTTGAGGCTGCAGTGAGCTGAGATCACGCCATTGCACTCCAGCCTGGGTGACAAAGTGAGACCTTGTCTCAAAAAAAAAGGAAAAAAGGAAAACAAAAGTCTTTTTCTTTGGCAAACAGAACTGTGGGAACTAGGTGGTGGGTACCTGGGTGTTTGTTGTCTAATTCGCTCAACTTTTCCGCATGTTTGGAAAATTTCATAATAAAAACAGCACAGGTCGGGGAGGGAAGGATGCCTTTGAAATATTTTTTTTTACTTATTGTTTTGAGAGGGAGTCTCACTCTGCCACCCAGGCTGGAATGCAGTGGGCGTGATCACCGCAACCTCCACCTTCCGATTCCAGCGAATCTCCTGCCTCAGCCTCTTGAGTAGCTGGGACTACAGGTGCCCGCCATCACGCCCGGCTAATCTTTTTATTTTTAGTAGTGACGGGGGTTCACCGTGTTGGCCAGGCTGGTCTTGAACTCTTGACCTCAAGTGATGTGTTTTGTACCCAGTGATGAAAAAGAAAAAAAAAAATAAGTGATGTGCCCGCCTTGGCCTCCCGAAGTGCTGGGATTACAGGAGTGAGACACCACACCTGGCCTGAAATATTTTTTAAAACTGAAATGAAAGGTACTCTCCAATGGGACATGCATTTGAGTGGAGACCACCAGCACCCTAAGGTGTGACCCGTGTGACCCTGAAGGGCGTAGCATGCTTCCATTCCAACCCCTTTTAATCTGTGTCACATCATGACAACCTCCGGAGATGGGCACTTGGTAGCATCAACGCTTTTTTGGTTTCTTGGTTTTTGTGTCTTTTTTTTTTTTGGGGGCGGGGGGACAGAGTCTCGCTCTATCACCCAGACTGGAGTGCAACGGCACAATTTTGGCTCACTGCAACCTCTGACTCCCGGGTTCAAACGATTCTCTTCCCTCAGCCTCCCGAGTAGCTGGGATTACAGGCAACCGCCACCACGCCCGGCTAACTTTTTTGTATTTTTAGTAGAGACAGGGTTTCTCCATGTTGGCCAGGCTGGTCTCGAACTCCTGATCTCAGGTGATCCACTCGCCTCAGTCTCCCAGTGTTGGGATTACAGGCGTGAGCCACCGTGCCCGGTCACATTAGCCCTTTTTAAGATGGGTAAACTGGAGCTGGGTATAGTGGCTCACGCCTGTAATCCCAGTGACCGGGCAGGCTGAGGCAGGAGGACCACCTGTGCAGTTTGGAACCACTGCCACCTGGGAACACAGCCACCTTCTGCTTGAAAGTTGCCAGACACATAATCAAGTCAACCAAAGCCCAGGCAGTGCTAAGAGCTCCTGGCACCCATAGCTCCCAATGAGATTTTCCTCCCAGCAAAGCATGTCAATGTCATAACACTTTCCATCACAAGTTCAAGTTACCCATTTGAACCTGACCATTGACAAGTTTATCATTCTGTTCTCCACAGCTTTGCATATTGGAAGGATCTGCTTGTGAGCTTTCATTGGGGAGAAATGAAAAAGAAAAAGTTAAGTTTGAAAGCCTGGGTGCAGTGGCTCATGCTTGTAATCCCAACACTTTGGGAAGTTGAGGCAGGAGGACTGCTTGAGGCCAGGAGTTTGACACCAGCCTGGGCCACATAGCGATACCCCATCTCTACAAAAAAATAAAATTGGCCAGGTGTGGTGGCATGCACCTGTAGTTCCGGCTACTTGGGAGGCTGAGGTGGGAGGATCCCTTGAGCACAGGTGTTCAAGGCTGCAGTGAGCTATGACTGCACCACTGCACCCCAGCCTGGGCCACAGAGCAAGACCCCATCTCAAAAAAAAGAAAGAAAGTAAAGCTTCCAATTCTGTTTCCTTTCCAACCCATCTCTGGATCTCCGAGACTCTTATTTCTAGGTA
Organism: Ateles fusciceps; assembly: GCA_036589455.1. NCBI lineage: Eukaryota > Metazoa > Chordata > Mammalia > Primates > Atelidae > Ateles > Ateles fusciceps. Next base: position 11,813,979 of record JAZHEH010001828.1, on the reverse strand, counting down.
AGAGGACCTTAGAAGGGGGCAGAGGGATCTGAGACCACCTCTCCTTACGGTGAAGGCAAACCCAGAGTCCTTGGTGATGCCCCAGGGCCACGGGAAGACGGAGGAGCGCCGGCGTCGCTGAGCCATCAGCCCAGCCCACCAAAAAGGACCATCCTCCCTGGACACGCCAAAGGAATCAGACACATCATAATCTTCCAGTTCCTGGAAAACCTGCAGGCAAAGGGGGGACAGAGACTGGTCAGCTGAAGTTTTCTTTACAACTCAAAGTGGCTCTTGTGGGTGCAGCGTGCTCCCATCCCCACCTCTTTCTATCACACCATGACAACCTCCAGGAGATGGGCACTGGTAACATTAGCCCATTTTAAGACGGGCAAACAGGAGCCAGGCACAGCGGCTCATGCCTCTAATCCCAGCCACTGGGGAGGCTGAGGCAGGAGGATGGCTTAAGCAAAGGAGTTTGAGACCAGCCTGGGCAACATGGCAAGACCCCATCCCTACAAAAGATAGAGAAAATTAGCCAGGCGTGGTGGTGCGTGCCTGTAGTCCCAGCTACTCTGGAGGCTGAGGTGGGAGGATTGCTTGAGCCCAGGAGGCGGTGGCTACAGTCAGCTATGGTCACGCCACCACACGCCAGCCCGGGCAACAGAGCAACAAGACCCGAACTCTAAAAATAAGATGGGCGAACTGGAGCCAAAGAGACGAGACCTGGTCCAATGTCATGTTGCAAAGGTCTGATGACCTTGACTCCCTGATCTTGCAACTGCACTAAAGCAGCAGCAAAGATTTATCAGACACCCACTGGGTTCCCTGCGAAATGAACCCGATGGAGAAAGTGAATCTGCATTCGAATGCAGCTCTTCATTTATTGGAATGGGAGATGGGAAAGGGTGAGCAAGGGAAGGTAAGGCCCTTGGAGGTGCTAGAACCCAAGCCCGAGGGCTCTGCTCACCTGGGCAGGAGTCAGCCGGAACCCAGACCTGAGCAGGGAGACACTCTTATCGACCGCGGTGACGCACACACAGCTGCCCCTTGCAGCCCTAATCCGCAGGTCAACAACCTCTCCAGGTTGGGTCTCGTTTGCTGAATATGTCACTGAAACCTGGGCACAAATGCAGCAAGGGATAAGAAACTTGGTTCAGTTGGCTGGGCACGGTGGCTCACGCCTGTCATCTCAGCACTTTGGGAGGCCGAGTTGGGTAGATCACCTGAGGTCAGGAGTTCAAGACCAGCCTGGCCAACATGATGAAAGCCCGTCTCTACTAAAAATACAAAAATTAGCCAATTGAAAAGTGGTACGTGGTGGTGTGTGCCTGTAATCCCAGCTACTAGGGAGGCTAAGGCAGAAGAATTGCTTGAAGCTGGGAGGCAGAGGTTGCGGTGAGCGGAGATGGTGCCATTGCACACCAGCCTGGGCAACAAGAGCAAAACTCTGTCTTAAACAAACAAAAAAGAAACTTGGTTCAATCCAGTTTTGGTCCAATCCAGAGGCATCTCTTCCACCCCACCCATCCACCCCCTGCCCACCAAGGAGAACTGGTCTTTGCCATCTCAGCTGGGAACCGTGGCCTCGCCACCTGGAAGGAGCTGGTCCCACACTATGATGGGCAGCTGGTCATTGTGTGGCGGACACAAAAAAGGGAAAGGGAGAGACAGGGAGAGATGGGAAGGCAGGTGCTGGTGGAGAGCATGTGGCAGTTTGTTTAGAAGTTGCAGGGAGGAGCCAGGCACAGTGGCTCAAACCTGTAATCCCAGCACTTTGAGAGGCAAAGCCAGGCGAATTGCTTGAGGCCAGGAGTTCGAGACCAGCCTGGCCAACATGGTGAAACCCCATCTCTACTAAAAATACAAAAATTAGCCAGACATGGTGGCACGTGCCTGTAGTCTCAGCTACTTGGGAGGCTGAGGCAGGAGAATTGCTTGAACCCAGGAGGCAGAGGCTGAAGTGAGCTGAGATCGTGCCACTGCACTCCAGCCTGGGAGACAGAGCGAGACTCCGTCTCAAGAAAAAAAAAAAGTTGCAGGGATGGGGACAGGAGGCTGGTGGTGCCGATGGAAACAAGCGTTGTCCCTTAAATCCTGAATTCAGCAAAGGCAGAGAACAGCTGATGGCTTTCCCTATGTGTCGTGAACGCAATCTCCTTTTGGGTGACTTTTGGAGATGCTTCAGTAAAGATGCAACTCATGTTCCCACAATTCCTTACGTCATCTGCGACACGACATGAGTCTCAGGTGCACACAGACCTCCAGGCCAGTGCCTTGGAGAAGCCCCCGTGGCACGTGGCTGTGTCCCGGGTGTGGTGCACGATGCTCTACCTGGTTTTCCAAGAAGGTCTGGACTGCAAACTGGAGACTGTCAGCAACCCCCTCTCCGTTCTCCCTGACGTAAGAAGACCAGCAGGCGACCGAGGGGGGGACCATGCTGGGGGTCACGGCCAGATGAAGAGAGGTCACGCACACATTGACCTCGGCTGCTGGGGCTGGTGGGGGATCTGAGGTGAGCAAAAGTAGAGGCAGGTGGTGAATTCTCCGTGTCTGACGTGCGACCTCGGCCATTCAAGCTCTGCCCCCAATTTGCCCTGCTCTATACTCCCGTCTACGCATTGAGACATTCTGCATCTTTGGTTTTGAAATGCCCTTCCCACGCTACATCCTCAGTCAATGCCGACTCTTCTCATCTGACTCAGCTCCGGGGTCATCATGGGCTCCTACAGAGCAGGCTGAAATTTGCCTAGAATCACCCTCTCCGTCAGAGAGCATGGTCCCTGCTCCCTAACCAGCGCTCTGCTTCCTCTGTGGACAGCAAAACCACCTTGCTGTGGACAGCAAAACCACCTTGCCTTGTCCAGGCAGCACCACTCCAGCCCCCTCAGTATGCTCCTAGCCCCCGATCCCTCCCTCTGATTGGTTCTGTCTTGCTGAGGCCGGGGGCCAGTGGACCTAGGCAGCCATTATTTGCTGACTTGAACAGAGCTCATACTTCCTTCCCTGTGGGTAAATGATCCTTAAAGGACAGAGGATCTTAGAAGCCTGTCCAAGCGCTCCCAAATACTCTATGGCAGGAGAATGAGAGCAGAAAGGCTCCCAGTTCCAGCGTGGGCTATCTGTCAGCTGGTTCTGTGCAGAGCTCAGAGCCACCAGTGGACAGGAGGGGGTAGGGAGAAGAGGGCCAACAGGAGGAGGTGGGTACCCAATTAGCCTTGGGGTTCAAATTCTGGCTCTGGCCCCTACTAGGCAATGGGAGAGTCCCTGAAACCCCCACCCCCAAGTCACAGCCCATTCATCTGCAGGTGGACACAGTGGAACCACCACCATCCCAGGCTGTGGTGGGGTTAAGTGGGGGCAGAGTGTGAGGTCCCAGCCCAGGGCTGGCCCTGGACAAGATTCCGGGGAAGACATAAAGCCCCCTGTTATTTCACCCCAGAAGAGAACAGAGGATGCAGGTGCGCCACGCCCAAAGCACGACTCTGGCCAGCAGATCTCAGCCAAGGCAATCCTGCTACCCAGGGGGATGCTGGCAATGTCTGCAGATTTTTTTTGGTCATCACTGCTGGAGGGGGATGCTACTGGCTTCCGGTGAGTAGAGGCCAGAGATGCTACTCAACATCCTACAGTGCATGGGATGGCCCCAAATGTTGACAGTGCAGACGGGGGAGAAAGCCTGCCTAAGAAAGAGAGAACTTGTCTATCTATCTGCCTATCCATTCCATCCATCTCTTCATTCATCCACCATCTTCCCATTCATCTACCTACCCACCATCCACCCATCCCCTCTATTCATCAACCATCCATCATCGACACATCCAACCACCCACCACCACTATCAATCCATCCACCCATCCCTCTATTTATCCATCATCTACCCACGCACCCACTATCCATCCATCATTTATCCATCCATCATCCACCCATCCATCCACCCACTATCCATCCATCCATTCATCCATCCATCATTCACCTATCCACTATCCATCCATCCATCTATTCATCCAATCATCCACCCATCCACTATTCATCCATTCATTGATCCGTCCATTCATCCATCCTTCTGTTCATCCATCCATCTGTCCATTCATTCATCCATCTATGTATCCATCTTTCTGTCCATCCATCCATCCTCTCTGTCCATCTATCCATCCATCTGTCCATCCATCTATCCATCCATCTATCTGTCCATTCATCCATCCATTCATCTATCTGTTCAACCATCCATTCACCCATCCATCCATCCATTCACCCATCGATCCACTCCTCCATCATCTATAGGGCTACTGGCATCTAGGGGCTGGAGGCCAGGGACGCTGCTCAACATCCTACAATGCCTCCACCCAAATGTTGATAGTGCCAAGGTTGGGAAACCTTGCCTTAGCCTGAGAGACCCTGGCTGTCTATCTATCCACCCATCATTCTATCCATCTACCTACCTATCTCAGTGATTCTCACCTGGGAGTGACTCTGCCCCCTGGGGATAATGGCAACATCTGGAGACTTTTTAGGTCATCATACTGTGGAGAGTTAGTACTACTGGCCTCTGGTGGGGAGAGTGGAGGGACGCTGCTCAGCACCCTACAGCGCACAGGACACCCCCCACTCTAGAGTGATCCGGTCCCTACAGATGACTATAGTGCTCAAATTGGGTATCCCGTCTTGGGCAGAAGGGCTGTGAAGAGGAGGAGGACTAAGAAGTCCCCTGAGAGGAGAGTTTTATGCGGAACACTGGAGTCAAAGGGAAGAGGAAGAGGACTCACAGGCAGAACCGCCAGGGCAAAGATGCATAGCACAGTGTAGGCCAGCACAGGAGCCCCGTCTGTGTGGCTGGCTTGTCCCTGTGCCCTGCAGACAGAGTGAGACGAGCCTGGGGCCTGAACCTCTGCACTTCCAGCCGCTGGTCACTGTCCTCCCGGACCCAGCCTGGTATTGTTAAGGATGTGTCCCCCTCCATCCCAAGACAGACTCCCTGATCTGCTGGGTCTTGCCTTGTCACTCCTTGCAGGAGCACCCATCTCAGTCTCAGTGGAGGGATGGATGGATGGATAGTGGGTGAATGGAAGGGTAGAGGATGGGTGAATAAACGGATGGATGGAAGGAAGAACAGGAAACTTCTCCCCCGCTGCCCGGCTCACCTGTCTCAGAAAGGTGTGTTAAACGAATCGGTCTCTCCAGGGCAGGGGTCGCCCGCTTGCTTCGCTGCTGGGTGATGCGGGCAGGCTGCTGGCCCGACAGCACAATATTGCCCCTCGAAGCCACCTCATAGTACAGGGTAAAGTTGCAGGGACACGTGGACTTCACAGAAAAGTAGGCTTCTCCCCAACCTATGGAAGACACGCAGCATGGGGGGGCCCTGCCTGGCACCAGCATTGCAGCCCACCACAGGAAGACGGCCACTCTGCGGCCAGAGGGAGGCTGGGATGGCTGAGGGAGTGGAGCGCCTGGCATCCAGTCCTGGCCCCTAGCTTTTTGTTTTGTTTTGTTTTGTTTTTTTTGAGACAGCATTTTACTCTTGTTACCCAGGCTGGCATGCAATGGTGTGATCTCGGCTCACTGCAACCTCCACCTCCTGGGTTCCAGTGATTCTCCTGCCCTCGGCCTCCTGGGTAGCTGAGATTACAGACATCCGCCAACACGCCCAGCTAATTTTTGTATTTTTAGTAGAAACAGGGTTTTGCCATGTTGGCCAGGCTGGTCTCGAACTCCTGACCTCAGGTGATCCTCCCATCTCGGCCTCCCAAAGTGCTGGGATTACAGGCATGAGCCACTGTGCCCATCCAGTGGCCCCTAGTTCTGTATACAGCCCGAGGCTCAAATCTTTGCAGGATTGCCATACAGATGAAACATGATGATGGTGTGAAAGGCCTCAATAAGGTGTCTTGCCGTAAAGAATTGAACCTGGCCCAAGAGAGGGCTGGCCTTTGCCTATAGCTCCTGGGAGGCGATCTAAGCCCTTTGATGCCTGATAGAGTGTCTTTCTTGGCCAGGCGTGGCGGCTCACGCCTGTAATCCCAGCACTTTGGGAGGTCGAGGCAGGCGTATCACCTCAGGTCAGGAGTTTGAGACCAGCCTGACCGACATGGAGAAACCCCGTCTCTGCTAAAAATACTAAACTACCCAGGCGTGGTGGCACATGTCTGTAATCCCAGCTACTCAGGAGGCTGTGGCAGGAGAATCGCTTAAACCTGGTAGGCAGAGGTTGCAGTGAGCGGAGAATATGCCATTGCACTGCAGCCTGGGCAATAAGAGCGAAACTCTGTCTCAAAAAAAAAAAAAAACAAGTGTCCTTGTCTACTTGGGGTTTTGGGTCACAGCAGGTAGTAATAAATATGATTTCTGGAGGGGGCCTTGGACCTTGCAGGATCAGACCAACCTGTGGAGAAGCTGGGGAATGAGATTAGTCACACAGGCAGGAGGTCATCTATGTCTATGTGACTGAGCCCCAGTGAAAACTCTGGACACCAGGCCGGGTGTGGCAGCTTATGCCTGTAATGCCAGTGCTTTGGGAGGCTGAGGCAGGAGGATCGCTTGAGGCCAGGAGTTCAAGACCAGATTGGGCAACATGGCAAGACCTCATCTCTATTAAAATAAATAAATAAACAAACATCATCTGTACACCAAGGCTCCAGGGAGCTTCCCCAGTTGGCAGCACACCATGCACGGTGTCACACGTCACTGGTAGGAAAATAACACCGTCCCTAACTCTATGCAGAGAGAACAAATGAAAGTAAGTTCATGTGCAGAATTCTTCCGGACTCCACACCATCGGCCTCTCGTCTTCACTGATTTTAATGTGTACTGTTTATTGTAACAAATTGTAACTGTAAGTATAACAGCTGTTAGTGAGTCTTGTTAATTCTTCTAGAGAATTAAAGAAACTGCAGTGGTGTGAGGACCCCCAAACTTAGCAATCGGCATCAGAAGGTCAGACGCAGCAGCTCATGCCTGTAATCCCAACACTTTGGGAGGCCAAGGCGGGCAGATCATGATGTTGGGAGTTTGAGATCTGTCTGACCAACATGGCAAAACCCCATCTCTACTAAAAACACAAAAAATTAGCCAGGAGTAGTGGCACACACCTGTAATCCCAGCTATTCAGGAGGCTGAGGCAGGAGAATCTCTTGAATTGGGGAGGCAGAGGTTGCAGTGAGCCAAGATTGTGCCACTGCACTCCAGCCTGGGCAACAGAGCAAGACTCCATGAAGAAAAGAAAAGAAAAGAAGGAAAAAGAAAGGAAAGGGAAAGGGAAAGGGAAGGAAAAAGGAAAGGAAAGGAAAGGGGAAGGGGAAGGGAAAGGAAGAGAGTAGTCCTAAGAACTGTTTATGGTCAGGCTCAGTGCCTCACGCTTGTAATCCCAGTGCTTTGTGGGGCTGAGGTGGACAACTCGCTCAAGTCCAGTAGTTCGACACCAGCCTGGGCAACATAGTGAGGTCCCTGTCTCTACAAAAAGTACAAAAAAAAAAAAAAAAAAGGCCAGGCATGGTGGCACATGCCTGTAGTCCCAGCTACTCAGGGGGCTGAGGTGGGAGGGTCACCTGAGCCTAGGAAGTCCAGGCTGCAGTGAGCCATGATCGCACCACTGCACTCCAGCCTGGGTGACAGAGTGAGACCCTGTCTCCAAAAAAATAAAAATAAAATGCTGTTTCCTAACTTTGAACATGCTGATGCTGGCCCTAAGGGATTCCCACAGCCAAATTTGGAAAATTTGAGCAGCAAAAAAGAACATCAGCTGAGTATGGTGGCTCATGTCTGAAATCCTGAACACTTTGGAAGGCCGAGGCAGGCAGATTGCTTGAGCTCAGGAGTTCTAGACCAGCCTGAACAACATGGCGAAACTCCATCTCTATAAAAAATATTTAAAAATTAGCTGGATGTGGTGGGAGAAGCCTATATAGTCTCAGCTCTTTGGGGGGCTGAAGTGGGAGGATCACTTGAGCAAGGGAGGTCAAGGCTGCAGTAAGCCATGACTGTGCCACCACACTCCAGCCTGGGTGCTATGGTTTAGCTGTGTCCCCACCCAAATCTCATCTTGAATTGTAGCTCCCATAATTCCCACATATTGCGAGAGGGACCTGATGGAAGATAACTGAATCATGGGACGCTTTCCCCCATACTGTTTCTACAAAAATACAAAAATTACCCAGGCATGAGGCAGGTGCCTGTAATCCCAGCTACTCAGGAGACTGAGGCAGGAGAATTGTTTGAACCAGGGAGGCAGAGGCTGCAGTGAGCTGAGATTGCACTATTGCACACCAGCCTGGGCAACAGAGCAAGACTCCATCTCAAAATAAATACATAACAATAAACCTCTTTTTCTTTATAAATTACCCAGTCTTGGGTATGTCTCTATCAGCAGCATGAAAACAGACTAATACACTGGGTGAAGGAGCAAGACCCGGTCAAAAAAAAAAAAGGAAAGAAAGAAAAGAAAAGAAAGGAAAAAGAGTGTCAAGGTAATGAAAGAGAAGGAAAGACTAAGAAATTTTCAGATTGGGGGAGACCAAGGAGATGTGATGACTAAATGTGATGTGGGACACTAAAGGTGATCCTGGACCAGGAAACAAGGCCATGAGTGAGGAAACTTGGGGAAATCCAAATAAAGTCTGGAGTCCGGTTAACACTGATGTCCAGTGTTGATTTCTTAGCTATGACAAATGGATCACAGTTTTGTAAGATGTTAGTATTAGGGGAAGCCTATCAAAATCTCAATGGCCTTTTTTGCAGAAATGGAAAGACTGATCCTAAAATTTATATGGAAACACAAACGACTCAGGAATCTTGAAAAAGAAGAGTACACTGGAGGACTCACACCTCCTAATTTCAAAACTTACTACAAAGCTACAGTAATCAAGACAGTGTAGTACCAGCATAAGGAGAGACATAGAGACCAATGGGATAGAAGTGAGAGCCCTAAAATGAATCCAGACAGCTAAGGGCAACTGATTTGAAATAAGGGTGCCAAGACCATTCAATGGGGAAAGTATAGTCTTTTTAACAAACGGTGCTGAGACAACTGAATAAATGCATGCAAAACAGTGAAGTTGGTCTGGGTGTGATGGCTCACACCTGTAATCCCAACACTTTAGAAAGCTGAGGTGGGAGGTTGAGGCTGCAGGAGGCCCCCTCTTCAGCCTGGGTGACAGAGCAAGGTCCTATCTCAAAAAAAAAAAATAAAAGGAAGAAAGAAAGAAAGAGGAAAAAAGAAGAAAAAAAAAAGAATGAATTTGGATCCCTACCTCACACTATATATAAAAATTAACTCAAAACCGATGAAAGACCTAAATGTAAGAGCTGAAATTATAAAACTCTTAGAACATAGGGATAAATCTTCATGACCTTGGTTTTCGCAATGGTTTCTTTGAGATGTGGCACCAGAAGTACAAGCAGCAAAAGAAAAAGGAAAATTGGGTTTCACCAAATTAAATTTTTTGTTGCACTAATGGACACTGTCAGGAAAGTGAAAAGATAACCCATAGAATAGGAGAAAATATCTGCAAGGTACACATCTGATGAGGGCTAGTATCCAGAATTTATAAAGAACTTTCACAACTCAACATAGAAAAGATAAATAACCCAATTATTAACAATAGTGGAGCCAGGTGTGGTGGTTATGTCTGTGATCTCAACACTTTGTGAGGGTAAGGTGGGGAGGATCACTTGAGGTCAGGAGTTCAGCCTGGGCAACACAGTGAAACCCCTAAAAACCAAGTACACACACATGGGTGAGCATGCACACACACATAAATGCACATGCACACTCATGTGTAGTCACACGTGTGATACAATTGTGCAGTCACACATGCATGCAAACAATAAATATAAATTACACTTTAAGGCACCCCTTGAACATCTGAATATTGCCTATGAATTACATACGATTCAGTGAATGTAATTTTCTTAGGTGTGACCTAACAAAATAGCCTTGAGGTCAGGTAAGAGAATGCCTTTTTTTTAGTATACATTATGGTCAAGTATCTAATAGTGAACCACTATCATGTCTGTAACTTGCTTTCAAATGCTGCAGCCAAAAACTGTGTAGAGAAACGGGTGGATGGGTGGATTGGTAGATGGATGGATGGATGAAGGGAGGGACAAAGGGAGGATGGACAGAGGGAGAATGGATGGATGAAGGGTGCATAGATGGATGGATGGATAGAAGAAGGGTGGATGACTGGATGAAGAGCAGATGGATGGATGGTAGGTAAATAGTTAAGAGTAGTGGGTGGATGGATGGGTGGAGGAAGGAAAGAAAGGAGGAGAAGAAGGATGGAGGGAGGGGTGGATGGATGAAGGGTGGATAACCAGATGAAGAGCAGATGGATGGATGTCTTGAGGGGGAAACCCCACAAGTGTCATGGCAAGGGTCTGAAGCCTCAGTCTGTTCCCATATAAATACTGATTTAGAAAAGAATTAGAAATGTAGGTACATAGTTATTCCTTTATATAATCATATATAATCTTATAGTTACTTATAATCATAAAGATACATACTTAATATAACCTTTGATTTTACTAATGACTATCGGGTTATGAAGCATGGAAATGAGGGGGACATTGTGAACAAAGTGATCCTAAGGCAAGATGCTCTAAGCCCTCTGTTACGCCCGCATAAGGGCTGCTGGAGGGTGCCTCGGCTGTGCGGCAGCGCCAGCACTGGGAAAGTGCCCGCTGTTCAGCCAGCTAGGGGAGGAGATGTCCAAAATGGCCAAGATGTCTCCTTCCTGGGGGAGTTAGGAGAAAACTCCGCTTCTCCAAGCTCTTGTGGCAAGGCCTGACGGCTGTCAGGGAAGCCCATAGACATCTGGGGGCTTAACTGTCTCTATGTGATGCTGTGCTTCAGTGCTCACGTTCCACGCCCACTCTCACGCCCTGCTTCTGCACCTGGTTTCTCTTTCTCAGAAGATAAGAATTAAAGTCCTTGACATTTCTAACAAATATGCGAAGAGGGCTGACGCATTAGGTTTTCTCCTTGCCTCGGCTACTTGAAAGTATTGGGTCCCCTATCTCCAAGACACGTCATTTACTTGACCCTATCACTGACCACCATTACCTCACTCTACCTTCCCTGCCCCCTGCTTTGTACTCAATAAAAGTCAGAGTGTCCAGGCACTTGGTGCCACTGAAGGTCTCTGCACTTTAGCTGGCAGTGGACCCCCGAGCCCAAACTCTCTTTCTCTATCTCTGTCTTTTATTTCTACAGTTTCTCATCTCTGCACCAGCATGAAGGGGCTCACAGAACCCTATAGGGCTGGACCCTATATGGATGGATGGATGGATGGATGGTAGATAAGTAGGTAAGTGTAGTGGGTGGATGGATGGGTGGAAGAAGGAAAGAAAGGAGGAAAAGAAGGAGGGAGGGAGGGTGAGTGGATGGATGGATGATAGATGGATGGATGATCGATTGATGGATGGATGGATGGTGGATGAATGGATGAAGGGCAGATGGATAAATGGATGGATGGATGAATGAATGGATGGATGGTAGGTAAATGGATGGATGGGTGGAAGAAGAAAGGGAAGGAAGAAAGGAGCGGGGAGGGTAGATGGATGGATAATGGATGGATGAAGGGGGAGAGGGAGGGTGGATGGATGGATGAATAGATGGATGGAGGACGGATGGATGGATGAAGGGAAGATGAGTGGATAAAGGGTAGGTGGACAGATGCGTGGAGGGAGGGATGAAAAAGAGAGGGAGGAAGGGTGAATGAATGGAGGGAGAGAGGATGGATGGATGGAGGGATGAAGAGAGAGGTGATGGAGAGATGGAGAGAAGGTTACAGGGCAGATGGAGGGATGAATGAAAAGATAAAGGTAAAACATTAATTTACAAATCTAGGTGAAAGTCCTGTGGTTGTTCATTATACTGTTTTCAATTTCATTCTAAATTCATAAATGTCTCCTTTATAAAAAGACACCCAAACAAAAGTCCCCTATTGCTTGAGATCTTGGGAGAAAAAAGAGAGCACAAATCTTTCCCCCCATGCCCTAAGGTTGTGCCCCGGGCCCCTCACGGCAGTTTGGTGGGGAGGAGGAGCTGGGGTTTACTAAGCCACCTCAAGCAGGATTGAGTTGTCACCCCGGGAGCAAGATCTGAGTAACAGAGCCAGGTCTTCCCCTAATCAGAACAGTCTGGCCAGCTGAGAACACAAGGTTCCTTCCTACCCCCTGAGGAGGAGGCCAGCACCAGCATACCCCACACCCGGCATCACTGGTTTAATGGCATTACAGCAAGAACTGTGTGTTCAGCCAAGCTGGGCGTGATTCCTGTCTGCCTTCTCGTTCTTACAACCTCTGCAAAGGGCTGTTAATCCCAGGAAACAGGCAGCCTCGGCGCCACGATTCCTCCAAGCCGAACCCCAGGGGCCTCGATGTGATCAGAAAAGGAGCGTGAGAGGTTTATGGGCTGGTAGGGCCCTGGGCGCTGTGATGGCAACTGTTTTCCATTAGGGGTGACACTTCTGCCAAGGCTGGGGCTATAGCTTGAGCCAGAGGGTCGGCTGGATTTCGGCCAGGATGTGAACGGCCCAGCCAGTGAGCCTGCCGCTAGCCCACAGAATTAACCGAGGGACGATGGACCTTAAATATAGATGTGTATGGCTGGGCACAGTGGCTCACGCCCATAATCCCAGCACTTCGGGAGGCCGAAGCAGGTAGATCACCTGAGGTCAAGAGTTCGAGACCAGCCTGGTCAACATGGTGAAACGCCGTCTCTACTAAAAATACAAAAACAATTAGCTGGGCAGGGTGGCAGGTGCCTGTAATCCCAGCTACCTGGGAGACTGAGGCAGGAGAAGCAATTGAACCCAGGAGGTGGAGGTTGCAGTAAGCCGAGACTGTGCCACTGCACTGCAGCCTGGGTGACAGAGTGAGACTGACAAGAAAAAAATGTGTGTGTGTGTGTGTGTGTGTGTGTGTGTGTGTGTGTGTGATGTAGATATCTAGATATCTATGAACACACATAGTATATACATACATACACACATACATACAGTTGACCCTTGAAAAATACAGGTTTAAACTGCCCACGTCACTAATACGTGGATTTTCCTCCACTTCTACCCAAGACAGCATGACCCACCCCCTCCTCTTCCTCCTCCTCCTCAGCCTACTCAATGTGAAGACGGCAAGGAAGCAGACCTTTATGATCATCTATTCCTGCTTCATCGACAGTCAAAATATATTTGCTCTCTTTATGAAGAATACAGTATATAATACATACAAAGTACAAAATCTGTGTTCACTGACTTTTTTTTTTTGAGACGGAGTCTTGAGGGCAGTGGCTCGATCTCGGTTCACTGCAACCTCTGCCTCCCGGGTTCAAGCGATTCTCCTGCCTCAGCCTCCCGAATAGCTGGGATTACAGGTGCATGCCACCATACCCGGATAATTTTTGGTATTTTTAGTAAAGTCGGGGCTTCACCGTGTTAGCCAGGATGGTCTCGATCTCCTGACTTAGTGATCTGCTTGCCTTGGCCTCCCAAAGTGCTGGGATTACAGGCATGAGCCACCATGCCCGGCCTCATTGACTCTTTATGTTATCAGTAAGGCTTCTGGTCAATAGCAAGCTATAGGTAAAGTTTAGTTAAGTTTAGTTCTGAGACAGGATCTCATCCTGTCACCCAGGCTGGAGTACAGTGGCACAATCATGGCTCACTGAGGTCTCAACCTCCAGGGCTCAAGCAATCCTCCTGCCTCAGCCTCTTGAGTAGCTGGGACTACAGGCATGCACCACCACACCCGGCTGGGTTTTTTTGTTTTTCTTTCGGTTTTGGTACAGATGGGATTTTACCATGTTGCCCAGGCTGGTCTCTAACTCCTGGGCTCAAGCGATCCTTCTGCCTCAGCCTCCCAAGATTACAGGTGTGAGCCACCACACCCGGTCAGAACTCTACTTGTTGTTCAAGGTTTGTACAAACTCACAACTGCTCTTAAAAAAGTCTGTGAATTAAAAGAAAATACACACACACACACACACACACACACACACACACACACACACACTTTATATAATCAGAATTGCAAAGTAATGGACCCGGAGAAATGAATGGCAGACACGGCTCTAAGTTCCCCTTGCCTTTGCACTCAGTGTGTCCGGGTGGAGAAACTCCCAGGGCCTTTGCACTAATGGAAGGCTCAAGACAGTGGGGAATCCGGCCGACAGCAGCAGCCCTACGTCAAGTCTGGGAGCAGTGGTGATCATCACCGTCAGCCCTGGGCCACGGCCTAAATGTCCATCAGAAACAAATAGCAATGGGCCAGGTACAGTGGCTCACGCCTGTAATCCCAGCACTTTGGGAGGCTGAGGTGGGCATATCACTGGGAGGTCAGGAGTTCAAGATCAGCCTGGCCAACATGGCGAAAACCCGTCTCTACTAGAATACAAAAATTAGCCAGGCAGGCTGGTGGGCACCTGTAATCCCAGCTACTCCAGAGGCTGAAGCAGGAGAATCACTTGAACCCTGGAGATGGAGGTTGTAGTTGGCAGAGATCACGCCACTGCACCCCAGCCTGGGTGACAGAGCGAGATTCCATCTCAAAAAAAAAGAGAAGAGGAAAAGGAAGAAAGAGAAGAGAAGACAGAAAGAGAAATAAACAGCAATGCATGCATGTATTCCACAGAATTCTCCCCGTGCTGGGGGAGATAAGACGTCCCTGTGTCAGTCGCAGTATTAGGTCCCTTAGAGCAGGGGTCCCCAACCCCCAGGGCCAATACTGGTTCATGGCCTGTTAGGAACCGATCGCACAGCAGGAGGTGAGTGGCAGGCGGGCAACTGAAACTTCATCTGTATTTACAGCCACTCACCATCACTCGCATTGCCACCTGAGCTCTGCCTCCTGTCAGATCCACAGTGGCGGCATTAGATTCTCTCGGGAGCCTGAACCCTATTGTGAACTGCGCATGTGTGAGATCTAGGACCCACGCTCCTTATGAGAATCTAATGCCTGATGATCTGTCACTGTCTCCCATTAGCCCCAGATGGGACGGTCTAGTTGCAGAAGAACAAGCTCAGGGCTCCCACTGATTCTCCATGATGGGGAGTGGTCTCATTGTGTCATTATATACTGCAATGTCATAATAATGGAAATAAAGTACAAAATAGACATAATGTGCTTGAATCATCCTGAAACTATCTGCTCCGACCCATGGCCCAGCCCGTGGAAAAATTGTCTTCCACAAAACCAATCCTTGGTGCCAAAAAGGCTGGCTACTGCTGCCTTAAAGGCTCACTCATGCCACTTTTTTTTTCTTTTTTTTTTTTTGAAGCGAAGTCTCACTCTGTTGCCCAGCCTGGAGTGTGCAGTGGCGCAATCTCGGCTCACTGAAACCTCTGTCTCCCAGGTTCAAGCAATTCTCCTGCCTCAGCCTCCCGAGTAGCTGGGATTACAGGCTCCTGCCACCACGCCTCGCTGATTTTTTTTTATTTTTAGTAGAGACGGGGTTTTACTATGTTGGTCAAGCTGGTCTCAAACCCCTGACCTCATGATCCACCCACCTCAGCCTCCCAAAGTGCTGGGACTACTGGCGTGAGCCACCGGGACCGGCCTTTTTTTGTGTATGACGGAGTCTTGCTTTGTCGCCCAGGCTGAAGTGCAGTGGTGTGATCTCAGCTCATTGCAACCTCCACCTCCTGAGTTCAAGCAATTCTCCAGCCTCAGCCTCCCGAGTAGCTGGGATTGCAGGCGTGCACCACCACACCTAGCTGATTTTTGTATTTTTAGTAGAGATGGGGTTTTGCCATGTTGGCCAGGCTGGTCTCGAACTCCTGACTTCAAGTGATTCCCCCTCCCAGCCCCACCCCCCCCAGCCTCCCAGAGTGCTGGGATTACAGGAAGTTCAGCAGCTGAAAATCTTACCTGCAGTGGGTGGGAGGGTGGCTGCAGCTGCAGGTAACACTGGCTGGGGGGAGTACCAGCTGCCGAGGGAGAGGTAGCTGGGCAGGTACTGGGCCCCCACAGGTTTTCCGTTCAGTGCCGTCACCTTGGTCTGAAGAACAGAAGACACTTGGGTCAACACCCGACTGCCGAGAGCAGAAAGGGGTCTTGGGAATGTTTTTGCCTGTTCTACCCAAAAGCAACATCCTCTCATGCTCCAGTATCCCTTTGGGGAACCCCCTCCCCAATCCTCAGGGAGTAGCATCCAGTTGTCTACCCCGTTCTTCCTAGCTCCAAGAAGCAAGTGTCCAGCTGGGCACGGTGGCTCATGCACTTTGGGAGGCCGAGGTAGGTGGATCACCTGAGGTCAGGTGTTTGGGGCCAGTCTGGTCGACATGGTGAAAACCCGTCTGTACTAAAAAAAAAAAAAAAATACAAAAATTTGGCCAGGAACGGTAGCTCACGCCTGTAATCCCAGCACTTTGGGAGGCCAAGGTGGGCGGATCACCTGTGGTCAGGAGTTTGAAACTAGTCTGGCCACCATGGCGAAACCCCATCTCTGCTAAAAATACAAAAACTAGTTGGGCATGGTGGCAGGTGCCTGTAATCTCAGGTATTCGGGAGGCTGACTCAGGAAGATTGCTTGAACCCAGCAGTTTGAGGCCACAGTGAGCTATGATGGTGCCACTGCACTCCAACCTGGGCGACAGAGCGAGACCCTGTCTTTAAAAAAAAAAAAATAAGACTACTCTTTCCCAACACTGCCTTCCACTGAGCAACCCGGTGAGGTGGGCAGACACCCCCATTGGCTCTCTCCCCAATCTCTTTCCAAAATGGCTCAATTTGAGCGTTTGTGAGACGTTGAGCGTTGTGAGATGTTGATTACAGTATAATCACGGTCTGCCTCTGAGCCTCCACCCATGTTGTTCCACCCTCCCAGAAGCAGCCTGGCTGATGTCCCCATGGTCAAGAGTCCATTTAGAGAGATGCCCTTGGAGAAGACTCCTTTGGCACAACTGGACCAGGCACCCTTATGTCTCCTTGACCTTCCACCCGACCTCAGGATGGCTGTGTTGTCGGTCCCACTATCTGGTGGAATGTGTACTCCTCCAGGGCTGGGATGGGCTCCGGGCCCACTCATCGGGTGCCTGCATCCAGCCTGGGGGAGGCCCCAAGTCCGTACCTACTGGCTGAATGACAAGCGTCTGGGGGACTCACCCACCTCCAGCCACACATGCTGGGCTGAGGTGGGGATGGAGGGGATTTCAAACCCCACCAGTCCACCCTGGGACACAGCTTCACTGGTATAAATGTTGTCCTTCGGTGTCAGTTCTGCCTTAATCTGGACCGTCACCCCCTCGGCTGGGCTGCCGTCTGGGTAGGATAGCTCCACCTAGAAAAGGTCACCCGAGACACAACAGGGTTAAGGTGGCCACGCTCCCCGAATTGACCTGCAGAATCAACACAATGTCCACTGGAATCTTGGTGAGCTTCTTTATAGAAATTAACAAACTACTCCTAAAATTCATAGGGAATTGCAAAGGATCCCGAATAGCCAAAACAATCCTGAAAGTGAACAAAAAAGGACCCACAGGTCCCAGTTTCAAAACTTACAGTAAGCAAGATGTTGGAATACAGACAGACATGAAGGCTGGGTGCAGAGGCTCACACCTGTAATCCCAACACTTTGGGAGGCCAAGGAAGAGGATTGCTTGAGGCCAGGGATTCGGGACCAGCCTGGGCAACACAGTGAGAACCCATCTCTATGAAAAATTTAAAAATTAGCCAGGTGTGGTGGTGCGTGCCTGTGGTCCCGGCTACTGAAGAGGCTTCCAAGATACACATGGAAGCTGGGTGCAGTGGCTCACGCCTGTAATCCCAACACTTTGGGAAGCCAAAGCAGGAGGATCACTTGAGGTCAGGAGTCCCAGACCAGCCTGGGCAACATAGTGAGACCTCACTACAAAAAACTTACAAATTAGCCAGGTGTGGTGGCATGCACCTGTGGTCCCAACTATTCAGGAGGCTGAGGTGGGAAGATCGCTTGAATCTGGGAGTTCAAGGCTGCAGTGAGCTACGATTGTGCCACTGGACTCCAGCCTGGGTGACTGCATGAGACCCTGTCTCTTAAGAAAAAAAAAAAATGTTTTAAATGAATTTGCATCTGTACCTCACACCATATACACAAATAAACTCAAATGGATCATAGACCTAAATGTAACAGCTAAAGCTATTAACACTCTTAGAAGAAAACATAAGGGTAGAACGGCCTTCAAGCCCTTGGATTTGGCAAAGAGGTCATGAAGTATAAATTACATGTGCTGGCCATTAGTCTGATGCCATACCAGGGTATGGACACTTCAGTGTGACACTTAAGCCTCACTCATTCAGACTGGTTGCAGAGCCAGCCAGAAAGGCACAGACATGCATGTTTTGAAAGGAGCATAGATTGTAGCCTCTAAAAAACCCTAAAACAGCCCTCAGCTGCACAGGTATTTGGTGATGGAGTGAACCAGGATTCAGCCCACATTCTCCTCATTAAGCACTCCCTTCTTGTTTCTTTTTTGAGACACAGTCTTCTGTTGCCCAGGCTGGAGTGAAGTGGCCCGATCATAGCTCACTGCAGCCTCTATCTCCTGGGCTCGGCAATCCTCCTGCCTCAGCCTCCTGATAGCTGGGACCACAGGTGTGCAATACCATGCCTGGCTAATATATTTTTTTAATTTTGTAGAGATGGGGTCTTTCTCTGTTGCCCAGGCTGGTCTCACACTTTTGGCCTCAAGCGGTCTTCTACCTCGCCTCCCAAAGCACTGGGATTACAGGCGTGAGCCACCAAGCCCAGCCTAACAAAGCCACCAAGCCCAGCCTAACAACTCCGTTCTTTAATGCAGACGGTAGACATTTTCTGTCATATGTGAAATGCTCCTCTTTACCAAGCTTGTAGCTTTAAGCCTCTTCTTCATACACATTCTGATCCCGCACAGGGTGCTTTAGTTTCGACTCAAGCTGCCGCCCCTCAAAGCCAGGGACACGGGAGATGTGTCTCTGTGCATGGGATAGAGGTGGCTGTAACACTGGCATGGAGAAGAGAAGGGAGGTTCCAGAGCAGAGCATGAGGCTCAGAACTCAATGTGAGGGCAGCCAGCCAGCATCACTCATGGACGGCAAAAGGGAACTGGGTGTAGGCAGAGGCAGGGCCGGGAGTGTGGCCCACTTTCCCCTTGTGTGACACTGGGCTCTGCTGGCCGTGCCCCGCTCCTGCTGCTGCAGTTGGGGTGAAGATGCCCCAAGTTTGGTTTTTGTTTGCTTGGTTTTTGAGACAGAGTCTCACTCTGTCGCCCAGGCTGGAATGTGGTGGTGCAATCTCGGCTCACCACAGCCTCCGCCTCTCAGGTTCAAGCAATTCTCCTGCCTCAGCCTCCTGAGTCACCAGGATTATAGGTGTCCACCACCAAGCCCAGCTGATTTTTGTATTTTTAGAAGAGATGGGGTTTCACCATGTTGGCCAGGCTGGTTTTGAACTCCTGATCTCAGGTGATCCACCTCAGCCTCCCAAAGTGCTGGGATTATAGGCATGAGCCACCATGCCCAGCCTACCCCAGTTTAACAATTAAAGTAATAATGATGGCTGCGTGCAGTGGCTCACACCTGTAATCCCAGCACTTCGGGAGTCTGAGGTAGAACTGCTTGAGCCCAGGTGTTCAAGACCAGTCTGGCTAACACAGCAAGATCCCATCTCTACGAAAAAATTTAAAATCTGTTGGGTGCAGTGGCTCATGCCTGTAATCCCAGCACTCTGGGAGGCTGAGGCAGGTGGATCACCTGAGGTCAGGAGTTCGAGACCAGCCTGACCAACATGGCAAAACCTCATCTCTACTAAAAATACAAAAATTAGCTGGGTGTGGTGATGCACACCTGTAATCCCAGCTACTCAGGAGGCTGAGTCAGGAGAATCACTTGAACCTGGGAAGCGGAGGTTGCAATTAGCTGAGATCACGCCACTGCACTGCAGCCTGGGTGACAGAGTGAGACTCTGTCTCAAAATAATAAATAAAAATTTAAAAATTTAAAAATTTTCCCAGCATGGTGGCTCGTGCCTGCAGTCCCAGCTACCCAGGAGGCTGAGGCAGGAGAATTGCTTGAGTCCAGGATGTCGAGGCTGCAGTGAGCTATGATCTCACCACTGTACTCCAGCCTGGGCAAAGAGCAAAACCCTGTCTCTAAGAAAAAAAAATATATAAGCATCACTACATCTGGTCACCTCAAAATTTATTGCGCATAAGACTTGAGTGGTAGGTGGGAGGCAGAGGCTCATTGAAAATGTCACACAGGTCAGCATCCCTCGGTCTCAGGAACAGAATGTCTATCTCTGCAGGCTCTTGAGTTAGGTTCTTAGGGGATAAAATCAACCCAGTAAAGGGCCAAGAGCAGTGGCTCACGCCTGTAATCCCAGCACTTTGGAAGGCCGAGGTGGGAGGATCATTTGAGATCAGAAGTTCAAGACCAGCCTGGCCAACATGGGAAACCTTGTCACTACTAAAAATACAAAAATCAACTGGGCATGGTGGCATGTGCCTGTGATTCCAGCTACTCAGGAGGCTGAGGCAGAAGAATCACTTGAACCTGGGAGGTGGAGATTGCAGTGGGTCACTGCACTCAAGCCTGGGCAACTGAGTGGGACTGTATTAAAAAAAAAAAGAAGAAGAAAGCAAGCCCGGCGTGGTGGCTCACGCCTGTAATCCCGGCACTTTGGGAAGCCGAGGTGGATCACCTGAGGTCAGGAGTTCAAGACTAGCCTGGCCAACCTGGTGAAACCCCATCTCTACTAAAAATACAAAAATTAGCCAGGTGTGGTGGTGCGTGTCTATAATCCCAACTACTCAGGAAGCTGAGGCAGGAGAATCGCTTGAACCCAGGAGGCGGAGGTTGCAGTGAGCCGAGATTGTGCCGCTGCACCCCAGCCTGGGCAACAGAGCCAAACTCTGTCTCAAAAAAAAAAAAGAAAAGAAAAGAAAAAAATGAACCCCTTGAAGAAACAGGACTGCCTTAGAGGAGCTGCTTTAATAAATGGTTACTCAAGCCAGGTACAGTGGCTCACGCCTGTAATCCCAGCACTCAGGAGGCTGAGGCAGGCGGATCGCAAGGTCCGGAGTCCGAGACCATCCTGACCAACATGGTGAAACCCTGTCTCTACTAAAAAATACACAAATTAGCCAGGCGTGGTGGTGGGTGCCTGTAATCCCAGCTAGCTGGGAGGCTGAGGCAGGAAAATCGCCTCAACCCAGGAGGTGGAGATTGCAGTGAGCCAAGATCGTGCCACTGCACTCCGGCCTGGATGACAGAGCGAGACTCCATCTCAAAAAAATAAAAATAAATGGCTACTCAAATGTCTGTCCATGTGGAATAGAGTACATCATTCTTTCCCATGGAGGAAAATGTCCCCAACCCTCACCTGGGACCCCAGCCCTCAACACGCTCTACAAAAGTTATGTCAGGAGATCCATTTTCAGCTGAGTCACCAAAGCGAAGCTATTGGCTAGTGGTGGTTTCCCAGTGGTCCTCGGGAGCGATGTGGCACGGTCACCCCCAAGTTACCTTCCCCACATAGGCCAGGCCCGGCTTGAACTGCTTCCTCGTGTCCTTGGAGTACCGGATGTCCACCAGCTGCCTCTGCACAGGGGTGGAGTCATCGAATGCGACCTGCTGGCTCCCGTCCACACTGGTCACTGTGGCCCAGATGCTGACCCTGCCCCGGAAGTGCTCAGGGACATCCACTGGGATCATGTCCCTCACGCAGATGTTGAAGTCCTGGGAGCCGAGGATCTAAAGTGTGGGAAGTAAAAGTTCCTCTTCAAATTCCTTTCTTGTTAAAGAATAAATCATAAGTTTGCTAATAACTCTTTGTTAAGCCCTGTCCTATGTAGCTGTTAGACATGCTTATAGGCACATAGTACATTCTATGTCCTTGCACTTTAACCAAAATATCTGTGCTGAATGTGCTCACTGGCAAGTCCCAGCTCGCAGTCTATGCCCCTTACCTGTTTAAAAAATGTTTGTTATTAGCCAATCGGGTTTTAGTTTGGATTGCAAGGTCTCGCTCCAACCAACAGAGATCACACTCAGCAGTAAGTCGTTAGCCAATCGGGTTTTAGTTTAGTTTGTAAGGTCTGGCTCCAACCAACCAAGATCAGACACAGCAGTAAGTCATCAGCCAATCGGGTTTTAGTTTAGTTTGTAAGGTCTGGCTCCAACCAACAGAGATCAGACACAGCAGTAAGTCGTTAGCCAATCAGGTTTTAGTTAAGTTTGTAAGGTCTGGCTCCAACCAACAGAGATAAGACACAGCAGTAAGTCATTAGCCAATTGGGTTTTAGTTTGGATTGTAAGGTCTGGCTCCAACAACAGAGATCGGACACAGCAGTAAGTCGTTAGCCAATCGGGTTTTAGTTTAGTTTGTAAGGTCTGGCTCCAACAACAGAGATCGGACACAGCAGTAAGTCGTTAGCCAATCGGGTTTTAGTTTAGTTTGTAAGGTCTGGCTCCAACCAACAGAGATCGGACACAGCAGCAAGTCATTAGCCAATCGGGTTTTAGTTTGGATTGTAAGGTCTGGCTCCAACCGAGATCAGACACAGCAGTAAGTCATTAGCCAATTGGGTTTTAGTTTAGTTTGTAAGGTCTGGCTCCAAACAGCAGAGATCAGACACAGCAGCAAGTCGTTAGCCAATTGGGTTTTAGTTTGGATTGTAAGGTCTGGCTCCAACCGAGATCAGACACAGCAGTAAGTCGTTAGCCAATCGGGTTTTAGTTTAGTTTGTAAGGTCTGGCTCCAACCAACAGATCAGACACAGCAATAAGGACAAACCCGAATGCATAAGAAATAAATGTTTGCTTTCCTTTGTTCATTGTACTCCTGTGGCAAGATGGCTAGTGAGGGTACCCTTCCTGCAGTGCAGGAAGTAAAAATTGCTTGCTGAGAGATCCTTTGTCTCAGTGATGATTTTTCTTTGCAGCACCGACCATCTGTTTCCAACAAGGAGGGAGAAAATGTGCAGCGTGTACTCCTTGGGGTTGGAGTGTCCTTGGGGGATGTCCCTGAAACACACACCTGAGGTGCAAGACTCTTTGGCTGCTGAGAGGGTCTGGGGACACTTGGTAGGATATCCAGTCTATGCCACAGGACCATGCAGAGGGTCCCTCACTGGATCTGCACAACATTCCAGGGAAGATGGACGTTGGCTCCATTGAGCAGAAGAGGAAAGAGGCCAGGCGTGGTGGCTCGTGCCTGTAATCCCAGCATTTTGGGAGGCTGTGGAGGGCGGATCACTTGAGGTCAGGAGTTCGAGACCAGCCTGGCCAACATGGCAAAACTCTGTCTTTACTAAAAATATAAAAAATTACCTTCCCTCTTTGGGCTGGGCACGGTGGCTCACGCCTGTAATCCCAGCACTTTGGGAGGCTGAGGCAGGCAGATCACAAGGTCAGGAGTTCAAGACCAGCCTGGCCAACGTGGTGAAACCCCATCTCTATTAGCAATACAAAAATTAGCTGGGTGTGGTGGCAAGTGCCTGTGATCCCAGCTACTCGGGAGGCTGAGGCAGGAGAACTGCTTGAACCACAACGCGGGAGGCGAGGTTGCAGTGCGCCAAGGTCACGCCACTGCACTCTAGCCTGGGCTACAGAGCGAGACTCAGTCTAAACAAAACAAAACAAAACAAAACAAAAGCCGGGCATGGTGGCACATGCCTGTAATCCCAGCTACTCAGGAGGCTGAGGCAGAAGAATAGCTTGAACCCAGAAGGCACAGGTTGTGGTGAGCCAAGATCGAGCCACTGCATTCCAGCCTGAGCAACAAGAGCAAAACACTGTCTCAAAAAAAAAAAAATTAGCTGGGCGTGGTGGCAGGCACCTGTAATCCCAGCTACTCAGGAGGCTGAGGTATGAGAATCGCTTCAACCCCAGAGGCAGAGGTTGCTGTGAGCCCAGGTCGTGCCACTGCACTCCAGCCTCAGAGATGGAGTGAGATTCCATCTCATTAAATTAATTAATTTAATTTAATTTAATAGATCTCAGAGATAAGAGAGGGGCACCCATTGGAGCAGATGTGTCCCAGGTGGGAAAGGGACTGAGAAGGAGCTTTGGGTGGGAGGTGGGGGAGGAGCTGGTGCTGAAAGGGTTAATGTCTGGGACACCTAAGGAGGGATGGGAGTCTCCAGGAAGGTGGGTGTCTGTTGTACTGTACCCCATTCACAATGTAACAGTATGTTGAAAGACCCAAAAAAGTTACAAAACTTTAAACGTGGGAATGTAAAACATTGAAGCCACATCCACCATCTGGCAGTTCCTCAAAAGGTTACACACAGTGTTACCCTCTGACCTAGCAATTCCGCTCCTAGGAATGAACCCAATAGAAACAAAAACGTAGGTCCACAGAAAAACTTGCACAGGGACGTTCACAGTAGCATGAGACATAGCAGCCAAAAAGCAGTAGCAACCCAAACGTCCACCACTGGATGGAGGGATACGCACACTGTGGTCGGTCTGTACCAGGGAATATGATGCAGCCATCAAAAAGGAATGAAGTGCTGAGCACGCTATAATGTAGATGAACACCAAAAACACGATGCTGAGCGAGAGGAGCCAGACACAAAAGGAAGGACACACAGTGTATGATTCACTGACAGAAATGTCCGGAACAGGCAAATCCACAGAGACGGAAAACAGATCAGTAATTGCCAGGGACTGGAGGAGGGAGATGAGGATTCTCTGCAAAAGGACAGGAAGGGTTTGGGGAAGGAGGGTGGAATGATACTCAAATTGGATGACACCATGGTTATCAACTACAACAACTCTGCAACTATGTGAAAACCACTGTATACTCTACATGGGTGAATTGTATGCTATGTGAATGGTATCTCAATAAAACCGTTTATGTTTTTATTTTATGTTAGAGATGGGATCTCACTATGTTGCCCAGGCTGGCCTCGAACTC
Organism: Ateles fusciceps; assembly: GCA_036589455.1. NCBI lineage: Eukaryota > Metazoa > Chordata > Mammalia > Primates > Atelidae > Ateles > Ateles fusciceps. The sequence continues at coordinate 11,789,129 of JAZHEH010001828.1, read as the reverse complement.
CTGATCTCAAGAGATCTTCCTGCCTCTGCCCTCCAAATATTAATAGCTGGGGACTCCAGGCAATAAAATTAGTTTAGTTTTAGTTGTTTTTTTTTTTTTTTTTTTTTTTTTTGAGGGGTAGTCTTGCTCTGTTGCCCAGGCTGGACTACAGTGACACAGTCTCAGCTCACTGCAACCTCTGCCTCCCAGGTTCAAGCAATTCTCCAGCCTCAGCCTCAGCTGGGATTACAGGCATGCACCACCATACCCAGCTAATTTTTGTATTTTTAGTAGAAACGGGGTTTCATCATGTTGGCCAGGCTGGTCTCGAACTCATGGCTTCAAGTGATCCGCCCACCTCGGCCTCCCAAAGTGCTGGGATTACAGGTGTCAGCCACCACGCCCGGCCAAAATTTTTTTTTTTTTTTTTTTTAACTTTACATAGAGTAATCTGCGAAGAAACACATCAAAATATCAATAGTGTTCGTGTCCACCTACTGGAGAACAACTTATGTTTATTTTCTTTCTTTTTATATTTTCTAAAGTCTCTACATTCAGCCTGCAGGAATTTTATCATCAGAAAAATCCCTGCTATATAACTGGTTTAGAGAGTAAAACAGAGCAGTGGTTCACACCTGTAATCCTGGCACTTTCGGGGGCCAAGGCGGGAGGATCACTTGAGCCTAGGGGTTCAAGACCAGCCTGGGCAACATAGTGAGACCCCCGCCTCTATACAAAATATATATATATATTTTAAGACGGAGTCTGGCCTTTTCACCCAGGCTGGAGTGCAGTGGCGAGATCTTGACTCACTGCAACCTCCACCTCCCGGGTTAAAACGATTCTCTGCCTCATCCTCCCAAGTAGCAGGCATTCACCACCAACCCCGATTCATTTTTGTATTTTAGTAGAGACAGGGTTTCATGATCTTGGCCAGGCTGGTTTTGAACTCCTGACCTTGTGATCCACTCGCCTCGGCCTTCCAAAGTGTTGGGATTACAGGTGTAAGCCACCACACCCGGCTTCAAAATATTTTTTAAGGCAGTAAATAAACTAATAATAATAAAAGAAATAAAATGTGTGATTGTAGGAGTGAACCTGGGGGTTGGGTCCCTGTTTCTCACCTTGGTCTTTCTGAGGACCGGGCGTCCCCACCTCATGGCTGTAGTACCCCACACCATTAACGGTCATGTTGATCATTAAGGCACCTACCACAGGTTGCCCAAAGGTATACCTGGAACAAAAGGGTAAGGCATAGTCAATTTCACAGCCAAGAGACTCCAGACTGGGTGGCAGGGAGGGCCCAGCCTCAGGAAGGCCAGGTTGGCACAGTGTGACCACTAGTACAGTGTGACTGGTGCAGCTCCCCTCCCCCACCCTGCATCCTGTCCTGACAGCCCTCTCTGCAGCCTGGAGTCGGGACAGAAGATACCAAGGCCCTGCGATCCTCTGCACCAAGCCTCCAGATGGACAGAAAAGAGACCGAGAGTCAGAGAGGAACTCTGGAACTGAGCAGGTTAGGTTGGTGCCACCTCTGGAGCAGAGTAGTGCAGAGGCATGAGTGACTGTTGGCCCCGAGAGGCACCTGAGCATAAGCACCCTATTAAGCTCAACCTTGAACCAGGGACTGGACTTCTCTGAGCCTCAGTTTCCTCACCCAGACAGAGAATGGGAATCAAACTGCCCTCTCTAGGGGTGATGGTGAAACTTAAATGTCTGTATGTCACTTCTGATGCAGAGGGAGTGCCGGGCGTGGGGAACAGGTGCAAAATGCGAGGGCAGGCTGGGCACAGTGGCTCAAGCCTGTAATCCCAGCACTTTGGGAGGCCGAGATGGGCAGATCACCTGAGGTCAGGAGTTTGAGACCAGCCTGGCCCACATGGTGAAACCTGGTGTTACTAAAAATACAAAAATTAGCCGTGTGTGGTGGCCGACACCTGCAATCCCAGCTACTCGGGAGGCTGAGGCACAAGAATCGTTTTAACCCGGGAGGCGGAGGTTGCAGTGAGCGAGATCACGCCACTGCCCTTCAGCCTGGGCAGCAGAGTGAGATTCTGCCTCAAAAAAATAGAGAGAGAGAAGAGCAAATAAAAGAATAATGCTGGGCGCTTCCATAGTATTTCCTAGACTATAAAACGGGCATGTGCCCAGCCCTGGATTTGAAACCCCACACAGCTGGAGGACATGCAGACCAGAAAACCACCTCCTTCGCAGCCAGGGGGCAGGCGAGAGCTGGACACAGGAATGGCAGCCTCTGAGGGCTCTCCCTGGCGCCCCCCACATCAGTGCCTCTTGATGCCCTGGGGTGGACCCTGGTATGGGCTTGGACAACAACCCGGTCATTAGGTGGGCAGCCCTTCTGAAAACCCCTCTCAGCCGGGTGAGGTGGCTCCCATCTGTAATCCCAGCACTTTGGGAGGCCAAGGTGGGCAGATCACTTGAGCTCAAGAGTTCAAGACCAGCCTGGCCAACATGGTGAAACCCCGTCTCTATTAAAAATACAAAAATTAGCCGGGAATGGTGGTGGGCACCTGTAGTCCCAGCTACCTGGGAGGCTGAGGCAGGAGAATCGACGGAGCCTGGGAGGCGGAGGTTGCAGTGAGTCGAGATTGTGTCACTGCACTCCAGCCTGGGTGACAGAGCAAGACTCCATCTTAAAAAAAAAAAAAAAAAAAAAAAGTCCACCCTTCTGGGGTCAGCACGCTGGCTGGGAGTGCTGTTTGATGCCAGGGGTCCTGCGGAGGAGGTGGGCAGCCTTGGCGGAGGCCTAATTTTTGTAGGGCATTCCTTGGGGAGGGAAGATCTTAGTGGGGGAAGAGCAGTATTGAGGAAGAATGCATATCGGGAGGGGGCAGGCTTTAGAGAGACAGGTGTGTGCTCATAGGGATATGCGCATAATTTGAGGGGGACTGTCCAACACTCTGGCTTTTTGTTTTTGTTTTTGTTTTGAGACAGGGTTTCACGCCCATCACCCAGGCTGGAGTGCAGTGGTGTGATCTCGGCTCACTGCAGCCTCGACTTCCCAAGTTCAAGTGATCCTCCCTCCTCAGCCTCCTGAGTTGCTGGGACTACAAGCGTGAGCCACCACACCCAGCATGGGAACAAAGACAGGCAGTGGGTAGAGTGAAACAGGCTCATGGGGCAGGGAGACGCCTGCTACGAGGGAGGGTGGGAGCGGGCAGAGGGCACCCTTCGGGGAGCAGGGAGGCCACGGGACGAGTGACTGCGTGTAGGAGGAGGGGGAAGCCGGGTTGGTGGGGGAGATGGAAGGGGCAGGCAGAGGAGAGGGCCAGGGGAGGAGATGCTCTAGGGGAAGGGGTACACCCCAGGGAGGGGGATGCCCACAGGGGAGGGGCCTGGGGGGCCCTGGGGGGCCTGGGGATGCTCTAGGAGGAGGGACACATCCTGAGGAGGGGGGTGCTCACAGGAGAGGGGCCTGGGGGAGGGAGATGCTCTAGGGGGAGGGGCACACCCATGGACAGGGCACCCACAGGGGAGGGACCCAGGAAGAGAGGAGCACACCCATGTGGGAGGGAGGGAGGCAGCAGAGGAGGGGAACGACCTTGAGGGAGCAGCGTGAAGGTGGGGGAGGGGAAAGGCCCCCCAGTGTGCCCCGGGGGCCCCTGTTTCTCACCTGGCCCGCACAGTGCCTGTCTCACAGGCATCCAGGTCTCGGATATACCGGGGTGGGTCAATCAGGAGCTCAAACTTGGGCAACACTGAAGAGAGAAAGCAGGGAGGAGGAGGGGCTGGTTTCTGTCCGTAGGGTGACCTCAGGAGCCCTGGCCCCCATGCAAGGTATCTGCAGACCACAGCACCCCGCCACCGCCGAGGCTGACGCTTTACCCATCCACACCGCTCTGCTCAGCAGCCTTGGGAATTCTGCGGGCTGCATCTATTTCCCGTCTTTGGGGGACCGGGACCCCATTTTCCTCAAGGGACCTCCTCCTGTCACTTTTAGACCACGAGCTTAGAGCCTATCCCAGGGTGGACACCAGGCCCGGAGGTGCCTCCCAGCCCCTGTGACCCTGGGAGCCAACAAGGGGCATCCCCGGGGTGACTGCAGCAGAGAGCCCATTTCTCCATCTGCTTCTGGACTCAGCCCTGGGAGGGTCAAGCCATCTTGTCACCAGGGGCAGGGGTGATGCCCTGGAGCCGCTGGAAAACCAGAAAGAATCAGTTCCTGGGAGAGCCCTTGTAGGAACCTAAGAATCTCTTTTCTTTTCTTATTTTTGAGACAGAGTGTCGCATGATCTCAATTCACTGCAACCCCCTCCTCCTGGTTCAAGCAATTCTCCAGCCTCAGCCTCCCGAGTAGCTGGGGCTACAGGCTCACACCACCACGCCTGGCTGTTTGTATTTTTAGTAGAGACGGGGTTTCACCATGTTGTTCAACCCCTGGTCTCGAACTCCTGACCTCTAGTGATCCACCCACCTCATCCTCCCAAAATGCTGGGATTATGGATGTTAGCTTCGTGCCTGGCCATCTTTTGTTTTTTTTTTTTTTTTTGAGACAGCTTTTCACTTTGTCACCCCAACTGCAGTGCGGTGCTGCAATCATGGCTCACTGCAGATCTCCGGGGCTCAAGCAATCCTCCTGCCTCGGCTTCCCAGTATTGGGGACTACAGATATGTGCCACCACGTCCAGGTAATTTTTTGTTTTAAAGTTTTGTGCAGATGGGGACTATGTTGTCCAGGCTGGTCTCAAACTCCTGGCCTCAAGTGATACTCCCACCTCAGCCTCCCAAAGTGGTGGGATTACAGGTGTGAACCACCCACGCCTGGCCTACAATACTTTTTTCCTATAAAAGGCAGGAGTGCACTTTGGGAGGCTGAGGCAGAAGGATTGCTTGAGGCCAGGAGTTGGGAGACCAGCCTGGGCAACATGGTGAAACCCTGTCTCTACTAAAAATACAAAAATTAACCGGGAGTGATGACTCACACTTGTAGTCCCAGCAACTCAGGAGGCTGAGGAGGGAGGATCAGTCAAACTTGGGAAGTTGAGGCTGCAGTGAGCCAAGATCGTACCACTGCACTCCAGCCTGGGTGATGGGCGTGAAACACTGGCTCAAAAACAAAGCAAGGGTGTAGGACCATCCCCTGAAACTGCACTCAGCCATCCCGAGCCTCAGTACACAGGGAGTCATGTCATCTTCCACCTCTTCACCAGTTTCTCTTTTTTTTTTTTTTTTTTTTTTGAGACAGAGTCTCGCCTTGTCACCCAGGCTGGAGTGCAGTGGTGCGATCTCGGCTCACTGCAACCTCCGCCTCTTGGGTTCAAGTGATTCTCCTGCCTCAGCTTCCCGAGTAGCTGGGACTATATATGCCCACCGCCACATCCAGCTAATTTTTGCACTTTTAATAGACACAGGTTTCCCCATGTTGGCCAGGCTGGTATCGAACTCCTGACTTCAAGTGATCCGCCCACCTGGGCCTCCCAAAGTGCTGGGATTACAGGCGTGAGCCACCGCACCCGGCCTTCTTCACCAGTTTCTAAGGTTCCTCCCAGATCTGAAATTCCAAGACCCCAAAATTCTCCAACTTACCATACTTCTGAACTTCAAAAGACCTGTTGTATGTGTGGCCTTGCATTTCGACAAAAATCCACCATTCTCCCAACACAGGCTGGTCGGACAGGGGGAAGCTCACGTTGGTGATGCCTGTGTGAAGAGAGAACCCCTTCGCGCCTGGGCAAGGGCATGTGCAGAGAGAGCCACGCGTTCAGGCCCAGCTCCAGCATCCCGCAGTGAGATACGGGAAGAGGGAGCCAGGACCCAGCTCCTCCTCCTTCCCTGGGCAGCACCCCAGGAGAACTGGAGGCCACGGAGAGGCTGGCGGGGTCTGTGCAGATCAGGACCCTGCAGAATCAGGCCAGCCGAGAAGGTCTGAGACCCTAGCAGGCTGCAAAGGGGTCCAGGAAGAGACTAGACGTGGCGTTCCTGGGACAGCTCTGCAGCCAGGGCCAGTGGCAGGCAGTGAGCTGGACAAACGTGGGAAAATGAGCCAGCCAGGCTCATCCACTCCATCCCCCACCTGAGCCATTCCCAGCCTGCACATTACTGACACCTGGGGCCCGGAGGCTCTCTGGGGTGGAGGCGTCCTGTGCCCCAGAGGGCGCTAAGCAGCATCCTTGGCCTCCACCTACCGGATGCCAGTAGCATCAATGCCCACCACAATGTGACAACCTAAAAAAGTCTCCAGACATTGCTGATATCGCCCCTAGGGGGTAAAGACACCCCCTGGGTAGAAATCCCAGATAGACAGAGACAGAGAGAGAGAGACAGAGACAGAGAGAAAGAGACAGAGGACAGACAAAGAGAAAGAGAGAGAGAGACAGAAAGGAGACAGAGAGAGAGAGAAGAGAGAGGAGAGAGAGAGAGATAGACAGACAGACAGACAAGAGAGACAGACAAGAGAGACAGGGTCTCCGGCTAGGGCAGGGTTTCTCAGCCTGGGCACTCCTGACATTTGGGGCCAGATCCTTCATTGCGATGTGGGGGTGTCCTGTGCACTGAGTCGTCTGAGCATCATCCCTGGCCTCCACTCACCAGATGCCAGCTGCCCCCTTGTCCCCCACAAAAGTCCTGACAAGCCAAAATGTCCCCAGACATCGCCAATGTCCCCTGGGGGCAGAATCTCCCGTCAGGCCCCAACCCCTCTGTGAGAACCACCCTGCTAACTGAGCTAGGGCACGCACACACCTTAGAACAGAGCACTCTCCCCAAACGTCCCCCCAGAAGCACCATCAGCCGCTGATGCGGGAGGTATCACGTGCTTCCCGCCTGTGCCTCTGAGCCCCGTCTGCTCTGTTTTCACTGGGAGCCGTGGAGAGGTTGGAAAGGGCACACTGGCCCCAGGCAGTGCCAGCGGATCTTCCACTCCTGAGTGTGACATGCTTCCCATCCCCCAGTGATCATACAGGAGGGTCACAGAGGGCGGGGGACAGGGAGGGGACAGGGAGGGAGGCTTGGTCACACTGGAGTCGGAAGATGTGACGGCTAAAATGGCTTTTCCCCCACGTATTCAAAGTGTACCTTTGATGGCTGGAGGACATTTGGGCATGTGTGTCTTAAGCACGTGCTTGGTAAGGGGTCTGTGCCCAACCCTGCCAAATGCTCCCTGAGAGAGGGGCACAGTCACCCTGGTTGAAAACCGTGGGTCTACATACATCCCTAAGGGTTTTCTTATTATTTATTTATTTATTTATTTTTTCAGACAGAGTCTCGCTCTGTGGCCCATCCTGGAGTGCAGTGGTGTGATCTTGGCTCACTGCAACCTCTGCCTCCCGGGTTCAAGCGATTCTCCTGCCTCGGCCTCCCCAGTAGCTGGGATTACAAGCGCCACCACACCTGGCTAATTCTTTGGATTTTTAGTAGAAACTGGGTTTCACCATGTTAGCCAGGCTGGTCTCAAACTCTGGACCTTAGATGATCCGCCCGCCTCAGCCTCCCAAAGTGCTGGGATTACAGGTGTGAGACACTGCGCCCAGCCTGAGGGTCTTTTTATTTTTTTATTTTTTTGAGACAGGGCTTTCATCCAGGCTGGAGTGCAATGGTGCAATCTCAGCTCATTGTAACCTCCATCTCCCAGGTTCAAGCGATTCTTGTCCTTAGCCTCCTGAGTAGCTGGGGCAATAGGCGCCTGCCACTACGCCCGGCTATTTTGTATTTTCAGTAGAGATGGGGTTTCCCCGTGTTGGCCAGGATGGTCTCGAACTCCTGACCTCAGGTGACCTGCCTGCCTCAGCCTCCCAAAGTGCTGGCATTACAGGCGTGAGCCACCACGCCGGGCCCCAAAGGGTTTTTTTAAAACAGGAGGTTGGCCTCTCCCCTTCCTCCATGCTCTTAAGCTCAAGTCAGCCTAGGCAACATCTTGAGACCCCATTTCTATCAACAGTTTTAAAAAGTAGCTGGGCCTCGTGGCACACGCCTGTGGTACCAACTACTTGGGAGGCTGAGGTGGGAGGATCACTTGAACCCGAGAGGTGGAAGCTGCAGTGACTATGGTCACGCCACTGCACTCCAGCCTAGGTGACAGAATGAGAGAGAACTTGTCTCTTTAAAAAGAAAGTTTTTTAAACTTTTCCAGAAAGGTCTTGAGTTCTGCTCTTGCCAACGTCACCCCTGCTCTCGGCATTCAACATCTCTGTCTTGTCTCCCCCCTCTCCAATGTCACTCCCCTGGACATCCACAGCCCTTCCCATATGTTGGGTCCCTGCCTGGAACATGCTTCTTGCCCCCTCGCTTGGCCTGGCTGTCCCCTGTTCCTTCTTTGTTGCTGAAAGGCTCCTCCTCCAGGCAGCCTTCCATGATTGCCTCTGCCACCCCAGGCTGGAATAGAGCCCTGTTTGCCCTCTCTGAGTTTTGAACTTCTCCTCTCTAGCACCCATCACAACTGACGTTACCCAGGCTGTTCAGTTCATGTTTGCTTTCCCCACTGGGTTGAAAGCTCACCCCGTGGCAGTATCTGTGTGGTGCCCAACAAATATCTGCTGATACAGAGAGAGCAGTGAAGTGAACAAGAGGGAGTAAAGAAGGCAGAGAGAGAAGATGGAACAGAAGAAAGAGGCTGAGGCCAGGCACGGTGGCTCACGCCTGTAATCCCAGCACTTTGGGAGGCCAAGGCGGGTGGATCACCTGAGGTCAGGAGTTTGAGATCAGCCTGGCCAATATGGTGAAACCCTGTCTCTACTGAAAAGACAAAAATTAGCTGGTTGTGGTGCCATTCACCTGTAATCCCAGCTACTCGGGAGGCTGAGGCAGGAGAATCGGGAACCCGGGAGGCAGAGGCTGCAGTGAGCTGAGATAGAGCCACTGCGCTCCAGCCTGGGTGACAGAGCAAGACTTTGTCTCAAAAAAATAAATAAATAAAAGAAGGTGGGAGCATGTGCCCCAGTATTCCAGAAAAGTCTTGAGTTCTGGGCAGGAGCCCCGCCTGAGTCCTGGGCACAGAGAAACGTGGGCAGAAGGTCCAGATCCACAGGGAAGGTGCTGTGGGCCAGGCTGAGGCTTCCAGACCAAAACCCACAGCGTTGTCACCTCCCAGGTGGGCACCTGCCCTCCACTCCTCCTTGGTCCCCTCCAGCTGAGGCAGCAGTGGGGGTATGTTGGGGAGGGGGCCCAGACAGAGCACATTCTGTTTTCCTTGAAGGCTTATCACCTCCGCAGCCCCCAAGCCACAGAGGAAGAAACTCACCGCAGCAGACTGGCTTCAGATGTCTCCACTCCATCATCCGAGAGCCTCGGGGGTCCTGTTGGCAGTGGAGGGGGACAGACACATAGAGTGAACTCAGGGTAGCCCAGCATGTGCCCAACGTCAGGATCTTCCCAGTCCTCCCTCTTGGGCATGTCAACCATGCAGGGAAGGTCCCGAGATTCATCATTCACCCCAGGGGCAAAAAAGTTAAAAAGCTCTGGATAGAGAAGAGGATTTGGAAGGCAGAATGCGCTAACCCCCATTTAGGGAGCTGTGTGCAAACCTAGAAATGGACATGGCCAGGCACGGTGGCTCACGCCTGTAATCCCAGCACTTTGGGAGGCCGAGGCGGGTGGATCATGAGGTCAAGAGATTGAGACCATCCTGGCCAACATGGTGAAATCCCGTCTCTACTGAAAATACAAAAAAAAATTAGCTGGGCATGGTGGCGCACACCTGTAGTCCCAGCTAATTGGGAGGCTGAGGCAAGAGAATCTCCTTAACCCAGGAGGCGGAGGTTGCAGTGAGCCGAGATCGGTACCACTGCACTCCAGCCTGAGTGACAAAGTGAGACTATCTCTCAAAAAAAAAAAAACCAGGAAATGGACAGACACACACTCAGCCCATCCCAGGGTGGACTCAGGGATTAGGATAGAAGAGGCCGGGTGCCAGCCTTGTAAGGCATGGTGGCTCAGGCCAGAAGGCACACACTGGGCAAAGACAGACCAGATCTTGCAGAAGATGGGCTACCCGGACCCTGAGTCTAAGCCGAGGAGGGACAGAGGCCACTCACCAGGATGTAGGCTTCCAGCTGTAATAAAGAAACAGATACAGTGAGCAAATCTTCCAGCAAACCCCAAATCCTCCCAACGCACTCACGCGTCATTCACACATGGCCTGGGTCCCCAGGACAGGCAGTCGCTGTTACGGGTTAAAAAGAGTCCCCCTGGCTGGGTGCAGTGGCTCACGCCTGTAATCCCAGCACTTTGGGAGGCCGAGGCGGGTAGATCACAAGGTCAAGAGCTCGAGACCATCCTGGCCAATATAGTGAAACCCCATCTCTACGAAAATACAAAAATCAGCTGGGCGTGGTGGCGTGTGCCTGTAGTCTCAGCTAGTTGGGAGGCTGAGGCAGGAGAATTGCTTGAAGCTGGGAGGCGGAGGTTGCAGTGAGCTGAGATCGCGCCACTGCACTCCAGCCTGGCTCCTGGCAAAAGAGCAAGACTGTGTCTCAAAAAAAAAAAAAGCGTCCCTAAGTTATATGCATTGAATCCTAATCCCAAGTAGGGTCTTTAGACAGGACCCCCAAAGGGGAAACCAGGCAACTGCTACTTGAACCACTGGACCCTGTTAGTGTCCCCAGCAATGGGACCGACATATGCCGGGTGCCTCCCGATACAAGGCACTGGGGAGGATCCAGTATTGATTCTGCAGATCCTTCCCAACAACCTGAACCTGGTCACCAGGAACCAGAAGGCCGTCTTACCAAGGGACGTTCTGCAAAACAACTGCCTGGACTTGCCAAAAATGTCAATGTCACGAAAGACGCAGAAAGGCAGTGAGGAACTAATTCAAATTAAAGGAGACCAAAAACATGATGATGAAATGCAACAGATGACCCAGCATCAGATCCTGGCCCAGCAAACATGCTGTAAAGGTTACTACTGGAACAACATGGATTTTATATTAGATATTATCTATTGTGTCAATGTCAAAATTCTTTTCTTTTTTTTTTTTTTTTTTTGAGACCGAGTCTTGCTCTTTCACCAGGCTGGAATGCAGTGACATGATCTCGGCTCACTGCAACCTCTGTGTCCCGGATTCAAGCAATTCCCCTGCCTCAGCCTCCTGAGTAGCTGGGACTACAGGCGTGCACCACCACACCTGGCTAATTTTTTGTATTTTAGTAGAGATGGGGTTTCACCAAGGCCAGGATGGTCTCGATCTCCTGACCTCGTGATCCACCCACCTCGGCCTCCCAAAGTGCTGGGATTACAGGCGTGAGCCACTGTGCCCGGCTTTTTTTTTTTTTTTTTTTTTGAGACAGGGTTGTGCTTTGCTGCCCGGGCTGGAGTGCAAGTGGCACAATCACAGCTCACTGCAGCCTCAAACTCTTGGGCTCAAGGGATCCTCCTGACTCAGCCTCCCAAGTAGCTGGGACTACCAGCACATGCCACCATGCTCGGCTAATTTTTATTATTTTAAATGTGTTGTCAAGACAATTTTGCTGTTGCCCAGATTGGTCTCGGACTCCTGGCCTCAAGCGATCCCCCCACCTCAGCCTCCCAAAGTGCTGGGATTACAGATGTGAGCCACTGTGCCCAGCCTCAAAATTTTTAAATGTGATGATCGTCCCTTCGTTGTATAAGAGAACATCCTTGCCCTTAAGGGATGCGGGCCAAGTGTTCAGGGCCACAAAGGCACAATATCTGTAAGTTATTCTCAAATGATTTATCATTAAAATAATTTTGTAAGTATATATACATATACAGACAGAGAGAGAACACTAGACAGAAAGCCTATAAATGAGGCCAGGCATGGTGGCTCATGCCTGTAATCCTAGCACTTTAGGAGGCCAAGATGGGTAGATCCCTGAGGTCAGGAGTTTGAAACCAGCCTGGCCAACACAGTGAATTCCCATCTCTACTAAAAATACAAAAAATTGGTGGTGCAATCCCAGCTACTCAAGAGGCTGAGGCAGGAGAATCGCTTGAACCCAGGAGGCAGAGGTTGCGGTGAGCTGAGATCACATCCTTGTACTCCAGCCTGGGCCACAAGAGCAAAAAACTCCCTCTCAAAAAAAAAAAGTACATAAATGTAGCAAAATGTAGGTTTTGTTACATTTGTAGACTTGTAATGGCAACTCTAGTTCCATGGTTCTCAGAGTATGTTCCCGATACCATCATAAAAATAATCAACCAGGAACTTTAAAAATACATGTCCTAGGGTCCCTCCCCCAAACCTCCTGAATCAAAAACTGCGGACAGAGGTCCTGCAATCTGTGCATGAACAAACCTATCAGATGATATTAACATACACTCAAGTTTGAGAACTACTACTCCAGGTCAGGGGTAGACAAACCGCACCCCTTAGCCAAATCTGTCCCTCTGCTTGTTTTTGTCAATAAAACTTTATTGGCACCCATTCATGTCCATTCATTTACATATTGTCTATGGCCGCCTTTGTGTGGCAACAGCAGATCTCAGCAGTCGCAACTAGAATCAGTCTGGTCCACAGAGCCTAAATATTTACTCTCTGGCCCTTTACACAAAGTTCACTGGTTCCTGGGCTGAATAAAGGACACCGTTCTGTAGCGTTGCTTCAAATAAAAAGTTAAAAGATCTGAAGCTGGGCGTGGTGACTCACACCTGTAATCCCAGCACTTTGGGAGGCTGAGGTGGGAGAATCACTTGAGCCCAGGAGTTTGGGACAAGCCTGGGCAACATAGTGAAACCCCATCTCTTCTAAGAATGCAAAACTTAGCTGGGTGTGGTGGTGCACACCTATAACCCCAACTGCTTGGGAGGCTGAGGCGGAGGATCAGTTGAGCACAGGAAGCAGAGGTTGCAGTGAGCCAAGATCATACCACTGCGCTCCAGCCTGGGTGACAGAGTGAGACCTCATTTAAAAAAAAAAAAAAAAAAAAAAAGATGCATGCCTTTTTTGTGTTAATGTATTTACTTCAAAGGAGAAATGAGAAGTTTGATGTGGCAGTAATGTTTTCTTTCTTTTTTTTTTTTTTTTTTCTGAGTCTAAGTCTCACTCTGTTGCCCAGGCTGGAGTGCAGTGGCACGACCTCGGCTCACTGCAACCTCCACCTTCCGGGTTCAAGTGATTCTCCTGCCTCAGCCTCCCACGTAGCTGGGATTACAGGCGCCTGCCACCACACCCGGCTAATTTTTTGTATTTTTAGTAGAGATGGGGTTTTACCATGCTAGCCAGGATGGTTTCAATCTCCTGACCTTGTGATCCGCCCTCCTCAGCCTCCCAGACTGCTGGGATTACAGGCGTGAGCCACCTTGCCTAGCCTTTTTTCTTTTTTTTAGAGACAAGGTCTTGCTCTGTTGCCCAGGCTGGAGTGAAGGTGGTGTGATCAAGGTTCATTGCAGTTTCGAACTCCTGGTCTCAGGTGATCCTTACACCTCAACATCCCACACATCTGGGACTACAGGTACGTACCACCATGCCCTGCTAATTTTTTAAAAAAATTTTTGTATAGATGAGGTCTTGCTATGTTGCCCAGGCTGGTCTTGAACTCCTGGCCTAGAGCTATCCTTCCGCCTCAGCCTCCCGAAAGGGATTACAGGTGTGAGCCACCCTGCCAGGTCATATTTTATAATGAAAGTTAAATAAATGCATGACTATTAGAATTTAAATTTAAACAACAGTCAGGCTGGGCGCAGTGGCTCACACCTGTAATCCCAAAACTTTGGGAGGCTGAGGTGGGCAGATCACTTGAGGTCAGGAGATGGAGACCAGCCTGGCCAATATGGTGAAATCCCATCTCTACTAAAAATACAAAAAATCAGCTGGGTGTAATGGCAGGCACCTGTAATCCCAGCTACTCAGGAGGCTGAGGCAGGAGAATCACTTGAACCCGAGAAGCAGGTTGCAGTGAGCCGAGATCACGGCCCTGAACTCCAGCCTGGGCAATAGAGGGAGAGACATGGTCTTGGGAAAAAAAATAGAATTTAAGCGCCAGTCCAGGGCTACCTAAAGCCCTCAAAGGCACTCCTTGTTGAGGGGCAGTAGGAAAGGGATACCCACCAGCTCCCTGGGGTTCTCCAGGGGCAGGGAACCATGAAAGGAAAGAGAAAAGAGAAGGTCTGGAGAGAAAGGCCAGGTTCTGATGGTGGCCCTGGCCAGGTGCGCCCAAGTGGTGCGCCCCAGGCCCGTACTTAGAAGCTGACCTCACCTTCTCGTTGGTGGGCCTCAGGTCTGGAGAGACGGTGAAGATGCTTATGAGCACTAGAAGAAAGAAGAGAGGCGTGTGACACCTCCAGACCATGGCGGGCCCGCCCTGCGTCCGTCCGTGCCAGCCACCCACCTCGGTGCTGGGGTCTGTACACAGGCTTGTCCGTCTGGATGAACACGGAAGCGCCCCGGCCGTCCACGGTCACCGAGGTCTGGTTGTGAAAGAGGGGCCCCTCCTCCGCCTGCCGGCCACGGCCCCACACTTTCAAAAGCGCCTGGCCCTGGAGGCCCGTGGGCACCTGCAAATAGAGGAAGGAGCTTTGGGACAAGGATGTCACCCAGGAATGGGCCAAGATACTGGGAAAGGAATTTGGAGGTCTCTAATGGGGGAGCTCACTCCCGGGGGCAACTGTGCCCCCCCAGAGGACACGTGGCAGTTTCTGGAGATATTTTGGGGTGTCATAGCTTTGGGGCTGGGGGTTGCTACTGTCACTTGAGAGGGGACAAGAGAGGCCACTCAACATCTTACAGAGCACAGGACACCCCCCCGCCCCCACAAACTGCCCCAAATATCTTCTTTTTTTTTTTTTTTTTCTTGAGACAAGGTCTCGCTCTGTTGCCCAGGCTGGAGTGTAGTGGCACAATCTCAGCTCATTGCAACCTCTGCCTCCCGACGCAAGTGATTCTTGAGAATACAGACGTCGGCCACCACACCTGGCTAATTGTTTGTATTTTTAGTAGAGATGGGGTTTTACCATGTTAGCCAGGCTGGTCTCAAACTCCTGACCTCAAGTGATACTCGGGAGTGGAGGTTGCAGTGAGCTGTGATTGTACCACTGCACTCCACCCTGGGTGACAGAGCGAGACTTCATTAAAAAAAAAAAAACATGAAAACGATCTAAAAAAATCTAACCTGTAGAAGCTGGGGGCTTAGTAAATTAATGTTTAAGAGGGGTGCAATAGGGCATTGTTTACAATAAGATGGAAATTCCAATTATAGAGACTTAAAAACATGGAAGCTGTTTACAACAATGTGATCAGAAGGAATAGGAAACACCATGGTGTATGGCTTTTTTTTTTTTTTTTTGAGACGGAGTTTCTCCCTGTCGCCCAGGCTGGAGTGCAGTGGCGCGATCTTGGCTCACTGCAACCTCTGCCCCTCGGGTTCAAGCAATTCTCCTGCCTCAGCCTCCTGAGTAGCAGGGATTACAGATGTCCACCACTATGCCTGCCTCATTTTTATATTTTTAGTAGAGACGGCGTTTCACCATGTTGGCCAGGCTGGTCTCGAACTCCTGAACTCAAGTGATCCACCCACCTGAGCCTCCCAGAGTGATAGGATTACAGGCGTGAAGCCACCATGCCCAGCCAATGGTGTGCATCCTTTAACTGAAACTATTAAAAGAAAATGTATGTGCCTGAACAACATGGAAAACATGGAAAAGTGAAAAGTATGAAAACTGGATTATCAGTTCATTTCTCCTTTTCTAAATTTCTTTTTTTTTTAGATGGAGTTTCGCTCTTGTTGCCCAGGCTGGAGTACAGTGGTATGATCTCAGTTCACCACAACCTCCGTCTCCCAGGTTCAAGAGATTCTCCTGCCTCAGCCTCCCGAGTAGCTGGGATTACAGGCATGCACCACCATGCGCAGCTAATTTGTATTTTTAGTAGAGATGGGGTTTCTCCATGTTGGTCAGGCTGGTCTCGAACTCCCGACCTCAGGTGATCTGCCCACCTCAGCCTCCCAAAGTGCTGGGATTACAGGTGTGAGCCGCTGTGCCTGGTCACCTTTTTAAAAAACAACAACAGGATTTCACTCTGTTGCCCAGGCTGGAGTGCAGTGGTACAATCATAGTTCACTGCAGCCTCAACCTCCTGGTCTCAAGTGATCCTCCCACTCGGCCTCCCAAGTGGTTGGGACTACAGGCATGCACCACCACACCTGGCTAATTTTTGTATCTTTTTTGTGTGGAGACGGGGTTTCACCATGTTTTTCAGGCTGGCCTTGAACTCCTGGGCTCAAGAGATACACCCACCTCGGCCTCCCAACAGGCTGGGATTACAGGTATGAGCATGGCACCCAGCCTCATTATTCATTTTTTACCTCTCCTTTTTTAAAATGATTTTTTTGAAACACATGCAATTTCTCTTGTTCCATTCCCATTCAATTCTTTATTTCCAAGGTCAGGTTTATAATTTAAAAAATTAACAGCTTACCTTGAGTTTGATTGTCCCTTTATCTAAAAAGGAAAATAAAATGAGAAAAGTTAAATCAAGAGCTGTGTTTCCCCGCCTCCTGTGAGCTGCTGTCTCACAAGCCACAAACTTTCTTAACCCAGAGGGGTTTCATGTGGACAAACACACCCTGGGTCATGCTGGCCTGGCCTGGGCCAGGCTGGGATTGGCAGAAGCCAGAGGTTTCCTCCAAGCTGGCACAAGGCCAGAGGGGGATGAACAAAGCTGAGCTATTCAGGGGGAAAGCTGGCCTAAGTATTTGATTTACTTTACCCCTGGCTCCTGCCCAAAGTAAGCTGTGAGGGGGAGTAATGGGAAAACACCAGGGGAGAGGAACAAGAAGAGTGGAGAGAAGAAGAGGAGATTGAGGTCCCCAGTGGCCCTGACTGATCTCCCATCACCTCACTCTGGTACCCACACTGAATCATTTGTGGTACTGTACTAGGTTTCTGGCCTCCAGGACTCAATCAGGTATCTATTATTTTTGCCTCCCAGCAACCATTATCCCATTTCCTGCTAACAGATCCTCACTTTCCTTGGGCAAGCTACCTGCCCACCACTCAGTCCACGTGGCTCCTAAGCTTTCCATCCACATTCCTGGGGCTCTGAGTCAATCTTCATAGGCCTTCCCCTCTGGTCACAATGATTGGTTCAGGTTGTGCACATGACCCAAGATAGGCCAATCAGAGGGAATCCTGGGACTTCATCCAGCCATCCTGGGAAACTGGTGCTCCCACTGATCTTAAGGGGGAGACCTGGCCGCATCAGGAGGTAGGGCAAGAAGCATGACAAGAAGCATGCCAGCAATACCAGTGGACTTTCTTTTTTTTTTGAGGAGTTTCGCTCTTGTTGCCCAGGCTCCAGTGCAATGGTGCGATCTCGGCTCATCACAACCTCCAACTCCCAGGTGATTCTCCTGCTTCAGCCTCCTGGGTAGCTGGGATTATAGGCATGTACCACCATGCCTGGCTAATTTTGTATTTTTAGTAGAGATGGGGTTTCTCCATGTTAGTCAGGCTGATCTCGAACTCCCAACCTCAGGTGATCCACCCGTCTCGGCCTCCCAAAGTGCTGGGATGACAGGCGTGAGCCACCGCACCCGGCCTGGACTTTCTTTCTAGTTATGAGAGGCCATAAATGGTTGCAGAAGCCAACTGATGTTGGGTTTCACTTGGTTAGCCACCCAAGTCAGGAGTACCTGCTTCTTCTAGGACTAGAAGGGCTTCTAGAAGGTTCTAGAAGCTTCCACATTTCCACCTTCTCTGACCAGACCTCCCCAGGAGACAAGTGCTGCTTCACTGGCCTTGGGGCCACTAACATTGCCTGTGTCTCCTGTGGGTGCCATCATCCTCTGCATAAGGAATGAGACCTCCCCCTGGGAGACTACAGCTTTCTGAACCAGGGACCTGCATTCACCATCTTGAGGCTGTCGTTATCTGCATTTGACTAAGGAGTGAGGGGGAGAGACTGGCTGAGGGCCTGAGCTCCACTTAGTAACAGGCCTGTGAGCCCAGGTCTAATGATTCAGGTGTGCTGGAAACTCAACAAAAGGTCAGAGGGGTTCACGTGATCGCCTCCAGCTCCCCTGTCCCACCTCTGGTCAAACTTGACACAGCTGGTGCCCCGCTCTGCCCAGATCTGCACCCACAGAACCAGAGCCACTGAGGAATTGTGAGCTGAGCTGCCCATTCCTGGGCCTTACTCTCTCCATCTGTAAAATGAGGAGAATGCAACCTGCCCTCCTCCCTCCCCTCCCTCTCGTGCCCCTGGGGATATGGGGTAGAAGGGAAGGAAACCAACAGCCACACTGCCCCAGCCTTGAAGGCCAGCAAGTGGCCCCACTTTGCAAAACAAGGAGAAGCCTTGGTCCGGCACCCAAGGGACCTACCCAGGATGGCTCCCTGGCTCTGCACCACTGGCTCACCCTGGGCCACCAGCTGAGCCTGGACCATGACTTCCCTTGGAGAGTTAAAGATGGTCACGCTGATGACTTCCTCCACGCCCGCACGGAAAACAGAGGGAGCTGAGATCAAGTAACCCCTGCAGGAAAGGAGAACCGAGGTGAAGTTCTCACCCCCAGGCCCCTAGCCTCGCTGCCACCACGGCTAGGTCAGGGCTCTCCCCCTGGCAGACTCCTGCCTTTTCCTGACCACACCTGGCTGGCACTAATGCTCTAGGAGTCTGTGCCCCCCGTCAGTTCCTGAGGCCGGGAATTGGCTCATTCACCTCTGAAGTCCCTGTACTGGGTAAGAATGTGGCCTCATTTTTCGACATCACACACCCTCTCTTACTCTCTGTATTTCAGCCTCCAGCCTGTTTGCTCAGCTACTTCCTTCTGCCCCAGGACCTTTTTTTTTTTTTCTTTTGGAGATAGAGTCTCACTCAGTCCCCCAGGCTGGAGTGCAGTGGTGTGATCTCAGCTCACTGCAACCTTTGTCTCCTGGGTTCAAGGGATTCTCCTGCCTCAGCCTCCCAAGTAGCTGGGATTACATGTGTCTGACACTACACTCAGCTAACTTTTGTAATTTTTGGTAGAGATAGGGTTTTGCCACGTTGGCCAGGATGATCTCGAACTCCTGACCTCAAACAATCCACCCTCCTCAGCCTCCCAAAGTTCTGGGATTACAGGCATGAGCCACAGCGCCCAGCCCTTCTGGCCCAGGACCTTTGCACATGTCATGCCCACTGTCTGAAATATTCTCCTCCACAAGCCAGGTAACCAGCAGGATCCCACTTCATCTTCACAGTGCACCCACCTCCCCTGCCACTGGGAGAAGTGCTGACGTCAGCTCTATTCAAAGACTCAGAAAGGAAGCAGAGGCAGAAAGGAAGCCCCAGAGAAGCCAGGTCACCAGCCCCAACAGTGACAGGTCAGGATTCTAACCCAGGCAGCCAGGCTCCAGAGCCCAATAAAAAGAAACAAATGGCTTCTCTGCCACATTCATTTTAAGAACAAATCCTGAACACAAACTATAGGGCCTCAAACAGAAAGAGCTCTGAAAATAATGGAATCAAAGCAGGCCTCTCTTTCCTAAAATCTTCTGATTGACTATAAAGTCATCTGTGGAAGGAAGGCCTTACCCCCCACTTTCCTGATGGGAAGCTGCTGCTTCAGAAGGATAAGAACATGCACCAGACCACAGAGTCAGGCAGGAGAGGGTGTTGGGGGGTCCTCAGGTCCTCCCCACCTGAGCTCCTGCCTCCCAGTATCTACAGCCTTCCATGGAAAATTACAAAGGCCCTGTAACCTCATGAAATGCTTACAGTGTGCCGGAAATTGCCAAGAGCACTGTAGCAAAGGCACCATGATGGCAACCATGTAGAACGATGGAAATCAGAAGAAAATAAGGTAAAGGGGGAAACTGGACCAGGCAATGAGATTAGGAGACATTTCATTTCAATATTTTCTTTTTTAATTTATTTTTAATTGAGCCTGAGTCTTGCTCTGTCACCCAGGCTGAAGTGCAGTGGTGTAATCTCAGCTCACTGCACCCTCCACCTCCCAGGTACAAGGGATTCTCCTGCCTCAGCCTGCAGAGTACCTGGGACTACAGGTGTGTGCCGCCACGCCTGGCTAATTTTTGTATTTTTGGTAGAGACAGGGTTCCACCATGTTGGCCAGGCTGATCTCGAACTCCTGACCTCAAGTGATATGCCCACCTTAGCCTCCCAAAGTGCTGGGATTACAGGCCCACTGCACCTGGCCTCAATATTGTCTCTGGAAAAACCCAACATCTACATGCAAAAAGATGAACTGAGACCATTACCTCACACCAGGCAATCAGATTAACTCAAAGTTAGTAACAGATCTAAACTGAAGAAGTAAAATTTGTAGAAGCACTAGAAGAAAACAAAGGAGAGTCATAGTGTGCTTAGAACAGGCAGATTTCTTGAGTAAGATACCAAAAGTATGATCCATAAAAGATAAACCGAACTTCATGAAAACACCATTAAGCATGTTGCATCTCAACAGATGCAATGGGTTTGTGTTGTTTCATGCACACGAACAATGGCTTTGGGTTGTTTACTGCAGCCCTGGCCACAGTGTACACTGTCCTAACAATACGGGTTCGAGTCTTCCTCCAACTGCCCAGAGGACATTGACATCACCAAATTAAGTGTCCCTGCTATTCAGAGTTGCAGCTGTTTCCAGCTGTTGGGATGCTGGCCAGCCATTCACTATCACACCTGACCCACCCCCTAGCATCTGGGCCAACACTAGCTTCTCATCCTGCTGGTCTCAGAAGGTCCCAGATTGGGGAAAATGATTGGTCAGTGTAGACAGAATTGCTCTTACAACTGCAAATCTATGCTGCTTTCTGCGATCAGAGATTGCTCATGCAGAAACCTCTCAGGTCACAGAAGTGGGCATCCAGAGCTGTTCCTAAAACGGGATCCTTTGGGCTGGGTGAACCATGTCCCTGTCTTAAAGGCCAGCTAATCTGGAATCCCAGGTTGGTCATTTGGGGACTTCTCTTCCCCAGTGTGTCTCTCAGCACAGGGATTCCATGTCACTTAACAGATAGTAAAATCCCAGGGTGACTTCAGTCAGAGGCAAACATGCTGGAGAACTGTTTAAAACTCTGCAATGGGCCAGGTGCAGTGGCTCATGCCTGTAATCTCAGCACTTTGGGAGGCCGAGGCGGGTGGATTACCTGAGGTCAGGAGTTTGAGACCAGCCTGGCTAACATGGTGAAACCCTGTCTCTACTAAAACTACAAAAAATTAGCCAGGCATGGTGGCATGTGCCTGTAATCCCAGCTACTTAGGAGGCTGAGGCAGGAGAATCACTTGAATCCAGGAGGCGGAGGTTGCAGTGAGCCAATCACCTTTGCACTGCAGCCTGGGCCACAGGAGCAGAACTCCGTCTCAAAAAAACAAAAACAAAAACAAACAAACCAAAAAAACCTCTGCAATGGAGAGACTTGTAACTTATTCAGTTATTGCATAAGGCAGAGTGTCTCATTGGAGGCAAGGTCTCTCACGTGGGGCCGGTCATTCCTTGCAGCAGAAGCTGAACTGCGCATTGCAGGCTGCTTACTAGCATTCCTGGCCTGTGTCCACTTGATGCCAGCAACAAATGCCTCCCCCTAGCTGTGACAACCAAAACTACCTCCAGACATTCCCCCAGTGACCTCAGGGACACAAAAATCCCCCCAGGGCTGAGGACCACCACTATTCTAAAGGATGCCAGCTTTGCAAGAAGCATCAGGATGAAAATTTGCAGGGTTCCGATTTCATGAAGCCTAGGAGAGGAAAGTCTGGATGTTCAGAGAGTAGTAGTACGCTGTCTCGCTTTTAAAACTGTGAGATTTTCTGGAAACTCCTAAACAAGGGCTGCTTGAACAAGCCGCCTCCTAAACGCCCAGCTGGACTAAAAGGCTGGGCTTGTGCAGACCAGGGCAGCCCCCGAACCCGCAGCCCTGCGGAGCTCACCCGAACTTGCCAAGTTTAGAAATATTCCCTGTGAAGCCAGTTTAGGAGAGGTTCTCCCCAGCAGCTAGTTAATTCACGTTCTCCCCGCCCGCAGTCAACCCACCAGAAGCCTGCAAGCAAACCTCTAGAAAAATGTGGAAGCAAAACAAACACTTCCTTTCCCCCTCACCACGCCCACCCACGGGAAACGTACCCTTCGGAATCTCCTCCCACTTCTCAGCCAAGACGCGCCTCTTACCTTCATGCCTTGGACAACTGGAAATCGCCACCCAAGATGACAGCCCGGGTCACACGAAAGGGGCGAGGTGGGGCGGGGAGCTGACCTCAGCGCCTTTAGCTTTGGGGAGTCCCTGTACCTCCATCCAGCCACTTTGGAAACCTCAGGGCTACCCTCCCCAAAACGATTCGGGAACAAGACGCCAGGTCCAGCCCAGCGCGGAGGCTGTGTGGCCTTGGACAGGTCGCTGCCACTCTTGAGCCAGTCCCCGCGGCCCCCACCCCCGGGGGCGACCCACCTCCCTCTGTCCCCGGGGGATACTCACGGGGCCTGGGGCTGCGCGGCGCGCACGCCGTCCCGCGCCGACAGCAGCAGGAGCAGGAGCGAGAGCCACGGCCAGAGCAGGGCGCCGCTCATTTTTCCGCTCCGTGGGGGGCGCCGCGCCCGGGAGGGGGCCGGGCCAGGGTTGGGCCGGGGCCAGGGTCCGAGCGCGGCCGTCCCCGCGCCGCCGCCGGGGGCCCTTTGTTCGCAGCCCCCGCGTCGTGCGCCCGGCGCCATGCGCCCCACTCCGCGCCCGGCCAACCTGGGCAGCCCGGGGCCAGCACCCTCCCCGGACCCACCTCGTCTCCGGGCCCGCCCCGCTCGCCCAGCTCGCCCCGCTGCCGGACGCGCCCTCCCGGGACGCCTGCTCCGCCCATCTCCAGACCCGACCCTCCCCGCTCCCTTCCCCGGATCGTCCCCGGCTCACTCCCGGGACCCACCCGGGCCTTGCCCGACTCCCCCGGAACCCGCCTCCTCGCCCCCTCCCGGATTCGCCCCCGGATTCCCCCCTCCCCCACCAGCCCCTCCTCGGACCCGACCCCCTACTGCCCGCACTCTCCCTCCCCCTCTCCACCCGGCGTCCACTCGGAACCTGCCCCTCCCCTGGCCTTTCCTTCCCTCTCCCTCCCCAGCCCGCCCGTTATGGCCCCCTCCCCGGGGACCGCTGGGTCTGGACGCAGTCCTATGGGGCCCGCTCACTTCTCCCTCTCTCCCACCCTCACCGTTCACAAATCCCTTGAGCCGGTCCTCTCCCTCTCTGGGCCTCGGAGTCCCCCTTCCCCCTCTCATCCAGCAGGGGTGTATGGGCACTCCCTTTCTCTCCAAGAGCAGGGTCCCCTCCTGCCTCTCCCCGTGTGGCCACCTCAGGGACCGACCTGCTGTCCTAGGTCCCACTGGCGGGCTCACATCCTATACCATGTCCAAATCCTGGACCCCCCTCCTCTCCAGTGTGGAGCCCCCCTTCCCCCAGCTACCAGCTGCCTTTTTTCTAAAATTCCAGTGCTGACCACACCCTCTCCTGCCCGGAATCCTCAGGGCTCCCTGTTTATTTTATGTTTTATTTTTATGTTTTGAGACCAGAGCTGTGCTCTGTTGCCCAGACAGGAATTTAGTGGTGCAGTCACAGCTCACTGCAGCTTCAAACTCCTGGAGAGTAGCTCGGCCTACAGGTGCAATCCCACACCCAGCTAATTTTTGTAATTTTGTTAGAAACGGGGTCGCACTATGTTGCCCAGGCTGGTCTTGAACGCTAGGCTCAAATGCTCCTCCTTCCTCAGCCTCCCAAAGTGCTGGGATGACAGGTGTGAGCCACCACACCCAGCCAGGGCTTCCCGTTTCTTGAGGCCAAATCCAGGCTCTGTCTTTGATGACAGAGACCTCAGCCTGGTTTCTCGAACACCCTGTTCTCACTCCACTGCAGGCTTCTGCCTAATCTCTGACTTCCTCTACGTGCCTCCTTTGCCAGTCCAACTCCTGATCCTTCTGGGAGACTCTAGGGAATCATCTCCTGCCCCCTCCCTGCCCCTAGGCATGTGAGGACTCTGGGTGCTTCGCAGCCACATCCACAGCCTTTGGACCTAGCACTGATCACCCAGGCAACACCAAGCCCTGGGCTGGGACATACAGGACCTGCTGCCACTGAGCACAGTCCCCTAGAGGGGACGTAGCCGACGGTGGCTGGAGTGGGCTGGGTAGTCGTCTCTCCTGCCTGGAGAAGAGGAGGAGCCGCCTGCCTGCAAGCTCAGACCAAGCCAGCCCCAAGCAGGCTGCTAAACTCACATGGAGGTGCAAAAATCTTGCACCACTGGGCGAGGTGGCTCACACCCCGTAATCCTAGCCCTTTGGGAGGCCAAGGGAGGTGCATCATCTGAGGTCGGGAGTTCCAGATTAGCCTAACCAATACGGTGAAACCCCGTCTCTACTAAAAATACAAAAATTAGCCAGGCATAGTGGTGGGCGCCTGTAATCTCTGCTATTTGGGAGGCTGAGGCAGGAGAATCACTTGAACCCGGGAGGCAGAGGCTGCAGTGAGCCAAGATCTCAGCAAGCAATATGATTTCTCACACATGCCAGAATTTGCTCTCAGCAGGCGAGAGTTAGGCGGGCATACGGTCAGGACTCGTCATTGCACTCTAGCCTGGGCGACAGAGTGAGACTTTATCTCAAAAAAAGAACAAATCTAGCACCAAGAAGTAGCATCTGGGTTTTCCCCCTCATCATCCACGTTTGTCCCATGCCACCCCTCCAGGGCAACCCTGGCTCCTACTGAAGCCAACCTCCACTCCTCAGCCTCCAGGCCGGCCTTTGGGCCCTCCACTCCTCCCTTGACCATCGGGCTCTGGCCACACTGGCCTCCGAGGTACACCAGACCCCCACCCACCACCACCGCCATCTCGGGCTGAGGTGCCATCTGTCCCATCTGCCTGGGATGCCCTTCCCCGTGGCATCACAAGACCGACCCTCTCTCCTCCACCTTCAGGGTCAGGGTTAGCTCCGAGGGGCCTTCCCTGCCTGCCTGTGGTGTATGGTCTAAAATGTCAGTCCTGCCTTGGCGTGGCTGAGCCACGCAGGACCACTATGTCCTGACTGTATGCCCGCCTAACTCTCGCCTGCTGAGAGCAAATTCTGGCATGTGTGAGAAATCATATTGCTTGCTGAGAACTGTGGCAAGGAAACCTTACTTGACCCCCTAAAGCAGAAGATTGCCCCCAAAGCAGAAAAGTGCTCAAAGCATTGTAAAACAGTAACCAATATGAATTCGTCTCACACCAGAGGAATTCATTCTCTGAACACAGGATATGGGATTCTTTCCTTTGTTCCTTTTAGAGCGTGCTTGCTTGTTTGTCTTTAACCTATCGTAAACACGCACTGGCTGCCTGATGAGTTTATCTTTAACCTACGCAGGACCAAAGAGCATCCGCTTGGTAAACTTGTCGCTGGAATGTAAAGAATAAATACGTGGCTCAGAGTCTGCTCTGGGCTCTCAGCTGGAAACGCTGCGATACCCCTGGTGCTCCACTCTGAACATAACTTTCTGCTTTCTATTTCATGTCTGTTTCTTAATTCCTTCAGCGCCGCCTGGGTTGGCATGATTAGGGCTCACTGAAGCCTCAACCTCCCAGGCTCAAGTGATCCTCCTGCCACAGCCTCCCGAGTAGCTGAGGCCACAGGCGTGTACCACCATGCCCAGCTAAATTTTTTTTTGTATTTTTAATAGAGACAGGGTTTTGCCATGTTACCCAGACTGGTCTCCATCTCCTGGACTTAAGCGATCCACCCACCTCGACCTCCCAAAGTGCTGGGCTTACAGACATGAGCCACCATGCCCAGCTATACTCTTGTGATTCTGAACCATTTAACATTTGTACAACGGCACTACTATTTTTAGTAGGTGCCTGTTTTTTTCGGGTGTCATTGATGACATGCTTGATTGTGTAAATTTGCAGTGTGAGGTCATTTTTAGAAATGCCCCCTTGTGTGAGGGCAGAACTGGCTGCATTAGCCCCATAGTCAGTGGCAGTTAAACACCTCCAAACATGCCTAGGATGAGCGGCTTTGCAGTCCGGATGCGGGACAAGGAAGACCGCTAACACCATCCTGTTGTCAATGGCTGTTTCTCTTTAATTTTTTCTTTTTACTGAGACGGAGTCTTGCTCTGTTGCCCAGGCTGTAGTGCAGTGTTGCGATCTCAGCTCACTAGCAACCTCTGCCACCCAAGTTCAAGCGATTCTCGTGCCTAAGCCTCCTGAGTACCTGGGATCACAGGCATGCGCCACCATGCCCAGCTAATTTTTTTGTATTTTTAGTAGAGACAGGGTTTTGCCACGTTGGCCAGGCTGGTCTCAAACTCCTAACCTCAAGTGATCTGCCCACCTCAGCCTAGCAAAGTGCTGGGATTACAGGTGTGAGCCGTTGCGCCCAGCCAATGGGGACACAGCATGTGCCTGTGCCTGCCAGGTGCCCAGAAGATTGGATGTCAGGACTGAGGACAGACAGACAGGCTAATGGGTCTGCAATGGTCTGGGTCCTCTAGCACAGTGCCCCCCCACAGGGTTCCTAGGCCCAGAGGGAGATCAGGCCATGCCTGTCCAGGACACCAGGACGTTTCATATACATGGAATCATACATGGCCAGGCCCAGTGGCTCACACCTGTAATCCCAGCACTTTGGGAGGCTGAGGTGGGCGGATCATGAGGTCAAGAGATTGAGACCATGGTGAAACCCCGTCTCTAATAAAAAATACAAAAATTAGCTGGGCATGGTGGCGTGCGCCTGTAGTCCCAGCTACTCGGGCAGCTGAGGCAGGAAAATTGCTTGAACCTGGGAGGCGGAGGTTGCAGTGAGCCAAGATCGCATCACTGTACTCCAGCCTGGCACCTGGTGCCTGGCGACACAGCAAGACTCTGTCTCAAAAAAAAAAAAAAAAAAAAGGAATCATACGCTATGTACATTTTTGTGTCTGTCTTCTCTCACTCAGCACCATGTTTTCTTTCTTTGATGGAGTCTTGCTCTGTCACCCAGGCTGGAGTACAGTGGTGCGATCTTGGCTCACCACAACCTTCACCTCCCGGATTCAAGTGATTCTCCCACCTCAGCCTCCTGAGTAGCTGGGGTTACAGGTATGCACCACCATGCCTGGCTAATTTTTGTATTTTTAGTAGAGGTGAGGTTTCATCATGTTGGCCAGGCTGGTCCCTAACACCTGAACTTAGGAGATCCATCCGCCTCAGCCTCTCAGTGTGCTGGGATTACAGACGTGAGACACCATGCCTGGCCTTGTTTTTCTGAGACAGGGTCTCATTCTGTCACCCAGGCTGGAGTGCAGGCCAGGTGCAATGGCTCACGGCTGTAATCCCAGCACTTTGGGAGGTTGAGGCCGGCGATCACAAGGTCAGGAGTTTGAGACCAGCCTGGCCAACATGGTGAAACCCCGCCTTTACTAAAAATACAAAAATTAGCCAGGTGTGATGGTGCGCACCTGTAATTCGAGCTACTCAGGAGGCTGAGGCAGGAGAATTGCTTGAACCCAGGAGGTAGAGGTTGCAGTGAGCCAAGATCATGCCACTGCACCCCAGACTGGGTGACAAAGCGAGGCTCTATCTCAAAAAAAAAAAGAAAAAGAAATTTGGATCTAATAAGTCCCTCCTGATTCCATGTCCTTGGGGGACTGGAGCCACATCCCTACCTGGGACCTCACCCCCACCTGAAAGGCAGCAGTTCTTCCCTGCGGTATTGACCAGAGATTCCAGGAGTGACAAGCTTTCAGCAGGGAAACAGGCTGGGATGTTTGGCATAGTATGAAAGTGGACGGGCCATGGGGGACAGTACTGGTCTGTGCGGAGCAGCTGAGCTGGCTCCGGGCCAGCCCAACCCTGGAGGCACGAGGCCCGCTCAGAAGAGGAAACCTCAGAGCCAGAGCTGGGCTTTCTTCCCCAGCTCGGGTCATGTGTGGGGTAGGGGGTGTCACCTTCACCCAGCCCCCGCCACAGATCGCCCCTCCAGTCCTTGGCAACAGATACAAGACAACATCTTGGTCATGCACGAGTCTGACTGTGGCTCCTTCCATGGTTCAAGGAAAAACGAGGAGGGACTGCTTATGGGTATGGGGTTTCTTTTTGGGGTATTGACAACATTTGCACCTAAATTGAGGTGATAGTTGCGTGACATCTTTTTTTCTTTTTTTTAAGATGGAGTCTTGCTGTGTCACCCAGGCTGGAGCACAATGGCACGATCCTCGCTCGCTGCAAACTCTGCTTCTCAGGGTCAAGCGATTCTCCTGCGTCAGCCTCCTGAAAAGCTGGGATTACAGGCACCTGCCACCATGCCTGGCTAATTTTTGTATTTTTAGTAGAGACGAGGTTTCACCATGGGGGCAGGCTGGTCTTGAATGCCTGACCTCAGGTGATCCGCCCGTCTCGGCCTCCCAAATAGCTGGGATTACATGTGTGAGCCACCACGCCTGGCCGACACCTTGAGTATACTAAATAGCACTGAACTGTTCACTTTCAAATGATTACTTTGGGCCCAGCAAGGTTGTTTACACCTGTACTCCCAGCAGTTTGGGAGGCCAAAGCGGAAGGACTGTTTGAGCCCAGGAGCTCAAGACCAGCCAGGGCAACAGTGAGACCCCCATCTGTAAAAAAAATTTTAAGAATTACCAAGATTTAGTGGTGTACATCTATGTACTCCCAGCTTCTTGGGAGAATGAGGTAGGAGGATCACTTGAACCCAGGAGGTTGAGTCTGTAGTGAGTAGGGATCGAGCCACTGTATTCCAGCCTGGGCAACAGATCAAGGCCTTGCCTCTCAAAAATAAATAAATAAAATGGTTAATTTCATGGTATGTGAGTCTGGTCATAATAAAAGAAAAAGAGGCCAGGGGAAAATGCAACTTGCTGCAGAGAAACCCCGAACCCCCTTGGAGTGGCCAGGACCTCAGAGAGCAAGCCGATCTGGGCAGTGCAGTCCAGCAAAGTGAATGTTGGAGCCAGACGTAACTTCAAACCCTGATTCTTCCGCTTACCAGCTGTGTGATCTGCAGGAAATTGCTTGATTTCTCTGAGACACTGATTGATTGATTGATTGAAACAGAATCTCACTCTATCGCCCAGGCAGGAGTGCAGTGGCATCTCGGCTCACTGCAACCTCCACCTCCCGGCTTGAAGCGCCTCTTGTGCCTCAGCCTCCCAAGTAGCTGGGACTACAGGCATGTGCGAGCATGCCCAGCTAATTTTATTATTTTTTTATTTTTAGTAAAGACAGGGTTTCACCATGTTGGCCAGACTGGTCTCAAACTCCTGACCTCAAGTGACCTGACCACCTAGGCCTCCCAAAGTGCTGGGATTACAGGCGTGAGCCAGCATGCGCAGCCCTCTGAGACTTTTAATCGCCTCAGCTATAAAGTGGTGTTCCCAACACATTCTCGCAGAGTAATTTAGGGATGAAAAGAGATGGTGTGTGTCAACTCACTGGGACAGTGCCTGGTTATGGAAAGCACTTGTTTAAGCCAGAGGCAGTGACTCATGCCTCTAAACCCAGCACTTTGGGAGGCCAAGGCAGGAGGATTGCTTGAACCAGGAATTCAAGACCAGCCTGGGCAACACAGCAAGACCTTGTCTCTATGAAGACAAAAAATGGCTGGGTGCGGTGGCTTCTGCCTGTAATCCCAGCACTTTGGGAGGCCAAGGCATGAGGATCACCTGGGCCCAGGAATTCAAGACCAGCCTGGGCAACACAGCAAGACCTTGTCTCTGAAAAATCAAAAAATGGCTGGCTATGGTGGCTTGCGTTGTAATCCCAGCACTTCGGGAGGCCGAGGCAGGTAGATCACCTGAGGTCAGAAGTTCGAGACCAGCCTGGCCAACATGGGGAAACCCCGTCTCTACTAAAAATACAAAAAAATTAGCCAGGCCTGGTGGTGGGTGCCTGCAATCCCAGCTACTCGGGAGGAGGCTGAGGCAGGAGAATTGGTTGAACCTGGGAGGTGGAGGTTGCAGTGAGCTGAGATGGCGCCACTGCACTCCAGCCTGGCGACAGAGAGTGACTCTGTCTCCAGGCTCAGTGATTCATGCCTGTAGTCCCAGCACTTTGGGAGGCTGAGGCAGGTGGATCACCTGAGGTCAGGAGTTCAACACCAGTCTGTCCAACATGGCGAAACCCCATCTCTACTAATAATTTAAAAAATTAGCCAGGCGTGGTGGCACATGCCTGTAATCCCAGCTACTCAAGAGGCTGAGGCAGGAGAATTGCTGGAACTTGGGAGGCGGAGGTTGCAGTGAGCTGAGACCACACCATTACACTCCAGCCTGGGCAACAAGAGCAAAACTCCATCTCAAAATAAGTAAATAAATAAATACTTTCAACAGGTGCAGTGTATGTGGGCGCTACTGTACTCTAGCCTCGGTGACAGTGAGACTGTGTCTCAAAAAAAAAAAAGGTAGAGTTTATTGTATGTCAGTTTTCTATGGTTTGAATATTTGCGTCTCCCAAATTCAGCTTGAAAATTAGTCAGCATTGTGGTAGTATTGAGAGGCAGAGCTTTCAGAAGGAATGATTATTGGTCCCTCATCAAAGAAATTGAAGGGAGCTAGCTGGTTCCTTTTTTTTTTTTTTTTTTTTTTGAGATGGAGTCTCGCTCTGTTGCCCAGGCTGGAGTGCAGTGGCGCGATCTCAGCTCGCTTCAACCTCTGCCTCCCAGGTTCAAGCGATTCTCCTGCCTCAGTCCCCCAGGTAGCTGGGATTACAGGTGCCTGCCACCACGCCCAGCTAATTTTTACTTCAAACTCTGCCTCCCAGGTTCAAGCGATTCTCCTGCCTCAGTCTTCCAGGTAGCCGGGATTACAGGTGCCCGCCACCACGCCCAGCTAATTTTTGTATTTTTAGTAGAGACAGGTGTCGAGAGCAAATTCTGAATGTGTGATATATCATCTTGTTTGCTGAGGGCGGTGGCAAAGAAAACCTAGTCGACCCTCCAAAGCAGAAAACAGCTTAAAGCGCTATAAAACAGTTACCAGTATGAATATGTCTCACACCAGATGAATTAGTTCTTTGAATACAGGATATGTGACTCTTCCTTTTGTTCCCTCACAAAGAGTGCTTTCTAGGTTTATTTTTAACCTATAGTAAACATACACTAGCTGTCTGGTTAGTTTTCCTTTAACTAGTGAAAGAACACAGAGCATCTGCTTGGTAAACTTGTCACTGGAATGTAAATAGTAAATACATGGGTCAGAGTCTGCTCTGGGCTCTCTGCTGAAGGGCTGTGAGACCCCTGATGCCCCACTCTGATCCCTACTTTTGCACTCTATCTGTGTGTCTGTTTCTTAATTCCTTCAGCGCCGCCTGGGTTGGGGTCTCTATGGTTGAACTGGTTTCGGCAGGCAGGGTTTCTTCATGTTGTCCAGGCTGGTCTCAAATTCCTGACCTTGTGATCTGCCCGCCTTGGCCTCCCAAAGTGCTGGGATTACAGGCGTGAGCCACCACATTCGGCCACTGATTCCTTTCTTGCCCTTCTGCCAGGAGAGGGCACAGCATTTGTCCCTTTGGCTATGGGAGGCTGAAGGAACAAGGTGCCTCCCTGGAAGCAGAGAGGAAGCCCTCACCAGACACAGCATCTGCTGTGCGCCTTGATGTTGGACTTCCCAGCCTCCGGAACAGTGAGAAATAAATTTCTATAGTTTGTAAATTACTCAGTCTAAGGTATGTTGTTACTGTAGCCCAGTCACAGTTATACCTCAATACAGTTGACCCTTGGACAACACAGGTTTTTTGGCTTTTGTTTTGTGTGTTGGTTTTGAGACGGAATGTTGCTCTGTCACCCAGGCTGGAGTGCAATAGC
Organism: Ateles fusciceps; assembly: GCA_036589455.1. Lineage (NCBI taxonomy): Eukaryota > Metazoa > Chordata > Mammalia > Primates > Atelidae > Ateles > Ateles fusciceps. Next base: position 11,757,495 of record JAZHEH010001828.1, on the reverse strand, counting down.
TTGATCTCAGCTCACTGCAACCTCCGCCTCTCGGGTTATAGCAATTCTCCTGCCTCAGTCGGGCTCCTGAGTAGCTGGGATTACAGGCGCGGGCCGCCATGCCTGGCTAATTTTTGTATTTTTAGTAGAGACAGGGTTTCACCATGTTGGTCAGGCTGGTCTCAAACTCCTGACCTCGTCATCTGCCTGCCTCGGCCTCCCAAAGTGCTGGGATTACAGGTGTGAGCCACTGCACCTAGCCTTGTTTTTGTTTTTTTGAGACGGAGTCTGGCTCTGTTGCCCAGGCTGGAGTGCAGTGGTGCAATCTTGGCTCACTGCAACCTCCGCCTCCCTGGTTCAAGCAATTCTTGTGCCTCAGGCTCCCAAGTAGCCGGAATTACAGGCACGCGCTACCGCGCCAGTCTAATTACTGTATTTTTAGTAGAGATGGGGTTTCGCCATGTTGGCCAGGCTGGTCTTGAACTCTTAACCTCAAGTATCTGCCCACCTCAGCCTCCCAACGTGCTGGGATTACAGGCATGAGCCACCTCACCCAGCCAGGAATGATTTTCTTAATAACATGTTTATGATTCTTTTCTCTACCTTGCTTTATTGTCAGAATACAATATATAATATATAAAGCATACAAAGTATGTGTTAATTGATTGTTTACGTCATCTGTTGACTTCTGATCAACAGTAGGCTATTAAGAGTTAAGCTTTGGGGGGATTCAAAAGTTATGCACGAATTTTCAACTGCAAGGGGGCTCAGCGCCCCAACCCCATCATACTTCAGGACCAACTATTCATCTGTTTAGAAAAACAAAAATGTACACTGAAACACAAAAACTGGGCCAGGCACAGTGGCTCACACCTAGAATCTCAGTAAGTTGGGAGGTCGAAGTGGGAGGATCGCTTGAGGACAGGAGTTCAAGATCAGCCTAGGCAACATAGTGAGACTTCATCTCCACAAAAAATTTAAAAATTTGGCTGGATGTGGTGGCTCATGCCTGTAATTCCAGCACTTTGGGAGGCCAAGGCAGGCAGATCACTTGAAGGCAGGAGTTTGAGACCAGCCTGGCCAACATGGTGAAACCCCATCTCTACCAAAAAATGTGTCAGGCATGGTGGTGGGTGCCTGTAATCCCAGCTACTCGAGAGGCAGAGGCAGGAGAATCGCTTGAACCTGGGAGGCAGAGATTGCAGTGAATTGAGATCTCACCACTCTATTCCAGCCTGGGTGAGAGATGCCATCTCAAAGAAAAAGAAAGAAAGAGAGAGAGAGAGGGAGAGGACGGAAGGAAGGAAGGGAGGGAGGGAGGGAGGGAGGGAAGGGAGGGAGGGAAAGAAAGAAAGGAAAGAGAGAGAAAGGAAGGAAGGAGGAAGGAAGGAGAAAGAAGAAAGAGAAAGACAAAGACAGACAAAGAAAGAAAGAGAAAGAAAGAAAGATCAGCTATGTGTGGTGGCTCTGAGTGGCCTCCAAAGGTGGCTTTTAGGGGGACATCTGTGATCTGCCCCAGCAAGTCACAGATACTCAGGAGGCTGAGGCAGGAGGATTGCTTGAACCTAGGAGTTTGAAGCTGCAATGAGCTATGATTGCACCTCTGCACTCCAGCCTAGATGACAGAGCAAGAACCTGTCTTGTAAAAAAAAAAAAAAAAAGAAGAAGAAGGGATAGGGCAGGATTACAGGATGCAGGACCTCGACCTTCCGTGGAGGAAGAGGCATCGGAAAGGTCTGTGTCTGGGACAAGGCGATATGAAGTGCCCTTGGGCTTGACCTCTTGGACTCAGCCCTCTCTGGGATTTGGAGATGCCAGCTGCCCCAAACGCTGCTCTGAGCACAAGCAATCTGCCACACAGCCCCGTGGCAGGAAGGAGCTCGTGCCTGCTCCAAGTAGCACCAGGTGTGGGAGGAAGGCAAAGGAGACTCGGGGCTGCCACTGGGCCTCTGTGGGTGCGGGGACCAGAGATCAAGCCAGGTTCCCGTCCATGCCCCAAGTGCCCTGTGCTGTGTCCTCAGGGCAGGGAGTGCACGGCAGGCTATCGGGGGACAGCACAGGGCAGATGGTCCCCAGGCGGGTGGCATCAGTGTGTAGGCACTAGGGTCAGCATCAGGTGGCCTTGGGGACATGCAGCTCCTTGGAGATGAACTCAACAGCTGGTCCAAGCTCTGACGGCACTTCCAAGAAGAAGCTTCAGCTCCACAACTCCAGAATCCCTTCCCCTAAAACCTGGATTGCCTGAGTTTCTGCCTCAAGGTGGTTGAGGCAAAAACTCAGGCAGTTCAGGTTTTAGGGAAGTGTCTTGCCTGGACTCTCAGTCTGAGCAAAGACAGTGTCCTGTGATCATCCAGCCCCAGGTGGCCTTGAGGCACTGCCGCAGCCCCTCTGTTCCTGGGGTGGGCCCCAGACGTCCCCTGAAGGCTGCCCTTGGAGGCCAGTGATCTGCCCTCTGCACCAAGAGGACTCCTTCCCATCTTTCTGGCTCCTTCTAGCAGCTTCACCATGGTGAAACCCCTTTTGGGGTGCTCTCTTAGCTGGGTGACTGTGCCTCCAAATGCATGCTTGTGGAGCATCTGGGAAGTTTGCACCTTCCCAGATCACCTGGGGAGCCATGTCTTATCCACCTCACCTGGAAGCTGTCTCTACCTGTCTGTCTTGCCTGGGGCCTGTCTGTGCCTGGCCATCTCACCTGGGTACTGTCCACACCTGCCCACCTCACCTGGGGGCTGTCCACACCTGCCCATCTCACCTGGGGGCTGTGTCCACACCTGCTCACCTCACCTGGGGGCTGTGTCCACACCTGCCCACCTCACCTAGGGGCTGTGTCCACACCTGCCCACCTCACCTGGGGGCTGTTCACACCTGCCTACTTCAGCTGGGGGCTGTGTCCACACCTGCCCATCTCACCTGGGGGCTGTGTTCACACCTGCCCCCCCTCACCTGGGGGCTGTTCACACCTGCCCACCTCACCTGGTGGCTGTTCACACCTGTCCACTTCACCTAGGAGCTGTTCACACCTGCCCACCTCAGCTGGGGGCTGTATCCACACCTGCCCACCTCATCTGGGGGCTGTTCACACCTGTCCACCTCACCTGGGAGCTGCTCACACCTGCCCACCTCAGCTGGGGCTGTATCCACACCTGCCCACCTCATCTGGGGGCTGTTCACACCTGTCCATCTCACCTGGGGGCTGTCCACACCTGCCCATCTCACCTGGGGGCTGTTCGCACCTTTCCATCTCACCTGGGGGCTGTTCACACCTTTCCATCTCACCTGGGGGCTGCGTCCACACCTGCCCACCTCACATGGGGGCTGCGTCCACACCTGCCCATCTCACCTGGGGCTGTGTCCACACTTGCCCACCTCACCTGGGGCTGTGTCCACACTTGCCCACCTCACCTGGGGGCTGTTCACACCTGCCCACCTCACCTGGGGGCTGTTCACACCTGCCCATCTCACGTGGGGGGCTGTTCCACATCTGCCCATCTCACCTGGGGGCTGTATCCACACCTGCCCACCTCACCTGGGGGCTGTTCACACCTGCCCACCTCACCTGGGGGCTGTGTCCACACTTGCCCATCTCACCTGGAGGCTGTGTCCACACCTGCCCATCTCACCTGGGGGCTGTTCACACCTGCCCATCTCACCTGGGGGCTGTGTCCACACTTGCTCACCTCACCTGGGGGCTGTTCACACCTGCCCACCTCACCTGGGGGCTGTGTCCACACCTGCCCATCTCACCTGGAGGACCATGTTCCTGTCTACCTCACCTGGAGGGTCAGGTCTGCCCATCTCACTTGGGGGCTACACCAGTCCATCCTTGGGTCTGTCTATACCTACACACCCCACCCGAGGGCCATTCACCCACCCACCTTACTTCAGAATTATCTATGCCTACAATACCTACCTGGCTCACTTAGGGTCCTTGTCTCTGTCCACCTCACGTGGGACTATCTGTACCCACCAGCCCACCTCACCTGGGGCCTGTCTACACCTGCCCACCTCACCTGGGGACTATCGACACCTGCCCACCTCACTTGGAGGCTGTCTATACCAGTGCATCTTGCCTGGGGGCTGTATACACATCCACCTCACCTAGGAATTATCCATACACACCCTGGGGCCATGTCCCACCCACCTCATCTGGGAGCTACCTAGACTCACCTACCTCACTGTGTCCCTACAGGGTGAGCACAGGTGGAGGGCAGGGAGTAGGGCAGGGGTGTGTGCATCTGTCCAGGGAGGAGGGTGGAGATGCTGCCTACAGCCCTTTTCACCTGCACCCAAGCCCTCGGTGCAGCTCTGAGTCAGACCCTCCCAGGCACCGGGGTCTGGTGGCTGGCACCGTATCCTGCCTCTTAGGATGCATCTGAACCCGAGCATTCCTTCTTAGAGGCTTCCGTGACATGAGAGCAGGAATGCTACCTTGGATGGCACTGGGATAAGAAAACTGAGGCCCTGGCCGGGCGCGGTGGCTCACGCCTGTAATCCCAGCGCTTTGGGAGGCAGAGGCAGGCAGATCATCTGAGATCAGGAATTTGAGATCAGCCTGGCCAACATGGTTAAACCCTGTCTCTACTTAAAATACAAAACTTAGCCGGGTGTGGTGGCGCATGCCTGTAGTCCCAGCTACTCGGGAGGCTGAGGCAGGAGAATCGGTTGAACCTGGGAGGCAGAGGTTGCAGTGAGCAGAGATCATGCCACTGCACTCCAGTCTGGGCGACAGAGCAAGACTCGGTTTCAAAAATAAGACAAGACAACTTAAGGCCAGGCTAGGCGCCGTGGCTCACACCTGTAATCTCAGCACTTTGGGAGGCCAAGGAGGGCAAATCATGAGGTCAGGAGATCAGGACCATCCTGGCCAACACAGTGAAACCCTGTCTCTACTAAAATACAAAAAACTGGCTGGGTGTGGTAGCAGGCACCTGTAGTCCCAGCTACTTGGGAGGTTGAGGCAGGGGAATCGCTTGAACCCAGGAGGCAGAAGTTGCACTGAGCTGAGATTGCACCACTGCACTCCAGCCTGGGTGACAGAGCGAGACTCCATCTCAAAAAAAAAAGAAAAGAAAACTGAGGCCCAGACACGATTCAGCCCCAAGCAGGCACCCTGGCAAACTCTGCTTTCTGGGCAAGCAGGCTGGAAATAAAAGCGCCACCGTGAACGCCCTGGCCTGCCTCAGCCCTGCCAGCAGCGTCTGTCTTGGAGAAGATGCCAGTTCAGTTCCAGAAATGTCCGGGACACAACCTGGCCCAGGCAGAAGCTGAGGAGCCACCAGGCTTCGAGCAGCTCCAAGCACATGCTGGGGGCTCGGGAGGGGGCTCGCCACCCTCTGCTCCCTGTGGGTGGCCTCGTCCAGCCCCGTGGGAGGCCTCTGTTTACTGGAGCTAAGCCTGGGGGACGGCCATTCCAGCCAATAGCCTGTCCAACCCAGGTGTAGACAGCCCCAGGTGAGGTGAGCAGGCACATCGGCCCCCAGGTGAGCTGACTGGGTACATGGCCTGCTGAGGTGAGGTGGGCAGGTATAGGTAACCCCCAAATGAGGTAGACAGATGTAGACAGCCCCCAAGGTGAAGTGAACAGGTGTAGACAGTCCCTGGGGGAGGGCAGACAGGCACACAGCTCTTCAGGTGAAGTGGGTGGGTGCATGGCCCCCTAGGTGAAACGGATACACAGGTGTAGACAGCCCCCAGGTGAGGTTAACTGGGGACACTGCCCCCCAAGTGGAGGGGTGGGTACACACCCCCCCCAGGTGAGATGGGCAGGTATAGATAACCCCCAAATGTGGTGATCAGGTAGAGACAGGCCCCAGGTGAGGTGAGGTGTAGGCAGCCCCTGGGTGGGGTGGACAGGGGCATGGCCCTCCAGATAAGCAAGGTTGGTGCTCCGCCTGTACCCTAAGCAATGGGTTTTATATTGTGAGCTTTCAGAGCCAGTTGCAGTGAAGTAACTCATGCCTGTAAGCCCAGCACTGTGGGAGGCCGTGGTGGGAGGATCACTTGAGCCCATGAGTTCAAGACCAGCCTGGGCAACATAGTGAGACCCCATACCGAAAAAATAATAAAATAAAAATATATTGTGAGCATTCAAAGAAAAAAAAAAGAAAGGAAGGTAGGTGCATGGCCCCCTAGATGAGACAGGTGTAGAAATCCCCCAGGTGAGGTGGACAGGCATAGAGAGCCCCCAGGTGAGGTGGACAGGTGTAGAGAGCCCCCAGGTGAGGTGGACAGGTGTAGAAATCCCCCAGGTGAGGTAGGCAGGTGTAGAGCCCCCAGGTGAGGTGGACAGGCGTAGAAAGCCCCCAGGTGAGGTGGACAGGCGTAGAAAACCCCCAGGGGGAAGTGGACAGGCGTAGAGAGCCCGCAGGGGAGGTGGACAGGCATAGAAAGCCCCCAGGTTCGGTGACCACTTCCTCCCCTTCTTCCTGCCATCACCAAATGTCTACAGACACCGCCTCCCAGGCCAGCATACCAGGTGCAGGAGGCTAGCCTAGCCCTCAGTGGCTCCCAGTATTTCGGCAGATCAGTTCTAAACAGGTGCGTTCTAGAACCTCTGACGTCAGGGCTCACCCCACAAGGCACCAGGGGGGGAAAAGGAACCCAGGAATGTAAGGCCAGCCCTGAGCCTGGACCTAGTCAATGTTCCATAAACGGCAGCCTAGGGACACTGGGGCCAGGCAGACTGGGAGTGGGAGGGGCCGGCTCCCAGGGCTGCGGCATGGTGGCAGGGGTTTGCAGGAGAGGACATTTATCTCATCGCTTGTTCATGCAAAGCTTCCGAGACTCCCTCATCATTCAGCTCCCCAGGCCCCCATCCAGCCCTCAGCTTCTGCCATCCCTACCCCACCCCGGGACTTGGCCTCTCATTGCCCTGTGAGCCTGGCTGGCTCATTCCTGCCTCCCTAGCCAGCAGCCCCTCCCGTCTTAGCTCCAATAATCTTTGGCTCTGGACGGCCCCCACACTGCCCCTCCTCCAGCCATCTTTTTTGGGGAATATAATTGAGGTAGAATTTACATACCACAAAGTTCACCCAATGAAAATATAGATTTACTATAGTATAGATTTACTATATACTATAATACAGATTTACTATACATTAACTATAAAATATAGATTTACTATACTTTCACTGGGTGAACTTTGTGATATGTAAATATTGTGGTATTTACTATTGATTAAAATCTATTTAATCATTAGATTTGCGTATACTTACAGTTGTGCAACCATCATCACTTCTCTTCCAGAAGACTTCATCCCCCCCAAAAGGAGACCCTGTCCCCATCAGCAGTCACTCCCCACACCCCTCCCCCCTGCCCCTGGCAGCCACTCATCTGCTTCCGGTCTCTATGGATTTGGCTGTTCTGGGCATTTCCAATCAATGGAATCTCACACTCTGTGGCCTTTTGTGACTAGCTACTTCCACTTGGCATCATGATTTTTGAGGTTTGGTTTTGTTTTTCAGACAGGACCTCACTGTCACCCAGGCTGGAGTGCAGTGGCATGATCATAGCTCACTGCAGCCTTCCTCTCCCGGGCTCAAGCGATCCTCCCACCTCAGCCTCCCAAGTAGCTGGGACTACAGGTGAGCACCACCACACCAGGCAAATTTTATGTTTTTTGTAAAGACAGGGTTTAGCTGTGTTGCCCTAGATATATTTTTGTAAAGACAGGGTCTAACTAGGTGGGGTGGTTAGGTATAGTCAGCCCCCAAGTGAAGGGGGTCCTCAAATGCCAGGGCTCAAGCGGTCCTCCCTCCTGAACCTCCCTAAGTGCCAGGATTACAGGCATGAGCCACTGCACCAGCCTTATTTGGTTTTTGTATGGGTCTGCTTTATTTTTCTGATATTGGTCTTAAGTTCTCTAATTTCTCTCCTCCCATTCTCCACTCCTTTCCAATCAGGCTGTTTCTCTCCCTCCTGTTACTTCCCTGAAACTGACTTCATCCATGTTACCAATGATAGACAACTTCCTTAATTGTATGTTCCATTCGTGTGCTGGTTTTTATTTATAAGAAGCATTGGACACAGCTCTCTTTTTTTTTTCTGAGATGGAATCTCGTTCTGTCCCCCAGGCTGGAGTGCAGTGGCGCGATCTTGGCTCACTGCAACCTCTGCCTCCCAGGTTCAAACGATTCTCGTGCCTCAGCCTCCTGAGTAGCTGAGATCACAGGCACTCACCACGACACCAGTTAGTTTTTGTATTTTTATTAGAGACAGAGTTTCACCATGTTGGCCAGGCTGGTCTCAAATTCCTGGCCTTAAGTGATCCACCTGCCTCGGGCTCCCAAAGTGCTGGGATTACAGGTGTGAGCCACTATTCCTAGTTTTTTTTTTTTTTTTGAGATGGAGTCTCCCTCTGTTGCCAGGCTGGAGTGCAGTGGTGTGATCTCGGCTCACTGCAATCTCCAACTCCCTGGTTCAAGCAATTCTCCTGCCTCAGCTTCCCGAGTAGCTGGGATTACAGGCATGCACCATCCTCACCAGCTAATTTGTGTATTTTTTTTTTTTTAGTAGACACGGGGTTTCACCATGTTGGCCAGGATGGTCTCGATCTCCTGACCTCGATCGCCTGCCTTGGCCTCCCAAAGTGCTGGGATTACAGGCGTGAGCCACTGCACCCAGCACATTCCCATCTTAATTGGCTTCATGATTGCAGGTGTACTTTGGTTCAGCAACTGCCAAGGCCCACCAATCTGCCTCGAAACTCCACGTATCTAGGAAAATATTTACGTGGTTTGTAAGTTGAGGTATCCCCCCTGCAGAAGTGATTAAAAGGACAGTAAAGATGGAAAGTCCGTGTCATCGTGATGTGGGCCGTGCCAAGCTGCACAGCAGGCATGGTCCCGGAGGACTCCAGGGAGCTGATGGACGTGACCCGCCGACCCTTTTGTTTGCTGAAATCACCAAACATCTGCTGAGTGAGCTGCTTCCCGGTCCCTTTTGGGAATGTTCCCAGGCTGGGTGGTTGAGGAAGCACAGCGCGAGGGTGGAGGGCGCTCCGGAGGCTGTGACTTGGCCACAGCCGCTTTGCTGAGTGCGTGGAGCAGGGGCGTGGGGGGTTGGGGGGTGTTCGGATATCTCCAGGGTCCTTTTCAGCAGGAACACATATGGGTCATTTTTAATTCATCAAAAAGAGGAAAAGAGACAAAATGCAGTTAATGAACACTCCCATACCATGCTGTGATGAAATGCTCTTAAAAGTCACACGAGGCCTGGCACGGTGGCTCATGCTTGGAACTCTAGCACTGTGGGAGGCTGAGGTGGGAGAATCACTTGAGGACAGGAGTTCAAGACCAGCCTGGGCAACATAGTCAGACCACATCTCTACTAAAAATAAAAATCAAAAAATTAGCTGGGCATGGTGGTTGCACCTGTAGTCCCAGCTACTTGGGAGACTAAGGCGAGAGGATTGCTTGAGGCCAGGAGTCTAGCCTGGGTGACAGAGTGAGGAGAGAGAGAGAGAGGCAGACAGGGAGGGAGAGAGGGAAGGAAGGGAAAACAGAAAGCTAGCTAGCTGACACCAGGCTTCTGTTGTGAATTAAGTGTTTTTTTCTCACCCACTGCAACTCAGATCACCATGCTTGGCACAGATTTATCAGAGGGCATCTGCAGGCCAGGCGCAGTGGCTCACACCTGTAATCCCAGCAGCACTTTGGGAGGCCGAGGCAGGTGGATCACCTGAGGTCAGGAGTTCGAGACCAGCCTGGTCAACATGGTGAAACCCTGTCTCTACTGAAAATACAAACAATTAGCCCGGCATGGTGGTGGGTGCCTGTAATCTCAGCTACTCAAGAAGCTGAGGCAGGAGCATCACTTGAACCTGGGAGGCAGAGGTTGCAGTGAGCCGAGGTCATGCCATTGCACTCCGGCCTGGGCAAAAAGAACAAAACTCCATCTCAAGAAAAAAAAAAAGGGGGCATCTGCAGAAGTTATAGGGAAATTCCTGGGAAAAAGAAAGCAGCCCAGTTGAGGAATCTTCTTTGCTCTCAAGTAAAAAACCAAGAAGGCCTGGCGCAATGGCTCACGCCTGTAATCCCAATGTTTTGGGAGGCTGAGTCAGGAGGGCCACTTGAGGCCAAGAGTCTGAGATCAGTGTGGGTAATAGACAGAGACCCCAGTCACTAAAAAATATTTTTAAAATTAGCTGAATGCAGTGCTACACACCTGTAGTCCCCCGCTACTCAGGAGGCTGAGACAGAAGGATCGCTTCAGCCCAGGAGTTCAAGGCTGAACTGAGCTAGGATCGCACCACTGCACCCTGGCCTGAGCAACAGAGTGAGATCCTGTCTCAAAAATAATCAAAAATTGAAAAATAAAAGCCAAAGGAAAACTAAATGGGTCTTTCATGCAAATGTGAACCAGAACTTTCCAAATCAGCACAGAGGGGAAGAAAAAGAACCACAGAGGATGAGGAGAAAGGAGTGCTGGCCTGGGTCCCTGGTGCTGGGAACCAGCTGGACGCTAGGACACACCAGGCACAGCCAATCCCTCTTGGGTCCACAGCGGGGGGCACCCCAGGATGATTATGGGGTCCTCCTAGGGAAAGCTCACAGTCCCAGCCAAGGCTCCTAATTGCCTGGGGTCAGTGGGTGGCTGAGCTAATCCTCCTGAGCACAGCAGGGGTCTCTGCCATCACTGAGGGGGACTTCCAGAACTCCCTGGAACCCAATCAAGTCTAATTAACCAAAAAGACAGGAATGTGAGCTGGGGCCTCAGCAGGGCTAGGGGGCTTCTCGGCAGGAGACCGGGCTGGCCCAGAGACTGTCTCACTTGTGGGAAACAGACCCCAGGTCCCAGCCCCGTCCAGGACAGGGAGGGAGGGAACCCAGGCTCCGGTCAGTGGGGTCTCTCTGTTCAGCGGGGCTTTGGGCTATGGGATCCAGATGCAGGGACATCAGCCTTGGTGGTTAATTTCATGTGCTGCTCATAGACACATGAGAATTTCAAAGCCACATGTCAGCAAGGCAGACAGAGGACAGATATTGCATGATTGCACTTACAGGAGCCACAGGGAATAGCCAATTCCTAGAGACGGAAAGTAGAAGTGAGACTCCCAGGGCTGGGGAGAGGACTGCAGATGGACTGTTTCAAGGACCGGGAGTGATGAAAATGTGGGGTGTAGATAGTGGTGATGGTTGCACACACTGGGAATGCATTTAATGTCCCGAATTGTACCTTCCAAGTGGTTAACATGATAATCATGTAGAGTTTTTTTGTTTTTGTTTTGAGACAGAGTCTCACTCTGTTGCCCAGGCTAGAGTGCAGTGGTACAATCTTGGCTTATTGCAACCTCTGCCTCCTGGGTTCATGCGATACTCCTGCCTCAGCCTCCTGAGTAGCTGGGATTACAGGCATGTGCCACCACGCCCGGCTAATTTTTGTATTTTTAGTAGAGATGGGGTTTCATCATGTTGGCCTGGCTAGTCTCAAACTCCTGACCTCAGGTGATCCGCCCCCCGCAGCCTCTCAAGGTGTTAGGATTACAGGCGTGAGCCACTGGGCCTGGCCCACGTACAGTTTACTACAATGGCAAAGAAATAAACACTTTCAGTTTGAAATTCACATTTAACCATTTAAGGAAATTAGTTCATGAAATGTGTAGCTTGATTTATTAGTTACATGGCAGTGTTTAAATATTCGGGAAAATAGGCAGAGCATGGTGGTTTACACTTGTAATTCCCAGCACAAGGACTGTCCGGGGGACTGACCCTACCAGGCCAGGTGATGGTCAGAGGGCTGAGCTGAGGGTCACCAGCAGAGGGTTGAGACTTACACCCTGCCCCGGATGACACGGGTGCAGTCCCCACCCAGGGTCTCAGGTCTGGGGACACACCCCTCCTTTTAAGTGCTACCTGCCACTATTGGGAGTCTGTGCGAGACGTAACTCTCCATTCCTTAAAAGGTAAGCGCATGGCCAGGCACGGTGGCTCATGCCTGTAATCCCAGAACTATGGGAGGTCGAGGAGGGCGAATCATTTGAGGTCAGGAGTTCAAGATCAGCCTGACCAACATGGTGAAACCCTGTCTCTACTAAAAATACAAAAATTAGCCGGGTATGGTGGTGCACGCCTGCAATCCCAGTTACTCAGGTGGCTGAGGCAGGAGAATCGCTTGAACCCGGGAGTCAGAAGTTGCAGTGAGCCGAGATCGCACCACTGCACTCCATCCAGCCTGGGTGACAGAGCGAGACTCTGTCTCAAAAAAAAAAAAAAGAAATTCTCCCACCTCAGCCTCCTCTGCAATTTTTAAAGTTCAGTTTATTAAGCATTGCCACCTAGCAAGTACATATCGCCAAATATTTAAACATTGCATGCAATTAATAAATCAAACTATACATTAATGAACCAATTTTCTTAAGTCGTTACCTGCTCATTGCAAATTTAGACTCAAACCCTTTTTCTTGCCATTGTAGTAAAATATACATGATACTGATGATGTTAACCACTTGGAAGGTACAATTCGGGACATTAAATGCATTCCCAGTGTGTGCAACCATCACCACTATCTACATCCCACATTTTCGTCACTCCCGGTCCTTGAAACAGTCCGTCTGCAGTCCTCTCCCCCAGCCCCTGGGAGTCTCACTTCTACTTTCCGTCTCTAGGAATTGGCTATTCCCTGTGGCTCCTGTAAGTGCAATCATGCAATATCTGTCCTCTGTCTGCCTTACTGACATGTGGCTTTGAAATTCTCATGCGTCTATGAGCAGAACATGAAATTAACCACCAAGGCTGATGTCCCTGCATCTGGATCCTGCAGCCCAAAGCCCGGCTGAACAGAGAGACCCCACTGAGCCTGGGTTCCCTCCCTTCCTGCCCTGGATGGGGCTGGGACCTGGGGTCTGTTTCCCACAAGTGAGACAGTCTCTGGGCCAGCCCGGTCTCCTGCCGAGAAGCCCCCTAGCCCTGCTGAGGCCCCAGCTCACATTCCTGTCTTTTTGGTTAATTAGACTTGATTGGGTTCCAGGGAGTTCTGGAAGCCCCCCCTCAGTGATGGCAAAGACCCCTGCTGTGCTCGGGAGGATTAGCTCAGCGACCCACTCACCCCGGGCAATTAGGAGCCTTGGCTAGGACTGTGAGCTCTCCCTAGGAGGACCCCATAATCATCCTGGGGTGCCCCCGCTGCGGACCCAAGAGGGATTAGCTGTGCCTGGTGTGTCCTAGCGTCCAGCTGGTTCCCAGCACCAGGGACCCAGGCCAGCACTCCTTTCTCCTCATCCTCTGTGGTTCTTTTTCCTCCCTTCTGTGCCGATTTGGAAGGTTCTGATAACCTTACCTAATTACTTCTCTAATAACGACCTTAACTCCAAATACAATCACATGCTGAGGGACTGTGTTACAACCTCCACATATGAATTTTGGGGAGACACAGCTCAAACCATACTGTTCCCCATTTACAGAGGAAATGATGGCAGCTCAGAGAGGGGAAGTCATTTACCCAGGTCACACAGCAAAAGGGAGTAGGAGAAATGTCAAACATTTACCAGGTGCCAGGCTAGATTTCAAAACTGTTTGCCTTACTTGTTCATTTTGCCAACGTCCATTGTGCCAGATGCAAACTGAAATGAAATACACTGATGGGGCCAGGCACGGTGGCTTGCACCTATAATCCCAGCACTTTGGGAGGGCAAGGCAGGCGGATCACTCCAGGTCATGAGTTTGAGACCAGCCTGGCCATGAAACCCCATCTCTACCAAAAATACAAAAATTAGCAGGTGTGGTGGTACACACCTGTAGTCCCAGCTACTCGGGAGGCCAAGGCAGGAGAATTGCTTGAACCCGGGAGGCGGAGGTTGCAGTGAGCCATAATGTCACCGCACTCCAACCTGGGTGACAGAGATTCTGTCTCAAAAATGGAAAAAAAAAAAAAAAGCACTACGGAAGGCTGGCTTAACCAAAGCAACTGCCTGAGGTCCGTCAATACTAAATGGCCCCAAACAAATCTGCTGTATTTGCCCCAGTGTGTAGAAATTTTAAAAGCTGGAAGGTAGACACTGCAACATGAAACCCAATCTGGACTCACTGGGCACAACCAGGTGGATTTGTCAAGACAAAGAATGACATAAGGGGCCGGACACGGTGGCTCACGCATGTAATCCCAGCACTTGGGGAGGCTGAGGCGGGAGGATTGCTTGAGGTCAGGAGTTCGAGACCAGCCGGGCCAACATGGTGAAACCCCATCTCTACTAAAAATACACAATTTAGCCTGGCATGGTGGTGCGTACTTGTAATCCCAGGTACTGAGGAGCCTGAGGCAGGAGAATTGCTTGAATCTGGGAGGCAGAGGTTGCAGTAAGCCAAGATCACGCCACTGGCATTCTAGCCTGGGCGATAGAACAACACTCCGTCATTTCCAAAAAAAAAAAAAGCAAAAAGCCCACAGGAGCTCCATTTGTAGCAGGAGTGGCAGAAAACAAACCTCAAACACTGAATTGAGGAAGGAAGTGGCTTTTTATTTGGCCGGGAGCTGCAGGGGGCTAAAGCCTCGTTCACCTGTGTTGCCCAGGCAAGGAATTCAAGACCAGCCTGGGCAACACAGGTCAATCTCGAGCTCCCCCGAGAAGCAGCTTCTTTCCCTTTTTAGGGGCTTACGACTCCAAAGGGGGGAGCAGAGGTGAAACTGTGTTATTACCCACTGGCTAGGCAGCTTACCTCACAGTCTTTGGCTTTCACCGATTTGCTGATTTATATTTGGCACAGGCGGGAAGGCAAGAAGGGGAAGGGTTATAGGAGCTGAATAAAGGCAGTAAATTACTTGGTGGCAGATGCCACTTTAAGGGAGGGTTTGGATTGTGCAAGCATGGAGGACGTGACCTAGTTCCGGGCTCTGGCTGGTAGTGATAACATTCTTTGCAACTTTTTCAAGGCTTATAGATAGCTGGGAACTGAAAGGGCGTTATCTTCGCAGTCCTTGGGCCTCACTATGGGCTGGTTGGTGGCGTCAGCAAGCCGCTTGACCATGGATTGCTTCCTTTTTACCCTCCTTCTCATCCGGAGGTAGGAGGTGGAGGCCTGCGAGGAGGGAGATGGGGAGGGGGTCTCCCCCTCTCACTTTGACCTTCCCCACCATGTGAGGAAGGACACAGTGAGAAGTCAGCCAATTAGGAATCAGCGTCTCACCAAACCCCAGTTCTACCAGCACCTTGAACTTGGAACTTCCAGCCTCTGAAAGCGAGAAATCAACTTCTCATTTCTAAGCCACGCAGTCTATAGTATTTTGTTACAGCAGCCTGGATGGACTGAGACAATTGGATTGGGGTAGAAGTTTGGATGAAAACTGGGGCCAGGCCCAATGGCTCATGCCCATAATCCCAGCACTTTGGAGGCCTGAGGTCGGAGGATCACTGGAGTCCAGGAATTCAAGACCACCCTGGGCAACACAGCAAGAGCAAGATGCCCCTGCCACACCAAAACCAATTTTTAGCCACATATGGTGGTGCATGCCTGCGGTCCCAGCTACTCACGAAGCTGCGGTAGGAGGATCACTTGAACTCAGGAGGTCGAGGCTGCAGTAAGCCGTGACTGCACCACTGCACTCCAGTCCAGAAGACAGAGCAAGACCCTGTCTCAAGAGCAAATAAAGGCCGGGACCCAGCGTTTGGTGAAGGTCTGGGACGCCAGGACCCAGCAGTCTCTCCAGGCTGCCAGCGAGTCAGGGACCCAGCAACCTCCCGAAGCTGCGAGCAAGGCGGGGACCCAGCAGTTTCACGAGGCTGCCCGGGACCCAGTTACCAGCTTATAAAAGCATCTCAGGGCCTAGATCCAGAGCCAGTCAGGGACAAGTAAAAGCCCCCTACTTTGCCCCAAAAGCTGAGGTGGGGGTAGGATGATGTGGATCGTTTTGGTTTTACCCCTTCTGTTGAATGTTTGCAAACACAAACTTGAGTTCTGATAAAGAATAACATTTCTAGCCTTTTTGCCCCCTAGTGCTGCTGGGCCTGCAGGTCTCTGTTCCGCAGGATGAGATTTGTTAAAGTTGTTAAGAATAAGGCCTACTTTTAAGAGATACCAAGTGAAATTCAGAAGACAAGAGGGTAAAACTGATTACTATGCTCGGAAACTCTTGGTGATACAGGGTATAAATAAATACAACACACCCAAATACAGGACGATAGTTCGTGTAACGGAGATACCATTTGTCAGATTGCTTATGCCAGTATAGAGGGGGATATGATGGTCTGCACAGAATATCCACATGAACTGCCAAAATACGGTGTGGAGGTTGGCCTGACAAGTGATGCTGCAGCATACTGTACTGGCCTGCTGCTGGCTCGCGGGCTTCTCAATAGGCTTGGCATGGACGAGATCTGTGAAGGCCAAGCGGAGGCGACTGGTGACGAACACAATGGGGAAAGCACTGATGGCCAGCCAGGTGCCTTTACCTGCTATTTGGATGCAGGCCTTGCCGGAACTACCACTGGCAATAAAGTTTTTGGCGCCCTGAAGGGAGCTGTGGATGGAGGCTTGTTTGTCCCTCACAGTACCAGACGATTCCCTGGTTAGGATTCTGAAAGCAAGGAATTTAATGCAGAAGTACACCATGGGCCAGAATGTTGCAGATTACACACACTACCCAATGGAAGAAGATGAAGATGCTTACAAGAAAAGTTCTCTCAATACATAAAGAGCGTAACTCCAGACATGATGGAAGAGATGTATAAAAAGTTCATGCTCCTATAGGAGAGAATCCAGTCTATGAAAAGAAGCCCAAGAAAGAAGTTAAGAAGAAGAGGTGGAACCGCCCCAAAATGTCCCTTGCTCAGAAGAAAGATCAGGTAGCTCAAAAGAAGGCAAGCTTCCTCAGAGCTCAGGAGCGGGCTGCTGAGAGCTAAACCAGACAGGTGTCGATACGGATTTTTCAGATAAAGACAATAAACATATGGGCAACAACAAATAATTGCATTTCCAAATAAATAATTAATAAAAAAATGAATTATGTCCACTCAAGGGCCAATTCCTAACTTGCTGTCCCAAAACCACCTTTGTGACTGAAGGACATGAAATAATCGTGACAGCGGGATACTCAGCATGTCGTGGGGGGTCCTGAATTTTAGGACCAGTCATTCAGAAGAACTCGAGACAACACAGGTCTTCCAACCGGCCCCCTCATAGAAAACGAGGGCTTCAACTGCAAAACCAGTTTATTTTTTAAGTACCAAACAAGATTATCACATTAAAAAAACAGCTCCAGTGCTAGGGTAGTGTATAAAGTGCTCAAGTGTCCTGAATGTCACGAGTCACCCCAAGTCCCTCCCTGAGTGAGCAGCAGAGGACGTGGCTTCTCCCTGGCTGCTTGAAGAAACATCTTCCCTTGGGCTGATGAACATGGCCTGAGTGGGGACTGACGAGGCACCTGGGGTGTTGTCCTCAGACAGGGGCGTGTTCTTGGGTGCTCCCCGAGATTCTCCGCAGGTGGTGTCTTGATTGAAATACCACTGGCTAGGAGGCGCCAGGCCCTGACCCTCTTCCCAGACTTCCTGGTTTGCCAAGGCTGCCTCTTTGCTCGCCTCTGCGGAGAGTTCCAGCACCTGGGCGAAACTCCTGTCAAGGATCAGAGAACCAGTAACGGCTTCCACCCTCGCAGGTAAAGTGCACATGTGTGGTGAACGAGGGGTTGCCACACACGGATTTTCACATGCCCCACGCGATCAGTGGGAAAGGGCCAGCACAAAAGACCTGTCTGAAAAGACTCCATCAGGGAAACCCCCCCAAGAACAGCACCAGGCACGAAAGGAAAGACTCATTCATCCAAGAAATGTTCAGGGAGCTCAGTGCTGTGCTGCTGCTATGGCTGGAATATCTGTCCCCTCCCAAACTCCCATTAAAAATGAATCCCAGCTGGGAGCACTCTGGGAGGCCGAGGTGGGTGGATCACCTGAGGTCGGGAGTTCGAGACCAGCCTGACCAACATGGAGAAACCCCCGTCTCTACTAAAAATACAAAATATCATTTTTAGTATGGTGGCACATGCCTGTAATCCCAGCTACTTGGGAGGCTGAAGCAAGAGAATCGCTTGAACCTGGGAGGCACAGGTTGAGGTGAGCTGAGATCACGCCATTGCACTCCAGCCTGGGAAACAAGAGTGAAACCCCATCTCCAAAAAAAAAAAAAAAAAAAAAATAAATCCCCTGGCAGGGCGAGGTAGGATTACAGCACTTTGGGAGGCTGAGGCAGGCAGATGGCTTGAGGCCAGGAGTTCAGGACCAGCCTGGGAAACATGGTGAAACCTCATTTCTACAAAAAATTAAAAAAAAAAATTAGCTGGGTGCAGTGGCGCACACCTGTAGTCCTGGCTACTTGGGAGGCTGGGCGGGATCACTGCTTGAGCCCAGCAGGCAGAGGTTGCAGTGAGCCAAGACTGCGCCACTGCACTCCAGCCTAAGTAATGAAAACGAAGCCCTGTCTCAATAATAATAATAATAATAATCCCCAATTGTGGCAGCAGTGAGAGGTGGGGCCTGAAAGAGGTGACTGGGTCATGAGGGTTCTGCCATTCATGGCTCAGTAAGTCATCCCGGGAGTGACACTGTGGCTTTATGACCCTCTGGAGTCCTGAACGGATCCACGGCCACCCACAGGAGGAAGAAATCCCAGAGTGGGTGGCAGCTGTTTTGCATGAGTCCTTGTCTAATATTTTAGGCAATTCAGGAAAAAGATTTACCACTTTAAGGAAGAAACAAGATTCTCTTCTGGAAGAGGTGGAGAAAAGCACGTGACTAGAATCTCCTGGGGGGGAGGTAAAAAAAAAAAAAAAGGCAGGGTCTTGATGGGTTTGGAGGGCTGGACCCATAAGGATATGCACTCTGTAAGCCACCACACAGTCCTTTAAGATCTGGGCTATTTCTATCAATAAGAAGTTCAAGAAACATTCTCCTGGGACCTTACCCTGGAAGGCACTGAAAACAAACACTGAAAACACGAACAGGGCTGCTCTGAGGGTGCCTGTGCTGCTGGGTTACTTTGAGGATGTGAATGAGACGTGACACCCTTTCTCTTCCAGCTGCTTGAGAACTTCCACGGAATTTTTTTTCTTTCTTGAGACAAGGTCTCACTCTATTGCCCAGGCTGCAGTGCAGTGGCACGACCACAGCTCACTGCTACCTTGACCTCCCCGGGCTCAGATGATTCTCCCACCTCTGCCTCCTGAGTAGCTGGGACCACAGGCATGTACTACTAAGCCTGGCTAAATTTTGTACTTTTTAAATAAAGAGGCCAGGTGCAGTGGCTCCTGCCTGTAATCCCAGCACTTCAGAGGGCTGAGGCAGGCAGATCACTTTAGGTCAGGAGTTCGAGACCAGCCTGACCAGTATGATGAAACCCTGTCTCTACTAAAAATACAAAATTAGCCGTGCATGGTGGCGGGCACCTGTAATCCCAGCTACTTGGGAGGCTGAGGCAGGAAAATCGCTTGAACCTAGGAGGTAGAGGTTGCAGTGAGCTGAGATCGTGACATTGCATGCCAGCCTGAGCAACTCTGTTTCAAAATAAATACATACATAAATAGAGACAAGGTCTTGCCCAAGCAGGTCTTGAACTCCTGGCCTCAAGTGATCCTCCTGCCTCGGCCTCCCAAAGTGCTGGGATGACAGCCATGAACCACCTCGACCAGCCTTTCCGTGGATTTTTTCTGCGTGGCCTGTGAGCTCTTTTGCTCTTCTCGTCCCCCTGCTCTGCTCGAGTCTTACACTCTGTGAATCCAGGACCCGTCTCGTAGCATATTTGATCCTCATTTCACCTAGTATCCCCATTAGCTCTAAAATGACTAAGTGAGCTAGAAAAGGGAAATTAGCTTGGCATGGTGGTGCACACCTGCAGGCCCAGCTACTAAAGAGACTGAGGTGGGAGGATCACTTGAGCCCAGGAGTTTGAGGCTGCAGTGAGCTGAGATCTGCCACTGCATTCCAGCTTGGGTAACAGAGTGAGACCCTGTCTCAAAAAAAAAAAAAAAAAAAGAAGATGAAAAAGGAAGGAAACGCAAGGCGGGTGCTGCTGGATGGAGATTTTGTCATCCACAATACGGATGACAGTGACACCTGCTGGCCATTCGTGTATCATGCAATGTGCAACAGCTGGGAAGAGAGCAGCTCGCTCAGGGGACTGAACTTCCTCTGAACTCCTAGAGGAACTCAGCACCACCCCAACAGTGCAGCCACCAACAGCCCTGAGCAAACAGGGTACCACCTTTTTCTTAAAGCATGTTCTGAGATACCTTCGGAGCTCGAGGTCCTTTTTCACCGTCACATCCTTGAGTTCGCTCAGTAAGTCCAGCACCTGCACATTTGCTTCCGAATTGCCAACGTCAAGTTCTCCCAGGAGACGCTGAGTGGTCGTCAGTTCATGCTGCAGGGCGTCTGGAGGGGACGAGAGATGGTGAGGGTTGGATTGTACGGTGCCCCAAGCAAGGCGTGCTCGAGTGGAGAGGCCAACAGGCTGCTCCCGTGGGCGCTTGGTTATTGTGCTAGAACTGTGGAGAGCGCATGGGAAGAAGTGGAAGCCAAGGAAGACATTCAGGCCAGGTGCCTTCTCTGTCCCATGGCCTGCAATTGTGGGACAGGGCAGGTCCACCATCCAGGAGGGCACTGGAACAGAACTGAAATGTCACTGTGGTGTCCTCAACAGAAACCAATGCCAATGTGAAAAAGGCTGTGCTGTGCCAGAGAAAATGCCCGAGACCTCCCAGCCAGCCCATGAGCAACTTAAAAACACCAGTCCCCTGTTCCCTGAGCACCTGAGCTGAGGGAGGCCTGCAACTGCGGGACCTGTGTCACCTGCACTGGGACAACACACCTCTCTCCTCAACACGCATCACGTTGAGGCCAGTTGTACATGAGAGTCACATTTTGGGAGCCTTTTAAGCGACTTATCGAGTCAGCCTCTTCTCCCTCCAGCGGTGGACTGAATTATGCCCTCTGCAATATGTACGTTCCACTCCTACCCTCCACTCCCAGTGACTGTGACCTTAACCGGAAACAGGGTCTTTGTAGACAGGATAGCATTAAGATGAGGTCATTAGGGTGGACCCTAATTCAGTGACTGATGTCCTCATCAGATGAGGGAAATTTGTTTTTTTTTTTTGAGATAGAGTCTTGCTCTGTCGTCCAGGTTGAAGGGCAGTGGTGCAATCTCAGCTTACTGCAACCTCCGCCTCCCAGGTTCACGTAATTCTTCTGCCTCAGCTTCCCCAGTGGCTGGGATTACAGGTGCACGCTGCTATGCTGGCTAATTTTTTTTGTATTTTTAGTGGAGACGGGGTTTCACCATCTTGGCCAGCCTGGTCTTGAACTCCTGACCTCATGATCCACCTGCCTCGGCCTCGCAAAGTGCTGGGATAACAGGCGTGAGCCACCTCGCCTGGCCTGATGTGGGAATTTTCGATAACAAGACAGCCGGGGAGGAGGTCATGGGCAGAGAATAGAGGGACGCAGCCACAAGCCAAGGAACACCACGGACCACCAGCAGCCACCAGTGGCCGGGGGAGACACAGGACGGGCTCACCCAACCTGCCCTGGAGTGAGCCAATCCCATCGACACCCTGATTTCAGACTTCTGGTCCCCTGAACTTTGAGGGAATGTTTCTCTGGTTTCAAACCACCCATTCTGTGGTCGCTTTGTATGGCAGCCCCAGAAAACTCACAGTCCCTAGGCTAGTTCCCAACAACTACCTAAGGACCTGAGCAGAGATGCAGCCCAACAGTGCAGATGTGGAGGTGACCATAGTCATCAAATCAGAAACCCAGCCGTGAACGGGGCTTACACCTATTCAGAATCCCAGTGCTTTGGGAGGCGAAGGTGGGCGATCATTGAGCCCAGGAGTTCTGGATCAGTCTGGGCAACACAGGCAGACCTCGTCTCTACAAAAAATAAACAAAAATTAGCCAGGTGCACCAGGCACAGTGGCCTGTAATTCCAGCACTTTGGGAGGTCGAGGCGGGCAGATCAACTGAGGTCAGGAGTTTGAGACTGGCCTGACCAATATGGAGAAACCTTGTGTCTACCAAAAATACAAAATTAACTGGGTGTGGTGGTGCATGCCTGTAATCCCAGCTACTTGGGAGGCTGAGGCAGGCGAATCGCTTGAACCCAGGAGGCAGAGGTTGCAGGGAGCTGAGATGGCACCATTGCACTCTAGCCTGGGCAACAAGAGCAAATTTCTTTCTCCAAAAAAAAATTAGCCAGGTGCAGTGGTGCAAGCCTGAAGCACTAGGGAGGCCACTACCCAGGAAGCTGAGGTGGGAGGACCTGAGCAGATCCTGAGAAGTTCAAGGCTGCAGCGAGCTATATTGCACCACTGCACTCCAGCCTGGGCAACTGTGCAAGGGATTCCACCAAAAAAAGAACAATGGCAGGGCGTGGTGGCTCATGCCTGTAATTCTAGCCCTTTGGGAGGCCAAGGGGAGGACTGCTTGAACTCGGGAGTTCAAGTCCAGCCTTAGCAATATAGTGACACTGTGTCTATTAAAAAAAAAAAAAAATTAGCCAGGTGAGGTGGTGCATGCCTGTAGTCCTAGCTACTCAGGAGGCTGAGGCAGGATGATCACTTAAACCCTGGGAGGCAGAGGTTGCAGTGAACTGAGATTGCACCACAGCACTCCAGCCTGGGCAACAGAGTGAGATGCTGCCTTCGAAAAACGAAACAAAAGAACCAAACTCCAGGGCAGCCGAAAACTTGCTCTTTGGGAAGATACCTGTATCTTCACAGGTATCTTTAAGATGCAGCACGGTACCTTTCTTCACACTTGCCAAAGTCTTCAAGTTCAGAGATGAGGTGGGAACCCTATGCCTAAAAGGGCCCTCACTGCTCTGCTGAGCGGGGGAAAGCCGGGGTGGGGTTGGTGGTCTTGTCACCTCTCAACCACTAAAGCACATCTGTTGGGCCCAGGACTCAAAACACTACACCCAGCCCCGCAAAATGCCTTTCGGTAGCTCACTGTGTATCCCACTGCCCAGGGTTCAAGTCCCAGCATGGTTACTTTCTCAGGGCGAGACCCTGGAGGAACCACAGCCTGGCCAGCCCTCCCTGTCCTCTGCCTTAGATGGGGAAGAGGGCACTTGTGGCAATGACATCGGGCCCATGGGAAGCACCCACACACGTTCCTCACCCCGCCTGCTGCACAGGCGGCTGGGATGTCCCGTTTCCTACCTAAGAGCTGCTGCCCATCTCCCTCCAGGTGGATGGACCTCACAGGCAGCTCATGCCTGGTGGTGTCCAGGGCTGTGGCGAACGTCTTGTATTGCTCCCTGAAGCGTTTGGCCACGGCCTCAAAGGGGCTGAGCATCTGGACCTGTAAGCAGAAGGGACGGGGGATGTAGAGGGAGATCCTGGAGTCCCATCCCTGGAAGTTTAACGGCTTGTGCAGGGTTAAGATACGGGCGCAGTGGCTCACGCCTGTAATCCCAGCACTTTGGGAGGCCGAGGCAGGCGGATCACCTGAGGTCAGAAGTTCGAGACCTGCCTGGCCATCATACTGAAACCCCGCCTCTACTAAAAATAGAGAAAATTCGCCGGGCGTGGTGGCAGGCACCTGTAATCCCAGCTACTCAGGAGGCTGAGGCAGGAGAATCACTTGAACCCAGGAGGCAGACATTACAGTGCACTGAGATTACGCCATTGCACTCCAGGCTGGGCAACAAGAGCAAAATTACATCTCAAAAAAAAAAAAAAAAAAAAAAAAAGGTACAGTGCTGACCCCCCCAGGCGATCAGAACTCAGGAAGTTTTCTAGGGTGAGATGAGCTCTCCCCAAGAGAGCCAAGTGGACGGTAAGGAGGCCCAGGCCCCTCACTGGGAATGGGTGTCTGCCTTCCAGTGGTTTCAGGCTTGGGCCCTCGGCTGGGCCCACCTGCTTTAGAGTACTGTGCCTAAACACCTGCTTTCACAAGGCCATCCCCACCCCAAACACACTGTCTGGGTCTCCATGGGGGTTTAAAATGATATAGGGTTGACCCTCGGGCAACACGGGAGTTTGGGGTACCAAACCCTGTGCAGTCAAAAATCTGTATATAAGTTTTGACTCCCCCTAAATTTACTGATAGCTACTGTTGAATAAAACCTTACTGATAACATTCAAAAATCATGTAATAGACTAGCATCTACACACACACACACACACACACACACAAGAACACACGCACACACACACACGGGCACACACATGCACACAGACACACACGCGCACACACACACACAGACACACACACATTTTTTTTTTTTGAAACAGAGTTTTGCTCTGTCTCCCTGGCTGGAGTGCAGTGTCGCAATCTCAGCTCACTGCAACCTCCGCCTCCTGGGTTCCAGCAATTCTCACACCTCAGTCTCCCTGAGTAGCTGGGGTTACAGGTCCACACCACCATGCCCGGCTAATTTTTAAATAGAATTTTTTAGTAGAGATGGGGTTTCACCATGTTGGCCAGGATGGTCTCAAACTCCTGCCGAAGTCTTCAAGTTAGAGATTAGGTGGGAACCCTATGCCTGAAATGATCCACCTGCCTCAGTCTCCCAAAGTGCTGGGCTTACAAGCGTGAGCCACTGCACATATATATTTTTTGTGGACAGGGTCTCAGTGTGTTGCTCAGGCTGGAGTACTGTGGAGTGATCATAGCTCACTACAGCCTCCACACCTCCCAGGCTCAAGCAAACCTCTTGCCTCAGCTTCCCGAGTAGCTGGGACTATAGGCGTTTGCCACCACATTTGGCTAATTTTTAATTTTTACAGAGACTGGCCAGGCATGGTGACTCATGCCTATAATCCTAGACTTTGGGAGGCCAAGGCAGGTAGATCACTTGAGGTCAGGAGTTGGAGACCAGCCTGGCCAACATGGCAAAACCCTGTCTGTACTAAAAATAGAAAATTTAGTGGTGTGTGCCTGTAGTCCCAGCTACTCAGGAAACTCAGGTATGAGAATTGCTTGAACTTGGGAGGCAGAGGCTGCAGTGAGCTGAGATTGTGCCACTGCACTACACAGCCTGTGTAACAGAGCAAGACACCATCTCAAAAAAAAAAAAACCTAAAAAATTTTGTAGAGACTGAGTGTCACTATGTTTGCTGCCCATGGGACAAATATGTATGCATTCATGACATGCCTAACTTTTTCTCAATTTTTTCAGTATTTCCAGGCTATGAGATTCACCTGTTTTTTCAAATTGTTACAAATCTCCAAAACGGTTTCCAAATATTTATTGAAAAAAAATCTGCATGTACGTGGAACCTCGCAGTTCAAATTCATGTTTAAGGGTCAGCTGGGTTTGCCTCTTTTTCTTCCATTTTGAGCTCCCTAAGGTCAGAGACCCTGTACTCCAGCCCAGGGCCTAGCTGCAAGGGTGCTTACTTGAAAATTTTGGGTGTTAGGGGTTGAGCCGTATCCCCCCAAATTCATATCTGACGTTCCAACTCCCAGTACTTGTAATGCACCTTTATTTGAAAATACGGACTTTATCAGGGTCATCAAGTTAACACGATGTGATGGGGGGTTGTGTGGGGGGGCTAATCCAACACGACTGGTGTCCTGGGAGGAAACGGGGACACAGACACACACACAGGGGGAAGGACATGTGGACAGACACAAAGAAGACAACCATTCACAGGCCAAAGACTGGGCCAGGAGAGATTCTCCCTCATGGCCTTCAAACAGAGCCAACCACAAACACCTCGATCTTAGACCTTCAGCTTCCTGAACCAACAGAGAATGAATTCCAGTTGTTTTGCACACCCAGGTTGTGGGACTCTGTCCAGCAACCACAGGAAACTCACTCACTGGGTAGGGGACCCGCCCTGCCGATCAGCCCTTTCTGGGTTCCAGGGCTTCGCTCCTGTCCTTCTACATGGGCACCTCTGTCCCAGAGCTGACCACACAGCACTAGGACTGATGTGCTTCCCCACCAGCACCCTGAACCTCCAGGGCAGGCCCAGAGCATGTCATCCTGTCGCTGCTCATAACCATCAGGTCATCAGGAAGTCTCTGCACAAGTGCGTAGAAGGTGCATGCTTCCCTTATTGGTTCAACACTTTATTTTGTAACCTCATCCTCTACAAGTGTCATAGATCCAACACCAGAACCAGAGCAAGTGTGGCATTAAAAGCCCAACACAGAGTTAGAAGCCAGCGAGCAATGATACCCTACCACGAATGCTACCCAAAACAGTGGAGATGGGATGGATCCACTGGGAACACTAATTGGTCACAGTGTCACTTACAACTGACCTGGGCATCCAAGACATCTGCCAGCTCCCGCTTCCTCTGAGAGAGGAGAATCCTGCGTTTCAGCTCATGGGCCTTTTTCTGTAGCTTCTCCTTCTCCTTACACATTATTAATAAATTCTTTTCTGCTCTTCTTTCAAACTCAGCAAGATTGTTCTCCATCTGTTCAATGTGAAAGAAAAGCTCAGGCAGGTGGGGACTCCCTCCCCATGGTGAATGGAGCCCGCCCTTCCATCCATGGCATATGTGAACGAAGAACTGTTTTCACCTTTACAGCCAGTAGCGTTAGCAGTAGTGTCTGAGACTCCATCATTTCCATTGCTTCAGATAAATCCTTAAGAAAGAAAAAGACCCTCTCAATTAAGTGGTATAAATCCAGCTCTTTCCCCCAGCAGGGGCAGAACTCTGGCTTGTGTGGATTTTCTGTATTCAGTTTGATATCTGGTAGTTCTCTACTGTAGTGGGCCTGCTGCTTTTATTTTCTTTCATTTGGTTTTCTCCAGCGCTCTGCGATGGAAGAGGGAGGTCCATGACCCTCCTTCCCCCAGCACCTGGCAGGTGGAGAGACAGTGGCAGCTGGGCAGTCAAGGGCCAGCTGAGGATACCCACCAATTTGATGCTGCACCAGGACCAGAATGCAGTCTCCCCACTTGCTGGTCCCCCACCCACCAGTCTTGTCCTCACCCCAGTAAGACCACAGACTAGCTGTCCTCCCACCAAGGGACAGGACCTGGCCTTGTGCCTTTCCTAGCACAGCGTGGGCACAGAGAAGTCCTCTGTCTCATTTTTTACATGGTCCTATATTGGTATCCACTATCAAATGTGTACTCGGGAAAATGTAAACTCTACAAATGATCTAAGAATATTTGTGGTCTTGATTTCTGTCCTAAAGGGGATGGGTGTCTTGCCTCTTCTTGAAGCCATGGGCGCTCAGGTGGCACCTGGTTCAGAGTGGGATGGAAATCAGATCTATACAACCCGTCTGTGGCTGCCTTCTGGTTTCAGACACTTACTGGGCTCTTTTTCCAAGGGGCAGAAAATGACGTTGACTCAGGTTTCTTTGGTATCGTTTTTGCTAACTGTGGCGTCTTTCTGATGATGCTTTTGTCTAAGATAAAGCACAGCATTTTTAATGGTGAGTAGTGCATACAGACAGTCCCTGGTTGCCACTTTTTAAAATAATGGGTTTATTTGGATGTAACCCCATCATAAATTGAGAACTATATGGAATTATAACAGTCCAGCTTAAAGTTGTTCCACTTTGCAAGGGACAAAAGGCAAGATTAATCCCCTTTACCAAGATATTCAGTGTATTTTTGAAGTCATATATATATATATATATTTTTGTTGTTGTTGAGACAGAGTTTTGCTCTGTCGCCCAGGCTGGAGTGCAGTGGTGTGATTTCGGCTCACTGCAACCTCCACCTTCCGGGTTCAAGTAATTCTCTGCCTCAGCCTCCCGTGCAGCTGGGATTACAGGCGCTTGCCACCACACCCGGCTAATTTTTGTATTTTTAGTAGAGACGGGGTTTCACCATGTTGGCCAGGCTTGTCTTGAACTCCTGACCTTGAGATCCACCTGCCTTGGCCTCCCAAAGCGCTGGGATTACAGGTGTGAGCCACCATGCCCAGCCTGTACAACATTTTCAACTTATGATGGGTTTGTTGGATGTGACCCCATCGTAGGCCAAGGAGTAACTGTACTTTGGAAGCCCACTGAAACCTACTGCAACCCCCAGTGAGTGACAAAAGGGGTGAAACCAATGATTTACCATTAATGGCAGAAAGATCCAGGTCAGGTGGGGCTGTGCCATGCCCTTCCAGCAACGTGGACTGCAGGTCCCCCTTTGCAACCCCACTGCTATCTGCTGTTAAGAAAAGAATACCCAAAAGTCAGCACAGTCAAGAGACATTTTCCATTTAAGCTAGGAAACACAGGCCGTGTTTCCAAACAATACCACTTGCTTCAAAAAACCCAATTTTGTCCTAGGTGGAAAGGCAAAAACAAAACAAAACAAAACAAAAAACCACCTGTGGAAATTCCCAGCCATCAACTTGAATCTATTTTTGAAATACCACTAGAAGAGAGAGAACATTCTGTATAACCCAAGAGATGCAAATAGGCCTTTCTGCCAGTTTACAAGATGCTAAGAGTGGGATATGATGCCATACTCCCATTCTACTCTCTACTCTTTTCACATCTTCTTTTTTGTTTTTTGAGATGAAGTTTCCTTCTTGTCACCCAGGCTGGAGTGCAATGGAGCAATCTTGGCTCACTTCAACCTCCGCCTCCTGGGTTCAAGCAATTTCCCTGCCTGAGCTTCCCAAGTCACTGGGAATACAGGTGCCCGCCATCAACACCTGGCTAATTTTTGTATTATTATTATTTTTTTTTTGAGACAGAGTCTCACTCTGTTGCCAGGCTGGAGGGCAGTGGCGCGATCTCAGCTCACTGCAACCTCCACCTCCCGGGTTCAAGCAATTCTCCTGTTTCAGTCTCCCAAGTAGCTGGGATTACAGGTGTGCACCACTACGCCCAGCTAATTTTAGTATTTTTAGTAGAGAGGGAGTTTTGCCATGTTGGCCAGGCTGGTCTCGAACTCCTGACCTCAGGTGATCTGCCATCCTCAGCCTCTCAAAGTGCTGAAATTAAAGGCGTGAGCCGCTGCACCTGGCCAATTTTTGTATTTTTAGTAGAGATTGGGTTTCACCATGTTGGCCAGGCTCTCTCAAACTCCTGACCTCAGGTGATCCACCTGTCTCAGCCTCCCAAAGTGTTGGGATTGCGGGCGTGAGCCACCACACCCAGCTAGAGGTGGTAACTTCTTATTGCTATTGCTTTTTTCTTTTCTTTTTTGAGACGGAGTCTCACTCTGTTGCCAAGCCGGAGTGCAACGGCATGATCTTGGCTCACTGCAACCTCTGCCTTCCGGGTTCAAGAGATTCTCCCACCTCAGCCTCCCGAGTAGCTGGGACTACAGGTGCATGTCACCACACCCGGCTAATTTTTACATTTTTAGTAGAGACGGGGTTTCACTACTCTGGCCAGGATGGTCTTGATCTCTTGACCTCATGATCCACCCGCCTCAGCGTCCCAATGTGCTGGGATTACAGGTATGAGCCACTGTGCCCGGCCTGCTATTACTTTGCCCTGGAATATTTTATCGTCAGCATGTATAGCATTTGCACTAAGAAAATTAATTTTCTACAAAACCATACAATGGAACTCAAACAAGCAGTCCTTTGAAATCATTAGGATGTGGTTTAAATTAAGGTTGCTGGCCGGGCGCAGTGGCTCACATCTGTAATCCCAGCACTTTAGGAGACCAAGGCAGGTTGATCACAAGGTCAGGAGTTCAAGACCAGCCTGGCCAATACAGTGAAACGCCGTCTCTACTAAAAATTATCCGAGCATGGTGGCAGGCACCGGTAGTCCCAGTTACTTGGGAGACTGAGGCAGGAGAATCACTTGAACCTGGGAGGCAGAGATTGTAGTGAGTCAAGATTGAGCCAATGCACTCCAGCCTCAGCGATAGAGCGAGACTCCGTTAAAAAAAAAAAAAATTAAGGTTTCGTAGCCATGGCACTGCGAGTATGTGGGTATGTGGGGCTGGATCCTTCCTTGCTGTGGTGGCGGCGTCCTGTGCATTGCAAGATGCTGAGTGGCCTCCCTGGCCTCCACCCACCAGATGCCAGTAGAACCCCTTCCCTCAGACAGGACAACCAAACACATCTCCAGACACTGCCAAAGTGTCCCTTGGGGGTCGGGATCACCCTTGAGTGAGAACTGGTTTGAAGGTGCTGCAGGCCCGGTCTCTGGTCCCCTGCTCACACCAGCATTCTGAGGTTCATGCGTGGCCTTCGACCCCATTAGATGGGGGAAGACTAGCAGGCTGGCTCTACTGTGCCTGCTTCTCAACCACACCTGGGGGAGGGCGTAACAAGAACTCTAACATCTACACAGGAGTGGCAAACTGTAGCTCACAGGCCAAATCCAGCCCGCTTCCTCTGCTTGCAAACAGTTTTACTGGCACACAGCTATACCCGTTCCTCTATGTCTGGTCTGGGGCTGTTTTTATATTACAAACAACACAGTTGAGTCTTTATTTGTTGAGACAGAGTCTTGCTCTGCTGCCCAGGCTGGAATGCAGTGGCTTGATCTCGGCTCACTGCAACCTCCGCCTCCCAGGTTCAAGCCATTCGTCTGCCTCAGACCCCCACCCCAAGAAGCTGGGATTACAGGCATGCGCCACCATGCCCAGCTGATTTTTGTATTTTTAGTAGAGATGTGGTTTTGCCATGTTGGCCAGGTTGGTCTCGAACTCCCGACCTCAGGATGAAGCCCTCACAGCCTCTCTAAGAGTCCTGCTCTCAGAGCACCAGTGGGAAAACAGTCATGTAGACAAGACACTGATGTCACCAAGGAGTACCATGATGGCAATGTGGCTTTTCTCTGCGGCAACACAGGGATGACCTCCCCTTTTCTTTGCCGTCCCCCGCTCACCTCCCCACATCCCCCCAATCTATTCATACGCTCCAACTCTTTGCTCACTGCTTCTGATCTTTCCCAGAAAGGAAACAGGGAAATTGAACTTAGCACCCACGGAGACAAAATTTACTGCCACACTCATCACTGCCTAAGGCCCAGGGCTGTTTCGCACCTTTGGTTTTCTGGAGCAGGCTGGATTTCCTTCCACCTTCAGATGTCTTCCCCTCGGGTCTGTGACCCATCTCCTGCAGGAGCCTGTTATGGGAACACATGACACTCAGAGGACAAGATATGCCCCCTTCACAAGAAGGCCCTGACACAGTCTGCACCATGTTTTATAACTGCTCTTCCTTAGAGGCAGGGGAGAGATTTAAAGAGGTTTGAAATTTTATCTCATGGATACAGGACAAATACATTTTGCCAAAGTGTAGACACTCACTTGCACAGAACATAGGAGACTACCAAAATGTTTGCTGGTGACTATCTGACACGGTAGATTAAAGGTGACTGATTTTTTCTAGACACATTTCAGTATTTGCTAGTTTTCTAGAGAGAACATATAACTTTGGTCATTAGGAAAAACAAAGTTTTTACACATATATTGTCAAACAATTTTTTTAAAGAAACACACGGAACACTGCCCTTATAATAACCAAAGGCAAAATGAAAACCTTATAAAGAGCAAGCGCCAGGCACAGTGGTTCCTGACTGTGGTCCCAGCTGCTTGGGAGGCTGAGTTGGGAGGATCGCTCGAGCCCAGGGGTTCCAGGCTGCAGTAAGCCGTGATCGCACCACTGCACCTCAGTCTGGGAGACAGAGCAAGACCAGAGCAAGGCTATGACGATGCACAGACACCACTCCCATTCAATAGGGTAGCAGAGGGCCTCGGATAAGAAATAAAAGGCAAACAAGTTGGAAAGGAAAACTCTGTTCTTGCAGACGTTAATTTTTCATGTAGAAAATCCCTGAACATCTTCAGTACTGCTATTAAAATTAAAAAATAAGTTAACAGGAGTTTTCTTTCAATTTTGTGTGTGAACTTAACTGGATATCGGGTATCCCAGAATGAACATTTTTTGGGTGTGTCTGTGAAGGTGTTTTATATTTATTTATTTTGAGATGGAGTCTTGCTCTGTCACCAGGCTGGAGTGTAGTGGTGCGATCTCAGCTCACTGCAACCTCCGCCTCCTGGGTTCAAGCGATTCTCCTGCCTCAGCCTCCTGACTAAATGGGACTACAGGTGCATGCCACCATGCCCAGCTAATTTTTGTATTTTTAGTCGAGACGGGGTTTCACCATGTTGGCCAGGACGGTCTCAATTTCTCAACCTCGTGATCAACCCGCCTCGGCCTCCCAAAGTGCTCGGATTACAGGCGTAAGCCGCTGCACCCAGCCGAGGGTGTTTACTAATGAGATCAGCATTTGAATGGGTGGATGCAATACATTGCCCTCCCCAATGTGTATGGTCACCATGCAATCCCTTGAGGGCTTGAATACAACAAAATGGTGGAAGGAGGAGAAATTCACCCCTTTTGCTTCCTGCTTGCCTGGCTGAGCTGAGACATCTTACCCCATCTCCTCCTGCCCTCAAACTGGGATTTACACCTTTGACTCCCCCTAGTCTCAAGCCTCCAAACAAAGGCTGAACTAAACCACCAACCTTCCTTGCTCTCTGGCTTGCAGACAGTAGATCTTGGGATTTCTCATCCTCCATAATCACATGAGCCAATTCCTCATAAATTAATCTCGCTTTATATATTCATATCCTTTTATAAGATCCTCTTATTGGTTCTGTTACTCTGGAGAACTCTAACACAGCAAAGGTGCAGGACACAGGGTCACATTTCTAGCAATGAAGCAGCAATGAACAAGTTTGAAGATGGAAATTAAAAGAGAGAACCATGTACGACAGCACTAAACACCAAATGCTTAGGTAAGATCTATACTCTGGAAGCTACAAAAAATGCTGAAAAAAATCCAGGAAGATCTAAATAAATGGAGAAGTATACCATGTTCATGGATTGAGAGACTCAATGTTATTAAAAAGGTATTCTCCCCGATTTACGGATTCAATGTAATCAAGATCAAGCAGGTATTTTGCTAGAAAAATGACAATTCTAAAATCTCTATGGAAAGCCAAAGGAACTAGAAGAGATTGAACAGTTTTGGAAAAGCATAGCAGGAGGCCTCACATTACCTGATTTCAAGACTTTGTACAAAGCTACAGTAACCTCAGCAGTGTGGAACTGGCATAAGGATGCATACATAGAACAATGGAAAAGAACAGAGCCCAGACACGACGCACACATATATGGTCAACTGGTATTTGACAGAGGTGATAAGACAAAACAATGGGAGAAAGGAAAATCATTTCAGTAAATGTGACTGCAACAACTGAACACCCTGCATGAAAAAAATGAACTTTGATTTAAACATCACATCATACACAAAAACTAACTCACAGACTTAAAACTGAAACCTAAACTACAAAACTCCTACAAGAAAACAGGAAAATATCTGTGATCTTGGATTAGGTGGAGGTATCTTGGATAAGACTCCAAAAGCACAATCCACAAATGCAGAAAGTGATCAACTGGGCTTCATCAAAACTGACAACTTCTGCCTCTTAAAACACTTAACAGCATGAAAAGACAAGCCAGACTAGAAGAAAATATTTGCAAAGAACCACAAACAGCTGGTATCCAGAATACAGAAAGCACCCTCAAAACTCAGTAATAAGAAAACAAATAACCCAATTTAAAACTGGGCAAATGATCTTAACAGACACATCAGCAAAGATACAGGAATGGCAAATAAGCACCTGAAAAGATGTCTGATATCATCGGCTATTATGAAAATGCAAATGAAAACCACAACAAGATACCATTTCACACCCACAAGACTGGCTAGAATGTGAAAGTAACAACTTGCACTCTCATCTATGCGCCTAGTGGGAACATAAAAATGGTGCAGCCACTGTGGAAAATAGGTAGTTTCTTGTTACCATTACATATATATATAGATAAGTTTTCATCTACGACTAATGGCTTGGAACTCCAATAAGCCCTTGTTACAGTAAGCAGGATCTCTCTGACCTCCTCCCACACTCCTTTTACCTGTCACAGAGGGTTCCTGCCTCATACCCCAGAGGAAAAAATGCTACAGAGGCTAAGAAGAACCTGAACAGACAGGTCTTGCTGGGTTTGGCGCATACCCTTTTTGACCAATCACATTTCCACAGGGTTGTCCATGCTTCAATCACACCTAAGTCATGAAGATTCCATAAAAACCCAAAAGGATAGAGCTTGGAGAGATTTCAGACAGCTGAACACACGGAGATTCCTGGAGTGCAGTATGCCCGAACAGGTCATGGAAGCTCTGTGCCCCTTCCCCCATATCTCACCCTACACATCTCTTATTCTTTATTTGTTGTGTTTTGTTTTTGAGATGAGTCTCGATCTGTCGCTCAGGCTGGAGTGCAATGGCAAAATCTCAGCTCACCACAACCTCTGCCTCCCAGGTTCAAGCAATTCTCCTGTCTCAGCCTCACGAGTAGCTGGGAATATAGGCATGCACCACTATACTCAGCTAATTTTGTATTTTTAGTAGAGATAGGGTTTCTCCACGTTGGTCAGGCTAATCTTGAACTCCTGACCTCAGGTAATCTGTCAGCCTCGGCCTCCCAAAGTGCCGGGATTACAGGCATGAGCCACCATGCCCGGCCTGTTTTGTTTTGAAGAGACAGGATCTTGCTGTTACTCAGGATGGAATGCAGTGGTGTGATCACAGCTCACTGCAGACTCAACCTCCTGGGCTCAAATGATCTTCCTGCCTCAGCCTCCCAAGTAGCTGGGCTTATAAGCACCCACCACTATATCCAGCTATTTTTATTTTTAGAGATAGAGTCTTGTTATGTTGCCCAGGCTGGTCTCAAACTCTTAGGCTCAAGCAAACCTCCCACCTTGACCTTCCAAAAGTGCTGGGATTACAGGCCTGAGCCACCGTGCCCAGCCACTTGGCCAATGAAAAAAGAATTTTTTTTTTTTAGAGACAGGGTCTCATTGTATTGCGCATGCTAGTCTGGAACTCTTGGCCTCATTCAATCCTCCCATCTCAACCTCCCAAACTGCTGGGATTTCAGGCATGAATCCCAGTCGAGCCACACTCTGCTCCATCTGTATCCTTTGTAATACCCTTTATAATAAACTGGTAAACCTAAGTGTTTCCCTCAAGTTCTGTAAGTCACTCCTGCAAATTAACTGAACCCCAAGAGGGCATTATGGGAACCCCCACTTGAACTTGAACTTGGTTGGTCAGAAGTTCTAGAGGCAGAAGTGGCAGTCTTGAGGACTGAGCCCTCACCCTATGGGATCTAATGCTATTTACAAGTACAGTTTCTCAGAATTGAATTGGAAGATGCCCAGCTGGTGTCTGCTGCTTGCTGAGGGGGAAACCCTCCCTCACAACGGTCACAGAAGTCCTATGTTGATTGTGGTTGAGTGGGAGATCAGGAAACACAGTTTGAGTTTTTCTATGAGCCAACAATCCTCCTCTTGGGAGAAATAAAAACAATTCTACACAGAAAAACACACAAGAATGTTTAGGGAGTCTTTATTTGTGATCACCAAGACAGGAAACCAACTGACCACCTGTCAATCAGTGAACAGATGCACACACTGCGGTCCATCCACTTGATGGAATATTATCCAGTCATAAGAAGGAACCAGGCTGGCCATGGCAGTTCCCACCTATAATCCTAGCATTTTGGGAGGCCGAGGCAGGTGGATCACTTGATGCCAGGAGTTTGAGACCAGCCTGGCCAACATGGTGAAACCCCCATCTCTACTAAAAATACAAAAATTAGGCAGGCGCAGTGGCTCATGCCTGTAATCCTAGCACTTTGGGAAGCTGAGGCAGGCGGAACACTTGAGATCAGGAGTTCGAGACCAGCCTAGCCAATATAGTGAAACCCCATCTCTACTAAAAATACAAAAATTAGCGGGGTGTGGTGGCGGCTACCTATAGTCCTAGCTACTAGGGAGGCTGAGGCAGGAGAATCGTTTGAACCTGGGAGGCGGAGGTTTTGGTGAGCTGAGATTTCACCACTACACTCTAGCCTGGGCAACAGAGCAAGACTCCATCTCAAAAAATAAATAAAATAAAAATAAAACTT
This sequence comes from Ateles fusciceps, assembly GCA_036589455.1. Taxonomy (NCBI): domain Eukaryota; kingdom Metazoa; phylum Chordata; class Mammalia; order Primates; family Atelidae; genus Ateles; species Ateles fusciceps. The sequence continues at coordinate 11,721,661 of JAZHEH010001828.1, read as the reverse complement.
AAAAAATAAAAAAATTAGCCAGGTGTGGTGGCATGCACCTGTAGTCCCAGCTATTCAGGAGGCTGAGGCAGGAGAATCGCTTGAACCAGAAGCGGAGGTTGCAGGGAGCCAAGATTGCATCACTGCACTTCAGCCTGGGTAACAGAGCGAAAGACTCCATCTCAAAAAAAAAAAAAAAAAGGAGGAACCACTTACAGATTACCTTGAAAGGCACTCTGCTAAGTGTCAGGAACCATAGACAAGGGCTACAAACTGTGATGCCACAGATACGACCTTCTAGAAAGGCAAAACTGCAGATTCAGAAGGCTGATCTGTGGTTCCCTGGGGGGTGGGAGAGGGGCTGGTCCTATCAGAGCAAAGGGGGGATTTGAGGATGACCCATTCTGTAGCTTGATTGCAGAGGCTGTTCCATGACCGTCTACGTCTGTCAAAACAGGCAGGACGCTATGCTGAAAAGGGGGATACTGACTCCATGTAAATGACACCTTGATTTTAAAGATGGGGGAAAATACAGTATAGATAGGAAGGGCTAAAATGTTACAGCACACAGACACATGGGGGCGCTGTCACCAAGTCTTCACGACAACATGAAAATTAGGTGTGGAAGACAGTGACCCTTTGTTGACAACAGCTCCGAGAAGAGTATTCGTTTGTGCAAAGGTATCCTCTTTCTCAAGCCACAGGGTCAAGCACCCACCAGCGACCCCACCCAGAGTGGAAGACAGGCAGTGGGAATTCGACTCCATTTTATCATACACCAAGATTTGGGAAGCAGAGGGAGGAATCCAACCCTGACTCACTGAAAGAAAATATACAATTGTATCATCTACTGATTGTTCCCAGGAACCCTCACACAAAGCACCTTCTCACGTAGTTAAGTATCTTTCATGCCATTACTTTCAATGGTTTCATGATATTTCATGGTGTGCCTACGTGATAGTTCACTAAACTCTTCCTCTAATTCGGGGTGATTGAAGCATATCATTTTTCCCATAGTTTTTCTCTAAAAACCTATAGCTGATTTTTAAATTTTATTTTATTTTTTTGAGACAGGAGACAGGGTCTTGCTCTGTTGCCCAGGCTGGAGTGCAGTGGCATGATCTGGGCTCACTGCAAACTCCACCTCCCAGGTTCAAGTGATTCCCTGGCTCAGCTTCTTGAGTAGCTGGGATTACAGGCACTCACAACCATGACCGGCTCATTTTTGTATTTTTAGTAGAGACGGGGTTTCGCCATGTTGGCCAGGCTGGTCTCAAACTTCTGACCTCAGGTGATCTGCCTGCCTAAGTAGCTTTATTTTGTGAGATGGAGTCTCACCCAGGCTGTAGTGCAGTGTTGCAATCTCGGCTCACTGCAACCTCTGCTTCCCAGGTTCATACAATTCTCCTGCCTCAGCCTCCCGTGTAGCTGGGATTACAGGCACACACCACCACGCCCGGCTAATTGTTGTATTTTTAGTAGATACGGGGTTTCACCATGCTGGTCAGGCTGTCTCGAACTCCTGATCTCGTGTTCCACCCACCTCGGCCTCCCAAAGTGCTGGGATTAAGAGAAGTGAGCCACCGCTCCTGGCAAGTAGCTTTTGTTTTGTTTCGTTTTCTTTTCTTTCTTTTTTTGTTTTTTGTTTTTTTAATACCAGCCAGACAACCAAGAATTGTGTGCTGGGCACTGGATAATACAGCTTCAGAATCCAGAAAGCGAATTAACTGGGTTGAAAGGCAAGAACGGGCTGGGCGCGAGGGCTCACACTTGTAATCCCAACACTTTGGTAGGCCAAGGCGGGAGGATCGCTTGAGCTCAGGAGCTCAAGACCAGGCTGGGCAACTTAAGGAGACCCGCTCTCTACAAAAACTTTTACAGATTAGCTGGGGTGGCAGCACACGCCTTTGGTCCCAACTACTCAGGAGGCTCAGGTGGGAAGACGGCTTGAGCCTGGGAGGCTGAGGCTGCAGTGAGCCATGATCATGCCACTCCATTCTGGCCTGGGTGAGAGAGAGAGACCTTGTTTCAAAAGCAAAAACAGAACAAGGTAAGAACACATTATGTTTCAATGGAGATGCGTATAGCCATGAGTCGCCAATGACAGACTCACAACTGGCAGCATGAGGGGCTGATGATCTCAAAAGCACCTGGGTCAAGACCCCAAAACGCTTCCTTCAGGAACAGGTTGTGACCACCTCCTGTGACTAGTTTCAGAATTCCTTACTCAGAGCCATGTTCAGAACTGCTGCACACGGAAGCTGGGCGCTGCCTTACCTTTTGGGCTGTCTTCTTTTCATACTGCAGGTATCGGGACTCAACCACTCTTCCACCTGTGGAGATACAAAGGATTGAAGACCCCACAACCCAGACCCCACGCCCCAGAAAGCCAATGCCGGGACCCTCCCCACTCAGTGACCGAACAGGGGAAGTCATCACTCCTCTTGCTCCCCCTGACCACTCCTTCGCCAGCCTCAAGCACGCATGGGACACCTACTGCATGCAAGTCCCAAGGCAGGTGTGGAGTCCCAGACTTCCTGAGGAGCTAAGATCAAGGAACACACCCCAAGGTCAAAGTCCCACGTGTACTCAGGCAAGGGGGAGGGAAAGAAGAAAGAACTTTTGCTGACGGCCTCCAGGTGGCTTACTCCTTCCTCCCAGCTCGGTCCCCTGGCCGTGACCCCAACAGCCCCTTCCTCCCGCTGCATGCGTCTAGGACTCACTTCTGGTACCATCTTTTACTCCCCCCACCCCCTACTCAGTTTGGGACCCCCTGCCGTGAGACACACCCAACACACAAGGCCCTCTTCAGACAGAGCCAAATCCCTGGTGACAGCGCGACCCCAGGTCCCCTTCCAGGGCTACTCCTAGGAGGGTGACTGTGGATGGAATAAATGCCACCTGTCACCTCAGCTTCTGGGGGTAGGGGTCTGGACTGGATCCGGTTGGTACCCCAGCCCTCTCCCAGACCCCTCCCTCAAAGCTGTTACTCCCCACCTCCTCCACCTGGCCCCCACCCTTGGTCTCAGCCGGTGACCTGTTCCTCCTTCGCTGGGAAGATAGAGTGGTCCCAGGAGACCCTCCCACCACCACATCCAGCCACCTGCAGTCCTAAGGGCTACATCCCCCGAGTCCCGTGAATGGACCTCTGTGCTCCCAGATAAACTGCCCTCCATTCTGGGCGCTAAAGCCCAGCGCTTTCTTCGAAAAGGAAACACCAGCAACTCCCACCTCCCTGCCTGAGTCCCCCACGGCTCCTCTCTCCACCAGATGCTGGAGGTCAGTCTCCCCCACCTGCATCCTCTGCCTCGCCCCTCATTTCTCCTATCCCCCTCGATAGCAAACACCGCAGAGTTCTTTATCACCAGCTCCTCTCCCTCTCCTTGCTTCTTCCCTTGAATCCCTGCCCCCCGGAATCCAGCCTGCAGACACACCGCCGCACCAGAACGAACACCTCTGGACAAGTCCACCGCGATGTCCCTTGCTCCTGAGCCCACCCCGGCCCATTCTCAGTCCCGGTCATCTGAGCCACCAGCAGCTCCAGGCACTATCATGGCTCCCTCCTTCCTGCCTGAAACCTTCCATCGGCCCCCAGCTGCCCCTCGGGGCTGAGGCAGGCTGGCCTGCTGGGTCCCTGGGCTCAGGAAGCCTGAGTGCCACCAGCAACTTGCTTCTTGTCACCCTGTCACCCTCCACTTGCCCTATTCAGCCGATCTGCTCCGTGGACCTCCTTGCTGTGCCTCCCGCGGCAGATACCTCCCTGCCTCAAGGCTGTGCTCAGCTCAGACCCCAGCAGGCCTGCCCCGCCTCCCCGCCCGCCCCGCCGCCCCGCCCGCCCCGCCTGCCCCCGCCGCCCCGCCTGCCGTCACAGCATCTGTCACCATCTAGCACACCCCGCAGCCTCCTGACGGTTCTCACGCACTGCCCACCTCCTCCCTAGAGCCCCCAGGGGCCTGGGATTTTGTCTCCTTCGATTGCTGCTACGTTCTGCCACCTGGCATGGGGTAGGCACTCAGGACTATGTCAAATGAATGATTCTGCAGCATATCGGTGCCGTAGAGCTCAGAGGCTTGCCTTTGTACTGAAGAGACCCAGGGAGAGTGACCTCCTCAATGTCACACAGCTTGAGAGTTCAGTCAAGTGAGACTGTGACTTTGCCCATATCTTTGTGCCAGCTGATTCTTCTGTTGGGGATTGGGGGTGCAGCTGCTACCCTGAGAGGAAAGGAAGTGCCCTCACACTGAACAAGGATCCTGCAGTCAGCCAAAGGGCTGGGCTGTCAATCTGGGTGGCCCCAGGGCAGGAATGCACCAGGCCTGCAGAGCGAGCGTGGGTGCAGGTGGCTGCGCGGCAGATGAGGACAATCGGGGGGCCACTCTCACGGTGCAGGTATGTAAGCACTGAGGCCGGACCAGTCAGGGTCCCAGGGACAGAACCAAGTCACACAAAGAGTCTGCCCCTGGACGGTGATCCAACAGCTGAGGTAAAGGACACCCCGGTTCCCAACAGAGAGACCGTCCTGCCTGGGTCTAACTCCATCAGCAGTTTTTCTCAACAAGGAGGATCTCAGGCTTGGGCTGCCTTGAAGAAAAGCACTTTCAAGTTTCCAGGAAACTAGAATACAACTGTTTGTTTTTACAGGCTCCTGTCTGTAATCTCAGCACTCTGGGAGGCTGAGTGGACCGATCACTTGAGGTCAAGAGCTTGAGACCAGCTTGGCCAACACGGTGCAACCTCATCTCTACTGAAAACACAAAACTGAGCCGGGGTGGTGGTGCACTCCTGTAATCACAGCTACTCGGGAGGCAGAGGCAGAGGCAGAGAATTGCTTGAACCCGGGAGGCGGAGGCTGCAGCGAGCAGAGATTGCGCCACTACACTCCTGCCTGGATGACAAAGCGAAACTCTATCTCAAAAAAATAAGTACATAAACAGATAAATAAATAAAACAAACAGGCTGAATTTTCCACGGAGGCAATGTTATAAAGGAGGATATAATTGTTGTCCAAGAACAAGGTAGCTCATAAGTATGACACGTGTCACATGCGAGATTAACATGCGACGTTTAGAACTTGAGAATAGCCGGGCATGGTGGCTCACACCTGTAATCCCAGCACTTTGGGAGGCCACGGTGGGCAGATCATCTGAGGTTAGGAGTTCAAAACCAGCCTGACCAACATGGTGAAACCTCATCTCTAGTAAAAACACAAAATTAGCCAGGCGTGGTGGCAGGTGCCTATAATCCCAGCTACTTGGGAGGCTGAGGCAGGAGAATCACTTGAACCCGGGAGGTAGAGGTTGCAGTGAGATCATACCATTGCACTCCAGCCTAGGCAACAAGAGCAAAGCTTTGTCTCAAAAAAAAAAAAACGAACTTGGGAATAAGTGGTGGGGAAATGAAAAGACAACTTACCCAGCGGTGCTGTAACATACAAACTTAGCCTCACGTGGAACTAACACCCTGCTCTAAGCTCTCTGAACTGGGCCCTGCCACACTGCACACACTGCGAAAATACTGCATTGTATCAGTTTTGGCCTCCAATGATAGACTCTAGAATCTACCATGTAAGCTGACCACTTCCTTTTTTTGTGTTTTGAGACAGAGTCTCACTCTGTTGCCCAGGCTGGAGTGCGACGGTGCGATCTTGGCTCATATAAGAGTCAATGACAGGGATGGCTGCTAACATTGACCCCAGGCCAGGTGCAGTGATTCACGCCTGTAATCCCAGCACTCTGGGAGTCCGAGGCGGGTGGGTCACTTGAGGTCGGGAGTTTGAGACCAAACTGGCCAACGTGGAGAAACCCTGTCTCTACTAAAAATACAAAAATTAGCCAGGCATGGTGGTGGGCACCTGTAATCCCAGTTATTCAGGAGGCTGAGGCAGGAGAATTGCTTGAACCCAGGAGGCAGAGTGTGCAGTGAGCCGACATTGTGCCACTGCACTCCAGCCGAGGTGACAGAGTAAAATTCTATCTCAAAAAAAAAAAAAAAAGAAAAAAGAAAAAGTGACCCCAGACTGACAGGTGGAAATCAGACATACAGGTACCCCTCATGAGACTGACACGTTTACGCAGTGGGAATCGAGAGTTTGATTTCACGCCCAGAGCGGGGGCTCACACTTGTAATCCCAACACTTTGGGAGGCACAGGCAAGAGGATCACTTGAGGTCAGGAGTTTGAGACTTGCCTGGGCAACATAGCAAGACCCTTTCTCAAAAAAAAAAAAAAAAGAGAGTATGATTTTAGATAATGATGTCCAGTCTCCATACCCATGCTTCCAGGGGACACGTCTCAGATACAGCCCATTCCTCATGTCCGCAAGGGAAGCCACTGCTCAAAATGACCACCACCATTCCTGACACATCCCTCACCACAGGGCTGGGATGGCCAGATCCGGAATCCCCCAGAGGCGTGACTACAAGGAAGTAAAGCCATAGGCCCCCTTTTCTGGCCTGTTTTTTCTTCCTCCAAAAGCACCTCATGAAAGAAGAAAATCATGTTCCTTAAAGAGACCCTGACATTGCTCACCTTGAACTCTTTTCTCCTTCTTCTTGGCGCTGCCAGGATTGGTGGGGCCGGTCGCAGTCTTCCTGCAAGAGGAGAGAGAGAGGTCTTGTTCATCTCACTGGCCAAGCAGCACAGGAAAGCCAGCAAGGTGCCTCTGCTAGTTGAAGCTCAGACAGCCCAGTCCCAGGACTGCCCGAGGACAATCTCAGTGAGGCTGGGCCACCTCATCAGGAAGAGGGACACAAGGAGCAGCCAGCCCCAGGCACCTGGGCAACAGGGCGTAGGTGAACACCCGAACTGAGAAGGGAGACGAGAGCTCCGTTGAAGAGACTGCAGCAGATGTCAAATTAGCTCTGGGTTCATTCATTCACCAGACATTAATGCGCCTACTGTATCCCAGTAGGGACATAGTAGTGAACAAAACACAGAGCTCCTTCCCAGAAAGGGAAGATCAGCATCTTGACAGGCAGGTCTGAGGAGTGGTCCCAGCAGGTACAGGGATGGGGGGGGACAGGTATGACAAAGCACAGTAAGCTCAGACACGAGACAGAGGACATCCTAAGACGAGGTTCAACAAGGGCCTGGGTACTGGGGTGGGAGGGATTGATGGAGATACAGGAATTGCTCAGTCCTGTGGTTTAGTTCCAGAAGATAAACGAGGACAGGAAGTTGGAGAGGACACAGAGCTAGGCCAGTCTGGAAGAGGCTGAATTGAGACTTACAGTGACATTTGAATTCCCTAGTTTTCACATGTCACAAAAAATTCTTGACTTTTTCTTTAAACAACCATTTAAAAATATACAAGCCAATAGTTCCAGCTCAGTGGCTCACACCTGTAATCCCAGCACCTTGGGACGCCGAGGCGAGTGGATCACTAGAGGCCAGGCAATCGAGACCGGCCCTGGCCAACATGGCAAAACCCTGTCTCTACTAAAAATGCCAAAATTAGACGGGTGTGGTGGCATGTGCCCGTAATTCCAGCTATTTGGGGCGACTGAGGCACGAGAATCACTTGAACCCAGGAGGTGGAGGTTACAGTGAGCTGAGATCACACCGCTGCACTCCAGCCTGGGTGATCGAGTGAGACTATCTCAAAAAAATGAAAAAAAAGTATAAGCTGTTCTTAGCTACCAGTCATACAAAAAAGAGGGGGTACTCTGGCTTCACCTGCAACCTGAAGATAGTCCAGCCCCGCTGTGGGCAACAGGAAAATGGGGAGGGGTTAGATACAGGAGATGACAATATCAACGGTGTTTTATACACACCACTGGCAGCTGGTAGACAGGCTACAAAGTTCTAGAAGGACAAGGACTAGTCTGTCATTGCTCCTCACTTGGCCTGCAAAATACCAGTTCATATTCAATACCAGTGTGCTCACAGGACCTCTTTTTCATGAGTGTGTGGAGAAGGAGTGTGAGCAACTGAGCTGTCTGGTGTCTCTTCTTGGTTTTAAACATTATTTTATTGAGACAGGATCTTGCTCTGTCACCCAGACTGAGTGCAGTAGCACGATCTCAGCTTACTGCAACGTCTGTCTCCCGAGCTCCAATAATCTTCCCACCTCAGCCTCCTGAGTAGATGGGACTACAGGTGCACATCACCATGCCTGCCTGATTTTTTTTGTTGTCCTTTTAGTAAAGACGGGATTTCACCATGTTGCCCAGGCTGGTCTCGAACTCCTGGGCTCAAGCAACCCACTTACTTCAGCCTCCCAAAGTGCTGGGATTACAAGCGTGAGCCACTGTGCCCTGTTTAGACAACGTAATTTTATTTCCCATAGTTCTGGAGGTCAAAAAGTCTGAGATCAAGATGCTGGCAAGGTAGGTTTCATGCTCTGGGCCTGCAGGCGGCCGCCATCTCCCCTGTGTGCTCACAGGATCTCTTTCGTGAGCGTGTGGAGAGGGAGTGTGAGCAAGCGAGCTGTCTGGTGTGTCTTCCTATAAGGACCCTAACCCTATCGGATCCGAAGACACTACTGACAGTCACACAGAGAGTGCTATCAGCATAGTAAGTGGAGGCCAGGAGTGCTGCTCAACACCCTGCAATGAGATGGACAGCACAGCCCTCATCCCAGAGAAGGATCCAGCCCCAGAAGTCAATAGTGCCAAGGTGAACGGATGACTGGAAGTACAGGATGGAAGGCAGAGAATTCAGAAGGTGCTGCAAACTCTTGTTCAAAAATAAGAAAGCCTTAACGTTATTCAGCCCTAAGAAAAGGAAGGAATGAAGTCTGGATAGACTCCAATAAAGATGAACCTTGGGCAGGGCGTGGTGGCTCACGCCTATAATCCCAGCACTTTGGGAGGCTGAGGCAGACAGATCGCAAGGTCAGGAGTTCAAGACCAGCTTGGCCAATATGGCGAAACCCTGTCTCTACTAAAAATACAAAAATTAGCTGGGCATGGTGGTGTGCGCCTGTAGTCCCAGCCACTTGGGAGGCTGAGGCAGGAGAATGGCTTGAACCTGGGAGGTGGACGTTGAAGTAAGCTGCTATCACGCACGCCACTGCAATCCAGCCTGAGCGACAGAGCAAGACTCCGTCACAAAAAAAAAAAAAAAAAAGATGAACCTCAGAAACACTGCGCTAGAGAAGCCAGATACAAAAGAGCACAAAGTACAGAATTCAATTCCATGAAATGTCCAGAACAGGGCAATCCATAGAGACAGAAAGTGGACAGGTGGCTGAGAGGTAGTGGGACACAGGGCATGGGGAATGGCTAACGGGAACAGGTTTCCTTCTGAAGTGATAAAATATCTTCTGAAACCAGAATAAAGGCAATGGTTTCACACGTTAGGAACGTACAAAAGTCACTGAATTGTACATTTTAAAAGCGTTAACTTCATGCTATGTGCATTTCACCTCGATTTAAAAATAGAATGAATGGGCCAAACACAGTGGCTCACACCCGTAATCCCAGCACTTTGGAAGGCCAAGGCAGGTGGATCACCAGAGGTCGGGAGTTGGAGACCAGCCTGGCCAATGCGGTGAAACCCCGTCTTTACTAAAAATACAAAAATTAGCTGGGCATGGTGGCGGGCGCCTGTGATTCCAGCTACTTTCAAGGCTGAGCGAGGAGAATCACTTGAACTCGGGAGGTGGAGGTTGCAGTGAGCCTGGCGAAGGTTGAACTGCACACCAGCCTGGGCGACAGAGTGAGACTCCATCTCAAAAATAAAAATATAAATGGAATGAATCAAGCTTGATGTAATAGGAAAGAAGGGACCCTGAGATAGGAATCACTGACTCACCAGCCATGGGGGTGCAGGAGAGGGAGAGTCCGGGATGACTCAGGGTTTCAGCCTAAGCTAGTGGGAAGAGGAGGGAGCCAGGAACAGACACCAGCAAAACAGTGGAGGGACAGGGCCAAGGCCAGGGCACTGCAACTCTTGCCCCCATCACCAAGGGTGGCTCCACTGGTCCCTGCAGCCACCTCCTCTGAAGCAGGCTCCCAGGACCCCAAAGTGAGACCCAGGCAATGCTGGGAACACTTCCAGGCCACCGTGAGGAGAGGCAACTTAGCAAATGTTCACCAGGTGCTAGCAGCTTTGCCTCCTCACAGGCTCCTCCTAACCTTCCAGCTTCCTAACTGTTCACATCTGCTTTCTCTTCGCTGCAAAACAGACACACAGGTCTTACATAGGTCACCCCGGGCAGTCTCAGAGCCAGAAAGAGACAGAGCACAGATTCCTTCTGGGGTCTGAGCCAGGGCTCTGGCCTCAAACCGAATGGGCTCCTTGGTGAACCTGCTGCGACCTGAGGGGGAGTTCCTACACCTGTGCGAGCCTCAGGTACTTCACCTGTACCTGGGAGGTGCTGTCAATTTATTGGTTACGGCTAGGGGCGGTGGAGTGATTCCTCTTGCTGGCCAATTTCACTTCAATTTGCACCTGGCACAATCAACACTGGCAAAATTAACAAAACTAGACAAACACAGCCTCAGGACCATGCCTAGCTCTCGGTCAGTGTTCACCTTCTTTCTTGTCCATGCTGTGTTATCCTAGGCAAGTCACTTCCCCTCCCTGGGTCTCCATCATCTCCTCAGTAAACTGGGAGCACAGAATAAAGCGCGTGGGAGGAGTAAAGGGGACACTTTGGTCGCCCACCATTTGTTCACTGCATAACGATAATTCCAAGAGCGACATCCCAGTCAAGACCCAGGCGCCGATCTAAGCGCGTTTCAGCGTCACGCGACGCCTACGAGACTGAGTGCGTCATCAGCCCCATTTCGTAGCGAAGAAAGGGAGGCACTGAGCGGTCAGGCAGCTGGCCCGAGGTCGCCCCGTGTCCCAGCGGAGGACGCGGAACTCCGGGCCGGCCGCTTATCTGCGCGCCGGAGCATGCGCAGAGGCCGCACGCCACCGGGCTCTTTAGGGACCCGCGCAGTTCCCGGCGGGGTCGAACCCAGACTCACCCCAAGGGTACCCACTCCCCAACTCCGCTGCCCGTCCTCTCCAGTCCTCTGGCGTCCACAAATCCAGACCTGCGGGCGCCTCAACTCACCCAGCTCCGCGCCCCGAGGAATCCGCCATTTTCCCGCCTTCCTCCTCAAGCACAGACCCGCCGGCTTTTCAAAGCCCGACCCGCCCCCTTGCTTGCGGGCCGGACCATTTGTGGAGCTGCAGGAGGTGAAGCTACCGGGCGTGGGGCCGCGTCGGCTGCGTGCGGAAAGCGCGGCCCCCGACGCGCGCCGCCTGTCCTCCTCTCGCGCTTGGTCTCGCCCACCAGCGGCGGTAGGGGTAGTGGCGGTGGGTGGGGCCTGATCTATCGGAAAGTAGGGGCGGGGCTTTTCGCGATGCTCCGCCCCCTCGGCACGCTGGCGTCACGCCCCTGGCCCCGCCCCCTCCGGAACCCGGAAGCGGGAGCGCGCGGGGGAGCGGCGGGCGCGGCGGGGCCGAGCGGCCTGAGCAGTGGCGGGCTGGCAGGCGGTCATCCGCCCGGGGACCCGGCCCGGGACCGGCGGCGCGCGGTGGCCGAGGCCAGGTGAGTTCCAGGCGGCCTCGGGTTGGCGACTCGCGCTCGAAGCGTGCCTTTGGGGGCTGCGGAGAAGAGGGACGCCGCTGAGGGCTAATGGGGGACGCGCTGGCAGGGGTCGAGGGGGGCGGGAACGATTCTGGGGGTCGTGGAGACGTTGCTGGGGATGAGGTGGAAGCGACCTGATGAAGGAGAAAGGGGTTGGGGATGGAGCTGGTGAGGGAGTTTGCGGGCGTGGGGGGGGTGAGTCTTGTGGCTTTGAGCTGCTTCTCTGAAGAGGACGTGGCTTAAGTGGTAATTGGGGGGTCGCAGGAAACGGCGTTGTGGGGGAGGCTCGGAGGCGGGAACGAGAGGCCCAGGTTGGGGGGAGTGGGCAAGGCCAGTGGCGGGACAGCTGGGGTGCGGTTGGGGGGAAGGGGTGCGGGACCGATCTGGGGCGTCTGACCGCGCGATTGAAGGCAGGGTGTCTGAGAAGAGGGCGGCACCTGGCCCCCAGTGGGCGCTCAGTAAATGCGGGGGGGGTTCTGAACTTACTGATGCGGCAGCTATTGGGAAGCGGGGGAAATGGGAGCTGGAAGGGAAGTAAACGGAGTAGAAGTCAGGGTAAGAACTGAGTGTAGATTCAGGGGGGGAAGGCCCGGAGAAGAGGGAAGAGAAGGAAGGGGTCGGAGTGACCCCGTGTAGATGTTAAGGTGCAGCCTCTGGAGATTCCGTCCCCCACCCTCCCCCTCTTGATTCATGTCCTTCCTGACTTCACATCCAACAGCTGGGTGACCCGGGACGAGTCCCAACACCCTATGTGCCAGTCTCTTGGTCTTGGAAACTGCACCACCCTCCCCTTAAGACAGGACTAGCGGGATTTTGGGGGTCCCTGGGTGCAAGGAAGGGACCTCAAGGCCGGCTGTGGGGCCGGAACTGTGTTTCAGGAGGGAGTGTGCATGCACCCTCATGTACAGGACTGTCACCACCTCCGCAGGGCTGCATCCTTGGACTTAAATGGGTAAACGACATACAGGAAATCTGTCCCCCCGGTTGCTCTGAGCTCAGCCCTGGAGAGGCATGCCAGCCACGAGCCCTCCTTCTTTCCTGGGCACCCTGGTGGCCAGGGGTCTTTAAGGGAAGGCTTCTCTGTGCCTCTTTGAGGTGGGAGCCGGTGGGGACACTGTGTTTTGCCGCTGGAGGGTCCCAGCTGGCTTCGTTTTTTGGTGTTGAAATCTTCAGAATCTTAAGGTGTCCAGGAGCAGCCGGAGGTGACCTGGGTGACAGGAAACCTGTTCACGTCCGACAGGCCTGGCTCTTATAGCCCTGGCAGGGACTTTGCAGGGTGGTTTTGATTGGCATTCATTTCTCCCCCTTTCCTGACTATAGGGATCTTTATCTGGCATCTGCCAGAAAGACTGGGGGAACCCCAGGTTATAACTAGTTTATAGCTCATTCAGTTTGAATATAAAGAGGGCCACAGAAAGATAAGCACCCCCTCGATTTCCAGAATATTCTGGCCTTTAGGAAAGGTGGCTTTCGGCCTGGCTTGCCCCAGGACATGCAATGACAGCCCACAGTCATGCCTCCTGCAGACATTGAACTGTGGGCTTGCCCTGGCCAAGACACCCGGATGAACAGGACCGGGGCCTTCAGATCCCATAGCCCTGCGATCGCCTCCCCCTGCTCCTGGACTGGCCAAGGTGGGTCTTGTGGAGGGAGCACTGTGTTGGAGATCCTGGCTTTGGTCGAGTCTCTGTGCCTATTTCTGACCTCTCCCCTGCAAAATGAATGAATTGACCTCTATCGGCGTTTTTCAACCTCAAAACCCAACTCATCTCATCACCATCTTGTCTCCAGTCCGTGTCCCCCCGACTCCTGGCCTTGAACTCCACACAGCACCCCCACGCTCCATTCTGTGCTACGATGATCCTACTTTTGTTCCTTTTCCATTCTACAGTTTATATCCAAAAATGTTGTTTTTTTTTTTTTTTTTTTACCTCGTCTTCATCGTCCAAATAGAAAATTTCGGTGTCCAAGGTGCTTTTGCAAGTTGCACCTGTTCCCAAAGCTTTGGAAACTGCAAATTGCTGGAAATCCCAAGGCAGTACTCTCCCTCAGGTCCAGCCTGGTGACTCAGTGGAGCAGGTGGAGACTTGGGAATCTCCCCTTTCTGTTTGCCTGTAGGATTCATTATTCTCTCCCCCACAGGGACTTGTTAACTTGCTGCTTCCCATTCTTCATCTCTTCCAAGTGGTGTGTCTTGGGTGGGCCGAGATTTCAGTTACGCAAGGGTTGATTGTGCCAGGTGCGTCGTAGATTCCTGGGGACAGAGGTGAATCTTCATGCCCTGGAGGAAGGACATGCTAGTGCACCCCCCTCAACCTTGCACTTCCCCTTCAGAAAAAGTAGAGTTCAGGCTGGGCACAGTGGCTCACACCTGTATTCCCGGCACTTTGGGAGGCTGAGGCAGGTGGATCATCTGAGGTCAGAAGTTCAAGACCAGCCTCACCCATATGGAGAAACCCTGTCTCTACTAAAAATACAAAAATTAGGCAGGCATGGTGGTGCGCGGCTTGTAGTACCTCCAGTCTCAACCCAGGAGGCTGAGACAGGAGAATTGCTTGAACCCAGGAGACTGAGGTTGCAGTGAACCAAGATCGTGCCACTCTACTCCAGCCTGGGTGACAGAGTGAGACTTCCCTCTAAAATTTAAAAAAAAAAAAAAAGAAAATGGAGTTCAGATCAGGTCATCAATACAGCAACAGAGGGGTCACAAGATATTACGGGGGCAGAATTAGGAACCACCAATGCAAGCTTTAGGACAAAAGGGATTCTAGCAACTTTCCTCGGAAGTGGTGGCTGGTCCCAGGTAAACCCGGAAAGATACCACATGTTAAACCACGCCGGGCAGAAGGGGTTGCACAAAGAGATGCCTTTGAAGCCCGGCCTATACAGACTGTCCCAGCTCGCTCATTCTGCCAATCAGCAGCGAGAGGGTCCTTGTTCTTATCTTCCTGATACAGAAACAGGCCTAGACAGGTGATGACTTCAGCGATGGCATCTTGAGCTTTCTAGAAACATGTAGGATCCTTAGTAACCTTTGACTGGGGAAGCCCAAATCTCTAGGGCAGTTTGTCAACTGCACCACCTTGACATTTGGGGCTGTGCACTGTGCACTGTAGTATATGAAACAGCATCCCTGGCTGTCACCCATGAGACACCAAGAGTATTCCTTCCCCCACAAGTTGTAACAGCCGAAAATGACTCCAGCCACGGCCTCGCGCGCCCTGGGGGACAGATTCACCTCCGCGGGTGAAATTCGATGCTCATTAGTAAAACCTGGTTCCCCTCCCAGGGCCCACCATTGCCTCGGTGCGTCCTTGGTGTTGGTGACACCCCCTGAGAAACTGCCACTAACAGCGGGAACGGGGGCAGGGACCAGGAACTGAATTCTGCCATCCAGTCAGTTCTGGAATCAGGAGGGAGCGGGACTCGACAAAAAGGAGGAGCCGTTAGGAACAGATCAAGGGGGGAGTTAGGCAGCGTGCCGTGCCCAGGGGTGGACAGCGGGTGCCCTTGTCTTTCTCTTCTTTGTCTTGTGACTGACCTGGGATTTCTGGAGGAACTGTCCTCACCTTAGAACAATCTGTTGCTTTTCTCCTGAGATTAGAGGTATTAGATTCTCTCCCAAGAGCTACTTTGGAGGTTGCCCCGGATAAACGTAGCTTTTGTAAAGCGTGTTATCTCTTCCGTGGGCCCTTTTGCCCTCCCCGTTCCCAAGCACACACTGCTGAATTTTTGTTCTTGGTACATTCTCCCCTTGCTGTCCCCTTCCCTGCTTGGCCCTCTCCTTGACCGTGACTTTGCTGCTTCACCTTGATCGGAGGAGACACTCTGGGGCTAAGGGACTGACGGTCTCTTCTGGGTGCTGCCCCGCACCCTACCCGCCGGCCCTTTGTGTGCCCGGCATCCCCAGCCCAGCTGTGCCAGGCTGCCCCTGCTCGGCCGGCCATTCAGACGGCTCCAGGCGGCCTCTCGGCATAGCAAGACAAGCCCTTCTCTTCTGCCCCTCGTGGTCCCTGGAGTGGCAGAACAAAGGGCTCTGTCTCTGCACCAGCCCACCGCCGCAGCCCCGGAGCCCTGTTCCTTTTCAGTTTCCACTGTGGCCGGGAAAGAGCCTCAGCGATTAGGCATGTTTCAGAAATGCAACTACAAGTTTGGGTTCTACTCATTTCCTCGGCGAGACTTTCTGAGCCGGAGCCCGATGATAAATAAAGTAGTGATTCAAGGGTTCAGCCTGTGGGTTCGTTGGAGTGATGAATAAGATGTCCTTGTCTGACTCACTTGTTTAAAACCCATCTCTGCCCTGCTGCACAGGGCCGTATGTGCGGGAGCAGGGTATTTCATGACTGTTGTTGCTGGGTGTGTGAGTTTGCTATTGCTGCCGTAACAGAACCGCACGCTGGGTGGCTGAATGACAGAAGTGTATTGGCTCGCAGTTCTGGAGGCCAGACATTTAAGATCACATTCAGGATGAAGGTGTTGGCAGGGTTGGTGCCTTTGGAGGGCTGTGAGAATCTGTTCCAAGCCTCTCTCTGTTCGCTCGTCTTCCCCTGCGTCTTCATGTCGTCCTCCCTCTGCGCCTGTCTGTGTCCAAATTTTCTCTTACGAGGACGGCAGTTATATGGAAGGGGGCCCATCCTGATGACTTCAGTTTAACTGAATCATCCCCATAAAGACCATGTCTCTAGGCCAGGCTTGGTGGCTCACACTTGTGATCGCAACCCTTTGGGAGGCCAAGGCAGGAAGATCACTTGAGACCAGGAGTTTAAGACCAGCCTGGACAACACAGCAAGATCCTGTCTTTGCAAAAAATACTAAAATTAGCTGGGCATGTTGATGAATGCCTGTGTTCCCAGCACTTTGACAAGCTGAGACAGAAGGATTGCTTGAGCCTGGGAGTTTAAGGCCTCAGTGAGCTGTCATCATGACGCTGCATTCCAGCCTGGGTGACAGAAAGACATCTCCATCTCTAAGAAAACAAAAAACAAAAAAAAAATACGCTCATATTCTGAAGTTCTGAGATTTGGGACTTAATATGTGAATATTTGTTTGTGGAGGGGAGTGACGAACACAGCTCAGCCCATAACACTGAGGGGCAAATTCAAATTACATTTTTATTTATTTATTTACTTAGAGACGAAGTCTTGCTCTGTCACCAGGCAGGAATGCAGTAAAGCGATCTCTGCCTCCCAGGTTCAAGCGATTCTCCTGCCTCAGCCTCCTGAGTAGCTGGGATTACAGGCATGCGCCACCACGCCCAGCTAGTTTTTGTATTTTTAGTAGAGATGGATTTTCATCGTGTTGACCAGGCTGGTCCTGAACTCCTGACCTCAGGTGATCTGCCCGCTCGGCCTCCCAAAGTGCTGGGATAACAGGCGTGAGGCACCATGCCCGGCTTCAAATTACATTTTTAGATAATACAGGAATTTTGGGGGAAATGATCATGTCAGTAAGTCCACTTTTTCTTTTCTCACTCCTTTAAACACTTGAGGGGTGAGCCGGTTGGTTCACCATGTCAATTTTGGAAGCTCCCTGTTGGGAATTTTCCAGATCTCTCACTCATACGTTCAAGGGTGACTAACAAGAAGCGAGAAGCCAGGTGTGGTGGCTCACACCTGTAATTCCAGCACTTTGGGAGGCTGAGGTGGGAGGATCACCTAAGGTCAGGAGTTCGAGACCAGCTTGGCCAACATAATGAAACCCAGTCTCTACTAAAAATACAAAAATTAGCTGGGTGTGGTGGTGCTCACCTATAATCCCAGCAACTTGGGTGGCTGAGGCAGGAGACTCACTTGACCCTTGGAGGCAGAGGTTGCAGTGAGCCGTGATAGCACCACTGCATTCCAGCCTGGGCAAGAAGCGAGAGCCTGTCTCAAAATAAAAAAAAAAGAGAGAGGCAAGGACCCAGCCCAGGGAGGAGTGGCTCCCGTGGGATTTTACAAGGGGACGTGTAGAGAGCCAGGCCCGAGAGGCCATGTGTGCCTGGTGGGAGAGCTGGATGAAGGCGGGGGTGTCTCTGTTCTCAGTATTGCCATGGTCAGGGGCAAGGGACATCTAATAGTAACTCCACTCATGTACCCAAGTGACCTTAGGGCCAACCACTGTCACAAGCAATTGAACAAAAGAAGTTTCTGGAAGGTCTTAAAATCCTTCAGTGAAAGGGAAGTATTGGCTGGGAGCCAGGCTCAGAGCTGGCCCTTAGGGAGACCAAGGAGAACAGAAATAGCCCTCGCCTCCGTTCAGATGTTCATCCAGGAGTCAGGAGCATGGAAGTCAAATCAGCAGCCCAGCGGGGTCTGTGAAGGTGCCAGCAGCGGGCGAGTCTGTGACGGGAGCCTGCGTGGCCCGGGGCCTTGCACACAGGGGAAGTGGGAAACCCAAGAGTTTCCGCATTCAGCCGTGCCATGGGTCATCTGGCTGCGAGGCGGGTACCGCCGCTTCCTCACGAGTGACGTCACAGCGGCAAAGCAGCAGTGGGAGGCTCAGGGGTTTGCCCGTGACTTCCTGGGCTCAGGGCTCAGAGCATCTCCATGAAGAGGCATCTGCCGCCTCCTGCATCCCATTCCAGGGCAGACGAAACCAGGGGCAGGAGGGTGGTGTTTGAGATGTTGATGCCCAGGGTACTGGGGCTCACCAGGGGCTTCAATTTCCTGGTGAATGTGCTGGTAGGGGCAGGGGGGAGGGGCCCTGGCCACTACTTGGGGATCTCTGGGGTCCTCATCTTGTCACGTGGAGATGCTGTTTATTGGATGGGTACAAGAACGGGAGAGGCAGAGAAAGTGCAGTGGTACCTGTTTGGCCTGTAGGTGCCACAGGAGCTGGTCCCTTCCCCGGGTGGTCCCTTGGGAGTCAGCCTTATGATTTATCAGGGAAGGGAGAAGGGGTTGGGGTGTCCTGAAGTGAAGAAAGTGGCCTGAACCGGGGCAGGTGCCTCCACAAGGCTGGCTCCCTCATGCGCCCCACACTCTCAATATCCTGCAGCCAAGTAAGCGTGGAGTTGGAACAGTGCTGGCATGTCATGTGCCCATGAGTCCTTGATGCTGAAATGTTGCCTTTTTTTTTTTTTTGAGACAGGGTCTTACTCTGTCACCCAGGCTAAATCGCAGTGGCATGATCTTGGCTCACTGCAGCCTTGACCTCCCCCCGGCTCAAGTGATCCTCCTACCTCATTCTCCCCCAGCAGCTGGGACTACAGGCAGTCGCTACCATGCCAGGCTAATTTTTGTATTGTTTATAGAGATGAGGTTTCACCATGTTGCCTGGTCTCGAACTCTTGTGTTCAAGCGATCGCCTGCCTCAGCTTCCCAAAGTGCTGGGTTTACAGGCGTGAGCTGTCAGCCTCTTTTCTGATTTATTTAAAGCATAGCTTCTCAGCCGCAGCATTGGTGACGCTGAGGGCAGATCATTCTTTTGGCTAGGGGCAGCCATCTGCAATGCAGGGTGTTGAACAGCATCCCCGGCCGCCACCCTTCAGATGCCAGTAGCACCCCCTCCTCCATATCTGGATAACTAGAAATGTCTCCAGATGTTAATTGCCAAGTGACTCCTGAAGGGCAGAGTCAGCCCTGTGTGAGAAACACTAGTTTGGGGTTCTGTTGACTCCTAAGTGACTTTGTGTCTGTCATCATCTGACTGACCGAAGTCCTAGGATCTGCACACGTTTATTATTATTATTATTATTATTTTGAGACGGAGTTTCACTCTGGTTGCCCAGGCTGGAGTACAATGGTACGGTCTTGGCTCACCACAACCTCCACTTCCTGGGTTCAAGCGATGATTCTCCTGCCTCAGCCTCCTAAGTAGCTGAGATTACAGGCACTCGCCACCACGCCCAGCCAGTTTTTGTATTTTTAGTAGAGACGGGGTTTCACCATGTTAACCAGGCTCTGACCTCAAGCGATCTGCCCGCCTCAGCCTCTTAAAGTGCTGGGGTTACAGGCGTGAGCCACCGCACCCGGCCCACACATTTAAATACACAAAATGAATGGAGAAGGAGAGAAATCAGAGAGGCTGGGTGGATTCTCCTGGTTAATAACCCATTGGGGGCCAAGTGCTGTGGCCCATGCCTATAATCCCAGCACTTTGGGAGGCTGAGGTGGAAGGATCCCTTGGGCCCAAGAGTTCCAGACCAGCCTGGGCAATATAGCAAAACGCCGTCTCTAGCCAGGTGTGTTGGCACATGTCTGTCTTCCCAGCTACCCAGGAGGCTGAGTCTGGAGGATTACTTGAGCCTGGGAGGTCGAGGCTGCTGCAGTGAGCCAAAATGGTGCCACTGCACTCCAGCCTGGGTGACAGAGTGAGACTGGTCTCAAAAAAAAAAAAAAAAAAAACACCAAAAAAAAAAGGAATGTATTCTGGTAGTATGAGCAACGGACCTACCTCAGATTTTTTCCAAATAATTAATGTGGGGCTTCTCACCCTCAGCACTGCTGCCATTTGTGGCTGGGTCCCTCTCTGTGATGGGGCCCTGAGCATCACAGGGTGTGGAGCAGCATTCTCAGCCTCAACCCACTTCATGTTGGTAGCATCCTAGCATCCTACCTGTCCTGACAACCCAAAATGTCCCCGGGCTGGGCAAGGTAGCTCACACCAGTAATGCCAACACTTTGGAAGGCTGAGGTGGGCAGATCACTTGAAGCCAGGAGTTTAAAACCAGCATGGCCAATATAGCAAAATCCTGTCTCTACTAAAAATAAAAAAAAAATAAAATAAATTAACCAGGCATGGTGGTGTGTACCTGTAATCCCAGCTACTTGGGAGGCTGAGGCACAAGAATTGCTTGAACCCGGGAAGTGGAGGTTGCAGTGAGCCAAGATCGAGATCACGCCACTGCACTCCAGCCTGGGTGACAGAGCAAGTCTCTGTCTTGAAGTGGGGAAAAAAAGCCAGGCGTGGTGGCTCATGCCTGTAATCCCAGCACTTTGGGTGTCAAGGCGGGCAGATCTTGAGGTCAAGAGATCGAGACCATCCTGGACAACATGGTGAAACTCCGTCTCTACTAAAAATACAAAAAATATTAGCTGGCTGTGGTGGCATTCACCTGTAGTCCCAGCTACTCAGGAGGCTGAGGCAGGAAAATGGCTTGAACCCAAGAGACAGAGGTTCCAGTGAGCCAAGATTGCGCCACTGCACTCCAGCCTGGGTGACAGAGCAAGACTCCATCTGAAAGAAAAGTCTCAGGACAGAGGTTCCCAAGTGTCCCCTGAGGGCAGAGTCAGCTCCCGGGGAGAAACCCTGATACAGAAGAATGCCGGGCTTTTACGGGCAAGCAGACCCTGTTGAGACCTGTAGGTCAAGCCCATGACTGGCCTGGGGCCCTCCGTGGTGTGATCACCAGACTGCTTGCACAGGGATGAGCTTCAAGGGGAGCTGGGGAGTGGCTTTTTCACTAATGACATTGGTGGCAGCAAATCCTGGACCATTTCCCCCCACATTCCAGTTTCACTCTCAAGTGATCAGAAAGTAGAACCAGGTCCCTACGTCCTTTTTAGAAACAAGGCAGAGGGTGGGTTCCATGGCCAGGAGAAGGAGTATTTATCTGGGGCCATGAGGGCCGGGTCACAGATGGACGGCATGGGGCGATCCTGGCAGGCAGAGAGCACTCCTTGTGGAAACCAGAAGCGTGGAGCAGATGGGGCGTCAGGTAGGGAGCGACCTAGGCAGGTCAGCAGGCGTGGAGAATGCAAATAAACCTGGTGGGCTTTGGGGGGATCACTGGAATTGGTGATAACTAAAGGGTTCAGGGGTTTCTTTTTTTTCTTTTTGTTTTTGTTTTCTTTTTTTTTTTTTAGAGACAGTCTTGCTCTGTCGCCCAGGTTAGAGTGAAGGGGATCTTGGCTCACTGCAAGCTCCACCTCCCAGGTTTAAGCCATTCTCCTGCCTCAGCCTCCCAGGTTGCTGAGAGTGTAGACATGCACCACCACGCCTGGCTAATTTTTTTTTTTTTTTTTTTTTTTTGTATTTTTAGTAGAGACAGGGTTTCACCATCCTGGCCAGGCTGGTCTCAAACTCCTGACCTCACGTGATGTGCCTGCCTCAGCCTCCCAAAGTGCTGGGATTACAGACGTGAGCCACCACGCCCAGCCTAGGGTTTCTTTTTGAGGTGATGAAAATGTTCTAGCCAGGAGCAGTGGCTCATGCCTGTTATCCCAATGCTTTGGGAGGCTGAGGCAGGAGAATCACTTGAGCTCAGAAGTTTGAGACTGCCTGGGCAACACAGGGAGACCCCGTCTTTAAAAAAAAAATAGAAAAATTAGCCAGGTGGGCTTACACCTATAGTCCCGCTACTCCAGAAGCCAAGGTGGGAGGATTGCTTGAACCCAGGAGTTTGAGACTGGCCTGGGCAACATAGGGAGACCCCTGTCTCCACAAAAAATAGAGAAAATTAGTCAGGTATGGTGGCGTGCACCTGTGGTCCCAGCTACTTGGGAGGCTGAGGCAGGAGAATCTCCTGAGCCTAAGAGGTCGAGGCTGTAGCAGTGCACTTCGATCACACCACTGCACTCCAACCTGGGCAACAGAGCAAAACCCTGTCTCAAAAAAAAAAAAAAAAGTTCTACAATTGTGGCGATTGTTACATCTATTCATGAGTATACTAAAAGCCACTGCCCGGTCTACTTTTAAACAGGTGAGTTGTGTGGCATGTAAATTACATCTTAGTAAAGACACATGACACGAAACGTTTCAACACGTTTTAAAGTTAAAACCAGCAGGGCCATGGGCCGCCCAAAGAGGTTTGTAAGTCAAAGGAGATGTTATGAAGAAATCAGGAGTGGGGTTTTTGGCGGGAGGCAGCAAGTGGATTTTGAGGTCATAATTGCTCATCTGCTAAGAGCTCAGCAAAGGCCAGTGTTTATGGAGCGACTTTGTTTCCCGACGACTGGACTAAAAAGTGTATTGTCGCCCAAGTCCTTCCCAGCAGGCTGTGAGGCGGACTGGCTCCCCAAGTGAGGGATCCAGGGGGCCTGTGAGAGGGGAAGGTTCCGCAGGGATGCATCCCCAGGGGTCCCTGGGGACTAGAGTGGTCAGTGACACAGGCTGAGTGCCCAGGCCAAGGAGCCGCCCCTGCCCTGTACCCCATAACCCAGCTGGCATAGAAGCTACCTCAAGCATGGTCCAAGGTCCTCCTTGGTCCCTTGTGAGGCCAGCATAGTGCCTCATGCCTGCAATCCCAGACCTTTGAGAGGCTAAGGCAAGAGGATTGCTTGAGGCCAGGAGTTTGAGACCAGCCTGGGCAACACAGCAAGACCCCCGTAACCTATAAAAAAATATTTTTAGTTAGATAGATATGGTGACATACATCTGTAGTCCCAGCTACTCAGGAGGCTGAGGCTGGAGGACTGCTTGAGCCCAGGAGTTTGAGGCCACAGTCATCCACGATGGCGCCTCTGTCCTCCAGCCTGGGGGACAGAGCAAAACTCTGTCTCTAAATAAGCAAACCAAGAAAAAAAGGCAGACTGGGGCTGTGTGACCAGCAGCCAAGTTGATTAACCTCTCTGTGCCTTGTCCATAAAAACAGAGTGGGACTCAAATGCCATTTCTCTCGTTCCCCCAGGGACTGCTGGGCCATAACAGGACTCAGCTGTCTGCACCACCAATCTTCAGTTTCAAGCAGAGGTTTTGTGTGTTGTCCCTGGTCTTACCCTTGAGGTGGCTTTCCACCCGGTGTGACAGCAGGTGGGCTGTGTGATTTGCAGAGGGGGGATGTAAAGGTTTTTCGTCTGCCCTTCCAGATCCGCTTCCCTGGCTGCCCCCCCCCCATCTTCATTTACAAGCCCACAGGTCTTCCAGGAAGGACCTATAGCCCAGCCACCTGCTGGGCCCAGTGGCTCTGCCTTCTACCTGTGACCAGAACCCACCTGCGTCTCATGGGCCTGACCCAGGCCACTGTCAGCTCCCCACGAGGCACCCCACAGGACATGCTTCCACCCGGGCCCCTCAGAGTCCGTCTGCCACAGCGTCTGGTGACACTTTCCTAATGTCACCCTGGTCTTGGTGCCCCGCATCAAACCACTTGGGGCTCCTCCGTCAGACTTGTGTGAAATCTAACCGCATTGGCAGGGCCCTGGAGGATCTCACCTTCCTCATCTCGGCTCTCTCTCTCCCCCGCCTCCAGCGATGGACCCATCGGTCACACTGGGCTCCTTGTTCTTGTTCTCAGAGCCGCTCTGACCCCGCCTGTCCACTCCCCGCCCTCGCCTGGGCTGCTGTCCTCAAGCTCTGGGCACTTTCAGCTCACTTGCATTGCACAGGCCTCAGCAAGCATCTGCCCCGAGCGCTGCCCCCGCAGATCCCTATCCCTGGCTTCCCCACCTTGGCCGGGCTTGTACTGGGGGGTGGATCATTCTTTGCTGTGGGGGCCGTGCCGTGCACTGTGGGACACTGAGCGGCATCCCTGGCCTCCACCTACCAGATGCAGTATCCCCTCGCCACAAGCGGTAACATCCAAAATGTCTCCGTGGCCGGGTGCAGTGGCTCACGCCTGTAATCCCACCACTTGGGGAGGCTGAGGTGGGCGGATTGCTTGAGGCCAGGAGTTCAAGACCAGCCTGGCCAACATGGGGAAATCCCGTCTCTACTAAAAATACAATTGGCCGGGCGTGGTGGCACGTGCCTGTTGTCCCAGATACTCAGGCTGAGGCGTGAGAATCACTTGAACCTGGGAGGCAGAGGTGACGACGAGCCAAGATTGTGCCACTGCACTCCGGCCTGGGCAACAGAGCAAGACTCCATCTTCTCAAAAAAAAAAAAGTCTCCAGACATTGCCAGGTGCCTGTCCCAGTGGGGGACAGGCTCACCCCTGGCTGAGAAGTGCCGTGCTGGCACAGTGACGCTGGAGTTTTCCTCCCCAATGCACTATCACTGTTGCAAATACCTCCTTGCTCTGTGGTGAAAGTGTTGGTCTCCTTCACCTCCACATTCTCACTCTCTCCTGTGTGCCCAGCACCAGCCTGGGGTGGGTACCAGAGAAACATTTGTTGACCAGATGTTGAAACAAGGCAGCCTCCTGTGAAACATCGGCACAGACCCCAGGGAGGGAGACCCCAGGGCCTGGAGGGGTGGGCGTATAGCACAGGGTGGAGAGCGCTTAGGGTGCGGGGGAGGCAGGCGGCCAGAATGTGCTGAAAGAACACATCCCTGGCTGGGCTTGGTGGATCACAAAATAAGGAGATCGAGATCATCCTGGCCAACATGGTGAAACCCCATCTCCACTAAAATACAAAAAATTAGCCGAGTGTAGTGGCGCACGCCTGTAGTCCCAGCTACTCTGGAGACTGAGGCAGGGGAATCGCTCGAACCGGGAGCCAGAGGTAGCAGTGAGCTGAGATCTTGCCACTGCACTCCAGCCTGAGTGACAGATCGAGACTCCATCTCAACCCAAAAAAAAAAAAAAAAAAAAAAATACCTCCTATCTGGGAGGGGACTTTCTTTAGGACATGGGGCTCAGGCCAGTGAGGCCAGATGGAAGGTCTGGGGGGATGTCTTGGGGAAGACAAAGGACAATGTGAACATGTTCAGAACACATTCAACTCCCCCTGGGTGAGCGTGGAATTGGCAGAAGTCACGAGAGAATGTTTGAGATGAGCTTCTTGGGAATATTCAGTTAGGGCATAAAAATGGCGGGGAGTAACCGAAGGGCTCACCCAGCTGCTTTCTGGCCTTGAATGAAGCACGCACGGTCTTCTGCACTGCGCACCTGGATTCGGGTCCTGGGGCTTCCATAACTAAGTACCTATCCTAGGTGGCTGAGGAGGCCACAGGTCTGAAATGAAGTGTTGGCCGGGCACGGTGGCTCATGCCTGTAATCACAACACTTTGAGAGGCCGAGGCGGAATGATCACCTGAGGTCAGGAGTTCAAGACCAGCCTGGCCAACATGGGAAAACCCTGTCTCTACTAACAATACAAAAATTAGCCAGGTGTGGTGACACATGCCTGTCATCCCAGCTACTTGGGAGGCTGAGACAGGAGAATTGCTTGAACCCGGGAGGCGGAGGTTGCAGTGAGCCGAGATTGAGCCATTGCACTCTAGCCTGGGCAACAGAGGGAGACTCCATCTTAAAAAAAAAAAAACAAAAAAGGTGTCAGCAGGACCACGTTCCCTCTAGAGGCTCTAGGGGAGGACTCTTCCTGCCTGTTCTAGTTTCTGGGGCTCCAGGCGTCCGGGGCCTGTGGTCTCGTCGCTCCAGTCCCCGCCTCCATCTTTATTCACGAACCATCTTCTCTCTGCGTACATATATGTCTCTTCTCGTTTTATAAGGACATCAGTCTTTGGATTTGAGGCCCAACTTAATCCACTACAACCTCATGTTCACTGACTACATCCCCCAAAGACCTTATTTCCAGACAAGGTCACATTCTGAGGTTCAGGGTAAGCATGAGTTTTGGGGAATGGAGATGCTTCTTTGTGATTTTGCCCGATGGACACTGTTTCTTGGCCTTACTGGCTCCCCCAGCTGCTCCCCCAAGGAGTTTCCCATCACTGGTCTGTCCCACTCCAGGACTTGGCCCCTCAGCAGGCTCTGGGCCACCAATGATGCCCACCAATTGCTGTGATGTCCTGTACCTGATGGTGGTATGAGCCCATTCACCTCTGCAGTGGATTCTCAGAACCAGCCTCACTTATTTTATTTATTTATGTGTGTGTGAGAGAGAGAAAGAGCGAGAGGATCTGTCTCTGTCCTCCAGGCTGGAGTGCAGTGGCGCTATCACTGCTCACTGCAGCCTCAGCCTCCCAGGCTTAAGCAATCCTCCCATCTCAGCCTCCTGAGTACCTGGGACCACAGGTACACGCCACTGTGCCCAGCTAATTTTTTATTTTTTGTAGAGTTGGGGGTTTTTCTTTGTTGCCCAGGCTGGTCTCAAACTCCTAGGCTCAAATAGCCTCCCAAAGTGCTGGGATTACAGGAATAAGCCACCACACCAGGCCATACCCTCACTTTCTGAAATGCCAGAAAAGAGCTTAGTTCTTCCCTGCTGTCTCCTGCCCTGGGCCATCCCTTGGAGTCTTCTTGACGTTTTTCTTTCCTTGAGTGTCCCCCTCCTCCCAACTCGCACGTGAGCGTGGCCATCTTATGGTTAGGTTGTAGCAAAATGAGGACAAAGGACTCTAAGTTGTCCTCCTGCTCTGAGCCCCCCGACCGACAGGCTGACTTTGTGGTCATTCTTCAGTGTGTGTGTGTCCATCTTTGCCATACTGCCCATGAGCGTTTCTGCTAAAAAAAAAAAAAATCTCAGTAGGATCAGGGAAATATACATGAAATGTGAAAGGCATCCTGAACGATTCTGCTGTAATGCTAGTTAGCCTCCTCTTAGCTTAAGAATGATTTCATCCTGTAAACATGTGGCTTCAAATTATGGCCTTATATAAACGAAATGGCTATGCTACACTTTCTGGAGGCCCCATCCGGAGGTCTTTATTCTCCAGTAAATTCCGAATCCTCCGCCAAACTGGTAGGCAGAACCCTACTTTCTGTACTGCAGGCCTTGAGGGCGGCTAATTCACATCCGGCCACTCACCCCCACCCCCACCACCGCTGTCATCTCCAGGGCCTGTTTTTTCGTTGTCATTCCTTTTCCTTGCACCTCCTTTCTATGAGAACACAAGGAAAAGGCCCTGAATTGTGATTTGCATCTTTTCAGAGTGCAGAAAGCATATGCCAGTCTGCCTTTTACAAAACCATTTCTTTTTTCGCTGCTCCGTTTTTTTAAAAGGAGTGCTCGTTTTTTATGGTAGTGAAATGCACATAATGTAAAATTTATCATGAGTAACATTCAGTGCATTCACAGTGTTGTGCAAACAGCAGCTCTGATTCCAGAACATTTTCATCCCCCAAAAGGAAACCCCGTCCCCATTAGCTGTCACTCCCACGGCCTCTCCCCCAGCCCCTGGCAACAGCTCATCACTTTGTGTGTTTGTGGATTTGTCCGTTCTGGCTTTCTGGGCATTTCTATAAATGGAGTCATACACCATATGGCCTTTTGTGTATGGCTTGTCTCACACAGCATCATGTTTTTTAGTTTTATCCACGTTGGAGCATCGATCAGTGCTTCCTTCCTTCTTTTTTTTTTTTTTTTGAGACAAAATCTGGCTCTGTCAGCCAAGCTGGAGTGCAGTGGCACAATCTCTGCTCACTGCAACCTCTGCCTCCTGGGCTGAAGCCATCCTCCCACCTCAGCCTCCCAAATGGCTGGGATTACAGGCACGCACCACCACGCCCGGCTAATTTTTGTGTTTTTTCTGTAGAAACAGGGTTTTGCCATTTTCCCCAGGCTGGTCTCGAACTTGTGAGCTCAAGTGATCTGCTGGCCTTGGCCTCGCAAAATCCTGAGATTACAGGCATGAGCTGCCTCACCCAGCCTTCATTCCTTTTTATAGCCAAATAATATTCTGTTGGCTGAATGGGCCGCGTTGTGTTTATCCAATCATCTGTTGACGGGCACTTTGTTACCACTTTTTGGCATTTCTTCGATCTTTCTAGTCTGACAGTTTGATTTGGTGACAAGGGGATCGTTCCTACACAAGACCTTGGTTGTACTGATGGTATCAGCTGGAGGATGTGTTTTGGTTCCCTTCACATTGTCTGTGGGTGGGAGGGGGCGCGAGTCAGGGGGTATAGCGGGTGTGTTAGCCTTGGGGTATTTTGGTGAGACAATTCGGATTAAGGAAGGAAACGTGGATTAAGGAAGGAAACGTGTTTTCAGGACCTGGACCCCAACACACAACCACAACCCAAGGTTGCCACTTGGCTGAGCTGTCCCCACAGGCACTTCAGGCCCCTGCTTCCTCCATCCCTGATTTACTTCCCTTAATTCCCGCCAGAACCAGGGGATTCTCAAGGGCAGGTTTCACATCCACCTGGGGCAGGGATCTTAAGCCACAGCAAGACTAATTTCCAGGTCCCAGGTGTCCTGGGAAGCCGCAAAAGACCAAGCCGTGCCGAGTGAGAACATTCTCTGTAGCTCCGATAGTCAAAACAGTTCGGCACCTCACGAGCCTCAGCAGCCCAGAGGCGGACCACATGTATGAAATAACTCCATGTATAGTATTTAACAAAGGGAGATCTCCAATCCAGGGAGAGAAGGATTCTTTCACAAAAGGCATTAAAAGTTGCTTCCGTGTTTGGAGGCAGTTTGGTTTTGTTTTTTGTTTGTTTTTTCTGATTCATGGTCTTGCTCTGTGGCCCAGGCTGGAGGGCAGTGGCAAGATCACAGCTCACCGCAGCCTTGACCTTGTGGGCTCAAGCAATCCTCCTGCTTCAGCCTCCTGAGTAGCTAGAACTACAGGCATGCACCACCACACCCAGCTAATGTTTTTATTTTTTATAGAGATGGGGTTTTGTGGCCAACCACAGTGGCTTACACCTGTAATTCCAGCACTTTGGGAGGCCGAGGCAGGCTGATCACTTGAGGTCAGAAGTTTGAGACCAGCCTGGCCAACATGGTGAAACCCCATCTCTACTAAAAATACAAAAATTAGCCAGGCATGAGGTAGTGTTTGGGCCCAGGTAGAGGGGGTCAGCCTGGAGCTGTGAATGAAAGGACAGGCTTATAGGCTGGTACCACCTGTGGGACAGGGGTACCAGATCTGTGGCTCTCGCATTGGGGAGACAGTGTACCCTGAGATTCTGTGTCGGGAGCAGGACTGGCCAGTGAGCAGCCAGGAACCTTGAGCTGTGTTCTGAGAGAAGAATGATGGCACCAGGAGGCAGCAGAGGGGTGGGGACAGTCCCCGTGGTGTCAGAGGAGGTCAGGGGGCATGACAGGTGGGGAGGTTGGACTTCTCTGCAGAGATAGGACACTTGGAGGTGGGGACAGTGCCAGGCCCATTCAAAGGTCTGGTCAGTGTCTCCCGGAAGTACAGCCCAGGCACAGGGACCTGGATGCCTTGCTCTGTGTCAGAGACCTGGGGACAGCTTCTCTGGGACTAGTCTGGCTGGCTGCCTGTTCAGGAGGCCCCAGCAGAGTCTGGTGTATGAGCCTGGCCCCAGCCCCATGGGAAACAGCCGGAGCATGTCCCGTGAGCACATGTGGGGGGCCAAGGGGTGGCCTTGCTGTGTCAGGCCAGACACCCAGAGGCTCTGAGGCTGGACTTCGAGCCTACCCTGAGGGACTTTGTGCTGGGACGTCCCCATGGAGGTCAGCACTTCCAGGGGCTCCCCCAACAGTGACACAGAAGATTGAGGGAGTGGTGGGTGGTCGCCAGGGTCCCTTCTGGCTGGCTGGGGTTGAGGTGACAGCAGACAGGACCCAGTCAGTGAGAGACACAGGGACCAAGCCCCCCAGGTATTCAGAGCAGGGCAGGGAGAGGCAGTGGAGGACTGGGAGATGGGATGAGTGTCCTTGGATGTGAGTGCAGCACCCAGGTAGAGCGTGGGGGCAGGAGCGGTCCCCACACAGGGGCAGGTGTAGCTGACGCTGCTGACCCAGGGCTACAGAGCTGGCAAGCAGGACCAGGTGGGCTGGATGAGGCCAAGCTTGGTGGGGCAGTGGTTTCCACAGCGTGGAGGGTGCTGTGAGTTGCAGGATGGGTGGGAGGTGGGAAGGGCAGGGTCCAGGCTGGATGGAAGCGAGAGAGAACAGGTCTCTACCCTGGGCTGGGGCCTAGGCTGCGGGCGTGGTGAGAGGATGCCTCAGTATCTCTGGTTTTGTTTTGTGTCTTGTTGTTGTTTTGAGACAGGATCTGCCTCTGTCTCAGGCTGGAGTGCAGTGGCCCAGTCATATTTCACTGCAGTCTCTACTTCCTGAGCTCAAGGGATCCTCCCACCTCAGCCTCCCAAGTAGCTTGGACTGCAGGTGCATACCACCACACCCGGCTAATTTTGTTTGTTTGGTTGGTTTTTGATTTTTGTTTTTCTTTTTAGTAGAGATGGGGTTTCACCAAGTCGGTCAGGCTGGTCTCGAACTCCTGACTTCATGATCCGCCCACCTAAGCCTGCCAAAGTGCTGGGATTACAGGCATGAGCCACCGTGCCTGGCCCATGCCAGGCTAATTTTTAAATTTTTTTTATTTTTTAGTGTTTTTGTAGTGACAGAGTCTTGCTGTGTTGCCCAGGCTGGTCTCGAATGTTGGAGCAATCTGCCCACGTTGGCCTCCCAAAGTGCTGGGATTATAGGCATGAGCCAGCACGCCCAGCTAGTGGCTCTGGTGTTAAGTCAAGGGAGGATGTGGGCTGTTTCCAGGAGGGTCCCACCTCCCCCTCACTTCCCCACTTGCCCGGGACTAATCCAGGCCTCGTCCGCAAAATGGGAGATGCTGACGGAAGCCCTTGGTGGCCTCTCTCCCTGGAGTCTGTAGGGGAAGTGTGGACTCCCTGAGCAGAAGGGCCAGATGAGGCCAGCTCAGTGGCAAGAGTTCCGTGGGCAGATCAGAGTGGAGGAGCTTTCCCGGGATACAGACGTGGGCCTGGGAGGGCGGGGTGCAGCAGGAGAGGGCCAGGCTGATGAGCCTTGCAGGGGCCACTCCAGCTTGTGGTCCCTGCTCGTTTCTGCTCCCACCAGCACCATCACACTGCCGGGGAGGGACGTCCCTTCTCTGGTTACCCCCCTTCCCTGCAGCCCTGGCTGCTCAGCAGACGCCTTGAGCAAGGCTTATCCACTTCCTCCTGGCCTGGGGGCAGGGCACGCATCTGCCGGTCCTGTGACCATCCCCTTCAGCCCCATCTCTGAGAGTGGGGTTTCCTGACTGTCTGCCCTTCTGCCCCGCACACCAGGGGCCCAGAGCTGCAGAAACCCCCACAGGCTGTGTTCCCAGCAGAGCTCAGAGGGCTCCTGGTGTCCCATCAGCATTCCCTAGAGGACGTGGAGCAGTCCCAAGTGCAGCCATCCATGTGGCCCTCAGCCCTTGTGGTTCTGTGAGCTGGGCTAGTATCAGCCCTCCCCTCCAGTGGCAGAGATTGCAGGGAGCAGGAGAATGAGCCCATTTCTTGGGTTCTCCTGGTTTCTCGTGCAGAGCTGCTTTCTTCTGTGAAGGAGGAAGTAGGCATGTCCCAGTGAGTTCTGCGCCGCCCACTTCCACGAGGCTCAGCCGTAACTCAGCCCAAAGCCCACCAGCTGGGAGCTGCACTGAGCCCCTGGTCACGAACGTGAACCTCACAGGATGGGGCCACTACGCCCGGGCCTCGCTTTGTGCACATACACAGGTGCACGGATGTGTGTAGGCGTGAACATGTGGGTGAGCGTGTGCATGCAGGTGTGTTTGTATACAAGCATGTGTGCATGGCTGTACACACGTGTGTGCATGAGTGTGTTCATACGGAAGTACATGCTGGCCAAGGCGGGTGGATCTCTGGAGGCCAGAGGTTAGAGACCAGCCTGGCCAACATGGCAAAACTCCGTGTCAACTAAAAATACAAAAATCAGCCAGGCGTGGTGGTGCACACCTGTAATCCCAGTTACTTGGGAGGCTAAAGCACAAGAATCTCTTGAACGCAGGAGGCAGAGGTTGCGGTGAGCTGAGATCGAGCTGCTGCACTCCAGCCTGGGTGACAGAACAAGACTTTGTCTCAAAAAAAAAAAAAAAAAAAGTTCAGACCGGCTGCAGTAGCTCATGCTTGTAATCCCAGCACTTTGGGAGGCTGAGGTGGGTGGATCATGAGGTCAGGAAATTGAGACCAGCCTGGCCAACATGGTGAAACTCCGTCTCTACTAAAAATACAAAAATTAGCTGAGTGTGGTGTGCCTGTAATCCCAGCTACTCGGGAGGCTGAGGCAGGAGGATCGTTTGAACCAGGGCGTCAGAGGTTGCAGTGAGCCAAGGTCATCCCATTACACTCCAGCCTGGCAACAAAGTGAGACTCTGTCTCAAAAAAAAAGTACTTGTGCGTGTGTTCCTTCCTACCTGTGTCCTTGTGTGCATGTGTGTGCATGCGTGTGTACAAGCATGTATGTGCATACTGTGTCCGTGTGTGCTGTGTTTATATGAGCATTGGTGTGCCCTGTGTTGTGTGCACACTGGTGTGTTCATGTTTGTGTACTGTGTGCACACAAGCGTGTGTATTCACATGTGTTTCCTGTCTACATGCAAGCACATGGAAGTACGTATGCCATACACACGCATTCATGCAGGTGTGATTAAGATACGTATCTCAGCCAGGCACGGTGGCTCACACCTGTAATCCTGGTATTTTGGGAGGCTGAGGTGGGCAGATCACCTGAGGTCAGGAGTTCGAGACCAGCCTGGCCAACATGGTGAAACCCCGTCTCAATCAAAAATACAAAAAATTAGCTGAGTGTGGTGGTGCGTGCCTGTAATCCCAACTACTTGGGAGGCTGAGGCAGGAGAATCGCTTGAACGCGGGAGGTGGAGGTTGCAGTGAGCTGAGATCGTGCCACCGCACTCCAGCCTAAGCAACAAGAGTAAAACTCCCATTTCAAAAAGAAAAAGATACATGTCTTCAATTTGGGCTCCTGTATTCCTCGCCTGGCTTGAAAGTGTGTAAACCTCTGTCCAACTTCCATGGCCATATGGAGCTGCCTGGGAACATTCCATGATTACCACCTGGGACGACCAGGTGAGCGGCACACCAGGCACCTGCGAACCTGACACACCTTTAGATTCCCAACCATCTCCCTGCCATGGTGTCCGAGGAACTGTGCCTGGGATCAAGGCCTAAACTTTTGAATACAGAGCAAGAAGCTTTAAAAAGATAAACTCTTGGGGAAACGGGATCTTTTAAATTCACGTAATTTTTTTTTTTTTTTTTGAGACGGAGTCTTGCTGTGTCACCTAGGCTGGAGTGCAATGGCACAATCTCGGCTCACTGCAACCTCCGCCTCCTAGGTTCAAGCAGTTCTCTGCCACAGCCTCCTGAGTAGCTGGGATTACAGGCACCCGCCACCACGCCCGGCTAATTTTTGTATTTTTAGTAAAGACGGCGTTTCACCATCTTGGCCAGGCTGGTCTTGAACTCCTGACCTCGTGATCCACCTGCCTTGGCCTCTCAAAGTGCTGGGATTACAGGCATGAGCCACCGCGCCTGGCCAAATCCATGTAATTTTTAAGGCAGTTTTTTGTGGGGGTTTTTTGAGACAGGGTCTTGCTCTGTGGCCCAGGCTGCTGTGCAGTGGTGCAATCACTACTCGCTGCAGCCTCCACCCACTGGGCTCAAGTAATCCCACCTCAGCCTCCCAGGTAGCTGGGACTACAGGTATGTGCCACCAAGCCCAGCTAAATTATTTATTTATGTATTTATTTACTTTTGTAGAGACAGCCTCGTTGTGTGATCTAGGCTGGTTTGGAATTCCTGGGCCCAAGCAATCTGCCCGCCTCAGCCTCCCAAAGTGCTGGGATCATAGGCGTCCTGCACCTGGCCTTTTCAAGCAGTTTCATGCAGGTGAAATTGTTGCATAATAAGCTACACTTACTAAGTGTGCAAACAGCCGTGAGCCCACCACCATGACTGACGTCATAAACATGTCCATCATCTGAAAAGTGTCATCGGGCCCTTTGCCATCCCTCCCCACCCCACATCCTCAGCAGCCACCAATTAGCTTTCTGTCTTCATAGATCAATTTGCATTTTCTAGCATTTTATATACATGGAATCATACAGTATAGGGTTTTTTTTTAAACTTAATTGAGGAAAAGTCACAAAATGTAAAATTCAGCATCTAAAGTGTGCAATTTGGCTGGGTGTGGTAGCTCAAGCCTGTAATCCCGGCACTTTGGGAGACTGACACATGCAGATTGCTTGAGCCCAGGAATTTGAGAGCAGCCTGGGCAACATGGTGAAGTCCAGTCTCCACTACAAATGCAAAAATTAGCCAGGCATGGTGGCGTGTGCCTGTCTGTAGTCCCAGCTACTCGGGAGGCTGAGGTGGGAGGATTGCTTGAGCTAAGGGAGGTTGAGACTGCAGTGAACCACAGTTGCATCACTGGACTCCAGCCTGGGCAACAGAAGGAGATCCTATCTCAAAAATAAAAATTTGGCCAGGCGCGGTGGCTCATGCCTGTAATTCCAGCACTTTGGGAGGCCGAGACGGGTGGATCACTTGAGGTCAGGAGTTCCAGACTAGCCTGGCCAACATGGTGAAACCCAGTCTCCACTAAAAATGCAAAAATTAGCAAGGCATGGTAGCCGGTGCCTATAATCCCAGCTCTTCAGGAGGCTGAGGCAGGAGAATCGCTTGAACCCAGGATGCGGAGAGCCAGGATCACAGCACTGCAATAGAGTGCAAGACTCTGTCTCAAAAAGAAAAAAAATTAAAAATTAAAGTGTGCAATTCAGTGTTGTGCAACAACCAGCTGATTCCAGAACATTTTCATCCCCTTAAAAGGAAACCCCGTGTCCATTAGCAGTCACTCCCTATTCCCCATCCCCCAGTCCCTGGCAACCACCAGTCTGCTTCCTGTCTCTGGATTTGCCTGTTCTGGGCATTTCATATCAATGGACTCATACAACATGTGGCCTTTTGTGTCTGGCTTCTCTCACTCAGCATCATGTTTTTGGGGATTCATCCATGTTGTAGCATGGAGCAGGCTTCATTCCTTTCTATGGCTGAATCATACTTCGTTGTGTGGATGGAACACACTTTGTGTATCCGTTCCTCTGCCAATGCGCATTAGGTCGTTTCCACCTTTTGGCTGTTGTGAACAGAGCTGCCACGGACATTGGCGTACAAGGAATTGAGTTGCTGCTTTCCATTCTTTTGGGTCTCTACCTGGGAGCAGAATTGCTAGGTCTGTATGCAGTGTTTTTTGCCAGGCTTCTTTCACTCAGCGCAATATTTCTGGATTGGTTTCCTGTCATGGTGAGCATCAGGAATCAACCATTCTGAACTTGTTGGTTCCTTCTCATTGCTGAGCCATATTCCATGGTGTGGGCAGTTTGCACATTCATTCACCAGTTGGTGGACATTTGCCTTGTTCTCAGTTTGGGGCTCTCAGAAGTAGATGTCTCTGTCTCGAAATCTGCTTCATTTCTGCTGAGTCACTCCTAAGAGGGGGAATTGCTGGGTCATGTGCTAGGTATGTGTTTTAGCATTTAAAGAAACTGCTGGCCGGGTTCGGTTGCTCACGCCTGTAATCCCTGCACTTTGGGAGGTCAAGGTGGGCGGATAGCCTGAGGTTGGGAGTTCGAGACCAGCCTGACCAACATAGAGAAACCCCATCTCTACGAACAATACAAAATTAGCTGGGCGTGGTGGTGCACGCTTGTAATCCCAGCTACTCGGGAGGCTGAGACAGGAGAATTGCTTGAACCTAGGAGGCAGAGGTTGCGGTGAGCCGAGATCGCACCATTGCACTCCAGCCTGGGCAATGAGAACAAAACTCCAACTCAAAAAAAAAAAAAAGAAAAGAAAAGAAACTCCTAAAGTGTTTTCTGAAGCGGATGAGGGCCTGGCACAGTGGCTCACACCCGTAATCCCAGCACTTTGGGAGGCCAAGGTGGGTGGAGTTCCACACCAGCCTGGGCAACATGGCATAACTCCATCTCGACAAAAAAATACAGAAATTAGCTGGGTGTGGTGGTGCGTGCCTGTGGTCTCAGCTACTCAGGAGGCTAAGGCAGGAAGATCACTTGAGCCCAGGAGGTCGAGGCTGCAATGAGCTGAGATCATGCCACTGCATTCCAGCCTGAAAGACAGAGTGAGGCCCTATGTCAGAAAATTAAAAAGTGGATGAGCTGCCTCATTCAAATAGTTTGTTGTTGCTGTTTGTGAGAAATAGAGTCTCGACCAGGCACAGTGGCTCACACCTGTAATCCCAGCATTTTGGGAGGCCAAGGTGGGTAGATCACTTGAGGTCAGGAGTTGGAGACCAACTTGGCCAACATGGTGAAATCCTGTCTCTACTAAAAATACAAAAATTAGACGGGTGTGGTGGTAGGCACCTGTAGTCCCAGGTACTACGGAGGCTGAGGCAGGAGAATCACTTGAACCCGGGAGGCGGAGGTTGCAGTGAGCCAGGATCATGCCACTGTGCTCCAGCCTGGGTGATAGAGTGAGACTCCATTTCAAACAAATAAATAAGCAGCATCTTGCCCTGTCATTCAAGCCTTGTCTAAACAAACAAACAAAAAACAGGCTCTCAAAGCTTTATCTTATAACCTGAAGAAACATTTACATGACCTGACATATTAAGGAAAGAATTAGGATTTACAGCTAAATAGATAAGACAATCCAGATTTTATTAAACTGTGTACAGTATATATCTATTCACCTGGAAAGAAAAACATACTATAGTTACTTAATAACTTGGGGAAAGTTTTTTATTTTTATTTTTTGAGACAGTCTCACTCTGTAACCCAGGCTGGAGTGCAGTGGCGCGTACTCAGCTCACTGCAACCTCCACCTCCCAGGCTTGAGCAATTCTCGTGCCTTGGCCTCCTGAGTAGCTGGGACTACAGGTGTGCGCCACCACACCCAGCTAATTTTTGTATTTTTAGTAGAGACTAAATTTTTGTATTTTTAGGGTTTCACCATAGTGGCCAGGCTGGTCTCGAACTCCTGACCTCGTGATCTGCCCCCCCTCAGCCTCCCAAAGTGCTGGGATTACAGATGTGAGCCACTGCGTCCGGCCAGGGAAAAGTTTTAAGAATTAAATCTTCCACGTCCCCCCAACCTTCTTCCCTGTCGCGCCTTTATCCCCGTGTGAACTATTAACCTCGGCCGCATAAGCATGCGTTTAACACTTGTGCAGGAATTCCCAGAGCCCCAGTTATCTCAGCCTCTGGTGGCCATGACCCCATGAAGTGACAGTGCTGAGTCATGCTTCTCTTTAGGGCAGAGGTCAGCAAACCTTTTCTTTGAAGGGCTGGATAGTAAATATTTTAGGTTTTCCAGGCTATAATATTACAGTCTCTGCCTGAACTATTCAACTCTGCTCTTGTAGCAAAAGCAGCTACAGACAGTAAGGAAATGAGTGGACAGGGCTGCCTTCCAATAAAACTTTATTTTACCCACCTGGTGAACAAACTCCTCTTCATCCTTCAGAACCCCTCTTTTTTTTTTTTTCTGAGATGGAGTCTCACTCTGTTGCTCAGGCCAGAATGCAGTGGCATGATCTGGGCTCACTGCAACCTCCGCCTCCCAGGTTCAAGTGATTCTTGTGCCTCAGCCTTCACTAGGATTACAGGTACCCGCCACCATGCCCAGCTAATTTTTGTATTTGTAGTAGAGACAGGTTTTCACCACGTAGGCCATGTTGGTCTTGAATTCCTAACCTCAGGTGATCCACCCACCTTGGCCTCCCAAGGTGCTGGGATTACAGGTGTGAGCCACCGTGCCTGGCCATTGGGGCTTTCTCTAAATATTCCACCAGATGCTCACATATCCCCAAGACTCAGCCGAAGCTGGGGCTCCTGAGCCACCGCGCCTGGCCTCAGAACCATTCTTAGATATTGCCACTCCCCTAACGTGTTCTCTGGTAAATCACTCCTGCTGCGTGTCTTTTAACTGTTATTCTGGGTCACATCTACACTCAGGTCTGGTAGCATACCAGCCTCTCCTGCCTGGCTTTGGGCCTCGTCCTCATACCCTCAGCCGTTCTTGGTTGACTCTTGCCACATTTCTGGCCCTTGCTTCAAGCCCCCAGGTGGGCCGGCACCAGCATTTCTTTTTCTTGCAACCTTGAGAAGCAAATGCATTTTTTTAAGAATAAACCTGGCCAGGCACAGTCGCTCATACCTATAATCTCAGCACTCTGGGGGCCCAGGCAGGTGGATCGTTTGAGCCCAGGAGTTTGACTCCAGCCTGGGCAACATAGTGAGACCCCCATCTCTACAGAAAATACAGAAATATTAGCCAGGCATGCATAGTGATATGTACTTATAGTCCCTGCTACTTGGGAGGCAGAGCTGGCAGGATCACCTGAGCCCAGGGAGATCGCCTGAACCGGGTGTGGTGGCACATGCCTGTAGTCCCAGCTACTTGGGAGGCTGAGGCAGGAAAATTGCTTGAACCCTGATAGCAGAGGTTGTGGTGAGCAGAGACCGCAGCACTGCACTGCATGAGCCTTGATCATGCAGCTGCACCCCAGCCTAGGCAGTAAAGCAAGACCCTAACAAAAAAATAAAAGAATAAACTGGGTGACCCTGTCTCTTTAAAAGAAAAAAGATGAAGAGGGTGAATTTTGTGGAGCTAAACAAAGTATGTATGTGGACACATGGAGTGGAATGGACATTGGAGACTGCAGAAGGTGAGGTGGGGAGGCGGGTGAGGTGGGGAGGCGGGTGAGGGCGGGAGAATTTCCCATTGGGTACAGTGTTCGCTATTCAGGCAACATGTATCCTAAAAGCCCAAATTGGCCTGGCACAGTGGCTCACTCCTATAATCCTAGCACTTTGGGAGGCCAAGACGGGAGGATCGTTTGAGCTTAGGAGTTCAAGACCGCCTGGCCAACATAATGAGACTCTGTCTCTATTAAAAAAAAAAAAAAAAAGCTGGGTACAGTGGCTCACGCCTGTAATCCCAGCACTTTGGGAGGCCGAGGTGGGCAGATCACGAGGTCAGGAGTTCGACACCAACCTGACCAACATGGTGAAACCCCGTCTCTACTAAAATTACAAAAAAAGTAGCTGGGCGTGGTGGCGCATGCCTGTAATCCCAGCTACTCAGGAATCTGAGGCAGGAGAATCACTTGAACTTGGGAGGCCAAGGTTACAGTGAGCCGAGATCGCACCACTGTACTCCAGCCTGGGTGACAGAGTGAGATTCCATCTCAAAAAAAAAAATAAACAATGTCCAGACTTTACCACTACAAAATATATGCATGTAAGAAACCTGTACTTTGTAGGCTGGGTGTGGTGGCTCGCCCCTGTAATCCCAGCACTTTGGGAGGTTGAGGTGGGCAGATCACCTGAGGTCAGGAGTTTGAGACCAGCCTGGCCAACATGGCGAAACCCCGTCTCTACTAAAAATAAAAAATTAGCCGAGTGTGGTAGATGCATGCCTGTAATGCCAGCTACTTGGGAGGCTGAGGCAGGAGAATTGATTGAACCCGGGCAGCGGAGGTTTTAGTGAGCTGAGATCACACCACTGCACTCCAGCCTGGGTAACAGAGCAAGAGTCTAAACAAAAAAAAAAGAAAAGAAATTGGTGTTGGTACATTGCTACTTAATACTCTCCTGGTGTACTTTTGGTGTTGCTAGTTGTTCCATTCAAATCCTGTTGCACTGAGAGTCTCCTGTGGTCTTGGACAGCTAGCTCCTCAGTCTTTCCTTTCCCGTGACCTTGGCGATCTTGAGAGCACCGGCCATATTCCTGCAGGATGCCCCCAGTCTGGGCCTGCCTAGTGTTCTTCTCCCCCAGTAGACCAGAGTTGTGGCTTCAGAAGCAAATACACTTTAAGGTGTTCTTCTGAGTGCGCTTTCGTGGCCCTCCTGGACTTTATCTTCCTAGGTTGGGTTTTGAGGACCCTGGAGTTTTGGGAATCCCAAGTTTCGGGGCAGGTTCAGTCTTGTTGATCCCCCACAAGCCTCTCGCTGCTACTGGTGCATGGCCAAGGCCTGTAGGGCCGAGTCTTTATCTGCTTGGGGAGCTGCTGGGGAGGTTTATTCAGAGACAAGGTCAGGAAGGATGTGGGCTGGGAAGAGCATAGCAGAAAGAGGGTCATGGCTGCTGGGTTTCAGAGTGAACAGGCTGCCTCTGGATGGGGTGGGATGGGGGCTGCAGGTCTAGGGGGTTGTCTGATGATGTCGCTTATAAAGCCACTATCAGAGATTTTTTTTTTTGACACAGAGTTTCATTTTTGTTGCCCAGGCTGGAGTGCAATGGCGCGATCTCGGCTCACTGCAACCTCCGCCTCCCAGGTTCAAATGATTCTCTTGCCTCAGCCTCCTGAGTAGCTGGGACTACAGGCATGTGTCACCATGCCTGGCTAATTTTTTTATTTTTAGTAGAGACGGTGTTTCACCATGTTGGCCAGGATGGTCTCGATCTCTTGACTTCATGATCCACTTGCCTCAGCCTCCCAAAGAGCTGCGTTTATAGGCATGAGCCACAATGCCCGGCCAATTTTTTTTTTTTTTTTTTTAAGTGACAGGGTCTCTCTCTGTCACCCAGGCTGGAGCACAGTGGTATAATCGTGACTCACTGCAACCTCGATCTCCTGCACTCAAGCAGCCTCCCAAGGAGCTGGGACCACAGACGAGCACCACCACGCCTGGCCAATTTTTTTATTTTTTGTAGAGATGGGGTCTTGCTGTGTTCCCCAGGCTGGTCTCAAACTCCTGGCCTCAAGCCATCCTCCTACCTTGGCCTCCCGAAGTGTTGGAATTATAAGCATGAGCCACTGCCTCCAGCCAGAGGTCACATTAAATGACAGACAGACCCTCACGAGATGCCGTGACTGGTTGCCCCTGGCTTTCTGGGAGAGCCTAGTTGGGTGGGGGATCTGCAGCCTCGGGTCAGGTGCTGTCTGCCCAGGAACGGGGCGCCTCATGCCCCTTAAACTTGCCCCCACCACTCTGACCTTGGCTGACTCTGACCTCCCTTCCAGCTCCAGGACACGCGCGTCCCGAGCCCGGGAGGCATGCTGAAGCCAGGCGGCTGGCAGGATGAGTGTGAAGAGGCAGGCAGCTCGGGCCGCCGGGAGCAGGCGTCCTACCACTTGCACATCTACCCCCAGCTGTCCACCACCGAGAGCCAGGCCTCGTGCCGCGTGACCGCCACCAAGGACAGCACCACCTCGGACGTCATCAAGGACGCCATCGCCAGCCTGCGACTGGACGGCACCAAATGCTACGTGCTGGTGGAGGTCAAAGAGTCGGGCGGCGAGGAATGGGTGCTGGACGCCAACGACTCGCCCGTGCACCGGGTGTTGCTGTGGCCCCGGCGGGCGCAGGACGAGCACCCGCAGGAGGATGGCTACTACTTCCTGCTGCAGGAGCGCAATGCGGACGGGACCATCAAGTACGTGCACATGCAGTTGGTGGCGCAGGCCACGGCCACCCGGCGCCTGGTGGAGCGTGGCCTCCTGCCACGGCAGCAGGCGGACTTTGACGACCTGTGTAACCTCCCCGAGCTGACCGAGGCCAACCTCCTGAAGAACCTCAAGCACCGCTTCCTGCAGCAGAAGATCTACACGTACGCGGGGGAGCATCCTGGTGGCCGTCAACCCCTTTAAGTTCCTGCCCATCTACAACCCCAAGTACGTGAAGATGTACGAGAACCAGCAGCTGGGCAAGCTGGAGCCGCACGTCTTCGCACTGGCCGACGTGGCCTACTACGCCATGCTCAGGAAGCGCGTGAACCAGTGCATCGTGATCTCGGGCGAGAGCGGCTCCGGCAAGACCCAGAGCACCAACTTCCTCATCCACTGCCTCACCGCCCTCAGCCAGAAGGGCTACGCCAGCGGCGTCGAGAGGACCATCCTGGGTGCTGGCCCCGTGCTGGAGGTGAGCAGGGAGGCGGGTCCGTCTAGGGGAGGGGGCCTTTGTTTGGGAAATGCGGATTTCAAGCTGAAGCACAGTGGCTTGCGTCTATAATCCCAATGCTTTGGGAGGCTGAGGCGGGAGGATTGTTTGAGCCCAGGAGTTCAAGATCAGCCTGGGCAACATAGCAAGACCCTCTCTCTACCAAAAAAAAAAAAAAAAAAAAGAAGTGATTAGCCAGGCAGGCACAGTAGTGCTCACCTGTAGTCCCAGCTACTCAGGAGGCTGAGGCAGGAGGATCGCTTGAGCACAGGAGTTCGAGGCTACAGTGAGCTGTGATCATGCCACTGCACTCTAGCCTGGATGACAGAGAGAGACTCTCTCTCAAAAAGAAAAAAAAGGAATTTCAGGCCGGGTGTGGTGGCTCGTGTCTTAATTCTTTAATCCCAGTGGTTTTTGGGAGGCTGAGGCAAGAGGATCACATGAGCCCAGGAGTTCAACATCAGCCTGGGCGACAGCAATGACCCCTCTCTACAAAAACAAAAAAACAAAAAAAATGAAGATTAGCCAAGTGCAGTGGCACACGGTTGTTGTCCCAGCTGTTGCAGAGGCTAAGGCAGGAGGATCACTTGAGCCCACAAGTTCAAGGCTGCAGTGAGCTATGATCACACCACTGCACTCCAGCCTGGGCAACAGAGAGAGACCCCATCTCTAAAGAGAAAAAAAGTGCAAGTTTTCTGATTGTTGTCATTATTCATGCAGGGTAAGGCCAACTGGTCGGGAGGCAACTGCCCTTGGAAAGAGTTTCTTACTCACAGTTCCCGAAGAAGAGGGTGCAGTGCCATGGAAGGCCACAGGAGGAAGCACTGAGACTCCTCAGGAGGCCGAGGGAGAGAGGAATAATGGGAGCTCGGAGAGGCAGGAAACTTTGCTGTGATTTTCATGCACCGGAATGTGCTAGGCAGAGTAAGCTGGCTTAGGATTGGCTTGTTTGAATTATTTCAGGCTCTGAGGCATAGGGGCTGCCTCTTGTCAGGTCCCAGGGCCTGGGGTGACAAGGGTAGGGGATAGTGTGCTAGAGTATGAGAGCCCCAGAGAGGAGGTGGCTGGGGTGTCGACTCTGGACTGGTTGGTTTGCATATGGAAGGCAAGTCCTGAACCATCTCTAGGAATTGGCTAGACCAATCTAGGAATTGGGAAGGGCCATCTCTGGGGTCAGCCAGGACCCAGATGTCAGAGCATCAAAAATACAGAAAATAAAAAGTCACCGGGCTCACTGGCTCATGCCTGTAATCCCAGCACTTTGGGAGGCTGAGGCAGGTGGATCACCTGAGGTCCAGACTTCGAGACCAGCCTGGCCAACATGATGAAACCTCGTTTCCACTAAAAATATAAAAATTAGCCAGGCACGATGGTGCGCACCTGTAATCCCAGCTACTTGGGAGGATGAGGCAGGAGAATCACTTGAACCCGAGAGGTGGAGGTCGCTTCACTCCAGCCTGGGTGACAGATTAATACTCCATCTCAAAAAAAAAAAAAAAAAAAAGTCACAGTTAATACACATTCGGAATCCAAAATGTGGCCGTTCATTCTTAAAGTGCCTGAAAGAAAAGCCTAGGGTATTCAAACCAGTTTGAGGAGTGCTTCACAGGGCATTTCTAGGGGGGACCAGCAGGGTGGAAGCAAGCCTGCAAGGCGTACAGCTGGTCTGGGAGTTAAGGGGTTGACGAGGCATTGTCACAGAGTGGGCAAGGGGAGGGGCCACCTGGTTTCACTGTAGAGGCAGCAGAGAAGGGACCAACCCAGGCTCTCATGCTCTCTACCTGCTTTTCATTGCCCTATCAGCCAAACCCTATGGGAGCCCTCAATGTGCCACTATGGGTGAGTCTTGTGGCCACAGGGCTGTAGAAGTGACCACATAGCACCCATCATTCTGGGGGTTTAGGACGAGGTCTATCCACGTGTCTCAGAACAATGCAACTATGGTCACCTGGTGAGGGCCAGGGGCAGTGTGTGGCCTCAGGGGTCTGCACCTGTGAGTTTGCAGTCTGCCTTTTTTTCTTTCTTCTTCTCTTTTTTTTTTTTTTTTTTTTTTTTACGAGGCAGACTCTTGCTCTGTTGCCCAGGCTGGAGTTCAGTGGTGCAATCTCAGCTCACTGCAACCTTCACCTCCCAGGTTCGAGCAATTCTCCTGCCTCAGCCTCCCAAGTCGCTGGGATAACAGGTGCGTGCCATCACGCCTAATTTTTTGTCTTTTTAGTAGAGACGGGGTTTCACCTTGTTAGCCAGGATGGTCTCCATCTCCTGACCTCATGATCCACCCACCTCAGCCTTCCAAAGTACTGGGATTACAGGCGTGAGCCAGCGTGCCTGTAATCTCAGTACTTCCAACGTACTGAGATCACCGGAGGTCAGGAGTTTGAGACCCGCCTGGCCAACATGGGGAAACCTCATCTCTACTAAAAATACAAAAATTAGCTGGGTGTGGTGGCGGGTGCCTATAATCCCAGCTACTCAGGAGGCTGAGGCTGGAGAATGGCTTGAACTTGGGAGGCAGAGGTTGCAGTGAACCGAGATTGCATCATTGCACTCCAGCCTGGGCCACAAGAGTGAAACTCCATCTCGAAATTTTAAAAAGTAATAAAAATAAATTAGCCAGGCATGGTGGTGCATGCCTGTGGTCCCAGCTACTCAGGAGGTTGAAGTGAGAGGATTCCATGAACCCAGGAGTTCAAGACTGCAATGAGCTGCACTCCAGGCTGGATGACACAGCAAGACTCTGTCTTGAGAAAAATAAACAACAGGCCAGGTGCAGTGGCCCACACCTGTAATCTCAGCACTTTGGGAGGACAAGGTGGGTGGATCGTGAGGTCAGTAGTTCAAGACCAGCCTGGCCA
This sequence comes from Ateles fusciceps, assembly GCA_036589455.1. Taxonomy (NCBI): domain Eukaryota; kingdom Metazoa; phylum Chordata; class Mammalia; order Primates; family Atelidae; genus Ateles; species Ateles fusciceps. Next base: position 11,676,950 of record JAZHEH010001828.1, on the reverse strand, counting down.
ACATGGTGAAACCCCGTCTCCAATAAAAATACAAAAATTAGCCAGGTGTGGTGGCACACGCCTGTAATCCCAGCTACTTGGGAGGCTGAGGCAGGAGAATCACTTGAACCCAGGAGTCAGAGGTTGCAGTGAGCTGAGATTGCACCATTGTACTCCAGCGTGGGTGACAGAGCAAGAATCTGTCTCAAAAAATAAATAAATAACAACAAAAAAAAATGTAGTAAGTGAATGAACAAGAGGGTAGATCCCACGTTTATCATGTCAAGCATTTTGCCAAATGGGATCAGGCAGGTGGGTGAACACCTGAGCCCTGCAGAATTAGCATGCCCAACCCCACGGTCTCAATGTGGCACAGCTAGGAGGCAGGACTGCCACCAAAGCCTCAGTTCAGGGTCCATGTCCTCCCCCACCACGCTGCTGCCTCCACAGCGCCATCTCCCCTAGGACCCTCCATAGCGTGGATGAGTTTCCTGTTGCTTATGCAACAAAGTGTTAGGGGCAAGGCATCTCCAGCAACAGGGATTGAATCTCTCCTGGTCCTGGAGGCCAGAAGTCGGAAATCAAGGCATCCTCCAGGCTGCACTCGCTCCCGGTTCTGGGGGAGGATGCTTCAGGCCTCCTCCAGCTTGTCTGGGGGCTGCAGATGTACCCTGGCCTGTGGCCACATTGCGTCAGTCTCTGCCTCTGTCGTCAGGGGTGTTCTTCCTGTGTGTCCATGTCTTCACATGGCTTTCTTATAACAAGGATGACATTCATGGCATATAGGGCCCATTCTACTCCTGTGTGACCTCATCCTACCTAATTGCCTCTGCAAAGATCCTATTTCCAAATAAGGCCACATCCCACAGGTTCCGGGGGTGAGGAGGTGGATATAATATTGGGGGCAGGGGGCACAAGTCCGCCCACAGCTGCCCCCGTCAAGTTCCACTTGGTGGCATCTGGTGTCTGGGTCCCTGAGGGCTGCCCTAGATCCTCGATCATCCTGGGGGCTGGTAATTCTTCCCTGGATGCCAGCAAAGCTCCTTCCAGCCTCCATGCCTGCAGTCTCCAGGATGCCTTTGACGGCCATTAGTCACCCTCTGTGAGTCAGACTCCTGGTCCTGCCAGGCCGCCCTGCTTGGGGCCTCAGCAGCAGGGGCCGGCGAGGCCAGTTTTCTCCAGCAGTTCTAAGCTGCTCGAGGGTGGTGCCCATGCCGGCTTCCAAAACAGGCTTGAGCCAAATCCACGTCATGGCAGTAAACGTGCTTCCTGGGGCGACTGTTTGCAAAGGGATACGATTGTCTTCACTTAGAGCTGGATTTCTCAACCTGGGCTCTGCTGACATTCAGGGCCAGATCGTTCTCTGTGGGAGGGAGTCATTCCTGTGCATTGAATGGCATTGAACAGCATCCCTGGCCTCCACCCACCAGATGCCAGGAGCACTCCCCACCCCACAGGTGTGACAACCAAGAGTGTCTCTAGACATTTCATTGAGTAGAGAGGTATGGGACAGAACCGCCCACTCGGAATAGAGCCGCTGTCTTTGAGTTCTTCCCATAAGAAGCAATCCCTGTTCCTTGCAGCCACTGAGCTTTTAGATATTATCCACGAGTTCCATCTGTTCTGTGCTAACCTGGGAGTCATTTTTTTGTTTTTTTGAGATAGAGTCTTGCTCTGTCGCCCAGGCTGGAGTGCAGTGGCGCGATCTCGACTCACTGCAGCCTCCACCTCCTGGGTTTAAGTGATTCTTGTGCCTCAGCCTCCCGAGTAGCTGGGACTACAGGCGCGCGCTACCACACCTGGCTAATTTTTGTATTTTTAGTAGAGAACGGTTTCACCATGGTGGCCAGGCTGGTCTGGAACTCCTGACCTCAAGTAATCTGTCCGCCTCGGCCTCCCAAAGTGCTGTGATTACAAGTGAGAGCCACCGTGCCTGGCCCCAAGAATCGTTTTCTAGTAAAAGGAATAATTAGCTAAATCGTGCCTCAGGCCCACTGGGTGTCAGGGTTTGGGCTTCGTGATTTCGTCCATCATCTATCTCTAAACCCTCACGGGAGCTCTGCCCATTTTCAAGATTAGGAAACCGAGCCCTAGAGACACGTGGATGTGTGTGTTTCCTGAGGTGTCTATAATAAAAGTATTATGGGCTGGGGGGCTTCCAACAGCAGGGATTGATTCTCTCACAGTTCTGGAGGCCGGAAGTTGGAAATCAAGGTGTGAGCAGGGCTGGGTCCCTCTGGAGGCTCTGAGGGAGAATCTGTCCCATGCCTCTCTCCTGGCTTCTGGTTGCTTCGGCTGTTTTTGGAGCTCCTGGGCTTGTGGCCGCGTGGCTCTGCTCTCTGCCTCCATCGTCACCTGGTCTTCTCCCCCATGTGTGTCCAATCTCCCTCTCCTTTCTCTCATGAGGACTCTGGTCCCTGGACAGAGGGTTGACCCTAATTCCAGGATCACCTCATCCCAAGATGCTTATCTTCACTACATCTGCAAAGATCCTTTTTCCAAATAAGGGCATAGTCACAGGTTCTGGGGGTAAGGACTTAGACATGTCTTTTTAGGGGGGCCACAAGTCAACCCACCACAGGTGGACTCCCCAGGCCACACCGCAGACAGCCACGGCCAAACCCAGGGTTTGAACCTGGCCTGAGTCCCAGCTCTCCGTTCCCGCTGCCTCTCTGCTCTCCCCCTCTCTCGCCTGGGCTGCAGAAAGCCGGAGATCAGCACAACTCTCTGAGTCGATCGGGGACTTTTTCTCAGCTCCCTGAAAGGAGAAGTTGAGCTGTTTTGAAGTTTGGGTATCGCTGGGTGCACCCTCCAACCCCTGCCCCCAACAAGGGTTGCAGCCTCTCTGTGCAATGCTGACCCAAAAACAGGAAGGGAACGCTGTGGAAAGCCAGTTTGAATCAGCTGATCTCTTTGCTGCTGCAGTTCACTGTTGCCATCACTTTTCACCAAGTCTGGGGGCTGCAGAAGCCTCCCCATCCTCCACGTGGCCACTCGCCTCTCAGGGTGGGCACCCCTTGACAGCGCGGGGGCGATGGATAGAGCAGCCTACAGCGTCGGCCACTGGGGCTCCCCCGCGAAGCACACCCAGAACACGCTCCTCACCCTGCACCTGCAGCCTCAGATCCTCCAGGCCTCGCTACAGGGCCCTTCTGAGAGCAGGCTGAGTCCAGGGGGCCAGAGGCTGGGGTTCCCTTTGTCTGCCTTGAACTGCAGCAAGCCAGCAGTGTGTGTGGGCTTTCATTCTGAAAGCAGAAATAAAATCAGGATCCTCGCTTGTCAGGCTGTCGTCCCAAGGTTGCCAGGACTCCATGGAGCCCCTGTGGCCCAGCCCACAGTGGGACACTGTGACAGTGATGAGCTGCGGGGGTGCAGAGAAACACCCCCAGCTGTTGGAGCCGAGCTCACCCAAAGTCATGCCAATGCCCAAGGCATTCCGGTGACAGACTGGGGAAGAGCCCTCAACTTGCCTCTGCCCTAGACCTCCTTCTGGGGGCAAAGGAACCTAGGACTTGTACACACCTGGACCTGGTCCTCAACTCCTCCTTAGGGTCCCCATAAACCCAGTCTCATGTTTTCCCCCCGACTCCCCCAACCCCACCGCCGTCAGCCAGGCCATGAGCTTTGTTCCCCCCACCCACAGTCAACACTGGGGCAGGTCCAGCTGGGCAGGTCACCCAGACCACAGTGCCATTATCCATCTCAACCTCTGCGCTCGAGGACACCTGCCTGGGCCACGTCCTTTCCCCCTCAGTCTGTCAGGTGAGACACTGTTGGATGCCAGCCATCCTGATTTGGGCAGGCTGACCACCCCCACCTGACATGTGAGGAAACTGAGGCACACGAGCCACTCGGCAAGGGTGGCAGAGATAGAAGGTTCTGGAACCAGCAGTGTGCCAACTCCCATGCCTCTGAAGTTGAGGTTTCTGTTTAAGAGCTTATTGAGATATAATTTACCTATTTACTTATTTATTGATAAATAGATATATTTATATCTGTAGTTTCTAAATATGTAGATTAAATTATATCTGCAGTTTATAAATCTATAAATTAAATTATATCTGCAGCCTCAAACTCCTGGGCTCCAGTGATCCTCCCACCTCAGCCTCTTGGGCAGCTAGGACTACAGGCACACGCCACCACACCTAGCTAATTTTTTTTTATTTTTTTGTAGACACAGGGTTTGGCTATGTCGCCAAGCCTGGTCTCAAACTCCTGGCCTTAGGCGAGAGTGTGCAGTTCAGTGGCATTTAGTAAACTCGCAGTGTTCTGCAACCATCGCCTCTCTCCAGTTCCAGAACATTTCCATCCCCCCAAAAGGAGACCCTGTCCCCATCAGCAGTCACTCCCCCACTCCTCTCTCCCCAGTCCCCTGGCCGCCACTCATCTGCTTCCTGTCTCTTTGGATTTGCCTGGACATTTCAGATCAATGGACATCTTAGATCAGTGGAATCTCTCACACTACATGGCCTCTTGTGGCTGGCTTCTCTCACTTGGCATCGTGTTCTTGAGGTTCATCCACGTTGTAGCGTGGATCAATGCTGCTTTTTCACGGCTGCATCATATTCCACAGTGTGGATGGATGATGGACTGTAAATTGTTTCTCTGCCCACCAGTTATATCAGCATTTCATTCCTTGGTATGGCCGGTAGGTGGTTCGGGTTTTCCTGGACCCCTGCCCCGGCCAGGCCAACCTCCCCCACAGTGACCCCCGTAAGAACACTGTTGGGAGGTGGGGGTATTGACACTCACGCAGAGGATCCCCCTGTAGACTGTCATGAGCCCTGGGAAAGAGGACAACACTCCTCTCCAGCAGGCTGCTTCGGGCGTGCTGATGGCTGGAGCACGGAGGGACACCAGATGGGACCAGGAGCAGGGGTGGGAGGAACACAGAAGGGGGCAGGGGTGCCCAGGTACAGCAGCGACGTCCATCTGCACATCCTGCCCAGCCTACTGAGAACCCAGTGGCCAGAGGGAGGCTGGCTGCAGGGAGCAGGGCAGACAGGCCGGCTCGCAAGGGCCCCTGGACTCAGGCAGGAACGTTTGAATGTGGCTTCCGAGTGACAGAGAGGGAGTCCTGGGAGCAGCCCCAGCCTCAGGGATGAGCCAGATCTGAGGCTGACAGCCGAGGACAGACAGTCCCAGGGGAGGAGGAGAGGGGGTCAGAGATGGCTTGCAGGGGCTCTGCCTGGAGGCCAGTCCTGGAGTCCTGGTGAGTTCGGTTTGGGGTGCTTTGTTGGAGCAGCTGATGGGGAGTCCAAGGGAGAACCGAGCGCCAGCCACACAAAGAACCCACAGCCCCAGAGCTCATCGGGCCTCAGAGGCCGTGACCCAGTGGCATGACCCAGTCAGAGAAGGGCCGGGGACAGACAGCAGGCTGGGGCACCTCCCGACCAAGCACTCACCCAGCCCTTGCCTGTTAGCCATGTGGGGAGGTGAGCTTGCCAGGAGAAGCAAGTGTTGAGGGGAGGTGTGTGGCTCCCCTCTCATGGGGGGACGTTTCAGGGCATGGGCCACAAACCGGAGGACGCTCAGGGTCAGGACAGGGTCAAGGCCTCAGAAGGCAGAAGTCACCCATGTTATGAGCCAGCAGAGGGAAGCCAGCGTTTGTTTGAGGAAGAGCAGTACCTGCAGTTGGCGCCCGTCTGTCTGTCAAAGGGTCCAGGATCCCCCAGTGGCTCGGGTTGTGTCCGTGTTATGTGAATGCAGAGGTATTTGAAGCTGAGGGTCCCTGAGACCCCTTGTCACTTCACTGGGCTGAGGGAGAAGGAAGCTGGGGGCGTCAGCGGGGTGGGCAGGGAGCTTGGGGTCAGGAGGATCTGGGGCAGAGGCCTGGTACACTCCAGAGGGAGACTGGCATGCCAGCATGTCCAGGGCCGGGTCAGGGGGGAGCAGGGCCAGGGTCACTGGGTGCCCATCCTCCTCTCTCAGTTGGGCACACTGCTGTCATGGGGGAAGAGGAGTCAGAGTGAGGACTCTCAGGATTCCCCTCCTCACCCTCGCCCCGACAACGGTCAAGGCTCAGGCTCGCCCAGGCCATCTGAAAGGCTGGGCAGCAAGATGGTTATCCATGCAAACATCCGGGTCATCCATCCACGTGGGCAGGCGTGTGTGGGAGACAGGGCAGTGCAAGGACAGAAGGAGGAGGTACAACCTGGCCCCGACCATGAGCTACTGAAAGTTCTCGAGGGGGGGTGAGGTGGGCATCCCCGGCACCACAGGAAGCGAGGATAGAATCAATCTCTGGCTGCCTGTCCACCCTGTGTGGCCTCCCCAGAGATGTTTGCAAAAAGGCCAGGGGAAGCAGTTTTGGGGCCCCAGGTCTGCAGAGCAGCCCAGAGGAGGAGGTAGGAGCTGGGGCCCAAACGCAGGGCAGGGGCAGGGCAAACCCCACAGGTGACGAGAAAGCAGAATAAGCCGTCACATGGGGTCAGTTTCAGACCTCACAGTCAGAAACCCTTGGGGACATCGCCACGCTTCCTGGTCCAACCCTGGTTCCCAACCCCTGCCCTGTTGATACGTGGGGCCGGATCATTCTGCTATGGCCAAGCCATCCTGTACTGTGGGGGGGCTGAGCAGCATCCTGGTCCCTGCCGCTAGATGCCTGTAGCACCCCTGCCCCTGGACCCAACAACCAGAAACATCTCCAGATGTTGACAGGTGTTCCCTGAGGAGCAGAGCCGCCCCAGTTGAGAACTGCTGTTTTAGGTCAAGTGGATGCGTAGATCAATTTCATCGCAACAGATGTTCTCTGCCTAAATATTTTCAGATTCTTTTTTCCTTGGTAACGTCATGCCATTGGAGTTACACATCAACCCGGCCATAATCGGCGCCGTTTCGAAGTGGTTGTTGGGGGTGGCAGGGAGCATTTTGGGTCTGGTGTTCTCCCTCACCCCTAGGGGGGGGACGTGGCTGTGTGCCTCCTCACCTCTCACCCGTTGCCCACACAGAGGACAGTCACTGCCCACCCACGACCAGGCATGTCCCCGTGTCACCGGCGGTGGAGCGGCCCTAGGTGTGCGAGAATCTGGCTTTCCAAGAGCTTGCTCTTCCAGGTGGACTTTGAGTGACGTCTCACCATGTTGTTTTTGTTTTGTTTTGTTTTGATTTTTGAGACGGAGCCTCGCTCTGTCACCCAGGCTGGAGAGCAGTGGCGTGATATCGGCTTACTGCAACCTCTGCCTCCTGAGTTCAAGCGATTGTCTCCTGCCTCAGTCTCCTGAGTAGCAGGCGGGTGCCACCATGCCTGGCCAATTTTTTGTATTTTTGGTAGAGATAGGGTTTCACCGTGTTAACCAGGATGGTCTCCATCTCCTGACCTCGTGATCTGCCCGCCCCGGCCTCCCAAACTGCTGGGATTACAGGCCTGGCCTACCATGTTGTTTTAAGACTTGCTCCCCATGCCAAAAACCGCAGTCCCCGATTTTAGGATCTCAGCCTGGGCTGAGAAGTGACACACTCCCTGCTGGGGTTTTTGCAAAGGAATGTAATCAAAGAGCTTTGCTTGTTTTCTGATACGAGCAAGTGCTGGTTTGCGCTCCCTGGATTCTGTGGTCCTCCACTCCATCCTCCCTGTCCTCCTGGGATGACTTCTGAAACCTGTGCCAGGTGTTGGCTGTGGCTCGGCTCTCCCTCCTTCGAGTATCTCCCCAGCAGGAAACAAACCAGGGGCTGCTGCCAGGGAAGAGGATCATCGGCCAGAGATTTCCCCCACTTTGGCAAAACCTTGACACGTTTCATTATCGCTTTTGGTTCCCTCGGCTGCTTCCCCCCAACCTTTTTTTTTTTCATAAACACTTCGCCTTTTTAGGGTCTTTTCATTTTTTATTTTTTTAAACTTAAAAAAATTTTCTTTAGAGACAGAGTTTCACTCTGTCGCCCAAGCTGAGGTGCAGTGGTGCAATCATAGTTCACTGCAGCCTCAACCTCCTAGGCTCAAGTGAGCCTCCTGCCTCAGCCTCCCAATTAGCTGGGACTACAGCCATGTGCCACCCCACACCAGCAAGATTTCATTTCTTTTTGTATCTACCAGGGGTTGGCACACTACAGCCCACGAGTTAAATCTGCCAGTGCCTGTCTCTACAAATAAAGTTTTATTGATGCATATCCATGCCCACACATTTACATATCATCCCCGGCATCTTTGGCACCCTAGTACGGAGCCGAGTAATTGCACCTGAGAGAGTACATGGCCCACAGAGCTGAAAATATTTACTTCCTGGCCCTTTATAGGATTTTTTTTCCTTTGACCACCCCTAGTACCTACCGTTTCATAGAATGTTCCAGAATCCCATAAAGGTGAACGTTTCACAGATGTCTTTTTTTTTTTTTTTTTTTTTGAGATGGAGTCTTGCTCAGTCGCCCAGGCTGGAGTTCAGTGGTGCGATCTTGGCTCACTGCAACCTCCGCCTCCTGGGTTCAAACAGTTCTCCTGCTTCAGCCTCCCAAGTAGCTGGGACTGCAGGCACCCACAACCATACCTGGCTAATTTTTGTATTTTTAGTAGAGATGGGGTTTCACCATGTTGGCCTGGGTGGTCTCGAACTCCTGACCTCGGGTGATCCACCCACCTGGGCCTCCCAAAGTGCTGGGATTACAGGCGTGAGCCACCGCGCCCAACCTCCAGATGTCTTCTGACCTTCCGCCCAGCTCTCCCTTCCCAAAAGTAACACAACCAGCTTTCCGTCCTAGATCCCAACAGTCCAGACCACTAGCTGGAATCTCTGCATGTGTATCTGTGCCATTTACACACATACATACATATGTGTTCGGAAATGTCCATTTCCCCCACACAGGGTCATGAAGCAGTATGGGGAGCCAGGGAAAGGAGGACAGGAAAAGCAGACATGGACATCCCACAGGGTTCAGCAGGGCTACCTCACTCTGTTTCTCTGCCAACAGGCAGCTGGAAGTGGTCATACAGCCCATGCGTTGGGACCTGACCAAGGCTGGCCAGAGCTGCGTGGGGTCCTCTCCCTGCCTTGCACCGTCACAGAGCTAAACATCAGCAGGCTCCTTCTCTCGGAGGGTTTCCAGCTGCCTCCTGGGCTCTGAGATACGTGCATCCTGCCTGCAAGGCACACAGTCTGCCAGGGACCCAGCAGGACCCTGTCATCCTCCTGGTCTCCCGCCAGCCCCCTTCCTCACTGTAGCTGACAGGGCCTGACCAGAGGTACATGGCCAAGGCCACAACGCCCCCAGGAGGAAGCTGGTGTCTAGGGTGTCACAAGTGTGACCAGGAGCTTGGAGGGTGCACTGGAGCTTGCAGTCAGGGGTTAATTAAGCCAGAGGGACAAGCATGAGGACAGGCATCCTGAAGTCGGGTGGCCGGGGACAAGGTAGTGGTCAGTGTGACCCAGCAGCATTCCCAGCCTCGGTGCCTTCTCCCTAGCTCTGGAGACAAACCAGCAGGCCTGGGGTGTTCCCCGCCCAGAGCACAGAGAGCAGGGGGCACTGTGAGGGGCAGCCTGGGTGGGAAAGAGGGAACGGAGGGAGGGGGTGCAGACCGCAGAGAGGCCCCTCCAAGCTGCAAAGAGGGGCACATCAGAGCCAAAGGTGTCTTCCATAGATATGGAGAGGATGGGGGTGTCCTACAGCCGAGTGCTAAGGCCCCTGGCACCACCAGGGAGGGCGAAGGCTGTGTTGACCCTCCGGGAGGAAGGGGAATCCCCACCCGCAAATCCCCAGGTACTCTCTGGGCCTCCTTCCGTGCCCTGCCACATAAAACAGTGCAGTCCTGACGTTTGGAATAGGATCTAAGGCTATTTTAGACAAAAGGGGAAGTTATATTTTGGGGAATGCTGCATCTAAGGGAAGAGTGAAATTACGGGGTATATTTTAAGCACCATAAAAAGGTCTCCTTGGAATTTGGAGAAAGTTGATTAAAAGCTGAAGCATGAGGTCTGGGACGCCCCTGCCATGGCCCTGCCCTCCCCAAATGTTCTGGGGTTTTACTGCTGCGAGGGTTACGGAGATGGGGGGATCCATCTGTCTATCTGTGATGTCTGCCTCAATGTTTGGGCGGGAGCGTGGGCAGGCATCCGTCAGCCACAGGGCCTGGCCACCGATTTGTTTCCTAGTGATTATCCAGGACAGAACCAATTCCTGCAGGCCCTGCCCTGAGCAGCTCAGTCCCCCATGTCACAGTGCAGTTGCCACCTAAGATTTCTTTCTGTGTGACTCAGCCACAGCAAGCCAGAGCCAGCTCCTGAAATCAGCCCCCTCCGAGACCCCCATTCCCAGGAGCCCCCAGAAGCAGCTTGGCATCTTCAGCCCAGCCACTGACTGGCCTTGTGACCCGGCACATGGTTTACCTCCTGGATAAAGGAGAAAAAAGGGATGACTTAGCAGTGGTTGGGCATCAGGACCCAACACCTTCCCAAGAGAGGGGCTCTCTGTAAATACAGATGGTATCATCACCTCTTTAAGGGAGAGTGAATTACGGCCACCTCTGCCTTTGTCAGTGTCGTTACAGGATTCTCAGCTGGGTGCAGAGCACTTTTAGAGGCTGAGGCAGGCTGATCACTTGAGGTCAGGGGTTCGAGACCAGCCTGCCCAACATGGTGAAACCCCGTGTCTGTTAAAAATACAAAAATTAGCCAGGTGTGGCGGCAGGTGCCTGTAATCCTAGCTACTGAGGAAGCTGAGGCAGGAGAATGGCTTGAACCCAGGAGTCGGAAGTTGCAGTGAGCCAAGATTATGCCACTGCACTCTAGCCTAGGCAACAGAGGTAGACTCCGTCTAAAAATATATATACAGGATTCTAGTTAGTGGATATGTGAACCGAGGTTCTCACCTGGGCCTGATTCTGCCACCGGGTGATATTTGGCAACCCCTGGAGACATTTTTGGTTGTCATAGCTGGGGAAGGAGGGATGCTACTGGCTTCTGGTGGGTAGAGGCCAAGATGCTGCTAAATGCCGCACAGTGCACAGGACAGCCTCCTCTGCAATGAATGGCCCGGCTGTATGTCAGTAGTGCTGAGGCAGAGAGACCTGCTCTAGTTCAGAGGCCTTTAGAGGGTGCTGTTGAAAATCTGGTCTGGCGCTCTGGACAGAATCTGCAGGGAGCAGTGGTAATTCATTAGCCACCACCTGGATGGAGGCTGGGCGCCGTGGCTCATGCCTGTAATCCCAGCGCTTGGAGGCTGAGGCAGGAGGATTGCTTGAGCCTAGCAGTTCGAGACAAGCATGACAACATAGCAAGACCCCATCTCTATATTTTTTAAAACTTGTTAAAATGAATTTGTTTATTTATTTTGAGACAGAGTCTCAGTCTGTCCCCTGGGCTGGAGTGCAGTGGCGTGATCTTGGCTTACGGCAACCTCTGCCTCCCAGGTTCAGGTGATTCTCCTGCCTCAGCCTCCTGAATAGCTGGGACTACAGGCCCGCGCCACCACGTCCATCTGATTTTTGTATTTTTTGGTAGAGACGTGGTTTCGCCATGTTGGCCAGGCTGCTTTTGAACTCCTGGCCTCAAGTGGTCTGCCCGCCTTGGCCTCCCAGAGTGCTGCTGGGATCACAGGTGTGAGCCACCGTGGCCGGCCAGTTTTTTTAATTAATTAATTTTTTTTTTTTTTTTGAGATGGAGTTTCCCTCTTGTTGCCCAGGCTGGAGTGCAGTAGCACGATCTCAGCTCACCACAACTTCCACTTCCTGGGCTCAAGCAATTCTCCTGCCTCAGCTTCCAGAGTAGCTGGGATTACAGGCATGTGCCACCACACCCAGCTAATTTTTTGTATTTTCAGTAGAGACGGGGTTTCTCCATGTTGGTCAGGCTGGTCTCGAACTCTCAACCTCAGGTGATATGCCTGGCCTTAATTTACATTTTTTAAAAAAATGAAGCCAGCACCTGCATGGAGGGAGCTGTTTGTGGAAGGGGTAGATGATAATAAGACCATCCTCCAAGGATGATCCTCCCACCTTAGCCTCTTAGCCTCCCAAGTAGCTGGGACTACAGACATGCACCACCGCACCCAGCTAATTTTTGTATTTTTAGTAGAGACAGTGTTTTGCCATGTTGTCCAGGCTGGTCCCAAACTCCTGGACTCAAGCCATCCACCCACCTTGACCTTCCAAAATGCTGGGATTCCAGGCGTCAGCCACAGCGCCTGGCCTGTTATTTTTAACACACCCCCTTACTGATACTTGGATTGTCAACTTTTTCCCCTCAACCCAGCCCACTGAAGGGACATAGCAGTGGTCCCTCACTGGGGTTAGGGAGATGGGGCGGACTGAAGTCTTGGTGATTCAGACTTCTTTCCCCACTGCCGCAAGTGAGGGAACCCCAGGATGACAGGTTGATGATCCCAGCTCTGGAGAGTTGGTCCAAGGGGACCCTGGGGGCCCCAAGAGGCATCCCCCACCCCCAAGTTTACAGAGAGAGGCAATAGCACCTTCAGGGAGAACAGAGAGGTGCTGTGGTAGCTAGAGACCCTCCCCCCAGCCCTCCCTAAAGAGGTCACCTTTCTTTTTTCTTTTTTGAGACAGAGTCCTGTCGCCAGGCTGGAGTGCAGTGGCACCATCTGGGCCCACTGCAACCTCCATCTCCCAGGTTCAAGCGATTCTTCTGCCTCAGCCTCCCAAGTAGCTGGGAATACAGGCACCTGCCACCACACCTGGCTAATTTTTGTATTTTGGTAGAGACAGGGTTTCACCATGTTGGCCAGAATGGTCTTGATCTCTTGACCTTGTGATCCACCCGCCTTGGCCTCCCAAAGTGCTGGGATTACAGGCGTGAGAGCCATCGCGGCAAGGTCACCTTTCTTTACATGTGCAAATGCTCAATTTTGCTGCATTGAAAGTAGTGGAAGGGCCGGGTGCGGTAGCTCATGCCTGTAATTTCAGCACTTTGGGAGGCCAAAGCGATTGAATCACTTGAGGTCAGGAATTTGAGACCAGACTGGGCAACATGGTGAAACCCCGTCTCTACTAAAAATACAAAAGTTAGCCAGGCACAGTGCTGCGTGCCTGTAGTTCCAGCTACTGTGGAGGCTGAGGCAGGAGAATCACTTGAGCCTGGAAGTTGGAGGTTGTACTGAGCCATGATCGCGCCACTACATTCCAGCCTGGGTGACGGAAAGGAAACCCTGTCTCAAAAAAAAAAGTACTGGATGTCCTTGCTGTTCAGGTTTGGGCATTGTGTGGGGAAGCAAACGTCGTCCCAAGATGAAACCTTTCCTGATGATCTGAACACTTGCAGAATGAGCCTCCACTTAAATTCCCCTCTCAGCTCAGCCTAAGACTAGCTCCTCCCATTATGCAAATGTGGTTCAAGTTGGCTGCAAAATGAGGTTGAGAATCTTGCAAAAGATGCACGATTTCAGGAAGTCATCAAAAGTGTCCTGGAGGCCAGGTACAGCGGCTCAAGCCTGTAATCCCAGCACTTTGGGAGGCTGAGGCGGGTGGATCACCAGAGGTCAGGAATTCAAGACCAGCCTGGTTAACATGGTGTAACCTCGTCTCTACTAAAAATACAAAAATTAGCTGGGTGTGGTGGCATATACCTGTAATCCCAGCTACTAGAGAGGCTGAGGCAGGAGAATCAGTTGAACCCAGGAGATCGCACCACTGCACTCCAGCCTGGGCAACCGAGTGAGACTCTGTCTCAAAAAAAAAAAAAAAGGTGATCTGGAGAATCACTCCCCTCATACCTCCTTAAGTCTACGTGGAACAGTCTCAAAAATCATTCCTATATCACAGCCAGGTGTGGTGGCACATGCCTATAATCCAAGCTGCTCAGGAGGCTGAGACAGGAGGATTACTTGAGCCCAGGAGTTTGGGACACAGGCGCAGACAGCCCGTGACAGGCAGGTATCAGTTAGCAGACAGGGAAGACGCTGAATGATGGTGGACAGAACCTCAGGAGCGAATGAGGCCATGATGCTGCTAAATTTAAACAATGTAATTCAGGGCCAGTTGCAGTGGCTCATGCTTGTAATCCCAATACTTCGGGAAGCCAAGGCAGGAGCTCACTTGAAGCCAGGAATTCAAGACCAGCCTGGGCAACAAAGTAAAACCCCGTCTCTACAATAATTAAAAAATTAAACAGGCGTAGTGGTGCAAGGCCTATAGTTTCAGCTATTCAAGAGGCTGAGGTGGGAGGACCGCATGAGCCCAGGAACTGGAGGATGCAGTGAGCTATGATCATGCCACTGCTCTCCAGCCTGGGGGACAGAGCAAGATCCTGTCTCAGTAAATAAATATTAAGTAAATAAAAGAAAAGGGTTTTCAGCTTGGCTCTCAAGTATAAAAATCAAGTTCAATCCCTTGCTTTATACACAAGGCACACCTAAATCAAAGAGGTTCAGGAAGTTAAAGGGAAAAGCAAGCACAGGTGTAGCAGACCGTGAGAAACAGGAGATAGCAGAGCTGCAATTCGGACATAGTTCAGGCCTCCGCACATAACATGTAGCAAAGATTGGTTATGATGCTAAAAGCCTCACTTTGCAATAAAGGTGTAACAGTTGTGAATGTCTATGCACCAAGCAACATAGCCACTGCTTTTACATAGTAGAATTTTTTTTTTTTTTTTTCTGAGACGGAGTTTCACTCTTGTCCCCCCAGGCTGGAGTGCAGTGACACAATCTTGGCTCACTGCTCACTGTAGCGTCCATCTCCTGGGTTCAATTGATTCTGCCTGCCTCAGTCTCCTGAGTAGCTGGGATTACAGGTGCATGCCATCACGCCCGGCTAATTTTTGTGTTTTTAGTAGAGATGGGGTTTCACCATATTGGCCAGGCTGGTCTTGAACTCCTGACCTCAGGTGATCCATCTGTCTCAGCCTTCCAGAGTGCTGGGATTACAGGTGTGAGCCACCATGCCCCACCAAAAAGTAGAAAGTCTTAAAGATACCAGAGAAGCACACACACAGCTTGGTTAAGTACACAGAAAATAGGCAAGGGTGTTAAAACACCCAAACCACATGCTTAAGGCAGACATTGTGGCCATATCATGCACTCTGAGAGAATAAACCTCCTTACTTATACATGGAACATTATCAAAAATCATTTTTCTTTTCTTTTTTTTTTTTTTTTTCCCTTTTTTGAGACAAGGTCTCTCTTGTTGCCCAGACTGGAGTTCAGTGGTGCAATCTTGGCTCACTGCAGCCTCAATCTCCTGGGCTCAAGCAATCCTCCCACCTCAGCCTCCCAGGCAGCTGGGATTACAGGCACTCACCACCATCATGTCTAGCTAATTTCTGTAGTGTTTATAGGGACAGGTTCTCACTATGTTACCCAGGCTGGTCTCCAACTCCTGGCCTGAAACAATCCTTCTGCCTTGGCCTCCAAGGTGCTGGGATTACTGGTGTGAGCCACTACACCTGTCCTCAAAAATTATTTATATATCAGAGTCAGGTGTGGTGGCACGCACTTGTGATCTCAGCTGTTCAGAAGGCTGAGGTAGGAGGATTGCTTGAGCCCAGGAGTTCAGGACCAGCCTGGGCAACATAGCAAGACCCCATCTCTACAAATAAAAATAATTTCTATGTCAGGTAAAGAGAAAGCATTTATAACTTCCCATAGTCAAAGAATTACAAGTGACGCTCTGACAGTGCAATACAACTATATGGAATTTTTTAAAAGTAAACTTCCATTGAGCAACTCTAAGAGAATACAAACACGGCCGGGCGCAGTGGCTCACGCCGGTAATCCCAGCACTTTGGGAGACGGAGGTGCAGATCACTTGAGGTCAGGAGTTCAAGAGCAGCCTGGCCAACATGGCGAAACTCCTTCTCTACTAAAAATATAAAAATTCCCTAGGCGTGGTGTAAAAGTACCTGTAATCCCAGCTTCTAGGGGGCTGGGGCAGGAGAATCGCTCAAACCTGGGAGGCGGGGGTTGCACTGAGCGGAGATCACGCCACTGCACTTCAGCCTGGGCAACAGAGTGAGACTCTGTCTCAAAAAATACAAACAAACCAAAATTGCAGGTTTTCTAAAAATCAATAACAAACACCTGTATGTTATCAAAATCCATGGGCTATATTTAAAGCCATGGTAAGAGGACACTGCATAGCTGAACACACTTTAGATCCACAAATAGGAAAGAATTTTGAAGTAAATGAATTTATGTTCTATCTCAAGCTGGGAAAAAGAACAAAGTAACCCCCAAAGAGAATGATTTGGGCATCAAATGGGCAAGTCGAGACCAGGTCTGGTGGCTCACACCTGTAATCCCAGCACTTTGGGAGGCTGAGGCAGGCAGATCACTTGAGCTCAGGAGTTCGAGACCAGCCTGGGCAACATAATGAAACCCCCGTCTCTACCAAAAATACGAAACTTAGCTGGGTGTGGTGGCACATGCCTGTGTTCCCCAGCTACTTGGAGGGTTGAGGTGGGAGAATTGAATGAGCCTGGAAAGCAGAGGTTGCAGTGAGCCAAGATCAAGATCACGCCACTACACTCCGGCCTGGGCAACAGAGCAAGACTCCATCTCAGGAAAAAAAAAAAAAAAAAAAAATATTTGGTGAGATGAGCCCCAGGGGAAATTTGATAAATTCTTCAGATGTTTTCACAGCCCTGAGAACCAAACAGGACCTTCCCCCATCAAAGCCTGGTTTGTTCTGTATTCTTTCTGTGACCTAGTACATGCTTTTGTGATAACCTAAACCCTAATTTAGTGACATATGTAAGATTTCAGTAACTTGTTTCACACCTGGGTTTTGTTGTTATTTAAGGC
Source organism: Ateles fusciceps (assembly GCA_036589455.1). NCBI lineage: Eukaryota > Metazoa > Chordata > Mammalia > Primates > Atelidae > Ateles > Ateles fusciceps. The sequence continues at coordinate 11,660,294 of JAZHEH010001828.1, read as the reverse complement.
TCCCCTGCCCCACCCCCTGTGGGGTTTGCTGTGAAATTTCAGCGCTTGCAGGAGTCTGTCCTTCTTAAATGGCCCCGTCCTAGCCCCGGGAGTCCCTGCCGTGTTTCAGTGTTTGATGTGGTGCCATCTGCATCTGTGGCCGACAGTTGGTGTGTCTTGTGAACTGGGGCATATGGAGTTGGGATCACTCAGCTCTCTGTACATCCCTGCCGTCCGTCCATCTAACCAGCAGCTGGCTGTCAAGAGCCTGCCCGGTGCCCCAAGCCCCTTGAGCAATCAGAAAGAACAGAACCCGGCAGCGGCTGGGCCGGGGCCCTGGAGAGCCTCCACTTCCTCCTCTGAGAGTAGGGGAGCCATGAGGTTGGGGGTGACTCTTCCACTTCCTGCCCTGACATCCGCAGGCCAACTGAGCCTGCAGCTGCCTCCTGTGCAGGCTTGGGTTTGGGGGTGTGGGGAGTCCTGTCTCCCACCCCCGACCCCATAGCTGCCTTCTCACCTCTGCTACACCCACCTCCTTTCCTGGGGTCTTCCTTGTGCCTGCCTGGTATCATCCCTGACACAGCCCCCACCAACCTCCCCGGTTCCCCTCAGCCCCAACTTCACCACGGCTCTGGGCTCTGTTGAAAGCATCAGCTAAACTTCTCACTTCTTCGCCTCCAGCCCTGCCTGCTGGCCTCCACCCCCTGCTCCCAGCTCCCAGGGGAGTCTCTTCTCACCCAGCCCCGCTGGGGCACGTGACCCTGTGGACCCATTTTGTCCTGGGTGTTTCCCAGGCCTGCTTCTCCCACGTCCCCGCCATGGCCCAGGGAGACCAGTCACCCAGGGCGACACTCACCTCCTGCCGACCCATCCTGCTGGAGCCATGTCTGAGATCCCAGAGGAGGGGGGCATTTAACAGAGAATCCAGAACAGCGGCCCCCACCACTCTGTTCCCACAAAAACCAGACAGTCTGTAGTTCACACAGGTCTGAGGGGCCACCCAGTCTCTGTCTGAATGGCTCGACTGCTATCGTAGCTCAGATGCAGCCTTAGGCCAGACCCAGACCTGTGTGGCTGTGTGCCAGCAAAACGTTATTTGCTGCTGCTGAAAATTGAATTTCACATCAATTTCAGCCACCCCAGCCATCTTTTGACTTTTTTTTCTCCCCTAAGCATTTTTTCGTTTTTCAGATGATGTCTTGCTCTGTCACCCAGGCTGGAGTGCAGTGGTGTGATCTTGGCTCACTACAACCTTAGCCTCCTGGGTTCAAGCGATTCTCCTGCCTCAGCCTCCCAAGTAGCTGGGACTACAGGCGCCTGCCACCATACTCAGCTGATTTTTGTATTTTGGTGGAGATGGGGTTTCACCATTTTGGCCAGGCTGGTCTCGAACTCCTTACCTCAAGTGATCCACCTGCCTCGGCCTTCCAAAGTGCTGAGATTACAGGCACGAGCCACCATGCCCGGCTCCCTAAACATTTGTAAAATGTGAAAACTGTCCCTAAAATGTACGCTGTACAGTAATAGGTGGCTGGCCGAACTGTGCGGACCCCGGTAGAGATCAATGGTACCAGGAGGGTGTCCTCCATGTGGCCACACCCATGCCCCTACCTGTGTGTCTGTGACCACTTTCCTGCTACATCGGCAGAGCTGAGTGGTGACAGCAGACAGAGCCAGAACTATTCACCACCTGCCCTTTTGCAGAACAAGTTTGCTGGACCCTGGTTCGCACAAAAATCCCACTTAATCCTAGTCTGCTAAGGCGGGGATTTTCCCAAAACCTTACCTTACAGGAGGGAAATCTGAAATCAAGAGCCATGAATTAATTTGCCCAAATTGCCCAGAGTAGCCTTGAGCCTCCAACCCTCCCGCTGGCCCCCAGGACCCACTGAATCCTGCAGTGTCTGAGCAGAAGTAGCCTGCAACCTGGCTAGTCATGGTGGCTCACGCCTATAATCCCAGGGCTTTGGGAGGCTGAGGCGGGAGCGGTTGCTTGAGCCCAGTAGTTCAAGGCCGCCCTGAGCAACAAAGCGAGACCCTGTCTTTACCAAAAAAAAAATTTTCTTTAATTAGCCAGGCACAGTGGTATGCTCTGGTGTTCCCAGCTACTTGGGAGGCTGAAGCGGGAGGATTGCTTGAGCCCAGGAGTTTGAAGCTGCAGTGAACTAGGATTGCGCCACTATACTCCAGCCTGGGCAACAGAGCAAAATTTTTTTCAAAAAGGAAATAGCCTGCAACCCCATGAAGACTTGGAGGTTTATTTCCCTGGGATTTCCATGAAGCATAGCCTCAGCTCACAGTGGCTGCCCTATGGCTGTTTGCTTGGCAGACCGGGCACAGCAGACCCCCTTGGCCCCTCGGGCCTGCTGGGATGGGGCACTGCCCTCAGGGCTCCTGTGTCCATGAGGGTCCAGCACAGCCTTGAGATGTGGCCTCCGCCTGCAGGCTCGAGCCACCTGCGCTCAGGGTCACAGCTCTTATCTGGGTCTGACTGTTGTCAGTGTCCCCCAGGCGGGCGTCACCTACTCAGTGGCCTCGAGCCGAGTGCTGTTTCAGGTAGAAAAGTTCCGCCGGGAACTTGGAGAACATCCAGGAAAGAAATAACAGGAGTCCCAAGCCATGAGGCCACTGTGCTGGCTGCCAGGCCCTGGCCAGTGTCACGTGGTGGTCTGCCCCTTACCCAGCTGGAAGGAGAGAGGACTTCTGCAGGCCGAAAAGCAAGGGGACAATCTCCCTCTTTTGGCCCCTTTCTTTTTGTTTTTTTTGAGATGGAGTCTCGCTCTTGTTGCCCAAGCGGGAGTGCAATGCTGTGATCTCGACTCACCGCAACTTCTGCCTCCCGGTTCAAGCAATTCTCCCGTCTCAGCCTCCTGAGTAACTGAGGATTCCAGGCATGTGCCACCTCACCCTACTAATTTTGTATTTTTAGTAGAGATGGAGTTTCTCCATGTTAGTCAGGCTGGTCTCGAACTCCCGACCTCAGGTGAGCCGCCCGCCTTGGCCTCCAAAAGTGCTGGGATTACAGGTGTGAGCCACCGCACCTGGCCTCGGCCCCTTTCTTTAGGCTCTGTGGTGGATCGATATGTGCAGATGTTGTTTCTCCAGCCACAGCCTCTCTTGGCTATACCCATCACTCCTTCATCTCATTGCCTGCGTGGCCTTGATCAGACAGGAGGAGATCAGAAGTTCTGCACGGCTTGTGGACTGAGCACGTGGGAGCGGAGGCTTCACCCAGAGGTGGTGTCGCTGGGGAGAAAAAAAGGCAGGGGGGGGGGGGGCGCCCCCCCCCCCTGGGCGGGGGGGGGGGCCCCGCGCCTCCCCCCCCGCCCCCCCCCTATAATAAAAAAAAAAAAAGGGGGGGCGCCTTGGGGGGGGGCCCCGCGGGAGGGGGGTGGGGGGCCCCCCCCGGCTCCCTCTCTAAAAAAAAAAAAAAAGCAGCAGCAGCATCAAGGCTCTGGGAATCGAGCAGCCCACTCTGTCTATTCAGGTTCAGGGAGGTTCCCAGAGGTCGTGACACTTGAGCTGTGGCTAAATGTGACCGAACATGTCAGGGCAGGCGGGGAGGGCGTGGGCCAGGAGGGGAGCCACAGATGCATCAGCCTCCTGCTCTTGGACTTCAGGGAGGGCAGCAGACTTTTCAGCGCCTCGGTTTCCTCATCTGAAATGGGGATATCAAGTCTCCCCCTTAAAGGAATGTGAGTGGCCGGGCGCAGTGGCTCACACCTGTAATCCCAGCACTTTGGGAGGCCGAGGCAGGCAGATCGCAAGGTCAGGAGTTCGAGACCATCCTGGCCAACATGGTGAAACCCCCATCTTTACCAAAACTACAAAAATTAGCCAGGCATGATGGCGTGCGCCTGTAATCCCAGGAACTCAGGAGGCTGAGGCAGGAGAATCACTTGAACCTGGGAGGCGGAGTTTGCCGAGATCACGCCACTGCACTCCAACCTGGCAACAGAGTGAGACTCCATCTCAAAAAAAAAAAAATTGCGAGATAAAGAGGGAGTCTCGAGTCCCACAGCACATGCCGCTAATGGGCCACTCCTCACCACAGGTTATGATATGTCATATATGTCATAGTCACTATTCACTCTAAAACGTTTTAGGGAGAATTGTTTTTTGACGGGTTCTAGCTCTGTTCCCCAGGCTGGAGTGCAGTGGTGTGATCATAGCTCACTGCCGCCTCGTCTTCCTGGACTCAAGCACTCCTTCTCCCTCAGCCTCCTGAGTAACTGGGACTACAGGTATGTGCCACCAGACCCAGCGAACTTTTCAGTCATTTTTCTTTAAGAGACGGAGTCTTGCTATGTTGCCCAGCTGGTCCCGAATCCCTGGCCTCAAGCAATCCTTCTGCCTTGGCCTCCCAAAGTGCTTGGATCACAGGTGTGAGCCATCCACCTGGCCTCCCTAAAATGTTACTAGGCATTCCACCTAAGAAGAGAGCCATCCTTTAGATAGAAAATCTAGAATTTTGGCCAGGCGCAGTCGCTCACGCCTGTAATCCCAGCACTTTGGGAGGCTGAGGCGGGCGGGTCACTTGAGGCTAGGAGTTTGAGACCAGCCTGGCCAACACAAGACCCCATCTCTACTAACAGTACAAAAATTAGCGAGGCATGGTGGGACACACCTGTAGTCCCAGCTGCTGGGGAGGCTGAAGCAGGAGGATGGCTTGAACTCGGGAGGTGGAGATTGCAGTGAGCCACTGCATTCCGGCCTGGTTGACAGAGCGTGACTCAGTCTCAAAAAAACAAAAAGAGGAGATCTAGAATTTTCGGCCACATAGGATGTTCAACCCTGGATGTCTCTTTCAAAGAGTCTCTACTTGACCAAACATTAGACTCCTGAACCTTGTCCCAGTCCCATCTGAGTGCTTCTTTGTAATTCAGTTTCAGCTGAGACCCTGCTAAGTCAGTTTAGCAGGGACCCTCTGCCCTTGAGATCTGATCACCCTCCATATCTAATCAGGCTCCTCATCCTTCCCCATCCCCCAGGTACTATCTGATCACCCTGGCCTGTCTTCAGCAAGAATCCTGTTAGGTCGGTTTAGCTAGAAACTGCTGTACGCACAATGTTTTCTCTTAGTAATTTCCCATCCACTCACCCCCCACCCTGCCCCTTCATGATAAAGTCCCACTTGCCCAAGCTGTATTCAGAGTTGAGCCCGCATTTGCCTTTACCGCAAGGCCCCATTACAGCATTGGGAATAAAGGCTTCCTGCCTGTGTGTTAATGAGTACCACTGAATAATTCTTTTTTTTTTTTTTTTAATTGAGACGGAGTCTCACTCTGTCTCCCAGGCTGGAGTGCAGTGGCATGATCTCAGCTCACTGCAGTCTCCACCTCCCGAATTCAAGCGATTCTCCTGCCTCAGCTTCCCAAGTAGCTGGGACTATAGGCACTCGCCGTGACACCAGGCTAATTTTTGTATTTTTAATAGAAACGGGGTTTCACCATGTTGGCCAGGCTGGTCTTGAACTTCTGACCTCAGGTGATCCGCCCACCTCGGCCTCCCAAAGTGCTGGGATTACAGGCATGAGCCACTGCGCCCAGCCCCGTTGAATAATTCTTTCTCTAACTCTCCCAATTCAAGAAACCTTTTGAAATCACCCAGAAGAAAAATCTCAAAGGCAGGGGCATTTGGAAGGTGGCCAGACTTCTTCTGGCTCTCAGGTGTCCCTGGTGGGCACATGGCATCCCTGCTGGGCCCACACCTAGGCCACCCCTGTCAGAGGACGGGCAAGACAGCCTCTATGTTAGTTTCACCTGGAAACTGTGACTGAGAGGTGGTTGAGTTATGAGCAATAGCTTTAGGGATTTTTTTTCTGTGATGCAAACTTTTCATGAGCTTATTATTTTCATTTTAATTAATTTTTTGTGGAGCGTGCAGGGGCAGGGAACAGGGTCTCATTCTGTCATGCAGGCTAGAGTGTAGTGGTATAATCATGGCTCACTGCAGCCTTAACCTCCTGGGCTCAAAGAATCCTCCTGTTTCAGTCCCCTGAGTAGCTGGGACTACAGGCATGCATCACCACGGCTGACTAATTTTTTCTTTTTTGTAGACACAGGGTCTCAAGGCTGGTCTTGAACTTCCTGGGCTCAAGTGATCCCCCTGCCTTGGCCTCCCAAAGTGCTGGGATTACAGGTGTGAGCCACTGTGCCCAGCTTATTTTATCTTTTTTTTTTTTTTTTTTTTTGAGAAAGAGTCTCACTCTGTCACCCAGGCTGGAGTGCAGTGACGCAATCTCAGCTCACTGCAACCTCTACCTCCGGAGTTCAAGCGATTCTCCTGCCTCAGCCTCCCGAGTAGCTGGGACGACAGGTGCATGCCATCATGCCCAGCTAATTTTTGTATTTTTAGTAGAGATGAGGTTTCACCATGTGGGCTAGGCTGGTCTTGAACTCCTGACCTCAAGTGATCCACCCACTTCAGCCTCCCAAAGTGCTGGAATTATAGGCGTGAGCCACAACACCAAGCCTTATTTTATTTCTAATTGATGAAAATTGTATATATTGATCACAGACAGCATGACATTTTGAAATATATATATATTGTGGAATGGAGTCAATGGAGCTAATTAGCATATGCATTACCTGACATACTCAACACATTTTGTGATGAAAACACTTAAGATCTACTTTCTAACTAATTCTCAAAATACAAAAATATTAACTACAGTCACCATGTTGTACAATAGATTGCTTGAATTTAATCCTCCCCCTCTAACTGAAATTTTATATCCTTTGACCAGCATCTCTCCAGCCCTGCCCTCACCCCCCAGTAACAAGTATTCTACTTTCTACTTTTTTTTTTGAAACAAGGTCTTGCTCTATCACCCAGGCTGGAGTACAGTAGTGCGATCAGGTTCACTGCAGCCTCGACTTCCTGGGCCCAAGCAATTCTCCTGACTCAGCCTCCTAAGTAGCTGGGACAACAGATGTGTGCCACCACACTTCGCTAATTTTTTATTTTTTGTAGAGGTGGGGTGTCACTATGTTGCCCAGGCTGGTCTCAAACTCCTGGCCTCAAGCAATCCTCCTACCTCTGCCTCCCAAAGTGCTGGGGAATTACCAGCATGAGCCACAGCACCCAGCCCTACTTTCTGCTTCTAGGAGTTATTTTTGGACTGGGGGTTCATGTGCAGTTTGCTACAGGAATATATTGGGTAATGGTGAGGGTTGAGCTTCTAATACATCCCCCAAATAGTGAATACCCGCCTTGACCTCCCAAAGTGCTGGAATTACATGTGTGAGCCACAACGTTACCCGTTTTGTTAGAGGTAACTTTTCAACCCTCACCCCCCTCCCCTTCTCCCGCTATCAGTTCAACTTTTAAAAATTCTACATGAGTGAGATCATCCACTATTTGCCTTTCAGTGCCTGGCTTATTAACATATTAATATGTTTCTGTGCCTGGCTTATTAACATAGTGTCCCTGAGGTTCATCCTTGTTGTTGCAAATGACAGGATCTCTTTTTATTATTATTATTTTTTTATTTTGAGACAGTCTTGCTCTGTCGCCCAGGCCAGAGTGCAGTGGCGTGATCTCAGCTCACTGCAACCTGTGTCTCCCGGTTTGAAGTGATTTTTGTGCCACAGCCTCCCGAGTAGCCGGGATTACAGGCACCTGCCAGCATACCTGGCTGATTTTTCTTTTTAGTAGAGATGGTTTTTGTTTTTGTTTTTATTTTCTTCCTGGAAGATATCACAGTAGTCCAAGAGATGGGGTTTTACCATGTTAACCAGCTCCTGACCTCAAGTGATCTGCCCGCCTCGGCGGGATTACAGGTGTAAGCTGCCATGCCCAGCCAGGATCTCCTTTCTTAAGGCTAAACATTATTCCATTGTGTATATGAAGCACAGTTACTTTATCTGTTCATCTGTGGGGTTTTTTTGTTGTTGTTGTTTTTGTGAGACAGAGTCTTGCCTTGTGGCCCAGGTGGAGTTCAGTGGTGCGGTCTCGGCTCACTGCGACCTCTGCCTCCTGGGTTCAAACAATTCTCCTGCCTCAGCTTCCTGAGTAGCTGGGATTACAGGTGCACACCACCATGCCCGGCTAATATTTGTATTTTTAACAGAGACAAGGTTTTGCCATCTTGGCCAGACTGGTCTTGAACCCCTGACCTCAAGTGATCTGCCCACCCTGCCTCCCAAAGTGCTGGGATTACAGGAGTGGGCTGCCGAGCCCGGCCTGTTCATTCATCTGTTGATGGACACTTAGGTTGAGTCCACGTCTTGGCTATAGTGATTCATGCTGTAATGAGCATGACAGCGCAGGCGTTTCTTCCACATGCTGATGTCATTTCCTTTGGGTAGATACCCAGAAGTGGGCTTGCTGGATGTAGTGAGATTATAATTTTTTTTCCAAAGTGTACAACTTACATTAGAAGCATGTTGTTTGTATTATAAAGAAAAAAAAGATGTGTTTCTGTGACAGGAGAGGCCTTTCTTGCTTTTGAGCGTGTCCGGCGCTGTGGGTTTCGTAGCCTAGGGACGATGGCATCCGCCTTCCCAGTGCATGTGCCAGATTATATCGCATAGTTGCTGACACCGGGGTCCCACTTCCTCCCTCCTGTCCACCCCGGACCCACATGATCTGCCAGGCACACCATCTCCTTGTGCTTGGAGGTGCTATGAGCCCCCCCCGGCCAACCCAGCCGAGCAGCAACACAATAGCACCCCTCGCTGCGAGCACTGGGCCCGCACTTCCCCCCTCGGATGTATAATAGCACCAACCGGATATTTTTAGATGGGCTTTGAAAAGTCTCAGTGTGCTGAGACCGCATACCAGACGTGTGAGGTCACCGGGCCTGGGAGCAGCCTCTGTGCGTGGATAATTGGTGCACGGGGTAATCGCAGAACCAGAAAGCCAGCCCTTGGGCAGCCACAGTGGTGGGAGGGGCACCTCACATCCGAAAGGCGTTCCCCTGTCGTATGTCCCCAAGACACTAGGACTGGCTGTGATGTGAGAAGTCCCTGCAGAGACTTGTCCCCTGGGTTTAAAGGGAGCATTGTTGCTCTTTGGGGTGTGAATGTACATTTCTGGGGGATGCCTCTGCCGCAGACCCGGCTCTACACCAAGGCACTGTGGGGACCCCGGCTCAGAGACCCGTTTCCCACTGCAGACACCCCAGGGCCCCCCAACAGGACTGTCCGCCCCCCCCTCCTTCCGAGGACAAGCATCCCTTTACCATCTGCTCATAGTTAGGATAGGCAGGGGGGAGCTTTCTCTGCCCCTCATGGGCGTTTATTTTAGGTCTGCCTGACAGATCTCTGAATTGAGGCTGCTTGGGAGGGGAATCTGGTCATGGGACCACATAGGCAAGGCTGGGCATCATGCTGTCAGGCACGGAGCAGGGAGGAGGTCCTAGGCCCAGGCACCAGGCTCCAGGCTGAAGCTCATTTCCTGTGTGAGCTCCAGACTATGGCCCTGCAGGGTCCCGTGAGCATCCAGGGAAATGAGACGGTGCCTCCAGACCTGCGGGTTTCACTCCAAACGAAAACAAAACAGTTCTCCAGCCACCCTCTGGAGAGCTGGAAATGAAGCCAAAGACCGCAGGGACCCCTAGCACCTAGGATGCAGTGCACGTGGGAGTCTTCAGGAGGGACAGAGAGACTAGTGAGACCTGACTACCTCGCCCTGCACCCCCCTTTATTCCTGTCTCTATACATCAGTGCTCCCCAGCCGGGGTGATGTAATGATCTCTAGGGGTATTCTTTGGTTATCCCAGATGGCACCTGGTAGGTGGAGGCCAGGGATGCTATTGAGCACCGTGCACTACACACGACACCCCATCACATGGAGTGGTTGACCCCCCAAAATGTCCCATAGGCACCCAGGAAAGCCAGCTTCACCAGCAGAGCACCTGGTGGTTCCCGACCACCAACAAGCCCCCCCGGGTTTCATAAGACCCTCCAGAGACTGTTTCAAAATTCAACAGATCAGACTGGGTGCAGTAGCTCACACCTGTAATCTCAGCACTTTGGGAGGTCGAGATGGAAGGATCGCTTGAGTCCAGGAGCGCCAAACCAACCTGGGTACCATAGCTAGACTGGTCTCAACAAAAATAATTTTAAAAATCAGCCAGGCACGGGCCAGGCATGGTGGCTCACGCCTGTAATCCCAGCACTTTGGGAGGCTGAGGCGGGTGGATCACCTGCAGTTGGGAGTTCGAGACCAGCCTGATCAACATGGAGAAACCCTGTCTCTACTAAAAATACAAAATTAGCTGGGCATGGTGGCGCATGCCTGTAATCCCAGCTACTTGGGAGGCCGAGGCAGGAGAATCACTTGAACTCGGGAGGCAGAGGTTGCTGTGAGCCGAGATCGCACCATTGCACTCCAGCCTGTGAAACAAGAGCGAAACTCCATCTCAAAAAAAAAAAAAAAAAAAAAAATTAGCCAGGCACAGTGATACATACCTGTGGTCCCAGCTACTTCGGAGGCAGAAATGGGACGATCACCTGAGCCAAGGAGGTCCAGGCTGCAGTGAGCTCGCACCACTGAACTCCAGCCTAGGCAACAGAGTGAGACCCTGTCTCAAAAAAAAAAAAAAAATCAACAGATGAGCAAATCTCATGTAGCAACCCAGGATCCCGCCCCCCACTCCGCCACCAAAAAGCACCCAGCTACTGCCCGAACCCCCTTCTCTGTAAAAAGCCAGGTCACCTCTCTCTCTAGGGCCCCCTCCCTTACCACCTTCCTACCCCCATTATCTCAACCCCTCCCTGTTTCCTTGTCCCATGACCCAAACAGCCACCCTCTTGAGGAGCGTGACCTGCATGTGGGCTCAGCCACAGACACTGTCTAGGCTTCAAGCTCTGCCTGAGGCTTTGCAGCTGAATGAAGCTTTCTCCAAGGGAGTGTCTGGGTCTTCCATGATCAGATCCTTTTTTTTTTGAAACAGAGTCTTACCCTTCACCCAGGCTGGAGTACGGGGGCGCAAACGCGGCTTGCTGCAACCTCAACCTCCTGAGCTGAAGCAATCCTCCCACCTCAGCCTCCGAAGTAACTGGAACTACAGGCATCTGCTACCATACCTGGTTAATTTTTTTATCTTTTCTGGATTCAGGGTTTCATCATGTTGCCGAGACTGGTCTCGAACTCCTGGCCTCAAGCCATCCTCCTGCCTCGTCCTCCCAAAGTGCTGGGATTACAGGTGTGACCACTGTGCCCAGCCAGTCAGATACATTTTTAATAAGACTTCCCCCTTCAGGCTGTCCCACAAAAGCCTCCACTCAGTGGTCAGCCAAAATCTTAATCTGTTCAGGCTACTGTAACAGAATATGGTTACACATTGCTTAAGTACGGGAGAAATGTGTCATTGGGACGATTCTGTGGTTGTGCAAACATCCTAGGGTGAACTTACACAAACCTAGATGATATAGCCTACTACATACTTATGCTGTAGGTGTGTAGTTGGTTATACACTACGAATATGTGTGTTAGTGTATAACCACTAATAGGTTATACCCATACACATAAGTGTAGCTAGCCGGGCACGGTGGCTCATCGCTGTAATCCCAGCACTTTGGGAGTCCAAGGCAGGTGGATCACAATGTCAGGAGTTCGAGACCAGCCTGACCAACATGGTGAAACCCCGTCTCTACTAAAAATACAAAAATTAGCCAGGCATGGTGCCATGTGCCTATAATCCCAGCTACTCAAGAGGCTGAGACAGGAGAGTCGCTTGAACCTGGGAGGCAGAGGTTGCGGTGAACTGAGAGCATGCCATTACACTCCAGCCCAGGCGACAAAGCAAGACTCTGTCTCAAAAAAAAAAGATTTGATGGATGGATCAAAACCTAGAAACAGTACAGTAAAGTACAGTGTTACGATCTATGGGACCACCGTCACATATGCAGTCCATCGGTCCACAGGTTGTCCTGTGCGGTGCATGACTATACCACATAGACCTGGTGGCTGACAGAAATACATTCTTGCAGCTCTAGAAGTGAGAAGTCCAAGTCAAGGCTCTGGCAGATTTGGTGTCAGGTGAAGGTCCACTTCTTGGTTCATCGACGGTGTTTTTCCCATGTCCTCACATGGTGGAAGGAGTGAGGGGAGCTCTCTGGGGCCTCTTCTATAAGGGCACTAATTCCATTCATGAGGGCCCCGTATAAGTGACCTTATCACCTCCCAAAGACCTCATCTCCTGAACCTATCACCTTAGCGTTAGATTTCAACATATAAAGTTTGTAGGAGGCCAGGGATGGTGGCTCACGCCTGTAATCCCAGCACTTTGGAAGGCCGAGGCCAGCAGATCACTTGAGGTCAGGAGTTTGAGACCAGCCTGGGCAACATGGTGAAACCCAGTCTCTACTAAAAAATACAAAAATTAGGCCAGGTGCCCTGGCTCATGCCTGTAATCCTAGCACTTCAGGAGGCAAAGGCGGGTGGATAACAAGGTCAAGAGATCAAGACCATCCTGGCCAATATGGTGAAACCCCATCTCTACTAAAAAGTACAAAAATTAGCTGGGCATGGTGGTGCGTGCCTGTAGTCCCAGCTACTCGGGAGGCTGAGGCAGGAGAATCGCTTGAACCCAGGAGGCGGAGGTTGCAGTGAGCCGAGATCACGCCACTGCACTCCAGCCTGTCGACAGAGTGAGACTCCGTCTCAAAAAAAAAAAATTAGCCAGGCACAGTGGCACACACCTGTAATATCAGCCACTCAGGTGGCTGAGCATGAGAATCTCTTGAACCCAGGAGGTGGAGGTTGCAGTGAGCTGAGATCGCACCATTGCACTCCAACCTGGGCAACAGAGTGAGACCCTGTCTCAAAAAAAACAACTATGTGGGGGACACAGACATGAAGTCCATGACAGCCAGTATCCATCCCCCTGTGGAATGAGGCCTTCAGGAAGACCCCGTCTCTCCATGTCTTTGTGTCTCCAGTTTCTGCCTGCGCTGTGTACTTGGCCACCACCTCCCCCATCCCCTACAATGGGACCTTGGCAGTGGCCTTGGCACTCCCTTCCCACTGTGGCCTCACTCCCTCCTCTCCTCCCTGGGCGGCCCAGCCTCTCAAATGGGAACATCACTGCTACCAGACTTTCCACGTGTGACTCCAAGGCATGCCCCCGCCCCTGTGCCCTCCCCCCTGCCATGTCACCTCTTCCCCAAACTGAGCAGTCACAAGGGCTTGGATGGTGGAACACCAGGCCCAGGACCAGCTCTGCCGCCTCGCTCTCATCTGCCAGGCCTCACAGTGTGCATCCTGTTGGCCTCACCCCGTCTTCTTCCTCCCTAAAAGAAAGAGCCCCACCACCACCTCTTCCCAGCTTCTCTGTCCTGCCCCAGGCACCTTCCCTGCCTCGAGTTCCCCCAGGGCTCCATCTTAACCCCTCTGGAGCAGTAAGTCCTTCATGGGAGGGGGGCACACCAGAAATTTGGACAGAGAGTGGATATCCCCCATGTTCATGCAGGTGATGGTTGTATGGAAAAGCCCAGAGGGTACCCGTGCATAGCCTGCACTGCACACACTTCCCTGTATGTGTGAACTCCTCAGTACAGAGCAAAGAGATTGCCCTGTGAAAAGGGGATGAAACACTGATTACAGGTGAGCCACGGTGCCTGTCATCACAGCTCTTTGGAGTCCAAGGCGGGAGGATCACTAGAGGCCAGGAGTTTAAGACCACCCTAGACAACATAGAGAGATGCTGTCGCTACAGAAAATTTAAAATATTAGCCAAGCATGGTGGCGTGCACCTGTGGGCCCAGCTACTTGGGAGGCTGAGGCAGGAGGATTGCTTGAGCCCAGGAGGTTGAGGCTTGCAGTGAGCTATGATTGCACCGTTGCACTCCAACCTAAGGGACAGAGCAAGACCCTGCCTCTTAAAAAGGAAAAGAAAAAAAGAAGCAGCAACCAGACACAAGTCTGGGCATGGTGGTATATGCCTATGGTTGCAGCTACTCAGAAGGCTGAGGCGGGAGGATCCCTTGAGCACGGGAGACAGAGGTTGCAGTGAGCTGAGATCGCACCACTGCACTTCAGCCTGGGCAGCAGAGTAAACCCCATCTCAGAAATAATATAAAATTTAAAAGTAAAAAAAAAAAAAAAGTTTATTTAGACAACAAATAAATAAATAAAATGATGTTTTTGCAAATTATGTCACAATCTGGAAAATATTAGCTAAATAAGATAAATCGAGGCCAGGCACGATGGCTCATGCCTGTAATTCCAGCATTTTGGGAGACTGAGGTTGGTGGATCACTCGAGCTCAGGAGTTCCAGACCAGCCTGGGCAACATGGCAGAACCCATCCCTACAAAAAATTAGCCAGGCGTGGTGGCTCACACCTGCAGTCCCAGCTACTCGGGAGGCTGAGGTGGGAGGACTGCTTCAGCCCGGGAGGCAGAGGTTGCAGTGAGCCAAGATCACACCACTGCACTCCAGCCTGGGTGTTGTTGTGTGACCCTGTATCAAAGAAAAAGAAAATGGGCTACTCTCTGCTTACTGGGTAGTTTTGCTTTGCAGGAACAGCTAAAGAAAAAACAGAGACTGAGCACAGTGGCTCATGTTCTTTGGGAGGCTGAGGCAGGCAGATTGCCTGAGCAGGAGTTCGAGACCAGCCTGGACAACATGGTGAAACCCCATCTCCACTAAAATACAAAAACCCGGCATGGTAGCACACGTCTGTAGTCCCAGCTACTCAGGAGGCTGAGGCATGAGAATTGCTTGAACCCAGGAGGCAGAAGTTGCAGTGAGCTGGTATCACACCACTGCACTCTAGCCCAGGCGACAGAGTGAGACTATCGCCAAAAGAAAAAAAAAAAGAAAAAATAGATAAATTGAGTAATTCAAAATAAAAGTAAAAGTAAAAGCACGGTATAAAACGAGAGAAAAAGAAATTCCATCCTCATGATCTGAAAACCTGCTTTTGATTTCCTTGCAGGCTTTGGAAACGCCAAGACAGCCCACAACAACAACTCCAGCCGATTTGGGAAATTCATCCAAGTCAGCTACCTAGAGAGTGGCATCGTGAGAGGGTGAGTCAGTGTCCCTTATGTCCCCACTGGTGGGGAGCTGGCCCCACGAGCTGTTGCTTCCCGGCACAGACGTGGAAGTGAGATGCAGAGATCATGGCGATACGGATGTTTATGCTTCCTACAGGAGAGTGAATGTGATTTTAAGGTTGAGATGAAGGTCTGGAGCAGTAGGTTGAGGTAGGAAATGTCGGCAGGGGCTGGGGACATGGCATTCCGGAATAAGTATAACAAGCTAGAGGTAGTGGGCTTACTGAGAATAGTCAAGGACAGCCCAGCACTGTCTTAATAAAGTTTCTAATTTGGTAGGTCTTGGGAGTGTCACAGGCAGTGGGGGATGTGGACTCTGGCATTTGCCAAACATGTGTCCCTTTAGCCAGAAATGACAGGTGCAAAGCCGCAAAGTGAGGTGGTTGTGCATGGAAATACTGAAGGGCAGGCGGGTGGATGGATTCATGAGGGGATGGATGGATGGGTTCAGCGGTGGATGAATGGATGGATGATGGATGGATGGATGGGTGGGTGGATTAACGGATGGATGGATGGATGGTTAGATAGATGGATCCATGGGTGAATGGACTCATGGGTAGATGGATGGACAGATTTACGAGTGGATGGATGGATGGATGGACAGATTGATGCATGGATGCCTAAGATGGATGGATAGATGAATTCTTGTGTGAATGGATTCATGAGTGCATGGACAAATAGCTTCATGAATGGGTGGGTGGGTGCATGGGTGGTGGATGAATTCATCCCATCCACTCATGAATCCATCCATCACAGGTGGATGGGTAGATTCATGGCTAGGTGGATGAATACATAAATAGATTCATATAATGAATGGGTAGATGGATAGATTCATGAATGGGTGGATGGATGGATGGATGGATTAGATAGATGGATGTATTGGTGAGTGGATTCATGGGTGGCTGGATGGATGGATTCATGGGTGGACGGATTTATAGGTGAATGGATAGATTCCTAGGTAGGTAGATGAATAAATGGATAGACGTGTGGGTGTGTGGATGGGTAAATGGATAGATGGATTCATGGATGGATAGATGGATTCACAGATGGATGGGTAGATTCCTGGGTAGGTGGATGAAAAAAATGAGGTAGATTTGCGAAAGTGTCAGTTGGTAAGTGAATAGATTCATGGGTAAATGGATGGGCTTGACCAGTGGATCCATGGATCCATTGATAGACGGATGAGTACTTAGATGACATCTGACAGGGTCCAGTGCCTGTGTACTCACAGGGACTCCTCCCCCTAACTATGGATTCTCATGTGAGGGGCTGCTGTGTCAGTGGGATTTGTAAAGGTCCCAGGATTTCATCTGTCTGAACCTGACTGATGATCATTTCAACTGATGGTTCATATTCAGGATACAAGTAGGCACAGTGTTCTCCTGAACCTTCCACCTCTGGCTTCATTCCTTTTTCTCACCTCCCAGGCTCCAGTAGGCAATGGTGTGGGTGAATGGCCCTTGACAAATGTCAGGGGCTGGCCCCTCAGCCTCTGCCCCCACAAGGCAGCCAGTGGCACCCCCACCACTATCACCTGCCCACACGGGTGTGCCAGGTTCATCAGAGACACCGGGAACAGCCACTCTTCCCACCCCGTCCTCCAGGCCCTGATCTTCTCTCCATGAAGACTTCCCTTTTTCCTCTTCATGTTTTGGGGGTTAAAATACACAACATAAGGCCAGGCATGGTGGCTCACGTCTGTAATCCAAGCACTCTGGGAAGCCAAGGCGGGTGGATCATCTGAGGTCGGGAGTTCAAGACCAGCCTGGCTGGCCAACCTGGTGAAACCCTGTCTCTACTAAGAATACAAAAATTAAAAAAATATATATATATACAAAAATTTACTGGGCATGGTGGCGGGCGCCTGGAATCCCAACTACTCAAGAGGCTGAGGCAGAAGAATCGCTTGAACCCAGGAAGCGGAGGTTGCAGTGAGCCGAGATTATACCATTGCACTCCAGCCTGGGCAACAAGAGCAAAACTCCATCTTAAAAAAAAAAAAAAAAAAGCCACACACACACACACAAATTAGCTGGGCATTGTGGTACATGCCTGTGATCCAGAGATTACAAGTGTGAGCCACTACACCCGGACTCTATTGAATTTTTTTAAGAAGCCACACCATTTTACCTTCCCCACCCACAGTGCACAAGGGTCCTTACCTCTTAGCTTTGATTTTATTTTTCTTCCCATGGGTCCATCTTTTGCACAATCCTATCTGCCCCATTGCAGGGATTTTGACCCATAGGAAGCACCCAGGGGACCTTGCTGGGAAGATGCCACAGATACCGTTGCTACAGTTCCAGGCCTCCCTTGGGGAGAAGCCAAGCAGCCTCCTCATCTTGTCCGGGTGTCCAGCTGGCTTTGGACACATACAACAGCCCAGTAAGAAAACCACAAAAGACGTCAATGGGTACTTCACCAGAGAGGAGCTGGGAATGGCCAGTAAGCACATGGGAAGATGTTCAGCATCATCAGTCACCAGGGAAATGCAAATCCAAACCATAATGACAGGCCAGATGCATGGCTCATGCCTATAATCCCAACACTTCAGGAGACCAAGGCAGGCAGATCACTTGAGGCCAGGAGTTACAGACCAGCCTGGACAACATGATGAAACCCCGTCTCTACAAAAACTACAAAAATTAGCCTGTAGTCCCAGCTACTCGGGAGGCTGAGGTGGGAGGATCACTTGAGCTTGGGAGGTCGAGGCTTCATTGAGTCCTAATCGTGCCACTGCACTCCAGCCTGCACAACAAAGTGAGACCCTGTCTTAAAACCAATGCCGGGCGCAGTGGCTCACACCTGTAATTCCAGCACTTTGGGAAGCTGAGGCAGGTGGATCACCTGAGGTCAGGAGTTCGATACCAACCTGACCAACATAGAGAAACCCCATCCCTACTAAAAATACAAAATTAGCCAGGCATGGTGGCACATGCCTGTAATCCCAGCTACTCAGGAGGCTGAAACAGGAGAGTCGCTTGAACCCAGGAGGCAGAGGTTGCAATGAGCAAAAATCACACCATTGCACTCCAGCCTGGACAACAGAGCAAGATTCCATCTCAAAAAATAATAATAACACAATACTACAGCTTAACATTTTATTCTTTCTCTTTTCTCTTAATGACAGAGCTGTTGTCGAAAAATATCTGCTTGAAAAGTCTCGCCTGGTATCTCAGGAGAAGGATGAGAGGTAGGAGAACGTTTCCTCAGGGATCTCTGAATGCCACGTCACATCTGTGTTTCCTCCTACAGAGGAGGGAAGCAACGCAAATGTCCTAAGGTCAGAGGAACTTTGCGGGAGGCCATGGAGCCTCTCACAGGAGCGGGGCCTGCCTGTCCATCTTCTCCCCAGATCTGCCCCGGTGGCCTCACACTTTGTCCTCATACCTCCTAAGCCACCTTTGTGTGCCTCCCTGGAGGTTTTGTCCCCCAGTAGGTGCTCAGATGTCTGCCCAATATATAGTTAGATTAGAAACTTTTCTTAGGCATGGTGGCCTGCACCTGTGCCTATAGTCCCAGCTATTGAGGAGGCCTAGGCAGACAGGATCACCTGAGCCCAGTAGGTTGAGGCTGCAGCGAGCTACACACTACGCTTCAGCCTGGGCAATAGAGCGAGTCCTTCTGTCTTTATTTTTGTTTGTTTGGTTGGTTGGGCTTTTTGTTTTTGTTTTTGTTTTGTGTCAGAGTCTTCATCCCAGCTCACTGCAACCTCCACCTACTAGGTTCAAGCGATTCTCATGCCTTAACCTCCCCGACTAGCTGGGATCACATGCGTGCGCCACCATGCCCAGCTAGAGTCTTGTCTCTTTAAGGAAAAAAAAAAAAACCAGACCTGGAACAGTGGCTCACTGCTGTAATCCCAGCACTTTGGGAGGCCTAGGTGGGAGGATCACGTGAACCCGGGAGTTCAAGACCACCCTGGACAACATGATGAAACCCCATCTCTACAAAAAAGACCAAAAAAAAAAATTAGCTGGGCATGGCGACACACAACTGTAGTCCCAGCTACTCAGGAGGCTGAGCTGGGAGGATCACTTGAACCCAGGAGGTCGAGGCTGCAGTGAGCTGTGATCGCACCACTACACTCCAGCCTGAGCAACAGAGCAAAACCCTTTCTCAAGAAAAAAAAAAAAAGATTAGAAACATTTCTGATTAGCTGGGCACTATGGCTCACGCCTGTAATCCCAGCACTTTGGGAGGCTGAGGCAGGCGGATCATGAGGTCAGGAGTTCGAGACCAGTCTGAACGACATGGTGAAACCCTGTCTCTACTAAAAATTAGCTGGGTATGGTGGCGCGTGCCTATAATCCCAGCTACTCAGGAGGCTGAAGCAGGAGAATCACTTGAACCTGGGAGGTGGAGGTTGCAGTGAGCCAAGATTGCACCACTGCACTCCAGCCTGGGCGACGCAGCAAGACTCCATCTCAAAAAAAAAGTGGCGGGGAGGGGGGCAGGCGCGGTGGCTCACGCCTGTAATCCCAGCACTTTCAGAGGCCTAGGTGGGCAGATCACGAGGTCAGGCGTTCAAGACCAGCCTGCCCAACATAGTGAAACCCCGTCTCTACTAAAATACAAAAATGAGCTGGGTGTGGTTCCGAGCGCCTGTAACCCCAGCTTCTCAGGAGGCTGAGGCAGGAGAATCACTTGAACTGGAACCCCAAAGGCAGAGGTTGCAGTGAGCCGAGATCGCCCCACTGCACTCCAGCCTGGGCAACAGAGTAAGACTCCGTCTCAAAAAAAAAAAAAAAAAAGAAAACAGTTCTGATTGACAAATAAGTAAGATGTACACCTACCCACCTCCAATCCTCCAGAAATCTATTCGCTCAAGACGTTTATTTGTTTTGTTTTTTTAAGACGTAGAAGTGACTTACTGTTTCAAGTTTGTACATATTTGAGGTGTGTTCTCCAAAGCCATGTTAGTAGTGGTTTGCAGAGTGGCTATTGCTTGGCCTCCAAGAATCGACCGTTTTCCTCCCAATTTTGACCTGCAGGAACTACCACGTGTTTTATTATTTGTTACTCGGGGTCAGTGAGGAAGAGCGCCGAGAATTTCAGCTCAAGCAGCCTGAAGATTATTTCTACCTCAACCAGGTAAACAGCCTCGAGCCCCAGCCACAAGTGCCACCTCTGTTCCCGGCCGCAAGCTGTTTATGCATAGCCGGGAAGTCAGAGGCAGCCTGCCCTGGCCCCCCAAACCCACTCCCAGAAGGCAGCATTAAAAGAACCCATTCATTCCCCTGGTCCTGGGGCCCTGCCCCGCCAGCTCCAGCCAAAATCACTCTGGCACGCCACCCTCGCCAGCCCAGGAATGCCCAGAGTGCTGACGACTTTGTTTTCCAGCATAACTTGAAGATTGAAGATGGGGAGGACCTGAAGCATGACTTTGAGAGGCTCAAGCAGGCCATGGAGATGGTGGGCTTCCTCCCCCGCCACCAAGAAGCAGTAAGTATGCGGCCCCCAGCCTGTCCCCCCGAGCCTACAGGGGGCACGCGTGGCCCTTACCAGTCACTCTGTAGTACAACCCACAACCCAGTGAAAACGGGCAGGCAGTGTCCTAACAGAGCTGCCCTACAGAATGTGGCCCAGTAGCATGGAACACATGAGAAGGGGCTCAAGCCATTGGTCATTAGGTGATGCCAATTAAAGGTAACGTGAACATACTTAACACTGCCGAACTGTACCCTTAAAAATGGTTTGGCCAGCCGGGTGCGGCTCACGCCTATAATCCCAGCACTTTGGGAGGCTGAGGCGGGAGGATCATTTGAGGTCAGGAGTTCGAGACCAGCCTGACCAACATAGAGAAACCCCATCACTACTAAAAGTACAAAGTTGGCCGGGCGTGGTGCCTCACGCCTGTAATCCAAGCACTTTGGAGGTCAAGGCGGGCGGATCACCTGAGGCCGGGAGTTCAAGACCAGCCTGACCAACATGGTGAAACCCCATCTTAAAAATAAATAAATAAATAAATAAAAATACAAAGTTAGCCAGGCATGATGGTGCACGCCTCTAATCCCAGCCACTAAGGAGGCTGAGGCACAAGAATCACTTGAACCCAGAAGGCGGAGGCCACAGTGCCACTGAACTCCAGCCTGGGTGACAGAGTGAGACTCTGTCTCAGAAAAAAAGATGGCACCTCTGAATAGCCAATGAACTCCAGCCTGGACAGCATAGCCGGTGACTGGCCAGACACAAGTACCTACAGTTTCATTCCCATCAAGTTCATAGACAGCATTAGATGTCAGGACCATGCTTCCTCCGGGCTTGGGGGCCTCCAAGATCCAGGACCTGGGATGTTCTATTTCTTGGTCTGGGGGCTAGTTACAGGGATCTATACACTTTTTTTTTTTTTTGAGACAGAGTTTCACTAGCCAGGTATGGTGGTGCAAACCTGTAGTCCCAGCTACCCGGGAGGCTGAGGTAGGAGGATCACCTGAGCCCGGGGAGGTTGAGGCTGCAGTGAGCTATGATCGTGCCACTGCACTCCAGCCTGGGCGACAGAGTGAGACTCTGTTTCAAAAAAAAAAAAAAAAAGGAAACAGCTGTCTAGCCAGGTGCGGTGGTTCAGGCCTATAATCCCAGCTATTCAGGAGGCCAAGGCAGGAGGATCACCTGAGGCCAGGAGTTTGAGACCAGCCTGGGCAACACAGCAAGACCCCGTCCCTTTAAAAATACATTTTTAAATAAGCTAAGTGTAGTAGCCTGTAGTCCCAACTACTCAGGAGGCTGAGGCAGTGGAATCACTTGCGCCCAGGAGTTGGAGGTTACAGTGAGCTGTGATTGTATCACTGCACTCCAACCTGGGCGACACAGCCAGATCCAGTCTCAAAAGAAAGATAAGTGTCTGCAAAGTCACATTCCAGAGATGCAGTCCTCAAGAGAGGCCTTAGACATCTTTCCACCTTCATGCGTTCCTACCAGAATTTGCTGGCTGTATGGATTCGGCCCGGTTCCCTGGAAGTGTCTGCTGTCTTAGGAATGTAGAAGCTGGCCAAATGTGAGTGCCTTTTCCTTCCCAGGATTTTTGCTGTCTCTCGGCCATCCTGTACCTGGGCACGTCACTTACAAGAAGAGAGCCACAGGCCGAGAGGAAGGGTTGGAGGTCGGGCCGCCCGAGGTGCTGGACACCCTGTCGCAGCTTCTGAAGGTACTGTTCGCCACCTCTGTCCCGCCTCAGGCCACCTGTCAGTACGCCTCTGGATACCTCTCAATGCGAAGGATGACACCCAGAGAACTTTCTTCATCGGCTGAGGTTTCATCAGCCAGGTCCTCACGTCCTATGCTATCATCTCCACTGTGTTCCTTCCTCATTTCTGACGAACTCTGTGGACAGGGCACCTCCTCCTCCCACCCTCAGTCGAAAGCCTCTTTAAAACTACAGCAGGCCAGGCGTGGTGACTCACACCTGTAATCCCAGCACTTTGGGAGGCTGAGGCGGGCAGATCACCTGAGGTCAGGAGTTTGAGACCAGACTGGCCAACATGGTGAAACCCCGTCTCTACTAAAAATACAAAAAGCAATTAGCCAGGTGTGGTGGGATGTACCTATAGGCCCAGCTACTCAGGAAGCTGAGGCATGAGAATTGCTTGAACCTGGGAGGCAGAGGCTGCAGTGAGCCGAGATCTCGCCACCGCGCTCCAGCCTGGGTGACAGAGCGAGACTCTGTCTCAAAAAAAAAAAACTACAGCTTGGGGCTGGGTGCAGTGGCTCATCCTTGTAATCCCAGCTACTCGGGAGACTGAGGCAGGAGGATCGCTTGAGGCTAGGAGTTCCAGACTAGCCTGGACAGCATAGTATCTGTCAATCTCTACAAAGAAAAAAATCAGCCAGCTGTTGGTGGTGTGCTCCTGTAATCCCAGCCACCCAGGAGGCCACGGCAGGAGGATCGCTAGAGCCCGGGAGTTCATTGCTGCAGTGAGCTCTGATCATGCCACTGCACTGCAGCCTGAGTCAGTGACAGAGCAAGGCCCTGTCTCTCAAAAA
This sequence comes from Ateles fusciceps, assembly GCA_036589455.1. Lineage (NCBI taxonomy): Eukaryota > Metazoa > Chordata > Mammalia > Primates > Atelidae > Ateles > Ateles fusciceps. The sequence goes on along the minus strand of JAZHEH010001828.1, from coordinate 11,637,319 downwards.
ACAAAAAATTCTAGTTTGATCAGCGAAGTCATTTTCTCTTGGACCTGCCATCCCCTCCTCCACTGGTTCTCAGCCAGGGGCAATTCTGCCCCCAGGACACACCGGGCAATGTCTGGTTGCCATACTCTGGGTTGCTCCTGGCATCTGCTAGGCAGAGGCCAGGGATGCCCCCCAACACCCTGCAGTGCACAGGACAGCCCCCCCCGTGGCAGACAATTATCCAGCTCCAAGTACAAATGGCAATGAGGCTGAGGAACCCTGCCCTGGTCTTTGTTTTTTAACCTATTTATGCCTAGTGTTCCATTATTGGAACACTAAGCGTGTGGGGAGTTACATCTGTTGCTCAAGGTCATCACCAAGTTCAGATTGCAAAAAGTCAAAAAATTGCAACCTCAGGCATAAATTAAGCATGCGTTCCACCTGTAGCTTTTCTTAAAGTAGGGTACAAGAGCCCAGCTTTTGTTGAGTTCCTGGGGATATATGAGCATCTGCTGGGATATTTAGAGAAATTCCCTGCTGGCCGGGCACGGTGACTCACGCCTGTAATCCCAGCACCTTGGAAGGCCAAGGCGGGTGGATCACCTGAGGTTAGGAGTTCGAGCCCAGCCTGACCAATATGGAGAAACCCCATCTCTACTAAAAATACAAAAATCAGCCAGGCATGTGGCGTGCACCTGTAGTCCCATCTATTTGGGAGGCTGAGACAGGAGAATTGCTCGAACCCAGGAGGCCGAGGTTGCAGTGAGCCGAGATCACGCCATTGCACTCCAGCCTGGTGACAGAGCAAGACTGCATCTCAAAAAAAAAAAAAAAAAAAAAGCCCCTACTTATCCCCCACTCTTGCTGCTGATGGGCAGAGACCGCCAGCTCAGAAAGGGAGCTTGGCAGCTGGGGGAGGCATGAGCGTGTCGGGCTGTCTGGCTAATGTCTAGCCCCAGCACCTGTGCAACGGATGGGAACCAGCAGCTCCAACAGGCAGGGCGGTGAGTGCTGGTCACCAGGCGCCACCTGGACCCACGGCCTGCGTTCACATGAGGCCTGTGCATGCACACACCCGGGCCACAGAGCATGAGCGTCCAGTGAGACCGTGCCATGTGGGAATTCTGAAACCTGCCAAGTGCAGAACAGCACATCTCAGGCCGGGCGCAGTGGCTCACGCCGATAATCCCAGCACTTTAGGAGGCCAAGCGGGCAGATCACTTGAGGTCAGGCGTTCAAGACCAGCCTGACCAACATAGAGAAAGCCCATCTCTACTAAAAATACAAAAATTAGCCGGGTGTGGTGGTGCATGCCTGTAATCCCAGCTACTGGGGAGGCTGAGGCAGGAGAATCACTTGAACCTGGGGAGGCGGAAGTTGCACTCCAGCCTGGGTGATAGAGTGAGACTCCATCACCATCTCAAAAAAGAAACAAAACCCAGCACATCACAGGTGGGTGGGCGGGCCTCAGAGCTCACTTCCAGGCCTGGCTGCTGGGACTCCATCTCCTAGCTGCCTCAGGCTCCGGGCCTTGCCTCAGTGACACCAGGACATGCCTGATAAGCCCTCCATCTCCCTTTCCTTCTCCCCCTCCTTGATCTCCAAACAGGTGAAGCGGGAAATCTTGGTGGAGGTTCTAACCAAAAGAAAAACGGTGACCGTCAACGACAAGCTCATCCTTCCCTACAGCCTCAGCGAGGTGAGTGCTGCCCAGGCACTCACGGGGTGCCAGACCCCAAAACACAAGTGGGAGAGGTCCTTGGAAAGAGCCGGCATGGGTGGGCTGTTCCTGTCCCTGAAGCAGTAGAATGGAACCCAGGCAGTGCCTCTGATTGTCACATGAGGTCAAATATGGCACAAGCCAGCCTGGGAGGCAAACCATGGCCCTCAGACCAGAACTTGAGCCACATGCAGTCATAGCTGTGTTTCTAGATGTCCTGTGTGCATGCTGGTTCTCACCAGCAGTGGTTGGCCAGATCCGGCCCTCCACCTGGTTTTGCTAATAAAGTTTTATTGGCACATGGCCATACCCATTCATTTACATACCATCTAAACTGCTTTGGGGCTATAACAGCTAAGCAGAACAGTTTCGACAGAGAACATCAGGCCCCAAAGCCAAAATAATGACCCGTGGTCCCTTCCAGAAAAAAATTTGCCCATCCCTGGACTCTGGAACATGACACTGACTGCCCTTATATAACTCCCAGCGTGTGAGTCTCAAGCCTGTGACGCTAAATCTTGACAAGACGCCTCCCTCTGGTCTTTGCCCTAGCCTGGATGTTTTCTCTGTGCTGTATTTCTCTTGCATTTTTCCATCTCAAGAGCAGAGTCACTTGCAGCTTTTTTTAATAACAGGAAAGTACCTAGTCACCGGGCAAGGGGACCAGGGGGGATTTTTAGCTTCTCACCCGTTGGGGAAGCTGCTGTGGATTTCAGACAGGCACTGGGGACGTTCTGAGCCCACACGGGTCCGGGGCAGCACGTGATATTGCCAGGAAGTGGCCGCACAGCACCCAAGACCTGAGCAGCACCGGTGCCCCCCGAGAGGCTCCATGCAGAGCCGGAAGCACCAGACAGGGGCTGCATTCTCTGTAGCTCCATTTCCTTGACATCCAGGACATGCAAAATGAGGGGGGACATGTTCTGGATCTTGTCTGCAGCTGAATACATCTGTCAGAGCTGAGACCTGAATATGTAAAAAAAAAAAAAAAAAGCCCATTTATTCTATATAGATTAGACCTTAAGAGTCTTTTTTTTTTTTTTTTTGAGATAGGGTCTCACTCTTGCCCAGGCTGGAATGTGGTGGCACGACCTCGGCTCACTGCAACCTCTGCGCCCCCCAGGTTCAAGTGACTCTCATGCCTCAGCCTCCCAAGTAGCTGGGATTACAGGTGTGCACTACCAGGCCTGGCTAATTTATTTTGTCACAGAGTTTCACTCTTGTTGCCCAGGCTGGAGTGCAATGGCGTGATCTCGGCTCACTGCAACCTCCACCTCCCAGGTTCAAGCAATTCTCCTGCCTCAGCCTTCCAAGTAGCTGGGATTACAGGCACACGCTATCACGCTGGGCTAATTTTGTATTTTTAGTAGAGACAGGGTTTTACCATGTTGGTCAGGCTGGTCTCGAACTCCTGACCTCAGGTGATCCACCTGCCTCAGCCTCCCAAAGTGCTGGGATTCCAGGCATGACTCACCACGCCTAGCCTTTTTATTTATTTGTTTATTTTTTGCATTTTTAGTAGAGATGGGGTTTCGCCATGTTGTCCAGGCTGGTCTTGAACTCCTGACCTCAAGTGATCCACCCACCTCGGCTCCCAGAGTACTGAGATTACAGGTGTGAGCCCCTGCGCCCACTCACAAAAGAGCTTTGATGCACATGGTGGCAGCCACGTGGCACCCCGGAAGAACAAGGGGCCTGCAGTTAGACCGTCCTTGCTGGTTCTACCGTAATTGCCCCATCCCCTCCCTGAGCCTGAGTTCCTCACTCGGCAGCAGTTTGGGTTGCTCTGAGGAGCGTGCCAGTGTGTGGAGAGGCCTCAGAGCCCGTCCAGGGGCCACTGGGTCTGTTAACGCGCCCGTGTGCAGGCACATCCTCTAGGACGGGGGAAAGGTATGTGCTGGATGAGTCCAGCGTTGACAGAGGCCACCTTGGCTGGTTGCAGTGACTCACGCCTGTAATCCCAACGCTTTGGGAGGCCACGGCAGAAGGATTGCTTGAACCCGGGAGTTCGAGACCAGCCTTGGCAAAATAGTGAGACCCCGTCTCCACAATAAAATTAAAAATTAAGGCCGGATGCGGTGGCTCACGCCTATAATCCCAACACTATGGGAGGCCGAGGCAGGCGGATCACCTGAGATCGGGAGTTCCAGATGAGCCTGGTCAACGTGGCAAAACCCCATCTTTACTAAAAATACAAAAATCAGTCAGGCGTGATGGCATGCACCTGTAATCCCAGCTACTCAGGAGACTGAGGCAGGAGAATCATTTGAACCTGGGAGGTGGAGGTTGCAGTGAGCCGGGATTGCGCCATTGCACTCCAGCCTGGGCAACAAGAATGAAACTCCATCTCAAAAAAAGAAATATGAACCAGTTGTGTTGTCCAGCTGTAGCCCCAGCTACACAGGAGGCTGAGGCAGGAAGATCGCTTGAGCCCAGGAGGTGAAGTTTGCAGTGAGCCAAGATTGCACCAGTGCACTCCAGCCTGGACAACAGAATGAGACCCTGCGTCCAAAAAACAAAAAATTCAAAAGGCCATCTTGGCTAGGCATGGTGGCTCATACCTGTAATCCCAGGACTTTGGGAAGCCAAAGCAGGCGGATCACCTGAGGTCAGAGTTTGAGACCAGCCTGGCCAACATGGTGAAACTCCATCTCTAGTAAAAACAAAAATTAGCCAGGCATGGTGGTGCTCACCTGTAATCTCAGCTACTGGGGAGGCTGAGACAGGAGAATCGCTTGGACCCAGGAGGTGGAGGTTCCAATGAGCCGAGATCACGTCATTGCACTCCAGCCTGGGCAACAGAGCAAGACCTCAGCGCAGGCCCCGCTGTGCCAGAGGTGAGCCACCCTCTCTGTGTCCACAGGCCATCACTGCCCGCGACTCCATGGCCAAGTCTCTGTACAGTGCCCTGTTTGACTGGATTGTGCTGCGGATCAACCATGCACTCCTCAACAAGAAGGACGTGGAAGAGGCAGTCTCGGTGAGTGTCCCCATCTGCTCCCTTAAGCCAGGCCAGGGGAGGCCACGTCCTCAGAACCATCATCCTTGGTAGATGACCTGGGACATCCGGAGCCGAGGCATCTGCAGTCACGAGGCTGGTTCCTCCCACAGTCATGCCCAGGAAACAGGATAGGCTACAAAATGCGACGGACCCAGGGCAGCATGAAAACACAGGGCCCGGCCGGGCGGGGTGGCTTACACGTGTAATCCCAGCACTTTGGGAGGCCAAGGTGGGCGGATCGTGAGGTTAGAAGTTCGAGACCAGCCTGGCCAACATGGTGAAACCCCGTCTCTACTAAAAATACAAAATTTAGCCAGGCGTGGTGGTATATGCCTGTATTCCCAGCTACTTGGGAGGCTGAGGCAGGAGAACTGCTTGAACCTGGGAGGTGGAGGTTGCAGTGAGCCAAGATCGCGCCACTGCACTCCAGCCTGGGCAACAGAGTGAGACTCCGTCTCAAAAAAAAAAAAAAAATACAAAAATTAGCCAGGTGTGATGGTGAGCACCTGTAATCCCAGCTATTGGGAGGCTGAGGCAAGAGAATCATTTGAACTTGGAAGGCAGAGGTTGCAGTAGGCCAAGGCTGCGCCATTGCACTCCAGCCTGGGTGGCAGAGTGAGGCTCCTTCTCAAAAACAAAAGAAAAGAAAAATCACAGGGCCCCTTATTCAAAAATGACAGATTCTGGCATGCACCTATGGTCCCATCTACTCAGGAGGCGGAGGCAGGAGGATTGCTTGAGCCCAGGAGGTCAAGGTTGCAGTGAGCTATGGTGGTGCCACTACACTCCAACCTGGGCAACAGAGCAAGACCCTATCTCAAAAAAAATTATGGGTTCCATGCTGGTGATGGCAAAGTGTTCTGCGAGCATCGGGCCCTCGGGACCTAACAGGTCACAGCCTGTGGAGCCAGCCCCTCTCATGAAGGCCGGCTCCTTTCTGGGGTACGCTTGGGCAGTGACCATTTTCTCTCTCTCCCAGTGCCTGTCCATCGGGGTCCTGGACATCTTCGGGTTTGAAGACTTCGAGAGGAACAGCTTTGAGCAGTTCTGTATCAACTACGCCAACGAGCAGCTGCAGTATTATTTCAACCAGCACATCTTCAAACTGGAGCAGGTGCAGAAAGGACTTTTTTGTCCATTTTTTTAACATGGTAAACTAGGACATCATGTGAAATTTACCATCTTAATAATTTGTAAATAGTTCAGCCACAGTAAGTACCTTCACACATTAGCGTTGTTATGCAAACATCACCACCATACGTATCTGGAACTCTCAATTTGCCAAACCAAAACTCTGTCCCCATGAAACGCTCACCCCATTCCCCCTCCTGCAAGCCCTGAACTCACCCATTCCACTTCTTGTTGTTGCTGTTTTATTTTGTTTTGAGACAGGGTCTTTCTCTGTCACCCAGGCTAGAGTGGTGTGATCATAGCTTACCACAGCCTCAAACTCCTAGGCTCAAGTGATCCTCCTTCCTCAGCCTCCCGAGTAACTGGGACCACAGGTGCACACCAGCATACCTGGCTAATTTTTGTATTTTTTGTAGAGATAAGGTTTTGCCATGTTGCCCAGGCTAGTCTCGAACTCCCAAGCTCCCAAGTTCAGGCACTTCTCCCACCTCGGTCTCCCAAAGTGCTGGGATTACAGGCATGAGCCACTGCGCCTGGCCCATTCTACTTTCTGTCTCTATAATTTTTGACTACTCTAAGTGCCTCATGTAAGTGAAATTAGACATTATTTACCTTTCTGTGACTGGCTTATTTCACACAGTATAAGTCCTCATGGTTCATCCACATTGTAGCGTATGTTAGAATTTCCTTCCTTTTCAAGGCTGAATAATATTCCATTTTCTGGATATACCACATTTAGTTTATCCATTCATCCTTGGGTTGCTTCCAGCTTTGGGCTATTGTGAATAATGCTTCTATGAACATGGGTGTGCAAATATCTCTTTGAGATGCTGCTTTCAGTTCTTTCAGGTATATACCCAGAAGTGGACTTGCTGGGTCATATGGTAATTCTGTTTTTAATTTTTCTGAAGACCCACCATACTGTTTCCCATAACAAACAGCTGCAGCATTTTATAAGGAAATATGTCATTGCCCACCCAGCCCAAGGGGAAAATGGAATGAACTAGAACTGGAATCTCCCTGGAGGCCCAGATCATCAGCAAACTTGCCCCAGAATTTTTCTCAGTCAAAAGGAAAATTCCAGGAACCCCACCCAGCCCAGGATGAGGCAAATGTCAGGGATGTTTTGAGACACTGTTCATTTGGGGGCTTCTCTGTCCTAACAAAATCCTTTCGAGGGAGAGAAACAGGGTCGCCTTTTAAGGATTTGCTTAGCTCAAGGATGCTGATAACCTATCTGACCTTTTTTGTTTTTTGAGATGGAGTCTTATTCTGTCACCCAGGCTGGAACGCAGTGGTACAATCTCGGCTCACTGCAACCTCCACCTCCCTGGTTCAAGCAATTCTTCTCCCTCAGCCTCCCGAGTAGCCAGGACTACAGGCACCCACCATCACGCCTGGCTAATTTTTTGTATTTTTAGTAGAGATGGGATTTCACCTTGCTGGTCAGGCTGGTCTCAAACTCCTGATCTCAGGCAATCTGCCCACCTTGGCCTCCCAAAGTGCTGGGATTACAGCCATGAGCCACCGCACCCGGCCCTGACGTGTCTTTTCACAGCTAAATAGTCAACCATCATTATTCATGTCTTCTCCTTCACATTGATGATTCTGATAGGAAGATGAAACTGGTGGGCTTATGTAAATATCCAGCTGATTTTCCTATTAAGCCTTCTGGCAGTGAAGCATTGGAAATGTAGCTGGTCAGAATTAAATTGTGCAGGAAGGGTGACATACACACTAAATTGCAAAGATTTAGTACGTGAGAAAAAAGAACATAAACTGTCTTAGCTCACTGCAGCCTCAAACGCTGAGGTTTAGCAATCCCACCACCACAGCCTCCCGAGTAGCTGAGACTATAGTTACATGCCACCACACCCAGCTGGCTTTTTTTTTTTTTTTTTTTTTTGAGACGGAATTGCACTCTTGTTGCCCAGGCTGGAGTGCAGTGGCAGATCTTGGCTCACTGCAACCTCTGCCTCACGGGTTCAAGCGATTCTCCTGCTTCAGCCTCCCGAGTAACTGGGACTACAGGCGTACACCACCACGCCTGGCTAATTTTTTTTTTTTTTTTTTTTTTGTATTTTTAGTAGAGACAGGGTTTCACCATGTTGGCCAGCATGGCCACCATGGTCTCGATCTCCTGATCTCATGATCCGCCCCCCTCGGCCTCCCAAAGTGCTGGGATTACAGGCATCAGCCACCGCGCCCGGCCCCTATTAGAATTAATTTTAAGCCATGCATCAGTTTTAAAAGTTTCCGATTTTGAAGCATTTCAGATTTTTGCATGAGGGATACTCGACCTGTATGAATACGTGTTACGTAGGTATTACACATCTGGGAGATGAGAAATTTACTGACCCCGCACCAACCCTGCAGGAGGAGTACCAGGGCGAGGGGATCGCGTGGCACAACATCGGCTACACAGACAACGTCGGCTGCATCCATCTCATCAGCAAGAAGCCCACGGGCCTCTTCTACCTGCTGGACGAGGAGAGCAAGTGAGTGTCCACACCCCATCCGTCCCAGCACATATGCACACATGGGCACTGGGTCGGGTTCTACAGCCCCCAGACTCTTACCCCAAATCCAGACTTTCCCAAGAACTCCTTTTTACCTGGGAAACAGGGTCTCACTCTGTCACCCAGGCTGGAGTGTAGTGGTGCGATCATAGCTCACTGCACCCTCGACCTCCTGGGCTCAAGTGATCCCCCAACGTGAGCCACTGAGTAGCTGGGACTACAGGGTCACACCACCACTCCCAGCTAATTTTTGTATTTGTTTACTTTTTGAGGTGGAGTCTTGCTCTGTCGCCCAGGCTGGAGTGCAATGGCGTGATCTCAGCTTACTGCAACCTCTGCCTCCCGGGTTCAAGCGATTCTCCTGCCTCAGCCTCCTGAATAGCTGGGATTACAGGCGCATGCCACCACGCCTGGCACATTTTTTGTATTTTTAGTAGAGACAGGGTTTCACCGTGTTAGCCAGTACGGTCTCGGTCTCCTGACCTTGTGATCCGCCCACCTCGGCCTCCCAAAGTGCTGGGATTACAGGCGTGAGCCACCATGCCTGGCCTAATTTTTGTATTTCTTTGTGGCAACAGGGTTTCATCACATTGCCCAGGCTGGTCTTGAACTCCTGAGCTCAAGGGGTCCTCCCACCTCGGCATCCCAGAGTACTGGGATTGTAGGCGTGTGCCACCATGCCAGGCCTTGTCCTGAGAATTTCTGTCTCTTCATTTCACTGAGCCACAAAACTAAAGCTTGTGTGTGCAAAATGCACAAACACCTCTCTGTGAAAACATCAATCAACACGTGTGATTAATTGTGCACTTGGACACACCCGCCAAGAGTTTTCAGCAAAGGATTATGGGCCTGTGTCTAGAAACTAGAGACGGGGGCGGGTGTGGTAGGACATACCTGTGGCCCCAGCTACTCAGGAGGCTGAGGCAGGAGGATCGCTTGAACCCGGGAGGCAGAGTTCTTAAAACCACAGGAGTCTATTCTCTTATGGTTCTGGAAGCTGGAAGTCTAAAGTTAAAGTGTGTGCAAGTCCCTGCTCCCTCCAGAGGCTCCAGGACCGGACCGTCCTTGCCTCTTCCAGCTTCTGGGAGTCCAGGCTTTCCTTGGCTTTTGGCCACATCGCTGCAGTCCCTGCCTGCCTCCTCACACGGACTTCTTCCCTCTGTGTCTCCATCTCTCATCTCTCAGTCCTGGCTCCTCCCGTTTTTTTTGTTTGTTTTTTTCTTTTTTGAGACAGGCTCTTGCTCTGTTGCCCCCACTGGAGTGCAGTGGCACAGCCTCAGTTCACTGCAGCCTCAACCTCCCAGGCTCAAGCCATCCTCCTGTCTCAGCCTCTGAAGTGCCTGGCACTACAGGCATGCACCACCACACCCAGTTAAGTTTTTTCTTTTTTTTTTTTTTTTTTTTGAGACGGAGTCTCGCTCTGCTGCCCAGGCTAGAGTGTAGTGGCACCATCTTGGCTCAAGTTAATTGACATCATCTCAGCTCACTGTAACCCCCACCTCCTGGAATCAAGTGATTCTCGTGTCTCAGCCTCCCAAGTAGCTGGGATTACAGGTGTCTGCCACCACACCCAGCTAATTTTTGTATTTTTAGTAGAGATGGGATTTTTTCACCATGTTGGCCAGGCTGGTTAAAAAATTTTTTTCAGAGATGGAATCTCCCTATGTTGCCCAGGCTAGTCTTGAACTCCTGGGCTCAAGCAATCCTTTCATCTTGACCTCCCAAAGTGCTGGGACCATAGGTGTGAGCGACCACACCTGGCCCTGTCTCCTCTTTGTAGAAGGACGCCAGCCGTGTAGAACTAGGACCCACGCTAATGACCTCAGCTTACCTAATTCCATCTGCAAAGACCCTATTTTCTAAATAAGGTCACATTCAAAAGTCGGTGGTTGGGGGTTAAGACATATACATATTGTTGGCCGGGCACAGTGGCTCACGCTTGTAATCCTAGCACTTTGGGAGGTGGAGGCGGGTGGATCATGAGGTCAAGAGATCAAGACCATCCTGGCCAACATGGTGAAACCCCATCTCTACTAAAAATACAAAAATTAGCTGGGCATGGTGGTGCACGCCTGTAGTCCCAGCTACTAGGGAGGTTGAGGCAGGAGAATCGCTTGAACCCGGGAGGCAGAGGTGGCAGTAAACCAAGATTGAGCCACCACACTCCAGCCTGGCAGCAGAGCGAGACGCCACCTCAAAACAAAGACATATACATGTTGTTTCATCAGCAGCCGTATCAGATCCATCCCTTGTCAGTGACATCTCCAAGGGGCTGTCCAGAGTCTCAAATGAATCAGGCACATCCCCTGCCTCAAACCTAGTCCCTATCCAGGACAGGGGAACAGACACATCCCCTTGAGGCTGGGGTCCAGGTAGAGAATTCAAACACTTGTAATTCCACCTGTAATTCCAACACTTTGGGAGGCCAAGGTGGAGGATCACCTGAGACCAGGAGTTAAAGACCAGGCTGGGCACCATAGCAAGACCCCATCTCTGCAAAAATAAAAATAAAAATAAATTAGCTGGGCACAGTGGCATGTGCCTATAGGCCCAGCTACTCAGGAGGCTGAGACAGGAGGCTCACTTGAGCTCAGGGAGTCAAGGCTGCAGTGAGTTGTGATTGCACCATTGCATTCTAGTCTGGGCAACAGAGCAAGACCCCACCTCTAAAAATTAAAAAAAAAAAAAAAAGGTAGAGTTAGCAGTAGGAGGAGCTACGTCATCACAACCAGAAAACTCCCTGGGCTGGATCAGGGGAAGCCTGTGAGGCAGGGCCTGGCCCAGCAGACTCGGGTCTCTTTGTTTAAAATCTTGCTATTTTTGTTCTTCATGGAATTTTTTTTTTCTTCCTGAACATTGATTTGGATTTTTGGAAATCGTGTGCTAAAATATTATCTATCTCAACAACTGAGGGTTTGGGAGGACACTCAAGGCAGGTGGATGCCTCACACTCCATACCCTGTTCACGGTCCTGGAAATGATGTGTTTCCTAGCTACAGACTCTCCCGTCCTCGGCTCCGTGAACTCGGCGCCCGGGGGTTGGGATCTGGGTGTGTGTTCCAGTGGCTGTATTTTCAAAAGTGAGGCCGGGCTCTGGCAGGGTGTACCAAAACAGCAGCAGCATTTCCCTCCTGGGAGGCAGAAGCAGTCAGGTACATGGAGTCCCTTGTTCTGTCCGCACAACCTCCCGCTCCCCGGAGCAGACCAGAGCCCGGATTCATCATCCTCTCCCCACCTCTCCTTCTAACTGTGGAGCAGGAGAAGGACCTCCTGTCCCAGGCATGACATTCAGGTACAAATGGCTCCAAGACCAGAAGTCACCCGGGCCCAGGATTATTCTTAGGAGCTGCCCACGATGGGTTACAGATCCAGACCTCCCAGGGGACAGACTCTGCAGACCCCACCAAGCCTGGTCAGCGACCTCTCTCCAAGCCCCCTAGAAAACAGCCATGTGGGGGGTGAAGAGAATGAGCCACCTGGCCTCTGGGTAACCCTGGGCTACTCGGCGTTAATTTTGTAGCCCTGGCTGGGCACCCACCCCTCTGCCCACAGAGCCCTGTGTCAATTCACTGCTTTGCCCACCCCATGCACCCACCCACCTCGTGCACCACAGATCTGCGAGGTACAATACACAGCAGGTAAATCATGCCTGGCTGCCATTCATGCCTGCAAAGGTTCCATGTTCTGTTCCCAGCTTCCCCCATGCCACGAGCCAGACCCTGCTGGCTAAGTTCAAACAGCAGCACGAGGACAATAAGTACTTCCTGGGCACCCCAGTCATGGAGCCAGCCTTCATCATCCAGCACTTCGCAGGGAAGGTGAAATATCAGATCAAGGTAGGTGTCTGCTCGTCACCATGGGCAGAAGCCTGAGGGAAGCCACAGTCGGCGCAGAAGCCCACGTGGGAGGATCCTCCTATGGGCGAGATTCGAGGGTTCTAAGAACCCACCCCAAATCACCGGCTCCAATGTCCAAGGCGCCATAGCTCAAGAACTGCGATTTGTGCTTAGGATGGTCCCCACCCTGTGCCAGCCCTTCCTGCGCCAGCCCTGGGTCTTTGGTAGGCACCAGTGAACGACTCCCCCCCCCAGTGACCGCCCACATCCATTCCCCCACCAGGACTTCCGGGAAAAGAACATGGACTACATGCGGCCGGACATCGTGGCCCTGCTGCGGGGCAGCGACAGCTCCTACGTGCGAGAGCTCATCGGCATGGACCCCGTGGCCGTGTTCCGGTGGGCCGTGCTCCGGGCCGCTATCCGGGCGATGGCTGTCCTCCGGGAGGCCGGACGCCTGCGGGCCGAGAGGGCCGAGAAGGCTGCAGGTGGGAGCCGGGGCGTGAACCCACAGAAGCATCACTGTCGAGGGGTGGGGGCACATCCAGAGTTCATCTTAAAGTGAACATTTCAGTGGCCTTTAGTACATTCGTTATGTCGTGCAGACACCACCTGTCTACCTGCAGAAACTCGACCTGTGTGTGTAATTTAACCTCAGGGCATGGTATCAGCAACTCCATCTGGCCTCTCTTTGCTAATGATGACCCCTGATCCCGTTGGCCCTGGGAGTTTGCTGATTGCGATAATGTAGCTCTTCCTGGTGCCCGGCCTCTTACTCTGTTCTTTCTCTCTATCTCTCTCTTTTTTTTTTAAAGAGACAGGGTCGGCTAGGCACTGTGGCTCACGTCTATAATCCCAGATTTCCAGACTAGCCTGGGCAACACGGTGAAACCCCGTCTCCACTAAACTACAAAAAATTAGCTGGGTGTGGTGGTGTGCGCCTGTAATCCCAGCTGCTCGGGAGGCTGAGGCAGGAGAATTGGCTTGGACGCGGGAGGCAGAGGTTGCAGTGAGCGGAGATCGCACCACTGTACTCCAGCCTGGGCGACAGAGCAAGACTCCATCTCAAACCTCCGCTCGCCAAAAAAAAGAGAGACCCTGTCTCTCTCTTTCTCGCCCACGCTCTAATTTAATGACAAGATCTCGGCTTACTGCAACGTCCACATTAGGCTAATTTTTGTATTTTTAGTAGACATGGGATTTCACCACGTTGGCCAGGCTCGTCTCGAACTCCTGACGTCAAGTGATCCCGCCCGCCTCAGACTCAGAAAGTTCTGGGATTACAGGTGTGAGCCACTGTGCCCAGCCCCAGCTTCTTCTCTTATCTGAACATTCTCTACCAGGAACCCAGCCTCAAGGGGACATTTCTGTTTCCCTGTGCTAGACAGAGATGGTTTGAGGCAGGGGGTGTACCTGATTCCACTTGAGACTTCAGCCAGCCCTGTAGAGTTGCTGATAGAGGGATGACAGAAAGCTATGTCCTCATTTTTCCTGGAGGCAACCTGAGGCCTGCACAGTCCAGTGGTTTGCCTGGGTCTAAGGGCTCCGACCTCTGTCCTCAGCTTCAGTTTCAGTTACCAGCTGTAGCTTCTATCTCCGGAAGGGAGTTGATGAAAAGGAGGAAGAATAAAGCTTTCATAAGAAATAGGAAATAGACAGTGCTCTGTTTGGGAGATCCAAAACTTCAGTTTCCTGACTGCCCAAACTTGAATAATGAGCTGCTTTTTAAGATGGGCCGGCCGGGCACAGTGGCTCATACCTGAAACCCCAGCACTTTGGGAGGCTGAGGCAGGCAATTGCTTGAGATCAGGAGTTCAAGACCAGGCCGACCCAACATGGTGAAACCCCATCTCTACTAATAATACAAATATTAGCCAGGTGTGGTGGTGCGTGGCTGTGGTCCCAGATGCTGCAGGGAGGCTGAGGCAGGAGAATCACTTGAACCCTAGAGGCAGAGGTTGCAGTGAGCCGAGATCGGGCCAGTGCACTCCAGCCTGGGTGACAGAGCAAGACTCTGTCTCAAAAAATAAATAAGTATCCTGAGAGCTAGACTGAAGTGATTGTTAAAGAAAATAATAATAATAATAAATAAATAAATAAATAATAAGATGGGTCAAAGTGTCCGGGTGCAGTGGTGCACACCGGTTGGTAGTCCCAGCACTTCAGGAGGCCAAGGCAGCTCTCTTGAGGCCACGTGTTTGAGACCAGCCGAGGCCACGTAGTGAGACCCCATCTCTCCAGAAAAGTTGAAACTTAGTCATGTGTGTCAGCATGTGCCTGTAGCCCCAGCTACTTGGGAGGCTGAGGCAGAAGGATCGATGGAGCCCAGGAGTTGGAGGTTACATAAGCTGTGATCACACCACTGCACTCCGGCCTAGGCAACACAGCAAGACCCTGTCAGTAAAAATTAAAAAAAAAAAAAAAAAAGGGTGAGGGATTCTCAGTGGCTCATGCCTGTAATCCCAGCACTTTAAGAGGCCAAGGTGGACGTATCACCTGAGGTCAGGAGTTCAAGACCAGCCTGGCCAACATGGTGAAACCCTGTCTCTACTAAAAATACAAAACTTAGCCAGGCGCAGTGGCCTGTAGTCCGAGCTACTCAGGAGGCTGAGGCAGGAGAATCACTTGAACTTGGGAGGCGGAGGTTGCAGTGAGCCGAGATCACGTCACTGCGCTCCAGCCTGAGTGACAGAGCAAGACTCCGTCTCAAATAAATAAATAAAATGGGTTCAAATGGTTGCAGCCTCTGCAGGAGGCCATCCCCACCACTGTCCGCTCTGTGTCTCCGGCAGGTATGAGCAGCCCTGGTGCCCGAAGTCACCCGGAAGAGCTGGCAAGAGGAGCCAGCACCCCTTCGGAAAAACTTTACCGGTGAGCAAGACCCTGATTCGTCCAAATGGAAATCATTAGGCGGCAGCAATGTTTCAAACAACTCAGGGGTTTCTGCATTCTAAACCCAGGTTAAGGTTGCTCTGAATATCTGAATCACTCACTGAGTGGCCGTTTGAACCAGAAAGACCCAGGACCAAGCAGCACTGGGTGGTTCTGCTTTTCTGGACACAGAATAGCAGGCCTCGGTGCATGATGCACTTTAGAGAGATGGGAGGGGGCTCAGTTTACAAAGGATCCATTTTATGGCCTAGGGTGGGCACTGGGAGGTGAGGCCCAAGCATCACTGGTGGTGCAGAGAGACGGGCTTGATTGATTGGAGAGTCCCGCCCCCATCCTGCCCAGGATGCCCTGAAAGTAGTTCTGCCAAGTTACTTCATTCACAGACAGAAACACATGCGCTCCAGCGTTGCACGTGAGATGACACGGGGTCTTTTGTGGACCCTAGCAATGACCATGGGCCCTGCACTCACCCAAGCATGTGCCAGCACCACAGTAGAAAAGTGAACAGGCTAGCCGGACGTGATGGTGCACGCCTGTAATCCCAGCAGTGTGGGAGGCCGAGGCAGGCAGATCACCTGAGGTCAGGAGTTCAAGACCAGGCTGGCCAACATGGCGAAACCTCATCTACTAAAAATACAAAAATTAGCCAGGCATGGTGGCGGGTGCCTGTAATCCCAGCTACTCGAGAGGCTGAGGCAAGAGAATCACTTTGAACTTGGGAGGCAGAGGTTTCAATAAGCCGAGACCAGATCACACCACTGCACTCCAGCCTGGCTGACAGAGCGAGATGCTGTCTCAAAAAAAAAAAAAAAAAAAAAAAAGTTTTTAGAATTGCCCTTTTCACCCAAAATGGGACATAAGAAGGAGAATGCACTCCTCTGTTTTTTTTTTAATCCCCCAAGTTCCCAACAGCTAGAAAGCTTCCTTCTATGTGGTTGTGTCGGTTGCATTTTTGTTTTGTTTTTTTTGCTTGAGAGCAGGCTGGAGTGCAGTGGTGTAATCACAGCTCACTGCAGCCTCGACCCAGGGCTCAAGCAGTCCTCCCACCTCAGCCTCCAAGTAGCTGGGACCACAGGCACATGCCACCATGCCTGGCTGATTTTTTTTTTATAAAGATGGGGTTTGATTATGTTGCCCAGGCTAGTCTTGAACTCCTGGCCTCAAGCCAACCTCCCGCTTCAGCCTCCCAAAGTGATGGAATTACAGGCATGAGCCACCACACCCAGTCCTCTTTTTTTTTCTTGCCTCCCTTATCCTAAAGACAAAGTGACTTCTGACCTGCAGTAGCAGAAGCAGCATCCATCTCCCCAGGGCCTGGCCACAGGGCTGCGGGGCCCGCCCCAGGAGCATGTTAAGTTTATACAGATTCTCCCTTTCAGCTGCTCAATGCTAGATTTCTCATTTGACGGCTCTGAGGAGTTCGATATTAACGCTTTTGAGGACATCATTGCTTTCTATGAAAGCAAGAAGTAAGTGCAGAAGGGCTTCGATCCCGAGGCCAGCGAGGCACCGAGAGAAGCCATCTTCCCCAGGCGCTCAGTGCTGCGTCCAGGGCACAGACAGAGAGGACCTGCCATTCAGGGAATGCCAGAGCCCTCGGGAGATGCTCCCGCCAGATTTGCAGATTTAGCTGGGTCGGAGGGCTGGGGATGGGCCAAAGTCAAGGGGTGCGTTCCAAGCCGTGGCCGCTGCACTGACCTTCCTGGGTGTGGAGGCCACTCGAGTGTAGAGGTGACGGGTGACCCCTCTGTTGCCTTTGCTCTGCCTCCCTGGAGGGCTGGGGAGAGCAGGTAAGTGGGGCCGTGCGGGCACTTCGCATGGTGCATGGAGCACAGGGGCTGGGGTTTGGGTCCCTCCAGGCCACCTGCCCAGAGCTAAAACATGTGCTTTGAACCACTGTCGGCAGGGCATGGTGGCACATGCCTGTAATCCCAGCACTTTGGGAGGCCGAGGCGGGAGGATCGCTTGAGGCCAGGAGTTTGAAACCAGCCTGGGCAACATAGCAAGACCCCATCCCTACAAGAAAAAATAAGTAAAATGTCTGGAATAAGAAATTAAAAAAACAAAACAAAAAAAAAAACAGGAAAAACCACATCCTCATTTCTAGAAGTTCTCTCAAAAACGTGTCATTTAGACATTCCTCACTAATAGTTTGAAAGCATCCAGTTTTCATCTCTAAGAAATTTCCATTCACACGCGGTATCACCTCCAGCACGTGTGCTTAAGCCTAAGCCCACAATCATTAAACAAAATAAAGGGAGTAAGGTTGAGTGCTTTGAGGATGACTATCCCCTTAAACTAGGGTTTCTCTGGCCGGGTGCGGTGGCTCACCGCTGTAATCCTAGCACTTTGCAGGAGGCCGACCTGGGCGGACCACTTGAGGTTGGGAGTTCAAGACCAGCCTGGCCAATGTGGCAAAACCCCATCTCTACTAAAAATACAAAAATTAGCCAGGCGTGGTGGTTGGCGCCTGTAATCCCAGCTACTCAGAAGCCTGAGGCAGGAGAATCACTTGAACCTGGGAGGCAGAGGTTGCAGTGAGCCAAGATCGCATCACTGTATTCCAGCCTGGGCAACAGAGCGAAAAACAAAAAACAGAAAATGAGGGTTTCTCAACCTCAGCACTGTGCCAGGTCCTTCTCGGGGGGTGGGCACCTGGCCTGTGCACTGTAGGGTGTTGAGCAGCCTCCCTGACCTCCACCCACCAGATGCCAGGAGAGTACCACCGCCCCCAAGTCGTGACAACCATGAATGTCTGCAGACATTGGCAAATGTCCCCTGATGGGGGATGGTACCACCCCAGTTGAGAACCACTGTGTTCAACCTGTGGCTCACGTATTTAGATTAATTCCTCCAAAGGCCTTAGTAAAGCCAGCAAGGAGACTGACATCTGGCCACAAAATCATGGAGAGAGACTAATTTGCTCCTCCTGCAGAGACCCTAGGTTCTTTTCTGAGCAACTCCTAGCTGCCCTTTTTTTTTTTTTTTGAGACAGTCTTACTCTGTCGCCCAGGCTGGAGTGCGGCGCGCAATCTCGGCTCACTGCAACCTCCACCTCTCCACCTCCCAGGTTCAAGCGATTCTCATGCCTCAGCCTGCCGAGTGACTGGGACTACAGGCACGAACCACCATGCCCAGCTAATTTTTGTATTTTTAGTAGTGACAGGGTTTCACCTTGTTGGCCAGGCTGGTCTTGAACTCCCGACCTCAGGTGATCCGCCCGCCTTGGCCTCCAAAGTGCTTGGATTGCAGGCGTGAGCCACCATGCCCGGCCATAAGAGAACTTTTTCTTTTTTGAGACGGAGTCTTGCTCTGTCGCCAGGCTGGAGTGCAATGGCACAATCTCGGCTCACTGCAACCTCCGACTCCCGGATTCAAGTGATTCTTCCACCTCAGCCTCCCGAGTAGCTGGGACCACAGGCACGTGCCACCATGCCCGGCTATTTTTTTTATTTTTTAGTAGAGACGGGGTTTCACTATGTTGGCCAGGATGGTCTCGACCTCTTGACCTCGTGATCCACCCGCCTCGGCCTCCCAAAGTGCTGGGATTACAGGCATGTGCCACCGCACCTGGCCCGAGAGAACTTTTTCAGTGATCCATATGAAAAGAATGGATTGAAGTGGAATGATCCGATGGAAATTATCTTTTTTTTTTTGGAGACAGAGTCTTGCTGTGTTGCCCAGGCTGGAATGCAGTCTTAGCTCACTGCAACCTTCGCCTCCCAGGTTGAAGCAATTCTCCTGCCTCAACCTCTCACATAGCTAGGATTACAGGCACCCTCCACCACACCTGGCTAATTTTTTTTGTATTTTTAGCAGAGACGGGGTTTTGCCATGTTGGCCAGGCTGGTCTCGAACTCCTGACCTCAGATGATCCACCCGCCTCAGCCTCACAAAGTGCTGAGATTACAGGCATGAGCCACCGCGCCTGACCAGAAATGACCTATTGAAAAGGATCAATGCCGTGTTGCCAAGTCCAGTTTGCCTCAGACCCCTACCCTGCTCCAGGGATTGGGGAGGCTGGCCCAGTCCCCATATTGGCAAAGGAGAGAGGGGGAGTGTTGAGCACAGTGTCTTTCCCCCATCTGCGTGTTTTGGCTCCAGTGGCCTGGGGACGGTCCCAATGGCTCTGGGAACCCTAAGGTGGCAGGCCTGCAGTTCTAACTCCATCTTCTTCTGTCACTGCACCCCCTCGACCCCTCCCCTCAGCGATTTGCATAACCAAATGATCAAGAGCATCAAAGGATTGCCCTGGCAGGGCGAGGACCCCCGTAGGCTTCTCCAGTCCCTCAGTCGGCTCCAGAAACCCCGCGCCTTCATCCCGTGAGTCCCCCTTTCCCAAGGCCCTGCTTATAAGTGCAACAGCCGCCTCCCCCTACTCCTGCGACCCCGGCGGGGCCTGCAGGTTGCCTAAGTTGCATCAGCCACTAAAACTACAGTACTGTCTCATGGCTCACCCCTGGCCGTCACTAAATGCCTATCAGTAACACCCCTGGCTGCTGTCTGCACTGTAGGCCAGGCACAGGCGCTTCCCAGCACATGGCACAGCCTCCCAAGAGCACGCCTTCCTAGAGACATCTGATTTGCCACCCGCAAACACGCCGTCCTCCATCTCCTCCGCGTGCCTGTCTGACTTGCAGAGCAGCGCTTGCCCCCGCCTTTGCCACTGTGAGCTTGCAGAGAAGCCATCTGAGGCAGGGAATGCCATTTCTCAAGGGGATGGCCCTGCGCACTGCAGATGGCCATGTGAGCCAGTTGGGAGAGCCCCGAAGGTGCATAAACCGGGTTGGGATCCCGACTGTTAGCACACCATGGGACCCGAGCGTTCTCTGCTTTTGGCCTCCAAATGGGGTAGTGACTCTCATGCTTCCGTTATGCTGACCAGCACCAGGCAGGCAGCCGCCTCAGCTGACAGGACATCCACTTGAGGTCACCACATCCCGCCTTTTAGTGGCCACTGGGACATGGGCTGGCTTTGCCCCTGCATGGGAGCCAGTTTATTTATTTATTTATTTTTTTCTTTTTTAAGAGATGTGGGTCTCATTCTGTTGCCCAGGCTAGAGTGCGTAGTGACGCGATCACCGCTCACTGCAGCTTCGACCTCTTGGGCTCAAGCAATCCTTCTGCCTCAACCTCCAGAGTAGCTGGAGCTACAGGCGAGCACCACCACACCTGTCTAATTTTATTGTCTGTAGAGGTGGAGTCTTGCTATGTTATAGCCCAGGCTGCCAGGCTGGTCTCAAACTCCTGGGCTCACGCGATCCTCCTGCCTTGGCCTCCCAAAGCACTGAGATGACAGGCGTGAGCCACCACATCCAGTGGGAGCCTGTTTTAAACTTTTGTTCTTTTTTATTTTTTTGAGGTGGAGTCTCACTCTGTCATGCAGGCTGGAGGGCAATGGCTCAGTCTTGGCTCACTGCAACCTCCACCTCCCGAGTTCAAGTGATTCCCCTGCCTCAGCCTCCCAAGTAGCTGGGATTACAGACATATACCACTACACATGACTAATTTTTTTGTATTTTTAGTAGAGATGGGGTTTCACTATGTTGGCCAGGCTTTCGAACTCCTGACCTCAAATGATCCGCCCACCACGGCGTCAAACTTTTGTTCTTGTTATGCCTTATTTTACCCCACAGGGATTCAGGGGAAACAATGCAACCTTGAAGGCCTAAGCATCTCACAGACCTGCAAGATACCACCCCCTTAGCCAGTCTTCAAAAGGCACCAGGCCTTTCAAATAAATATTTACTTATTTTTTTATTTTCCCCTTGGTCTCTAAGATTCCATAAGGTGTCTGTGAACACAGGGGCTGTCCCCTTCTTTACCTCGGCAAAAGAGCAGCTTTGGGTTTTGGGTCTTTTATGAGACAGTCTTGCTCTGTTGCCCAGCCTGGAGCACAGTGGCGCAATCTTGGCTCACTGCAACTCGTCCCGCTTACTGAGTTCGGGCGATTCTCCTGCCTCAGCCTCCCAAGTAGCTGGGATTACAGGCACCCACCACCATGCCCAGCTAATTTTTGTATTTTTAGTAGAGACAGGGTTTCACCATGTTGGCCAGACTGGTCTTGAACTCCTGACCTCAGGTGATCCACCCACCTCGGCCTCCCAAAGTGCTGGGATTACAGGTGTGAGCCACGGTGCCTGGCCAGCTTTGGTTTTCTTCTTTCCCACCAACATGAGCCTGAAAGGAGCTCCCACCCCAGACCCCAATTTGGTTCTTTTGCAGGGCAGGTCCCTGCCCTGCCCTGCCGTGCCCTGCCAGCGGAGGGTTCCAGAAGGGCCTCCATGTGCCTGCTTGGCATCTGCCAGCACATGGCAAAGACAGCCTGGTCACCTGGTCTCCACCAGGACTGCTCAGCCTCCCTTGGTGCCCCACTCAGGGTACCCTGCCCTGATTTGGGGGGGGATATGTCAGTTCCTCCGTGGCGAGTCCTGTTCAATGCACACCCCACCCTGTAGATTCCTAGGTAGTCCCTCCTACTTCTCAGACATCCAAATGGCCCCCAGACCAAATGTTCTTGTCAGCCTTGGGGCAGCCACCAGCAGAGTCAGGCTGCCGCCTTCCCAGGGAAACTGGTGTCCACAGACAGTGGCCGAGGCACGCCGAGGTATGCAGTGTGGAGAGGCGGCGGTGGCCGTGTTGCACTTAGCCTTCTCACTCTTTCCCCCTCTCTCTGTCTCTTAGTCTAACCCGCAAGGCGTGGCTTGCTGAACTAACCCAAATCCCGACACTGTGTTCCTTATGTTCACAAAACCATTTTTAATATTTTGACAGGAAAAGTAAAGGTATCAAACAAAAGCAGATCATTCCAAAGGTAAAAAAAAAGAACACACCCCGCGCGACACATTCCAAGATGTCCTGCTTCTCTGCCCATCTTGAGAGCTGTCCCTTCTGCAGCTTCTTTTTATTTCCTCCTCCTTCCCACTGTCTCCCCCTCCCTCCAAGGAAAAAAATAATGTTCTCGTGTTGAGATGATTCGGAGCTGTCTCTTTCTGGGTTTCCCAGAAGCAGGGTCTGAGATGGGGATATTTATACACAGCGGCATATGGCGGGGGGTTTGCAGAGAAGGCAGAGAGAAAGGGGTGAGGGAGGGAGCCAGGGGTGTGAGTGCAGCTGAAGTCTGGCCTCCATCTGGTCCCACGGGGGAGCTCTAGCGGTTCATAGCACCACAGGGCTCATTCTACCCCCAGGTAGTGGGACATCTTCAGTCCCTGGCTATGGGGCCAGCTTCCAGACGGGACAGAGCACCTCCCAGGGGCTCCGTCTAGTTTCCACATGCAAGCGCTGGGGTTGCGAAAAGAGTAAGAATAGCCTCGCCGTCTAGTTAGCAGATGGGATGGGGCCAGTTCCTGTCAGCGATAGAACTGGCTGACACAGGAAGGGGGGCCTGTCCAGTGAGCTCATATAGAAGACAGAAAGGACCTGGCCCTTCTTGGCTCAAGCAACGTAAACTGTACGAGCTGTGCAGAGAAGAGGGACGGCCAGGTTCAGTAGCACCGGCTTCCTCTCTTAACCCAGAGGAAGGGGGAAATGGGGCAGCCACGCAGGCTGTGAGAGAGGCTGTCATCAGCCCTCCCGGAACCAGCGCTGTGTGCCAGGTGCAACCCCAGCTCATTCCACCGGCCTGGCACCAGCAGCGTGGTCCTGAGACCAAACCTAAGAGCTGCCGCCCGGGCGCTTGCTGCGGGGGACGCTGCTCTGCCCTGGCTCCGGGGACGCTTGTGACGCCTCCCCTGTGCCCGTGTGGGCTGCGGGAGGGCAGGCCGGACCCCATGTGTCTGTCCTAGAACCTGCTGGACTCCAAGTCCCTGAAACTCATCATCAGCATGACCCTGCATGACCGCACCACCAAGTCCTTACTGCATCTGCACAAGAAGAAAAAGCCACCAAGCATCAGCGCCCAGTTCCAGGTAGGCAGAGCAGGAGGGGCGGGAGGCGGCAGTCAGCTCAGCAGCACGCTTGTATAGCTCCCCCCGACACCCTGCACAGGCAGCTCATCAGTTACTCCAAGGGCTCCCACTGAGGCACCACAAGCATCTGGGGCCCGATCTTCTCTTCCACGCACTGCAGGGGTTTTTGTGTTTGTTTGTTTGTTTGAGACGGAGTCTCGCACTGTCGCCCAGGCTGGAGTGCAATGGCGCCATCTCGGCTCACTGCAATCTCCGCCTCCTGGGTTCAAGCAATTCTCCTGCCTCAGCCTCCCGAGTAGCTGGGACTACAGGCGTGTGCCGCCACGCCCAGCTAATTTTTTTTGTATTTTTAGTAGAGACGGGGTTTCACCATGTTGGCCTGGATTGTCTTGATCTGACCTCGTGATCCGTCCGCCTCGGCTTTTTTGGTAACCACCTCATATGGGAGCTCCTTCAAATCCTTTTTGGAAACAGCAGGCCAGGGACAAAAACCACTACATCCGGCCAGGTGAGGTGGCCCATGCCTGTAATCCCAGCACTTTGGGAAGCCAAGACGGGTGGATCATCTGAGGTCAGGAGTTTGAGACCAGCCTGGCCAGCATGGTGAAACCCCATCTCTACTAAAAACACAAAAAAATTAGCCGGGCATGATGGTGTGTGCCTATAATCTCAGCTACTCGGGAGGCTGAGGCAGGAGACTTGCTTGAACCCAGGAGGCAGAGGTTGCAGTGAGCAGAGATCGCCCACTGCACTCCAGCCTGGACAATAAGAGCAAAACTCTGTCTCAAAAAAAAAAATAAAAAAACACCACATCCATTGTCCCTTCTTAGGCTGAGACATGTTTCAAATTTCCAGAAAGCGTTTGTCTGATCCTGCCCAGCCCGAGCCTTCCACCTGAGACAAAAACAACCGCTGGCGGCCCTACGACCATAGGGACCGCGTAGCTCCCCCGAGGGCCTCCAGGGATAGCACAGCCTTTGGTCAGAATGTCCAGCAGGAACCTCTTATGTCCCGTCGCCAGGGACCCATCCACCCCACACTGATGCTAGAGTGTCCCAGGCCTCCTCCCATGGAACAGAGGCTGCCGGGGTCCCTGACTCAACCCAGATGCTCTCTGTTTCCCTCAACAGACATCCCTTAACAAGCTCCTGGAGGCGCTGGGGAAGGCAGAGCCCTTCTTCATCCGCTGCATCCGTTCCAATGCTGAAAAGGTGAGTGGCTCTCCAGTGTTCTGGAGGAGAAGGCCCATGCTGGACCCTTAGGGGTATCGGTGTCCCTGTATCCAGCCCCAGCCTCCATGCAGGATGGGGACGGTGCCGCAGTCCATCCAGAGGCAGCCAGGGATGAGGGGTTAGCGGGAGGCAGTGAGGGTGGCCCAGGTGGCCATTTGAGAACAGGGACATCAGCCGGGCACGATTGCTCACACCTGTAATCCCGGCACTTTGGGAGGCCAAGGCGGGCGGATCATGAGGTCAAGAGATGGAGATCATCCTGGCCAACATGGTGAAACCCCGTCTCTACTAAAAATAAAAAATTAGCCAGGCATGGTGGCACGCGCCTGTAATCTCAGCTACTCAGGAGGCTGAGGCAACAGAATTGCTTGAACCCGGGAGGCGGAGGTTGCAGTGAGCCGAGATCACACCACCGCACTCCAGCCTGGGCCACAGAGCGAGACTCCAACTCAAAAAAAAAAAAAAAAAGAACAAGACATCATCTGGAACACGGAGAGGCCCAGAGAAGGTTTGATCAGGGAGCGACAGGTCAGGGGTGCTCTTCAGATACATCCCAAAGAGTAGCCCGTGCAGGGAGTGTTCTGGAAGGCAGGGGCTAAGGTTACACAGCAGCTGAGTCTCAGAGGCACACACAGCCCGCTACTCACATTGCTAGTTTCTAGAGAGACCCTCAGAGCCCCGGTGGGAGCACCAGTGGGAGCACCAGTGGGGGCCCTGGCCCCAGGCTTAGCACTGGCCCCGGGCTTCCCTTACCCCAGAGGTCCACTCTGTCCCTGGGAGGACAGCTTGGGGACTTTGCCAGGGACTCAGCAGGGATGTGGGCCCCCAGACCAATGTGAGCACACAGCCAGGCAGGAACCTCCCGCCAGCTATACCTGGAGAATGCCTCATCGCGCACCTTCTCTGGTCACAGACCGAGCCAGTGGATTCTTCTCTATGAGAAGAGCCGTTCTGTGCACTGGAGTGTGTCAGCCAGCATCCCTGGCCTCCACATCCACCCCCAGTCATCACCACCCTCCCCATTCTCTCCCATTTGTCTCTTTTTTTTTTTTTTTGAGACAGTCTCCCATGTCACCCAGGCTGGAATTCAGTGTTGTGATCTCAGCTTACTGCAGCCTTGACCTCCCAGGTTCAAGCCATGCTCCTGCCTCAGCCTCCTGAGTAGCTGGGATTACAGGTGCCCACCACGCCCAGCTAATTTTTGTATTTTTAGTAAACACGGGGTTTCACCATGTTGGCCAGGCTGGTCTTGAACTCCTGACCTCAAGTGATCCACCCACCTCAGCTTCCCAAAGTGCTGGGATTACAGGTGTGAGCCACCTCGCCCAGCACTGTTTGTCTTTATAACTACACCATGCCTTACCCCTCCCTGCCCACCAGGGTGAAGTCCAGACCCCTGAGCTCCTGGCTTAAAGCCCACTGTGGCTGCCGAATTTCCAGCCTCTTCTCTCCTCTGGCAGGAAGCATCTCCCTGTGTCCCCATCAGCCCCTTGGCTTCCTCCTCCTCTGGGCCTCCACCCAGCTGCTCCCTGCCTGTTCCCTCCTCTCTCCTGGGACACTCCATGAGTGTGTGCCAGGTTTTGTCCACCCCATCACGTGTGTGTGGCTCCTGCCCCCAGACCAAGCTCTCCTCTCCACCGAATCCCCAGCACTTACCCTGGTGCCTGGCACAGAGAACAAGCCCGAAACACATTTGCATTTGAGTTCTTTTTCTTTTTTTTGAGACGGAGTTTCACTCTTGTTGCCCAAGCTGGAGTGCAATGGCTCGATCTTGGCTCATTGAAACCTCTGCCTCCTGGGTTCAAGCAATTCTCCTACCTCAGCCTCCCAAGTAGCTGAGACTATAGGCGTGCGCCACCACGCCCGGCTTCTTCTTTTTTTTTTTTTTTTTAATAAATTTAAACGACTAGAAATGCAGTCTCACTCTGTTGCCCAGGCTGGTCTCGAACTCCTGGCCTCAAGTGATCCTCCCATCTTGGCCTCATTCCAGAAAGAGTATCTGGAACAAGGAAGGACCCCTTATCCAGGGGTTCCTGACTACCATGCCGTAGGACATTCCCAGGTCGGTTAGCCAGCACCCATGTGTGCGCCCTGACCCCGTCTGTGCTCGGGATCCCAAGGGGCAGGAATCGCATGGGAATCTGCCCCTCATCTCTCAGTTCCCAGGCCTGGGTATCCTTTCAGGCCCAGGGCACCTGCCTGATCTCTCGCCTTCCTGTTTCAGAAAGAGCTGTGCTTTGACGACGAGCTGGTCCTGCAGCAGCTGCGCTACACAGGCATGCTGGAGACCGTGCGCATCCGGAGGTCAGGGTACAGCGCCAAGTACACCTTCAAGGTAGGCCACGTGCACACATACCCGGACACACCTGTCTCGTGGCCAAGGCGATCACCCTCTGCCAAACCTGGCAGGCTGGCTGGGTGTGGTGGCTCATGCCTGTAATCCCAGCACTGTGGGAGGCTGCAGCGGGTGGATCACCTGAGGTCGGGAGTTCAAGACCAGCCTGGCCAATATGGTGAAACCCTGCCTTTACTAAAAATACATACAGAATTAGCTGGGCATGGTGGTGCGTGCCTATAATCCCAGCTGCTTGGGAGGCTGAGGCAGGAGAATCGCTTGAACCTGGGAGACAAAGGTTGCAGTTAGCCAAGATCATGCCATTGCACTCCAGCCTGGCCAACAAGAGGGAAACTCCATCTCAAAAAAAATTAGCCAGGCAAGGTGGTGTGCACCTGTGGTCCCAGCGACTCAGGAGGCTGAGGTGGGAGGATCACCACTGTACTCCGGCCTGGGCGACAGAACAAGACTCCATCTTAAAAAAAAAAAATCCCCTTATGGTTCCTCAACAAGTTAATCATAGAATTGTCACATGACCCAGCAATTCCGCTCCTGGGAGGCCAAGGTGGGCACATTGCCTGAGCTCAGGAGTACAAGACCAGCCTGGACAACATGGCAAAACCCTGTCCCTACAAAAAAAATTTTTTTAATTAGCCAGGTGTGGTGACATATGCCAATAGTCCCAGCTTCCAGGGAGACTGAGGCAGGAGGATCGCTTGAGCCCAGGAGTTCGAGGCTGCAGTGAGCTGAGATCACACCACTGTACTCCAGCCTGGATAACAAAGACCCTGTCTCAAAAAAAAAAAAAATATATATATATATATATATATATATATATTCAGACTACTATTACTTTTGTTTTTTTCTTGAGACAGAGTCTCGCTCTGTCGCCTAGGCTGGATTGCAATGGTGTGATCTTGGCTTACTGCAACGTCTGCCTCCCAGGTTCAAGTGATTCTCCTGCCTCAGCCTCCTGAATAGCTGGGACTACAGGTGTGTGCCACCATGCCTGGCTAAGTACAAATGGGGTTACACCATGTCAGTCAGGCTGGTCTCAAGCTCCTGACCTCAGGTGATCCACCACCTTGGCCTCCCAAAGTGCTGGGATTACAGGCGTGAGCCACCAGGCCCAGCCGAGACTATTTCTGAAAGCCTGAAATTTTAGATTTGTCATTACCATTCCCGTCAAACTCAATTCCCCTTAACCAGGGGAATCACCAGATCCCCATCTCCTCAGTGCTGGCTGCAACATTGACCAGCTTCTCCTTTCTCTATCCACCTAGGATTTCACTGAGCAG
Source organism: Ateles fusciceps (assembly GCA_036589455.1). NCBI lineage: Eukaryota > Metazoa > Chordata > Mammalia > Primates > Atelidae > Ateles > Ateles fusciceps. The sequence continues at coordinate 11,609,466 of JAZHEH010001828.1, read as the reverse complement.
TTCCAGGTACTCCTGCCCAAGGACGCCCAGCCCTGCAGGGAGGTCATCGCCACCCTCCTGGAGAAGATGAATGTAGACAAGAGGAACTACCAGATTGGCAAGACCAAGGTCAGTGTTCCTGCCCCCTCGGGGCACCACAAACTCGCACCCCACCTTCCTCTGCACACCATGTCTCCCATGTCCCCCAGGCGCCCTGGGCCACTCTCTGAAACATACAGGGCTCTGTCTAGGAAATGCATTTTTTGTTGTTGTTGTTGTTGAAACGGAGTCTTGGCCGGGCGCGGTGGCTCACGCCTGTAATTCAAGCACTTTGGGAGGCCAAGGCAGGTGGATCACCTGAGGTCGGGAGTTCAAGACCAGCCTGACCGACATGGTGAAACTCCGTCTGAAAAAAAAGAAAAAAATTTTTAAAAAGACAGAGTCTTGCTGTGTCACCCAGGCTAGAGTGCAGTGGTGCAATCTCAGCTCACTGCAACCTCCACCTCCCGGGTTCAAGTTGAATTCTCCTGCCTCGGCCTCCCAAGTAGCTGGGATTAGAGGTGCACACCACCATGCCTGGCTAATGTTTGTATATTTACTAGAGACGAGGTTTCACCATATTGGTCAGGCTGGTCTCGAACTCCTGACCTCATGATCCGCCCGCCTTGGCCTCCCAAAGTGCTGGGATTAAAGGCATGAGCCACCACGCTTAGCCTCTAGGAAATGCATTTCTTGGGACCCAGCAGAGCACTGCACCTAAGGGATAGGGGCCACCGTGGCTGAGCCCAACCTGCTGTTCTTCACCGGGGCTCACGACTCCCTCCACGTCACCTGTTACTGCTGCCTCACAGGTAGGAAAGGGATGATCGTGCTAGGAGCTGGCTCCGTCCCCTTCACAGTATCTGGCAGGAGGTGGCCTGCACTTGTCTTCCCTTTCAGAGATTGTCTCCCATCTCTGGGCATGTGCTGGTTGCCCCTTGCTATGGGGGCATTACTCGGCCACCCTTGTTTAACAAGTGCCAAGGTCAGTTCCCCTGGAAGGCCTTACCTGGTATAAAGAATTCCCAGCCAAGCAAGGAAGCACGTGCCCAGAGTCCCTTAGCTACTTGGAAGGCTATGGTGGGAGGATCCCTTCAGGCCAGGAGTTTGAGACCAGCCTGGGAAACACACCAGGACCCCATCTCTACACAAATTTAAAAATTAGTAGGGCTGGGCACGGTGGCTCATGCCTGTAATCCCAGCACTTTGGGAGGCTGAGGCAGGCGGATCATGAGGTCAAGAGATCAAGACCATCCTGGCCAAGACGGTGAAACTCCATCTCTACTGAAAATACAAAAATTAGCTGGGCATGGTGGTGGGCGCCTGTAATCCCAGCTACTCGGGAGGCTGAGGGAGGAGAATCGCTTGAACCTGGAAGGTGGAGGTTGTAGTGAGCCAAGATCATGCCATTGCACTGTAGCCTGGACAACAGAGCGAGCCTCCGTCTCGTAAATAAATAAATAAAGCAAGCCCTGGCCAGTCAGCACACCAGCCTGGGTTCTCACTCTGGGGTGGACTGTGCAGACCTCCCAGGCGCAGAGGTGGTGTCGGGGGCAGCTCGGCTTATGCCACCTGACTCCGTGCCCACCAGGTCTTCCTGAAGGAGACGGAGAGGCAGGCCCTGCAGGAGACGCTGCACCGGGAGGTGGTGCGGAAAATCCTGCTGCTGCAGAGCTGGTTCCGCATGGTGCTGGAGCGCCGGCACTTCCTGCAGATGAAGCGGGCCGCCATCACCGTCCAGGCCTGCTGGCGGTCCTACCGGGTCCGGAGGGCGCTGGAGAGGACACAGGCCGCCGTGTACCTCCAGGCCGCTTGGAGGGGCTACCAGCAGCGGAAGCTGTACCGGTGCCGGAGACAGAGCATCATCCGCCTGCAGAGCCTCTGCCGGGGGCATCTGCAGCGCAAGAGGTGAGCGGAGCCAGCCCACACTCCCCAGAATATTCCAGAAGCCAAGAGGGTAACACCAAACTGCTACCCATGATATATCATCTGGCCTGTGGCACTAAGGGGATGTCATTCTGGACACAGGGAGGGGTCGGTGGGAAACCAGATGCCCAGGCACACATGGGCTGCGGAGAGGCTGGCAGGCAGCACTCAGGGACAAAGCCCTGGTTTGCCATTGGCTGCACCCATTCTCTGTCCGGGGACTCCCCTGTACCTGGGTCGGTCAGGGAACACGTGGACTCAGGGTTGGAGGGGCTACCTGGACTAGCTCAACACTCACAGGGACAGAGAACTCCTCAGGAGGACATCAGCAGCTCCTGCACCAGCACCCACAGCTCCGAGGCCAGCCCCTCTGACCCGGGCACCCTGTGCACCTCTCCCCTGCCCACACAGAGACAGCTCTGCCACAAGTAAGGTCCTAGCTCCCGGAGCAGACCCTACCCACACATGCGAAAGCCTCCAAGGCTGGGCGCGATGGCTCACGCCTGTAATCCCAACACTTTGGGAAGCCTAGGTGGGAGGATCGCTTGAGCCCAAGTGTTTGAGAACAGCCTGGCCAACATAGCAAGATGCCATCCTAACACAAAATTAAAGACTTGGCCAGGTGTGGTGGTGTACATCTGTAGTCCCAGCTATTCAGGAAGCTGAGGCAGGAGGATCACCTGGGCTTGGGACATTGAGGCCGTAGTGAGCTATGATCATGCCACTGTACTCCAGTCTGGGTGACAGAGCCAGACCTGTCTCTAAAAACAAAACAAGCTGGGCACAGTGGCTCACACCTGTAAGGCCAGCACTTGGGGGGCCAACGCAGGCAGATCACATAGGCCAGGAGTTCGAGACCAGCCTGGCCAACATGGCAAAACCCCGTCTCTACTAAAAATACAAAAATTCACCAGGCATGGTGGTTCACGTCTGTAATCTCAGTTACTAGGGAAGCTGAGGCACAAGAATCACTTGAACCCGAGAGGCGGAGGTTGCAGCAAGCCAAGATCATGCCACTGCACTCCAGCCTGGGTGACAGAGCAAGACTACATCTCAAAAAATAAATAATTAAAATTAAAAACAAAACAGACTGGGCGCAGTGGCTCACGCCTATAATCCCAGCACTTTGGGACGCCGAGGTGGGTGGATCACCTGAGGTCAGGAGTTTGAGGCCAGCCTGGCCAACATGGTGAAACCCCATCTCTACTACAAATATAAAAATTAGCCAGGCATGGTGGCGGGTGCCTGTAATCCCAGCTACTCAGGAGGCTGAGGCAGGACAATCGCTTGAACCCAGGAGGCAGAGGTTACAGTGAGCCGAGATTGTGCAATTGCACTCCAGCTTGGGAGACAAGAGTGAAACTTAATCTCAAAAACCAAACAAAAAGCCTCCTAGATAAAGACCCAAGGGAAAGCCCACAGGACCCCAAAGGAGTTTGGGGCTTCTTAATAGAACCCACCCACCATGGCCCCAACAAGGGTCCTCTCTCCTAACAAGGCAGCCAGGCAGACACAGGGCAGGAGTGTCTGTGACATAGACGGGACACCAACCTCAGCCTCCTTTCCTGGTTAAGGAGATTCCTGCTTTCCAGAAGCATCTCAGGGCCACTAGGCACAGGCGTAGCCCCATCTACAGCCCGCAGGCTGGGGGTCCCGCTAGAACTTGGAGGGAGGTGGAGGGAGTGTTTGTTTCTGAACCAGGTCTCTGGTTTCTCCTCACTCCAGCTTCAGCCAGATGATCTCAGAGAAGCAGAAGGCAGAGGAGAAGGAGAGAGAAGCCCAGGAAGCCGCAAGAGCAGGCACTGAGGATGCGCCGGACCAGGCAGCCGGCAGGCAGCAGGGAGCTGAGCAGGGGCCAGAGCCGGCGGAGGATGGTGGGCACCTGGCATCGGAGCCTGAGGTGTGGCCAGGCGACAAGTCCCCCCCCCAGAGCCCTCCCCACCCGAGAAGGAAGCCCCAAGCCCGGAGAAGACTCTCCCGCCCCAGAAAACCGTGGTGGCTGAAAGTCACGAAAAAGTCCCCCAGCAGCCGGGAGAAGCGTGAATCACGTCGGCAAGAGGGCTGGAGCATGTCAAGTTCCAGAACAAACACATCCAGTCTTGCAAGGAGGAGAACGCCCTCAGAGAACCTTCCAGAAGGGTCACCCAGGAGCAAGGGCTGAGCCTCCCAGAAGACGAAAAGGAGAGCAGAGAAGATGAAACCCTTCTAGTCGTAGAGACGGAGGCTGAGGACACATCTCAGAAAGAGGCCACGGAACAGCCCTCGGCCATGGCAGTCAGCAGGGTCTCCACAGAAACTGAGAAGGCACCACCGGGTGGGAGCCCCAGGCCTGGCCAGGTGGAGCGGCCGACCAGCCTGGCCTTGGACGGCAGGGTCAGCCCACCGGCCCCCAGCAGCACCCCTGAGACCCCTGAGGACAGGAGCAAACCGTGCGGCAGCCCGAGGGCTCAGGAAAAGCCGACAGCCCCGGAGGCTCCACACAGATCCAGCGGTACCTGGACGCCGAGCGGCTGGCCAACGCTGTGGAGCTGTGGCGGGGCAAGAAGCTGGTGGCCGCCACCAGCTCCAGCACCATGCTCAGCCAGTCCCTGGACCTCAGCGACAGACACCGGGTCATGGGGGCGGCCCTCACGCCCACAGAGTAAGCCCTACAGCCTCTTTGTTTGAGCACTGGGGTCCAGGCCAGGGGCAGTGCCACACGTCCCGGAAACACAAGTCATCATGCCCAGTGGGTATGCGGGAGCCCCAAGGGAGGAGGATGAGCAGGGCATACAAAAGGCCAAGTGAAGACAAGGCACCCAGCCAGGGCCCAGGCTGGGACCCCGAGCCTTGAGAGGCGCCTGAAGGAGCTGTGCTCACACAGAAAGGTCCCGGCCTTGAGGAGGTGGCTCCTCAGGTCAAGCCCGGCTCCCCCGCTCCCCAGCAGTCTTGGGCCTTGAGTTCTAATTGATGAACAAGACTAACTACACTCCTTGGGGTTAAGGAGCAGGGGCTCAGCCAGGCGCGGTGGCTCACGCCTGTAATCCCAGCACTTTGGGAGGCTGAGGCGGGCGGATCACGAGGTCAAGAGATCAACGCCGTCCTAACACGGTGAAACCCCATCTCTACTAAAAATACAAAAAGTTAGCCAGGCATGGTGGCGCGTGCCTGTAATCTCAGCTACTTGGGATGCTGGGACAGGAGAATCCCTTGAACCTGGGGGCAGAGGTTGCAGTGAGCTGAAATCGGGCCATTGCACTCCAGCCTCGGTGACAAGAGTGAAACTCCGTCTCAAAAAAAAAAAAAAAGAGAGGTAGAGATGATAGATGAAGAGATGGATGGGTGGGAGATAGAGACAATGAATAGAGAGAGGGATGGATGGATGGACGGACAGACGGAGGGATAGATAGGGTCTCTTGTGCTAAGTGAAGGTTTCCTACCCTCCACACTGTCAACATCCAGGGGCTGGGTCAGTCCTGGGGTGGAGACCATTCTCTAGGGTATTGAGGAGCATCCCTGGCCTCCACTCACCAGGTGCCAGAAGTACCCACCCACTCCTTCCCCCCACCTCAGTGGGGACAACCAAAACTCTCTAGACATTGCCAAGTCTCCCTGGGGTGGGGGGCAGAACTGCCCAAGTGAGACCCCAAGAACCACTAAGACGAGAACGGCGCGGACTCACTTGGTCAGTAAAAGCCACATTTCTGATCTCGCAGGGAGAGGCGCATCTCCTTCTCCACGAGCGATGTCTCCAAGCTCCTCCCGTCCCCGGCCAAGGCTCAGGTAACAACAACGTGGCGAAACCCCGTCTCCACTAAAAATACAAAAGTTGGCCAGGTGTGATAGTACACGCCTGTAATCCCAGCCACTTGGGAGGCTGAGGCAGGAGAATCGCTTGAACCTGGGAGGCGGGATGGTGGAGGTTGCGGTGAGCCGAGACCAAGCCACCGCATTCCAGCCTGGGGGACACAGTGAGACTCGATCTCAAAAAAAAAAAAAAGAGGAAGTGACATTGGTGGGATGGAGTGCACATGCTGCAGGGGCTTCCCCCGTCTAGCACAGGCCTGCCGGCCTTTCCTTAGCAGCCCGTCCCACACCATCTTGCAGCCTACAGCGGAAACCATGGACGGAGAGCGAAACTCGAAGAAGCCGGCTGTCCAGAAGAAGAAGTCAGGCGACGCATCCTCCGGCCCAGATGCAGGGCTGTCCCCAGGCTCCCAGGTCGACTCTAAGTAAGTATGGGGCTTGGGGAAGACTCAGGCCACTAGAGGATGCCTGAGGTCCCTGCCAGAGCCTCGCAGCAGTGTGGCCTCCTATACCAGTCACATTGACAAAGCACGCTCAGGAAGGCATTTGCTCAGTAGAAACTGCATGAGGAAGCTGGGCATGGTGGCTCACTTCTGTAATCCCAGCACTTTGGGAGGCCAAGGTGGGTGGATCGTGTGAGGTCAGGAGTTTGAGACCAGCCTGGCCAACATGGCGAAACCCCGTCTCTACTAAAAATACAAAAATTGCCACATGTGGTGGCTCACGCCTGGAATCCTAGCACTTTGGGAAGCCGAGGCACGTGGATCACAAGGTTAGGAGTTTGAGACCAGTCTGACCTATAAGGTGAAACCTCATCTCAACTAAAAATACAAAAATAGCCAATCACAGTGGTGCACGCCTGTAGTCCCAGCTACTCTGGAGACTGAGGTAGGAGAATTGCTTGAATCCAGGAGGTGGAGGTATTTGCAGTGAGTCGAGACTGCACCACTGCACTCCAGCCTGGGTGACAGAGCGAGACTCCGTCTCAAAAAAAAAAATTAGCTGTGCATGATGACACATACCTATAATCCCAGCCACTCAGGAGGCTGAGGCAGGAGAATCACTTGAACTCAGGAGCTGGAGGTTGCAGTGAGCCGAGATTGTGCCACTACACTCCAGCCTGGGTGATGGAGGGAGACTCCATCTCAAAAAAAAAAAAAAACCCTCTAGGGCAGGACGTTTCCTGCCTCTTCTGGCTTCCAGGGGTTCCAGGTGTTCCGTGGCTCGTGGCTACATAACTCTAATCTCTGCCTCTGTCGGCACTTGGCCTTCCCCTCTGTGTCTGTGTCTTCTCTCTTCTGTCTCTTGCAAGGACGTGGCTGGATAGTTGCAGTGGCTCACGCCTATAATCCCAACGCTTTGGGAGGCCAAAGTAGGATGATCACTTGAAGCCAGGAGTTCAAGACCAGCCTGGGCAGCGTGGCAAAACCTCGTCTCTACACAAAATTTTTCAAAAATTAGCCAGCCAGGGTGGTGCGTGCCTGTAGTCTCAGCTACTCAGGAGGCTAAACAGGAGGATCCTTTGAGGCCAAGAGTTCCCAGACTGCAGTGAGCTGTGATCATACCACTGCACTCCAGCCTGGGCAAGAGAGTGAGACTCTGTCTCTAAAATAACGTTTTTTAATTAAAAAGATAATGAGCTAGGCGCATGGCTCGTACCTCAGGAGGCTGAGGTGGGAGGATTGCTCTCATGAGGCCAGGAGTTTGAGGCTGTACTGAGCTATGATCACACCACTGCATTCCAGCCTGTGTGACAGAGTGACACCCAACTGTAACAAGAAAAGAAAACGGAGTCCCCCTCTGGCTTCTGTTTGGTGTCCTGTTTTCTTCACGCAACTTCCCTGCCAGTACAAAGAAAGGGCTGTTGCCCTTTATAAGATGATCCTTTTTTTTTCGAGACTGAGTCTCGCTCTGTTGCCCAGGCTGGAGTGCAGTGGTGCAATCTCAGCTCACTGCAAACTCCACCTCTCAGGCTCAAGCGATTCTCCTGCCTCAGCCTCCCAAGTAGCTGGGACTATAGATGTGCACCACCACGCCTGGCTAATTTTTGCGTGTGTATTTTTGGTAGAGAAGGGGTTTCACTGTATTGGCCAGCCTGGTCTCAAACTCCTGGGCTCAGCTGATCCGCCCACCTCAGCCTGCCAAACTGCTGAGATTACAGGCATGAGCCACCATGCCCAGCCAGATTTTTTTTTTTTTGACGGAGTCTCACTCTGTCACCCAGGCTAGAGTGGAATGGCATGATCTCAGCTCACTGCAACCTGCAGCCTACAACCTCCACCTCCCGGGTTCAAGCGATTCTCCTGCCTCAACCTCCCAAGTAGCTGGAACTACAGGAGCCCACCACCACGCCCAGCTAATTTTTTGTATTTTTAATAGAGATGGGTTTTGCCATGTTGGCCAGGCGGGTCTCGAACTCCTGACCTCAGGTGATCCACCTGCCTCGGTCTCCCAAAGTGCTGAGATTACAGGCTTGAGCCACCGTGCCCGGCCAGATCCTTTTTTGAGTCAGGCAGTGATGGAGCATTTGCTATCTGTCTAATCACAGGGAGGCGGGCCCTCACGTCCATGTTCATTTCAGACTTAAAAGAAGCCACGTACTTTCTCCTGCAGATCCACGTTTAAGAGGCTTTTTCTGCATAAAACCAAGGATAAAAAATACAGCCTGGAGGGCGTGGAGGAGCTGGAGAATGCAGTGTCTGGGCACGTGGTGCCGGAAGCCACCACCATGAAGAAGGGCCTAGAAGGTTGGTCACCTGCAGCCTCAGGGACAGAAAGCAGAGCCACCAGTGCCCCTGGGGACATTTAGTGTCCCCAAACCAAGCCTTCAGTTGGCTGTGGGCCAAGTCCCAGGCTCAGAGCCGGGGGTTTCTGGCTTTGGATAAAGGCGTGCCATAAAAGGTCTTCTGTCTCCTCCCCCTGAACCCACCCTCACCGGCTGCTTCCTGTCCCCCCACAGCCCCCTCCGGAAACCAGCACCGCCACGCTGCAGGTGAGAAGCGCACCAAGGAACCAGGAGGCAAAGGGAAGAAGAACCGAAACGTCAAGATTGGGAAGATCACGGTGTCGGAGAAGTGGCGGGAATCGGTGTTCCGCCAGATCACCAACGCCAACGAGCTCAAGTACCTGGATGAGTTCCTGCTCAACAAGGTGGGACCACCAGGCAAGGGCCGGGGCACGAGGCTGGGCACCCAGGGCAACCATCACAGCCAGGCAGTGTTTTCTGAAACACATCACAGGGCTTAGCGGGTCAAGTATACAAAGTCAGGGCGGGCGTGGTGGCTCACACCTGTAATCCCAGCACTTTGGGAGGCCAAGGTGGGTGGATCACGAGGTCAGGAGATTGAGACCATCTTGGCCAACATGGTGAAACACTGTCCCTACTCAAAATACAAAAAATTAGCCAGGCGTAGTGGCACGTACCTATAGTCTCAGCTACTCGGGAGGTTCAGGCAGAAGAATCGCTTGAACCCAGGAGGCAGAGGTTGCAGTGAGCCGAGATAGTGCCGCTTCATTCCAGCCTGGGCAACAGAGCAAGCACTCCATCTCAAACAAAAATTTAAAAAATAAAAAGAATACAAAGTCCAGATTGAGGCCCAGGACAGTGGTTTCTGCCTGTCATCCCAGCACCCTGGGAGGCCAAGGTGGGAGAATCACTTTGGCCCAGAAGTTCAAAACCAGCCTGGGCAGCAGAGAGACCCCATCTCTACAAAAGGTTTAAAAATTCACTGGTGTGGTGGTGCACACCTGTAGTCCCAGCTCCTGGGGGAGGCTGACGCAGGGGGATCACTTGAGCCCAGAAGGTCAAGGCACCATGAGTCATGATCGCACCAATGCACTCCAGCCTGGGTGACAGAACAAGACCCTGGCTCAAAAAAATAATAATGCACATGGTTTCAAAGCAAAGATTGATGAAGCACTGTGTGCAACAGAAGTGGCGGCGAACAGGCCGTGGCTGCCCCTCAGGAGGGTTATACCCCATGGGGGTTGGGGGTGGGCAATCTTGCAACAGATAGAGCTCCATTTGGGAGCTGCACATGGGGCCGATGGCGACACAGAAGGATCAGGAAACTCTACTAGGAGTAGAGGCACCTTGAAATGACCAGGCCATTCAAGGCCTCCCCGTCCTAGGGTATGGTTGGGTGTTGAACCCCTGTGTGGGGCAGTGGAAAGGACCTGAACTGACCTGTAGCTCTCATCTAGGGGGGATTCGTCCTCCAGGGAACACTGGCAATGTCTGGGGACATTTGGGGTTATTCACAACCTGGGGGGAGGGTGCCGTTGGCATCTGGTGGGCAGAGGCCAGGGATGCTGCTTAACCCGCTGTGGCACACAGGGCAAGTCCCACTGTGAAGAATAGTCCTGCCCTCAATGTCAGTAGCTTTAACTCTGGGTTGAAACGATGAGACATCAGGCTTGGCTAGAGGGGCTGGATTTTTTCCCAAAAGCCTAGGGGATGACTTAGAACAGAAGTGAAGAAGTGACCCTTGGGAACCTCCTTGGGCATGCAGGTCCCCAGGCCTGAGGCACACAGGGTCAGCTGCTCTCTCCTTCCAGATAAATGACCTCCGTTCCCAGAAGACGCCCATTGAGACCTTGTTCATCGAGGCCACCGAGAAGTTCAGGAGCAACATCAAAACCATGTACTCTGTCCCGGTACGTGGTGGCCAGGCCCTCAGCTTTTCCTGTGCCCTCCCCCGACCTGTCATTTCTGTCCACCCCTCGCCCAGGCCCACGGGGTGACGCCTGGCATTCCCACAGAATGGGAAAATCCACGTGGGCTACAAGGATCTGATGGAGAACTACCAGATCGTCGTGAGCAACCTGGCCACCGAGCGGGGTGAGAAGGACACCAACCTGGTCCTCAACCTCTTCCAGTCGCTGCTAGATGAATTCACCCGCGGCTACACCAAGAACGACTTCGAGCCAGTGAAGGTGGGGCAGCCCAGCATGCCACGCCCACCTGTGACATGCCACGCCCACCATGCCATGCCTTTCACTTATGCCATGCCCACCCATGCCTCCTCATGATCTTGTGCCATACCTATGACAGCCATGCCCACAATGCCCTGCCCACACCACGCCCACCATGCCATGCTATTATCACTTTGCCACGCCCACCTATGACTAGCCACACCCACCCTTGCCTTCCTATGATCTCCTGCAGTACCTTCCTATGACAGCCACGCCCACAATGCGATGCCATTAAGTGGGCATTGAGAAGGGACTCACTTCTGGGTCTGGGGTGTCTGAAGGGGACAATAGGGACAATGATGCCACTCCAGGCAAGGAAAGGCTAAAGGTACCCAGACACCTAGGTATGGGGTGCTGGGGGTGGTTGGGGCTCATCTCAGGGCCTCTTCTCCCTGCCGCTGACCTCCTCCTTGTCCCTCACAGCAGAGCAAAGCTCAGAAGAAGAAGCGGAAGCAGGAGCGCGCTGTGAGTAGGCTGCACGTGGGTGACAGCCAAGCAGGCGAGCGTTGGCAGGAGCATGCACCTGTGTGTGTGTGTCAGTGTCAGTGTGTGCATGGGCCGGCATGCACGCGGATGTGTGCATGTATACGTGCAAGTGGGTTTTCTCCCCCAGCACACGGGGGTCTGTAGTCTTGAATAGCAGACCCACCCCCTGAGATCCTGTGGGCCATCATCCACCAGTGGCCGGGGAGGGCTGCTCCCCCGTCTCCCGCTCAGCACCATCCTCTGGCCTCACAGGTCCAGGAGCACAACGGGCACGTGTTCGGCAGCTACCAGGTGAGCATCCCGCAGTCATGCGAGCAGTGCCTCTCCTACATCTGGCTCATGGACAAGGCCCTGCTTTGCAGCGGTGAGTAGCTCCCCAAGGCCCCAAACCCCTCCCACGTCCCCCCACCACCCCTCACTGCTCAAGAGGTCTTCAGGCCCAGGCCCAGTTGCTCATACCTGTAATCCCAGCACTTTGGAAGGCCAAGGTGGGCAGGTCAGTTGAGGCCAGGAGTTTGAGACCATCCTGGCCAACATGGTGAAACCCCATCTCTACTAAAAATACAAAAATTATCTGGGCATGGTGGCAGGCACCTGTAATCCTAGCTACTCAAGAGGCTGGGGCAGGAGAATAACTTGAACCTGGGAGGTGGAGGTTGCAGTGAACTGAGATTGCACCACAGCACTCCAGCCTGGGCGACAGAGCGAGACTGTATCTCAAAAAAAAAAGGAAACCAAAAAGAAGGCAGTCCAGGCCAGGCCCGGTGACTCAAGCCTGTAATCCCAGCACTTTGGGAGGCCGAGGCAGGCAGATCACCTGAGGTCGGGAGTTCGAGACCAGCCTGACCAATATGGAGAAACCACGTCTCTACTGAAAATACAAAATTAGCTGGGTGTGGTGGCTCACGCCTGTAATCCCAGCTACTTGGGAGGCTGAGGCAGGAGGATAGCTTGAACCCGGGAGGTGGAGGTTGTGGTAAGCTAAGATCATGCCATTGCACTCCAGCCTCGGTGACAAGAGCGAAACTCCATCTCAAAAAAATAAATAAATAAGAAGGCAGTCTGTGGCCCCCAGCCAGCTGGGTGGGCGGCTCCAGGAACCTGGGGTCCCCAGCACCCTCTGTGACTCCCACCCTGTGACCTCCTAGTGTGCAAGATGACCTGCCACAAGAAATGCGTGCACAAGATTCAGAGCCACTGCTCCTACACCTACAGGAGGAAGGTGAGTGCGCAAGGCCTGGAACTTCCCAGCATGACACTCCACTCAGGGCCAGGTGCACAGGGAGGTGGTGCTTGGTGTGAGGGCCCAGCGCGGCATTGGGCAGCCAGCAGGGGGCGGCTGTGGCCTCTGGTTCTGCAGAACACGCCCTTGTCCCTGGTTCTGTCCGAACCCCTTGAGGTCCCCAGGCAGGGTCCAGGCTTGTGCGTGTCTCAGCTCCCCCAGCCCTGCTCATCCTTGCTCCTGAGAGAGTCCTGAGCCACACAGAGGGAGGCCCCCCAACTCTGTGCATAAGGAAGGTGGGGTCCTGAGTGCTGGGGGTGCAGCAAGTCAGGGTCTACTTCTGTAAGGCGGTTTTGGAGGCCAGGGAATAGTTCTCTCCCCACGAAGGACCACCCATGCCTTGGGTAGTCTACGAAGGAAGCCTCCACCAAGTGGCTGCCATACTGGCCTCAGCTGACCTCTGCAGCCCCATACCCCCTACAACCATGCAGAAGGGGACAGGGAGGGACAGAACGTGCAGAGGAAGCCCCGAGAGCCTGGTGCGGGACCAGGAGGGAGGGACCCCCAGAGACAGCCGGAGAGGAAGACAACCAGCCCCAGACCTGACCCCCGCCACCGCAGGGCGAGTCGGGCGCTGAGCCGGGCCACTTCGGCGTGTGCGTGGACAGTCTGACCAGTGACAAGGCCTCGGTGCCCATCGTGCTGGAGAAGCTCCTGGAACACGTGGAGATGCATGGCCTGTACACTGAGGGCCTCTACCGCAAGTCGGGCGCCGCCAACCGCACTCGGGAGCTCCGGCAGGCGCTGCAAACAGGTAGGCGCTGCGGGCAGGTGGGCACGGTGCCAGTCCCCTGGTTCAGCCGTCCCGCCAGCATGCCACTCACCAGTCCCACCCTGCCCACCTCCCCAGACCCTGCAGCAGTCAAGCTGGAGAACTTCCCCATCCACGCCATCACAGGGGTGCTGAAGCAGTGGCTGCGGGAGCTGCCGGAGCCCCTCATGACCTTCGCACAGTATGGCGACTTCCTCCGAGCCGTCGGTGAGCCCCACGGTGGTGCGGGCGGCAGCAGGCGGCCACAGTCAGGGTACAGCACTCACTGTGGCCAGCCAGGGAGGCGGGACCACCCGGTTCACAAGCTGAGAAACGGAGGCCCGAAGCAGTCGGCCCAGCCAATCCAGGTCCCCAGTGTGGGGTGGGGCTGGGACGCCACCGTAGCCATCCATTCTTGCCTGGGCACCACACAGTGGGTGGCACCCATGCATCTCAGGTCGCGTGGGTGGGGACCACAGGCACCTTGGGGACCCTTGGGAGCTGACGCCCTCAAACCCCATCCCCTGCAGAGCTGCCGGAGAAGCAGGAGCAGCTGGCTGCCATCTACGCTGTCCTGGAGCACCTTCCAGAAGCCAATCACAACTCCCTGGAGAGACTCATCTTCCACCTCGTCAAGCAAGTGCCTCCCCCACCTGCCCTCTGTGGGGTTGGGGTCCGCATTGGGAACCCCCAAGGCAGCGTGTCCCAGTAGGACCCGGGCTGGCGTTCTGTGGTGGTTTCGAACCAGGACACAGACCACTGCCAGACGTTCTGGGAGGGGGCCACGCCCACCGGGCTGCTGGGCCGCCCTAGTCCCCTGAGTCACCTCTCTGTGCTTCAGAAGCATTTCCCGGTGCTGGGCGGTGGCACTGCTGTCCCAATAGCCCCCCCCAGGGCTCAGAAGTTCAGTCTCGGGGCTCCCTGGGACCTTCCTCCCTCAGCCGTAGCCATCCCCTAACTGCCAGTGGCTGTGCAGGGTGGCCCTGCTCGAGGATGTCAACCGCATGTCGCCTGGGGCGCTGGCCATCATCTTCGCACCCTGTCTCCTGCGCTGCCCCCGACAACTCCGACCCACTCACCAGCATGAAGGACGTCCTCGAGATCACCACGTGAGTGCCCGCCCCACCCCAGAGGCACGCTCAGGGCAGTTCCACCGGGGACCCCACGACAGCTCCATCTAGCTCTGTGTAAATAAATGTGTCAGAAAAGTCCAGAGCCAAGTGCAGTGGATTACAGCTATAATCCCAGCTATTTTGGGAGGCTAAGGCAAGAGGATCACTTGAGGCCAGGAGTTTGAGACCAGCCTGGGCAACATAGTATACACCCTGTCTCTACAAAAGATTTAAAAATTAGCCCGGGCATGGTGGCTCATGCCTGTAATCCCAGCAATTTGGGAGGCTGAGGTGGGTGGATCACTTGAGGTTAAGAGTTCGAGCCTGGTCAACATGGTGAAACCCTGTCTCTATTAAAAATACAAAAATTAGGCCAAGTGCAGTGGCTCACACCTGTAATCCCAGCACTTTGAGAGGCTAAGGTGGGCAGATCACCTGAGGCCAGGAGTTCCAACACCAGCCTGACCAACATGGAGTAACTCCGTCTCTACTAAAAATACAAAAATTTAGCCAGGCCTGGTGGCACATGCCTGTAATCCCAGCTACTTGGGAGGCTGAGGCAGGAGAATCGCTTGAACCTGGGAGGCAGAGGTCACAATGAGCTGAGATCGTGCCATGGCACTCCAGCTTGGGCAACAAGAACGAAACTCCATCTAAAAAAAAAAAAAAATTAGCCAGGCATGGTGGCATGTGCCTGTAGTGTCAGCTCCCCTAGGAGGCAGAGGCTGCAGTAAGCTGAGATCGTGCCACTGCACTCCAGCCTGGGCAACAGGGTGAGACTCCAGCTAAAAAAAAAAATTAAAATAAATATATATATGGATATATATATGTGTGTGTGTGTGTGTGTGTGTGTGTGTGTGTATTAGCCAAGTGTGGTGACAGGCACCTGTAATCCCAGCTACTCAGGAGGCTGAGGCAGGAGAATTGCTTGAACCCAGGGGGCGCAGGTTGCATTGAGCTGAGATTGGGCCACTGCACCCCAGCCTGGACGACAGAGCGAGACTCCATCCCAAAAAAAAAAAAAAAAAAGCAACTATCCAGATGGCAGTGGCCCCAGCAGTTGTGTCTGTGCCGTGTGTTGCAGGTCAACTTTGTACTCTTCTTTCTGAATGTGCTCTAATGAGTACACCCCATTGTACTAAAACAGAACTTTTAACAAAAGCTGGATGATAGGTGAATGTTAGTGGATTCTTCTCCCTGCTACAAAGCATTCCATCATGGGAGGATAAAGAAAAGAAGCAGCCCCTTCAGGTAGC
The DNA here is from genome assembly GCA_036589455.1 of Ateles fusciceps. Lineage (NCBI taxonomy): Eukaryota > Metazoa > Chordata > Mammalia > Primates > Atelidae > Ateles > Ateles fusciceps. Next base: position 11,593,875 of record JAZHEH010001828.1, on the reverse strand, counting down.
ACCATGGGGCTCACCCAAGCTGAGTTCCTCTGGAACTGACCACTCCAGGCTGAGTCCCTCTGGTACTGACCACTCTGGGTTGAGTCCCTTTGACACTGACCACTCCAGGCTGAGTTCCTTCTGATACTGACCACTCCAAGCTGAGTCCCTCTGGTACTGACCACTCCAGGCTGAGTCCCTCTGGTACTGACCACTCCAGGCTGAGTTCCTTCTGATACCACTCCAAGCTGAGTCCCTCTGGTACTACTACTCCAGGCTAGTCACTTTGGTACTGACCACTCCAGGCTGAGTTCCTTCTGATACCACTCCAAGTTGAGTCCCTCTGGTACTGACCACTCCAGGCTGAGTCCCTCTGTTACTGACCACTCCAGGCTGAGTTCCTTCTGATACTGACCACTCCAAGCTGAGTCCCTCTGGTACTGACAACACAGAAGGCTGGCCTTGACTGCCAAGTGGGCATCATACTGTGGGTCAGAGCACATGTTCTGGAGCTCCTGGGGCTGCCCCTGCGACAAACTGCCCAGCAGCCTGGACTTCTTTTTTTTTTTTTTTTTTTTAGGCCATTGTAATGATGAACAGCCTGGACTTCTCTAGGAGGCAGGATAATCCTCACCCTGCTAGTGACTAAGGGGTTCAGTTTACTCTGAGCCTCCTTCAAACAAGGAGGCATGCAGAGACAGGAGACTCAGGCTTAGAGAGGTAGAGTGAGCTACCGAAGGTCACACAGCATGGGAGCCTGTACAGCCATGTCCCAGGCACTGCTTGGTCTCTGGGCTTCAGCCACTGCCCCCCCAGGTACCAGCTAGCACCTCCCTGGATGTCAAACGTCCTCAGAGCGTAATCGAGTCACTTCTTCCCATGGGCCTTCTCTGCAGGTGCGTTGAAATGCTGATCAAGGAGCAGATGAGGAAATACAAAGTGAAGATGGAAGAGATCAGCCAACTGGAGGCTGCAGAGAGCATCGCCTTCCGCAGGCTGTCGCTTCTTCGACAAAATGCTGTGAGTACCGGGGGATCGCGGGGGCGGGGCCTCGTTTGGCGGGCGGGGTCTCTGGTGCTGAGCCTGGCTTTGTTGCTGGGAAGGCTGGTGGGCGGGGTCTTGGTGGGAGGGGCCTTGGGTGGGCAGGACCTCCCATTGCCGAGGGTGGGACTGGGCAGTGGGTGTGGTCTCGGACCTCCTTTCCCACTTCCCCGCCCATTCCCACCACACGGTTTGCCAGAAGCAGCCTGGCTGGGGCCACTGGCCATGCAGGCAGGGGCAGATCTCCTGCCTTGAACAAAAGACCATGGTCTTCGCTCAGCCTCACTCCAATCGTGTCCCTCTAGATGGGGCAGGTAGGAGGGCCGGTTGGCCACTTGCTGGTGGTTCAGGTCATTAGTCCAGTCTTGTCCCTTCTGACCTGGGCCCTCCCCACAGGGAAATGTCCTCATAGCAGAAGAATCAGGCCCACAGTGCAGGGGTACGTTAGTGGGGAGCGGGTTCTGGGCTCCTGTGGGAACCAGGGACCCCCGCTCCCATTTTGGTGCGGGTCGTTGGATGTGTCCCCCAGCTCATGCCTGTGCCCGTCTCGGCCCATGTGGTCACCCTGTGTTCATCTCTCTCCCAGCCATGGCCTCTCAAACTGGGGTTTCGTCTCCCTATGAGGGAGTCCTGGTAGGTACGCGTTCGGTGGGCCCATGGTGCATGTCTCCCGGTGCAGTGCATGCTGGGGTTCCCTGGGGCCCGGGCTCCTCGTAGGATAGACGGAGCCTGTCCTAACCTTCCAGAGCTGCATGCTAAGGAGGTCCCTTGCCTGCTGACCTTCTGTGCTGAGGATGACTAATCGGCCACATGACCACCACTCTATCCCGTGGGATTCCCAGAGAAGTCTCACTAAGAGCCCAGCACATCCACCTCAGAACTAACTCCTGCGATCTGCTCACACCTCCAGCACTAACCTTGCCCACCTGGAGGTGTCAGTTGGACTCCCTGCTTCTTTGTTTCAGAACAAGAGTCCCAAGGCCCGGGACAGCCACGGGGAGGAGCTGGAGGTGCTGCTGGAGGAGGAGGTGGCTGGCGGCGACGAGGACCGGGAGAAGGAGATTCTCATTGAACGCATCCAGTCCATCAAGGAGGAAAAGCAAGTGGCCCCGTCCGCCTCCCTCAATCCTCCGTGTTTAGGGCAAGCTGGAGGGCAGTTTCCGTCCCTGGTGGTCTGCTTGGCCTCGCTAGGTTTGGTCCTGTCATCCCTAACACTGGGCAAACATACTTTTTTTTTTTAAAGATGGAGTCTCGCCCTATCACCCAGGCTGGAGTGCAGTAGCACTATATTGGCTCAGTGCATTCTCTGCCTCCTGGGTTCAAGCAGGTCTCTGCCTCAGCCTCCGAGTAGCTGGAATTACAGGCACCCGCCACTATGCCCTGCTAATTTTGTGTTTTTAGCAGAGCAGGGTTTCACCACGTTGGCCAGGCTGATCTTCAACTCCTGACTTCAAGTGATTGACCTGCCTTGGCCTCCCAAAGTGCTGGGATTACAGGCGTGAGCCACTGTGTTTGGCCTTTATTTTTGACACAGGGTCTTGGTCTGTCACCTAGACTGGATTGCAGTGGTGGGATCATGGTTCACTGCAGCCACAATCCCCTAGGCTCAGGGGTCCTCCCACCTCAGCCTCCCCAGCAGCTGGAACCCTAGTCGCACACCACCAGGCCTGGCTAATTTTTTTATTTTTTGTAGACACGGGGTCCACCTATGTTGCCCAAGTTGGATTTAAACTCCTGGGCTCAAGCAGTCCTCCTGCCTTGGGCTCCCAAAGTGCTGGGATAATAAGGATGAGCCTCCACACCCGGGGACCAGAGCAAACAATACTTCACGGGACAGCAGTGTCCTTGAACTCCACCATGAATACACGAAGCAGGCTCTGCTCAAACCCCATGCTTGACCACAGTGGCCCACAGGGGAGAGGAATGACACTCAATGTCCCAACTTTTTCTTAAAGTCGATCTTAGCTAGGGTGACTCATTTACCACCCAATCGAGGTGTCAGTGTGAAAGAGGCACCATTAAAAATTAATGCTGGGGCCGGGCTCAGTGGTTCATGCAGCACTTTGGGAGGCCAAGGCAAGCAGATCATGAGGTTGGAGACCAGCCTGACCAACATGGAGAAACGCCATCTCTACAAAAAATACAAAATTAGCCGGGTGTAGTGGCGCATGCCTGTAATCCCAGCTACTCGGGAGGCCTCCCCCAGTTCCCCCACCCACTCCCACCACACCATTGGCCACAAGCAGCCTGACTGGGGCCACCTGGCCATGCAGGCAGGGACAGATCACTTGAACCCAGGAGGCAGAGGTTGCAGTGAGCTGAGATCACGGCACTGCACTCCAGCCTGGTCAAAAGAGTGAGACTCTATCTCGAATGAATGAATGAATCCGGCCAGCCAGCCAGCCTGGGCAACAAGACTCCCATCACTTAAAGAAAAAAGAAAGTTGGCCAGGCACGGTGGCTCACACCTGTAATCCCAGCACTTTGGGAGGCCAAGGTGGGCGGATCACCTGAGGTCAGGAGTTTGAGACCAGCCTGACCAACATGGAGAAACCTCATCTCTACTAAAAAAAAATACAAAATTAGCCAGGCATGGTGGCACATGCCTATAATCCCAGCTACTCAGAAAGCTGAGGGAGGAGAATTGCTTGAACCTGGGAGGCAGAGGTTGCAGTGAGCCGAGATCTCACTATTGCACTCCAGCCTGGGCAACAAGGGTGAAACTCCGTCTCAAAAAAAAAAAAAAAAATGAATGCCAGCAGAACAGGTGTGACCAGGTTGCTTTGCCACCTTAGTCTTAGGAACTAGGAACAGGGAGCAGTGCTCCAGGCCGAGGGAACCGCATGTACAGAGTTCCCAAGGCAGGAATGTGTTGGTGGCTCAGTGTTGGGGGCCACAGGCCTGACACCCTTGCCTGATGAGTTTCAGGGATGCAGGAGTGTTTCAAGCCAGATGTGCTTGGGGTGGGGGAGGCTGGGGACAGGGAGTCACTTTAGGAGCAGGACAGCCTACTGTATTCCACGCTGGCCCGGCACTTTTGGTGAGGTGGCCTTGGACACCACAACCCTTTTTCCCCCAGGGAGGACATCACCTACCGGTTGCCGGAGCTGGACCCAAGGGGCTCGGACGAGGAGAACCTGGACTCGGAGACATCGGCCAGCACCGAGAGCCTGCTGGAGGAGCGGGCCGGGCGGGGGGCCTCGGAAGGTCAAGTATTAAGGTAGCGTCTGCTTTTCTCCTTCCCGTCCATCCCAGCAGGCCCCAGGGCAAGGGTAATCTGGCTGCCGGCCCCAAAGCTGCAGTAACCCTGCCATCTGTCTCTCAAAAGGGCCCCCTGCGCCTGCTCTCCCTTGCCCCAGCGCGCCCACCCCGAGCCCCCTCCCCCACCGTGGTCGCCCCTCCACGTCGAAGGCCGTCGTCCTTCGTAACGGTCAGAGTGAAGACCCCCCGGCGGCACCCCCATCATGCCCACGGCCAACATCAAGCTCCCACCGGGCCTGCCCTCCCACCTGCCCATCTGGGCACCGGGTGCCCGGGAGGCGGCTGCCCCAGTGCGGCGCCGGGAGCCACCTGCCCGCCGCCCAGACCAGGTGCACTCCGTGTACATCACACCTGGGGCAGACCTGCCAGCACAGGGCGCCCTGGAGCCGCTGGACAAGGACGGCCAGCCACCTGGGGCCAAGCGGAGGTACTCGGACCCCCCAATGTACTGCCTGCCCCCCGCCTCGGGCCAAGCCAATGGCTGAGGACCACAGCCGACAGTCTGCATGACCGAGGTGGGCCCCTGGGCCGGAGCTGATCACCAGAGCTGCAGAGCTAGTGTTTGGCCCTCAGAGAAGGATCCAGAATCAAAAGCTCGAGAGCAACGTGAGGTGGGCATCGGCCCCCAGTGCAGAGTCAAGGCAGGGAGAGGCCAGCTGGAGCCACGCCTCCCTCGCGCCTGGCCCCCAAATCGCTGACGTGCCCTCGGGGAGCGCCCCATCTCCGCAGGTGGCCTCACAGCTGCCCATTCCCCTTGTGTATGTTTAACTGTTTCTTTGTATGTGGTATACGTAACTTTAAACTGTAACAGCCTTAATGGAAGACCAAATGGTTTTTTATATGTGTATGTACAAAGTTTTCTATTAACGCTGCCCATCTCCCTTGTAACCTGGACGTGAGCTGTCAGAGCAGAGGCCACCGGGCCACGTCTGAGGCTCAGACTCCCACCGTGGTTGGCTTGGGGTGGTCAGTGGGCTGGGACCCTCCGTCAGAGTTTTGGACACTTGGGCTACCTGATCTGCGCCTGTCTGACACATGTCTCCAGGGGACAGCCATCTGGCCGATATGCATTTGAGGACATGCTGGAACCTTCCATGGGGGTCTAGGCTATTGGCTGGAGCCAGGACATGAGTCGGGCACCATGGACCTCACGTGCCAGGGAGACGTGAATGTGGTTGTCACTCTTCCAGACGCCAGGGGCTGGCTGCAGGAGGCTGCTCTTGGCACTACCCACACTGAGTGACAGAACAGGAGCCTGTGACTCAGGACTGCTCACGGGCCAGAAGGGCAAAGCCTGAAGTCAGACCTCCTTACAGGTCGACAGGGACAGCCTGGGGATCTCTGGAGCAGGGCCCTCCTCTCTCAGGCCACGCCTACTCCTCCAGACACCTGGACACATGGCCACAAATCTGGGACAAGGGGCCCCCGCACAGTGCGAGAAATAAAAAGTGCCTGAGAAGTGTGTGCATGGGACACCTCACGTGGGATCGGGGTTGGAAGAGCAGGGCCGGCGGGTGGGGGTCTGGCCTGCAGCCTCAGCCAAGAGGGGTGCAGGATAGGGATGGAACACTGTCCTCAGATCTGCCTTGACCCTCCAGCAAACAGGGAGCTCCTGGCAGGTGAGGAGCACCTGCTATCCTGGAAGCCGTCTCTGGCTTCCCTGTTTCAGTGCCCAGCTGAGGCCTAAATGTCCGCTACAGCAGCCACCCATCCGGTGGAGGGGCCAGTGCCTTGTGGGCCCAGCAGAACAGAGACAGATGGGCTCCCAGACTGCCATCGGATGGGAGTCGTGGGAACTGGCTGGCTGGTGTTGGTTGGGGGGAGTATGAAGAACCCAAGTCCAGACCGCACATGCCGGAGGTTACGAGGCTTGTCCAAGGCCACACAGCTGTAAGGGGCATGGCTAGGATTGAGACTCTGCCCTGTCAGCCTCTAGAGGCCCCTTCTGTGGACTCTGGGTTTGGTCTCCATAGTCTGTTGTCATGGGTTTTTTTTTGTTTTCTTTCTTTCAAACACGGTCTCGCTCTGTCACCCAGGCTGGAGTGTAGTGGCAGGATCTCGGCTCACTGCAGCCTCCACCTCCTGGGTTCAAGCAGTTCTCCCACCTCTGCCTCCAAACAAAGCTGGGGTTACAGGCATGCACCATAACCGGTTAATTTTTGAATGTTTAGGTAGAGATGGGGTTTACCATGTTGGCCAGGCTGGTCTCAAACTCCTGACCTCAAGTGATCCACCTACCTCAGCTTCCCAAAGTGCTGGGATTACAGGCGTGAGCCACCTTTTCCAGCCATCTGTGGTATGTTCCAAGGACATCAGGCCCACTGGTATGACAAGGTACAGATGACCTAAGGTGTGGCAAAAGATGAGGGCTGCATGCCAGGCCCTGGTTCCTGTGAAGCCCCCATCCCCACCCTGTCAGTCCAGAAGAGAGGCAGTGCAGGCGCAGGGGTACTCAGCTTCCTGGTACTAGGTGGGCTAGGAAGGAGTTCTCTCCATGGGGGTTTGGGCGTTAGGAGGGACCCAGCCCCACCTTGCTCACTCTCGGGCAAAGCTGGCTCATGTCCCCCTTGAGGCAGGTACTGACACACTCTCCATTTCCCCGGGAGAAGAAACGTATCCAAAAAAGTTAAACTCGCCCAGGGCCGGGGATGGAGTCAGAGCTGGAGCTGCGACCTGGAAACTCGTAACAATACAGATGAGCCCCTCTAAGGTGGGGGAAAGCCTCGGATTCCTAAATCCCAAGCTAGAGCCCCTCCTACAGGAGAAATCGGGCTGGGCGCATTACTTGGCGCCTGTAATCCCAGCACTTTGGGAGGCCGACGAAGCTGGATCACGAGGTCAAGAGATTGAAACCATCCTGGCCAACATGGTGAAACCCCGTCTCTACTAAAAATGAAAAAATTAGCTGGGCGTGGTGGCAGGCACCTGTAATCCCAGCTACTCGAGAGGCTGAGGGAGGAGAATCGCTTGAACCTGGGAAGGGGAGGTTGCAGTGAGCCGAGATCGCGCCACTGCACTCCAGCCTGGCAACAAAGCGAGACTCTGTCTCAAAAAAAAAAAAAAAAGAAAAAAAGAAATTGAGAATGGCGCGTGGAGGCGAAACACCTCCGTCAGAGAAGAATCTAGGCAGGAGTAGGGGTCGGAGAAAGTACTTTGAGCAGGCATATCAGAATAAGAGGGCACACTGCACGCGGGTCTGACACCCGATGACTCCGGTCCTCCGATCATTCTCGAAGGGTTAACACGCTCTCGGGGAAAAGCATGAGTAAGAAAGAATGGGGTAGCGCCTCTCCTGTTTTTTTAAAATAGAGGTAGGGTAGCGCTACGTTGCCCGGACTGGCCTCGAACTCTCGGCCTACAGCGATCCTTTCTCACCTCCACCTCCCAAAATGCTGAGATTACAGCCCTGAGCCACCCCTCCTGACCCAGCGCCCCGCCTCAAAAACAAGATACTACTTCCGCCCCAAACAAACATGGGCGAGCGGGGGAAACATGCCCACCCAGAAGACCCCGTGAAGGCATTTCCGCCCTCTCTTAACATGGCGCCGGCGGAAGGGGCGGGACACGGCCTGGAGATAATGGCGGCGTCAAGGCTGGAGCTGAACCTGGTGCGGCTGCTATCCCGCTGCGAGGCGATGGCAGCGGAGAAACGAGACCCGGACGAGTGGCGCCTGGAGAAGGTGAGGGGAACTGGCACTGCCGCGTAGAGCCCGACTCACGCAGGGGTGGTTCTTAGGGTTGGAAGCCATCCGGCCCAACTCCCCAGCCCCAAGAGGTCCTCTGGCCGCGCCCTTTCCGGTCAGCCCTGCCACGTCTACCTGTAGCTTCCGCCCCCGGTCCCTGGGACTCCGCCCCTCTCCCGCGCTGGCCCTGACTCCTTTACGCGTGACCCCTCCCCATTTGTCGGCCCCGCCTCGGTTCTGGTCCCGCCCCACTCTGACTCCAGTGAGCAGGACATGGGAAGGACTCCCGGGTGAGAATCCACTTTTCCTCCCCAGTACGTGGGGAGCCCTGGAGGACATGCTGCAGGCTCTGAAGGTCCACGCGAGGTGAGTGCAGGCAGCCTCAGGGCTTTCATATCAGCACGTGGCTGTTCTGTTGGGACATCCCAGGACCGCAGTCTCAGCTGGGACCCTTCCCTGAGCTGGGAACCGTGGACAGGTGTTTTTCTTCTTCCTGGCTTCTAGCAAACCGGCCTCTGAAGTGATCAATGAATATTCCTGGAAGGTGGATTTTCTGAAGGGGATGCTGCAGGCCGAGAAGCTGGTGAGCAGGGATGTCCCTGCCCACTCAGACCCCATCACTGCTCACTTTGGTCTCCAGGACCTCCAGTGACGTCTCTTCCCACATTTCTGCAGACCTCCTCCTCAGAGAAAGCACTGGCCAACCAGTTCCTGGCCCCTGGCCGTGTGCCAACCACAGCCAGAGAGCGAGTGCCCGCCACAAAGACGGTGCATCTGCAATCACGGGCGCGATACACCAGTGAGATGCGGAGTGAGCTACTAGGCACGGTAGGGCTCCTTCCCTGGTCTCTGGGAAACCCTTAGGCAGGGACAGGGTTTCTATGCTTGCAGGCAGCCAGACCCACAATACCGTCAGATACTGGGACCCAACGGGGTCCTGCAATCTCTTCCCTGGGCCATCACAAAAGGTTGCCCGATAGGAGGGCATTGTGGCTAGGGCTCTGCAAGATGGATAGGAATTTGGTACAAGGCAAAAATGAAATGTGTCTGGTTAAGCCCCAGAGTTGGCCCAAGAGCAGGGTTTGGCTCCTAGCTTGCAACTTACAAGACAGATAAGTTTCTTCAGCTGTTAAAGAGGATATGTTCTTTTCTGAGCACTTTATATGGATCAGCTCAACCTTTCAAAATATGAGCTGTTGTTGTTACCAGTTTGTAGTTGAGGAAACTGAGGCTCAGAGGTCATGGGATTTCCCCAGGGTCCTGACTGAAGGTGAGGACGTTAAGATCAGAAGGGACAGGTTTGGGAACGAGACAAAGAGGGTGACTTCAGGGGTGACTTCATGGCACTTTCTTTCTTTTTTTTTTTTTTTTTGAGATAGAGATTCCCTCTTGTCGCTCAGGCTGGAGTGCAGTGACATGATCTCAGCTCACTGCAGCCTCCACCTTCCAGGTTCAAGTGATTCTCCTGCCTCAGCCTCCCGAGTCGCTGGGACTACAGGGACCCACCGCCACACCTGGCTAATTTTTTGTCTTTTTAGTGGAGACGGGTTTCATCTGGTTGGCCAGGCTGGTCTCGAACTCCTGACCTCTGGTGATCTGCCTGCCTCAGCCTCCCAAAGTGCTGGGATTAGAGGCGTGAGCCACCGTGCCCGGCCTCATGCCACTTTCTTCTTTCCACAGGACTCTGCAGGTGAGTCACCATGGACACAACAGGACTTGAGGGCCAGCTGCCAGGACAAGACATGTATCCTTGCTGCCTTGTGGCCTCCATGCTCAGCCTGACTCCAGTAGGGTCTTCCCCAGCCAGGGAGAATGTCACCCAGGGAGTATCCCCAAATTACACCTGGAGGAAGAGTCAGGACAGAGGAAGTGGCCCCCAGAGGAAACCAAAGTTAGGCACTCCTGCCGGGCACAGTGGCTCACACCTGTAATCCCAGCACTTTGGGAGGCTAAGGCGGGCACATCACCTGAGGTCAGGAGTTCGAGACCAGCCAGGCCAACATGGTGAAACCCCGTCTCTACTAAAAACACAAAAATTATCCGGGCATAATGGCATATGCCTCTAGTCCCAGCTACTCTGGAGGCTGAGGCAGGAGGATTGCTTGAACCCGGGAGGGGGAGGTTGCAGTGAACTGAGATTGCACCACTGCAGTCCAGCTTGGGTGACAGAGCAAGACTCCGTCTGAAAAACAAAAGTGGGGGCCAGGTGTGGTGGCTCATGTCTGTAATCCCAGCACTTTGGGAGGCTGAGGTGGCTGGATCATCTGAAGTCGAGAGCTTGAGACCAGTCTGGCTAACACGGTGAAATCCTATCTCTACTAAAAATAGAAAAAATTAGCCAGGCGTGGTGGCGGGTACCTGTAGTCCCAGCTACTTGGGAGGCTGAGGCCGGAGAATTGCTTGAACCCAGGAGGCGGAGGTTGCAGTGAGCCGAGATCGTGCTACTGTATTCCAGCCTGGGCAACACAGCAAGACTCTGTCTCAAAAAAAAAAAAAAAAAAAAGCAAAAAAATTAGCGAGGTGTGGTGACGCACGCCTGTAGTCCCAGCTACTTGGGAAGCTGAGGCAGGAGGATTGCTTGAGCCTGGGAGGTGGAGGTTGCAGTGAGCTGAGATCACGCCACTGCACTCCAGCCTGGGTGACGGAGAAACTCTGTCTCCAAAATAAGCAAATAAATAAATATTTTAAAGCTAAGCACTCCTAGTCTGTGGGGCCAAGGCTAGGTTGGAGGGAGGGAGCTGGCGTCAGAGGGAACTGAGACAGGAGTAAGGAGAGCCTCGTAGAAGAGGGGTATTCAGGCATGGTCAGAAGTTGGAACACGACCGGGCAGCAGATGAGATGAGGAAACGGCATTCCAAGCGATACACCCAGCACAGGCAATGGGCAGGATGCTGGAAACGGGAAACCAACACTCGCCTTTTTGCTTGGCCTGTTTTGCTTTCAGAGCCTGAGATGGACGTGAGGAAGAGAACGTGAGTGTCCGAAGCCCTGGGGCAGTAGGGGGAATTGGGCGGTGCAGTGGGGAGGGGCTGGCACGGGCCAAACCCTGGGCTGCTGAGGCAACACCACAGGGATCTAAACCAACCACCAGCCACTTCTGTGGGTGCTCTTCCCAGAAGTCAAAGCAGGCTGGGCGCAGGGACTCACGCCAATAATCCCAGCACTTTGGGAGGCTGAGGCAGGCGGATCACCTGAGGCCAGGAGTTCAAGACCAGCCTGGCCAAAATGGCAAAACCCCATCTCCACTAAAAATACAACAGTTAGCTAGGCGTGATGGCGCATGCCTGTAATCCCAGCTACTCAGGAGGCTGAGGCAGGAGAATCGCTTGAACTTGGGAGCTGGAGAGTTGCAGTGAGCCGAGAGTGTGGTGACAGAGTGAGACTCTGTCTCAAAAAAAAAACAAAAAGTCAGGCGGGATGGCTCACGCCCGTAATCCCACCACTTTGGGAGGCCGAGGTGGGCAGATCACGAGGTCAGGAGACAGAGATCATCCTGGCTAACACGGTGAAACTCCGTCTCTACTAAAAATACAGAAAATTAGCCAGGTGTGGTGGCATGTGCCTGTAGTCCCAGCTACTCCGGGAGGCTGAGGCAGGAGAATCTCTTGAACCTGGGAGGCAGAGATTGCAGTGAGCTGAGTTCGTGCCACTATACTCCAGCCTGGGCAACAGAGCAAGACACCATTAAAAAAAAAAGGGGGGGCGCCAGGTGCGGTGGCTCACGCCTGTAATCCCAGCACTTTGGGAGGCCGAGGTGGGTGGATCACCTGAAGTCAGGAGCTCGAGACCAGTCTGGCCGTGGTCAAACCCCATATCTACTAAAAACACAAATTTAGCTGGGCGTGGTGGTGTGCACCTGTAATCCGTTACTTGGGAGGCTGAGGCAGGAGAATCACTTGAACCTGAGAGGAGGTTACAGTGAGCCAAGATCATGCCATCGCACTCCAGCCTGGGTGACAAGAGCAAAACTCTGTCTCAAAAAAAAGAAAAGTCAAAGCAGTGGAGGGGAAACTGAGTCCCAACCAGGGCTGTGGCTGGAGCCATGACCTTTGGGTCCCTTAAAAATGTTTTGGTCTTCTCCCCTCCCCCATTCCGTCTCTCATGCCCTTCTTCCCCCCGTGTGTGGGATTAGTGGCATGGCAGGGTCCCAGCCAGTGAGTGAGAAGCAGTCAGCAGCCGAGTTAGACCTCGTCCTGCAGCGACATCAGAATCTCCAGGAAAAGCTGGCAGAAGAGATGCTAGGACTGGCCCGGAGCCTCAAGACCAATACACTGGCTGCCCAGAGTGTCATCAAGAAGGACAACCAGGTGTGGGGACTCGGGGGAGCTCTCCAGCCTCTGCCCTGGGGCATCAGAGAAGGCTTCCCAGCACAGGAGCGTGGTGGCTGGGGCTTTGAGGGATGAATAGGAGTTTTGTACAAGGCAAAAATGGCATTCCCAGCAGAGGGCACAGCATCAGCAAGCGAGAAGAGGGCAGGCCTGCCCTAGGGAAGCAGAGATTGGCCATACTTGGCCCCAGTCTTGACGACACCCTTTTCACCTCACCCACAGACCCTGTCACACTCACTGAAAATGGCGGACCAGAACCTGGAGAAGCTGAAGACGGAGTCAGAGCGGCTGGAGCAGCACACGCAGAAGTCGGTCAACTGGCTGCTGTGGGCCATGCTCATTATCGTCTGCTTCATCTTCATTAGCATGATCCTCTTCATTCGAATCATGCCCAAACTCAAATAAAGACCCCGCCCACCTTGTCTGTCTTCTGTCTGTCCCCTGCCCCCCTCCAGCAGTGCCTTTTGGGCAGTGAGATTTGAGGGTCTTTGGAGGTCCCTGAAGAGCCACAGACAGTGCATGAGCAGGGGAAGAACGTCAGGGCCAGGTGCGGTGGCTCATGCCTGGAATCCTGGCAATCCCTAGGCAGGTGGATCACTTGAGGCCAGGAGTTCGAGACCAGCCTGGCCAACATGGCGAAACCCTGTTTCTACCAAAAAATACAAAAATTAGCCGGGCGTGGTGGCACACGCCTGTAATCCCAGCTACTCAGGAGGCTTAGGCACTAGAATCGCTTGAACCCGGGAGTCAGAAGTTGCAGTGAACCAAGGTCGTGCTGCTGCACTCCAGCCTGGGTGACAGAGCAAGACTCCGTCTCAAAAAAGAAAAAGTAGATCATAAGAAAGAGACTCAGCCAGGCATGGTGACGTCCACCTGTGATCCCAACTACTGGGGAGGCTGAGGCAGGAGGACCCGTCCTTGAGCCCAGGGATTGGAGGCTACAGTGAGCAGTGATCATGTCAGTGCACTCCAGCCCGGATGACAGAGTGAGACCCCCTACTCAAAAAAAATAAAAGGAAGTTTATGCCTGAGACACAAGGATGATTCCTGACTCCTTAGGAAGCCACATTGCCAGGGTCACTGTGGCTCACACCTTGTGACGCTAGCACTGTGGGAGGCTGAGACGGGAGGATAACTTGAGCTAAGGAGTTTGAGACCAGTCTGGGCAACATGATAAAATCCCATCTCTACAAAAAATACAAAAATTAGTGGGCGTGGTGGTATAGACTTGCGGTCCCAGCTGCTTGGGATGCTGAGGCAGAGGAATCATTTGAACCTGGGAGGCTGAGGTGGTGGTGAGCTGAGATCCCGCCATTGCACTCCAGCCTGGGCGACAGGAGGGAAACTCTCCAAAAAAACAAAAGAAAACAAAATCACATGCTAAAATGACACTTTGTACTGTTTTGTCTCCATTACAAAGTCTCCTAATTGAAAAAGAAAGAAAATAGATTATTTTCCTCACTTAAAAATCTCAAGCTGGCCGGGCGCAGTGGCTCACGCCTGTAATTCCAGCACTTTGGGAGGCCGAGATGGGTGGATCACGAGGTCAGGAGATCAAGACCATCCTGGCTAACAAAGTGAAACCCCGTCTCTTAAAAAAAAAGAAAAAAAAAAATCTCAAGCCAAAGGCAGCATCGACTTTAACTGGCAAATACTCAAAATTTCTACCATCACAATGAGGAATAGGCCCAGCGCAGCTCATGCCACCTGTAATCCCAGCACTTTGGGAGGCCGAGGTGGGCAGATCACTTGAGGTCAGGACTTTGAGATCAGCCTGGCCAATATGGTAAAACCCCGTCTCTACTAAAAAATACAAAAATTAGCCAGGCATGGTGGCACAGGCCTGTAATCTCAGCTACTTGGAAGACTGAGGCAGGAGAATTACCTGAACCCAGGAGGCAGAGGTTGCAGTGAGCCACGATCATACCACTACACTCCAGCCTGGGCAACAGAGCGAGACTCTGTCTCAAAAAATAATAATAATAATCCAGGTGTGGTGGTGCGCGCCTATAGTTCCAGTTATTCGGGAGGCTGAGGCAATGATCACTTGATCCCAGGAGTTCAGAGCTGCAGTGAGCTATGATGGTGCCACTGCACTCCAGCCTGGGCACAGAGTGAGACCCCATCTCTAAAACAAACAAGAAGAAAAAAAAATAATATTTTAAAAAATAAGAAGGACAAGAAAAATAAGAAATGAGAAGGCAAAATTATTTGCAGATGATATGACTGTATACATGATAGACCCAAGCAGTGTCACTAAAGATATTTCAACAAGAGAATTCCATAAGCTAGCAAGAAACTTACAGATATTTAAAAATTCATTTCTTGTGTACTATATATGTATATAGCTGCAAAATGTTTTAAAGCATCCCATTTATAGCAGCCATAAAAAAAGATACACTGCCTGGTTAAACTAATTTTCTTGACATTTGAAGAACTTTTTTAGAGTCTTGCTCTGTCGCCCAGGCTGGAGTGACAGAGTGGTGCTATCATGCCTCACTGCAACCTCCATCTCCCGGGTTCAAGTGACTCTCCTGCCTCAGCCTCCCCAGTAGTTTGGATTACAGGTGTGTGCCTCCACACCTGGCTAATTTTTGTATTTTTAGTAAAGACGCGGTTTCATCATGTTGGCCAGGCTGGTCTCAAACTCCTGACCTCAAGTGGTCCACCCGCCTCGGCTTCCCAAAGTGCTGGGATTACAAGTGTAAGGCCACCTAGTCCGGCTGAGATTTGAAGAACTTCTAAAAGTCAATAAGAGCTGGGCGCGGTGGCTCAGGCTTGTAATCCCAGCCCTTTGGGAGGTAAAGGCAGGCAGATCCCCTGAGGTTGGGAGTTCAAGACCAGCCTGACCAATATGGAGAAACCCTGTCTCTACTAAAAAATACAAAATTAGCCAGACATAGTGGTGCATGTCTATAATCCCAGCTACTCGGGGGCTGAGACAGGAGAATTGCTTGAACCCAGGAGGCAGAGGTTGCAATGAGCCAAGATCGAGCCACTGCACTGCAGCCTGGGCAACAAGAGCGAAACTCCATCTAAAAAAACAAAAATTGCCGAGCACGATTACAGGATCATGCCACTAATCCCAGCACTGTGGGAGGCAGAGGTGGGTGGATCACTGGAACTCAGGAGTTCAAGACCAGCCTGGGCAACATAGCAAGATCCCATCTCTACAAAAAATACAAAACTTAGCGGGGCGTGGTGTCACCTGTGCTTGCAGCTACTTGGGAGGCTGAGGTGGAGGATCAGTTGAAGCCAGGAAGAAGGTCGAGGCCACAGTGAGCAATGATCATGCCCTCCAGCCTGGGAAACACAGCCAGACCCCCTATTGAAAAAAAAAAAGGCTGATTTTGGGTGCACTGTCTATGAGTTAGCCATGCACTGCAAGGAACATTACTGTCAGTAAAAGACTGCTGTCTAGCCCGATGCTGTAGCTCACGCCTGTAATCCCAGCTCTTAGGGAGGCAGAGGCAGAAGGATAGCTTGAGCCCAGGAGTTCGAGACCTGCCTGGGCAATATAGTGAGACTCCATTCTCCAAAAAAAAAAAAAAAAAAAAGACTGCTGTCTAACACCACCTGCTCGCCCTTAAAATAAATAAAAGAAAGAAAGGGGCCAGGCCAGGCGTGGTGGCTCACCTCTGTAATCCCAACACTGGGAGAACGAGGCAGGCAGATCACTAGAGGTCAGGAGTTTGAGACCAGCCTGGCCAACATGGCGAAACTCTGTCTCTACTAAAAATAAAAATAAAAATAATTTAAAAATAGCTGGGTGTGGTGGTACGCACCTGTAGTCCCAGCTACTCGGGAGGCTGAGGCAGGAGAATCTCTTGAACCTGGGAGGCGGAGACTGCAGTGAGCAAAGATCACGCCACTGCACTCCACCCTGGGCAAGCAAGGCTCTGTTAAAATTTTTTTAAAAATATAATTGCTGAAAAAACAAAGTTTAAATTTGTAAAACCATCCCGTTTTTTACAAATAAACTTGAGGGGCGAGGTCGGAGTCGAACCTCTTTCTCAGGTGTGCGGCCACGCCCAGCCAGGCCAGCCCCGCCCTCACGCCGTCAGGCCCAGCCCCCCTCCCGTCAGACTCCGCCCCGCCGCCCTACGGAGCGACCCCGCCAGTCGGGTCCAGCCTGCAGTTAAGGCACAACCGGGACGCAAGCGCCTCTCCGACAGCGGACCAAGAGTTGGAGCCTCAGACGCTGGGACAGGTGACCCGGGGCGGTAGCGAGCTGGGCGGCCTTGAGGTGGGGCGGAGGTCCCGAGGAGCTCCTCGGGCGCGGTTGTCCGTGGGCTCTTCGTGCCCCAGAGGGCGAGGCTCCGGCAGCGCAGGGGTTAACTCGAGCTGCTCGGCGTCGTCAGAGTCCGTTTGCATAGCGTTCTTCCGTGTAACGCAGTCGGGGGCGGGGTCTGGAAGTCGCTACGGACCAATCGCATGCGTCTATGCAAAAAGCATAGACGGGGTGAGTGTTGGCAGTTCCCGGACCCGCCTCCCCACGCCTCCTTTCTTGGTGCGCGCCGCCAGGCGTGTCCTTTCCACGTGTTCACTCACAGGCCGCTCGAAGACCACCCCCGCCGCGCGCGGGCCACGACGTCCCCCGCAGGACCCGCCCATCAGCCCGGAAACCCCTGAGCTGTGTCTCCCAGAGACCGATGCCCACCCGGGAGCCCCCTAACACTCGCGGCTTCCGGGGGCACCTGCTGCAGACCCACCCGCCTGGGCCTGGGCCCCCGGTGAGCCTGACCAGGAGGGGGCCCTCAGGCCAGGCCTTTAGGCAAAAGATTTAGTCCTCCCAGTTTGAGGGACTCCGGTTTCCCGACACCCCCGATTTAACTCCAAACCACGACTCTCGTGTAGCTGCAGGGACTGACGCCTCGAGGCCTCAAAACCAGCGCCCCCCACCCTCCGTGCCAGCCCCAGCCGGGACCCCACAGGGCAAGGCCGAAGAAGATTGTGTTTGAGGATGAGCTGCTCTCCCAGGCCCTCCTGGGCGCCAAGAAGCCTATTGGAGCCATCCCTAAAGGGCATACGCCTAGGCCCCACCCAGTGCCCGACTATGAGCTGTGAGTGTCCCCCAGGTGATTCTTCATGCCTGGGATCAGGAGGGGGGGCACCGAGGCTGGGGCTTTGACAGTTTAATAAGAGTTTACTAAAGAGTAGCTGGACACAGCGGCTCAAGCCTGTAATCCCAGCACTTTGGGAGACTGAGGTGGGTGGATCACTCACCTGAGGTCGGGAGTTTGAGACCAGCCCGACCAACATGGAGAAACCCCATCTCTACTAAAAATACAAAATTAGCTGGGCATGGTGGCACATGCCTGTAATCCCAGCTACTCAGCAGGCTGAGGTAGGAGAATCGCTTGAACCTAGGAGGTGGAGATTTTGGTGAGCCAAGATCTCGCCATTGCACTCCAGACTGGGCAACAAGAGCAAAACTCTGTCTCAAAAAAAAAAAAATAAAAGTTGAGCAAAGAGTAAAAAGAGAAAAGAATCTCTTGCTGATCAGTAGTGGGATTGCCCCTGTGAATAAGCCGTTCCACTCTAGCCTGGGCAACACAGCAAGATCCAGTCTCTGTAAATTAATTAATGTTAGTTAATTAAATTTTTTAAAAAAAATAAGGCCAGGTGCGGTGGCTCATGCCTGTAATCCCAGCACTTTGGGTGGCCAAGGCAGGTGGATTACGAGGTCAGGAGTTCGAAACCAGCCTGGCCAACATGGTGAAAACCTGTCTGTACTAAAAATATAAAAATTAGCTGGGTGAAGTGGTGGGTGCCTGTAATCCCAACTACTCAGGAGGCTGAGGCAGGAGAATCACTTGAACCCGGGACATGGAAGTTGCAGTGAGCCGAGATGGTGCCACTGCACTCCAGCCTTGGCGACAGCAAAATTCCATCTCAAAATACAGAAATAAATAAATAGGCCGGGTTCAGTGGCTCACGCCTGTAATCCCAGCACTCTTTGGGAGGCCGAGGTGGGCGGATCACCTGAGGCCAGGAGTTCGAAACCAGCCTGTCCAACATGGTGAAACCCCGTCTCTACTAAAAATGCAAAAAAGTAGCTGGGTGTGGTGGCACGTGCCTGTAATCCCAGCTACTTTAGGATTTTTGAGATTCCATCTCAAATAAATAGATAAAAAGAGGGAGAGAAAAGGGACATTTTTAGTAGGGGACTCAGCATGGACAAAGAAAAGCCAATTACACTGACTGGGGGAGAGGGTGGGGTTCATTACACTCACACTCTGAACCCCTTCAACCTGCTAGTAAGTACCCACCGGTGAGCAGTGCGAGGGAACGGAGCCGATATGCCGCAGTGTTCCAGGACCAGTACGGAGAGTACTTGGAGCTCCAGCGGGAGGTGCGGTGCGCACAGGCAAAGCTCAGGCAGCTGGAGGCCCGGCTGAGCTCCCTGCCCCCACCCCAAAGCCAGGTCAGCGCTGGGGAGAAAGCCCTGCCCCCGCAGCCCTTCTGAGTGGCCCGACCCAAGCCTCTGGGACACCCACTGGGTCCAGATCTTCAGGACTCTCTCCTCTAGGCTGGCTGGGCGCCACGACACATGGCTAAGGTCAGCCCTTGAAGTCCCCCACTAGATGGGCATTTAGTCTGTCTGAGCCTCAGTTTCCCTATCCCTCAAGTTCAACTCTCCCTAAACCCCCTCTCTCCTCTTCCCCCTTGCAGAAGGAGGCCCAAGTTGCCGCCCGAGTTTGGAGGGAGTTTGAGAAGAAGCAAACGGTGAGTCTTGCATCCCCTGACACTCCCATGAGGCCCAGTTTGTTTGTTTTTTTCGAGACAGAGTCTTGCTCCGTCGTCCAGGCTGGAGTGCAGTAGCACGATCTCAGCTCACTGCAACCTTCACCTCCTGGGTTCAAGCGATTCTCCTGCCTCAGCCTCCCGAGTAGCTGGGACTACAGGTGCGTACCACCGTGCCAGCTAATTTTTATATTTAGTAGAGACTGGGTGTCACCATGTTGGCCAGGATGGTCTCGATCTCCTGACCTCATGATCCACCTGCATTGGCCTCCCAAAGTGCTGGGATTACAGGTATGAACCACTGCGCCCGGCCAGTTTCTTTTTCTTTTTTTTTTTTTTTTTTGAGACAGAGTCTCGCTCTGTAGCCCAGGCTGGAGTGCAGTGGCATGATCTCGGCTCACTGCAACCGTTGCCTCCCGAGTTCAAGTGATTCTTCTGCCTCAGGCTCCTGAGTAACTGGGATCACAGTCACCCACCACTACACCTGGCTAATTTTTATATTTTTAGTAGAGACGGGGTTTCACCATGTTGGCCAGGCTGGTTTCGAACTCCTGACCTCAAGTGATCCGCCCACGTTGGCCTCCCAGACTGCTGGGATTACAGGTGTGAGCCACCTCACCCGGCTCACCTGGCTGCCTGTGCCCAGTTTCAAGGAGAAACACTGAGGTTCTGAGAATGAAAGGCAGAGGCTTGAGCAGCTGGAGGGCCGCAGGGCAGACTGCTGCAAGGACTTCGGGTTCTCGCCCTGCCTAGGACCCTGGCTTCCTGGACAAGCAGGCTCGCTGCCACTACCTGAAGGGTAAACTGAGGCATCTCAAGACCCAGATCCAGAAATTCGATGACCGAGGAGACAGCGAGGGCTCTGTGTACTTCTGAGTGCCCCTGCAGACAGGCAGAGGGACACGTGGGGATGCAGGTCCCTGGCTTTTCTTGGTATCTCTCAGCCTTTCCTCTTGCAGTTCCCCCTACCATGGGTAGCTTTCTCCACACCTGCAAATGCCTTTTCATTTTGGACTCAGGCTTTGACAGCCCGTCCTCCGGGAAGGCCTCCCAGGACTTCCTCCCCTAGGACCTCTAGCTCTGACCCTACAGGGACTCCAGATCTCAGCCTGTTCCTTGGAAGTTAGGTCCTACTCTCCATTTCAGTGAAATAAACATGTATTAGACACCTACTGAGTATAGTTGCTTAACACTTCTGATTGCACTAATTTGTGACACACACAAGTTGTTTATTTATTTATTCATTCTGAGACAGAGTTTCGCTTTTGTTGCCCAGGCTGGAGTGCAATGGCGCGATTCTCGGCTCACCGCAACCTCCGCCTCCCGGGTTCAAGCAATTCTCCTGCCTCAGCCTCCCAAGTAGCTGGGATTACAGGTATGCGCCACCACACCCGGCTAATTTTGCATTTTAATAGAGATGGGGTTTCTCCATGTTGGTCAGGCTGGTCTCCTGACGTTGTGATCCGCCTGCCTCAGCCTCTCGAAAGTGCTGGGATTACAAGCATGAGCCACCAGACCCAGCTGTTTTTTTTCATTGAGACTGTGTTTCACTGTCACCCAGGCTGCAGTGTGGTGGCGTGATCATGGCTCGCTGCAGCCTCTACCTCAGACTCAAGCAGTCTTCCCACTTCAGCCTCCTGAGTAGCTGGGACCACAGGCATGTACCATGACACCCGGTTAATTTTGTTTATTTTTTTGTAGAGATGTTGCCTCTCTATGTTGCTTAGGCTGGTCTCAAACTCCTGGGCTCAAGTGATCCTCCTGTCTTGGCCTCCCCAAGTACTGGGATAACAGGCATGAGCCACTGCACCCAGCTGGATTCCTCCATTCTCCATGTCTCCCTGGCACTTCAGGACAACAACTGACCCCAGGCACTGTGTGGGCAGTTCATATGCCTGGCCTGGGGGGAGGATCTCTCCAGTGCCCGACCCATGCCAGGCCCTGAAACAGACTTTTAGTTCATGTGAGAAAAAAAATTGACGTCAGTTTAACTCAGGCACAAAAGGGGAAGTCTTGAGTTCATAGAACTTAAAACACCCAAGGGTTTCAGGTATGGCTTGATCCACGGGCTCCAAAGGCATCTTGGGAAATTGATTTCCCTCCTTGGCTTTGCTTTAATTAGATCCTCCCAGTTCCAAATCCTGCTGTAGAATCTCACTGGCTGGTTTGGAATCCCAAGCCCCTCATAAACCAATTGCTGTGGCCCAGGGAATGGTGGGCTCTGATTGGCTGGACTGAGATCATGTGCCAGGACTGGCCCCAGAGGTTTCTCCCAAGGACATTGGAGCCCAAACCATGAGCCAGGGCAGTGGCTCATGCCTATAATCACACTTTGGGAGGCCAAGGCAGGTGGATCACCTGTCAGGAGTTCTAGACCACCCTAGCCAACATGGCAAAACCCCATCTCTACTGAAAGTACAAAAATCAGCTGGGCGTGGTGGTGTGCACCTGTAATGCCAACTACTCAGGAGGCTGAGGCAGGAGAATTGCTTGAACCCAGGAGGTAGAGGTTGCAGTGAGCCAAGATTGCACCATTGCATTCCAGCTCAGGTGAAAGGGCAAAACTCCATCTCAAAAAAAAAAAAAAAAAAGATTAAGTGCTGACCAAAGAAAATAACTGAGGCTAGGCGAGGTGGCTCCCTCCTGTAATCCCTGCACTTTCGGAGGCTGAGTGGGGACAGGTAACCTGAGGTTAGGAGTTCAAGACCAACCTGGTCAACATGGTGAAACCCCATCTCTACCAAAAATGCAAAAAAACTAGCTGGGCATGGTGGTGGGTGCCTGTAGTTTCAGCTGCTGGGAAGGCTGAGGCAGGAGAATTGCTTGAACCTGTGAGGCGAAGGTTGCAGTGAGCCGAGATCGCACCACTGCACTCCAGCCTGGGTGATGGAGTAGGACTCTGTCTCAAAAAAAAAAGATCACGGAGGCCGGGCAGGTAGGAAATGTCTTTATTCTTGGCTTTGATTGAGTCATCATGTAGTGTCTGATGTAGATTACGTGTCCAGAGGATCCGGCCTGGCACACGCTAGCTACCCCCTGCCCACTGGAGTGGCCCCTCCGGTCCAGGACGCCAGGCCTTTGTCCATCACACCAGGGAAGCCGCCCCCACCATCCCGTAAGTTCATGCTCCATCCGGGCCAGGGGTCCTGGGAGGACGAGGCTGAGACCTGGATCACCAGTCTCTTTTTGGTTTCATGATCATTTAAAAAACAGAAAAGACAAACATTTCACAGTCTTTACAAAATAGAAGTCTGAGAAGAGAAGCCAGGGTCTTGGGCCCCGGGAGGCCCCTCGAGGCCTCAGCATTCCCCTGTTGCTTGAGGTCTATCTACAGGCCTGGCCACAGCGCACGTGGCCCCGTCGTGGTCACTGGCCCGAGCCATAGGGCCAGTTGAAGGTACTCCCTGACAGCAGCATGTCTCTGATCAGCGTCTCGATGGGCGTCTTCCCCCACCAGGCGCATGAAGAACAGCTGGGAGATGAGGGAGGCAGGGACCGCACGCAGAGCGGGGAGCCGCAGCAGCAGGCGCCCGAAGCGCTGGGGCTGGGCCGGGTACTGTGCCCGCACGTACTCGGTGAGGGCCACCTGTGCCTTCTCCTGCAGACTCTCCACGTGGGCTGGGTCCGAGAGGCCACAGGCGTCTGAGGGAACAAAGGGAAGTCAGACGGGGTGGGAGGCAGCAGGAGAACACAGGGCCCACAGGGGTGACTAGGGGACACCAATCGCGACTGTGGGTGAGAACGGGGGGGCCGGGCATGATGGCTCACACCCCAAGTCCGAGCACTTTGGGAAGCCAAGGCAGGAGCATCATCTAAAGCCAGGATTTGAGACCAGCCCGGGCAACATAGTGAGATCCCTTCTCTACAAAAACAAGTTAGCTGGGGCCAGGCACAGTAACTCATGCCTATAATCCCGGCACTTTAGGAGGCTGAGGCAGGTGGATCACTTGAGTTCAGGAGTTCAAGATTAGCCTGGCCAACATGATGAAACTCCATCTCTACTAAAAACAAGAGTAGCCAGGCATGATGGTGCACACCTGTAGTCCCAGCTACTCGGGAGGCTGATGGGAGGATTGCTTGAGCCTGGGAGGCAGAGGCTGCAGTGAGCTGGGATCATGCCACTGCACTCCAGCCTGGGCAATAGAGGGAGACCCTGTCTCAAAATAAATATACAACTGAAAAATAGCCAGGTACTCTCATGCCTGTAATCCCAGCATTTTGGAAGGCCGAGGCGGGCGGATCATCTGAGGTTGGGAGTTCGAGCCCAACCTGGCCAGCATGGTGAAACCCCCATCTCTACTAAAAAAAAATACAAAAATTAGCCAGGCATGGTGGCAGGCGCCTGTAATCCCAGCTACTCGGGAAGCTGAGGCAGGAGAACCGCTTGAACCCGGGCGTCGGAGGTTGCAGTGAGCCACGATCGAACCATTGCACTCCAGCCTGGGCAACAGAGCGAGACTCCATCTCAAAAATAATAACTTAAAAAAAATAAAAATTAGTCCGGTATGATGGGATGTGCCTGTAGCCCCAGCTACTCAGGAGGAGGCTGAGGCGGGAGGATCTCTTGAGGCCAAGAGTTTGAGGCTACAGTGATCTGTGATCGCAGCACAGCCTGGGCAACAGAGTAATAAGACCCTGTCTCAAAAAAAAAAAAAACAAAACAAAACAGGAGAGAGGAAGAGGGTGATGGTACCTTGAGATGCAAATGGGAGAATCTAAGGCAGTGCCATTCCTCCAGAGATAGTGAGGTGGGCTCATCTACCCACAGTGGCACAGGGATGCAGGCAGTGATCTTTCAAGGGTGGGTGGTGCCCAACTGATGCCTTTGGCAGGGAGATAGGTTCTAATTTTTTTTTTTTTAAGATGGAGTCTCATTCTGTCTCCCAGGCTGAAGTGCAGTGGCGCAATCTCAGCTCACTGCAGCCTCCGCCTCTGGGTTCAAGTGATTCTCCTGCCTCAGCCTCAAGAGTAGCTGGGACTACAGGCACACGCCACCGTGCCCAGCTAATTTTTGTATTTTTAGTAGAGACGGGTTTTGCTATGTTGGCCAGGCTGGTCTTGAACTAACTCCTGACCTCAAGCAATTCCTCCACCTCGGCCTCCCAAAGCGCTGGGATTTAGTTGTGAGCCACCTCACCTGGTCAAAGAGACAGGTTTTAAGGAAGCTTGCAAGGAAGGTGGGGCTGGGAAGGGAATTTGATGAGGACAACAGCCCAGAAGGGCCTGTGGTGTGAGAGAATGTGGCAGCTTCTGGAGAGAGACCCAAGAAGATGGGAACCCCAGAAAAATCTTCTGGGAAAACTATAAATAAAGCCGTATTTATTGATTTTTGAGACGTGGTCTCGCTCTGTTGTGCAGGCTCGAATGCAGTGGCGTAATCAGAGCTCACTGCAACCTCGAACTCAAGCGATTCTCCCAACTCTGCTTCCCAAAGTGCCGTGATTGCAGGCCTGAGCCACCTTGCAGGCCATATTTATCAGATGAAAGCCACGTCCCAGAGTAGCCTGGATCTGCTTCCTAGCCCCAAAGATACATATGATGGGATCTAGAGCCTTCCAGTAGGGGAAAGAACTCCCAGGAGTCAGGCGGGAGAGATGTTTGTCTAAAGGTACAGCACCCTAACGCCTGTAATTCTAGTACTTTGGGTGGCTGAGGCAGGGGGGATTGTTTGCACCTAGGAGTTCAAGACCAGCCTGGGCAACATGGTGAGACCCTGCCGCTACAGAAAACGTTTTTTAAAAAATTAGCCGGGAATAGTGGTGCATGCCTGTGGTCGCAGCTACTTAGGCTGAGGTGGGAGGGAGGATTGCTTGAGTCCTGGAGGTGGAGGCTGCAGTGAACCGTGTTAGGTTCCCAGTACCAAAATACAGAAATACAAATAAAAAAAGTGGAAAAACAAAGCTGGCTGCACCGCCAGGTACTGGAATACGGTAGGGCTACCACTGCTAGAAAGTTGATGTTTGTATTAAGAAGGTTCTGGGGCTGCTCCGCCCCTCAATGGGAGGGGCCTCCAAGCCACGCCCCTACCTAGATCCCTACGTACCTGGCTACCTGGAGGTTGCCCGGGGCCTAGGAATGAGGCAATGGGGGCCTGAGGGGGCCAGAAGCGAGGGGTCAGGACCTTCCCTCCCACATCCCCCCAACTTTGTGCTATCAGTGTTCACTAAGCATGAAGGGCCCTTCGGTGAGGGAGGAGGGGTCTCAGGGACCCTGGGAACAGGAAGATGGGTCTGGGGTCCGGGATTCAGAGTTCTCCGAGCGTCTTGGGATCACGGAGTGGGGTGTCACAGTGTCACACTGCTTACATCACCCCTCTATGGCCACCCACGACCGGTCGCTCACGCCGCATGCAGGGCGCCAGGCCTGGGGGAGCGGGGCGCTATGGGGGCTGGAGTCTGGGTGCTGGCCACCCTCTTCCCAACCGTGCTTGGGTCCCCCACCCCACTGCCCCCTTTGGAGCGCGGCTCACCAGGCGTGAAGAGCGCGATGGCCTTGAGGCAGCCGTACTCGGCCGAGTCGACCTGCAGGCGGCCCAGCTTATCCACCTGCTCCTGGAAGGCGCGCACCTGGTCCATGAAGGCCACGGCGCGCTCGGCGGCCATGGGCGCGGCGTGGAGGCCGGCGGCGGCCAGCAGCGGCGCCGTGTGCAGGGGCAGCGCCGCCTGCGCCGCGTTCAGCACGAAGAGCTCGCTCCAGCTCAGGCGCAGCAGCGCCACCTGGTCGGCCACCGGCAGCTCGGGGAAGAAGGGCGCGTGGCGCGCCCACTCCACGGTGCTGAAGAGCAGCCGCGCCGCCAGCTCGCACACGTTGTCGATGCCCAGCACCGCGCCTGCTGCGCCGCTCCCTGCGCTGAAGCGCCCGGCCGCCGCCGGGTAGGGCTCGGCGCGAAGCAGCTGCGCGATCAGCTCGGACACCGGCTGCCCTGGGAAGAGGTCTCCGCCGCCCGCCACCGCCGCCAGTGCCGAGCCCGGGGGGGGCTGCCCGAGGAGGCGGCCACGGTGCCCGGCAGAGAGTGCGGGATGCGGCCACGCTGCACCGCTGCGGGAGGCGGGGACAGGAGGGACGTGGGGGCGGGAGGGGAGGCGGGGGCACCGCAGGAAACGGGGGGAGGGACCGGGGACGGGGGAGGGGAGGGCGGGGCACAGAGGGCCGGGAGGAGTGGGGACAGGAGATGGGGGGAGACAGGAAGGGGGAGCGAGGGATATGGAGAGAGGAGAGAGATGGAAGAGGGGGAAGGAATGAGGGGCCATGTAGATGCCCAGAGAGACATTGGGGGGGGGGGGTATCAGGTAGGGAAAGGCAAGGCAGGAAAAGTAAGGAAAATAACGGGAAAAGGGAGACAAAAGTCATCAAGGGGTCACTCAGGCCCTCCCCTCCAAAGCCCCCAGGCCCATAGCCTTTCCTCGAACGCCCAACCCCATCCCATGGGCGCCAGGCTGTTTAGAAAGTCAGGGGCCAGGAGCCCCCGTCCAGGTCCAGCCACCACCCCCACACCCCCCAGCTGCTGGGGACAAGGAGGGGGCATGCCTTGGAGCCTCAATCTGTTAGTCACGGTTCCCAGAGCTGAGGATGGGGCCACGGAGGACTTGGGGCACCCTGGCCAGCTTGGTCCCCAAAGCAAGAAATCAGTACCCACCCGGCACCAGCTCTCGGCTATGGAGAGGGGACCATTTCTCCACCTTCCATCCCCCTCCCAACCAGATGGTGACCCCTGAGGGTAGGTCTGGGAGGGCCCCACAGTAGGGAGGGGGTCCCGGGGGGCTGCAGTAGGTCCTCAGTAAATATTAGCCGCCATCAGTGGCGTTGAAGCGGGGGAGGCCCTGCTGCTGGTCTGAGCACATGTCTGCAGTGACCAGGTGGGCGAGAAAGGGAAACTGAGGCACGAAGCGGAAGAGTGTTGGCCACGTGCCTGCCTGGCTTGTGCCGGGGTGGCAGGGCAGACTGGGGCTGCTTGCCAGCAGACTAATTAATGAGCTTTAATGAGTTGGCATGCCCTATCTCATTATCCCTGTGAACTCCAGGTCAACTCGTGTAGAGAATGGAGAGGGGGAATGCAGGCAGACGCCAGGGGCTAACGGAGCCGAGCAGAGAAGCAGGGGCCTGGGTTCAAGCCCGCTCCAAGGGGTCCCTGAGTCTGAGTCAACTGTGAAATGGAGAGAGCTGGAGCAGGCCCAGAAGTAGCTCCTTGGTCCTCTAGGGAGCTTCTTCCTCGCTTTGCTAACGGTTGTGAGCAACCTCCACTCCCTCCCCAGGCTGAGTTCCCACCCCAGAGCCTTTGCGCTTCTTGTTCACTCTTCCCCAAACCCTTCGCAGCTCTTCAGCCCAGACTCTGCAGGTTCAAATCCCAATGACGACTCTCTTACTCTCTGACCAATGGCCTCACCAACCCATGTGTGCCTCACTTTCCTCAACTGTAAAATACAGACAGTGGCTCCCATTTGCAAGCCCAGCACTTTGGGAAGCTGAAACGGGAAGATCGCTTGAGCCCAGGAGTTCAAGACCAGCCTGGGCAACAGACCCCATCTCTACAAGAAATTAGCCCTGCATGGTGGTGAACGCCTGTAATCCCGGCTACTCAGGAGGCTGAGGTGGGAGAATCACTTCAACCCAAGAGATTGAGGCTGCAGTGAGCTACGATCACACCGCTGGGTGACAGAGTGAGACCCTGTCTGAAAAAGTGGTGATGATACGAATCACTGAATTAAATGATAACCTATATAACTTGCTTAAAATAGTGCCTGCCACATAGGAACGCTAAATAGATGGTAATTCAAGCCAAGGACCATTTATTGAATGCCTACTGTGTACCAAGCCCTTGTCTAGGTGCGGGAGAACAGGCAGACGGAATGAACATTCTGGGTGTAAGCCATTATAGAGCAAGGCAGAGGGGGTGAAATACATGGAGATAGGGAAACGTGGGTAGGGTAATCAGAGGGGCTTCCCTGAGGAGGTGATGTTTGAGCAAACCTAGAAGGAGGTTTAGGAGGGAGCCATATACTGATCTGGAAAACATGAACTCCAGGCAGAGAGAACAGCCCGTGCAAACGCCCCAGGGCAGGACTGTCCTTAAAGCCTGAGCTGTGATTATAAATATTTCCACCTAAGACTTTTTTTTTTTTCCCCCAGACAGAGTCTCTCTGTTGCCCAGGCTGGAGTGCAGTGGCGTGATCTCAGCTCACTGCAACCTCTGCCTCCCAGTTCAAGCAATTCTCCTGCCTCATTCACCCAAGTAGCTGAGATTACAGGCATGTGCCACCACGCCCAGCTAATTTATGTATTTTTTTAGTTGAGATGGGTCTCACCATGTTGGCCAGGCTGGTCTCAAACTCCTGACCTCGTGATCCGCCCGCCCGGCCTCCCAAAGTGCTGGAATTACAGGCATGAGCTACCGCACCCTGTATGAAGACTTCTGGCGAGGCTGTTTGTTCTGAGGCCATAACTTGAGATATATGAGGATTTTAGGTACAACAGGCAAGTAGAGGCAAAATCCATGTTTCGGGGACAGGAACAAGGAAGTTACCCTCAAACTTAAAAGGGCCATAGGAAGTAATCAGTTTTAAAGAAAGCCCCCAAGCTGCCTCTCTCAGCTTCTCCTACCAAGGCCTAGACAAAAAACAACAGCTTTAGGCCAGGTATGGTGGCTCATTCCTGTAATCCCAGTACTTTGGGAGGCCGAGGTGGGAGGATCACTTGAAGCCAGGAGTTCGAGACCAGCCTGGGCAACATAGTGAGACCCTGTCTCTAGAAAATAAAAAAAAAAAAAGGCAACCAGGTGGGGTGGTTCATGCCTATAATCACAGAACTTAGGGAGGCTGAGGCCAGTGGATCACCTGGGGTCAGAAGTTCGAGACCAGCCTGGTCAACATGGTGAAACCCCATCTCTACTAAAAATACAAAAATAAGCCGAGCATTTTGGGACGTGTCTGTAATCCCAGCTACTTGGGAGGCAGAGGAAGGACAATCGCTTGAACCCGGGAGGCGGAGGCTGTAGTGAGCTGAGATCACACCACTGCACTTCAGCCTGGAAGACAGAGTGAGACTGTATCTCAAAATAAATAAAAAAAAGAAAAGAAAATGAAAAAGAGGACAAGCGTAGTGGCTCACGCCTGTAATCCCAGCACTTTGGGAGGCCGAGGTGGGTGGATTGCCTGAGCTCAGGAATTCGAGACCAGTCTGGGCAACACAGTGAAACCCCATCTCTACTAAAATAAATAAAAAATTAGCCAGGGCCTGGTGGCGTGTGCCTGTAGTCCCAGCTACGTGGGAGGCTGAGGAGAAGAATTTCTAGAATGCAGGAGGTGGAGGTTGCAGTGAACGAGATCACGCCACTGCACTCCAGCTTGGGCAACAGAGTGAGACTCCATCTCAAAAAAAAAAAAAAAAAAAAAAAAAAAGGCTGGGCGTGGTGGCTCACGCCTGGAATCCAAGCACTTTGGAGGCCAAGGCCGGCGGATCATCTGAGGTCGGGAGTTCAAGGCCAGCCTGACTGACATGGTGAAACCCTGTCTTAAAAAAGAAAGAAAAAAAAGAACTTCGAAGCAGGAGAGGTTCAGGTTAGACACTAGAAAGAACTGCCAGCCTGGCCCACGACACAGTCCCCGGGGGCAACCTGAAACCCAGCATGGGAGAGATCTCGTCCAATAGGCTAGCTTCTATTCCTGAACCCCAGAAATCCATGTGGAAATCTCTGGGTTTTACTTGAATCCTAAGGGGGTTTGGCAGAGTTCTAGGCCCAGCGTTCCCCCCTGTCCACCCAGGTCCCCTGAGTAGAGGGACACAGCTGGGCCTCACTCTGACTCCCAGCACCCGGGGTCAGGAGAAAGGGTAAGCTGCCCTTTGCCTTAATCGGGCAGAGTTCCTGCCTTGGGCAAACAAAAAGCATGGGTGAAGGGTGGAGGGGGAAGCAAATCAAATAAAAAAACACACACATCCTTGTTCAGAAAGCGGTGTCCGGGCTAGGAGACAAGGAGGTCACCAAGGTGTCAGGGCCAGGGGACCAGCCTCTGAGGCCGGGGTTGGGGGTACTTGGGGAGGGGGAGCTCCTGCAAGAGAATAGGGCTGGGGAAAGTCCCTCGTGGGCCCAAGTAGTGACGTCCCTGGCCTTTCAGCTCCATGGCAGCAACCAGGGGGCCACGGATTCTAATTGGATTCCTCCAGCCTAGAGCCAGACCGTACCCTACGGGATCAAGGGATCGGTGGTAATGAGGTTAGCAGGCGCTGGCCCTGGCCCCCTGAGGCTCCCAGACCCCTGTGAAAGGGAGGGAAGAAGGGAGGAAGCTGTTTGCTCACCCCGGCCCCAGCTGCTGTGATCATCCCCAGCGTGTCCCCAGCTGCTGTGATATCCCCAGTGTGTCCCCAGCATGTACTCACCCTCCTTCCTCATGCCCACCCGGAAGCACTTCTTGAGACGGCAGTACTGGCACTGGTTCCGGTGGTGCTGGTCGATCTGGCAGTCACGGTTGGACCTGGGTACACAGAGACCAGGGCTCCCTGAGACCCCTACGTCCTCTCCCCACACCAGCCTCTGAGCCGCCTTTGGAGGCTGCCCCTCAGAAGCCCCAAAGGGGAACCGGAGCTCAGCTTGCAGGTCTGCAAAGCAGACACGATAACCCGGATGGGTGGTGACGGATGAAGAGGAGTCTGTGGAAAAGCAGATGAGCACCCCAGGGAGGGCACATTGGCACTGGGTTTTGAAGGATGACTAGGAGTTCTCCAGGTAAATGGAGAGGTGATACCAGGGAGAGGGTACAGCCAGAGCAAAAGGGTTGAAATGCACAAATATGGACGCCTAAAGGGTTTCATTTTATTTGGTCACTGTCAGGCTGAGCAGAGTCATTGTCTCTAAAATGACGTGAAGGCAGAGAGGACATGGACAGGGGAGCTGGGCTTTGTGAGTTAACCAGGGGTCAGGCCAGGGGCTAGTGGTCTACGGGGTCACAGCGTTATCACCCGCAAAAGGCCCACACCAATGAATGAATAAGTAAAGTTACTCCGGTCCTCCATTCTGAAGACCCCACACCTACAGTCCTATTCTGGGAGGACCACTCAACGCCTAAGCAAGCCCGAGATACTCCTGGTCAGCCCTCAGTGAATGCTGCTGCCTCTTGCAGGGATGAGACAAGTGGCCCCACCCTGAAAAGTAGTGAGTTCCCCATCCAGGGTTGGCCCCAAGCAGGAAGGTCCAGGCCCTTATTCTTCAAATGTCCCCAGAAACTTCTCCCCTTGACCCCTGCCCTTGGACTCCCCTGGTCTCTTGCCACCAGGAGCTAGGGGTTCTCCAAGGCCCGGGCCTGGAGCTACTACCCCTGGGGTCCCAGCTACATACCCAGAGGACAGGTAGAGACAGTCACAGAGTCGAACAGCCACTTAAGGGAATGAAACAGATGCATCTCGGCCGGGCGTGGTGGCTCACACCTGTAATCCCAATGCTTTGGGAGGCTGAGGCAGGCGGATCGCTTGAGGTCAGTTCGAGACCAGCCTGGCCAACAAAGTGAAACCGCATCTCTACTAAAAATACAAAATGAGCCGGGCGTGGTGGCGCGTGCCTATAATCCCAGCTACTCGGGAGGCTGAGGAAGGAGAATCGCTTGAACTAGGGAGGCAGAGGTTGCAGTGAGCCAAGATTGAGCCACTGCACTCCAGCCTGGGCGACAGAATGAGACTCTGTCTCAAAAAAAAAAAAAGAAAAAAAAAGGGCCGGGCTCAGTGGCTCACACCTGTAATCCCAGCACTTTGGGAGGCTGAGGCAGGTGAATCACAAGATCAGGAGTTTGAGACGAGCCAGGCCAACATGGTGAAACCCTGTCTGTACTAAAAATACAAAAACCTAGCCAGGTGTGGTGGTGGGCGCCTGTAATCCCAGCTACTCGGGAGGTTGAGGCAGGAGAATCGCTTGAACCCGGGAGGTGGAGGTTGCAGTGAGCCAAGATCGGGCCACTGCACTCCAGCCTGGGCGACAGAGACTTGTCTCAAAAAAAAACAGATGCATCTGAACTGCAGACACGCAGCCCCAACCCTCGGGTGGTGACTGCCCCACTCGGCCTTGGTTTCCTCATCTGGCAATGGGACACCAGATACCTCCGTGGGTCAGGGGAGTTCACGGGGCAGGGGTGGTGGGGCGGGGGGGACAGTGTCAAGAAAGACCCAGGCCCCAGCCCAGGAAGCCATGGGCAGACAGGAAAGAGAGGCTCTGCGCCTACCCCCAACCCCACCCCCCGACTGCCTGGATCCTGCAGCGCCAGCCGCCGCTGAGCCCCTGGCAAGAGGCCTCTCCAGGGCAGAGGGAGCTCAGGCAGAACCAGAACAAAGCCCAGCGGCGGGGTGGTGGGAGGATACAGAGCAGCCGGGTGGAAACAGCCCTGCCTGGGGCGGCCCTGCAGGCAGGCAGGCAGGCCCTAGCTCAGAGGCCCCTGACCTCAGGAGAGGCCCTGAACCTTCCGTCCCAACTTGCCAGCTATGGAATTGGGACAGACCTGTCCCTCCAAGGAAGGAAACAATTCTTCCTGTTATCCCACCTAAAGAGTACATGCTTTTTTGCCCAACCCCATGGCCCAAATCAGCCTCCTCCCTGAGCTTCTGGCCACCAGTCCAATTTGATCAGATCCCTCCTCTGCTCACACACCTTCTATGGCTCCCCCATTACCCTCAGCCAGCATTTCAGGCCCACCTGGCTCTGACTTCTCCCACGGCTGTGCAGTCTCCTCTTATAGCACAGCTCCACAGTGTGCCACTAAATGTTTTGTTTGGGCCACACACTGGCATGCCCCTGTGGCCTTCCACCTGCCAATTCCATGCTTCAAGGCTCATGTCCCGTAGCCTCCTCTGGGGCAGCTCTCTCTGACCTTCAGGAAGAGTCTCTGCTCTCTCCCTGGGACCCCAGATCTCACAGGCTTGGGGCATCCGTCTCACTGTGTCTCCTCCAGACTTGGGGCTTCTTGGGTGCTAGGCTTGGAGCTGGGGTCTCTCTGCAGGGGCGAGCATCAAACCACCCAGACTGGGCCCCAGCAGGACCCCGCCAAATCCGTCTGAGACTCAGGATGGAATGGTGACTTCACCAGGTCACACAACTCACACAGCACAAAGCTGCCAGCTCCAAGCAAGGCCCCCCAAAACTTTGTGCTCCCTGATCCCACCCTCAGGAAGCCCCTGGGACCCCAAAATTGCCTGAGTCCCCTTCCTTGCCCTCCCCAAAGATATGACCAGAGAGCAGGCAGTTTTCCAGCAGCAAGAATGAGGCCAAAGTCTAGTGGCCCAGTTTGTGCTCCTGGAGGAGGGAGCAAGGCAGCTCCGAGCCACACATGGCCACGCCAGGCCAGCCCTGATCCAGGACCTGGGGCCAAACTCCACCCTCGGGTACCTGGGGCCCTATTTGGTGGCCTCAGCCAACAAGCCTTCCATCAGCCGTTCTCCCTGGGGACACCCCAATCCGGACTCAGCAGTCCCCTCCCTAGCCCCACAGTGTCCCCTGCAAAGCCCCAACTCAGGAGGGTCCCTACATGTGCCACGGATGGCAGGCACCAGGACCTCTCTCTGGGCCTCTATTTTGTGCAGCTGGGAGATGAGACTGTCTAGACCCGCCCTGCCGAGACCCTGCATGTACCTGGGGTGCAGAGTAGGGGCTTGTAAACGGACGGATAGGATGCTCACGCGCGAACGGTGGGAAAGAACTCCGAGCTGCACAAGCCCGATCGCTTTCCCTGGGGGACCTTCCGCCAGAACAGCTAGCAAGGCCACGCCCTGCCAGAAAGGTCTCCGACCTGGGACAACCCGGGGCGCCTCTCGGAAACGTTTCACATCCCGCCCGTCTCATAAACACCCAAAGTTTAAGGGACCTTTCCAGGAGCCCCAGGTCTGCACCCACCTCGCGGGGAGGGGGGACGTTTCAGTCAATTCCGGTGGCCCTGCCGGCCCTTCAGTGGTGATTTCCGGTGACCCAAGGCCCAGAGTGAGCCCAGAGGGGTTCCCCGGGATGGGCAGGCCCAGCGCCCACCCCCAGCCCCACCGCTGGGCCCCCTCACGCGAAGGAGGCCGCCCCCTGCCACCCCAGCCTCCCTCTGTCTGCCGCCTCGGTAGCCACAGCGACTTTGGAAGTGATATTTGACCCCAAGGGCGCGCCGTATCGATCCGCGCGGCCGCAGACAATGGCCCCTGGACGCTGCGAGCTCCACAGTCCAAGTTTCACGTTCGATTCCCCCTGAGGGCATCCCGCGTGCCGGGATCCCCGAGAGCAGGTGCCCTGGGGTCGGGAAGCCACCCCTGACAGCACGCCCCCTCCAGCGCGGAGATGACCCCTCCCCAGAGAAAAGGCGGGGAGGAAGGAGGAGCAAGTAACTGGGGCAAAAGCCTCCAGGGACCACCTGATGGGGGGGGGGAACCTGCAACGATGCAGCGCCGACTGTATACATAATCCCAGCTGTGGAATGTGGGAGGCGGTGCTGTGCCCCTATCTCAGAGGGGGCAGTGGAGGCCCAGGGAAGGTCAGTGCCAGGCCCAAGGTGACCGAGCGGGTCAGAGGCCCGCCCCAGCTCGGGGCGGGGTGCACGCGGCGGCGCGCGGATGGGGGGGCTCACCGGCAGGTATAGCTGAGGTTGCGGCGGATGCTCCGCTTGAAAAAGCTCTTGCAGCCCTCACAGGTGAAGACGCCGTAATGCTTGCCGCTCGACTTGTCCCCG
This sequence comes from Ateles fusciceps, assembly GCA_036589455.1. NCBI lineage: Eukaryota > Metazoa > Chordata > Mammalia > Primates > Atelidae > Ateles > Ateles fusciceps. The sequence continues at coordinate 11,559,165 of JAZHEH010001828.1, read as the reverse complement.
CACACCACGCAGTCCACCTGCAGCCCGGGCCGCTCCTCGTCACCCGGCTCGGCGTCGCTGGCGGCACCGGGTGGCGAGGCCGAGTCGTCCTCAGCCGCGCGCGGGTAGCCGCCCGCCTTGTCCACGCCGTTCGTGTCGCCGCCGGGGCCGCCCCAGCCGCCGGTCACCATGGCCATAGCCCCAGGGCAGCGGGGCCGGGGCGCCCCCTCCGCGCTCTTCCCCTCCGGGCACCTCTCTCAGCCCGGGGGACCCTACGCGGCGCGCATCCGGCCCCGGCGCGCGGGGGGCACGGGCTGCACCCCCCCAAAAAAGTTTTGCAGCAACTTCCTGCGGCCGGTCTGCGCGCCCCGGCGGAACTGGTCGGGCCGGTTCCAGGCCAACTTTCCCACGCGTGCGCGGGGCCGGGCCCGGGGCCGGGAAGGGCGCGCTAGAGGCGCGGGCCGGGGGCCCCGAGGACTCGCGTCCCGCCACCCTGGGGCCCCGGCGGGGGCGCGCGGGCCATGGCCCGGCCCGAGCCGCGCAGGGGGCGCCCTCTGGCCTGGCCGCGGCTCGCCCGGGGCTGCGTCCAACTCAGCGGGCCGCCATCCGAGCGCGGGAGGCCGGGGGGGAAGGTTTGGCCGCAAGTTGCGCGGCCGCCCGTGGCGGGGGGAGGGGGGGGCGGCGGGCGCGCGCCGGGGCCGGTCGCCGCGCCCCCCGGGTCCCCCGGCGCCCGCGACTACCGCTGCGGGCCTGCAGGGCCGCGGGGCCGGCGCCTCCGGAGCTGCCGCCCCCGCTGCGGCCGCTCCCGCCTGGCCTGGGCCTGCGCCTGGGCCCGAGCCTAGCTCTCGCCGCCACCACCGCCGCCGACCCCGCGCGCCGGCCTCGCGCTGCGGCCGGTTTGACACACAGCGTTCCATTCGCGGGGCGGGCGGGGGGCGGGGGCGGGGGCAGGGGGCGCGCGCCGCGGGCTGGGGGCGGGCGCTCGTTGCCCCGGCGACGGCCGCCCTTATAAGGGCATGGGTGGCCGCGCGCGGCGCCGGGCGATCGGGCCGGCGGGAGGGACGGGGGCCGAGCGCGGGGCCGCGGGGCCTGACCCTCCCCCGCCTACCCCTGCCCCTCCCCCCGCACCCCCGCCCTCGCCCTCGCCCGGCTCCAGCTTTAACCCCTGCCGGGCCGCGGCGGGAGCCTGAGCCGCGCCTGCCCTCTGCCCTTCTTGAGCCTCGCCAAGATGTCTCTCTCCAAGGCCCTCCCCCTCCACCTCTGGCCTTGGACGTTGCTTCGCTCGATCACCCTCGAGGCACCCCTCGGAACCTCCCCCCCGCCCCACCGTTCCCGGCAAAGCAATGATGGGGGTCCAGTGGCACCGGGGGGGGGGCACGTCCCTGCGCAAGACACACGCGCGAGACACACACACACACACACACACACAACACACACACCCTCAGATTGTGTTTGCTTCCTCTTCCAGAAAGTCGCGGCGTCTGACCCCCACCCCACCCTTTCTCTGCTTGGGTTAACACCTGGTGCCCGGAATCTCTAGGGGGAAGGGATGTTGTGGTCTGAGACCGGCTGGCCGGGGCCGCGAGGTCAGGGGGCCCCTCTCCAGAATTTCTGGCCTCCGGGGGCAGGGCGCCCACCCGCCCCGCGCGGCTGGAGGCGACAGGCATGCCCACCACCCCTCCCGAGGGCTTGCCCCTTTTCCCTTTTAATTTCCTTTTCTTTCTGTGCTTTGCAGAAAGGGCTTGGCCTGGCGGCCGGCTGGACTGCAGATGTCTCTTCCAGGCGCCCTGGAGCCTCGCAGCTGCCGCCGCCTCCCAACTCACCCCATCCCCTCAGAACCGGGGCTGGGGCCAGACCAGCATTTATTAGGCACCCTTTGTATGCGATTCCCCGAGCTCATGGGCTGGGGAAGCCTGGGCCTCTGGCTCTGGGCGGGTTAACCTTTAACCGCCTGGAAAAGCCCTTCCAGGAGTGACCTTTCACCTCGGTGTCTTGCAGCTCCAGCTACCCAGAATGTGATCCCACCCTGCCCTGAGCCCAGAGCTGGACACCAGAGCTTGTGGCTCGGCCTCTCAGAGCTCCAGCCAGGACAGTACCCTCTGTACACCACCTCCTCTGCCTCCCACTCCCCTCATGAGACTTGAAGGATTGCCCTCCCTGGAGTAGGGGGAAAGATGCTTGGAGATCTTGCAACACTTAAAAAGAAACGAAGCCTCTGGGAGGGCCAGGCACACCCAGCCCTCGGCCTCACAGAACGTCCCTCCTTCAGGGACGTTCTAGCTGCCTGCGAGGTGGAGGAGGTGTTAGTAAATACAGAAAACAGGAAGAACTACGATTAGACAGGAGCAAGGACTTCCCGTGGGTCTAGAGTCAGGTTCTGCCCGCAGCCTGATGTAATCCCTGCTGGGAGAGAGGAAGGTGTGGGTGGGCAGAGAAGACCCTTTGGTTCTGAAGCTGCATGGGAATGTGACTGGTTATGTGGGGTGAGGACAGGATCCTAGGTCCCTTGCCTGGACCTGCTAGGATCTTTGGTGGGGGCACTGGGGTGGGGTCTCAGAGAAGGGATTGAAAAGAGGGATTTATACCAGAGACAGGCGTGGTGGCTCATGCCTGTAATCCCAGCACTTTGGGAGGCTGAGTCAGGAGGATTTCTTGAGGCCAGGGTTTCAAGACCAGCCTGGGCAATAAAGTGAGACCTGTCTTGAGCCCAGGTGTTCAAGGCTGCAGTGGGCTATAATCACGTCACTGCACTCCAGCCTAAGCAAGACCCTGTCTCAAAAAAAGAAAAATAAAAAAGAGGGAGAGAAGACTCAAGTAATCCGGGGATTGTGAAGGAGAGGAAGCAGAGAACTAGATTTGAGAGAGACAAGTCTTGAGAGGGGGCTGAGGGCTGAGTGGGGACGGGGGCCGGGGGAGGTGAGAACAAGGGCCACTGAGATCCCAGAAACTCCAGCAGTTCCAGTCCCTGAAGGCTGGTCACCCTCTCCCAATAGCCTGGCCACCCCTGCGCCCCCCTGGGGCCCGCCTGGGGGTGAGTTGAGGCTCAGCCCCGCCTCCCTGACCCCTGCCCGTGGCCCCGAGGTAACATTTGACCTTGTGGCAGCCGCGAACCAGGGACAAAGGGACCTGGGCCCATCTGCCGAGGGGGGCGCCCGTGGGAATGGCGGATCCTGCTGGGGCAGCCTGGGAACCTGCCCTCCCCCTCAACATGTGACCTTGGCTCCCAGTGTCCCTCCAAGGGCAACGCGGTGGGACTGGGAGCTCGGGGGCGGGGAGGAGGGACAGGGACAGAGGAAATTCAGTTTCTCTGCCCGGCCCCAACATGAGCAAAGTAGTCTGGTCTGCCTCCATTTCCCTGCCTTCTTCAAAGTTGGCCCAAGTCCAGAGGCAGTGTGCCGGTCGGAAGGTCACCAGCCCCACCCCTCGCTGGAGGGGACTGTGCTCTCCCCGCCCCCGCTCCACTTGTTCTGTTTCTGGGGTCAGGTTGACTGGGTTCGAGTCCAGGCGGCTGACTGGCACTGGCCTCAGGCTGGCATGGTCCTGCCCTGGGAGAGGCCGTGAACACACCTGCACAGGTGACGCCTGGAGCACCCGCCCCACCCCCAGGCAGGGAATGAAAACCTTTCTAATCCCCGTCTCGGGTTTCAGTTGTTGCCCTGGATGGGACAGCTGGCCACTAATCCAAGTCTGGCTGGGTCGGTCCAAACTCAGCCAGTCTTGGTGTGGAGAGCCCAGGAGGTGTGGCATATGCAAATGACATGTTAATCCATGGGCTGCTATTAACCTGCTCCCGGGCCCCCAGGAGAAGGCCGGAACTGGCCACCGTTGGCATTTATTCTCAGTTTCTCTTGAAGTACAACGCCACCTGAGTCCCAGACTGTTACCTTTGCTCTGCCTGTCCCCTGCCCACAAACCCTTTACCTTATTTTTGAGACAGACTCTCCTATTTTGCCCAGGCTGGTCTTGAACCCCTGGCCTCAAGCAATCCTCCGGCCTCAGCCTCCTGAGACACTGGGATTACAGGCAAGCTCGACCACACGGAGTCCAGAAACCCCTGACCTTAGCTTTGAGTTAGTAGCAACTCCTCATCCACACCCTGAATCTGAACCATCCCAGCCTCATTCTCCACTCCGGGATGTGGCATCTTCCTGTTTTGTTTTGTGGGGTTTTTTTTGTTTGTTTTGTTTTTGAGACAGAATTTCCCTCTTATTGCCCAGGCTGGAGTGCAGTGGCGTGATCTCGGCTCACTAAAACCTCCGCCTCCTGAGTTCAAGCAATTATTGTGCCTCAGCCTCCTGAGTAGCTGGCACTGCAAGCACACGCCACCACACCTAGCTAATGTTTGTATTTTTAGTAGAGACAGGGGTTTAGGCCGGGCGCAGTGGCTCACGCCTGTAATCCTAGCACTTTGGGAGGCCAAGGTGGGTGGATCACCTGAGGTCAGGAGTTCAAGACCAGCCTGGCCATCATGGTGAAACCCCATCATATATTAAAAAAAAAGAGAGAGACGGGGGTTTCACCATGTTGGCTAAGCTGGTCTCAAACTCCTGACCTCAGGTGATCTGTCTGCCTCAGCCTCCCAAAGTGCTGGGATTACAGGCATGAGTCACTGTGCCTGGCCTGTTTTGCTTTTTTGAGACAGGGTCTTGCTCTGTCACCCAGGCTGGAGTACAGTGGCGTGATCTCAGCTCACTACAACCTCCGCTTCCCAAGCTCAAGTGATCCTCCCATTTTAGCCTCCTAAGTAGCTTTATAGGCACTCGCCACCATATTTTTTTTTTGTAGAAATGGGGTTTTGAGGCTGGGAATGGTGGTGATGCCTGTAATCACACCACTCTGGGAGGCCGAGGTGGGCAGATCACGAGGTCAGGAGTTCAAGACCAGCCTGAACAACATAGTGAAACCCTGTCTCTACTAAAAATGCAAAAATTAGCCGGGCGTGGTGGCAGGTGCCTGTAAGCCCAGCTACTCAGGAGGCTGACGCAGAAGAATCGCTTGAACCTGAAAGATGGAGGTTGCAGTGAGCCGAGATCTCGCCATTGTATTCCAACCTGGGTGACAGAGCAAGACTCTGTCTCAAAAAAAAAAGAAATGGATTTTGCCATGTTGCCCAGGCTGGTCTCGAACTCGCGGGCTCAAGTGATCCACCCACCTTGGCCTCCCAAAGTGCTGGGATTACAAGCATGCACCATCACGCCCAGCTCCCTTCGTGAAAATCTGCCAGCCAAACCCAGCATCTCCCTGGGAAGGGGATGCCAGGAGAGGCTGTGTTCAGTCCCATCGATCTCTCCTTGGCTTTCTGGAGACAGAAGACAGTTGGAACTTCAGCTGTGGCTATGCAACCTCACCGGACCCCCCAAACTGTGCCAGTCCCAGGGACCTGCTCCTACAGCACAGGTTGCTTCTGGCCTGAACCCACTGACATGTGAGGTTCACATTCCACATGGCACCAGACCAAAGACACCCCGAGTCTTTCTGCAGTGCCTGGCCACACCCCATCAGGCCCTGGACACCCATGAGTACCAGCCTCCCTCACATCATATGTGCCCCAACACAGCAAATCATACAACATGAATGATGTCACTCCAGGACAGTTTATGACATGCCGCAGCTGTCTGGCACATCCAGACATGGCTGGGGAGGGGGCTACAGAAAGGTCTCCCCCAGCTGGGCTGGTGGGAGGGAAGGCCTGGGCTTCCCAAGGGCCCTTGCAGTGGCTTCCAGCACCGCCACCTCCTCGGCCTGCTGAGCCTCCAAGAGTGCCATCTGCTGCTCCAACGTCCGGCATTGCTCTTCCTGCTTCCGGTGGGCTCCTCGGAAGGCCAGGACCAGGGCGCTGGAAGGGGTAGGTGCTGGGTCAGGAACAGTCCCCGACTCCACCCAAGGCAGGGGCCGTGGACTCCCACTCCCAGCATGGGGGCTCTTTGACATTGGGTTTCCCAGGGTCCCAGCTAGCTGATCTTTTTTTTTTTTTTTTTTGAGAGAGAGTTTTGCTCTTGTCGCCCAGATTGGAGTGCAGTGGGGTGATCCCGGCTCACCGCAACCTCTGCTTCCCAGGTTCAAGTGATTCTCCTGCCTCAGGTAGCTGGGATTACAGGCATACGCCACCATGTCGGGCTAATTTTGTTTTTGTTTTGAGACAAAATCTCGCACCGTACCCAGGCTGTAGCGCAGTGGCGCGATCTCGGCTCACTGCAATCTCTGCTTCCTGGGTTCAACCAATTCTCCTGCCTCAGCCTCCCGAGTAGCTGGGACTATAGGCATGCACCACCATGCCCAGCTAATTTTTTTGTTTGTTTTTTAGACAGAGTCTTGCTCTGTCACCCAGGCTGGAGTGCAGTGGCTCGATCTTGGCTCACTGCAACCTCCGCTTCCCATGTTCAAGTGATTCTCTTGCCTCAGCCTCCTGAGTAGCTGGGATTACAGGCACATGCCACCACGCCCAGCTAATTTTTTTTTTGTATTTTAGTAGAGACGGGGTTTCACCATGTTGGCCAGGATGATCTTGATCTCCTGACCTCATGATCCGCCCGCCTTGGCCTCCCAAAGTGCTGGGATTACAGACGTGAGCCACCGCGCCTGGCCTAGCTGGTCTTTTTGTTGTTGAGACAGAGTTTTGCTCTTGTTGCCCAAGCTGGAGTACAATGGTGAGATCTCCCCCATTGCAACCTCTGCCTCCCGGGTTCAAGTGATTCTCCTGCCTCAGCGTCCTAAGGAGCTGGGATTGCAGGTGCCCACCGCCACACCCAGCTAACTTTTTGGTATTTTTTTTAGTAAAGACCAGGTTTTACTATGTTGTCCAGGCTGGTCTCGAACTCCTGACCTCAAGTGATCCACCCGCCTCGGCCTCCCAAAGTGCTGAGATTACAGGGGTGAGCCACTGCACCTGGCCTGTTGTTTATTTTGAGACAGAGTCTTGCTCTGTTGCCCAAGCTGCAGTACAATGGTGCGATCTCTGCTCACGGCAACCTCCACCTCCTGGGTTCAAGCAATTCTCCTGCCTCAGCCTCCCAAGTAGCTGGGATTACAGGCATGTGCCAAGACTCCCAGCTAATTTTTGTATTTTTACTAGAGATGGGGTTTCACCACATTGGCCAGGCTGGTCACGAACTCCCGACCTCAAGTGATCTGTTGGCTTCAGCCTCCCAACGTGTTGGGATTGCAGGTGTGGGATTACAAGTCTTCACTGACTATCTTGGGACAGGGGGGAAAGCTGAGACCCAGAGAGAGCCAGGGATACTTCTGAGATCCTGGTCGGGGACAGTGCCAGGAGGATGGCAGGGTGCAGAACAGGGGTCCCACCTGTGGGCTTTGCATAAGTCCCTGTTCAGCTCGGCACTCTGAGACCGTCTGGCTCGCCCCTTCTGAGCCACACGTTCCAGCTCCCCCACGTAGAGACTGCAGCTGTCCCCGCAGGTCCAGTGCCCTGATGCAAAGATGGAGAAGAAAGGGAGCTCACAGCCCAGCCGATCCTATTTCCCACCTCTCCTCCCCTCTACCTGTCCACAGTATTGTCACATAAACACACCTGTATACAGGTGTACACCTTAGCTTCTGCTGCATACGACACCCCACCCCTGGGGGCCCTCACATAACCCGCCCCCCCCCCCCCCCCCCGCCCAGCCTGGGACCCAGGCACACACCTGGTGATCGATGCTGCCAGTTCCTGGGCTAACTTCTCTGGGTCCCACGCTTTGCCCACCTGGCCACCGTCAACGCCACTGGTGCCACCAGGGACAGCAGGAAGGCCCTAACAGAGGGAGAAGACAAGAAAGTGACATTGGCTAGGCCAAGTACATGCTCGGCCCACGCTGGACACTGAAGCTGCCCAGATAGCAGCAGCTGCTGCCTTCTCAGAGTCCCCAGTCTAGTTCCATACTCCTACAGGAGTGAAATTACCCTCTGATAAGGGAAATATTTAATTAAAAAATATGGCTGGGCGTGGTGGCTCATGCCTGTAATCCCAGCACTTTGGGAGGCTGGGGTAGGATGATCACTTGAGGTTGGGAGTTTGAGACCAGCCTGGCCAACATGGTGAAACCCTGTCTCCACTAAAAATACAAAAATTAGCCAGGCATGGTGGCTGGTGCCTGTAGTCCCAACTACTTGGGTAGCTGAGGCAAGAGAATCACTTGAACCTGGGGGGCGGAGGTTGCAGTGAGCTGGGATCGCACCACTGCACTCCAGCCTGGGCGACAAGAGCGAAACTGCATCTCAAAAAAAAAAAAGAGATGAGATCTCGCTCTGTGGCCCAGGCTGGAGTGAAATGAGCTAACATGATAAGGGAGATAAATTAACAGGGGACGTCAGATGAGGCTGATGTCCAGGAGGACTTCCTCGAGGAGGTGATGTCTAAGCTGAGATCTACAGGAGGAGGAGGACTTTATGACACAAAGAGGGGAGTGACCGATGTTCCTGGCAGGTGCACGGAATGTACAAAGGCTTGGGGGTGGGAGAGATGATTTCAAGAGCTGCATTAAGGCCAGGCACAGTGACTCACGCCTGTAATCCCAGCACTTTGGCAGGCCGAGGCGGGCAGAACATGTAAGGCCAGGAGTTCGAGACCAGCCTGGCCAACATGGTGAAACCCTATCTCTACAAAGAATACAAAAATTAGCTAGATGTGGTGGTGCACGCCTGTAATCCCAGCTATTCAGGAGGCTGAGGCAGGAGGATTGCTTGAACCCAGGAGGCAGAGGTTGCAGTGAGCCAAGATCGCACCACTGCACTCCAGCCTGGGTGACAGAGCAAGACTCCATCTCAGGGGGAAAAAAAAAGCGTGGACTCTGAGGATTCTTGAAGCCATTGAAGGCCTTAAGCAGAGAAAAACATGTTCAGAAGTGGAAAAAGAAAGGCTTCAGGGAAGAGGCTGGTGCCAAAATCTAGGAGGTGGGGTACAGGCTGGGGCTATTGCCAGGGGCAGAAGATGGAGCATGGACAGACCTTCATGGGAAGGAGGAGACACACGTTTGAGTGGAAGACGCTGTACCCTTTCGGGCTTACTGGGCTCAATACCCTCAAAGAAAGAAACCCTTTGGCTGGAAATGATGGTTCACGCCTATAATCCCAGCATTTTGGGAGGATCACTTGAGACCCAGTGTTTGAGGCTGTGGTGAGTTGTAATCACGCCACTGCACTCCAGCTTGGTGACAGAGCAAGACCTTGACAAAAGAAAAGAAAGAAAAGAAAGGAAAGAAGGAAAGAAAGAAGGAAGGAAGGAAGGGAGGGAGGGAGAAAGAGAGGCAGACGAGCATGTGTCTCATGCCTGTAATCCCAGAACTTTGGGAGGCCAAGGCGGGCGGATCATCTGAGGTCAGGAGTTTGAGACCAGCCTCACCAACATGGAGAAAACCATCTTTACTAAAAATACAAAATTAGCCGGGTGTGATGGCGCACGCCTGTAATCCCAGCTACTCGGGAGGCTGAGGCAGGAGAATCACTTGAACCCGGGAGGTGGAGGTTGCAGTGAGCAGAGATCGCGCCACTGCCCTCCAGCCTGGGCGACAGAGCGAAACTCTGTTTCAAAAAGAAAGAAAGAAAGAAAGAAAGAGGCTGGGTGTGGTGGCTTATCCCTGTAATTTGAGCGCTTAGAGAGGCAGAGGTGGGAGGATCACTTGGGCCCAGGAGTTTGAGACCTGCCTGGGCAACATAGAGAGACTCAGAAGAAGGAAGGCAGGGAGGGAGGAAAACCTCACAGCACAGGTGTGAGTTTTGACATAAAGGCTTAATCATGTGACTTGCTTCTTGGTGCAGAAATGGAAACCGAGGCTCAGAAAGGGCTGTGGTAAGGCCAGGTGCAGGGGCTCACGTCTGTAACGCCAGCACTTCGGGAGGCCGAGGTGGTCAAGAGTTTGGGACCAGCCTGGCCAACATGGCAAAACCCCGTCTCTACTAAAAATACAAAAATTAGCTGGACATCGTGGCCTATGCCTGTAGTCCCAGCTACTCAGGAGGCTCAGGCAGGAGAATCAGTTGAACCGGGGAGGCAGAGGTTGCAGTGAGCCGAGACTGTGCCACTGTTCTCCAGCCTGGGCGACAGAGCGAGACTCTGCCTCAAAAACACAAAAACAAAAACAACTGTAATTGACCAGGGCTGTGTTCCCATTAGAAGCTGCTACCAGGTTCAGGCAGCGCAGCTCACCTGGTACCACTCCTCCTCGCCCCCGCTGCTGTCACCTCCGCTGCTGTCTCCGCCACTGCTGTTTGCCCCCACCAGCCCGGAGCTCTGCCCACTCCCCACCGCAGCTGCTCCAGCAGAAGCGCGTGAGCTGGGCCCAGGGCTCGGAGGGCGGCCTCCCGCAGCTCTAGGCCCCGCTTCTCACGTCGCACCAGCTGCAGCCGAAGCATCAGGTCCTCCAGGGTCTCCTGCGGGACCAAGGGGAGAACAGAGAATTTATGCTTCTGGGGTCAACTGCAAGGAAACTGAGGCCCCAAGAGGCACCCACTGAGGACTAGTCAGGCAAAAACTGTGGCCTTTGGCCGGGCGCGGTGGCTCACGCCTTTAATCCCAGTACTTTGGGAGGGCGAGGCAGATGGATCACCTGAGGTCAGGAGTTTGAGACCAGCCTGGCCAACATGGTGAAACCCCATCTCTACTAATATACAAAAATTAGCCAGGTGTGGTGGTGCAAGCCTGTAATCCCAGCTACCCAGGAGGCTGAGGCAGGAGAATCACTTGAACCGGGTGGGGTGGGGGGACGTCGGAGGCTGCAGTGACCCGCCATAGCACCACTGCACTCCAGCCGGGGTGAGAGCAAGACTCCGTCTCAAAAAAAAAACAAACAAAAAACTGGGACCCTTTTGTGTGTTCTTGTGAGGTGGAAATATCTTCCTCCTATAAAAGCTACAGCTGGAGAAATGGGATTTTCTAGAGGCGAGTAGCTTATATAGGTCAAATAGCAGTTCTGTCAAAGTTTCTAGAGTCTCTCCAACTCCAGAACCTCAAGTTTTTCATGCCAAGCTCCAAACCCAAGATTCTGTTCTTTGCTCCCATCTCTTTCCATAGGAAGGCCATTCTGGAGAAGCAGATTTGGAGTCTAATGAGAAACTGCACCCCAGAAGACAAACTCCTATTCATCCTTCAAAACCTCACCTCCAATTCTCCCTCACAATGCCTGCACTCAGCCCAGCAGAATTCTCCTTTGCTCCTTGGTCCCCCCAACCGCAGGACCTCAGTAGAGGATTTTGTCCCACCAGGAAAGACTGACACAGTGGCCACAGCCCCTTTGTACCCTTGTGGCCACCAGGTCCTGTTGAATTTGTGTCTTCTCCAGCTGGGGCAGACCTGGGCCAGGCTGGGTCGCCACAATGGCCTGCAGCATGACTTCTGCACGGGGCAGAGCGGGGATGGGTGCCAAGGTGGGGCCAGGCTCTGAGAGACTCTTCACTAGAGCGCAACGCTCCTGGAGACGCTGGACGTAGCTTCGGAGCTGGAAAGCCACTTCCTCTGTGGGCTTATCCACACTGCTGCCCTCAGGGCTACAGAGAACAGAAGAGGTGCCTGTGTCAACACTGGCAATCATAAGTGGGCTAACTTCATGCCAACCCTGGCAGGGTCCATCATCTTCCATCTCACTGGCCACGATGGAGCCTCCACCATCTGTGGTGGTCCCTGTCACACCAACATGGTGGGCACCATAATATAAACCCCACTAGGCACCACCTTCCATCAGGGCCACATGGTGGCCAGGTGCAGTGACGCATGCCTGTAACCCCAGCACTTTGGGAGGCTGAGGTGGGAGGATTGCTTGAAGCCAGAAGTTTGAGACCAGCCTAGGCAACAGAGTGAGAATCCATCTTTATAAAAAATTAGCTGGTCTTCAGTGAGGATGCGTGTTAATAAAAAAAAAAATAGCTGGACATGGCGGTATGTACCTGCAGTCCCAGCTACTTGAGAGGCTGAAAGCAGGAGGATTGCATGAGGCCAGGAGTTTGAGGCTGCAGTGAGCTATGATGGCACCACTGTATTACAGCCTGGATGACAGAGCAAGACCCTGTCTCTAACAAAATGTTAAAAAGAAATGACCAAACCAAACAGAACGTGGTGAGCTGGGCACGGTGGCTCATGCCTGTAATCTCAACGCTTTGGGAGGCCAAGGTGGGTGGATCACCTGAGGTCAGGAGTTTGAGACCAGCCTGGACAACGTGGCGAAACACTGTCTCTACTAAAAATACAAAAATCAGCCAGGCGTGGTGGCAGGCGCCTGTAATCCAAGCTACTTGGGAGGCTGAGGTGGGAGAATCACTTGAACCTGGGAGGCGGAGGTTGCAGTGAGCCGAGATTGTGCCACTGTACTCCAGCCTGGGCAACAAGAACAAAACTCGGTCTTGAAAAAAAAAAAAAAGAAAACTTGGTGGGTGCCATTACATCAACCCACTAGGCATCGTTGCTCATGCCGCCTTTCTGGACACCATCACACCAACCCAATGGGCACCAACACCTAGACTGTCAACCCTGTGCAGCAGGACCAGGACAACCCTACTAAGCACCATCATGCCAGTGCTTTTTTTATTTTTTCAAGACAGGGTCAAACTGGGTGTGGTGGCTCACGCCTGTAATCCCAGCACTTTGGGAGGCCGAGGCGGGCGGATCACCTGAGGTTTGGAGTTCAAGACTGGCCTGACCAACATGGAGAAACCCTGTCTCTACTAAAAATATAAAATTAGCCAGGCCTGGTGGTGCATGCCTGTAATCCCAGCTACTCGGGAGGCTGAGGCAGGAGAATCGCTTGAATGGGAGGTAGAGGTTGCAGTGAGCCGAGATCGCGCCATTACACTCCAGCCTGGGCAACAAGAGCGAAACTCTCTCTCTTTTTTTTTTTAAAAGATGGGGTTTCACCATGTTGGTCAGGCTGGTCTTGAAGTCCCAACCTCAGGTGATCTGCCCGCCTTGGCCTCCAAAGTGCTTGGATTACAGGCGTGAGCCACCATGCCTGGCCTGAAACTCTATCTCAAAAAAAAAAAAAAAAAAAAAGACAGGGTATCACTGTCTCCCAGGTTGGACTGCAGTGGTGCAATCTCAGCTCACTGCAGCCTCCACCTCCCAGTCTCAAGCCATCCTCCCATCTCAGCCTCCCAAGTAGCTGGGACTACACAGGCACACCACCAAACCCGGCTGATTTATTTGTACTTTTGGTAGAGAAGAGCTTTCTCCATGTTATAAGGGCTGGTCTTGAACTCCTGAGCTCAAGGAATCTGCCTGCCTTGGCCTCCCAAAGTGCTGGGATTACAGGCATGAGCAACTCTGCCCGGTTGTGGCTGCCAGCTCTAACTAGTAGGCATCATCATCCATCTTCATGCCAACTGCAATGTCTGTCAACCACCACGCCAACCTCGCCAAGTAGCAACAGGCCAGCTGTAGCTGGGCGTCATGTCAGCCAACCACAGGGAATTCCATACCGACCTTGCTGGACTCAGCCAACCCAAGTCCCCAAACGTGGTAGACTCTGGGAGCCCCATTCCCCCGTCAAGACCCCACTCACCAACCAGCCCAGTTCCCAGGGTTCCCCAGGGGTACCTTGGCTGTGGGTTCTGCAGTGCCCCTGTGTCCATGGTGGTCTCCTCTTGTGCCAGCAGCCTCCGTGCTTCCTTTTCAGCTGCCTGCAGGTCACCCATGGGGACTTCGGCTCCTGCTCCTGAGTCGGCCTCCCGCAGAGCAAGCAGGACCCTGTATGCCTCCTCACAATGCTCGCTGTAGGACACTGGTTCTGAGTCCTTCAGGACACTCAGCTCGGCTGGGCGCAGTGGCCCTCGCCTGTAATCCCAGCACTTTGGGAGGCCACAGCGGGAGGATCACCTGAAGTCAGGAGTTCAAGACCAGCCTGGCCAACATGGTGAAACCCTGTCTCTACTAAAAATACAAAGATTAGCCAGGTGTGGTGGTGTGCACTGGTAGTTCCAGCTACTCAGGAGGCCGAGGCAGTAGAATCACTTCAACCGGGAGGCAGAGGTTGGAGCGAGCCAAGATCGCACCACTGCATTCCAGCCTGGTGACAGAGCAAGACCCCATCTCCAAAAGAAAAGAACACTGAGCTCTGTCTCACCCTATAGGTGCCGGTCCCTACTTGCTCTTGAAACCCTCTCTTCTTCCCACTGCCCTCACCTCTGGAAGCATGCAGACTCCTTTAGCACCCCTGAACTAAAATTGCCTTGATTTCTGGGCTTGGCGTGCTGGCTCACACCTGTAATCCCAGCACTTTGGGAGGCCGAGGTGGGTGGATCATGAAGTCAGGAGTTCGAGACCAGCCTGATCAACATGGTGAAACCCCATCTCTACTAAAAACACGAAAATTAGCAGGCATGGTGGCGCTCGCCTGTAATCCCGGCTACTCAGGAGGCTGAGACATGAGAATCACTTGAACTCAGGAGGTAAAGGTTGGAGTGAGCTGAGATCTTGCCACTGCACTCCAGCCTGGGCGACAGAGCAAGACTCTGTCTCAAACAAAAACAGAAACAAAATTAATTTGTGAAGTGGTGGAAGGTGCTCTGCAGTGAGGGTCCTGTCACCCTCTGTGGACTGAATGGACCATCCTCATAGAGCCCATTCCCTCCCCAACTGGTGACATCACTGGCAGGGTGCACTGACCTGTACTGCAAGGCCAGATACAAGGCTGTGGCCTCAGCCTCCCGCTGACCCAGCTGCATGCTGAGGCCCTCACAATGGCTCTTGTATCCCTGGAGCACAGCCGATAGCAGACGGTTAAAGTATTTGAGCTTCTCAATGTTCCTGTCCCCCACAGGTGGGGAAGGGGAAAGTCAGAGGCCCTCTAAGGTGGTCAGGCCTCAATTTCCACCCTTTCCCCTCCCTCCTGTCGCAGCTCCAGACTCTTTGCTTTGTAACTCAGCTGGAGGAGGTGCCTGTGCCCTGATGAGTTCAGCATTTGAGCGTCTTACCCCCGCAGTTTCTCCATCTGGGCTTCCATGATGTGCACCTCAGGACTGAGGGGCCGAGTGGGGAGAGACCCAAGGATCTGGGTGCTGGAATGGCGGTGGAGGCGCTGAAGCAGGGGGTGAGCCAGAGATAAGGAGCCCTGCCAAGAAAAGGTGATGTAAAGGACCGCAGTCATCCCCGAGAGCCTGGGATTGTAGGCATTTTCCAACCCCAGAAGCTGCTGGATCCCATGACCAAGATTTGAGTCTCATCCCCCCCGAATGCTAAGGACATCAAGACCATGGATTTGAACTTCTCATATTCACCTGAGTCTCCCAGGGCTCCCCGTCTGCCTCAGAGCTGCTAGAACTACTGCCCGAGCCGCCTGCTTGGCTGTGGGAAAGACGTGGGAAGGGCTCCAGGCTCAAGAGGGAATCCTGCAGCTCCTGAACCTGGGAAGGATGAGGGGGGGATGTCAGGCCTAGGGGCTCAAACCAGCCACCAGCCCTCCCTCCTCAAGGCCTGTTCCTGGGGAAGTGGCAAAAACCCTAGCTGGAAGGCAGGAGGCTTGGCTATTTAGCCTGCCCAAAATCTCACTATCTGACCTTCAGAATGTTTCTTAGCTGTTGAAGTTTTTTTTTTTTTCCCAGCAGAAAAATGAGTCCCACTCTGGAGGAAAATGAATCCCTGGGCAGGGCTCCCACAGTCCCGAGTTTTTTCACCAGGCTGAGATGAGGGCTTCCCTCTCAACATCTTTCAGCCATGTGGCTTTTTTTATTTTATTTATTTACTTTAAAAAAAAAATATATATATATATATTTTTTTTTGAGACAGAGTCTCTCTCTCTGTCACCCAGGCTGGAGTGCAATGGCACAATCTCAGCTCACTGCAACCTCTGCCTCCTGGGTTCAAGCAATTCTCTTGCCTCAGCCTCCTGTGTAGGTGAGATTACAGGCTCGTGCCAGTATGCCTGGCTAATTTTTTATTTTTAGTAGAGTCAGGATTTCTCCATGTTGGTCAGGCTGGTCTCGAACTCCTGACCTCATGAACTGCCTGCCTTGGCCTCCCAAAGTGCTGGGATTACAGGCATGAGCCACTGCGCCCCGCTGGCTTTATTTCTGAGATGGAGTCTTGCTCTGCCACCCAGGCTGGAGTGCAGTAGCACATTCTCGGCTCACTGCAACCTCTGCCTCCCAGGTTCAAGTGATTCTCCTGCCTCAGCCTCTCAAGTAGCTGGAATTACAGGCATCTGCCACCACGTCCAACAAATTTTTGTATTTTCAGTAGAGATGGGGTTTCGCCATGTTGACCGCTCTGGTCTTGAACTCCTGACTTCAAGTGATCTGCCTGCCTCAGCCTCCCAAAGTCCTGGGATTACAGGCATGAGCCCACCGTGCCTGGCAGTCACATGGCTTTAAATGCCACCTATGTGCTAAGGTTGCTCAAATGTCTCCCTTCTGCTCTGTTGTCTCCCCTGAGCCCGGGACTCAGACATATAGCTGCTCCCTTGAGGACCCCACGTGGATGTCTCATGGGCACTTGAGCTTATCAAGGGCCAAAGAACCAAACCTGCCTACCCTGTAGCTCCTCCCTCTCTCCCTTTTACTCCTGCAGATCCCAAAGCCTGGCATTGTCCTTGACTTCTCTCTAGTCTTCACGCCCACATCTGTCAGTTCCATCTTCAGTATCACCCAGCATTCGTCGGCATCTCTCCACTTCCACAGCCTCCACCGTCGCGCGTATCTGGACCAGTGAAGTCACATCCTGGCTCTCCAGGGGTCCGCCCTCACCTCCGAAGACTGTTCCTCACTCTGCCACCAGAGGGCGCCTGTGAACACCTGCGCCGAGCACACCCCTTCTCTGCTCAGAACCCTCCGTGGCTCTCCACCTGACTCAGAGCAAAGCCCAACGCTCTCCTTGCAGCCCAGGAGGCCTTGCGCGATCTGCACGTGTCCTCTCTTCCGGCTCCCCACACTCTCCCTGTTTCCCCTCTTGTGTTCCAGCCACACGGGCCTCCCTCAGGTTCCTTGAACAGATCAGCCCTCTGGGTCTGCTGTTCCTTCTGGACTCTGCCTGGGTCTGTAAAGCAGGTCCCCCAGATCCTGGCACAACCCCTCCCCTCATTTCCTTCTGGTCTTTATTTTATTTTTTCTTCGAGATGGAGTCTCGCTTTGTCACCCAGGCTGGAGTGTAGTGGCCTAATCTCAGCTCACTGCAGCCTCCGCCTCCTGGGTTCGAGCGATTCTCCTGCCTCAGCCTCCTGTGTAGCTGGGACTACAGGTGCCGCCACCATGCCCGGCTAATTGTGGTACTTTTAGTAGAGATGGGGGATTTCACCATGTTGCACAGGCGGTCTCGAACTCCTGAACTCAGGTGATCCTGTCCACTTCAGTCTCCCAAAGTGCTGGGATTACAGGCATGAGCCACCGCGCCTGGCCTCCTTCCTGGTCTTTATTCTCAAGTGTCTTCCTCAGTGGCCTTCCCTGACCACCTTAAGAAAGATTGCAAGGGGTCTTTATCTGGTCAGCAAGCTTGGGAGTTGAAAGGTTTTTTTGTTTGTGTTTGAGATAGAGTCTTGCTCTGTTGCCCAGGCTGGAGTGCAGTGGTGTGATCTTGGCTCACTGCAACCTCCACCTCCTGGGTTCAAGCGATTCTTCTGCCTCAGCCTCCGGAGTAGCTGGGACTACTGGCACGAGCCACCATTCCTGGCTAGTTTTTTTGCATTTTTAGTACAGACGGGGTTTCACCGTACTGGCCAGGATGGTCTCTAACTCCTGACTGCAAGGAGGCCAGCCACTTCGGGCTCCCAGAGTGCTGGGATTATAGGCATGAGCCACCATGCCTGGCCAACCTGGCTGATTTTTAAATTTTTTGCAGAGGTGAGGTCTCACTGTGTTGCCCAGGCTGGTTTGGAACTCCTGGCCTCAAAGGATCCTCCTGCCTGCAGCTCCCAAAGTGCTGGGATTATAGGTGTGCTCCACCACACCCAGCCTCAAAAGGTCTTTCGAATGAACAAATGAATGAATGTTGCCTATATCAGGCCCGCCTCCTCCCTCCGGACAGCCCGACTCACCTCTCTCTGCAGCATCTCCTTCTCGGTTCGGATGGCCTCCAGGGAGGCCTGTGTGCGGACCAGCTCATCCTCTCGGGTACTTAGGGCCAGCCGGAGCCAGGCATTCCTCTCGGCCAGGCGAGCTGCCTCTTGCTGGCAGCTCCCTGCCCCTTCCTGCTTCCCAAGGGGTCCTGGTCCCCCCTTCGCTTGTACCCTCCATCAGCCCAGCATGGCTGGGGGGCCGGTGGCGCCAGGCAGCAGCCGCCGCCTCCAGGGAGCTCAGAGCATGCTGGAGGGTCTCAAACACATCGGGCTCCCCAGTCCCAGGAGGCAGAGTCTCCTCGCACTGTAGGGCTGGTTCTGGGGACTCGTGGGCTTCTGCTGCAGGTTTGCGGGGCAACTCGGGGGCTGAGGCTGGTCCCCTGCCAGAGTCCCCATCAGTCTTCTTGTCGGTCCTGTAGGCACCAACTCACACCTGAGTCACTCCAAGCTGGGCCGGAAATTCTTTTTTTTTTTTTTGAGACGAAGTCTCGCTCTGTCGCCCAGGCTGGAGTGCAGTGAAGCGATCTCGGCTCACTGCAACCTCTGCCTCCTGGGTTCAAGCAATTCTCCTGCCTCAGCCTCCCAAGTACGTGGGATTACAGGAGGGTGCCACCACGCCCGGCTAATTTTTATATTTGTAGTTGAGACAGGGTTTCACCATATTGGTCAGGCTAGTCTTGAACTCCTGATCTAGTGATCTGCCCACCTTGGCCTCCCAAAGTGCTGGGATTTCAAGCGTGAGCCACCATGACCGGCCAAGAATTATTATTTTTTTTAAGATGGAGTCTCACTCTGTTGCCCAGACTGGAGTGCAGGGGTGTGATCTCAGTTCACTGCAACCTCTGCCTCCCGGGTTCAAGCAATTCTTCTGCCTCAGCCTCCTGAGTAGCTGGGATTATGGGCACCCACCAACCACGCCTGGCTAATTTTTGTATTTCTAGTAGAGACGGGGTTTCTCCATGTTGGCCAGGCTGGCCTCAAACTCCTGACCTCAGGTGATCCGCTCGACTCAGCCTCCCAAAGTTCTGGGATTACAGGCGTGAGCCACTGTGCCTGGCCCTGGGCAGGGAATTCTGGGGGCTTAGACTTCATGGTCTTGGGGAGGTGTGAGCGGGGCAGAGAAGTTGGCAAGAGCTGTGTGTTCTGAGACTGGCATCCCAGGGCGAGACTGGGAGGCTGGGAATTCAGGGAAGAGGCTGGACAGAGGGGTGGAGGAATTGGAGGGGAGACCCGGGCCTGAGAAGGAGAGTGAAGAATACACTGGAGTGTGACAGGCACTGGGAAAGACCTGAGGGTGAGAGACAGAAGGTTCTGGAAATGGGGTCGTTTGGGGTGACGGCTCACACTGGTAATCCCAACACTTTTGGAGGCCGAAGTGGGCAGATCACTTGAGATCAGAAGTTCAAGACCAGCCTGGCCAACACAGTGAGACCCTGTCTTTACTAAAAGTACAAAACTTAGCCTGGCGTGGTGGCGTGCATCTGTAATCCCAGCTACTCGGGAAGCTGAGGCTCCCGCTTGAACTCGGAAGGCAGAGGTTGCTGTGAGCGGAGATGGTACAACTGCACTGCAGCCTGGGCAACAGAGCATGACTCAAAAAAACAAAGAAGGAAAGAAAGAGGGAAAGAGAGAAAGAAAGAGACAAAGAAAGAGGGAAAGAAAACAAAAGAAAAAGAAAAAAGGAAAGAAAGAGGAAGGAAAAAAGGAAGGAAGGAGAAAGAGGGAAAGAAAACAAAAGAAAAAGAAAAAAGGAAAGAAAGAGGAAGGAAAAAAGGAAGGAAGGAGAAAGAAAGAAAAGGAAAAGAAAAGAAAGAAAGGAAAGAAAAAGAAAGAGGAAAGAAAGTCAGTCAGGCTGAGGGCAGTAGGGAGCTATGGCAAGTGAGTGAGCAGAGGAGGTACACCAGCAGATCTGTGGGTGGCAAACATGCGTCTGGACTGGACCGAAGGGCATTGACCAAGCGAGTCTTACCTGCTTCCTAGGCCTTGGCCACTGACCTCCTCCATGGGGCCCAGCTGCTCAGGCCCAGAGCTCCCCAGAGGTGGGGCAAGGCTGGGCTTGGAGCTCCCACTGGCCGCCTCGACCTCCTCTGAACTCTCAGCCACAGGGTCCAGTTCACCCTGCAAATGACCCCCAGGGCCCAGCTCTGAGCCAGGCAGGGCGGGACCTTGGTGTCCTAAGAAGCTGGGTGTGGAGGGGGAGAGGGGGGACACTTACGGGTGGAACATGCCTCCCTCGCCGGCTTCGGGCCGCGTGGCCCAGGCACTCATTGTTGTCCAGAAGCCAGTGCCCTCTGAATGCTCCTCCTTCGTCACCCCCTAAAACCACAACCTGCCGTGAGCCCTTGCCTTTGTTGTCCAGGACAAAGGACAACCTCAATTTCCTCTGCAGTGCAGTGGGGCATTGACTACCCCTCTGGAAGGGATTTTGTTATCAAGGTTGATTGGGCACCTTTGAATGCCTCCCTGGACAGGCAGCTCACTACCTGACAAGACCGTCCTGACCTCCCCCTTCTCTGCCTTCTTTACCTTCACTACCTCTTCGACTCCTTCCCTCGTCTATTTGTGCCTGAGAAGGAGGCCTCAAGATTCCCTCTCCTCCCCGGGGCCCTCCTAAGTGAGGGGTTCAGCTCTCTCTACCTCTCCGATCCTCTGGGGTAACTTGTTCAGAGCCCTGAGTCCCTGGATGATCTCTTGGGGTCACTTTGGCCACTGCCTATTCAGGCCTGGGCTGGCCAAGCTTGGCCTGGGAGGGGCTGGGAAACAGGAAACTCCCTCCCCTGGTCATGTGACTTGTTATTGTGTTGTTTCCTTTTTGAGGATAGTGGTTTCCTGCAGCCCTAGCGGGGTACGCATACCTGACTCCTAAGGTTTCAGACCCGCTCATCTCAGCCTCCAAGCAGCCCATGGCCCTTCCACCTTTTTTTTTTTTTTTTTTTTTTGAGACAGGGTCTTGCTTTATTGCCCAGGCTGAAGTGCAGTGGTGCGATCTTGGCTCACTGCAACCTCTGCCTCCCAGGTTCAAGTGATTCTCCTGCCTCAGCCTCCCAAGTAAATGGGATTACAGGCATACGCCACCATGCACAACTAATTTTGTATTTTTTTCTTATATATATATATATATTTTTTTTTTTAAAGATGTGGTTTCAGCATGATGGTCAGGCTGGTCTTGAACTCCTGACCTCAGGTGATCCACCCACCTCAGCCTCCCAAAGTGCTGGGATTACAGGTGTGAGCCACTGTGCCCGGCCTAATTTTGTATTTTTAATAGAGACAGGGTTTCTCTGTGTTGGTCAGGCTGGTCTCGAACTTCCAACCTCAGGTGATCTCCCACCTCAGCCTCCCAAAGTGCTGGGATTACAGGTGTGAGCCACTGTGCCCGGCCCACCTCTGACTCTTGGATCTTATTTCTCAAGAGCTAGAATGGGCCGAGCACCAAGGCTCACACCTGTAATCCCAGCACTCTGGGAAGCTGAGGCAGGTTGATTGCTTGAGCCCAAGAGTTCGAGATGAGCCTCAGCAACATGGCAAGACCCCTGTCTCTACAAAAAATACAAAAATTTGCCAGGAGTAGTGGCGTGCAGTAATAGCCTGTAGTTCCAGCTATTTGGGATGCTGAGGCAGGAGGATTGCTTAACACCTGGAAGCTGAGGCTGCAGTGAGCCATAGTCACGCCACTTCACTCCAGTTGGGTAACAAGGCGAGACCCTGTCTCAAAAAGAAAAAAAAAAGAGCTAGATTGTTCCCCCTGAGCTGATGGTTTTCATCTGGTTCCCCTATGAACTCCTTGTTATAAGTAAAATGTCCATGCAAAAGAACTAGCCTCTCAGCAAGGCAGTTTACTTCTGCAGAAGGGTGTGGCTCACGGATGGAGCAACCACGGCTGCGCGCTTGGACAAGCAGGGAAGGGCTACTTATGCCTGACGGGGGTCGTCCCTACTGCCGTGTCGTTCCCTTGTTGGCTAGAGTTAGACCGCACAAGCTAGACTAATCCCGACTGGCTATTTTAAAGAGAGCAGGGGTCTGAGCTGGAGTGGCAGGGTGGGTGTTTTGGCAGGAAGGACGGTTATGGGCGGGTCAGAGCAAGTAGCCAGGGATGACCTAGGTCAAAGAAGGTGACTGGAGCAGGTGCTTGGAGCAGGTGACCAGGATGAGTCAGGACGGAGCCAGGGGCGGGGTGGGGGTGGAGGGGAAGCAGATGTGAACTACTGATTAGAACCGGTGAAGGTTGTTGACTAGAATTACAAGGAAGTTAAACTTTAAAATAGGGAATTAAAGAATAAGAGAGCTGAACATACTAACATACTGATTCCTTGAAGAGACACTTGGGGTTCACTATAACATCCTCTTCTCTGCCTCTCTTCTTCATTGTGGGGTGACTTTTTTTTTTTTGAGAGAGTCTCTTTCTGTCACGCAGGCTAGAGGGCAATGTCCCCATCTCAGCTCACTGCAACCTCTGCCTCTCAGGTTCAAGCGATTCTCTTGCCTCAGCCTCCCGAGTAGCCAGGATTACAGATGCCCACCACCATACCCAGCTAATTTTTGTATTTTTAGTAGAGACGGAGTTTCACCACGTTGGCCAGGCTAGTCTGGAGCTCCCGACCTCAAGTGATCTGCCGGCCTTGACTTCCCAAAGTGCTGGAATTACAGACCTGAGCCACTGCAGCTGGGCTTGCACTTGGCTTAAATTGTGCAGAGTCTGATTCTTCCTGCCTATATATCTTCCCAGAAAAGAGGTGATGGGGAGAGAAGTTACAATTTGCTAACTTGAGAATCCCTAAGGGGACTGAACTCCGCACTCTTAGCCACTGCCCCACACACATTAACCTGTCAGAGGCCCCAAGACAACTCCAGGGCTCTTTGAAGGCTCTAGGCCTTTACCCAGTCAGTTCCTTCTGCCTGGAATGCCGTTCCTCCCGTTGTTCGTCTGGCAAGTTCTTCATCTTTAAGGATCAGCTTAGTCCCTCCTGGTTATTCTCGAATTAGAGCCTGGCCAATGTAGCAGGCTTCTTTGACCCTTTAAAAAATAAACTGAGGGGCCAGGTGTGGTGGCTCATACCTGTAATCCCAGCACTTTGGGAGGCCGAGGCGGGTGCATCACGAGATCAAGAAATCGAGACCATCCTGCCAAAATGGTGAAATCCATCTCTACTAAAAATAAAAAATCAGCTGGGCGTGGTGATGCGTGCCTGTAGTCCCGGTTGTAAGGGTAATTGCCGAGCTCAAAAATGAGGAAACTGAGGCCAGCACAGGAAAATTAAACGCCAATTTATTAAGCTCCACGGGGGAGGTTCTATGGTCCGGGGAAGGGGGGCCAGAGAAGTTGCGCTGGCTTCCTGGAAGGAGGGGTTTTTATAGCTTTGGGAGAGCAAGGCGTGGCCAGGTGTTCTAATTGGTTGCGGGGGGAGCGGGGATGGAGGCGGGGGCAGGCTGTTATTGGTGGGTAGGTTGTGTGTGTGGGGGGGGGTATCCGGAGGGCTGTGTGCAGAGCTAGGTGCCGAGTGCAGAGGCGGGTGTGGAGTGCAGAGGCTGGTGCCGGGTGCAGAGGCGGGTGCCGGGTGCAGAGCCGGGTGCCGGGTGCAGAGGCGGGTGCCGGGTGCAGAGCCGGGTGCCGGGTGCAGAGGCGGGTGCCGGGTGCAGAGGCAGGTGTCGGGTGCAGAGGTGGGCATGGAGTGCAGAGGTTAGTGTTGAGTGCAAATCCTGGTGCGGAGTTTCCAGGCGCGGAGAGGGATGGACGTGTCCGAGTTCCCGGTGAGGCAACCGGCCTTACACCAGCTACTGGGGAGGCTGAGGCAGGAGTATCGCTTGAACCCAGGAGACAGAGGTTGCAGTGAGCCGAGATCGTGTCACTGCACTCCAGCCTGGTGACAAAGTGAGACTCTGTCTCGAAAAAATAAAAAAAGAAAGAAAGAAACAAGGCTGGTTTAGCCTGATGCGGTGGTTATGGTTATTGCCTGTAGTCCCAGCTATGTGAAAGATCGCTTGAGTCCAGGAATTCCAGGCTGCAGCCACTAGCCATCATTGCGTGACTGCACTCTAGTTTGGGCTACAGAGCATCCCTGTCTCTAAAAATAAGAACGAAAAAAGGCATGAAAAAGGAGACAGGCTTGAAACAGGCCCGACTTAGTTCCCCCTCCACCTACAAGGACCCAATAAGACCACAGTAACTATTTTTTGCTTCATGCAAATATATGTAAAATAAGGAGCAGGAATTAAGTAATTGGGAGGGACCCTGGAAGCTCAGGCCACGCCCACGTGGAAATACCTGCCCCACACGGAAGCTCAGGCCAGCTCCACCAATCACCAATTAGCTCCTCCTCTTTCCCTGAATCGGCCTTTTCCATCCCTCTGAGCCTATCACATTGCAACCTCCACCCCTATTCCACGTTTCAGCCTATCACGGTAGAAGTACTGAACATTGTAGTCTGATTCGGCCAAAAACAAAAATTCACTATTTTTTTAATCCAATCATATTTCATACTTTGCTCCAGTGTAGCCAGTCACATTCCAGGTCCCGCCCCACCCAGCTCCTGCTAGTCTGTCGCACTCCAAACCCCACTCGTAGCGTAGTTTCTGCCTATCAGCTTCCAACTCCTTCCTAGCCTAAACCAGTTTCTCTCTCCGCTTGCTCTGCTGCCCGCTGAACTACATTTCCCAGGAGGCGTCGGGGCTGCGACGCTCAACTTCCGGCTGAAAAGATGGCGGCTTCCTAGAGAGTCGGCGGTTTGTTTGGAGGGAGGTTCAGGCTACGGTGAGCCCGAGTTGGGTGGAGAAAGCGTGCGGGGCCGGTTCCTAGGGAACCAGCTCCCTTTCTCCAACAGATCCAGCTCCTCGCCTTCCCTGGGGTTTCTGCCTTTGTTTCTGGTTTCTCCTGCAGTCTAGCCTCCATCCTTCTTGCTGCCGCTAAAGCTTTGTTTTCCTTAGAGGTGTGGGGGCTGCAAGGCGCTCAGAGACCATCTTGAGAAGCCCGAGCCTATTGCCCAGATAGACAAACTGCTTAATTCGCGTCCTTCTCTCCAAGGGGAACCGCAACACTAATATTTTGCTTCTTCCTCATGCAGACACCCGCTAGGCACGAGGGTGTTCGAGAGGTTATTATTCCTTTATTCACCAAGACATTTTCAGTTTTAGGTAACAGAAAACCCTACTTAATCTGGCTTAAGCAAGAAAGGGAAGTTAGTAGCTCATAGATTGGGTCTAATAGGAGCTGGGTCCAGGTGGTCAGAATTTGATCTGCAGTTTTCTGGGTGGGGACCATTTCGCTTTTTACCTTAGAGGCAAAAAGAGGCACCTCAGAGCTCCCAAGTTTATTCTCCCAGCTCTGCAACTCTAACGAGAGTCTCCTTTCCTTGATGGCACTGTTGGAAGTTCCAGAGCTGCCACTCAATGGCCCGGTTTGGGTCATGTGCCCATCTCTGAGCCATTTTCAGTGGCCAGAGAGCTGGGATTAGCAATTGGCCGAGTAGGGGCATGGGGCTACCACTACGTTAAATTAAGATGGGGGACTGTTGTCTTTTGTCGGAGAGGCTGCTCGGCTGATGGGTGTAAAAGGCACCCATTCTACAACTAAGGAAACTGACTCCCTAAGAGGAGTGACTCATGATCAGTAAGCATCTCATGGCCCCCTTCCTTCTTAGTAACCAAACTTTTTTTTTTTTTTTTTTTTGAGACGGAGTTTCGCTCTTGTTGCCCAGGATGGAGTGCAATGGCACGATCTTGGCTCACTGCAACCTCCGCCTCCCGGGTTCAAACGATTCTCCTGCCTCAGCCTTCTGAGTAGCTGGGATTATAGGCGTTCATCACCATGCCCAGCTAATTTTGTATTTTTAGTAGAGACGGGGTTTCTCCATGTTGATCAGGCTGATCTCGAACTCTCGACCTCAGGTGATCTGCCCACCTCAGCCTCTCAAAGTGCTGGGATTACAGGCATGAGCCACCGAGCCTAGCCGTAACCAAATGTTTTTAAAACTCCCAAGGGGAGGATTCTGGCTTCTCCTGTCCGTGTTCCATCCAGCCACACAGGAGCCATGGAAGTGGCAGAGCCCAGTAGCCCCACTGAAGAGGAGGAGGAAGAAGAGGAGCACTCGGCAGAGCCTCGGCCCCGCACTCGCTCCAATCCTGAAGGGGCTGAGGACCGGGCAGTGGGGGCCCAGGCCAGTGTGGGCAGCCGCAGCGAGGGCGAGGGTGAGGCTGCCAGTGCTGATGATGGGAGTCCCAACACTTCAGGAGCTGGGCCTAAGTCCTGGCAGGTGCCCCCACCAGCCCCTGAGGTCCAGATTCGGACACCAAGGGTCAACTGTCCAGAGAAGGTGGTAAGTAGAGGGTGTGGCCTGGGGCTCTCAGACGCTAGGGAACCTAACATCTTGTCTTTTGGGATTCACTCCGCAAACGTTCACTTTGTATTAGTTACCTGTGGCTGCCACAGGTCACCACGGACTTGGTGACTTTTCTACAAGAGACATTTATTTTCTCACAGTTCCTGGAGCCAGAAGTCAGGTGTCGGCAAGGCCACGCTTCCTCTGGAGGTTCTAAGGGAGGATTCTTTCCTTCCTCTTCTTCTTTCTTTCTTTTTTTTTCCTTTTTTTTAAAAAGACGGGGTTTCACCATGATGGCCAGGCTGGTCTTGAACTCCTGACCTCAGGTGATCCACCCACCTCGGCCTCCCAAAGTGCTAGGCTAGGAGTGAGCCACCGCGCCTGACCTCTTTCTTTCTTTCTTTCTTTTTTTTTTTTTTTGAGATGAAGTTTTGCTCTTGTTGCCCAGGCTGGAATGCAAGGGCGCAATTTCAGCTCCCTGCAACCTCTGCCTCCTGGGTTCAGGCAATTTTCCTGCCTCAGCCTCCCCAGTAGCTGAGATTACAAATGTGCGCCGTCATGCCTGGGTAGTTTTTGTATTTTTAATAGAGACGGGGTTTTACCATGTTGGCCTGGCTGGGCTCGCTCCTGACCTCAGGTGATCCGCCTGCCTCAGCCTACCAAAGTGCTGGGATTACAGGCATGAGCCACCACGCCCAGCCCTTTCTTGCCTCTTCTAGCCTCTGGTGGCTCCTGGCATTCCTTGGCTTGTGGCTGCATCACTCTAGTCTCTGTCCAATTCTGTCCAGTCCTCATAAAGCCTTTCTCGCTGTGCCTTCTCCACTTCTTACTCCTATAAGGACACTTGTCATCAAAACAAGATGTTATCTCAAGACCTTCCCTTAATGACATCTGCAAAGACCCTGATTAGCTGATTCCAAATAAGGTCACATATTCTTTTTTTTTTTTTTTGAGATGGAGTCTCGCTCTATTGCCCAGGCTGGAGTGCAGTAATGTGATCTCGGCTCACTGCAACTGCAACCTCCACTTCCTGGGTTCAAGCAATTCTCCTGCCTCAGCCTCCCGAGTAGCTGAATTACAGGCATGCAACACCATGCCCAGCTGATTTTTGTATTTTTTAGTAGAGATGGGGTTTCACCATGTTGGTCACGCTGGTCTCTATCTTCTGACCTCATGATCTGCCCACCTCACCTTCCCAAAGTGCTGGGATTACAGACTTGAGCCACCTGTACCCAGCCTCTTTTTATTTTTATTTTTTTGAGACAGAGTTTCACTCTTGCCCATGCTGGAGTGCAGTGGCACAACCTGGGCTCACTGCGACCTCCACCTCCCGGGTTCAAGTGATTCTCTTCCCATGTAGCTGGGATTACAGGCGCCCGCCACCACACCCGGCCATTTTTAAATATTTGTTTTGCCATGTTGGCCAGGCTGGTCTTAAACTCCTGACCTCAACTGCTCTGCCTACCTTGGCCCCCCTAAGTGCCGGGATTACAGGTGTGAGCCACTGTGCCCAGCCAGATAAGGTCACATTCTGAGGATCTGGGTGGACATGTCTTTTGGGAGCCACAGTTTCACCCACTGTATCTTTCTGTGTTCCTGTGTCACACATTCTCTGGATCATTTATTTGTTCATCTACTGGGACTCACAGTTCAGTGCCCTTTCTTCTAAGCCACTGCTTTCCAAAGTGGATGGCTTGGCTGGGGATTGGGGGTCATCATACTGCCTTTTCAGACAGGGCTGCATGAAGGGGGCCAGCATTAAGATCAGAGGACACTCACTACCCTCCAACTACCTTGCAGATTATCTGCCTGGACCTGTCAGAGGAAATGTCACTGCCAAAGCTGGAATCGTTCAACGGGTAAGAGGGATGTTTTAGGGCTTGGACGTGCGGTGATGGCTGGGAGGGGGCCAGCCCAAAAGATACAGGGCTCTCACTCTGAAACTCACACCAGCTTGGTCTGGCTTCAGGCTTGGCAGTATCAGACAGTAACAAGAGCCAGCCACAGTGGCTCATGCCTGTAATCCCAGTGATAGGAGGCTGAGGTAGGAGGATCACTTGAGGCTAGGGGTTCAAGACTAGGCTGGGCAACACAGACCCTATCTCTAAAATTTGAGACAGGGTGTCAGTTTCTTGCCCAGGCTGGAGTGCATTGGTATGAGCTCAGCTCACTGCAACCCCTGCCTCCCGGGTTCAAGTGATTCTTGTGCCTCAGCCTCTGGAGTAGCTGGGATTACAAGCATGCGCCACCACACCTGGCTAATTTTTGTATTTTTAGTAGAGACAGAGTTTTGCCATGTTGGCCATTGTGGTTTCAAAACTCCTGATCTGAAGTCATCTGCCTGCCTTGGCCTCCCGAAGTGCTGGGATTACAGGCATGAGCCACTGCTCCCGGCCTCTAAAAGTATTTTTTTTTTTTTTTTTGAAGCGGAGTCTCACTCTGTCACCCAGGCTGGAGTGCAGTGGCTCTATCTCAGCTCACTGCAACCTCTGTCTCTCGGGTTCAAGCAATTCTCCTGCCTTAGCCTCCTGAATAGCTGGGACTACAGGCACATGCCACCATGCCTGGCTAATTTTTGTATTTTTAGAAGAGATGGGTTTTCACCATGTTGGTAAGGCTGGTCTTGAACTCCTGACGTCATGATCCGCTCTCCTCAGCCTCCCAAGTGCTAGATTACAGGCATGAGCCCACTGCGCCCAACCCTCTAAAAGTTTTTTTGTGTTTGTGTTTGTGTTTTTTTGAGACGGAGTCTTACTGTGTTGCCCAGGCTGGAGTGCAGTGGCGCTATCTTGGCTCACTTCAACCTCCACCTCCCAGGTTTAAGCGATTCTCCTGCCTCAGCCTCTGCCATTGCATTCCAGCCTGGGCAAGAGAGCGAAGCTTTGGGCCGAGTGCGGTGGCTCACGCCTGTAATTGCAGCACTTTGGGAGGCCGAGGCAGGCAGATCACGAAGTCAGGAGATCGAGACCATCCTGGCCAAAATGGTGAAATCCCATCTCTATTAAATTACAAAAAAATTAGCCAGGCGTGGTGGTGTGCACCTGTAGTCCCAGCTACTCAGGAGGCTGAGGCAGGGGGAATCGCTTCAACCCGGGCAGCGGAGGATGCTGTGAGCCGAGATCATGCCACTGCACTCCAGCCTGGGCGACAGAGCAAGACTCAAAAAAAAAAAAAAAAGAGATACTGAAGATGACATGTCCTTCCCCCAGTGTGGCACTCACCACCACCCATGGCTGAGCAAAGTTCCTGCAGTGACTCTAGAGGGACCTGGAGCCCCATGCTGCTCAGAGGGACCCATTTGGAGAGGGCAGGCACTCAGATGGCAGCCAGCCCCCGTTTCTGGCTCAGCCCCGCCACCCCCCTGCAGTGTAACCTGTACCTCCAAGGCCTTATCGTGGGGCTGGTGCAGGGTTCTGAGACAAGGGTAACTGAGGGAACCTTAATTCCCCTCCACTGTCTACCTCCCCAGCTCCAAAACTAACGCCCTCAACGTCTCTCAGAAGATGATTGAGATGTTCGTGCGGACAAAACACAAGATCGACAAAAGCCACGAGTTTGCGCTGGTAGTGGTGAATGACGACACGGCCTGGGTGAGGCTGCGGCAGGCGCGGGGGGCCCTGGGGTCCCCTGGGGGACCGGGGGAGCACCGCACTGAGGCCTCTGCTTCCCTGCAGCTGTCTGGCCTGACCTCCGACCCCCGAGAGCTCTGCAGCTGCCTCTATGATCTGGAGACGGCCTCCTGTTCCACCTTCAGTATCCTTCCTGGCAGGGGTGTCCCAGTGAAGGAGACTGTCCCCTCCTGTCATCCTTGGGCCCCGGGAAAGTCTGAGTCATGACTCGGGATGGCTGAGGTTCAGATACCAGTTCTGCCAAGTCTGGGAGAGTCACCGCTCTGAGCCTCAGTTTTCCCATCTGTACCATGGAAGGCACAAAGCTACCTACCCCATGGAGATGCTGTAATAATACAGAAGCAAAAGTACCCGATTTGGGCCGGGCATGGTGGCCCACGCCTGTATCTCAGCAACTTGCAAGGCTGAGGCACAAGAATCACTTGAACCTGGGAGGCAGAGGTTGCAGTGAGCTGAGATTCACCATTGCACTCCAGCCTGAGCGACAGAGTTAGACTCCGTCTTTGAAAAGAAAAAAAAAAGGAAGTACCTGATTTCTACTCAGGAGGTCCAAAATTCACCCACATGTCTGGCTAATTTGGTATTTTTTGTAGAGATGGGGTCTTGCTATGTTGCCCCAGCTGGTCTTGAATTCCTGGTTCAAGTGATCAGCCCACCCCAGCCTCCCAAAGTGCTGAGATTACAGGCATGAGCCACCGCGCCCGGCCTCATTCAGTTTTGAAACATAAATTAGATTTTATTCCATGTCTGCTCCAAAGCCTCCCATGGCTCCCTGTGGATCTTATTATTTATTTATTTATTTTCTTTTGAGATGGAGTCTCCCTCTTGTTGCCCGGGCAGGTGTTCAGTGGCACGATGTCAGCTCACCGCAGTCTCCGCCTTCTGAGTTTAAGTGATTTTCCTGCCTCAGCTTCCCAAGTAGCTGGGAATACAGGCATGTGCCACCACACCCGGCTAATTTTGTATTTTTAGTAGAGACGGGGTTTCGCCATGTTAGCCAGGCTGGTCTCGAACTCCTGACCTCAGGAGGTCTGCCTGCCTTGGCCTCCGAAAGTGCTGGGATTACATGCGTGAGCGACCGTGCCTGGCATACCAAGGGTCTTAAAGTCATCTGGTGCCAGCACCCTATTTTGTGATCCATGCTGGTGGGAAACCAAGTCTCAGAGGGCAAGTGACTCGGCCAGGGTCACACAGTGCGTCTCCAGGGGTGCCGGGGCTCTTCTGGCATCGTGATCAGGGAAGCCACGTGTTCTGGCTCACGCGTGCTCTGCTGCCAGCCTTCTCCTTAGCGTCCCCATCAGATCTGGAAGGACTTTCAGCCTCATGTAAGTCCCCTGTGGGGAAATTCTTGTTCACTTTCAAAGAGAATGCTCACTTCTGGAAGAAGCTCCAAACAGCACAGAAATAATCTAGGGAACCATAAAGCCTCCTCCCTTCTAATCTTGCCCTGAGCGATTCCTCATTCCTCTGTCTTGGGAGCACGTGTCCTGGTGGGGGATGCACGTGCTGTTCGGCAGCTCCAACTGAGGGCAGTGATGGGGGCTGCTCAAGACACAGGGTGGCCCAGGCGTGGTGGCTCACACCTGTAATCCCAGCACTTTGGGAGGCCGAGGCAGGCAGATCACCTGAGGACAGGAGTTTGAGACCAGCCTGGCCAACATGGGGAAACCGCATCTCTACTAAAAATAAAAAAATTAGCTGGGTGTGGTGGCGTGCACCTGTAATCCCAGCTACTTGGGAGGCTGAGGCAGGAGAATTGCTTGAGCCTGGGAGGCAGAGGTTACAGTGAGCTGAGATCCTGCCATTGCACTCTAACCTGGGCAACAGAGCAAGACTGTCTGAAAAAAATAAAAGAGGCTGGGTGCGGTGGCTCATGCCTGTAATCTGAGCACTTTGGGAGGCCGAGGCAGGTGGATCACCTGAGATCAGGAGTTCGAGACCAG
Source organism: Ateles fusciceps (assembly GCA_036589455.1). Lineage (NCBI taxonomy): Eukaryota > Metazoa > Chordata > Mammalia > Primates > Atelidae > Ateles > Ateles fusciceps. Next base: position 11,527,339 of record JAZHEH010001828.1, on the reverse strand, counting down.
CGTAGCCAACATGGTGAAACCCGGTCTCTACTAAAAACCCAAAAATTAGCCAGGCGTAGTGGCACGCGCCTGTAACTCCAGCTACTCAGGAGGCTGAGGCAGGAGAATCACTTGAACCTGGGAGGCAGAGGTTGCAGTGAGTGGAGATCGCACCATTGCCCTCCAGCCTGGGCAACAAGAGTAAAACTCCATCTCAAAAAAACAAAAAACAAACTGAGGGTGGTGAGAGCAGGCTCCAGCCTCAGGGTCATCGAGGCCTCTCCAGGGCAGCAGCAGAGGCCAGTCTGAGGGGTGATGCTGGGAAGGTGCTCAGGGCAGAGGGAACCGCTTATGGGAAGGCTCAGAGGCAGCAGTGAACTTGGGAGACATCAGTGGGGCCTCACCTGCTGGTTGAGCATCTCGCGTCTCTCTAAGGGTGATGAGGGGCAGGTCCCCACAGGCTGCTCTGATCAGTCCCTCCTCCTGCCTCTGCAGCCAGCAGAAAACTGAGCTTCCGGTCACAGAGAACGTGCAGACGATTCCCCCCGCCATACGTGGTCCGCACCATCCTTGTCTACAGCCGTCCACCCTGCCAGCCCCAGTTCTCCTTGACGGAGCCCATGAAGGTGGGTGAGGCCTGGGAGAGGGAGGGGTGCCTGCAGCCATGAGGATGGTGGTTAGACCACACAGGCTGGGGTGCCTAGAGGCAAGTTCCTGGAGTCTGAGGCAGAAATGTGGGGGTTATAGTCACGGGGCTTGGGGTGCCCCAAGCCCCAGAGGCTGGTATTCTTTCCTTCCCCTGCAGAAAATGTTCCAGTGCCCATATTTCTTCTTTGACGTTGTTTACATCCACAATGGCACGGAGGAGAAGGAGGAGGAGATGAGCTGGAAGGTAAGAGGCTGCAGCAGGTGTGGGTGGCAGGCAGGTGTGGACAGGATGTCTTGGAACACGCCTGCGCTGGGTCTGGGGTCTCCACCTCCATTTGGTAGCCCTGGAGCCCTGACTATGGTAGGTCATGGGCATTCGGTCATCCAACAGCCGTTTCTCAGTTGTCAGCTGTGACTGATGGAGTGGGAGCCATTGGGACGATGGTTCCCAGCAACGTGCTGAGTCCTGCCTCCCCCAACCCCCCAGCATTCCCTGCTTCCCTTTCTTTTTTTTTTTTTGGAGACTGAGTCTCACTCTGTCCCCCAGGCTGGAGTGCAGTGGCATGATCTCGGCTTACTGCAACCTCCGCCTCCCCGGTTCAAGCAATTCTCCCACCTCAGCCTCCCGAGTAGCTGGGATTACAGGTACCCACCATCATGCCCAGCTAATTTTTGTATTTTTAGTAGAGATGGGGTTTCACCATGTTGGCCAGGCTGGTCTTGAACTCCTGACCTCAGGTGATCTGCCCACCTCAGCCTCCCAAAGTGCTGGGATTACAGGCGTGAGCCACCGTGCCCCGCCCCTTCTTCCCTTTCTTCTTGCTTTTGACCTCGCTGTGCCCTCAGCTTGGAACACCCATTCCTCTTGGACTCCCCAGGCCCTGTTGGGCCTTCATATCCCAGACCTGAACTAGCTGTGCGACCTTGAGTAGGACTCACTTCTCCGAGCCTCAGTTTACCCATCTATGAACAGGGGGAACTGAGACTAGCTCCTCCTCATACCTCGATACCCAAATCAAAAGTCCCTCCTCTAGGCTGGGCGCAGTGGCTCACGCCTGTAATCCCAACACTTTGGGTGGCCAAGGCAGGCAGATCATAAGGTCAGGAGTTTGAGACCAGCCTGGCCAATATGGTGAAACCCCATCTCTATTAAAAATACAAAAATTAGCCGGTGTGGTGGTGGGCGCCTGTAGTTGCAGCGACTCGGGAGGCTGAGGCAGGAGAATCACTTGAACCTGGGAGGCAGAGGTTGCAGTGAGCCGAGATTGCGCCACTGCACTCCAGTCTGGGTGACAGAGCAAGACTCTGTCTCAAAAAAAAAAAAGTCCCTCCTCTATCTAGCCTGGCATGGTGGTGTATGCCTGTGGTCCCAGATATTCGGGAGGCTGAGGCAGGAGACTTGCTTGAGCCCAAAAGATAGAGATTGCAGTGAGCTGTGATTGAGCCACTGCACTCCAGCCTGGGCAACAGAGCAGAGACCCTGTGTCAAAAAATAAAAATAAAAAGCACCTCCTCTGAGAAGCCCTCCCTGTTTTTCAAGAAGGATCAAAGTAGGGGCCAGGAGAATGTGTCTATCTGACTATGCCTCTTCACACTGGGGACTCTTTGGGGACGATGACAGGACCTCTTTAGGTCCCTAATTCTGGGTCCATGGCAGGGAATGTTTGCTGAATGTGTAAATGGTTTCTGCTTGGCAAACTCCTCTTCACCCTTGAGAACCCACCCCAGATGTCCCCTCCTCTGAGAAGCCCTCCAGGGATATCAAGGGGCTGTTGGGGTAACCTCTGCCTGAACAGCCCTTCACTGACCCCCTAGGACATGTTTGCCTTCATGGGCAGCCTGGATACCAAGGGGACCAGCTACAAGTATGAGGTGGCGCTGGCTGGGCCTGCCCTGGAGTTGCACAACTGCATGGCCAAACTGTTGGCTCACCCCCTGCAGCGGCCCTGCCAGAGCCACGCTTCCTACAGCCTCCTGGAGGAGGAGGACGAGGCCACTGAGGTCGAGGCCACTGTCTGAACCTCCCCCTCTACATCTGCACCTTCTTGTGCAAGAAAGCCCTTGGCCTGAAGCCTTGGTTCTCAAACAGGGTTCCTTGAGACCTCTGGGGGGTTCCAGGAGGCACCTAGGATACCTTGCAGGGTCCTGGGAGAGATCCCAGGAACTCTGGACACCTGTCTTCCGTGTTTCCCTGCCCGCTCCCACTCCTAGTTTGCCATGGATAATTTTTGTCCTTTCCTGTGTGATTTTTGTCACCAAAATAAAAACTTGAGAGTCGTTAACTGGAGTCCACGCCTGTCACTTTGTGTTAATCTGAATCAGCTTGGTTGTAAGTGACAGAAAACTTATCCACTGAGCAAAGGTGAATGGCTGCTTTCTTGGTGATGAAAAAGCCCCCGGGACGTGGAGGTTGCAGTGAGTTAAGATCGCACCACTGTACTCCAGCCTGGAGACAGAGCAAGAGCCTTACTCATTTAATAAAAAAAAATGTGGCCGGGCGCGGTGGCTCACGCCTGTAATACCAGCACTTTGCGGGGCTGAGGAGGGCAGATCATGAGATCAGGAGTTTGAGACCAGCCTGAGTAACATGGTGAAACCCCATCTCTACTAAAAAAAAAATTAGCTTTGGCTGGTGGTGCACGCCTGTAATCCCAACTACTCAGGAGGCTGAGGCAGGAGAATCGCTTGAACCTGGGAGGTGGCGGTTGCAGTGAACCAAGAGCGGGCCACTGTACTCCAGCCTGGGTGACAGGGCAAGACTCCATCTCAAAAGAAAAAAAGAAAAATTCAAAAATAAAAATGCTGTAATCCCAGGATTTTGGGAGGCCGAGGTGGGCAGATCACGAGGTCAAGAGATCGAGATCATCCTGGCCAACACAGTGAAACCCCATCTCTACTAAAAATACAAAAATTAGCTGGGTGTGGTGGCACGCGCCTATAGTCCCAGCTACTCGGGAGGCTGAGGCTGGAGAATTGCTTGAACCTAGGAGGTGGAGGTTGCAGTGAGCCAAGATCGTGCCACTACATTCCAGCCTGGGTGACAGAGTGAGACCCTGTCTCAGGAAAAAAAAAAAGAAGGCCTCACTCTGTTGTCCAGGCTGGTCACAACTCCTGCGCTTACAAAAAGAAAAGAAAAACCAGCAACAGCAAACTACTAGGCTCAAGTGATTCTCCCACCTCAGCCTCCCAAAGCACTGTGGTTAAAGGAGTGAACCAGGGCGGCTGGCCTGGGGGTTGGATATTGAAGCCTCTTATTTATTTATTTTCTGGGACAGAGTTTTGCTCTGTTGCCCAGTGTAGGGTCCAGCCCTACGGGGTTCTGTGAGCCACTCCTGGCTGGTGCTGAGAAGAGGAATTATAGAAATATAAGACACAAGACACAGAGATAGAGAAAAGAGAGTTTGGGCCCAGGGGTCCACTGCTACCCAAATCACGGAAACCAGCAGTGGCCCCTGAATGCCAGGACGCTCTCACTTTTACTGAGTTGTAAATCTGGGGGCAGGGTCAGTAGGGCGGGGCAATGATAGGGTCAAGTACATCACGTGTCATTCAGGTAGGGGCTCAGGAATTTCTGGCACCCGAATTGAGGTAAGGAGCATGATGGATCAGCACCTTTTCCATACTTGAAAGAACTAAAACATTAAGATTTATGTTACTATTACTGATTACCCTTTCTAAGACAAAAGGAACCAGGTGCAGAAGCAGAACGTGAGACTGGGCGTGGAACGTAAGCACTGAAGCGCAGCATCACATAGAGACAGCTAAGTCCCCGGATGTCTGCGGGGCTTCCCTGACAGCTGTCAGGCCTACCACAAGAGCTTGGAGAAGCGGAGTTTTCTCCTAACTCCCCAGGAAGGGGACGTCTCGGCCATTTTGGACATCTCCTCCCCTAGCTGGCTAAAACAGCGGGCGCTTTCCCAGCGCTGGCGCTGCTGCACAGCGGAGGCGTCCTCCAGCAGCCCTTATGCGGGTGTGACAGAGGGCTTAGAGCATCTTGCCTTAGTGTCATTCATTTCACAATGTCACCCCAGGTTCACACTTCCAACCTGGTAGGCATTAGTAAAGGAATTAAGATCACCTATGAATAACTAAGATCACATATGAATAACTACTACCATTATATTTCTAGTTACTTTCTTCATTATTTATATGGAAATAGGCTGAGGCCTTCTGCTCCTGCCTCGGCACTTATGGGATCTCCCCCGCTACAGCCCAGGCTGGAGTGCAGTGGTGCAATCACAGTTCACTGTATCCTCAAACTTCTAGGCTCAGGAGATCCTCCCAACTCAGCCTCCCAAGTAAGAGACTTGGAGGTCTCTTACTTGGTCCCAAGTAGCTGGGACCAGAGGCGCAAGCCACCACACCCGGCTAATTTTTTGTAGAGACAGGGTTTATCCAAGTTGCCCAGGCTGGTCTGGAACTCTGGGACTCATGCAACCCTCCCATCTAGGCCTCCCAAAGTGCTGGGATTACAGGTGTTAGCCACCGTGCCGGGCCGAAGCCTCTCATAACGCCATGCGCCCTCCCAAAGGCCACCTTGGCAGAAGATTTTCCGAGACCCAATGCCCTGGGCACCCCGGACTTTCCTCATCGTAGCTCCACCCACTCGAGCAGGGTGCGTTAGTGTTTCCCGTTTTTAAATGAGATAGTGGCACACCCGGTGGCATCCTCCCGCTCAGGCTCTTATCGGCGGCCTCCAGCCCCTGCTTTAGCGCCTCTGGTTGTCTTGGGCCCCTGCGGACACTAATGCGCTCGAACCCCGATGTGGACCCTGGTGCGGCGCGGGGCAGCCTGGCTGGGGACCCTGCTCAGCCCCGGAGAGGGGCGTCCCGAGCCAAGGGGCGGAGCGGCGCATGCCCACAAGTCTGCCGCGGGAAGTAGGAAATCAACTGGCCGGGCGGTGCGCTTCGGACCCGGCCAGGGCATGTGCTCCGTGGCCCGCCTGGCGCACCGGTTGCGGGAGGCGCTGCGGGAGGAGGAGTCCTGGTGAGGGCGGGGCCGGGGGCGGGCCAGGAGTGGGGGCCTTTGGCCGGGGTCCACTCTGACCCCCGTGTTTGCAGGGCGGTGGAGGAGCTGCTGCGCCGCGGGGCTGACCCTAATCTGGTGCTGGAGGATGGCGCAGCGGCCGTGCACTTGGCGGCCGGAGCCAGGGACCCGCGAGGCCTGCGCTGCCTCGGGTCCTACTGCGCCGAGGCGGGGGACCCCAACGCTCGGTAAGGCGGAGCCTGGGCCTGCGGCGGGGTCTCCAGAAGCCGAAGTCTGGGAATCCGGGAAAGGATGCCCCACTATCCGGGACCAGGGCCTCAGGGCCCGAGGGTGCTGTTTGGGGGATCTTGGGGAGGGAATTTGGGGGTCCAAGGGCAGGGGCTAGGGCTCGAGGGAGGCGCTGGGGTCCCAGACCGAGGGCGGGGAATGGGGCTGCGCTAGGACCAAAATGAGGATCAAGGGTGCAGATCTGGGGGTGGAAGCTCCAGTGTCAGACGGCAGAGGTTTGGGTCCTGGCCTGAGGTCATAGCTTCTAGGTTCCAAGGGCAGTGTCCCAGGCTGGACGGTGGAGGTGGGGGGGCCGAGAACTAAGACTCCAGGTCCCCTGAGTGGAGATTGGGGTTCCTGCCGGGAGGCTGAGTCCGCAATGACCCATCTTGCGCTGCTGCCCCAGATCTGTCGAGGCGCTGACACCTCTGCATGTGGCCGCCGCCTGGGGCTGTCGCCGCGGCGTGGAGCTGCTGCTGAGCCACGGAGCGGACCCGGCGCTGCGCGACCAGGTTGGGAGGCACTGTGCGGGCAAAGAAAGGCTGGAGAGCCCAGAGGGAGGGAAGGAGGGAGGGAGGGAAGGAGGGAAAGGAGAAGGGCCTCGGACGCCCCCTGCTGACCGCGCCGCTGTAGGACGGACTCCGGCCGCTGGACCTGGCTCTGCAGCAGGGACACGTGGACTGCGCGAGAGTCCTGCGGGATCTCCACACGCAGACCGGGACCCGGACGATCGGAGCAGAGACCCAGGAGCCGGAGCCTGCGCCTGGCAGTGAGTAGAGCCTGCGGGACTGCTGGGGCTTGACTTCTGCACCAGTCTCTGGCATCCACTGTTTCCCCTACCCCACCCATTGGTGGTGACTGTCTCATGTCCACTGTCTGTGACCAGCTCTTTCTGCCTCAGACACTCTGATGTCCTTTTTCTGTCTGTCTGATCCTCTTCCCGTCCCTGTCTCATCCCTCCTCCTCCCCCTCTCTGGCCCCTGCTCTCACCTGCAGCCCCAGGCCTCTCTGGACCTCCCAATGAGACGCTGGCCTCCATCGCACAACAAACGCAGCCATGCAGAGGTGACAACAGGGACATGGGCTTGGAGGCTGACCCCGGACCCCCCAGCCTCCCTGTTCCCCTTGAAATTGTGGACAAAGATGGGAGCTCAGCATCCCCTCCAGGGCACTGGGATTGCGGCTCCGACGCCTCTTTCGTCACTGCATTTGAGGTCTCTGGAGCCGATGACCCAGCCTCAGACACTCCCCCCTGGGCTGGGTCATTGCCACAGACCAGGCAGGGACTCCTGCATGTTGTCTGTGCCACCCAGAGGGTACCTAGATCTCAAGGCACAGAGGCAGAACTGAATACCCGTCTGCAGGCGCTGACTCTGACCCCACCAAATGCTGCTGGCTTCCAGTCCTCCCCCTCCTCTACACCTCTCCTGGACAGGACTCCGGCTCATAGCCCCCCACAGACACCACCCCCTGGAGCCTCTAACTGCCACTGCCTTTGGGAGGATGAGGCATCCATTGACAGTGACATGGCCACACTCTGGCTGACGGAGGACGAGGCAAGCTCTACAGGTGGCAGGGACCCTGTCGCCCCCTTGCCAGCACCTGCCAGTGGCCACTCTGTGTGACCTGGAGTTGCTGCAAGGGCTCCCAGCGCTTGATGAGGATCCTGGCCCCGTCACACCCTTCACCTGGCAGTTCTACCTCGAACGGCTGCAAGAAGCCCAGATTGCCCCTGGTTAGTCTCTCCCGGGCACATGGAATCCAGGGAGCCTCCAGGAATCTTCCGGAGAACCCCAGCTCTCTGTCCAACTTTCCTCCTCATCTTACAACCATCCTTCCTCCATCTCCTGTGACTCCCAGGCCCAGACTTTGCAGGGCACAGCCTCGAACTGGCTGCAGCCCTGCGGACCGGCCGTGTTCCAGATGCCCAGGCAGACGAAGACGCATTGGTCCAGCAGTTTGAGCGGCCAGATCCTGCCAGGAGGTGGCGGGAGGGGGTCGTGAAGTCTAGCTTCATGTATCTGCTGCTGGACCCCAGGTACTCAGGGCAGGAAAGCCCCAGAAGTAGAAGCTAGAAAATTTGGGAATTGGCTTTTATTTGCTGTGTCGCCTTAGGAAAAGGACTGGTCCTCTCTCATCAGCTTTTTTTTTATTTTTAAAACTTTTTTAAAATTTTTATTTTTTTTAGAAATGGGGTTTCACCATGTTGGTCAGGCTGGACTCAAACTCCCGACCTCAAGTGATCCACCCTCCTCAGCCTCCCAAAGTGCTGGAATTACAGGTGTGAGCCATCGTGCCCAGCCCTTTTTTTTTTTTTTCCTTTGGGACGGAGTCTCGCTCTGTCACCCAGCTGGAGTGCAGTGGTGCGATCTTGGCTCACTGCAACGTCTGCCTTTCAGGTTCAAGTGATTCTCCTGCCTCAGTCTACTGAGTAGCTGGGACAGGCGCGCACCACCGTGCCCGGCTAATTTTCGTATTTTTAGTAGAGATGGGGGTTTCACCATGTTGGCCAGGCTTGTTCCAAACTCCTGACCTTGTGATCCGCCTGCCTCGGCCTCCCAAAGTGCTGGGATTACAGACTTGAGCTACCACACCTGGCCTCTTTTTTTTTTTTTTTGCGATGGAGTCTCACTCTGTCACCCAGGTTGGAATGCAGTGGTGCAATCTTGGCTCATTGCAACCTCTGCCTCCTGGGTTCAAGTGATTCTTGTGCCTCAGCCTCCCAAGTAGTTGGGATTACAGGCATATACCACCATGCCTGGCTATTTTTTTAAAAATAATTTTAGTAAATTTAGTAGAGTTTCACCATGTTTACCAGGCTGGTCTCGAACTCTTGACCTTGTGATCCGCCCGCCTCGGCCTGGGAATACAGGGGTGAGCCACCATGCCTAGCCATGTTGTGATTTTAAGGAGTGTCATTGGGGACCACTCTGTCCACTTTTCCCCATCTGAGCCACCCCCTACATCCAGGGAGACTCAGGATCTGCCAGCCCGAGCCTTCTCACTGACCCCAGCTGAGCGCCTTCAGACCTTCGTCCGTGCCATCTTCTACGTGGGCAAGGGGACGAGGGCCCGGCCGTATGTCCACCTCTGGGAGACCCTTGGTCACCATGGGCGGACAAGAAAACAGGTGTGAGGATGAGGATCAGGGTCCAGCAAGGGCATTCAGGCCATGGGCAGGTAGAGGATGGAGGGGGTCGGGCGGCTGACCCCTGACTCTGCCCTGGCCCCCCCCAGGTCTGCCCCAAGGTGCGTCACATCTTGGACATCTGGGCCAGTGGTTGCGGCGTTGTCTCCCTACATTGCTTCCAGCACGTGGTCGCTGTGGAGGCTTATACACGGGAGGCGTGTATTGTGGAAGCCCTAGGTGGGTACCTGGTGCATAGGATGGGGGTCATATGAGGGGCATTTGGCCCTCCAATTTCATCATTTTTGCTTCTGAGGGTTGTTCATTTGTTGACTGAGCAATTATTGAGCACCAACTTTATACCTGCACTTGCATGTATTTTACTCCATTGGTTTATCCCCACTCAAGGGCAATACACATTGGGTTTGCTGTCACATACTTTTTTTTTTTTTTTGACATGGAGTCTCATCTCTGTCACCCAGGCTGGAGTGCAGTGGCATGATCGCGACTCACTACAGCCTCTACCTTGTAGGTTCAAGCGATTCTTGTGCCTCACCCTCCCAAGTAGCTGGGATTATAGATACATACCACCACACCATGCCAAGCTAATTTTTGTATTTTTAGTACAGACAGGGTTTCACCATGTTGGCCAGGCTGGTCTCGAACTCCTGGCCTCATTTGATCTACCCGCCTCGGCCTCCCAAAGTGTTGGGATTACAGGCATGAGCCACTGCACCCAGCCTGCTGTCACACACTTCTGCTGGATGAGGAGGGGTCCCTATGGCTGCCCCTCTCACCCCACATCCAATTTCTCCAGGGATCCAGACGCTCACCAACCAGAAACAAGGGCACTGCTATGGAGTGGTGGCAGGCTGGCCACCTGCTCGTCGCCGGCGCTTGGGGGTACACCTGCTGCACCGCGCCCTCCTTGTCTTCCTGGCTGAAGGCGAGCGACAGCTTCGTCCCCAGGACATCCAGGCCCGGGGCTGAGTGCTGGGGAGTTGGCCATCCAGCCTGGGAAGAAATGTTGGAATGTTCTTAGCTGCCCAGTGCTGACAGCAGCCCCCATCTCTGTTTTCAGAAGGGGTGTGTGTGTGTGTGTGTGTGTGTGTGTGTGTGTGTGTGTGTGCAGGGAGCACCAGGGCAGATCTCCCCCAGGCTGAGGGAGGACTTTGTTACAGATGTTACTGCTGGAGAGGTAATGAGTAGTGAGCTCCCCATCATGGGAGAAAGACAAGTAGGGAAGCAGAAGGTGCTTTGGAACAGTCGGTACTTATGTCAGGGGCGTTTGAACCTGGGCCACTCCATCTTGAGTAGGAGCTAGGTGAAAAAGGGCTGAGACCTACTGGGCTGCATTCCCAGATGGTGCAGGCATTCTAAGTCACAGATGACATAGGAGGTCGGAACAAGATACAGGTCATAAAGACCCTGCTGATAAAACAGGTTGCAGTTGCCGGGCACTGTGGCTCATGCCTGTGATCCCAGCTCTTAGGGAGGTAGAGGCGGGAGGATAGCTTGAGCCCAGGAGTTTGAGACCTGCCTGGGCAAAATAGCAAGACCCCGTTCAAAAAAAAAAAAAAAAAAACAGGTTGCAGTAAAGAAGCCGGACAAAACCCACCAAAACCAAGATGGTGACAAGAGTGACCTCTGGTCATCCTCACTGCTACACTCCCACCAGCACCATGAGTTTACAAATGCCATGACAGGCCGGGAGCGGTGTCTCATGCTTGTAATCCCAGCACTTTGGGAGGCCAAGGCGGCTGGATCACCTGAGGTCAGTAGTTCGAGACCATCCTGGCCAACACGGTGAAACCCTGTCTTTACTAAAAACACAAAAATGAGCCGGGCATGGTGGTGCATGCCTGCAATCCCAGCTACTAGCGGGGCTGAGGCAGGAGGATAGCTTGAACCCAGGAGGCAGAGGTTGCAGTGAACGGAGATTGCGCCTGGACTCCAGCCTGGGCAACAGAGCGAGACTCCGTCTCAAAAAAAACAAAACAAACAAACAAAAAAATGCCATGGCAACATCAGGAAGTTACCTTTTAGACCCTATAAGGTCTAATAAGGGAAGGCATGAATAATCCACGCCTTGTTTAACCTATCATCAATAAATAACCATAAGAACGGGCAACCAGCAGCCCTGCCCTGTCTATGGAGTAGCCATTCTTTCATTCCTTTAATTTTTTTTTTGTTTTTGAGACAGAGTCTCCCACTGTCACCCAGGTTGTAGTGCAGTGGTGCGATCTCGGCGCACTGCAATCTCCACCTGCTGGGTTCAAGCAGTTCTTCTGCCTCAGCCTCCTGAGTAGCTGGGACTATAGGCGGGCGCCACCACACACAGCTACATTTTTTTTGTATTTTTAGTAGAGACGGGGTTTCACCATGTTGGCCAGGATGGTCTCTATCTCTGGACCTTGTGATCCGCCCACCTCACCCTCCCAAAGTGCTGGGATTACAGGCATGAGCCAATGTGCCCATCCCCTTTAATTTCTTAATAAGTTTGTTTTCACTGTACTCTGAACCCTCCCTGAATTCTTTCTAGCGTGAGATTGAAGAACCCTCTCTTGGGGTCTGGATCGGGACCCCTTTCTGGTAACACTTTGGCAGTTTGGTCCTGTCAAAATGGAGAGAGCCTGATTTTACCTCCTAGACACAGGACACTGCCACATGGCGGGATGAACTAGGGGATCCTCAGGTACACGCAGGGTATCTACCCAGCTCGAGAGCAAAGTTCACTGCTTCCCAGCTGTGAGACCTCAAACCAGTATTTTATCTGTCTGAGCCTCGGTTTCCTTCATTATACACTGGGGCAGTAAAGAGGTCCCACTCCTGGGGAGACAGTGTAGGGATTACATGTGGTCACGTGGGGGCTGGGCGTCATGCCTGTAATCTTAGCATTTTGGGAGGCTGAGGCAGGAGGACAGCATGGGCCCAGGAGTTTGAGAGCAGCCTGGACAACATAGCAAAGACTCTCTGTCTCTCCAAAAAGTAAAAACATTAGCTAGCGGTGGGTGGGCCTGTAGCCTCAGCTGCTTGGGAGCCTGAGGTGGGAGGATTGCTGGAGTGTGGGAGTTGGAGGCTGCAAGGAGCTGCGATCACAGCGCTGCACTCCAGCCTGGGTGATATCGAGATCCTGTCTCTTAAAAAACTATAAAATTTAGCACCGGGCGTGGTGGCTCACGCCTATTATCCCAACACTTTGGGAGGCTGAGGCAGGCGGATCACAAGGTCAGGAGATCGAGCTAACAGGGTGGCTAACAGGGTGAAACTTCGTCTCTACCAAAAATACAAAAAAAATTAGCTGGGTGTCGTGGCGCGCGCCTGTAGTCCCAGCTACTCGAGAGGCTGAGCCAGGAGAATCGCTTGAACCCAGGAGGCGGAGGTTGGAGTGAGCTGAGATCGTGCCACTGCACTCCAGCCTGGGCGACAGAGCGAGACTCCGTCTCATAAATAAATAAATAAATGTAATAATCCGATTTCACAGCGATGCTATGCGACTTCAGACCATTCATGTGCAAAGATCTTCAGTAAACACCAAGCCGCCATCCTGGTGAGATGCCAGCGATCTGGTTTCGGGCGGGCGGGGGAGCGGGGTCGAGGGCATTTAAGCTTCTGGAAGTCGCTGTTTCAAAGGACCCATTGGATTTGGGGACTTGGAGAGATCCGCGGCCTCATTGGCTTCAGGACCTGCTCGTCATCACGGCGGTTTAGCCAACCAGGTCCCGCAGGGAGCGGACTGCGACCCGGGCCGAGGTTCCACAGGCCACTGCTGAGCCCCCGCTGCTCCTGGGGGAATGGCTGGTATTGTGGTTGGGGGTCCAGTCTCTGGAGTGGGTTTGGGCTTGACTACTTGTAATCCAGCTGAAGAAACCGCTCTCTGAGCTTCACTTTCCTCAAATGTAAAACAGGGGCCTGAACGGTGGCTCACGCCTGTAATCCCAGAACTTTGAGAAGCCGAGGCGGGTGTATCACACACCTGAGGTCAGGAGTTCAAGCCCAGCCTGGCCAACAGGGCGAAACCCCGTCTCTACTAAAAATACGAAAATTGGCCAGGCGCAGTGGGAGGTCGAGGCGGGCGGATCACAAGGTCAAGAGATGGAGATCATCCTGGCCAACAAGGTGAAACCCCATCTCTAAAAAAAAAAAAAAAAAAAATAGGCAGTGTGGTGGCGGGTGCCTGTAATTCCAGCAGCTACTCGGGAGGCTGATACAGGCGAATTGCTTGAACCCGGGAGGTGGAGGTTGCAGTGAGCTGACATTGCACCACTGCACTCCAGTCTAGGTGACAGAGACGAGACTCCATCTCAAAAAACGAAACAAAACAAAACAAAAAAGGCCGAGCGAGGTGGCTCATGCCTGTAATCCCAGCACTTTTGGAAGCCAGATTATGAGGTCAGGAGTTTGAGACCATCCTGGCTAACATGGTGAAACCCCGACTCTACTAAAATTACAAAAAATTAGCCATGCGTGGTGGCATGTGCCTGTAGTCCCAGCTATTCAGGAGGCTGAGGCAAGAGAATCGTTTGAATCCGGGAGGTGGAGGTTGCAGTGAGCCGAGATCGTGCCATTGCACTCCAGCCTGGGCAACAGAGACTTGTCTCAAAAACAAAAAGAAAAAAGAAAAGAAAAAAAAAACAACAAGTAAAACAGGAATGCCTCCCAGTGCCAAATCTAATAAAGCCACAGGAGTTATGACACTGTGCCATCACCCCTGAATATATAAACAGAACTTTGGCAAAGAATCCAGAGCCTCCAAAAGACGCAAAAGAGATGGCATTTGTCTAACGCAGGGCTTCCCAATCTTGGTCCTAACGACATTTGGGGTTGGCTTATTCTTTGCTGTAGGGTCTGTCCGGTGCAATGCAGGGTGATGAGCACCCCTCACCTCCATCCACTAGAAACCAGCAGCACCCATTCACTCCCAACATGGGAATTAAAAATGTCTCCAGGCCGGGCGTGGTGGCTCACGCCTGTAAATCCAAGCACTTTGGAGGCCAAGGCAGGCGGATCACCTGAGGTCGGGAGTTCAAGACCAGCCTGACCAACATGGTGAAACCCGATCTTAAAAAAAAAAAAAAAGAAATAAAAATAAAAATGTCTCCAGAAGCTGCCAATGGACACCATTGCCCCCTGGTCTAAACTAAAGATGGGACTCACAAACCAGTGGGGAAAGGACAGAACGGAAGGAAAGATTTCATCCCTTCCCCTGTAATTCACACAAACCGCAGATAGGCCTAGATATATATGCAACAGAATAAAATGTAAGTGGAGTGCCAGGGCTCACACCTGTAATCCCAGCACATTGGGAGGCTGAAGTGGGAGGATCACTTGAGGCCAGGAGATTTTTAAATTAAATTAAATTTAATCTTTCTTTCTTTCTTTCTTTCTTTTTAATAGAGACAGGGTTTCATCATGTTGGTCAGGCTGGTCTCGAACTCCTGACCTCGTGATCCTCCCGCCTCGGCCTCCCAAAGTGCTGGGATTACAGGCGTGAGCCACTGCGCCCAGCCAAATTTCTTTGCTTTTTTATTCTTTTCTTTTTGACCACTGTCAGAATTTTTTTTTTTTTTTTTTTTTTTTTTTTTTTGAGACGGAGTCTTGCTCTTGTCTCCCAGGCTGAAGTGCAGTGGCGAGATCTTGGCTCACTGCTACCTCTGCCTCCCCCAGTCAAGCGATTCTCCTGCCTCAGCCTCTCAAGTAGCTGGGATTACAGGTGCCTGCCACCACGCCCAGCTAATTTTTGTATTTTTAATAGAGATGTGGTTTCACTGTCTTGGTCAGGCTGGTTTGAACTCCTGACCTACCTGTCTCAGCCTCCCAAAGTGCTGGGATTAGAGGTGTGAGCCACCTTGCTTGGAGGCCAGGAGTTTAAGACAAGCCCGGGCAACACAGTGAGACTCTGTCGCTACAAAAAATATAAAAATTAGCTAGATGAGGTGGCACACACATATAGTCCTAGCTATTTGCGGGGCTGAGGCAGGAGGATCGCTTGAGCCTGGGAGGTTGAGGCTGCAGTGAGTTGTGATCACATCAGTGCACTCCCAGCCTGGGTGACAGCGCAAATTCCTTCTCAAAAGAAAAAAAAAAAAAGCCAGGCATGGTGGCTCATACCTGTAGTCCCAGCTACTCAAGAGGCTGAGGCAGGAGATTTGCTTGAACCTGGCAGGCAGAGGTTGCAGTGAGCTGAGATCTCACCATCGCACTCCAGCTGTGGTGACAAGAGCAAAACTCTGTCTCCAAAAAAAGGAAAGAAAGAATAATAGAGGCACAAATGCATGGACTGGGGCTGAAAAGTCCTTCAGCAAGACATAAAAGGAAAAGACAGATTTGGTGGTTTCAAAAGAAAATTCTTCATAAAAAGATGCCCTAAACCAAGTTGAAAGATATAACATGGGGATAGTAAAAGGTCCTAACTTGCTGGGCGGGGTTGGGTGAGTGGAATTCAGTGAACCAGTGGGTGGCAGGGACTCAACACACAGCCTGGAATACAGTGGGCGCTCAATTATGGCAGCTCTAATTCCGTGCAGTGCCTACTACCTAAACCTCGGTTGGATCTCTTCTGGCCAGGGAAGGGCTCACCTCTTTTTTTTTTTTTTTTTTTGAGATGGAGTCTCACCCTCTTGCCCAGGCTGGAGTGCAGTGGCAAGATCTCGGCTCACTGCAACCTCCACCTCATGAGTTCAAGCGATTCTCCCGCCTCAGTCTCCCCAAGTAGCTGGGACTACAGGCACGCACCACCATGCCTGGCTCATTTTTCTGTTTTTCAGTAGAGCCAGGGTTTCACCTTGTTGGCCAGGCTAGTCTCCAACTCCTGACCTCAGGTGATCCTCCCGCCTCCGCCTCCCAAAGTGCTGGGATTACAGGCATGAGCCACCATGCCCGGCCGCGCTCACCTCTTGATAAGTTGCCCCCTGCCCTAGGGATACTGTCCAAGGAGCCCCTGCCTTCTGAGGTGGGAGGGGAAATTCAGGAAGCTAACCTGGACCCCCGACATTGTCAGAGTCCATCCTAGCGCGAGGCACCAGCCTGAGCCCATTCTACAGATGGGAAAACTGAGGCTCTGGGCGGTGAACACCCTTCCCTATGGTCACCCAGCAGCAGGTCCGGAGACTCCGATTGTCACTTCTGTTTATTGAGTTACAAGTTGAGATGTGCAGGTTCGGTGGCGCCAGCCCCCCCATCCCCTCCCCGCCTTGGGTAAAAATAGCTCCCAGCGCCGAGGAATGTGGGGTAGGGAGGGTCTCGGGGCAACGGGACGGGGCCCCGAGGGTCCCTGCAGGGCTCCTGGGTCCCGGGATCAAGCACGGCTGACACTGAAGACAGAGAGCGGGGTGGGGAGCCTGCCTCGGCCGTGGCGTTGGGGGGAAGGTGAGGAAGAGCTTCTGTACAAGGTCATCTTCCGCGAGGGTCCCGGCTGCGGCCCCGAAACGCCGATGGGCACCGCAGGACGGAAGCAGAGAGCGGAGTGTCCGCTGGGCTACCTCGGATGCCACGCCCCGTCCAGCCAGCCTGGGGGCGTCTCCCTGACCTGGCCACGCCCACCGGAGCGAAAGGCCCGCCCAGGTGGTCTGCGGGGCAGACCTGGCGCGGGCTCTGGTCTCCTGCCGTGGCTGTGCTCACCAAGCGATGCCCCGCCGGCCTGGCGGCTACTTCTTGTCTTCTGGAGTCGCCGGCAGTGGCTCAGGCAGAGCCCTGGGCGAGGGCTCGGGCTCCCAGAGCAGGAATTCGTGGAGCAGCGTGTTGACCGTCTCCGGGCATTCCAGCATCACCATGTGGCTGCCCTCGTCGATGAGCTTCAGGAATGCCAAGAGCAGGATCTGCCGAAGACGCGGGGCTCAGGATAGGCGGGGGCAGGAGGGTGGGCGAGAGGCCAGGCTTCCCTGGGACTCGCCAACCACACGTGGTCTGCAGCATCCAAGACTCCCTCTTCCCATCTATCCTGCCTCCCTCCACTTCCACCCGATGGAGAACTGGAGAATGGCCTGTTGCCCTGCGGGAGTCCAGCTAGTATTCAGGCATCCAGCATTTATTAAGTGCCTACAGTATGCCCGGAGGAGGATTTTTTCTATCTTTCTTTCTTTTCTTTTTTCTTTTCTTTCCTTTCTTTCTCTCTCTCTCTTTTCTCTTTCTTTCTTTCTTTCCTTCTTTCTTTCTGCCTCCAAAGTAGCTGGGATTACAGGCATGTGCCACCACGCCCGGCTAATTTTGTATTTTTTAGTAAAGATGGGGTTTCTCCATGTTGGTCAGGCTGGTCTCGAACTCCTGACCTCAGGTGATCCGCCCACCTCGGCCTCCCAAAGTGCTGGGATTACAGGCGTGAGCCGCCACACCCGGCCTTTTTTTTTTTTTTTTTTTTTTTTTAATTTTTAAATAATTTTTTGAGACGGGAGTCTCGCTCTGCCACTCAGGCTGGAGTACAATGGTGCGATCTCCGCTCACTGCAACCTCCCCCTCCTGGGTTCAAGCAATTCTCCTGCTTCAGCCTTGTGATAATTTTTGTATTTTTAATAGAGACAAGGTTTTGCCATGTTGGCCAGGCTGGTCTCCAACTCCAGCTCAGGTGATCTGCCCTCCTTGGCTTCCCAAAGTGCTGGGATGACAGGCGTGAGCCACCGCTCCCGGCCCGGAGGAGGATTTTCTCAACGTCAACTCTACCAACATTAGGGGCTGGACCATTCTTTGGTGGAAGAGGGGGTGGTGGAGGGGGGCGGGTAGCTGGTGTGGGGGGTGCTATCCTGTGCATTTGTAGAGTGTTGAGCAGCATCCCTTAGCCTCCACCCACCAGATGCCAGGAGTAGCCCCTGCCCAGTCATGACACCCAATTAATGTCTCCATGCATTTCCACGTGTTCCTTGGGGGACAGAATCCTCCTTAGTTAAGAACCACTAGTCCAGGCTGGGCGCGGTGGCTCACGCCTGTAATCCCAGCATTTTGGGAGGCTGAGGTGGGTAGATCACGAGGTCAGGAGTTTGAGAGCACTCTGGCCAAGATGGTGAAACCCTGTCTCTACTAAAAATACAAAAATTAGCCGGGCGCCTGTAATCCCAACTCCTCAGGAGTCTGAGGCAGGAGAATCACTTGAACCTGGAAGGCAGAGGTTGCAGTGAGCCGATGGCGCCACTGCACTCTAGCCTGGGAGACAGAGCAAGACTCCATCTCAATATAAATAAATAAATAAATTAAATAAAAACCCACCAGTCCAGAGCTTTTTTTTTTTTCTTTTTTTTTTTTTTTTTTTTTTAAGAAACGGGGTCTTGCTTGTCGCCCAGGCTGGAGTGCAGCGGTGCGAGCATAGCTCACTGCAGCCTTGAACTCCTGGGTTCGAGCTATCCTCCCCCGCTCAGCTTCCCAAGTTGCAGCGATTATCAGCGTGAACCACCTCACCGGGCTAGTATCCAGGTCTATTCTAAGTGCTAAGGATCCCCAGACCCTTTCTAATCTGAACTGGCTAATTAGAGTTTCTAATCTAAAGATCCCCTGGTGCCTCTCTCCTAGAATTATATAGGTCACTGGTCTCTTACACAAATCCTCTGCTGTGAGGAGAGCCTTCTTACATGCGGCGGGGACAGTGCATAACTGCTAACACCTGTCCAGGGCAGCCCAGCTTTCTAGATTCTACCTAATGCTCCTGTTTGCGTGGGATCAGAATGCAAGATAAAGCATCTAGAGACCACGCCCCCTGGCGGCTACGCCTCCGGGAAGAAAGCACGCCCAGCAAATGATACCATGCCCCTCCCCCTCCCCCCCCCCGCCCCCGCAGAGGCCAAGGCCCCCCGGGCTGCACCCTGGGGATTTGTAGCTGTGGCACCCCGGGTGCCCGCCTCTACCTCGGCCATGCGCTGGTCTTCCTCCACTGGCACAAACTTATCGTGCATGCCGTGGACAAGCAGGACGGGCACGGTGAGCTCGGCGTGGTAGATCTCGTCACCCTCGGGCCAGTACTGGCCGCTCATCATGGCCCGCAGCACGAAGGATGACACGTTGAAAGCGTTGCCCTCCTTTAACAGCTGCTTCTCCTTGGCTCCTTGGCGGGCGAAGCCGGCCCTGGTGGTGGTGAAGGCACCGCTAGAGCCCCTCATGCCAGCCTGGCTGCCACGGGGTGCCCGCGATGCTAGCCCTAGTCCTAGGGGTACAGCTCCCCCTCCCACCCAACTCGGGGGAGACACTTGGGTTTCCTAGGGCTAGGATCATGGTCTTTGGGGGTGGGGGCACTCACTTGAGGAAGCTCCAGGCCAGGCAGGGCGACAAGCAGTGCAGAACGCAGGTGGGCATGTTGAAGATTGAGCAGAAGCTGGGCTCCAGCGCCGTAGGGCCCCCGCCATTGATCATGATCACCTTGTGCACTAGGTCTGGGTACTCATGTGCCAGGAATGTGCAGAAGGAGACACTGCCCGGAGCGGATGGGGTAATGGGGAGGATTGAAGAAAGGTGGTCAGCAGGATACAAGCAGTGACCATTTTCTTTTGTTCTGTTTTTATTTTGTTTGAGAGGGGGTCTCACTCTATTGCCCAGGCTGGAGTGTAGTGGCCTGATCTCAGCTCACTGCAACTTCCGCCTCCCTGGTTCAAGCAATTCTCCTGCCTTAGCCTCCAGAGTAGCTGAGATTACAGGTGTGTGCCACCACGTCCAGGTAATTTTTGTATTGTTAGTAGAGACGGGGTTTCACCATGTTGGTCAGGCTGGTTTCAAATTCCTAACCTCAAGTGATCCACCTGCCTCAGCTTCCCAAAGTGTTGAGATTACAGGTGTGAGCCACAGGGCCCAGCCTTGTTTTTATTTTTGAGACTGAGTCTCACTCTGTCGCCCAGGTTGAAGTGCAGTGGTGTGATCTCGGCTCACTGCAACCTCTGCCTCCCAGGTTCAAGTGATTCTCCTTCCTCAGCCTCCTGAGTAGCTAGGAGTACAGGCATGCGCCGCCACACCTGGCTAATTTTTGTATTTTTCAGTAGACAGGGTTTCAGCATGTTGGTCAGGCTGGTTGAGAACTCCTGACCTCAAGTGTTCCACCCTCTTGGCCTCCCAAAGTGTTGAGATTACAGGCGTGAGCCACTGGGCCTGGCGTGTTTTGTTTTTGAGACAAGGTCTCACTGTCGCCTAGGCTGCAGTGGTGGATAGTTCACTGATCATAGTGCACTGCAGCCTCGACTTTCTGGGCTCAAGCGATCCTCCCACCTCAGCCTTCTGAGTAGCTGGGACTACAGGCATGTACCACCATGCCCAGGTAATTTTTAAAATTTTTTGTAGACAGGTTCTCCTTATGTTGCCCAGGCTGGTCTTAAACTCCTGGGCTCAAGTGATCTCTGGCCTTAGCCTCTCAAAGTGCTGGGATTACAGGGGTGAGCCGTGAAACCCGGCTTGGTGAGGGGGTTCATGTCCTCCCCTTACACAGAAGGCATGTCCTTGAAAGCCAAGATTCTTCCCCTGGGGTCCAAGGAAACCTGAAGGGGTGAGGGATGGATGGGGCATCTCAAATACCGTGAAATTGTGAGATTGAGTGTTGAGGGTAGAACTTATTTTGAAGAGAGAATCTAAATCCAGAACTTTCACCAATCTTTCTTGCTCTGTCACCAGGCTGGAGTGCAGTGGTGTGATCTCGGCTCACTGCAGCCTCTACCTCCCAGTTCAAGCTATTCTCCTGTTTCAGCCTCCTGAGTAGCTGGGACTACAGCAGCGTACCACCACGCCTGGCTAATTTTTTGTATTTTAGTAGAGACGGGCTTTCACCATGATGGCCAGGATGGTCTTGATCTCCTGACCTTGTGATCTGCCCATCTTGGCTTCCCAAAGTGATGGGATTACAGGTGTGAGCCACTGCACCCAGCCAGAGACTTTTTATTTCAATTTAAAAAAATTTTTGAGGCCGGACGTGGTGGCTCACGCCTGTAATCCAAACACTTTGGAAGCCAAGGCGGGCGGATCACCTGAGGTTGAGAGTTCAAGACCAGCCTGACCAACATGGTGAAACCCCGTCTTTAAAAAAAAAAAATTGCAAAGAACTTTCCTGGAATTAAAAAAAAAAAAAAATTTTGGCTGGGTGCAATGGCTGTAATCCCAGCATTTTGGGAGGCCAAGGCAGGCGGATCACGAGGTCAGGAGTTTGAGACCATCCTGGCCAACATGGTGAAACCCCGTCTCTACTAAAATGCAAAAAAATTAGCCGGGTGTGGTGGTGTGCGCCTGTAATCCCAGCTACTCGGGAGACTGAGGCAGGGAAATTGCTTGAGCCAGGGAGGTGGAGGTTGCAGTGAGCCAAGATCACACCACTGTACTCCAGCTTGGGTGACAGAGTGAGACTTTGTCTCAAAAAAAAAAAAAAAAATTATAGCGATGAGGGTCTCACTATGCTGCCTAGGCTGGTCTAAGACTTGAGCTCAAGTGATCCTTCCACCTCGGCCATCCAAAGTGTTGAGATTTTAGATATGAGCCACTGTGCCTGGCCCTCATCAGATTCTTAAAGTCACCATGACCTGGAGAATCGCTCGAACCCAGGAGGTGGAGATTGCAGTGAGATGAGATCGCACCACTGCACTCCAGCCTGGGCAACGGAGTAAGACTCTGTCTCAAAAAAAACCAAACAAAAAAACAAAACAAAAAAAACTGGTATCTGACCGTTTAAGGAAATGTCCAGCCCCTGCTGTAATGAGGACAGGATACAGACAGAAGTCAGGCAGACCTGACTGTGTCAGGGACTTGCTGTGTGCCCTTGGCCAGGTGGCTTCACCTCTCTGAGCTTCAGCCTCCACATTCCTGAAGTCGTAAATGTGCTGACCTCACAGCATTGTTATGGGGTCATGGGAACTATTGTAGGTGGGTGTTCATTTAATTAGAGGAATCCTCATAATCATCAACTTTTGAGGATGTTATCATATAAACAAATAAGAGTTGTTACCTCTCAGCCTGGATTCCTTTCTTTTAGATACTTATGTAACTTCTTTGTTCTCGTTTCTTTTTTTTTTACTTTTTAATTTTTTGTAGACATGAGACCTTGCTATGTTGCCCAGGTTGGTCTTGAACTCCTGAGCTCCAGCAATCCTCCCACCTCAGCTTCCCAAAGTGTTGGGATTATAGGTGTAAGCCACCATACCTGGCCACTTATTTCTTTTTCTTGTCTAATTGCATAGGCTAGAATCTCTAAAACAGTGGTGGTCAACCCATTTAGCTGGTCCAATCTTGCCTTTCTTCCTGGATAAGGAAGAGAATGAGGCCACTTGGTGGTGGTCAAGCTCTGGGGATCAAGTCCTCCATGGAGGGGTTCTTGGTAAGTTTTAGGTTGTATTATCTGCTCTTTTAGCAGGAGTGAATTACAGCAACCTATGCCTTTGTAAATGCCTAGAATTTCCAGGATTCCAGTGAGTCCTTCCTGAATGCACAAGGATCTCCAGGGCAGTTGATTTTTGAACGTAGTCTAAGGCAGTGGTTCTTAGCCAGGGGTAATTCTGCCCACCAGGGGACATTTGGAAACTTGTGAAGGCATGTTTGACCGTCATGATCAACACTAGATGATTGTGTAGTGGCATCAAGTAGGCAGAAGTCAGGGATGCTGCTAAACATCCTACAGCCTAGTGCTGAGATTGTTTGTTTTTTGGGATAGAGTTTCACTCTCGTTGCCCAGGCTGGAGTGCGACGGCGTGATCTCGGCTCACTGCAACCTCCGTCTCCTGGGTTCAAGTGATTCTCCTGCCTCAGCCTCCCGAGTAGCTGGGATTATAGGTGCCTGCCACCATGCCCAGCTAACTTTTTGTATTTTTAGTAGAGATGGGGTTTCATCATGTTGGCCAGTCTGGTCTCGAACTCCTGACCTCAGGTGATCTGCCCGCCTCAGCCTCCCAAAGTGCTGGGATTACAGGTGTGAGCCACCACGCCCAGCCCCTAATGCTGAGATTGAGCAACACTGCTTTTTTTTGTGTTTTTTTTTTTGGCGGAGTCTTACTCTATTGCTCAGGCTGGAGTGCAGTGGTGTGATCTCGGCTCGCTGCAACCTCCACCTCCCAGGTTCAAGTGATTCTCCTGCCTCGGACACCCAAGTAGCCGGGATTACAGGCATGTGTCATCCTGTGCCCCTAATTTTTTGTACTTGTAGTAGAGATGAGGTTTCCCCACGTTGGTCAAGCTGGTCTTGAACGCCTCGCCTCGAGTGATCTGCCTGGTTTGGCCTCCCAAAGTGCTAGGATTACAGGGGTGAGCCACTGTGCCTGGCCTGAGCAACGCTGCTTTAGAACAATGTGAAATAATAGCAGTGATGACAGAAATCCGTTTGATTACATATGTTAATGGCATTTTTCGACCAGGTATAGTGCCTGTTACCTCACCACATCGGAAGGCCAAGGACGGAGGATTGCTTGAGCCCAGGAGTTCAAGACCAGCTTGGGCAGCACAATGAGACCCCTATCTCTATATAATCTTTTTAAAACTTAAAAATTGGCTGGGCGTGGTGGCTTACGCCTGTAATTCAAGCACTTTGGAGGTCAAGGTGGGCGGATCACCTGAGGTCGGGAGTTCAAGACCAGCCTGACCAACATAGTGAAACCGCGTCTTAAAAAAAAAAAAAAAAAAGACTTAAAAATTAAGGCTGAGCGCAATGACTCACATCTGTAATGCTAGCTCTTTGGCAGGCTGAGGTGGGAGGATCACTTGAGCCCAGGAGTTTGAGAACATCCTGGGTAACATAGTGAGATGCCATCTCTATTTAAAAGAAAAAGAATAATCAAATAATAAAATGAAAATTTTCAAGGATAAAAACTAGGTTTTTTGTTTGTCTTGTTTTAAGAGATGGGATTTTGCCATGTTGTCCAGGCTCCTCTTCAGTGATCCATCCACAAAGTGCTGGGATTACAAGTGTGCATCACCTGGCCTTTTGTTTTTGTTTATTTTATTTTATTTATTTATTTTTTTGTGATGGAGTTTCACTCTTGTTACCCAGGCTGGAGTGCAGTGGCGCAATCTCGGCTCACCACAACCTCTGCCTCCCAGGTTCTGAAGCGATTCTCCTGCC
Source organism: Ateles fusciceps (assembly GCA_036589455.1). NCBI lineage: Eukaryota > Metazoa > Chordata > Mammalia > Primates > Atelidae > Ateles > Ateles fusciceps. Next base: position 11,503,340 of record JAZHEH010001828.1, on the reverse strand, counting down.
TCAGCCTCCCGAGTAGCTGGGACTACAAGTGTGCCACCACAGTGGGCTAATTTTTGTATTTTTAATAGAAACGGGGTTTCACCAGGTTGGCCAGGATGGTCTCGATCTCCTGACCTCATGATCCATCTGCCTCGTTCTCTCAAAGTGCTGGGTTTACATGTGTGAGCTGACCCACCGGGCCTTGTTTTTTTGTTTTTTTTTTTAAAGAGACACAGGGTCTGGCCATGTTGCCCAGGCTGGAGTGCAGTGGTGTGATCACAGTTCACTGCAGCCTCGACCTCCTGGGCTCAAGCGATCTCCTACTTCAGCCCCTCAAGTAGCTGGAACTAGATGCCTGCGTCTCCTCACCTAGCTAACTTTTGTACTTTTTGTAGAGCTAAAGTCTCCCTATGTTGCCCAGGCCGGTCTCAAACTCCTTCCCTTAAGATATCCTCCCGCGTTGGCCTCCAAAGTGCTGGGATTACAGGCGTGAGCATCACCCACGGCACCTGGCCTAAAAACTTGGTATTCTGTGACTGTCAGTCCCTTCTGACCCCCATCCCTCACCCCCAACCCACGTACCAGGGTTCGCTTACCCATAGGAATGGCCAATGAGCACATTTCGCTTCTTGGCATAGCGCTTGAAGATCGCTCGCATGTCCTCAGCCAGCGCATAGAAGGTGTAGGCTGCGGCCACCTGGGGCGCGGAGCTGGCCCCGTGGCCGGCCAGGTCAGGAGCCACCACCTCATAGCCTAGGCGTACAAAGAAGTCCAGCTGCTCCTTCCAGATGGCCAGGGAGCCGCCGACACCATGGATGAAAAAGAGCACCACGTCGGCCTGAGCGCCTTTGCAGCTAGTGATGCGCTTCTCACAGTCAATGTGGATGGTCCTCTTGGGGCGCCGGGCTCGCCGCCGCCGCCCACCACTGCCACTGCCGCTGCCGGCACTGCTGGGGGCAGAGCGGCCATCGCTGCCCGCCGGGTCGGCCAGCTCCACTTCCAGGGCGGCCGGTGGCTCCCCAGAGCCATTCTGCCCGTTCAGGAGGTCGGCTCGAGGGGCTCGGCCCAGGTTTTCCACCAGCAACCGCCCATTGCGGTACACGGTGATGCGGCGCTGACAGCGGACCAAGCCGGAGAGGTCCCCCTGGGCGGCATCCGAGGACGCGCAAGATGGTGGAGGTGGGGCAGCGGTCGGGGCGGGTCCTGCATGCTTCACCCGCAGCACGCGGCCGGGCTTGACCTCTACAAAGGTATAGCCATCGCTGGACTCGACGCTCTCCAGGGGCCCCACCGCGTTGGGGGGCGTGCCCAGCAGGCAACAGAAGATACCGTCGGTCACCCCGGTCAGCATGCTGTGTCCTGTGAGTGGGGACAGCAGCCAGCTCAGGTGCTGTCTCAATAAGAACCCTCCACCCTGCAGCACCCACTCTCTGAGCCTTAAGAGAACCCTTCCAGACTCCAGTTTGGGGAGCGCCAGAGCAAGTGAGACACGATTTTTTGCTTTTTTGTTTTTTTTGTGTGTGTGTTTGTGTGTTTTGAGACAGTCTGGCTTTGTCCAGGCTGGAGTGCAGTGGCACGATCTCGGCTTACTGCAGACTCCACCTCCTAGGTTCAAGTAATTCTTCTGCCTTAGCCTCCTAAGTAGTTGGGACTACGGGTGTGAGCCACCATGGCCAGGTAATTTTTGTATTTTTAATAGAGATGGGTTTCACAATGTTGGCCAGGCTGGTCTCAATCTCCTGACCTCAGGTGATCCACCCATCTTGGCCTCCCAAAATGCTAGGATTACAGGCGTGAGCCACTGAGCACTAAGATGCTTTTCTGGGCAGTGCCTTCATGGTTGTCAGACACCCTCCTGGGCTACCCTAGTCTATCCTCAGAGAGAAAGACTTGCCTATGGCTTACCCCATAGGGTGTCCACAGCGAAGGAGGTGGGGTCTGGTGGGGACGTTCCTTAAAGAAGGGGACATTGTGGCAGATGTGGCCCAGCCTTGGAGACACCCCCTCCCCACCACCTGGAGTTTATACCATTTATGGCCTCCTAACTCATTCATTCAGGTGTGCACTAACTCACTAACTCATTCAGGTATGCACTCACTAACTCACATAGCCTATCCGAGTGCCTCCTAAGGCATCTCAAATATGCAAATCTTTGGTGAGCCTCCAGTGAGGCTCCTGGCTCTGAATTTGACTCCAGAAAGGTGAGGCCTTGGGAGAGGGGGCTGGGGACTGAGCCACAGAAAGCCTTGCTCAGCTCCCCTAGACCAGGGTGAGCCGGGGTCTGTTTCACAGAGGGCCACGCTTAGGCCCAGACACTCTGAGAGGAAGCTAGACTCTGAACCCCCTCCTCCGTACGCTGGGTGCTGGGGATCTGCCACACAAGTCCCTGGCAGATGGGGGAGGCAAGGCCCTGGCTGGGGGCCTCCGAGCCTCCATCCCACTCCTTGGGCCACCCCCGCCCCCGTGTCCATGGCAACCACCGGCCGTTACATAACCTAAGGGGGGGATACCCGAGCAATGCACCCCCATTGTCTAGGTGTCTAGGGCCTGGAGATGGGGCCAACTGCCTGCCTGCTCCCCAACCCAGGTTGGGCGCCGCTAAGGTAACGCACTGCCAAGACTGAGCCCGCAGTGGACCCAGGCATACTGGAGTGGAAGCAGGCCGTGCCCCCCCCACCTCGAGTGGGGCCCTAATCACGGATTGCGGAGGGCAACGCACAGGCGCCACCCCAGCCCCGCTTCCCCGCGCCCGGCCCCCGCCTTCCAGGTGTTCGTCATCCCTGCGGCGGGGTCGAGCCCACTGGGCTCCGTTGCTTCCTAGGAGCCCAAACGCGGGGTTGGTGGACACCACTCCTCCGAAGTGGAGGCCCCGGGGCTTCGATCTCTCCTTTCGGGGCCCGCTCCCCGCTCACCTCATCGAGGGCCGCGGGGCCCGGGTCGGGGCGGAGGGGGTCCCGGGCGGAGAAGCCAGCGTCCTTCTGCTGGCGCCGTTTACATGGTGGCGCGGTGCCAGGCCGGGTGAGCCTACGCGGGCGGGCACCGGCCCTGGCGGTCAGCGCAGGGGCATCCCCGCGTCCGCGGAAAGAACCGGCCCTTTAAGTTCCTCCCCCGAGTAGGCGGAGCCGCGCGCCGACAAGCGGGCGCCTCGGCCTATTCCAGCTGCGGACTGACCTGGCCTAGTTAGGCGCCCAATCAGAGGCGGCAGTTCTGGAGTGGAGGCGGGCTCTGAGAGTAACAGCCCCGCCCCTTTTGGGGTCTCACCGAGGTAGGGGGAGGGATTGGGCCTGGCTCTAGGCGGAGAAGAGGTTTGCAGTCTGGGGTCTGCCCGACGCCTGGGAGTGCATGGCCGGGGCCCTTTCTCTGCAAATGGGTCTCCCAAGCCCCTGCCTTGGGCCCCTGCCTCTGAATTGCCCTGTTCCTCTCCAAACGAGGCCCCCATGCTCCTCTCTCTGTATTGTCCTTTCCATTCTAGAAGCAGACTCCAAGATGTTTTCCAACCTCCGGTGGTGAAACTGAGGCTCATAAGGGGCAAAGAGCATAAATCAAGCAAGGGTCAAAGCTGGGACTTGAACCCAAGGCTGTGTGATTCCAACACCTGGGAACCATTATTCGCTAACCTTCCCCACCCCCCTTGATTTTTGGTAGGGAGGAGGTCTCTTTTTTTTTTTTTTTTTTTTTTTTTTATAGACGGGGTTTCACCATGTCGGTCAGGCTGGTCTTGAACTCCCGACCTCAGGTGATCCGCCCGCCTTGGCCTCCAACATGCTTGGATTACAGGCGTGAGCCACTACGCCCGGCCGGGAGGAGGTCTCCAACTCCAGGCCTCAAGCAATCCTCTAGCCTCGGCCTCCCAATGTGCTGGGATTACAGGCGTGAGCCGTCATGACGGGCTTCTCTAAAGCTTTCAAGGGAAGTCTTGGTGCTAGAGTAAATAGGGAGTTTGAATTTCATAATCGGCAGATTTAACCTACGGCTGCCATGGTTCTGAGGAGGGCTGAGAGCCAGAGGCAGGCATCGAAGTTCTGCAGTCCTGGTGGGGCCACGGTAGGCCCCCAGGAGAGCCCATCTCTCAAACCCAGCCTCTGCCCTTTGCTGATGTGTGACCTTGGGCAATTCACTTCACTTTCCTCAGCCTGTTTATTTCTCTATGAAACTAATCCTCTGATAAGTCTGCTATTCAGGCAAGGTACTCATCATAGTGTCATGCATATAACAAGTGCTCCATATATATGGGCATTATTGTGGTGGTGAATGTTTTGCTAAATGATGCTGCAGGTAGGATGGGCTTTGGAGGATGAAGGGTTAAATGCTCCTTGCTGCTTGGCCACTCCCATCCCCTGGAATTTGCTGCCAGAGCTAGATTCGGTCCAGCCACCCACTCTTGCCCACTAAGGGCACTTCTGGGAGACTATACTGTTTATTCATTTAGCAAACACCTCTCTGTATGAACCCCAAGCTGGCACTTGTAGAGATACAGCCCCCGGCCTGGCCCTTGTGGAGCGCCTGAACTTGAGGGAGAGTCAAGGGAAGGCAATTGGGCCAGAAGAATGGACAGGGGTTGAGAGAAGAGGACTATTTTTTTTTTTTTTTTTTTTTGAGACAGAGTCTCGCTCTGTCGTCCAGGCTGCTGAAGTTCAGTGGTGCGATCTCAGCTCACTGCAACCTCTGCCTCCCGGGTTCAAATGATGCTCCTGCCTCAGCCTCCCGCATAGCTGGGATTACAGGCCCTTGCTACCTCACCCAGCTATTTTTTGTATTTTTAGTAGAGATGGGGTTTCACCACTTTGGCCAGGCTGGTCTTGAACTCCTGACCTCGTGATCCGCCCATCCTAGCCTCCCAAAGTGCTGGGATTACAGGAATGAGCCACAGAGCCTGGCCTCTTTTCTTTTCTTTTCTTTTTTTTTGAGACAGGATCTCACACCGTTGCCCAGGCTGGAGTGCAGTGGAGCTATCATTGCCCACTACAGCCTGGATCTCCTGGGTTAAGGGAATCCTGCCACCTCACCTTCTGAGTACCTGGGACTATAGGTGGTTGCAACCATGCCCAGTTAATCTTTTTGTTTTTAGACACAGGGTTCTTGCCAGGCTGGTCTCAAACACCTGGCCCCAAGGGATCCTCCCTCCTCTTCCTCCCAAAGTGCTGGAATTACAGGCAAGAGCCACACTCAACCCTTGCCTCCAAGGGTTTTTTTTTAACGGGAGGATAGGGGAACATCAGGCAGAGAGGAGAGTGTGGCTGAAATGTAAGATGGCGAGTGTAGAGGATTTTGCATGCCTGATGGAGGAACTGAGCTGTTTTTCCCTGGGGAAATGGGGAACAAAGGATAGTGTGTGAGTAGGGGGAGGGGTTCAGATCTGAGTATCAGAAATTTTTTTCCTTTTTGTTTTTTTTTTGTTCTAACAACAGAGGGTCGGGTGCAGTGGTTCACGCCTGTAATCCCAACATTTTGGGAGGCCGAGGCAGGCAGATCACCTGAGGTCAGGAGTTCGAGACCAGCAGCCTGGCCAACATGGTGAAACCCCGTCTCCACTAAAAATACAAAAATTAGCAGGCATGGTGGCGGGCGCCTGTAATCCCAGCTACTCGGGAGGCTGAGGCAGGAGAATCGCTTGAATACAGGACGCGGAGGTTGCAGTGAGCCGAGACCGTGCCATTGCACTCCTGCCTGAGTAAATGAACAAGACTGTGTGTCAAACAAAACAAAACTAAATAAACAAACAAAAAACAGAGGAAAATTCTTCTAGGTCCCGAAATGGGGGCAAGCTTGTAATCCATGAGTTTTTTGGATTGAGAAAGCCCAGAGAGGCGCAGGGACCACCCCAAGGATACCCAGCGAGCTTGAACTCAGGCCCCCTCGGCTTCCTGCCAAGAGGCGGAGACTTGGCTGCGGCCAAGACAAGCTGTCAGCCAGCTGTGTGCCATCTGCCCAGCTCCCGCTGCGGGTGGGAAGATCCACCAGCCGCTTCCTGCGGCTGCCACCAGCTGCGCCCAGCCACCGCGGAGCATCCTTTGCCGGTCAACAAAGAGAAAACTACAACTCCCAGCAGACCCCGGGAGATAATGTCTTGTGCGCAAGCGCTTGCTGGAAAGGCGCCGTTCGCCTGCTACCTGCTGGTTTGTATGAAGAACGACACTGCCCCGCGGATACAGACTGGCGCACCTCCGTTGCGCAGGCGCAGTACTAGAGCTTCAGGGTTTTCCCCAACGGCCCTGTTTTTTACATGTTAGGAGAAACTACATTTCCCATAATCCTTTCTTCCAGGGTTGCGGCGCCTCTAGGTTCCGGAATCGCTGGCGGCCGGGACTGCGGGACCTATAGCCGACATGGCTCTCTTGGCTGGATCGGTGTTGGGCCCCCGCGTGTAGGTCGACAGCGTTGCTGGGTGGCAGGTAAGTCCTCAGGGGGGACCCTTCCCCCAAATCTGGGGATAAGGGCGGCGTCTGAGGCTGGCGCCACTGTTTACTGCTCGCACGACCTGTCCGTGCCTTGCGCATTTATGGAGCGCCTGTTGCAGCCAGGCTCTGTCCGCGGGAGCCGAGGCTCAGAGATTGAGCGCCGAGGTCACCCAGCGCCCCGTCTGACCTTTCTCTTCCTCTCTACTCACGCAGGTGGCTCCAACCCCGGGCCTGGCTGCGGTGCCCGGACGCCTGGGGCCTCCCCACCCTGCAGCAGGCCCGGGGCAAGGCTCGCGGTAACGAGTATCAGCCGAGCAATATCAAACGCAAGCACAAGCATGGCTGGATCCGGCGCCTGAGCACGCCGGCCGGCGTCCAGGTCATCCTTCGTCGAATGCTCAAGGGCCGCAAGTCGCTGAGCCATTGAGGATCGCGACGCTGCCGGCGGGACCCCCGGGAAACCATCGCCCTCGCCTTGGACCTCGCCTGGCGCTGTTTTTGCAGGGAGCCGGGGGAGCAAGAACGCCTCGGACCTGAGTGTTCTTCATATTGTGGCGTTCAAGTCTGGATGGGAACTTGCCAAGTCCCTTTTTACGCTTTTGAATTAGGAAGAATGTCGAACCTGCGCAACAGACCGCAGGACAGTACAACGAACCGCCGTGTACCCCAGTACACAGCTCTGACTACCAACTACCTACAACCCATCCCTGCCCCATCCTAGGTTCTTTTCCAGTGTATCTCAGGCATCAGATTATTTCTTCTGTAAATATTTTAGAATGGATCTCTCCACGATAAGAGCTCATGAAAACGTAATTACAAAGCCTATTACATCCAAAAGAATTATCAATAATTTTGAAATATTATTATATGTGTAATAAATGTTCAAAGTTTCACTTGTCTTTTTTATTTTATTTTTTATTTTTTTTAGTGTTAGGGTAAGGGACTACGGATTAGGGATTGGGGTTAAGGTTAGGGTAGTTTTTACTTGTGTGTGTGTGTGTTTTTTTTTTTTTTTGAACACCTGTTTGTTAACCACTTGTCTTACATGTGTCATAATTCTTTTTTTTTTTTTTCTTTTTTAGATCGAGTCTTGCTCTGTCGCCCAGGCTGGAGTGCAGTGGTATGATCTCAGCTCATTGCAGCCTCCACCTCCTGGGTTCAAACAATTCTCCTGCCTCGGCCTCCTGAGTAGCTGGGACTACAGGCGCCCACCACCACACCCAGCTAATTTTTTTTTTTTTTTTTTTGGAGGTGGAGTGACTGTCACCAGGCTGGAGTGCAGTGGCATGATCTCAGCTCACTGCAACCTCTGCCTCCTAGGTTCAAGCGATTCTACTGCCTCAGCCTCCCAAGTAGCTGGGACTGCAGGTGCGCACCACCACACCCAGCTAATTTTTGTATTTTTTTTTTTTTTTTTTTTTTTTTTAGTAGATATGGGATTTCACCATGTTGGCCAGGATGGTCACCATCTCTTGACTCATGATCTGCCTGCCTCGGCCTCCCAAAGTGCTGGGATTGCAGGCACGCACCACCACACCCGGCTAATTTTTGTATTTTTAGTAGAGACAGGGTTTCACCATGTTGGCCGGGCTAGTCTCGAACTCCTGACCTCAGGTGATCTGGCTGCCTTGGCCTCCCAAAGTGCTGGATTACAAGCGTGAGCCGTCATGCCCAACCTGTGTCATAACTTTTATAAGTCTGGGAAGGCTGGTGGAAAGGTGGGGCGGGGGTGTTTGTTTTTGAAACAGGGTCTCCATCTGTTTCCCAGGCTAGAGTGCAGTTGCCAGATCCCTGCTCACTGCAACCTCTGCCTACTGGGTTCAAGCAATTCTCATGCCTCATCCTCCAGAGTAGCTGGGATTACAGGCACCTGCCACCACACCCATCTAATTTATGTATTTTTAGTAGAGACCAGGTTTCGTCATGTTAGCCAGGCTGGTCTCGAACTCCATAAGGAGTTTGAATCTTCCACCTGCCCTTAGGGATGGTGTGTGATTTCGAGCAAGGACTTAGCTCTGTGAGGCGCATTTGTTGCCTATAAAATACAGCGCTCTTTTCTCCTCTGCTCTGTTGCTGTTAGAGTAATGATACTTAGTAGCTTCCAGTTAGCAACTTTTTTTTTTTTTTGAGATGGAGTCTTCTCTCTTGCCCAGGCTGCAGTGCAATGGCACCTTCTCAGCTGACTGCAACCTCTACCTCCTGGGTTCAAGCGATTCTCTTGCCTTAAACTCCCGAGAAGCAGGGAATACAGGTGCCTGCCACCACACCCAGCTAATTTTTGTATTTTTAGTAGAGACGGGGGTTTACCATGTTGGCCAGGCTGGTCTCGAACTCCTGACCTCGTGATCCTCCCGCCTCGGCCTCCCAAAGTGCTGGGATTACAGGTGCAAGACACCGTGCTTGGCCCACTTCGCAACTTCACTGTGTAATTGCTATGTGCTTGGTGCTCAGTCTTTGCTGTGGAAGTGAGGGAGGCAGTTTGGACACGGCAGTGTCAGGGCTGGGAGAGGGGTTGTGAGGGCTGTAGGAGCTCAGTGAAGGTACCTGACTTGCCTTTTTTTTGTTGTTGTTGTTTTTAATCTGACCCCAATCCGCCAGAACTGACTTGCCTTTTTTGAAGAATGCAGTCAGGCTTTTTTGAAGAATGCAGTCAGGGAAGTCTTCTTGGAGGAAATGAGGTCTGGGAGAGCCCAGACATAGGAGCAATTGGTTAGAGGTGAGGACACAGGTGGGTGATGAAGGCTGCAGGGGCCCCATAAATGGGGCCAAGAAGGTGGGATTGAATACTAGGGAGCTACGGGAGGTGTTTGAGTAAGAGGGTCTCAAGGAGGAGATAGGGAGTGTTATGGTTCTCCTAGGGCTGCTTTAAAAACGTAATTAACAAGATGATGCGGGCATGATGGCTCCCAGAACTTTGAGAGGCTATGAGTCTGGAGGATCGCTTGAGGCCAGCTTGGGAAACATAGGGAGGCACCCCCACCCACACCATATCTTAAACACACAGACGGCCGGGCGCGGTGGCTTACGCCAGCACTTTGGGGGCCGAAGCTGGTGGATCACGAGGTCAGGAGTTGGAGACCAGCCTGGCCAGCATGGTGAAACCGCATCTCTACTAAAAATACAAAAATTAGCTGGGCGTTGTGGCAGGCGCCTGTAATCCCAGCTACATGGGAGGCTGAGGCAGGAGAATCGTTTGAACCTGGGAGGCGGAGGTTGCAGTGAGCTGAGACCGAGCCTTTGCACTCCAGCCCGGGCAACAGAGTAAGACTGTCTCAAAAAACAACAACAAAAGACCAGACATGGGCGGGCGCGGTAGCTCACGCCTATAATCCCAGCACTTTGGGAGGCCGAGGTGGGTGGTTCACCTGAGGTCTGGATTTTGAAACCAGCCTGGCCAAGATGATGAAACCCCGTCTCTACTAAAAATACAAAAATTAGTTGGCCTTGGTGACGCACATCTGTAATTCCAGCTACTCGGGAGGGTGAGGCAGCAGAATCGCTTGAACCTGGGAGGCAGAGGTTGCAGTGAGCCGAGATGGCGCCAATGTACGCCAGCCTGAGAGACAGAGGCTCCGTCTCAAAAACAAAATAATAATAAAAATAAAAAATAAGAACAAAGAACAAATATATTTAAAAAAACACGCAGACACACACAAAAGCCCGAGGGAGAGACTCTTGTAGATGTAAACTACAACTCCCAATAGATTTCGCGGCCGGGGCCTCCGCCCACTTCCGGATCTCACTTTCCATTGCTTCCAAGTCCCGGGCGGGGCTTTGCTTCTTCAACCGAACTTGACCACAAAGGGAGGAGGCGTGGCAGCCAATGGACGCATGAATTAGCTGGATGCTGCCAATGGGAGCGCGCAAAGCTCTCATATAAAGGGCGGGGCTAGAGTGCGGACCAATGACGGGGCGCGGTGGCGCCATCAGTGTGGGCTGTGCCGAGGCTGGAAGTTACTGTGAGGCGGCGGCTAAGAAGGCGGCTGCGGTGGCGGCGGTGGAGGCTGAGGCGGCGGCCGAGGCGGCTACGGAAGAAACAGAAGATGGTGAGGATGGCCTTCAGGCCTTTACTCCCCCTCCGCTCGACAAAATGGCGCCTTGGTCCCACCCACCTCCAGTATCCCCCTAGGCCCCTCTCCGCCCTGCCCGGCCTCCTCAGCCCCGCTCCCGCCCCTCACACTCACCTGTGACCTTCGACCCCCGGACCCTACCAGGAGCTTCCTGCCGATCCCCCCCCGCCACTCCTTCTCCGACCCCTGACCCCATCTAGGATACCAGGCCCTGACAACTCATTCATTTCCGGGTTACGGCTCCCTCCCCGGAAATCGTCTGGGGTGGGGGTGGGGTCCCGTAAGACCCCCTGGTCTGGCCTTGTCCTTGGCGCGCCGGGCCTGGATGTCTTCAGTTCAGGAGAATTGGGGGAGCCAGCCTGGGCCCCGGGGCGGGGGAGGGGGCTTGGCACAGCGATATGCAGGGCTTTGTCGCCAAAGGAAGTGCGACATCGCCGACTGACCCGGTCCCCGGGCCCTGACCCCACCTCCGCTATTCTAGGCCCTTACTTGCCCCTAAGAATGAACAACTTTATCTCTCCGGTCCGCATGGGGTTGCCCCTGTCAAATGAGAGTAGCAGTAGTCTGAACCTCATAGGATGGTGACAGTTTAGGCAACTGACGTCTTAAAGGACCCAGGACAGTGAATGCTCATCAGATGAGCTGGGCGACTCGAGGCCAGTGACATTCTCTTCTAGCTGTCCCCTCATCATGAAGTGTGGATCGTCCCCGCCTGACTGTTGGAAGGTTGAAATTCCTTCAGAGCTCCTCAGTCTTCCTGGGATTTGGGTCTGGTGGTTCTTTGGGGTTCAGTCTCCTCACCTGAAAAGTGGGATGGTAACCCACTCTCAGAGGGGAGCGAAAGCCTCTCCCCCAACCCTCACTAGCTGGCATCCTCAGGGCTGGGAAGGGTGATGGGAAGTTTGGGCAAGGAAAGTCAAGGCCCCTTTGCCCCCCTGACCCAGAGTCCCAGCCCCACAGTCCACAGTCCTTGGGATGTGGTCGGGATGAAAGGAAGACTCCCTTTCAGGAAGGAAATGGGAAGGTGCGTTTCTAGTGTGCGGGTCCCCCAAGCCTGGGTGTTGTCCTTGATGCCTTGGTACGGTCTCATATCTGCAGCCACTCATAAGTGAATTTGATTAGCTCCGTCTTCACAACATACCTGAATCCCTGCATGGCTTCATACCCTAGTGCAGGTACTGACACCTCCCACCTGCATGCCTGCCCCAGCCTCCTCCCTGGTCTCCTAGCCTTGATCCCACTCCTTTGGCCATTCATAATTCACCTGAACCAGAAGGAGTTGTGTTTTGGAGGCAGGGTCTCCCTCTGCCACCCAGGCTGGAGTGCAGTGGAGGGATCACAGCTCACTGCAGTCTCCACTTCCCAGGCTCAAGAGATCCTCCCACCTCAGCCTCCCGAGTAGCAGGGACCACAGGCACATGCCACAGTACTCTGCTCAGTTTTGTACTTTTTGGAGAGATGGGGTCTCCCTGTGTTGCCCAGGCTGGTCTCGAACTCTTGGGTTCAAGCGATCCTCCTGCCTCAGCCTCTGAAAGTGCTGGGATTACAGGCGTCAGCCACTATGCAGGGCCTCAGAAGGGCTTTTAAAGATGTGCATCAAGTGATACTACATTCTTTCTTTTTTTTTTTTTTTTTCCGAGATGGAGTTTCACTCTTGTTGCCCAAGCTGGAGTGCAATGGCATAGTCTCGGCTCACTGCAACTTCCGCCTTCTGGGTTCAAGTGATTCTTCTGCCTCAGCCTCCTGAGTAGCTGAGATTACAGGCATGCGCCACCACGCCTGGCTAATGTTTGCATTTTTAGTAGAGATGGGGTTTCTCCATGTTGGTTAGGCTGCTCTCAAACTCCTGACCTTAGGTGAACCATGTGCCTCGGCCTCCCAGAGTGCTGGGATTACAGGGGTGAGCCACTGCGCCTGGCCCGAATGATGCCACTTTCCAGCCTATAAAATACTCTGGGGCTTCCTGTTGTCACCCGGATGACCCTGGCTGCTCTTCTCACCCTGAGGCCCCTGGCCACCTCTATGACCTCATCTCCACTCTGTGAGCTCCAGCCACCCTGGCCTTGTTTTCACTTCTCACACTCCCGGTTCCTGCCACCCCAGTGCCTTTGCAGCTGATGCTCTTTCTGCTCAGAACACTCTTCTTCCTGTGATTGAGGCCCTTCCTGATTTTTGGGGGGCCCCAAGTCTCTTTGCTGTCATTGCAGCGCTTCTCTTCATCTCTTTGTTGGGTCCCTGGCAGGCTACCTGCAGCGGGACAGGCTGCCTGCAGTGGGACAGGCTACCTGCAGTGGGACTGGCTACCTGCAGCGGGACAGGACCTGAGTGGGACGGGCTACCTGCAGTGGGACGGGATACCTGCAGTGGGATGGGCTACCTGCAGTGGGACAGGATACCTGCAGTGGGGACGGGCTACCTGCAGCGGGACTGGCTACCTGCAGTGGGACAGGCTACCTGCAGTGGGACTGGCTACCTGCAGTGGGACAGGATACCTGCAGTGGGATGGGCTACCTGCAGCGGGACTGGCTACCTGCAGTGGGACAGGCTACCTGCAGCGGGACTGGCTACCTGCAGTGGGACAGGATACCTGCAGTGGGACGGGCTACCTGCAGCGGGACGGGCTACCTGCAGCGGGACAGGCTACCTGCAGTGGGACTGGCTACCTGCAGTGGGACAGGATACCTGCAGCGGGATGGGCTACCTGCAGCGGGACTGGCTACCTGCAGTGGGACAGGCTACCTGCAGCGGGACTGGCTACCTGCAGCAGGGACAGGCTACCTGCAGCGGGACAGGCTACCTGCAGCGGGACTGGCTACCTGCAGTGGGACTAGCTGCCTGCAGTGGGACAGGATACCTGCAGTGGGACTTTGTCAGTGTGTGTCTGCTGAGGCAGTGGATGGCTGCAGGGCCTAGCTGTGGCTGGCATTTGTCTGGCTGAGATAAGGGTTCCCCCATCCCCTGACTCCCATGTCTTGAGGGCTTGTTTTCCAACCTTGCAAGGGTGGGAAGGCTGCACGTACCCCCGCCTTCATTCATTTGTTCAGCACAGACATGTTGATCCTAGAGGCTGCCCTTGAGGGAGCTCCAGGCAAAGCTGGTTCCCCTTGTTGTCTTATGACTCAGAGTAACCCTGGGAGGTAGCCCTGTTGGAATGCCTCTCTTCACAGGGAGGCCCAGAGGATGGGAGGTCACTCGTCCCAGGTCACACAGCCAGGGACGGGCTGAGCCAAGGTTGAGAGCAGAACACCCAGATACCTGCACCTCTTGCCACTCAGCCTCCAGGCCCCATGCAAGGCCTGCCAGGGTTGAGTCAACCTTCTGCCCTCAGGGAGGTACTAGTCCAGCCAAGGAGGTGGATGTGTAAACAGATGACCTTGCCAAGGTGTGACGGAGGCTCTGGGAGAGGCTCTCGAAGTGCGGGGGGAGCAGAGGCGCAAGGAATGGGTTGGAGCTGATGGGGAGGTTAGCAGGTATTTGCCATATGGAGACATGAGGGGCATTGCTAGAGGGTATGTGTGACAGAGGTTGTGGGTGACGGGAGCCCAGCAGGGGCAAGCTGGGCCAGGGCTGTGAAGAGGGGACAGGGCCCCCTCCTCACCCTTCAGGTCTCAGTGCCTGCATCCCTGCATCTGGGCAGCCCTCCCTGATGCCCCGAATGAACCTGAGCTCTGCCCAGTGCCCTTGAGGCACCCTGTCCCGCAGCCGCTTCCCATGCACTGTGCAGCTCTGTGCCCCACACCATCCCAAGGCCAGGCGCAGCTCCATGGTGGCTCAGTCCAGTGCCCTCGTGTCTGGTAGGGCCCCAGAAGACCTTGCAGAATGAATGAAGCTGGCCCCAGAGCCGGGGACTGAGCTCAGGCTGACATCCTAGGATGGGAGGGGGAAGCAGGTTTGAGGGACTTTGAGCTGGTCCTGGGGCAGTAGGTCATCCAGATGTGAGGACTGTCTCCCGGATGGGAGAGGGAGGCCCACCCAGGCACATTCCAGCTTCCTGAGAGGGACCAGCAGAGGAGGGGTTGGATGTCATAGCAGCTGCTGCTCCCGCCTGTCCCAGAGGGTGGTGGGGAAATTGTCTGAACAGCAGTTACTCCCAGGGCAGCTCTCTTGGGGCTCAGGAATTGAGGGATGGCCCTTTCTTGTAGCTCTGTAGCCTGCAGGGGCTCTAGTCTTGGATTTCAGGCATGCGATGAAGAGAAAGAGGTTGGCTTCCGAGGCTGGGCACACGTGGGTTCAAGTCAGCCCCCTGGTTTTCTGGCTGAGACTGGGTGACCTCTGCTTTGGTGTCCTTGCTTTTGATAGGGAGACACTACCCACTGGCTTGTTGGGTCAGGAGATCATACATAGTGAGCTCAGGAGGGCCCTGTTCAGGACAGGCCATGTGAGGAGGCCTGCAGTAGGCAGCCCCGCCACTGTCCCACTCTAGGCCTCACTGACTGGTTGAAAAGGGCTTTTTTGTTTTCTTATTATTTTTTTTTTTTTTTGAGACAGAGTCTGGTTCTGTTGCCTAGGCTGCAGTACAGTGGCATGATCTCAGCTCGCTGCAACCTCTGCCTCCCAGGATCAAGCCATTCTCCTGCCTCAGCCTCCCAAGTAGCTGGAATTACAGACGCCCGCCACCACGCCCGGCTAATTTTTGTGTATTTAGTAGAGACAGGGTTTCACTGTGTTGGCCAGGCTGGTATTGAACTCCTGAGGTCAGGTGATCCACCCACCTCGGCCTCCCAACGTGCTGGGATTACAGGCGTGAGCCACTGTGCCCGGCCAAAAAGGGCTTGAGAAGAGTGAATGGATTCCGTTGTTGCTGCTCTGAAGCCACTTGGGCCTGAACACTTGGGTGGCCAAGCCCCATGCCCCAGAAACCAGCGATAGGGAGAGGACATCCTGCTTCTCTCAGGCTGTGGTCCTCTCCCCGTAAGGGGCCCAGGTTCCGTGCCATGGACAGCGCGTTCTCCCCCTCACAGGGCAGGTTCAGACTTTGTGGCCAACTTTGGGGTATGGGGACCCCAGGAGCAGCCCTGGAACTGACCAGTCCCAGACCCTGGTTACTTTAGTCCACACAGAGTTTTCTTTTATTGATTTTTTTTTTTTTTTTTTTGAGACAGAGTCTCTGTCTCCCCAGGCTGGAGTGTAATGGTGTAATCTTGGCTCACTGAAGCCTCTGCCTCTCAGGTTCAAGAAATTCTCCTGCCTCATCCTCCCAAGTAGCTGAGATTACAGGTGTGCGCTACCACGCCTGGCTAATTTTTGTATTTTTAGTAGAGATGGGGTTTCACCATGTTGGCCAGGCTGGTCTTGAACTCCTGGCCTTATGTGATCTGCCTGCCTCAGCCTCCCAAATTGCTGAGATTACAGGCGTGAGCCACTGTGCCCGGCCTCACACAGCATTTTCTAAAAAGCTAGCTTTAAGGGACTGGATGTGGTGGCTCACACCACACTTAGCTACTTGGGAGGCACGAGACTTTCTTGAACCTAGGAGGTAGAGGTTGCAGTGAGCCGAGATCACACCACTGCACTCCAGCTTGAGCAACAGAGTGATACTCCATCATAAAAATAAAAAAGCCAGCTTTAAAAACCTGGAGAGAGGCCAGGCGTGCTGGCTCACACCTATAATCCCAGCATTTTGGGAGGTCAAGTCGGGTGGATCACTTGAGGTCAGGAGTTTGAGACTTGGCCATCATGGTGAAACCCCATCTCTACTAAAATGCAAAAACAAAATTAGCTGGGCATGGTGGCAGGCACCTGTAGTCCCAGCTACTCGGGAGGCTGAGGCAGGAGAATCACTTGAACCCGCGAGGCGGAGGTTGCAGTGAGCCAAGGTTGCACCACTGCACTCTAGTCTGGGCAGCAGAGCGACACTGTCTCAAAAAAAAAAGAACAAAAAATCTGGAGAACAGATTCAAATGCAGATTTCTGGGTTTGATCAGACATAGGAAGCTTGGGGAACCCTGAGCTCCTGTTACTATGTAGCTGAGACCTCCATGGACCAGGCCCCTGCTCCCTGAGCTCCGTTTATCGTGACACTGTTGCATGGGTTTCTTTGGATAGAGTAGTCTCTGTCCTAGGACCCTGTCAAAGTTGGATTGATGGAAACCAGCCCTAGGAGTTTAATGTGTTACTGAGCACAGCTGCGCCCAGGGGGCCACGGCCACCCCTTCTTTGTGGGCCGTTGGGAGGGCCCAGGTCTGACTGTCCACCCTGCTGCTTACTTGCTGCGGTGTGACTTTTTTTGTTGTTTTTTGAGATGGAAGCTCGCTCTGTCGCCCAGGCTGGAGTGCAGTGGCATGATCTCGGCTCACTGCAACCTCTGCCTCCTGGGTTCCAGCGATTCTCCAGCCTCAGCCTTCTACGTAGCTGGGATTACAGGCGTGCACCACCACGCCTGGATAGTTTTTCTGTTTTTAGTAGAGATGGAGTTTTGCCATGTTGGCTAGGCTGGTCTTGAACTCCTGATTTCAGGTGAACCGCCTACCTCGGCTTCCCAAAGGGCTGGGATTACAGGCCCGAGCCCGCTGCAGTATGACTTTTAACCAGTGGCCTGTTCTCTTGCAGCCTCAATTTCCCCCACCTCTTACCTAGTTAGGGGGCTGTCATGAGAACCCCCCTGGAGGACGTGCACATAGCCTGGCTTGGTTACTTTTCTCTGGTTCCGGCAGTGTATGCAGCAGCCAGCTCAAGGGTGTGTTCTGGAAAACTTGAACTACAAAGAACAGTGGGAAGAAGGATCCCAGCAGTCACCCTGCAGGTGCTCCAGGGATGCCGGCACGTTGCCTGGTTTCTCATGTACCATCTTCCGTGTCTTCTAGGCAGATTTTTTGAAAGGACTGCCTGTCTACAACAAAAGCAATTTTAGTCGATTTCACGCGGACTCCGTGTGCAAAGCCTCGGTGAGTGCCTGTTCCTGGGGCTGGGAGGGATTGGGATGCTTCCAGGAGGCCTGGGGGAGCTTGTGTCCTCCGATTGGGATCTGGGCCAGAACAGAGGCCGATCTTCAAGCCCAGCCCCATCCACATTCTTGACTGTCGTCCGATGTGCGCTGAAGGGTGGGTGCCAAGTCGAGGGATGAGACCCCAGGCCCATGCGCTCTCCTAACCCATCCCTTCCCAACCCTCCTGCAGAACCGACGGCCCTCAGTCTACCTGCCCACCCGAGAGTACCCGTCTGAACAGAGTAAGTGGCCACTGTCAGTCTGTCCTGTTCTGGCTGCTGAGGGTCGGGGTTTGGTGACCGCAGCATGGCACAGGGAGGTTATCTTCAACCCCTGCCCAGGTCATACACCCGGCTTAGGTTCACATGCTGGCTACTGAATCCGGTTAGGTCTGGGAGGGCTTCTGGGGAGGTGCAGGAGGGACCGTGGGGTGTCCAGCCTGGGGGATGCACACGTGGATGCCTGTCCACTCCCAGCCTCTGGGGACAGCCAGAAACCTGGCTTTCCCTGGACATCTCCTGATTGGGACACACTGGGATCCACAGCCAGCCCAAAGTGGCCCCCAACTTGTCCCTTGTCTGCTACTCACTGGCCCTTTCCCCTCCCTGTCAAATGTGGTCAGGCGAGAACTCCGATCCACAAGTAGTATTGGGCAGGGAGGCCGCAGAGGGCTACAGGGGCCTGGGCTGGGAATCCAGCCAAGCCTGGGTGGCAGTGAGGGGAAGAGGGTCCAGGTGGAGGGGCCCACAGCGCAGGAGGACTTGGTCCTGATGTCTTAGTTTAAATGTTCAAAAAGACTCCACACCAGGCGGGTGGCTTCCAGCTGTAACCCCAGCATTTTGGAAGGCCAAAGCAGTAAGATTGCTTGAAGCCAGGCGTTCAAGACCAGCCTGAGCAACATAGTGAGACCCTGTTTCCACCAAAAAGCATATATATGTATACACACACACACACACAAAAAAAACACACAATGCATATATATACGTATTCATATATGTATACATAAACACCTACACGTACATATATATATGTTAGCCGGGCGTGGTGGTGTGTGTGTATAGTCCCAGCTACTTGGGAGGCTGAGGCAGGAGGATCACTCGAGCCCAGGAGCTCCAGGCTGCAGTGAGCTGTGATTACTCCAGTCGGGGTGACCGAGTGAGACCCTGCTCTGAAAGCGCTGATCAGAGACTGCGGGGGTAGGGCTGTGTGGTCACTGGGTACAGCGACGCAGCATGTGCCCCTAGTCTGCTGGGAGAAATGGGCACCAGAGCGTCAGTGCCGGGGCCTGGGATCCCTTGTACAGGGTGCAGGGGCCCTGCAGGCAGCTGGCTCAGGCCTCTGGGAGTGGCCGTGTGTGTTCAGAAGCAAAAACATGGGACATTTGGAGATCTCTGGAGTTGGGGTATTGAATTCCAGCCCCAGAATGACCTCCTAAGGGCAGTGTCAGGCGAGGAGCCCAGGGAGGGGAGGTGTCTGCGACTTTCTCTGTCTTTCCTCCTTAGTCATCGTGACAGAAAAGACAAACATCCTCCTGCGCTACCTGCATCAGCAATGGGACAAAAAGGTGAGGCCTGCAGGGCTCCGGTGCTGGGATTTCGGGTGAACAGAGACGAGGCGCCTGGCAGGGGCTCTGAGCACAGCAAGGACTCTAGTGATTGGAGCAGGGCCTTGAGGGCTGGGTAGGAGGGCCCCAGGCCATCCAGGAGAGGGAAGAGCGTTCCAGTGGCAGGAACCGCTGTGTAGCGGCCACAGGACACCGGTGCTCAGGAGGCTGGAGGCCAAAGCCTCAGGCTTCCCATGGCCCTGGCATTAGGTAGACTGTATTGGTATGAACTAGATAGAATCTGTTCTGAATGGTGAAATGTGTACACTTGATTAAAAACGCAGGCAACTTAGGGATGGCGAGGTGGCTCATGCCTGTAATCCCAGCACTTTGGGAGGCTGAGGCAGGTGGATTACCCAGGTCAGGAGTTTGAAAACAGCCTGACCAACATGGTAAAACCCCATGTCTACTAAAAATACAAAAATTAGCCAGGCGTGGTGGAGCATGCCTGTAATCCCAGCCTCTTGGGAGACGGAGGCAGGAGAATCACTTGAACCTGCGAGGCGGAGGTTGCAGTGAGCCGAGGTCTCGCCATTGCACTCCAGCCTGGGCGACAAGAGTGAAACTCCATCTCAAAAAAAAAAAAAAAAAAAAAATCTAGGCAACAGGAGCAGGTGTGGATGGGTATGGTGATTCATGCCCATAACTGCTTGAGAGGCTGAGGCGAGAGGATGGCTTGAAACCAGGAGTTTGAGACCAGCCTAGGCAACATAGTAAAACCCTGTCACTAAAAATTAAAAGAATAAAAAAATTAGCCAGCCGTAGAGGCATGTTACTGTAATCTCAGCTACTCAGGAGGGTGAGGCAGGAGGATTGCTTGAGCCCAGGAGATCGAGACTGCAGTGGGCTGTGATCGTGCCATTGCACTCCAGCCTGGGCAACAGAGCCAGACCGTGTCTCTAAAAAATACAAATTAAAAATGAGAGGGTGTAGTTGCAGTGAAGAGTCATGTTTCCCCGCCTTTGATGCCCCAACTCCCTTCCCAGAGGCTGCTTCTGCACATGGGACATTTTTTCTCCTTTTTTTTTCTTTTCTTTTTTTTTTTTGAGATGGGAGTCTCACTCTGTCGCCCAGTCTGGAGTACAGTGGCGTGATCTCGGCTCACTGCAACCTCCTCCTCCCAGTCTCAAACCATTCTCCCGCCTCAGTCTCCCAAGTAGCTGGGATTACAGGCATGTACTACCATGTATTTGTATTTCAGGAGTTTCACCATGTTGCCTAAGCTGGTCTTTTTTTTTATTTTAACGGAGTCTCATGCTTCGCCCAGGCTGGAGTCCAGTAGCACTATCTCGGCTCACTACAACCTCCGCCTCCCAGGTTCAAACAATTCTCCTGTCTCAGCCTCCTGAGTAGCTGGGATTACAAGTACACACCACCACGCCCAGCTAAGTTTTGTATTGTTAGTAGAGACAGGGTTTCACCATGTTGGCCAGGCTGGTCTCGGAACTCCTGACCTCAAATGATCCACCTGTCTCGGCCTCCCAAAGTGCTGGGATTATAGGTGTGAGCTCCATGCTTGGCCTTCTTTTTTTTTTTTTTTTTTTTTTTAATGAAAATCTCTCCCTGTTGTTCTGCAATGTAGGCAGTTTGATTTTTTTCTAACATTGAACAGTGGATGGCGACCTGCCCTGGACAAAGTTGGAAGGTGGGAGGACTCTGTGACAAAGTGACTGCTTCTGAAAATCCAAGCTGCTGGGCCCAACCCCGCCCCTTCTGCCCCCCAAGGCCTTGGTTCCCACAGCGGGGGAAGGAGACGTGTGCTTCTCTCTTTTGCGTCAATGTGTGGCATCCCCAGTGGCTTCCAAAGGGCCTTTGTCCCCAGGCTGGGTGGATTGCGCCTCTTGAGTGATTGAGAAACCAGCCCTGTGTGGGTCATTGAAAGCGGTGGTGGTGACTCCTCCAGGTGCCCAGGAAACACCTGTCTATCAACAGCCTTGGGTCCAGGACCTGCCCTGGGCAGGGCTTAGCAGGGCAGGTCCTAGTGGTAGGAGGGGCTGCCCAGCCAGGTACCCTGGGCCACCCTACTGCACTCCAGGCCTACCTCTGTGATGCTGCTGCAGGCGGCCTGGGCTGGCATTAGGACTCTGGGAGCTTCACCCATGTGAAGACTCGCAGCTTCACATGGGCAACATAGTGAGACCCCAGTCTCTACCGAAAATAGAAATACTAAGCATGGTGGTGTGTGCCTGTAGTCCCACGTACTCCGGAGGCTGAACTGGGAGGATCGCTTGAACCAGAAGGTTGAGACTACAGTGAGCTATGACTGTACCACTGCACTCCAGCCTTGGCAACAGAGTGAGATCCTGTCCAAAAAAAGAGACTCACAGCCCCTCTCTTTCCCCTGTCCCCAGAATGCTGCCAAGAAGAGAGACCAGGAGCAAGTGGAGCTGGAAGGCGAGAGCTCGGCGCCCCCCCCGCAAGGTGGCACGGACCGACAGCCCAGACATGCACGAGGACACTTAAGACTCTCGCTCCCGACAGGCGCCTCCTGCCGTGTCTGCTCCTCGGTCACCCACCCGCCCCGCCCACCATGTGTAAGCACCCTGCCCGCCCTCCTCCCTGCCGGCCCATCCACCCCCTGCGTCACCACCTCCAACCTCATAGGAGCCGATGTATTTATTTTCCTTGAGTTTTTATTTATGCTGTAACCTGTATCAAGCGTTGGTTAAAGGGGACATCAGACCCAGTAGTGTGATGTTGGTAGATGCTTTTTAAAAAAAAAAACAGCATTGTTCCCCTGACCCCCGCCTTCCACCTGGCCAGTTCCCCCGACTCCCACCCCCAGTTCTCCTCCAGAGAACCAGAGCGTGTTTGTGAGGGTCTCTAGCGGGGGCTTCACTGTGGCCGGGCAGCAGGGGCAGGCCCGGGGTGGCCGGACCCACCAGGACAGCTGAGCAGCCTTCTCACCCCCAACACCGGTCCAGGCCCTTGAGCCTCGGTCTTGTCCCATGTTCCGCCCAGAACTCTCCCATGCCCAGACCTCACTCTGAGCGTGCGCGCACATCGGGGAGAAGTTGGCCCTGGGGATCTTTCTCTTGAGTCATTTTATCATGGACTAGTGAGTGCTCCGTGTCCACCCCAATAAAAGGGTCTTTCCTACTTGACCTCGCGTCTTTGCTCCACACACCTTGGCCGCAGAGGATGGAGCCTCTGGGAGTCATCCCTGTCATCACCAAGAGGAATGAGAAGGGCCCCCATGCCAGGGGCCCCAGCGCCAGCTGGATTCTCTCATGGGCTTGCTGAGGCCATCATGCTCAAGGCCAAGACCTGCCTGGACCATCCCCTCTGCCTCTCCTGCCAAGGTGACCCCGAGGACAGGTCATTCCTGAGAGACGGTCCGTAGTGCTGAGGATGGAGCAGGGTCGGCCTTCTGCCTGGGATACCGCCGAGCAGGGGCAGCACACCTGTCAGCTACCGCAGAGACAGCCGGCCTCACCTGAGGGCCTGGGGTCTTGGGCCCCTGCCACTCCTCTGAGGCACAGTGACAGCACAGATGGCATCTGGCCGGTCTTGCTGGCCTGAGTAGTGGCCTCACCCCTGCTGGGTCATAGAGGAGCTGCATGGAATGTTGGGCAGTTGGCATGTGCCATGGCCGCTCATGGGGCCCCTCCCTCCGCCAGCAGGGCTGGGTTTTCGGGCTGAGCTTGGGTATGTAAGGGGTGTTCAGGCTCTGGGCAGAAGGTTTGTGGCCCTGACCTCTAAGCCTAGGGCTGGGGGAACACCGCTTCTCCCCTAATCGCTCCCACTTGGGGGGAGTCTCAGTTTTCCTTTGTTTGTTTTGTTTTGTTTCTTTTGAGATAGGATCTCACCCTGTTGCCCAGGCTGGAGTGCGGTGGTATAATCACAGCTCACTGCAGCCTTGACCTCAAGCATTCCTCCCACCTCGTCCTCCCAAGTAGCTGGGACCACAGGTACATGCCACCATGCCTGGCTAATTTTTTTTTTTTTTTTTTTTTTTTTGAGATGGAGTCTTGCTTTGTCGCCCAGGCTGGAGTGCAGTGGCAAGATCTGGGCTCACTACAACCTCCACCTCTCACGTTCAAGTGATTCTCCTACCTCAGTCTCCCAAGTAGCTGGGATTACAGGCGCCCACCACCACACCCAGCTAATTTTTCTATTTTTAGTAGAGACAGGGTTTTGCCATGTTAGCCAGGCTGGTCTCAAACTCCTGACCTCAGGTGATCTGCCTGCTTCGGCCTCCCAAAGTGCTGGGACCAAGCACGGCCGCCTGGCTAGCTTTTAAAAAAATTTTTGTAGAGACGGGGTTTTGCCACATTACCCAGGCTGGTCTCAAACTCCTGGGCTCAAGCCGTCTGCCTTCCTCAGCCTCCCAAAGTACTGGGGTTACAGGCGTGAGCCACCATGCCTGGCAGAAGTCTTGGTTTTGAGAGCTGAGTCTGAGGGCATTGGGATGGTGTGTGGGGTTGGGCCACAGAGCTAGCAGAGACGCCAGGCTATGGAGGGTCTGCCTGCCCCAGATTCCACTGGAGGGCCCTGCCTGTGTCAGACCTTCTGGCCTGCATGGCCCATCTCTCCCAAGGACGGATGGTGCCAGGAAGGGTTCTCATCCTACACAAGGAGTGGCTGAGCCGGCTCCAGCCCAGCACGGCCACCCACCTGTGCCTCTCAGCTCTCAGCAGTGTCTATACCACAGGGGTAGGGTACGTTCTCTTAGGGTCTGTGTGGTCACAGGGCAAGTGGTCAGGAAATGCACACTTGACTGTGGTCAGTGGTGAGGGTTGGGCTGAGCGCCCTGGAGGCTCCTAGGCCAGGTGGGGGAGTCCCAGTCCCCAGGGTTGGTGTGACCTGGGCAGGCCTGTGGTGTCCATCTGTGAGTGACTGAGATGGTGGGACTTCAGCTTCCAAGGCCAGGGGCCAGAGTGGGAGCAGGGGCGCCCCCGCCCTTTCCCCTCAGCCTGTCTATTACACCTCTCCAGCCCCCGATTTCCACTTTGAGTGGCTGGGGGCTATTTCCTGCCTGTGCCGTCTGCCCATGGCTCTGCAGGGCTCCCATGTGGGCACCTCCTTCCCCCTCCCCTGCCTCTGCTCACTCAGATGGGGTCTCACAGCTGTACCCCAGTTCTGCCTCCCTGTGACCTCCCCCTAGAACCCCTGGGTCTGTTGGAACATGCCCTGTCTGGCACACACCCTCCATGGCTCCCACTGCCTGTGGGAGGACACAGGGTCCCTGAGCCAGCCTCTGCCTACCCCTCCTGCGTTTGGGGTCCCCCTCACCCCACTGTTCCCCCAAACTCTGTCTTCCACCTTCTCTACCTTTGCACAGGCTGTTCTCCTGCCTCCAGTGAACTCTGACTTCCCCACAGCCTCCTGAAGTGCCCCCTGCTCACACTGGCCCCCAGCCAGGCCCTCTGGCCCAGCCCTGCAGTGCCCCCACGTGGGCCTGAGCCTTAAATTTTTGCATGTGGACACTTGTCCTCTTCTTCCTGACAAACGTGAGGGTCTGAGAGGCCGCGTTCCTGTTCCTGAGTCATAAGACAGAGTCCCAGTGACTTGAGTCTGATGTCCATCACACAGTGAGACATCCCCCACTTTGTCCCAATGCCACCCTGTGTCTGTTCCGGGGACACCCAAATGTGCCATTCCCTCGGTATCGCAACTTGGGGACCGCAGGGGGCTCAGGTGCCAGGTGCCTTCCGATGTTCATGCCACAAGCTCTTCCCGCCAGCCCTGGCTCCCCCTAGATGACGTTCTGGGAGGTGGATGTGCCAGAAAAGGCGAGTCTTGCAAACCACCGCCCTGTCCCTCTTTGAGAAGGAGGCTTATTCAGGACCTGGCCCTTGCACATATTACCGCCTCTTTTCAGCACTTTGAGATTTCTTCCTTTGTCTAGTGGCTAAAGCCAGAACTGAAGTTGGCCTCCAAATCTGGGCCGTCTCAGAGGAGGCACAGCCTGGAGTCTTCCATCTGTGGCCGAGACCCAGTTTTTGGGAGGAGGCCCCCATGGGTCATGCCAGCCTGTACCAGGATGGGGGGGAGAGTGACGCCCAACCCAGGCCCCAGCCACTCAGACTACCCCCCACCCCCCACTCCCTTTCCACCGCTCTGACCTCGGGCACTGTTGAAATATACTTTTTATTGCATTTCTGCCGTTTTACAAAAATATGACAAAATAAATTAAAAACAAATAAATAATCGCCTATTCTGTATGTGTGTGCGTGTGTGTGTGTTTGTGTTTTCTGTTGGTTTTATGAGTTTCCTTTCAATTCCCTCATCCTGGTCGAAAGGAAAACGGCAGATGGGGGGCGCCGGCCAGTACTGGGGCCGTGGGGGCTGAAGCGCATCTTGCATTTTGGGGGCCGGCTGCCCCTGTGAATGACTGATATTGCATATGAGAAGAGAAGGCAGGGCGGGCAGAGCTAATGCCAGCCGCTGGGCCAGCACACGGCCTGGGGACTGGGGCTGGGGCTGGGTGAGGGCGCCGGGGTCCCCGGGGGCTCCGAGGTGGGTGGCAGCGGTGGGGGTGGGAGGCTGTAAAAGCTGGCATCCCCCGGCAGGGGCTGGGGGGCGGGTGGGGGCCCAGCCATGGCACAGGGCGGGCACTCGGCGGCGATCAGGGCCTGGCGGGGGGGCGCGCCTCGCCCCCGCAGCCCCAGGGCCCGTCCCACTGCCAGCAGCCGGCGGGTGGCGTCGGAGGCCGGGGCAGCGGCATTGGCGGCGGCGGCGCGGGGCTCCGGCTGCGGCGGGTACTGAGGGCAGGGGCGCCCACGGGGGCCAGCGCTGTCCCTGCGGAGGCGAGAGGGGCCGTTCCGGGGGATGCCGCCCCCGCCGGACCCCGCCGGGCTGGCGACCCTGCCCACAGTCCCTCCCGGGTTTCCAGGCACGTAAAGGCCTTATTGCTTCTGATCTGAGACCGAGGTGGGCGGCCCCCTGGGCGGCTTCCAGTGCATACCCTGCCTCTGGGCACGGCCCCTCCCAGTCACAGGGGGAGGACAGTTTGAGGAAGTCCCTCTGGCTTCTGACCTATGGCCCTTGTGTTGCAGCTGCTACCTGGTGGGCTCCTGGGGACGAGCTGCTAGAGCTCAGGCTGGGATTGGGGCAGGGGAGGTGGTGGGAAGGTAGGGGTGAGGCCTGCACCTCTGCTTCAGCACATGTGGGAGCTCCCTGGGTGGGCAGCTCCAGCCCCACCTCCGAGGAAGGCCTTCCTGAACAGCTGGGCTGCAGGGTGTGGATTTGCATAGAGGCCTGGGGGTCCAGTCCCCCCCCCCCCAGAGTGAGCTGGAGCAGGAGAAGGGCCAGCTGGATGGGAAACGGGGCCTCCCTCATCTCTCCTGGCACCGGAGCATGGTGGGGGGTCCCTGGATGCAGTCCTGGGACAAGGGGCTTTGGCATCCCTCCCTGGGAGGGTCAGGCACAGGGCTCCGGGCTAACAAAGGCCCTGGAGACACTAAGCAGGCTTTCACTGAGATGCTCTGTGTGCCACAGACCCAGGTCCCCGCCAGGACCCATGACCGGGCCTCCTCTGTCCCCTTCAGCCCCTCTCCCCCAGGCCTGGCCACCCTACCCTACCCCCAAAGCCGGCCCGGCGTCCCCTCCCCCGAGTTAAAGCTTGTGACCTGAGCCTTCCTCTTCGGGCCGGGGGGCTTCCAGCTCCTCAGCCATGGCCTCGTCCACCGGCCCACTCCTCTGAACCCGGCTGCTGCCACTGCTGCTGGGGGTCCCGTCCGGCCGGGCCTGCCCGCCCGCCCCGTTGGACCCAGGCTCAGCCCGGGTGCCACCAAAGGGGAAGAGCTTGCTGGCGTGGAAGGCTTTGGGCGGAGAGTGGCTGCGCTCAGAGTCCCGTCGGGTCTCGGGTGACTTGAGGAACTTGAAGCTGAGGAAGGCGGGCAGGCGGGTGTCGCTGCCCGTGGGCGACTGGGCAGGAGGAGGCCGGGCGGTGGCCCCGGCCCCTGCAGCGGCCAGTGAGGATGTGGCCCCCGACGAGAGGAACTTGCCCTGCAGTGGGATGATCTGCTTCAACTTCATGACGTTGTTGGGCGCTAGCAGGGAGCCTGGGCGCTTGGGCCGTTCAGGCCCGTGGCCACCTGCAGCGCTGCCCTTGGCCTTGGCAGAGGCCTTCTCAGAGGAGGTGGCGGGGTCCAGCCCAGAGCCCTCGGCCCTCGCCTCCTCCCGGCCACCAGCATCATGCTCTCTCCGGGCGTGGTGCTCCGCGTGGCGCTGTCGCTCCTCCTCCTCCCGCCGCCTGCGCTGCTGCTGCTGGTAGCGGTGCTGGGCCTGGCGCTCGTGTTCTCTGCAGGTAGAGCCGAGCCGTTACAGGACTAAGAAAGGGTGTTAGCAGGTGCCAGCTGAGGCTGGTGCATGCCAGGGCTCTCTGTGGAAGTGGGGGAGACTTAAATGCGTATTGGGCTCCAACTGCATCCCTGCACCCACACTGGGGGCTCCCTGCAGAAGTGGGAGAGATCCAATCGATCACTTATTGGGTGCCACCTGCATTCCGAGGTACATGCTGGGCCTTTCTGTGGAAGTCAGGGAGGCTTAAATGCTTATTGGGGCCTGGCATGGTGGCTCATGCCTGTAATCCCAGCACTTTGGGAGGCTGAGATCACTTGAGGCCAGGAGTTCGAGACTCGCCTGGCCAACATGGTGAAAGCCAATCTCTACCAAAAATATAAAAATTAGCTGAGTGGCTGGGCACGGTGGCTCATGCTTGTAATCCCAGCACTTTGGGAGGCCGAGGCGGGCAGATCACGAGGTCAGGAGTTCAAGATCAGCCTGGTCAATATGGTGAAACCCCATCTCTACTAAAAATACAAAAATTAGCTGGGTGTGGTGGCGTGCGCCTGTAGTCCCAGCTACTCAGGAGGCTGAAGCAGAGGAATCGCTTGAACCTGGGAGGTGGAGGTTGCAGTGAGCCGAGATCATGCCCCTGGACTCCAGCCTGGGTAACAGACAGAGTCCATATATATAAAAAAAAAAAAAAAAAAAGGCTGACCATGGCGGCACACGCCTGTAATCCCAGCTACTTGGGAGCCTGAGGCAGGAGAATTGCTTGAACCCAGGAGATAGAGGTTACAGTGAGCTGAGATTGTGCCATTCCACTCCAGCCTGGGTGACAAAGCAAGACTCTGTCTCAAAAAAAAAGCTTACTGGGTGCCAACTGCATCTCTGGACCTGCACTGGAGCTCTTTGCAGAAGTGGGAGAGATCCAATCACTTATTGGGTGCCAAGTGCTTCCTGGGCCCAAACTGAGGTTCTCTGGGGAACTGGAGAGAGATTCTGAGGCTTATTGGGTGCAACTGAATGAATCCCTGGACCCCGCGCCGGTACTTTCTGGGAATTGAAAACAAACATTCACCGGCCATCAACTCTGTCCCCGGCTGTGTGCCAGATAGCATCTTAGGAATTGGTAAAATGGAAACCAAATCTGAGCCTCAACCAGAGAATAGGCAAGAGACCTTGCCTCCCAGAGAACCTGCTTCACAGAGAACAGACAAGAGACAGAACCGTGGCTGCAGGCCGGGTGTAGTATCTCACGCTTATAATCTCAGCACTTTGGGAGGCTGGGTGACGTGGGCAGATCGCTTGAGGTCGGGAGTTCGAGACCAGCTTGGCCCACATGGTGAAAACCCATCTCTACTAAAAATACAAAAGTTAGCCGGGTGTGGTGGCATTTGTCTGTAGTCCCAGCTATTTGGGAGGCATGATAATTGTTTGAACCTGGGAGGTGGAGGTTGCAGTGAGCTGAGATTGTGCCACTGCACTCCAGCCTGGATGACACAGCGAGAGAGACTCTCTCAAACAAACAAACAAACAAACAAAAAAAACCCATGGCTGACTATAGCCAGGTAGCCATGTGCAATACTCTATCAATGTAAACTTAAATGCATTCATGTTAAATAAAATAAAAAGTCAAGTTTCTTGGTCGCAGCAGCCCCGCTTCAACATGCTCACTGTAGCTAAAGGTTACAGGGACAGTGCAGAGACAGGCCATTGTCATCCTCGAGGAATGTTCCCTGTGCAGGCACTGGGGAGCTCTTTGGCCCATTCTGTAGCTTTCTGAGGAATGCGGAAGGAGCTGGGCTTCTAGGAAGCGTCTGCTGTGTCCCTGGCCCCCTAACAGGGTGCAATCGGGCAAGCTGGTGGATGGCCAAAGGTTCTGAAGGGCCAGCCTGGTCCTGGATGCTGCCAGGATTCTGGAAGTGACTGGACCCGTTGTGAGCACTAGTTATTATTACTTATTATTACTCTTTGGAGAGACAGGGTCTTGCTCCATCACCAAGGCTGGAGTGCAGTGGCGCGATCACAGCTCACTGCAGCCTCGAACTCCTGGGCTCAAACGATCCTCCCACCTCGGCCTCCCAAAGCACTGGGATTATAGGAGTGAGCCACTGCACCGAGCCAGGGAGCACTGATTATTATACCCAGTTCTGTGCAGTCTCTGCATTTGCCCTGACGCTAAGGAATTGGCTACCAAGATCAGAGACCCACCAGCAGCCCCACCAATGAGAAAGCCGAGCCCAGCCTGGCACCCCTACCTTAAAGGCCTCTCGGCGCTGGTACTCCAGCTTGGCCATTTCCTCAGCCACCCAGCCCGGGATGTCGGGGATGGCCACGTGGATGAGGTACTTGAGGAGCAGAGCAAAGTGCTGCAGGGGTGGCACAGAGAGGAGGCTGCAGACGCTGGGACCGCCCTCCCACCTCCCAGCTGCCCCTGCGCCTGTCACCAGCCCCACCTCGAGCACCACCACGGATACGATGGCTGCCTCCGGGCTCAGCCAGGGGAAGAGGCGCTGCAGCTGCCCGCACTGGCCGATTAGGTAGCAGTTGACGACAATCGCTAGGACACCCATAGCCTCCATCACCTTCTGCAGGGCGGGAGGAGGGCTCAGGTGGAGTCCTGCCGGCCTCCCTAGACCCCAGGCTCCTCCCAGCTGCACCCGGGCTCCCTCTGGGCCTCAGCTCGGAGCTCTTGGCTTCCTCCCACCTGCCACTGGCCGATGCTCTCCACGCGCTGGCCGAAGGGCCGCTGCAGCCCGGTGCACAGCTTGAAGGCGTCGCTGCGGATCTCAATGAGGTTGTTGACCAGGGCGCACAGCGCTGCCAGGGGGAAGGCGGACGAGAAGAGCACGACGTAGCCGAACTGCACAAACATCTCCTGATAGTCCTGGAACGTGTCCTGCAGGCGGGCGGGCCTCAGACCTGGAAACCTCTTCTCTAGGACAATCTTCCTCCCATCGAGCCCGCCTCCCTCAAGTGGACCCAGGGCCCGTCCCATCCTTGGCCAGTCCAGAGGCTTCCACCATCTGGCTAGGCCTTCTCTCCTGCAGCATCCCAACAACATCAAGGGCCATGTTACTGCCACCCCCCACCGCCGCGGCCTCCACCCTCGGACTGTGAGCCCCGCCCCTCCGAGGCCCCGCCCCCTCCTCACCTCGTACTTCTTCATACAGCTCTCCAGCTCCGCCTGGGTGAGCTGAGGCGAGTGTTCCTCTTCGGGCGGGTCAATCCAAGACGACCGATTCTGCCGCCTCTGCCTCCGTGTCGGGTCGCTGTTGGAGCCGGGCTCCGGGTCCGGGCCCCCGTCAGGCCCCTGGTCTCGGCCTTCGCCCCCGGCCCGGCGGAGCAGGATGGCTGGGGGCTCCCGTTCAGGGCTGCTGGGCGCCCCCTCCGCCTCGTCGTCCTCCTCGGCCAGGGTGAACACGCCCGGCTCCAGCCCCTTCTCCACCATGGTGGGGCTCCCCTCCTCCAGGAGGGCCTCCGGGCTTGGGCCGGGCCGTCGCCGCCCTGCCCCGCGCTCAGCGAAGCTGACCTTCTTCAGCCGGAGCCCGCAGTCCAAGAGGCCCCCTTCCTCGCCCTCCTCCTCGTCCTCCTCTTCCTCCTCGTCCTCCTCCTCGTCGTCTTCCTCGTCCTCCTCCTTGCCCCCGGGAGGCCCGTCCCCCTCCTCCCCGCCTTCCCCCGCCCGCCGCCGCTCCACCGGCGCCGCCTCCTCCTCCTCCTCCTCCTCCTCCTCCTCTGGCGCCCCGCAGCCCCCGCTGAGGCACCTGCGGCCCCCCGCGCCGCTGCCGCCGCCGCCCCCGCCGTCATCGGCCTGGGGTTCAAGGCGGTGGGGCGCAGGGCGCCGGAGGCTCAGGAGGCCAAGCAGGGCTCGGGCCAGCTCCCAGACGGCCCGCAGGCCCAGCTCGCCGCGGCCCAGGCGCCGGTACAGGTGCGGCTGCAGGACCTCACGCACGTTCTGGAGGAACTGGCGGGTGATCAGCAGTGTGGCCAGCATCTGGGGGCAGGAAGCGGGCGGAGAGAGGCGCGTGGGGGGCAAGCGGGGCGCCGGGATTGGGGTACTTATTCTCCCCGGGAGCCCCGCCGGAGCACCGTGCCCAGACACACGCCGAACCCGATTCCTAACTCCGCTGCTTTGGACGCACCTCGACCCGAGGGCCCCAGCGCTCAGCCACAAACCACAGCCTGGCACGCACAGCGCTCCTCGCCGACCTCCCGGACGGGCCCAGCGGATCTCCATCCCACCGCGGGCTTGTGGACCCCCAACACCCACCCCAGATCCCCTCCGCGCATGCGCCTTCAGCTCGGTGCGCCCGGCCCCCGGCACAAGCCACGCTGCCCACCCCGGCGAGGCCCCGCGGGCTCGCCACCTGCCCGTACTTTGGCCCGGGCCGCGAGCAGGAGGCCCCGGAGGGAGAGGAGGAGCAGGCGGAACCGCAGGGCCGCGAGCGGGACCAGCACTGCCCGCAGCTGCCGCTCGAGGCTCTGGGACAGGGACAGGACGAGCAGGAGCTGTGAAGGGACCGACGGACAGATGGACGGACAGATGGAGAGGGCGACAGGCAGAGAGAGGACGCACAGACAACAGACAACGGACGGACAGACAGGAGAGAAGGATGGAGGAGGGGAGGGAGGGGCTGGAGAGCCCTTGGACCCCTTGCGCCATGTCTGGCCCCTCGCTGGCCACCATGGGGGCAGGGGGGGACTGCCGCTGGGACGGGACTCTCACCTCTTTCAAGCGCTCCATGTCCTTGAGGTAGAAACCGATGTAGAAGAGGCTCAGGTACGAGTTGACAAACTGGAACTGCAGGAAGGAGGCAGGCGGTCGTCACCCTGCACCCCCATCCCATTCCCAGGAGCCTTCCCTGTGCCCCCATACAGATCCCACAGCTTCCCTTCTGTCCCCCTGCCTGCCCGATGGTGGTGACTCACCAAGACAACTTTGATGATGAGGTGCTTCTCATAGGCACTCTCCAGCCGGTAATTTTCTAGAAGCCGAGGGGAAGAGTGAGAGGGCAGCTGCATCCCCCCCAAGGGTGGCAGGGATCCTAAGAGGGCAGTGGGGACCTTCCTCCCTGGGACCCCCTGGCAGCGCGTACCCATGTCGTTGAGCCAGATGGCGAGCTTCTTGTAGCCCTCGGCACTCACACTGACAAGCAGGGCCAGTATGACCTTAGGCAGGAATCTGGCGAGACGGGGCAAACCCTTCACGCTCAGCACCAGCTCCTGTGGGAGCAGGGGATTCAGGGCTCATCTAGGCTACAGGACAGCTCCAAGGTGGAGCTGGGCATCAAGGACAGGGCAGGTGGAGGTACGGGGGTCACCTGCAGCTGGAAGCAGCCAAGCATGAGCAAGAAGACACAGACGAGGCACGCCAGGCATAGGGGGAGGCTGACGAGCAGCTGGAAGAGCAGCCGCTTCCAAGGCGGGTAGTAGAACTCCTCCGCTCGTGTGACGGGGCTGATGCGGCGCACACCCTAAAGGTGGGCAAGGGCCGGTTCAGCATGAGCTCAGAGAGGCCACCCCTCTCTATCCTCAGAACTCAATTTCCCTCCATCATTCATTCTCGGGTCACCCCCCTAGGCCACTGTTCCCAGTCCCCCAAATCCATCCCCTTGGGAACACACAGAGCCCGCCTTGGTTTGGCATACCCTCTTTGATGGAGCAACCGTATTTCACACCTTGCTTCTGCAGTGCCCCCAACCATTTACCTTTACCCGGTCTCCATGACCCTGGACTCAGCCCCCAACTGACCCTGAACTGGGGGCGTGGCTCCTCCACGGCTTCCCCAGGTGAGTCCAGCGTCCCCCCACTTGTATGCCAGCTCAGCCCCTCTCCGCTTCCATTCCTCTAGGAAAAGTGTTGACCAGATCACATTGAAGAGGGCAAAGACCACGCAGGAAACATCCCGGCTTGTCTGTGAGTAGCAGAAGAGAGTTGAGTCATTGTCTGTGCCAATCCAGAAAGGAGGGCACCTTTGGGTCCCCCAGGCCTTGCAGGGTCCCCTCCCAGTACCTGATCAACCTCTGTGAATGTGTACAGGACAGACCCGAAGACAGCTGGGTATACCATAGCTGATGTGTAGAAGCCCAGCCAGGCGAAGTACATGGCAATCTTCACGCCAAAGTAATCACAGATGTCATCTGCCAGGGGACAAGTGGGTCCCAGTCACCCCCTGCCTGTCTGCTGTGACTTCCTCCCATCCCCCCAGCCCAGGCCGCACCTAGAGGCTGGTTTTCACACACGGCCTGCACCCATGACTTCATGAGGCGGTTCAGAATACGCTGCTCGTGGACAGGGAACACCTGCTGGATGATTCCACGGGCCGCCAGCTCGGGGACTGTGGATAGAGGAGCACAGGTGATCCCTGCCCCTCCACCAGAGCCCAACCTGGCTAGCCCCTTTGTCTGAAGCCCAAGTCACAGCTTTTTGCCTGCTCTTAAACCTCTAGAGCTCTTTTCCAGGGGAGGAGTTCTAGATGCATAAAAAATCTGATTCTCCTGCAGAATTTGGTAGGTGCTGGTGCAGGCAGGGAGGATGCAAGGGAACCGGGAGGGCGGGGTCCTGGTGAGGAGCCATGTTTTTATTTTTTACTCTTTGTATTTATTTATTTTGAGACAGGGTCTTGGTCTGTCATCCAGGCTGGACAAAGTGCAGTGGCGCTACGGTAGCTCACTGCATCCTCGAACTCCTGGGCACAAGTGATGCTCCCGCCTCGACCTCCCAAAGTATTGGGATTACAGGCGTGAGCCACCGTGCCTGTTCCCACGTTTTAAATAAAGCTCACTTTGTGGACTCGAACATCTGAGGAATCGTAAAAAGTTGCTGTTGGAAGGTGAACTTGGGTGGCTGGTTTCCTGGCGGGGAAACCAAGACCCAGAGCCGCACCACGCAGTAAGTGGAGGGCTGTCCATCGTCCCTGCCTCCATCTTATCCCAGACTCAGAAAGGGCCTCTCCTGGACCCACCTCCCAGAAATAAGTTCCGCCTTTGGCTAAAGCCACGCCCCCTCAGCTCATTGGTTTCCCAACTTTTTGCCAACCCCTAACTTGTTGTACCTAGGCCCCGCCCTCCTTCCCTGATAAGCTGTCCTCTAAGAGCTCCACCCAACTCAGGAGATAAGCTCCACCCTTTCACTAAGACCACACCCCTTTAGCTCATTGGTTTCCTAACTCTTTGCCAATCCCTGACTGGTTGGATCTAGGCCCCACCCTCCTGCTCCAATAGGCTGCCTTTGAAGAGCTCCACCCAATTCTCTGCCTGTGATTGGTGTTGGTCCCGCCCTGCTCACTGATTGGCTGGTCCTCCAGGAAGCGCACGTTGTGGAGCGCCTCTCCCTGTTTGGCACGCAAATTCTGCAGCCAGAAGCGGATGATGCTCTGGCGTTCCTGCGAGGAAGAGGGCATGAGCTTAGGGAACTCAAAGATACAGGTTGCTTGCGGGGACCCAGAGCCGGCCTCACCTGGGAGGTGAAGAAGCGCAGCTCGCTCTCCACATTCTCATAGATAAAGTCCTCATCGCAGGAGAAGCCGCGGGTGCCCCCGCCAAATTCGGCCTTCACTGCCTTGCGCAGACCCAGCTCGTCGGCCCCTCGGAGTAGGCTGTGAAGAAGGCGGAGGAGGTGGGCTCACAAGGAGGCCCCGGCCCACCATCCTGGACCTGAGGATGGTGCATCCGGCAGCCTTTGGGACAAACGCAGGGCAGCTGGATAGCATGGTTGGCACTTGGTAGAGCGGGGAGCCGGGTGGCAGGCTCAGCGAGAGGCCGGGGACAGGGGACTCGCCTCTCATACGTGGCGGTGACAAAGAAGGCGTAGGCACGCGTGTGGCGGTGGTGGCGGACTTGCACGATGAGCTCGGGGATGCCCACGCGGATGTGGTTCAGCAGCCATAGCAGCGTGTGGTCATCGGTCGTGTCTGCTAAGGGGCACAGGGACCGATGGCTCTTGCCACGAGGGGGCCCAAGGCCTCCTACATATTCCCGCTCTGGGAAGCTGAGCTCAGGAGAGCCGCATCTGGGCATTGGGCAGGCGGGCGGGCGTTGGTACCTGGGAAGGTCATCAGCACGTCGCAGTTCTCTGTAGGCACCGTCTTCATCCACGCCTTGTGGGACACCAGGTAGCGACCCGCCTGCAGGAGCCGCTTCCCAAAAAGCTTATCTGGGGGGGCGGCGTAGCAGGCCCGGGTCAGGCCACTCTGGGATCCAGACCCCAGCCTCCAGTCTGGGTCCCTCTGGTCCCCGCCAGGGCTTCTCACCACTCCGCCTGGCATCCGAGGCCCCAGGAGCTCTGTCCTTGGCTTATTTTCCTCCCTCCACGTCCTTGCACAAGCCAGGCCTTCCTCCAGAAATGCCCTTCCCCCCAGGTTCTCCCTTACAAATCTTACTCATTCTTGAGGCCCAGCTCCGCCTCCAAAACCACAATCGATGGGGCGCTCACTAGCAGCCCTGAGCGCTTCACCACATTATGACAGCGCCGTCCTTGCAGCAGCCCCAGGAACTGGGTGCGGTTCTTACCCCCATTTCACAGGTGAGGAAACTGAGGCCCAGAGCGTTTAAGTCACGCGCCCAAGGTCACACAGTCGAGCTGGGATTTGAACCCAGAACCGTATGATTCTCTATTCTTCACGGAGAGGCTCTCTCAAGCTCATCCCTGCCCCGCCGCGATCCCACAGCCCCCCGGTGGCAGGGCGCAGCCCAAGGCTGGGGCTTTCGGAGGGGCGTGTCCGCATCTCGGCTCCGGGACCCCAGCCCGATGCACCGTCCCAGCCCCGCCCGCCGGGCCGCAGCCGCAATGCCGGGAGGAGCCGGCCCCTCGTCCAGACACCACGCCAGGGACGTTTGACCCCGATCCTCCTTCCCGTGCAGTCGACGCGGGCTCCCCAGGCACCTGCAACCCTCTCTGGTCCAGCCGCCGCACACATACCCAGAACTCCGGACGCCGGGGCTGCAGGCTCGCCCTCCGGCGGGGCCTCTTGCCACGCTCGCCCTCCAGGGATGTGCCTCCGGCGCCGGAGGCGGCCTCGGCCATGGCGAGTATAGGTCAGGTCAGGGGCTACGGACGGCCCGGGCGCCGGGGGGCCGCGGGATCATGAGGCCAGTGTCGCCGCCGAGCGCGCGGAAGGAGGAGACAAAGGCCGCGCCCGCCCGCGCCGGCCGCTTTTCTCGCTCGCCCGAGCGCTGCTTCTCGTCCCCGCCCGAGCCAAACCTCGATTCTCCTTCCCGGCCGGGTGCACGTCACTCTCGGGTTCTCAGCTGAATTCGCCCGCCTAGCTCTTTGGTTCTCGTCCCCGCCCGTGTTGTTTTCTGGGTTTCGTTCTGGCCCGCCCACCTCGCTCTCTGCTGCTGGTCCCCGTCCGCACTGATTGTGCATTTTCCAATTCGTCCCCCACCCATGCTTCCTTCTGGTCCCAGCCTCGAAGCTTCAGTTTCCCCATCTGCAAACTCCGGACCCTGGAGACGCGGTTTGGAATGTGAGATGGGCGTGATTTGACTAAGAGAGGACGTGGGAAGGGCGGGCCTGGTTGGGGAAGATTCCTGGTGACAATAACTTCAACCACCCCAGTAGAGCTGTGATAGATAATTGTAGCAAGCCCTGCCTTAGGAACTTTGCACGCATCACTTAGCAGCCTAGAACACTCCTCATACACTCTTCGTCTAGTTAACACCGACTCCCTTCCGGAAGTAACCTCGGAGAGGATCCCATAGAGTTGTCAAGCAAATGAAAATACAATCTGCCTAGTTAAATGTAAATTTCAGATAAAAGAATAAATGTTAGCTGGGCGTGGTGGCGGGGGCGCTACTCAGGAGGTTGAGGCAGGAGAATCGCTTGTGCTTAGGAGGTCGAGGCTGCCGTGAGCCGAGACCGTGCCACTGCACTCCAGCCTGGGCAACAGAGCGAGACTCCTTCTCCAAAAAAAAAAAAAAAAAAAAAAGTCTGGGCAACAAAGTGAGATTGCCGTCTCTATCAAATATAGATATAATATACCTATCTATATAGATAGATAGACAGATATAATATATATATATTTATGTACACCAAAAAATTAGCCGGGCGTGGTGACTCGAGCCTGTGGTCCCAGCTATTCGGGAGGCTGAGGCGGGCGGATCCCTTGAGCCCAAGAATTGGAGGTTTCAAGAACCACGATCGCGTCACTGCACTCCAACCTGGGCGACGGAGTGAGACTGTTTCAAAAATAAAATAAAATAATAAAGTAAATAAAAATATTGAGCAGGGCGATGTAAGGGAGGGTTAGAATGCTATTCTGTCCGACAGATTTTTCTTAACGCGCAAGTGCGCCACCCGCCCGCTCTGATTCAGAACCAGAGAATCCGCTGTGCGAAGGCGCTCCCAGAGACCCCGCCCCAGCCAGTGCCTGGAATTCCACCATCAGCGCTTTATTCCGCGGTTCAGTGCTGTCCTGGGTTAACCTGAAAACAATCTCCGAGGCTTCCCTTTCTGGCTTTCGGGGAGCCAGAGACTGACCGGACACTTGGCTCTGCAGGTGCAGACTGGACCAGAGAGAGAGGTGCCAAGCCAGTCCACAGTGGGGGAGAGGGCTGTGCTGGGGGCTCCAGGAAGAGTTCCTGGAGGAGGGGATCTTGGAGCTAGGCCTTGAAGATGAGTTTGTCAAATGAGGAAGAGCATCCAAAGCCTAGGGAACGGCAAGAGGGAGTGCTGGGGAGGGGCGAGAATCTGGAAGAGTTCCGGGAAAAGCAAGTAGGAATCTTTCCAGAAGTTTGGGCAGGATTTTCCCAGGGCCAGGTTGTGGGTTCTCCTGTCCTCATCCCTCCCGGTCACTGAGATGCTCTGAGCTTCCGGTCTGAACCTGGACGCAAAGAGGTGTAGTCCCTCCTTTCTTGAACGGGGAAACTAAGCTCACGTAGGTCCTTGCCAAGCCTAAGGCTGCAGAGTGAGCAGATGGAAAATGCAGGACTAAAAACCTCACCTCGCTGTAATTTGCACCGCCCTGTGCCAAGCTCCGTCCTTTCTTCCATTCCTCGTTCCTATTGTCAGCCTCGCTGCGCTAGGACCCTAAAAATTCGGTCTCATGTTGCCCAGGGAACAGCATTTCGCTACACCCACCTCCATGGAGCCCCCGCCCTCTCTCCCTTGCACCAGCCAATGGAAGCGAAGATCTTCAGACGGTGGGCGGGACGTATCATAAGACACCCAATGATGGTCGAGAATCATTGAGCACTTTACTAGTAGTGCCGCGGAGTGGGCGGGGCGTTCTGCCTAGACTTGAAGCCACACAGGCAGGTCGAGCAGGCGGGTCGCAGGTTGTAAATCCATGTGGCGGGGGCTTTGGACCCTGGCGGCCCAAGCGGCACGTGGGCCTCGCAGGTGGGGCTACGGAGCAAGGGTGTGACAGATGGGGTGCTGCTTGGACCCCAAACCCACTCCCTGGGTTTTAGGGCCCAATTCCCTGCGGCAGAGGAATCATTCTCCTTCTTCCCTGCCTAAATCGTCCATCCACCTGCCGCAGAGCCCACATCTGGGTCTCCTTCTGGCCTCAGAGTCCCTAATCCGGTCACCCTTTGGCCTTCAGAACCTTCAATTTGTGCATCCCCCCAGCTGCAGTAACTCCCCACCTGGGGCATCTCGCAATCATCGAGCCCTTGGTCTACTTGACACTGAGGCTGAGGCTCCCAGATGCGCTGATTCGCCTCCCCCTCCGGTTCCAGACTGTGCACGCGGAGGAGCAGCGGCGCACCAGCCACCGGCTCTGGAGCCACCATCTTCGCGCTAAGCTCCGGCCAAGGCCGCTGCGGAGTCGCTGTGATCCGGACCAGCGGCCCCGCTAGCGGCCACGCCCTCCGGATTCTCACGGCACCCCGAGACCTGCCCCCGGCTCGCCACGCCAGCCTGCGCTTGCTCAGCGACCCCCGCTCTGGGGAGCCTCTGGACCGCGCACTGGTGCTCTGGTTCCCAGGTGAGGGTCCCCAGGTTCCGAGCCTCCTGTAGGTCCCATCACCCAGTTTCCCCCCTTCAAGGAGTTTGCACTGCCTGTGCTGTCCTCCTGACTGTCAGCTCTCTGCCACATTAGGTCCCAAGAGTTTCACCGGTGAGGACTGCGTGGAGTTCCACGTGCATGGAGGCCCGGCAGTGGTGAGCGGTGTCCTGCAGGCCTTGGGTGAGTTGCAGCCTTGGGTGAGATGCTTGGTCCTCCGGATGGGCCTGGGTGGGGACCAGAGGAGGTCTCAGACTGGGACCTTCCTGCAGGTAGCCTGCCAGGGCTTCGACCGGCGGAGGCGGGCGAGTTCACCAGGCGGGCGTTCGCCCATGGGAAGCTGAACCTGACTGAAGTGGAGGGCCTGGCAGATCTGATCCACGCAGAAACCGGAGGCGCAGCGGCGGCAGGCCCTCAGGCAGCTGGATGGGGAGTTGGGCCACCTCTGCCGTGGTTGGGCCGAGACCCTCACCAAAGCAAGTCCCCCATTTGTCCATTCCCTCCCTCCGAGACCCCATCGGTGCAACTCCTGCATGAGACCCCCTCAGTCCCTCATTCATTCCCTGTGTGAAAGCTTCCGGCCTATGAGCCACCAATCTGGCCCCTGAAGTCGGGCTGGACCTGGACAAATTGGGTGTGGGATGGTGGATTTCTGGGTGCACACACCACCTGTGGTCTCCCTGCCCTGCCAGACTCTGGCCCACGTGGAGGCCTATATCGATTTCGGCGAGGATGACAACCTGGAGGAAGGCGTCCTGGAGCAAGGTGGGTACCTGGGGGTGGG
Source organism: Ateles fusciceps (assembly GCA_036589455.1). NCBI lineage: Eukaryota > Metazoa > Chordata > Mammalia > Primates > Atelidae > Ateles > Ateles fusciceps. Next base: position 11,463,399 of record JAZHEH010001828.1, on the reverse strand, counting down.
GAAGGAAGATGCCTCGTGTTTCACACCCAAAGCCTCCCCCTCATTGTCTTCCTTCTGCCTGCCTTCCCCTCACCCACAGCGGACATCGAAGTACGGGCACTGGAGGTGGCCCTGGGTGCACATCTACGAGATGCCAGGCGCGGGCAGAGGCTCCGCTCAGGGGGCGCACGTAGTGGTCACTGGACCCCCCAATGCCGGGAAGAGCAGCCTAGTGAACCTGCTCAGTAAGTAGGAGGTGGGCAGGGGGCGGGGCCTAGTGCCAGGGGTGGGGCCAAGAGCTGGGTAATTGAGTTCTTCAGGTCTAAAGGGGGTAGAATCTGGGGGAGGAGCTCCCTTGTCTCCACCCTTTCCTCTTCCTCTGACCCTCTCCCAGGTTGGAAACCTGTGTCCATCGTGTCCCCCGGAGCCAGGGACCACCCGTGACGTGCTGGAGACCCCAGTCGACCTGGCTGGATTTCCCGTGCTGCTGAGCGACACGGCTGGGTTGCGGGAGAGCGTGGGGCTGGTGGAGCAGGAGGGCGTGCGGCGTGCCCTGGAGAGGTGGGCAGGCAGGGTGTTGACGGGAGGGGAACGCGGGGCCCTTCCTCCACCTTTTCTCCCTGTTGCGTTTATTTTTTCATTCTTCCTGAATCAGAGAACCTGCTAAACTCTTGCAAGTAGGGATCTCAGTGATTTGGTTCTTTGTTTTTCTTTTTTGAGACAGAGTCTTGCTCTGTGGCCCAGACTGGAGTGCAGTGGCACAATCTCAGCTCACTGCAATCTCAGTCTCCCGGGTTCAAGAAATTCTCCTGCCTCAGCCTCCCAAGTAGCTGGGATAACAGGAGCGAGCCACCATACCCAGATATATATATATATTTTGTATTGTTAGTAGAGACAGGGTTTCACCATGTTGGCCAGGTTGGTCTCCAACGCCTGACCTCGTGATCTGCCCGCTCGGCCTTCCAAAGTGCTGGGATTACAGGTGTGAGTCATCGCGCCCAGCCTTTTTTTTTTTTTTTTTTTTTGAGATGGAGTTTCACTCTTGTTGCCCAGGCTAGAGTGTGCAGTGGTATCATCTCGTCTCACTGCAACTTCCGCCTTCTGGGTTCAAGTGATTCTCCTGCCTCAGCCTCCCGAGTATCTGGGATTACAGGTGTCCACCACAATGCCAGGCTAGTTTTTTGTATTTTTAGTAGAGACAGGTTTCACCATTTTAGCCAGGCTGGTGTGTAACTCCTGATCTCAGGTGATCCACCTGCCTCGGCCTCTCAAAGTGCTGGGATTACAGGCGTGAGCCACCACACCTGGCCGGTGATTTGGTTCTGATTAAGTCCTGCCCCTGGCCCTCCCATGCTTGGCCTCATCCCTAAGCTCTCCGCCCACCCCACTCGTTCTGCCCCGTCCCCTCGTACTCTGTCCCGCCCTGGCACGATGCTCTGTCCCTAGCAGTCTACCCCATACCCTGTGCTCTGCCCGCCCCCTGCACTGTGCCCGCCCCTCATGCTCTACTCCGTCCCTGTGGTGTGTCCGGCCCCTCTCGCTCTGCCCCGCCCCTCACGGTCGCCCGACTCCCAGTGCTATACCGGTCCCCTTTGTTGTGCTCAACCCCTGGCACTCTGCCCCGCCCCCTGTACTGTGCCCCGCCCCTCTTGCTCTGCCCCAACCCCTGTGTTGTGCCCTGCCCTATTTGCTCTGCTCCTCCCTCTGTAATGTGCTGTGTCCCGCTCATTTTGCTCTGTCCCGCCTTTCTGCTGTGCCCCATCCCTCTTGCTCTGCCCCACCACCTGCGCTGTGTGGTCCGCTCCTCCTCCTCTGTCCCCTACCTGCACTGTGCCCCGCCCCTGTTTCTTTGCTCCACCCCTGCACTGTGCCCCGCCCCCTTCTTTGCTCCACCCCTGCACTGTGCCCCGCCCCTCTTACTCTGTCGCGCCCCCTGGGTTGGGCTTGGACCCCTGACAGTCTGCTGGACCCCTGGTACTCTACACCTACCTTCCCTACCTGACGCTCTACACCTCCCCAAGTGCTCTGCCTGGCCCCTCTCACTGTCCTTCCGCCCAGTACCTTCTTCAATTGCTCAACTTGGGACCCTCCCCCAACCCCCGCTCAGTTGACCTCCTTGCTCCCCCAGGCTGGAGCAGGCTGACCTCATTCTGGCCATGCTGGATGCCTCTGACCTGGCCTCTCCCCTCCAGCTGCAACTTCCTGGCCACTGTCGTAGCGTCTGTGGGGAGCCCAGAGCCCCAGTGACAGCAGCCAGCGCCTCCTCCTGGTGCTGAACAAGTCGGACCTGCTGTCTACAGAGGGCCCAGGTCCCGGTCTTGACATGCCCCCGCACCTGCTGCTGTCCTGTCTGACGGGAGAGGGGCTGGCACGGCCTCCTGGAGGCGCTGAGGAAGGAGCTAGCTGCAGTGTGAGCCCCCTCCCACCCCTGGCCCAAATTCAAGTGTGGGCTGGCCCATGCGTGCCCCTCAACTTCAATTTCTGTACTTTCAAAATGGGTACTACCATTTCCCCTTCAAGGGATGGTTGCAAAAGATCGGAGAGACCATGTCTCTTGTCTCTTCCAGGTGTGGGGACCCGTCCACAGGTCCCCCCTCTCCTGACCCGTGCAAGGCACCAGCACCACCTCCAGGGCTGCCTGGATGCCCTCGGCCACTACAAGCCGTCAAAAGACCTGGCTCTGGCGGCGGAGGCGCTGCGGGTGGCCCGGGGGCACCTGACCCGGCTCACAGGTGGAGGGGGGACCGAGGAGATCCTGGACATCATCTTCCGGGACTTCTGCGTGGGCAAGTGAGGGGATCCAGGGAAGTCACACCCCGGCTGTGTGGAGACCCAGGAGCCTCGGGGATCTGGAAACAGCTTACGCTAAATGGGATTCTCATTCGCCTGGGAAATAACTTGATTGCCAAACAGTGAAGCAACACAGCTCAGGGGTAGTGAGCTCCCTTTGGGGACTCCCTGGAGATTGAGGCCCTGGAATGGGGCTGAATGGAGGTCCTGTGGGACACTAGATGCTGGGGGGATCCGGGTTGGGATGGAGATAGGAGGATCTCAGGGTTTTTGTTTCATAGTTTCAAATTTATTTTGCAAACACCAAAGGAATGTAAAAAAACTCAGGTGACCTAGACGTTTTTTTTTTTTTTTTTTTTGAGATGGAGTCTCAATCTGTCACCCAGGCTGGAGTGCAGTGGAGCGAGCTCAGCTCACTGCAACCTCGGCTTCCTGGGTTCAAGCGATTCTCCTGCCTCAGCCTCCTGAGTAGCTGGGATTACAGGTGTGCGCCACCACGCCTGACTAATTTTTGTATTTTTAGTAGAGACGGGGTTTCACCATGTTGGCCAGGCTGGTCTTGAACCCCTGACCTCAGGTGATCTGCCTGCCTCGGCCTCCCAGAGTGTTGGGATCACAGGCTTGAGCCACTGTGTCCAGCCCCAGAAGTTTCAATGTGGAAATTTTCCTTAGCCCTTCTCCAGTTGTCATGGTTTAATGTGTGTCTTTCCAGAACTTTCTCTGAATGTTTGGATACTTGTGGATGTACCTGACAAATATGTTTGTTTTGTGTTTTATATATAAATGGTATTGTCTTCATCGCTGAACAAATTGTTGTTTTTTTAAAAATTTATTTATTTAAATGTTTATGGAGATGAGGTCTCACTATATTGCCCAGGCTGGTCTTGAGCTTTTAGACTCAAGCCATCCTCCTGTCTTGGCCTCCCAAAGTCTTGGGATTACAGGTGTGAGCCACTGTGCCTGGCCTTATTTATTTTTCAGTCTTTAGTCTTTTTTTCTTTTCTTTTTTTCTCTTTGTGTGTGTCTGTGTGACAGTCTTGCTCTGTCACTCAGGCTGGAGTGCAATGGCGCCATCTCAGCTCACTGCAACCTCTGCCTCCTGAGCTCAAGCCATTCTCATGCCTTAGCCTCTCAAGCAGCTGGGATTACAGGTGTGCCCCACCGCACCCGGCTAACTTTTGCATTTTTAGTAGAGATGGGGTTTTGTCATTTGTCCAGGCTGGTCTCCAGCTCCTGGCCTCAAGTGATCTGCCTGTCTTGGCCTCCCAAAGTGCTGGGGTCACAGGCGTGAGCCACTGCACCCACCCTTTTTAAAAGAAATTAAATTTATTTATTTATTATTTTATTTTTGTTTTTTTGAGGTGAAGTCTCACTTTGTCGCCCAGGCTGGAGTGCAGTGGTGCAATCTCAGCTCACTGCAACCTCCACCTTCCAGTTCAAGCGATTCTCCTGCCTCAGTCTCCCCAGTAGCTGGGATTACAGGTGCCCGCCACTACATCCAGCAATTTTTGGTATTTTTAGTAGAGATGAGGTTTCACTATGTTGGCCAGGCTGCTCTCCAGCTCCTGGCCTCAAGTGATCCGCCCATCTTGGTCTCCCAAAGTGCTGGGGTCACAGGCGTGAGCCACTGCACCCACCCTTTTTAAAAGAAATTAAATTTATTTATTATTTATTTTTATTTTTTTGAGGTGGAGTCTCACTCTGTCACCAGGGCTGGAGTACAGTGGTGCAATCTCAGCTCACTGCAACCTCCACCTCCCGGTTCAAGTGATGCTCCTGCCTCGGCCTCCCGAGTAGCTGGGATTACAGGCGCCCACCACTACACCCAGCTAATTTTTGGTATTTTTAGTAGAGACGGGGTTTCCCCATGTTGGCCAGGCTTGTCTTGAACTCCTGACCTCATGATTCGGCTGCCTTGATCTCCCAAAGTGCTGGGATTACAGGCGTGAGCCACTGTGCCTGGCCAAATTTATTTATTTTTCACTCTGTACCTCAATCGATGAAAAATGTAGTATTAGTCTGGACATTTTGCTGCCTCTTTTTTTTTTTTTTTTTTTTTTTTTTTGACAGGGTCTTGCTCTGTTTCCTAGGCTGGAGTGCAATGATAGTTCACTGCAGCCTTGAACTCCTGGGCTCAAGCAGTCCTCCCACCTTAGCTTCCCAAAGCACTGGGATTACATGTGCAGGCCACAGTCCCAACCTTGCTTCTCGTATCTTTTTAAAAATGTTTAATTAGTTCAATTATTCATTAATTATTTTTGACATAGGGTCTCGCTCTGTTGCCCAGGCTGAAGTACAGTGCTGCAGTCATGGCTCACTACAGCCTCAAACTCTTAGCCTCAAGGGATCCTCCTGCCTCGACGCCTTGAGTAGTTGGGACCACAAGCATGCACTACCACATCTGGCTAATTTCATATTTTTTATAGAGATGGGGTTTCCTGTGTTGCCCAGGCTGGCCTTGAACTCCTGGACTCGATCCTCCTGCCTCAGCCTCCCAAAGTGCTGAGATTACAGAGCTACCACACCAGGCCAACCTCATGTATCTTAAAAATGACTGGCAAGGCCGGGTGTGGTGGCTCACGCCTGTAATCCCAACACTTTGGGAGGCTGAGGCAGGAGAATCTCTTGAACCCGGGAGATGGAGGTTGCAGTGAGCCATTGCACTCCAGCCCAGGCAACAGTACAAGACTCCTTCTCAAAAAAAAAAAAAAAGACTGGCAAGACTAGGGGCCTTTCTCCCTTTATAAGTGTAGGGTCCAGCCCTACTAGTGTCGTGGGTGTCCCCTGTCGCTGTGTTAAGGCGCTGGATCCGAGGAATAAGAAGACAGGACACAGAGGATAGGATAAGAGCAGCTGGGCTCGGGGGCCCAACGCCACTTACAAGTGGAGACAGGCGAGGCCCCGAGCATCCAGGGGCATCTGCGTTTATTTGGCATAGGTGGGGGGATGGGTAGTGAGTGAGGTCATCTTGAAGATCGTGATAGGGTCAAGACAATCACGTGAACAATAAGCTAAGGGCCCACCCCATTAGGTCACTGAGGCAAGGAGGTGGGCGGTGGGCAGCGAGGAGGGTGCAGTGTGCACCATCTCTTATCTAGGGGCATGCAACTTCTAAGGATTTCCCCGGAGGATGTTTTGAGCCAGCACAGTAGCAACAGAGCTGACAGGGTATACAACTACCAGGGCGCAATTGTACCGGAGGGGTTTGAAGCCCTCGGACGTTCTCAGGATTGCCGCCCTGAGGCCAGCTTTCCACAAGAACTGGATGCAAGTTACTGCAACTCCCTTACAGGAGGAATGATTCTTGCTCCAAGCCTGCCATACAGCGGGTATCTTTATGATACTCATCGCTGCCACCTGGGCAGGCCTGCCATGTAGTACATGCCATTTCAGGCAGGGGCACTACCGCCTGCGCCATAGATTCTTGTCCCGGTATGGCTGTTTTCCCTAGTTCATGCTCTGCGCCGTGTCTGCTCTTGACACTCCTCCGACTACAAACTAAGATATAATTATAGAAAAGGATTATATAAAAGGAAATGAATGAGCAGTACGATATTCTTCAGACGCTGATTGTGCCAGGGGTCTGCTTAGCTCTCCTTCCTCGGTGCCCAGAAGGGGGATTACCCACAATAAGCTGAATATTTATTTATTCACTTACTCCATGAATATCTATCAAACTCCTGCGAGGATCCAGCATCCTAAACATCGGATTGAATCTCGCCACAGCACAATGCTGTGGGTATTCTGTTCCAGTTTTGCAGATGAGAAAACAGGCTCACAGGAGTAGCTGCTTCCTGGAGTTCCCCCAGCTTCGGGGCTTGAACACAGTTTGTTTGACTCCAAGTCTGAGTTTGCTGAGTGCCTCCTGCGCAGCAAGCAGGGTGCTGGGATCACAGAGGGGAGCAACAGGCATGGTCCCTGTGCTCATTAAAGAAGTGACAAGAGGCTGGGTGTGGTGGCTCACAACTGTAATCCCAGTACTTTGAGAGGCTAAGGTGGGAGATCGCTTGATGCCTGGAGTTTGAGACCAGCCTGGCCAACGTGGTGAAACCCCTTCTCTACAAAAAATACAAAAATTGGCTGGGCGTGGTGGTGCATGTCTGTGGTCCCAGCTACTCAGGGGCTGAGGCAGAAAAATCACTTGAACCCAGGAGGCAGAGGTTGCAGAGAGTGGAGATCGTGCCACTGCACTCCAGCCTGGGAGACAGAGTAAGACTCTGTCTCAAAAACAGCAACAACAGCAAAGAAGCGACAGGAGATCATTACAGTGAGGCCTGATGGCTGCTTTTTTTTTTTTTTTTTTTTTGAGGTGGAGGCTTTGCTTTGTTGCCCAGGCTGGAGTGCAGTGGCATGATCTTAGCTCACTGCATCCTCTGTCTCCTGGCTTCAAGCGAGTCTCCTGCCTCAGCCTCCTGAGTAGCTGGGACTACAGGCGTGCACCACCACGCCTGGCTAATTTTTGTATTTTTAGTAGAGGCGGGTTTCACCATGTTGGTCAGGATGGTCTCGAATACCTGACCTCAAGTGATCCGCTTGCCTCAGCCTCCCTAAGTGCTGGGATTACAGGCATGAGCCACTGCACCCGACTGTTTTTTTTTTTCTTTAAGTAAAGATGGGGTCTCGCTATATTGCCCAGGCTTGTCTCAAATTGTTGGCTTCAGGTGGTCCTGAGACCTCAGCCTCCCGAAGTGGCGGGGATCACAGGTGTGAGCCACCGTGCCCGGCCACCATGATGGCCGCTTTGTGAGCTTATGACGAGGAGATGTGACCTAGCTCATTAGCTACCCTAGTGTTAGGGTAGCTGCCTGGCAGAGGTGATGAGATCTGAATGGTGAGGACTCCAGATGGAGGAGACTGGGCAAGGCATCCCAGGCAGGAGCCACTGAATATGCAAATCCCTTCATGTGCATATCCCACTGACATTTCACTGCATAACCCACTGATGTGTGTTCAAGGAACAGTGAGGTGATCAGGTTTTTTGTTTGTTTGTTTACTGGGTTTTTTTTTTTCTTGAGACAGAGTCTTGCTCTGTCTCCCATACTGGAGTGCAGTGGCACGATCTCGGCTCACTGTGACCTCTGCCTCCCAGGTTCAAGCCATTCTTCTGCCTCAGCCTCCTGAGTAGCTGGGATTACAGTCATGTGCCACCACGTCCTGCCTTTTTCTTTTTTTTTTTTTTTTTTTTGAGATGGAGTCTTGCTCTGTCACCTAGGCTGGAGTGCAGTGGCGTGATTGATCTCAGCTCACTGCAACCTCTGCCTCCCGGGTTCAAATGATTCTCCTGCCTCAACCTCCTGTGTAGCTGGGATTATAGGTGTGAGCAACCACGCCTGGCTAAGTTTTGTATTTTTGGTAGAGACAGGGTTTCATCATGTTGGTCAGGCTGGGCTCTAACTCCTGACCTTGTGATCTGCCTACCTCAGCCCCCAAAGTACTGGGATTACAGATGTGAGCCACTGCGCCTGGCCCCCCCCCCCCTTTTTTTTTTTTTTTTTAAACAAGGTCTCTCTCTTCACCCAGGTTGGAGTGCGGCGGCTCAATCATGGCTCGCTGTAGCTTCCACCTTCTGGGCTCAGGTGATCCTCCCACCTCAGGCCCCTGAATAGCAGGACTACAGGCATGTGCCACCACACCTGACTAATTTTTTTTTTTTTTTTTTGAGGTGGAGTTTTGCTCTTGTTGCCCAGGCTGGAGTGCAACGGCACCATCTCGGCTCACCGCAACCTCTGCCTCCTGGATTCAAGCAATTCTCCTGTCTCAGCCTCCCAAGTAGCTGGGATTACAGGCATGTGCCACCACACCCCGATAACACCTGACTAATTTTAAAAATTTTTTAGAGATGGGATCTCACTATGTTACCCAAGCTGGTTTTAAAGTTTTGGGCTCAGGTGATCCTCCTGCCTTAGCTTCCCAAAGTGCTGGGATTACAGGTGTGAGCCACTATGCCTGGCCTTTTTTGAGGGGTTTGGGGTGGGGTCTCACTCTGCCACTCAGGCTGGAATGCAGTGGCACGATCATGGCTGACTGTAGTCTTCGAACTTCTGGGCTCAGGTGACCCTTCCACTTCAGCCTCCTGAATAGCTAGGACCACAACCACCATTCTTGGCTAATTTTTAAATTTTTTCATAGATAGGGTCTTGCTATGTTGCCCAGGTTGGTCTCAAACTCCTGACCTCAAGTGATCCCGTCCGCCTCGGCCTTCCAAAGTACGGAGATTACAGGCGAGAGCTACGGCCCCTGCCAGAGGTGGTCAGAGTGGCTGGAGCGAGGGAGGGAGGAGAGAGAGGAGTGAGACCATGGGAGGAGTCATCGTCTGAGATTGTTGGGGGAGCCTGACGTGGCGGGGACCGGCCAGCAGAGGGCGCGTCGCGCTAACAAAGGCGGTCCCCCGGTATTTCTCCCATCAACGCTCCGCGTGCTCCCCTCTGGCGGATCCAGGCCTCCACACTCACCTGGTGTCGTGTGAATGGTTAACTCCATTGACACAGGTGGAAACTGAGTCTCAAAGAGCATCAGGATCTTTTTGGAATCAGAAAAACATCTCCACCTCCAGTGGCTGAAGATACAAAGTCTCTGGTTTCAGAGAACACAGAGCCAGGGAGGCATCGGGACAGACAGAGGCACAAAGAGGGCCTAGGAGGCGGGGGCGGGCCCACAAAGCGGCCTCTGCCCCCACCCCCAAAAAAATAAAAAATAAAAAAAATAAAAAAGAGCCTAAGGAGGCCCGCAGAGTTTCTTCACCACCCAACTAAGGAGACTCCAGGGCCAGGCGCGGTGGCTCATGCCTGTAATTCCAGCTCTTCGGGAGGCCGAGGCAGGCGGATCACCTGAGGTCAGGAGTTCGAGACCAGCCTGACCTACATGGAGAAACCCCGTCTCTACTAAAAATACCAAAATGAGCCGCGCGTGGTGGCACACATCTGTAATCCCAGCTACTCGGGAGGCTGAGGCAGGAGAATCGCCTGAACCTGGGAGGCAGAGGTTGCAGTGAGCTGAGATTGTGCCGTTGCACTCCAGCCTGGGAAACAGAGTGAGACTCCATCTCATGTTTAAAAAAAAAAGAAAAAAAGAAAAAGAAAAAGATCTCCACCTCCAGTGGTTGAAGATAGAAACTCTCTGGTTTCGGAGAACGCAGAGGCTGAGAGGCATCCTGGGCAGACAGAGGGCATGACAAGGGCCTAAGGAGGCCCCCAGAGTTTCCCGACCACCCAACCAGAGGAGACCCCGGCCCGATTTTATTTACAGGCTTCCTGACAATATGTCATCATTTGTTCATTTCCTTTCTTGTTCAACAAAATCAACGAATTGGGGCGGGAGGGGCGGTGGCCTGAGTAGAAGGGGTCACACCGTGAGCTGAGTCCACAAATGTTACTATTGCCCCCCATCAGGAAACCAAACCGATGCCCAGAGCGGAAAAGCAATAATGTGGGTCCAGGGGTCGGGGGTGGGCTGGCAGTGGGGAGGGTCCTGAGGGCCCTCAAGAGGGGGTGAGCTGGGCCTGTGGCTGGATGGGGTTGGAGATGCTCTTTGGACAGGATGCTGGGGCCCCGCCTGCCTTCCCCAGGGCCCTGGCACACAGCTGGCCTGAGGTCCTTGGCCACAATACTTTTTTCCAAGAAGGGTGAGGTGGTTTGTGGGAAGCAGCCATGGGGGTTATTTATAGAGGCTGCAGGAAATCCCCAAAGAGTCTGGGATTCGGCAGGCGCTTGGACCTCAGGGTCAGGAAGAGGCCCCGATCCGCCAATGCTCGACCCCCACCCGCTGTATTCAGCCCCCACCCAGTTCCTGAGGAGCCATCAGCCTGGGAGAGCCAGAGCTTTAGGGTCAGGGCTGGAAAGAGGGAGGGATGAGGCTGGCAGGGAGGTTTCCAAAAGGGGAAGTAAGGGCTATATCTGGGGCATCGAGAAAGACTTTCTGGAGGAAGGGGTCTCTGGAACTGGGCCTCAGAGGAAGAAGGGTTCATTAGGCACGAAACGCAAGGGCACAGCATGAATTAATGCATGTTGAGTCTTTTAAGAGAATTATCCTCCAGGTTAGCAGCAGGAGGCAAGAGGGGGAGTCGCAGATGTGCTAAAGAGCTAGACTTTGTTCTAGGGGTAATAGGGAGCCATGAAGGGTGTGTGAGCAGGATAGAGACTTGGACAGAGTCTGTAATGGGAAGACCCCTCTGGACCAGCACAGGAGCCATACCAGAGGCCGTGGCTAAGTGTGCAGGGGCTGAGCCAGGCCAAGGTTACTGGGGTTGGTTACAGGGATGATGATGGCTCCTGGAAAACTCTGGAAGGCAAAAACTGGCAAAGGATCATAGGCCTGTGCCCACATATCTGGAGTGTTTAGAATTATTACTATTATTATTATAGAGACACGGTCTTGCTCTGTTGAACTGGCTGGAGTACAGTGGTGTAATCCTAGCTTACTGCGGCCTCCAACTCCTGGACTCAAGCGATTCTCCTGCCTCAGCCTCCCAAGTAGCTCGGACTACTAAAGGCACACACCACCATGCCCAGCTAATTTTAAAATTTTTGGTAGAGATAGGGTCTTGCTATGTTTCCCAGGCTGGTCTCAAACTCCTGGGCTCCAGCGATCCTCCTACCTCAACCTCCCAAAGAGCTGAGATGATAGGCATGAGCCACCATGCCCAGCCCCAATAAAACTTTATTTACAAAGACAATGCCTGGCCTTAGAATTATCATTATTACACCCATTGCTTGGATGAGAAAATGGAGGCTGGGATTGACTGAGCCAAGATTCAAACCCGGGGATGTTTGGCTTTGAAATCCTAAATCAGGTCTTCTTTTTTTTTTTTTTCCCCTATTTTTACAGCTCCATAGCCCACTAAATCAGGTCTTCTGAGGTGGCTAGGACTGGCTGGCATCAAAGCCTAAGGACTCTGGGCTTTGAGTACTTTTCAAATAACTAAAATGTCCAAGACAGCAGGAGGCAAGAGGGGGAGTCACAGACGTACTAGGGAGCTAGACTTTGTTCTAGGGCAATGGGGAGCCTCCAGCCCAGCCTGTCTAGGCGGTCTGGTCAGGCTGACCCCCCCTGCTCTGTCTTGGCAGAGCTCCAGCTGAATATTTCCTGCGGTGACCATCTCTCGCCCTTGTTTCCGTATCCCGGAAATATCACTCCTTTGTCCCTCCAGACTAGCCTGCCCTAAGCGTGGCGCTGCCAGCTCCAGGCTCCTTGTGACTCATCCGTCCCAGTCCAGGACCCCAGGGGATAGACTGGGTGGGAATGGAGGTGATGGGAGGTGTGGAAGAGACAAGCTGAGATGCTAGACAGCAATTTTTGTTGTTGTTGTTTGCTTTTTCTGAGACAGAGTTGTGTTCTGTCATCCAGGCTGGACTGAAGTGGCGTGATCTTGGCTCACTACAGCCTCTGCCTCCTAGGTTCAAGGGATTCTCCTGCCTCAGCCTCCTGAGTAGCTGGGCTCCCGACTAATTTTTTGTATTTTTAGTAGAGACAGGGTTTCACCATATTGGTCAGGCTGGTCTCAAACTCCTGACCTCGTGATCCGCCCGCCTTGGCCTCCCAAAGTGCTGGGATTACAGGCGTGAGCCACTGTGCCGGGCCGTGTCCAGAAGTTTTTGCTTGCTAGAGGTAAAGCCCAGGAATGGGGTTGCTGAGTCAAAGGGTTTGTGCATGCATGCATGCATTCATTCATTCATTCATTTGAGACAGGGTCTTGCTCAGTCACCAAAGTTGGTGCAGAGTGGTAGAATCAGAGCTCACTGCAGCCTCCAACTCCTGAGTTCAAGCGGTTCTCCCACCTCAGCCTCCCAAGTAGCTGGCACTATAGGCACACACCTCACACCTGTTTTTCTTTAAATTTTTCATAGAGATGAGGTCTCACTATGTTGCCCAGACTGGCCTCAAATTCTGGAGCTCAAGCAATCCTCCTATCTAGGCCTCCCAAAGTGCCGAGATTACAGGTGTGAGCCACCGTACCCAGCCTGATTTTATTAGGTATCGCTAAAGTAGTTTCTGGAAGGGTGATTACAGGGCTTGAATTTCTACCAGTCTTGTAGGAAAAGGCCTTTTTTTCTACATCTTTACCTGCAGTGGGTGTTAGGTATTACGGCCTTGAAAAGATGTTTTAGGGCTGGGCATGGTGTGTCACACCTGTAATCCCAACACTTTGGGAGGCCGAGGCGGGCAGATCATGAGGTCAGGAGTTCGAGACCAGCCTGGCCAACATGGAGAAACCCCGACTCTACTAACTAATACAAAATAATTAGCTGGGTGTGCTGGCAGGTGCCTGTAATCCCAGCTACTTGGGATAAAACCCCATTCCTGGGGCTTTATCTCTAACAAGTAAAAACTTCTGAGGCAGGAAAATTGCTTGAACCAGGGAGACAGAGGTTGCAGTGAACTGAGATCGTATTGTTGCACTCCAGCCTGGGCGACAGAGTGAGACTCCAACTCAAAAAAAAATAAAAATAAAAAGACATTTTTCCAATCTGCTAGGTGCAATGTGACATCCCTGCGTTCTTTTGACTGGCTTTTCCCTGACTACTGGCTAAGGCGGTGATATCAGTGAGCCGAAGTGTCTTTAAATTGGACACTGCTGCCTTTTCTGGAGAATTATTTGCAAACCTAGAATTTTCTTTCTCCTTTTTTTTTTTTTTTTTTTTTTTTGTTGAGAAAGGGTCTCCCTCTGTCATCCAGGCTGGAGTACAGTGGCATGATCTCAGCTTACTGCAACCTCTGCCTCCCGGGGTTCAAGAGATTCTCATGTCTCAGCCTCCCAAGTAGCTGGGATTACAGGCGTGCGCCACCATGCCTGGCTTTGTGTTTTTTGTAGAGACGGAGTTTTGCCATGTGGCCAAGCTGGTCTCAAACTCCTGGCCTCAAGTGATCTGCCCACCTCAGTCTCCCAAAGTGCCGGTATTATAGGGACTACAGGCGTGTGTCACCATGCCTGGCTAATTTTTAAAATCTTTTGTAAAAGCAAAGTCTCACCATGTTGCCCAAACTGGTCTTGAACTCCTGGGCTCAAGCAATCCTCCAGTCTTAGCCTCCCAAAGTGCTGGGATTACAGATGCGAGCCACCTTTCCTGCCCTGCTGTTTAAAGGAAACAATAAATATAACAGCATTGCTGTCACAGTACAGTGCGTTGCAGCCACTGCATTCAACCCTCTTTGGCTATAACTCTGCCACTTCCCTTTGTGTATAGAGATGCCTGTGTCTTGGGGGGCTGCTGGTGTCCCCCCACGATTGTTCCAGGTTGAAGGGTCTTCCAGCCTGGAGAAGTTGGGTAGGGGGGTTCCCTGGCTGTCGTCTTCTTTCCAGTCTTTCTCCTTCACAGCCCTGTGGTTCTTTTTTTGTTCTGTTGTTTTGATTTTTTGCTTTGTCGCCCAGGCTGGGGTGCAGTGGCTCAATCTCAGCTCACTGTAGCCTCCACCTCCTGGGTTCAAGAAATTCTCCTCCTTCAGCCTCCTGAGTAGCTGGGATTACAGGCGCGCGCCACCATGCACAGCTAATTTTTGTATTTTAAGTAGAGATGTGGTTTCACCATGTTGGCCAGGCTGGTCTCGAACTCCTGACTCAAGTGATCCTCCCGCCTCGGCCTCCTAAAGTGTTGGGATTACAGGCGTGAGCACCGCACCTGGCAACCATGTGGTACTTTTTTTTTTTTTTTTTTTAGGAAAAGAGAAAAGAGAAAGAAGGAAGAAAAAAAAGAATGAAATAAAGAGAAAAAGAAGAAGAAAAAAAAAAGGGGGAGAGAACGGGAATCTTACTCTATTGCCCAGGCTAGTATACAGTCTACAAATGGATATTAAAAGCTTTTTTTTATACTAATAATTGTGTTATATAATGGAGACAGGAGAGGAATAAGGGAGGAAAATAACAAACAGCCAGCCAACCAATATTTCATTTAAACCTATGAAATGCTATGCAATTGCTAGGGAGTGATTTACTCCCAACCATGTGGTCACTTTTAGGATAAATGTGATGTGTTACTGAAAAAAAAATGTATATTTTGTGGATTTGGAGTAGAGAGTTCTGTAAATGTTTATTAAGTTAACTTGTTTGAGGTTTAAGTTCAAGTCCCGGATATCCTTCTTGACCTTCTGTCTCATTAATTTGTCCAATATTGACAATGTAATGTTAAAGTCTCCCACTATTATTGTGTGGGAGTCCAAGTCTCTTTGTAAGTCACCAAGAAGTTGCCCTATGTATCTGGGTGCTCCTATATTGGGTGCACATAGACTTAGGGTCGTTAGCTCTTCCCGTTACATTGATCCCTCTACCATTATACAATGTCCTTCTTATCTCTTTGGTTTCTATTACTTTAAAGTCTATTTTATCAGAGATGAGAATTGCAACTACTGCTTTTTTTTTTTTTTTCTCTCCATTTGGTTGGCAAATCTTCCTCCATCCCTTTGTTTTGAGTCTCTGTATATCCTTGCATGTAAGATGGATCTGGATGCAGCTTACTGATGGGTCCTTTGAAGTGGCTGATACTGGTCGTTCCCCCTCTATACATAGTGCCTCCTTCAGAAGCTCTTGTAAAGCAGGCCTGGTGGTAATGAAATCTCTGAGTACTTGCTTGTTTGCAAAAAATTTTATTTTTCCTTCACTTATGAAACTTAGTTTGGCTGGATATGAAATTCTGGGTTGAAAGTTCTTTTCTTTAAGGATGTTGAATATTGGCCCCCATGTGGTACTTTTAAAAGCAGAAATCATGGTCCAGTGTGGGAGACCGAGGCAGATAGATCACGACATCAGGAGTTCAAGACCAGCCTGACCAAGATGATTAAACCCTGTTTCTACTAAAAACACGAAAAATTAGCCAGGCATGGTGGCATGCGCCTGTAATCCCAGCAACTCAGGAGGCTGAGGCAGGAGAATCGCTTGAACCCGTGAGGCGGAGGTTGCAATGAGCCAAAATCATGCTATTGCACTCCAGCCTGGGCAATGACAGAGCGAGACTCTGTCTCAAAAAAAAAAAGAAAAAAGCGGAAATCATCTCTCTGGAGTCTTTGAAGGATTTACTAACATTTATTAAGTGCCACCAATACTTCAAAGGGGCCACAGGCAGGGCTGGGAGTGGGGGGAGAAAGGGTGGCTCCCCCTCCAGACAGCAGGTGTCCCTCACCCTGGGATCAGGGCCCCAAGAGAGGTCTGGAAACGCTCATGCTCAGGGTGCAGAGGTGAACGGCTCCCTGTTCTCACCTCCGGGGCCAGGCACTGCGGGTGAGGAAGTGCCGGGAGTTAAGGCAGCTGGAGGAGGGGGGAGGTGCTGGGGCCCCAGGGATGCTATGGGTACCTTGGCCCGGGTACCAGGGTTGGGGGGGGATGTGACACTAGGTGAGGATTGGGCGGAAAGTGTGTATGAAAGGACGTGTGTGTATGTGACGTTGGTGCCATATCCATATGTGACATTGTCATGGTGTGTGTGAAGCTGTCACTGTGTCTGTGTGTGTGACATCATCATCGTCTGTGTGATGCCATGGCTGCGTCTGTGTGACGTTGTCATGACACGTGACGTCAACACGGCCCGTGACGTCATCGCTGCATTTCCAAGTTCCCCATGTCTGTGCGCCACGTAGTACATCCATGTGGCGCCACCGTTATATCTGTGCGTGATATCTACACGGCTGCGTGACGCCATCACCCTGGTGACGTGTGATGTCACCACCCGGCGAAGTGTGACGTCATGACCCTGGGGACGTGTGACGTCATCGCCACGGCCTGCGTGACGTCATCTCCGCGGCCATGTGTTCTGGGCGAGGGATCGTGAGGCGCAGGTGTGGGTGTGAGAAAATACTAGGGGCTTGCATGCAGGAAGTTGTCTGACGGTGGCCATGGGTGGCGGGCGGCGGCGGGAGGGGGGTTGTGGCGGGTGCCGCGAGCATCTCACTGCATCCTCCGCAGACTGCCGAGTCGCGCCACCCCTCGGTCCTCAGGCCTGGAGCCTCCTCAGCCACTAGGGCAGGAAGGGGATGGTGACACAATAGTGGGTCAGACAGAAGGAAGGGCAGACCTCGGCTGGGCCCTGGAGGCTCGTCCTCAGCCGGGGCACAACATCCTGGGGACCCTGGCCCTGCCTCCTCCCATCCTGGGCCCCTACTTGTCCCTCAGGACCCCAGAGCTCCTTCGAGTTCAGCCTCCCCATGAGACTCTCACATGTTGAACCTCCCCAGGATGGTGAGACTGAGGTGTGTTCCTCCCCATTATACAGATGAAGAGACTGAGGTTCAGAGCAGCCACCTCACGATCCCAAGCCTCTGCTGCAGCTTGTTGACTCTCCCCAATGCCTCCCAACGTTCTGGGGGATAGTGAGAATTTACCCCAAACCTTCTGCTCCTCCAGATCCCTACACTGGTCCCCGAGGCAAGGCTTTAGTCTCCCTCTTTTGTTTACACAGAAATGACCCTGCTCCTGCTCACAAGTCCTCCATGGCTCCCCAGTGCCCTCAGGATAAAGCCCAAGCCTTACACGTGGCATTCAGGGCTCCATCCCTCTGCCCCTGCCAGGCCTCCCCATCCGGGACTCCTATATTGCCAAAGTCCCAACAATTCCAAGAGCCATCACACCACTTCCGCACCCCTCCCAGGCCCCACCGCCTTTGCAGGAGTTGTCGTGCTGTCTGGAATGCCCTCCCCCTCCTCGGCCTGGCAGAGGTTCCTGCAAGGGGTCAGGGGTTGGCGCAGAGGCTGTTTCCTGCTGGGGGAGGCGGGGGCTGCGGCCAAGTCCTGCTTCCGCTGGTCCTCTCCCTTCCTTCCCCGGCTCTTCCCCTGGGGCCCGAGTGGCCTCACGTTCCTTGGTTGGCTCCCGTCCCTGGCCCTGGCCCCTGGCCCTGGCCCCAGACTCCATCCTCAACCAGGATTCACTCAGCTCTGGTCCCTGCTGCCAGCCTGCAAGGCTCCAAGTTTTCAGAGACGGAGGCACCGAAGCCCCAGTGATTGCTTGGACTAGTGCAGTCCCCTCTGCCCTGGTCCCCAGCTCCTGCCCTTGTCCCCCAGTCTGTTCCCCAACAGTGACCAGAGGAACTTGTGGATGCTTGATCTGGGTCACGCACGGTCCCTGTCTGCTCAGGTCCTCACAGCAGCGACAGGCAGGGCTTGATCAGCCCCGATCACTTCCCTGCCCTCACCTTCTCCTCCCGCAAATACTCTGCTCCAGCCACACCGGCCTCCTCCCTCAAACACACAAGGCATGGTCCCACCTTGGGGCCTTTGTCCCCGGCTGTGCCCTCTGTCTGCCCTCTTCCTGGGATCCCCCCCCCCCCATGGCTCCTCCCTCACCTCCTTTGGCTCTCTGCTTCAATATCACCTCCTCAGTAGCCTGCCTGGTCTCTGATGGAAAATTCCAAGCTTCTTACACGTCCTGCCCCTTTTTCTGTCTTGCCTATCACCAAAGGGCCCTCAAGTAACCCATTCATCTGATTTACCATCCATCTTTCCCACTAGACTGTGAGCCCCATGAGGGCAGCGGTTTCTGTGCCTTATTCCAGCACCCAGCACCATGCCTGATTCCCAGCAGCTGCTCCATAAATACGGCTTGAATGGACAAATGAGTCAAGAGAGTGATAACAGTGAACTTGAACCATTCACCACAGCTCAGAGCCAGGTCTGGACGCTCATTGCACTCTAGCCTGGGGGCCAGAGCGAGACTTTGTCTCAAAAAAAAAAAAAAAACATTAACCAGGTATGATGGCTTGTACCTGTAGTCCCAGCTATTCAGGAGGCTGAGGCAGGAGGATTGCTTGGGAACAAGAGGTCAAGTCTGCAGTGAGCTATGATCATGCCACTGCACTTCAACCTAGGTGACAGAGGAAGACTCTGCCTCTGAAACATTTTTTAAAGGGCAAATATTAAGTACATCTTGGTCCAGAAGCTATGTGGCTGAATATGGCAAAATTGCAATGGGAAGGGCTTTTTACAAAAAGATTTTATTCTTTCTTTTCTTCTTACTATTTTTTGAGATGGAGTCTTACTCTGCCACCCAGGCTGGAATGCAGTGGTGTGATCTCGGCTCACTACAACCTCCGCCTCCCAGGTTCAAGCGATTCTCCTGCCTCAGCCTCCCGAGTAGCTGGGACTACAGGCGTGCACCACTACGCCTGACTAATTTTTGTATTTTTAGTAGAGATGGGGTTTCGCCATGATGGTCTTGATCTCTTGACCTCATGATCCGCCTGTCTCGGCCTCCTAAAGTGCTGGGATTACAGGCGTGAGCCACCGCGCCCGGCCAATTTTTTGTATTTTTAGTAGAGTTGGGGTTTCAGCATGTTGACTAGGCTGGTCTCAAACTCCTGACCTTAGGTGATCTGCCCACCTCAGCCTCCCAAAGTGCTGGGATTACAGGCGTGAGCCACCACATGAGGCCAAGATTTTTTTTGTTGTTGTTATCTTATGATCCCAAATCACAGAATTTTATTTTGAATTTATTTTATTTTTTGAGACAGATTCTCGGTCTGTTTTCCAGGCTGGAGTGCAGTGGTGTGATCTCAGCTCACTGCAACCTCTGCCTCCCGGGTTCAAACAATTCTCCTACTTCAGCATCTGGAGTAGCTGGGATTAGAGATGCCTGCCACCACACCTGGCTAATTTTTGTATTTTTAGTAGAGATGGGGTTTAGCCATGTTGGCCAGGCTGGTCTCGAACTCCTGACCTCAGGTGATCCGCTCTCCTCAGGCTCCCAAAGTGCTGGGATTACAGGTGTGAGCCACCGCACCCGGCCGCCTGGTTAATTTTTTAGTTTTTTTTGGTAGAGACTGGGTTTGGCTTTGTTGTCCAGGCTGATCTCAAGCAATCCTCTCACCTCTGCCTCCCAGAGTGCTGGGATTACAGGTGTGAGCCAACATGCCTAGCCATTATTTGTCGTTATATCTTGTTTTTTCTGTTTTGTTTTGTTGTGTTTTTTTGAGATGGAGTCTCACTCTGTCACCCAGGCTGGAGTGAAATGGCATAATCTCGGCTCCTGCAACCTCCCACTCCCTGATTCAAGCGATTCTTCTGCCTGAGACTCCTGAGTAGCCAGGATTATAGGCATGGGCCACCATGCCCAGCTGATTTTTGTATTTTTAGTACAGATGGGGTTTCACCACTTTGGCCAGGATAGTATCGATCTCCTGACCTCGTGATCTGCTCGCCTCGGCCTCCCAAAGTGCTGGGATTACAGGCGTGAGCCACCGCGCCCGCCCCTTTATATCATTTTTAAAGAAACTTACATTGATTTCCAAAGGACACTCAGTGTCTACTTGTTTTTTGTTTGTTTTTGTTTTTGCTCTGCCCCATGTGATCTGCAGGAAGGGACACTCAGTCTCATCAAATAAAGGGAAGCTGGCACCCGTGCTACCAATAGAAAATGACTTTAAAATTTTCCATAAGCTGGGCACTGTGGCTCCTGCCTGTAATCCCAGCACTTTGGGAGGCCGAGGTGGGCGAATCACCTGAGTTCGGGAGTTCGAGACCAGCCTGACCAACATGGTGAAATCCCAACTCTACTAAAAACGCAAAATTAGCCGGGTTGGTGGTGGGCGCCTGTAATCCCAGCTACTCGGGAGGCTGAGGCAGGAGAATCACTTGAACCCGGGAGGCGGAGGTTGTGGTGAGCCGAGATTGCGCCATTGCACTCCAGCCTGGGCAACAAGAGCAAAACTGTCTCAAAAAAACAAAAGGCTGGGTGCAGTGGCTCACGCCGGTAATCCCAGCACTTTGGGAGGCCAAGCTGGGCGGATCATGAGGTCAGGAGATCGAGACCATCCTGGCTAACACGATGAAACCCCATCTCTACTAAAAATACGAAAACAAAAAAATTAGCCAGGCATGGTGGCGCGCACCTGTGGTCCCCGCTACTCAGAAGGCTGAGGCAGGAGAATCCCTTGAACCTGGGAAGCGGAGGTTGCAGTGAGCTGAGATCGCACCACTGCAGCCTGGGTGACAGAGTAAGACTCCATCTCAAAAAAAAGAAAGCATTCCCGTGACTGGCCCCAAATTGGCCAGTGAACCTAGAGCAAACAGGCCCAGCCCACTTACCTCAAGCCCCTCTCAGGGGAAGGCCAGTCAAGGCCAGAGCCCAGCAGTGCCAGAGGCCCTTACTGCGACCCCGAGGAGGGGGAGCCGGCAGGGCCCAGGCCTAAGTACACATTCTTTTCTCGGCAGGTGGACGTCATTTTGGGGTAAACAATGTCAAGAGCTTCCCCGGTTCTCAGCCGAGGCCCCGACAGTCCTGGGCTGGGAGCCCGGCCCTGTCCCTGATTGCTCTGTGACCTCAGGCTGCTCACTTCCCTGGGGCCTCAGTTTCCTCCTCTGAGAAGTGGGGGATAATAATAGAACCTCCTTCCTTGCCATGAGGGCTTTGGGCCAAGATGGAGAGAGGAAAATTGTGTTTGCTTGGAGCAAGGAATCTCCCGTTCACCTTTTTATTTCCCTCCCTGTGGGCTGCTTGAGGCTAGAACTTTCTCCCAGGCAGAGCCATCTAGAGCAAAGGGGTTGGGAGACAGCTTGGCAAGGGAGTGAGCTCCCCATCTGAGGGGGTAGGCAAGAAGAAAAAAATAAAAAAGAAGAGGTGGAGATGGAGGTGGACGTGATGCATCCTGGGGAGTTGGTGGCAAAGCTTTCGGAAATCTGCTTGGCCAGAAATCCCATATTAGTCCTCTGAGGCTGGAAGAGACCCAGATTGACAATAGCCCAGTGGCAAAATGGTCACAGGTACAGTCTTTGGGATCAAAGGGATCTGACTTAAAGTCTTGGTGCCTTCCTGAGCCTTGGGTCCTAAACTACAAATGGCAATGCCAGGCCCTGACTCCTCCGTCACTGGCGTAAGGGACCCCAGAGAGAGAACAGCCTGTTCTTGGGGCGGTGGCCTGAGTCACCATCCCTATGACGCACAGGCCACCCTCTGAAAAATGATTGACCCTGGGAGGAGGCAAGGGGGCACAGGCATTGAGCCACGACCTGAGCGTGTGCCAGGAACCCTTGCTGCTTCCTACGAGCCCCAAGCCCCTTGCTCTGGCCATTTTTGGACGGGACCTTGCAATTAACAAAGCATTTCCAGGCCCTTTACTTCAGAGACTGTTTTTTTCCAAGACAGAGTCTCACTCTGTCTCCTAGGCTGGAGGGCAGGAGGGCGATCTTGGCTGTCTGTGGCCTTGACCTCCCATATTCAGGTGATCCTCCCACTTCAGCCTCCCCAGTCACTGGGACTACAGGTGTGTGACACCACACCTGGCTAATTTTTCTTGTTGAAATGGGGTCTTGCTATGTTGTCCAGGCTGGTCTTGACCTCATGGGCTCAAGTGATCCACCCACCTCACCTCCTGAGTAGCTGGGACCACCGGCGCATGCCACCACACCCAGCTAAATTTATATATATATATATATATATACACACACACATATATATATATATATATATATATATATATTTTAGAGATGGGGTCTTGTTATGTTGCCAATGGCTGGTCTTGAACGCCTGTGATCAAGAGATCCTCTCACCATGCCCTCCCAAAGTGCTGGGATTACAGGTGTGAGCCACCATGCCTGGCCTGGCCAAACTCCTTTTTTTGGGGCGGGGACGGAGTCTCACTTTGTCACCCAGGCTGGAGTGCAGTGGTGCTATCTCGGTTCACTGCACTTCCGCCTCCCGAGTTCAAGCGATTCTCCTGCCTCAGCCTCCCGAGTAGCTGAGACTACAGGCACGTGCCACCATGCCCAGCTAATTTTTGTATTTTTAGTAGAGACGGGGTTTTGCCATGTTGACCAGGCTGGTCTCAAACTCTTGACCTCAGATGATCCACCCGCCTCTGCCTCCCAAAGCCACTGTGCCCAGCACCGCCCCCCTCTTTTTTAGAGACAAGTTTTTTCTTTTGCTCAGGTTGGAGTGCAGTGCTGTGGTCAGAGCTCACTGCAACCTATGCCTCCCGGGTTCAAGTGATCCTCCTGCCTCAGCCTCCTGAATAGCTTGGACTACAGGTGCGCACCACCACACCTGGCTAATTTTTGTATTTTTTGTACAAATGGGGTTTGCTATGTTGCCCAGACTGGTCTTGAACTCCTGGGCTCAAGCAGTCCTCTTACCTTAGCCTACCAAAGAGCATGGTGCCTAGCTGAGACTCTCTTTTT
The DNA here is from genome assembly GCA_036589455.1 of Ateles fusciceps. NCBI lineage: Eukaryota > Metazoa > Chordata > Mammalia > Primates > Atelidae > Ateles > Ateles fusciceps. The sequence continues at coordinate 11,440,548 of JAZHEH010001828.1, read as the reverse complement.
TTTTTTTTTTTTTTTTGAGACAGATTCTTACTCTTGTACGAATGGTACAATATCAGCTCACTGTAAACTCTACCTCCCGGATTCAAGCGATTCTCCTGCCTTAGCCTCCTGAGTAGCTGGAATTACAGGTGCCCGCCACCACGCCTGGCTAATTTCTGTATTTTTTAAGGTAGAGACAGAGTATCACCCTCTTGGCCAAACAGGTTTTGAACTCTGGACCTCAGGTGATTTACCTGCCTTGGCCTCCCAAAGTGTTGGAATTACAGGCATGAGCCGCCGTGTCTGGCCTCTCTCTCTCTTTTGTTTTTTTGAGACGGTCTCACTCTGTCACCCAGGCTGGAGTGCAGTGGCTCGATCTCGGCTCACTGCAACCTCTGCCTTCTGGCTTCAAGTGATTCTCCCGCCTCAGCCTCCTGAGTAGCTGGGATTGCAGGCATGAGCCACCGTGCCCAGCTAAGACTCATTTTCTAGGAAGTAAAAGTGAGGAGTAACTCCTGGATGCCACTCCCCCTCTCTCTCCCTCTGCTCATGACCTTCTCTTACCCCAGTCCAGCTTCCAGGCCTTTTGTTGGGGTGTTCCCGCTGCTGGATCACTGTTCCCTTGCTTTCCCAGAGACCAGCTCCTCATGCTCCAGCTTCTCCTCAGCAAGGCTCTCTCTTGCCTGTTTGGGATCTGATGGCCTGGGTTTGTGTCCCAGCTCTGCTGTGCTCCCTGGGGTACAATGCATGCCCTCTCTGTGCCTCACTCTCCTCATCTGGAAATTGGGCAGAATAGTGGTTTGCCCTACTATTATTGTTAGGTTGTGAAGATTACGTGAATTCATCGTGCAAAGTACTTAGAACTGTGTCAGGCTCACAGTAGGTGCCTAATAATTGTAGGCTCTTTGGTAGCCCCATCTGACATTGCCTCCCCCACTACTCCTCAGGGAGTCTCATGAGGACAGAACTGGATGTGTCTTGGTTACTGCTGCGACCCTCCCACCCAATCATACATGACCTAGCATACAGCAGGCGCTCAATTAAGAAAGAAGCAAGTGTGAGATAGCCTCCCTCCATCCCCAGTCCTGGTTCTAGCTTTGCCCACAGCCCTAAGACTAGACCGTTGCAGCCTGCCCAGTGCCTTACCTGGATGGGGCAGCAGAGTTGACTGCAGGGGGCCTCTGGGACTCTAGGACCTTCCTCTTAAAGTCCTCCAGGGCGGCAGGGTCTGTGGAGGGAGGGAGAGGCGAGGCTTGACCTACAGCTTCAGCAACCCCTGTCCCTGGGCTAGGGGGCTGGCAGCCCAGGGGAATGGGAGAGCAGGGCTGGGGTGGGGTGCGAGGCGGAGAGGTTCCCTCCCCCACTTGACTGTCTTTTACACTCACCGATAATCCGGGGATTGGGGGCAGAACCCATGGGCCTTAACCCTGGCGTCACCGGCTGTGACTGTGAAAGAAAGGTGGAGGGAGGTTGGTAGGAGCCAGGGCTTCCCAGAGAGCCTTCTGCCTGCTCTTTCTTTCTTCCTTTTTTTTTGAGACGGAGTCTCACTCTGTTGCCCAGGCTGGAGTGCAGTGGCACGATCTCGGCTCACTGCAACCTCCACCACCGGGGTCAAGCGATGCTCCTGCCTAAGCCTCCTGAGTAGCTGGGATTACAGGCACTCGCCACCACGCCCGACTGATTTTTTTGTATTTTTAGTAGAGACGGGGTTTCACCATGTTGGCCAGGCTGATCTCAAACTCCTGACCTCGGTTGATCCACATGGCTCAGCCTCCCAAAGTGCCTGGATTATAGGCATGAGCCACCGCACCCGGCTGGCTTCTGCCCCTTCATGCCCTTCAAGACCAGTCTCTAAGGTCCTTCCAGGGCAGGGTAAAAGACCCCATGTAGAAAGACACACATGATCATGAACATACAATCACTTGCACCCACCATAAGCCTTCAGGTGGCCTGGGGACTCCTGGGACTGATCACCTCAGCAGTCCTGAGGCCACATGCTGCAGAGCTGGCCTACCCCTGTCTCCATCAGAGACTCAGGGTAAATCCAGTTTCAACCCATGACCCCATCGGAGTCTACTCACCAGAGTAAAGTACTCATCAGAGCTCCCTTCAGACTGAAGCCTGCCCTGTAAACCAACTGGACCCCGATCCTAAATCCTACTCTGGAATATCCCTGAGCCAATCCCCCAAAACCTGAAATCCAAAGCCAATTCTGAACTCGGTCACCTAAAATCTGATCCCAACATGAAAAGTCAATCTCCCAGCAGGGCGTGATAGCTCAAGTCTGTAATCCTAGCACTTTGGGAGGCCGAGGTGGGCAGATCACGAGGTCAAGACCGGCCTGGCCAACATGGTGAAACCCGTCTCCACCAAAAATACAAAAATTAGTTGGGTGTGGTGGCGGTCGACTGTACTCCCAGCTACTCGGGAGGCTGAGGCAGGAGAATCACTTGAACCCAGGAGGCAGAGGTTGCAGTGAGCGGAGATCATGCCATTGCACTCCAGCCTGGGCAACACAGTGAGACTTCATCTCAAAAAAAAAAAAAAAAAAAGAGAAAAAGAAAAAGAAAAGTCGATCTCCCTTAGTCTCAAACCCCAACCCAAACCCAATCCTAATAGTAAATGGGATCTGACCATATCTTCAGATCTCACTCATACTCCAACCATCCTCTTGACCCAACTGCTATGAAAAAATCTGTTTCCCCAGCCTCCAGCCTGGGCTCCACCATGCCCTACAAACACTTGCCTAGTGCCATGTTCAACCCTCACTCAACCCCACACCCCAGCCTCTACCCAGCTCCCACCCTAAACCCATCCTCAGTTCCCATCCCGACCCAAACTTCACCCCAGTCCTAAGGCCCTATGGAGCCCTGATGTTAACCCGAAAATCATACTGAGCTGGTCATTACCCAAATCCACCTGAACCCAGTTCCACCCTAGATTGGCGTCTACTCCAGATTTGACTCTCAAGTCCAGCCCTCATCCTCACTCAACCCCAGTGTCTCCCCAACCATAGTCAGGGCCACCCAACCGTTCAACTCAACTCCAAGCCCACTCAAGCTTCCACCAGTCACCCTAAACCAACTGAGCCTCAGCTCCTCCTAACCCACTGTGAATACCAAGCCCTATGTCAGTGTTAATGAAATCCGACATTCATCCTTGGCCACAACCTCTAAGCATCTCTAGACCCCCCAGCTACCTCCGACTACCGGAGCCTCAAATCCTGCTTAAGTGCTTCAACTCAGTCCCAAAGCAACTGAGATTCTAGATCATTCTTCACCCAACCCCTCACCCCACAAGCATCCCTGACTCAATTTGCAAGCTCTTCTCACCATCCAAATTCCAAATTCAACCCCAATTCTAAAATCAGTGAAATCCCAAGTGAAATTCTAACCTTAACTCAGATCAACTCTAGACAGAGCAGTGACCAAAAACTCATCTCAGCCCAACTTAAACACGAGTTCAATGTTCACATCAACGCTTCCTCTAGACATCCTCACCCCAGTATCACTCCTAATGCTAAACCAACACCCCTGGTTTCTCAACTCAACTCAAATACAGGATTTTTTATTTATTATTATTATTATTATTATTTTTAGAGACGGGGTTTCTCCATGTTGGTCAGGTTGGTCTTGAACTCCCAACCTCAGGCGATCTGCCCGCCTTGGCCTCCCAAAGTGCTGGGATTACAGGTGTGAGCCATCGTACCCGGCCCAAATACAGGATCTTAACTCTGACCCCAACCCCATCCTGATCCCAACCGCAGAAGACCCACCAGCTCCCTACATTCAATCCCCGCCTCAATTCTTTCATTTTTCTTTTTTAGGATTTGGAGCAGATTTTATTTTATTTTGGATGCAGTGGGGGATATGTGCAGATTTGTTACATTGGGTATATTGCATGATGCAGAGGTTTGGGTTTCTTTTTTTTTGAGACAAAGTCTCGCTGTGTTACCCAGGCTGGAGTACAGTGGCGTGATCTCGGCTCACTGCAACCTCCACCTCCTGGGTTCAAGCGATTCTCCTGCCTCAGCCTCCCAAGTAGCTTGGATTACAGGCACCCACCACTCTGCCTGGCTAATTTTTGTTTGTTTGAGACCGAGTCTCACTCTATAGCCCAGCCTGGAGTGCAGTAGCTCACTTCAACCTCCACCTTCCAGGTCCCGGTTCAAGCAATTCTCCTGCCTCAGCCTCCCGAGTAGCTGGAATTACAGGCAGGCACCACCATGCCCAGCTAAGTTTTGTATTTTTTAATAGAGACGGGGTTTCACCTTGTTGACCAGTCTGATCTTGAATTCCTGACCTCGTGATCTGCCTGCCTTGGCCTCCCAAATTGCTGCGATTACAAGCATGAGCCACCGTGCCCAGCCTCTGGCTACTTTCTATATTATTAGTAGAGATGGGGTTTCACCATGTTGGTCAGGCTGGTCTCGAACTCCTGACCTCAGGTGATCCACTCCCCTTAGCCTCCCAAAGTGCTGGGATTACAGGCATGAGCCACGGTGCTCAGCCATAGAGGTCTGGCTTTCTAATGGTCCCATTGCCCAAGCAGTGAACATAGTACCCAAAATGTAGTTTTTCAACCCTTTCCCCTCCCCTCCCTTTTCCCTTTTGGAACCCCAGTGTCTGTTGCTCCCATCCTTGTGTGTACCCAGTATCGAGCTCCTGCTTATAAGTGACAGCATGCAGTATTTGATTTTCTGTTTCCACATTAATTCTCTTAGGATAATGCCTCCAGCTGCGTCCGTGTTGCTGAAAAGGCCATAATTTCATTTTTTAAATGCCAGCCTCAATTCTTTTCTTTTTTTTTTTTTGAGATAAGGTCTCCGTCTTTCACTCAAGCTGGAATGCAGTGGCACGATCCTGGCTCACTGCAGCCTCAGCCTCCTGGGCTCAAGCAATCCTCTCACCTCTCAGCCTCCGAAGTAGCTGGGAATATAGGCGCTTGCAACCACACCTGGCTAACTTTTATGTTTTTAGTAGAGATGGGGTTTTGCCATGTTGGCCAGGCTGGTTTTGAACTTCTGACCTCACATGATCTGCCTGCCTTGGCTTCCCAAAGTGTTGGGATTACAGGCGTGAGTCACTGTGCCCGGTACTCTAATTCCAGTCTTTTTTTTTTAAGATGGGGTTTCACCATGATGGCTGGTCTTGAACTCCTGACCTCAGGTGATCCACCCACCTCGGCCTCCCAAAGTGCTAGGATTACAGGTGTGAGCCACCACGCCCGGCCTTATTCCAGACTTAACCCTACACTCCTCTCAATGCCCATCCTCATTCCAAGCTCTATCCTGATCTGAATGCCTGATCCTAGAGAGTCGTAACTCGGCTAACCTAGACCAGGAAGCCATCCTCAAAGCCAGCTCCAACTTCAAGTTCAACATCACCACCGCCCCCTTGGCATCTGGACCCAACTCCATTGCAGCCTCCCTCTGGAGCCCACAAGCCCACCTTGGCCCTGATGCAGGTGTCCAGGGCCGAGTTTCTGACAGCCAGCTCCAGCCTGAGCTGCTCCGCCTCCCTCTTCTTCTCTTCCAGCTCTTTAGCTAGGCTGTCTCGTTCCTTCCGCAGTGCCGCCTTCTCCTCCAGCGCCAGCTGGGTCTGTCGGGAGCATTCGGCTTGGAGCTTGGCCTCCCGGGCCTGAGCCTCCTTCTCCACCTTCTGTTTGGCCTCCTGACTGGCCCGGCAGGCCCCGCTCGGCATCCAGCTTCTGGCGTTGGAGGTCCGAGTTCTCGCGGGCCACGCTGTCGATACCGGACCGGAGGCTGCGGGCCAGCTCCTCCACCTTGGAGGTCATGAGGCTGGGCATGTGGTCACAGGCTCTGCGGATGGAGGCCAATTCCGAACCCAGGGGATGGTAGATGTTGTAACTCATGCTGTCCAGGTTGCGTGGGATAATGGAGTCCCTCCACAGGTTACGAAGATCCGTCTCGAGCTTGTCCTTGTCCAGGGGCAGGCAGAGGGATTGCACCTTTTGCAGTTGCTCCTGGGTCAGCTGGCGCTCTTGGCGCTGCAGCTCCTGAGATTTCACACACTCGGCCAGCTGTTCCTCCGCCACGCGTTTGCTCAGCAGCATGCCTTCCTTATCCTTCGTGCAAACGGCCTTCTCCTTTCTATCTCCACCTCCAGCGTCTTCGCCTTCTGACCCAGCATGAGGAGCAAGGCTAAGGAAACAGGACCAAGAGACTCAGGAAGATTGGGGGCTGTCGGGAGCACCGGGCGGGGAGTCCACCACCCCAGCCTTAGCACTCACCATCGCAGCTCTTGTTCATTTCCTTGAACTGATCTCTGCATTGCTTCTCACTCAAGATGATGGCAGCCACGTACACCTGATCGTTTACGTAGATTACCTGCCCGGGAGGAAGCGGAAGGACGCAGGGCAGAGCTTAGTGTCTTGCCCCTGGGGGCCGGACCTAGATCAGACACCCAGGTGGCCAGAGTGAGCTGAGTTCACAAGGGCATGGCTCCTTTTTTATTTTTAGACGGAGACTCGCTCTGTTGCCAGGCTGGAGTGCAGTGGCGCAATCTTGGCTTACTGCAACCTCTGCCTCCCGGGTTCAAACGATTCTCCTGCCTCCGCCTCCTGAGCAGCTGGGACTACAGGTGCCCGCCAACAGGCCTGGCTAATTTTTGTATTTTTTGTAGAGACGGCGTTTCACCATGTTGGCCAGGATGGTCTCGATCTCCTGACCTCGTGATCCACCCGCCTCGGCATCCCAAAGTGCTGGGATTACAGGCGCCTGGTCAAGGGCATGGTCCCTTTATGAGGAGATGTTGGAAGCCAGGTGTGGTGGCTCACCCCTGTAGTCCCAATTACTCGGGAAGCTGAGATGGGAGGATCACTGAAGCCCAGGAGTTTGAGAACAGCCTGGGCAATGTAACGAGCCCCATCTCAATGAAACAAACAAACAAATATAAATAAATAAAATAAAAATATATCGGATGCTTGTCTGATCTTCAAAAGTTTTTACAGTTGCTACTATCTAGAAATAAAAAGGCACAAAGTATAAATATATGCTACAACATAGATTAACTTTTAAAATATTACATCTACATTTACAGTCGACTGAATTTTTTTTTTTTTGAGGCAGAGTTTTGCTCTTGTTGCCGTCACTCACTGCAACCTCTGCCTCCTGGTTGCAGTGATTCTCCTGTCTCAGCCTATCGAGTAGCTGGGATTACAGGTGCTCGCCACCACAACTGGTTAATTTTTTTTGTAATTTTGGTAGAGATGGGATTTTATCATGTTGGCCAGGCTGGTCTTGAACTCCTGACCTTAGGTGATCTGCTCACCTTGGCCTCCCCAAAGTGCTGGGATTACAGGCTTGAGCCACTGAGCTCGGCCAAAAAATTTTTAAAAATTGAGATGGGTTGGCCAGTCATGGTGGCTCAGGCATGTACAACCATTCCTAGCTGGAGAATCGTTTTTTACAAAACAACAACATAAAATAATAATAATAAAGGGCAAAGGGTCTGAATACACATTTCTCAAAAGAAGATATGCAAATGGGCCAGGTGTGGTGGCTCACGCCTGTAGTCCCAGCAGTTTGGTAGGCCAGGGCGGGTGGATCTCCTGAGGTCAAAGGTTCGAGACCAGCCTGGCTAATATGGCGAACCCTCATCTCTACTAAAAATACAAAAATTAGCCAGGTGTGGTGGTGTGCGCCTGTAGTCCCAGCTACTCTGGAAGCTGAGGCAGGAGAATCGCTTGAACCCAGAAGGCAGAGGTTGCAGTGAGCCGAGATCGCGCCATTGTACCTCAGCCTGGGCAACAAGAACGAAACTCCAGCTCAAAAAATAAAAAAATAAAAAAAGAGATATGCAGATGGCCCACAAGCATATCAAAATATCAAAAGTGATTCAAAATCATTAGCCATTACGGAAATGCAAATCAAAACCGAAGTGAGATACCACTTCACACCCACTAGGGTGGCTATTTTAAGAACCCATGAAACCCCAAAATGAACTGTAACAGGTGTTGATGAGGATGTGGGGGAAATCAGAATTCTCAGACAGTACTAGTGAGCATATACAATGTGGCCACTGCTTTGGGAACCAGTCTGGCAGTTCCTCAAACTGTTAAACATAGCTACCATACGACCCAGCAGTTCCATTTCTCAGCATATATCCAGAGCAATAATATCCTCATATCAACTTGCCAGGGATGTGCCCAGCAGCTCAATTCACAGTAGCCAAAGGTGGAAACAACCCAAATGCCTGTCAGCAGATGAGTGGACGCACAAAATGTGTTCCTTCCACATAATATGATTCAGCCATAAACAGGAAGGAAGCACTGATCCACGCTGCCGTGAGGGTGAACCCCAAAAACACGATGCCCAAATGAGAGAAGCCAGACACAAAAGGACACATAGTGTGAGATTCCCTTGACATGAAACACCCAGAACAGGCAAATCCATAGAGACAGGAAGCAGATTACTGACTGCCAGGGGTTGGGGGAGGGGAGTGGGGGAGTGCCTGTGGATGGGGACGGGGTTTTCTCTTTCTTTCTTTCTCTCTCTCTCGTTTTCTTTTTGAGATAGAATCTCACTCTGTTCCCCCGGGCTGAAATGCAGTGGTGAGATCTCGGCTCACCGCAACCTCTACCTCCTGGGTTCAAGTGATTCTCCTGTCTCAACCTGTCGAGTACCTGGGATTACAGGCGCGTGCCACCACGCCCGGCTAATTTTTATATATTTAGCAGTGATGGGGTTTCACCATGTTGGCCAGGCTGATCTCAAACACCTGACCCCGTGATCTGCCCACCTCGGCTTCCCAAAGTGCTGGGGTTATAGGCATGAGCCACCGAGCCCAGCCTAAGGGGGTGGGGTTTTCCTTTGGGAAGTCGAAAATGTTTTAAAATGGACTGTGGTGATGCATGTACAACTCTGTGAATGTACAAAAAAATCATCGAATTTTACACTTTAGGTGGATTGCATACTATGTAAATTATATCTCAATAAAGCTGTTTTTAAAATTTATTTATTATTTTTATATTTGAGATGGAGTCTCGCTCTGTTGCACAGGTTGGAGTGCAGTGGCACGGTCTTGACTCACTGCAACCTCCGCCTCCTGGGTTCAAGTGATTCTCCTAACTCAGCCTCCCAAGTAGCTGGGATTCCAAGTGCCCATCACCATGCCCGGCTAATTTTTGTATTTTAGTAGAGATGGGGTTTCACCATGTTGGCCACACTGGTTTGAAACTCCTGACCTCAAGTGATCCAACTCCCTCAGCCTCCCAAAGTGCTAGGATTATAGGTGTGAGCCACCATGTCTGGCCAGCTGTTTTTCTTTTTTTCAGACAGGGTCTCACTCTGTCACCCAGGCTGGAGTGCAGTGGTACATTCATGGCTCACTGCAGCCTCAATCTCCCCAGGCTCGGGTAATCTTCCCACTCAGCTCTCGAGTAGCTGGGATTACAGCTGCCTGCCATGACATTTGTATAATTTTTGTATTTTTTGTAGAGATGGGGTCTCACTATGTTGCCCAGACTGGTCTCAAAGTCCTGAGCGCAAGCAATCCTCCCACCTTGGCCTCCCAAAGTCTTGGGATTGCAGGTGTGAACTACCACGGCTGGCCAGCAAAGCTGTTTTTAAAGAAAGTGTTCACAATTTAACGGACTATGGCCATACTTGCAAATTTTGGAAGAGAACCCTCTGCAGAAATATAAGAAGATATAAAGAATGAGGAGAGTTCGTGTTTCAGAAACTCTCTATCCTTCCTCCTTTTGGAGCTTGCCCTGGGTGAATGCCCTAGGGGGGGGGAATGGGGAGTGCCTTCTGTTCTCAAAAGCCATAGTCACTGGGAGGCTGAGGTGGGAAGACTGCTTGAGGTCAGGAGTTTGAGACCAGCCTAGGCAACATAGTGAGACCATGTCCCTTAAAAAAAAAAATTAGCTGAGCATGGTGACATGTGCCTGTGGCCCCAGCTACTTGGAAGGCTGAGACAGAAGGATCACTTGAGCCCAGGAGTTCGAGGCTGTGGTGAACTATAATCACACCACACTCCAGCCTGGGTGATAGACTGAGACGTTGTGTCTTTAAAATAAAGAAATAAAGAAATAAATAAAAGCTAGTATTTTGAAAGTTTTTTTTCTTAAATTTTTACTTTATCTTTTATTCTACTTTTTTTAAAAATGGAGTCTTACTCCGTTGCCAGGCTGGAGTGCAGTGGCGCGGTCTCAGCTCACTGCAACCTCCGCCTCCCAGGTTCAGGTGATTCTCCTGCCTCAGCCTCCCAAATAGCTGGGACTACAGGCACGTGCCACCACAGCCAGCTGATTTTTGTATTTTTAGTAGAGACCGGGTTTCACCAAGTTGGCCAGGCTGGTCTCAATCTCTTGACCTCGTAATCCACCCGCCCCGGCCTCTCAAAGTGCTGGGATTACAGGAATGAGCCACCACGCCCAGCCAATAAATAATTTTTTTAAAAAAGACACCAGTTAGCCAGGTTCAGGTCTGAGAGGGGAGGCAGGGCCCTATCCTGAGGATCTGTGTTTCACCCCATCTTGGGGGGCTGAGGTGAGACCCACCGTACCCTGGGCAACTGTGGGGACAGTGCTTTGCCCTGGGGTTTTGGGGGATGGAAACAGCGCCCTGCCATGAGGGGTCTGAGGTGAGGAGACAGAGTTTTTCCTTGGGCTGATCTGAGGGGGCTGAGCTCAGCTTCCTGCCCAGTGGGGAGGGCTGGGTGGTCTGAGGCCCCATGGAAGGCCCGTCTTTGCCACTGTCTTGGGCCTGGCCAGCCAGGTCACCTCCTTGGAAGACCCTGAAGCTGCCCCTTTAGCTTCCCTCATGCCACCCTCCCATCTCTCACCCACCTCTCACCCACACCCATAAGGAGAGACCCCACACGCACTCCCCCCAATGCCTCAGTCTGGCAGGACCCCTCCCCCAGGGCGAAGTTGTGTCTGAGAACATGGGGACAGTTGTCTACTGTGTTTGCCACAAGCTGGGGTGCGGGGGGGGGGCACTGGCCTCCAGGAGACCCGACATTTGCAGCTGTGGCTGTGCCCAGAGAGCCTGCCTGTTTCTGCCACCTCTGGAAATCCCCCTCCCTCTCACGCCTCCACTTCCCTGCCTGCAAAGGGTTTAATTTATATTTTTAGATGGAGTGTCACTCTGTTGCCAGGCTGGAGTGCAATGGTGCGATCTTGGCTCACTGCAACCTCCACTTCCCGGGTTCAAGCAATTCTGCTGCCTCAGCCTCCCAAATAGCTGAGAATACAGGTGCCCACCACCATGTCCAGCTGATTTTTTTTGGAGTTTTAGTAGAGATGGGGTTTCACCATGTTGGCCAGGATGGTCTCGATCTCCTGACCTTGTGATCCGCCTGCCTCGGCCTCCCAAAGTGCTGGGATTACAGGCGTGAGCCACCATGCCTGGCCTCTGGAAAGGGTTTAAAACTTCTCCTGGCCAGGCACAGTGGCTCATTCCTGTAATCCCAGCACTTTGGGAGGCCGAGGCGGGCAGTCACTTGACGTCAGGAGTTCAAGACCAGCCTGGCCAACATGGTGAAACCCTGTTAGCCGGGCATGGTGGTGTGTGCCTATAGTCCCAGCTACTCAGGAGGCTAAGGCAGAAGAATTGCTTGAGCCTGGGAGGCAGCAGTTGCAGTGAGCCGAGATCTCACCACTGCACTCCAGCCTGGGCGACAGAGGGAGATCCTGTCTTAAACACAACAAAACATAACAAAATAAACTTCTCCCTACTTCCTGGGATTTGACAATGAGTTGATATTTCTAAATTCAACACCCAGCATACAGCAAATATGAACTGTTTATACATGCTAGAACTGAATAGGAACAAAACATTCTGAGCTTTTATTCAGTCCATTCTTTTTTTTTTTTTTTTTTTGGTTTTGTTTTTTTCCAGGCAGGGTCTCACTCAATTGCCCAGGCTGGAGTGCAGTGGCACCATCTTGGTTCACTGCAACTTTGAGCCTCCCAGGCTCAAGTGATCTTCCCACTTCAGCCTCCAAGTAGCTGGGACTACTGGCACGTGCCATCCCGCCTGGCTAATTTTTGTATTTATTTTATTTATTTATTTATTTATTTTAGATGGAGTCTTGCTCTGTCGCTCAGGCTGGAGTGCAGTGGCAGGATCTTGGCTCACTGCAACCTCTGCCTTCTGGGTTCAAGCAATTCTCCTGCCTTAGCCTCCCGAGTAGCACACACCACCATGCCCAGCTAATCTTTGTATTTTTATTAAAACAGGGTTTCACCATGTTGGCCAGGATGGTCTTCATCTCCTGACCTTGTGATCCGTCCGCCTCAGCCTCCCAAACTGCTAGGATTACAGGCGTGAGCCGCCATGCCTGGCCTGTGCAAAGGGTTTAAAATTTCTCCTGCCAGGGGCAGTGGCTCACTCCTGTAATCCCAGCACTTTGGGAGGCCAAGGCAGGCAAATTACTTGAACTCAGGAGTTCAATACCAGCCTGGTCAACATGATGAAACCCCATCTCTACTAAAAATACAAAAATTAGCTGGGCATGGTGGCGTGCACCTGTAGTCCCAGCTACTCAGGAGGCTGAGGCAGAAGAATTGCTTGGAGCTGGGAAGCAGAGGTTGCGGTGAGCTGAGATTGCGCCACTGCACTCCAGCCTGGGCAAGAGAGCAAGACTTCGTCTCAAAAAAAAAAAAATGTTGCTGGCTGGGAATGGTGGCTCATGCCTTTAATCTCAGCATAGGAGGGTGAGGCTAAGAGTTCAAGACAAGCCTGGCAGCATAGTGAGATTCTGTCTCTAAAAAAAAAAAAAAAAAAAATTAGCCAGGGCCCAGGGTAGGACACGGTGGCTCATGCTGTAATCCCAGCACTTTGGAAGACCGAGGCGGGTGGATCACCTGAGGTCAGGAGTTTGAGACCAGCCTCGCCAACATCGTAAAACCCCGTCTCTACCGAAAAATACAAAAATTAGCTGTTGTGATGGCACACACCTGTAATCCCAGCTACTTGGGAGGCTGAGGCAGGAGAATCACTTGAATCTGGGAGTTGGAGGTTGCAACGAGCTGAGATCGCACCACTGCACTCCAGCCCGGGCGACAGAGTGAGACTCAACTCAAAGAAAAAAAAAATTTGCCAGGTGTGGTGATGTCCACCCTGTAATCTCAGCACTTTGGGAGGTCCAGGAGGGAGGATTGCTTGAGCCCGGGATTTCAAGACCAGCCTGGTCAACATAGTGAGACCCCATGTCTACTAAAAATAAAGAGATGAGCTGGGCATACTAACACATGTCCATAGTGCCAGCAGCTCAAGAGTCTGAGGCAGGAGGACTGCTGGAGCCCAGGAAGTCAAGGCTGCAGTGAGCTCTGCTCATATCACTGTGCTGCAGCCTATGTGACAGAGTGAGACCCTGTCTCCAAAAAAAAAAAAGAAAGAAAAAAAATTAGCTGAACACAACGCCCCACCCCCGTAATCCCAGCACTTTGGGAGGCTGAGGAGAGAGGATTGCTTGAGCCCAGGAGTTCGAGACCAGCCTGAGCAACACAGTGAGACCCCATCTCTGCAAAATATAAAAACATTAGCTGGGCATGGTGGCGCATGCCTGTATACAGTCCCAGCTACTCAGGAGGCTGAGGCAGGAGGATCGTTTGAGCCCAGGAGATTGAGGCTGCAGTGAGAGCTATGATTGCAATTGCACTCCATCCAGCCCAGGAGACAGATGGAGACCCTGTCTCTTAAAAAAAAGAAATCTATCGGCTGGGCGCAGGCTCATGTCTGTAATCCCAACACTTTGGGAGGCTGAGGCAGGCGGATCACTTCAGGTCAGGAGTTTGAGACCAGCTTGGCCAACATGGCAAAACCCCATCTCTACTAAAAATACATAAATTAGCTGGTCACGGTGGCAAGTGCCTGTAATCCCAGCTACTTGGGAGGCTGAGGCAGGAGAATCACTCAATCTCAAGAGGCAGAGGCTGCAGTGAGCCGAGATTGCACCACTGCACTCCAACCTGAGCCACCGAATGAGACCATGTCTCAAAAGAAAAGAGAGTGTTGGTCCTGTGACGGTCCCCGTCTCCTGGATGAGGAAACTCAGGCTCAGAGAGGTGAGGTGGCTCGCCCAGGGTCCCCAGGGCAAGAGTCCTGCCACAGCCTTACCCGGTCGGCCTGGCACTGGCGGAAGCTGGCGTTGATGCGGTCCAGGTCTCGGCGGGCATTCAGCAACATCTGCATGATGGCATCCTTGGCGCGGGTGGTGAGGTTGAGCTCCTTGGTCAGGTTGGTCTGGGAGGCCGAGAGCCCCACGACCTGGCTGTACAGGCCTTCAGCTCGGCGCTCGGTGGCTTGCAGGTTGGACTCTGTACCCACATGCACATTACCATAGACCATGAAGAGCACGAGCCCCAGGATGATGAGGAATTGGATGAGGGACACGAAGAGGAAGAAGTAACGCAGGTAGTACCAGCAGCCGTGAGAGCTGCCGCCCGCCCGAGCGTAGGATGCTCCGTGCTCCATCGCCAGACCCATTTGCTCCCGTTGCCAGCGGTGCACCGTCCCCGCTCGACACCCGGCCTGCTCTGGCCCCCGCCTCGCAGGGGGGGAGTGCTTATATTACTCCTCTTAATACTTCCTCTGCCTGGCTCCTTCCTGGCCCGGAGGAAACGGGGGCTGCAGGTTATCACAACACTCCCACCCTGGCTGTGAGAGCTGGGGGGGGGGGCTGGGGGCCCAGAGCCAGGGCGGGCCACGGCTGGACACCTCTGACTAATGCTGGGTGGGGCGTTGGCTGGCTGCTCAGGCTTTCTCGGCCTCTTGGAGCCTGGCTTTTGCCTTTACTTGGTGGCGGGTGCTGTTCTCAGTACCTGCCGCAATTAGGTCTCTGAGTCGTGCCAGGCCTGTTACTGTCTCTCTTGTGTGGCAGGGGGAAACTGAGGCACAGGGCAGAGAAGGGGCTGCCTCGGGGTCTCATGCTGTTAGTTCACGGAGCTTCACTTACCTCGAGACAGGCTGGCTACAGCCGTGGACCCACTTCCCTGGGGCGGTGCTGATAAATGCCACAAAATGTGGGAAAGGCACTGGGCGAGGTGGCCCGAATCTGTAATCCCAGCACTTTGGGAGACCAAGGTGGACAGATCACCTGAGGTCAGGAGTTTGAGGCCAACCTGGCCACCATAGTGAAACCCTCATCTCTATTAAATATACAAAAATTAGCTGGATGTGGTGGCGCACGCCTGTAATTCCAGCCACCCGGAGAGGCTGAGGCAGGAGAATTGCTTGAACCCGGGAGGTGGAGGTTGCAGTGAGCCGAGATTGTACCACTGCACTCCAGCCTGGGTGACAGAGGGAGACGCTGTTTAAAAAAAAAAAAAAAAAGTGTGAAATGCTTAGCTAGCCCAGGGAGGGACAAACAGTAGGAGATCAGTAATTGCACAGGGGGGGCGTCACGGAGGACTGAGTCATGGGTGGTGGTGCTGCTAGCTCCCCAAGCTTTGTCATTGCTTCCCGATGTCCTGTTCACTTAGGTCCTCAATAAATGCTCCAGAAAACTGTGGCACAAGAAATAATGAGCTTGGAGCTGGGAAGAGCCGGCTCCGCTCTCTGTGAGCTCAGGCAAGAGGCCTCACATGTCTGTGCCTCAGTGTACCCTTTTGTGAGACGAGGCAAGCCCAGTGCTTGGTCATTCTGTAGCTGTTGTTATGATTAGGGTCGTTTCCTGCTGGAGGCACTGCTGGGGGCTCCATGAGATGGTGACCGACAAGTGGTGGATAGATGGGACTGAGCTTCCTACCCCGGACACTCAAAACCCCATGGGCGGCCGGGTGCCGTGGCTCACACCTGGAATCCCAGGACTTTGGGAGGTCGAGGTGGGTGGATCACCTGAGGTCGGGAGTTCGAGACCAGCATGGCTAACATGGCGAAACTCTGTCTCTACTAAAAATACAAAAATTAGACAGATGTGATGGTGGGCACCTGTAATCCCACTATGCGGGAGGCTGAGGCAGGGAATCACTTGAACCCGGGAGGCGAGGCTGCAGTGAGCCGAGATCTCCACTGCACTCCAGCCTGGAGACAGAGTGAGACTCTGTCTCCAAACAAAAACAAAAACAAACAAACAAAGAAACCATGGGGGTTTTCTGGGGTCACTGTGGGTCACCTCCCTGGTGGGCCTGGAGGGGGATTTGGGGACCAGGAAGCAAAGGATTCTGTGTGTCCTGCCCATCTCCCAGAATCAGGGGCTCCAGGGAAACCTCCCTGCAGTCTCTGCTTTGTTTCGTGCTGGATGATGCCAGGTCCCCCAAGAGGCGTCAGCCCTAAGCCCAGCCACAAGCAACTCCCAGTCTTGGGAGACAGACTGGGACAGACACCCCTTGCCCCCTGGAGTCGGGGTGGGCTGGAGGGACAGCAGCCGGGAGCTGGAAAGGAGGCTGGATCCCAGACAGGTGACAATCGTGCAATTGCTGTCCTCTGTCCGGCAGTGTGAAGGCTGGGGTGTGGGTGACCCGTCCCCCATTAGCCAGGATAACGTGGGAGGGATGGTGGACAGAGCGGAGGGGTCCTCCAGGGTGGTGCACAGTGAGACGAGCGTCGAGTTGGGAAGAAGGAAGTTCCCAGGGGTTGGCAGGAAACCCACATCTGACTTTTGACCTTTGCAGCTACCCGGTGGTTCCTGATCCTGATTCCGGACCCTTCCCAGCCGGTGCTGCTAGTGGGGGAAGGAGGGCTAGGGGCTGCCGCGGGTGCCCAACCAGCCATTTCTCCAGGTTGGCCAGACCCACCCAGAGCCCCCAGAGCAGGGCAGGAGGAGGACATCTTCCACAATGGGGGCAATGTAGTGTGAGAGAACCAGCGTTACAATTTAGGCTTCTGGAGTTGAGTTCTGACTTTGTCACCTACCAGCTTTGCAGCCTTGGAGAAGTGACTTTCCCTCCCTGGGCCTCAGTTTTCTGCTGTCTGAAGTGGAGATAGCCAGGCACAGTGACTCATATCTGTAATCCCAGCAATTAGGGAGGCAGAGGTGGGAGAATCGCTTGAACTCACAAGTTTGAGACCAGCCTGGGCAACATAGCGAGACCCTGTTCTAAAAAAGGCCCCCCCCAAAACCAAAACCAAAACAAACAGCAAGTGAAGACAACACGGCCAGTTTTGAAGTACTTGACACCATGCCTGGAACATACTCAGTCTTAATAAATGATGGCTTTTTTGGTTTGTTTGTTTTGAGATGGAATCTCGCTCTGTGGCCCAGGCTGGAGTGCAGTGGCGCCATCTCGGCCCACTGCAACCTCCGCCTCCCAGGTTCAAGCAATTCTCCTGCCTCAGCCTCCCCAGTAGCTGGGATTACAGGTGTGCGCCACTACCACCCGGCTAATTTTTGTATTTTTAGTAGAGACAGTTTTCACCATGTTGGTCAGGCTGGTCACAAACTCCTGACCTCAGGTGATCCACCTGCCTTGGCTTCCCAAAGTGCTGGGATTACAGGCATGAACCACCACGTCTGGCGATGATGGCATTTTTAAGATGTGAGGGCAGGATCGTGCCTGGCCTCTGATGCCAGGCTGAGGAACTGAGACACAGGGGAGGGGCAGTATCTTCAGCTGCTGGTTCCTCAGGCCTGCAAGAGCACTGGGGAAAGGAGGGCACAATGAGGATGAAGTGTGGGTGGCCAGGGTCTGGTGGAGGAGCTGAGGCTGGGTGCAGTGTCCGGGCCAATGCCAGGAGGTGTGGGTCTTGGTGTGCACTTAAGATCTTGGCTGTTCTTCATTGTATATTGAAGATGTTGCATCTTTGTAGGTATGAATGTGATATCAGTTGACAAGGAAAAATAAAGGCAACCTCAAACTCCCAGAAAACCAAAAAGCCCCCCCTGGACCTGATGGTACTGACGTGCCACAATTTTAAGCAGTTGTCACCGTGTGAGAAGCAGAGTTTTAAATAAACATACTAATGTCGTTTGTATCAAGCTCAAAAACAATATTTGGCATCCTTTCCCAATTTCATCTCACACATTTAATTTGTAATGTTTCAGTTCTGAATTTGTTATATTAGCGGATTTAACTTTGTAACTTATGTTTTTGCTTGTTTGTTTTGTTTTGAGGCAGAGTTTTGCTCTCACTGCCCAGGCTGGAGTGCAATGGCTCGATCTCGGCTCATTGCAACCTCTGCTTCCCAGGTTCAAGTGATTCTTCTGCTCCAGCGTCCTGAGTAGCTGGGATTAAGGTGCACACCACCATGCCCAGCTAATTTTTTTATTTTTTATTGTTTAGTAGAGATGGGGTTTTGCCATGTTGGCCAGGGTGGTCTCGAACTTCTGACCTCCAGTGATCTGCCCACCTTGTCCTCACAAAGTGCTGGGATTACAGGCTTGAACCACCGCACCCAGCCTGATTTTTTTTTTTTTAAACAAAAGAGATAAAAGTAGACCTTCCTCTTTTTGCTCAATATTATGTCTTTGAGATTCATTGACTCCTTTTGCTGGCTGTTTAGGTTCTCACCAGATACATTACCATAAAATTACGAACAGGCACTTAGATTGTTTCTAAGTTATTTGTTTCAATACATAAAGAAGATTGAAAATCAAATTTCCTGGCTGGGTGCGGTGGCTCACATCTGTAATCCAAAGCACTTTGGGAAGCCAAGGCAGGCAGATCGCTTGAGTCCAGGAGTTCGAGAACAGCCTGGGCAACATGTTGAAACCCCGCCTCTACAAAAAATATAAAAATTAGCCAGGCATGGTGGTGGGTGCCTGAGTCCAACTATTTGGAAGGCTGAGGTGAGAGAAAGCTTGGGCCCGGGAGGCAGTGGTTGCAGTGAGCCAAGATCGCACCACTGCACTCCAGCCTGGGGCTTGGGTGACAGAGTGATACCCAGTCTCAAAAAAAAAAAAAAAAAGGAAAAAAAAGAAAATCAAATTTCCAGAAATGAAATTACTGGGTCTTGGCCAGGTATGATGGCTCACATCTGTAATCCCAGCACTTTGGGAAGCTGAGGCGGGTGGATCACGAGGTCAGAGTTCAAGACTAGCCTGGCCAAGATGGTAAAACCCCATCTCTACTAAAAATACAAAAATTAGCCAGGCACAGTGGTAGGCACCTGTAATCCCAGCTTCTTGGGAGGCTGAGGCAGGAGAATTGCTTGAACCTGGTCAGCAGAGGTTGCAGTGAGCCAAGATTGCTCTGCTGAACTCCAGCGTGGGTGATAGAATGAGACCCCGTCTCAAAAAAAAAAAGAAAAAAAATTACTGGGTCTTTTTACATTTTGATAGTTGTCATCAGTTTGTCCTTCAGAGAGGTTGTTTTCATTGACATCTTTGCCTGCGATGTCTAAAATCTCTAAACGGGGGACTTTATGAAAATGTTCTGTCTGTTTTTGGCCAGAAGAATCCGCAGGGAGATCGTGAGTGCCTGGTTGAGAATCCGCATGAGCTCAAATGCATTGGCCCTGACGTGAGCATTGGTTTTTTTCCTGAAAACAATTTGTCATGTTTACAGGAAATTTAGCGCATGAATCCCTTTAAATTCCCTTGGAGGGGCATCAGAAAGTCAGGCTTGTGTCTTAACGCCTTTTGTTTTTCTAGACCGAAGACAATTGACTTGGTTACGTTTGTTTGTTTGAGTGGAGAAGGAAAGACTGTCATGAGGAAGTCAACTCTGTGTCACTCCCTGAAAACTGACACTGAGGTCCTCATGGAGACACGAGGTTTAAAAAAAAAAAAAACAAATCACTCAGGACTTCAGGAAGGTCCCTGAGGAAGCGATATTTCTGGTGAAGAAAGATTTCAATGAAGTTCAGAAAACCCTCCACTATTTCGTTTTTTTGAGACGGAGTCTCACTTTGTGGCCCAGGCTGGAGTACAGTAGTGCCATTTCAGCCCACTGCAACCTCCACCTCCCAGGTTGCAACAGTTCTGGCTCAGCCTCCTGAGTAGCTGGGACTACAGGTATGCACTACCACCCCTGGCTAAGTTTTGTGGGTTTTTTTGTTTTTTGTTTTTTAGATGGAGCCTCACTCTGTCACCCAGGCTGGAGTGTAGTGGCACAATCTTGGCTCACTGCAGCCTCTTCATCCTGGGTTCAAACGATTCTCCTGCCTCAGCCTCCTGAGTAGCTGAGATTACAGGCACGTGCCACCACACCCGGCCAACTTTTATATTTTTAGTAGAGATGGAGTTTCGCCAGGTTGCTCAGGCTGGTCTCGAACTCTTGACCTCGTGATCTGCCCGCCTCAGCCTCCCAAAGTGCTGGGATTACAGGCATGAGCCACTGTGCCCAGCCAGCCCTCCACTTTTATGTCCATGTGTTTGGTTTTTGGTTAATTGAAGTGAAATTCAGTTTTGTGCTTTTGGAGGTGACGGAGGCGGCGAAGAGTCTCTCTGTGGGGTGGGGGAAGCCTGTGCTCTCTGGAACTCTGTGTTCCCTGCTGAGAACCAGAAACCCACTTCCTTGCTTGTGAGTAGGGGGCTGGAAAGGTCAGGTTGAGGCTGGCCCACGTCCACTCCTGTCATGCTACTATGGGCTTTCCATTTTTGTCCTCTACCCCTGTACCTCCAGCTATGGGAGGGGGAGTTCCAGTGTGGCCACGGATAGGAGTTACCCAGGATGGTGCCCTGGAGACAGGAGTAGACAGACAGAGATAACCAGAGACAGAAAGACACTTTGGGAGATGACCAGCAGAGGCCGGGCGCCGTGGCTCACGCCTGTAATCCCAGGACTTTGGGAGGCCGAGGCAGGTGGATCACCTGAGGTCAGGAGTTCAAAACCAGCTGGGCCAACATGGTGAAACTCTCTCTCTACTAAAAATACAAAAATTCGCCCAGTGTAGTGGCATGCACCTGTAATCCCAGCTACTTGGGAAGCTGAAGCAAGAGAATTGCTTGAACCTGGGAGGCGGAGGTTGCAGTTAGCTGAGATCATGCCACTGCACTCCAGCCTGGGGGACAGGGCAAGTCTCCGTCTCAAAAAAAAAAAAAAAAAAAAAAAAGCCAGGTGTGGTGGCTCACACCCATAATTCCAGCACTTTGGGAGGCCAAGACAGGTGGATCACCTGATGTCACGAGTTCGAGAGCAGCCTGGCCAACATGGTGAACCCCTGTCTCTACTTAAAAGAAAACAAATAAAACAAACCAAAACAAAAAACAAAATTCGCCAGGTGCGGTGGCAGGCACCTGTAATCCCAGCTACTGGGGAGGCTGAGGCAGAAGAATCACTTGAACTCGGGAGGTGGAGGTTGCAGTGAGCTGAGATTGCGTCATTGCACTCCAGCCTGGCCAAAAAGAATGAAACTTCATTTCAAACAAAAAAAAAAAAAAAAAAAAAAAAAGAGAGAGAGAGGTAGAGAGATGACCAACAGAGTCCAAGAGGGATCATTAGATGGGTGGAGGCAGGGAGACAGGACAAAGACAGCTCAGGGGCTGGCTCTGTATGGTGGGAGGCAGGTCTCGCTGAGAAGTGCTGTTGCCTCCCTGGGCACCTGGGGAGGTTCAGTGCAGCCCAAGGACTGGGCCTATCCGCCTCTCTCCTCAAGTCACGGGGAGTATTCACCAACTCTCTGCCTTATGACTTCCCTGGGGTTCAAAACCTCCAGCCTCAAATTCTGTCTTCCCAACGTTCTTTGACACACTGCTGCCTGTGCCCCTCCCACTAACATATCTGCTGTGGCTCCCTATCACCTCCATCCTCAAAAGTTCTTTTCTTTTCTTTTTTTTTTTTTTTGAGATGGAATCTCGCTCTGTGGCCGAGGCTGGAGTGCAATGGCCCTATCTTGGCTCACTGCAACCTCTGCCTCCAGGTTCAAGCGATTCTCGTGCCTCAGCCTCCTGAGAAGCTGGGATTACAGACACCCACCACCACACCCAGTTACTTTTTGTATTTTTAGTAGAGACAGGGTTTCACCATGTTGGCCAGGCTGGTCTCGATCTTCTGATCTCAAGGGATTTGCGCGCCTTGGCCTCCCAAAGTGTTGGGATTACAGGCGTGAGCCACCGCGCCCGGCTCAGAACTGATTTTAGGGGTCCCTCGGGTACGGTCGAGATGGAACCAGCAGTATAAATAAATAAATGCATAATTGGTGACGATGACTTAGTTGCCTTGGACAGCCCTGTGCCCGGCCCCATACGGGCCCGTTCTTGGATCCCACAGCCCCGTGGTGAGGGAGTCTTGCATCCCTGGGGTCCCGACCATGGCGAGGCCAGTCTCCAGGCTTCCAGCTCTGGCGGACTCCAGGAGGAGGAACCGTTTCCTGCTGGCTTCTGGATTGACGCCAGGGCCGGGAGAGGGGGTCTCAGAACCACACCCTGTCCGACTCTCAAACTCTCGGCCCTCAGGAGGCAACTGGATCTTCTGGCTGGGGCGACCCCTGGTGGCGGGTAGCGGAACACAACAGCCGGATCTCCCCGTCCCGCAGCCTCATTTTCCCCATGGGCAGGGCCTCCAGGTGAGCCCCCTCTCTGGTGAAGGCCCTGATCAGGCACGTACAAGCCTTAGGTGCGTGGGAGGATCATGAGCAGAACTGACTAAACGGGCTGGTGTCAGAGTTCCAAGGGCTTCCACTCCCCTCTCTACACCAACCACTTAGGAATTTTTTAAATTTGTTTTTATTTACTTAGTTTTTGAGTCAGGGTCTCACTCTGCCACCCAGGCTGCAGTGCAGTGGTTGCGATCTCTGCTCACTGCAACCTGCACTTCCAGGGTTCAAGCGATTCTCCTGCCTCAGCCTCCTGAGTAGCTGGGACTACAGGTGTGCACCACCATGCCCAGCTAATTTTTATTTTTATTTTTGAGATGGAGTCTTGCTCTGTTGCCCAGGCTGGAGTGCAGTGGTGCGATCTCGGCTCACTGCAAACTCTGCCTCCTGGGTTCAAGCGATTCTCCTGCCTTAGCCTCCCAAGTAGCTGGTATTACAGGCACCCATCACCTCGCCTGGCTAATTTTTGTATTTTTAGTAGAGACGAGGTTTCACCATGTTGGCCAGGCTGGTCTCGAACTCCTGACCTCAGATCATCCACCTGCCTCGGCTTCCCAAAGTGCTGGGTTTACAGGTGTGAGCCACCGTGCCCAACCTATTTATGTAGTTTTTTGAGACAAGGTCTCACTCTGTTGCTCAGGCTAGAGTGCAGTGGCACGATCTCGGTTCACTGCAACCTCCACCTTCAGGGTTCAAGCGATTCTCCTGCTTCAGCCTCCCAAGTAGCTGGGACTACAGGTATGCACCACCATGCCTGGCTAATTTTTAAACTTTTTGTAAAGACGGTGGTCTCACTACATTGCTCAGGCCGATCTCTAACTCCTGGGCTCAAATGATCTTCCTGACTCAGCCTCCCAAAGTGCTGGGATTACAGACAGGAGCCACCACACTCAGCCTGGACATTTTAAAAAACAAATTTTGGTTTTAAATTTTGAATGAATAATACACGTGCATGGTTTTAAAAAATGCAATCTTTATAAAAGGTACATAGAGAAATGTGAGAATATGTCCCTACCAATTCCTAGACCCCTTCGCTCTCCAGAGGCTGAGGCTGAGGCTGTGATCAGTGTCTCCTTCAGATATATTTGAATAAAAGTCCCCTCCCCAAGCTCTGCATTAAAAAAATATACAAAATATTACCCTCCTGCTTGTCATATTAATGTATCTTAGAGAAGATCAGCTTTGGCCATTTAAATGGTGGTTGAATAGTGTTCCACTGTGTGGATGGACAAACACTTTTCTTTTTTTCTTTTTCTTTTTTTTTTTGAGACAGGGTCTCATTCTGTTGCCCAGGCTGGAGTGCAGTGGTGCAATCTCGGCTCACTGCAACCTCCACCTCCCGGATTCAAGTGATTCTCCTGCCTCAGCCTCCCTAGTAGCTGGGACAACAGGTGTGTGCCACCACCCCGGCTAACTTTCTGTATTTTTAGTAGAGACAGGGTTTCACCATGTTAGCCAGGATGGTCTCCATCTCCTGACTTCGTGATCTGCCTGCCTCAGCCTCCCAAAGTGCTGGGATTACAGGCGTGAGCCACCGTGGCCAGCTTTCTTTCTTTCTTTTCTTTTTTTGGAGACAGGGTCTCACTCTGTCACCTAGGCTGGAGTGCAGTGGCATGATCACGGCTCACTGCAGCTTCCATCTCCTGGGCTTAAGTGATTCTACCATTTCAGCCTCCCGAATAGCTGGGACCACAGGTACATGCCACCAAGCCTGGCCTGGCTACTTTCTGTTCTTTTTTTTCTGTTCTTTTGTTTTGTTTTGTTTGAGACTGAGTTTTGATCTGTCGCCCAGGCTGGAGTGCAGTGGTGTGACACTGCAGTGTTGGCCCATTGCAGCCTCTGCCTCCCAGGCTCAAGCAGTCCTCCCACCTAAGCCTCCTGAGTAGCTGGGACCACAGGTGCATGCTACCACGTCCAGCTAATTTTTTGTATTTTTGGTAGAGACAGGGTTTCACCATGTTGCCCAGGCTGGTCTCAAACACCTGAGCTCAAGTGATCCACTGTCTCAGCCTCCCAAAGAATTTTTTGAGACAGTCTCACTCTGTCACTGAGGCTGGAGTGCAATGGCACGATCCTGGCTCACTGCAACCTCTGCCTCCCGGGTTCAAGCAATTCTCCTGCCTCAGCCTCCTGAATAGCTGGGGCTACAGATGCATGTGACCATGCTCAGCTACTTATCGTTATTATTTGTAGAGACAGGTTCTCTCTATGTTGCCCAGGCTGGTCTCGAACTCCTGGGCTCAAGTGATCCTCCTGCCTTGGCCTCCCAAAATGTTGGGATTACAAGTGTGAGCCACCACACCTGGCTAGCCTTGAGTTTGGAGGAATCAAAGTGACATGTGAATTTTCAGCAGCATAGGGGACTGGCACCTGTAACCTTGGCATTGTTCAGGAGTTGGAGATCAGCCTGGGTGATATATAGAGACCCTATCTCAAAAACTCAAAACAGAACAAAAACGAAAACAAAGTTAACACTTCAGGAATCTGGGTGAAGCATATCCAGAACTTCTTTGTACTAATACACGAGTTTTCTCTAAGTCTGAAGTTACGCCAAACATAAAGTTTAAATTTAGATAACAAGCTAAAAATGTTTAAAGGTTTGAAAAATAAGCCAGGCACGCTGACTCAAGCCTGTAATCCCAGCACTTTGGGAGGCCAAAGCAGGCAGATCACGAGGTCAGGAGATCGAGACCATCCTGGCCAACATGGTAAAACCCCGTCTCTACTAAAAACACAAAAATTAGCCATGTGTGGTGGTGGGTGCCTGTAGTCCTAGCTACTTGGGAGGCTGAGGCAGGAGAATCAGTTGAACCTGGGAGGCAGAGATTGCAGTGAGCCGAGACCGTGCCACTGCACTCCAGCCTGGCGACAGAGTGAGACTCCATCTCACAAAAAAAAAAAAGAGAAAAAAAAAGAAAACCCACTAATACAGTCATGTGAAATTGAGCAATATAAAAGTGTCCATATTTCAATGATTTTTGACCCATAGGAACAGCACTTTCATGAGATTCTCTTCCTTTTCATTGTACCTTTTATTTTTCTTGTGTAATTGCATTGACTAGTACTCCTAGAAAAATAACCACTTGACAGTGGATGTCCTCACCGTGGCACTGATTTTGATGTGTTTTTTGATGTGTTTCCCCCACAATTTATAACATTTCTCATTTGATCTATTACTATAGTGATTAACAGACTTGGGAATACTGAGTCACTGCTCCATCTCAGGCATGTCACCTTTGTTGCAGTGTAGGTTAAACACATGGGCTGGGCGTGGTGGCTCATGCCTGTAATCCCAGCACTTTGGGAGGCCGAGGCGGGCGGATCACCGAAGTTTAGGAGTTCAAGATCAGCATGGTGAAACCCCGTCTCTACTAAAAATACAAAAATTAGCTGGGTGTGGTGGCGGCGCCTGTCATCCCAGCTACTTGGGAGGCTGAGGCATAATTGCTTGAACCTGGAAGGCAGAAGTTGCAGTGAGCCCAGATTGTGCCATTGCACTCCAGCCTGAGCAACAAGAGTGAAACTCCATCTCAAAACCAAACCAAACCAGCCAAACAAACATGCTACTTGGTTCTTTTTGTTTAAATTCCATCTGGGAGTTTTGTATCCTTCTCACAGGGTTAGGGATTTGTGGTTTTCCTATTGTGCCACCTTCATCAGCTTTTGTTGTCAAATCAGCTCCTTATCATGAGTCCAATCACCCATTTTACAGATAGGGTAAACTGAGACACAGAGAGGAAAAGTGACTCTTTCAGGTCACTCCTGAGCCAGGGCTAGCCCTCAAGTCCTCAAAAAATGAGGGCAACACTGTTGTTAGAGGAGACTTCAAATCCCAGCTCAACACTAGCTCACTGCATGATCAAGTGGGCCTCAGTTTCCCTGTCTGTAGAATAAGCACTTTACACGGTTGGAGAGACAGGGCTGAGGCTCCTTTCTGTGCAGTGTCCATTCAGGGCGGCTCCAGGGTCTAAAGCCGAGCGTCGCATCCAGCGTGGGGGGCGCCTCTATACACGTCCCGCAGAGTCCCCCCGACCAATGTTTGTCCTCCTGGCCGAAGCCCCCTTCCGGCTGGGGCTGACTCACCCTCGTGCGCCCCGCGCCAGCCGCCGGCAGCCCGCGGAGGGTCCGGAGCGAGATCGCGAGCGAGGGCTGGGCCGGGGTCGGGACCCCGAGCGGGGCCGCGGCCGGGGCACTCTGCGCTGGGGGCTCATCTTGGCTTCCAGGGCGTTACTGCCGGGAAGGGGGAAGGGGGCTGTCAGCCTCTGGACCCCGACCCCAGACATCGCCAGCCCTCATCCGCCCGAACGCCCCTTTGCTGGGAACACCATCCCCAGAGATCCGCATCTCCAGGATCCGGTCCCCAGGATCCGTCATCCGTTCTCTACCCGCAGCCATTCCCGAGACCACTCCCTAGAGACTCCCAGCGCCATCCCCAGAAGCTCTGTCCCCAGACCACCAGCCTCTCCCTCCATACTCCCTTTCCTTGCACCCTTCTCTTCCGTTCCCCGTCCCTCTCGGGGCTCCCACCGACGCTGGACCCTGGGGACCCAAGTTTCTAGAATGCCCGCCCCAGCCTGGAACCCCCAGAGAGTCCACTCCCCTCTCCATCCCTTAGGTTCCAACTCCAGAATCCTCCCAGTATATCAAACAATGCCCCGCCCACAATGCCACACCCAAAGTAATGATTGGCCGAATAATGTTGCCCTGTGCAGCCATTGGTCGCGCCCTCCCTGTCCGTCCATCTCCGCCCCCGGGCCCGCCCCTCACTCACAAGCGTTCTCGCAGCGCCGCCTCTCGGGCCGAGCAGGCTTCGCTCTCGGCCTCCGCCACACCTGCCCGCCGCTGAGACTCGTCCAGCCGCCGCGCAGACTCCGTGGCCACCGCCTCCCAGCGCGCCAGGGCTTCTGCGGGCGCAGGGGGCGGGGTCAGGCTGGAGACCCCGCCCCCACCCGCCCCAGGCACGCGGGAATCCGAGTTGATGTTCTGTATGCCATTTGCATGCTTTTCTTTATTTGAATTAAATTTGTATGTGTCATTGCCTGGCTCCACGTGCTATTTGCATAGCTTTTCATAGGTTTGCATTGCTTTTGTGAGTCGTTCAAAAGGCGTTTGCATGTTTTGTGGCATTTGTGTTGTTTTGTGACATTTGCATGGCCTCTGCATGTTGTTTGCATTCGCTTCATAAGTTTTTGCGTTTATTTCCGTGTTATTTGCATTACGTTTGCGTGTCTTTTTGCATAACTAGTATTCATCTAGGCTTCTCCCACCTTTAATCCCTGCCCACTCCCTTACACCGCAACGCACCTGTCAGCGCCCCCGTTCTCGAACCCCATCTGGGTCCCCTGTGCCTTGGCTTCGTCCATCTCAATCTTCAGTGTCGTTAGTTGGGTCTGAAGCCGACTCTGAGGAGTGGAGGGGGAAGTGGGAGGGGGTGTAGGCAGAGGAGGGGGAGGAGTGAATAGGCCTGGCCTTTTGGGGACAGTGAGAAGCCACCAAGGACCCTGTGTCCTGAACTTTGTGTGGAATGTCCTTTGGGCCTTGTAATTGTAGAATACAGAAGTGGCTTCTGAAGCCTGGGGCACCGAGTGGTGACAGCTGCCTGCCTGGAGGAAGATCTCTGCCCAGGTTCAACACCAGCAACCCTAAGCCACTGGAAAGTGGAGACTGCTTAGCTCTGCAGTCAGATTGAAGTTCCACTTTCAGTTCCATCTGGGACTCGCTGGTGGGGTTACAAACCAACACAGGGTGGCCAGGTGCCGTGGCTCATGCCTGTAATCTCAGCACTCTGGGAGGCTGAGGTGGGTGGATCACTTGAGGCCAGGAGTTTGAGACCAGCCTGGCCAACATGGCGAAACCCCGTCTTTACTAAAATAATACAAAAATTAGTCGGGTGTGATGGTGGGCACCTGGAATCCCAGCTCCTCGGGAGGCTGAGGCAGGAGAATCACTTGAACCTGGGAGGCGGAGGTTGCAGTGAGCTGAGATCCCACCACTGCACTTGAGCCTGGGCAACAGAGCAAGACTCTGTCTCAAAACAAAACACACCAAAACCCAGCAGCAACAAAAACCAACACAGGGCAATTTGACGCTTGACAATGACTGAATTTCTGGGGTATGTGTCCGTTGTCTCTGTCGGACACTCTGCAAAAGGGCTGGTCCAGCCTCCTCAGTACATCTTACAGCAAGGGGGCAGAGCCAGAACTTGAACTTGGGGTAGGCTGCTGTTAACCTTGACTGCTCCAGTCCCTTCTCTTCTTGGTGAGGGCAGAAAAGGGATAAGGGTTTATTTTTATTTATTTTGTTTTTTGAGACAGGGTCTCGCTCTGTTACCCAGGTGGGAGTGCAGTGGTGGCATCTCAGCTCACTGCAACCTCCACCTGGGATTCCAGGCGCGTGCCACCACACCCGGCTGATTTTTGTATTTTTAGTAGACAGGGTTTTACCACATTGGCCAGGCTGGTCTCGAACTCATGACCTCAAATGTCTACCCACCTCGGCTTCCCAAATTGCTAGGACTACAGGCGTGAGCCACCGCTCACTCTCGGCCCCATTTTGATTTTTAAAATTCAGATGCTGCCCTACCTTGGCTGGGCTAGGAGGGTGGGGGTGGAGTGGGAGGTGTACACAGAGGTATACAATAGTCACTCCATAAATGGAAATGGTTGAGATTTTTAGGACAGTTCTTTGGCAGGCTCAGGGCTGGAAAGGGTTAAGAAAAAGTCTGAAGGGTGAGCCAGAGGACAAGGAGGGTTTAGCAGGTACCTCCCCCAAGAGGCCAGCTTTAGCCTCCTAATTACAGGTGACTTGTGTGTCCTGCTCTCAAAATAGGGCTGCTGGAAACTGGCTGGAGTGGGGCTGAGTGGGGACATGGGGGCATGAGGGAGGGCCTCAGGTGGTCTGGGGTCTCTCCAAACACCATTTATCTGGCAAATGGCAGAGGACAGTGAGACTCTCTCTCTCTCTTTTTTTTTTTCAGAGACGGAATCTCGTTCTGTTGTCCAGGCTGGAGTGCAGTGGCACGATCTCAGCTCACTGCAACCTCCACCTCCCGGGTTCAAGTGATTCTCCTGCCTCGACCTTCCGAGTAGGTGGAATTACAGGTGTGTACCATCACGCCTGGCTAATGTCTGTATTTTTAGTAGAGACGGGGTTTCGCTATGTTGGCCTGACTGGTTTTGAACTCCTGACCTCGGGTTATCCACCTTTTTGACCAGAAGGTAGACTCCATGGTGAACTAACATCATAAGAGTTGGAAGGCATTAGGGTGCTATTCTCAATGCCTTCTCAATTTGAGGAAGTGGGGGAAACCGAGGCACAGGGAGGGAAACCTGGGGGATGTGTGGGCAGGCCCTCTTTACCCGAACATTCTGGATTCCCAAGCTCCCCCTCCACCTGGCCCACCTACCTGGCGGCCCTCACAGGCCTTTAATGCCTTCTCCAACTCGCGCCGGATACCTTCTGCCTGGTCCAGCTGCCTGGCTAGGGCCTCCTCCCGCTCGGCAGCCTCTGCCAGCCGGCGTCGCAGCTCATCGACCCCAGGCGGCGGGTCCCCAGGCAGCACCGTGGCATTGACCCCCGGCTCCGGGCAGCGAGGTCCCCGAGCGGCCGAGGCGGCCACATTCCAGGCTACCAGGGCGCCGCCGGCCGCCGCCGCAGCCAGAAACACCGCCACCCCGCACAGGGCGAGCACCCGCCAGGCACGCCCGGGCTCCGGCCCCGGCTCGGCCATGCCGCCGTCCACAGCTCTGGCCCCAGACGGCCACGAGCATTTAATTGGCACCTTGGGGCGCCAGGGACACCCACGGTTCCGCCCAGCCTGGCCGTGGCTTCCCGAGTCCGTTGGGAGGGGTTGGACCCCCTCCAGGGGCTGGTCCATCCTGTCAAGCACAAGAAAGAACTAGGGGTCCTGAGTTCCTGCATCCCGAGAGTGCTGCCCTCCTCTATGCCTCAGTTTCCCCTCTGTGAAAGGGGGAGAATATTCACTCCTGCTCGGTAGGGTTTGGTAGGAATCAAGCCAGCACATTTGTGGAAAACCCCGAAGACCACATCTGCAAAGGAGGTGCTTGGCTATTGTTTGGGGTTATGTTTTTCCCATTCTTTTTAAATCTTATTTATTTATTTATGTATTTATTTTGTCGCCCAGGCTAGAGTGCAATGGTGCAATCTCGGCTGACTGCAACTCCGCCTCTCTGGTTGAAGTGATTCTCCTGCCTCAGCCTCCCGAGTAGCTGGGATTACAGAGGCACACCATCACGCCCGGCTAATTTTTGTATTTTAGTAGAGATGGGGTTTCACTGTGTTGGCCAGGCTGGTCTTGAACTGAGCTCAAGTGATCCACCCGCCTTGGCCTCCCAAAGTGCTGGGATTACTGGCATGAGCCACTGTGCCTGGCCAGAGTGCTTTTTTTTTTTTTTTTTTTTTTTTTTTTTTTGAGACGGAGTTTCGCTCTTGTTACCCAGGCTGGAGTGCAATGGCACGATCTTGGCTCACCACAACCTCCGCCTCCTGGGTTCAAGTAATTCTCCTGCCTCAGCCTCCCGAGTGGCTGTGACTACAGGCATGCGCCACCATGCCCAGCTAATTTTTTTTTTTTTTTTTTTTGTATTTTTAGTAGAGATGAGGTTTCACCATGTTGACCAGGATGGTCTCGATCTCTTGACCTCGTGATCCACCTGCCTCAGCCTCCCAAAGTGCTGGGATTATAGGCGTGAGCCACCGCGCCCAGCTGGCTTTTGTTTTTTAAATCCCACTGACCATCTGGGCCAGGGACTATGGGACTGAGGACAGTGCAGAAGTCTGGGACGAGGGGCTCCTGGCCCCATTACCGCAAACAGGAAGTTGCAGTTGCAGAGACAATAGCTGGGCTTCTGAGAGAACTTGGAGGAAAGAAGATAACAGAGAAGGAAGTGACTATGGGGCCTTCGAGGACCAAGAAGGTAGGTGAAGGGTCTGCTGGGATTGCAGCCCTCAGCTGTGGAGAAGCAGAGAGACTCTCTGGGGGAGGGGTTCCCAGAGCTGGGTACTGCAGAATGACTAAGAATTTGGGGGAATGGGGCCGGGTGCGATGGCTCATGTCTGTAATCCCAGCACTTTGGGAGGCCAAGGCAGGTAGGTCAGGAGTTGGAGACCAGCCCGGCCAACATGATGAAACCCCCGTCTCCACTAAAAATACAAAAATTAGCCGGGTGTGGTGGTGCCGTCCTGTAATCCCAGCTACCCGAAAGGCTGAGGCACGACAATCACTTGAACCCAGGAAGCGGAGGTTGCAGTCAGCCGAGATTTCACCACTCTACGCCAGCCTGGGCGACAGAGAAAACTTCTGTTTAAAAAAAAGAGGGGGGCTGGGTGTGGTGGCTCATGCTTGTAATCTCAGCACTCTGGAAGGCCAAGGCAGGCCGATCATCTAAGGTTGGGAGTTTGAGAGCAACCTGACTGATATGGGGGAAACCTATCTCTACTAAAAATGCCAAATTAGCCGGGTGTGTTGGTGCATGCCTGAAGTCCTAGCTACTTGAGAGGCTGAGGCAGGAGAATCCCTTGAACCCAGGAGGCAGAGGTTGCGGTGAGCCAAGATCGCGCTATTGCATTCCAGCCTGGGCAACAAGAGTGAAACTCCACCTCAAAAAAAAAAAAAAAAAAAAAGAAAGAAAAAAAAGGTCGGGCACAGTGGCTTATGGCTGTAATCCCAGCACTTTGGGAGGCTGAGGCAGGTGGATCACCTGAGGTCAGGGGTTCGAGACCAGCCGGATCAACATGGAGAAACCCTGTCTCTACTTAAAATACAAAAAAATTCTCTGGGCATGGTGGTGCATGCCTGTAATCCTAGCTACCCGGGAGGCTGAGGCAGGAGAATCATTTGAACCTGGGAGGCAGAGGTTGTGGTGAGCCGAGACTGCACCATTGCATTTCAACCTGGGTAACAGGAGTGAAACTCCGTCTCAAAAAAGAAAAAAGAGAGTTTAGGGGATGAAGGAGGGGGAAATTTCCTGACGAAGGTATGGCCTGTGTGTTTGTACGGATCCCCGGTTTACATCCAAGCCCAGCATTTTCTGCAGGCGGGAGGGAAGCAAGACAAGGTTACTCTCAGATACAGCCTCAGTTTCCTCCCTGGAACCCCAGGCATCAGGAGAGGCTGTAGGGAGGAAATGAGAATATAACATCGGGAAAAGGGTGAGTCCTGATGAGGGTGTGCAGTCCATCCTTATGTGGATCCCAGCAGAGAAAAGGGCTGGGAGGAACTGGGGTGGTGCCTGCCCGAACTCCGTGGGCTCCTGAAAACGCCCTGGGGCAGGGAAGGCGAGGTGTTGTCGTCAAAGGGGATCCACCCTCACCTGCAGGGGAGACCCCAGACGCTTGGTGACTAACATAATGACACTCCAGGAACTCGAGTAAGGTGTGCCCCCCCCCCAAAGGAAGCGTTTATTTTTGGAGCTCAAAGACTCCAGAAAAAATCACCTCCCCCCCAAAAAAAACCGTACCAGGCAGCAGGTGCCACCCTACCGCACCCCATGCCCAATCTCACGGCGGGAGACAAGAGGAGGGAATCATTCCCTGCCCGGCTCTGGAGGGAGGGCAGCTCTGTGTCCCCACACCCAGGACTGCCCCATGGCCCCTCCAGACCTGCTGCCCCATGACCCTCCCAGAACCGATGAGATCAAGGGATTGTCCAGCGAAAAGCCGAGCAGGAACCGGCCCTTCCAAGCTGTGCCTAAAAGACCAGAAGAGGCACTAAGGACCAACTCGTGGAAGCAGACACTGGCCCCACCCCCATCGATAGACCCGCCCCATTATTTACATGCCCCTCCCCTCCGTCCATAGACCCGCCCCACCATGTATATGCTCCTCCCTCCATCGATAGACACGCCCCCATTGATGGCCCCGCCCCATATAGCTGTAAGCCCCTCCCCCGCTCCGGGGCACCCTTCTCTTCTCACTGGATACCCCTTCCCTCCCATTGATAGCCCCGCCCCATACAGCTGTAAGCCCCGCCCTACTCCAGGGCACCCTTCTCGTCTCACTGGATTCCCCTTCCCTCCCTAAGACCACTCTCCTCTGCGCCCAGTCCCCTCCCCTGCAGCCCCTCTCTCTAGACCTCGAAGTCCCTGCTTCTCTGCTCCCCTTCCCCAGCTTTCTTCTCCCCTCCCGGAGCCGCCCCCTTCTCACTGACCGGCTTCCTGGGATCTCAGAGGAGCCGAGCGCCAAGGCCCAGCAGCAGAATCAGGAGCAGAGGCGCCGCTGCGCACCTGGCGGAGTCGTTCTGGTCCGCGATTCTCGCGCTTAAGTCCTGGTTTTTTCTCCTGCAGTACAGACAGGGGCAAATCAGGCATCTGCCCGACCAGGCTCCTGCCGCCCTCCCTGTAAGTCCATCGCCCCCCCGGAGTTCCCCCTGCACCGCCCCAATCCAAGTCACTGGGGAGGGAATGGACGGGGGCCACCCAGGGCTCTGTGACCCTAGGGGCTAAGTAGTCCTTTTGTGGGACTCAAAGCTTACCCCCTGGGGCAATGGGGATTTGGGGAGCCAAGGAGATCCTCGGTCTTGGGGTAGGAACGCAGGGGTGAGAGGGGTGTGGCGGGTGGAGGGTAGCAGAGGGAAAGGTTATCTCTGACCTCAGTCGCTCCACCTCCATAGAGGCGTCCTGAAGCTTCTGGTTCAATGTAGTGATCTCTCCTGGTGGAGTGGGAGGACAGAATCAGGGGGCGAGTCAGCACGTGGCCAGACTCTGGCCCTGCCCCACTCTGGGACAGGACCTCCCCCTTACCCCAACCTCCAACCCTGGTCTCCCTGCCCCCACCCTCTCTTCCATTCCTGACTACGCCTCCCCAGCCCCCTTCCTTCCCTTTTTCTCACCCTCAAGCTCCTCCACTTTCTTCTCCGCATCCAGGGAATGGGCCTTCTCCTTATCCAGGGAAGCCATTAGGGTCATCTAGGACAGAGGGAAGGGTCAGAATCTGGGGTTCTCGCCCTGGACTGTTGCCCCCTGGGACCTGGACCTCCTCCCTAGGTCCTGGGGCTTAAATGCAAACCCTTTTCGGGTTTTCTTCCAACCCTCTTCTGCACAGTGATCTTTAAACTTGAAGAACAGCCACAACCACACACTCACCCAGGGCCACCCGTAAGCATGTGAGGTCCCCCCCCCCCGACACGGCAACTTGGAGACTCTCAATAACCAAACTTTAGTAGACATTTCCAGATGGCCCAAGAAAAGTTAGAGGGCCCTACCAAATCCGGAACGCAGTGGGACTTCCCAGCCCAAGTGACATGCCCAGTGACAGTTTCAAGAGCCCCCATATCAGTGTTATATTCGAGGCGAGATTAAGGGACCAGCACCAAGACAAAAGTATGCCAAATAGCAGGGTTTATTAAGCCGGCGACCACGGAGGACTCGCGTCTCTCCAAACCGTGACCTCGAATGGAGGGTGTTAAGACCTTTTATACCCGTAAGAATTACTTTGGGAGTCAGGGCGAGAGGCGGGGGTGGGGGTGAAGGGACACAGACATTTAGGGGTTTTCGTAAATCATTTCCCGGACAGAGAGGAGGGAGCGGGGCTCCGGACATTCCAAGGGCTTGAGGACATCTTGCCCCCCTCCATTGTTACCTAAGTGGCTTACAGAAGTTAAGATAAGCCTTAGTTTGCACATCTTCTGGGCTGTAGTGGAAATAACAGATCTTGGTTACTTATTACAAGGCACAGGGACCAGGATGGAATTAGCTTGGGCTGCTATTCTAGTCACAAAGGCTGACAATTCTGGCTGTTACTGATAAGAAAGGTAGATAGTTTGCAGAGCAAACTAGCAGTTTTATGTACAGAAGCCAAAGGCCAGCAGTTATTGTGAGGAGAGTGGGGCAGCCGTTACAACTTATTTTAAAATATAGCTTTGTCTTTTATAAGATGGTGTTGTTCAGGTTCTAACTCTAGGCCAGCTATTGCACATCAGGACCCAGGTGAATATATTTCAGTTCTCGGGGATGAAGTGGAAATTTCAAGAGCCTCCTTTTTCAGAGTCTGGCAAGGTCCCCATTCAACCCTGAATAGGGATTCCTACTCCCCCAGGACTGGTGCCCATGAGGAGTTTCAAGCCCCCCCATATCAGTGCCCTGGAAAGAATTTATAAATTCACCTAAGTCCCAGTGGGGGATACTGAAGTCCCTGTTTTGGGGGCTCTGGGGACTTTTAACGCCTTGCCCCTACACCAGTGTCCCGGACTGGGTTAGAGGGCCCCAAACCCTGGTAGGTAAACCTAGGTCTCTTGACATGGGGACCCAGGAACAGTTTCAAGACCTCCCCTGCATCTCCCTGGAGACCCACCCTGTGTCAGATTTCTGGGGAGAGTTTCTCGGCCCCCTGCCCCCCAGCACTAGGCCATCCAAAGGAATTGAGATGCTTACCACAGTCTGGTTGTAGGTGGCGACCTGGGCCTCAGCATCCCGGAATCCGTCCTGGGCCCGGGTCAGCTCTTGTTCCAGGAGGTGGGTGACATTGCGACACTCCATCACTGCCCGGTGGCCCTCCTGGCAGGCCTCGCTGTTGGCCCTTTTGACATAGACGATCAGGAGCACCCCCAGAGCCAGAGCCGCTATGACCAGGAGCACCACAACGCCCGTCCCCACTAGAAGCTTACAGCGCTCCTTCCTTTCATGCTTCAGAAAGTCATCCATGGGCACTGGGGTATAGTGAAACAAAGTAGGTGCCATCCAGATCTCCCCACTAGCTGAAGGGAGTCTGGCCTGGAGTTAGAGGAGGGTGCTGGAATCTTCTGCGGGCCTCCCCATTATTAGCATAGAATCCCTCCTGACCAATAGCAAGTTCCAGGAAGTACTCTTAGCAGCAGCTCCAGCGTGGGCCACCTACAGGCAGAGGATTCTTAGGCTTTTAGTTTCAGTTTCCCAGAAGGGAGATGGGCTTTTTTTCACCCTGTTTTAAAAGGCCCTGGGCCCTTCCCAACTGCGTGCCAGCCAGACCTCCTGCAGGAGGGAAGCCGTGGCTGCCTGGGACACTCCATTTCAAGCCCCTGCACCTCTCCTGTGAGTTACTGGGTGCCTGGGCCATGCCAGCCTGCATTCATCTGTACCATGACCTGAAGAGGCAGAGGCCATGATCGCTGGTCCAGTCCCCACCTGGGGAAACTGAGGATGCACAGTTGAGTGGTGGAGTGGGGGCAGGGCCTGGGCCTGACCCTAGAGACTAGGTTTTGTGTTCAGGTGTCTCTGTGGTGATGAGCAGGGCTTCATTCAGTGCCCCTGTTCCCACTGAGGGGATTATGGGAGCCATGGAGGGTGTGTGAGCAGGAGGTAAAACTGGAGCCAGCCGGAAGCTGGGAGACCCCATAGGCACACACGGCCCAGGCTGCAGTTCTGCATTTGGCCTCCAGGGAACGCCCCAGCCAACAAACAATATTGGTTTCTGTCCTGGCACCCGCAGGAAACGGGCTTCTACTTCCAGAAAAAGTGCTCCTGGGACTCCAGGTAAATTGTCTAAGCCTGCTTCTTCATCTGCAAAGGAACAATAACAGGGCCAGCCTCTCCAGGACAGGCGAGGGAGGAGGTGCCAGTAAAGTGCTTTGGTATCCAGTAGGTGCTCAATGGATGCACACACCACCTGCCAGGCCTGTGGCTCAGGGCAGATGGATGCGAAGATAATAGTGACGATCTTTCTTTCTGTCTTTTTGAGATAAGGTCTCACTCTGTCGCCCAGGCTGGAGTGCAATGGTGCAATCTCAGCTCACTGCAGACTCTACCTCCCAGATTCAACTGATTCTCCTGCCTCAGCCTTGCCAGTAGCTGGGACTACAAGTGCGGGCCACCACACCCAACTAATATTTTTTGTAATTGCATTTTTATTTTTTTTGAGACAGAGTCTCGCTCTGTCGCCCAGGCTGGAGTGCAGTGGAGCGATCTCGGCTCACTGCAACCTCTGCCTCCCGGGTTCAAGTGATCCTCCTGCCTCAGCCTCCTGAATAACTGGGACTACAGGTGCACGCCGCCACACCAGGTTAATTTCTTCTGTTTTTTAGTAGAGATGGGGTTTTACCATGTTGGCCAGGCTGGTCTTGAACTCCTGAGCTCAGGCAATCTGCCTGCCTCGGCCTCCCAAAATGCTGGGATTACAGGCATGAGCCAGCATGCTCCACCTAACAAGGATTTTTCTTTGAGGAAAGATAGTTGGCTCCATTTGGGATGTGCTAAACCCAACGGGCCTGGGAGACATCCGGGGGAAGAAACCTGGGATGGGGCGGGTGCTGTGGGGGGTGGGACACTGGGATGGGGGCGCACTCAGGCTGCACTGAGCTGCTGTCCATGTGGCTAAGACAGCCAGGGCTTCCTGCAGGAAATCAGCACCATTATCAGTGCCCAACTGCTGGGCATGACCACAGGAAGGGGGCTGCATATTTTTCTTGTAGTTTCTTCAGCCACAGCCTGACCACAGCCCAGATTCTGTTGGGTCTGCCATTTCTCTGTGTGTGTGTGTGTGTGTGTGTGTGTGTGTGTGTGTGTGTGTTTGAGACAGAGTTTTGCTCTTGTTGCCCAGGCTGGAGTGCAATGGCACGATCTCGGCTCACCGCAACCTCTGCCTCCTGGATTGAAGCGATTCTCCTGCCTCAGCCTCCTGAGAACTGGGATTACAGGAGCCCGCTACCGCGTCCAGCTAATTTTTGTATTTTTAGTAGAGATGAGGTTTCACCATGTTGGCCATGCTGGTCCCAAATTCCTGACCTCGTGATCCACTTGCCTCAGCCTCCCAACGTGCTGGGATTACAGGCATGAGCCAGCGCACCGGCCTTTTTTTGTTTTTTGTTTTTGAGATGGAGTTTTGCTCTGTTGCCGAGGCTGGAGTGCAATGGCCCGATCTTCCCTCACCGCAACCTTTGCCTCCTGGGTTCAAGCAATTCTCCTGCCTCAGCCTCTGGAGTAGCTGGGATTACACACATGCACCACCATGCCTGGCTAATTTTTGTATTTTTAGTGATTTGTATTTTTAGTAGGTTTCTCATTGTTGGTCAGTCTAGGCTTGAACTCCTGACCTCGTGATCTGGCTGCCTCGGCCTGTCAAAGTGCTGGGAATACAGGCGTGAGCCACCGCCTGGCAATTTTTGTATTTTTAGTAGAGACAGGTTTTCTCCAGTTGGCCAGGTTGCTCTTCAACTCCTGACCTTATGATTCGCCTGCCTTGGCCTCCCAAAGTGCTGGGATTACAGGCATGAGTCACCACACCCCACCCATTTCCATGTTTGTTGTTTTCAGCAGGGCCAGACGGCAGCAAGGTCAAGGCCTGGGGAACTCTCCCCAGACCCTCACTCCAACATCCCTCTTCCTAAAAGAACCCCATTAAAGCCACTTACAGCCAGGCATGGTGGTGTACATACCTGTGGTCCCAGCTACTCAGGAGGCTGAGGCAGGAGAACTGCTTGAACCCAGGAGTTTGAGGCTGCAGTGAGCTAGAATTGTGCCACTACACTCCAGCCGGGGTGACAGAGTGGAAACCCACCTCTTAAACAAACAAACAAAAAAATTACTTAGAACCAAGAACCAATTAACAAGCAGTGGGAGATGAGCTTGCTGAAATGTCCAAGGGTGAACTTTTCCCATGAGGAGGGACCTATCAGCGTTGCCAGGACTCCAGGTTCAAAGACACCACCTTTGCCTGACTTATTTGACTAAGCTGACTTAGTTGAGCAAGCACTATTCGGGCCTGGAAACTTTAGGGTCAGTTGGGGACCAGGTTGGAAGTCACAATTGCATGAACTGCAGGTTGGAAGCCTGGGTGGTGCGCCCCTAAGTGAATGACTTCCCTCTCTTAGCGTTGATTTCCTCAGCTGTAAAATGTGGATAATAATAGATTGGCTTTGGGAGGCCGAGGCGGGCAGATCACGAGGTCAGGAGTTCAAGACCAGCCTGGCCAACGTGGTGAAACCCCGTCTCTACCAAAAATACCAAAAAAAAAAAAAAAAAAAAAAAAAAAATTAGCCGG
This sequence comes from Ateles fusciceps, assembly GCA_036589455.1. NCBI lineage: Eukaryota > Metazoa > Chordata > Mammalia > Primates > Atelidae > Ateles > Ateles fusciceps. Next base: position 11,401,211 of record JAZHEH010001828.1, on the reverse strand, counting down.
GCGTGGTGGCATGCACCTGTAGTCCCAGCTACTCGGGAGGCCAAGGCAGAAGAATCGCCTGAACCCAGGAGGCGGAGGTTGCAGTGAGCCGAGATTGCGCCACTGCACTCCAGCCTGGGCGACAGAGTGAGACTCTGATTAAAAAAAAATTATTATTAATATTAATAATAGATTGATGTCCTCCCTAAATTTTGTGCCTGCAAACAGTCCCAGTCCTCCAAACTGAAAGTTTGTTGCTCTTCCTTTAAAATTATAAATGGTGGGCCAGGTGCAGTGGCTTACCCCTGCAATCCCAGTACTTTGGGAGGCCGAGATAGGAGAGGATTGCTTGAGGCCAGGAGTTCGAGACCAGCCTGGCCAACATAACGAGACCCTATCTCTATTTAACAAAATACATATATATATGTAGTATATATTTATATATTTATTTTATTTAATTAATTGATTATATGAGACAGAGTCTTGCTCTTGTCACCCAGGCTGGAGTGCAGTGGCACAATCTTGGCTCACTGCAACCTCCACCTCCCAGGTTCAAGCAATCCTCTCACCTCAGCCTCCTGCGTAGCTGGGACTGCAGGTGTGCACCACCGTGCCTGGCTAATTTTCTATTTTTTGTAGAGATGAGGTCTTACTATGTTTCCCATGCTGGTCTCAAACTCCTGGGCTCCAAAGATCCTCCTGCCTCAGCCCCCCAAAGTGTTGGAATTACAGGAGTGTGCCACTGCACCCAGCTGCCAGCATTATTTTGGTTTTAGCTGGGCACGGTAGTTATGCCTGTAATCCCAGCACTTTGGAAGGCCAAGGTGGGCAGATCACATGAGGTCAGGAGTTTGAGACCAGCTTGGCCATCGAATGATGAAACCCCGTCTCTACTAAAAATACAAAAATTATCTGGGCGTGATGGTGGGTGCCTGTAATTCCCAGCTACTCGGGAGGCAGACGCACGAGAATCGCTTGAACCTAGAGGTGGAGATTGCAGTGAGCTGAGATTGTGCCACTGCACTTCAGCCTGGGTGACAGAGTGAGACTCTGTCTCAAAAAAAAAAAGAAAAAGAAACAGAAACATTTTATTTTAGAATAGTTTCAGATTTGCAGGAAAAAAAAAAAAAAAACAGTGAGCCTGGTACAAAGAATTTCCCGCATTCCCTAAACCCAATTTCCCATCATTTATTTATTTATTTATTTATTTGCTTATTTATTGATTGATTTAGACAGAGTCTTGCTCTGTCGCTCAGGCTGGAGTGCAGTGTCGCGAGTGGGAAGATTGGGAGGGATAACATCAGGAGAAATATCTAATGTAGGTGATGGGGGGGATGGAGGTTGCAGACCACCACGGCATGTGTATACCTATGTAACAATCCTGCAAGATCTGCACATGTACCCCAGAATAATAATACCCCAGTATAATAATAAATAAATAAGTAAAAATAAATAAAAAGAAACTACTTTTTTCTTAAAAGAAACATTTAAGAAGCAAAGATCATCCACAATAGACCCTCAGTTGTTTCATTTCTGTTTGTTATCACACTACATGTATATTTCACTTACTTTGGGCTACTGAGATGTGGCCTACGGTGTGCACCTAAGGACGTCTCCATTCCTGTAGGAAGGTGCTGGCCCCAGGGCGCTCACTGCGCAGGGGGTGATTCTGCTCCAGGGGACATTTTTGTTGTCACCACGGGTGCTGGGAGTTCTCCTGGCATCCGGGGGAGGTAGGCCGGGGACGCTGCTCTACACACATCGGTGCACAGATCGGCCCCCACAGTAAATGATCAAGCCCCAAGTGTCAGAGGTGCCACCAAGGGTGACAAGCCCTGCCCTGGGGGAGACCTGAGTGCAGGTTGTGCTAGCCTACCTGACTCCATGTTAGCTGTAAACTCCACTGTAGCCTCTCCCTCCCTGCCATCTCCCCCTCAGGTGCATTACTGGGTCACCATCTACTCAGAGCCTTGAACCACTGAGGTTTGGGTCATGCTGTTCTCAGTACCTGTAACCAATGGAACCATGTCCTGCTTGGCAAGCCCGCCTGCTATTGTAAATACCTCTCCTTGAACCCCGCCTTGGTAAGTAATTGTATAAAAAGTCCCCCTGCTACCCGCCTTAATAATTGTATAAAAATACTCTTAGTAACCAGCAGCTATGGAAACCTTCTGCGTCCTGGTTACCAGCTTCCTCCTACTAACTTGCTTGCTCTGCTTCTGTAAAATTCCGCTTCAGCTAAACTCCCCCTCCCCTACCCTAAGCAAGGTATAAAAAAAAAAATCAAGCCCCTTCCTTGCGGCCAAAAAAATTTTAAGCGTTAGCCACCTCTTGGTCGCTGGCAATAAAAATCTCTCAATCAAAACTCAAAGTGAGGTGCTTTGCCTGACTCCCTCAGTTGTAACATTTGGAGTCAGGCTTGGGCTCAAATTCCATCAGGGTGGACCAGTTCCTTTCCCTCTGGCCTCTGCTTTTCTTTCTTTTCTTTTCTTTTTCTTCATTTTTTTTTTTTTTTTTTTTTTTTGAGATAGAGTCTCACTCCTCACTCTGTTGCCCAGGCTGGAATGCAGTGGTGTAATCTTGGCTCACTGCAACCTCCGCCTCCCAGATTCAAGTGATTCTTGTGCCTCAGCCGCCCGAGTGGCTGTGATCACAGGTGTATGCCACCATGCCTGGCTAATTTTTATATTTTAAGTAGAGACGGGGTTTCACCATGTTGGCCAGGCTGGTCTCAAACTCCTGACCTCAGATAACCACCCGCCTCAGCCTCCCAAAGTGCTGGGATGACAGGTGTGAGCCACCGCGCCCGGCCAACCTCTGCTTTCTTACAGCTGGGTTGTGGTAACAGCTGCTTCCCAGTCTGTTGGAATGTTCACTCAAGTCAGAGACTGAAACAGTATCCCCGTCAGCCAGGAGACAAGAAAAAGGGAGTGGGCAACAGATTTCTCATTAGTTACATTCTTCTGACTTTAATTGGTGCCCAGGGAACCTGAAACTATGGCTGTACATAAGATAAGGCAAACATTTGAGAGGGAAAGGAAAGATTAATTTTGCAGCTCTCTCAGGGTCTGGTGGAGGGTTGATGGATGTTATCCTGTCTTTGTTTTGCACCGGGGAAAGTAAACTTGTAATCTGTGCTGTCAGTATGAAATTCAACAGACTGGTTCCATAGACAAGGGGTCAGATAGAGCTTGCAAACCTGAAGTTACATGTCTTGCCAACATATCTTTGTTTATGAGAGGCTGGACATCTTGTAAAGATTTAGGGGCTAAGCAAAGAATTTACGTATGAACAATTTGTGAGGGTAATCATCTGGAGATGTGTGAGGACTTTTTTTTTTCTTTTATAGGCATCTGGCTTAAGGTACAAAGTCCGTTCTTCCCTTGGGACGGACTTAGTGGCTTACGCCTGCAATGCCAGCACTTTAGGAGGCAGAGGCAGGAGGATCGCGTGAACCCAGAAGTTCAAGACTAGCCTCAGCAACAAAGTGAGTTTCTCCTCACCCCCATCCCCCACCCACATCTCAACAAAACATTTAAAAATTAGCTGGGCGTGTTGGTTGTGTCTGTGGTGGCTGAAATGCAGTGGCCTGATCTTGGCTCACTGAAGCCTCCGAGTTCAAGTGATTCTCCTGCCTCAGCCTCCCAAGTAGCTGGGATTACAGGCACCGCCATCATGCCTGGCTAATTTTTTGTCTTTCTTTTTTTCCTTTTTGTGGAGAATGGGGTCTCGCTATATTTCCCAGGCAGGCCTCAAACTCCTAGAGTCAAGCTATCCTCCCGCCTCTCCCTCCCTAAAAGCTGGGATTACAGGCATGAGCCACTGCACCTCGCTAATTTTTCTATTTTTAGTAAGGACAGGGTTTCACCATGTTGGCCAGGCTGGTCTCCAACTCCCGACCTCAGGCGATCTGCTACTCGGGAGGTTGGGTGGGAGGATCCCTTGAGCCCAGGAGGTGGAAAATGCAGTGAGCCATGTTCATTTGGCTGCATACCAGCCTGGGCAACAGAATGAGACCATGTCTCAAAAACAAACAAACTGGGCTGGGCACGGTGGCTCACGCCTGTAATCCCAGTACTTTGGGAGGCAGAGGCCGGTGGATCACTTGGGTCCAGGAGTTTGAGACCAGCCTGGGTGGCACAGCGAAACCCCATCTGTACTAAAAATACAAAAATTAGCTTGGCATGGTGGCATGAGCCTGTAATTCCAGTGGAGGCTGAGGCAGGAGTATCCTTGAACCTGGGAGGCAGAGGCTGAGATCACGCCACTGCACTCCCGAGTGGGCAACAAGAGTGAAACTCCGGTCTCAGAAAAAAAAAACAAAAAAAACCCCCAATCTTCCTGCACCCACCTGTTGAAACCATCATTGCAAGTTATATCAGTGAGAAAATTAGAACAGTAAGCTAAGCTAACCCAACCCCCACCTAACCTTTCCTGTAATTATTCCTGCGCTATTGGGCCAAGCCAACTTTGGAAAACATTTAGGCTATGGTTTAAATGATAACAGGCCTTGCCAAAAACTCAATCGCTTGTTGTTTTTTTTTTTTTGAGACAGAGTCTCATTCTGCATTCAGAATGAGACCAGGCTGGAGTGCAGAGGCACCACTTCTGTTCACTGCAACCTCCACCTCCCGGGCTCAAGCAATACTCCTGTCTCAGCCTCTGGAGTAGCTGGGATTACTGGCACCCGCCACCACACCTGGCTAATTTTTTTGTATTTTTAGTAGAGATGGGGTTTCACTATGTTGGCCAGGCTGGTCTCCAACTCCTGGCCTCAAGTGAGCCGTCCACCTTGGCCTTCCAAAGTGTTGGAGTGACAGGTGTGTCACTATGCCCGGCCTTAACTGCCTTTTTTTTTTTTTTTTTTTTTTGAGATAGTGCAGTGGCACGATCTCGGCTCACTGCAACCTCCGCCTTCTGGGTTCAAGCAATTCATCTGTCTCAGTCTCCCGAGTAACTGAGACTACAGGCGTATGCCACCACGCCCAGCTAATTTTTATATTTTTGGTAGAGATGGCATTTCACCATACTAGTCAAGCTGGTCTCAAACTCCTGACCTCAGGTGATCCAGCCGCCTTGGCTTCCCAAAGTGCTGGGATTACAGGAGTGACCCACGGCGCCCGGCCTCAACCGCTTTTGATGGGAGAAGAGCAGTCATTATTCCAGAAGCTGTGAGATACACAACTTACCCAATTACTCCTGCAAATAACACCACTGTTGTAGATTGGCCTTTGGAGAAGTCTTTCCAAGTTTTTTGCATGTCTGACACACATGGCGACACCTGGGCAGACATCCCTGCTCCTGTGGCCCCACCAAAAAGCGATTCAGCCTGTCGGAGGTCAGTTTCAACCCCCTATGATTTCATCTCTGCCCCAACCACTGATCAAACGGCAATCACCTGTTACCTGGCCACCCCCATCCCGTTCCCCAAACTGCCCTTGAAAAATCCCTATTAGCTTTCTGAGGTTTTTTTTTTTTTTGAGACACCATTTCACTCTGTCGCCCAGGCTGGAGTGCAGCGGTGTGATCACGGCTCACTGCAACCTGCACGTTAGCTCACTGCAACCTTGGCGTTATCAATACTGTGCAAAGCCCTTTTCAACAGACAGCATAAACCCTATCCTATAAAATCCCTAGCAAGCCTTTGTTTCTTTACCACCAGTTTCTTTCTGCTGGCTGCCCACTGTCTTCCTAGCAATGTATTTTCCTATTTTCCCTCTTTTTTTTTTTTTTTTTGAGGAGTCATCTCGCTATGTCACCCACGCTGGAGTGCAGTGATATGATCTCGGCTCACTGCAACCTCTGCCTCCTGGGTTCATGCGATTCTCCTGCCTCAGCTTCCAGAGTAGCTGAGACGACACGCGCCCACCACCACCCCTGCTAATGTTTTGTATTTTTAGTAGGGATGGGGTTTCACCATTGTTGGCCAGGCTGGTCTTGAACTCCTGACCTCCACCCACCTTGGTCTCCCAAAGTAATGAGGGAGTGAGCCATCGTGCCTGGCATATAAACAGTTTTTTTCTTCCTTCTTCATCTTCCTCTTCCGTTTTCCAGGCAACTTTAGCAGGACCCTCTGTACCATCAAACTTTACTTTAGACTTATAGTCAGCAACATCCTTTCGTATTTTTTTTTTTTTTTTTTTTTTTTGAGACAGTCTCACTCTGTCACCTAGGCTGAAGTGCAGTGGCGCGATCTCGGCTCACTGCAACCTCTGCCTCCCAGGTTCAAGTGATTCTCCTGCCTCAGCCTCCTAGTAGCTGGGATTACAGGTGCCCGCCACCACACCCAGTTAATTTTTGTGTTTTTATAGAGACAAGGTTCCATCATGTTGGCCAGGCTGTTCTCCAACTCCTGACCTCAGGTGATCCACCCGCCTTGGCTTCCCAAAGTGCTGGGATTCAAACTCCTGGACTCAAGTGATCCTTCCACCTCAGCCTCCCCTGTTACCATTACCAGGAGAGCCCTGATAAAATAACTGGGAGTTTTTTTAGTCCAAAAAAAAAAAAAAAAGCTGCTTAAAGATTTCCAGACAGCCAGGGATGATGTCACAGAGCTCTTGACCCCTGATCAGATACCAGAGGAAGGTAAAACCTCTAAATCGGAACAAACTGGAACAGACGACCTCTGGTTGACTTTAGATCACCAATATTATCATTACAATGCTAAAATTCCCTCTCTTGAAAGAAAATCTCCATTTTGTGCACATGGGTTGTATGAAGACATATGTTCACGAATTGAGCCTGCATGTCTCGAGTCCCACCACACATATGTTAACATTCCTCTCCCCTTCCTGTACTCAGGGAAGAGAAACAATAAACGTTATGCTTTTTATTGTTGAGGGAGAGGGGCGGTTAGAGCGAGAGCCTCTCCTTCTCCATCCCTGTCCAGTGAGTAAAACCCGATTGCCTTTTCCGATTGGATGTTCCTTCTTTGCCAGCTACACAAAGTGGGGGAAAGAACTGGGTTTGCTGGTGGCATCCCAAGTAGCTGGGACTACAGGCAGTAAATGCTTTTATGCCTCGCTTTTTAAAACGTACTGTTCCTGTGAACAAGTCTTCAAGCTATACACAAGATTTCATGGCTCATGATGGTCAATAGTTTTCGCTCTTTAAATCAATAGCTGCATATGCCACGACGATTTTCCTTTGGGATAATTTCCAGAAATGGAATTGCCTATTCTTCACAAATCTCCCAACTTTTCCGGTAAACACCGAGCTTTTCTCTAGACTAGCAGCTGAGGCCGCAAGCAATTCTGGGGAACGTAGTGCAGATTTGCAGAGAACGAGTCCCTTGGTCCTGTGTCGTAGTATTTCCGGCGGGAAGTTGCTGGGCGTGGAAAGCCAGCAAGCCCTTTTCCGCAATCGTCGCTCCCGCGCGCACGTGGACGACGCGTGGGGGGCGAGGCCCCGCCTCCCCACGCCATTGGCCAGCAGCTCCTCAGGCACGCGTATACTGCCCTTCCGGGCAAGCTCCGCCCCGCATGGCCTTCTGGGAGTTGTAGTTCGACCGCGAGCGCTGCCGTCGGGAGGCTGCTCCGAGGACCGAGGCTGACCCCCGCGACCCCGCCTTCGGCGCTCGGCTCGCAGGATGGATCCCGTACCTGGGACCGACTCGGCGCCGCTGGCCGGCCTGGCCTGGTCGTCAGCATCTGCACCCCCGCCGCGGGGGTTCAGTGCGGTGAGCGGCGTCGAGGGGCGGGGGTCGAATGGGGACGGAGGCAGCAGCTGTGGGGTGGGTGGGAGTCCGGCGCTGACCCGCATCATCCCCGTAGATCTCCTGCACCGTCGAGGGGGCACCCGCCAACTTTGGCAAGAGCTTCGCGCAGAAATCTGGCTACTTCCTGTGCCTTAGTACTCTGGGCAACCTAGAGGTAAGGGGTGCCCACCTTCGGGACCACCAGGATCCGCCCACCTCCTCTGGGGTCACGGTGCCCTATGCCAGGCGAGCTGTCTCCGCTGCTGGGCCACGCTCGCCGTGTCCCCCTTCCACCCGCAGAACCCGCTGGAGAACGTGGTAGGCGATATCCAGATCGTGGTGGACAAGAGCCCCCTGCCGCTGGGCTTCTCCCCGGTCAGCGACCCCATGGACTCCAGTAAGGCCTGTGTGGGAGGCGAGAGTTGTCTGGGTCCCTGCAGGGAGGAGTGGGGAGGAGGGACGACTGGTGCGCGGAATCTGAGCCTGGGCCGCCCCCTGGCACTCGGGGTGATTACAGGGTTGGCTGAGGACTCAGAGCCCTGCACTAGGGTGGACCAACATCCCCCGTCCTGATTCAAAGTGTGTGATGTGACTGGCACAGCAAGAGTTCAGTCCACGCCACCTGTTTTATTACTGCGTGCTACCTGTGTCTCTTTACACCACGGCCCAGCAAAAACCACTGCGCGGTTCTCTTTTTCATTTCCAGCCTTTGCACACGCCATTTCCTCTGCCTGGAGCACTTTTTGTCTCCTCTTAGCAGCTCATTCTTTGTTCTCCCTCAGGTGTGAGTTACTTCACCCTTCTTTTCCGGGGCCCACAACCCTAGTGCGGCCCTCCCAGCCCCACCGAATTTTCCCAGCCTTTCTTGTCATTTTTATTTGACTCAGACTCTATTGATTCATAGTAGAGTTGGCAGACTTTTTTTTTCTTTATTTTTTTCTTAGAGTTGGCAAACTTCTTTTTAAATTTTTTTCTTTATATATATATATATATATATATTTTTTTTTTTAAGAGATGGGGTTTCACCATGTTGGCCAGGATGGTCTCGATCTCCTGACCTTGTGATCCACCCACCTCAGCCTCCCAAAGTGCTGGGATTACAGGTGTGAGCCACCCAGCCTAGCCTAGAGTTGGCAAACTTATGTAAAGGGCCTGATAGTAAATATTTTAGGTTTTACAGAATATTATTATTATTTTTAACAATTCCTTAAAAATGTAAAAATCATTCTTAACTCATAAGCTGTATGAAACCAGGCCTTAGGCTGGGTGCAGTGCCTCACGCCTGTAATCCCAGCACATTGGGAGGCTGAAGCAGGCGGATCACTTGAGGTCAGGAGTTCCAGACCAGCCTGGCCAACATGGTGAAACCCCGTCTCTACTAAAAATACAAAATTAGGCTGGGCTGAGTGGCTCACTCCTGTAATTTTTGGAGGCCGAAGCGGGCAGATCACAAGGTCAGGAGTTCGAGACCAGCCTGGCCAATGTAGTGAGAACCCCGTCTCTACTAAAAATACAAAAATTAGCTGGGTGTGGTGGCGGACATCTCTAGTCCCTGCTACTCAGGAGGCTGAGACAGGAGAATCACTTGAACCCGGGAGGCAGAGGTTGCAGTAAGATGAGATCGTGCCACTGCACTCCAGCCTAGATGACAGTGCGAGACTCCATCTCAAACAAATAAAATAAAAATACAAAATTAGCTGGGCGTGGTGGGGGGGGCTGTAGTCCCAGCTACTCAGGAGGCTGAGGCAGGAGAATCGTTTGAACCCAGGAGGTGGAGGTTGCAGTGAGCCGAGATTGCGCCACTACACTCCAGCCTGAGTGTCAGAGTGAGACTCCATCTTAAAAAAAAAAAAAAGAATAAGAAAACAGGCCTTGAGCCAGATGTGGCTCATGGGTACTAGTTGGCCAACCTCTGTAGGATTAGGGGACTCAGGGAAAGTAAGGTTTGAGGGCCAGGATGGGCACCCACCTTTGTCTGAGTCCACAGCTAGCCAGATGAGCCTGCTCCAGTGGCCCTAAAGCCTGCCTGGAATCCCTTCCTTCATCTGTACCACTGATAATTTAACCACTCTTCCCCGCCGCCATCCCTAATGCTGTCCATGTGGCTGCCCTAAACAGCACCCTGGCGAGCCTCCTCCTAGAGTCAGCTTTGGGTACTCCCACCCTTTCCTGGCTTCCATCTCTCACTCCCCTGCCCCCCTACTAGAGGCCTCTGTGTCCAAGAAGAAACGCATGTGTGTGAAGCTTTTACCCCTGGGGGCCGCGGACACCGCCGTGTTTGATGTCCGGCTGAGTGGGAAGACAAAGACGGTGCCTGGATACCTTCGAGTAGGGTAGGCCGCCCCCTGCTGTCTGCTCTGTCCTCCCAACTTGTGATCTCACCCATCTGACCCCTGTGGTCTCTTCTGCCAACTTCCTTTTTTTTTTTTTTTTTTGAGATGGAGTCTGGCTCTATCGCCCAGGCTGGAGTGCAGTGGCATGATCTCGGCTCACTGCAACCTTCACCTCCTGGGTTCAAGCAGTTCTCCTGCCTCAACCTCCCAAGTAACTGGGACTACAGGCGTGCGCCCAGCTAATTTTTTTTGTATTTTTAGTAGAGATGGGGTTTTACCATGTTGGCCAGGATGGTCTTGATCTCCTGACCTCATGATCCACCAGCCTCAGCCTCCCAAAGTGCTGGGATTATAAGTGTGGGTCACCACTCCTTCTGCCACCTTCTGAACCTCAGATTCTAGCATGTTAAAACAGGGACATGGCCGGTTGTGGTGGCTCACGCCTGTAATCCTAGCACTTTGGGAGGCCGGGGCGGGCAGATCACAATGTCAGGAGTTTGAGACCAGCCTGGCCAGTATGATGAAACCCCGTCTCTACTAAAAATAGAAAAAAAATTAGCTGGGTGTGGTGCTGGACACCTGTAGTCCCAGCTACTTGGGCGGCTGAGGCAGGAGAATCACCTGAACCCGGGAGGCGGCGATTGCAGTGAGCCAAGATCGTGCTACTGCACTCCAGCCTGGGCAATGGAAAACCAAAAAGCAATGGGACATGTATACCATCTTGTAGGACTGTAGTTAGGAGTCAGTGACTTCGTGACTAACACAGACAGAAACTGGGCGAGGTGGCTCACTCCTATAATCCCAGCACTTTGGGAGGCCGAGGCCGGTGGATCACTTGAGACCAGGAGTTCAAGACCAGCCTGGCCAACATGGTGAAACCCTGTCTCTACTAAAAATACAAAAATTTGCTAGGCGTGGTGGTGCACACTTGTAATCCCAGCTACTCAGTGGCTGAGGCACAAGGATTGCTTGATCCTGGGAGGTGGAGGTTGCAGTGAGTAGAGATTATGCCACTCCAGCCTGGGCGACAGAGTGAGACTCTGTCAGAAATAAAAATAAGGCCGGGCACGGTGGCTCACGCCTGTAATCCCAGCACTTTGGGAGGCTGAGGGGGCTGGATCACCTGAGGTCAGGGGTTAGAGACCAGCCTGGCCAACATGATGAAACTCCGTTTCTACTAAAAAAAAAAAAAAACATAAAAATTACAAAAATTAGCTGGGCATGGTGGCAGGTACCTGTAATCCCAGCTGCTTGGGAGGCTGAGGCAGGAGAATCGCTTGAACGTGGAAGGCAAAGATTGCAGTGAGCCGAGGTCCCGCCACTGCACTCCAGCCTGGGTGACTTGAGCAAAATTCCATCTCAAAAAAAAAAAAAATCATCCCTTAAAAGACAAGGTCACCTGGAGGCCCAGGTCCCCTGCCTTCCCGGGGGGCCATCCTCAACCCTGGCTCCACACGGGGCCAGCACCCCTCCCACCTTCCCTCCCACTCCAGGGACATGGGCGGCTTTGCCATCTGGTGCAAGAAGCGAAGGCCCCGAGGCCGGTGCCCAAGCCCCGAGGTCTCAGCCGGGACATGCAGAGCCTCTCTCTGGATGCACCCAGCCAGCCCAGGTGAGCCCTCAGGCACCAGAGTGGGGGTGGCTGTGGCCCGAGGATGAGGTCTGACCTGGGTCGTCCCACCTCCAGCAAGGGCGGCCTCCTGGAGCGGACACTATCAAGGCTGGGCCCTCGGGCATCCACTCTTCGGAGGAATGACTCCATCTACGAAGCCTCCAGCCTCTATGGCATCTCAGGTGAGCACAGAGTGGGGAAACTCAGGCACGGGGGGTAGAGGGTGTGACTGGCTTGACATTACACGGCCCGGAAGGGTCAATTCTGTAAAGACTGACAGCCGGGCTGTGTGGGGCGGGCCTCTCTGGGCGGGGTGGGCAGCTCCCTCCACCTCACCTCCTCTCCTGGCATGTTTTTCAGCTATGGATGGGGTTCCCTTCACACTCCATCCCCGATTCGAGGGCAAGAGCTGCAGCCCCCTGGTGAGTCGGGTCTCTGGGAGCCAGGGTCTGCGCCTGCCATCACCACTCCGGGTGCCAGGGCATTCCTGTATCCAGCGCCCCAGCACAGAGGGCCACGTCTTGAGTTGAGGCTGGAGTGTGTCACCTCCAGGTGGCAGCTGGAAGGTCCTCAGTCTCAGAATGGGGGAGGGGTCCATCCGGAGAAGCAGGTGGGCCCCAGTAGCTAGAGGCTGTGGCAAGAATCGGGAGGGATGCTGGGTGAGGTGGCTCACACCTGCGATCATACCACTTTGGGAGGCCAAGGCAGGTGGATCACTTGAGTCCAGGAGTTCAAGACGAGCATGGCCAACATGGTGAAACCCGGTCTCTACCGAAAATACAAAAATTAGCCCGGTGCTGTGGCTCATGCCTGTAATCCCAGCACTTTGGGAGGCCGAGGTGGGCGGATCGTCTGAGGTCGGGAGTTCAAGACCAGCCTGACCAACATGGAGGAATCCTGTCTCTACTAAAAATATAAAAATAGCCGGGCATGGTGGTACATGGCTGTAATCCCAGCTACTCTGGGAACTAAGGCAGGAGAATTGCTTGAACCTGGGAGGCAGAGGTTGCAGGAGCCGAGATCACACCATTGCACTCCAGCCTGGGCGACAAGAGTACTGGGGAGTTGGGGGGGGCCGGGGGACAGGACTCCTTGAATACGAGGGAAAGAGGGTTTCAGGTTGGGATCGGGCCCAAGACTGACCCACCTCTGCCCGCCAGACCTTCTCTGCATTTGGGGACCTGACCATCAAGTCTCTGGCAGACATTGAGGAGGAGGTGGGTGCAGGGCTAGGGAGGAAGTGCTGGAGGAGCTGGGACCCCCATCCCGCCCCAGGCTGTCCCAATCTTCCCCATCTCCCCTTCCCCAGACACACCGATCTCTCCAGGGCCGAAGACCACTTGAGTCCTTAAGTACCCCCCCCCCCCCCCGATTCCTCAGTCACCCCCGCTTTGGCCTTCCCTTCACTCTGGCACCTGCTCACTCTCGCTCTCTCCTTCCCCCAAGTATAACTACGGCTTCGTGGTGGAGAAGACGGCGGCTGCCCGACTACCCCCCAGCGTCTCGTAGTCCCTCACCCATCCGCAGAAAGAGCCCCTTTCCCGCCACCCCCCAGCCTGGGGGCCACCCCGCCTCAATACATCTTGGGAACCTCCGCCCTGCAAGGCAATTGCCATCTGCAGCCACTGGGCGGAGCTGCAGTCCTGGAGGAGGGGGCGGGTCAAGGCTTCCTGGTGATGGGGTCTCCACCCCCAGGCCCTGCCGGGCGGGGCTGGAGCTGGACGGAAGCCAGTGCCTTTAAGTCATTCGTGTCAAAACCCTCTGGGGTCCGGAGGCTGCGCGGGTGTCCTCCTGCCAATAAACACTACCTGGTTCTCGCCCTCTGGAGTCCTGATCCTGCTGCGGGTCCACACCAGGCACGTGGAACTGAGACTCTGCCGCTCTTGTATGGGGCAAGCGGGTGGAATCATGGTGGGGAGGCGGTGCTGCTGGGTCTCGGTTTTTTTTTTTGGTTTTTAGTGTTTTTGTTTTTTTCCTGAAATGGGGTCATCCTCTGTGGCCCAGGGTGGGGTACAGTGGAGTGATCTTGGCTCACTGCAACCTCCGCCTCCGGGGTTCAAGCGATTCTCCTGCCTCAGTCTCCCGAGTGGTTGGGATTACAGGCACCCACCACCACGCCCAGCTAATTTTTTATATTTTTCTATAGACAGAGTTTCGTTATGTTAGCCAGGCTGGTCTTGAACTCTTGACCTCAGGTGATCTGCCTGCCTCGGCCTCCCAAAGTGCTGGGATTACAGGTGCCCGCCACCATGACTGGCTTATTATTATTATTATTTTTTTTTTTTTTTGAGTAGAGATGGGGTTTTGCCCCGTTGGTCAGGCTGGTCTTGAACTCCAGACCTCAGGTGATCCATCCTCCTTGGCCTCCCAAAGTGCTGGGATTATAGGCGCCTGCCACCATGACTGGCTTATTATTATTATTATTATTATTATTTTTGAGTAGAGATGGGGTTTTGCCCCTTTGGTCAGGCTGGTCTTGAACTCCTGACCTCAGGTGATCCATCCTCCTTGGCCTCCCAAAGTGCTGGGATTACAGGTGTGAACCACTGTGCCTGGCTTGGGTCTCCCATTCTACAGAGCAGGAGTCTGAGGCTCAGGGAGTAGGTCCAGATTCTAGATCATAGAGAAGACCTCGTCGTCCTGGCCCTCCATCCTTGGGCATAATAATAAAACAAGTACTGTTTTTATTGCATTGGCCACACCCCCAACACACAGGTGCACCATTATTACCTCATTTAGTCTTCCCACCAACCACTGGGAAACCCAGCTTTTGTTACCATTTTGCAGATGGAGAAACTGAGATGGGAATCAAACCCAGAAATTGCTGTCTTTTTTTGTTTTTTGAAATGACGTCTCCCTCTGTTGCCCAGGATGGGCGCAGTGGCACAATCTCAGCTCACTGTAACCTCCACCTCCCAGATTCAAGCAATTCTCCTGCCTCAGTGCCCCCCTCCTGCCCCTTGCTGTCCAGTAGCTGGGACCACAGACTTGGGCCACCATACCCAGCTAATTTTTGTGTGTGTGTATGTGTGCTTTTAGCAGAGACAGGGTTTTACTGTGTTGGCCAGGCTGGTCTCAAACTCCTGACCTCAGGCAGTCTGCCCACCTTGGCCTCCCACAGTACTGGGATCATAGGTGTGAGCCACTGTGCCCATCCCAGGCCACACCATTTTCATCCACCAATTCATACAACCTTGTTTTATGTACTTTTTTTTTAAGACACCTTATGTAATATCTGTGGTGGATTCGTTCCACCTTGAACTCACAGCCAACGGCACTGAAACTCATGTCTGCATGAAGCTTCTCTAAAACAAGATTTTCTTCATGAGGTGTATCACAGACTTTTTTTTTTTTTTTTTTTTGAGACGAAGTCTCGCTCTGTAGCCCAGGCTGGAGTGCAGTGACACTCACGGCAACCTCTGCTTCCCGGGTCCTGGTTCAAGCAATTCTCCTGCCTCAGCCTCCAGAGTAGCTGGGATTACAGGCATACGCCACTATGCCCAGCTAATTTTTGTATTTTTAGTGGAGACGGGGTTTCACCATGTTGGCCAAGCTGGTCTTGAACTCCTGACCTCGTGATCCGCCCACCTCAGCCTCCCAAAGTGCTGGGATTACAGCCGTGAGCCACCGCGCCTGGCCCTTTTTTTCTTTTTTTTTTAAGTATTTTATTTTTGTTATGATTATAGCTCCCTACAGCCTTGACCTCTCCGGCTCAGGTGCATCCTCCAGTCTCAGCCTCCTGAGTAGCTGGGACTACAGGCTACAATGGGCTAATTAAAAAATCTGTTAGTACTGATGGGGTCTCCCTGTATTGCCCAGGCTGGCCTTGAATTCCTGGCCTCGAGCCGTCCTCTTGCCTCAGCCTCCCAAAGTGCTGGGATTACAGGCTTTAGCCACTGAGCCCAGTGATCATAGCCTTTGGTACTCAGGAACCCTGAACAGCATTTTGGTGTCTGGGGCCATTTCAATAGCCAACAAAAACCACAAGAACGTGACCAGGCGCAGTGGCTCATGCTTGTAATCCCAGCACTTTGGGAGGCCAAAGCAGGTGGATCACCTGAGGTCAGGAGTTCGAGACCAGCCTGACCAACATGGTAAAACCCCGTCTCTACCAAAAATACAGAATTAGCCAGGTGTGGTGGTGCATGCCTGTAATTGCAGCTACTTTGGTGGCTGAAGCAGGAGAATCGCTTGAACCCGGGAGGTGGAGGTTGCAGTGAGCCGAGATCGCGTCATTGCATTCCAGCCTGGGCAACAAGAGTGAAACTCCATTTCAAAAAAAAAAAAGAAATTCACCACCCTATCTTTCTTCCATGAGTGCACGCCTGCCGATGTGTGCGATGGCTGCTATGCCGCTGTTTCTCCTGGCTCTCGCAGCGTCGCCGTGGCCCACATTCTGCTGCAGTTGTCAACACCCACCCGATCTCTGTGGCTTAGAAAAGCTGGCCGGGCGCGGTGACTCACGCCTGTAATCCCAGCACTTTGGGAGGCCAAGGCGGGCAGATCACCTGAGGTCAGGTGTTGGAGATCAGCCTGGCCAACATGTGAAACCCCGTCTCTACTAAAAATACTAGGCATGGTGGCACATGCCTATAATCCCAGCTGACTGGGAGGCTGAGGCAGGAGAATCACTTGAATCTGGGAGGTCAAGGTTGCAGTGAGCCAAGATGGCACCGTTGCACTCCAGCCTGGGTGACAAGAGTGAAACTCCATCTTGGGGGGAAAAAAAGGGCCAGGCTTGGTGGCTCACACCCGTAATCCCAGCACTTTGGGAGGCCAAGGCGGGCAGATCACGAGGTCAAGAGATTGAGACCAGCCTGGTCAACATGGTGAAACCCCGTCTCTACTAAAAATACAAAAAAATCAGCCGGGCGTGGTGGTGCACGTCTATAGTCCTAGCTACTCAGGAGGCTGAGGCAGGAGAATTGCTTGAAACCAGAAAACAGAAGTTGCAGTGAGCCAGGATTGCACCACTGCACTCCAGCCTGGCGATAGAACGAGACTCAGTCTCAAAAAAAAAAAAAAAGAAAACCTAAGGCTGTCATACTTGGAGTCTCTCATCTGTAATCCTGACACTTTTTGGGGCTGAGGCATGAGGACCACTTGAGGCCAGGAGATCGAGGCAGCAGTCTGCTGTGATTGCACCACAGCACTCCAGCCTGGGTACACAGTGAGACCTGTCTCTAAATAAATAAGTCAACAGCCTGGGTGCAGAGCAGAACCCAATCTCTAAGTAAATGAATAAATAAATAAATAGCAAAGCTAAGGCTTATTTCTCAGCAACAATAGACTTTGTTAATTGCAGTGGTGCAGAGTCCCGCCTAAGGGGAAGGCCATTATTTCATCTCACAGTGAGGGCAGTGTCGTCTGAAGAAACATCCCAGCTTTTAAATAAAGTTGGCCACCATGGTGGCTCATGCCTGTAATGCCAGCACTATCGGAGGCTGAGGTGAGAGGATCACTTGAGATCCCGGGAGTTTGAGACCAGCCTGGGCAACACAACAAGGCCCTGTCTGTACAAATTAAAAATTAGCCGGGCATGGTGACACGTGCCTGTAGTCCCTACTACTTGAGAGGCTGAGGGGTGCAGTGGCTCACACCTGTAATTGCCTGAGTCTAGGAGGTGAAGGCTGCAATTGTAGAGAGCCAGAGTAGCCCACCCTCTCTGGGGGAATCAGCAGCAAGGCTGCTGTGGACTTCGGGTGAACTCCAGATAAGCAAACCCATTCTAGGGGAATGTGTATGTCTCGGAGAAGAGCAGAGGCCTAGAAAAAGAAAACCAGCTCTCACTGACCTTGCTGCAAGATAGCTGTTAGCTGAAGCATGTTAACTAAAGTGTGAGAATTTTAGCCACAGGCTGTTCTAAGTAACTGCACCCTCCCTCTGCTATGTGCTTTGTAAACATATAAAATAAAGTACTCTGAGGCAGGTCGGGGCTGAAGAGACTGACATCATCAGCTTTTCGGACCGCCTGGCCCAGCTTTATATGTGTCTGTCTGTATGTGTTTCTTCATCCCCCCGCTGTTCCCTCTTAGGTCTTTGAAGCCTTGTGCAGCGCGGGAGGCAGTGCACGCCGGAGCAGTGAGCTGTGATTGCATAACTGCACTCCAGCCTGGGTGACCGCAAGACCCTGTCTCAAAAAAAAAAAAAAAAAAATCTAGGTCTGTGTTCACCTGTAATCCCAGCACTTTGGGAGGCCAAGCTGGAAGGATCTCTTGAGCTCAGGAGATCAAGGCCAGCCTAGGCAGCGTGAAACACCATCTCTACGAAAAGCACACACACATACATAATTCTGATTTTTTTTTTTTTGAGACAGAGTTTCACTCTTGTTGCCCAGGCTGGAGTACAATGGTGCCATCTCCGCTTACCACAACCTCTGCCTCCTGGGTTCAAGTGATTCTCCTGCCTCAGCCTCCGGAGTAGCTGGGATTACGGGCATGCACCACCATGCCCGGCTAATTTTTGTAGTTTTAGTAGAGACGGGTTTCTCTATGTTGGTCAGGCTGGTCTCAAACTCCTGACCTCAGGTGATCCACCTGCCTCAGCCTCCCAAAGTGCTGGGATTATAGGTGTGAGCCACGGAGCGCCCAGCCGCCTGATGATTGTTAAAAGTAAACAAGACTTTATTCAAGACGACTGCATGCAAGATTGAGCTCAACTCTGAATCCACAAAGTTGTTGACAAGTGGGGATTTATAGCCACAGAGCAGGGAGAGGGGGTCAGTGGCTAGAAAATTAGAAAGGCTTGGGGGAGTCACCTTAAACCCACTTAACAGGATCCTTGCTGAAGGCAGGCCAGGGCGATCAGATATCAAGAAACTGACTTAGCAGGATTCTTGCTAAGACTGGGCGAGACAAATCAAAGACAGGACAGGAGCCAAGGTCAAGGTCCAATGCGGGAGCGATTTCAGAGGACTCTGACTCAGGCTTGGTCAAGAAGAGAGTCTTTGTCAGGGAGGAGTCCCGGCCTGGCCTTGGGAATCTGAGAGGAGGGACAGTGAGCTCTCCTGGAAGGGGAGGTGAGCGGGGATGATGCAACATGTACCCCCTCCCCCTAAACTTTTCAGCGGCCTGGGGAAAAACTAGGTCTCTGGTGCTAAGGCACCTGCCTGCCTCTCCCGGCTTCCAGCGCATGGGGCATCTGCCAGGTCCCACCCAGGATCCTCTGGCACCGGCCACAGAATCCGATCCAGCCAGAAAGCAAATGCTATTTGTCCTCTCGGCCATCCTTCCCCACTGCCCCGAAAGCAGCCCCAGATGTCATGCCGGGGCGTCTGTGTGTGACCAGGGGCCTCAGGATGACCCGTCCTGGCCTTGGATCTGACTAGACCCATTGTCATTGATGACAGGGCCACTCACCCTGCAAAATTCCAGCCCTCTGAGCCCAGGCAGGCCTGGGGACTGCATCACATACCGGTTGGAGGGGCCCGATGGAGCTCTCCCACCTGCTCCTGACTTGGGTCTCATCAATCTTAATATTTCTAGGCTGAGCTTACACTGTCTTGGGCTACAGAGGAGGGAGCTGAGGCACCCAGGGACCACAGCACTTAGTCCAGGATTCGGACCTAACCTTCTCTCCTTTTATTTTTTCTTTGTTTGAGATGGAGTCTCACTCTGTGGCCCAGGCTGGAGCACAGTGATGCGATCTTGGCTCACTGCAACCTCTGCCTCCTGGGTTCAAGCGATTCTCCTGCCTCAGCCTCCGGAGTAGCTGGGGTTACAGACACCTGCCACCACACCCGGCTAATTTTGTAATTTTAGTAGAGATGGGGTTTCTCCATGTTGGTCAGGCTGGTCTCCAACTCCTGACCTCAGGTGATCCGCCTGCCTCAGCCTCCCAAAGTGCTGGGATTACAGGTGTGGGCCACTGCGCCAGCCTCGTTTTATGTTTGTGTGTGTGTGGGAGGGAGCATGATGGCATGCCCCTCTAATCCCAGCTTCTTTGGAAGCTGAGATAAGAGAATTAATTGCTTTAGCTGGGGAGTCCCATCCCTACTAAATAAAAAATACAAAAGTTAACCGGGTGTAGTGGCGTGCGCCTGTAGTCCCAGCTACTCTGGATGCTGAGTCAGGAGGATCGCTTGAGCCCAGGAGGTTGAGGCCGCAGTGAGCTGTGATCACAACACATCGTTCCAGTCTAGGTGACAGTGCAAACCCCTCTTTTAAAAAAATGTGGAAGTGAAAATCACATTAACATAGAATTAACCATTTAAAAGTGTATAATTCAGGCCAGGTATGGTGGATCACGCCTGTTATCCTAGCACTTTGAGGGACTAAGGTGGGTGGATCACTTGAGGTTGGGAGTTCGAGACTAGCTGGGCCAACAGGGTGAAATGCCATCTCTACTAAAAATGTAAAAACTGGCCGGGCGCGGTGGCCTGTGCCTATAATCCCAGCTACTCGGGAGGCTGAGGCAGGAGAATCTCTTGAATCTGGGAGGCGGAGGTTGCAGTGAGCCGAGATCACACCACTGCACTCCAGCCTGGGCAACAAAGAAGACTCTGTTTCAAAAAAAAAAAAAAAAACAAACGAAAAACAAAAATTAGCTGGGTGTGGTGGCCCGAGCCTGTAATCCCACCTACTCGGAAGTCTGAGGCAGGAGAATCGCTGGAACTCAGGAGGCGGAGGTTGCCTGAGGTGAGATGACGCCTGGGTGACAGAGCGAGACTCCATCTCAAAACCAAACCAAAACCAAACGAAAAAAACGGGTGGAACACGGGTCCCAGACTGGGGCCTACCAGGGGCACGCCCTGGGCTTCACTCCTGCCCTCCCCACACCCCACCCAAGTCTCACCCATGGGTCTGGGCTTGGTCACCCAGCACAACTGAATATTGATTAACACACAGAGAGTGACTATCAGAGTTTATTTGTGGGTTGTGCAAGATAGGAGACCTTTGGAGACCCCTCTGTCATTTCCTGGAGCCCCAGAAACTACCCATGTCTACACCCCAAGCAGCAGCAGCATGAGAACGATTAATACCCTTGAGGACCTATGGTGTCGGGGCCCCCCAGAATGGCTCACACGAAGTCACGTGTCCTGTGGGGAACCCTTGGAGGCGGGGCCCCTTCTTGTCTCCGTATTACAGATGAGGAAACTGAGGCACAAAGCGGCTAAGCCCTCAGCCATGAGTCCACAGCCAGGAACCTGGGTCCAGCCCTCCAGCCATGCGCCTGGCCCTGGGCTGCTCTGAGCTGGGCACACGGGGGTTTGAAACGGTCACAGCCTGAGGGGTGCAGCAGGGATTTGCAGAGTCTGAGACTTTCACATCAGCAGCTTGGAGATTACGGGGTTCAGGTGAGAATCCTGGCTCTGGCGCTCAGTCCTGGCCATGGGCCCCCTGGTGAGTCACTGCCTCTCTTGGGGCCTCGGTTTCCTCATCTGTAAAATGGATGGAGACACTTAGAGAATCACTGCCTAAGCCTCCTCCTCCCCTTCTGCAAATAACAGAGTTTCATTCATCTGGGCAGCCGCATTTTCCAGCCTCCCCCTGTGGCAAGGTGTGGTCATTTCACTCTGTTCTTGCCAGTGTGATATAAAAAGAAGGGTTATGGCTGGGTGTGGTGGCTCACGCCTGTAATCCCAGCACTTTGGGAGGCCGAGGCGGGCAGATCACCTGAGGTCGGGAGTTTGAGACCAGCCTGACCAAGATGGAGAAACCCCATCTCCACTAAAAATACAAAATTAGCCGGGCATGGTGGCGCATGTCTGTAATCCCAGCTACTCGGAAGGCTGAGGCAGAAGAATCTCTAGAATCCAGGAGATGGAGGTTGTGGTGAGCTGAGATCTCGCCATTGCACTCCAGCCTGGGCAATGGGAACAAAATTCCGTCTCAAAAAAAAAAAAAAAAAAAAAACAGTTTCAAGGCTTCCTGGGAAGAATTCTTCCAGGAGACCCCCAGCCAGCACTGGCCTCTGACTTCCCTCATAAGGAAGAGATGAAGGCTGGAGCTCTGGCAACTATTTTGTGCCACGAGGCAACCTTGAGGACAAAAGCCAAGGATGCAATGAGATGAGAGAAAAATCAAGTCCTTCTGCTACTGCAGCTGAACCTTAACCTATCTCTATGTTATCCTTTTCTTACACCAGGTCTCTATTCTTCAGCTCTGGGCTCACACCAGTGTGGAGTCCTTCCCCGTGCTCCCCCAGCCTGTGGCTCAGCATTCGATGCATCTCGTGGGTGACCCCGTCCCAGTGCCCCAGGCCGGCTGACAGTGTCCGGTGCATTTGGGGTGCAGGCAGGCCACTCTCCCAGCCTCCCCCCCAGGGCTGCAGGTGCTGTGGCAGTGGCCATGGACCCAAGGGGGTCCCCCAGGTTCTGGACGGGTTGAATGGGGGTCCGACGATGGGTACCCTGCTGAGGCTGAGCTCTGGGGCTGGCCTTGGAGACTTCAGCAGGGCGGGTGAGGTCATCTTCAAAAGATGGCGGGGACAACTCCTGGAGCCCGCGGCGGGTGGCCCGGGCGGCCCGGAGGAGAGTGTGCGTCAGCATGACCACCAGAACCAGAGCGCCCGAGCTGAGGATGGAGGCGGCTGCTGCGCCTGTCTCGATCTCGAAAAGTAGCAAGGCATAGATGGACAGTGCTAGGGAAGGAAATGACTCTCATTTATTCAGTCAACAAACATCTGCCCTCCAAGCCCTCAGGGAACTCCTGCACACAGGGAAAATCACAAAAAACCCTGCCACGTGATGGGCACATAGAATAAGCATCTAATCCTCCCATACCCCACACGGGGTCGTCATGGTCACATCCATTTCACAGAGGAGAAAGCTGGGCCCAGAGAAGTTAGGGGACTCCTCAAAGCCACACAGCCAGGAAGTGACAGAGGTGGGATTTTTTTTTTTTTTTTTTTTTCTGAGAGAGTTTCGCTCTTGTTGCCCAGGTTGGAGTGCAATGGCGCGATCTCAGCTCACTGCAGCCTCCACCTCCCGGTTCAAGTGATTCTTCTGCCTCAGCCTTCCAAGTAGCTGGGATTACAGGCATGTGCCACCATGCCCAGCTAATTTTGTATTTTTAGTAGAGATGGGGTTTCTCCATGTTGGTCAGGCTGGTGTCTAACTCCCAACCTCAGGTGATCCACCCGCCTAGGCCTCCGAAAATGCTGGGATTATAGGTGTGAGCCACTGCGCCCAGCAGAGGTGTGGTTTTAACCCAGGCAGGTCCGCTCCAGGCTGCCTCCCAAGGCGACAACAGAAAGAGACTCATTTCGGCGCTGTGGGCAGGGGCTTCCCTGAGGAGGAGTTGTCTGAGCTGAGAACATGGGGAAGAAGAAGGAGCTCCTGGGAGAGTGGAGGAGGATGACAGCTGCAGGGACATAGTAAGTGCAGAGCTCCTAAGGTGGAAACACCCAAGAGTGTCCGAGGCTCAGAGAAAAGCAAAATGAGTTCTGACCGGGTGTGGTGGCTCACTCTGGTAATCCCAGCACTTTGGGAGGCCAAGGCGGGAGGATCACTTGAGGTCAGGAGTTCGAAACCAGCCTGTGCAACATGGTTAAACCCTGTATCTCCAAAAAATATAAAAATTAGCTGGGCATGGTGGTGGGTGCCTGTAATCCCAGCTCCTCGGGAGGCTGAGGCAGGAGAATTGCTTGAGTGTGGGAGATGGAGGCTGCAGTCAGCCAAGATGACATCACTGCAATCCAGCCTGGGTGACAGAGCGAGACTCCGTCTGAAAGAAAGAAAGAAAAAAAGAAAAGAGAGAGAGAGAAAGAAAGAGAGAGAAGAAAGAGTAGAAAGACAAAGAAAGAAAGAGAAGAAAGAAAGAGAAAGAGAGAGAGAAAAGGAAAATGGGTTTTGTAGCTGGAACAGAGCTGGGAGAGATTGGGGAGAGGCGAGGAGTTAAGGAAGGAGTGGGTGTTGGGGACCAGATGGGGTGGGGTCCACTGAAATGCGTGTGGGTTTTCTTCCTCTTTTTTTTTTATTTTTTGAGACAGCATCTTGCTCTGCCACCCAGGTTGGAAGGCAGTTACTCGGCTATGGCTCACTGGAACCTCGACCTCCCCAGGCTCAGGTGATTCTCCCACCTCAGCCTCCCAAGTAGGTGGGACTATAGGTGCAAGCCACCATGCCTGGCTAATTTTTTTTGTTTTGTTTTGAGACAGAATCTTGCTCTGTCGCCCAGGCTGGAGTACAGTGGCACGATCTCGGCTCACTGCAACATCCACCTCCTGGGTTCAAGCGATTCTTGTGTCTCAGCCTCCCAAGTAGCTGGGACTACAGGCATGGACCACCACACCTGGCTAATTTTTGTATTTTTAGTGGAGACAGGGTCTCACCATGTTGGCCAGGCTGGTCTCAAACTTCTGACCTCAAGTGATCCGCCCACCTCAGCCTCCCAAAGTGCTGGGATTACAGGTGTGAGTCACTGCGCCCAGCCTAATTTTTGTATTTTTAGTAGAGATGGGTTTGGCTTTGTTGCCTAGGCTGATCTCCAACTCCTGAGCTCAAGTGATCCTCCCAGCTTTGGCCTCCCAAAAGGGCTGGGATTACAGGGGTGAACCACCGCTCCCCACTGGGTTTTCCTCTAAGAGCGAGTAACCAAGCGGTATTTTGGAGCTGGGGAGGAACAGGACCTGCTCTATCTTTTTTTTTTTTTTTTTTTTTTTGAGACAGAGTCTTGCTCTGTCACTCAGGCTGGAGTGGCGCAACAGCTCACTGCAACCTCTGCCTCCCAGGTTCAAGCGATTCTCCTGCCTCAGCCTCCTGAGTAGCTGGGACTACAGGCGTGTGGCACCATGCCTGGCTAATTTTTTGTATTTTCAGTAGAGACGGGGTTTCACCATGTTGGTCAGGCTGGTCTTGATCTCTTGACCTCTTGATCTGCCTGCCTCAGCCTCCCAAAGTGCTCGGATTACAGGCATGAGCCACCGGCCCAGCTCTTTTTTTTTTTTTTTGAGATAGAGTCTCGCTCTGTCACCCAGACTGGAGTACAGTGGTGTGATCTCAGCTCACTGCAACCTCCATCTCCTGGGTTCAAGCAATTCTCCTACCTCAGCCTCTTGAGTAGCTGGGACTACAGGTGCCTGCCAGCATGCCTGGCTGATTTTTTATATTTTCAGTAGAGATGGAGTTTCATCCTGTTAGTCAGTCTGGTCTTGATATCCTGACCTCATGATCCGCCCGCCTCAGCCTCCCAAAATGTTGGAATTACAGGCATGAGCCACCACACCCGGCTACCTGCTCTATCTTTTAAGAAGCCTCCCTGTTGGTGGGATACCCCATACGAGGGAATATGCTGCAGGCATGAAAGAGATGAAGAACTGTTCCATGCCACAATGTGGATGATGTGAGCGAGAGACGGCAGATCAAGTGGCCACCGAGTGTGAAATGCTATTGACCTGACATGTCCAAGACAGGCAAATCCAATCCGGGTGCA
This sequence comes from Ateles fusciceps, assembly GCA_036589455.1. Lineage (NCBI taxonomy): Eukaryota > Metazoa > Chordata > Mammalia > Primates > Atelidae > Ateles > Ateles fusciceps. Next base: position 11,376,218 of record JAZHEH010001828.1, on the reverse strand, counting down.
TGGCTCACGGTTTGTCCCAGCACTTCGGGAGGCCGAGGCTGGTGGATTGAGACCAGCCTCACCATGTTGGTCAGGTGTTTGAGACCAGCCTGGCCAACATGGTGAAACCCCAACTCTACTAAAAATGCAAAAATTAGCTGGGCGTGGTGGCAGGCACCTGTAATCCCAACTACTTGGGAGGCTGAGGCAGGAGAAACGCTTGAACCCGGGAGGTGGAGGTTGCAGTGAGCCCAGAGTTCGCCACTGCATTCCAGCTGCAGCCTGGATGACAGAGCAAGACACCATCTCAACAAAAAAACAGGCAAACCCATAGAGACAGTAGATTAGCGACTGCCAGGGATGAGGAAGGGGGAATGGGGAGTGATTGCTAATGGGGACAGGGTTTCCTGTTGGGTGACAGAAATATTCTGGAGCCGGATAGTAGCGATGGTTGGCTAAAACCGTGAATGTTCTAACTCCCACTGAATTGTCCACTTTAAAGTGGTTAAAGGGTGGGCGCAGTGATTCACACCTGTAATCCCAGAACTTTCGGAAGCCTAGGTGAGAGGGTCGCTAGAGGGCAGGAGTTCGACACCAGCTGAGGTAACATAGAGGCCAGTCTCTACAAAAATAATAAGCAACCTGGGAATGGTAGTGCTTGCTTGTAGTCCCAGACAGTTGTGGGGCTGAGGCAGGAGGACTACTTGAGCCCAGGGCAAAGAAAGCTACAGTGAGCTGTGATCACACCACTCCAGCCTGGGTGACAGCGAGACGCTGTCTCAAAAAATAAAAATAAAATACACTGATTAAAATGCTAATGTTTTTATTATGTGTGTTTTGTCACAGTTAAAAAAACCTGCAACTTAACTGATATGGTGGTGCATGTCTGTAGTCCCAGCTACGTGGGACACTGAGGCAGGAAGATCACTTGAGCCAGGAGTTCAAGTCCATCTGGGCTATATGGCGAGACCCTGTCTCTGCTAAAAATACAAAAACGAGCGGGGCGTGGTGGTGCACATCTGTAATCCCAGCTACTTGGGAGGCTGAGGCAGGAGAATCGCTTGAACCTGGGTGGTGGAGGTTGCAGTGAGCTGAGATCACTCCACTGCACTCCAGCCTAGGCAATAGAGCAAGACTCTGTCTCAGAGGAAAAAAAAAAAAAAACAAGAAGAGACTTTGAGCACCTGAGCTAGCTTGCCCTCTATCAGCCTCTCCAGCATAGTTTGGCACCATTAGCAGCTTCTACCCACTAGATGTCAGTAGCGTCCCACCCTCAACTCCGTGGCGACCACCAAAAAGGTCTCCTAGGCAATGAAAAAAGTCTTGAGGCCAGAATCACTCTCAATTGAGAATCCCTGGTCTGGTCCCTATCGCTACACTGGGGAATGGATCTGGGATCACTGACCCACTTTGGCATCAGTGATGTTCTCATTGGACCAGGCTCAGCCAATCAGCATTCATTACTTCTCCTGATGTTAGTGATTGGTGGTGGAATATTACATGGCCCAAGCTCAGCCTATCAGAGTCAGTCTTGGGATATCAGCCTGGGCTACTGGGACAGAGCAATTTTCCTGTAGTGTCTGGGGTGTTGGTATTGGTAGGATACAGGCCCAGAACAGATGGGGGACTTTTTTTTTTTGGCACTTTCCAGGCTGTGTTTTTGTTTGTTTGTTTTGAGACAGTCTCTCTGTGTCACCCAGGCTGGAGTGCAGTGGCGTGGCGTGATCTCGCTCAGCTCACTGTAACCTCCGCCTCCCGTGTTCAAACGATTCTCCTGCCTCAGCCTCCCGAGTAGCTGAGACTGCAGGTGCCTGCCACCATGCCTGGCTAATTTTTGTATTTTTAGTAGAGACAGGGTTTCATCATACTGGCCAGGCTGTTCTCGAACTCCTGACTTTATGATGTCGGCCTCCCAAAGTGCTGGGATTACACGCGGGAGCCACCGCGCCTGGCCCTTTCCAGGCTGTTTTTATGCGTTCTCTGGCTCTGTACTATTGTTTCGGAAGATACCACACTGCGTGATGTCTGACATATGAAAGCAAGGCCAAGGACTTTCTTCCTTTTTTTTTTCTTTCTTTTTTTGCTGGAAACATTTTGAAAGGGATTTTGTAATTATTCTTTCAGTTCTAGCTAGCAATGAATGGATGATTAGTTGGACGTGCTTGGGAATTCTTGCTGAATGAGGTCACCTAGCCTCAAAAACAATCTAAACGGGAGGTGAATGAATTCTCAATTTTACGCTTAGTGAGGCTGACATAATATTACCTTTTTTTTTCTTTTGTAATTGTACTTGTATTTTAGAATGAGGGTATTCCCTAGGTCTTGAATATTTCTGTTGGCCTGTGCAAAGACCCAAGCTCCAGGCATCACGTTAGAAGTGCCTTCATACAGGCAGCTTTCCCAGAGAGAAGCCCACTTAGGGAACAGCAGATGAAGCGGTGAAGTGAGAAGCATTTCTTTTTCTTTTTTCTTTTATTATTATTATTATTATTACTTTTGAGACAGAGTCTCTTCTGTCCCCCAGGCTGGAGTGCAGTAGCGCGATCTCGGCTCACTGCAACCTCTGCCTCCTGGGTTCAAGCAATTCTCCTGCCTCAGCCTCTGGAGTAGCTGGGACTACAGGTGTTTAGCACCACGCCTGGCTAATTTCTTTTTTCTTTTCTCTCTTTCTTTCTTTCTTTCTTTTTTTTGATGGCATCTCACTCTGTCGCCCAGCCTGGAGTACAGTGGCGCGATCTCGGCTCACTGCAACCTCTGCCTCCTGGGTTCAAGCAATTCTCCTGCCTCAGCCTCTGGAGTAGCTGGGATTACAGGGGTTCGACACAGTGCCTGGCTCATTTTTGTATTTTTAGTAGAGATGGGATTTTGCCATGTTGCCCAGGCTGGTCTTGAACTTCTGACCTCAAGTGATCCACCCGCCTCGACCTCCCAAAGTGCTGGGGTTACACCACACCTGGCTGAGAGGCATTTCTGATAACCTAATTTTAGTACCTGGATCCAGCCATACCGGAGGCCAACTTCCCCTGCTAATTTCAGATGCACGAGTCATCTGCCCCCTCTTCTTCTTTTTTTTTTTTTAAAAAACTCTACATCTAGAGCATTCCATTAAATCAAACAACAAAAGTTATACAGCATTTCCTGCACTTCATATATATAAATTTCCACAGTGAATCTTAGGCTCACATCTCATTAAAAATATTTTAAATCGGCCGGGCGCGGTGGCTCATGCCTGTAATCCAAGCACTTTGGAGGCGAAGGCGGGCGGATCACCTGAGGTCGGGAGTTCAAGACCAGCCTGACCAACATGGTGAAACCCTGTCTTTAAAAAAAAAAAAAATATTTTAAATCTATCTATCTATCTACCTACCTACCTATCTATTTTTTAAGATGAAGTTTCACTCTGTTGCCCAGTCTGGAGTACAGTGGTGCCATATCAGCTCACTGAAACCTCCACTTCTCAGGTTCAAGCGATTCTCCTGTCTCAGCCTGCCACCATGCCCAGCTAATTTTTCTGTATTTTTAGTGGAGAAGGGTTTCAGAATGTTGGCCAGGCTGGTCTTGAACTTCTAACCTCAAGTGATTCACCCATTTTGGCCTCCCAAAGTGCTGGGATTACAGGCGTGAGTCACTGCACCCGGCCTAAATATCTTTTTAGACTTCTATTTTTCTATGGTGGACTATGAAAAAAATAGTAATAGCAAATTCTGCTTTTTAATCAGCAGGATATTTTTTCTTCCTGTTAAATGGATTGTTTACAGGGCTGGCAGGGACTTATGTATGATTCAGCGCTGAGTCCGCAGCATCATCAACACATCTGCTTCAAGATTAAAACCAGATAGAAGGCATTAGGAGTCTCGTGAAAGACACTTAATGATTTGATTCCTTTCCCAGCCCCGATGGATGAAAGAAAGTTGATTGAAGAACAGTTATTACAAATCAGGAAGGAAAGACAAGTGTGGTGTGTTCTGGCATCTGGGTTATTCTTTTTTTTTTCTTAAGCCATTTTTGAGCTGGAAATTGATTTTTATTTTCCCTTGAGACAGAGTCTCATTCTGTCGGCCAGGCTGGAGTGCAGTGGTGTGATCTCGGCTCACTGCAACCTCCCTCTCCTGGGTTCAAGCAATTCTCTGCCTCAGCCTCCCGAGGAGCTGGGATTACAGGTTTGTGCCATCATGCCCAGCTAAGTTTTGTATTTTTAGTAGAGATGGTGTTTCACCATTTTGGCCAGGCTGGTCTTGAACTTCTGACCTTGTGATCCACCCGCCTCGGCCTCCCAAGGTGGGGATTACAGGCACGAGCTACTGAGCTGGGCTGGAAAATGATATTTATAACCGAAATACTCATTTCATTTCAACCTGTGAAATGCTATCTTTTTTTTTTTTTTTTTAAACTGAGTTTCGACCTTATTGCCCAGGCTGGAGTGCAGTGGCACGATCTTGGCTCACTGCAACATCTGCCTCCTGGGTTCAAGCGATTCCCCTGCCTCAGCCTCCCGAGTAGCCGGGATTACAGGCACCCACCACCACACCCAGCTAATTGTTTTGTATTTTTAGTAGAGACAGGTTTTCACCATATTGACCAGACTGGTCTGGATCTCTTGACCTCATGATCCGCCTGCCTTGGCCTCCCAAAGTGCTGGGATTACAGGCATGAGCCACCGTGCCCGGCTGAAATGCTATCTTTAGATACCACCAAGGCCATGAAAATTTTCGTTCAAACCAAATGTACAAAAACTCATGAATCGGGCTCGGTGGCTCACACCTATAATCCCAGCACTTTGGGAGCCCGAGGTGGGCGGATCACCTGTGGTCAGAAGTTCTAGACCAGACTGACCAACATGGATCCCAGGTACTCCGGAGGCAGAGGCAGGAGAATCGCTTGAACCCAGGAGGCGGATTGCGGTGAGCTGAGATGGCGCCATTGCACTCCAGCCTGGGCAACAAGAGTGAAACTCTGTCTCAAAAAAAAAAAAAAAAAAACTGATGAATCAAAAATGTGCTGATGACAACTAGCATTTGTGGAGTTCCTGCTGGAGTCAGATGCCATCCATGGGCTTTTCATTTTTTTTTTGATGAGACAGGGTCTCGCTGTATCACCCAGGCTGGGGAGCAGTTCAGTGCTGCAATCATGGCTCACTGCAGCCTCAACATTCTGGGCTCAAGTGATCCTCCCACCTTAGTCTCCCAAGGTGTGTGCCGCCACACTGAGCTAATTTTATTTTATTTTATTTTTGTAGAGATGGGATTTTGTTATGTTACCCAGGCTGCTCTCAAACTCCTGGCCTCAAGCGATCCTCTCACCTCGGTCTCCCAAAGTGCTGGGATAAGATATGTGAGCCACTGCTCCCGGTCCCGTGGACTTTCATAAGGGTTAAATCTCAGAATTTCGGGCCGGGCTTATGCCTGTACTCCCAGCACTTTGGGAGGCTGAGGTGGGAGGATCATAAGGTCAGGAATTCGAAACCAGCCTGGCCAACATGGTGAAACACCGTCTCTACTAAAAATACAAAAAATTAGTCAGGCGTGGTGGAGGGCACCTGTAATCTCAGCCACTTGGGAGGCTGAGGCAGGAGAATCGCTTGAACCCAGGAGGCAGAGGTTGCGGTGAGTGGAGATCACACCACTGCACTCCAGCCTGGGTGACAGAGCAAGACTCTGTCTCAAAAAATAAATAAATAAATACATAAATAAATAAAAATAAATCTCAGAATCTTCTCAAGTGATTCTGTGAGGTAAAGACAGTTATTCCCAGTGTACTGTTGAAGAAATCAAGGCACAGAGAGATTTACCCAAGGCATCAAAGCAAGGAAGTATCAGAGCCTGGAGCTGAACTCAAGCAGGCTGTCTGCAAAGTTTATCCCAGTTGGGGGACCATTACTGCTCTCTACCCAACCCAGGAGCCTATTCCCCATGTTCTATTCCAGCACACACCTGCTAAGTAGACGGAGACCCCGCAGCAGAAAAGGCCAAGCGCCACGTGTCTGAGGAGGCGGCAGTCGTAGAGAAACCAGTCAGACCTGGGATGGAGGGGAGCAGGAAGAAAAAGGGCTCAGGAAGTGGAGCTGATGGGGGAGGTCAGTAAGGAGAGGGAGGGAGAGCTGCTTAAATGAGACAAGGACCCAGCTTTCAGAGACCAAAAATCCAGAGTACCTAACTATCATCCATCTACTCACCCACCCATTAACATTCATTTACTTATCCACTCTCCAACCATCCATCCATCCACCCATTCATCCGTCTACTCATCCATCCATCCATCCACCCACCCATCCATTCATCTGCTCATTCACCCATCCATCCACTTGTCCATCCATCCATCCACTTATCAATTTATTCATACATCCACTTATCCATCTCCATCCATCAGCCCCATCCATTCATCCAGCCACACAATCATTCAGACACCCACCATCCACCCATCTGATATCTATCCATTTATCAATGCTCCATCCATCCCCCCTCCATTTTTCCAAGTCAGTGTCCACCATCCATTTTCATCCATATTCATTGATTCTTCAACCAGCTCTCATATACAGTCTTCCATCCATTTAACCGTGCACTATTAATCCATCTATCCATTCATTCCAACACCCTCTGCTATCCTATCTATCCATCCCTCACCCACCCATCCACTGATCATCCATCTCCCCTTCACTATCCATCCACCCTCATCCTTTCCTTCCTTCCTTCCTTCCTTCCCTCCTTTCTCCTTTCCAGCATCCATTCTCTTTCCCCTGATAATCCACCTATATACATGAGTCCACTCAAACACCCAGCACTCGGGAAGCAGCTACTATGTGCAGATACTTGCCACACACCTGGCTTCCATTATTTTACAGACCACAAGCTTCTTTGAGAGTTGAGGAAACAGTTTCACGTGCTATTATTGATGGTACAAACAGCGACTCTAAGATGACATTGATTGAGGAGGAAATGGATACTCAGAGCTTCCATCCTCACTCGGCTCCCGCCAGTATAATAAAAGTGGACGTCTTCCCGGTCTTCCTGAGGCCTTCCCTCCTGTCCCCTTTTCAGCACAGTGGCTAGAGGTGGTCATTCAAAACCTAAATCAGATCACCTTCCTCCTCACTCACAACCCTCCTAAGCAGGAGAAATCCCGAAGTCCTATCCCATCTCTGTTTTCTTTTCTTCCTGACTCTTATCACGATCTACCATTATTATTATTATTATTATTATTATTATTATTAGAGATGGGGTCTCATTATGTTGCCCAAACTGGAGGTCAGTGGTTATTCATAAGCACGATCATGGCTCCCTGCAGTCTTGACCTCCTGGGTTCAAGGAATCCTGCCTCAGCCTCCCAAGTATATGGGACTACATGTATGCACCACCACAGCCAGCTAATTAAACTTTTTTCTTTTTCTTTTTCTTTTTTGGAGACGGAGTTTCGATCTTGTTGCCCAGGCTGGAGGGCAATGGTGTGATCTCGGCTCACTGAAATCTCCACCCCCCGCCCCCTGGCTCCCGGGTTCAAGTGATTCTCCTGCCTCAGCCTTCCGAGTAGCTGGAATGACAGGCTTGCACCACCATGCCTGGCTATTATTTGTTGTGGTTGTATTTTTGTATTTTTAGTAAAGACGGGGTTTCTCCATGTTGGTCAGGGTGGTATTGAACTCCCGACTCAGGTGGATCCGCCTGCCTCAGCCTCCCAAAGTGTTGGGATTACAGGCATGAGCCACTGTGCCTGGCCATTACATTTTTTTCTTTTTGTAGAGACAAGGTCTTGCTATATTACCCAGGCTGGTCTCCAATTCCTGGCTTTCCAGCACTTTGGGAGGCCACGGTGAGTGGATCATTTGAGGTCAGGAGTTCAAGACCACCTGGCCAACATGAGTTGGGAGAATCGCTTGAACCTTGGAGGCGGAGGTTGCAGTGAGCCGATATAGCACCACTGCACTTCAGGCTGTCTCAAAAAAAAAAAAAAGGTATTCCTGGCCTCAAGTGATCCTCTTGCCTCTGCCTCCCGAAGTGCTGGGAATACAGGTGTGAACCACCACACCTGGCCCTTGTTAGGTTTCCTTATTTTCTGTGACTGCATGAGAGCAGATCTGGGTCCACTTGTTCCCTGCTGTGTCTCTGATGCCCTGAGCCAGACCCAGCCCCTGCAGGCAGGCGCCCAACACACATTTGCTGACCCACGGGACCATGCATTTATTTCAGTGTCCCTTGGGTGGAAGCTGTGTGGTCTGGACAAAATCTACCCCAGTGGTGGAAGTTCTCAGCTGCTCAAATTCACAGAATTCAGGACCAGAATTTGGGCTCCTCTCTCCCGGCATTCTGGAGGGGAAACATTACCACGTGGGACAGCGGAGTCCTGGGCTCAAGGGGGGTTCCTCCTTCCACAACCACTGCCCCTGAGAGAGGCCCCTCAGTGACCACATCCCTGAGTCCAGGTCCCTGAGGAAGTACTTCAATTCCAGGCTAGGACACAGGCTCTGGCTGGCTCTACCCAGAACCAAGTTCAAGTCCAACACTCCCCCGCCCCCCCCCACCCACTTCCAAGCCAGACGGCCTGAGAGCTCAGCCTCCCCTGTTTGAGATTCAGGCATACTGATCCTGGGCCCTCTGTGAGCCTCAGTTTCCTCATTTGCAAAACGGGGGACACAGCAGTGGTTGCGCCTGCTGCAAAATTTAACAAATATAGAATGGAGGGAGGGAGGGAGGGAGGGAGGAAAAGAGGAAGGCAGAGATGCATGGGATGGGGGGGGGAAAGGGAAATGGGGAGGGAAGCTGTCCCCCCAGCCTGAGGCCAAAGAGGGGGAAGAGGCTCATCCAGGCTCCCCCAGCTCCCAGCCGGGCCTCTAGGGCGGTGAGGCCGGTCCTCCTACCTCCTGGGGCCAGGCCCCCGCGCCAGCTCGGCGCCCAGGTGGCCACAGAGCGCGGAGAGCAGCAGGCAGGTAAACGCCAGCACGAGCACCAGCGCGGCCAGCGCGGCGGCCAGAGGCAGCAGCGCCCCGGCCGCGTCCTCGGGCAGCCCGGGGCCGGCGCCCAGCTCCTGGCCCAGCCCGTCGGCGCGCAGCCCCCGCAGCTCCGCGCGGCCCGCCTGGAGCTGGAACAGCAGCTGCGCGCTCAGCGCCGCCAGCACGGCCGCCGCGATGCCCAGCAGAGTCACCGCGGCCAGCACCCGGCCGCCGTACGAGCGGGCCATGGCGAGGGTTCCTGCGGGCCCGGGGAACAGGTGAGGAATCGAAGTGGTTTTAAGGGGGCAGGGAGTTGGGGGGGAGTCCGAGGGCCCCCAGGGGGTCCCCGAGGGGGGCGGGGCCGCAGGGAGTATATGAAAGTTCGGGGGCTGGGCTCGGGGTCGCCAGACGGACTTGGGCTCCGGGTGCTGGTCGCAGCGGGGACGCCGAGTCTCCGCGAAAACTTGGGACAGAGTCTTTCTCCTCCCTCCCGGGGCCCCGCGGGCGCCCCCCTCTTGATCGGCTGGGCCTGGAGGGCGGGGCCTGGCTCGGGGCTCCGGGCGGGGGACGGGGCCCCACGAGGGACTGGATCGTGGGAACCCCATGGCTCTCTGAGTTCAGAAACGGACACCACTCCGCCCCCTGCCGCCCTAAGTATCGATTTTACTGTTTTTAAAAAAAGAAGAGAAAGGGGCCGGGCGCGATGGCTCACGACTGTAATCCCAGCACTTTGGGAGGCCGAGGCGGACGGATCACTTGAGGTCAGGAGTTCGAGACCAGCCTGGCCAACCTGGCGAAACCCCGTCTCTACTGAAAAAACAAACAAACAAAAAAGTCATATATATATATATAGCCAGGCGTGGTGGTGCACTCCTGTAATCCTAGCTACTCGGGGAGACTGAAGTGGGAGGACTGATTGCTTGAACCCAGAGACGGAGGTTGCAGTGAGCCGAGATTGCGCCACCACACGCTCCAGCCTGGCTGACAGAATGAGACTCCGTCTACAAAAGCGAGAGAGAGAGAGAGAGAGAGAGAGAGGGAGAGGGAGAGACAGCGCTAGGTGAGGTGGCTCACACCTGTAATTCCAGCACTTTGGGAGGCTGAGGCAGGAGGATGGCTTGAGCCCAGGAGTTTGAGACCAGCCTGGGCAACATAGCCAGACCCTATCTCTACAAAAAATAAGCAAGTTAGCCTGGTGTGGTGGGGCGCACCTGTGAACCCAGCTACTGTCGAGGCTGAGCCAGGAGGATGGCTTGAGCCCAGGAGGTCGAGGCTGCAGTGAGCTGAGATCATACCGCTGCACTCCAGCTTGGGCGACAGAGCAAGGCTGTGTCTCAAAAAAGAAATAACAAAATTGAAAAATTCACTCTGTCATTTAATCTCAACCCAGGGACTCTGTCATTGGCTACGATTTTCCCTCCGCTTACCTTCTTCAAGGCTTTGGGTAGATGCTGCTTCCTCCAGGAGGCTAGGGAGAGTCCTGGTTCCCTTCCCCAACTGGTGTCCCAAATTATTCCCACAGCACTTAAAACAAATTGAGAAACAAAAAATTAACCATTTTATTCAGCGGCATTTAGAGTTGTACAACCATCACCTCTGCCTATTTCTAGAACATTTTCATACCCCAAAAAGGAGATCCTGTCCCCATTAGCGGTCACTCCCCATCCCCCCTCCTCAAACAGCTGACGACCATTAATCCACTTCCTGTCTCTGTGGATTTCCCTGTTCTGGATATTTCATAGCAATGGACTCATACAAGAGGTGGCATTCTGCTTCTGGCTTCTCTCACTTGGCATCATATACTCAAGGTTCATCCAGGTTGTAGCATGGATCAGTGCCTCATTCCTTTTTACAGCTGCGTAGTATTCCACAGTGTGTCTGGAACACATTGTGTCCATCCATTCATCCATTGATGGGTATTTGAGTTGTTGCCTCCTTTTGGCGAAGGTGAGAAATGCTATCAACATTGGTGCACAGGCATCTTCTGGAGTCACTACCGTTCATTCTTGCGGGGAGTGGACTCCTAGGAGTGGAGTTGCTGAGTCACATGATTACTCACATTTAACTATTTGTGAAACCCTCAAACTTTTCCACGGCAGCTGCACCCTTTTCCATTTCCACCAGCAATGTCTGAGATTTTTAAAAATTATTTTCTGCACATCCTCCCCAACACGTGTTTCCTCCTGCCCTCCTCCTCCTCCTCCTCCTTCTTCTTTTTTTTGGTTGGGGCCTTGCTCTGTCACCTGGGCTGGACTACGGATTGCAGTGGTGTGATCATGTGATCATAGCTCATTACAGCCTCGACCTCGTGGGCTCAAGTGATCTTCCTGCTTCAGCCTCCCAAGCAGCTGGGACTACAGGCAAGCATCACCATGCCTGGCTAAAAATTTTTTTTTTTTTTTTTTTTTTGAGAAGGAGTCTCACTCTGTTGCCAGGCTAGAGTGCATTGGCCTAATCTTGGCTCACTGCAGCCTCCACCTCCTGGGTTCAAGCAGTTCCCTGTCTCTGCCTCCCCAGTAGCTGAGACTACAGGCGCGTGCCACTGCGCCCGGTTAATTTTTTGTATTTTGGTAGAGACAGGGTTTCACCATATTGGCCAGGATGGTCTCGATCTCCTGACCTTGTGATCTGCCTGCCTCAGCCTCCCAAAGTGCTGGGATTACAGGCGTGAGCCACTACGCCCAGCTGTGCCTGACTAATTTTTAAGCGTTTTTTGTTTTTTTTTTTTTTTGTAGAGATGGGGGTCTTGCTATGTTGATCTGGTCTCAAACTGTTTATACCCAAGTGATTCTCTCACCTCAGTCTCCCACAGTGCTGGGATTACAGGAGTGAGCCATCACACCCAGCCTCCTCCCTCATAATAGCCATTCTTTTTTTTTTTTTCTTTTTGAGACAGAGTCTCACTCTTGCCCAGGCTGGAGTGCAATGGTGAGATCTCGGCTCACTGCAACCTCCACCTCCTGGGTTCAAGCGATTCTTGCCCCAGCCTCTGGAGTAGCTGGGGTTACAGGTGCCCACCACCTAACTCAGCCAATTTTTGTATTTTTAGTGGAGATGGGGCTTCACCATGTTGACCAGGCTGGTCTCAAACTCCTGACCAAAAGTGATCCTCCTGCCTTGGCCTCTTGAAAGTGCTGGAATTACAAGTGCAAGCCACCACACCTAGCCAGTTTAAAAAAATTTTTTGTAGAGATGGGGTCTTGCTATGTTGGTCTGGTCTCAAACTTCTTATGCCCAAGCGATCCTCTCACCTCAGCCTCCCAAAGTGCTGGGGGGTACAGGGCTAAGCCACCTCACCCAGCCTCCTCCTCCCTGATAATAGTCATTCTGGTGCTTATAAAATAATAGCTCATTGTGTTTTTTATTTGCATCTTCCTAATAACTAATGATGCTGAGCGTCTTTTCATGAGCTTTTTGGCAGTTCGCATATCTTCTTTGGAGAAATGTCAATTAAAGTCCTTTCTCCATTTTAATTTAATTAATTAATTTTTCATAGGGATGGGGTCTTACTATGTTGTCCAGGCTAATGTGCAACTCTTAAGCTCAAGCGATCCACCCTCCTGGACCTTCCAAAGTGCTGGGATTACAGGCATGAGCACTGTGCTTGGCCTGGAATTGATTATTTTTTTCAGGTTTGAAATTTTTGGGGTCCCTTGAGAAGAGTTTGTGGGCCCTGTGCCCTCAGCCTAGGTAAAACGGCCCTAAGGAAGAGTATGGGGTGACCCTTCACTTCCGGGTGGCCTCCTTTGCTGTGTGACTTTGGGCACATCCCTTAACCTCTCTGGGCCTCCTCATCTGTAGGAGGAACCTGTTCCTTCTTTCAATTCATTCATTCATTCATTCATTCATTCATTCATCAGGCCTCAGTCCAACACTCACTCTTTTATCATCACCAGTGTTAGGGTGAGTTTTCCACGTTTTTCAGGTAAGGAAAAGTCCCAAGTTGAGGGGCTCGTCAATTCATTAGGATCAGGGCTCCAGTTTTGCTCTGGGTGGTGGGAATACAGAGAAGTATGATACTTTCATTTATTCATTCAACAAACACCAGTGGAGAGCCCGTCTGTGTGCTGGGCTCTGAGGACCAAGGGGTGACCAAGACAGGCCCAGCTCTCCCTTCTGGCGCTCACAGCATGGTGAGGGAGGTGGAAACACACATGAAACCCCACCATAAGGGGACAATTATCTAAAATGGCCAAAATTCATTACAGTGCTGTCTTAGGTTTTGCCATTATTTGTTGGGGGTTGGGGAAACACAGATACCAAGGTCTGGTCCTGCTGCTTGTATGTGGGATGACTCTCTAGTTTGGGGGTGTCTGGCTTCAACTTGGAAAGTTAACCCTGCAAGCAGGCTCCATGGTGAGCTATCTACCTTGGTCTTTTGCTAAGCTGCCCTCCTCATTCCAGCTCAGACAGGCAGGGAGTAGGGAGGTGGAGAGGGGGAGGAGAAGGCTTGGAGAGTTCCAGCATACAGTCCAAGTCACACAACCCGACAGGGACGGAGAGTGGACTCCCTCAACCTCACCGCCCAGATAGGGACAGCTGGTTACTGCATGTTGGCTGGAATAATAGTAGCAAAGTTGACAGGTTGTATGGCCTGTGATTTGTTGGAAAAGGGCAACCTGGTATGAGATGGTAGGAGATGTAGATAATTTAAGTGAGACGGGGTTTCACCATCCTGGCCAGGCTGGTCTCAAACTCCTGACCTCATGATCTACCCACCTCAGCCTTCCAGAGTGCAGGGATTACAGGCGTGAGCCACTGTGCCCTGCCTCGACTTTTTTTTTTTTTTTTTTTTTTTTTTTTTTGAGACAGTGTCTCTGTTGCCCAGGCTGGAGTGCAGGGGTTCAATCTTGGCCCATTGCAACCTCTCCCTCCTGGGTTCTAGCGATTCTCGTGCTTCAGCCTCCTGAGTAGCTGGGACTACAGGTACGTGGCACTACACCTGGCTTTTATTTTGTTTTGTTTTGTATTTTTTGTATTTTTTTTAGTAAAACGGAGTTTTGTCACATTGGCCAGGCTGGTCTCGAACTCCTGACCTCAGGTGATCTGATTGCCTCGGCCTCCCAAAGTGCTGGGATTAAAGGCGTGAGCCCCTACACCCAGCCTCAATGCACCCATTTAACAGATGCGCCCCCTACTGAAGTCCAGAGAGGGCTGCATGAAGCATCAGGCGGCACAGGGTCCTGAGCCTCCATTTTCCAACCTGGAGGTTGGGAGTGGAGGTGAGCATGAAATGAGGCGGTCATTCCGTATTCAGGCCCCTCTGGCTTCCCCCGGCCCCCAGCCTCTTTCCGCCAGTCAGCCAGATTTCCGCGCACCGTAGTCATGCTTGCTGGTTTCCATGGACACGCGTGGTCTCCTAAGAATCCCTTTCCAGAGACTGGGCACGAGAGGAGGGGTTTGCATGTCATTTGCATGTTAGGCCACGCCCCAAAGGTGTGCTATCTCATTCTGCCACTAGGGGGCGCCAGAGGCCAAACCAAGTAGTTCGTGCGCCGACTACTTGCTCCGCCTTCTCCGCTGACTTGCCTGGGAGGACCTGGCTTTAAGCTTTAAGGTTTAGATAAGGGAGGTGATCTCACAGTCAGAAAGCGAGGAGGTGGTTCTAGATCGGAGTTTTTGATTTCTATATTCTGGTCTCTCCCCCTGATGATGCCCTGGGTCCACGAGGGACAGAGGAGACCTGGGAGACCTGGCTCCTGCTGGCAGCCCGGGACCCCAGCGCACGTGGTACCAAATATTGAAATGCATCCCGTGTAACATAGAAATCTGTCGTTAAAGGACTGCTGTGATTTTGGGTGTGAAATATGTGGGCAACTTGGCGTTTTCGGTACGTTTGTTCTATTTTAGTTTGCATTTTCTCATTTTTGGAGCTATTAACTACTCCTCCTCAGTCAGGTCGCAGGAATATTTATAAAGATCCTTGAAAAGCTCTCCCTACTTTATCGCCCTGGACCGGGAGGCTCAGATGCGTACCTGGAAGACCAGAACGGGCCCCTGGGAGTGAGAGGATGTCTCAGGACTGAAAACCCCCTGCCACTCGCTCCATCCTAGCTCCCACCCTCCTCAGCATGGGGATCAGAACGGACTCCCCAGGTCCTGTCCCGCTTCTCCCTGGGGATCTCATCACAGCCCCTTTGCCCTGAGCCCTGTTGGGGGTGAGCTCAGAACAGACATCACGCCTCCTCCTCCCCCACTTCGCGTCCACCCCTCTTCATCATGGGAGCTCAGAACAGCCCCCCAACCTCGCGTGCCCCCAGAGGAGTGCTCGAAACCCAGACAGTCCTCTACGTGCTCCCACACTGAGCTCCGTCCCGCCTTACTCCTGCGGAGATTTCGGACAATCCCCTCCCGCTCCCCCTCGCCTCTGTTCCCAAGAGGCTCATTACGGAATCCCCTCCCGTGGCCTACCCACCCGGGGCACAGGAGGACTCACAACAGCCTCCCCCACTTCCATCCAGCCCTCTCTCCGCGCAGTGGGGGACAGGGTTTTCATAGACCCGCCACCCCTCCAGCAGTCTTCCCCAACTACGGGGTCACAACAGCCCTGCTCGGCCCTGCCCTCCACCCTGCCCCCCGCACCCTCCACCCTGGTCCCCTACCCCACATCCCCCACCACCACTCCCTCCCAGCTTTCTACCTCCTGAGTGGAGGGGTTCATCACTAAACCCCAACTCCTCCACCCTAGGGGGTCATAACAGCTCCCCCTCGGCCCTGCTTTCGGCCCTGGCCCCATCCACCACCCCCATCCCGCTCTCTTACGGAGGCGGGGCGGGGGAGGAGAGTTTCTTTTTGTTTTTTGGGGACAGGATCTCCCTCTGTCACTCAGGTTGAAGTGCATATGTAGTGGTGCGATCACGGTTCACTGCAGCCTCCTGGACTCAGATCCATCCTCCCACCTCCGGAGTAGCTAAGCCACAGACGCCTGTCACCACGCCCGGCTAATTTTGAAGTTTTGTAGAGTCAGGGTCTCTCTCTGTTGTCCAGGCTGATCTCGATCTCCTGGGCTCAAGCGATCCTCCCGCCTTGGCCTCCCCAAGTGCTGGGATTACAGGAGTGCGGGGGTGGGGCGGGGGTGGAGGTTCATCACCAAACTCCACTCCTCTCCCCTCTCCTCCGCCCTCGGGGGATCAGAACAGCCCCCCGGCTCCGCCCTCCTCCCCGCCCCCTCCCCCGGGGTCGCGCCCGCCTCGCGCCGCCTTTTCCACGCGGTACTTGCGGCGGCGCAGGCACTCGGTGAGGCTCCGGGGCTCCTGGTCCTCCAGGTCCTCGGGCAGCAGGAAGTTGCGGTCCAGCACCTCGGCCGCCTCCTGCCAGTTGGCGAAACAGGCGGTGCCCAGGCGCTGGATCTCGTCGGCCCCGTCGCGGGTGAGCACGTCCCCGTCCGGCTTGAGTACCACGACCGCCGGCAGGCGCTCCACGGAGAACTGGCGCCCGAGGTCCCTGCGGGGCGGGCAGGTCAGTCTGGGCGGTTCCACGACCCCTGATCCTGAACCGGAGAGCCCCACGTCCAGCCTCCCAGTCCTTAGGCAGCGCCTTCTGTGTGCACTGTCTCTTTCCGGGCACCGGGTGGGTGCACGCGAGGACCGGGACAGGGCCAGACACTGTGGTCCCCCACGCTATGCCTCCATCACCCCAGGCATGCTGCAACCTCGGGGCATGTGCACTGGCTGTGCCCTGATCCTGGAGAGCTCTCCTCAGACTTTTGCAGGTTAAGACCTTGTAGTGGCCGGGCGTGGTGGCTCACACCTGTCATCCCAGCACTTTGGGAGGCCCAGGTGGGTGGATCACGAGGTCAGGAGATCGAGACCATCCTGGCCAACATCGTGAAAGCCCGTCTCTACTAAAAACACAACAATTAGCTGGGTGTGGTGGCACATGCCTGTAGTCCCAGCTACTCCGGAGGCTGAGGCAGGAGAATCGCTTGAACCGAGGAGGCAAAGTTTGCAGTGAGCCGAGATCCTGCCACTGCACTCCAGCCTGGGTGATAGAGCAAGACTCCATCTCAAAAACAAAACCAAAACAAAAAAAACCCAACCCTGTAGTATGCAGACCTCAAATCGCAAGGCACCAGGATAACCCTGTCTCTACCAAAAAAACAAACAAACAAAAAAACAGGGTGTAGTTGTGAGCTTCTGTAGTCCCAGGTACTCAGGAGGCTGAGGTAGAAGGATTGCTTGAGGACAGGAGTTTGAGGCTGCAGTGAGCTATGACTTCACCACTACACTCCAGCCTGAGTGACAGAGCCAGATCCTGCCTCAAAAATAAAATGAAATAACATCCCAAGGCAGTGTTTTTCTCCGAAGTGCCTTTCAGCATCCAACATCATGTATGGTTTTTAAAATGTCTCTTGCTTGGCCAGCGTGGTGGCTCATGCCTGTTATGCCAGCATTTTGGGAGCCCAAGATGGGCTGATCACCTGAGACCAGGAGTTCGAGACCAGCCTGGCCGTCATGGTGAAACCCCATCTCTACTAAAAATACAAAGAAATTAGCCAGGCATGGTGGTGAGGGCCTGTAATCCCAGTCACTGGGGATGCTAGGGCAGGAGAATCGTTTGAACCCAGCAGGGGGAGGTTGTGCCACTGTACTCCAGCCTAGAAGATGGAGGGAAAAAAAAAAGGCCAGGCATGGTGGCTCAAGCCTGTAATCCCAGCACTTTGGGAGGCTGAGGCAGGTGGATTACGAGGTCAGGAGATTGAGACCATCCTGGCTAACATGGTGAAACCTCATCTCTGCTAAAAATACAAAAAATTTAGCTGGGTGTGGTGGCATGCCCCTGTAGTCCCAGCTACTCTGGAGGCTGAGGCAGGAGAATTGCTTGAACCTGGGAGGTGGAGGTTGCAGTGAGCTGAGATCTCACCAGCCTAGGTGATGGAGTGAGACTCCGTCTCAAAAAAAAAAAAAAAAGAAAAAAAAAAGAAAATTTATCCTGCCTTATCATTTTCTCCTACAATAGAACCGTAGATTCAAGGACACAAATTTCTGTCACCATCCCCTGATGTTCCCAGTACCTGAAGTAGTGAAGGGCACAGAGTAAGTGCTCAGAAAATGTACACAGGATGAATGAATGAATGAATGAATATTGCTAAAAGTCAGAGAGAAGGCTTGGAGGCTCATGCCTGTAATCCTAGCACTTTGGGAGGCCGAGATGGGCAGATCACCTGAGGTCAGGAGTTCGAGACCAGCCTGGCCAACATGGTGAAACCCTGTCTGTACTAAAAATACAAAAAAAATAGCTAGGTGCGGTGGCAAGTGCCTGTAGTCCCAGCTACTCTGGAGGCTGAGGCAGGAGAATCACTTGAACTTGGGAGGTGGAGGTTGCAGTGAGCCAAGATTGCGCCACTGCACTCCAGCCTGGGCAACAGAGCAAGACTCCATCTCAAAAAATAAATAAATAAATAAAAGAGAGAGAGAGAGAGAGAGATACTAAGCAGGGTAAGGGTTTGCTGGCTAGAGAGCATCTCTCCAAGGAGGTAGTCTCTGAGCTGAGATCTCTGGGATGAGGGGGGCTGGAGAACTGGGGGAGAGTGTCCCAGGCAATACGCATAGGACATGCAAAGGCCCTGAAGTGGGATGGTCACTGGGGTACAGCTCTGATCATGCAGGCCATGTAGGGTCATGGTAAGGAGTTTCAATTTTGTTCTTTTTTTCTTTTTCTTTTTTCTTTTTTTTTTTAGAGACAGGGTCTCGCTGTGTTGCCCAGGCTGGAGTGCAGTGGCTATTCACAGACCCGATCCCACTACTGATCAGCACGGGAGTTTTGACCTGCTCCGTTTCTGACCTGGGCCAGTTCACCCCCTCCTTAGGTAACCTGGTGGTCCCCCGCTCCCGGGAGGTCACCATATTGATGCCGAACTTAGTGCGGACACCCGATCGGCATAGCGCACTACAGCCCAGAACTCCTGGGCTCAAGCGATCCTCCAGCCTCAGCCTCCCGAGTAGCTGGGACTGCAGGCACGCGCCACTGAGCCTGGCTCTTTTTTTCTTTTTCTTTGAGACAGCATCTTGCGCTGTCACTCAGGCTGGAGTGCAGCAGTGCAATCATAGCTCACTGTGGCCCCGACCTCCCGGGCTAAAGCAATCGTCTGGTCTCAGCCTTCTAAGTAGCTGAACTACAGGTTCGCACCACCACACCTGGGTAATTTTTAAATTGTTCTGTAGAGTCTGGGTCTCACTAGTTGCCTGAGCTGGTCCCAAACTCCTGAGCTCATGCAATCCTCCTGCGTCAGCCTGCCAAACGGCTGGGATTACGGGCACAGGCCACGGTGCCCAGCCTCAATTTTGTTCTAAGTCTTAAGGGAAGCCAACGGGAAGCTCTCCACATCCCTAGGAGACCCTGGACCAAACCTCCTGTCTAGGCTCTAATCCTACACACTCCCACCCCCCTCATCCTGGAGTAGAGGCAGCTGCCAAACTGGACCTATCACTCAGAGTTCTGTTTTTCTTTTTTTTCCCTGGTCTTGAACTCCTGAGCTCAAGGGATCCTCCCATCTCAGCCTCCCAAGTAGCAGGGATCACAGGTGCTGGGCTTAACCCACGGTTCTTTACTTTTCTTTTATAATTAATTATATATATTATTTATTTACTTAATTTTTTTTCTTTTTTTTTTTTTGGTTTTGAGATGGAGTCTCACTCTGTCGCCCAGGCTGGAGTGCAATGACACAATCTCGACTCACTGCAACCTCCATCTCCCGGGTCCAAGTGATTCTCCTGCCTCAGCCTCCCAAGTAGCTGGGATTACAGGTGTCTGCCACCACACCCGGCTAATTTTTGTATTTTTAGTAGAGACGGGGTTTCACCATGTTGGTCAGGCTGGTCTCAAACTCCTGACCTCACATGATCCACCCACCTCGGCCTCCCAAAGTGCTGGGATGACAGGTGTGAGCTACTGTGTGCAGCCTATTTTTTTATTTTTGTTTTTTGAGATGGAGTTTCCCCGTTGCTGCCCAGAGTGAAGTGTAATGGTGGGATCTCAGCTCACTGCAACCTCTGCCTCCTGGATTGAAGCAATTCTCCTGCCTCAGCCACCCGAGTACCTGGGATTACAGGCTCTCGACAACACAGAGCAGCCTCCCTGGGATTATAGGTGTTGGCTACTTCGCCCAGTTTTTTTTTTTTTTTTTTTTTTTGGGAAGTCTTGCTGTATTGCCAGGCTGGAGTACAGTGGCCCAATCTCAGCTCACTGCAACCTCTGCCTCCCAGTTTAAGCGATTCCCCTGCCTCAGCCTCCCAAGTAGCTGGGATTACAGGCTCGCACTTCCATGCCCGGCTAATTTTTGTATTTTTAGTAAAGACGGGGTTTCACTATCTTCACCAGCATGGTCTCGATCTCTTGACCTTGTGATCCACCTGCCTCGGCCTCCCAAAGTGCTGGGATGACAGGCATAAGCCGCAGCACCCGGCCACACTTTCTATTTTTGAGACAGAGTCTTGCTGTGTTGCCCAGGCTGGAGTGCAGTGGCATGATCTCAGCTCAGTGTAGCCTCTGCCTCTCGGGTTCAAGCAAGTCTCTTGCCTTGGCCTCCCGAATAGCTGGGATTACAGGCGTGCGCCACCATACCCAGCTAAATTTTGTATTTTTAGTAGAGACGGGGTTTCACCATGTTGGCCAAGGCTGGTCTCGAACTCCTGACCTCATGTGACCTGCCCGCCTCAGCCTCCCAAAGTGCTGGGATTACAGGGGTGAGCCACTGTGCCTGGCCTTGCTATTACATAGTCGAGTCTCTCTTTGCACCTGTTCCTCTCACTCAGCTATAAGCTCCCTGGGGTGGCCTGGAAGCCAGCACATGGAAGTGGGCACCCCCTAGTCCCCAGTATATGGACTGGCATACAGGGGGCTGCTCATTCGCTCCAGTCAGAATGGATGCTTCACTTTTAGTGAACATGCCTCCTCCTCCAGGAAGCCCTCCCCGCCCCTCCTCACCTCCTCAGATCATCCTCAAAGGGCAGGAAAAGCCACTTCTTTGGCATGTCCTTGAGGAACAGGTCCTGCTGCTCCTCCGTGGGGTCCTGGGACACGTACACCAGCGCCAGCTGTGCCGCCCGAAGCACATAGAACTCATCTGTGAGCCGCACGAAGAAGTCCTTGAGGATGGGCACGAAGGCCTGGCACTGCGGACAAGCCCCGGCGCCGAAGAACAGCAGCACCAACCGGTTCTCCAGCCTGCGACTCACCTCGGCCTCCGTGTCCAGCTCATCCTGCTCGCTGTTGTTTCGGACCAGGACACGGCCAGAGAACAGGGAGGCCATGGTAACCCGGGCTGGGTGCTGGGGACAGCGCGCTCTGCGGTCCCCGGTCTGCTGACTGGCTCCTCTCCCAGAAATAGAAATCTTTAGGAAGCCAGCTTAGGACCTCACTAATCTGCCTAAACCTTAACCTGAGGGGCCCCTAAGGATGGAGGGCAGGGCTCCCATGTGGCCCTTCTCAAGAGAGAGCTGCAAACGCATAAAGAAAAACAGGTAACAGATGGGCGTGGTGGCTCATGCCTGTAATCCCAGCACTTTGCGAGGCAGAGGCAGGCAGATTGCTTGAGCCTGGGGGTGTTGGAGACCAGCCTAGGCAACTTGAGACTGTCTCTACAAAATATACAAAAATTAGTCAGGTAGGGTGGTGTGTACCTGTAGTCCCAGCAACTTGGGAGGCTGAGGTAGAAGGATCGCTTGAGCCCGGGAAGTTGAGGGTGCAGTGAGCTGAGATCATGCCACTGCACTCCAGCCTGGGCATCAGAGAGACCCTATCTTCAAAAATAAAAAAAGAAAAAGAAAGCTGGGCGCGGTGGCTCATGCCTGTAATCCCAGCACTTTGGGAGTCTGAGGCGGGCGGATCACCTGAGGTCAGGAGTTCGAGACCAGCCTGACCAATATGGTGAAACCCAGTCTTTAAAAAAAAAGAAAAGAAAAGAAAAAGAATCCCTACTGTGATGGGCATTTAAATTTGTCTGGGACAAATTTTTCCCTCCTACAGAGCGCTTGTGTTCTACTTAGAGTGAAACCCCCACGCTATGATCTTGTGGAATTTTATTTCAATATTGCTTTATTGTTCTTCCTGAAAGTTCCAAAAACATTCTTTGCTGTCGTAGTCCCTGTGATCACCCAGGGGAGGGCCCACTGGGAGTTTGTACATAGTGGGTAATCAATAAATGTTTATTGGCCAGATGTGATGACTCCTGCTTGTAATCCCAGCACTTTGGGAGGCTGAGGCGAGTGGATCACCTGAAGTCAGGAGTGCGAGACCAGCCTGACCAACACGGTGAAACACCATCTCTACGAAAAATACAAAATTAAGCCACAAGGTGAAATCCAGTCTCTGCTAAAATTAGGCCGGGCGTGGTGGCTCATGCCTGTAATCCCAGCAGTTTTGGAGGCCGAGGCGGGTGGATCACCTGAGGTCAGGAGTTTGAGACCAGCCTGGCCAACATGGCAAAACTCCATCTCTACTAAAAATATAAAAATTAGCCAGGTATGGTGACACATGCCTGTAATCTCAGCTACTAGGAAGCTGAGGCAGGAGGATTGCTTGAACCTGGGAGGCAGAGGTTGCAGTGAGCCGAGATTGTATCACTATACTCCAGCCTGGGCAACAGAGCGAGACTCTGTCTCAAAAAAAAGAAAAAAAAAAATTAGCCAGGCATGGTGGCAGGTGCTTGTAATCCCACTACTTGGGACGCTGAGGCAGAAGAATCACTTGAAACCGGAAAGTGGAGGTTGCAGTGAGCAGAGATCACTCCATTGCACTCCAGCCTGGGCAATTAGAGTGAAACGCTGTCTCAAACAAACAAAAACATAAAAAGTAAATGTTTATTGGCCAGGTGTGGTAGCTCCTGCCTGTAATGTCAGCACTCTTTTTTTTTCTTTTGAGATGGAGTTTTCGCTCTTGTCGCCCAGGCTGGAGTGCAGTGACTCAATCTTGGTTCACTGGAACTTCTGCCTTCCACGGTCAAGTGATTCTCCTGCCTCAGCCTCCTGAGTAGCTGGGATTACAGGTGTGCTCCACCACGCCTGGCTCATTTTTGTATTTTTAGTAGAGACAGGGTTTCGCCATGTTGGTCAGGCTGGTCTCGAACTCCTGGCCTCAAGTGATCTGCCCTCACCAGCCTCCCAAAGTGTTGGGATTACAGGGGTGAGCCACTGCACCTGGCCTGTCCTCAGTTTCTTTACCTGTCAAATGGGGTGATCACAGCAATGCTACCTGGCTAGGTAAGAGTGCAGCTGTAGTAATTGGTCATTGCTGACTCTTCCGGGCCCAGAAAGCGACAGGCCAGTGGCTGGCTCTGGGCCTGTCCTCCGGATCTTCCTCGTGGTCCCCCATTCCAGCCACCCAGCTGCCTGCAGGGACCAATGGCAGCGTAGGGGGTGAGCGCCTGCCCAGCCCTGTCTTCCAAATGCATTGGAAGCAGGCCCTGGGCGGCCTCCCAAGGAGAACGCTGGAAAGGTCGGCCAAGCAGGGCAGAAAACAAGCAGTGGTGGAGTCGGCAGTGTGGCAGAGGAGGGGGAGCCGGAAGGGAAGAACCGCAAAGCAGAAGCCCGCACAGTGGGCACATCGCACCCAAGAGGGGCCCAGGAGTCTGCAGAAACATTAAGGTTCCCGGCCTCAGACTCCTAGTCCCTGCCTGCCTCCTGCCTGAGCTTCTGGGAGACTGAAGGCACCGCTTGCAGCTTAAGGTCAGCCAGAGAACAGGGTTGTGGGTGCCCCCACGGCAGCGCTGGGAGCATCTAGGACCCTGGGGTGCAAGTAAAGGGCCTGTGGGTGCTTCTAGGAAGGATGGGGACCTGGCGTGTGGATTTTGTCCTCCCTGGGATCTTGGGGTGTGACGTTGAGGCTTAACCGACTAGGCTTCGGGACATGGATTAAGAATTAGCTGTGTCCTTAAATTACACGTTTAAGACCGCGGCGGGGCTTACAGTTAGAAACTTCTGAGGTTCCGAGGTTTGAGTTGAGCACTCCCCGGGGCTCTAAAATGTGTTTTTAAGACCAAAAGAGGCTTTGGGGCTTGGATTTAGGACAAACTGGGGCAAGAATCCAGACCAGCGGGCCGTGGATGTGGACTGGGATATTTCTGGTCCCCGGGGGTAGGTATCCTGCACACCATCTAGGGCTCGGGTCCTGCGATCTTGCGTGCCACGTCCCACAGCTGCAAGACGCGCGTGTTTCCTTAGAGGAGGCGGGTTAAGGCTTGGTTGTCATGGAGACAGCGGCCGTCCCCGGCGCGCCGTTCTAGCTCCCGCATCTCGTTGGCTGTTGCCTCTCTGGCCCAGTTGCCTCTCTATGGTCATGGCTTCTGGAAGAGGGTCTTCCTCGGCTCTGCGGGCTGAGGCGGAGTAAAACCCAGGAGGTGGTGTCCTGGACGAAGTCTGAGGGCGGGGCCCGTGGCCAGGATAGAACCTGAGCCCGGGAACGTGGTCTAGGCCCAGGTCTGAGGTGGTGCTTGAACGGACGCGGGCGGAGTCTAATTTCGGGAGAGTGGGGCGTGTGGGCGGGGCCATGGATCTAACCTGGGGGTGGGGCCTGGCTGAGAGGGGCGGGACTCTGAGGGAGAGGTCTTGTGCCTGTGGGTGGGGCTAGGAGCCAAACTGAGGGCGGGGCCCAGTGACTGGCGAGAAGGCCACGGGATAGAGACGGGACCAGGAGGAAAGGGGACAGGACGTGAAGGGGAATTCGGGAATTGAGGTTAGAGGCCAGGTGAAGGCACGTGGCGAGGCCTGACACTGATCGACTGAGTGGACAAGCTGACTCTGGGGGCGGGACCTGTTGTAAGATTGGCAGGGGAAAGATGGGCTCAAAAATATGTGATAGAGCGGAGCCAAGGTCCGGGGGCGGAGCCTGGCCGGAACCTGGCCAATTCCAGGCCTGGGGGCGGGGTCTGGTTCTAGTTAGGGGGCGGGTGTTAAAGCCTGGAAAGGGGCCAGTGCCTGGCCTGAGGATCTGACCAATCCCAGGCCTGGGGGCGGAGTCTGACTCGGAGCGCGCTTCCTGGACTCGCGGGGGACGGAGTCGCGTCCTGGGGGCGGGACTTGCCCTAGGGATGGGGCGGGGCCGGTGGTGGGGCGGAGCCTGAGAGGCCCGCGGCCTCAGTGCTGTCTGTCTCCCCAGGATGCGGGCTCCGGGTGCGGGCACGGCCTCGGTGGTCTCGCTGGCGCTGTTGTGGCTGCTGGGGTTGCCGTGGACCTGGAGCGCGGCAGCGGCGCTCGGCGTGTACGTGGGCAGCGGCGGCTGGCGCTTCCTTCGCATCGTCTGCAAGACGGCTAGGCGAGATCTCTTGTGAGTGTTGAGGGTATCCGGCCAGGGCCAGGGCTGGGGTCGGGGCTGAGGGCTCTAGGGCGCACGGTGGGGGGGCTGGATTGCAGGGACAGCTTGGAGGGTCCGGAGAGTTGGGGGTGCTTTGTAGGTTGGGGGCGGGGCGGGGACGGGTCCTGAGTGAGTGACCATTTGGGGGGCCCTGAGCAGACTGCAGGGGACACTTTAAGGGTTCTCGGGGGAGACGAGTAGCCTCCAGGGTCTTGGGGTGTTGCAGGCTGCTTAGGAGATCTCAGGGTATTTGGGGGACAACTTGGGGGTCTTGGGCAGCTGGTGGAAGTTCCAGGGAGCTGGGGCTGATTGGAAATCTGTGGCGGTGTGGGGGTCTCTTTGGAGCCTTGATGACTGTGAGAGACTTCTGGGGGCTCTCCAGTGGGTCACCGGGGTTCACAGGGATGACCCAATATAGTCTCTGGGGACTGCCAAGACATTTTGGGTCTATCTAGGGATTTCTCTGAGGGATGAGCGAGCTGCTTAGGAAATCTATAAAGGACTTGCAGGGTCTCTGAAGGTGTGTGGTTCCTCGGGACCGTTTACAGCTGGGGCACTGTTTGAGAGTTTCGAGTCTGTGTGGGACTTTGGGTTTGGGAGTCGTTCGGAGTGTGTAGGGAGGCTGCTGTGTATTCCAGGACTTGCCTGGAGGTCTCTTCTGGAGACTGGGACACTGGGTTCAGGCTAGGGGGGGCAGATTCTGGTGTCCTGGGCAGGTATGCTTGGAGGGTCTCTGTGGTGTCTCTGAGGGGCTTAATCAAATGAGCCGTTGGGGGTCCTTCTGGGGTGAAACAGGCATTGCCGGAAGTTCTGTTAGAGCAGATCTCAGGAACAGCCCCACATGGGAGCAGGTGAGCACCGGCTGAGTCGGGGCAGGGCTCGGCACCTTCATAGTTCCTTGTAAGATGGACTTGAAAGAGGGACTGAACCCATTGTGAGGGGGCGCAGAGGGTGTGGAGATGGGAAGGATCCCACTGTAAGTTGACTGGTTCTGAACTTTCTTTTTTTTTGAGCTGGAGTCTTGCTCTGTTGCCAGGCTGGAGTGCAGAGGCGCAATCTCAGCTCACTTGCAACCTCTGCCTCCTGGGTTCAAACGATTCTCCTGCCTCAGACTCCCGAGTAGCTGGGATTGTAGGCATGCACCACCAGGCCCAGCTAATTTTTGTATTTTTAGTAGAGACGAGTTTCACCACGTTGGCCAGGCTGGTCTTGATCTCTTGACCTTGTGATCCACCCACTTCGGCCTCTGAAAGCGCTGAGATTACAGGCGTGAGCCACTGTGCCCGGCCAGTTCTGAACTTTCTAAAACTCACCCCTTCTTCTCCACGCCATGGCCCCGGCCCTTGGCCCCTCGGTTGTTCTGATGTGCAAATCTGCCTGTGCCCTCTGCTCTCACATTTTTCAATGGCCAGCCCATCCTCTGCAGAAGGAAGACTCAGCCCCTAGCTGGGCACTGAAGGTCCTACCATCTGTTCCCTGCCCGCTCACCACTCCCCCTCTCCATACGTTCACCTGGTCCCCAGAAAGACTTGCTGCAATTGTCAAGCTCCAGCTGCCCAGAACATACTGGGCTCCTTTTAGCTGGGGCAGGCTCTCCCTCTGGGAATCTTTGCTGAATTTTCCTGCTCAGCACCCTCTCATAGCTCCTTGCTGCCCTCAGAATTGAGGCCATACTCCTGAGCGTGGTGCACAAGGTCCTTGACGATGTCTCAGCCTCCGCTTGCTTCCTTCTAGTCACCCTTCCAGCTGCACTTGCCTCTTGGCTATTCCCTGTTTGTTTGAGACAGAGTCTTGCTCTGTGGCCTGGGCTAAAGTGCAGTGGTGTGATCTCGGCTCACTGCAACCTCCGCCTCCTGGGTTCAGCGATTCTCCTGCCTCAGCCTCCTGAGTAGCTGGAACTACAGGCACATGCCACCATGCCTGGCTAATTTTTGTGTTTTTAATAGAGATGGGGTTTCACTATGTTGATCAGGCTGGTCTCAAACTCCTGACCTCAGGTGATCCACCCACCTCGGCATCCCAAAGTGTCGGGATTACAGGCGTGAGCCACCGTGCCCGGCCCCTTTTTTTCTTTGAAACAGGGTCTCCCCCTCTGTTGCCCAAGCTGGACCAGCCACCATCTCCTGGGCTTAAGCAATCCTCTCACCTCGGCCTCCTGACTAGCTGGGACTACAAGCACCTGCCACCATTCCTGGATAGTTACAAGATTGTTTTCTATGGAGATGGGGTCTTGGTATGTTACCCAGTCTGGTCTGGAACTCCTGGCGTTAAGCGATCCTTCTACCCCAGCCTCCTGAGTAGCTGGGGCGACAGGTGCACACCACCACACCAGGCAGATTTTTGTATTTTTTGCAGCGTCGTGGTTTTGTCATGTTGCGCAGGCTAGTCTCAAACTCCTGACCTCAAGCGATCCTCCCGCTTCAGCCTCTCAAAGTGCTGGGATTACCGCGCCCAGCCTGGACTGCTTTCATCCATGTTGTCTACTTGAGGACTTTCAGACACCCAGATGGTGTGGTTGGAGTTGCCAACTCATGTGAGGTTATGAGTCACCACGGAGATTTCACCCCTTCCTCCTAACAGCAAAGGCCCTGAGATACCAACTTTCCTTTCAGTTCCTGGGGTGTGTAAGTTAAGGAAAGATCTTGGCTGGGCACAGTGGCTCATGCCTGTAATTCCAGCACTTTGGGAGGCCAAGGCAGGCGGATCACGAGGTCAGGAGTTCGAGACCAGTTTGGCCAACATGGTGAAACCCTGTCTCTACTAACAGTACAAATATTAGCCAGGCGTAGTGGCAGGTGCCTGTAATCCCAGCTACTCAGGAGGCTGAGGCAGAAGAATTGCTTGAACCTGGGAGGCGGAGGTTGCAGTGAGCTGAGTCGCCATTGTACTTTATCTAGCCTGGGCGACAGAGTGAGACTCTGTCTTGGAAAAGAAAAAAAGGAAGATCTTATTTTGATTTCCAGTTCACCTTTATGTTGAATGGGCATCATTTGAAGTCTTATCAGATTCAAACCTGCCTTGTCTGACACCTAAGCTGTCCCCATCCTGGGACTACAATGACATTTTGGCCTCTGACTGGTCCTTATTTTCTGATCATTTTGTTTCTACTTTAATAAAGATTTGACTTGGCCAGGCCCGGTGGCTCGCCTGTAATCCCAGCACTTTGGGAGGCCAAGGTGGGCGGATCACCGGAGGTCAGGAGTTTGAGACCAGCCTGGCCAACATGGTGAAACCCCATCTCTACTAAAAATACAAAAATTAGCTGGGATGGTGGCATGCGCCTGTTACCCTAGCTACTTGGGAGGCTGAGGCAAGAGAATCTCTTGGACCCGGGAGGTGGAGGTTGCAGTGAGCCAAGATCGCGTCACTGCACTCCAGCCTGGGCAACAAGATCAAAACTCTGTTTCAAAAAAACAAAACAAAACAAAAAAATATGTAACTCATTTTAACCCTGCATTTTTAGTGTTTTTTTTTTCTTTTCTTTTCTTTCCTTGCTTTGGGATTAGAAGTTTCTTGTTTTTTTGATAAGGTCTCACTCTGTCACCCAGGCTGGAATGCAGTGGTGTTATCATAGCTCACTGCAGCCTCAACTTCCTGGCCTCCAGTGATCCTCCCACCACAGCCTCCCAAGTAGCTGGGACTACAGGTGCACACCACCATATCCGGCAGATGTTATTTTTTGTAGCAGAGAGGTCTTGCTATGTTGCCCAGGCTGGTCTTGAACTCCTGGGCTCAAGGAATCCTCCTGCCTCAGCCTCCCAAAGTGCTAGGGTTACAGGTGTGAACCATCACATCTGGGCTGTTGTCTTGCCTTTTAGTCTTGGGCCTCTTTCTAGGTGGTGGGCGCCGTAGGGGCACAGAAGGAGACTGTGTTGGTCTTGGCACCATGGCCCTGTGCCCCCCTCAGGACTGGCACATAGCAGTAGCGCAGGGCATGTTTGTTAGGCGGAAGGCCATCCCTTCCTTCTTGGGTTCACCCAGGCCCATCCCTCCCTCTTCTCCAGCTCTGCTCCCAGGAGCCCCTGGGGTGTCCATGCCTGGTTCTGTCTCCCCTGGGGACAGGGCAGGAGATGGGTCCACTCTAAGTCCCTGACATGGCTGGACATACTTGCCTGTGGGAAGCAGCCTTGCAGATGGCCCCAGGGACCCCTGTCTCCTGCTCTTTCCGCTCTCACATGGTCCCCTCCCTTTGAGTGTGGGCCGGACCTAATGACTCTTATTCTTCTTTTTTTTTTTTTTTTTTTTTTTGAGAAGGCGTTTCGCTCTGTTGCCCAGGCTGGAGTGCAGTGGTGTAATCTAGGCTGACTGTAACCTTTGCCTCCCGGGATCAAGCGATTCTCCTGCCTCAGCCTCCCGAGTAGCTGGGATTACAGGTACACCCCACCATGACCAGCTAATTTTTGTATTTTTAGTAGAGAGGGGGTTTCACCATGTTGGTCAGGCTGGTCTTGAACTTCTGACCTTGCAATCTGCCCACTTCGGCCTCTCAAAATGCTGGGATTATAGGCGTGAGCCACTGCGCCCAGCCTTTTCTCTTTCTTTCTTTCTTTTTTTTTTTTTTTTTTTTGAGACAAAGATTTACTTTTGTTGCCCAGGCTGGAGTGCAGTGGCGTGATCTCGGCTCACCACAACCTCCACCTCCCTGGTTCAAGCGATTCTCCTGCCTCAGCCTCCCAAGTAGCTGGGATTACAGGCGTGAGCCACCATGCCTGGCTAATTTTTGTATTTTTAGTAGAGACAGGGGTTTCACCACGTTGGTCAGGCTGGTCTTGAACTCCTGAACTTGTGTTTCATCTGTGTCAGCCTTCCAAAGTGCTGGGATTACAGGCATGAGTCACTGCACCTGGCCTTTTTTTTTTTTTCAAATGGAGTCTCTCTCTGCCGCTCAGACTGGAGTGCAGTGGCACGATCTTGGCTCGCTGCAAAATCTACTTCCCGAGTTCAAGCGATTCTTCTGCCTCAGCCTCCCGAGTAGTTGGGATTACAGGTGCCTGCCACCATGCCTAACTAATTTTTTTGTATTTTTAGTAGAGACAAGGTTTTGCCATGTTGGCCAATCTGGTCTTGAACTCCTGACCTCAGGTGCTCCATCGGCCTTGACCCCCCAAAGTGCTGGGATTACAGGCTGAACCACCACGCCCAGCCCTAATGACTCCCTTCTAATGAATAGAATACATCAGAAGTGATGGAGGCTAGGTGCGGAGGCTCATGCGTGTAATTCCAGCACTTTGGGAACCCAAGGTGGGAGGAATTCCTGGGCCAGGAGTTCAAGACCAGTGTGGGCAACATGGTGAGACTCCATCTCTACACACAAAAAATTAGCTGGAGGAGTGGTGCTCTCCTGAGGTCCCAGCTACTCAGGAGGCTGAGGTGGGAGGATTGCTTGAGTCCAGGAGGTCAAGGCTGCAGTCAGCTATGATTGCCCTGTGCACTTCAGCCTGAGCGAGGGAGCAAGACTCTGTCTCGAGAAGTGAAGGGATTTTGACAAATCCCATTTTACATGTGAGAGAACCCAGGCACAGAGAGGGGGAGGTCATTTGCCCAGGAACGCACAGCCGGGGGAGGGACAGGACTGCAGAGTGTGTGCTCTTAGCCACTGTGCCACACTGGTGTGGTGGGGGTGCTAAATTTAGACCCTGGCTTTAGGAGATATTTCAGCACCCTGCCCTGGCTCTCCTAACGTGCCCTGTACTTCGTGCATGAAACCTGATCGTATTCATCCTTGTTGATGTCTTCCGCCCCGGAGTCCTGGGCCCAGATCCGGACAGTAGGCTCATTGTCCGTGGGGGTGGGGGTGGCTTGAGCAGCCGCCAGGCAGGGCTGCCCAGGCATGTGGCTGGAACCAAGCGCCGGAATCCACTGCCTGCCCGTGTGGGCGTCCTTGAGAGAGAACGAGTGAGACCGAGAGAGCGGGAGGCTGGGGATGAATCCTCGTGTTCCCACATCTAGCCCTGGTGTTTGCCCGAGAGTGACCAGCTGTGACCTCAGTTCCTGTTTCTTGTTCTGTTGCCTCTGGACGGGGAGCCTGCTGCCAGGGGCTGTGTCCTGTGGTTACTCCCCCAGTAATGGCCCTCTCCCCATGGCTGGAACATTTGTACCCCATCATGGGGTTCTTGGGATGCTCTGTCAAGTTCACTCACAGGAAGCCCTCAGAGCAGGATTGGGTGTATAATAGGTGCTCTGGGCTGGGCACGGTGGCTCATGCCTGTAATCCCAGCACTTTGGGAGGCCAAGGCGGGCAGATCATCTGAGGTCAGGAGTTCGAGATCAGCCTGGCCAACATGGTGAAACCTCATCTCTACTAAAAATACAAAAAAAAATTAGGTGGGTGTGGTGGTGGACACCTGTAATTCCAGCTACTTGGGAGGCTGAGGCAGGAGAAATGGCTTGAACCTGGGAGGAGGAGGTCATGCAGTGAGCTGAGGTCATGCCACTGCACTCCAGCCTGGGCGACAGAGGGAGACCCTGTCTCTAAAAAATACAATATAAAAAGATTCTCAGCTGGGCACAGTGACTCACACCTGTAATCCCAGTACTTTGGGAGGCCGAGGCAGGTGGATCACCTGAGGCTAGGAGTTCAAGACCAGCCTGGCCAACAAAATGAGATCCCTTCTCTACAAAAACAAAACAAAACACAACAATCCCTTTACTGGCAGTTTTGGAGACACAGAGGCACAAGGGCCAGTCAATGTCTTTGTACTGGGTTTGCTCTTTGCCTTGAAATCACTGAATTTTCCCACATGCTTTGAGCCCCGTTAGTCATCAGCCTGCGGTGGGGGGCCCGATTCTTGCGCGGGCTGCCCAGTCTTCTGTGGTAAAATCAAGCCATTGTGTAGGTCATGCCTTCCCTGCTGTAGGGCGTTTGGTGTTTTTCTGATCTTCTGCACTTTGGAAACTACAGTGAATAGTGCCGTTATTTCCTATACGCGACTTTAATATGCCAACCTTTTGATTTTTAAAAATTTTGAGACATATTTCATATTTCTATTGTTTCTTTCTTTCTTTTTTTTAAATGGAGTCTTGTGAGACTTAGCAATTCTCTAAAAAAAAAAAAAATGGAGTCTTGCTCTGTGGCTCAGCTGGAGTGCGTGCCACAATCTTGGCTCCCTGTAACCTCTGCCTCAGATTCAGGTGATTCTTGTGCCTCACCCTTCTGAACAGCTGGGATTACAGGCACCCACCACCGTGCACGGCTAATTTTTGTATTTTTGGTAGAGACAGGGTTTTGCCATGTTGACCAGGCTGGTCTTGAACTCCTGTCTTCAAATGATCCGCCCACCTTGGCCTCCAAAAGTGCTGGGATTACAGGGGTGAGCCACCACGCCCAGCCCGATCTGCTCTTTGGAAGCTACAATGAACAGCACCCCACGTGACTTTAAGATGCCAATTTTTAAATTTTTTTAACTAAAAAAAAATTTTTTTTTGAGAGAGAGTCTCACTCTGTCGCTTAGGCTGGAGTGTAGTGGCAGGATCTCGTCTCACTGCAACCGCCACCTCCCAGACTCCAGTGATTCTCCTACCTCAGCCTCCCGAGTAGCTGGGATTACAGGCACACACCACCACGCCTGGTTAATTTTCGCATTTTTAGTAGAGATGGGGTTTCACCACGTTGGCCAAGCTGGTCTCTAACTCCTGACCTCAGGTGATCCGCCCACCTCTGCCTTCCAAAGTGCTCAGGTTACAGACATGAGACCGGCCTATTTTTTAAAAATTTTTTGAGACATATATTTCTATTGTCATTTTTTCTCTTTTTCTTGAAGTTTTACTCTGTCACCGAGGCTCAATTGCAGTGACGCTACCATGGCTAACTGCAACCTCCACCACCCGGGCCCAAGCAATCCTCCTGCCTCAGCCTCCCGAGTAGCTGGGACTACACATGCCGCCATGCCATGGCCAGCTACTTTTTTGTTTTGTTTTGTTTTTGCAGATATAGGGTCTCAATTTGTTGCCCAGGCTGGTCTCGAACTCCTGAGCTCAAGGAATCCTCCAACCTTGACCTTTCAAAGTCCTGGGATTGCAGGCGTGAGCCACTGTCCACCCAATTTAAAAAATTTTTTAATTTTTAGGCTCCAGGGTGCACGCTGGTTTGTTGCGTGGCGTATTGCGTGATGCTGAGGTTTGTGCTTGGAATCATCTCATCGTCCAGGTAGTTTATAGAACATCCAGTAGGTCATTTTCAGCTGCCCCTTACGGAGGTCCCAGTGTCTGTTGTTCCCATCTTTGTGTCCGTGTGTTCTCAGTGTTTAGGTCCCAGTTATAACTGAAAACATGTGGTATTTGGATTTCTGTTCCTGCCTTAATTTGCGTAGGCTCATGGCCTCCAGCTGCATCCATGTTGCTCTAAAGCACATGATTTAGTTTTTGTTTGTGTGTTTGAGACAGTCTCGTTCTGTCACCCAGGCTGGAGTGCAGTGGCGCAATCTCAGCTCGCTGCAACCTCTGCCTCCTGGGTTCAAGCGATTCTCCTGCCTCAGCCTCCCGAGTAGCTGGGATTACAGGCACCCACCACCACGCCTGGCCTCCATTTACATTTTTAAAAAACGATTTAAAAATTATTTTGAGACAGGGTCTTACTCCTGTAATCTAGGCTGGAGTGCAGTGACACCATCTCGCGTCACTGCAGCCTTGACTTCCTGGGCTCAAGCGATTCTCCTGCTTCAGCCTCCCGAGTAGTTGGGACTACAGGCACATGCCACTACGCTGGCTAATTATTGTATTTTTAGTAGAGATGGGGTTTCACCACGTTGCCCAGGCTGGTCTTGAGCTGCTGGGCTCAAACAATCCTCCCACCTCAGCCTCCCAAAATGCTGGGATTACAGCCATGAGCCAGCATACCTGTCTGGCTGATTGACTTTTTTTTTTTTTTTTTTTTTTGAGACAGAGTCTCCCTTTGTCACCATGCTGGAGTGCAGTGGTGCGATCTTGGCTCACTGCAACCTCCACCTCCTGGGTTCAAGTGATTCTCATGCCTCAGCCTTCCCAGTAGCTGGGACTACAGACGGGTGCTGCCATGCCTGGCTAATTTTTGTATTTTAGTAGAGACGGGGTTTCATCATATTGGCCAGGCTGGTCTCGATCTCTTGAACTTGTGATCCGCCCGCCTCGGCCTCCCAAAGTGCTGGGATTACAGGTGTGAGACCTTCATTTTTTGAAGGTCTCCTCTTAAGCAGGGGAACTCTCCAATTGGAAATGTTAATTCATCAGCAGCCTGTGAGCCACCCAGAGAGCAGCAGGGCAGGTCCCCACAGTGAGACCCGGTGGGCCAGAACCTGCCCAGGGTCCTGGGATGAGGCTGGGGCCGGGGTGGCTGCTCTCTCCTAGGTCTGCAGGATTCGAGCCTGATCTGAGAGCCCCAGACACCTCTCTTCCCTAGAGATTATTTGTAGCAAGCTCTCCGTGCTCCAGGAGGGCGGGGTCTTGGGCTTCTCCTCCCCTGCTGTCTCTCTGGGGCTAGAATGTAACAGATGCAAGCCCTTGTCTACCCAAAGCAGGGAGAGACAGGTCAAGGACAAGGTGGTAAATGAGGACATTGAACATGGCATTTGAAGACTAGAAGTTCCGTGGAGAAAAATAGCAGGGGCAAGCAAAGGGAATGTAGGAAGTAGATCAGTAACAGATGGGGGTCCAAGAATGGCCACTTGAGGCCGGGTGCGGTGGCTCATACCTGTAACCCCAGCACTTTGGGAGGCCGAGGTGGGTGGATCACCTGAGGTCAGGAGTTCGAGACCAGCCTGGCCAACATGGCAAAACCCTGTCTCTACTAAAAATACAAAAATTAGCTGGACGTGGTGGTGCATACCTGTAATCTCAGCACTTTGGGAGGCAGGGACTGGTGGATCACCTGAGGTTGGGAGTTCGAGACCAGCCTGACCAATATGATGAAACCCCATCTCTACTAAAAATACAAAAATTAACCGGGCATGGTGGCGTGCACCTGTAGTCCCAGCTGCTTGGAGGATGAGACAGGAGAATTACTTGAACCCAGAAGGTGGAGGTTGCAGTAAGCTGAGATCATGCCACTGCACTCCTGCCTGGGCCGCAGAGTGAGACTCCATTTCAAAAACAAAAATTTATTCTCTTTCATCTAACAGCAAGTGGTGGCCGCTCACCTCCATATAGTCATTCAGGAACCCCGCTCCTTTCACCGGGGGCTCTAGTGCCTCTGCCCTTTATATCCACTAGCGAGTGGGGAAGCGGAACGTCAAACCCTCTAGCAAGGCTTCGCATTCGTTCCTACACCCCCAATCTACTCTTGCATCTCCTGGCCCTACTTGGGGCAGGGGCCCCCCCTCCCCAATTGGGGGGCACACATGCTGGATGCTTCAGCCTCTGTCCCCAGTGCCACCGAGTGACCTGGTGGTGGAGCAGCTGCCCAGCTCGGGGCTGGACTCTGGGGTTCCTGGTTGGGGTGGTCAGAGCATGAAGAATCCAGGCTGAAGGCGCTGGGGGGATGGTGTCAGGTGCTCCAGACGTCTCAGGGGACAGAAAGGAGGATGGGATCAGACCCCAGCTCCACCAGGGCCACCAAGCCAGCTGGGATGTGGGGGAGGACAGGGTGACTGATTTACTTATCATGCTTTGAGAATCTACCCACTTCCTGGCTGGTTGGTAAATGGCCTTGCCCTTGGTCCCTGGAGAGGTCCAGCTACCGAAAGGTTCACCACAGACCTCATCAAAGCCCCTGGCTGCCCTGGGATCCCCCAGCGAGGAGGCTGAGGCTCCCGAAGGCCAGGCCGGGCAGGGCTCCAGTGACGCTGTCCCCTCCGTCCTCCCTCCCAGCGGTCTCTCCGTGCTGATCCGCGTGCGCCTGGAGCTGCGGCGGCACCAGCGCGCCGGCCACACCATCCCGCGCATCTTTCAGGCGGTGGTGCAGCGGCAGCCCGAGCGCCTGGCGCTGGTGGACGCCGGGACCGGCGAGTGCTGGACCTTCGCGCAGCTGGACGCCTACTCCAATGCGGTGGCCAACCTCTTCCTCCAGCTGGGCTTCGTGCCGGGTGACGTGGTGGCCGTCTTCCTCGGAGGGCCGGCCCGAGTTCGTGGGGTTGTGGCTGGGCCTGGCCAAGGCGGGCGTGGAGGCCGCACTGCTCAACGTGAACCTGCGGCGCGAACCCCTGGCCTTCTGTCTGGGCACCTCGGGCGCCAAGGCCCTGATCTTTGGTGGAGAAATGGCGGCGGGTGAGGCCAGGCGTGGGCATGAGGTGGGCGGGGACCTGGGGCATCCCCTGGGCGGGCGGGGAGATGCTAAGCCCCAGGCCTCAGAAGGCGGCCGCCCTGGACGTGGCCATGAGGTCACGGTCTGGATATGCCCTGGGCAGGGAGTTGGTGCATCCCAGGCCTCGGGAGGGGGCCTGTTGGCGGTGACTATAACCCATGTGTTGGGGACCACAGCGGTGGCCGAGAGTGAGCGGGCATCTGGGGAAAAGTTTGATCAAGTTCTGCTCCGGAAAGTTGGGGCCCGAGGGCGTCTTGCCAGACACCCACCTACTGGACCTGCTGCTGAAGGAGGCCTCCACTGCCCCCTTGGCACAGATCCCCAGCAAGGGCATGGACGGTGAGTCAAGGGTGGGCTCTTCCCATGCCTGCCCTATCCCCCCGTTCCCTACCCGCCAGGCCCCGCCCCCAACTCCCAACCGCGCCCACCCCAACGCCCAGGCCACGCCCCAAATCACAGACCACGCCCCCAATCCCAGGCCCCACCCCCAACACCTGGATCTCCTGCAGATCGTCTTTTCTACATCTACACGTCGGGGGACCACGGGTCTGCCCAAGGCTGCCATCGTCGTGCACAGCAGGTGAGGGGCCACGGGCATAGTGCCTTTAGCAGCCGAGAGTGACCCAGGCTGTCTTTGCCAGCCCAACCTGCCCCTCAGCTCCTGTGGGGTCAGTGGGCATCTCCACCTTACCCTGGGGGACAGAGATGGCAGCCCATGTTTCTTGAGCACTTACTCTGTGTCCAGAACAGGGCTAAGCCCTCCCACGTGTAAACTCATTGCAACCCTACGGGCTTGGGACTGGGCAAGGGCCTCACACCCATTTTCACACCCACAGCCCATCTTGGGACCCGGTTGTCCCCGTGCCCGCTACTCTGGGGCACCTCTCATCCGCCACCTGTTCACCACATCCAGCCCATCAGCAAAACCCATCTTCTCCATCTGTTCACTGTTTTCCATGCCCCCCACCTGGACCTGTGCCAGCCCCTCCTCGGGCTCCTCCTGCTCCCCCCACTCTTCCCTCCACCCACGATGGCCCAGCTCCTGCCAGCAGCCACAGGAGGGCTGAAAATCCTAAATCAGACCTCCCCTGCCCCAGAACTCCCTGCACTTACCTTGACCCTCAGAATAAAACCCTCTTTGGGCCACGCGCTGGTGGCTCACGCCTGTAATCCCAGCACTTTGGGAGGCTGAGGCAGGCAGATCACTTGACTTCAGAAGTGTGAGACCAGCCTGGCCAATGTGGCGAAACCCCGTTTCTACTAAAAATACAAAAAATAGCCAGGTGTGGTGGCGCATGCCTGTAATTCCAGCTACTCAAGAGTGAGGCGGGAGAATCGCTTGAACCCAGAGGCGGAGGTTGCAGTGAGCCGAGATCGCGCCACTGCACTCCAGCCTGGGTGACACAGTAAGACTTCTTATTAAAAAAAAAGAAAAGAAAAGAATAAAACCCTCTCTCAGATCGTGTGGCCTCTGCCACTACCCTGATGTCATTTTCCTTCCCTTCACCCCTCGCTCACTCCTCCTCAGCTCCTCAGACTTCCTCAAACCTATACATTCCTTCCAGCCTCAGGGCCCTTGCATGCTGTGTGCCTGGGCATCTCCCGTAGCTCACCCCCATAGCTCTTTCTTGCTAGGTCTCTGATCATGCTTCACCTCCCCACACAGGATCCCCCAAACCCCCGGACTGCGTCACCATCAGCGCCTCCCTGCTCCCTGACCCTACTGTATCCCTGGTGACACCTAACACCACCACCAATTGTTCGTTGCGTGTTTTCTTCCTGCCAGCCTGTGAACCCAGAGTTGGGCTGGCTCTGCCTGGGTCCACACCCAGCATGCGTCTTCATGCCCATACCCTGGGGGATTTAGGTCCTAGCCCCTGCCCTCCCGGCTCCACCTCCCCCCCCGCCGCAGGTACTACCGCATCGCAGCCTTCGGCCACCACGCCTACTGCATGCAGGCGGCTGACGTGCTCTATGACTGCCTGCCCCTGTACCACTCGGCAGGTACTACGGGGGCAGCCTGGGTAGGGAATGGGGGGTGGGGGGGGGGGGACCCCTCACCGAGGCCACCCTCTGCAGGAAACATCATAGGTGTGGGGCAGTGTCTCATCTATGGGCTGACAGTCGTCCTCCGCAAGAAATTCTCGGCCAGCAGCTTCTGGGACGACTGCGTAGAGTACAACTGCACGGTCAGGCCCCACCCCTCCCAGCCAGGCCTCACCTCCTCCCAGTCAGGCCCCACCTCCTCCCAGTCAGGCTCCACCGCCTCCTGGTGAGGCCCCGCCCCTTCCAGCAAGGCCCCCACCTCCTCCTGGTCAGGCCCCGCCCTCTCCTAGCCTGGCCCCGCCCCCGACCAGGCCCTACTCCCTTATGTGCGCCCTCCGGTCCACCTGCTGGCGTGATCATCTCGGGGGGGTTGGGGGAAGGAATGGCTGTCCAGGATGGGGACAGAGACGGCAGTGTTTCCTGCGTGCTTGCTGTGTCCAGACCAGGGCCAAACCTTCCACCTGTAAACTCAATGCAACCCTTATACTGCTTGGTGGATGGACAAGGGCATCATATCCATTTTGCAGATGAGGAAACTGAGGCTTATAATGTGACGAGGATTGGGCCCAGGGTGCCTGAGCTCCTTAAGGCAATGCCTTCCCCATGCCTCCTGCCCCGTGGGTCTTCCCTGCTGTTGACTGTAGGGAATTGAGACCAGTGGGTACCCTGGGGTGGGAAGAGCTACGAGGCTGGGGCTTCCAGGTGAGGAATGCGCGAGGTGGAGGTGGAGGCATCTGCTGTCTCGGAGAGTAGAGCAGGTGGAGGTTAAGAGCAGGGATTCTCCTTTCCCCTCCATGGTGAGAGGAAACCAGGCTGAGGGTTTCAGTGCTGTAAGGGGGGGAGTACCAGGAAATCTAGGTGGGAGGTACAGGAAACAGGTGCGGAGCCCGGAGGGAGTAGCAAGGCTGGCTGGGTAAGGATTGGGTGAGAGATCTGCTACTGCACTCCAGCCTGGGTGACACAGCAAGACTCCCTCTCAAAAAATAAGGGACTGTGGCAAGGTGGCAGATGCAGATTGGACAGATGCCGCCCAGAGAGGTTCAGCCACCTGCCCAGGTCACACAGCTGAGCAGAGATGGGGGGCTTTGGGCTGAGCATCCTGGGGTACACCGCAAGGTCCGCAGCTGTGCTTGGCTCCACTTTTGAGGAGTTTTGGTTCTGCTTGGAAGGTCTTGGGAAAGTTACTAATCTGCATGTTGAAATACAAAAGCATCTTTTAATTTTATTTATTATTATTTTTGAGACAGAGTTTTGCTGTTGTTGCCTAGGCTGGAGTGCAATGGCGTGATCTTGGCTCACTGCAACCTCTGCCACCTGGGTGCAAGCTATTCTCCTGCCTCAGCCTCCCAAGTAGCTGGGATTACAGGCATGCACCACCACGCCTGGTTAGTTTTTGTATCTTCACTAGAGACGGGGTTTCTCCATGTTGGTCAGGCTGGTCTCGAACTCCCGAGCTCAGGTGATCCATCCGCCTCAGCCTCCCAAAGTGCTGGGATTACAGGCGTGAGCCACCACCCCGACCTATTTATTATTATTATTTTTGAGACAGGATCTCACTCTGCCGCCCGGGCTGGAGTACAGTGGCGTTATCATGGCCGACTGCAGCTTCAACCTCCTGGGCTCAAACGATTCTCCAGCGTCAGCCTCCCAAGTGTCTGGGACTACAGGTGCGCGCCACCATGCCTAGCTCATTTTTGTATTTTTTTGTAGAGATGTCGCCCAGGCTGGTCTCAAACTCGTGGGTTCAAGCGATCCACCCACCTCGGTCTCCCAAAGTGCTGGGATTACAGGCGTGAGCCACTGCACCCAGTCCAAACATATCTTTTTTAAAAAAATTATAGAGGGTAGCAAATACACATACATGTGAACAGAAAAGTATAGAGAGTTCTGGTGCACCCCTCAGCCGAACACAGGGGTGATCAGATACCCTACTCAGCCCCTCAACTCCTCCCCCACATCCTTCACTAGGCAGTGGTGTAAAGCATCCTCAGATAGCTTTGTGTTTCCTGTGTAGCTGTTTCAGTATAACCTTTGAAAGATGAGGACTTGTTTCAAATTCAAGTGAAATTCATATAAATTAGCCATATTAAAGTGAATAATTTGGCCAGGCACGATGGCTCATGCCTATAATTCCAGCACTTTGGGAGGCTGAGGTGGGCGGGTCATTTGAGCCCAGGAGTTCGAGACTAGCCTGGCCAACATGGTGAAACCCCCGTCTCTACTAAAAATACAAAAAATTAGCCTGGCATAGTGGCGGGCGCCTGTAATCCCAGCTACTCGGGAGGCTGAAGGGGGAGAATCGCTTAAACCTGGGAGGTGGAGGTTGTGGTGAGCCGAGATCAGGTCACTGCACTCCAGCCTGGGTATGATAGAGTGAGACTCCGTTCCCAAAAACAAACAAAAAATTAGCCGGGTATGATGGCATATGCCTGTAATCCCAGCTACCTGGAAGGCTGAGGCAGGAGACTCGCTCGAACCTGGGAGGTGGAGGCTGCAGTGAGCTGAGATTGTGCCATTGCACTCCAGCCTGGGTGACAGAGTGAGATACCATCTCAAAAAAAATAAATAAATAAGTGAATAATGTGGTGGCATTCACCATGTACAATCACCATGTCTGTCTAGACCCAGAACATTCTCATGCTCCCCAGAGGAAACCCCATCCCCACGTACTCCCCCTCTTCCCCACCCCCCAGCCTCTGGCAACCACTAATCTGCTTCCTGTTGTTACGATTTGCGTGTTCTGAACATTTCAGATCAATGGAGTCAGACATTGTAGCCTTTTGTGTCTAGTAAGGATTGTTTTTAAGTGACAGTGATTTCTCAGTGTCGTCAGCAATCTGGGCAGTGGCTCAATCCTGTCTCACAATGTCAAAAATGTGTTTTTCTTATTTCCATAATTTAAAAAAAATACACAGCCAGCATTATGACTGGTTGATGTGTCTTATAAGAATTCTTGGCTGAGTGCGATAGCTCATGCCTGTAATCCCAGCACTTTGGAAAGCCAAGGCAGGAGGATCACTTGAGCCCAGGAATTGGAGACTGGCCTGGGCAACATAGCGAGACCCTCATCGCTACAAAAAATTTAAAAACGACCTGGATGTGGCGGTTTCTGCCTGTAGTCCCAGCTGCTTGGGAGGCTGAGGTGGGAGGGCTGCTTGAGCGTTTCCTCTCTGGGCCTCAGTGCCTTCACTCCAAACTCAGCTCAGAGTGTGGCGGTGGTATCTGCTCAGCACATGGGTTTAATCATCAGCTATTTAGTCAGTGCCTTCTCAGGAAGCCCACCCGGAGATGAGAACGCAAAGGCACCGTGGGGTGCTTGGCAGGTGACCCCAGGAAGCCCTTGCAGGGCTGGAGAATGTGTGGCAGGAAGGGAAGATGTCCTGCTTCTCCAGGGCTCAGCTGGGGGCACAGGGGATGCCTCTCAGTGACGTCTGAGCTGAGACTGAAGAGTCCTGGCAGATGCATCTGGGGGAAGACTGCTTCAGGCAAAAGGCGTAGTGTGTGCAGAGTCCCTGAGGGGCAGAGTTTTCCGGGGGAGATGGAGGGAGAGGCGGGCGCAAGGGCGGCAGGGCCAGATGCAGCTGGCCACAGGCAGAAATGTGGGCTTCATCCTGTGCACGACCGGGAAGCCCCAGCACATCTGCAGCTGTTAGGATCCATCCGGTGGGTAATCCCTGGCATGCAACCGTTGTATTCCCACGCTGGGGCCAGGAAACCTGGGTTTAAATCATTCTGCCACTTCCCAGCTCTGTGATCTCATTCCAGTTCCTTACCATCTGTGAGACTCGGTTTCTCCGTCTGTAAAGTGGGGTGTGAAGCCCACCTGGAGATGAGAACGCAAAGGCACCATGGAGCATCTTGGGGATGACCCCGGGAAGCCCTTGCGGGGCTGGAGAATGCGTGGCAGGGAGGGAGGATGTCCTGTAGGGGGAGCCAATGAGCAGGCGGCTCCGTGGGCACCTGGGGCTCAGTGTAGATGCAGAGCAGCCTAAACTGGCCAGCCCAGCCTCAGCCAGGGGGCTCTGCAGGACAGTGTAGGCTCCAGGCCGAGGGTTGCCCTGCGGGGTGTCAGCTCTCCTGCTAGTCCTGCCCTGTGTGCCTGCTGAGGCTCAGACCCGGATGTGGTATCTCTAGGAAGCTGCCTGGGGGGAATGGAAGGACCATGAAGGGACTCGGGGTGGGGGGGGGCACAGGGGGAGCTGGAGGGGGGGTGGGTAGAAGACACTTCTGCATCCGCTTGGATACAAGTTGCATCCGTCTAGGCACAAGTAGCTCACACTTGGAATCTCACACTTTGGGAGGCTGAGACAGGAGGATTGCTTGAGGCCAGGAGTTCAAGACCAGCCTGGGCAACAGAGCGAGATACCCCATCTCTACAAAAAATCTGTAGTCCCAGCTACTTGGGAGGCTGAGTCTGGAAGATCACTTGAACCCAGGAGTTTGAGGCTGCAGTGAGCCGTGATCACGCCACTACACTCCAGCCTAGGTGACACAGGGAGACTCCAAGTGAAACAAACAAACAAAAAAATTAAAGCTGCATCCTAGGCCCTTTGCAAGAGACTGATCAAGTCCTAGGAGTCAATGTGGACTTTACAGAGTGTGGACGATTCTGCAGCTATCATCATCCTTAGGCTATTTCGCTCATAGGATTAGCTCCCTGGATGGGGCGGTCTCGGGGTCTGTCCTCTGACCCGGGCTCCCCACCGCCTGCCGGGCCCATCGCCCACTTCTCCAACCCCCTCAGGTGGTTCAGTACATCGGGGAGATATGCCGCTACCTGTTGAAGCAGCCGGTGCGCGAGGCAGAGAGGCGACACCGCGTGCGCCTGGCGGTGGGGAACGGGGCTGCGTCCCGCCATCTGGGAGGAGTTCACGCAGCGCTTCGGCGTGCGCCAGATCGGGGAGTTCTACGGCGCCACGGAGTGCAACTGCAGCATTGCCAACATGGATGGCAAGGTGCGCACCTGGAAGGCCCTGGGCAAGTCTCGGAGTTCAGGGAAGGCCACTGCCTCCTCTTCCCGGGGCCGCTGGGATCCACAAAACAGCCTGGACTGGCCAAAGGCTCCGCCAAGGGCGAGCGCAGGGTGGGGCGTACGGGGAATTCCTGGGACCCCGGGTGCACCACCACAGGGTCAATGCAGGGCACGCAGGGACAATCCTCCTGCCTGCACAGTGTGACTGTGGTCTTTCAGTCAGGAGAGTTGTAGGCCAGGTGTGGCTGTGCGCCCTGGCAGGAGCCTCAGCCTTTCTGAGCGCAGTTTCTGCACGTGGAGATCAGCAAAGAGAATAGGGCTCTGGGTACCGTGCTGTTATTTTTTGTTGTTGTTGTTGTTGTTTGTTTGAGACAGAATCCTGCTCCGTTGCCCAGGCGGGAGTGTGCGTGATCATAGCTCACTGTAGCCTTCAGCTCCTGAGCTCAAG
This sequence comes from Ateles fusciceps, assembly GCA_036589455.1. NCBI lineage: Eukaryota > Metazoa > Chordata > Mammalia > Primates > Atelidae > Ateles > Ateles fusciceps. The sequence continues at coordinate 11,332,354 of JAZHEH010001828.1, read as the reverse complement.
CAATCCTCCTGCCTCAGCCTCTCAAGTAGCAGCAAACAGAGACGTTCATGGTTAGCAACTACTCTATTAATGAGCGCCATTCTGCGCTGGCGTGAATCGCCCTCTCCTTTCCCAGGCCTCTTCCGTCCAAGACCAAGAACAGACCATAATAGCATAAAGCAAGTGTCGACTGGCCTTGGTGCCTCACACCTGTAATCCTAACAAATGGGGAGGCTAAGGCAGGAGGATCCCCTGAGCCCAGGAGTTTGGGCCCAGCGTAGGCAATGTAGTGAGACCCCCTTCTCTACAGAATATAGAAAACTGGCCAGGCATGGTGGTGGGTGCCTGTAGTCACTGCTACTAAGGAGGCTGAGGCGGGAGGATCACCTGAGCTTACGAGATCGAGGCTGCCGTGAGTTATGATTGCACCACTGGATTCCAGTCTGGGCAGCAGAGTGAGACTCTGCCTCTCTAAAAAGGAAATAAAGCAGCAAGTGCCATGGGAGTTGGGTCCCCCAGTGCCAAGAACAACGCTCCTTCCTCACTGTGCTTGGTGTTGGATGGCCGCCCCCCCCCAACCCCGACTCCCCAGGCACTTTTGCTCACTGTAGCTGATTGCTGCATAGGAAACACACTAGGCCAGGCACGATGGTTCATGCCTGTAATCCCAACACTTTGGGAAGCAGAGACGGGTGGATCACTTGAGGTCACGAGTTCGAGACCAGTCTGGCCAAGATGGCAAAACCCTGCCTCTACTAAAAATATCAAAAAATTTAGCTGGGCTCGGTGGCGCGTGCCCTTAATCCCAGACTCAGGAGGCTGAGGCATGAGAACCTGGAGAGGTTCTCACTTGAACCTGGGAGGCAGAGGTCACAGTGAGCCGAGATTGCGCCACTGCACTCCAGCCTAGGTGACAAAAAAAAAGAGAGAGAAGAAAGAAACACACCGGACAGGGTGAAGTGGCCCAAACATGTTGGCCGTGCATTTCCGTTCACAGAACCATGCCAAGCAGGGCGGCAGGTGGCAGGGGAATCTCTGCAGGGTCTCGTGTAGCTGTAGGGTCACCGAGGCGTCCACTTCCTGCCAGCGTGGAGGGTTTTGTGGGCCAGGAAGTGCAGGTCTTCCCTTGACAGCATGCAGGCTGGGAAGGTGGGAGGAGGGGCCTTGAGTTGGAGGCGACACTTACTGCCCTGCTTTTGCAGATAAGCCAAGGTCACAGAGCTTAGGGCCACACTGGAGGTGCCAGTTCCAAGCCCTGGGGCAAGGCAGGCAGTGTTAGTGCAAAGGGCCCCGCGTACTTCCGGCTCCTTCCAACTCAGCTCACCCCGCCCCAGGTCGGCTCCTGTGGTTTCAACAGCCGCATCCTGCCCCACGTGTACCCCATCCGGTTGGTGAAGGTGAACGAGGACACAATGGAGCTGCTGCGGGATGCCCAGGGCCTCTGCGTCCCCTGCCAGGCCGGTGAGCGGGCCCCCTGTGGTCCCCTCCAGGAGCTGGGGTCCCCCACGCTCTGCCTGCCAAGCGCAGCCTGAGCGTGGCCTCCTCCCCAGGGGAGCCCGGCCTCCTTGTGGGTCAGATCAACCAGCAGGACCCGCTGCGCCGCTTTGACGGCTATGTCAGTGAGAGCGCCACCAGCAAGAAGATCGCCCACAGCGTCTTCAGCAAGGGCGACAGCGTCTATCTCTCAGGTGCGCGGCCTGCTAGGCCCTGGTGACTGGCTGTGAGGGTGGGGATCCACCACCCATCTGCCCCTCTCCCCCTCTGCCAGGTGATGTGCTGGTGATGGACGACCTGGGCTACATGTACTTCCGGGACCGTAGCGGGGATACCTTCCGCTGGCGAGGGGGAGAACGTCTCCACCACCGAGGTGGAGGGCGTCCTGAGCCGCTTGCTGGGCCAGACAGACGTGGCCGTCTATGGGGTGGCTGTTCCAGGCAAGCTGGGGTTGCAGGGGGTGATCCTGAGGCATGGTCCTGAGGGAGCTCAGCCAAAAGGGGCTTGGAGGTACAGGTGCCCTTGGGCAGTGTACAACCTAGACAACTGCTCATGGCAGCCCAAGAAGCAGCACTGGATCTGGGGTCAGTTCACCTGGGTGATGTTGAGCCTCGGTTTTGTCATCCAGAAAATGGGATCAAGAAAGCCCTCCTGTCTAAGGGCTTCAACGAGCCAAGCAGGAGCTCTGTAAAATGTGTGCTGCTTCTGTAAATGTCAACCCGGGGTGGGGGAGAGACTGGAAATCAGAGACCAAGGGCTACTGCCTGACAGTGTACTGGGTCTTGCTGGTGGGGGAGGGGGAGGGGTGGGGGTCCTCACTGAGCCTCTGCTTCCAGGAGTGGAGGGTAAGGCAGGGATGGCGGCCATCGCGGATCCCCAGAGCCTGCTGGACCCCAATGCGATGTACCAGGAGCTGCAGAAGGTGCTGGCGCCCTATGCCCGGCCCATGTTCCTGCGCCTCCTGCCCCAGGTGGACACCACAGGTGCAGGTCCCCCCACCCCCATCCTCTCTCTTCATCAGCGTGTCTGTTGATTCGTGTCTTGGTCCATTTCGTGTTGTTATAAAAGAATACTTGGCTGGGCGCAGTGGCTCATGCCTGTAATCCCAGCACTTTGGGAGGCTGAGGTGGGTGGATCACCTGAGGTTAGCAGTTGAGACCAGCCTGGCCAACATGGTGAAATCGCATCTCAAACTGGTCTTAAACTCCTGGGCTCAAGGGACTCTCCTGCCTCGGCCCCCCAAAATGCTGAGATTATACGCATGAGCCGTTATCGTGCCCGGCCCCCATAAAACTTTATTTATAAAAACAGGTGGAGGGCCAAATTTGGCCCACAGGATGGAAGTTGCTAAACTCTGATCCACTGTGTAACAGACACAGCCCTGCCTGTTGTGTGGGGGAATACACACATGACCAGGCAGGGTGCACACCGTTTCTTGCTCTGGTGAGGAGTGGTCAGGGAGGCCTCCCTGGAGGAGGGGGCACGAAGCCAGGATCTGACAGAGAAGGGAGAATCAACCACGCAAAATGGAGAAGAACATTCCAGCCCAGGGACAGCCTGTGTGGAGGCCCAGAGGTGCAGGAGAGACGTTCCCCAAGGCCACCTGCTCAGCCTTTATCTGCCCCCACCCCCCACTACAGGCACCTTCAAGTTCCAGAAGACGAGGCTGCAGCGAGAGGGCTTTGACCCGCGCCAGACCTCGGACCGGCTCTTCTTCCTGGACCTGAAGCAGGGCCACTACCTGCCCTTGAACGAGGCAGTCTACACTCGCATCTGCTCGGGCACCTTCTCCCTCTGAAGCTCCTCCCCTGCTGGCCAGAAGCTCCAGGCCTGGTGGGAGAGGCCAGCTTGAGCCAGACAGCCCTGCCCAGGAGTGGCGGCCTCCTGCACACCCACCTGGCCGAGCTGTGCCTGGCGGGGCCCATCCTGGACTGAGAAACTGGAACCTCGGATGAAGCCATGCCTCTCTGCTGCACTGGCACTCCTGCGTCTGTCCCCCTCTTCCTGCCTTTCGGCCTCTGTCTCCTTCCATCCCTGTCCCTGTCTGGCCTTAACTCTTCCATCTTTTTCTTTTTTTTGAGACAGTCTCGCCTGGCTGAAGTGCAACGGTGGGATCTTGGCTCACTGCAACCTCCGCCTCAGCCTCCTGAATAGCTGGGATTATAGGCACCTGCCACCATACCCAGCTAAGTTTTGTATTTTTAGTAGAGACTGGGTTTCACCATGTTGGTCAGGCTGGTCTTGAACTCCTGGCCTCAGGTGATCCACCTGCCTCAGCCTCCCGGGGTGCTGGGATGACAGGCGTGAGCCACCGCGCCCGGCTTTCCTCTTTTTCCTCTCCTCTCCCCCTCCTCTTCTCTCCTGCTGAGAGTGGAACGCGTGTGTCGGGAGCTGCGTCCCATGCAGGGCCCAGCTGCTCTCAGGGCTTGGACCGCTGGGCCCTGGACTCGGGCTGGGGCCTCCCACCTCCCTCCTGGCTGTGCCTTATGGAGCCCCGTCCAGGCCTCCCGCAGCTGCTGGGCTCCAGATACTGCAGTCCCATGTGACTTCCAAGCAGGCCCTCCACCCTCCCTGCTGAATGGAGGAGCTAGGGGTCCCACGGGCCAACTGGAAACATCTCCCCGGGCTAGGCCAATTGCCTTTTGCACTTCCCCGTTCCTGGCGCCTTCCCCAGCCCCACCTTCCCCTCCTGATGCCCTGGAAGCTTCCGGAATTGACTGTGACTGCTTGAATGTCGCCATTGCCAGCCCCTGCCTCGATGTCCCCATTTAGCCATCTCCATGGAGCTCCTGCTTGAGGGCCCTGAGCCCTGCACTGCGTGGCTGCCCAGCCGGCTGCTTCCTGTCCCGGGAGGAGACCTCTTGGGTGTCCTCCTCTGCTGTGGCTACTGGAGGGTCCCACAGGAGAGGGAGCAGTGGGGTCAGGGGAGGTCTCCTGCTTGGGGTTGACCTCTCAAGCCTCAGGGGAGTCTAGCCTGCTGAATATACCCCACCTGGTGGTGGCCCCACTGATGTCCCCACTGATGGCTCTGACGCTGTGTTGGTGGCGATGTCCCAGACAATCCCACCGGGTCAGCCCAGAGGTCCCTATGGGCCTCGCTGATGGCTTATCTCAGATACTCATGTCAGCCTTTCTGGGGCCGGCCACCCAGGCTGCCTGTGCATCCGTCTCCCCCTCCAGCAGCCCCTCCTGGCCCCTGGAATGGTGGGGCCGTGGCGAGTGACCCATGGAGTCTCATGCGAACTTCCCTAGGCACTGTGGTTTTATTTTCTAATTGGTTTAAGAAATAAACCTGAAGACTGTCTGGTGCCTGCTAGGAGGCCATTCATTGATTGTCCCCAGGTGGCACAGAACTTTTGCAGAGTTTCAGAAGGCAGGACTCAGCTGGCCCTGGACACAGTGGCTCATGTCTGTAATCCCAGCACTTTGGGAGGCTGAGGTGGGCGGGTCATTTGAGCCCAGGAGTTCGAGACTAGCCTGACCAACATGGTGAAACCCCATCTCTACTAAAAATACAAAAAAGAAAAAAAAAAATTAGCTGGATGTGGCACACCTATAATCCCAGCTACTCGGGAGACTGAGGCAGGAGAATCGCTGGAACCTGGAAGGCAGAGGTTGCAGTGCACTCCAGTGTGGGTGACAGAGCGAGACTCCGGTCCAAAAATAAATAAATAAGTAAATAAATGCAAAAAGTAGCCAGGTGTGGTGGTGCACACCTGTAATCCCAGCTACCCGGGAGGCTGAGGCGGGAGAACTGCTTGAGCCCAGGAGGTGGAGGTTGCAGTGAGCTATCGTGACACAGCACTCCATTCTGGGTGACAGAGCAAGACTCTGTCTCAAAAAAATAAAAATAAAAAAAGGGCCGGGCGCGTGGCTACGCCTGTAATCCCAGCACTTTGAGAGGCTGAGGTGGGTGGATCACGAGGTCAGGAATTCAAGACCAGGCCAGCCAAGATGGTGAAACCCTGTCTCTACTAAAAAAAAATACAAAAATTAGCTGGGCGTGAACCTGTAATCTCAGCTACTCCAGGAGGCTGAGGCAGAGAATTGCTTAAAAACCTGGGAGGTGGAGGTTGCAGTGAGCTGAGATCGCACCACTGCACTCCAGCCTGGGCAACAGAGTGAGACTCTGTCTGAAAGAAAAAAAAAAGAAGGCGGGGACCCACACAGTCTGGGGCTGGCCCATCTGCAAGACCGATGGGGCCTTGGTGCAGGGGCACTCGGGTTGGCCCTCTCCCTGGCCTGCCAAGAGGGGGGCGCACCCTGCAGCCTCTTGGCCTCACAGCCCCCAGCTGGCCTCTGTGGTTGCACGGGAGGGATGGCCGATTTGCCTGGGGGTTCCTGCAGGTGTCGCAGGATGGCCCAGATCAGAAGGTGTGTCCTGGCATCTGTGGCTGCCCCGGGAGTGTCCTCTTCTGTGTACAGGCTGGCTGGTGTGAGAGCTCTGGGTGAAATTTGCTAGGACTGCTGGGGTGGCCATCTGAGCTGGGATTTGAACCCAGGACTTCAAGCTCAGGAGTCTATAGTTTTCCTCCTAACCCCTGGGGAATATGTCCCAAGACCCCAAATGGATGCCTAAAACTGACTATAATACTGAGCCCTATATGTTTATTTCTTTTTCTTTTCCCACCTTCCCTTCCCTCTCTCTCTCTTTTCCCTTTTTATTCTTTTTTGTTGTTGTTGTTTTGTGACAGTCTTGCTCTGTCACCCAGGCTGGAGTGCAATGGCACATTTGGCTCACCACAACCTCCGCCTCCTGGGTTCAAGCGATTCTCCTGCCTTAGCCTCCCGAATAGCTGGGATTACAGGCATGCAGCACCACGCACAGTTAATTTTTGTATTTTTAGTAGAGACGGGTTTCACCATGTTGGCCAGGCTGGTCTCAAACTCCTGACCTCAGGTATTCCACCTGCCTCGGCCTCCCAAAGTGCTGGGATTAGAGGTGTGAACCATCTCACCCAGCCTTTTTTTTTTTTTTTTATGAATTGACTTTTGGGTTTTGTTTGTTTTACTATTCCTTTTCAAGTGGGAGTCTCGCTCTGTCACCCAGGCTGGAGTGCAGTGGCGCGATCTTGGCTCACTGTAACCTCTGCCTCCCGGATTGAAGCCGTTATCCTGCCACAGCCTCCTGAGTAACTGGGGTGACAGGCATGAGCCACCACGTCCAGCTAATTTTTGTGTTTTTAGTAGAGATGGGGTTTCACTATGTTGGCCAGGCTGGTCTCAAACTCCTGACCTGAGATGATCCACCTGCCCTGGCCTCTCAAAGTGTTGGGATTACAGGCATGAGGCATGGAGCCTGGACTATTTCTTTCTTTTTGAATACTGCTGGCACCCTTGGCAAAGATCAGTTGATCATATATTCATGGGTTTATTTGTGTATCTGTTCCAAGCATTTATTTACATGTATATCCTTATGCCAATACCACGCTGTTTTGATTAATATACATTTTTATTAAGTTTGAAATGAGAAAGTATTAGTCCTCCTATTTTATTCAAGATTGTTTTGGCTATTTGGGGGCCATTTACAATTTATGATGAATTTGAGGATCGATTTGTCAATTTCTACAAAAATGTCGTAAATCTCAAAGGGATTACATTGCATCTGTAGACCAATTTGTGGAGTATTGCCATCCTAACAACATTATACTTTCCAATCCACGAACTAGGATGTCTTGCCACTTATCTAGATCACCTTTAACTTTTTTTCAGCAAAGTTTTGGTTCAGTTTTAGTTTAGTTTAGCTTGTTTTGAGAAAGGGTCTCACTCTATTGCCCCGGCTGGAGTGGAGTGGCAGCAACATAGCTCACTGCAGCCTTAGCCTCCAGGGCTCAAGTGATCCTCTCACCACAGCCTCCCGAGTAGCTGGGACCACAGGCAGCTGCCACCAGGTCCAGCCTTGGCTTCCCAAAGTGCTGGGATTACAGGTGTGAGCCACCAAGCCTAGCTGCAGTTTCAATGTACAAAAAGTCTTGCACCTCTTTGATTTAATTTATTCCTGGCCAGGCATGGTGGCTCATGCCTGTAATCCCAGCACTTTGGGAGGCCGAGGTGGGTGGAGCACCAGAGGTCGGGAGTTCGAGGCCAGCCTGACCAACATGGAAAAACCCCGTCTCTACTAAAAATGCAAAATTACCCAGGTGTGGTGGCACATGCCTGTAATTTCAGCTACTCCGGAGGCTGAGGCAGGAGAGTCGCCTGAACCTGGGAGGTGGAGGTTGCTGTGAGCCGAGATCGTGCCATTGCACTCCAACCTGGACAACAAGAGCAAAACTCTGTCTAAAAAAAAAAAAATTCATTTCTAATTTTATTCTTTATGATTCTATGGTAAATGGAATAGTTTTCTTAATTTGCTACTGATTTTAAAATGCACTGCCTGTGTGAGTCTCACTGCGCTTACACACTTCACTGAATTGTCCCACTCTCCGAAGTGGCCCAGCCTCCCCAGGCCCAGGAGGCCTTCTCCCCCTTTCAGACCTCCGTCCAGGCAAGAGCTCACCTGGGGGCCCTTCTGGGCACTCAGAGACACAACAGCACACTAGGCACGTTTGCTGAAAAATTTAACAATCATGGCCAGGCGCAGTGGCTCTCACCTGAATACTACCACTTTGGGAGGCCGAGGCAGGACGATCGCTTGAGCCCAGGAGGTCAAGACCAGCCTACACCATATAACAAGAGCCCGTCTCTATGACAAAAGTAAAAAATTCAACAAGCATATTTTCACCCCTAGGTTGTTGTTTTTGTTTTTTTGAGTTGGAGTCTCGCTTTGTTGCTCAGGCTGGAGTGCAGTGGCACCATCTTGGTTCACTGCAGCCTCCGCTTGCCGGGTTCAAGCGACTCTCCTGCCTCAGCCTCCCGAGCAGCTGGGATTACAGGCGCGCGTCACGACACCCGGCTAATTTTTGTGTTTTTAGTAGAGACACAGTTTCACCATGTTGGCCAGGCGGGTCTCGAACTCCCAACCTCAGGTGATCCGCCCACTTCAACCTCCTATCTAGGATTACAGGCGTGAGCCACTGCGCTCGACCTCACACCCTACTTTGTGCCAGGCATATTTTAGGAGGCTAATGAGGCATCAAGTGAACAAAACAATATCCCTACGCTTATGGAGCTTGTATTTTAATGAACGAGGGTGGGCAACAAATAGCAACAAGATAAATATGTTTAAAGGTGCAGGAATTTAAAAGCCCGCCAAAATACGCCCTCCTTCAGGAAATCCCTGCCACCTGGATAGGACGTCCTTCTCTTGGGCTCCCCCGCTCGGGCCCTTCGTGATACCGCAACGTTAAGCATTCGGGTACCGACTGATCGAACTCAGGACAACAGGGCTCAGGTACAGCAAGGAAAGATTCAGTGGGTAGGGCCAGACCGACTACCCGACCCTGGCGGGGCTTCACTAGCCTCAATGCGCATGTGCCAGAGACGGTCGCCCAAAGTACTTGAAGCAGAAGGGTAGTGCCGGCCCTTGCGCAGGCGCACCAGGGGCCTTCGGGAGCGCTTCCGCCTCCCCCACCGCCGCCGTCGCCATGGCCGCGCCGGCCCCGGGCCTCATCTCGGTCTTCTCGAGCCCCCAGGAACTGGGTGCGTCGCTAGCGCAGGTGGTGGCCCAGCGCGCAGCATGCTGCCTGGCGGGGGCCCGCGCCCGTTTCGCGCTCGGCCTGTCGGGCGGGAGCCTCGTCTCGATGCTTGCGCGCGAGCTGCCCGCCGCCGTCGCCCCTGCCGGGCCCGTCAGCCTAGCTCGCTGGACGCTGGGCTTCTGCGACGAGCGCCTCGTGCCCTTCGATCACGCCGAGAGCACGTACGGCCTCTACCGGGTGAGAGCTACGGGGGCCGCCGGGGGTCACGCCAAGAGGGCCACAGCCACCGTTTACACACCGGCTACGGAGGCCGCCGGGGACCATGGCGAGAGGGCCGCGCCCACTGCCTGCACCTCGGCTACGGGGGCCGCTGGGGGTCACGCCGAGAGGGCCGCGCCCGCTGCCCGCACCTCGGCAACGGGGACCACTGGGTGTCAAGGCAAGGGGGCCACGCCCACTGCCTTCACCTCGGCTGCGGGGGCAGCTGAGGGTCATGCCAGGAGGGCCGCGCCCACTGCTTCGACCTCGGATAAGGGGGTCAAGCCAGAGGGCTGCGCCCACTGCCTGCACCTTGGCTATGGGGCTCACTGGGGTCACGCCTAGAGAGCGTTGCCCACTGCCTGCCCCTCGGCTACGGGGGGACACTGAGGGTCGTGATGAAAGGCCTCCCCCGTCTCCTGAACCCCGCCTACAGTGTGATCCAGCAGGATCTCACTGAGCCCTCTGCCTTTATCTAGGCAGGGCTGGAAATGGTCCGCTTGCAGTTTCTCCTGGTGCTTCATCCGGCGATCAGGCAGAGGGGAACGGCACGGGCAGGGTCCTGGCAGGGAATCCGAGTGACCCATGTCACCACGAGGCCCATAACTCAGCCCCGTAGCGGACGGGGGCACGAGGAATTAGGTGTGGAGCCTGGATCGCAGAGTCCTCATCTTACCTCGGCGAGTTCTCGGGAATCCCCCGGGCAGCCTTGCCGCTCTGATGGCCCTGCTTCCAGGCTCTTTGTCTTTGGCCTTGAGCCTCAGGATTCAATAGAATCAGAGGAACGCGCTCTTTTTGCAGACAGGGAAACTGAGGCTTGGAGGAGCCTTGGCCTGGCTCAGGGAAGAATGGGAGGAGCGGGCTCAAAGGCCAGAGTCACCTGAGCCTGGCAGAGTGGAGGGCCACCCCATGCTGGGTGTGTCGTCTTCTTTTTGCATAGAAGCTTAAGCTGATGATGGTTTTGTGGGTTTTTTTTAATAAGAGGTAAGGCTTTCTGAACGCTTTATGTGCGTCAATTCATGAATCCCTACCACAGCTTATGAGATGTTACAGCCGTTTCATAGATGGGGAAACTGAGGCCAGCAGAGGAGAGCTTACCCGCCCAAGGCATCTAGTGACCAGAGGGCAGCAAGGGTGTGACCCTGCCTCATCTGACTTCATAGTTGTGAATATATTTAGCTTCCACCTTCCTGTGTGTCTTCTTAAAGAGCATCATTTAAAAGGGAGTTTTTGGCCAGGCGCGGTGACTCATGCCTGTAATCTCAGCACTTTGGGAGACTGAGGAAGATCACCTGAGGTCAGGTGTTGGAGCCCAGCCTGGCCAAATGGCGAGACCCCATCTCTACTGAAAATACAAAAATTAGCCAGGCATGGTGGTGCGGGCTTGTAATCCCAGCTACTGGGGAGGCTGAGGCACAAGAATTGCCTGACCACAGGAGGCGGAGTTTGCAGTGAACCGAGATGGTGCTACTGCACTCCAGCCTGGGCAACAGTTGAGACTGTCTTAAAAAAAAAAAAATGAAATGCTACAGAGTGCTAGGGAAGAGGGAGTGAGCATTCATTGTCAAGGGCGGTGGCATGGGGGGTCCTGAGAAGGTGCCATTTGAGTTGAGAGACGGAGCACGTGCAGGAGCTGACCATGGTCACGCTGTGACAAGAAGGCCCAACTAAGGCCAAGACCGTGCGACAGAATAAATCTAGAGCCAGGACTTGCCTTTTCTGCCGGTTCTCTGTGGGGGGGGGAATCGTACTGGTTCCCTAGGGCTACATAACAAATGACCACACACTGAGTGGCTTGAAACCACAGGAATTGATTCTCTCACCGTTCCGGAGGCCAGACGTCTGAAATCAAGGTGTTGGTGGGCTCACGGCCCCTCTGAAGGCTCTTTGGGAGGATCCTTCATTTTCTCCTCCATCTTCTGGGGCTCAAGCATTCCTTGGCTTGGGGGTCACATCACTCTGATTCCTGCCTCTGCCTACACATGGCCTTCTCTGATTCTGTGTGTCTTCTCGTCTTAAAAGGACACCAGTCATTGGATTTAGGGCCCACACTAATCCACTGTGATTGTTAACTAATTACATTGGCAAAGACCCTAATCCCCTCCCCTCCCCTCCCCTTTTGAGATAGGATCTGGCTCTGTTGCCCATGCTGGAGTGCAGAGGCATGGTCATGGCTTGCTGCAGGCTTCAACTCCTGGGCTGGAGAGCGATCCTCCTGCCTCCGCTTCCCCAGAAGCTGGAACCACAAGTGTGCACCACCAGGCCCAGCTAGTTGTTTTTTTTTTTTTTTGAGACAGAGTTTTTCACTCCTGTGGCCCAGGCTGGAGTGCAATGGCATGATCTCGGCTCATAGCAACCTCCATCTCCTGGGTTCAAGCGATTCTTCTGCCTCAGCCTCCTGAGTAGCTGGGATTACAGGCAGGCACCACCATGCCCAGCTAATTTTGTATTTTTGTTAGAGACAGCGTTTCTCCATGTTGGTCAGGCTGGTCTCGAACTCTTGACCTCAGGTGATCCACCCGCCTTGGCCTCCCAGAGTGCTGGGATTACAGGTGTGAGCCACAACGCCCAGCCGCTAATTTATTTTTAGTAAATATGAAGTCTCACTATGCTGCCCGGGCTGGTCTCGAACCCCTGGGCTCAAGCAGTTGTCCCACCTTGGCCTCCCAAAGTGCTGAGATTACAGGCGTGAGCCACCATGCCTTTTCATTTTCTGGTGTTTATAAGCCTCAACTTTGTGGTGTTTTGTGATGGCAGCCTGCATAGACTAACGGAGGGACCTTGGACAGAGCAGAGTGGTCTTTCCAACCATGGATACGATTGTGTCCCTCCCCAGCTCACACACCGTCCTTGGTTCCCCAGTGCCCTCAATGTAGAGCCCACACTCCTCAGGTCAGCATTCAGGGCAGTCAGCCCCTGCTTTTACTTTGTGGCTCACCTTAACATTGCCTCAGCTCACTGAGCTAGGCTTCGCACGAAGATGAGGCACTGAGACTTGGAAGCGGTCTCAGAGCAGATCAGGGGCCCTGGAGTGCATCTCAGCGGGAAAGGGCTCAGCCTTCCACTTGCAGGAGGTCTGACTCCAAGTGCTTTTGAGTTAAATCTGCTGCCAACTCCTCCGCCATTCACAGGCCAAGGTGCCTGCTGTGCATTGGGTACAAGTGCTGGGCCTGGGCAAGCTGGGCCCCTACTCCCTATAGCAGGGCAGGTGCAGGCCGGGGGTGGCTGCTTGGAGGAGGTGGCCTGAGGGATGTATAGGAGTTTCCTAGGCAGCGTAAGGAGGCAGGGTCGGGGTGGAGAAGGTCATAGGGCCTCACGGAGGATAGTGATGGGCTAGTTTTATCCCAAGGGCCGTGGAACCCTGAGGGTTTGAAATAGGACAATGGGCTGGATAGACAGGTGCAGGCCGTGGCCAGGAAACCTTAAATACAACGGACTTGAAAGACCCCCGTTGGAACGGTGGCCCCAGCCGGAACCACCATGATCGCAATTCACCCAGGAGGCCCACCCTCCTGTCCAGTCCAAGAACAGCAGGGCTCCCTCTTGCTCTTGAACCTCCTCCGCCCCGAGAGGCGGCGTCACCCAGAGCTCAGGGTCCTGGCTTCCAGCATTCCCGAGGTGACCGTGCCACTCACCACCCAAAGGACCTTGCACAAATGCACCGGCATCCCCATGCCTCAGTCTCCCCATCTGTGAATGGGTGTTATGACAGTACCATCATAACCTCCCCGGAGGATCCAGGTGGTCACGTTACTGTTGGTGACACTGTCCCTCTGTTGGCTGTAGACACATCTTCTCTCCAGATTGCCAATCCCAGAAAGCCAGGTGATCACCATTAACCCCGAGCTGCCTGTGGAGGAGGCAGCTGAGGACTACGCCAAGAAGCTGAGTCAGGTGAGCCCTGAGGAGCGGCCGCATCCCCGGGCAGCAGAGCGGCACTCTGAGTGTCACCAGCAGGAACTGCCCCAGGGATCGCTGGCAAATCCCTTTGACGAATCCCCCTCTTTGAGGCCACAGTCCTGCCCAGGGGAGCCTGAAGGCCACCTGGCCTCTGCTGCCTGGGAAACAAGCCTGGGTCCTCACATCTTGGGGGCATATGTGTCTCCCGACGTGTGGCTTTGACCACAGGCTGAGGGCTAAGGAGCACTGTTTAGTGTTTTATAGCTACTTGTATTTCTTTCTTTCCTTTTTTTTTTTTTTGAGATGGAGTCTCCCTTTGTCACCCAGGCTAGAGTGCAGTGGCGTGATCTCAGCTCACTGCAACCTCCACCTCCTGGGCTCAAGTGATTGTCCTGCCTCAGCCTCCCAAGTAGCTGGGACTATAGGCGCCCGCCACCATGCCCAGATAATTTTTGTATTTTCAGTAGAGACAGGGTTACCCCATGTTGGTCAGACTGGTCTCGAACTCCTGACCACCTGATTTGCCTGCCTCAGCCTCCGAGACTGCTGGGATTACAGGCATGAGTCATCACGCCTGGCCACACCTACTTGTATTTCTTTTTCTGACAACTGTCTCTGTGTCCTTTGAGTCCCCCGTGCCCCTGCCACCTCACAACCTCTCAAGACTGTCTTCTCCCCCATGCCCAGGCATTCCAAGGGGACTCCATCCCGGTTTTTGACCTGCTAATCCTGGGGGTAGGCCCCGATGGCCACACCTGCTCACTCTTCCCCAGACCACCCCCTCCTGCAGGTGAGCACACGGACATGGGTTCTGCCCTAGTCCTGAGCCCAGTCCCTAACATCTGGGACTTCCAGAGGGAGGGACACCTGTGGGGTGGAGTGTCTAGAGCTGGGGTTCAAGTCAGCCTCCAGCAACATACATGCCTACTGGGCTCAACCCTTCCAGGTCTCAGTTCAGCCCCTTAAAACAGGGGCCTTAAACTACCCCACTATGGGACTGTTAGGATGGGATGGAATGGTGGCTGGACCAGGCTGGGTGTGTGTAAGTGTCCAAGAAGCCAAAGTGACATTGTGCTTCTGTCTCCATCCCTGGCCTTCCTCCCCCAGGAGCGGGAAAAGATTGTAGCTCCCCATCAGTGACTCCCCGAAGCCACCAAAACAGCGTGTGACCCTCACATTACCTGTCCTGAATGCAGCACGAACTGTCATCTTTGTGGCAACCGGAGAAGGCAAGGCAGCTGTTCTGAAGGTAACAGCTGAGGGTTCCAGTCCCAGGAAGGTCATGGGCATGTGGGCTCCAGGGACAGAAAATAGCCCCAGACATTATTGTGCTAAAGCATCAGATCTGAAGAAAACTCAGTCATTCTTGGGTTGAAAGGGAGCTTGAAATTGCAAATAGAAAAAAGGGGAGGGGGGAAATTGCAATTAAAGGCTAGTTAGGTATTAACAGTTGTGAAATAAAATTGATGAGATGAGGGCAAAGCTGCACTCAGAGGTAAATTAATAGCAATCAAATGCATTTTTAAAAATCATTAAGTAGCAAACCATTGAAATAAACAAATCAAGTGCTTTCCTCTAAGAATTAGAAAAAGGACAATAATATAAACTACAAAATTTCAGAGACAGGACTAAGTGAAATTCAAATCAGAAATTAATGAGTGGATATATATATATATATATATGTATGTATGTATGTATTTTTTATTTATTTATTTATTTTTGAGACGGTGTCTTACTCTGTTACTCAAAAATTTATTTATTTTTGAGACGGTTGTCTTACTCTTGGCTCACTGCAACCTCCACCTCCCGGGTTCAAGTGATTCTCCTGCCCCAGCCTCCGAAGTAGCTGGGACTACAGGTGCATGCCACTATGCCTGGCTAACTTTTTGTATTTTTAGTAGAGATGGGGTTTCACCATGCTAGCCAGGATGGTCTCGAACTCCTGACCTCGTAATCCACCTGCCTCGGCCTCCCAAAGTGCTGGGATTACAGGCGTGAGCTACCCGGCCCAGAAATAAAGTATTATTGGAACATAGCCACAACTGCTTATGTGTACATTGTCTGTTCTGGGGCAGGAACTGCAGAGCTGAGTGGTTGCAGTAGAGACTGGATGGTCTGCAGAGCGGAATCTATTGACTCTGGTCTTTTGCGGTATTAAACAGTTACACGCCAGGCACGGCCACTCATGCCTGTAATCCCAGCAGTTTGGGAGGCTGAGGTGGGAGGATCACTTCAGTCTAGGAGTTTGAGACTAGTCTGGGCAAACATGGTAAAACCTCGTCTCTACTAACATAGCAAGACCCCGTTTCTACAAAACATTAAAAAATTAGCCTGGCATGGTGGCACGTGCCTGTGGTCCCAGATACTTGGCAGACTGACGCGGAGGATCACTTGAGCCTCAGAGATGGAGGCTGCAGTGAGCTGTGATGGCGCCACAGTACTCCAGCCTGGATGACAGCTCAAGACCTTGTCTCAAAAAAAATAAAAATAGTTCCAGTGGATAGAGAGGAAGGGACTCTGTCCCTCCTGTTTGGCGCGACGACAGCTGAGTCGAGCATCGTCACATTTTGAGGGTACAAGAGACTTATCCTTGGTGGGGGAGCCAGGAGAGTGCTGAGGGGCGGGGCCTGGGGCAGGGGCGGGGCCTCACTCTCCTGCCCTCTCCTGCAGCGCATTTTGGAGGACAGGGAGGAAAACCCGCTGCCCGCCGCCCTGGTCCAGCCCCACACCGGGAAACTGTGCTGGTTCTTGGACGAGGCGGCTGCCCGACTCCTGACCGTGCCCTTCGAGAAGCATTCCACTTTGTAGCTGGCCAAGAGGGACGCCGCAGCTGGGACCAGGCACACGGCCCCAGGGGCTGGGCCTCTGCTGGCCACGTGATCCAGCCTCTCGCTGGAAAAAGCCACGTGGTGCTGCTGGAAGCCGACAGACTCTGGCCACCAGCCCTGCCTGGGGCTCAACACACCGGCCGTCTCTCTGGGCATCCGGATATTAAAAGGAGCGTTGCTGGAAGTATGCGCTGTCTTGGGGTCCTCGATGGCAGCAGGCCTGGGGGGCGCCCTGGCCTGGGTTCTGATCTACAGCCCTCATGTGTGGGGAGGAGGGCGGGGCCTCTCCCCTGGGCATCGCCACCATGGATGAATTTCCTGGGGTGACCTAAGACAACAGGCCAGGTGCGGTGGCTCACGCCTGTCATCCCAGTGCTTTGGGAGGATGAGGCAAGCAGATCACTTGAGGTCAGGAGATCGAGACCAGCCTGGCTAACATGGTGAAACCCCGTCTCTACTAAAAATACAAAAATTAGCTGGGCATGGTGGTGGGCACCTCTAATCCTAGCTACTTGGGAGGCTGAGACACGACAATTGCTTGAACCTGGGAGACAGAGGTTTCAGTGAGCCGAGATCGGGCCACTGTACCCCAGCCTGAGTGACAGAGCAAGACTCTGTCTTAAAAAAAAAAACAACAAAGCTGTGCATCGTGGCTCATATGTGTAATCTCAGCACTTTGTGGGCGGATTGCCTGCAGTCAGGAGTTCGAGACCAGCCTGACCAGTATGGTGAAATCCCATCTCTACTAAAAATATAAAAATTAGCTGGGTGTGGTGGCATGTGCTTGTAATCCCAGCTACTCGGGAGGCTGAGACAGGAGAATCGCTTGAACCCGGGAGGCAGAGGTTGCAGTGAGCCAAGATCACGCCACTGCACTCCAGCCTGGGCAACAAGAGTGAAACTCCGTCTCAAAGAAAAAAAAAAAAAGACAACAGAAATGTATTCTGTCCTATTTGTCCTCATTGTGGAGATCAGAAGTTCAAGGTCAAGGTGGTGTCAGTGTTGGTTCCCTTTGGAAGCTCTGAGGCCGAGCCTGTCCCAGGCCTCTCTTGTCCTTGGCATCCCTTGGCTTGTGGCTGCGTCACTCCAGTGTCTTTTTCCTCTCCCTCACCTTCACTTGGCCTTCTCGTGTGTTCTCTCCTCCTGTTTATTTATTTATTATTTTTTTGAGACAGGGTCTCACTCTGTCACCCAGGCTGGAGTACAGTGGTGCAGTCACAGCTCACAGCAGCCTCCATCTCCTGGGCTAAATCGATCCTCTCACCTCAGCCTCCCAAGTATCTGGGGCTACAGTTACGCATCACCATGCCTGGGTACTTTTGAACATTTTTTGCAGAGACAGTGTCTCGCTGTGTTGCCCGGTGTTGAACCCCTGAGGTCAAGCGATTCTCCAGCCTCAGCCTCCCAGAGTGCTGCGATTATGGGCGTGAGCCACCACACCCGGCCCTCTTTCTTATGAGGACACCTCTCATTGGATTTAGGATCACCCTATGCCCAGGACGGTGCCATCTCAAGATACCAAAGGAATATTCCAAATAAGTTCCAAATAAATGCTTATTTGGATAACTATTCTGAATAACGTCACATGCTGAGTTTCCTGGGAAACATGTCCGGATGTAGACATATCCTTTGGGGGACATCAGTCAACCCTCTGCTGAGCTCCCGACTGCACAGAGAGGCCCAAGCATTGCAATCAGCCGTGCTGCAGGCCTGCTCAGAGCCTTGAAAGCACCAAAGAGTCTAGTCTCGAAGTGCTGGGCTTGTGCACATATTCCCAGAGTGCATCTGCTCATGGCCCACCCTTCACCTTTGTCCGGGCCCCAGGGACGACAGTGTGGGAGGCTGGTGGGTGCATGGGGGCTGCGCAGTCACGTGCGAACTTCTCTGGGGGATCCAGAGTAGGCACCCAGCTGTGCAGGAGGTGGGAATTGAAACCTGCGGGGGAGGCAACTGTTCAGGGCAAGAGTGGAGCCAAAACCACAGAAAGTGAAGTTTCCTTCAGCGTCTCGTCCCGGCGGGCCGCTCAGATGTGAGAGTGAGGAAGTGGGACAGGCCTGAGCGGAAGGAGATTGACAAACAGCACAGAGACCCCAGTGGAAACGGCTCAGCTGTGGGCCTGGGCAAGGGCAGGTGGCTGTGGCTCCCAGAGCAGTGGGCAGGGGCTGGGGCATGGGGCCAAGAAGTGAAGGGAAACTGAGCAGCCAGAGCAGGGACCCCATGTGGACAGTTCTACTTGGGGCTGTCACCATCTCCTACTCTTTCCTGAGAGCGATAACTCTTCCTGCTCCCAGTTTGCCTTGGGAGTGAAATCCACCCTTCCCACAAGACTCCACGTGGCCCCTTTCACCTCCTCCTCTCCCCCAGCAGCACCAGCCCCTCACTCTATGTCCTTACGATGCACCCCACTTCTGGCTGTTCCTAGAACCTGCTGAGCACATGCCACCCCCAAGGCCTTTGCCTGTGCTGAGCCTGCTGCCCAATATCTCCTTTCCTGCAGGTTTTTGCTTGGCTCGGGCCCTCACTTTCTTTTTTGGAAGAGACAAGGTCTTGCTCTGTCGTCCAGGCTGGAGTGCAGTGGCGCAATCTCAGCTCGCTCCAACCTCACCTCCTGGGTTCAGGCGATTCTCCTGCCTTAGCCTCCCAAGTAGCTGGATTACAGGAAGCCGCCACCATGCCCGGCTAATTTTTGTATTTTTGGTAGAAATTGAGTTTCACCATGCTGGCCGGGCTGGTCTTGAAATCCTGACGTCAAGTGATCCACTTGCCTTAACCTCCCAAAGTGCTGGGATTATAGGCATGAACCACTGCCCCCGGCCCCTCACTTCTTTTAATTGAGATATTTGGCAACGTACCCTCCGGACCCCCCCCACCATGCCCATCTTCCATCCCCTCCTGCTGCATTTTTCTCCCTTGCCCATATCATCTGATGGTTTTTTTTTTTTTTTTTTCTTTTTTCGTTTTGAGACCGAGTCTCGCTTTGCTGCTGGAGTGCTGGAGTGCAGTGGTCCGATCTTGGCTCACTGCAGCCTCCGCCTGCTGGGTTCAAGTGATACTCCTGCCTCAGCCTCCTGAGTAGCTGGGATTACAGGCGCCCACCACCACACCTGGCTATTTTTTGTATTTTTAGTAGAGACGGGGTTTCACCATGTTGGCCAGGCGGTCTCAAACTCCTGACCTCAGGTGACCTGCCTGCCTTGGCCTCCCAAAGTGCTGGGATTACAGCTTGAGCCATCACACCCAGCCGAAGAAACAATTTTTTTTTAAAAAGAAGAAATGAATCCTGGGTGTTAGTGGAGATTACATTCAGATATTACTTAAGCGAAATGGAGGTTTAGCTTTTTTCTCTGGAGAGACACCATTCAGGGCTGGTAGAGCAATGTCACACATTCTTCAGTAACCCCAGTTCATTGCTTTGCCCTGTCATCAGGTGGATTCTGTCTCATGGCCAAAAGTGGCTGCTTGTGCTCCAGCCATTGTGTCCACATTCCAGCCCTAGCATGAAGAAGCTTCCCAGGATTCACCCAAGACACTTCTGCTCAACCTTCGAGGGCAGCCTGGGTTGCACCGTCCCACATAGCTGCAAGGAAGTCGGGAAGACGAGTCTCCACCGGACAGCCATGGGCTCCACTATGGTCAGGGATTCTACTACTGAGGCCAATGGGAGCAATGGACACTGGGGGACACGTGTTCTCTATTCAGTGATGACCTCATCGCCCACCTTGGGCTCCCTGGGGCTCTTGCCATCTGAGGGGCCACGCTCTGGGCTTTCCTTCCTCCAGCCTGGAGCCCTGGCCGCTGGGAAGTGTTCAGTGTCCTTGAGAGGTCTTCAGGGGACCCACCCCACTCCCTCAGCCAACACTGGATACAGAGCTCAGTGCTTGACACTCCTCTTGTCAGAAAACCTGTGATGGCTCCATTTGATCACATTTCAGCTTGGAGTGTAGGCTGTATGCCCTCCCTCCCTTCATTCATTCATTCGTTTGTTCATCCATTCATGCATGCATTCATTCAGCAAACATCGAGGGCTGCACTGTGCCAGGCACAAAACAGGTGAAGGGGTGGAGACACCCAACTAACCAAACCGCGTCAAATGCTGGGACATAAAGGACGTGCCCAACCAGTCCAGGGGCACAGGGAAGACTCTCCAAGAGGCTGGCATCTGGTCTCTTCACCTGAGGGGTGAAGCTCGGACAACCACATGCAGGAGGCAGAAGAGTTCTCCAGGCGCCGGACAAGACTTCGGGGGTCAGAGGGACACGGAGGCTTCAGGATCTACAGGGGGCTGAGCGGGGCCGGAGGGCTTATGGAGCAATGAAGCTGGGGCCCCAGTGGTGCTTCCCCAGAGGGCAGTGGGAGAGTTTCAGGAGGTCAGCACTGAGGGTTTAGGGGTGCTGAAGATGGTGTCTGGGCCCGAGAAAGGGAGACCTTCGTTGGGCGTGGTGGCTTACACCTGTAATCCCAGCACTTTGGGAGGCCAAGGCGGGAGGATCACCTGAGGTCAGGTGTTTGAGACCAGCCTGGCCCATATGGCAAAACCCCAACTCTACTAAAAAACAAACAAACAAACAAAAACAAAAATTAGCCAGAAATCGCTTGAACCCGGGAGGCGGAGGTTGCAGTGAGCTGAGATCGCGCCACTGCACTCCAGCCTGGGCAGCAGAGTGAGACGCTGTCTAAAAAAAAAAAAAAATAAAGAAGAAAAGGGACACCTTTAAGAGACACTTAAAAAGTGAAATATGTCAGGTGTGATGGCTCATGTCTATAATCCTAACATTTTGGGTGGTGGAGGCGGGCCGATCACTTGAGTCCAGAAGTTTGAGACCAGCCTGGGCAACATAGGAAGACCCCGTGCCTACAAAAAATACAAAAATTAGCCAGGCATGATGGTGGCATGTGCCTGTGGTCCCAGCTACTCAGGAGGCTGAGGCGGGTCACTTGAGCCCAGGAGTTCTAGGCTGCAGTCAGCCATGATCATGCCGCTGCACTCCAGCCTGAGCGACAGAGCAAGACCTTGTCTCTTAAAAAAAAAAGAAGAAAGAAAAATGAAATTGACTCCAGGTGATAGGCTTGTGGGAGGGACAGGGCTGGAAGCCTGAGGAAGGAATCAAGGATGAGAGCTTCACTGCCCCCCCCCCAAATCTCTGCTCGCCCTTGCCAGGCCCCCCCATCCTCTAAGACCTTGGCATCTGCCCCCCTGTCCCGGCACTGACCCCAGGGACAGTCTGGGAGTGTCTGTCCAGCTCTATCTCCCCGGCCTGGGGACTCCTGGGAGCTGGGCCAGGGCTGTATCGTCTGTGTGGTTCAGCTTCACCCAGCACAGGGTAGGCACAGTGGTTGAGGGGTGTGTGGCACCAGGAGAGACGCCCCGTTCCTGCCCATCCCCCTGTTCAGCCGCCATACACGACGACTGCTGGCCAGTCCTGCCAGATGTCTGCCCTGCCACCCTCCTCCAAGGCGAGCTACGATTTTCTTTCTCTCCTACCCCACAACCTACCCCCCGGGGCTGTCCCCGCAGCCTCTACAGAAACCACTGACTCTGGGCAACCTTGGCCCCAGGGGGAGCGGGGAGGACGCAGGTGCAGCGTGGGGCGCGGCAGGGGGCGGGGCCTCTGAACCCACCGCGTTTCAGCCTCTCTGCTGCCACCCAGGTGCTCCTGAGCCGAGGAACGCAGGCGGTGGTCGCGGGGAGGGGAAGAGGAGCCCCGGGAGACGGCAGCAGGATGGGCGGGCGACCCTCGAGCCCTCTGGATAAGCAACAGCGGCAGCACCTAAGGGGTGAGTATCCTGGGTGGGGACGGAGTGGGAGTCTGGGTGGGAGGGAGCTCCAGCCCTTGGGTCTACACGCTCCATGCAGCAGATAGTGCTGGAGGTCAGACCTAGGGCTGTCAAACTCATAGGATGCCCCTTTTTTTTTTTTTTTTTTTTTTTAGACAGCGTCTTGTTCTGTTGCCCAGCTAGAGTGGAGTGCAGCGGCGTGATCTCTGCTCACTGCAACCTTCGCCACCTGGGTTCAAGCGATTCCCCTGCCTCAGCCTCTCGAGTAGCTGGCACTACAGGGGCACCACTATGCCTGGCTAATTTTTTAGATTTTTAGTTGAGATGGGTTTCACCATGTTGGCCAGGATGGTCTCGATCTCCTGACCTCGTGATCTGCCCGCCTCAGCCTCCCAAAGTGCTGGGATTACAGGCGTGAGCCACCATGCCCAGCCTGTGTCTTCTATTTTATTTGGTAAATATGGATTCAGGATAGGGGTTCAGATGGGAAGCATGGGACCAGCTGGAGGGTGTCCCAGACCCAGCCAGACCCTAAGGGACGTCCTCCTGGGTGGGCAGGGACCAGCAGGTTCTTTGGCAGGACGCTGGGGATGGAGACTCAGTTCCCAATTTGAGACCAAGAAGGGCCAGTGTCACTCGGGTCCCTCTGTCTTCATATGCAGGGTGAACACCTGTGCTGGGTGCTGGGGACATTGTGGAGTTGGTACTGGCCTTATTCTGGCAGGCTCATGGGCTAACTCCTTCCATCCTATGGCTCTGCTATATGAGACTTCTGTGCCCAAGTTGACCTCAAGGCACAGAATGGCTGCTGGAGCTCCAGCCATTGGGTCCACATTCCATGCAGCAGGGTGGAAGAATTTTTTGTTTTTGTTTTTGGGTTAAATCATGACCCAAAATTGCATGGTGAGAATGATGGGAGAGAGCTCACATGTTCCTCGAGTGTGGGGGAAGAGCAAAAGTGGGTGACTGCCTGCCGAGGAGACAATGATCAAGCCAAGGCCAGAGGGATGTGATGGTGTTGGCAGGTAGGAGATACCGGGAGAGCGTTTTCGACAGGAGAAACAGCATGTGCTAAGGCCTGTGGTGTATCTTGCAAACAAACAATTCACGTTCACACCCTGGTCATGCCCTCACTTGCTGTGTGCCCTTTGGTGAGTGACTTCACCTCCCCGGGCTTTATTCTCTTATATGTAAAATGGGGATAGCAACAATGCCTAGCTCATGGGGACATTGTAAGGATTCAATGAGTTACTCTATGTAGCACTGGAATTTTTTTTCCAATAGTGGCTTAAACAAGATAAGGATTTTTTTTTTCTCGAAGTGCAGGTGTGGAGGCAGGCTAGTAAAAGTTAGACACCTAAAGTCCTTCTGTCTCATGGCTCTGCCATGTGTAGATTCCTATGCCCAAGGTGACCTCATGGCACAGAATGGCTGCTGGAACTCCCAGCCATTGGGTCCACATTCCGGGCAGCAGAATGGAAGTATGTTTTATTTACAGTCAAATGTACACACCTTAGGGCAACAGCTCAAAGAGCTAGTCACCCATGTGACTACTTCCTAAATAGATCAGGATACAGGACACTTCCATCGCCCACGGAAAGTTCCCTCGTGTTTGGAGCTTTAAAAGCTTTTGAGAAGCTCCTCAAGTAAAGCGTATGGAGAAACTTTTGGGTGTGATGGTTCCGCTCATTATTTTGATTGTGGTGAGGGTTTCACAGATGTGTGATTGTGTCAAATCTCAGCAAACCGTAAGCTTTATGCGATACATGAACTATAAGTGAAAGTGTGGCTCACACCTGTATTCCCAGTGCTTTGGGAATCTGAGGTGGGAGGATCACTGGAGGCCAGGAGTTTGAGACCAGCCTGGATATCATAGCGAGACCTTGTCTCTACAAAAAATTTAAAAAAAGCTGGGCCTGGTGGGGCGTGCATGTGATCCCAGCTACTGAAGTGGGGCCGAGGGAGGATCACTTGAACCCAGGAGGTGAAGGCTGCAGTGAGATTGCACCACCACACTCCAGCCTCGGGGACAGAGACCCTGTCTCAGAAAGAAAGAAAGAAAGAGAGAGAAAGAAGGAGGGAGGGAGGGAGGAAGGAAGGAAGGAAGGAAGAGGAGGGAGGGAGGAAGGGAAGGAAGGAAGGAAGAAGGAGGGAGGGAGGGAAGGAAGGAGAGGTAGGAAGGAAGGAAGGAAGGAAGAAGGAGGGAGGGAGGGAAGGAAGGAAGGAAAGAAGGAGGAAGGAGGGAGGGAGGGAAGGAAGGAAGGTAGGAAGGAAGGAAGAATGAGGGAGGGAGGAAGGGAAGGAAGGAAGGAAGGATGGAAGGAAGAAGGAGGGAGGGAGGGAAGGAAGGAAGGAAGGATGGAAGGAAGAAGGAGGGAGGGAGGGAAGGAAGGAAGGTAGGAAGGAAGGAAGAAGGAGGGAGGGAGGAAGGGAAGGAAGGAAGGATGGAAGGAAGAAGGAGGGAGGGAGGCAAGGAAGGAACGAAGGAAAGAAGGAAGGAAGGACAAGACAAGCAGATCACTAGAGCCCAGGAGTTCAAGACCAGCCTAAGCAACATGGTGAAACCTCATCTCTACTAAAAATAGAAAAATTAGCCAAGCATGGTGGCGGGCGCCTGTAGTCTGTAGTCCCAGCTACTTGGGAGGCTGAGATGGGAGAATCACCTGAGCCTGGGAAGTGGAGGCTGCAGTGAGCTGTGATCACACCACTGCACTCCAGCCTGGGCCACAGAGCAAAACCCTGTCTCAAAAAAAAGCAGCAGCAGCAGCTTCCTCCCAGCAGCGTTAATGGGAACAGGCACAGAGGGTGAAGGGTGGATGGAATTTGGTGACAACTTGTTGGGCAGCTTCGGATGACTATAGGAGCCCCAGGTGGCTTCCCCGTCTGTTTGGCCCTCCCCAAGCAGGTCTGTTGGGCAGATTCAATTTGCTGTGCTCACTGTCCCCTTGTCCCTGCAGATCAGATGGACACCCTGCTGAGGAACTTCCTGCCCTGCTACCGCGGGCAGCTGGCAGCGTCAGTCCTTCGGCAGATCTCCCGAGAGCTGGGCCCCCAGGAGCCGGCTGGAAGTCAGTTGCTGCGAAGCAAAGTGAGTTTGTGGGGCGGAGGACCTTTGGTGGGGGGCGGGGGTCCTGGAGGAGCCCTCCCTAAGCCAAGCTTCCAATCTCAGACCTTTGCCATTGCCATAGGGTGACTTTAAATATTCACTGTTTGAATAAACATTCACTGAGCCGCCAGGTGCAGTGACTCATGTCTGTAATCCCAGCACTTGGGAGGCCAAGGGAGGCAGATCACCAGACGTCAGGCATTCAAGACCAGCCTGACCAACATGGTGAAACCTCCCCCTCTACTAAAAATACAAAAGGAAAAAACAATTAGCTGGGCGTGGTGGTGCGCACCTGTAATCCCAGCTACTCGGGAAGCTGAGGCAGAAGAATTATTTGAACCTGGGAGGTGGAGGTTGCAGTGAGCCGAGATCGCGCCACTGCACTCCAGCCTGGGCAACAGAGCAAAACTCCATCTTAAAAAACAAACAAAAAACGAAAAAAACCCACCGACAAATAAAACCATTCATTGCACATGTGATTCATGCCACATCCAGTGACAAGGACACATCCTGCTCTAACCTCTGGGGTTCACAATCTGATGAGACGTAGAAGACTCCAAACAAGCCAGCATATCCTGATGTGAAATAGAGTAACTTTTTTTTTTTTTGACAGAGTCTCCCTCTTTTGTCAGGCTGGAGTGCAGTTGCGTGATCCCAGCTCACTGCAACCTCTGCCTCCTGGGTTCAAGTGATTCTCCTGCCTCAGCTTCCTGAGTAGCTGAGACTACAGGTGCGCGCCACCACGTCCAGCTAATTTTTGTATTTTTTAGTAGAGACGGGGTTTCACCATGTTGGCCAGGATGGTCTCGATCTCTTGACCTCATGATCCACCCGCCTCAGCCTCCCAAAGTGCTGGGATTACAGGTGTGAGCCACCGTGCCTGGCAACTTTTTTTTTTTTTTTTTTGAAATGGAGTTTCTTTCTGTTGCCCAGGCTGGAGAGCAGTGGTGTGATCTTGGCTCACTGCAACCTCCGCCTCCCAGGTTCAAGCGATTCTTGTGCCTCAGCCTCCAAGTAGCTGGGACCACAGGCGCCCGCCACCGTGCCTGGCTAAGTTTTGTATTTTTAGTAGAGACGGGGTTTCACCATATTGGCCAGGCTGGTCTTGAACTCTTGACCTCAGGTGATCCCCCCTGGCCTCGGCCTTCCAAATTGCTGGGATGACAGGTATGAGCCACTTTGTCTGGACTCCAGACGTCTCTGGAGCCATGAAGTTGCGTGTCCCATACAACTCACTCTTCACCCACTTAGGAGATGGGTCTTTGACCGATGAGGAAACTGAGGCACAGAGAGGCAAAATGGCCTGCCCAAGGTCACACTGCAGAGGTGTGATTTGAATCTGGGGATCCATGCTTATTACTAATTCGGGGGGCTACAGGAGCTGTGGACACAGAGCCTCTTCCTGCCTGGGACTCTCCCTGACCAGCCTGGGGCATCACAGGACCTAAGCGTCACCCCAGGATACAGCAGGAGCTGTCTGGGTGGTTGGGACACAGGGACATCAGCCCACACCCCCTACACCCGCTCATCCCTCTGCCTGCAGAAGCTGCCCCGAGTCCGTGAGCACCCAGGACCCCTGACCCAGCTTTGGGGCCACCCACCCCGGTGGCAGCCGATCTTCTGTGTTCTGCGTGGGGACGGCCGTCTGGAGTGGTTCAGCCACAAGGAGGTAAGTGAGTGTCACGTGGCCTTTCTGCTTCTGGGCTCCCTCCTTCCCCTGCCCCCCAGCCTCAGTGTATGGGGTCCATCTCTCAGCATAGCCCCCACCTCTATCAATCACCCACTATGAATCTGGGGTCCTTATGTGCTTGGTCTGTTATAGATCATCTTGTCCCATCCCCTGCTGTGCTGGATGGGTAAACTGAGGCCCAGGTCAGTATCAGAGCTGTGGTTTAAACCTCTTGAGGCCTTTGCAAGTCAGACCTCTGACCCCCCCCTGCTTTCTGGCTGGGGAGGTGGGGGTGATCACTACCTTTCTGAAACTCAGTTTCCACCCTGTGAAATGGGATGATAGTGTTTCACCCATGTAGGGCTTTGAGGGTTCAACAAGTGGGTCCTCAGACAGCACATGGGACCAGCCCGGCACATGGGGAGCCAGGGGGTGCTGGGAGTTCAGGGACTGAGGGAGGAAGGGAGGGAAAGGGAAAAGGAGGGAGAGAGAGAGAGGGCAGGAACAGGAGGAAGGAAGGGAAGGTGGGAGGAAGAGAGGAAGTTATCAGCACGGAGGGAGGATGGATGGAGTGGGGGTGGAAAGAGAGGGAGGGCTGGAGCTGGTGGCTCACTCCTGTAATCCCAGACCTTTGGGAGGCTGAAGCAGGTGATCCCTTCAGTCCAGGAGTTCAAGACCAGTGTGGCCAACATGGTAAAACCCCGTCTCTACTAAAAATACAAAAACTAGGGCTAGGTGCCGTGGCTCATGCCTGTAATCCCAGCACTTTGTGAGGCTGAGGCGGGTGGTTCACCTGAGGTCGGGAGTTCAAAACCAGCCTGGCCAACATGGAGAAACTCCATCTCTACTGAAAATACAAAAATTAGCCGGGTGTGTTGATGCATGCCTGTAATCCTAGCTACTCGGGAGACTGAGGCGGAAGAATCACTTGAACCTGGGAGGTGGAGGTTGCAGTGAGCCGAGATCACGCCGTTGCACTCCAGCCTGGGCGACAGAGTGAGATTCGGTCTTAAAACAAATAAATAAATAAATAAATAAATAAATAAATAAATTGATTAATTTAATTAAATACAAAAAATACGCCATAGGTATGGTGGCACACACCTGTAGTCCCAGCTACTCAGGAGGCTGAGGCAAGAGAATCACTTGAACCCGGGAGGTGGAGGTTTCAGTGAGCTGAGATTGTGCCATTGCACTCCAGCCTGGGCAACAGAGCCAGGCTCTGCCTCAAAACAAAAACAAGAGAGAGGAAGGGAGGAAAGGTGCGTGGGGTGGGCTGGGAGGGGGCAGAGGATTTTCCAGCTCATCTGAAATCTTCCCTTGATAGTACAGTTGGGACACAGACACCACAGTTCAGACCTGTCCCAAGTTCGTTCTCTGGGTGCCTTTTTGTAGGAATATGAAAATGGGAACCGCCCCCTTGGCTCCACAGCCCTGACGGGATACACACTCCTCACTTCCCAGCGTGAATATCTCTACCTTTTGGATGCTCTCTGCCCGGCCTCCTTGGGGTAAGCGTCCCGGGGTTCCCAGGAGTAGGTTTCTCCACCCATAGCATCGTTGACATGTGGAGTCAGATCATTCTCTGTGGTGGGGGTGTCCCGTGCACAGCAGGGCGTCAAGCAGCATCCTTGGCTTCCATCCCTTGAAAGGCCAAGGCGGGTGGATCACTTGAGGTCAGCAGTTCAAGACGAGCCTGGCCAACATGGTGAAATCCCATCTCTACTAAAAATACAAAATTTAGCTGGGTGTAGTGGCATGTGCCTGTAATCCCAGCATTTTGGGAAGCGGAGGCAGATGGATCACCTGAGTTCAGGAGGTGACCTCATAAGGCCCCCACTGTGGGTGCGACAACCACAAATGTCTCCAGCATTGCCAAGTGTCTCCCGGGGGCACCGTTGCCCCGGTGAGCATCCCTGCTCTGGAAAACAAACAAACACCCACTCTTGCCAGAGTGAGAGGAAGAGTTAGGTCGTGGCACCAGAATCAAAAAAGCAAAGGATAAAAACAGTAAAACCTGGGATGGGTGCGGTGGCTCATGCCCGTAGTCCCCGCTACTTGGGAGGCTGAGGTGGGAGGATAGCTTGAGCCTGGGAGGTGGAGGTTGCAGTGAGCCGAGATCGCCCCATCACACTCCAGCTTGGGCTATAGAGTGAAACCCAACAACAACAACAACAAAAACAAAAACAATAGGCTGGGCGAGGTGGCGCAGGCCTGTAATGCCAGCACTTCGGGAGGCCAACGAGGGTGGACCACTTGAGGTCAGGAGTTCGAACCAGCCTGGCCAACATGGTGAAACCCCATCTCTACTAAAAATACAAAAATCAGCTGGATGTAGTGGCATGTACCTGTAATCACACCACTTTGGGAGGCTGAGGTGGGTGGATAACTTAAGGTGAGGAGTTCGAGACCTGCCTGGCCAACAGTGAAACCCCGTCTCTACTAAAAATTCAAAAATCAGCCGGGTGTAGTGGCATGCCCCTACAGCTCAGAGACACGAAAACGTGTGCCTTAATAGAGCTAGAAAGTAGTTTGGACAGGCTGGGCACAGTTGCTCACACCTGTAATCCCTGCACTGTGGGAAGCCAAGGTGGGTGGATCAAGAGGTCAGGAGATCGAGACCATCCTGGCTAACATGGTGAAATCCTGTCTCCACTAAAAAAAAATACAAAAATTAGCGGGTCGTGGTGGCAGGTGCCTGTAATTCTCAGCTACTCAGGAGGCTGAGGCAGGAGAATTGCTTGAACCCAGGTGTCGGAGGTTGCAGTGAGCTGAGATGGTACCACTGCACTCCAGCCTGGTGACACAGTGAGACTCCATCTCAAAAAAAAAAAGAAAGAAAGAAAGAAAGAAGGAAAATGAGAGTGGTTTGGGGTTTGGTCAGGTTGGAACCCCGGCCTGGCTAACTCAAAAGCCCCACATGAAGCCGGTCTCATATAACATCCCAGCTTGGATGGATTGGTGGTGGCTGCCAGGAGGACTGTATTGAGGATGTTGAGGCTGGAAAACAATGCTGGGGTGGATTGGTGATGTCTGCCTTGGGCATGCAATGGAAGGTGACTTTACCTCCCCCACAAACTGTGCCCTGCCCAGTGCTGCTGGAATAAGAAAGGTGGCAAGTATCACGGTGTGGCTCATATTTATCAAGCAACTGCCCATTTCAGGGACTGCTGTATGCATTTCAGGGGTATTTTTCCTAGTGAACGAGCGTCTAGAAGATACGACCTCCTCTGTTTGTTTTCAGGAGACCATACTCAGGAAGAGCCTGAGTCCCTCTTGGAAGTGCCTGTGAGGTTCCCCCTATTCCTCCAGCACCCCTTCCGCCAGCACCTCTGCTTCTCTGCAGCCACCAGGGAGGCACAGCATGCCTGGAGGCTGGCGCTGCAGGGTGGCATCCGGCTTCGGGGCACAGGTGGGTCGCAGGAAGGGTCAGGCAGTTGTGAGGCTAATGGTCTGGGGTCACATGGCTCAGCTTCTGTTGGCTTGGGACCTCTCCAGGCCTCAGTTTCCTTACCCAGAAAATGGGTTGTTAGACCGGGCATGGTGGCTTACGCCTGTAATCCCAGCACTTTGGGAGGCCGAGATGGGCAGATCACCTGAGGTCAAGAGTTAGAGACCAGCCTGGCCAACATGGTGAAATCCTGTCTCTACTAAAAATACAAAAATTAGCTGGGCTTGGTGGTGGGTGCCTGTGATCCCAGCTACTCGGGAGGCTGAGGCAGGAGAATGGCTTGAACCCAGGAGGCAGAGGTTGCAGTGAGCCGAGGTCACCCCATTGCACTCCAGCCTGGGCAACAAGAGCGAAACTCCATGTCAAAAAAACAAAACAAAACAAAAAAAACAACAACAAAAAAACGAAAGAAAATGGGTTGTTGGGGAGCGGGGAAGGGACATCAGGCTGTTGTGAATGACTAGGGCTGTGATAGAGACACACAGGATTCTCTGGAACTCAGCCTGGGGGATGGGAATTAGAGCAGGCTTCCCAGATGAGGGGGAAGCTGGGGTCTGAAAAAGATGAGGGGCCAGCCAGGTGAAAAAGGGGGAATAGGTCAGGCGCAGTGGCTCATGCCTGTAATCCCAACTTGAAACCAAGAGTTCAAGACCAGCCTGGGCAACATGGTGAAACTCCATCTGTACAAAAAATACAAAAATTAGCTTGGTGTGGTGGCATGTGCTTGTGGTCTCAGCTACTCAGGAGGCTGAGGTGGGAGGATCGCTTGAGCCCAGGACTTGGAGGCTGCAGTGAGCTATGATCATGTCACCATACTTCAGCCTGAGCAATGGAGAGAATCCTTATCTAGGAAAGAAGAGAGAGAGAGAGAGAAAGAAAAAAAAGAAAGAAAGAGAAAAAGGAAGGAAGAAAGGAAGGAAGGAAAGAAAAGAAAGAAAAAAAGAGGCCGGACGCGGTGGCTTACGCCTGTAATCTCAGCACTTTGGGAAGCCAAGGCAGGTGGATCACGAGGTCAGGAGTTCAAGACCAGCCTGGGCAACATAGTGAAACTCAGTCTCTACTAAAAATACAAAAAATTAGTTGGGCATGGTGGCACACGCCTGTAATCCTAGCTACTCAGGAAGCTGAGGCAGGGGAATCACTTGAACCCAGGAGGCAGAGGTTGCAGTGAGCGAAGGTCAGGCCTTTGCACTCCAGCCGGGGCGACAGTGTGAGATCCCGTCTCAAAAAAAAAAAAAAAAAAAAAAAAAAAAAAAGGAAGGAAGGAAAGAAGGAAGGAAAAGACGGAGAGAGGGAAGGAGGAAGGGAGGGAACGAGAAAGCAAAAAAGTGGAGGACCAGCAGGACTGACACACACAGTTAGGCTGATTGTTAACTGCACAAACGCCGCAACTTAGAGGAGCAGCTAGTGGCTGCAATATGTATGGCCTGAACTGCTGGTCACGGGGCTGTGGCTGCCAGTAGAGGGTTCCTTCTAAGTTCAATAAGGGTGCCTTAAGGGCTGGTGGTGACTCTGAGGGAATGTGTCTCTGTGGCGGGCACTGCCTGTGCAAAGTTCCAGAGATGAGTGAGACTTGGGTGTTGGGGGACCTGGCCAGGAGGAGGGCTTCCTCCCCGGGCCATGGGGAACCAGGCAGGGGAGCTATGAACAGGCACTGAGGCCCAGCCCCTCTTAGTCCTGCAGCGAAGCCAGGCCCCTGCTGCCCGCGCCTTCCTGGACGCCGTCCGACTCTACCGGCAGCACAAAGGCCACTTTGGCGACGACGACGTGACCCTAGGTTCAGACGCCGAGGTCAGTGCCCCGCGAGGCCGCCACCGGGACCCCCAGGACCCCTTAAGGCCGGCCGCGGCGCCCACGGCCCCCTCTCCTGCAGGTGCTGACCGCGGTGCTGATGCGGGAGCAACTTCCCGGTGCTGCGAGCCCAGATCCTTCCTGGCCTGCAGGGGGCCGGCCGCGCCCGCGCCTGGGCCTGGACCGAGGTTTGCAGGGATCAGGACCCGGGACAGGGGGCGGATCCGGGCGCTCGGGTTCCCCTCCCACGACTGTCGCCTAAACTCTCTCCCGGTCTCTCTGACCCCCATCCCCGCCCCCGCGTCTCGTCTCTCCTGCGGTCCTGTCCCGCGTGGGGTCCCCTCGACCGGTCTGGGCAGCTTCTGGACGCCGTTCACGCAGCTGTCCTGGCCGGGGCCTCCGCCGGACTCCGCGCCTTCCAGCCCGAAAAGGATGAGCTGCTTGCGTCGCTGGAGAAGACGATCCGCCCGGACGTGGACCAGCTGCTGCGGCTGCGGGCGCGCGTGGCTGGGCGGATGCGGAGTGAGACTCGGGGGCGGGGCCTGGGCTGGGAGGGGCGAGGCAATGCTGGGGGACAGATGGGCGTGACCTAAGAGAAGAATGGGCATGGCCTTGTGTGAATAAGGGGCGTGGTCGGGGAGGGGGCGGGGCCAAGCCTAGAATGCGGAGGGAACTGGTGGGGGGGGGGGGAAGGGTGAGGCCTAAGCTAGAAAGTGGTGGGCGTGGCTTTGTGGGCGTGGCACTAGGGCGGGGCCTAAGTCTGACCCAGAGATACAAGGTCCTGAAGAGGGCTGCGCTGGATACAACAAGGGCGGAGCCTCAGCGGGGGGATAGGCATGGCCTTGAGGCTGAGGCTGGAGAGGTTGAGGCCCGCAGCCGGGCCACAGCGGGTTGGGCGGGCCTGCAAAGTGGAAGAGCCGGGGAGGGGTGGAAGTAAAGGCTGATACTTGGGCAGGGGTGGGCCAAGGTGGCCCCTACAAAGACTCAGTTGGGAATCCCGACTCGGCCTGCCCCTCCGAGGCTCAGTTTTCTCATCATTACCATGAGGTAGAAGAGGGTGCTCAGCGTCCCGGCTTGGGTCCCCCCTCGCCCTGCTGAACTAGGGCCCCTGCCCATCCCCCATCTGCAAGGCATCTTGCGGAGGGGACTCCAGGCCAGTGCCTTCCACTCCCAGCGGATATCAAGGGACCGCTCGAGTCGTGCCTGCGCCGGCATGTGGACCCGCGGCTGCCCCGGGTCACTCAGACCCTGCTGGACACCGTGGAAGCCTTGCTCAAGGTGGTGCGGACCCTCCTGGCTCAAGGCATGGACCGACTGTCCGGCCACCTGCGCCAGAGCCCCTCGGGCACGCGGTTGCGCAGGGAGGTGAGCTCCCGTGGGTAGGGGTTGAGCGGGCCAGCGGGTGATGTGTTGATTCTTTCCTGTTGCAAACCTCTGAATTTGTTTTAGGCTGCTTTTTATTTATTGCGGACCCATCACCATGCTATAGTCACTGGAGCACAGTTTTTGCTCTTGTTTTGTTTGTTTTGGGGACAGGGCTCGCTCTGTCACCCCAACTGGAGCAGTGGCACAATCTTAGCTCACTGCAGCCTCAAACTCCCAGGCTCAATCGATCCTCCTACCTTAGCCTCCGGAGGAGCTGGAATACAGGCACACGTCACCACCCCCAGCTAATTTTTTAATTTTTTTGTAGAGACGGGGTCTTGCTTTGTTGCCCAGGCTGGTCTCAAACTCCTGGGCTTAGCAATCTGCCTGCCTTGGCCGTCCCAAAGTGCTGGGATTACAGGTGTGAGCCACTGCAGCTGGCTACGAAGACACAGTTTAAAACGTGAGGGGAAAGGAGTTGGATGAGAAGAGTGGCATTTTAGCAAAATCATTCTGAGATCACCCCCCCCAACTCCTCCTCCCATTCACCTGTAGGGAACAACCCATGCGGTCTCGTGAGCCAGAGAATCTGCTCAAGGCAGGTCAACTCAGTGCATCTGATATTCAAGTAGCACCTAAAATCCATCTCATCCACCCGTCCATGCATGCATACATACATACGTACGTGCATACATAAAGCAGCACCTACTATGGGCCAGGCAACCTTCAACTCATTCTTAAGCTTCTACTCCCTAAATCACCTTCTTCCGGGAGCTGTCCCTGGTCCCCCTCTATGTCTTGTAGTAGCCTGTGCTTCTCTTACCACAGCCTCACTTTCATACCACTGGGGGAGATTTCTATACTCTGTCTCCCCCCAATTTGTAAGCAAAGGCTCGCTTAGAGTATTCCATTTCCTGAGCCCCAGGGCCCAGCACAGAGAGGACATGATATTGGTCATAGATCCAGGTCCAACTGAGTGTGCTCATTTCCTCTCAACTGTGCCAGCACCTTATGTTATAGATTTTTCAGGTTTTATCATTTTATACCCACGACACCATGCCTCACCGCTACTTTTATTTAATTTAATTTATTTTTATTTTATTTTATTTTTTCAGACAGAGTCTCGCTCTGTCACCCAGACTGGAGTGCAGTGTCGTGATCTCAGCTCACTGCAACCTCCGCCCCCACCCCAGGGTTCAAGTGATTTTCCTATCTCAGCCTCCCGAGTAGCTGGAATTACAGGCACCTGCCACTGCTCCTGGCTAATTTTTGTATTTTTAGTAAAGACAGGGTTTTGATCTTGGCCAGGCTGGTCTTGAACTCCTGACCTCATGATCCACCTGCCTCAGCCTCCCAAAATTCTGGGAATACAGGCATGAGCCACCGTGCCTGGCCTTATTTTATTTTTTGACACAGTCTGTCTCCCAGGCTGACGTGCAGTGGTGCGATCTTGGCTCACTTCAACCCCTACCTCCTGGGTTCAAGCCTAATGCCTCAGCCTCCCAAGTAGCTGGGAGTACAGGTGTGCGCCACCACACCTGGCTAATTTTTGTATTTTTAGTAGAGAAGAGGTTTCTCCATGTTGGCCAGGCTGATATCAAACTCCTGACCTCAAGTGATCCACCCGTCTCAGCCTCCCAAAGTGCTGGGATTATAGGTATGAGCCACCATGCCCAGCCCACTGCTACTTTATTATGAGTTTCTTTGGTGACAACCGAGGTGGGATGTGTTTTCATTTGGGTTTCTCCTTTGGTGAATTGGCTGTGGGGTCCTTGGCCCTTTGCAATCAGCTGACAGAACTCCCCCTTCCCCCACCACAAACTGCTTCCGGGAACACAGGTTTACTCATTCGGGGAGATGCCGTGGGACTTGGCGCTGATGCAGACATGCTACCGTGAGACCGAGCGGATCCGGGGCGCTTGGGGCAGCTGGCAGCACCGTTTGGCTTCCTGGGGATGCAGAGCCTCGTGTTTGGGGCCCAGGATCTTGCACAGCAGGTGAGGGTGAGCAGGAGGCTGGAAGGAGGCCAGCCTGCAAAGAGTGCCTCCACTAAGTGTGTCCTGGAGAGATCACGATAATTGAGACAGACTCGGTGGGGCTGCCAGTCTCATGGGGACATGAGCCTGTTTCCAGACAGCGTCGCACATGGTGGACAGAGCTGCGGCAGAATGTACAGGGAGCGCCAAGGACGTTCCTGATCCATCTCTGGGGTTGACGGGACTTTTGGGAGGAGGGAACTTCCAACATGGGACAGCAGTGGGAGGAATGGGGCTGGCCCAAGTCCCGAATGAACAATGTTGAGAGCGCTTGTCTGCATTTGGGGAACGTGGAGCAATGTTTTAGAAATGGGGGAAGATAGGCTGGCGAGATGGACGGGCAGATTTTTGAGTGCCTTGAGTATGGGGCTAAGGGGTGGGCTCTTTCCTGAGGGCAATGGGGGAGCCAGAGCAGGTGTGTGAGCAGGGGGGAGGGCGTGGCTGGGAGCTCTGCCTGCCGTAGGGAGCACAGGCTGTTGTGGGCAGGAATAGAGGAGGCAGAGAGGAGGCCTGCACCAGGATAGGGGATGTCAGTTGGGAGAAGTGAGAATTGTTTTGAAGTCTGAGATGGGACCTGCTGATGGACATGGTGACAGAAGAAGAGAGTGAGATGATTCAGTTCCACCTGGCACAGTTGTTCAGTTTGTGCACTGCACAAGAGCGCTCAGTGGAGGAGGCTGAACTCTGGCTGGCTCTCTGCTCCCCCATTCTGGGCACCCTGGCACCATCCCCCAGAGGGAGGGGGCTTTCTGCCAGTTTGCACATAGTCCCCCACAGACTGGAAAATTCCCAGGTCCTGAGAGGAGGGGGAAAGGTGTTTCCTGGGACAAGGAGGAGGAGGTTGGGGAGAGGTGGCTGGTTGGGGCAGGCTGGATGCTGAGAAGGGGTCAGCTGGGCAGGCGGGGGCCCAGGAGGCTGGATCACAGATTCTGGGGTAATCACAGCATCTCCTCCCACAGCTCATGGCTGACGCCGTGGCCACCTTCCTGCAGCTGGCCGACCAGTGTCTGACCACGGCCCTCAACTGTGACCAGGCTGCCCAGAGGCTGGAGAGAGTCAGGGGGCGCGTGCTGAAGGTGTGGTCTGTGGGGTACGGGGTGGCACAGGGTGGCAGTGGGGCCTGGGTGTTCAGATGGTCACTAGATGCGCTGTTGGGTGTGTTGTGCAGAAGTTCGAATCGGACGGTGGGCTGGTGCAGAGGGGGGTTCATCCGAAGCTGGGGTCTCTGCGTCTTTTTACCTTTTGTGCTGAGCCAACTCGAGCCAACCTGCAGGAAGGTGAGTTAATGGGAAGCACGAGGCAGGTCCGAGCATTGCCACACATCCACGTAAAGCAGGCAAGAATGTCTTTGAGCATTAGAGACTTCTGGCCAGGTGCGGTGGCTCACGCCTGTAATCCCAGCACTCTGGGAGGCCAAAGCGGGTGGATTGCTTGAGGCCAGGAGATCAGTCTGAACAACATAGTGAAACCCCATCTCTATAAAAATACAGAAGTTGGCCGGGTGCGGTGGTTCACTCCTGTAATCCCAGGATTTTGGGAGGCAGAGGCCGAGGCAGACTCTGAGGTCGAGAGTTCAAGACCAGCCTAATCAACATGGAGACACCCCGTCTCTACTAAAAATACAAAATTATACTGCATTGGTTTAAAGGACATATGTAAAAAATAAAAGTAAAAATACAAAATTAGCTGGGTGTGGTGGCGCCTGCCTGTAATCCCAGCTACTCGGGAGGCTGAGGCAGGAGAATCGCTTGAACCTGGGAGGCGGAGGTTGCACTGAGCTGAAATCGCGCCATTGCACTCCAGCCTGGGCAACAAGATCGAAACTCCATCTCAAAAAAAAAAAAAAGAACAAAAACAGAAGTTAGCCAGGCATGGTGGCATGTGCCTGTGGTCCCGGCTACTCCAGAGGCCAAGAGGTGGGAGGATCAATTGAGCCCAGGAAGTCGAGGCTGCAGTAGGGTAGGATCGTACCACTGCACTCCAGCCTTGGCAACAGAGCAAGGCCCTATCTCAAAAAAAGAGGCTTCTGTGAGCCCCGGAGCTGGGTCAGGTGGCTTTTCTGGGCTTCCACAATGCTGTCTGCTTTGCCCGTGATGGGGCTCATTACCCGTGTCTGTCGTGGAAGAGCTGGGATGGGTGTCATACATCACATATCACCAGGTGACTGGGCACCAGAGGAGGGGGAGGCGGATGATGGAGAGTTTGGGTAAGGGTTGGGTAAGGGGTTCCCAGGGGTCAGGAGGATCTCCCTGTGAAATGAAGGCACAGGCCATGTCCCGGGAAGGGCATTCTAGGCAGAGGGCACAGCACGTGCAAAGGCCCTGAGGCCTGACCGTGCCTGGCGTGTTGAAGGAACAGTGATGAGGTGGGTGTGGCTGGGGCTCATTGAGTGGGAAAGTGGGGAGGAGGTCGGGGGAGTCCTAGGTGCCTGGGCATACAGGGCTCAGGGGCACCAGGCGGGTGTCTGGCATGGATACAAATGGAATCCTCTAGAGGAAGTGGCTGGGGGATTGGGGGGAGTCCCAGCTGAGACACTCACAATACTCCCTGTGAGGTGTGACTTGCTGTGTCTAATTAATCTCATGAATCCTTTCAACAACAATAGAGAATAGGGGTCACTGAGTCCATTTTAAAGATAAGGAAACTGAGACCCAGTGTGGTGGCGCATGCCTGTTATCCCAGCACTTTGGGATAGCGAGACCCCATCTCTACAAAAAATACAAGAATTAGCCAGGTGCGGGGTGCACGCCCGTAGTCCCAGCTACTTGGGAGGCTGAGGTGAGAGGATCGCTTGAGCCTCAAAGTTTGAGGCTGCAGTGAGCCATGACTGTGTCACTGCACTCCAGCCTGGGTGACAGAGCGAGACCTGTTTATTTTTATTTTTATTTATTTATTTTTGAGACGGAGTCTTGCTCTGTCACCCAGGCTGGAGTGCAGTGGTGCGATCTCAGCTCACTGCAACCTCTGCCTCCCGGGTTCAAGCAATTCTCTCCCTCAGCCTCCCGAGTAGCTGGGATTACAGGTGCCTACCACCACGCCTGGCTAATTTTTTTGTGTGTTTTTATAGAGACGGGGTTTCAGCATCTTGGCCAGGCTGGTCTTGAACTCCTGACCTACTGATCTACCCGCCTCGGCCTCCCAAAGTGTTGGGATTACAGGCATGAGCCATCGTGCCCGGCCAAGACTTATTTATTTTATTTATTTTTTAAGACTGTAGCATTTTCTTTCATACTTCAGTATTTATTCATTTATTTGTTTATTTTGAGATGGAGTCTCGCTCTGTTGCCAGGGTGGAGTGCAGTGGCGCGATCTCGGCTCTTGACCTCATGATCCACCTGCCTTGGTGTCCCAAAGTGCTGGGATTCAGGTGTGAGCCACCACTCCCGGCCCGTGTTTATTTTTAAATTTAAAAAAAAAAAAACTTTTAAAAATAAAGATAAGGAAACTGAGGCCCAACACCCCCTCCCCCACAGCTAATGAAGCCCAAGGTTAGGGCAGAAACCCACGACGTAGGCCTCTAGAGCCCCTCCCCTCCAGCTGAGCCCCTAACCTGCCATGGTTCCAGGAGCTGCCTGAGTTCGAGGGGGATGTCCTTGCCGTGGGCAGCCAGGCTCTGACCACCGAGGGCATCTATGAGGACGTCATCCGGGGGTGCTTGCTGCAGAGAATTGACCGAGGTGAGTCCCGCCCTGCCATGGCTCAGGGGGAGCCTAGCCTGGCAGCCACTGGCTGTATGTACCGAGTCCCACCAGGGCCCCCATCGCCTCTCACTCTCTGTGAACACTTGACATCCAACCTCAGAGTCAGGACTTGGCCAGAGGGGGTCCAGGGTGGAGGAGCTCGAGAGGGGGAGGGATGGAAACTCTCTGAACGAAGGGTCTTTGGATTGGGGCTGTGAGGGATGTATAGGAGTTCTCAGGATGAGAAGGAGGCAGAGTTCAAAAACTATGGATAGAAGTTGGGCATGGTGGCTCACCCCTGTAATCCCAGCACTTTGGGAGGCTGAGGTGGGCAGATCACTTAAGGTCAGGAGTTCGAGACCAGCCCGCCCAACATAGTGAAACCCCGTCTCTACTAAAAATATAAAAAATTAGCCAGGCATGGTGGTGCACACCTGTAGTCCCAGCTACTCAGGAGGCTGAGGCAGGAGAATTGCTTGAACCCGGGAGGCAGAGGTTGCAGTGAGCCAAAGTCATGCCACCGTACTGCAGCCTGGGCGACAGAGTGAGACTCCATCTTTATTTATTTATTTATTTATTTTGAGAGAAAATCTCATTCTGTTGCCCAGGCTAGAGGGCAGTGGCACAGTCTTAGCCCACTGCAACCTCCACCTCCTGGGTTCAAGTCATTCTCCTGCCTCAGCCTCCCGAGTAGCTGGGGCTACAGGCACGTGCCACCATGCCCAGCTAATTTTTGTATTTTTGGTAGAGACAGGATTTCACCATGTTGGCCAAGCTGGTCTTGAACTCCTGACCTCCAGTGATCTGCCTGCCTCAGCCTCCCAAAGTGTGGGGGAGTGGGTCCATTCTGAATTGATTTGTGATGTCTGCCCAGAGCAGTGTATTGGGAGGTGACACTGGTGGTGTCCAGGCTTGGTGAAGGGTGCAGAGATCGGCTAGCAATGTCTGCCATGGGTGCGGGCTTGGAGAGAGGCTTTATGTAAGCCACCTGTTTAGGATTCCTACTTGAGACATTTGTAGTCTCTCTGGAAAAATGCAGGGTATGCACTGAATTTCTGAAAGAAAGAGAGAGAGAGAGAAAGAAAAGAAAGAAAGAAGAAAGAAAAGAAAGAAAAAAGAAAGAAAATGCAGGGAAGCCCCTTGGTGCCTAGGCTTCTCCAGGTGTGTCCAAAGGTTCATCTCATTTCAGAATTGAAAAAGGCCCTTGGTGCCAGTGATGTATCCTGTGCTCTGGATGGCTGCCTGGAGGTCCCATGGGAACAGGAGGAAGCAGGTGGGGAACTTCACAGGCTTTTGGAACATGCCAAAGTGATTGCTGGAGGTGGGGGAGGTGGGGGCCTGCATGGGGTGTATGGGATTGTCGTGAGTGTCGGTTCCTGGATAGCACAGAATGTACCTTGTCTCCTTACCCAGCCAGGCTGGCCAAGCTCATGAACAAGCACAGTGGGATGTTGTGGAGTGTATATGAGCCACAGAGGGACCCTGTAAGGCAGGCCTCTGACATGCACGTGAGCTCAGCCCTCAGGAGATGAAATTGTGGTGAATTTGTGTCCCATCTGTTTTTTTTTTTTTTAGAAGGAGTCTAGCTCTGTTGCCCAGGCTGGAATGCAGTGGTATGATCTCGACTCGCTCCAACCTCCACCTCCTGGGTTCAAGCGATTCTCCTGCGTCAGCCTCCCAAGTAGCTGAGACTACAGGCGCGTGCCACCACACCTGGCTAATTTATGTATTTTTAGTAGAGACAGGGGTTTCACCATGTTGGCCAGGCTGGTCTCGAACTCCTGACCTCAGGTGATCTGACTGCCTCAGCCTCCCAGAGTGCTGGGATTACAGATGTGAGCCAGGATGCCCAGACTTTGGATTTCATCTCTAATGCCAGGACTTAGGGGACATCTCCCAATGGCTACTTCCTGTTCCCAACTTGGAAAGGGAGATTGTAGTGATGGGGGCCTTAGGTTTACCACCAGCTCGCAAGATGGGCATAATTTGAGGGATAATTTTTTCCCTTTTTTTTTTTCTTTTTTTTTTTTTTTCCTTTGCATTTTTCTTCTTTTTTCAGGTTTTTTATGCAGCAATAGTTAAGTAATACACTTCCCAGCTGATCTGGGACAGAGAAGCTGATCAATATTTACACTAACTTGAATAAATAGTTAAACAGTCCTAGAAAGATTTCTAAGGGCAGGCACAGTGGCTCATGCCCACAATCCCAGCACTCTGGGAGGCCAAGGCGGGTGGATTGCTTGAGCCTAGGAATTTGGGACCAGCCTAGACAATGTAGCAAGACCCCGTCTCTACAAAAAGTTTAAAAATTAGTTGGGTGTGGTGGAACGCACCTGTAGTCCCAGCTACTCGGGAGGCTAAGGTTTGAGGATTACTTGACCCCGGGAGATGGAGGCTGCATTGAGCTCGGATTGCGCCACTGCACTCCAGCCTGGGCCACAGAGAGAGACCCTGTCTCAAAAAAACAAACTAACAAATACAAACTTCTGCGTGTCAGAATATTTGAGGATGTGCAATCGGATGTGAAGGATTGTGGATGGGCCCCTGAATCTCTTTCACCAGAACCAAACCAGCTGGCATTTGGTTTCCAGTCTTTCACGCTAACAGCCAATGCCACAGGGAATTATCTTGTACATACTTTTTTTGCAAGTTCAGGTTCCCGTGGGCAGATCCCACAATATGAAACCTCAGAATTTAAAGTAGGTGTGTTTGTCATTTCAACAGAAGGCTGTCCACCAGGTAGCCTCACCTGCTGCCCCTCACCTTTGTTCGGGAGGTTTAGGAGCTGCTTTTAGTTCCTTTTCTAAGAATCTTTTCTATCCTTCACCCTTTTATCTTTTGGCTGCTTATACATTTCCTTTTTTTTTTGAGATGGAGTCCCACTCTGTCACCCAGGCTGGAGTCCAGTGGCAGGCTTTTGCCTCACTGTAACCTCCACCTCCCAGGTTCAAGCGATTCTCCTGCCTCAGCCTCCTGAGTAGCTGGGATTACAGGTGTCCACCACCACACCTGGCTAATTTTTGTATTTTAAGTAGAGACGAGGTTTTACCATGTTGGCCAGGCTGGTCTCAAAATCCTGACCTCAGGTGATCTGCCGGTCTCAGCCTCCCAAAGTGCTGGGATTACAGGCGTGAGTCACCATGCCCAGCCAACATTTCTATTAACTCTGATTTTTTTTTTTGGGGGGGGGGGGAGGGAGTCTTGCTCTGTCCCTCAGGCTGTAGTGCAGTGGTACGATCTCGGCTCACGGCATCCTCCGCCGCCCGGGTTTAAGTGATTCTCCTGCCTCAGCCCCCTGAGTAGCTGGGACTACAGGCGGGTGCCACCATACCCAGCTAATTTTTTTGTATTTTAGTAGAGACGAAGTTTCACCACTTTGGCCAGGATGATATCGATCTCCTGACCCCGTGATTCCCCCGCCTCAGCGTCCCAAAGTGCTGGGATTACAGGCGTGAGCCACCGTGCCCGGCCTATTAACTCTGATTTTTTAAGCACTTATTACATATCAGACGTCTGACATGTCTGACTTTTTGATGTCTGTTTGGTATTTTTCATCATACAGATGAGGAAACTGAGGCTGAGAGAGAAGGAATGGCCTGTCCCAGGCAGCCAGGCTCTGGCACCCAGATCCAGCCACTCAGCCCACCACCTTCTTGAGGAACTGATTCTTCACTCCAGAGCTGAATCTTCACCCGAATCTATCTTGTTTCTATTGGATAAATGTCTACAAGTGGAATTTTTGGGCCAAAATGGATGTGCCATCTTTAGGCTTTGTACCCACTGCCCCTCCAGAAAACTGTGCCATTTTATGGTCGGAGCAGCAGCATTTGTATATTTTCTCCAAGTCTTTTCTTTATTTTAACTTTTCTTTTTTTTTTGAGGCAGAGTCTTGCTCTGTCGCCCAGGCTAGAGTGCAGCGGCGTGATCTCAGCTCACTGCAATCTCCGCCTGCCAGGTTGAAGTGATTCTCCTGCCTCAGCCTCTTGAATAACTGGGATTACAGGCGCCTGCTGCCATGCCATTTAATTTTTGTATTTTTAGTAGAGATGAGGTTTCACCATGTTGGCCAGGCTGGTCTCAAACTCCTGTCCTCAAGTGATCTGCCCGCCTTAGCCTCCCAAAGTGCTGGGATTACAGGCATGAGCCACCACGCCCAGCCCAGTTTTTTTTTTTCTAATAATAGAGGCAGGGTCTCGCCATGTTGCCCAGGCTGGAC
The DNA here is from genome assembly GCA_036589455.1 of Ateles fusciceps. Classification (NCBI taxonomy): domain Eukaryota; kingdom Metazoa; phylum Chordata; class Mammalia; order Primates; family Atelidae; genus Ateles; species Ateles fusciceps. The sequence goes on along the minus strand of JAZHEH010001828.1, from coordinate 11,289,229 downwards.
TCGAACTCCTGAACTCAAGCAATCCTCTGCCTCGGCATCCCAAAGTGCTAGGATTATAGGAGTGATCCACCCTGTCCAGCCTCCAAATCCTTTCTCAACACGAGGACTTTTCATAAAAAGAAAAAACTATGCCAATTAGATACACACAGAAATCTCATTCTTTTATTTTGAATTTCTTTGACTAAATTGAACTCACAAATAAGTTTATTATGGCCTGGCGCAGTGGCTCACGCCTGTAATCCCAGCACTTTGAGAGTCTGAGGCGGGCAGATCACTCGAGCTCAGGAGTTCAAGACCAGCCTGGCTAACATAGTGAGACCCCGTCTCTACAAACAAATAGAAAATTAACAGCTGGTAGTGGTGGCTCATGCCTGTAATCCCAGCACTTTGGGAGGCTGAGACAGTTGGATTGCTTGAGGACAGGAGTTTGAGACCAGCCTGGGCAACATGGTGAAACCCCATCTCTACTAAAAATACAAAAAAAAAAAAAAAAAAAAGCTGAGCTGATAGAGTTACCTATTTACCTGAGCCTGGGAAGTCAAGGCTGCAGTGAGTGGTGATTGTACCACTGCACTCCAGCCCGGGTGATGGGGGTGAGACCCTGTCTCAAAAAACAACATCCAAATATGTTGATGAGCCATTTGCATGTCTGTAGTTTTGTTTTTTTATTTTAGTGAATTGCCTGTCCATAGCTTTTTTCTACTTTTCAGGAATGTTCGTATTTTTCTTATTGATATCTAGTCACTTTTTTTATCTGAAGGATATGAAGGCTTCGTGATACAGGTTTTCTCGGCTTGCTGTGAGCCCTTTGGGTTTGTTTCCTAGCTGCAAATCTTAACTTGGTATCAAGTTTCCCGGCTGGGAGAGAAGCTTTTCCCGACCTCCCTCTGCTTGCCAGAAAAGTCATCTGCTAAGTAGATACTGGCAGCCTCTCCACTCTCACGAACTTTGCAGCTGCTTCCGGACTGGGTTCCACAGGGATTCCCCTGTGTTCTTGGTTCAGCTTACAGAGGGACTGTCGCACTCCATGGAGACAGTTTCCTCCCATTCTGTCTGGAGTTTTCAGCCTCCCCTAAGACAATGAGATATTCCCGACCTTTCCAGCTATTTCCCTCCAACCCCACCTTCTGAAATACATTTGCACAATACATTTGCACTTCAGACTCTCCTTCAGCTGTCTTCCTTTTACCCTGGACCGGGTGGGACGGGACGTAGATGTTAATTCTGGAACAATCGCAGCCGAAAGAATTTGTCATCTTGCCCCTTTTGAGAAAACCATTGTTTGCCCTGGGGTCTTTTTCTTAATATGAAAAGATCTTTCCTCGTCAAGTCCACAGAGTGTGAATTTGTTTTTAACTTTTTTTTTTTTTTTGAGATGGTGTCTCACTCAGTCGCCCAGGCTGGAGTGTAGCGGTATGATCTTGGCTCACTGCAATCTCCACCTCTCAGGTTTAAGTGATTCTCCTGCCTCCGCTTTCCGAGTAGCTGGGATTACAGGTGAGCGCCACCATGCCCGGCCTGTATCATTCTTTTATCTTTTCTTTTTTCTTTTTTTTGAGACGGAGTGTAGCTTTATCACCAGGCTGGAGTGTAATGGTGCGACCTTGGCTCTCTGCAACCTCTGCCTCCCGGGTTCAAGCAATTCTTCTGCCTCAGCCTTCCAAGTAGCTGGGACTACAGGCGGGCGCCACCACGCCCAGCTGAATTTTGTATTATTAGTAGAGATGGGGTTTCACCATCTTGGCCAGACTGTCTCGAACTCCCAAATACAAAATCAGCTGGGCGTGGTGGCAGGCGCCCATAATCCCAGCTACTCGGGAGGCTCAGGCAAGAGAATCACTTGAACCCGGGAGGCAGAAGTTGCAGTGAGCTGAGATCTCGCCATTGCACTCCAGCCTGGGCAACAGAGTGAGACTCCATTTAAAAAAAAAAAAGGGAAAAATTTTTTAGCCGGGGATGATGGCTCACTAGTAATCCCAGCACTTTGGGAGGTGGAGGTGGGAGGATTACTTGAGCCCAGGAGTTTGAGAACAGCCTGGGCAACATAGTGAGACTCCATCTCTACAAAAAATTTAAAAATTAGCTGGGCGTGATGGAGTGAACTTGTAGTCCTAGCTACTTGGGAGACTGAGGCAGGAAGATCAGTTGAACCCGGGAGGTTGAGGCTGCAGTGAGCCACGATCATGCCACTGCACTGTAGCCTGAGCCACAGAGCAAGACTCTCTCTGTGAAAAAAAGAAAAAAAAATGTTCAGATGTATTTTCTTTTTTTTTGAGACGGAATTTCACTCTTGTTGCCCAGGCTGGAATGCAGTGGCACGATCTCCGCTCGCTGCAACCTCTGCCTCCAGGGCTCAAGCGATTTTCCTGCCTCAGCCTCCCGAGTAGCTGGGATTACAGGCGCGCATCATCACGCTCAGCTATTTTTTGTATTTTTAGTAGAAACGGGGTTTCACCATGTTGACCAGGCGGGTCTTGAACTCTTGACCTCAGGTGATCCGCCTGCCTCTGTCTGCCTCCAAAAGTGCTGGGATTACAGGCGTGAGGTCCAGAACCAGGATGTCAAACCCATGTTGCAGCAGAGGAAACTGAGGCTCAGGTCTCTAAGGTCCCAAACCAGGTCCTAAGTAGCCAAGCCCGCCTGGTGGCACAGCCCGGGTTTTATACTTGGGGAAGTTGGGAGGCGCATCAGGTTGAGGTCCGGGTGGTAGGAGGCGACTGGAGGAAGCGCGGGTTCCTAACCCTAAAGCTACCCGTGACTTCCCTTGGGAGCTCTCCCTCTCCAAGCGCTCTGTACCTTTAAGGATGATACGGGGGCGGGGCGTCCTGGGTGGGGCTGCAGGTGACGTCACTCCGGGCTTTGAGTGTCTGAGAGCGTCTGGAGGCGGGGCCTGGACTTCACACCAGGCGCGCTCCTCCCCTTTAAGGCGCGCGGCCGGGCGGGGCCCTGAAGACTTTTTTTTTTTACCGTGCGGCCAGCGTCCTCCGGCACAAAAACGACTTAAAGGAGACGCGTGGCGTGATGGCGGCGGCCCCACGCGCGGGACGGCGGCGCGGGAGGCCGCTCCCGGCGCTGCTGCTTCTGCTGCTGGCGCCACTGCCGCCGGGAGGCCCGCCGGGCGCCGACGCCTACTTTCCCGAGGAGCGCTGGAGCCCGGAGTCGCCCCTGCAGGCGCCGCGCGTTCTGATCGCGCTGTTGGCGCGAAACGCGGCCCACGCGCTGCACACCACGCTGGGCGCACTCGAGCGGTTGCGGCACCCGCGGGAGCGCACGGCGCTATGGTGAGCCGAGCCCGCTGTCCCCATCGGGCGGGTCCCCCGCGAGCTCCCTGCTCGCTGTCCCCTTATGGGTGGGTCCACGCGAGCCCCTGCTGGCTGTCCCCTTAGGGGAGGGTGTACGCGTTCCCTGCCCGCTATCCCTTTCGGGGCGGGTCTGAGATGCTTCCTGTTCGCTACCCCCATCGGGACGGTTCTACGCATGCCCCTGGCCGCTGCCCCCCAATCGGGAAGGGTCCACGTGTGCCCCTGCCTTCTGCCCCCATCGGGGCTGACCCACGCGTGCCCCCTGCCTGCTGTACTCCCACGAGGTGGGCCAGACACAGCCCTCCCCCACGTTAAGACAAGCGGGACCGAGTTCCTCCTGCTGGCTCCTTTGGGGTGGGCTGGGAACCCTCCTGCCTGCTGGACCCTATTAGGGCAGATCTGGCCCCGCTGACTGGGGCTCGTTCCAGCTCCCTCTGGAGCACGTACACCTCCAAAGAACGGAGCCCAGAGCCCCCACTGGGGCGTTTCCAGGGGCCACATCTAACAGCTAGCCTTTCCGTGACTGCTGCTGCTCTTAAGCTTGAACTCAACTCGGCTCCAGGCCCCAGTCAGACCCCTACCCTGGGACCAGCGGTGTGTGAGGTCCAGGACCAGACGGTCCAGGAGGAAGGGGATGCTTTCTTGGGAGGGAATGGGGCAGAGCTCTGAGGAAGCCTCTGGCTGGTGACGTCTCACTCCGTGCCTCAGTTTCCTCAAATGGAAAATGGTCCGGGCGCAGTGGCTCACGCACTAATCCTAGCCATTTCGTAGGCCAAGGTGGGCAGGTCACTTCAGCTCAGGAGTTCGAAACCAGCCTTGCCAACATGGCAAAATCCTATCTCTAGAAAAAATTAGCCGGGTGCGGTGGCCTGTGCCTTGTAGTCCCAGCTATTTGGGAGGCTGAGGCAGGAGAATCGTATAAGCCCAAGAGTTTGAGGCTGCAGTGAACTGTGATTGCACCACTGCACTCCAGCTGGGCTGCAGAGTGAGACCCTGCCTCTAAAAAAAAAAAAGAAAAGAAAATGAGTATATTAATATAATTCTTGCTTTGGGTTTGTCTCTGAAGATTAACCAGTTAATGGATGTGAAGCTGGTGTGTCTGACATGGGCTTGGTGCTGAGTAATTTTATTATTATTATTATTAGTGTCATTGCTGGTGTTACTGTCAATTTATTGGGTAGAATTAACTCTTGGTACCACGGTCAAACTAAACTCCCAGATGTCCCTTTTCCTTCCACCTGATTCCCCAGTCTGGATAATCCAAATACACAGTTGTTACTTAACAAACATGTATTGAATGAATGAATGACTGTAGCCCATTGAGGTGGGTGTGGTTCAGAGGAGAGGATGAAGGAAGGCGGGGGAAGGGGTTTATGAGATATACTAGTTTTTTTTGAGACGGAGTCTTACTCTGTTGCCCAGGCTGGAGTGCAGTGGCATGATCTCGGCTCACTGCAACCTCCACCTCCTGGGTTCAAGTGATTCTCCTGCCTCAGCCCCCCGAGTAGCTGGAATTACAGGCTCGAGCCACCATGCCCAGCTAATTTTAGTGCTTTTAGAAGAGACAGGGTTTCACCATTGTGGCCAGGCTGGCCTCGAATTCCTGATCTTGTGATCCACCTGCCTTGGCCTCCCAAAGTGCTGGTATTACAGATGTGAGCCACCGCACCCTGCTGAGGCATACTTCTGTTTTAATATAGGGTTTTACATTCATCGTCCAGGCTGGAGTGCAGTGGCGCAATCCCGGCTCACTGCAACTTCCCCCCTCCTGGGCTCAAGTGATTCTCCTCCCTCAGCTTCCTGAGTAGCTGGGACTACAGGCATACGCCACTGCACCCAGCTAATTTTTATATTTTTTCTGCAGACAGGGTTTTGCCATAGTAGCTAGGTTGGTCTTGAACTCCCAAGCTCAAGTGATCTGCCCTCCTCAGCCTCCCAAAGTGCTGGGATTACCCGCGCCCAGCCAACATTTCTGGGCGTGAGCTACTGCGCCCAGCTGGTTTATGATATATACATTTTATTTTTAAAATTATTTATTTATTATTTTTTGAGACAGTTTATACTATTTATAATAAATATTATTATTTTTCTTTTTTTGAGACAGAGTTTCACTCTTGTTGCCCAGGCTGGAGTGCAGTGGCACAATCTTGAACTCCTCGGGTTCAAGCGATTCTCCCGCCTCAGCCTCCTGAGTAGCTGGGATTACTGGCATGCACCACCATGCCTGGCTAATTTTGTGTTTTTTGTAGAGACGGGGTTTCTCCATGTTTGTCAGGCTGGCCTCGAACTCCCAACCTTAGGTGATCTGCCCACCTCAGCCTCCCAAAGTGCTGGGATTACAGGTGTGAGCCACCACGCCTGGACCTATTTATTTATTTTTTGAGACAGAGTCTTGCTCTTCGCCCAGGCTGGAGTGAAGTGGTGCGATCTTGGCTTACTGCAACCTCCACCTCCCAGGTTCAAGCGATTCTCCTGCCTCAGCCTCCCAAGTAGCTGGGATTATAGGTGCCCACTACCATGCCTGACTACTTTTTGTATTTTTAGTAGAGACAGAGTTTTGCCATGTTGGCTGGACTGGTCTCAAACTCCTGACCTCGGGTGATCCACCTGCCTCAGCCTCCCGAAGTGCTGGGATGACAGGCGTGAGCCACTGAGCCCGGCCTAATATATACGTTTAAAAAATTAAGTTACACATATTTGTTAGTGAACGTGGTTTGCGCGATCCTAGATACTTAGTAATAAACCTGCCAATCACTAATGTATCTTTCCAAAATTAGCTTGTTTAATCCCTTCCACTTCCTAGTAAACTGGGTCCTGTTGTTACCCCCATGTTACCGATGAGGAAACTGACATGGAAACAGGGAAGTGTCCTGTCTGGGGCTAGGTAGTTGGGAGGCCAGTTGGGATGTGGACCTTCACTTGCCTCGCTGCTGCCTGGTCTTGCCTCAGTCTCCCCAACTGTGCTGCCTGTCCCCTCTCGCTGCAGGGTGGCTACGGATCACAACATGGACAACACGTCAACTGTGCTGCGGGAGTGGCTGGTGGCCGTGAAGAGTTTGTACCATTCCGTGGAGTGGCGGCCAGCGGAGGAGCCCAGGTGAGTGCCTTTCCCTGCTCCTGGTCTGACTGAGCTGTGCCTCTGCTCACACACCCTCCATGGCCCTCCATTGTCCCAGGACAGAACTATAGGCCCTCTGTCCCTCCCTCTCTAGCCCAGCTGTGCAGCATTAAGGTACTCTGACCCTCCCTCAGCTTCACAAATGGGCCATAATCCTCCTGCCAGACCTTTGCCCAAGCCATTGCCTGCACCTAGAATTCCTTCACTCCCTTGTTCTTCTGGCCACACCCACTGCTTTGTTCCTGCCTCACAAACTCAGTTTTGGTCCCAGCACTGGCTCTGCTGTTTAGCTGCCCCTGAGGCCCTGGGCAGCATGAGACTACGCCCCACCCCTCCACCACCCAGTTCTTTTCTGGGCTTTTTTTTTGAGATAGAGTTTTGCTCTTGTTGCCCAGGCTGGAGTGCAATGTCACGATCTCAGTTCACTACAACCTCTACCTCCTGGGTTCAAGCAATTCTCCTGCCTCAGCCTCCCGAGTAGCTGGGACTACAGGCTCGCGCCACCACGCCTGGCCAATTTTGTATTTTTAGTAGAGATGGCGTTTCTCCATGTTGGTCAGGCTGGTCTTGAACTCCCTACCTCAGGTAATCCACCCGCCTCAGCCTCCCAAAGTGTTGGGATTACAGGTGTGAGCCACTGCGCCCGGACTTTTTTTTTTTTTTTTTTGAGACAGGGTCTCACTCTGTCACCCAGGCTGGAGTGCAGTGGAGTGAACGCAGCTCACTCCTGGGCTCAAGCCATCCTCACACCTCAGCCTCCTGAGTAGCTGGGACTACAGGGACATGTAATCATGCCCAGCTAAATGTTTTTGTAGTTTTTATAAAGATAGGGTCTCACTACATTGCCCAGGCTAGTCTTGAAGCACTGGCCTCAAGTGATCCTCCCACCTCTGCCTCCCAAAGTCCTGGGATCACAGGTGTGGGCCACTGCACTGGACCCCACTCTGAGTGTCTTTCCTTTCCTCCAGTGTGCCTCAGGCTTTCTTCCCCTCCAGCCCTTAGCCCCGGCTGTGCCTCCAGCCAGGGACATTCTCTCCACTTCTCTTTTCTCCTTTTTCCCCACTGAGATCAGTGTACATGTCCCCTCCTCCAGGAAGCTCTCTCTCCCCGAAGGCAGCTCAGGCCCTCCCTGGGCTTTGATAGGGTCTTGTGCTGTTCACATCACAGCTGCCTCTCCGCAGATCCTACCCGGACGAGGAAGGCCCCAAACACTGGTCTGACTCACGCTACGAGCATGTCATGAAATTGCGCCAGGCAGCCCTGAAATCAGCTCGAGACATGTGGGCTGATTATATCCTGGTAAGTTTCTCAGCCGGCTGGCTATGGATCACAGGCAGGTCTGGGTGTCCCCAGTGAAGGCTTAGCAGCAGGATGCCAGCACCTTCACCTCGAGGTGCATCCTGAACCCCCTGCCTTTCTCCATGGCCCCGCCCCACACAGGCTCATCCATCGATTGCTGGCACCCTGCTCTGGCCTCCACTCCAGCCTCCTGCTACCCACAGCAGCCACAGTGGCTTTTTACAGAGATGGGCCGGGCACAGTGGCTCATGCCTGTAATCCCAGCACTTTGGGAGGCAGAGGTGGCCAGATCACCTGAGGTCAGGACTTTGAGACCACTCTGGCCAACATGGTGAAACCCCGTCTCTACAAATAAAAAGACCCAAGCGTTCCCTTCCCCCATGAGACAATGTCCCGGCAGGAGGAGGAAGTGCAAGTCAGACCTCAGCAGTTTAATGTGGCCACCACCCCCCGGTCCCTGACCCCGTCCTCCTGCTTCTTGGAAGTGACCCAAAGGTTTGGGTCTTTTTATTTGTTATGTTTTTCTTGAGTGGAGATCGTGCCACTGCACTCCAACCTGGGCCACAGAATGAGACTCTGTCTCAAAAGAAAAGACCTATCGATTGAATGTTACTGTTTTTTAATTGATATAAACTTACTGAGCACAAGTGTAATTTTGTTACACGCATAGATTGTGAAGTGGTGAAGTCAGAGATTTTAGGGCATCCATCTCCCACATAATAGACATTGAACTCATTAAGCTTTTTTTTTTTTTTTTTTTTTGAGATGGAGTCTTGCTCTGTCGCCAGGCTGGAGTGCCGTGGCGCAATCTTGGCTCACTGCAACTGCCAGCTCCCTGGTTCAAGCGATTCTCCTGCCTCAGCCTCCGGAGTAGCTGGAATTACAGGCACCTGCTACCACGCCCAGCTAATTTTTGTATTTTTAGTAGAGACAGGGTTTCACCATGTTGGCTAGGATGGTCTTGATCTCCTGACCTTGTGATCTGCCTGCCTCGGCCTCCCAAAGTGCTGGGATCACAGGTGTAAGCCATCACGCCCGGCCTCGTTACGAATTTCTATGATCAACCCCAAATGTTATTTTAGTCTTCATACTTTTCTATAATCTCCTGATTTTCTTTTCTCTTTCTTTTTTTTTTGAGACAGAGTCTTATTCTGTTGCCCAGGCTGGAGTGCAGTGGCACAGTCTCCACTCACTGCAACCTCCGCCTTCCGGGTTCAAGCCATTCTCCTGCCTCAGCCTCCCGAGCAGCTGGGATTACAGGCCCCTGCCATCGCACCCGGCTAATTTTTGCATTTTTAGTACAGCTGGGGTTTCACCATGTTGGCCAGAGTGGTCTCAAAGTCCTGACCTCAGGTGTTCTGGCCACCTCTGCCTCCCAAAGTGCTGGGATTACAGGTATGAGCTGCTGTGCCCGGCCCATCTCTTAAAAAAAAAAAAAACAGAAAAGAAAAAAAGAAAGGAATGAAGTCAGCAAAGTGATTAAGGTGCAGTGGCGGCTGGAGGTCCACGTACACAGGCCAGTGCAGGCACTTGGTGTCTACTTGGAGGGGAATGGGGGAGCCATGGAGAGTGTGTGAGCAGGGGGAGGTCAGTGTTCTGATTTATGATTTTCAGAAGCCACTGTGGGCCAGGTGCGGTGGCTCACACAAAGCATGTAATCCTAGCACTTTGAGAGGCTGAGGCGAGTGGATTACTTGAGTTCAGGAGTTTGAGACCAGGCTGGCCTACGTGGTGAAACCCCGTCTCTACTAAAATACAAAAATTAGCTTGGCATGGTGGCACACGCCTGTAACCCCAGCTACTCAGGAGGCTGAGGCAGGAGAATTGCTTGAACCCGGGAGGGGGAGGTTGCAGTGAGCTGAGATGGTGCCACTGCACTCCAGCCTGGGCAACAGAGTGAGATTCTGTCTCAAAAGTAATAATTTTAAAAAGCCACTGTGGCTGCCGTGGGTAGCAGGAGGCTGGAGTGGAGGCCAGAGCAGGGTGCGAGCAGTCGACGGATGAGCCTGTGTGGGGTGGGGCCGTGGAGAAAGACAGGGGGTTCAGGATGCACCTCGAGGTGAAGGGGGATAGACTCTGCTTTGGGACTGGATGTAAGGGTGCTGGGGAGAGACGAGCAGGGACAGTGCCATGTCTGGGAGGAGGGTGGAGCTCCTGAGGAGACTCTTTCGCTTGGTGCCTTATCAGACCATTTTATAGGTGAGGAAACTGGCTGACAGAGGGAGGGGACTTGCCTTGATGGGGTCTCAGAACTGGCAAGGCAGAGAGGTGGGTCTGGAGCCCTCCAGAGCCTTCTGGCACAAAGCTGCCTTGTCCTGCCTCTTGGATTTTGCCTTTGTGGTTTGAGGTTGCCTGCCTTTAGCTTTTTTCCCCTTAGCACACCGGGTGGAGCTCAAACTGCTGGCTCAAAACTCAAAGTGTCTTTTGACACAATTTTTTTTTTTTTTTTTTGGAGACAGAGTCTCCCTCTGTTGTCCAGGCTGGAGTGCAGTGGCGTGATCTCGGCTCACTGCAAACTCCATCTTCTGGGTCAAGCAATTCTCCTGCCTCAGCCTTCTGAGTAGCTGGGATTACAGGCATGTGCCACCATGCCCAGCTAATTTTGTATTTTTAGTAGAGACGAGGGTTCTCCATGTTGGTCAGGCTGGTCTCGAACTCCCGACTTCAGGTGATCCACCCACCTCAGCCTCCCAAAGTGCTGGGATTATAGGTGTAAGCCACCATGCCCGGCCCTAATGTTTCAAAATGAATATTTGGAGGGCCCCTTTCTCTTTTTACAAAAGTTATGGATGTTACTTTTAGGAAAAAAAATAATAAGAAAAATATACAGGCCAGGTGTGGCTCACGCCTATAATCCCAGCTTTTTTGGAGGCCAAGGCTGGAGGATCATTTGAGGTCAGGAATTCAAAAGCAGCCTGAGCAACATAGTGAGACCCCATCTCTACAAAAAGTAAAAAAAGAAAAAATTAGCCAGGTGTACTGGTGTGTGTAGTCCCAGCTAATTGGGAGGCTGAGGTGGGAGAATTGCTTGAGCCCGGGAGTTGGAGGCTGCAGTGAACCATGATTGTGTCACTGTACTCCAGCCCTGGTGACAGAGCAAGACCTTTTCTTAAGCTTCGTGTATATGTGTGTGTGTGTGTGTGTGTGTGTGTGTATGTGTATATGTATATGTGTGTATACATATATACATGTATGTATGTATATATATAGCTATATATGTGAAATATAAGAAAGAAAAGCATCTACTTTTTTTTTTTTTTTTTTTGAAACGGAGTCTCACTTTGTCACCCAGGCTGGCATACAGTGGCATGATCTCAGCTCACTGCAACCTCTGCCTTCTGGGTTCAAGCTATTTTCCTGTTTCAGCCTCTGGAGTAGTTGGGGTTACAACGCCTACCACCATGCCCAGCTAATTTTTTGTCTTTTTAGTAGAGATGGGGTTTTGCCATGTTGGCCAGGCTGGTCTCAAACTCCTGACTTCAAGTGATCCGCCCGCCTCAGCCTCCCAAAGTGCTGGGATTATAGGCGTGAGCCACTGTGCCGGCCAGCATCTAAATTTTAATTGTATCTCTTGAGAGATTTACTTTCTCCTATTTCTCGTTTGTTTTAATGGAAGTCAGTTCACATAATATAAAATTATTTTGAAGTATATAGTTCAGTGGCATTTAGTATATTTATTGGTTTTGCGACCACACCTCTAATTCTAGAACACTTTCATCCCCTGAAAGAAAACCCCTAGCAGTCACTCCGAATTCTCCCCTAGCTCCTGGCAGCCACTCATCTGTTTCCTGTCTATGGTGTTTCAGATCAATGGACTCTCACACTATGTGGCGTTTTGTGTCTGGTTTCTCTCACTCAGCATCGAGTTTTCAGTGTTCATTACAGCATGGATCAGTGCTTCCTTCCTTTTTATGGCTGAATCTCATTCCGTTACCTGGTGGACCACATTGTGCTGACCCACTCATCCGTTGGTGGACACTTCAGTCGCTTCCACCTTTTTTGGCTGTTGAGATCCTTTTTTTTTTTTTGAGTTAGAGTGTTGCTGTGTCACCCAGGCTGCAGTGCCGTGACGCGATCTCGGCTCACTGCAACCTCTGCCTCCTGGGTTCAAGCGATTCTCCTGCCTTAGTCTCTAGAGTAGCTGAGATTATAGGCGTGCATCACCACGCCCAGCTTTTTTTTTTTGTGTGTGTGTGTGTGTGTTTTTAGTAGAGATGGGGTTTCACCATGTTGCCCAGGCTGGTCTCAAACTCCTGACCTTATATGATCTGCCTACCTTGGCCTCCCAAAGTGCTGGGATTACAGGCGTGAGCCGCTGCATCCTGCCTGGTTGTTGGGATTTTTGACATGAACATAGGTGTACAAAGACCTGTTTGAATTATCTGGGCATGGTGGTACTCGCCTGTAATCCCAGCTACTCAGGAGGCTGAGGCAGGAGCATCATTTGAACCTACACCAGGAGGTGTAGGTTGCAGTGAGCCGAGATCACACGCCACTGCACTTTAGCCTGGGTGACAGAGCAAGACTCCGTCTCAAAAACAAACACCAAAGACCTGTTTGCGTCCTTGCTGTCAATCCTCTTGGCTCATACCTGGGAATGGAATTCCTGGATCATGTAGTAATTCTATGTTTAGCTTTTTGAGGAACTGCCACACTGATCTGGCTGTTTGTTCTGCATCAATATTCAAAGGTCACAGATTCAAACGTCCAGAGGGACCGGATGGGGGATGTAACATGACCACAGGGCTTGTCCTAAGACGCAACCACCTCCCCCTCTGCAACTGAAGGTTTCCACGTGGAAATGGTATTCCCAGGTCACCGGGAAATGCTGGGGCCTTAAGTTTTTGTTGTGGTTCATGGCAGTTGATCCAAATATCCTAAACGATGCTATGTGGGTAACAGAAAGCGTCTCCATGGACCAAGAGTAAAAGAAAAAAAAATCCAGGCTGGGCTCGGTGGCTCACACCTGTAATCCCAGCACTTTGGGAGGCCAAGGCGGGAGTATCTTCCAAGGTTGAGAGTTCGAGACCAGCCTGACCAACATGGAGAAACCCCATCTCTACTTGCAGCGTGCAGCCCTGCAGGGTCTAGTGGGTGTTCTTTTGGGTGCAGAGGCAATAGATCGCAGGAAAGAAAGACACAAGACACAGAAATAGAGAACTCAGCCGGGCCTGGGGGACCACTATCACCAAGGCACGGAGTCCAGGAGCGGCCCCGAATGCCTGGACGCGCTGATATTTATTGTATACAAGGCAGGGGGGCAGGGTAAGGAGAGTGACTCATCTGACGTGATTGATAGGGTCCCGCAAATCACCTGCTTACAGTACAGGGCGCCCCTCCCTTTCAGGTAGCCTCTGCAAGGAGGGGGAGTCACGTATGTCAGCATCTTTCTAAGCACTTATCAGGAAGATCAAAGGCTTTTAGGATTACCCTACTGTTACTTCTCACAAGTTCTGTGAACTTAAAAGGAGAGCCAGGTGGGAAAGCAGAACCTGAAAGTGGACAAGGATGGTGACCGTCGGAGCACAGCACCATGGAGAGGCGTGTAAGCCCCTGGATGTCTGCGGGCCGGCCCGGCTGATGTCAGGCCTTCAGGAGCCGGGCAGAGCAGAGTTCTCTGACTCCCCCAGTGAAAGGGAGACTCCCCTTCACGGCCTGCTAAGCAATGGGCGCCTCCCCAGGCGCTGGCACTACTGCAAGGCATTTACTCTCATCTCCTGGTCACTTCTCACAATTTCCCTTCAGTTCCGCATTATATTTCACCCAATTATGTCTATACTATAAAACTAAAATGATTCTGTGCTGTAATACTCAAGCAAAGATTGAGAAAGAAACATGACTTAATAGGATGGATTAGATAATTGATTATGTGATTGTTTCTAAATATATTTGGGATCATTGCTAAAATTAAGTAATCAGTTATTGATTGTGCTGGGACAGCTTGTGCCTTCAGTCTCTTGCCTTGGCACCTGGGCAACTCTCTCCCCACATCTACTAAAAATACAGAATTAGCCAGATGTGGTGGCGCATGCCTGTAGTCACAGCTACTCGGGAGGCTGAGGCAGGAGGATCGCTTCAACCCAGGAGGCGGAGGTTGCAGTGAGCTGAGATGACGCCACCGCACTCCAGTCTGGGTGACAGAGCAACACTCTGTCTCAAAAAAAAAAAGAGGTTTTGCTACCTTCTTGCTCATTGGCTGTGCATTCACTTCTCAGGGCTAGCTCAGTGCCGAGAATTTTCTTTGAAGGAACTCAAGACCTTTGCTTTATTTCCATGATCCAGGGTATCCTGCAGGCCCCCAAGATGGGGTCCCTGCTCCATTTCAGCCAGTGTGGGGGGTGCTTCCAGAGGTCTTTGCCAGACCCCCAGGGCTCTGGCCTTGCCCCCAGCTGTTGTAAGCGGTAGCCTCACCTGGGGTCACTCCGGCCACCCATGCTGATGCCCGTGTGGGGCGTTTTGCAGTTCGTAGACGCGGACAACCTGATCCTCAACCCTGATACGCTGAGCCTGCTCATCGCTGAGAACAAGACGGTGGTCGCCCCCATGCTGGATTCCCGGGCTGCCTACTCCAACTTCTGGTGTGGAATGACTTCCCAGGTAGAGTGAGGGCCTGGGGACTGGGGGGACTGGGCTGAGCAGGTGGGTGCCGTGGCTGGAGTGTAACCTATCATCACACAAGTTCGTGGGGAGCGTTGTACAAAAATCATGATGGAAGCTGGGCGTGGTGGCTCACACCTGTAATCCCATCACTTTGGGAGGCCGAGGCAGGTGGATCACCTGAGCTCAGGAGTTTGAGACCACCCTGGGCAACACGGTGAAATCCCCTCTCTACTAAAATACAAAAAATTAGCCAGGCGTGGTGACTAGTGCCTGCCCTCCCGGCCACTTGGGAGGCCGAAGCACAAGAATCCCTTGAACCCGGGAGGCGAAGGTTGCAGTGAGCCGAGATTGTGCCACTGCACTCCAGCCTGGGTGACAGGTGACAGAGTCAGACTCAGTCTCAAAAAAACAAAACAAAACAAAAACAAAAACTCATTGGGGTAATCCTTAAACAGCCCCAGAGGGCAGATGGGGGTGAAGCATAGAGGTCTTTGATTGTCCCCACCCCCCTAATTTGGAGGTGGAAACAAACACAGAGAGGAAGTGACTTGCCTAAACTCACACAGCTAGAAAGTGGTGGTGTCAGGATGGGACTTCAGGCATGGCTTGATCCAGGTGTTCAGATAACTCTCCATCTCTTGGGTGGCTTCATTCTTAGATGGCTTGAGAGTGACCCAGCTGCATCCAGCTGTCATCCACTATGATTGGGCCATCTCTAGTCTCCTCTGTTTGCCACCTCTGAACTCATTACTAAAGCTGGGAAAATACAAGCCTCTTTCTTTTTTGGGCGGGGGGGAGGAGATGGAGTCCCGTTCTATCGCCCAGGCTGGAGTGCAGTGGTGTGATCTCGGCTCACTGCAACCTCCGTCTCCCGAGTTCAAGCGGTTCTCCTGCCTCGACCTCCTAAAGTGCTGGGATTACAGGCATGAGCCACCACGCCTGGCCAAGGCTCTTGTGTCTTGGCCGGGCCTCACCACAGATCCCACACTGGGCTTGAGTCTGGGTTTCTGGGGCCACAGGTACACACCGCTGTGCCCGGCTCTCTACCTGGTCCTGTTCTGTGTCTCCCACTATCTCAGGCCTCCAGCCTCACCTTTTGAGACCCCCATGCAGAGCTCTGCCTCTCGCCCCACAGGGCTACTACAAGCGCACACCCGCCTACATCCCCCATCCGCAAGCGAGACCGCCAGGGCTGCTTTGCGGTTCCTATGGTGCACTCTACCTTCCTGATCGACCTGCGGAAGGCGGCGTCCAGGAACCTGGCCTTCTACCCACCCCACCCCGACTATACCTGGTCCTTTGACGACATCATCGTCTTCGCCTTCTCCTGCAAGCAGGCAGGTGCGTACATGAAAGGTCTGCCGGCCGGGCACAGTGGCTCACGCCTGTAATCCCAGCACTTTGGGAGGCCGAGGCGGGCAGATCACAAGGTCAGGAGTTCGAGACCTGCCTGGCCAACATAGTGAAACCCTGTCTCTACTAAAAATACAAAAATTAGCCTGACGTGTCTGGCGCCTGTAATCCCAGCTACTTGGGAGGCTGAGGCAGGAGAATCGCTTGAACCCGAGAGGCGGAGGTTGCAGTGAGCTGAGATCATGACATTACACTCCAGCTTGAGCAACAGTGCGAAAGTCCATCTCAAAAAAAAAACCCAGAAAATCTATTGGTTGGTCAGGTGAAGTGGCTTATGCCTGTAATCCCAGCTAAGGTGGGTGGATCATTTGAGGTCAGGAGTTCGAGACCATCCTGGCCAACATGGTGAAAGCCCATCTCTACTAAAAATACAAAAATTAGCCGGGCGTGGTGGAGCACACTTGTAATCACAGCTACTCGGGAGGCTGAGGTGGGAGGACCACTTGAATCTGGGAGGCGGAGGTTGCAGTGAGCCGAGATCGCACCACTGCACTCCAGCCTAGGAGCCACAGTGAGATTCCGTCTCAAGAAAAAGAGACCTATTGATTGAATGTTACTATTATTTTTTACTTTATATAAACTAATGGAGAACAAGTGTATTTTTATTACATGTATAGATTGTGAAGTGGTGAAGTCAGAGATTTTGGGGCATCCATCCGCCAAATAATATACACTGAACTCTTTACACAATTTTCTTTTCTTTTTTTATTATTTTGAGACAGAGTTTCGCTCTTGTTGCCCAGGCTGGAGTGCAATGGTGCAGTCTCAGCTCACCACAACCTCCGCCTCCCAGATTCAAGCGATTCTCCTGCCTCAGCCTCCCGAGTAGCTGGGATTACAGGCAGGCGCCATCACCCCCGGCTCAATTTTGTATTTATAGTAGAGACAGAGTTTCTCCATGTTGGCCAGGATGGTCTCAAACTCCTGACCTCAAACTCTGCCCACCTCAGCCTCCCATAGTGTTGGGATTACAGGCATGAGCCACTGCGCCTGGCCAATTCTGATTTCTACAGCTGGGCATATATTAATTGTTTAATTAAGAAGGCTGGTGTTTAAAGAGACAGTGATCTTCCCGCCTTGGCCTCCTGAAGCCCTGGATGGAAGGCGTGAACCACTGGGCCCGGCCCGTTTTCACATTTGTCTGTTGCTTCCCTGCCCACTGCAGAGGTACAGATGTATGTGTGCAACAAGGAGGAATACGGCTTCCTGCCGGTGCCGCTGCGTGCCCACAGCACCCTCCAGGATGAGGCCGAGAGCTTCATGCACGTGCAGCTGGAGGTCATGGGTGAGTCTGCCTGCACGCCGCCCTGGGAGGGCCGGGTTGCCTCCCTTTCACTGATGTCTCGAATCCATCCTGTGAGCACTGACTGCGTGCGAGACAGATGCCGATCCCTGCGGGGGTGCTGGGTGCAAGGGCACGTGAGAGGGAGGTGGAGGATTGTCCCTGCTCTCAGAGTGCGGGTTTCCAGGCAGCTGTACACAGCCTGCTCAGGGTTGTCGGGTGGGCTTCCTGAAGGAGGTGGCATTAAGGAGCAGGGTGAGTAGTTAGTTCACCAGAAAGGGGATTGCAGCGGGAGGTGGGCGAAGGCTGGAAGCCTGGAAGGGACATGAACTTGGGGGAACAGGCAAGGTCAGTGGGTCCCCCAGGGTTGGTAGCCAGGGCCAGGGTAGATGGCCTCAGAGACCAGGCTGAGAAAGGGACCTTCTCCCCTGAGGACGGTCAGGAGCTATGGAGGATGTGGGGAGCTGAGAGGACGGCAGGTTTTCACTAAAGAACTGCATGTAGGCCGGGTGTGGTGGCTCACACCTGTAATTCCAGCACTTTGGGAGGCCAGAGTGAGGACTGCTTGAGCCCAGGGGTTCAAGATCAGCTCGGCAACATAGCAAGACCCCATCTCTATATAAAAAGCATTTTTTTTTAATTAGCCAGACATGGTGGCACATGCCTGTAGTCCTAACTACTCAGGAGGCTGAGGTGGGAGAAGCCCTTGAGCCCAGGAGTTGGAGGTCTCAGTGAGCCATAATTGTGCCACTGCAATGCAGCCTGAGCAATAGAGTAAGATTTTGTCTCAGTCAATCAATCAATCAGTCAATTTCCCAGCTCTTTGGGAGGTCGAGACAGGCGGATCCCTGGAGCCCAGTAGTTTGAGAACAGCATGGGCAACGTGGTGAAACCCTGTCTCTACCAAAAAAAAAATATGTATATATACAAAAATTAGCCAGGTGTGATGGTGTGCGCCTGTGGTCCCAGCTACTCCGGAGGTTGAGGCGGGAAAGGGATCCCTTGAGCCCAGGAGGTTGAAGCTGTGGTGAGCCGTGATCGCGCCACTGCACTCCAGCCTGGGCAGCAGAGACAGACCCTGTATCAACCAATCGATCAGTCAATCATAAAAATCCATAAACTATGTGGTGGTCTTGGGATGATGTTTCCATCTCAGCCATTTCTAATGCGGGCCTCTTCCTGCACTGGGCGCAGAAAGCCCTGGCGATGCCACTTCTGTTCCCACTTCCCTTCCTTTCCCACCACTGCACAGATGGAGACTGGGTGGGAGGGGTGAGACCTCTGTCCCGGGGCTCAGTTTTCCCAGCCTCATCAATTTCTGAACGAGTCTATCTGCGGTTCCCCCTGGTGGCTCAAGATGGAATGGCACCCTGCCCTTTGTGTTTGGGGGGAGACTTTTTTTTTGGGGACGGAGTCTTGCTCTGTCGCCCAGGCTGGAGTGCAGTGGCGCAATCTCGGCTTACTACAACCTCTGCCTCCCAGATTCAAGCGATTCCCCTGCCTCAGCCTCCCGAGTAGCTGGGATTACAGGCACCCACCAACATACCCGGCTAATTTTTTTATTTTTAGTAGAGATGGGGTTTCACTATGTTGGCCAGACTGGTCTCGAACTCTTGACCTCAGGCGATCCGCCTGCTTCAGCCTCCCCAAATGTTGGCATTACAAGCGTGAGCCAACATGCCCAGTCTCAGGGAGACATTTGAGTCATTTTGAGGTGACACCTGGAGACTGCACAGTCACTGGGATAGGCCCCCTAAGATGTCCAGGTCCTGCCTGGCCACAGTCGGGGATAGTGGGGTCTCCATTTATCACCCAGGGCCTGAGAAGAAGTCTTTGTGCCTACCAGAGATTTCCCAGTTTAAGTTCTTGCATATATTTGTGTTGTCATTTCCTTTTTTTTTTTTTTTTTTTTTTGGGAGACAAAGTCTCACTCTGTCACCCAGGCTGGAGTGAAGTGGCACGATCACAGCTCATTGCAGCCTCGACCTCCTTGGCTTAAGCGATCCTCCCACCTCAGCCTCCTGAGTAGAGACCACAGGTGCATGCCACCATGTTTGTAGAGATGCTCAGCTAATTTGTTAATTTAGTTTTTTTTTTTTTTTGAGATGGAATCTCGCACTGTTGCCTGGGCTGGAGTGCAATGGCGCGACCTTGGCTCACTGCAACATCTCCCTCCCCAGTTCAAGCGATTCTCCTGCCTCAGCCTCCCGAGTAGCTGGGACTACAGGCGTGTGCCACCATGCCCTAATTTTTGTATTTTTAGTAGAGACGGGGTTTCACCATGTTGACCAGGATGGTCTTGATCTCTTGACCTTGTGATCCACCCACCTCGGCCTCCCAAAGTGCTGGGATTATAGGCGTGAGCCACCGCGCACGGCCTGATTTCTCCTTTTAATAAGCACACAAGCCATATGGATTAGTGTCCACCCTAATGACCTCATTTTAAATCGATTACCTCTGTACAAAACCTTGTGTCCAAATAGGATCATATCCTGGGATACTGGTGGTTAGGACTGGGGGGACAGTTCAACCCATGACATACTGTGTGATCTCTTGACATCTCTTCATGAAACCTCTGAGTGCCTTACTGGCCCATTTTATAGATGAGGAAAGCTGAGGTCCCGGCCAGTCAAAGTTACACAGCATGCCATCATTTCTTGGTTCATTCTACAAGCAATAATTGAGTGCCTGCTATATGCCAAGCCCCTGGGTTGGGCACTTGGAGCCCAGTGTGAGCAGACAGACCTGGTGTCCTTCCCAACAGGTTCACAACAGACAGGCACAGGGCCAGGGGGTTAGGGCACCAAGGATGGGAATGTTAATGGTACAAGTCCAGGTGCTGTAGGGGCCCAGAGGAGGTACCTGGCCCAGCCTGGAGAGGTGGGGGGTGGGGAGGGTCACCCCCATGCCCAGGACATCATAACTGAGAATTAAGGATACAGAGGAGGGAAGGGAAGGGTAGTTCCGGCAGGAACCCAGCATGTGCAAAGGCCCTGAGGTAGGAAACGGGGTCTTTGGGCTGGCCTGGGCTTAGAGGCGGGGCTGGAGGGCAGAGTGAAGCTGGAGCCTGGGGCGTGGCCAGGACTTAGAGGCGGGGCTAGGGACACGGTGAGGCTGGGGCCTGGGGGCGGGGCTATGGGCAGGGTCAAGCTGCAGTCTGGGGCGTGGCCAGGGCTGTGAGGTGGGGCTGAGGGCCGGGTGAAGCTGGGGCCTGGGGCGTGGCCAGGGCCGGTGGTGGGGCTTGGGGGCAGGTTGAAGCTGTAGCCTGGGGTATGGCCAGGGCTTAGAGGCAGGGCTGGGGACAGGTCGAAGCTGGGGCCTGGGGCGTGGCAGGCCTAAGAGACAGGGCTGGGGGGCGGGGTGAAGTTGAGCCGGGGCTGTGGCCAGGGCGGAAAGGTGGAGCTGGGGCGGAGTGAAGCTGGAGCCTGGGGCGTGGCCAGGGCTGAGAGGCGGGGCTGGGGGAGTGGAGTGAAACTGAAGCCTGTGGCGTGGCCAGGCTGTGTGGAGTTCAGGTGACAAGGGAAGGGCGCCTAGAGAGCTGTGCTGATGTGGGCGGAGCGAGGTCACCTGTGGGCAAAGCCAGGCCTACTGGGAGCCATGGAGCAGGTGGGGAAAGCGTACTGGAGAGAGGCTGGAGGCCCCTGCCCCAGCGACTCCTCGACGTCTGTGCCCCCACAGTGAAGCACCCGCCAGCGGAGCCCTCCCGCTTCATCTCAGCGCCCACCAAGACGCCGGACAAGATGGGCTTCGATGAGGTGGGGTGGGCCTTCCCTGGAGGCGGGGCGAAGGCTGGGGGGCGCTTGCTTGCAGGGGTTGATCTGGCTCCCGGCACTCCCGGCTGCAGGTCTTCATGATCAACCTGAGGCGGCGGCAGGACCGGCGGGAGCGCATGCTGCGGGCGCTGCAGGAGCAGGGGATCGAGTGCCGGCTGGTGGAGGCTGTGGACGGCAAGTGAGTCCGAGGTCTGGCGGGGTGTGGGGTTGCAGGTCCGCACGTGGGTGTGGGTGTGAGTGTAGACCTCGCTGGTAGACGACAGGTGATTCCAACGCGGGCGGACGTTGGGTACAAACAGGTGTAGACCACGTCAGTGAGCCTCATGGAGGGGCAGTGAATGGGACCTTGGGAAGGGGTAGATCGTCGCAGGTGTAGACCATGGAAGACAAGTGAGTCCTGACCCAGGGGAATGGATAGGTTTGCATGCTGCCAGTGTAGACCATGCTGGTGGGGACCGTGGAGGAGAAAGTCAGACCCCAGGAGAGGAGGAGAGCAGGTCTGCCCACGAGTGTATACCATGTGCAGGCGAGTGGGGCCCCATGTGTCCAGGAGGGGTGCCGACGCTCCAAGAGGGGGACCAGCTGCTCATTGCTGCGGAGGGCGGGTGGCGGGGTGGGGGGAGGGTGGGCGGTGGCGGATGGCAGGCGATGGCAGAATAGCAGGCAGGGTGAGCCTTCCTCGTGACCCTCTCCTCCTCCTCTCCAGAGCCATGAATACCAGCCAGGTGGAGGCACTGGGGATCCAGATGCTGCCCGGCTACCAGGACCCCTACCATGGCCGGCCCCTCACCAAAGGCGAACTGGGCTGCTTCCTGAGCCACTACAATATCTGGAAGGAGGTGTGTCCTGAGCGGTGGGCGGGGCCAGAGTTATGACTCTAGATCTCCTCGGAGATTTGGAGGGGGAAGGGCTTGAGGAGTTGCCCAAAGCCCCAGCCAGGTGGCCAGGCATCCAGCCTCAGCCGTGGGACCCACGGCCTCTTTTTAGTGAATGATTCGCCAAACCAGCCGTATCGACCCCAGGTGTGTCTGCCAATCCTTCCGTTGTGCAGATGTGGGAACTGAGGTTGGGCAACGGGGTGAGCCCTTTTGAGCAGCAGGTGGGGTCTGGGGCCTGGGACCTGTAAACGAAGCTTTTTCACTCCCAGCCTGGTTTCCATGCTTGATATTTAGTAATAGAAGTCATGGCCACAGAACCATGTTAAACCAGCACCTGCCCGGTGCCAGGGCCACCCCCACCAGCCCAAGCATCCTCAGCCACCCTCAGGGTGAGAGGCTGTGATTGGAGAAGGATGTCTGACTGGGATTTGAACTTGGGGCCATCAGGGCTGGGCATGGTGGTGCACACCTGGGATCTTGACAGCTCAGGAGGCTAAGGTGGAAGGTTGGCTTGAGACCAGGAGTTCAAGGCTGCAGTCAGCCGGGATAGTACCACTGCACTCCAGTCTGGGCAACAGAGCAAAACTGCATCTCAGAAAAAAGAGAAAAGCAGCCAGGTGCAGTGGCTCACGCCTGTTACCTCAGCACTTTGGGAGGCCTAGGTGAGCGGATCACCTGAGATCAGAGTTTGAGCCCAGCCTGGCCAACATGGTGAAACCTCATATCTACTAAAAATACAAAAATTGCCCAGGTGAGGTGGTGGGTGCCTGTAATCCCAGCTACTTGGGAGGCTGAGGCAAGAGAATCACTTGAACCCAGGAGGCAGAGGTTGCAGTGAGCAGAGATCATGCCATTACACTACAGCCTGGGCGACAAGAGTGAAACTCCATCTCAAAAACAAAAATTAGCCAGCCGTGGTGGCACATACCTGTAATCCCAGCTACTCAGGAGGCTGAGGCTGGAGAACTGCTTGAACTTGGAAGGCAGAGGTCACAGTGAGCCAAGATCGCACCACTGCACTCCAGTGTGGGTGACAAAGTGAGACTCTGTCTCATAAAAAAAAAGGAAAAACTTGTGATTATCAAACGTGAAGCCAAATAGAGGTGTGCGACTGCAAGGCTGAGGTGCATGAGGCGTGGGCGTTGAGGGGCTGGGAGGCCTTCCTCTCCTGAGATCCATCATGGGTGGCAGAGGGCAGGGATTTGGATGTCCAGGTGCCCCTGGAGCTAGGAGAGGAGGGGAGATGCGTTGGCTTCTCTCCGGGTCTCAGAGCTCCTCAAAGCAGAGCTTTGGGCTTTAGGGCCAGGCCTGGCCTTGACTTGGGCTTCCTCACTCAGGTGGTGGACCGGGGGCTGGAGAAATCGCTCGTGTTTGAGGACGACCTGCGTTTTGAGATCTTCTTCAAGAGGCGCCTGATGAATCTCATGCGGGATGTGGATCGGGAGGACCTCGACTGGGACCTCATGTGAGTGGGAGTCTGAGGGTGGGGTGAAGCTGGGGCCTGGGGCAAGGCCAGGACTTAGAGGTAGGGCTGAGGGCAGGGTGGAGCTGGGGCCTGCGGAGGGGTCATGGCTTAGAGGTGGGGCTTGAGGGTGAGGTGGAGTGGGCGCCTGGGTACACAGCCAAGGCTTAGGTGGGACTGGGAGGCGGAGTGGAGCTGGGTCCGAGGGGCGTGGCCGGAGCACTGCAGCTGAGCCTTGAGCCTGTATGTCTGGGTGTGGTCAGGGTGGTAGGCGTGGCCTGGGGCGTGGCCAACTCCTGGAAGCGTAGCAGGAGGGCTCACGTGGTCCCTGGGCCTGAGAGCACTGTCAGGGCTGTAGCCTATAGGGAAGGGCCTTGGAAGGATCACCCAGAACTCAAAAGGCCTCGCCAGAAGCCTGCAGCCTTGGTCAGGGCTTAGAGACTTGATAGAGGCCTGTGGAGCTGGGTGTGGTTAAGATTTGACCGAGCAGCCTGTGGGTGTGACTGAAGAGCATGGGGGTGTGGTCAGGGAGGGCGTGGTCCTAGCTGGAGGTGTGGCTGGAGTGTCGGGGCATGGCCAGGGCACCTGGGTCTTAGACCCGCCCTGGGATGGGAGTACCACCAACGTGTTTTCAGGACTGGAGCCGTCCTTCTCTCCTATAGGTGGGTTGGTTTGTCCCCTCCCTTCCTCCTCCTCTTTTTTCCCTTCCATGCGCACTGCCCTAATCTGCATTCTGGGGACACTGCCCCATGTGAATAGTAACTGCACCCCTTTATTCCTGACTGCTGCCCACATCCGGGCACCTCGCCCACCTCCACCCCCCACCGCCCTCTGAACTCAGAGTAGTTTCAGCCTCAGAGAACGTCTGCGTGATCCTGCCCTCCCTAACTCCAAATCCTCCATGGCTACCTTATGCCCTTGGGAAAAACTCGCGCTCCTCCCCATGACCCCGAGACCCCCGGGTTCCTGCATGCGCTCCATCCAGTCACAGCTTCCTCTTGTTGCTCCGCAAGCATTCTGAGTCTGCTCCCATCCCGGGGTCTGACAGGGGTAACTAGATCCCTGGCTTTCCGGGCAAGCGCCCTTTGGAGGGCGGGAGGAGAGTGACAGGCCCAACCCTGCACCCCAGCTACGTGGGCCGGAAGCGGATGCAGGTGGAGCACCCGGAGAAGGCTGTGCCCCGTGTGAGGAACCTGGTGGAGGCCGACTACTCTTACTGGACCCTGGCCTACGTGATCTCCCTGCAAGGTGCCCGGCAAGCTGCTGGACGCCAAGCCGCTCTCCAAGATGCTGCCTGTGGACGAGTTCCTGCCCGTCATGTTTGACAAGCACCCAGTGTGAGAGGGGCAGGCAGCTGCTGGGCTGGGGTCTCCGGTGGGTCTGTCCTGGGGGCGGGGGTGTGAGACTCACGGGCTCCGAGGAGAGGTCTCTTCTTCTGCCCACTTCTCCCCTCCGTTTGCCCCCTCCCAGATTTGTCTCCATTTGTATACCCTGCCTACTTCATCTTTTTTTTTTGTTGAGACGGAGTCTCGCTCTGTCACCAGGCTGGAGTGCAGTGGTGCCATCTCGGCTCACTGCAGCCTCTGCCTCCCAGGTTCAAGCTTTCTGCCTCAGCCTCCTGAGTAGCTGGGACCACAGGCACGCGCCACCAAACCCGGCTAATTTTTTGTATTTTTAGTGGAGATGGAGTTTCACCATGTTGGCCAGGATGGTCTTGATCTCTTGATCTCATGATCCACCCGCCTCGGCCTCCCAAAGTGCTGCTCAGACGTGAGCCACAGCGCCCAGCCCACTTATGTCTTTATCCCTGCTGATTTCTTCCTCACTCCCCAATTTTTCCTCCAGCTGTCCCCTCCTCCCCCTCCCCTGAAGCCTTTGCAGCTCCTCATTCCCCCTCTCGCTCCCCCCAGGTCCGAGTACAAGGCCCACTTCTCCCCTCCGAAACCTGCGTGCCTTCTCCGTGGAGCCGCTGCTGGTCTACCCCACACACTACACAGGGGACGACGGCTATGTGAGTGACACAGAGACCTCAGTCGTTTGGAACAACGAGCAGGTCAAGACCGACTGGGACCGCGCCAAGTCCCAGAAGATGCGGGAACAGCAGGCGCTGAGCCGGGAGGCCAAGAACTCAGACGTGCTCCAGTCCCCGCTGGACAGTGCTGCCCGGGATGAACTCTGAGGGGGTGGCAGCCAGAAAGCCAAAGCAGCCATTGCTGGCCCAGCCCCCACGTGCTCACTGAGGACATCGGGGCCACCTCTGGACCCCTTGGCAGGCCACGGAGGGCTCTCCGTGTGGGGTGGTGTCCGGCCAGCTCTTGCTAAGCAATCACGTGCACACAGGCAGCATCAATGGAGTGCCTACCGCATGCCAGCAACGGGGCTTGGCACCGCGGAATTGGGATGAACCAAACCCTCTTCATCTGTTCATGTGCCCAACACTTATTAAGCACCTGCTGTATACCAGGTTCCCATGTTATGGCAGTGAATGAGGCATAATTATTCCCTCCATCAACGATCGATTCAGTCATCAAGCAGTTACTGATCAGATGAAGAAGCAGGCACTAGTGATACACTCATTTTTAAAATTCACCCAAGGATTTACTGAGCGCCTACTGTGTGTTGGGTGACATTAGAGGCTCTGGGAGGTTTTTTTTTTTGTTTTTTTTTTTGGAGACAGAGTCTCGCTCTGTGGCCAGGCTGCAGTGTGGTGGCCTGATCTCTGCTCACTGCAGCCTTCGCCGCCTGGGTTCAAGCGATTTTCCTCCCTCATGCTCCCTAGTAGCTGGGATTACAGGCATGTGCCACCACGCCCAGCTGATTTTTATATTTTTAGTAGAGACGGGGTTTCATCATATTGGCCAGGATGGTCTCCATCTCTTGACCTCATGATCTACCCCGCTTCATCTTCCTGGGATTACAGATGTGTGCTACTGCGCCTGACCTTTTGTTTTTTTTTTTTTTTTTAACAAAGACAGAGTCTTGCTCTGTCACCCAGGGTGGAGTGCAGTGGTGCGATGTTGGTTCCCTGCAGCCTATGCCTGCCGGGTTCCAGCAATTCTTTTTCTCGGCCTCCCAAGTAGCTGGGACTGCAGGTGTGCACCATCACGTCTGGTCAATTTTCGTATTTTTAGTAGAGATGGGTTTTCACCATGTTGGTCAGACTGGTCTCAAACTCCTGACCTCAAGTGATCTGCCCACTTCGGCCTCCCAAAGTGCTGGAATTCCAGGCATGAGCCACTGTGCCCAGCCCAGGCTCTGGGACTATTGAGATAAGTAAGATCCTTCCATCCGTTTATTCAAGCACATATTGAGCACCTACTGTGTGCCTGGCATTCACGTCACAGATAAGGTCTGGATTCGGTACAGTTACTGAGTACTTGCCATGTGCAGGGAGCTGAGCTCTGGGATGGGAATGGAAGCAAACAAGGTACTTTTCACCTTTTCCTTTTTGCCTCACTGCTAGACGGTGTGGGAACTTTTCACTCTAATTGGCTTCTTGCCCACACACCTCAAGAGCACTGACTGTGTGCCAGGCACTAGTGATACAAAAGGGTGTGACAGCTGTTCTGTCTGCATTTGTCATCATCTGCTGGGCGCTGGGTTGCATGCCAAGTGTTAGGGCACAGAGATGATCGGTCCCTTCTACATCCACAAGCATTTATTGAGCACCTGTGTGCCAGGCCTTGCAGACTCCCAGTTGGGTTGAAGGATGGTTGACTGATGTTTGATTCTTCCTGTATCCCAGGTCATCTGAGCTGTGTGCAGATAACATCCCCCCCACCACCCAAGAGGGAGGGTAGCTCTTCCCCTCCACCAGGGCAACGACAGGTCCTGGTGGCCCCACAGCCACATGTCAGCCCCCCTGGAGGGGGCACCCATTGGAGACAGGGGCTGGGTGTCCCTTGCCCATCCCTGGTTCCCTGTGTTTTGCCTCCCTGCCCTTGTGTCTCAGGTGTGATCCCTGCCTGCTTGATGAAATTACTCTGTTCAAACCTTCGGTGGGATCATGTGTTTGGGGGCTTTTCGGGGGCTCAGCTGCACTGGGGCACCGCCCGTGGCCTGGGCGGGACATTTCCCAGCAAGGGCCAGAGGAGGTGCTGTGCCTTCAGCCTGAATCGAGTGTCAGAACCAGCCAACGGTGCTTCACCTTCTGGGGGATAACTTGCTTATATTTTAAATAAATGTTCCTGGTTGGTTTTCACAGAAGTCTGGGGGGTTTTGCTCGGCATCAGAACACTGCCCACATTCCCCACCCCTGGCTGCGCAACGAGATTTGGGAGGAAACCAGGGTGGGTGCAGTAGAGAAGCTGCCTAGTAGAGAAACTTCCCCAATATAGGCGGGGGACCCACAGCTCTCTCCTGGGTCAACTTCAGGATTCTCCCAGATGACTTTGAATAAAGATGGGCTGTCATGGTTTGAGTCCCCCAAAAACAGACCTCAAGGGGCCCAGTGTGGTGGCTCACGCCTGTAATCCCAGCACTTTGGCAGGCCAAGGTGGGTGGATCACTTGAGGTCAGGAGTTCAAGACCAGCCTGGCCAACATGGTGAAACCCTGTCTCTACTAAAACTACAAAAATTAGCCTAGTGTAGTGGGAGATGCCTGTAATGCCAGCTACTCGGGAGGCTGAGGCAGGAGAATTGCTTGAACCCGGGAGGTGGAGGTTGCAGTGAGCCAAGATCAAGTCACTGCCCTCCAGCCTGGGCAGCAGAGCAAGATGCCCCTCAAACAAACAAAAAAGGCTGGCCAGTGGAGCTGCCATGGGATGAGGGTGTGGTGAGGAGAGCCCTGTGTCCCCTCTCATGTCATAAAACTTCCCCAGTATGGGTGGGGAACCCACAGCTCTGTCTTGGGTCAACTCCAGGATTCTCCCAGATGAATAAAGAGAGGCTGTCGTGCTTTGAGTACTCCAAAAACAGACCTCAGCATGAAGATTAGGGCTGGGAACAGTGGCTCACACCTGTAATCCCAGCACTTTGGGAGGCCAAGGTGGAGGATCACCTGAGGTCAGGCGATTGAGACCAGCCTGACCAATATGGTGAAACCCCGTCTCTACTAAAAATACAAACATTAGCTGGGCATGGTGGTGTGCACCTGTAGTCCCAGCTACTTGGGAGGCTGAACAGAAGAACTGCTTGAACCCGGAAGGCAGAGGTTGCAGTGAGCCGAGATCTTGCCACTTCACACCAGCCTGAGCGACAGAGTGAGACTCCATCTCAAAAAAAAAAAAAAAAAAAAAAAGATGATTAGGCTGGGTAAGATGGCTCACTCCTGTAATTCCAATGCTTTGGAGGCTATGGAGGCCGGAGGATTGTTTGAGGTCAGGAGCTCAAGACCAGCCTGGACAACAGAGTGAGACCCTCATCTCTACAAAAAAATTGAGAAATTAATCAGGCGTGGTAGCACACACCTGTAGCCTGGCTACTCGGGAGACTGAGACAGAAGGATCTCTTGAGTCTAGGAGATTGAGGCTGCCGCAATCACACCACTGCACTCCAGCCTGGGTAACAGAGCAAGACCCTGTTTCTATAAAACCAAACAAGAAAACTTCCCCGAAACAGCCCAGGGACAGGTGGCCAACTTCACTCTATCTTGGACCAACCACAGGGTCACCACAGATGACTTCAAATGAGGGGAGGGGCCGTCATGGTTTGGGTCCCCCCAAACAGACCCCAAGATAAGGATTGAAGGGCACTTACGCTGTCAGATAGTGACCCCAGGAACTTGCTGTGGAGCAGTAGGGAAGTGAGACAAGAAGGGAAAGAGTGGTCTCACCCCAGGGACAGAAGGCTAGGACGCTGCAGCATGACCAGTTGCATTTGGATTTTCTGGGTCAAATGCTTACAAATTCTCAGGATTGTTACATCCTTAGGGTTTGTAAGAATATACCCAAGGGCTGGGCGTGGTGGCTCATGTCTGTAATCCCACCACTTTGGGAGGCCAAGGCAAGCGGATCACCTGAGGTCGGGCGTTCGAGACCAGCCTCACCAATATGGTGAAACCCCGTCTCTACTAAAAAATACCAAAAATTAGCCAGGTGTGGTGGTGCATGTAAGGGTTATTGCCAAGTTTAAAAATGAGGAAACTGAGACCAGCACAGGAAAATTAAATGCCAATTTATTAAGCTCCCGGGCGAGGTTCTGTGGTCCGGTAAAGGAGGCCAGAGAAGTCGCACCTGACTCCTCTTGGGCGTGGGTTTTACAGGGAGTGAAGGTGTTTTGATTGGTTGTGGAGAAACAGGACGTGGACGGCGTAAGCTGCTATGGTAGGTAGGCGGGATTTCGGTGAGCGGGCACCCCAGGGGGAGTGGGACCTGGGCCGAGTAAAATGCTATTGGGCAGGTTTTGGTGGGGCTTCTTTTAAACTTTGGCGGGGTTTTCCAACAGCGGGCTAGGTGCCGGGGTGCAGAGTTTAGTGTTGAGTGCAGATTCTGGTGCGGAGTGCAGAGCTGGGTGCCGGGTGCAGAGGCGGGTGCCGAGTGCAGAGCTGGGTGCCGAGTGCAGAGGTGGGTGCCGAGTGCAGAGCTGGGTGCCGAGAGCAGAGGCGGGTGCCGAGTGCAGAGCTGGGTGCCGAGTGCAGAGGCGGGTGCCGAGTGCAGAGCTGGGTGCCGAGTGCAGAGGCGGGTGCCGAGTGCAGAGGCGGGTGCCGAGAGCAGAGCTGGGTCCCAGCAGAGCTGGGTGCCGAGAGAGGGAGCGAAGCTGGGTGCCGAGTGCAGAGGCGGGTGCCGAAGAGCAGAGCCGGGTGCCAGAGTGCAGAGGCGGGTGCCGAGTGAGCAGAGCTGGGCGCCGAGTGCAGAGGCGTGTGTCAAGAGCAGAGGTGGGTGTGCCGGCCTCCCGGGGGAGGCGGGACCAGCCTTACATTCCGACCCTTTAGATGGTATAGGACGCCGCTTCTTCCTGGCTACTTCCTGCTGAGTAGGGGTGGAGTGAGGGGAAGGGTCAGCTGGCTGGCGCCTCGGTTGGGAGTCGGACATAGGGTGAAGCAGCATCTGGTTTACGGCCACCCTGGAAATTTCCCCTTATGCGGGCCTGTAAAGCCTGAGGAAAAAGGGGGCTCGCATTAGCAAAAGACAAACAGTGACAACGGGGGATGATGATGGGAGCCAGCCAGGTGAGCCTGGGGGATTGCCACCAGGTAAGAGAAGAGGCTGGTGCATTCCGTTTTCTTGGGAGGTCTTCCTGGAGGCGATAGAGAGTGCTGACGTTCTCCTCTCCCAGACCTGCTTCATTGACGTAATAGCAACACTGTTCCTGAAGAAACAGGTGCCTCCTGTTCCCCGCGGTTAACAGGTGCTAGGGCCCGTCAGTTTTGGAGAGTTACTGAGCCGGTGACGTGATTTGTCGCTGGAGAGGTGATGGAGAGGCGGCTGACGCGTCAATGGCCACACGGAGCTTGTCTTCTAGCTGAGCAGCTGAAGTGACACTGTAGCCCACTGCTCCACCTCCTAGTCCAGCAGCCGCTAAAGAGGACACCAAGGAGAGGCCGACGACTATTGGGAGGAAGACGGCTCGTTTGTTTCGGTGAGTAGGGGCAGGTGTGAGGGACAGGAGCTCAGCTTGCCCGAATACCTCTAACTGCGGGACTAGAGTAACGGGCACACAGTGGGGAGGGGGAATGGGATGGAAGGGGAAGCAAAGCAGCCGGGTTGAGTGGAGAAGTGGGATGAAGGCTGACTGAAGGATTTTCAGTAAAGAGTAGATGAAACTCCTGTAGGCGAGAGGGTCCTCGGTGAGCGAGAGATTTGTGAGAGAGAGGGTCGGTTAGCCTATGGGCGAGAACACTGAGATGGGCTGGCCCAAGCTAAGTTTTAGGGATTCCTTGGTGAGTTCTTGTTGCCGCTCCCAGGGCCCGCAGGCAAGGCTGCCACCCCCTGACCGTGGGGTCGAGCTGTTTTGATAAGTAGGCTACCGGACGATACACGGGGCCCAGGGGTTGAGTTAAGACCCCAACCGCAATTCCCTGTTTTCGTCAGTGAACAAGTGGAAGGGGCGGTTGAGATCCAGTAGTTGGAGCGGCGGGGTGGGGCGGGGGGCTGTGGACAAGGCAGTTTGTAGGGTTTTAAAAGCCTGCTTCACTACCCCAGGATGGGAGAGGGGTCCCGTGGGCGTGTTTTTAGCAGCTGCATACAGAGGTTTAGCTAGAGAAGCAAAATTAGGTATCCAGTGGTGGAGAACCCTACAAACCCCAAAAGGAGAGAATTTGGTCAGCTGTCTCTGGAGGCTGCAGCGAAAGGAGTGCCTTTTGGCGATTTGTTTTTAGGCTTTTAGTTGTAGGGGGTGAGGCGAATGCCTAAGTAGACTACCGAGGTGACTGACAACTGCGCTTTGGAGGGAGATACCCGGTACCCTTGAGATCCCAGAAAGTTAAGGAGAGTGGCGGTATGCTGTTGGGACAGAGAGAGGGGAGGGGCTACAAAGTAACAGGTCATCCACATACTGAAGAAGGAGACTGAGTTGAAGGGGGCAGGAGCTAAGGTTAGCCGCTCAGGCTTGTACGAAAACATGGGGGCTGTCTCTGAATCCCTGGGGCAGGACTGTCCAGGTGAGCTGTTGTGACAGGTTGGTGTCTGGATGGGTCCAGGTGAAGGCAAAGAGAAAGTAAGACTCAGGGTGTAGGGGAATGGTAAAGAAGGCATCCTTGAGGTCAAGAACCATAAAATGGGAGGTAGTGGAGGGAATGTTGGATAATAGGGTGTATGGGTTGGGGACTACAGGGTGGAGGGGTACCACTGCCTCGTTGATAAGGTGTAGGTCCTGAACTAGGCGGTAGTCCCCGGACGACTTCTGGACCGGCAAGATAGGAGTGTTACAAGGGGAACTGGTGGGGATAAGGAGTCCCTGGGCTAGGAGTCGGGTAATGATAGGCTTTAGGTCCTGGCGGTGGGTTTTTGAGATAGGAAACTGGGGGACGTGAGGGAAAGTGGGTAGGATTTTTTAGAAGTATCTTAACTGGTGTGTGATGTCTGGCCACTACAGGCTTGGAGGTGTCCCATACCAAGGGATTAACTACCTCAGGAGGAATAGGGGGTTCAGGCGAAGGGTTAAGACAGGGTGTGGTGTCGGTTAAGAGTGGTAAGAGGAGGTGGGCTGGTGATGGGCTTGAGTATGGGGGGCCAGTGAGTTGGAGAGTGGCCCCCACAGTTTGGAGAATATCTCGTCCTAAAAGGGGGACTGGGCATGAGGGCATGATTGAAAAGGAGTGGGAAAAAAAGGTGTCCTTTGAGGACACAGGCTAAAGGATGAGTTTGATTAGGACAGGACGGCTTTCCATCAATTCCCATGACTGAAACCTGGGAAGGTATGCTAGGTCCTGAGTAGGAAGGCAATACAGAGTAGGTAGCCCCCGTATCTACTAAGAAGGAAATGGACTTACCTGCTACCTGTAGCGTTACCCTGGGCTTGGCAAGGGTGATGGGGGTCCTCGAGTCCGGGCTGTGTCAGTCGTCCAGAAGGCCGAGGAGTTCAAGCGAAGGGACTGCTTTCTGTGGACAGGCTTGCCCCTCACATAGAGGTGTAGGGGGTGAGCCTGTAGTCTGGGACAGGCAATCAACCTTCCAGTGTCCAGTCTGCTTGCAGCTCGTGCAGGGTCTGGGAGGTGGGCGAGGACAGGGGCACTGCCACGCCCAGTGTCCCTCTTGGCCACATTTGAAACAGGGCCCAGGTGGGGCCTTTGAAGAATTTTGGGGGAGTTTTGATGGACCCCCTCCACTGGACATGACCCCCTCCACCAGATGCTCGGTGGACTGCCGGCCTCAGGGGTGCTACAAGAGCTCAGGTTTGGAGGCTTACCTTTTGCTGTAAACTGGCCTGGCGGGTGGCCTCAGCCTTTTCCTCTCGGCCATTAAAAACTTTAAATGCTATGTTTACCAGGTCCCGTATGGGAGTTTGGGGGCCTTCTTCAGCTTTTTTAAGTTTCCTCCTTATATCAGCCACTGACTGGGAGATGAAGTGGGTGGCTAGGACTGTAGCCCCCCGCTAAGGAGGCTAGATCCAGCCGGGTATGGAGGATCATAGCATTAGTTAATCGGTCAAGGAAGGCGGCTGGGTTTTCATCAGGACCCTGAGTTATTTCCCTTAACTTGTCATAATTAACCACCTTTTGAGCTGCGCTCTGCATGCCTGCTAGGAGGCACTGTAGCATTTGGTCCCGGTGGTGGTGGCCATCTTGACCAGCTTGATAGTCCCAATTAGGGTCGGCCTCGGGGACTGCCGCCGCGCCTATCGGCACTTGATTGTGAGATGTACCTGATCAGCGTGTGTTTGGGCCGCTGTGAGAATGTGGTCACACTCATCTGGAGTAAGGGTGGAGGACAGGATTACATAGGTGTCATTGCCAGGTAAGGTTGTACGCCTGGGTGAGGTAACGAAGTCTTTGGTGTAAGCAGTAGGATTGGTGGAGAATGACCCTAGGCGTCTTTCAAGGGCTGATAGATCAGAGAGGGAGAAGGGAACGTGCACTCAGACAACGCCCTCCGCCTCCAGCCACCTCCCGGAGAGGACAAAGGAGAGAGGTTTCCTCCTTGGAAGCACAGTGGAGCGAGTGTGAGCACTGACAGGAGAGGTCAGGTTGGAACCCGGAAGAGGAGGAGCAGGAGGGGGTTGGGGTCCCACATAAGGTGGGGGATTAGTGGGTCTGGCGGGGGGTAGGGAGAGCTCTTCAGCCAGATTGGGGGTCGACGATGGAGGAGGAGGGGGTTGGCGAAGGGGCCGAAGGGAGTGTGGGGGAGTTTTTTGCTAGGAGTACCTGGGCAGTGTTGCAGGAGGAGCAGAGGTCGGGGTGGGAGTGGAGATGCCAGAAAGCCTGAATGTAGGGAACCTCCGCCCACTTGCTGTTCCTTTGGCAAAAGTTGTCTAAGTCTGTTAGGATATTAAAGTTTAGTGTACCCTCTGGAGGCCACTTGGACTGGTTGTCTAAAGGATACTGTGGCCAGGCCACAGTGGAGAGGAAGAGTAGCCTTTTCTTTTTTATAGAGAGACCCAGTTTGGGTAGATTTTTGGCTAGGCATCCTAGTGGCAACTTGGGGTCTGGGTGAGATTCCTGATTACCCATATATCTGTTTTTTTTTTTTTTTTTGTATTATACCCAACACGGACAGAAGAACTCTTTTCCCAGAGTGGGTGGCTGAGAGAACCTACAGGCTGCAATGATTATAATGAGAAAAAAAAATAAAAAGAGACAGGGCTAGAGCTATTTCCCACATGGAAGAATTAGGGGAAGTGAAAAAGAGACAGAGCTAGGAAGTGAGGTTTAAGTGGTAGAAGAAGAGTAGGAGGAAAAAGGAGAACAGAGTTATTTCTAGGGGCATGAATTCAGTAAAGGTTCCCTGCAGCCAGTGGTCTGTTACCCACTGTAGAAAATCTGTTACTTCAAGGGAAGCAGGCCTAAGCCACTGTACATTGGCTAACAGGAGTCTAACAAAACTGGCAAATCTACAATAAAGACAGAACCACATATAGGATTGATGGACAAAGGATAGGTGCCCCCCCAGATGGGAGACCAGTCTGATGCCTTTCCTGGCCACGTCCCCAAAGGGATGTTTCAGGGCATCTTGGCTAAGGTGTACCCGTATAACCCCCCGGGCCTGGTCACCTCAGAACTTTTAGTCAGTCCTGAGGTGAATCACCGTTATGCCTTATGACGTCCCCCATGGAACTGCGGGTTGAGGCCCACACAAGCCCCGTTGCCATTAGGCCATGGGACTACACATAAACTCACTCACTCACTCACTCACTCACTCGTGCCAGAGATAGGAAGAGAAACTGAAAGTACAGTTACTTAATTAATGGGAGCTTTTATGCCAAAGGGCTGATTTGAGATAGACATTTTAGTAGCGTAAGCCGGGGTTTTGGTCCTGCTGTTAGGCAGGGCCCGGGTTTGCAAATGGGGCTTCTGATTACCTAAACCTCGCCGCTGCTGCGGAGATGGTTGGAAGAGTGGCTCAGCATCCCAGGCCGCGCCACCAAACACCGGAGGCTGAGGCCGGGGCCCTGGGCCCGTGGCGAAGTGAGAGGGTTCAGGAAGGTGGGGACGTCTCCCTCAGAATCCTGACCCTAGAAACCCCTCACGGGGGAGAAGACAAGAGTGTAGGGATGTCTCCTCTACGCTCAGGTCCTCGAGACGAGGCCGGGGCCCTGGGCCCACGGTGAGAAACGAGAAGGAGTCCCTGACGCGGCCATGATTATGAGCAGGGAGTCCATGAGGCAAGCAGCAGGAGGGGCTGTGGGCAACAGAAGCCTTACCTTGTGGTGGAGCGGTTCCCCTGGTCCAGCTTCGGGCGGAGGAGTCAGTTCCCCCCAGGAGGGGTCTTACAACTCCTCCCCGGCTTTCAGCACCAAATGTTAAGGGTTATTGCCGAGTTTAAAATGAGGAAACTGAGACCAGCGTAGGAAAATTAAATGCCAATTTATTAAGCTCCCAGGCGAGGTTCTGTGGTCTGGGAAAGGGGGGCCAGAGAAGTCGTGCTTGACTCCTCTTGGGCGGGGGGGGGTGGGGTAGGTGGGGGGGTTTATAGGGAGTGAAGGTGTTTTGATTGGATGTGGAGAAACAGGACGTGGATGGTGCAAGCTGCTATTGGTAGGAAGGCGGGATTTCCAGTGAACGGCCACCCAGGGGAGTGGGACCTGGATGGAGCAAAATGCTATTGGGCAGGTTTTGGGGGGCTTCTTTTAAACTTTGGCCAGGTTTTCCAACGGCGGACTAGGTGCCGGGTGCAGAGTTTTGTGTTGAGTGCAGATTCGGGTGTCAGGTGCAGAGGTGCGTGTGTCCAGCCTCCTGGCGAGGTGACCGGCCTTACAGTGCGGCCTGTCATTCAAGCGGCTGAGTCAGGAGAAGCGCTTGAAGTCGGGAGGTGGAGGTTGCAGTGAGCCAAGATCATCAACCCATTGCACTCCAGCCTGGGCAACAAAAGTGAAGGTCCATCTCAAAAAAAAAAAAAAAAAAAAAAAAAAGAATATAGTCAAGACTTTTATAAACTAACACAGATAGTGTGCAGTGTGGAAAAAATCAGAACTTACCAGCTAAGCAAATTGACAAAGCAAAAATCAAATCACACATTTTCAGACACGACTAGCATTTTCTTTTTTTTTTTTTTTCTGAGACAAAATCTTGCTCTGTTACCCAGGTTGGAGTGCAAGGGCACGATCTCAGCTTACTGCAACCTCCACCTCCCAGGTTCAAGCGATTCTTCTGCCTCAGCCTCCTAAGTAGCTGGAATTACAGACACGTGCCACTACGCCTGGCTAATTTTTGTATTTTTCGTGGAGACGGGGTTTCACCGTGTTGGCCAGGCTGGTCTTGAACTCCTTACCTTGTGATCCCCCACCTCGGTCTCCCAAAGTGCTGGGATTACAGGCTTGAGCCACCGCGCCCCGCACAACTAGCATTTTCAAAAACTTTCCAGCCTTCCTCATTTGCATGGTGTAAATACATATGGATTAAAAAAGAGAACCATGTTATATAAACTGATGCAACCTGTCTTTTTATTTTTCATGGAATGCATTTTTATTTTCTAAGCAAGGGATCAAACTGTACCTAGTTTTTTTTTTTTTTTTTTTTATACAAAGTCTTTCTCTGTCACCCAGGCAGGAGTGCAGTGGCGCAATCTGTGCTCACTGCAACCTCCACCTCCTGGGTTCAAGCGATTCTCCTGCCTCAGCCTCCTGAGTAATGGATTGCAGGCACATGCCACCATATCTGGCTAATTTTTGCATTTTTAGTAGAGACGGGGTTTCATCATATTGGCCAGGCTGGTCTTGAACTCCTCACCACAAGTGATCTACCCGCCTCGGCCTCCCAAAGCACAGGGATTATAGGTGTGAGCCACTGCACCTGGCCTCCTGCTGGATTTTTAAATTTCTTTTTTTTTTTTTTTCGAGACGGGGTTTCACCATGTTGGTCAGGCTGGTCTTGAACTCTTGACCTCAGGTGATCCGCCCATCTCGGCCTCCAAAGTGCTTAGATTACAGGCGTGAGCCACCATGTCCAGCTGGATTTTTAAATTTCAGCTGGGTGAATTGAGACAGGTGCGATTGCTGGGTCAAGTTTCAGTAGAGGCGGCCATATTCTTTTTCTTGTGGAATCCTGTTCATCATCTATTAACCAGAGTGGGTTATCCACGTTTTGTTTGTTTGTTTGTTTTGAGACAGAGTCTCATTCTGTTGCCCAGGCTGGAGTGCAGTGGCATGGTCTCTGCTCACTGCAACCTCTGCCTCTAGGGTTCAAGTGATTCTCCTGCCTCAGCCTCTGAGTAGCTGGGATTACAGGCACCCACCACCCCGCCCAGCTAATTTTTTTTTTTTTTTTTGTAGTTTCAGTAGAGATGGGGTTTGATCTTGTTGGGCAGGCTGGTCTCAAGCTCTTGACCTCATGATCCACCCGCCTTGGCTTCCCAAAGTGTTGAGATTACAGGTGTGAGTCACTGTGCCCGGCCTATCCAGGTTTATTACAGAGTCCCTTCTGTGAAACCTTTTTTTTTCCTTGAGGCAGAGTCTCACTTTGTAGCCCAGGCTGCAGTGTAGTGGCATGATGCTGGTCCACTGCAACCTCCGCCACCCATCCCCATCCCTTCACCCCGGGTTCAAGCAATTCTGCCTCAGCCTCCCCAGTAGCTGAGATGACAGGCGCCCGCCACCACGCCGGGCTAGTTTCTGTATTTTTAGTAGAAACGGGGTTTCACCATGTTGGCCAGGCAGGTCTCGAACTCCTGACCTCAGGTGGTCCTCCCGCTTCAGCCTTCCAAAGTGCTGGGGTGACAGGCATGAGCCACCGTGCCTGGCCCCTTCTGTGAAACCTTTGTTTCTCGTGTTTTGCAGGGAAGTTTCTAAGTCTTATTTAATTCAGTGAGTCTCAACCAGGGGAAATTTTGTTCTTCAGGGGACATTTGGCAATGTCCTCTAAAATCCTGCAATGCTAACACTATCCTACATTGTATATCCTATGTGGTAGGATGGAGCTACATATTCTAGACGGACAGGACGCCCCAGCATACAGAATGTTCCAGTTCAGAATGTTCATAGTGCTGAGACTAAGAATTCCTGTACCCGGCCAGGTGTGGCGGCTCACGCCTGTAATCCCAGCTCTTTGGGCGATCGAGGCAGGCAGATCACTTGACCCCAGGAATTTGAGACCAGCCTGGGCAAAACACTGTCTCTACAAAAAATAGAAAAACTTAGCTGTGTGTGGTGTCTGTCATGTGTCTGTGGTCCCAGCCTCAGGAGGCTGAAGTGGCAGGATTGCTGGAGCCCAGGAGGTCGAGGCTGCAGTGAGCCGAGATTACGCCATTGCACTCCAAACTGGGCAACAAAGAGCAGAACTCCATCTTAAAAAAAAAAAAAAAAAGAACTTGGAGGTGGTGCCTGGGAATTGAATTTTATTTTGAAGGCTCCATACAGTGTTACCTTTGACCGCCGCACCTTCAGGAGAAAGTGATCCTTCCTTCTGGAACTTTCTAAATACACACACACACACACACACAATGTGTACTTTTCTTGTCTTTTTTTTTTTTTTTTTTTTGAGACGGAGTTTTGCTCTTGTTGCCCAGGCTGGGCACAGCACAATGGCACAACCTCAGCTCACCGCAACCTCCGCCTCCTGGGTTCAAGTGATTCTCCTGCTTCAGCCTCCCAAGTAGCTGGGATTACAGGCATGTGCCACCACGCCCAGCTAATTTTGTATTTTTAGTAGAGATGGGGTTTCTCCATGTTGGTCAGGCTGATCTCGAACTCCTGACCTCAGGTGATCCACCTGCCTCAGCCTCCCAAAGTGCCGGGATTACAGGCATGAGCCACTGCACTCGGCCTCTTGTCTTTTAAAAAATAGTTATTATTTTTTGAGACAGGATCTTGTTCTGTTGCCTAGGCTGGAGTGGGATGGTGCGATCACGGTTCACTGCAGCCTCAATCTCCCAGGCTCAAGTGATCTTCCTACCTCAGCCTCCTACGTAGCTACGACTACAGACATGAGCCACTATGCCCAGCTAATTTTTTATTTTTTGTAGAGGTGGGGGTCTTGCTATGTTGCCCAGGCCGATCTTGAGCTCCTGGGCTCCAGCAATCCTCCCCTCTCGGGTTATCAAAATGCTGGGATTACAGGCATAAGCCACTGCACCCAGCACCTTTATTTCATTTCATTTATTTATTTATTTTGAGACAGAGTCTTACTCTGTCGCCCAGGCTGGAGTGCATTGGTGTGATCTCGGCTCACTGCAACCTCCGCCTCCCGGGTTCAAGTGATTCTCCTGCCTCAGCCTCCTGAGTAGCTGGGACTACAGGCACATGCCACCATGCCAGGCTAATTTTGTATTTTTAGTAGAGATAGGGTTTCTCCATGTTGGCCAGGCTGGTCTCAAACTCCTGACCTCAGGTGATCCTCCTGCCTCAGCCTCCCAAGTGCTGGGATTACAGGCGTGAGCCACCGTGCCCCATCCCCACTGCCATCTTTTGCTAGTGGTCCCTTCTCGTGTCACTCCAATCCCTTCAACTCTATTTATTCACCTAATCCTCTTGCCTCCCTCTTCTACAAACACTTGCGATTACATTTAGAGCCCACTCAGATGATCCAGGATAATCTCTCCATAATCTCAACATCCTCGACTCAATCCTATCTGCAGGGCTGGGCACGATGGCACGTGCCTGTAGTCCCAGCTATGAGAGAAGCTTTGGCGGCAGTAGGATTGCTTGAGCCCAGGAGTTTGAGGCTGCAGTGAGCTACGATCACACCACTGCACTCCAGCCTGGGCGGCAGAGCAAGCTTCTGCTGAAAAAAAAAAGAAAAATCACATCTGCATCTGCAAAGTTCCTTTTGCCATTTAAAGTATCTTCCATAGGGCCAGGCACAGTGGCTCACGCCTATAATCCCAGCACTTTGGGAGGCTGAGGCGGGTGGATCACCTGAGGTCAGGAGTTCAAGACCAGCCTGGCCAACATGGTGAAACCTCACCTCTACTAAAAGTACAAAAATTAGCCAGGCATTGTGGCGCACCCCTGTAGTCCCAGTTACTCAGGAAGCTGAGGCAGGAGAATCGCTTGAACCCAGGAGGTGGAGGTTGCAGTGAGCTGAGATCGCCCCATCGCACTCCAGCCTGGGCAACAAGAGTGAAACTCCATCTTAAATAAATAAATGAAATAAAGTAATATCCACAGGTTCTGGGCAATAGATGTGGCTATCTCTAAGGGGACATTATTTAGACTAATGCTACAGTCTCCTTTGGAGGGCATTGTCTTGCTCAATGGATGTGTCAGTCATACGATATACAGTTGGATGTATCATAATACAGTGTATATCAATCATGGATCAAGCTGGGAAAATAGAAAGCACTTGAGGTTTTTTTTTTTTTTGAGACGGAGTCTCCATCCGTCACCAGGCTGGAGCGCAGTGGCACGACCCCACTCACTGCAGCCTCTGCCTCCCCTCGCCCAAGCGATTCTCTGGCCTCAGCCTCCCGAGCAGCCAGGACCACGAGTACGTGCCAGCATGCCCAGCTACACTTGAGGTCTTTTAACAGAATGGGGCTTCATACAGGAAATTCACAACAACTGAATGCTGCCAATGTAGCCTGAAAAACAGCCACAGGCAATACATAAATGAAAAGCCTGGCTGTGTGCCAATAAAACTTTATTTACAAAAACCAGTGTTAGGTCAGATTTGGCCCAGGGGCTGGAGTTTGCAAACTCTGGGTACAAAGCATCAGGAATGAATCTGGTCCTACAGAGATGACCTTGAAGGAGGGGCTTTCCAAAGCTCCCCGAAGCTGTCACTGAACAAGGGAATGCTGAAACCCCGTTTCCACATCTGGCTGCTGGCAGAATGAAGGGGAAGGGAAACCAAGACGACGCCAGTCCCTTTCGTGGTCCGGACTCCCAGAGGTGCACCTCTGTTTTGGGAGTGAAGTTGGCAGACACCCTGGGTGGGCCCAGCCGCAGGGGAGATCTGTACATGTAGGTGGGGCTTTGGAATGGGGTTGGAGGGGAGTGGATGCTGACGTCAGCCTGCCACGGCTGGTTTATTAGCATATGTTACAATGACGATAGGGGCAATGGCAAAACTGTAGGATGCATAATTATAGTCTCCCAAAGTGCTGGGATTACAGGCATGAGCCACAGCGTCCTATCCCCCACCGGCATCTTTTGCAGAGTAATTATCATGCAATATAATCAACTACATAACGAAATATAATCTCAGACAGATCGTCAGCCACATAATTGTGTTATGCCCTCCAGGAAACAGAAGATGCCTCTTTTTGAAGTTCCCAGGTGGTTCTGCCAGGTTGGCTGGTGGAGGGAGAAGGCGGCAAGAGTCGAATGGCGTTAGAATGAGAGAGACAGTGAGTGATTGGGGTGGGGTGTTTCAGGTGGGAGTGAGAGGACAGTGATGGTTGTGAGAACAGTGTGAGAGTTCAGTCTGCGGTGGAGAGAAGTGAGGAGAAGCAGGGAAAGTTGAAAAACAATGGGGTCAGGTCGGTGGTTGTCGAACTGTGGATGAGGGCCAAATCCGACTTTTTTTTTTTTTTTGAAACGGAGTCTTGCCCTGTAGCCCAGGCTGGAGTGCAGTGGTGTGATCTCAGCTCACCGCAACCTCCACATCCCGGGTTCAAGCTATTCTCACGCCTCAGCCTCCTGAGTAGCAGGGATTACAGGCGTGCACCACCACATCTGGCAATTTTTTTGTATTTTTAGTAGAGATGGGGTTTCGTCATGTTGGCCAGGCTGGTCTCGAACTCCTGACCTCAGGTGATCCACCTGCAATGGTCTCCCAAAGTGCTGGATTACAGGCATGAGCCACCATGCCCGGCCTCAGATCTGACTTGTTTTAAAAAAATTTGGGGGAGCCGGGCACGGTGGCTCACACCTGTAATCCCAGCACTTTGGGAGACTGAGGCAGGTGGATCACCTGAGGTCAGGAGTTTGAGACCAGCTTGGCCAAAACGGCCTGTCTCTACTAAAAATACAAAAATTAGCCAGGCATGGTGGCGCACACCTGTAATCCCAGGTACTGTGGAGCCTGGGGCAGGAGAATCACTTGAACCTGTGCAGTGAACAGAGATCACGCCCCTGCACTCCTGCCTGGGCGACACGAGCGAGACTCCGTCTCAAAACCTGCAAACAAACAAAACAAACTAAAAATGTTTTGCTGAACACAGTATCTGGAAAAAAAATCCTTTAAAATTGAGGTGAGATTCAGACAACATGAAATTAACCATATTAAAATGTCCAA
The DNA here is from genome assembly GCA_036589455.1 of Ateles fusciceps. Taxonomy (NCBI): domain Eukaryota; kingdom Metazoa; phylum Chordata; class Mammalia; order Primates; family Atelidae; genus Ateles; species Ateles fusciceps. The sequence goes on along the minus strand of JAZHEH010001828.1, from coordinate 11,246,894 downwards.
TTCGGTGGCATTTAGCACATTCACAATGTTGCATGACCATCACCTTCATCAAATTCCAGAGCATATCATCCCCCTGCAAGGATGGAAACCCCGTTTCCATCAGCAGTCACCCCCCACTCCCCCTTCCCCCAGCTACTGGCAACCACCAGCCGGCTTCCTGTCTCTATGTGTTCTCAGAAGGAGTCCTGATCAGGACCCCAAGAGAATGTTCTTGGATCTCCTGCACGAAAGAATTCAGGGCGAATCTATAGAGGAAGTAAAAGCAAGTTTATTAGGAAAGTAAAGGAATAAAGAACGGTTATTCCAGAGACAGCAGCCCTGAGGGCTGCTGGTTGCCCATTTTTTATGGTTATTTCCTGATGATATGCTAAACAAGGGGTGGATGACTCAAGCCTCTGCTTTTTAGACCAAGTAGGGTAACTTCCTGACGTTGCCATGGCACTGGTGGGAGTGCAGCAGTGAGGACCACCAGAGGTCACTCCCGTGGCCATCTTGGTTTTGGTGGGTTTGGGCCGGCGTCTTTACTGCAACCTGTTCTATCAGCAAGGTCATTATGACCTGTATCTTGTGCTGACCTCCTACGTCATCCTGTGACTTAGAATGCCTTCACCGTCTGGGAATGCAGCCCAGTAGGTCTCAGCCTCATTTTACCCAGCTTCTATTTAAGCTGGAGTTGCTCTTGTTCAAATGCCTCTGACATATGGATTCGCCTGTTCCGGACATGTCGTGTCAATGGAATCTCACACTATGTGGCCTTTCGTGTCTGGGTTCTCTCACTCAGCATCAGGTTTTGGGGTTCAGCCACGTTGTAACAAGGATCAGTGCCTCCTTCCTTTTTTTTTAGATGGAGTTTCGCTCTCGTTGACCAGGCTAAGGTGCAATGGCACGATCTCGGCTCATTGTAACCTCCGCCTCCCAGGTTCAAGTGATTTTCCTGCCTCAGACTCCCCAGTAACTGGGATTACAGGCACGTGCCACCACGCCCAGCTAATTTTGTATTTTTAGTAGAGACAGGGTTTCACCACGTTGGCCTGGCTGGTCTCGAACTCCTGATCTCAGGTGATCTGCCCGCCTCGCCCTCCCAAAGAGCTAGGATTACAGGCATGAGCTGCCGTGCCTGGCCTGTAACTGTTTAATACTGCAAAAGATCAGAGCAAAAGACCAGAGTCAATAGATTCCACTCTGCAGACCATCCAGTCTCTACTGCAACCACTCAGCTCTGCAGTTCCTGCCCAGAGCAGCTGCAGACAATACACACATAAGTGGGTGTGGCTGTGTTCCAATAAAACTTGATTTCTGTGCCAGGTAGCTCACACCTGTAATTCCAGCACTGGGGGAAGCCAAGGCAGGCAGATCGCTTCAGGTTAGAAGTTCAAGACCAGGGTGGACAGCACGGTGAAACCCCGTGTCTACTAAAAATACAAAAATTAGCTGGGGGTGGTGGTGCACGCCTGTCGTCCCAGCTATGTGGGAGGCTGAGGCAGAAGAATCACTTGAATCTGGGAGGCAGAGGTTGCAGTGAGCCGAGATCGCGCCACTGCACTCCAACCTGGGTGGCAGAGACTCTGTCTCAAAAAAAAAAAAAATAAATAAATAAAAAAGCAACGTTTGTACAACATCCTAGGTTCAGATCCCAGCTCCATCTCTTCCTGGCTCTGTGGTTCGGGCAAGATCTTGTCTCTCTGTGCCTCAGTTTCCTTCTCTGTAAAATGGGGATGACTCCAGTTGTGGATGAGCCTCGTTCATGGGCAAGCAGTGTGTTCTACTGAGTCTGCGTCTAGTAGGTGCTAAACGTGCCTGAGTTTGTTTTTTTTTTGTTTTTTTGCTGAAAAAAGGAATGCAAAAAGGCAACCATGTGTCCATGGCTGTGTGTGCTTTTTCTTTTTTTAATGTCTGCTGTTAATAAAAATATTTTTACAGAGACCAAAAAGTCAGAATAGTGCAAAACATCTCAACACCATGCATTCATGACCACTTCTCATTTGTGTTAAACATTTGTTCCAAGTCACATATTTACAGAGAAATGAAGGCATCTGTGCAGATGCCGGACCGACGGGGGTGGAATCAAAACAAAACAAGAAACGAACAACGTTTTGATTTCACATCTGCAATCACATGCTAAGAGAAGCTGTGTGGAGGGGAAGTCTCCCCGGGACTGCTTGGCCGATTTGGAGGGTGTCTGAGGGAGCACGAGACAGGGATGGATGGGGGCCAAGTCCCCCTGGCTGTGTGGTTGGGGATGATTGGGGGACCCTCCGCCTGTGACCTGTGTCTCCAGAGAGCCACTATGGCTGGATGGGGGAAGGGGTGGGGTGTTACTTGACACAGTCAACTTCATTTTTTTTCTAAAACAATAAAAGGCAAAGAGAAAAGCAACACGTGTCAGCAAAGACAACTTTGGTCCTCAACGATTCTTAGGAAAGGATTTTGAGGAGCAGACTGGGGTTGTGATCCAGGACGGAGGCCCTCCCCCCCAACTTCCCCAGGGTGGCAGAGTTCCGGGAGGGCCCCAGGCTGTCCCCATCTGCAAAATCGACAGCACATGGGGGTAGGGGTGGGGACAGAAAGGCTCTGAGATCCCAGCCGAGAGGTCCCAAGGATTTCCAGTTGGGTGTTTAGTTTTTTGCATCTCTGATGGGGGCATGGTGAGGTTTCAGGCTCTGGGGCCTGAGAGAGGAATTGGGAGCATGGACAGGCACCTCCTCATTTTATGCAAATCATTCGAGGACAGATTGGTGAGACTGAACAGATCCTTCTTCTCCGGGACACTCTCTTTGCCTCCCCCCGAGAGCCCTGTCCTGGTCTCTGCAGTTCTTTTTCTCTGTATTTCTCCACCTCTGCCCTCTGCGTCCTCATCAGGGCATGATCTCACCCTCTGTCTGTTTTCTTTTTTTTTTTTTTTTTGAGATGGAGTTTCACTCTTGTTGCCCAGGCTGGAGTGCAATGGCTCAATCTCGGCTCATTGCAACCTCCGCCTCCTGGGTTCAAGCGATTCTCCTGCCTCAGCCTCCTGAATAGCTGGGGTTACAGGGTAAACGCCACCACGCCCGGCTAATTTTATATTTTTAGTTGAGACAGGGTTTCTCCATGTTAGTCAGGCTGGTCTCGAACTCCTGACCCCAAGTGATCTGCCCGTCTCAACCTCCCGAAGCGCTGGGATTACAAGTGTGAGCCACAGCGCCCAGCCTTCTGTCTGTTTTCTACTCTTTCTCTATTCCTCTTGGTCAGGGGACTTTCCTAGGTATCACTCAGTGTCACCCCTTTAACCCCCACCCTGCCATAGGCCAACCTCTGTGGCCTTTCCCCTGATTCATGGAAATCTGGGGCCACCTCCTTGCATGAAGCCAGGTCCAGGGTTCAGAACCCTGGAGGTGTCGTCCAAGGCTGGGCCCTGCATCCACTTGCTGGGTGGCTTTGGGGAAAGCCCTGCTCCTCTCTGAGCTTTGTTCTGCCAAGACAGGAACGTCCTGATTTCAAAAGGCTTTCAGCCCCCTGGACTCTTTGTCTTTTCTCTGTCCGTGTCTCAGCCGTGTCCACTCTCTGTCCCATGTGTTGGCCTCAGTCTGGCTCAGACACCTCCTAAGTGCCCAGGTCCGTATGGAAGGGGAAGGTTGGTACGGACATGGACAGATGTGCATTCGGATGTGTACTGACACACTGACGCTGTCCCAACACATAATCCACTAGGCACATCCTCCCTGGCACTCCCTTGTGCTCAGCCTGTTCTAGGTAAAGTTGGGGTTCCTGAGAGGCCTCAGACCCCAGTCTGGGAGAAACAGCTCAACAGAGACACCCCCAGTCCCATGGCATCAGGCTGGACTGGAGGAGGGATGGAGGCTGGGGAAAGTCCTGAGGGGAAAGAGTGGGGGTTTTCTCCAAGAGGGGTTTTGTGATGGGTTTTGAAGGATGAGTAGGAGTTCTCTGGGGGAAAGAAAAGAGGGAGGAAATTGCAAAAACAGTTCTAGCCTGGGAGTCAGGAAAATTCATTTGCCAAATATTCTCTGAAGTGCTTCCTTTACATGTCTGGGCCATTGGTGGGAGACCCTAAAACACACACACACACACACACACACACACACCGAGATCTTAACCAGAAAGACCCCTAAGGAATCCTTTGGGAAATATTTTGGTGCTCTCAGGCAGCTCAATTTCCCCATTTCTTTCCAGCCACCCAAAATCTTCCAGATCCCCCTCACCCCAGGTCACAGATCACTTCTTCCCCTTTGGGGTCTACTGGTTACAACCCTGAATCATCCATCCATCCTCCCCCGACCCTCAGCCATGGCATGGTCTGAAATTCACATCTGCTCCTCATCCACATAACAGACACTCCCTTATTCCTGGCTCCAGCTTCCCAATCCTGCATGAGAATTTGCATTTTAACCTTTGGTTCAGAACCTCCAGTTACCTGCACCCGTCTGAATTTAGGGGACACGCGGTACCTTCAAGCAAATTCGAAAGTGGCGCCCCTTCTTCCAGACACCTGTCCTTCATATGTCGGTAAACCATCATGAACATACAACACTTAATGTCTAGGATTTGCATGTGGTGCTCTTAGAGATGCCAGACCCTTGGGCAGTATACAACCGGGACAACTGTGCCCCACAGCCCTGGAGTTCATCTAAGGGCAGATTTTTTTTTTTTGATCGGGGAGGAGACAGATGGAGTATTGGTTGCCCAGGCTGGAGCACAGTGGTGTGATCTCGGTTCACTGCAGCCTCCGCCTTCAGGGTTCAAGCAATTCTCCTGCCTCAGTCTCCTGAGTAGCTGGGACTACAGGTACGCACCACCGTGCCCGGCTAATTTTTGTATTTTTAGTAAAGACAGGGTTTCACCATGTTGGCCAGGCTGGTCTTGAACTCCTGACCTTAAAGGATTCTGCCAGCCTTGGCCTCCCAAAATGCTGGGATTACAGGTGTCTTTTTTAAATACAGCCTTCGGAATCTTTCCAAGAATCAATTTCAGCATCTCCAGAGCACCCCCACCCCACTTCACTGGTTTGTCTTTACAGAACAGCTTTTGCATGCTGGAATACAATCTCTCCCCCAGCTTAAAAATCTCCTAGAGCTCCCCAGCTGTCTTAGAATAAACGTGGAATTCCTCAGGACAGCGGACGAGACCCTGCCTGGTCTGACGCCTCTGCAGATCTCCTCAGCCCCAGGGCTCCCCAGGGTCCTCCTTGCTGGCTCAGCTCCAGCCATGCCACCCTTCTTATTTCAACAGTTCTCATCTCCTGGCCTTTGCATGTGCTGTCCCCCTCCTGGAGCTCTTTTCTCTCAAGTAAGTGGTTCCCTCTCATTCTTCACCTCGGAAAGCCTCCCATCTGATCTTCCATCCTCCAGGAACCCAGCTACTCATCTCACCTCGTTTTCATTTCTCCCTAGCACAGCAAAGTCGTGCCCTTCCCAAACCAGCAGAAAAAGGCAAGCCATCCACGCAGGTGGAAAAGCAGAGCAAACATCGTTCACGCTGAACTTTCCTAAAGGTCCTGTAAGCACGCGGTGACTCCAGCCAAGTCACCACAACTTTGCTCATTGGAGAAGGCGCTTCCAGCAGGCAAGAGGGTCACCCGAGTATATCCTGTGGCTTGGGTGTTTGAATGAATGAATAGGATCTTGGAGACTAAGCTCTTAGTGTGTTTGTATTCTCTCTCTCTCTCATGCACACACACCCCTAGAGTTTCTGGTCTCCTGTTCTTTCCTGTCTGGAGAATTCTGGGAAAGGAAGAAGGGGGTGGAGAAACCTGGGACAAGCTCCCAAATTCTCTCTTTCGTGGTGGGAGGTCAAGAGCCCTCATGGCATCCCCTATGGAGTCCCAGGAGAAAGGGCTGAGGGCAGGGATTTTTGCTTGGCAGCTGGAGAGGAAAGGTGAAGTAGGGGTCTTGGCCTGGAACTCCCACCCCTTGGAGGAGGCCCCCAAGGGGGAATTAGCAGCAATAGGGAGCTGTGTCAGGTCTTCCCGACCTCAGCCCACCCTTCCATGGGGCACACAGGCCTAAGGGAGGCGGGATAGAGGGTATGGCACTGGGAACCTCATCCGAGTCTCAAGCAGCTCTTTGAGCCTGTTTCACCATCTGCCAAATGGGTGTGTTGAACTCTGTGAGGCCTGGATTTGTTGGGGGAGAAGAAGAGGCTAACTCCCAAAGGGAAGTAGGGGCAGGGTGGGTGCCCCAGAGCCGTCCCTCGGCCCCCAGGGTTTGGGCGCCCAAGGGCGCATGTGCTTTTGAAATCCCATCCTCCCCCCCTCCCATTTATTTTTTGCACAAACATCTAAAGGGACTACGGTATTCCCGGTCCCTCCAACCAGCATCCTGGTCCCTCCAGCCCCCAGGGCACTTCCAGGGGCGCTCCAGGGAGCCGTAACCCTTGCCCAGGGCTCCCCCTTGAGTGAGCTGAGATTTTCATACTTGGCAATTGGTCTGGGGTCCCCAGGATTCTGGGACCCGTCTTATGGCTTTTCCAGGGGACAGGAGACGGTGTGCCTCCCGGTACCAGAGCCCCGGGATGTGGCCTCCTCCATAGGGACGAGGTTTCCCCCATCCCAGCTCAAAATGCTCCCTAAATGCTGGGGGCGTGGCCTCAAGTTGGAGATGTGGCTTCTTCCCTCGTCGCACCCTTGGGCGTGGCCTCCCGAGAGGGCGGGGCATCCTTCATTCCTAATTCCCCCAAAGGGAGAGCTATATCAGGGACGTAGGCGCAGCCCTCCCTTGGGACGGAGCCCCCCGAGCCCCGCCCCGAGGGTGGTCCCATTGAGGCGCAAAGCCCCGCCCCTCCCCGCCCTGCGCCCTCCGCGCAGGCGCAGTGCCGCTCGGCCGCGCGCCCGGCGCTAAGGCGCAGGCGCGGCACCGCCCTCCTCGGCAGAGCGCGTGTCCGACTTGAGCTTCACGAACTCCTTGGCCACTTCGTCGTTGCTGCGCTGCGACAGGATGCGCAGCACCGTGAGGCCCGTGTCGTCCATGTGGATGCGGCGGCCGAGCGGCAGCCAGCAGGCGGCGGTCCCGCGCTGGGCCAGCTCGCGCAGCTGCAGCACGGCCAGCCCCACCGTGCGGTCCTCGCGCGCGAAGCAGTAGTCCTTGACGCACACCTGCAGCTCGTAGCACTCGGGGCTCGCGTCGGCGCTCAGCGTGCTGCGGGGGAGCGGGGCGGAGCGTGAGACATGCCACGCCCACCGGGACGCCCCGCCCCACGGCCCCGCCCCCACCCCACCGCGTTTGCGGTCCACGCCCACGCCGGGGAGGGCCACGCCGGGGAGGGCCACGCCGGGGAGGGCCACGCCGGGGAGGGCCACGCCAGGGTGCCCACACCTATCACCCCCTCATGCTACACCAGCCCCGCCCATGCCCCGTGACTTGCCCTACAACCTAGTGCTTAGCCACGCCCACAGCAGCTGATTCCCGAGCTGGGCCACGCCCACACCTCAGTCTGTTCCCTTTGCCCCCACCGAAAAATGACCCCATAGTTTTACATCCAGCTCCCGCCCCTCTAAATAACCCTTTCCTCAAACACTACCCCGCAAGCCCATGCTCCCAACCTGAGATACCCGCGCCTGTGCCCTCTTCTGGCTGAACTGCTGCCTGCACGGCCCTGCCCCTAATGTTCCACCCAGAAGCTCTTAACCAGGCCCTCCTCTAGAACCCCGACGTGGCCCTTTCCCAGCCCCCCAGCCCACCCCTCTTACTCCCAAGATGCCCTCCAGACATGAGCCTGCCCTGGTGCCTCACTATGGGTGCCACTGCCTCCTGCATGCCCCTCACCTGTGCTCCTGCCCCTAAGCAGTCCCAGTGACCGACAAAAGCCCTCCTGCAGGGCCATTCCCAGCTGTTCCCTCTTGTCCCCCTCCCAGGTTGCACATCTCGATCCCTGAAGTACTCCGACCCACTCTGGCTGACATCTGACCTCCCAGTAGACCAGGCTTCTCCTCCCTAAGGTAGCCAACACCCTAAATGCTTCTGACCAAGAGCCCTGTGCTGACACGACCCAGAACTGGCTTCGATCTTGTCCCATAGGAACTCCCAGCCCCTAGATGATACCAGCTAACCAGCTCTGATTTACCTTACCCCTGTGCACCATTTTTTTTATTTTTCTTTTTTTGAGCGGGAGCCTCCCTCTGTCACCCAGGCTAGAGTGCAGTGGCAGAATCCCGGCTTACTGCAACCTCTGCCTCCTGGGTGCAAATGATTCTTCTGCCTCAGCCTCCCTAGTAGTTGGGATTACAGGCATGCACCACCACACCCAGCTGATCTTTGTATTTTTAGTAGAGACGAGGGTCTCTACTAAAAATGTTGGCCAGGTTGGTCTCGAACTCCTGAACTCAGGTGATCCACCCCCCCCACCCCCCCCACTTGACTTCCAAAGTGCTGGGATTACAAGCCTGAGCCATCGAGCCTGGCCTATAATTTTTTTGTTTTAAAGACAGGGTCTCGCTATGTCTGTCACCCAGGCTGGAGTGCAGTGGCACGATCATAGCTCACTGCAGCCTTAAACTCCTAGGCTTAAGGGATCTTCCTGCCTCAGCCTCCCAAGTAGCTGGGACTACTTCCTTCTGCACCACTGTCCTCCAAGAGCATCCAACAACATTGCCCTGCCCCAGTGTCATGTGAGGCTGACAGTTGGCCCAGGATCTACCCCACATGACCCCAACTACCCCTGCTAACCACCCCCATCTACCCCACTGAACAGACTTTTTTTTTTTGAGACAGAGTCTTGCTCTGTCACCCAAGCTGGAGTAAAGTGGCACAGTCATGGCTCACTGCAACCTCTGCCTCCTGGGTTCAAGTGATTGTCATAGCCTGCAGCCTCTGGAGTAGCTGGGATTACAAGTGCCTGCCACCACACCTGGCTAATTTCTGTATTTTTCTTTTTCTTTTTTGAGTCTCGCTCTGTGGCTCAGGCTGGAGTGTAGTAGTGCCATCTTGGGTCATTGCAACCTCTGCCTCCTGGGTTCAAGTGATTCTCCTGTCTCAGCCTCCCAAGCAGCTGGGATTACACGCGCCCGCCACATCGCTGGGCTTAATTTTTTATATTTTTAGAAGAGATGGGGTTTCACCATGTTGGCCAGGCTGATCTCAAACTCCTGGCCTCAAGTGATCTGCCCACCTCAGCCTCCCAAAGTGTTGGGATTATAGGTGTGAGCCACCATGCTCGGCTAGAGCAGACTTCTTTTTTTTTTTTGAGATGGACTCTTGCCCTGTCACCCAGGCTGGAGTGCAGTGGCCTGATCTCAGCTCACTGCAACCTCCACCCCCTGGGTTTAAGCGAGCTCTCCTATCTCAGCATCCCAGGTAGCTGTGATCACAGGCGTGCACCACCACACCCAGGTAATTTTTTTTTTGTACTTTGAGTAGAGAGGGGGTTTCGCCATGTTGGCCAGGCTGCTCTTGAACTCCTGACCTCAAATGATCTACCCGCTTCGGCCTCCCAGAGTGCTGGGATGACAAGTGTGAGCCACCACGCCCGGCCAGAGCAGGCTTTTTTAATGCTCTCCACATTATCAGCATCCTCTAGACCCTGTCCTGATACCCACAGCCTCGGCGCACTCCCAACTCTAAGAACCTCCACCCAATGTGACCCCACGTCCACCCCACGTGACCCCCACCCCGATGTCTGGAATCTATCCACACTCCACTCTTGTTCCCAGAGCCGACTCCTTCCGATGGGCTGCCCCAACGGTCCTGACAAGGCTCAATGTGGACTCCAGGAGTCCCCTACCCCCAAGCGTCCTCAGTCCTGTCCCCAGGACCCTCAGCGCCCGACTCATAAGCTTCATCACCTCCACTCTCATCCCTTCACCAGACAGTCTCCAGCCCCCGAAATGGCCCTGCCCACCATACACTTCCTGCCGACTTCCCCTCCCCTCTGCAAACCTTCATCACGCAATTACCCCACTCCACTCATTGCCTCTCCTGGGATCTGCCTACCCCAAAGGTGACCTCCATCCTCGTGTCCCCTCCCTGATGTCACTCCTGCACTACTAAAGCACCCCCACCTAGAATGTGGCCCCTCCCATTCCCAGGCCCAGATCCCAGATCCCTCCTGCCTACCTGGCCTTGGGGTTCACCTGGGGGGATGCCCCCTCCCTTCCCCCCATGCTCTTCAAAGCATCCCAAACTCACAACTGGAAGCTCTCATTGTACTTGGGAGCCCAGCTATTATTCTTGGATTTGGTCGCAAACTTGCGTTTCTTGTCGCTGAGCTGGGGCCCAATGATGTTGACCTCGATGAACGGCCGGAAGATGCCAGAAGTCTGCCACTTGAGGTCATTGGCAGCCACCACTGTAGGGGAAGACAGGTAAGACAGGTCAGGTTCTCCCAGTAGGAAAAAGTAGATATTTGCGGTTCTCAAAATCTGTCTAAGGTCAGGCGTGGTGGCTCACGCCTGTAATCCCAGAACTTCGGGAGGCCAAAGCGGGTGGATCACTTGAGTCCGCGAGTTTGAGACCAGCCTGGGCAGCAACATGGTGAAACCCCGTGTCTACTAAAAATACACAAATTAGGTGGGTGGCACCCACCTACAGTCCCAGATACTTGTGGGGCTAAGGCAGGAGGATTGCTTGAGCCTGGGAGGCAGAGGTTGCAGTGAGCTGAGATTGTACCACTGCACTCCAGCCTGGGTGACAAAGCAAGATCCTGTCTAAAATAAAAAAAAAAAAAATTAAAGACCGGGCTCGGTGGCTCACACCTGTAATCCCAGCACTTTGGGAGGCCAAGCGGGTGGATCATGAGGTCAGGAGATCCGGATCATCCTGCCTAACACGGTGAAACCCCGTCTCTACTGAAAATACAAAAAAATTAGCCGGGCGTGGTGGCATGCGCCTGTAATCCCAGCTACTCAGGAGGCTGAGGCAGGAGAATCACTTGACCCAGGAGGCGGAGGTTGTAGTGACTGCACTCCAGCCTGGGTGACAGAGACTCTCACCTCTAAAACAACAACAAAAACACATTAGGGATGAAAATGCGACAAAAGATGGCAGCAGCACAGACCGCGACACTGCGAAGCCTCCATGTCAGCTCGAGGCTGGTTGCTCTTACACTGTCAGTTACCCCAGAGAAAAACCAGTTCTATCATTTTATTTTTATTTGTTTACATGGAGTCTCGCTCTGTCACCCAGGCTGGAGTGCAGTGGTGGGTCTCGGCTCACTGCAAACCTCCGCCTCCCGGGTTCAAGCGATCTTCCCACCTCAGCTTCCTTGAATAGCTGGAACTACAGGTACACACCACTACACCCAGCTAATTTTTGAATTTTTTTTTGAGACAGAGTCTCGCTCTGTCATCCAGGCTGGAGTGCAGTGGCTTGATGTCGGCTCACTGCAACCTCCACATCCCGGGTTCAAGAGATTCTCCTGCCTCAGCTTCCTGAGTAGCTGGGACTACAGGTGCATACCACCACACTTGGTTAATTTTTGTATTATTTAGTAGAGACGGTTTCATCATGTTGGCCAGGTTGGTCTTGAACTCCTGGCCTCAAGTGATCCACCAGGCTCGGCCTTCCACAGTGTTGGGATTACAGGCCTCGGCCACTATGCCTGGCCTAATTCTATCTTATTTAAGCCATGTTGAAAACAGCCCAATCTGTGTTCTAGTCAGCAAAAGCCAAGAAAAGGCTGAGAGATGGAGAAAGTGGGATTCAGTCTTATAACACTGTTTACCCTGCTGGATCCAGCCATGCCTGAAGGTGGTGACCTCTGGACATTTTTGCTTCGTGGACCATTAAACAACAACAACAATGAAGAGTGTTGCTTAAGCCAGTTTAAGGTTGGTTTCTGTTTCAGAGCCTAGGGAGTCCCTCCCACCTCAGACCACTCACCTTTCACTGTGACCTTGTGTTCTCCAGTTCCCGGATGAGTGAACAGCTCAACATGGACGGAGACTTCACCCACAGCGTCTTCTACACCCGTGCCTGGGCAGGGCAGGGGAGGATGGTCGGCATGAGCTCTGTTCTTTCCCACCCACCAGGATGGACCCTGATGGCCTCCCAACCACCCCGTGCTGGCGGCACCAGGTCATCAGCCCTGATAGGGACGCACTGAGGGGGGCCAGGATGGGAGGTGCTCTTGGAAAGCCAAGAATCCTGGGTTCTGCCCTTTTGCTGCCTTGCTGTGTGATCTTGGGGGTGTCTTTTAACCTCTCCGGGCTGAATGCAATTCTTTTCTTTTTTCTTACTCCATTGGCTGCCATGCTGTCAAAACTCAGTCTTCCTGTTACATCTTGGCAGTGCTGGGCACCCTGGGCTCCTTTGCCGGTTTGTCCTCTTGGCTGCAACAATGTCACTGACTCCAGATTCTCATCCTGCATAGCTGCCACTCCTTCCAACCCGCTTTGATCATTTTCCCCTCTGTGTGTCCTCAGACTGACCCTGCACCTCAATCTTTCCCTCTGTTCTTCTTCTTCGTCTTCACTTCCTCCCTAGCTGCCCATAGACTGGAAAATCCTACCAGCTCTACCTTCAAAATACATCCAGAAGCAGAGCCACGTCTTTTTTTTTTTTTTTTTGAGACAGAGTCTCGCACTGTTGCCCAGGCTGGAGTGCAGTGGCGCGATCTCGGCTCACTGCAATCTCCGCCTCCTGGGTTCAAGCGATTCTCCTGCCTCAGCCTCCTGAGTAGCTGGGACTACAGGCGTTCGCCACCACACCCGGCTAATTTTTTTGTAGTAGAGATAGGGTTTCACCATGCTGGCCAGCATGATCTCAATCTCCTGACCTCGTGATCCACCTGCCTCGGCCTCCCAAAGTGCTGGGATTACAGGTGTGAGCCACTGTGCCCGGCAGAGCCATGTCTTTTACCTCTATCCTACACCTGCCCCCAGCATCCCATACCTGGACCATTGCAGTAGCCTCCTTGCCAGTCTCCCTCCTTCTACTCTTTCATCTGCTGTCAACACACCAGGCAGAAAAGTCCTCTGCAGTCAGCTCATGTCGGCCGGGTGCGGTGACTCACAGCTGTCATCCCAGCACTTTGGGAAGTTGAGGCAGGAGGCTCACTTGAGCCCAAAAGTTTGAGACCAGCCTGGGCAACGTGGCAAAACCCCGTCCCTACAAAAAATACAAAAACTAGTGGCCATGGTGGTGCGTGCTTGTAGCCCCAGCTCCTCTGGTGGCTGAGGTGGGAGGACTGCTTGGGCTTAGAAGGGTTCAGGCTGCAGTGAGATGAGATCACACCACTGCGCTTCAATCTGGGTGACAAAGCAAGCCCCTGTCTCAAAAAAATTAAAAATAAAATAAATAAATAAAACTCAAAAGTCAGATCATGTCCCTCCTCAGCTCAAAACTCTTTCATGGACCAGGCAGTGGTGACTCATGCCTGTAATCCCAGGATTTGGGGAGGCTGAGGTGGGCAGATAACTTGAGGTCGGGAGTTCAAGACCAGCCTGGCCAACACGGTGAAACCCCATCTCTACTAAAAATACAAAAATTAGCTGGGCATGGTAGTGTAAGCCTGTAATCCAGCTACTTGGGAGGCTGAGACAGGAGAACCACTTGAACCTGGGAGGTGGAGGCTGCAGTGAGCCGAGATGAAACCACTGCACTCCAGCCCAGGTGACAGAGAGAGACACTGTCTCAAAAAAGAAAGAGAGAGAGAGGAGACAGAAAAGAAAAAGACAGAAGGAAAGAAAGAAAGAAAAAAAATCAGCCAGGCATGGTTGTGCATGCGCCTGTAGTCCTAGCTACTTGGTAGGCTGAGGCAGGAGGATCGCTGAAACCCAGCAGGTCGAGGCTGCAGTGAGCTGTGATCCCGCCACTGCACTTCAGCCTGGGTGACAGGGCAAGACTCTGTCTCAAAACATGAAACAAAACAAAACAAAACAAAAAAAACAAAGTCTTCCCTGGCTCCGCCTCACTGTGAAATAAAGCGGTTTTTGTGATTCTGCAACACCCCTTCCAAAAGTGGCCCTTTCCAAGAGGGTACTATGACCTCTCCCCACTCACCCCATTCTTGCCCTTGTTAACTCTGACCCAGCCCCACAGGTCACCTCATCGCATCCCCTGGCCCAGAATCCTCATCCCTTTGGATGTGACAGCTTGTAGGGGCATCTTTTATTTTCCTTACCCCCTGTTTCTCTTCTAATGCAGAATCTTGATTGTTTCTTTTTTTTCTTTTCTTTTTTTTTTTTTTTGAGATGGAATCTCCCTCAGTCACCCAGGCTGGAGGGCAGTGGTGCGATCTCGGCTCACTGCAACCTCCAACTCTCGGGTTCAAGAAATTCTCCTGCCTCAGCCTCCCAACTAGCTGGGACTACAGGCACGTGCCACCATGCCCGGATAATTTTTGTATTTTTATTAGAGGTGGGGTTTCGCCAAGTTGGCCAGGCTGGTCTCAAACTCCTGACCTCAGGTGATCCACCCACCTTGGCCTCCCAAAGTGCTGGGATTACAGGCGCGAGCCACTGTGCCTGGCCTCAACCCCTAATTTTTCTGTTCTGTAGCCAACAAGTCCCTTGTCTGCTTGAATCATGGTGTGTGCTTCTGTCTGGGGCCACCACGTGTCCTTTATGGTTCCAGTGGGGATCATTGATGGGGGAGCTTAAAAGAATCTGTCCCAGTTCTGCCTTCTGTGACTCGAAAGGGCATCCTGTGGGGCCTGTGGACCTGTGACCGCCAGCACCTCCCCCAGCCCCTCCCAACCCCCCCACCAGGCAGCTCCCCTTTCCTGGACCACCCCATGCACAGGGAGAAGGGGAAAGTCAGAGGTGAGGGTGGGAAGTCAGGTCAAAGGCTGATTGGGTTACCTCACGCTGGACAGGAAGTGACTAATGATGGGGGAGCACAGGGGCCTGGAGACCCCCATCACCCCAGTGCTGGGGTATGTGGCCCCGGTCTTTGCTGCCCACCCCAGGCCCCCTTCCTTGATGCCTCAGGCTCCCATTCCACCCCCGACCTCCACCAGTCACATGCTCAGCCACTCTGCCCTCCCCCAGGCCGATGCTTCACAGCAAGCTCAATCCGGGCCAGACTGGGGTGCCGGGGTTGCTGGGGAAGTCGGACAGTGGTGGGTCAGGTGAGGGGTCAGACCAAGGCCAAAGCTAGTAAGAAGTGGGGAAGGGGGCAGTGCTGGGTGCCCCCATCCCATGCTTTGCTGGCTCCGTGGGGAAGGGTCTTTCCTGGGCCTCTCAGTGCTTCCCCCAACCCCACCCCCTACTCCCCCAAGTCCTGGGACCCCTGCAGGGGAAGGTTCCTGGGACAAGTGTTTGAATCTCCTTCTGCTCTCACCATCTCATCTGTGGAATGATGGACCCCTTGTGTGGCAGTTGGAGAAATCTGTTTCAGATTCCCCAAGAAGGCTAGGCACGGAGGCTCACGCCTGTAATCCCAGCACTTTGGGAGGCCAAGGCAGGAGGATCACCTGAGGTCAGGAGTTAGAGAGCAGCCTGGCCAACATGGTGAAACCTCATCTTTACCAAAAATACAAAAATTAGCCAGGCATGGTGGCGCATGCCTATAATCCTGGGAGTGAGGAGACCAGCTATGAAGCCAGGAGTTTGAGACCAGCCTGGGCAACAGAGCCCGGGAGGTGGAAGCTGCAGTGAGCTGAGATTTTGCCATTGCTCTCTGGCCTGAGTGACAGCGCCTGCCTCAAATTAAAAACAAACTGGCCGGGCGCAGTGGCTCACACCTGTAATCCCAGCACTTTGGGAGGCCAAGGTCAAGGTGGGCGGATCACTTGAGGCCAGGAGTTCGAGACCAGCCTGGCCAACATGGCAAAACCCCGTCTCTACCAAAAATACAAAAAAATTAGCTGGGCGTGGTGGCGCGCACCTGTAGTCCCAGCTACTCGGGAGGCTGAGGCAGGAGAATTGCTTGAACTCGGGAGGCGGAGTTTGCAGTGAGCCGAGGTCGCGCCACTGCACTCCAGCCTGGCGCCTGGTGACGGAGTGAGACTCTGTCTCAAAAAAAAAACAAACAAAAGAAAAAACAAAAATTAGCGAGGAGTGGTGGTGTGCGCCTGTAACCAGCTACTCAGGAGGCTGAGGCACAAGAATCGCTTGAACTCGGGAGGTGGAGGTTGCAGTGAGCTGAGATTCACCACGGCATTCCGGCCTGGGCGACAGAGCGAGACTCTGTCTCAAACAACAACAAAAACCAACACAGATTCTTCAAGAAACACCTGGCATGAGGTCTTGCTCAGCGTTAGAGCCTGATAAGTGTTCACTGTTTTCAATGCTGGAAATATGACATCAAATATATTAGAACGATAACGCTGGACACAGTGGCTCACATCTGTAATCCCAGCACTTTGGGAGGCTAAGGCGGGCAGATCACCTGAGGTTGGGAGTTCGAAACCGGCCTGACCAACATGGTGAAACCTCATCTCTAGTAAAAATACAAAATTAGCCAGGTGTGGTGGCACATGCCTGTAATCCCAGCTACTGGGGAGGCTGAGGCAGGAGAACCGCTTGAACCTGGGAGGCGGAGGCTGGTTGTGGTGAGCCGAGATGGCATCATTGCACTCCAGCCTGGGAGAAACTCCATCTCAAAAAAAAGAAGAAAAAAGAAAAAAAGAAAAGAACAATAATAATAGTGAGGAATTGCTGAGATCTTATCATGTGCCAGAAATTGCTCTAAATGTAACTCCTCCAATTCTAAAAATAATCTCATCAGCCTCTCATTGTGGCTCACAGCTGTAATCTCAACATTCTGGGAGGCCAAGAGGAGGGTCACTTGAGGCCGGGAACTGGAGATCAGCCTGGGCAAGAAAGTGAGACCCCCATCTCTACAAAAAATTTTTAAAAAATTAGCCGGACAAGGTGGCATGTGCCTGTAGTCCCAGCTACTCGGGAGGCTGAGGCAAGAGGATCGCTTGAGCATCGGAGGTGGAGGCTGCAGTAAGCAGTGATTGCACCACTGCATTCCAGCCTAGGTGACAGAAGGAGACTCTGTTTCTAAATAATAATAATATTAATAACAATAATCCTGTGAAATAAGGTCCTTGAGTGTTCCCATTTTACAAATGAGAAAACTGAGGCTCAGGGAGACAGATTCTTGCCCAAGGTGCCTACCCAGGGAGTCACTGAGCTGGGATTTGAGCCCAGCTCTTAACCTGGCAGGTGCCTGTCCCGGGGTCCCAGGATCTGGCTTAAAAGACGTCATCTCGGGAGAAATGGATTCTGGGATTCCCACTGGAATCGCTTTTTCTTCCCCCATATGGAACCAGCAAATCGTCCTTCCCCCTCACCCGCCTGGGCCCTCCAAGCCGCTCAGGCCTGGGCGGGGGCCCTGCAGGCCCTGGAGGCAGAAGGGCGAGCCTTTTACTAGCCGGGGCCGGGAGGGGCGCAGGCACCGGGCTCCAGGCGCGGGTGGCGGGCGGGCGGGCGGGCGGAGGCACGTACCCTTCTCAGGATAAATGTCTTCACTAAGGGTAAACCTAGTACCTTTTCCACCATGGACTAATTGGGGGGTGGAGGCGGAGAGAGGGGGAAGCATGGGGAGCGGGGAGAGACGAGCCAGTGACAGGTAAGGATGGAGGAGTGTGTGTGGAGGGGCGGGGGAGGCGCGGAGAGGGGACAGCGAGTGAGAGGGAGGAAAAACAAGAGAGAGAAATGTCAGCTGCAGACAGACGGACAGACAGACAGACACACAGCCTCCTGCTCCAGGGGCACCAGGGACACTAAAAGCAGCCAGATCTGGACGGGAAGCTGAGCTCAGAGACCCAGCGCCCACGGAGGGCACTGGGCTGGCTGGATCGGGGGAGAAGAGGACCACTGGAGACCACAGGGGAGGCTCCTGGACCATCGTCCCACAGGGGAGGCTCCTGGACCATCCTCCCACAGGGGGAGGGTGGCTGGATGGGTGGGGAAAGGACAGCTGGAGGCTCCCCCTCGCCCCAGGCTGGGTGTGACGGCGACTCTCCCTCCCCCTCCTGAGGTCAGCCGCCAAACTTCTTTCCCCTGTCGGGACCAATTGTGAAAGGGGGGGGATCCCCCAGGAAATCCTCTCTCCATCCAGCCCCCAACTGCTCTGTGTGTGCGCTCAGAGAGGGACAGGAGACCGAAGCAAAAGACAGAGAGAAAGAGAGAGAGTTTGAGAAATGGGAACTCCCTCTCCGTCCACCCTCCCCCACCAAGTCGAGGTCCCTCCCTCCCTCGGGGCTGTCAATCATTCCTTAGCCCCCATGACATCACAGAGGTCCTCCTCAGGGGGACTTCAACCACTCCCTGTGACCATGACGTCAGAAGCCCCACCCCTGGACCTGCCAATCATTCCTTGACCTCTTGACATCAGAGGTCCTGCCCATCCTGAGCTGTCAATCACTCCTGACGACCCCCCCAGAGAGGTCAACCACTCCTTGGACCCATGACTCTCGAGGTCCCCCAGGAGCTGACAATCATTCATTGGCCCTGGGACACCACAGATTTTCCCAGGAGACGACAATCACCTTGTGGCCCTGCGACGTCATAGGTTCCACACCCTGGTCCTTGATGTCAAAGACATTCCATCCCAGAGCTGTCAATCATTGTCTGGCTCCAGGAGATTACAGATTTTCCCAGGAGTGGACAATCACCTCCCGGCCTGTGATGTCAGAGGCCCCGCCCCCACAAACGTTGCATCCCTCATTGGTCCCTGGACTTGGTGCAGAGATGTCAATTCTGCCCCATCCATGACGTCACAGGAGGAGTGAGCCAATGGCAGCCGCTTAGGCTCTGGGTTGGGCTGCCTCTGCAAAGCTGGAAAGGGTGGTGGGGGTCTGGGACCCTTACCCTGGGCCGATTGCGCTTGTACGAAGGTCTTGATGAGCAGGTCGGTGGCCTGCGTGTAGAGTGACAGGGCATAGCGCAAGGATTGCAGGTCCGGGCTCTTCTCCAGGAAAGTCTTCTAAGGCCCACGCCACCCGCGTGGAAATATTGCTGTGGAGGATGGGGTGGGGAGAGGTGAGGCTGGTGGGACCCTCTATCCACTCATATAGGGCTGGGCAGCCCTGCTGTTACCACTCCCAATCCCTCCCTCTGCTACTTTTTCACCTCCTCCTTTGCTTTGACTAGTGAACTCCTATGCATTCCTCAGAACCTATCTCTCACATGCCCTCTTCCAGGAAGTCCTGGCTTCGCCCGCCTTGGGCTCCCTCAGCCCGCATCCTTCCCCTCTACCCCAAGCCTGACCCTACAAGGCTGAGGATGGGGTTCCTTAAGCCTCCAGCATTAGCCAGCCCAGCTCTGGCACAGAAGAGGGAAGGAGGGAGTATTTACAAATGAATGAATTAATATGGGTCTGAGGTGAACCTAGGTTCATGACCACAGCAGCCACACCCTCTGCACCCCCCCACCTGGGATGGGCAGGGGTAGGGCCTCTCACCTTGATGGTGTCCAGGGCCAACTCAACAACTGCACACTGCTTCGGGGTCAAGCTCTTGGCTTCTTCTCGTACCATGTGGTCCTGGATGGATGGGGAGAGGACCATGTGGGTAGTGTGGGCCCTGCCTTCAGAATCTGTGTCTGTGGGCCTCATCTCTGTAAAACTTGGACGAGCTGGGCTGAGGGTCAATGTTTTCGTCATCCCAGCACCCAGCATGTGATTGGCACACAGCAGGTGTTCAATCAATATTTGTTGAATAAATGACTTGCCCTCTTGGTCAAGCTGTACCTGAAGCTGAACCATACACATTTTTCCAACACACTGAGGAGCAAATGTCTTGTGCTTGAGTGAGTAGAGTTTCTGTCCTTGCAGCCTGTAATGCATGTCATCATCCTGGGAACCCTCCCCCAGGACGTGGCAGTCTGGAAGCCACGTGAGTTTGGGGGGGCAGTCCCCACCCCATAATCTGTCCCCACTCCTCACCTTGAGTTTGGACAGCTGGCCCAGTTCCTTGGCTGCATTGAAGATCATCTGGGTTCCCTGCAGGTAACAACAGACAGCTGGGTGAGGGCAGGGGTGCTATCACCTTGTTCCCAAACACCCAGCTGACACCCCAGCCCAGGAGACCATCTTGGTTCCTGCCCAAAGGCTCTGGGCTGGGCAATAATTGTGTCCCAGAGACAGAGGTCTGGAACTCCCCAGGAAGAACTCAAGAGGATGTGGTAAACTTGTCCTTGAAAATCCAAGTCCCGTGGGGATAGTACCTGCCCTTTCAGCCCCACCCAGGCTTGTGAAATGGGAGAAACAGACAGGGACCAGGTTGTGAGGGGCAGGGTATTGGGGGAGCCTCAGACAGCGGTGTTTATGGGTGTGGGCAGGGGTTTTCAGGGAAAAGGAGCTTGAGGAAATCAAGAGACTGGGCTGGGGTTTCAGAAAATGGCTCTGGTAAAATACCTCCTCCTTCTCAAGGCATCATCCCCCTCTGCAGGGAAATTTCCCCTGTAATCTGGGAGGACTTTCAGTCTGATTTTTTTTTTTTTTTTTTTGACACAGGGTCTCCCTCTGTTGCCCAGGCTGGAGTGCAGTGGTGTGATCATAGCTCATTGTAGTCTCAAACTCCTGGGTTCAAGAAATCCTCCTGCCTTCCCAAGTAGCTGGGGCTACACGTGTGAGCCACCATGCTCAGCTAATTTTTTTTTTTCTAAGATGGAGTTTCACTCTTGTTGTCCAGGCTGGAGTGCAATGGTGCCATCTCGGCTCACCACAACCTCTGCCTCCCAGGTTCAAGCGATTCTCCTGCCTCAGCCTCCCAAGTAGCTGGAATTACAGGTATGTACCACCACGCCCGGCTAATTTTTGTATTTTTAGTAGAGACGGGGTTTCTCTGTTGGTCAGGTTGGTCTCGAACTCCCAACCTCAGGTGATCCGCCCCCCTCAGCCTCCCAAAGTGCTGGGATTACAAGCGTGAGCCACCACGCCCAGCTGCTCAGCTAATTTTTTAATATTTTTGAAATATTTTTTGTGGAGGTGGGGTCTTGCTATGTTGTCCAGGCTAGTCTTGAATTACTGGGCTCAATCGATCCTCCACCTCAGCCTCCTAAAGTACTGGGATTACAGGCGTGAACCAGTCTGACCTTTTAAAGGAAAAATCCTCCCTCTGTACAACAAACACCTCCATATCCATCCTCCACCCCACCCCCAAACAGATACTAGCAAGATGGCGAGGTGGTGATGGCTCTGACAATCCAGATGGGTCTGGGTTCAAATCGCAGCCCTGCTGTGTGCCCTGGGAAACTCACTTAACCTCTCTGAGTCTCAGTTTTCCCATCTAGATGGGGAAATTAGATTCACTTTGTGGCTTAGTCTGAACTAAACAAGTCTTTGCTCAGTGTTCACTAATTATCACTTGGTCTCAAAGTCAAAGGCAATGCTAAGGGAGATGGGGTTCCAGCCTGGAAGCCATGCATGTGTCTAGCCTCCTCTGTCACTGCTGGGTGGCCCCAAGCGTGTCCCTGAGCCGTCTGAGCCTCAATTCCCACCCTGGCTAACAGGGATACCCATGGAAACTTGGGGGACAGAGTAGGGTTGAGTATTGAGGTAATGAGTCTTGTATTATTGGGTCCTGGGGTGGTCTGGGGGTCCTGGATGAGGCTAGATGGGGAGGGGCCCATTTGCAGTGGGGATATTTGGAATTATCTTCATAGTTTACTGGCTGGCCACGTGCTCATTCCTACTAGTATTATTATTATCATATTGGCTGTTACTATTATTCTTATTTCTTATCTGTGATCCTGAGGTTCTTACAAGGCACAATTACTCAGGAGCCCAGTGGACTGGGCCTCAGTTTCCCCTGCTGCACCCACCTGTAGTCTGGAAGGGCTCAGGGGCCTTCCTGGGCAACCTCTGCCCTACCCACCAACCCCCCCACTCACCACCCACCACGAGCAAGCCAGACAGACAAAGGAAGAGAGACCAACAGACAGGTTCACAGTACGCCCTCGGACGGCACGGACCACAGAGGTGGAAGGGGGCACGGGGTAGGGTGAGGGGGTGGGGTGGGAGCCAGACAGACAGTGAGAGGCTGGTCTTACGTCTGAGTGGCTTGTCAATTTCACCCTGCCCTGTGGAGAGAATCAGGTGGAGGTCAGAGTTCTGGTGGCTGCTGGGAGGATTCTCAGTGGGACTTCCCTGCCCCCTCAAAGCACGGTCCCACTTCCCAGCCCAGGAGCTCCTCCCCAGGTCCTGGGTCTAATGGTGGGCCCCCTCCCCAGCTAGCACCTCCTCTTGTCCCCTAGCATGGGCTTAGGGGTCAGACTCCTTGACTACCAGCACACTCTCTGGGTGCCCAGGAGGCTGGAAGCAGCCCTATCCCACAGTCAGCCTGCCCCAGGGTTGGGTACCTGGGGAGGTGGGGGAGATGAAACAGGGGTAGGAATCTGTCCTCCCCCAGTTCCTAAGGGTCTGCCCCTATATTCCCGTACCTGACTCTACAAAAAAACATACTAACATATACTGCAAGTTCACTCAATGCTGAAGAAGTCATACACTAAACTACACACATGCACTCCTAAACACTTGCAGGCATGTACACAATCACACACATAAACCCATACACCCTTGACCCCACAGGGATTCACATCCACATATAGGGTGCCTGGCACATTGAATGTGACCCCCAAAGGGCTGGCTGAGAGAGTAGACAACCCCTGTGACCCACATTCACAAAGCTAAGACTCCATTTATATGTACACAGGCACAATAACATCTTCTGCACAAGTGCACAGCAAGACAGCTGCCTGCGTGTTGCTGTAGCTCCCATGTCGTTGTAGCTCCCATCTCCGTAACAACAAACATCCATTAGCACAGCAACAAAAAAAATCTACGTAAAAAACAACACATGTCTCAATCCAGAGTGGTGATCCAGTGTAGGCTCTTCAAGAAGCCACAGAGTTTCAGCTGAGCCCAGGACAGGGAGCTGTTTGTGTACCACATTAGTTCACATCTGCACACACACTGCACATTCTGCCCCTGGAGAATCACTTCATCTCTGACTTCTGGTTTTGCGGGACTTGGTTAGGACAGCTATCCCTACCCACGACCCCCAGCTGGCCTTCCTGCCCAGGTGCACAGATGCACACACATGCACACACATGCCCAGACACCAGAGCTCAGGGCCTCAGTGAGATGAGGCCCTCATTACCTTTTCTAATCCCTTGCCATGTTTTCTCAAGAGGTTCCCCTGCAGAGATAATGTCACAGGGTGATCAACCTGGCAAGTCGTGCAGAGTGGGAACCCGGGATGCTCACAGGTATATTCATGGGGCAGGGGAATCCACACTGCACAGGGGACTGGTGATTGGGTTGCATGGGGATTGTGTGTGTGTGTGTGTGTGTGTGTGTGTGCTTTAATGACTGACTCTTAAATGGTGTGAGAGTCAGAGACAGTAAAGAAAGAGAGAGAAAGAGATACAGATACAGAGCTAGAGAAAGCCAGAAAGAAAGGAGAGAAGTCACTGCCAAAACATAATCCATTTACATTTACTGTACAATGAGACTCTTGGTTCTTGGGTTAGTAGCAAAGCAAATGGGCTGCATATTCAGACAGATCTGAATTTGAATCCTGACTCTGGCATTTACTATATGACCTTGAACAAGTGACTTCTCTCTGAGCCTCAGCTTTCCTCATCTGCAAAATGGGGACAATAATATCCACCTCATTCAAAGGCTTGTTATGAAGATGAGCTGAAACAGGGGCTATGAGAAGGTCTGGCATATGGGGAGTCATTAAATGCAAATCCCTTTATCCCCCTGCCCACAAGGGCATTGCCTGTGGTTGGCTATGCTGCCACCAACATACCCTTTGGCTCTCTATGGTTACAGCCAAAGACCCAGGCTGCAGCTACCAAGAAGTAAGAAGAGCACTTGTAAACTTTTGATGAAGTGAAATCTTGTGACAGCCTTGTCTTGCCCACAAAGGGAAAATCTGAAGTTGTTTTGTCTCTGCTCTCATACATGTCTGCGTATCACCACCACCACCACCACCATCACCACCACCACCATTAGCTCTGATTTAATGATTGCTGCCTCTGGGCCAGTCACTGAGAGTGCAGTGGCGTGATCTTGGCTCACTACAACGTCCACCTCCTGGGTTCAAGCAATACTGAGATGAGTATTTTAATGCATCATGCCATTTGGTTCTTAGAACTACCCTCAGGGAGGTGATGCAATGAGCCCCATTTTCCAGACAAGGAAACAGAGCCTGGGAGGTCAAGTGACTTCCCCCAAGGTCACACAGAGAGAGAGAGAAGTGGCTGGGCTAGGAACTGACCCCAAGTCTGCCTGACATCAAAGCCATGACACAAGTCTCCCACTTGGGCACCTGGGGTGTGTGTCTGGCATTGGTGTGTGCCAGTGTGGATGGCGGGAGTCGGGTAGGCAGGGTGGTGGGGTACCGAGGAATGGCCTGGAGCATGGAATTTCAGGGGAGTCAGAAGTAGAGACCCTCATGGTGAGGATCTGCATTCTGGGAAGCTGCTGACAGTTCAGAGCCCAAAGAGGAGGTCAGAGGGATCCTGGGGTTGATCCTCTTTCTAGCTTCAGGGCATCTGGTGGCATCTGCGCACGGGAGCAAGGTTGGATTCTACCCTTGGATGGCAGGTCCACTGCGAAGGAGGAGCTGGGCCCGGGGTTTGGAAGCGGGTGGTAGGGGGCTCCTCCGGACTTCAATGGGACAGGGTGGGTGGGCGTGGTCTCCCTCCCTCCCAGCCCTGCCCCCTCCCCCATGCCCTGCCCCAGACAGACACAGGCACATCTAGGCGGGAGGGAGGATGGTGGGTGAGGAGGGGGTGTTGGGTGGGTGGGGAAAGGGGTGCAGCGACGTGGTGGGCTGAGTCCCGACACAGAGCGGACGGACAGACAGACGGACAGACGGGCCTCTACTCACGATCATCTGTCAGCCATGACGGGGGGCGGGGTGGTGGGGGAGGGGGAATAAGGTACCATAAGTTTCCCGGGAAGGCCAGGGAGGTGGCGGAGACGGCAGCACGGAGGGGGCAAGACCCCTGCCCCAGCCCAACCCACAGGAGCAGGGAGGCTGGGAAGTCCGGGCCTCCCCCACCACCATCACCTCTCTGTGGCCCCCGCGCACCCTCCCCCAAGCCTCCAGGGTCCAACTGGGAAAGACCTCCCTGTTCTGCAATGTGCCCATAGCCCACATGCCATTGCTGTCCTCAGGTTCCTGAGGCCTCCCCGGAGGGACCCATACCCCAGCTACATCCCTCTACAGATGTCTGGGTCCCCTTGGTCCCTAGGGGGGGTCTATAGATCCTGGTCTCTGGATGGCCACTGACCTCTGCTTGACCTCTCTGACCTTGGATGCCCTTCATGACCTCTGGCTGACCTCCAGGAGCCCCCTGGTCTATTGATCTCTGATCTTTAGAACAAGCCCCAAAGCCCTTAGAAAAACCCAGCATTGATGTCTATGTCTTTCTTTTTTGAGACAGGGTCTCACTCTGTCGCCCAGGCTGGAGTGCAGTGGCGCCATCTTGGCTCACTGCAGCCTCCACTTTCCCGTTCAAACAATTCTCGTGTCCCAGCTTCCCAAGAAGCTTGGATCACAGGCATGCGCCACCACACCCAGCTAATTTTTGTATTTTTAGTAGAGACAGGATTTTACCATGTTGCCCAGGCTGGTCTCGAACTCACCTCAACCAATCTGCCCGCCTTGGGCCTCCCAAAGTGCTGGGATTGCAAGCATGAGCCATGGTGCCCAGCCAAGGTCTATGCCTTTCATAACTCAAGGATAACTTTGATCCCCAAGCCTACCTGTTTTCTAGATGACCTCTGACCTCCAAATGCTATTTTGACCTACATGCGACCTCTATGACTTTAGACGTCTCTTGACTCTACCTAATCTCTTTGACCCTGGAGTCACCACGATGGACTCTGAATGACCTCTTTAACTCTTTGATGAACTCTTAACCCCCATGTGACCTCTCTGACCTCTGAATGGTCCCACTCACCTCTGGTGGCTTCCATGACCCTTGGATGGACCTTGAGCCTGGATGACCTCTCTGAGCCTGGACGTTTTTTTTCACACCTCCCAGCCTCTCTTAGGCACCAGGTTTTCTGGGCTCCCACCAGGGAGGTGACCCAAGTGTCCCCATGGGCCTCCTGCAGGCCTCACCGTCTGGTCAGTGAGGGGCGGCAGGACGATGGTTTTCTCCATGGTGTTCATAACCAGCTTCCACAGCTCCTCTCAGCACTCGCTTCAGCACCGTCTTCTCACAGATTTTGGCAAAGAGGGTCAGGCTGGCGGGGAGGGGCAGGTCTGAGAGAGAGCCCAGCTGGTCCCAACCCACAGAGCCCCTTCCCTTAACAGGTAGGCAAGGCATTCCACAGACATGAAAGAGGGCACACAGCCTGTACAGGGACCCTGCGTGGTCTGATGGGGCTATGATATCTGATGCATGAACAGAAGAGTGAGTGGTGGTTGGACTAGACAGCAGGGACCAGATGGGAAGGGGCATCAGTGTCTGGGAGGAAGGCTTGGGCCTTATCATGAGGATAGGGGTAGTGGGGAGCCACAAAGCATTCAAGAGGGAGACACAGCCAGCCTTTCCTGTTTGAAAGAACAGTGTGGGGGGATGAACTGAAACAGGAAGGATGGAGATCAGGGACTATGAGGGATAAGGCCAAGCCCAGGAGAAAGAGGAGGGGAATGGTCAGAGGAGGGCAGACTTGAAAGGAAAACAGCAAAGAAATTGTGGTTGGATGTATAGGGGTTGAAGGAGAGAGGCAGTCCACCAGATCTATCCACCAATTGATCCAGTACCCACCAATCTATCCCTCCTCCAGTGGCCTTTAATTCTCTATTTTTCTATCCATCCATCCATCCATCTGTTCATCCATCCATCCTTCTATGTATCCTTCTATCCATCTATCCATTGGTCCATGTATTTATCCATCCACTAGTTCATTCATCCATCTGTCCATCCAGCTATGCATCAAAACATTTAATCATCCATCCAAATATTTCCCACCTATTCATCCATCCATCTATCCATCCATTGACCCACTCATCCACCCACCCACCCATCTGTCCATTCATTTATGCATCACAGCATTTATTTATCCATCCAAATATTTATGCACCTATATCTATGCACCATCCATCCACCTACCCATCTGCCCACCCATCCACCCATTCATTTATTCATCCAGCCAGCCATCTGTCCATCAATTTCTGCATCAAAACATTTATTAAATGATCCAAATATCTATCGACCTATCCATCCAACCATCCGTGCATTCATCCATCCATCTATGCATCAAAACATTTATTCATTCATCCAAATATTTATCCACCTATCCATCTATCCACCCATCCATCCATCCATCCATGCATCCATCCAGCCAGCCATTGATGCATCAAAACATTTATTCATTCATCCAAATATTTATCCACCTATCCATCCATCCACCCATCCATCCATCCATCCATGCATCCATCCAGCCAGCCATCCGTGCATCAAAACATTTATTCATTCATCCAAATATTTACCTATCTATCCATCCATCATCCACCCACTCATCCACCCATCCATTTATTCATCCATCCACCCATCTGCCCATCCATTTATCCATCAAAACATTTATTATTCATCCAAATATTTATTAACATATCCATCCATTTATCCATCCATTTATCCATCCATCCATCCATCCATCCATCCAACCATCCATCCATCTATCCAACCATCCTTCTATCCAACCATCCACCCATCCATCCATCCATCTATCCAACCATCCTTCTATCCAACATCATCCATCCATCCATCCATCCATCCATCCATCCAACCATCCATCCATCTATCCAACCATCCTTCTATCCAACCATCCATCCAACCATCCATCCATCTATCCAACCATCCATCCATCCAGCCAGCCAGCCAGCTATTCATCAAAACATTTATTCATCCATCCAAATATTTACCCAACTATCCACTCATCCTCTTTTAAAAACATCTATCTTTCATCTAGCCTTCTAAACATTTATCTTTTTAATCCATGCATCCACCCACCTATGCATCCCTCATATCACCTATCCATCTACCATCCATTCATCCACACAAATATTTACCCATGAATCCTTCCAATCATTCACCCACCCAACTTTCCATCCTCTTCATGCCACCATCTATTCACCTATCCAACATCCAGCGACCACCCCAGCAAACATTCCCTGCACATTCTCTCCAGACCAGTTCCTGGGTCTTTCTGGCCCTGCCCCAGCCCCTCCCTGGCCAGCCCAGTCCACCTGGCCCAGCTCACTTGCTGTCCAGCAGGTCCATGATGGGCTGTAACACATTGTCAGCGTCCTGGGCCACGCTGCTGCAGGCACTGGCTGGCACATTGCCTGTGCCCTTAACCTGGCTAAGGATGTCACCCATCTGTTTGACACACTCTTCAATGTGCGGCTGGAAGCTGGGGACACAGAAAGGAAGGGCTCAGACCAGAGGAAGGGCTGGATGAAGATGCAAATGCTGATCTGTGGTTGTTAAGGTCATATCATTAGCATCACAGCTCATAATCAAGCAAGAATGAAGACTCATAAGAGCAGAACCAGGCAAAGGGATAAGACATTTGCCTGTTGTTCATTTCATCCTCAAAATCCTACTCAGGTACTATTATTGTCATCACCCCCACTTTACAGAGGAATAAAAAATATATAAGGCTCAGAGAGGTTAAGTGACTCCCCCAAGGCCATCCAGCTAGTAAGCAGTAAAGCCAAGATTTGAACTCAGCCTTGTCTAACTCTGAGCCTGCAAGAGATGAAGATCATCTCTACATCTGCTGAGCCTCCAGACGCCCCAGGCTCAGAGGGCTGGGGGCTGTTCTCTCCCCCACTGCCCCCAGCCCTGGAGATGCTCCCACCTGGTAGCAAACACCCGGCTCAGCTCGTCCAAGACATTATTGAGTTTCACCTGAAGCTCCTTCAAGATGTCACTGGCTTCGGCATCCAACTAAGGAGAGAGAAGGGACATCAGGCCAGGTCCAGTAAGCATCCACACGTACCGGGCATTTTCTCCTCTGACCCAGGGAAAGGGATCCCAAAGGGCTGGAGGGGAAACTGAGGCACAGAGAATTGCATGGCAAGCCTGGATTTAAGAGCATGGTTGAGCTGGAATTCATCCCCCAGGCCTGGTGGCATATGAGCTCGGGGGCCTGCAGGAACACGCTCAGTGGTGGGGGTGCCCCCATCCCATCTCCAGCCCTGCCTGGGCCCTGCCTCACCTCCTTCCCTCCCATAGCTTCGAACATCTTCTCCAGCTGAACTCGTAGCTGTTGCGTGTTGTTCATGAGGATGCAGGGCTGTGGATGGGAACAGAAAGGGGAGTCAGGCCTCAGGACCTCTCCCCAGAGCCTCCCCTACCCACCACCAGGGACCTCGGGATGGTTTCAGGGTCCGGGTTTGGAGGAAGCTGGGGTTCCATGGGGTCACCTGCAAAGGCAGCATTTGGGCTCAGGTTTTTGGGCGTGTTGTCAGGAGGGGGCATCTCTGGGGATTGGTGGGGCCAAGGAGGACTCAAGTGATCCCCCAACCCCAGGCCTGGTAGGTCCACCAGAGGGGCTGGGAACTCTGGGGGGTAGCACAGTTTCCTGCAGGGGCCCAAAGTTTTGCAGTTCACACCCTGAAGGCTTCATTTGCAACAGCCAACAGTGACACACTAAGGTGGGTGCCCTCACACCCAGATACACACACAAGATCCCCCAAAGACCCACAAATCCAGACAGGCACAGCCAGACACAGCCACAGACACACACTCACACCGTGCACAGTCAACATAGCCAGACAAAACCTGGTGAGACACACCCACCAGATGTGCACAGCCAGACACACACACACACTCACACACACTTCACTCTCACACTATATGCAGTTAACTCAGCCAGACAAAACTTGGTCACACACACCCAGACATGCACAGTTGGACACACACACATGCATACACACACACACACTACAACCGGTTAACACAGCTAGATAAAATATGAGACACACACCAAGATGTGCACAGTTGAACACACATACACATACATATACTCAGGCTTTACCCAGTTAACATAGACAGATGGAACATGGCTAGACACCCACACTCAGATATGTACAAACACACACAGACAGACACACGTATGCTCATGTTATACCCAGTTAACACAGCCAGATGAAACATAATCAGACATGCGCACTTAGATGTGCACAGTCAGACTCACACACACATTCGTGCTACACCCAGTTAACAAAGCCAGCACACTCAGATGTGCACAGACTCACACACACACAGTATAACAGTCGACACAGACAATACACAATCAGTCACATGCACTCCGATCCCACACACTCAGGCACACGCAACTAGATACACTCTGGTCACACACATTCAAACAAGCACCTCTAAACACACACACAAGTCAGTCAGATTACACACAGGTGGACACACATAGCCCTGGGAAGAAGGGAGCCCTGGGGATGCTGAATGGGGCTGAGGAGGGGGATAGGTCGGGGGCCCCCGCAGGTCACCACTTTCTCCTTCTCCTTGGAGCAGTAGGAGGCAAAGTCCTTGGAGATGATGTCTGCGTACTGGAGGAGCACATTACTGATGGTCTGGGGAAGACACAGAGTGTGGGGTGAGAGGAGAGGCTGGGACCAAGGCCGGCTCCAGTCACCAGGTGCCATCAAGAGCCACTAGTGAGATCAGTGATGAGCCCAAACTTATTAGCACCTAAGATGGACCCTTGGGCTAGGCAGATTCTCCACCCAAGATGACCATCAAGGCCTAGAGGAGGTGTCACTCGATGAAGACAATCATTTTATGTAGACCCAGATCTTTTTCTTTTTCTTTTCTTTTCTTTTTTTGAGACACAGTCTTGCTCTGTGGCCCAGGGTGGAGTGCAATAGCATGATCTCGGCTCACTGCAACCTCCGCCTCCCGGATTCAAGCAATTCTCCTGCCTCAGCCTCCTGAGTAGCTGGGACTACAGGCGAATGCCACCACGCCCAGCTAATTTTTATATTGGGGTTCACCATGTTGGTCAGAATGGTCTCGAACTCCTGACCTGTGATCTGCCCGCCTCAGCCTCCCAAAGTGCTGGGATTACAGATGTGAGCCATTGCGCCTGGCCGACCCAGCTCTTTTTCAGAGCAACCAAGCATCATATTAACCCAGCCTCAACTACAAGCATGACCTGATCTTAAATCAAAAGCCAGTTCCTACCTGCAATCCCCAAGGTCAACACAGCCTAATGCCAATCAATCAAACCTCAACCCCAATGATCCCAACCCTCAAACTCACCCGAAGACTCACTCAAATTCTGTATCAATCTCAGCACTCACTTCAACCCCAATCCCAAATCAAGACCCAACCCAGCCTCAAACTCCAAACAAACAGCATTGCCAGCTGCACCAGTGACCTCAGATCCTCAGTTCACACCCTGAAGGCTTCAAAACATTTATTCAGGCAGGAGTGGTGGCTCATGCCTGTAATCCCAGGACTTTGGGAGGCCAAGGCGGGCGGATCACAAGGTCAGGAGTTTGAGACCAGCCTGCCCAACATGGTGAAACTCTGTCTCTACTAAAAATACAAAAATATTAGCCGGGCGTGGTGGCGTGCACCTGTAATCTCAGCTACTTGGGAGGCTGAGGCAAGGAGAATCACCTGAACCTGGGAGGCGGAGGTTGCAGTGAGCTGAGATTGCACTAGTGCACTCCAGCCCAGGCAATAGTGCAAGACTCTGTCTCAAAAAAAAAAAAAAATTATTTATCCATCTAAATATTTACCCACCTATATCTATCCATCATCCATCCATCTACCCATCCACCCACCCATCCACCCATCTTAACCTGATCTCAAACCACACCTCAACTCCAACCTGAGCCTACACCTCAACTCCAATGCCAACCTCAACTCCAGTCTCAATTTAAATACCAGCCCCAACCCTGACCTCCATCCAAACCTCAACTCCAACCTCATCTCAACCTCAACCTTAACCCAACGTCAATGACAGCACCAACCCCAACCCTAACCTGTCTCCAACTCTGACCTCAATTCCCCCAGCCCTGACCCCAGCCCCCAGCCCCAACCCTACCCACTCTCCCACACCTTGGCAAAGCGTCTCATGTAGTGCCCCACAATCTGGGGGTCGGGGCACTCGAGTTTTTTGATGATTTCAAAGCTCTGGTTGAGTTGGGAGAAGACGTCCACCACGGAACAGGAGAACAGGGCATGCTCCGAGGTCTGCTGGAACTGCAAGGGGAAGAAGGCCAGGGGGAAGGAGGAGATCAGCGCCAGAGAAGCCCCAGAGCCTGAGTCTCCCACTCTCCATGGGGACAGCCAGAGACCACCTTCCCCAGGGTGAGATGGCAGAGGGTGAGGGTGACTTAGAGTCAACCTCTAGAGGTGGACGCGGAAGCCATGGGGTATATGGAGACATCTGGCTTGATGGAACTCACATTTAAAAAAAATTTTTTTTTTTAAAGACCGGGTTTTGCCATGTTGGTCAGGCTGGTTTCGAACTCCCAACCTCAGGTGATCCACCCGCCTCAGCCTCCCAAAGTGCTGGGATTACAGGCGTGAGCCACCACACCTGGCCTGGAACTCACATTTTGTAGTTGATGAATAAACAAAATATTTTAAAAACCATGAGCGAGACAAAGATGGTGGATACCTATCAGAGACGGGCCTCATCCCAAGGGCACATTTCCCCAGAAACGGTACCCCAACGGGAAGATTAGGAACTTGGTTGTGGGATGGCCTTCTCACCCCATCCTTCTTGTCTCGCTCCAGGGCGCCATGCAGGAAATCCCGGGACACCTCCTCATTCTCGTCCAGCCACTGGATGACGAAGGGTTCAAACCATCTGGAATGAAGAGCCGGGGGTGGGGCTCTGCCACCTCTTGGCCTCCTCCACCTCTGTGCTGCCTGGTTCTGACCCACTGCCATGTGGTGCCAGAGTGGCTCCTGCTCTTCCTGGAGCTCTCCCTGCAGCCTTGAGTGGCCGCCCCTCCGCCCACCTCCTGCACTCAGCCTCAGTTACTTCGCTCATGAAATAGATTGAGTGGCCCCTTTTACAGCAGGGCCCAGACCTGTAGGAATCCTAGTTCAGATACTGCCCACGATAAGTGGGTTTTTTCTCTGAGTTCTTGTTTTGTTTTATTTTCTTTTATTATTGAGACAGAGTCTCACTCTTTCATACCTCAGTCCAGGCTGGAGTGCAGTGGTGCAATCTCTGCTCAATGCAACCTCAGCCTCCTGGGTTCAAGCGATTCTCCTGCCTCAGCCTCCCAAGTAGCTGGGATTACAGGCATGTGCCACCACGCCCAACTAATTTTTATACTTTTTAGTAGAGTCTGGGTTTCGCCATGTTGGCCTGGCTGGTCTCGAACTCCCGACCTCAGGTCATCCTCCCGCTTCGGCCTTCCAAAGTGCTACGATTGTGCCATCTCAGCTCACTTCAACCTCTGCCTCTCGGGTTCAAGTGATTCTCCTGCCTCAGCTTCCCGCGTAGCTGGGATTACAGACACATGCCACCACACCTGGCTAATTTTTGTATTTTTAGTGGAGATGGGGTTTCACGATGTCGGCCAGTGTGGTCTTGGACTCCTGACCTCTGGTGATCCACCCACCTCAGCCTCCCTAAGTGCTGGGATTACAGGCGTGAGCCACTCTACCCGGCCAATTTTTGTATTTTTGTAGAGCTGAGGGTTTGCCTTGTTGGCTAGTCTGGTCTCGAACTCCTGACCTCAGGTGATCTGCCTGCCTTGGCCTTCCAAAGTCCTGGGATTACAGGCACAAGCCACTGTGCCTGACCCATTCACTCATTTTAGAGATGGGGTCTCACTACCTTGTCCAGGCAGGTCTCGAACTCCTGGGCTCAAGCAAGCCTCCTGCCTCAACCTCCCAAACTGCCAGGACTACAGGCATGTGCCACTGTGCCTGGCCATTTGACATCTTTAACTCTCCAATTTCTCCTCCGCAAAATAGGAATTAAAATGAGCCCACCTTAACTCATAGAATTGTCAAAGGATAAAATGAGAAAGTGGCATGGTTCCTGCTGCTGTTACGACTGGGAATTTTCTGGGCTATAGGAGTCAACTGCTCAATGGTTGAGCCTGGAGAACACTGGGTTCGAGCTCAGCCTGTGCCCCCGATGCCCAGGTAACATGAGTAGGTCAGCCCTCCTCTCTGGGTGTCCTTCTAGCTGTCAGCGCTTTGGTTCTGGCTTGGGCTGGGCTTGGGGCAGGGGACTTACGCAGGGTACTCAGGCACACGGTCCTTGAAGGCGGGAAGCTCTGTCACATACTCATTGTAGAGCCATTTCACCTTGAAGTGGAGGTTCATGTAGTCGGCACTCTTGCATAGACGATGTTTGTCATGCTCTGGCCAGGGACAAAGAGGGTGGCATAGCTGGAAGGTCTGCCACCCTGTGTCTCGGCAGAGAGGCTGCCCACTCTGGCCGTCACTGATGTCCAACTCAGACATAAGGGTATAGGGCACTCACAGCCTTGGCGGGGACACAGAGGTGCAGCCACCTGCTGTGGCCAGGCTGGGGAACACTGGGGTGGGAAACTCACCCTCCATGGCATATTTCATGTCTTGGGCAAACAGATTCCACATCACTTCAGCGCTGATTTTACCCACATTCAGCTCCTGGGGAAACCTGGCAAAGTCATGAAAGTATAAAACTCTGGCAGGCAGAAGACAGACGGCATGGGCTGCTTTGTCCTTCCCTGCCCTACGGAGGAGTGCAGGACAGGGTAGAGGGATTTGGATTCAGGTTCCCCTCATAGCTACTGCTGACTGACTCTGCACTAAGGCTTCACTTCTCCTTGAGCCTCCACCCACTCATCCATCTGTCCCTCCACTCATTCATTCATTCATCCACTCATGCAACTATCAACCCATACATTCACCAACTCATTTATCTATTCATCCATCCATCCTTCCATCCATTCATTCACCCACTCATGCAACTATCCATCCATCCACCCACTTACCTGTCCATTTATCCATCCATCCAACCATCCCTTCATCCATTCATTCACCAACTCATGCAACTATCCATCCATCCACTTACCCATCTCTATTTATCCATCCATCCAACCATCCCTTCATCCATTCATTCACCAACTCATGGAACTATCCATCCATCCATCCACTTACCCATCTATCTATTTATCCATCTACCCATCCATCCATCCCTCTATCTGTTGGGAGAAGCAGCAATGGAGGAAGGGCTTACAGTGTGCCTGCATAAACTGGTTGTATGTATAAAAGAAATCAAGAACAATAAACTGTGGAAGGCCACAGGAGGCCTCTGGGGAGGAAGGCCTCTCCATGCCTCATGTTCTGGTGCAGGGTGACCTAGGCTCTGTTACCATAAATATTGTGCTCAAGGACGTGAAACCCCTCTGTAGCACTATGACATAACCAGACTTGTAGGTTCCTTGTAAGGCCTGCGTTCCACCAGCTGCACAGAGATAATAGGCTAAGGATAACCACATGTTCTTGTTTTGTGAAACTCCCAAACCACTACTGTTATCAAACTTTAGAATGACACAACAGTTCCGGCTCTCTGATTCAGTTCCGGCTCACTGATTCACTCCGCCGTCACGTCACCCTCTCCCCCACCATCACTCCACCCCTACCCTATAGATTAAAGTGATTGTAGCCAATAAATAGTGTGAGATCAGAGCTCGGGGCCTTCACTGTCTCCAGGAATAAGTGATGGCCCCCTGGTCCCACTTTCACTCTTAATCTGTCATTTTCTCAATCCTTTGTTGCCACTGAACTTGGGGTACCCACGGGTCATGTGGGGGCTGGTTCCCTACATCTATCCATTCATTCCTCTACTATGCAACTGTACACCCATCCATTCACCTATCCATCTATCTATTCATCCATCCATCCCTCCATTCATTCATTCGCTCATTCATCCATCCACTCAACCACCCATCTATCTGTTCATCCATCTATCCCTCCACCCATTCATCCAACTACCATCCATCCAGGTACCCATCTATCTGTTCATCCATCCAACCTTCCATTATCCACCTATGTATCTATCCTTCTATCCATTAATGCACACACTTATCCAACTATCCACCCATATCTATTCATCCACCCACTCATCCCTCTATCCATTTATTTACTCATTTATCCAGCTATCCATTCATCCATTTACCCATCCAACAGTCCATCCATTCATCTTCTTTTTTTTTGAGACAGAGTCTGATTCTGTCACCCAGTCTAGAGTACAGTGGTGTGATCTCAGCTCACTGCAACCTCCACATCCCGGGTTCAAGTGATTCTCGTGTCTTAGTCTCCCAAGTAGCTGGAGTATGGGTGTGACCACCACATCCAGCTAATTTTTTGTATTTTTAGTAGAGATGGGGTTTTGCCATGTTGGCCAGGCTGGTCTCAAACTCCTGAATTTAGGTGATCCTCCCACCTCGGCCTCCCAAAGTGCTGGGATTACAAGCGTGAGCCACCACGCCCGGCCCATCCATTCATTTATCCACACACTCAACCTTCTACAAATCTACCTGTCTATCTGTTTATTAATTCATCCATTCATCCACCCACCCTTCAATCCATCCAAATCGCTGATCTAATTCCCTAACTAACCAGGATATGTTAATGTCCCAAAGTTAGAGCCCTCTCTAGCACTCATCTGGCAGAGAAATAGAACACAATAGCTCATTCAGCTAATACAAATGAAAATTCTACAGACGTATAAGTCCAAAAATGGAAACGGTGCACATATTCACACACAACTACATAATATTATATATTGTACAATATTGTATGTTGAAGTACGTTCAACAATCATACACCTATACATAATAAAACCCACTGACCACAACAATATACAAAATTACTTACCTTCCTACGTGTAAGTGCAATGCAATTTAAATGTACAATACATAGTAGAGTGGCACATAGTAATGCTTAAGCAGCACTATTGCTAATTATCCTACACACATACAAAATTATATACATACGTACACAGTTATTCACGCAAATGAATGCATACGAAATACATGTCTGATTATACCAGTGACTGTGAACATACACACAATTTTATGTTTATGTTTGCAAGTTGTACCCATATTTGAATGTCACACAGGCACAATCAGACTCCCCATTACCCCCAGGTACATTTATGTACATTTGTATCATTAGACCTAATCACTTTGACACACAAGACACAAAGTTGTATACATACACACAACGACACCCAGATAATTAACTACACAGAGACATGACTCACTGGTTGAGGCAGGGAGTGTAGGAATTCTTGTCTTCCTCAATGATGGACACTATGAGGGTAATCAGCTTGGACCAGAAGTCAAGGTTCTTGATGCTGGGACCCTGTTCCTCTGGGGGAACTTCCCCCTTCTTGGCCTGAAATGGGCAGTGGAGGCCTCGGTTACAGGGGGGCCAGAGGTTGGTGCCTTTGCCTTGGTCAGTTTATTGCCAAGGAACAAGAGGTTGTTGAGGAACGGCTCCCGTTACCATGTGTATGGTTCAGGTAAGAAGTCTACAGAGAAAGTAATTGAACCCATAAACTGGTCCAAACACAGCTCATGTCAATGCAGCCTGATAAAGCTTAAGATTTTTAGACTCCACTCTAAAACTGAATGGAAATAAATGAAACCAAATTCAGCTGAACAAACCCAGCTCCACTAAACCAAATGGAACTGAAATGAATGCAAATTAAGCCCACTTAGCTTAACGGAAGTCAGTTCTCCTCGGTGTTGAATCAACGGAATTGAACTTGGGCCAATTATACTGAATGGCGTGAAATTCAACCTAACTGGATTGAATTAAACTCAAATGAACTCCATTGGATTGAACCTAATCAACTCGTCCAAGACCAACATCAACCCAAATCAAAACAATGGAAATAAATCGACTTGAATTCAACACTACACCCAAGTCAACCCAATCCGATTCTACCTATCTAAAGGCAACCTAACATACTCATGCCAATTCAACCCAACTTTTGTTAATCAATGGAAATGAATGTCATCAGCTGAAATTAGCCCAATTCAACCCAACTCAACTGACATCAATTGCTTCTAATCCAACAACCCAGTTCATCCGAACTCAAAACAATTTAACTCAGTTGAGAACAACTTGACTTGAATGTAAATGAACTACATGGAAATGAATGAATTTGTACTCAATAACACTCAGTGCAATCAATCAATTTAGTTCCGCTCACTTTTTTTTTTTTTCTTTTAAGAGACAGGGTCTCACTCCGTCAGCCAGGCTGGAGTGCAGTGGTGCAATCATGGCTCACTACAGACTCGAACCCCTGGGCTCAAGTGATCCTCCTACCTCAGCCTCTGAAGTAGCCAGGACTACAGGTGTGCCACCACACCTGGCTAATTTTTATATATTTTGCAGAGATGGGGTCTTGCTACATTGCCCAAACTGTTTCTTGAGCTCCTGGCCTCAAGGGATCCTCCTGCCTTGGCTTCCCAAAGTGCTGAGATTACGGGTGTGAGCCAGTGAGCCCAGCCTGGCTCACTAATTTGTCAAGAACATTTTTTTTTTTTTTTGAGACAGAGTTTCACTCTCATTGCCCAGGCTGGAGTGCAATGGTGTGATCTCGGCTCACTGCAACCTCCGCCTCCCGGGTTCATGTAATTCTCCTGCCTCAGCCTCCCAAGTAACTGGGATTACACGCATGCGCCACCACGCCCAGCTAAGAACAATTTTAACTTAAGTCAACTAAATACAAATAAACAGAACTAAAGTGATTATGGTTGAACTAAACAATCTAATTTAATCCAGTTCACCTCAACTCAATTCAAATGAGAGTGAGACTGATTCTAAGGCTAGTCAACTGAATGTAAAGGAACAGAATGAAATCAAAGTGAACTGAACACAGCTTGCGTGTTATATCCTATCAGAACCTGGGATAAGGGCTGCCTCCAGCTCCCACAGCCTCCCGAGATCCCACCATCTCAATACTAATCATCCCTGTTTGTATATTTCCAGTTTGTACATCTTTCCCTCATAATAGGCCATAAGCTCCTTATAGATGGGGGCACCTGCCTGTAATCCTAGCACTTTGGGAGGCTGAGGTGGGAGGATCACTTGAGCCAGGAGTTCGAGACCAGCCTGGGCAACATACTGGGATGCCTTCTCTACAAAAATACAAAAATTAGCCAGGCATGGTGGCATGTGCCGATAGTCCCAGCTACTTGGGAGGCTGAGGCGGGAGGATCGCTTGAGCCTGGAAGGTCGAGCCTGCAGTGAGCCATTATTAGATCACTGCACTCCAACCAGGGCAACAGAGTGAGACCCCATCTCAAAATAAATAAATAAATTCAATTCAACTCAACATTGATTGAACAGTGACTGTATGCCAGACATAAATTTTTATGCCAGGCCGGGCGCAGTGGCTCATGCCTATAATCCCAGCACTTTGGGAGGCTGAGATGGGTGGATCATCTGAGATCAGGAGTTCGAGACCAGCCTGGCCAACATGGTGAAACCCCGTCTTTACTAAAAATACAAAAAATTAGCCAGGTGTGGTGGCAGGGACCTGTAATCCCAGCTCCTCAGGAGGCTGAGGCAGGAGAATTGCTTAAACTTGGGAGGCAAAGGTTGCAGTGAGCTCAGATTGCACCACTGCACTCCAGCCTGGGCAACAAGGGTAAAACTCTGTCTCAAAAAAATAAAATAAAAAATTTTTTATGCTAAACTCAACTACGTAACCAAGTGTACTAAGTGCCTACTATATTTTATCTAAAGCTTATAGCTCATCAACTCTTCTCCCTAATCCTGAGATGTGGGTTAATGATCCCATTTTACAGAAGAAGATACTGAGGTTCAGAAGAGTTAAATCCCTCAGGAAGGGGCGGAGTTGGGACTTGAGCCTGTGTCTCGTTGGGGTCCCCCGTTCCCTTCTGACCCATCTAGGGTCTCACCGGGTCTGTCTGGTACTCCCGGCTGTAGAGTTCATGACAATTGTTGAAGATGTACTCGTAGGTAGAATTAAGGCAGGCTTTCACACAGTCCTTTACCACCTGGCTGGCTCGGGGCGGGCTCTGGAGTTCTTGTACCTGAAGGGAGGGAGGGAGGCATAGGCAGCCACAGCTGGGACAGGAGGTCCCCAGAAGTGACTGCAAGTCATTTTGGGTTTAAGGCAATGAAGTGGAATGGAGGGAAAATGTTACTAAGAAAGGCTGCCATTCTCCAGGGGAAATGTCACTTGTCCTGAGAGCTAGGAATCCTGGAGAACCTTCCTTGGAGGGCAAATGCAACCGGATCCTTTCCTACCTTCATCCGAAAGAAGGTGATGCTGGTGAGAAGGTCCACAGTGGATTTGAGGTCCTGGAGTCTCTCCGGGCTGCTGGCTGGGAAGTTATTCTGTTGGAAGTAGGAAGATAGGTGGGGTTATGGAAGAAGGCTGGGGGAGGATGGGAGACTGCTTTTCAGGGGGATACAAAGTATCCCTGGTTTCAGGCTGGGGGTTGATCAGAGCACTTCGAAGTGACTGGGGGTCTGCTTGGATGGGCCAAGCATGTTAGGGCAGGTAGTACCCGTGCAGGCGTACACACGCCGGAGGAACACATCGTAAGTGTGGAGATGGGTCCCCCTATGCACACACCTGCGGGGTAGCTTTTTCCTCCAGGCACACACACGTGCACGGGGCCAGGAAACCCTCATGCACGCACTTCCTACCCGATACATAGAGAGGTCAATCCGCAGAGAGTTATGCAGCTGGTCCAAGAGTTTCACGAAGCGCTCTTTCTGAGGAGGAAGGGGAGGAGGGAGGATGGATGGAGGCAGGACTTGGCTGCCATGCTGGCTGAGCGCCTACTGCATACCAAGTACACCCCCTCCACCACCCTCATAATGTCCATTTCCATTCTACTGCATCCTCTTATTTTTTTGAGACAGAGTCTTGCTCTGTTGCCCAGGTTGGAGTGCAGTGGCACAATCTCAGCTCATTGCAATCTCTGACTCCAGGCTCAAGAGATTCTCCTGCCTCAGCCTCCCAAGTAGCTTGGACTACAGGCACAGGCCACCACACCTGGCTAATTTTCTTTTGGATTTTTAGTAGAGACGGGTTTTCACCATGTTGGCCAGGCTGGTCTCAAACTCCTGGCCCCAAGTGATCCGCCCACCTCGGCCTCCCAAAGTGCTGGGATTACAGGCATGAGCCACCTCGCCCAGCCTCCATTCTATAGCATTCTACAGAGGAATCAATGGAGGCTCAGAGACAGCAAGTGACAGGTGGAAAGTCACACAGCAATCTGGTCTAGATTGGGGACCCAGGAGTCACATCAGATCTGACCGGCATAAAGTTGGGCTTTCCCTCATTCTCCAGTCCCAGTGCCCAGGACTCACCCCGAAGTTGGAGGCGGCGAAGCGGTCGGAGGCAGACACGTTGGTGGAGGCGGTGGTGTGCGCATAGTAGGCATTGATGTTGGCGAGCAGGGTGCTCATGACTGCAGGCACCCCTGGGCACATATACTTGGAGGAGAGGCAGGCAAAGTGGCTGGAGAGAGGGACCAGGAGGCACTGGGCCAGGGGTCCAGCCAGGATGGACCAAGTTCCCCCCCAGAAAGCCTCCAAGACAGCATCTGTGAGTGGCTTTCTGTCACCACCCAATCCATCCCCTGCCTGATTCTGTCCTTGGAGTCTTTGCATCTCCCCCCCACCTCCATCGTTACATCCATTTGAGTTGCTCTAACTCTGCTTCTCTTTCTTCGTTTTTTTTTTTGAGATGGAGTCTCACTCTGCCGTCCAGGCGGAAGTTGAGTGGTGCAATCTCAGCTCACTGCAGTCTCCACCCCCTGGGTTCAAGTGATTCTCCTGTCTCAACCTCCTGAGTAGCTGGGATTACAGGCACGTGCCACCACACCTGGCTAATTTTTGTATTTTTAGTAGAGGCGGGGTTTCACCATGTTGGCCAGGCTGGTCTTGATCTCTTGACCTTGTGATCCGCCCGCCTCAGCCTCCCAAAGTGCTGGGATTACAGGCTTGAGCCACCGTTCCCAGCCTCTATCTCCGCTTCTAACTCT
Source organism: Ateles fusciceps (assembly GCA_036589455.1). Lineage (NCBI taxonomy): Eukaryota > Metazoa > Chordata > Mammalia > Primates > Atelidae > Ateles > Ateles fusciceps. Next base: position 11,205,002 of record JAZHEH010001828.1, on the reverse strand, counting down.
TCCCTCTCTTCCCTGTCACTCCAGGTGTCAATCACAGCGCTCTCCTGATCTCCAGGGGGAATTACGGAACCCCACCCACCACCACGCCCACTTCCTCTCTGGCTCCTCCCCCTAAGAATCCCTCCCACAGCAGACTTGCTAATGCCCCCCCCCCACCTTTTTTTTTTTTTTTTTTGAGACAGTTTCCCTCTGTCACCCAGGCTGGAGTGCAATGGCGCGATCTTGGCTCACTACAACCTCTGCCTCCTGGGTTCAAGTAATTCTTCTGCCTCAGCCTTCTGAGTAGCTGGGACTAGAGGTGCACGCCACCATGCCCAGCTAATTTTGTATTTTTAGTAGAGATGGGGTTTCACCATATTGGCCAGGCTGATCTCGAACTTCTGACCTCATGATCCGCCCGCCTTGGCCTCCCAAAGTGCTGGGATTACAGGCATTAGCCACCACGCCTGGCCGCCAGTGCCCTCTTGGTGACCTCCCTCTTGTTTCCTGCACCTCACCCTCATGTCAACCCCAGCCTGTGGCCTCACGTCATGGCTTGGTAGATGGACTCGACGCCGTAGCGCATGGCAAACTCATCCACAATCTCCTGGGCTGTCTCATCGTAGTAAACCTTCCAGGCATCGTCGCCCTTGGCATCCGGGATCTTCACGACCCCATTGTTCTGCACATCCGTCACGAAGTGGAACAGGTTCTGCCACCATGGGGGGAGAAGGCGTCATCATGGAGAGTCCAAGGGGTCGCCAGGGGGTCAGAGGTCTTAGGGTCTGGGGCAGCTTACATCATCCATCTGCTTGTTTACTCATTAATTCATTCATCTACTCTCATCCATCCACACACCCACACATCTACCCCCAAATTTCACCCATTCACTCTTCCAACCTTTCAGTAATTTAACCCTCCATCCATCCATCCATTCACTCACTCATCCACCCATCCATCCATCCATCCACCCTACCCATCCATCCATCCATCCATCCATCCATCCACCCACCTACCCATCCATCCATCCATCCATCCACCCACCCACCTACCCATCCATTCATCCATCCATCCATTCATCCATCCACCCAACCATCCATCCACCCACCCATCCATCCACCCATCCATCCATCCACCCACCCACCCATCCATCCATCCATCTACCCACCTACCCATCCATCCATCCATTCATCCATCCACCCAACCATCCATCCACCCACCCATCCATCCATCCATCCCATACATTGATCCATAACTTAATCCACCTGTCCAATCATTCACTCTTCCATAAACCAACCCTCTGTCCACCCATCAACTTATCCATGCATCCATCTAAGCATCTATTCATCTGGCCACCAGCTACTCACAACCATCCATCCATCTAAATACTCAAAAATTATGAACCCACTTTTCAACACTTCCAGTAATTCAACCACAAATCCTTCCATTCATCCACCCACCCACCCATTCATCCATCCATCTGCCTGTCCATCCATCCATCCATCCATCCATCCACCTATCTGCCCATCTGACTATCAACAAGTTCACCTATCTACCCATCCTTCCTTCTAATAATTCAACCACACATCCATCCATCCCATCCAATACAGCTTAACCTTCTTATCCAACAACTCATCTATCCACCCATTCAATCATCTGTCCACCAATCTATCTATCCACCGATCAAGTTATCCATCCATCATTCTTCTGTATCCATCCATCATCTATCCAATTACCCCAAAATTCACCCATCCACGCATCTGTACTTCCAATAGTTCAATCACATATCCATCCATCTGTCCATCTATCATCCGTCTAGTCACGAATTACCCAGCAACTCACCCATCTCTCCCCCTCCATCTTTTTATCTACCTCATCACTCATTCATCTATTCAATCGTTCACTCATTCACCAGCATTCATTCAACAAACTAGTTCCTGGGGGATAGAGTTCTTTCCAGGAACCCCCAGGCAGCTGGAAGAGACATACCCAGACACAAACAGCCCAATCCTGAGTGATTAGGGCTGGAATAGAAGGAAGAATCTGATAGTGAGTAGTGAGAGTCAACCTGGAGGCCAAGGAGGGCTTCCCAGAGGAGGCGACCCTAAATCTGGACCTTGATGGATATAAAGGGAATGGCACGGTGGGCAGTCTCAGAGGGCCAGGAGAGTGTGGATAGTGTGGCCAGAAGAGGAAGAGCTGAGCAGGAAGAAATGGTGAGTGGAGGTGGCATGGGAGGGGCCGAGCAATGAACCTCACCTCGTGCAGACAGGTGTACTGGACGTGATACGGGGCCACCTTCTCCTCGCCTTTGATCTCCACACTGATGTGGAGCCGGATGGCGCCAGATACGGCAGATTTGTCCGTTCGCTTGTCTGCGGGGGCAGAAAAGGATGACCAGCGTCAGAACTTCTCACTATAGCTGTGGGCAATTTTTAATAGATGCACAATTCCGTAGTCCTCCCAGACTTCCGGAAACTAAGGCCTGGGGTGTCTCTCTTCTGATTGGCTCCCTAGGCTTGAGTCTCTCTGCCTAGGCTAGAATTCCTTAAGCCCTGTTTCTCCCTTCAAACAAGGATCCCAGACCTTGCTTCTTCACTCAGATTAAGTTCCTGGGTGTGTGCCTCCCTCCTTAGACTAGCAGCCCGAGGCCCTGCTTCTTGCCCCAGTCTGAGCTCCCAGGACCTGCCTCCCTCATCAAATCGCGGTTCCTGGGTCTGTGCCTCTCTCCTCTACTAGGACCCCCAAGTCTTGTCTCCTGCCTCCCCCATCAGAATGGAATATGTAGATTTCCTCCAACCTAAGAGATTTTTGGGCTCTACTCAACCCTCTCAGGCTGGGTCCTTTCTACCCCTTCAGATTAGGCTCATATACCCTGCCTCATTAGATTGGACTCCCCCAGATTCTACTCATTTTCTTTTTCCTTTTTTTTTCGAGATGGAGTCTCGCTCCGTAGCCCAGGCTGGAGTGCAGTGGCATGATCTCGGCTCACTGTAACCTCTGCCTCCCGGGTCCCAGTTCAAGCAATTCTCCTACTTCAGCCTCCCAAGTAGCTGGGATTACAGGCACGAGCCATCATGCCCAGCTAATTTTTGTATTTTTTAGTAGAGATGGGGTTTCACCATGTTGCCCAGTTTGATCTTGGAACTCCTGACCTAGTGATCCACCCACCTTGGCCTCCCAAAGTGCTGGGATTACAGGCGTGAGCCACTGCGCCGGCCTTTTAAAATTTTTTTTTTATTTTTTGAGATGGAGTCTAGCTCTGTCACCAGGCTGGAGTGCAGTGGTGCAATCTTGGCTCACTACAACCTCTACCTCCCTGTTTCAAGCAATTCTCCTGCCTCAGCCTTCCAGATAGCTGGGATTACAGGCACATGCCACCACGCCGGACTAATTTTCGTATTTTTAGTAGAGACAGGGTTTCGTCATGTTGGACAGTCTGGTCTCGAACTCCTGACCTCAAGTGATCCACTCACCTCAGCCTCCCAAAGTGCTGGGATTACAGGCGTGAGCCACTGCACCTGGTCGTATTTGTTTTTTGAGAATGGGTCTCACTCTGTTCCCCAGGCTGGAGTGCAGCAGTGCGATCGCAGCTCACTGTAGCCTTTACCTCTCAGGCTCAGGTGATCCTCACACCTTAGCTTTCAGAGTAGCTGGGACTACAGGTGTGTGTCACCCTGCCCAGTTAATTTTTCTATCTTTTATAGAGACAGGGTTTCACTATGTTACCCAGGCTGGTCTCGAACTCCTGGACTCAAGTGATTAGGCTGCCTCAGCCTCTCAAAATGATAGGATTACAGATGTGAGCCACTGCCCAGTGCCCCCAACCTGGATTCTTTTTTTTTTCTGGAGATGGAATTTTGCTTTTGTCATCCAGGCTGGAGTGCAGTGGTGTGATCTTGGCTCACTGCAACCTCCGCCTCCCAGGTTCAAGCGATTCTCCTGCCTTTGCCTCCTGAGTAGCTGGGACCACAGGCGCCCGGCACCACCATGCCCAGCTAATTTTTGTATTTTTAGTAGAGACGGGGTTTCACCATGTTGGCCAGGCTGGTCTCGAACTCCTGACCTCAAGTGATCCGCCCACCTCTGCCTACCAAAGTATTGAGATTACAGGTATGAGCCACTGCACCCAGCCCCAGCCTGGATTCTTAAAGCTCAATCTTCCTTCTTAGATTTGGTTTGTAGGTCTGTGCCTCTCCCCTCAGACTAGGATTCCCAGGTCTTGCTTCCTGCCTCCCCCATTAGACTGAGACACGGAGATTCTGTCCCTATCCTCCCTTTTAAGCTAAGCTAAGAAATTCCTGGGCTCCGCTCACCCTCCTTGCCTGGGTGCTTCCTGCGCCCATCAGATTGGGCTCCTAGACCCTGCCTCCCCCATCAGATCATGCTCCTTGACCAAACTTCTCTTGAGAATGCATCTCTCCCCTCTTCATGGGCTCCACGCTCTGGCTGGATCACTGGGACCCATCCCCACCCCCTTTCAGAACCCGGCTTCTCTCACCCAGGTTGTACCACACGTCCATCTCGCCGCTGAGCGTCCGCACCTCAATGATCGTCTGCCCCAGGAAATCGTCAGATTCCCTCTTGAACCTCTGTTTCACACGGGATTTGATGTCGTCATCCTCGTCCCAGACGCGCACCTTGATGCGGTCGGAGGACTGTGACATTCACTGTGGCGGGAGGAGGAGGCAGGGGCGGGGGTCAGGCGGTCAGCGTTGAGTCCTGTCTTTGGAGCCCCCTTCAGCTGCCCCAGCAGGGAGCCCCACACGGGCCCAGGGACCCAGTCAGGCACTTACAAGTGGAAATTCTCCTCCCACACCGGGTTGAGGTTCCCATAGATGGTTTTTGTCCGTTTCTTGGTCTTCCCAACCTGGACGGTGACGTAGGGGTCACTGGATCCCGTCTTGTCCTTTGCCTGCAAGCCCTGGGCGCAGACCACTGGAAGACACAGAGGGTGTACACAGGCGTGCACTCGAGGAGCGGGGCATGCTGGGACAGTTGGTGCCACACGCTGCTGGCTGATAACTGGGACGCCTGCAGCATGGCTGGAGAGCAATGGCAGGTACGCTGGACTTGCTAAGAGGTTTTTTGTTAGTTTGTTTTTGAGATGGAGTTCACTCTTATCACCCAGGCTGGAGTGCAGTGGTTTGATCTTGGCTTACTGCAACCTCTGCCTCCTGGGTTCAAGCGATTCTCCTGCCTCAGTCTCCCAAGTACCTGGGATTTCAAGCATGTGCCACCACGTCCGATTAATTTTTTTTTGCATTTTTAGTAGAGATGGGGTTTCACCATGTTGGCCAGGCTGGTCTTGAACTCCTAACTTCAAGTGATCCGCCCACCTCAGCCTCCCAAAGTGCTGGGATTACAGGCGTGAGCCACCGTGCCTGGCCTTGCTAGAGAGTTAAAAAGGAGGGAGCACCCAACCCATGAAAGACGGGAAGTTGCCTCAGCCCCCTTGCCCATGGGTGGGACCTCTTTCAGGTGTGAGCTCCCCTAGGTCCGACACCCAGAACCCACTGCCCAGGAGATCTCCTGCTCGTTTGCGCCCCCTGCAGGGTGCCTTCCCTCCCTGACTCGCCACCCCAGCTCCATCCTGGGGTCACTTCCTGGATAACCTACATACCCTGAAATCCTCATCCTTCGGTCTGTTTATGAGGAAATCCACACGAGTCTGGGTGTGGAGAAATGCCAGTATCCTCGCCCCTGCGTGGGGCCACACTGAGCTGCATGAATGACCCCAGGATGGGCTGAGCCGGTGGCCTACAGCATGGTCTGCCCCACGGTATCTCCTCCAGGGTGCCTTCCATCCCGGGCTTAAGTCCTTGCCCCTCACCAGGGCTTTCTGGGGTCACTTTCCAGATAAACTATGCACCCACAATTCCTCTTCTTGGGGTCTAATTCTGGAGGGCACCATCCAAGACTCACCCAGACACAGTCCCATGAACAGGCATTTGGAGGTACACATGTCCCCCTATATGCATGCACATAAGGACATGGGATGGAATGGACGAGATCGAGGACCTGCTGCAAAGGAGAGGGACCCAGGGCATGGGACAGGGCATGGGACAGGGCATGGGACAGGCCTCAGCGGGTGGAGAAGGAGGGGGCCCTGTGGCGGCCCCCGCCCCCTCACCAGTGATGCTGATCTTGGCGGACCACTTGGACGTGCCGTCCAGCACGCTCTGCTTGACTGCCTTCATCTGCTGCGTGTGCGCGGTCTTGGTCACCGCGAAGATCTCCTGGATGAGCTCAAAGATCTCGGGCTTGTTGCGCTCCCCGGATCTTCATGCGGTCCTTGAGCACCATGATGATATTCTGCGTCCGGTCCTCCGCCCCGTGCTTGGAGCTCTTCTCCGCGGCTCCTGCGGACGCCAGAGGCCGGCGCTGACCCTAGCGCGCCTGCCCTGTGGCCCCTCACCAGGGCGAGAGCCCGTCCCGTTCATCAACCGCGGGGGCTCAGATGTCACCCTCTGAAGCCGGTTTCCTACCTGTTCTCTGTACCACACACCTAGACCCTTTGCCTTTCTGACTCCTTTCGGAGCCACGCTCCTGAGTCCCCATGTCCCCTGGGTCCTGCCCTTCTCTGCCTTCCACCCCTTGGAGTCCCCCACAGGTTTTTGGAGCTCCTAAGCCCCACCCCTCTGAGTCCCCGCCCCTCTCTCAGCCCCACCCCTTTGAGTCCACGCCCCCTCTCTGAGCCCCACCGCTCTGAGTCTCCACCCCCTGAGCCCCACCTCTGAGTCCCCACCCCCCCCCTCTCTGAGCCCCACCTCTCTGAGTCCCTGCCCCCTCTGAATCCCACCTCTCTGAGCCCCACTCCTCTGAATGCCCTCCCCATCTCTGATCTCCACTCCTGCGAGTCCCCTCCACATCTCCGAGCCCCTACCTTCTCTGAGACCCCTCCGCCTCTCTTGGCCTCACCTCCTCTGAGTCCCCTCCGCCTTCCAGCCCCTCTTCCACAGTCCTCTCTCTCAGTCTGAGCCCCTTCCTTCTCTGAGCCCCTCTTCCTCTCAGGGTTACCCCTAGCTAACCCATTTTTATCCAGGGGCCGCCTCTTCTCACAAAGCCTGTCCTTTGCACCACCTAGCTAGTCCATGAGCCCTCCCCCATCCCTCTGACACCCTCGCAGCTTCTTTCCCCATCCCTTGACGCCCTAGCCCTTTCCTCAGGGAGTCCTGCCCCTTCAACCCCACCCCTCCCCTACAGCGGGTCCCTCCCCTGCTCCGTGACGCCCCCGCCCCTTGCCCCGCCCCATGGTGCCCCACCCATCGCCTTGCTCCTTCAGCCTTTCTTCCCACGCAAGCCCTGGCGCTCCCCACGCCCACCCGCAGCCCTGCGCTCGGGCCCTGCGCTCACGCTGCAGGCAGTCGGCGTTGAGCAGGTCCTGGCACTTCTCGTGGCACTTGACGCCGCACTCGGTGCAGCGCATGCCCTGCCTCGCGATGCCCCACAGCAGCCCCTCGCACTCGTAGCAGTAGGTGGGCGTGGTGGCCGTCCACACCTCGAAGTTGTGCGGCGTCGTGCATGAGATGGGATAGATTAAGGCTTGCAGGGTCTTCTTGTAAACGTGGTTTTTCTGCAGGGAGGGGAGGGTGTGGTTTGGGGCCCTAACCTGGTGCTGTCCCTGTCCTGCCCCCCTCGGCCCCACCACGGAGCGCGGTAAAGTCCCAGCCCCTCCCCTGCCTCCACGCTGTCGGAATCTAGGCTGCCTCCTCTTCCTGGGGGACCCACAGAGGCTTGGACACTTCCAGAAGCTCCCAGCCCAGTCCATCCCTGACCCGGGGGGAAAAGAGGTGCCCCACATACCAGCTCCTCATTGTTCAACGTGCTAGAGGCCAAGGCCGAGGTGATGCCCGCTTTCCTGGACTGGACCAGGGACTAGGGAGGTCACAGAAGAGAGAGTTAGGGGGTTGACAGCCATGAGATCACCACTGGGAGTGTTCACAGCCACGCATGGGGCCAGCAGCCATATTTTGGAGGCACAAGCGCAAGTTGGAAACAGGTCACGGACAGCATCCGGGCCAGACCCCATAAAGAATCAGGAGGTGATGGAGGCTTTGAATTAGAAGGGACCCTGGAAAGTGAGCAGCGCCACACCCCTGACTCACAGCCTCCAACACAGAGGGACAAGGAAAGGTTCCCCTAGAAACCATGAATTGGGGACCTGTTATAAGATCCCAGTGGGGGAGTTTGGGGAGAAGACCCCAAGGGGCCCATGTCACCATCACTCACCATGGCCTGAAGTGTCCACGCAGCACGTGGGAGTAGAAATCAGACTACATTAGTCTCAGAGAATGCCTAGCTAGCCCCCAACCCCAGGCTGACCATGGGCAGTTGCACAGGTTATGCACTGCTTATAGCAGGCCTGCTCTGCTAGGGGAGTAAAGGGGGGCGGGTGCTTACCAGGTCACTCACGAGTGGGATAGGTTTCCTCTTGCGGATGTCCGGCATGCTGTCGATGATGATGAGACCACCCCCTGGGCTGCAAGACACAGAGGGACACTGAAGGCCCAGACGTCCCTATTCCTCACACAGACATCACTCGAGCTGTGGGGAGAACACTCAACCTCCCCAGGTGTTAAGGGGTTGAATTGGGTCCCGCATAAAGATATGTTGATTCCTTAACCCCCACTACCTCCGAAGGTGACCTTATTTGGAAATGGGGTTGTCACAGATGTAATTAGTTAAGATAAGGTCATGTGGGGCTAGGGTAGATGCTTCATCTAATATGACTGGTGTCCTTAGAAGAGAGAGATGGAAAGAAGGTGGCTGTGTGGCAACAGAGGCAGAGAGTGATGCTCTACAAACAAGTATCTACTTGGTCGCCAAGGATTTCAAGCAAGCACCAGAAGCTAGAAGAGGCAGGGCAGGAATTCTCTTCTACAGATTTCAGAGGGAACATGGCCCGACCAATGCCTTCATTTCAGACATCTGGCCTCCAGAACTGCGAGACAATACACTGTTGTGGTTTTAAGCCACCTATCTGTGGCACTTTGTGATAGCAGTCCTAAGAAATGGAGACACCAGGCCTAAGCCTCCTCACCTGAACAATGGGGAGATGACATAGTTGCCCAGCTTGAATGAAAACATGAATTAAGGCAAACCTAAGTTATATACTAAAATCTAAACAAAACCTTTCTTTTTTTCGAGACAGAGTCTGGCTCTGTTGCCCAGGCTGGAGTGCAGTACCATTGCATTCCAGCCTGGGCAACGAGAGCAAAATTCCATCTCAAAAAAAAATTTTTTTTTTTTTTTTTTTTTTGTAGAGATGGGGGTCTTGCCCAAGCTGGTCTTGAACTCCTAGTCTCAAGCGATTCTCCAGCCTCAGCCTCCCGAGCAGCTGGGATTACAAGCATGTGCCACCACACCCAGCTAATTTTCATATTTGTAGTAGAGACAGGGTTTTGCCATGTTGGGCAAGCTGGTCTCGAACTCCTGACCTCAGGCGATTCACCTGGCTCAGCTTCCCAAAGTGCTGGGATTACAGACGTGAACCACCGCACCCGGCCCCAAAAGGTTTTCATTGGCCAATGAGATAAGTGCCTGCAGCCAATGACTCCAGAGAAGCCCACAGGGCGATTCATGCTACCAAGCTTTCTGCAGGAGCCGACTGAGGCTTAGAGACGCCTAAGCCACATCTTTTCTCGGCGGCCTCCCGTAGTCTACAGCTTTCTCCTAAGATAAATGTCCTTCATAAATCACGTGCACAGGAATCCCCCATTTCAGGCCCTGCATCCCAGGCTCTCTAGCTAGGGCACCTGCTCATTTATTTAGGAGTGCCGGCTGCTGTCTCCCTGCCTGTTTGCAAAGGGTGTACAAGGAAGGTCACTCTCGTGCTGCTATTTTAAATCCTGAGCATATTTTTAAAATATCTGTGCATCCTCTAACCTGAAAATCCGTAACATAAGAAGTCAGATGTGACCACATGCCCCACTGAAGACTAAACAACTATCTTTAATTAAGAGCCCCCACTGCAGCAATAATTGAAGAGATTTAAAAATAGACTCAAAGCAAAAAATTTTGCTCCGGGATTACAAATATATAGTGTATATTTCCCAATAATGTCTAGTTCCTAACAGAGTCTGCTTTATATTACATTTATTTATTTGTTCATTTTTGAGACGGTGTCCCGCGCTGTTGCCCAGGCTGGAGTGCGGTGGCGCAATCTCGGCTCACTGCAACCTCCGCCTCCCGGGTTCATGCAACTCTCCTGCCTCAGCAACCTAAGTAGCTGGGATTACAGGGGCCCACCACCATGCCTGGCTAATTTTTGTATTTTTAGTAGAGATGGGGTTTCACCACGTTGGCCAGGCCAGTTTCAAACTCCTGACCTCAAATTATCCTCCGCCTCGGCCTCCCAAAGTGCTTGGATTATGGGCATAAGCCAAGGCACCTGGCCCTATCTTCAAAGATGACTGTCTTTTGCGTCTGCATACGGTTGTGTGCCTTATGAAACTGACATATTTTGCCCAAGCTCAATCTGTCCCCCCGTCTAAATGGAACCCCTCCCCATCCTCTCTGGGCTGAGGCTCAGGCGCAAACCAGCCTTGAGCTCGGCGTGGGGTTCAAAACTTCCTCCCACCACTCACGGTTCCATCACTTACCCGCCTTTGAACCACAGAGATTTGGACATCTCTCCTTCTCCCCCGGGCCTGCAGGACAGACAGACAGACAGACAGGACAGACAGTGTGGTCATCCCTCCCCTCCCCCACAGCAGGCTCCACACCCACTTCTGATCCCCCTCTGGGGTGGGAGTCAGATGGCCTGGGTCCTAGTCCTGGCTGAGTGATTTTAGGAAGCTCCCTGGCTATCTCTGGCCTTAGTTTGCTTATCTGTAAGATGGGCTGGGGGAGAAAGAAGCTCCTCTCTTTCACCTACCTCAGTGGATCTCAGTCTCTTCATTGTTACCCTTAAACTTCCTACAGTCTCACAGTCTCACTTGTTCATCTGCTCTCGTGCCCCGGGCCCTTTCCAGGAGTTGTGGCTTCAGCTTGTAGGCCCTCTTACCTTCTGCACCCAACCAGCCTCTGTTTATCATTCAGGTCTCAGCACAGACCCAGGGTCCACACCCGCTCCCTTCCCCTCCATCTCGTAACTAAAGAGTTAACATGGGACTCCTATCAGGGGGAGATGGAACCATTATTCTGTTCTGAAATATTGAGGGGGTGTTTGTTCTTTTTTAAAGACATAGTCTTGCTATATTGCCCAGACTGGTCTTGAACTCCTGGCCTCATACGATCTTCCTGCCTCAGCCTCCTGAGTAGCTGGGACTACAGGTGTGATCCACCCCACTCAGCTCCTGAAATATTTTTTCCTTTTTTTCTAGAGACGAGTTCTCACTATGTTGCCCAGTCTGGTCTTGAACTCCTGAGCTCAAGTGATCCTCCTGCCTTGACCTCCCAAAGTGCTGGGATTACAGACGTGAGCTCCTGAAATATTGTTGAAAAATTCTGGACATCAATTTTCCTTAAGTGTCATCTCCTCCAGGGAGTTTTCCTGATTGCCTTGGATTAGTTCTGTGCTTTTCCTATGAAACCCAGAGAGCCCTCCACGTTTCTTTTCCTTGTCGTATCACATAGTTCCAATAGTAGCTGCTATTTATTTAATTTCATTTGCTGACCGAGTAAAAGTTATCCAATAGCCTTTTCACTGTGTACTCTTCATCTTTCTAATTTAGAACCATGTGTATATATTGCAGAGTCAAAAAACAGATTTCTCTTTTAAGGGTTTTCGTTTTGTTCTTTTAGTCGGAGTCTTGTTCTGTTGCCCAGGCTGGAGTGCAATGGCACGATCTCGGCTCACTGCAACCTCCGCCTCTGGAGTTTAAGCAATCCTCCTGCCTCAGCCTCCTAAGTAGCTGGGATTACAGGTGCCTATCATCATGCCCAGCTACTTTTTGTATTTTTAGTAGAGATGGGGTTTCATTATGATGGCCAGGCTGGTCTCTTAGCCAGGTTAGTCTTTAACTCCTGACCTCATGATCCTCCCGCCTCAGCCTCCCTAAGTGCTGGGACTACAGGTGTGAGCCACTGAGCCTGGCGACTGGATTTCTATTTTAAAACTGATAAGAAATTTTGTTTGGTACTTCTGTGGCCCTGATATTTGATGGTTTAAGCCTCTGAGAGGTCTGTTTAGAATCTCCTCCTGCCAGTCCCACTGCAGTTTGGAGGGTAACCCTGAAGAGTGGTGCTGCTGTCCCCAGCCCAGGGTGAGCTGAATGAAGGAATAAATGAATGGCCTCCACCCTGCTGCCCATCTGAACAGTCACCCAGCCCGGATGTTAATTCTTTCCTTAATTCTTACTCCCCTACTGACCCAGCCACAGAGCTTTCCCTAACCCTGACAATGACCTCCAATTTGACCCTAAGCACTGACCCCTTTGTCTGACACCAATTCTAACCCTGACCTCTGATCTTTGATGACTGAACTCACCCTCCCTGGATCCCTACCATGACTTCAGCCCTATTTCAGTCTGTTTCTCTTCTCCCTCTTGACTTAGAAAGCCCAGGCTGACACTGGGGGAGAAGGTTGTGCTGGGGATGGGTGGGACCAGACTTGGTGTGGGCTTTGGAAGTGAGCATAACCCGACTGGTGTGGATGGGCCATGGGGATGCCCTGAGCCGTGTGTGCTCTCGGGGCTAAGGAAGGGTCAGGGTGGGCGGGGCATGGGTGACATTAGGCGTGGCCAGGATGAATGAGAGTGGAGCCAAGGAAGGGCTCCAGTGGCCGGGGCATGGGCACAGTGTGGGCATTGCACTGGGCAAGCCCAGGCTGGGCTTGGGTACCTGTGGGGTGTTGGGCGTGACCAATCTAGATGTGGGTGTGGCCAAACCATGTGTGGGCGTGGAATTGGGCGTGGCCTGGCTGGATGCGGCCCGGACTTGGCCGGGCTTATCACTCACCTCCTGCAGCTGCATCCGCACCTTGTTGAAGGCACGCAGCCAGTTGGCTTTGGCCCTGGACATGGAGTCCTGCCCCCTCCTGGCCTTCCTCATCCTCTCTCGGCCTGAAACTGAGGCAGGGAACGCTGTGAGGCTCCGGGCTGGCTCTCCATGACTCTTGACCTTCCTCAACCCTCCAGCTGTGCAAGCGATGCAGGCTCCTCATAGTACCTCTGACCCCTCAGAGACACTGGGACCCACCTGTGTCCCCTGGCCCGGCTCGGTGCCCCCACCCCTTCCCCACACACCCAATGCTTCTTTGACACTGTCACTGTTCCTCAGCTTCCTTGTCACCAGCCCAGCCCCTCTGGCCCCCGTTTTGCCCAGGATCTTGACTTCTCTGACCCCAGCAACCCCTAAGGTCACAACCGCTAAGACTCCTTCATGACTCCCCTGAACCCTCTTTGACTCCCCTACTCTGCCCTGTCACCTCTGATCCCTTTAAGAAACCCAAGGCCCTGTGACATCTTCAGCCTCGGCAACTACCTAGGTCCACGCTGACCCCATTGTAGCCCTGCTGACTCTGTGACCTTGAGACAGCCCCCTCGGCCCCTTGGTCCCCCTCCTGTTACCTCTCCTCATCTTTGGGGGGCTCAGGTTCAGGAATTCCCTCGGCTGCAGGCACCTCCTCAGGCGTGGCTGGCTTGGGGGGCTACCTTGGCCGTGTCGGGGGCCACGGTGGGCGCCACTGGGGCCTTGTCCTCCTTCCCTGGGGCAGCTGGTGGGAGGCTGATGCGCTTGAAATCTCTGGGCTCAGCCACAGCCACCTCCTCACGCTGGGCATAACTGCCCAAATCATCAGGCACCTCTTCCTCCTCCTCCAGGTCCTCCTCATCTTCAGGAAGCTCCTCCTCCTCCAGGAAGTCCTCCAGGTCCTCATCCAGTTCCTCCTCGTCCTGGTCCCAGCGAGGTGAGTCTTTGTGGTAGCTGACTGAGCTGTGGCAGGAGTGGTAGGAGTCCCGGTCCCGCTCGTCCTCCATCTCGGAGCCCTGCAGGCTGCGCTCATCGGGGTCAAAGTCCTCACTCAACTGTGAGCTTCCCTGGCTCAGCTCCCCGGAGGAGGCGTAGCGGCTGCTGCCCGTGGGGCTGTGGGGGATGGGACAGGGGTTAGGGGCTGGGGTAATGAGTCGCTGCCCACCTGAGCCCTATTCACACGTGCATTCACTCAGCACCAATTGAGCACCTGCTGTGTGCCAGGCCCTGCTCTAGGGGCCGGAAAACAGCTGTGATCAGAAAGGACAAAAATCCCACGCCTGTAATCCCAGCACTTTGGCAGGCCGAGGTGGGCGAATCACCTGAGGTCAGGAGTTCAAGACCAGCCTGGCCAACATGGTGAAACTCTGTCTCTACTAAAAATACAAAAATTAGCCGGGCGTGGCGATGTTCACCTGTAATCCCAGCTACTCAGGAAGCTGAGGCAGGAGAATCACTTGAACCTGGGAGGCAGAGGTTGCAGTGAGCCAGGATCATGCCATTGCACTCCAGCCTGGGCGACAAGAGTGAAACTCCGTCTCAAAAAAGAAAGAAAGCAAAAGTTTTTGTGGTATTTTTGGTCTGTGGGGGACAGGCAATAGACTATGCTGGAAACTCAGGGTCAGCGTCATCATCACAGCGCCACAGCAGGTCTCCCGGCCTCCACCTCGAAAAAGTATGGGAAATGCATCCACTTCCCAGTGCCCTGGCCCCCATCCCAGGCCAGCCTCTGCTGTCTCCACAAGATGCTGTCTCCACAGTTCTCAGTACCCTTGGAAGCCACAGGGAATCATAAATCCAATCACCTCCCTCCTCTGCTCTAAATCCAACCATAGCTCACTAGTGCCTTGGAATAAAATCTGTGCTAGCCCTGTGTGGCCCTTACTCTCCAAATTCCAAACTCCCCCTGCCTATCTCCCCTCCACTTCCCCCCACCTCCTGCATTCCAGCCACACCGGCCTTCTTATAGTCTCTCCAACACCATAAACCTGTGCACTTGCTGTGGTCTCTTCCTTGTCTGTTTTTTTCTTTTTCTTTTTTTTTTTTGAGACGGAGTTTTGCTCTTGTTGCCCAGGCTGGAGTGCAATGTCACGGTCTCAGCTCACCACAACCTCCGCCTCCCGGGTTCAAGTGATTCTCCTGGCTCAGCCTCTCGAGTAGCTGGGATTACAGGCATGCACCACCACGCCAAGCTAATTTTTGCATTTTTAGTAGAGACGGGGTTTCATCATGTTGGTGAGGATGGTCTCCATCTCCTGACCTTGTAATCCACCTGCC
The DNA here is from genome assembly GCA_036589455.1 of Ateles fusciceps. NCBI lineage: Eukaryota > Metazoa > Chordata > Mammalia > Primates > Atelidae > Ateles > Ateles fusciceps. The sequence goes on along the minus strand of JAZHEH010001828.1, from coordinate 11,189,831 downwards.
TCGGCCTCCCAAAGTGCTGGGATTACAGGCTACAGGTGTGAGCCACTTTTGAGATGGAGTTTCACTCATTGCCCAGGCTGGAGTGTAATGGCGTAATCTCAGCTCCCCACAACCTCCTCCTCCCGGGTTCAAGTGATTCTCCTGGCTCAGCCTCTCGAGTAGCTGGGATTACAGGCACGCACCACCACACCAAGCTAATTTTTGCATTTTTAGTAGAGACGGGGTTTCATCATGTTGGTGAGGATGGTCTCCATCTCCTGACCTTGTAATCCACCTGCCTCAGCCTCCCAAAGTGCTGGGATTACAGGCTACAGGTGTGAGCCAATTTTAAGATGGAGTTTCACTCTTATTGCCCAGGCTGGAGTGTAATGGCGTAATCTCAGCTCACCACAACCTCCGCCTCCTGGGTTCAAGCAATTCTCCTGCCTCAGCCTCCTGAGTAGCTGGGATTACAGGTGTGCACCACCACACCCGGCTAATTTTTTTGTATTTTTAGTAGAGATGGGGTTTCTCCATGTTGGTCAGGCTGGTCTTGAATTCTCGACCTCAGGTGATCCACCCGCCTCGGCCTCCCAAAGTGCTGGGATTACAGGTGTCAGCCATGCACTGCGCCCGGCCCTTGTCTGATTTATCTAGCAAACTCCTACCCATCCTCTGGTACCCACTGAAACATCACTTACTTGTGTGACTGCCCCCCACTCTATGGCCAGGTCAGGCCCTCTGTTATATGCTCCTTGTATGAACCCAGGATCGTGCTCGATGTCACCAGAAAGAAATATCTGTCTCTGTCCAAGTGCAGGCAGGAGGACATAGGGGCCACCATTCAACCCTCTTCTAATCATTCACTTAGTCACTCAACAAACCTTATCATTTCCTGATTAGATACCTCCTCCAATCTCAGTGCCGGGGACCCCCTTCCCTGGCCAGCCTTGGGGGATGCTACAGGAATAAAAATGGGGTTCAAGACCAGCCTGGGCAATGTGGCAAGACTCCCATCTCTAGAAACAATAAAAATAAATTAGCTTGGTATGGGGGCCTGTGCCTGTAGTTCCAGCTGCTGGGGAGGCTGAGATGGGAGGATCGCTTGAGCCCCGGAGCCCAAGGCTGCAGTGAGTCATGATGGTGCCACTGCACTCCAGCCTGGGGAACAGAACAAGATCTTATCTCAAAAAAAAAAAAAAGTCTCACTCTGTCATCTAGGCTGGCTCACTGCAGCCTCGATCTCCCAGGCTCAAGTGATCCTCCCACCTCAGCCTCCTGAGTAGCTGGACCCACAGGTACATGCCACCATGCCTGGCTAATTTTTGTATTTTTTGTAGTGATGGGAGGTCTCACTTTATTGCCCAGGCTGGCCTCGAACTCTTGAACTTAAGCGATCCTCCCACCTTAGCCTCCCAAAGTACTGGTGTTACAGGTGTGAGCCAACGCACCAGGCTGCTTGTAGAATTTTCTTGCAAGCTTTTGGATAAAGAAAGAGGCTGGGTGCAGTGGCTCACCCCTGTAATCTCAGCACTTTGGGAGGCAGAGGCGGGCGTATCACCTGAGGTAAGGAGTTTGAAACTAGCCTGACCAACATGGTGAAACCCTGTCTCTACTAAAAATATGGCAGGGCGCAGTGGCTCACTCCTGTAATCCCAGCACTCTGGAAGGCTGAGGTGGGTGGATCATGAGGTCAGGAGTTTGAGACCAGCCTTATCAACATGGTGAAACCCTGTCTCTATGAAAAATATAAAAAATTAGCCTGATGTGGTGGCGGGTGCCTGTAATCACAGCTACTCAGGAGGCTGAGACAGGAGAATCACTGGAACCTGGAAGGTGGAGGTTGCAGTGAGCCGAAATCACGCCATTGCACTCCAGCCTGGGCAACAAAGCGAGACTCTGTCTCAGATAAATAAATAAATAAAATACAAAAATTCCCCAGGCGTGGTGGTGGGTGCCTGTGGTCCCAGCCACTCAGGAGCCTGAGGCAGGAGAATCGCTTGAGCCCGGGAGGTAGAGGGTGCAATGGGCCCTGATGGCACCACTGCACTCCAGTCTGGGTGGGAAAAAAAAAAAAATAACAGAAAAGAAAAGAGAAAAAAGGGAACCATTTTCACAAGAAAATGTGAATTCTTCCCCTCCTGTATGCGTGAATTCTGCTGTCCCGTAGCTCCCCCCTCCAGCTCCAGCCCCCCACCCCTCTCTCCACCCCAGGAGACACAGCAGGGCCCTCACGCACATGCACTCCACGGCAGCTACCTGAGGGCCTGTGGCTCAGAGAACTCCTCATAACTGTGCATGGAGTCACTGTAGGATTCCCCGGGAACCCAGGGGTGGTGGGCGGACAGAATACTGGTGGACTGAGGCGTTGGGTTGCGACGTAGTATAATAGGGTGGCGGGATGCTGTTGCTTGTTTCACTGCGGTAGTCACTGTCACGGTCATCCACTGCACTGTCGGGGTCATCGTCTGGAAGAGAGAGGAGATATGGGAAGAGGGTGAGGAAGAGAGAGAGAGAGCGCATGTGACGGGGGCCAAAACAGTTTCCCCCGACTTAGGGTGCTGCTACCAAAGAAGAGAATTTTTTACTAGTATGGATAAAGAATTGTGGATCATGTTAAGAGAGATACAGGCTTCCGAACAAAGGAGATGAAACCCTGCTTTGCCTTCTGTGGGTCAAATTGGACCTAGAGTCTAGGGGCTAGGGCAGGTCCTACAACGTGAAGAAAACAAGGACAAAGTAGAGGGCACCCTTCAGCTCAAACGTGAGGAAGAACTTGGCAGAAGGTCAGGATCTCTGAACATGAAATGGGATTTTTTTCCATTGGGCAGTCAGTTTCCCATAACAGGAGTCACACGAACGCTCAGGGGGAAGTTGGAGGAAGATCAGGAGTTCAAGGCGGAATGAATGCCTTTTAACCCTTAGAGATTTCCTGATATCTGAGGGTGAGGACCCCAGACCTGAACTTACAGGTGCAGGAACCAAGAAGATGCTGTGATGTGGTTCTGTCTTTTTCAAAAAGGATTAGATACTTCGCTTGGCAAACCCGCTACACACTAAGACTCTGTTGCTAAAAGGGAATGTGGTAGAGTTGCCAAACTTCATGTTTAATAAGAGCTAAAAGATATTTTAGTTTGGTTTCCTTAGAAAAAAGAACAGTTTGTTTTCTAAATCCTAAAAAAATTCCAATTCTAAAAGCAACATGTCTGGGGGGGGGTGGTGTAATTGGGATTGTACATTTTCTTCTTTATTCTTTTCTGTACCTTCTGAAAGAAAAGATTTCAATAATGCCATCTTTTCTATTTTTTAAAATTAAAAAAATAATAAAGTTATCTTTACTTTAAAAGTAAAGCAAAGGCCGGGCACAGTGGCTCACACCTGTAATCCCAGCATTTTGGGAGGCCGAGGCATGCAGATCACTTGAACCCAGGAGTTCAAGACCAGCCTGGGCACCATAGCAAGACTGTGTCTCTACTAAAAATAAAAAAATTAGCCGGGGGTGGCGGCATGTGCCTGTAATCCCAGTTCCTTGGCAGGCTGAGGCAGGAGAATTACTTGAACCCAGGAGACAGAGGTTGCAGTGAGTCAGATCACACCTTGGCACTCTAGGCTGGGTGACACAGCAAGACCCTGTCTCCAAAAAACAAAATACAAATAAAATAAAGAAAAATGTAGTCCCTGGGCCAGGTGCAGTGGCTCACACCTGTAATCCCAGCACTTTGGGAGGCCAGGGCAGGAGGATGAGGTCAGGTGTACAACACCAGCCTCACCAATATGGTGAAACTCCGTCTTTACTAAAAAATACAAAAATTAGCCTGGTGTGGTGGTGTATCCTTGTAATTCCAGCTACGCGGGAGACTGAGGCAGGAGAATCACTTGAACCCGGGAGGCAGAGGTTGCAGTGAGCCAAGATCGCGCCATTGCACTCCAGCCTGGGCAACAAGAGCGAAACTCCATCTCAAAAAAAAAAAAAAAAAAAAAAAAAGGAAAGAAAATATGAGAAGTACAGAGAAGGGGGAAGAGGAGGTTAAAAAAATGAAGAAACTCCCAGACTCCAAACTCTCAGAGCAATGAATGAAATCTTCAGATTTTTGGTGCATTCAGGGTCTCTCTCACTTGGGGTGGAGTGCAGTGGGGCGATCATAGCTCACTGCAGCCTCAATCTCCTGGGTTCAAGAGATCCTCCCACCTCAGCCTCCAGAGAAGCTGGGACCACAGGCACACACCACCACGATCAGCTCATTTTATTTATTTATTTATTTATTTATTATTTTGTAGAGATGGGCTCTCCCTATATTACCCAGGCTGATCTTGAACTCCAGGGCTCAAGCGATCCTCCCACCTCAGCCTCCCAAAGTGCTGGGATCACAGGTATTAGCCACCTCGGCCAGCCGGCATTCTTTCTACTGAGTTGTCCTTGATCGGGCTGAGATATTTCTGGTCAAATTGCATGAGGCTGTGCACGTGTTTACCGAGCTTTTTTTTTTTCTTTTTCTGACGAATCGTCTGCTTATGAAAGGTCAATTACTTGGAGTTGGAGTCTTTTGCTTTTGCCCAGGCTCTGCTTTCTACCAAGTAGTTCTTGACTAAGTCGTCTGCTTCTATTTTCAACTACTTTGGTTTTGACCAAATGGTCTGTTTTCAGCTCAGTCGTCTTTCCTTTTTGACCCAAATATCTATCAGCTTTAGCTATATTGGTGTTTTTTGTTTTGTTTTTGTTGTTGTTGTTGCTGATGTGTTTTGTTTGAGATGGAGTCTCGCTCTGTCCCCCAGGCTGAGGTGCAATGGTGTGATCTCAGCTCACTGCAACCTCCACCTCCCAGGCTCAAACGATTCTCCTGCCTCAGCCTCCCGAGTAGCTGGGATTACAGGGAGCGCCACCATGCGTGGCTAATTTTTGTATTTTTAGTAGAGACGGGGTTTCGTTATGTTGGCCAGGCTGGTCTTGAACTCCTGACCTCAAGTGATCTGCCTGCCTTGGCCTCCCAAAGTGCTGGGATTACAGGCGTGAGCCACCGTGCCTGGCCTGTCTTTGGTTTTGACCATACTGTTCGTTTGTGTCAAGGTGGTTGTTACCGAGCTTGCTCTGTCTGTCAAGCATCCATTTTGCAGAAACTGATTTTATTATTTATTTAAATCTGTTTATTTTTTAGAGACAGGGTCTCACACTGTTTCCTAGGCTGAAGTGCAGTGGCACAACCATGGCTCACTGCAGCCTTGACCTCCTGGGCTCAAGCAATCCCCCTGCCTCAGCCTCCCAAATAGCTAGGACTATAGGGGCTCACCACCACAACCGGCTTTTTTTTTTTTTTTTTGTAGAGATGGGGTCTCACTCCATTGCCCAGGCTGATTTCAGACTTCGGGGCTCAAGCGACCCTCCTGCCTCAAACTCCGAAAGTATTCAGTTTACAGGTGTAAGCCAGTGTGGCTGGCCTAATTGATTTTTTTTGAGATGGAGTTTCGCTCTTGTTGCCCAGGCTGGAGTGCAGTGGCACGATCTCCGCTCACCTCAAGCTCTGCTTCCCAGGTTCAAGCGATTCTCCTGTCTCAGCCTTCTGAGTAGCTGGGATTACAGGCATGCAGCACCATACCCGGCTAATTTTGTATTTTTGGTAGAGATGGGGTTTCTCCATGTTGGTCAGGCTGGTCTTGAACTCCTAACCCCAGGTGATCCACCTGCCTTGGCCTCCCAAAGTGCTGGGAGCCACTGTGCCCAGCCTCTAGATTGATTTTTAACCAACTTGTTTTTGATAAATTGTGGTGGACCAAAGGGTTTGTCAACAGTTTCACTGGTCCTGGAGTTAGGTTTGTCCACCAAGATATGAGAAAGAAGTGAAGGACTCCCCCAGTTCGTGGAGGAGAGAGAAGGAGGCAGATTTATCCTTAGAAGAGAGGACTGGCCAGGCTCGGTGGCTCACACCTGTAATCCCAGCTCTTTGGGAGGCTGAGGTGGGTGGATCACGAGGTCAGGAGTTTGAGACCAGCCTGACCAACATGGTGAAACCCTGTCTCTGCTAAAACTACAAAAATTAGCCAGGCATGGTGATGGGTGCCTGTAGTGCCAGCTACTCGGGAGGCTGAGGCAGGAGAATCGCTTGAACCTGGGAGGCGGAGGTTGCAGCGAGCTGAGATCACGCCACTGCACTCCAGCCTGGGTGACAGAGCGAGACTCTGTCACAAAAAAAAAAAAAAAAAAAAGAAGAAGAATCTAATGCCTGATGATCTGTCAGCATCCCCCATCACCCCTAGATGGGGCTGTTTAGTTGTAGGAAAACAAGCTCAGGGCTCCCAATGCTTCTACATGATGGTGAGTTGTATCATTATTTCATTATATACTGTAATGTAATGATAATAAAAATAAAGTGCACAATAAATGCAATAAGCTTGAATCATCCAGAAACCATCCCCCCCAATCGCTAGTCCATGGAAAAACTGTCTTCCATGAAACTGGTCCCTGGTGTCAAAAAGGTTGCGGACCATTGTTAGGTAGAAAAATGGACATTTAATTTAGGGAGTGGGTGGCTTGCCTTCTTCCCTGAGAGAGCAAATGAAGGTGGGAGGTGAGGTGTGAGTGTGGGTGGAGCCTGGGGGGATGCTGAGGTCCCTGGCGTGCATCTCCCTGAGGTCCCTGGCCTGCCCCTCTGTTGGAGACCCTCTCCCTGCCCACCCACTACCCTCTGAGTGACACTAGGCCCATTTCCAGGTGGAGAAGGAAGACAGGAAGACCAAAAGGCAGAGGGGTTGAAGGAGAGGAGGTGAGGTTATACAGGGGGAGTGGTGGAAGGGGGTCACAGTGCCCAGCTGGAGACAGGCAGGTATTTGGTCAAAATGTCCACTCCTTCAGGCTGAACCCCCCCACCCCAATAACGGTGCCCACTCCCCCAGCAGAGAGCAAGTCTCCCAAGACAGGCGCTAATGAAGAGGGTGCAGGAGAGCTTGGGAGGGGTCTTGCCAAGCCCCCTGGCCCCCACGTGCTGGTCACGGGCACCCCGGTTCCCTGTGTGGTAGTGCAGAGGGGACTTGGGATCACCAAGGTGCCCACCTTCCCATGGGCCTCCCAGAACATCAATCAGGCTGAGTACTTACTGTGTTGCTCACCCCAGCCAAAATAATTCCAGTTGCCTACAAAGAGAAGGGGCAGAAATAATAAAGGGAGCAGACAGAGGGGTGGGTGTAGGGAGGGGGGGGGCTCCCCTGTCATCTTCCTCACTCTGCCCATCTCCTCCCTGCACCCCAAGACGGGAGCCCTCTTGTCCTGAGTACCTTCCCTGAATCTCATTTTTGTTGCTGACACTTGCTCTGTCTTTGCTCTTCACCTTGGGAGGAAGGTGGTATATCCCTGTTTGTTTGTTTGTTTTTAATTTTCTTTTCTTCTTTCTTTTTTATTTTTGAGACAGGGTCTCGCTGTGTCATCCAGCCTGGAGTGCAGTGGTGCAATCACAGCTCACTGCAGCCTCAAATTCCCAAGCTCAAGCGATCCTCCCACCTCAGCCTCCCGAGTAGCTGGGGTTGCAGGCATGCACCACCATGTTCAGCTAATGTTTTGTTTTTTGGTGGTTTTTCTTTCCGTTTTTTTATGTAGAGATGGAGTCTTGCTATGTTGCTCAGGTTGGTCTCAAACTCCTGGTCTCAAGTGAGGCCAAGTAGCGGGATTACAGGCATGAGCCACTGTGCCTGGCTCAGTTTTCAACGAGAGGAAAGGCGCAGTCAGGAAGTAACAAAGTGGGTATTTGGGCCCAGTGTTTTCTAACTATAAAGTCTGGGGTTAGCAGCCTCCACCCTTTTCCTCTCCCCCACTTTTGAATAAGGAAAGATACACTAAATTGGAAACCCTAAGCTTTGAAACACCCTTGTTGGGTGGATTTTATCATTCTGCTCATTTTATAGGTGAAACAATGGGGCTCAGAGAGATGGAGTGAGCAGCCCAAAGTCACACAGCCTCGTAGTATCAGGGCCAGGGTGAGAACCACCTTTTGCCTATCATGTATAGTACCTGGCACTTCAGAATAATGTCCTGGACCAGAAACCTGGCTCTTCTGGACATTGGCTGCTTCTCTGGGAAATGGGGGGTGACAAAACACTCCCAGTATTACTTGTGGATAAATACTGAGTGGTGGTCTCCATTCCCCAGATTGAACCTGCCCCTGGTTCCAGTCTGTCTGCCATTGCCTTCCTCCCTCCACTCTGCCTGGCCCCACCCCCACTGCAACTTCTCAGTGACCTCATTCACTGGGGAGGGTGTTTGTAATTCCTTCCAGGCAGTGACGACCCCTCCCTGGCCAGGGAAGCTGAGGGACTTTCTCAATATCACACCCCAAGTTAATGTAGAAACAGGGTCTCCCCAGCTGCAGTCCCCAAGCCCTCCCCACTTCTGGGTCAATTACCACCCTCCTGGACACATGGTGGGGGACACGCAGATGCAGGAAAGATGGTGAGAGGGGGAGAAAAGGAAGATGAAAAGGAAATGAAAAAAGAGCCGAGAGTGGTGGCTCACGCCTGTAACCCCAGAACTTTGGGAGGCTGAGGCGGGTAGATCACATGAGGTAAAAAATTCCAGACTAGCTGGCCAACATGGTGAAACCCTGTCTCTACTAAAAATACAAAAATTAGCTGGGCGTGGTGGCACACACCTGTAATACCAGCTACTCAAGAGGCTGAGGCACAGGAATCGCTCAAACCCAGGAGGTGGAGGCTGCAGTAAGCCAGGATCATACCATTGCAGTCCAGTCTGGGTGACAAAGTGAGATTCTATCTCCAAAAATAAATAAATAAATAAATAAGAAAGAAAGAAAAGAAAGCAAATGGAAAAGAAGAGGGAGGTTGAAGGTGAAGCGGGGTTTTGGTGTCAGCAGGTGGGAGCTGTGCCCTGAGGCTGTATGAGTTGCTACTTCCTCTCCACCGTAGAGCAATGGGAAGGCATTTTAAGGAGGGAGATAGCTCTTCCATCCATGAAAAGACCCGGTCTGGATGCATGTGAGTGTCCCACAGGGCCCAGGGAGATAAAAATCTTGACCCCTGCAGCCTTGATGGAAATAGGAAGAGGAACGTTTTCATCATCATAATTAACAGACAGGGTGTGGTGGAAAGGGAAGCAAAGCTGGAGTCCCTCAGACCTGGGTTCAAATCCTGGCTCTGCCACTTGCCAAGTATGTGGCTGTGGGTAAATCACATCTCCTCTTGGGCCTCAGTTTCTCCATCTATGAAAGTGGGTGAATGAAACAGCCTTCATCTGTTGTAGATGCACCCATTGTACGTGTGTTGGCACATCTTCTGTCTGTCTGTCTGCAACGTCTGACTGTGGGCTGCTCAGGGTTTGTGCTGGCCCTGTGACTAGTCTGTTGAATGAGTTCTATGTCCTCATCCAGGATCTGATGAATGGAAGTGAAGCATCTACAAAGTGTTTTTCATGTCTCTAGATGTACCGGATTCTTCCAGCAGCCCTCAGAGTGCGGGTCTGTCAGATGCACTGTTTCAGAGAGAAGGTCCCTAAATGTTGGAGAGGGACACTGGCCTGCTCAGGACCACGGAGCAAGGTGGGAATCAAGCCCAAGTCTCAGAACTCTCTCCCTCCCTTCCTCCCTCCCTCCCTTCCTTCCTTTCTTCCTTCCTTCCGTCCCTTTCTCTCTTTCTTTCTTCTTTCTTTCTCCTTCCTTCCTTTCTCTCTGTCTTTCTTTCTTTTTCCTTCCTTCACAGCAAGGTGGGAATCAAGCCCAAGTCTCAGCTAGCTTGCTTGCTTTTTTCTTCTTTCTTTCTTTCTCTTTCTCTCTTCCTTTCTTTTCTTTCTTTCTTCCTTTCTTTCTTTCTCCTTCCTTCCTTTCTCTGTCTTTCTTTCTTTTTTCCTTCCTTCACAGCAAGGTGGGAATCAAGGCCAAGTCTCAGAGCTTTCTTTTTCTTTCTTCCTCTTCCTCTTTCTTTCTTTTTCTCTTTCTCTTTTCCTTCCTTCCTTCCTCCCTTTTCTGTTCTTTTCTATTCTTTTCTTTTTTGAGTCAGTCTTGCTCTGTCACTCAGGCTGGAGTGCAGTGGTGTGATCTTGGCTCACTGCAGACTCTACCTCCTGGGTTCAAGCATTTCTTCTGCCTCAGCCTCCTAAATAGCTGGGATTACAGGTACCTACCACGATGTCTGTTTAATTTTTTTTTTTTTTTTTTAGTAGAGATGGGGTTTTGCCAAGTTGGTCAGGCTGATCTTGAACTTCTGACCTTGACCTCCCAAAGTGCTGGGATTATAGGGATAAGCCACCACGCCCAGCCTCAGAACTCTAATTTCTAATACACTGTAAGTGGACACTGCACTCTCAGGACTTTGTATCTCTGGAGGGGAGGAGTCTTTAGACAGGACAGTCATGGGGTAAGGGAGGGATGAGGGTTTCAGCTGATGCCCAAGAAGAATCAAGAGGTACTTACAACACTGATTGCTTGGGACAGGCAAAGGCTTTTCTTGCTCATCTTGAAACGAATACTCAAGGGGTGGGGGAAGGAGAAAGGGCTTGTCTCAGAGGGGCTGAAGGCCAGGGGACCGGGATAGTCCTCTGTTCCGTCCCATCCTCACTTCCCTCTGCCTCCCAAATTCTCTCCCTCTCTATGAGAAGGATATGGGAAGTAAAAGAGAAAAGGAAAGAAAGAAACACACACACACACACACACACACACACACACACACACACACGAGAGAAAGACAGAGACAGAGAGAGAAGAAACTGAGAAACAGAGATAGGAAAAAGACTAGGGGCCGGGCGTGGTGGCTCACCCCTGTCATCCCAGCACTTTGGGAGGCCGAGGCGGGAAGATCACTTGAGGTCAGGAGTTTAGGACCAGCCTGGCCAACATGGTGAAACCCCATCTCTACTAAAAATACAAAAATTATCTGGCCATGGTGGCACGTGCCTGTAATCCCAGCTACTCGGGAGGCTGAGGTACGATAGTCACTTGATCCCGGGAGGCGGAGGGTACAGCGAGCCGAGATCGTGTCATTGCATTCCAGCCTCCAGCTTAGACAACAGAGCAAGACTCCATCTCAAAAAAACAAAGAAAGAAAGAAATTGTTCTACCAAAAGGACACATGCACACGTATGTTTATGGCAGCGCTATTCACAACAGCAAAGATACAGAATCAACTTAGGTGCCCATCCATGGTGGATTGGATTTTTTTTTTTTTTTTTTTTCAGATTGGAGTGTTGCTCTGTCGCCCTGGCTGGAGTGCAGTGGCGCAATCTCAGCTCACTGCAACCTCCACCTCCCGGGTTCACGCAATTCTCCTGCCTCAGCCTCCCGAGTAGCTGGGAATACAGGCACCCACCACCATGCCTGGCTACTTTTTCTATTTTTTTTTTTTGAGATGGAGTCTTACTCTGTCGCCAGGCACCAGGCTGGAGTGCAGTGGCACCATCTCGGCTCACTGCAAGCTCCGTCTCCCAGGTTCAAGCAATTCTCCTGCCTCAGCCTCCGGAGTAGCTGGGACTACAGGTGTGCACCACCACGCCCAGCTAATTTTTGTATTTTTTAGTAGAGACGGGGTTTACCATGTTGGCCAGGATGGTCTTGATCTCTTGACTTCGTGATCCACCCGCCTCAGCCCCTCAGAGTGCTGGGATTATAGGCGCCCGCCACCATGCCTGCCTGTTTTTTCTATTTTTAATAGAAACGATTTCACCATGTTGACCAGGCTGGTCTTGAACTCCTGACCTTAGGTGTTCCTCCCACCTTAGCCTCCCAGAGTGCTGGGATTACAGGCATGAACCACCACGCCTGATCTGGATTTTTTTTTTTTTTTTTTAATGTGGTACCTATACACCATGGAGAACTACACAGCCATGAAAAACAATTAATCAATTAAATCATGCCCTTTGCAGGAACATGGATGGGGCTGGAGGACATTATCCTAAGTGAATCCATCCAAAAACAGAAAACCAAATCCCACATGTTCTTGGTTACAAGCGTAAGCTAAACATTGGGTGCTCAGAGACATGAAGATGCAAACAGTAGACACTGGGGACTCCAGAAGGGAAGAAGGAGGGAGCGGGACAAGGGTGAGTGAACTACCTGTTGGGGGCTGGGCGCGGTGGCTCACACCTGTCATCTCAGCACTCTGGGAGGCAAAGGCGGGTGGATCACCTGAGGTCGGGAGTTCGAAACCAGCCTGACCAACATGGAGAAACCCTGTCTCTACTAAAAATACAAAAATGAGCTGGGTGTGGTGGCACACGCCTGTAATCCCAGCTATCCAGGAGGCTGAGGCAGGAGGATCGTTTGAACCTGGGAGCTGGAGGTTGCAGTGAGCCAAGATCACGCCATTGCACTCCAGCCTGGGCTAACATGAGCGAAACTCTGTCTCAAAAACAAACAAAGGAACAAGCAAACAAACCTGCCTGTTGGGTACTGTGTTCACTATTTGAGTAACACCACAGAAGTCCAAACCTCAGCATGATGCAATATGTCTGTGTAACTAGCCTGCACATGTACCCCTTGAATGTAAAATAAAAGTTTTTCTTTATTATTATTATTATTATTATTATTTTGAGATGGAGCCTTGCTCTGTCACCCAGGCTGGAGTGCAGTGGCATGATCTCAGCTCACCGCAACCTCTGCCTCCCAGATTCAAGTGATTCTCCGACCTCAGCCTCCTGAGTAGCTGGGCTTACAGGCACCCACCACCACACCTGGCTAATTTTTTGTATTTTTAGTAGAGATGGGGTTTTACCATGTTGGCCAGGCTGGTTTCGAACTCCTGACCTCAAATGCTCTCCCACCTTAGCATCCTAATGTGCTGGGATTACAGACCTGAGGCCCTGCACCCGGCTAATTTTTTATTTTTTATTGTACTTTTAGTAGAGACAGGGTTTCACCATGTTGGCCAGGCTGGTCTTGAACTCCTGACCTCAGGTGATCTGCCTGCCTCAGCCTCCCAAAGTGCTGGGATTCCAGGTGTGAGCCCCAGGCCCCGCCTCTGCGTGTTTCTTGACCCTATCATTGTCTCAAGACTGGACCATGTGGGTCATGGATGCAGTCAGGTTACAAAGAATTAGAAACAGAGACTCAGGGAAAGACAAGCTCAGAGAGAAACAGCATCGGTAAGTGGAAAATGTGGGGAGACAGAGAGAGAAACGAGGAAGAAAACAGCCCTTCCCACCCCAACACTCACTTCATCCTGGTCCCGCATAGCATTGAGCTGCTCCAGCTTCTTGGCCCAGTAGCGAGCCTCTTCTTCCGGAATGTCTGCAAGCAGAGCCCCATCTGTGAGCCTGGAAGCCCCCTCCCTGCCCCTCAGCCTCCATCCTCCAGGCTTCCTGAGCTCCAGCCAAGCCCTGGCTTCTGGGGTCTTTGGCAAACCCTCGGAAGTGGGGGTGGGCTGCTCTGGGGTCCCAGGAGGGTAGATGGAGATGAAGGGGAGGTACCGTGGTGCCTCTGCCTCCCCTGTCCCCAGAGATGGAGGGAGAACGGTTGGAGGATGAGAGGAGATGGTTCTTGGCATTTACGAGGGTGGGGAAGCCATTGTTTTTATTATTCATCTATTTTTTTTTTTTGAGATGGAGTCTTGCTCTGTTGCCCAGGCTGGAGTGCAGTGGGGCGATCTCAGCTCACTGCAACCTCTGCCTCTCAGGTTCAAGTGATTCTCCTGCCTCACCCTCTGAGCAGCTGGGATTACAGGTGCCCGCCACCACGCCTGGCTAATTTTTTGTATTTTTAGTAGAGATGGAGTTTCACCATGTTGGCCAGGCTGGTCTCGAACTCCTGACGTCAGGTGATCCTTCTGCCTCGGCCTCCCAAAGTGCTGGGATTACAGGCCTGAGACACCGTGCCTGGCCAGCCATGGGTTCTTAGAAGAATGAGGTGGAGAGGCTTGAGCTGCTTCCAGGAAAGGAAGAGATGACTGTCTGTTCTCAGCCTCTGTCTACATCTCTCTCTGTCTCTCTGTCTCTGTCTGTCTCTCCTCCTATCCCCACCTCACTCTTGCAGCCTCAGGCATCACCGAGGAATAGCCAGGACCACCCAGCCCTGAGCCCCATGGGTCGTGAAGCGTTTGCAGCTCAAGCTACAGGGCCCGGGTCACAGTCCGCACACAGCAGGTTCACACCAATTGTGGGAAGTAGAAAAGGTTCCTTTTTAAAGTGTCCTTTCTTGTTAAAGAATAAATCATAAGTGTGCTAATAACTTTGTTAAGCCCTATCCTGTGTAGCTGTTAGATATGCCATGCCTACAGGCATGTAGTACTTTCTATGTCCTTGCACGTTAACCAAGATATCTGTGCTGGATGCTCACAGGCATGTCCCAGCTCTCCATTGCTTTTGGAAAAGTTTTAAGTCATTAGCCAATCAGGTTTTAGTTTAGATTGTGAGGTCTGGCTCCAGCCAATGGAGATCAGACACAGCAGTAAGGACAACCCCAAATGCATAAGGAATAAATTAGTGTGTTTTCCTTTGTTCATTGTACTGTTGTGGCAAGATGGCTAGCCACAGTACCCTTCCTGCAGTCCAGGAAGTAAAAATTGTGTTGCTGAAAGATCCTTTGTCTCAGTGCTGATTTTTCTTTCGGCACCAAGCGTCTATTTCCAACACCCCTGTTCTCTGTAACCCAAGAAACTCTCTCTCCTCTGGGGCAAAGGACCCTCATTCTCAGCCTGAAAGGTCAGCTAGACCTCCCCCAGGCCTGTTGACTCTCCTGGAATAGCTGAGTGAGTCCAGAAGTGGGGCCGGAGCTGGGTGAAGGTCCCGCGCCCTGGTACTCACCTAAAGGCAGCTCAAAGCGCGTGTCCAGGAGGATGCGGTGGAAAGTGGGGTCCTTGGTGCCGCAGATCTCACTGTCCGCCATGATGACCTGGGAGTCCAGCGTCAGCCACTCTCCGGGGCCCTCCTGGGGTCGGGAAGCAGGTGTGTGGTCAGGTGTCTGCTGCATGCTGAGGCCCGGGGCCCCTACTCTCACATGAGACATCCCCCTCACCCCTACCCCAAAACAAAAGTCATGTCTCATGTCTCCTCTCTCTTTCCTCCCTTCCCTCCTGTCTCTCTCTCTCTTTTCCTCCTTTCCTCCCTACCACCCACCTTCCTTCCTTTCTTTCTTTTTTTTTTTTTTTTGAGACAGAGTCTCGCTCTGTCACCAGGCGCCAGGCTGGAGTGCAGTGGCGCGACCTCGGCTCACTGCAACCTTCGCCTCCCAGGTTCAAGCAATTCTCCTGCCTCAGCCTCCCGAGTAGCTGGGATTACAGGTGCGCACCACCACGCCCAGCTAATTTTTGTATTTTTTAGTAGAGACGGGGTTTCACCATGTTGGCCAGGATGGTTTCGATCTCTTGACCTTGTGATCCGCCTGCCTCGGCCTCCCAAAGCTTGCTTTCTCTTTTTTTCTTTTTTCTTTCTTTTTCTTCCTTTTCTATCTCTCTTTCCCCTCCTTCCCTCCCTTCCTTTTTCTTTTCCTTCATTCCTTCCTTTCTCTTTTTCTTTCTTTCTTCCTTCCTCCCTTCCTTTCTCTCTTCTTTCTTCTCTTTCTTTTTTCTTTCTCCTTCCTTCCTTCCTCTCCTTCCTTCCCCTCCCTCCCTCTCTCTCTCTCTCTCTCCCTTTCCCTTCCCCTCCCCTCCCCTTCCCTGCCTCTCTTTTCTCTCTTTTCTTTCTTTATTTTTAGAGCTGGGGTCTCACTATGTTGCCCAGGCTCATCTTGAGCTCCTGGCCTCAGGTGATCCTCATGCCTCAGCTTCCAGTAGCTGGGACTACAGGCACATGACACTGTGCCTGGCTGTGTTCCCATGTTACACATGAAAAAACTGAGATTCAGAGAGGGAAACGTCCTAGTCCAGGGCCACATGGTGAGTTAGGGGAACCCAGAGCAAGGGACCTAGAGGGGGGAGCCCCTTGGGGTCATGTAGGGACAGCCCCAGCCCGGCATGGTCATTCCTCACCCATGATAAGGGGTTATGGGACTCTGACTTCAGATAAAAGCCCTGGGGCCTGCCATCACCCAGGGAAAACATTCCCCAGGAGAGCCGAGCCCATTTCCCCTGGTTCAGAAATGTGAGCCTTTGAGCAAGAGGGGTCCACCCCGAACCTCAGTTTCTTCATTATTCAAATGGGAATGATATTTAGTGGAATCTGCTTTCTGCCACCCCAGGCGACCAGGCTTCCCTCACACTTGAAGGGCCACTGAGGAAATTTTGGTCCTCCCTCGAGGCTTCCTTTTATATATTTTAATTTAATTTTTTTGAGACAGAGTCTTGCTCTATCACCCAGGCTGGAGTGAAGTGGTGTGATCTCAGCTCACTGCAACCTCTGCCTCCCAGGCTCAAGTGATTCTCCTACCTCAGCTTCCTGAGCTGCTGGGATTACAGGTGCACACCACCACGCCTGGCTAATTTTTTTGTAATTTTTAGTAGAGACGGAGTTTCACCATGTTGGCTAGGCTGGTCTTGAACTTTTGACCTCAGGTGATCCGCCTGCCTCAGCCTCCCAAAGTGCTGGGATTACAGGCATGAGCCACCACGCCCGGCCAAGGCTTCCTTTTAGACTCACTTGCCTGGAATCTTGCAACCATTTCGTCCCTCTCCATTCATTTATTCAAAAGCAGACACTCACTGGCCAGGTGCGGAGGCTCATACCTATAATCCCAGCACTTTGGGAGGCCAAGGTGGGCAGATCACTTGAGGTCAGGAGTTCAAGACCAGCCTGACCAACATGATGAAACCCCATCTCTACTAGAAATGCAAAAATTAGCTGGGTGTGGTGGCGGGTGCCTGTAATTCCAACTACTCGGGAGGCTGAGGCAGGAGAATCACTTGAGCCAGGTAGGCAGAGGCCGCAGTGAGCCAAGATCGTGCCACTGCACTCCAGCCTGGGTGACAAAGCTAGACTTCATTTCAAAAAAAGAAAGAAAGAAATGAAATAACAAAAACGAACAAAGAAAAAAAATAGTCCCCAGTCCCTCCTCTATGCCTGGTTTATACTGGGTGATGCCAGTGTCCCCCAAGAGGCCCCAGCCATCATCACCCTGTCCCCTGAGGAGCCCACAGCCCTGGGGGCTCAGAGCTGGACACGGGCACCCCCAGCCCCATGAGGTCATAGCTAGCCCAGAGGGAGGAAGGAGGGCTAAAGGATCCAGAGGGAAGTCAGAAAGGGCTTCCTGGAGGAGGACACATGGGAATTTAGAGGGTGACAGAAAGGAGGACATTTGAAACTCAGGGAACAGATTATGCAAAGGTTCAGAGGCTGGAATCTGGGAGGGGTGGAGGTTGGAGTGTGGAGGGAGATGAGGCTAGTGGGCAGGTGCCATCTAAAGGGCCTCCCAGGGGAGATAGACAGGAGAGGATAGATCAGAGCTCCAGGTAGTAAGACCCTCCTGGGGTCAGCATGGAGGGGTTGAGACTTAAGGTCAGGAGGCCAGGGATTTGGCTGTGGGGACAGACGAATAGACGTGACCAAAACTTGGCGCGGTGGCTCGTGCCTGTAATACCAGCAGTTTGGGATGCCAAGGTGGGTGGATTGCTTGAGCCCAGGAGTTCGAGACAAGCCTGGGCAACATGGCAAACCCTGTCTCTATTTAAAAAAAAAATAGGGGATCATGGTGGTGTGCACCTGCAGTCCCAGCTACTCAGGAGGCTGAGGTGGGAGGATCACTTGAGCTTGGGAAGTTGAGGCTGCAGTGGGCCATGATCATGAAACTGCACGCCAGCCTGGGCAACAGAATGAGACCCTGTCTCAAAAATAAATAAATAAAAAATAGACACCATTACTACCTGCTGACCATGATGCACGGGCTGAGGGGCCAGGGTCTTACCCAGCACCTTCTTCTGAGCTGCTGTAACCTTCCTGCTGCTGCCCATCTGGGACACAAAATGCTAATTGCCTACGTTATCCCTTTTCTCCTTCCATAGTAATATACTAAGGTTGCATGGCCTAGGACTACATTTCCCGGCTTAGGACTACATTTCCCAGAATCCTTCGCAGCTAGGTGTTGGCCACATGTCTAAGTTCTGGCCAATGAGATGTGCCTGAACTCCCTGCCCCTTACCACCTTTCCCTGGTTGGAATGAAGATGCAATGGTGAGCCTAAAGCAGCCATTTGGGGCCACAAGGTCACAGCCACATGGCGAGAGAGGCAGAGCAAGATGGAAGGTGTATTAGGCCCTGGTGACTTTGGAAGGTTCATGACAGGCCCAGGTGTCTACATTGATGTTGTCAGGGCATAGGAGATAAATGTGTATCCTGTTTAAGCCACTGGCCTCTGGGCTTCCTTCCTACCCTCAGGCCACCCACCACTCACCTCATTGGACTGGCGTATGGTCCGCAGTGGGATCCACACTGTGCCCACCATTGTGTCCCAGATGAGACCCTTGTTCCACACCTCCACCGTCAGTCCCAAATCCAGGCGGTTAATCTCACTGTGGAAAAAGGACAGGGGACATCGAGGGAGGAAATGGGGGCTCAGAGAGGTTAGTTCATTCACCTGAGAACACACAGCATACCACAATTCAAACCCAGGCCTGGGAGTGTCCTAGCTGATATGATAACATGGTGGTTCTCATTTTATAGAGGGGAAACTGAGGCCAGTGAGGGAAGTTAAGAGCTCGAGGTACCGCAGAAGGACCGGGGATCAAAAGCTGGGAAGGATGGCGTGGGACAGATGTGACACACCACCTGCAACTTCATCTTTTTGGGCCTTCCTTAAGCCCCCCAACCCTAACCATGCTGGCCAAGTGGGGAAAAGGATCAATGCCTCCATAGCTCCCCTCTACCCCCAGGATAAGGACATTCGGGCACCTCTGTCCTTCCCAGTGTCATCTCCATCTCATGAGGTGAGGACGCGATCCTACCTCCAAGCACTTTCCCTGCAGACCTCGTCCTAGACATATGTTGATTAGGGACGCAGGAAACTTGGCGAAATGTGAGATTCACCGAATTTACAGTTTACCAAAGATTTATCTTAAGGAATGTATTTTTAAAATATACCTGTTGACTGGGCCTGGTGGCTCACATCTGTAATCCCAGCAATTTGGGAGGCCGAGGTGGGAGGATCACCTGAGGTCAGGAATTCAAGACCAGCCTGGCCAACACGGTGAAATCCCATCTCTACTAAAAACACAAAAAGTAGCCCGGTGTGGTGGCGTGCGTCTATAGTCCCAGCTACTTGCGAGGCTGAGGCAGGAGAATAGCTTGAACCCAGGAGGTGGAGGTTGCAGTGAGGTGAGATCGCGCTACTGCACTCCAGCCTGGGCTACAGAGTAAGACTCCATCTCAAAAAAAAAAAAAAAAAAAAAAAAAGAAAGAAAGAAAGAAAGAAAAAAAAAGAAGAAAAAATCTGTTGGCCAGGTGTGGTGGCTCATATCTGTAATCCCAGCACATTGGGAGGCTGAAACAGGCGGATCACCTGAGTCCAGGAGTTCGAGATCAGCTTGGCCAACATAGTGAAACACCATCCCTACTTAAAATACAACAATTAGCCGACTGTGGTGACACATTCTTGTAATCCCAGCTACTTGGAAGGCTGAGGCAGAAGGATCACTGTAACCTGGGAGGTGGAGGTTGCAGTAAACCGAGATCATGCCACTGCACTCCAGCCTGGGGAACAGAGTGAGACTCTGTCTCAATCAAACAAACAAAACAATTGGTGGCGAGGCCTGGGAAGGCACCATGCCCTGAAATTGTAGCTTGGGGTGGTGGTCAGGGAGGGCTTCACTGAGGAGGTGACACAAGCTGAGACCTGAAGAAGAGCCAGCTGGGGACTGGAGAGCAAGTGCAAGGGCCCTGGGGCAGGAACAAGCTGGGAGGTGTTGGAGAAAGAGGTGGGTGTGGGTGTGGCCGGGGCAGGGGAGTGAGAGGGAGATAGAGCGAGAAGGTGGTGGGAACCGTGGGGAAGACTATGGGTTTTATTCTGAGGTCGATGAGCCACGGACAAGTTTGGAACATGGAAGCGACAGGATGTGATTTGCAGTTTTAAAAATATCCCCCTGGCTGCCTGGAGGAGAACAGATTGTAGGAGGTGGATAGCACAGGAGGCCAGGGCGGAGGCTGGCGGGCAGCAGGGACTTGGCTGGTGGCCTTGGAGACCAAGGGAAGTGATTGGATTGGGAGTGTTTTGGAGGTGGAGGAGATAAGGTGGACACAGGATGAGGGAGGCTGGAGGGGGAGTCGCCTGGGCTTCCCTGGTGTCCAGCTCCGCCCTGAGGGGCCAGCAAGGTGCTGGGCTGTGTCAGGGGCCAGGGTCCTGCCAGAGGCTGCAGACTCACAACATGAAATCCTGCTCCCAGCTGGGCTGGCTGCCCCGCACCGCGATGGTCGTGCTCTTGACATTCTGCACTTTCAGGGTCACGTACGTGTTGAATTTCTCTGTGGCAGTGAGAGCAGGGGTCAGTACTGGGGCTCAGGGATTTTCCAATGCCCCTTTCCAAGCTCTAGACGATCTGCTGGGATCCCCTTGGGAATTTCTGGGCCACTCACCCCCTAACCCCCAACCTCACCCTCAGGGCACAAGGGAGGGGCCTCAGTGTGCGGAGACGTGGAATTTTGGGATACTTCATCCAGCTGCCTCAAAATGACTATGTCATTGGTTTTTGGCTAAAAAGACTGAGGCCCCAGAAAAGGGAACAAAATTGATTGTAAGAAACCCCCTTTGCTGGCTGGGCGCGGTGGTTCACGACTGTGATCCCAGCACTTTGGGAGGTCGAGGTGGGAGGATCACTTGCGCCCAGCCTGGATAACTTGGGTAAACCCTGTCTCTACTAAAAATACAAAAAAATAATTAGCCGGGCACAGTGGCGCATGCCTGTGGCCCCAGAAACTCGGGAGGCTGAGGTGGGAGGATCGCTTGAGCCTGGGAAGTTGAGGCCGCAGTAAGCCATGATTGCACCATTGGACTCCAGCCTCAAAAAATAAAAAATTAAAATTAAAATTAAAAAAAGAGGCAGGGCGCGGTGGCTCATTTCTGTAATCCAGCACTTTGGGAGACTGAAGGGGCGGATCATTTGAGGTCAGGAGTTCGAGACCAGCCTGGCCAACATGGCGAAACCCTGTCTCTACTAAAAATGCAAAAATTAGCTGGGCGTGGTGGCGCATGCCTGTAATCCCAGCTACTTGGGAGGCTGAGGCAGGAAAATCGCTTGACCCCAGAGGTGAAGGTTGCAGTGAGCCAAGATCGCGCCACTGCACTCCAGTCTGGGCAACAGACGAGACCCTATTTCAAAAAAAAAAAAAGAAGAAGAAAAGGAAAGAAAGAAACTCCCTTCGCCTCTGTGAGCCTCAGTTTTTGCACCTGTAGCCCCACTTAAGAGTCCCCCATTCTGCCTCTTAGGACCCTAGGAAGAGCCATTGGCTCAGGGCAAGCCTCACCCTAATAGAATCTCCCACTATGGCTGGGGAGACGCGGGAACCCCCATACAAACTGCAGGGACCCCATGCCAAGGGCTGCCCTCTCCCCCTGTTTAATCCTCTGACCCCTTTCCTGATGCTCAGAAAGACACAAAGCTCAAGTCTAAGTCTGAACTCCAAGAGACAGACAGACAGACAGAGAAACCGACAGACAGACAACACGGGACAGGACAGCAAGAGAAGCCACTTACCTTGGGCACCGTCAAACTTGGCTTTTTTGACTGTGGAGAGAGACAGAGATAGGGAAGGGATATGGCGGGGAGAAGTGGGGAGGAGAGTGGCAGAGGTACAGAGAGAGTCAGAGACACACCAAGATAGAGACATAAGGAGAGAGAAACACAGGAGAAACAGGCAGAGATAAAAAGCAACAGAGACAGGTTTTTAAAAAGATAAAGATAGAAGCAATGGCAGAGGCAGAGACAAGGGGAGGAGGAGAGGGAGGAAAGAGGAGGCAGGGATGAGAGGGAGAGAGAGAGAAACTATCAGACAGACGAGCACAGGCAGCCCTAGGATGGAAGGAAATTTGGACCCTGAGAGCTGTCCCTACCCCTCCCTCTCCCCTCCAACACCTGTCCCCCATAAAACTCCCCAAGCTCCCCAACTAGCTGTGCTGTTACCCACAATTGAACAAGATTAGACAGAAAGAGCTGGGCAAATGGTGGGAGAGGCCTCCTACAGGAAGCCCTCCAGGATGGCCCCAGAAGAAGAGGGGAGGTTGAAGAGGTGGAGAAGAAGAAGGCGAGGATAAAGACAATCTCTGATGACTCCACCAGCCCCGTCAGGCCCGCAAGACCTCTTCCTCCATTGTCCAGCTCAGTCTGCGATGTCAGACGCTCCCAGGGTTTGGGGAAGCCTCAAAGAAGGCTGGGTGAGGTGGGATAAAGCAACCCAGAGAGCTGGTTCTCAAAATGCACATGGAGGGCAAGGCGTGGTGGCCCACACCTATCACCCCATCACTTTAGGAGGCTGAAGCACGTGAACCACCTGAGGTCAGGAGTTCGAGACCAGCCTGGCCAACATGGTGAAACCACGTCTCTACTAAAAATACAAAAATTAGCCAGGCGTGGTGACGGGTGCCTGTAGTCTCAGCTACTTGGGAGGCTGAGGCAGGAGAATCTCTTGAATCCAGGAGGCGCAGGTTGCAGTGAGCCGAGATTGCACCACAGTACTCCAGCTCGGGTGACACAACAAGACTCTTGTCTCAACAACAACAAAAAGTAACGCGTGCGGAGACACCTGCGTCCTGGCTGGAGGGCTGACAGGGATTGTCCAGCCCCCGCTTGCTTGCGGGAGGTGCAACCTGAATATATGTCAGGCACCCGCCGAGGTCCAGTCTTCTCACATTTCACATAATCCCACAGCCCCAAGAGATTCAAAGTCATTCCGCCCCCTCCTGGCACTTATAACCAGGTATTCAATTTCCACTGCCAACACCTCTCACATGCCGCTCTCGTCCCCCCACATCTTTTTCCTCCATTCATTCTCTACTCCCACCCCTAATCTGTTCCCCACACTGAGCCCTTCCAGCTTGCTTCCTTCCTTCCTTCCTTCTTTCCCTCCCTTACTTCCTTTCTTCCTTTCTTCCTTCCTCTCTCTCCCTTCCCTTCCTTCCTTCTCTCCCCTCCCTCCCTCTCTCTTCTTCCTTCCCTCCTTCCCCTCCCTCTTCTTTCTTTCTTTCTTTTTCTTCTTTCCTTTCTTTCTTTCTGATGGAGCTTTTTCCTTCCTTCCTTCCTTCCTTCCTCTCCTTCCTCCTCCCTCTCTCTCTCTTTCTTTCTTTCTTTTTCTTTCCTAGTCTTGTTTATTGCCCAGACTGGAACTACAGTGGCGTGATCTCAGTCACTGCAACCTCTGCATCCTGGATTAAAGCAATTCTCCTGCCTCAGTTTCTCAAGTAGCTGGGGCTACAGGCATGCAACACCATGCCCGGTTAATTTTTGTATTTTTTAGTACAGACAGGGTTTCACTATATGCTGGCCAGGCTGGTCTCAAACTCCTGATCTCAGGTAATCAGCCTGCCTCGGCCTCCCAAAGTGCTGGGATTACAGGTGTGAGCCACCGCGCCAGCCCCTTTTCTTTCCTCCCTATTTTCTTCTCCCCTTTTCCTCTTCAAATTAATGTCTTTGTTTGTGTAGGCAATGCATGCACACGTTGTGAAATCCAAAACAACCAAGAGATGAGACACTGAGAATAAAACTCTTTCCATCCCAGGCCTTCGTCTCCCACCCAGATGCAATCAACATTGGCAGTGGCTTGTACCACTGGAGATGGTCCATGCGTCGGCAATCATACCCACGTCCGCCTTGCTTGATTTCCAAGACAAATGGCACACTCGACACCCACTGTTCTAATCCTTCGTGTTTTTTTCAGTCTGTCTTGAAGAGCGTGTGCTAGCAAGTTGAAGGATAAATTCCTAGAAACAGAATTGTGTCTCTTTGGGCAGATGTCACAGCCTCACATCCCGGGTTTGTAACTCTGTCCTCATTCCTTGAATTTCTGTCTCACAAAAGGCACCTGAGTGGAACCAGTGAAGAGAGAATTCCCATGAAGAGCGGGGGAAGTGCGATGGCCCTCAACACATGTCAGTAAAGACTGTTTCTGGCCAGGCATGGTGGTTCATGCCTGTAATCCCAGCACTTTGGGAGGCCGAGGCGGGTGGATCACTTGAGGTCAGGAGTTCGAGACCAGCCTGGCCAACATGGAGAAATCCCATCTCTAGTAAAAATGACAAAAATTAGCTAGCATGGTGGCTGTGCACCTGTAATCCCAGCTACTCGGGAGGCTGAGGCAGGAGAATCACTTGAACCTGGAAGGCGGGGGTCACAATGAGTGGAGATTGTGCCACTGCATGCAGCCCTTGGCTGGGCCTTGGGAGAGGTGAGCGCTGATTTGAGCCACGTTCAGATTCCAGAGCTGTGTGACCCTGGGCTAGTGAATCCCCTCTCTGGCCTTTGTCTCTGTTTGGTTCCATCTCTGTCTTTTTTTTTTTCCTAGATCTGGTTTTCTCTCTCTCACATCGCCCCACCCAGCCCCGAGGGAGCGCACCCACCTGGCAGCTCACCCCTGGGGCTGAGATAGGCTCAGGAACACTCAGGAATGTGCCCAGCAGCTTTGGGCCTCACTCCTGGAGGAGGTCCAGCCTGCAGGCGTGTGGACCCTCTGTGAAGGGAGTGGGCAGCGGAAGAGGCAGGAAGGAAAATGGTGATGGCGTCAGGGGGCGGAGGAGAGAGTGACAGAGGTCAGACACTGGCCCCACAGCTGGAGGGTCTCATACAGGGAGAGGAAGGGAGAGGAGAGAGGAAGAAATGATGGGATGAGAACAGGAGAGTCCAGACAGATGGAGAGAAATAAACGAGATGCAAGGAGACAGAGAGAGCGCCAGGCATAGAGGCACATGCTTGTAATCCCAGCTACTAGGGAGGCTGAGGCGGGGGGGGGGGGTCCCTGAGACCCCAAGTTCAAGACCAGCCTGGCCAATGTAGTAAGATCCCATGTCTAAAAATAACAATTTAAAAGACAGAGAGAGGCCAGGCACCATGGCTCACACCTGTAATCCCAGCACTTTGAGGCCGAGGCAGGTGGATGGCCTGAGGTCAGGAGTTCGAGACCAGCCTGGGCAACATGATGAAACCCCATCTCTACTAAAAATACAAAAATTAGCTGAGCATGGTGGTGGATGCCTGTAGTCTCAGCTACTTGGGAGGCTGAGGCAGGAGAATCACTTGACCCCAGGAGGTGGAGGTTGCAGTGAGCCATGATGGCACCTGGGTGACAGAGTGAGACTCTATCTCCAAAATAATAATAATAATAAAAAAGAGAGAAAGATTTCCACTAGTGAGGGCAGGCAGGTGGAGGAGACACTGGGGAGAGGAGAGGCCATTGGGGGAGAAGAGGAGGGGAATGCATATGGGGGTGAGGAAGTAACAGGCCCTGGGGGGGTGATACAAGGGGCTCACTGGGGTCTAGCCTGGGCTGGGCCCACTTGAAGCTCCTCCAACTGTGCCCCATTTTATAAACCACGGGTTTAGGCTCAGAGGGGAGCCTAGTACCTGCCTGATCCTGCTCTGTCTCTCTCCCCCATCCCCTGGCTCTCGTCTCCCTCCTCCCTGTTCTGTTTCTCTCCACTCCCGCTATCTTCTTTCACTCTCTATTCTCTCCTCTCTCTCTCTCTGCCCTTCTTGTGCCCCTCCTTTGGTCAGTCCGCCTCCTCTTTCTAAGCCTCAGCTCCTTCCTGCAGCTTCTCTTGGCTGGAGGGGGAATGGTCTCCGTTGGGGTCCTCAGGCAGTGGGGGACCGGCTGGAGAGCTGTACCTCTGACAGCTGAAGCCAGGCTCCGGCCCTTAGTCCCCTACCGAGGTCCAGGGTGAGGACCACGTTTTTTCATCACCGGGGCTCAGAGTGGGAGAGGGGTCTCAGAGGGAAAAAGGGGAACAGGGGAAGGGGGCGGAGAGTGGGAAGGGGGGTTCTCAGGAGGGGAAGGGGGTTCGCGGTGGGGGGAGGGGATTTGGGAAGGGGGAGGGGCGCGGAGCAGATCTCAGGGGGAGGGGCGCGGAGGAGGAAGGGGGCTCAGAGAAGGCACCCCAGCTCTTTCTCCCTGTCTTCCCTGGTCAGTAAATGGTCCCTGAGTCACTGTCTTGTCGTCACATACCGCCACCCTCTCCCCGCCCGCGCCGGGTTGCGGTATCAGGGTCAGCGGGGCGGAAGCGCCACCCCTCCCCGGCTGGCTTCGGGTCACACGCAAGAGGCTATTTATAGCGTGGGCGCGCGGAGGGCGTGGGCGGCGCGCCGGCGGGCAGAGGGGTGGGGGACGAGGGGGGTGCCCGCTGCCGTCCCCAGCGACGGGCGTGTGGAGACACGCCTCATGCGGCCTCCGAGGTCTTTGGGGCCCCCCCAGCAGCGCTGACTGAAGAATGTAGCGGCGGAACCCGGGGAGGCTGAGGCAGGAGTTCAGGCTGCGGGGGACCCCCTGCAGCCTGACTCCGGGCCTCAGTTTCTGCATCTGGAAAATGGGAAGACAGAGTGTCTGGCCTCCCTTCCCTTTCCTTTCTCCTCCTCTTCCCTCCTCTTCCCCCTCTCACCCCTTCCGCAGAATCATGATTATAGTGTCACTTACACTGTTATTACCAGTATCATTACTGTTTTTATTTGGTTGGGTTCTAAGGGTGTCCCTGGCCTGGATTCTAGGATTTGAAGACCCTGGATTCTTTTCTTTCTCTTCTCTCCCCTTTCTCTCTCTTTCTCTCTCTCTCTTTTCTTTCTCTTTTTCTTTGTTTCTTCTTTCTTCTCTCTCTCTTTCTCTCCTCTCTCTCTCTTCTCTCTTTCTTCGACAGTGTCTCCTCTCTGTTACCCAGGCTGGAGTGCAGTGGTGTGATCATGGCTCACTGCAGCCTCGACCTCCTAAGCTCAAGCGATCCTCCCCATTCAGCCTCCCGAGTAGCTGGGACTGCAGGTGCGCATCACCATGCTTGGCTAATTTTAGATGGGATCTTATTATGTTGCCAGGGCTGGTTTCAACCTCCTGGCCTCAAGCGATCCTCCCACCTCGGCCTTCTAAAGTGCTGGAATTACAGGCATGAGCCACATGGCCAACTGACCCTGGGTTCTAATTAAGGAGGACTCCAGTCTTGGGGCACTCGCTTCCTGACCTGCCACGTGGGGGGTGGGGTGGGGGAGACGGGGTGGAGATCCAGCCATCTAGGGCTTCTCAAAGCCCACCCACTCCAGGATTAGCCTGGGGGAGGGGGAGGAAGCATAGAGAATCCAGAAATAGATTCTAGGAGATTTGATCGTTTTGTGTGTGATGTTGGTGGCGGGCATTTCAGCAGGGAGATGGATAGGCTTCAGAATAAAGGACCTCGGCTCTGCTGGTTTCACATCCGGGAAAGACTAGATGAGGACCTTTATCTTCCGCTGACACAACGGAGCCCGACTGAAACCTTCGGTGTAAAAAAACACCCAGAACCTGGAGTTCCAGAGAGCTTCAGGAATCGGGGGATTGCTGTGTGTGTTGTTTACCATGTACCACTTAGAACTAGGCCTAGCCTATAGTAGGTGCTCATTAAATAGTAATACGTGGAAGGAATGACGTCACCTCCTCCAGCAGCCCTGCGATGTTGCGCTAAGAGCTGTCCCCCAGCGGAGCGAGCAGGCGCTGTCCGCGGTGCTGAAATGTTCGGTCCCCTGCCCTTGTACCCTCAAAGAACTTGGCTCCCTCCCGAGCGAGGGCCTGGGGACCCCTCTTGGAGCGCTCGCTCCTCAGGCCCCAGAGTGCAGTGGACTCTCGGAAATGTCCTACACTCAGAACCGCCTTCCAGAAAGCTTTTAGTTCCCATTAATAAAAACATCATTCATTTTTTTTTTTGAGACGGAGTCTCACTCAGCCCAAGCTGGGGTGCAGTGGCGCGATCTCGGCTCACTGCAACCTCCGCCTTCGGGGCTCAAGTGATTCTCGCGCCTCAGCCTCCTGAATAGCTGGGACTACAGGCGCCACCATGCCCAGCTAATGCTTTGAATTTTAGTAGAGACAGGGCTTCACCCTGTTGCCCAGGGTGGTCTCGAACTCCTGAGCTCAGGTGAGCCGCCCGCCTCAGCCTCCCAAAGTGCTGGGATGACAGGCGTGAGCCACCGTGCTTGGCCCATCATTGATTTTTCATGTCTTTTGCTCATGCTTACTGGACCTTTCCATAGGCCAGGTGTCATGCTAAGGGCTCTGTGGGCCTCACTATAGAGTTCTGGCAAACGTAGATGATGGGTGCTACTCCCCGTGCCCATTCCACAGATGAGTACACTGAGGAATGCAGAGGATGTGGGACTTGCCAGGAAGTGGGGGACTTAGAAAGTCACACTCAGGGTCGGGCACGGTGGCTCACGCCTGTAATCCCAACACTTTGGCAGGCCGAGGCGGGTGGATCACGAGGTCAAGAGATCTACCATCCATCCTAGCCAACATGGTGAAACCCTGTCTCTATTTAAAAAAGAAAGAAAGAGGCTGGGCGCGGTGGCTCACGCCTGTAATCCTAGCACTTTGGGAGGCCGAGGTGGGTGGATCACCTGAGATCAGGAGTTCAAGACCAGCCTGGCCATCATGGTGAAACCTCATCTTGAAAAAACAAAAAAAAAGAAAAGAAAGAAAGAAGAGCCTGAAGCGGGCAGATCACGAGGTCAAGAGATCGAGACCATCCTGGTCAACACGGTGAAACCCTGTCTCTATAAAAAAAAGAAAGAAAGAAAGAAGAGAGAAAGAAATTTACACTCAGGCCTGCTGGACCCAGGATGTCCTTACTGGCATCTTGCAGAAGAGGTCCATTGTATGTGGAAGAAAAGTGAGGCCAGGTTAGGGAAAGGGCGAGGCTGCAGCTCTGAAGATGCAGCTCGGCAGGGCATCCCATGAGGACGGTAGGAGCTGAGACCTAGATGCAGCTCCTCCAAGCTGGAGGGTATCAGGGACTGGGTAGCCAGGAAAGGAGGGGGTGTGCGAAGGCTTCTTAGGCAAGGGGCAGGGGAACAGCCCCAGTGAGTAGAGAGATTGTGACATATCTGTTTACTGGATGCATGAAAGAAGAAAGCAATCCTGGCTGGGTGTGGTGGCTCATGCCTACAATCCCAGCACTTTGGGAGGCTGAGGCAGGTAGATCACTTGGTGGTTGGGGTTTGAGGTCAGCCTGGCCAACATGGTGAAACCCTGTCTCCACTAAAAATACAAAAAATTAGCCGGGCATGGTGGTGTGCTCCTGTAATCTCGGCTACTCATAAGGCTGAGGCAGGAGAATTGCTTGAACCTGGGAACTGGAGGTGGGCAATAAGCCGAGATTGCACCACTGCACTCCAGCTTGGGCAACAGAGCCAGACTCCATCTCAAATAAATAAATAAGAAGAAGGCAATCCCAGGGCAGATCTTCACCCCACAGAAGGGACTTGGTTGTCTCCCAGGTCCTGGGGGCTGAGAGAAGGCTCAACCATTTCCCCCAACCTCAGTAGGCTCTAGAGTCAGTCAGCTCCATCTCTGGCTCTGTGACACCAGGCAAGTTTTAAAGCTCCCTGAGCCTCAGTTTTCCTCATCCGTACAATGGGGCTACTGTGAGGGCAAAAGAGGGCACAGGCATAAAAGTCCTCAACATCATGCCTATGAAATGCTGGGCCGGGCGCAGTGGCTCACACCTGTAATCCCAGCACTTTGGGAGGCTGAGGCAGGAGGATCCCTTGAAGTCAGGAGTTCGAGACCAGCCTGGCCACTAGAGATGAGAAACCCCATCTCTACTAAAAACAAAAATTAACCAGGCATGGTGGCACATGCTTGTAATCCTAGCTACTTGGGAGGCTGAGGCAGAAGAATCGCTTGAACCCAGAAGGTGGAGGTTACAGCGAGCCAAGATCACACCACTCCACTCCAGCCTGGGCGACAGAGTGAGGCTATGTCTCAGAGAACAAAACACACACACACACACACAAAGCTGAATGGATAAATAGGGTTTATAGTTGATATTGTTATAAGTTGTGAAGCAAACCCGCCCCTGCCTAAATTCACTGATTTGTTCATGTCATTTATTCGTAAAATGTTTGTGGAGCCTTTAAAACATCAGTTGGGTGTGGTGGCTCATGGCTGTAATCCCAGCACTTTGGGAGGCCAAGGAGGGCAAATCACTTGAGCCCAGGAGTTCAAGATCAGCCTGGGCAACAGGGCAAAACCCTGTTTCTGCAAAAAATAAAAAAATAAAAGCTAGACAGGCGTGGTGGTGCGTGCCTGTAGTCCCAGTTACTTGGGAGGCTGAGGTAGGAGGATCACTTGAGCTCTGGAGGTCAAGGCTGCAGTGAGCTGAGGTCATGCCGCTGAACTGCAGCCTGAATAACGGGCTTTGAGTGGGACCCTGTCTCAAAATAAAACATCAAGTGGCCTGTGCAAAATGCTGTGAGGCACATAGGAAGAGCTAGAACCAATCCTCCCCACCACCACGTCTTTACTCATGCTGTTCCCTCCACAGAGAATACATCTCCCTCCTGCTCATCTTCCCCTCATCACATCTGAGACTCAAGTAAATGGTGGTGGTGAAATCGGGGCAGGCTTCCCAGAGGAAGAGAGCCCTGGATACCCCACTCCTCACCTCCCTTAGCCCTCCCTCATCTCTCATTCTAACCTCATGGGAGATGCGGGGGTGGTGGCTAGGAATAGGGCTGAGTTCCCAGAGCCAGGAACAGTGCCTGGTATACAGTAGGTGCTCAACTAATGCTCGCTGAGTAAATAAAATGAGTGATTTCATGAAGGAACCAGGTGGCATTTGCCATTTACAGCTTCAGGATCCTGCTAAGATTTAGCGAGTGGATTAAGGTGTTGGAGAGCATCGGGGCTCCACACGGATAAAGAAATGAAGGGGGGGCAGAGATAAGGCCCATACACCACACAGGGTGATCTGCTTTGTGTTGGTGCCGGGTGTATACACGAGAGCTTGCGTTTGCGTGTACTTGCTTGGATATTTGCAGCAGCAGCTGGCTCATGTTACCAGGTCAGGCAAGTGCCTGGCTGTACACGGATATGAGCGTGCATGTGTGCAGACCATGTGCACCATCTGACTGCAGGAGGGAGTCTGCACATGCGCTTCTGGGAGTGGGGTGTCACTACACCGGAGACACACTGTGTGTGTGAGCTTGTGGGTGATGTGTTAGGTGAAAAACACGCGTATTGATGTTTGCATGTGTGGGTGGATGCAGTTCTGTGGCAACTGCATTTGTTTATCTGCATACACGTACACGCACACGTGCAATGAAATACACAGATGTGTATTTACTTGCATGCGTCATCAACCCCTTGTAGAAAGGGGCTGCTTTGAATGTCCAGGCAAGTGTTGTCATATGCGTACACACGTGGCTGGACATGTGCTTATATGAATATATGCGTGCTTCATCGGGTTGGGACCATAACAGATATGTATGGGTACATGTCTGAGCATGAGGACGTGAGTGAATTTTTTTTTTTTTTTTTTTTTTTTTTTTTTGAGACTGAGTCTCTCTCTGTGGCCCAGGCTGGAGTACAGTGGCCTGATCTCAGCTCACTGCAACCTCCGCCTCCTGGGTTCAAGCGATTCTCCTGCCTCAGCCTCCTGAGTATAGGCATGCTGCCATCACACCGGCTAATTTTTTTTGTCTTTTTAGTAGAGATGGGATTTCACCATATTGGTCGGGCTGGTCTCGAACTCCTGACTTCGTGATCCACCTGCCTTGGCCTCCCAAAGTGCTGGGATTACAGGTGTGAGCCACCACGACCGGCCTTTTTTTTTTTTTTTTTTTTTGAGACAGAGTCTCACCCTGTTGTCCAGGCTGGAGTGCAGTGGCAGGCTCTCAGCTCGCTGCAAACCTCCACCTCCCATGTTCAAGTGATTCTCCTGCCTCAGCCTCCCAGGTAGCTCAGATTACAGGTGCACATCAGCACACCCAGCCAATTTTTTGTATTTTTTAGTAGAGATAGAGTTTCACCACGTTGGCCAGGCTGGGCTCGAACCCTGACCTCCCAGTGATCCACTCACCTTGGCCTCCCAAAGTCAAAGTGCTGGGATTACAGGCCTGAGCCACCACGTTTGGCTGGACATGAGTGAATCTTTATGTGACGTGTATATTGTGAACATTCATCAAACACATGTGGATACATCTATATGTGTGCTGGCAGACACACACACATGCGTGTTGCTGGGACCATGTCTACCTCAGCAGGCTGTGCCCTATATACATGTGTATGCTTGTGTTCACACAGGCGTGTGAGTACACACGTGTGCTTATGGAGCATGCCTTTCCAGGCACGTGGTCCGCGTGGAGCCTTACACATCCTAAGCATTTGTGTCCACACAGGAATAAGTCTGGGTATGAATGTGTGTAGAGATTGGCAAACGCCTGTGGGTCCCTGGTGGAGGGGGAAGGCAGGTATTTCCTCAACTCGCAGGATGAGCTCAGGCAACGCAGCAACCCATCTTAGCCTAGCTTCACTCCAGCCAAGCCCACCCCATCACTCTCAGCTGGGTCTCAGCCATCCCAGCCCCTCCTCTCTGGGGGCTCGCCCCACCACTCTCTGGGAGGCTGGCCTCACTCGGCACTTCTCCCCTCTCCCCAAGCTCCCTCCCTCCTACTCCTCCTCACTCCAAACTCACACCTCCCTTTACGCCTCTGGGCCTTACCTCCCACCCTGCTCAACCTCTTCCCCAGCCTTGCCCCTCCCAGCGACTCCATTCCACTCAGGTGGCGACACCTCCCTATAAAGTCCACAGAATCCAGCCCAGTCCTCCCCCGATGCCTCTGTTTCTGGAAGCCTCATCCCTCTTGCCTCCTGCTGCCCCCTCCCTTAATGCCACCCCCGCAGCCGAGCCTCCAGTTTGCGTCAGCGTTAAGGGTGAGATCCCCGCCTCCCCCCCACTCTACTAGGCAAACCTTCCAGAGAAACCCAACTTGGAGGATGTGAGGAGGGGGTGGGGCGGGGTGCTGGTGGGGAGAAGAGAGAGGACGAAGTCGGTCAGGAACACCCACGTCGGAACCTCCTCCAATGCCACCCCTAGAGCCCGCAACTTAGAGCAGGGGGAGAGGTCAGTAGGGGGTCTGGACATTCTTGTTCCCCTCTCCTTCCATCCTCAGGTCTAGGTGGTGGGGGGCGCCTAGGGGTCTCCTTCACTTCCCTACTTCGCTAACTCCATAGGCCGGGAGGCTAGAGGCTGGAAAAGTTGGCTTTTGACTCCACGGGACTCTTCTTCCAACACCCCCAGCCCCGTCCAACAGAAACGAGCTCAGAGAAAGGAGACCCCTGTCCCTTTAAGAGCACCCGCGTCCACGCCGGCCCAGCCCGGCCTGATTTGCACTCGGGAAGCCGCCGCGGCGGGGAGCGGGCGGGCGGGGCAGGGTTTGTGAATGAAGAGGCCGAGGGGGAGGGGAGGGAGGAGGAGGGGGCGGTGGGGGCGGTTCCTGGCTCCCCTGCCTGTCCACCCTGGGTCCAGGCTGCCGGAGTTCAGCGCACACGCGTTTCCCCGTCGCCCGAGGTCTCCCGAAGCCCGACGTCTCAGGCTTGGCCGACACACCCCTTCCCCCACCCCAGCCTTCTTGAAGCGGGTGGGAGTGAGGGGGGACCCCAGACCTTAAGAACCAGGGTTCAGAGTTCTGTGGGCGTTGAACGGCAGTCCACCCCCATCCCTGCCAAGGTCTCTCAGAGCTTGAGTCTCAAACAGGGGTGCCCAGGACGCCTGGGTTCGGGTGGGCTGGCTTCTCCTCATCCCCCAGAGCTAGAAAGGTGTGGGGTGGGGGGGTCATGCCCCTCCCACGTCTCCCTCCCCCCTCCCCCCAACCCCAACGCAGAGCGTGGGCCTGGGCGTGGGCCTCTGTGCAGATGGCGTTCTGGCCCCAAAATAGCTCCCCCACCACGTCTCCCTCCCTCCCTCTCTCCAGCGCAAAGTGGGTGAGGTGAGGAAGGGCCGGGAGGGGGACCAGGGGACATTGCTCTTCCAAGAAGTAGGCTCCCTGCCGAGAAGGCCCTGAAACGTGTTTGGGAGAACCGGAGGGGGCGGGGAGCGGGGAAGACCTTCTGGCCATTCCTCCAACCCCCCCACTTGGGAGAGCAAACAGTTAACTGGAAAAGCGCCCCCAGACCCCCAGTCACAGCCCTCCCTGGACGTTGGGAGGAGTCTCCTGTCTCTCCACTCCCCCACCCCAGTCCTCTTTACACCCCGGGCTGGGGGAGTCCTAGACTCGTGGATGTCCTGATGGCCAAGCCCCCTACCCATATCTTAACATCCCCCAGGGCTTGGAGAACCCTCCCCGCCGCACTCCCGTTCCAATTTCCAGCCGGGTCCGCGTCCATCAGGACCCGAAACCCAGCCCACACCACCAGACCCCTTGCAAGTACCCCGCAGGCTTCAATCAAACTACCCAGCCCAGACTTTTCCTCACCGACCCTCTAAAAACCCGTTCTACACAGACGCCCAAGTCTAGAACCCCGGATCCCCGTCCGCGGCCACACGGGCCTCCGCGTTCAGCCGCGTCCACACGACCCCTCCAGCAGCGGCCACCAGGACCCCCGAGAGCCACCCGCCCCCCCCGGCCTCTACACGGATCACCCCCTCCGGCGCCCTGCCACGTCGACAAGGGCTACCCCCTCTCAAAAGTCCAGCCGCCTGGACTCGGGTCACCCACTCACCCCAGGATTCCCCCAGGAGCCGCATCCACGCGGACCGCGAGCCCAGCCCGCGTCCACACGGGTTCCCCGACCCCCAGCCTCGCCTCCTACCTCCAACGCAAAGCAGAGACATGTCTCCGGGCTCGCAGGCGGGCCGGAGGCAGCCGGGCCGGGTCTGTCGGGTCGGGCTCAGCGGCCTCTGGGCTGGGGCATCTCCCGGCTGCAGCCCGCGCTCGGCTCACGCCGGGGCCCGGCCGCCACCGGCCATCTTGGTTCAGCACCGGGGGCGCGGACAGCGCCTGACGTGGCGCTGATGCGCAGTGGGCAGGCGGAGCCCAGGGACGCCTGATGGGGCGGGGGCGCTGCGGGCTGGGGGGGGGGGGGCGTTAAAGGGCCTGGCTCCGGGAAGGGGCACCCCGCCCCAGACCTCCTCGTTGCCTGGGGACACGGAGCGAGGGCGGCCCCCACGCAGGTTTCCTCCAGTGCGTGTACCCCCCGATCCATGCATGGACACTTCAGCCCTGATAACCTGGGCAAACTCCTCCCCTGCAATACTCAAGCAAGTACAGGCAAATGCAAGCTGTTATGTGTACACCCGGCACCCACAACGGGCAGATCGCCCTGTTCCCTGAGTATCTCTCTTCGTCTGTCTCTGCGTCTCTGTCTCTCTGACTCTGCTGCTTGGTCTCTTTCTCCGCCTGGGTCTCTGTTCCTCTGACTCTCTCTCCACTGCTGTCTGTCAGTCATGTCTCTCTCAGCCTCTCTGCACAGTCTTTCTGCAGCTCTGCTGCATCCTGTCTAGGTCTCGCTTTGTGTCGGCTAAGCCACCCAGCCCATGGGTCCTTGCCCACACTCTGACTGGATCCCACCCTTCATGCCACTGTGTAACTGGAAAACTCCTATTCATCCATCAATGTCTTGTCTAAATATCCCCTTCTCCAGGAAGGCTTCCCTGACTGCCCCAAGCTGAGCCTTTGTGCCTCCTCTCTGGACTCCACCCCCATCCCTTCCTCTGATTGGGCCCTGACCCCAGTGAAACTCTGCCCACCACCCCTTCCCACATATCTTTTTTTTTTTGAGATGGAGTCCCCCTCTGTTACCCAGGCTGGAGTGCAGTGGCGTGATCTTGGCTCACTGCAATCTCCGCCTCCTGGGTCCAAGCAATTCTCCTGCATCAGCCTCCCTGAGTAGCTGGGACTACAGGCGTGTGCCGCCATGCCCAGTTAAATTTTTTTTTTTTTAGTAGAGACGAGGTTTCACCATGTTGGCCAGGCTGGTATCAAACTCTTGACCTCAGGTGATCCACCCATCTCGGCCTCCCAAAGCGCTGGGATTACAGGCGTGAGCCACTGAGCCCAGGCCTCTCCCCCACGTATCTAACTGGACAGTTCCTTGTGGGTCCTTGCCCTGCTCACTGTATCACCAGCACCTAAAACAGCATGAAAGGCTGAGCCCCACAGGGTCTCCTACCCCCCAGTCCACATGAAGGAGCCTCATAAATCCAGCAGGTGTGTGGAGTTAGTTGAGTGAGGCCATTGTTCAAAGCCCAACTCTGCCTGTCATCACAAGGCTGACCTTGGGCAGGTCATGTGACCTCTTTG
Source organism: Ateles fusciceps (assembly GCA_036589455.1). NCBI lineage: Eukaryota > Metazoa > Chordata > Mammalia > Primates > Atelidae > Ateles > Ateles fusciceps. Next base: position 11,153,780 of record JAZHEH010001828.1, on the reverse strand, counting down.
TGCCTTAGTTTCCCCACCTGTAGAATGAGAATGATAACAAGTCCTGCCTCACAAGATTGCTGGAGGTACTACATGAGTTAACATGTGAAACCAGTTGTAAGTTTTTTTTTGAGATGGAGTCTCGATCTGTTGCCCAGGCTGGAGTGCAATGGCACGATCTCAGCTCACTGCAACCTCCACTTCCCAGGTTCAAGCCATTCTCCTGCCTCAGCCTCCCGAGTAGCTGGGATTACAGGCATGAGCCACCACGTTTGGCTAATTTTTGTATTTTTAGTAGAGACAGAGGTTTCACCATGTTGGCCAGGCTGGTCTCAAACTCCTGACCTCAGATAATCCACCCACTTCAGCCTCCCAAAGTGCTGGGATTACAGGCTTGAGCCATGTACCCAGCCTGCTAATCTGTTGTGTTTGCTCAATATGGATCTGCCTGATAGTCATCCGTATTGCTGCGTGTGGCTGTAAGGCTTGCATTTTTCAAGGCTGCATACTATTCTTTCGTATGAATTTTCGATTGGTTATTCATCTATTCTCCAGTTCACGGACTTTTGGGTTGTTTCAAGCTTAGGTTTATTATAAAATAAGTTCTTTTGAGCATCCTCAGACTTCAAACTTGTGTGCTGGCACACACGGATAAGGATGGCTGGGCCAGAAATACGTATACATGAGGCTATAATCCCAGTACTTTGGGAGGCCGAGGTGGGCGGATCATGAGGTCAAGAGATTGAGACCATCCTGGCCAACATGGTGAAATCCCATCTCTACTAAAATACAAAAAAATAAAACTAGCTAGGCGTGGTGACACGCACCTGTAGTCCCAGCTACTCAGGAGGCTGAGGCAGGAGAATCGCTTGAACCATGGAGGCGGAGGTTGCAGTGAGCCAAGATTGCACCACTGCACTCCAGCCTGGCGACAGAGCGAGACTCTGTCTTAATTAAGAAAAAAGAAAGAAAGAAAGAAAATACCTATATGCTCAGCTTCACCTGGTAACATCAAATTGCTTTGTTTATTGTGACTCGCAATTTACGTCACACCAGCACAGTGTAATCATCGGTTCCTCTATGTTTTGTTTTGTTTTCATTTTGTTAATGGTTTTTTGTTTTTTCTTGAGACAGAGTCTCACTCTGAGGCCCAGGCTGGAGTGCAATGGTGCAATCACAGCTCACCACAACCTCCATCTCCTGGGCTCAAGCGATCCTCCTGTCTTAGCTTCCCAAGTAGCTGGGACTACAAGCCTGTGCTACCATGCCTGGCTAATTTTATTTTTTTAGATGGGATCTCCTCCCTGTGTTGCCCAGGTTGGTCTCAAACTCCTGAGCTCCAGCAATCTTCCTGCCTCTGCCTCCCAAAGTGCTGGGATTCCAGGCATGAGCTACTGTGTCTGGCTCTAAGTTCTTGCCAACACTTTGAATTACCCAGGTTTTTCACTGGGCCAGTGTGGAGGGAGGGAAAGAGTGCCTAATTTGGGTTTTGGTTTGCTTTCTGATTCCTCTTGAGGTTGAACTTTTTTATGTGACTACCGGTTTCTTTTTCTAGTGAAGTGCCTGTTCAAGCCTTTTATCCATTTCTTTTTTCTTTTTTAATCTTTTTTTTTTTTTTTTTTTTTTTTGGAGGCTGAGTATTGCTCTGTTCCCCAGGCTGGAGTGCAGTGACAGAATCTCAGCTCACCTCACTGCAACCTCCGCTTCCCAGGTTCAAGTGATTCTCCTGTCTCAGACTCCCAAGTAGCTAGGATTACAGGGGCCTGCCACCATGCCCAGCTAATTTTTGTATTTTCAGTAGAGATGGGATTTCACCATGTTGGCCAGGCTGGTCTTGAACTCCTGACCTCAAGTGATCCACCCACCTCAGCTTCCCAAGTGCTGGGATTACAGGTGTGAGCCACCAAGCCCAGCCTCAATTTTATTTTTAATTGTTGTAAAATACACATAACAAAAATTTTCATTTAATTTTTAAATATATATATTGAGATAGAGTCTCGCTCTGTCACCCAGGAAGGAAAGAGAAAGAAAGAAAGAAGAAAGAAAAGAAAGAAAGAAAAGAAAAGAAAGAAAGAAAGAAGAAAGAAAGAAGGAAGGAAGGAGGAAAGAGGGAAAGAAAGAGAGAGGGAGAGAGAAAGAAAGGAAGGGAGAAAGAGAAAGAAAGAAAGAAAGACAACAGAAAAGAAATCCTTTTCTGTACCAGCATCATAAAGATCTTCTCATACGTATTCTACATTTTCTGAGTTTTGTCATTTACAGTCATGTCTTGACTTCTCTTGGAACTGATTTCTTAGTGTGGAGTAAGAAAAAGTCCAATTGCATATTTTGTCCATGGAGATGACCTATTGTCCCAACACCCTGTAATGAAACTCACAAAGCAAGTTTTCATGCATGTGTGGATTTAACAGCAAGCACAGAACAACCAGAGGTCAGGCAGAGCTGCCAGTGTCTCCACACCTGGGAGTCTATTCTGAGATCTCTCTCCTGTCCCAGGGGCCGATCTATCCCTGGTAGAGAGGATTTGTGCTGATCGTTTATATCTGCCAATACCAGTCAAGCATCTGACTACTTCTTCTTTTTTTTTTTTTTTAAGTTTTGCTCTTGCTTTTCAGGCTGGAGTGCAATGGTGTGATCTCGGCTCACTGCAACCTCTGCCTCCCAGGTTCAAGCAATTCTCCTGCCTCAACCTCCGGAGTAGCTGGGATTACAGGCGCTCTCCATCGTGCCTAGCTAATTTTTGTATTTTTAGTAGAGACGGGGTTTCACCATATTGACCAGGCTGGTCTTGAACGTCTGACCTCAGGTGATCTGCCCACCTCAGCCTTCCAAAGTGCTGGGATTACAGGCGTGAGCCACGACGCCTGGCCGCATCTGACTTATTCTTTGCCTTCTTTTCAGCGTTTTGGGTTCCATGGGGAAACTCATTTGGGACTTGGATTGGAATTGTATTGAATCTATAAACCAAATTGGGAGAATGAGCATCTTTTGTAATTGAATCTTTCAAAACGAACATACAATGAATCATTTCATATATCTATCTTTCAGCAAAGCTTATAACTTTGGGATTTATTTCTAGATGCTTTGAGTATTTGGTGATGTGGATAAGTGGCCTGTTTATTTATTTTCTTGGGGGACAGGGTCTGGCTCTGTCACCCATTCTGGAGTGCAGTGGTGCAATCATAGCTCATTATAGCCCGACCTCCCTGGCCCAAGTGATCCTCTTGCCTCAACCACCCCAGTAGCTGGGACTACAGGCGTGTGTCACCATTCTTGACTAATTGTTTATTTTTTGTAGAGACGGGGTCTCCCTATGTGCCCAAGCTGATCTTAACAACTGGGCTCAAGCACCCCTCTTGCCTCGTCTTCCAGACTGCTGGGATTGCAGTCGGGAGCCACCCATGACTCTAGCGTCTATTGAGCTTTCTCAGCTTTTTGTAAACCCCATAATTAGATGTGTACATTCTTTGGGGGTCTGTTGCATACAAGGATGTCAACTGCAAATAAAGACATTCTTCTTCTTCTTCTTCTTTTTTTTTTTTTTTTTTTTTGAGGCAGGGTCTTGCTCTGTCACCCAGGCTGGAGTGCAGTGGCACAATCTCTGCTCACTGCACCTCTGCCTCTCGGGTTCAAGCAATTCTCCTGCCTCAGCCTCCCAAGTAGCTGGAACTATGGGCGCAGGCCACCATGCCTGGCTAATTTTTTGTGTTTTTAGTAGAGATAGCGTTTCACCATGCTGGCCAGGCTGGTCTCGAACTCCTGACCTCGTGATCCACCTGCCTCAGCCTCCCAAAGTGCTGGGATTACAGGTGTGAGCCACCACACCCAGACCCTCCTCTTTTTTATAATTTATTTTTTTTGAGATGGAGTCTCTGTCACCCGGGCTGAAGTGTAGTGACAATGACAAGATCTCAGCTCACTGCGACCTCCGTGTGACTCCCTCTTAACTTCATTCCCCCTCCAGCTGCATCTGCATTTGGATCTTGCAAACTCTGTCTGACTCTCTGTTTCTTTCCATCTCTCTTCTCTTGGCTTCCAATTTCATGCTCTCTCTCCACCACCCTAGGAAACCCACAAAGAAAAATAATTGAAAGAGAAGTGATGGCAGATAATGTACAGACTGGTGAAAAGTACAACTCCCGCACCTGCAGAGAGAGGCTCCCCACTGCCAGCAAATGCAGACACATCCTTCCTGCCTTGCCAACCTCCAGGGCATCCCCAGGGACCCTGCTCTTCTCAAAACCTGCCCATCCTCTGTGCCAAAAGCAGCGATGAAAAGGTCTGGGCTTTAGATGAGAGGAGTTTCACTGCACATCTGTCCAGCTCAGCTTCTGAATGGAGAACAAATGGTAAGAGCTTTTTTCTTTCCTTTTTTTTTTTTGTTTTTTTTTTTGTTTTTTGAGATGGTGTCTAACTCTGTCGCCCAGGCTGGAGTGCAGTGGCTCGATCACGGCTCACTGCAGCCTCTACCTCCCCAGGCTCAGGTGGTCCTTCCACCTTAGCCTCCTGAGTAGCTGGGACTACAGGCACACATCACCATGGCCAGCTAATTTTTTGTACTTTTTTGTGGAGACGGGGTTTCGCCACGTTTCCCAGTTTGCTCTCAAACTCCTGGGCTCAAGCAATCCTCCCACCTTGGCCTCCAAAAGTGCTGGGATTACAGGCATAAGCTACCCACACCTGGCTGGGCAGAGCTTTTTCTAGGAGCCCCAATCCAAAGCAACCTTGCCTGGTCTTCAAATAAATTCCCAGTCCTTACGGGGTGCATTTGATGTTCCTGGCACTGTGCAAAGCTCCACAGAGTAGACGGATATTGATGAGTCGTCAGTCAATTTGTTCAGCCAACGTTTGCTGGCACCATCTGGATGCTGGGAACTACACTTGTCACCAGGTTCTGGCAGGCAACACGGTCCCTAGCATGGGGGGGTGGAAATGAATAAGCAGGTAGAGGAAGTCAAGGATGATTATGAGGCAATGAGAAGGGTCCCATGATAGAGTGGGGATGGAAGGGGAGGGGGAATTTGCTTCCTGGAGGAGGTGGCTCAAGAGCCGAGATATAAAGGAGGTGGAGCCAGGCATGGGGAGAGATGAGGGACAGGTATCCACAGGACCAGCACAAAGGCCCTGAGGTGGGGCTGTGCCTGGTGTGCTGGAGAAGCTGAGAAGGCTGGTGTGAGAGAGTGAAGGGGAGAGAGGAAAGAGAGAAAAGGGAGCCTGGCGTGGTGGCTCACCCCTGTAATCCCGGCACTCTGGGAGGCTGAGGTGGTTAAACCACCTGATGTCAGGAGTTCGAGACCAGCCTGCGCAACATGGTGAAACCCCATCTCCACTAAAAAAATACAAAAATTAGCCAGGCGTGGTGGTGCACACCTGTAGTCTCAGCTACTCCAGAGGCTGAAGCAGGAGAATCACCTGAATCCAGGAAGCAGAGGTTGCGGTGAGCTGAGATTGCACCACTGCACTCCAGCCTGGGCGACAGAGCAAGATTCTCTCAAAAAAAAAAAAAAAAAAAAGAGGAAGAAGAGAGAGGAAGGGAACTGGGTCAAGGGAAGGTCATTCACGGCCTCAAGGTAAGGGATAGGGAAGGTTCTGGGATTTACTCAGATGGACAGAGAGATGGACAGAGAGACTGAGAAGGAGGGGGCTTCAGCTCTGCAAGAAGGGATGAGACTGCAGCCCAAGCCTAAGTGGCCTCTGAGGTCTTGTCCTCACCCATGTCTCCCCACCCCTAGACCGCTTTCCGATGCCCTAACTGCACTGGCAGGGGGTGACCACCTGGTGCAGAGAATGGAATCAGAACACTGTGGGCACTCCATAACCGTAAGTGAGTCAGTACATGCTGGAGAGAGCGAGGGAGGGATGGAGTCAGTTCAGGGGGCGGGCAGGTCAGCAGGGATACAGATTGTGCCTGGCTTCCTGGCCCTAGGAAAGAGTGGGGGCTATACTATGAAGGTAATAGGGAGCCATGGGAGGACTTTGAGCAGAGGAGGGGCGTGATCTGCTTTATGATTTTAAGAATCCATCTGGGGCTCCCTAGGGGATGGCTGGGGGCTGGAATGCCAGGGCAGCAAACACACAGGATATGGTAGGACCCGCGGGAGCTTAGGGAGACTCAGTTTCATTCTGGAGCCTGAGCCTGCAGGACCTGCTAAGGCACTGGACATGTAAGGTAAAAGGAAAGAGAAGGGACAAGAGTGAGTCCAGGTCAGGCGCAGTGGGTCATGTCTGTTATCCCAACACTTTGGGAGGCCGAGGAGGGAGGATTGCTTGAGGGAGACCAGGAGTTTGAGATCAGCCTGGGCAACAGAGTGAGATCCCATCTCCATAAAAATTTTAAAACGAGCTGGGCGTGGTGGTGTGCGCCTGTAGTCCCAGCTACTCAGGAGGCTGAGGCAGGAGAACTGCCTGAGCCAAGGAAATGGAGGCTACAGTGAGCTGTGATTGCACTACTGCACTCCAGCCTCGGTCTGGGTGACAGAGCAAGATTGTCTCTTTGTTTGTTTGTTTGTTTTGTTTTGTTTTTCGAGACAGAGTCTTCCTCTGTTGCCCAGGCTGGAGTGCAGTGGTGTGAACTTAGCTCACAGCAACTTCTGCCTCCTGGGTTCAAGCGAGTAGCTGAGATTACAGGCGCCTGCCACCATGCCCTGCTAATGTTTTTGCATTTTTAGTAGAGACAGGGTTTCACCATGTTGGCCAGGCTGGTTTTGAACTCCTGACCTCAAGTGATCCGCTGCCTCAGCCTCCCAAAGTGCTGGGCTTACAGTCAAGTGCCCATTTATAGATGAGGAGACTGAATTCCTGAGAGTTTAGGGCAGCAGGGCGGGGGAGGGGGGGGATAAGGTTGGGATGTGAAATGGGGCTGGACTAACTCAGAATAGGCTGTTTCTGCAGTGCAGGCGTCTGTGTAATCGTTCATTCATTCAATGAACCCAGCCTGGATCCACACCCACGCCCACGCCGGGCTGATCTCAAAGGGGACGTTTCCCACGTTCACCACTGATCACTCGGATCCTATTAATTTTTAAGCTCTAGGTGCCCCATTTTCTTCCTACCAGCAGCTCGGCTCATTCCAAAGCGATTGATTTGAGCCTTCTCATCCCTCCACTTAATTATGCCGGTCCTGCCTCCATCTTCTCTTGCCCTTTTTTCTCTGCGGCTCCCTCTTCCCGAGGTCAGGGGTCCAGTAAGCAAGGAGGATCTCGCTCAGCACAGGAAATTGAAGGAAGGACATTCCTGGCTGAGGGCAGGGCATGTGCAAACGCTGTAAGATTGGACCTTTAACCTAGTTGTAGCTGTCAGGCCTCCTGGGACAGATAAATGGATGAGGGCAACCTTGGCTTATTGCCTATAAAATGAGGATAAAAAATAATGGTTTCAGCTGGACGCGGTGGCTCACGTCTGTAATCCCAGCACTTTGGGAAGCCAAGGCGGGCAGATCACCTGAGGTCAGGAGTTTGAAACCAGTCTGGCCAACATGGTGAAACCCCGTCTCTATTAAAAACATAAAAATTAGCCAGGCGTGGTAGTGCACGCCGGTTATCCCAGCTACTCTGGGAGGCTGAGGCAGGAGAATCACTTGAACCTAGGAGGCGGAGGTTCAGTGAGCCGAGATCGCGCCACTGCACTCCAGCCTGGGCAACAAGAGTGAGACTCTGTCTCAAAAACAACAATAACGACGATGACAGCAACAAATAATAATAATAATAATAATAATAATTTCCGGCTGGGTGCTGTGGCTCAAGCCTATAATCCTAGCACTTTGGGAGGCCGAGTTGGGTGGATCGCCTGAGGTCAGGAGTTCGAGACCAGCCTGGCCAACATAGTGAAACCCCGTCTCTACTAAAAATACAAAAATTTGCTGGGTGTGGTGGCGGTGCCTGTAATCCCAGCTACTCGGGAGACTGAGGCAGGAGAATCGCTTGAACCCAGGAGGCAGAGGTTGCAGTGAGCAAAGATCGCGCCATTGCACTCCAGCTCTTGTTAGAGCGAGACTCCGTCTCAAAAATAATAATAATAACAACAATGGTTTCCCAGAGAATTAAATGGGACGAAAGCAGCATCAATGGTTTGAAAGTTCCAGGGCCTGCCCTGCAGAGCTGTAGGTTGGAACTAACCAGAGGCAGCAAAATGACAGGATGGGCCTGGAGACCTTGGATGGGATTGGATGGATCATAAACAGAAGAGATTGGATTGGTCAAGAGGATGAGACAGAGGCGGGAAATAAAGGAAGACAAAGGAATGTAATAGGTTCAGACCCAGTGGGGGCCGGGGTTCCAGACTCAGGCGGGGTCTCAGTCCAAAATCCCCAGAGTGGCCAGCAGGGGTCAGCACTAGGCCATTGGGCGATCCCCGGGCAGGTAGTAGCGGGGAGCCAGGGACCCTCTGCGACCCTCCGAGGGTTAATTTAATTAATAAGTGTGCCTGCAGTGTGCCAGACATGGGGCAGAACTCTACAAACACTTATTTAATCCCCCATAATAGAGTTTGCAGATGGGGAAACTGAGAACAACAACGTTAAGTCGCTCATCCAACGTCACACATCTCGGGGGTGGCAGAGCTAGGATTTGAATTTAGGAAGCCCAGCTGAGGCCCTTCACCCCTGCACTCCACTGGCTCCCTTTCCCCTAAATCTCCTAAAATGATAGTTTAAAATGCTTTTTTGCCAGGTGTAGTGACTCACGCCTGTAATTCCAGCACTTTGGGAGGCCGAGGCAGGCTGATTAGGAGGTCAAGAGATTGAGACCATCCTGGCCAACATGGTGGAACCCCGTCTCTACTAAAAATACAAAAAATTGGCCAGGCGTGGTAGCTCACGACTGTAATCCCAGTACTCTGGGAGGCGAGGCGGGCGGATCACCTGAGATCAGGAGTTCGAGACCAGCCTGACCAACATAGAGAAACCCTGTCTCTAAAAAATAAAAATAATAAAAATACAAAATACAAAAAATTAGCTGGGCGTGGTGGCACGCACCAGTAGTCCCAGATACTCAGGAGGTTGAGGCAGGAGATCACTTTAACCTGGGAGGCAGAGGTTGCAGTGAGCCGAGATCGAGCTACTCCACTCCAGCCTGGCGACAGAGAGAGTCTCCATCTCAAAAAACAAAACAAATGCCAGATATAGGTGATGGGGAGGAAGGCAGCAAATCACACTGCCATGTGTGTACCTATGCAACAATCTTCCATGTTCTTCACATGTACCCCCAAACCTAAAATGCAATAAAAAAAAAAAAAGATACATGTACACATTTAAAAAAAAAAAAAAATTTTTTAAGGTTGCGGGGAGGGGGTTCGCAGGCGTGGTGGCTCATGCCTGTAATCCCAGCACTTTGGGAGGCTGAGGTGGGAGTATCACTTGAACCTGGGAGGCGGAGTTTGTAGTGAGCCAAGATCATGCAAGACTCTTTCTCAAAAAATAAAAATAAAAAAATCTAGGCCAGGTGTGGTGGCTCACGCCTGCAATCCTAGCTCTTTGGGAGGCCAAGGCAGGTGAATCACTTGAGCTCAGGAGTTCAGGACGAGCCTGGGCAATATGGCGAAACTCCGTCTCTACTAAAAATACTAAAAATACAAAAATTAGCCGGGTATGGTGGTGTGCACCTATAGTTCCAGCTACTTGGGAGGCTGAGGTGAGAGGATCACTTGAACCTCAAGGAAGAGGCTGCAATGACCTGAGATGATGCCACTGCACTCCAGCCTGGGTGACAAAGTGAGACCCTGTCTCAAAAAAAAAAAAAAAAAAAAAAAATCTGACAACTGGAATGTTGGTGAGGATGTGAGGTAGGAAACGCTCTAGATATTTGTCAATCCAGCCATTCCAACCCTGGGCACTCATCAGAGAGAAAGGATGTATATTCACCAAAAGACATGTATAAAAAAGCTAAAAACAGCTTTTTCTTTAAAGATTTTTTGAGACATAGGATCTCATTATGTTGCCCAGTCTGGTCTAGAACTTCTGGCCTCCAGCAATCCTCCCGCCTTGGCCTCCCAAAGTGCTGGGATTACAGGCATGAGTCCCACGCCTGGCCCTCAAAATAACTTTATCCACCATTGTCAACACCTTGTTTAGGCTCAGAAAACAATACCCCCAAAATGAAGGTCTCAGAAACCAGAGATTTTCTCTGACCTCATCCTATCCTGTCTCCAAGGCCCATTCTCTCCCCCACACTTACCATAGAGACTAGAATCCTTTTTCCCCAAAATAGGACATTGAAACCAGAACCCCTTTTCCCCCAAAACCAGCCATAAACCCTAAAAATATGACTAACTTTCTGAGCCACCTGGTTTTGTGAAAATATACATATATATATATGACTAACTTGCCCTCTGCTCTTCTGTGTAAAAGCTGGCCATAAAGAAATTGGCCATGTGGCCAGGCGCGGTGGCTCACGCCTGTAATCCCAGCAGTTTGGGAGGCCGAGGTGGGCAGATCATGAGTTCAGGAGTTCAAGATCATCCTGGCCAACATGGTGAAACCCCGGTCTCTACTAAAATACAAAAAAAATAGCTGGGTGTGGTAGTGCGCACCTGTAGTCCCAGCTACTCAGGAGGCTGAGGCAGGGGAATTGCTTGAATCCGGGTGGCAGAGGATGCCGTGAGCTGAGATTATGCCACTGCACTATAGCCTGGGCAACAGAGCAAGACTCCGTCTCAAAAAAGGAAAAAAAAAGAAAAAGAAATTGGCCAGGTGCAGTGGCTCACACCTGTAATCCCAACACTTTGGGAGGCCGAGGCAGGTGGATAATTTGAGGTCAGGAATTGGAGACCAGCCTGACCAACATGGTGAAACTCCGTCTCTACTAAAAGTACAAAAAAATTAGCCAGGTACAGTGGCGTGCACCTGTAATCCCAGCTACTCAGGAGGCTGAGGCAGGAGAGTTGCTTGAACCTGGGAGGCAGAAGTTGCAGTGAGCCGAGATCGTGCCACTGCACTCCAGCCTGGGCGACAGAGTGAGGCTGTGTCGCAAAAAAAAAAAAAAAAAAAAAAAAAAAAAATCTAACCTACACCTACCTCGTTTGACTGTACGTCATAAGATCCCCATTCCAGTGAAGGTCCTGCCCTATACCCAGAAGGAAGAAACGCTGCTCAGAGAGTCTGAGAAGAATCCAGACAGACAGGCCTTGCGGGCTTTCCTCGCTCCGTCTCTGTTCATTGATCCTACCTTTTTTGCCCAATCTTTGTTTCTTATTTTGTTTTGTGTTTTGTTTTTTGGAGACAGAATCCTGCTCTGTCACCCAGGGCGGAGTGCAGTGACGTGATCTCGGCTCACTGCAAACACCTCCTCCCGAATGCAAGTGATTTTCCTGCCTCAGCCTCCCACGTAGCTGGGATTACAGGCACCCACCACCACGCCCGGCTAATGTTTGTATTTTTAGTAGAGACAGGGGTTCACCATGTTGGCCAGGCTGCTCTGGAACTCTTGATCTCAGGTGATCCTCCCGCCTCAGCCTCCCGAAGTACAGGGATTACAGGCACGAGCCACCACACCCAGCTAGCCCAGTCTTATTTCTACAGCACTGTCCATACGTTGTTAAATCAAAGCATTAAAACAGACACCTTCCCCTGTGTCTTGGGGGCTGCATTCTGAAGGTTCCCACGTATACGCGTTAAATAAACTTGAATGCCTTTTTTCCTAGTAATCGGCCTCATAGCAATGACTTTTCGTGAACCTTCAGAAGGTCAAGGAGAACTTAACCCCTTAATTCCTGCAACCTGGAAATAACCCAAATGCCCACCAAGAGGTGAATGGATAAATAGTGAAAAATTGGTACCCAGTGGCTATAATTTTTTTTTATTTTATTTGAGACAGAGTCTTACTCTGTCACCCAGGCTGGAGTGCAGTGGCATGATCTTGGCTGACTTCAATCTCTGCCTCCTGGTTTCAAGTGATTCTCCTGCCTCAGTCTCCCAAGTAGCTGGGATTACAGGCGCCCGCCACCACACCCAGGTAATTTTTGTATTCTTAGTAGAGATGAGGTTTCACCATGTTGGCCAGGCTGTTCTCGAACTCCTGGCCTCAAGTGATCAGCCTGCCTTGGCCTCCCAAAGTGTTGGGATTACAGGCGTGAGCCACCGTGCCCACCATTTTTTTTTTAAGATACATTTTATCTTAATATCTATAATACCTATCGTCCTTCTAGTATATGGCTTATCAGTCTCTTTACCCTATTATTCTTTCACTACCCCAAAAACAACCTATGTACCCTCTCACTAACCTGCTTTTCAGACCCATTCACATCCGCACTTCTAATCTTAACAGCCTGACTTCTACCACTCATAATTTTAGCTACTCAACACCTATTCAACATTCCCCTCCCATGAAAAAAACTTGACATGTCCGTACTAATTCTCCTACAAACTTCCTCAATTATAGCTTTCACGGCCCCAGAACTAATCATATTTTATCTCCTATTCGAAGCTACATTAATTCCCCACTCTAATGATTATTACCTGCTGAGAATATCAACCAGAACGCCTCAATGCAGGCTCATATTTCTTATTTTATAAACTAGCAGGATCCCTTCCCCTACTCGTTGTACTTCTTTATACCCAAAACCCCTTAGGGTCACTAAATATATTAACAACAACAATTATTGCTCAAGAATGATGATTCTCCTGAATCAACAATGTTATGTGACTAGCATATATAACAGCCTTTATAGTCAAAATGCCTCTATATGGACTCCACCATGACTACCTAAAGCCCATGTAGAAGCCCCTATAGCCGGCTCAATAGGACTTGCAGCAGTACTGCTAAAAAAAAAAAAAAAAGTCTCACTCTGTCGCCCAGGCTGGTGTGCAGTGGTGCGATCTCAGCTCACTGCAACTTCTGCCTCCCGGGTTCAAGCCATTCTCCTGCCTCAGCCTCCTGAGTAGCTGGTGCGCACCACCACGCCCGGCTAATTTTTGCATTTTTAGTAGCTCACTGCAGCTTCAGTCTCACCTGGTCTTGATGGGGTTTCACCATGTTGGTCAGGCTGGTCTGGAACTCCTGACCCTGTGATCTGCCCACCTTGGTCTCCCAAAGTACTGGGATTACAGGCATGAGCCACCGCACCCGGCCATCCAGCTATCATTTTTAAAAGAAAAACCCCAGAGAAGTGTTGGTGAGGATGTGGGGATATTGGAACCCCCGTAGAATGCTGGTGGGAGGCTGAAATAGTGCAGCTGTTGTAGAAAACAGTCTGGCCGCTCCAGAAAAAGCCAAACACAGGCCAGGTGCTGCGGCTCATACCAGTAATCCTAACACTTTGGAAGGCCAAGGTGGGAGGATCGCTTGAGGCCAGGAGTTCGAGAGCAGCCTGGGGAACATAGTAAGTCTCCATCTATACAAAAAATAATTACAAATTGAAGGGCTGGGCGGGGTGGCTCATGCCTGTAACTCCAGCACTTTGGGAGGCCAAGTGGGTGGATCATGGGTCAGGAGTTCGAGACCAGCCTGACCAACATGGAGAAACCCCATCTCTACTAAAAATACAAAATTAGCCAGGTGTGGTGGCGCATGCCTGTAATCCCAGCTACTCAGGAGGCTGAGGCAGGAGAATCGCTTGAATCTGGGAGGTGGAGGTTGGGGTGAGCCGAGATCACGCCATTACACTCCAGCCTGCGCAACAAGAGCGAAACTCCATCATCAAAAAAAAAAAAAATTAAATTAGCCAAGTATGGTGGCCATGCACCAGCCTGGTCATGAATTCCTGGGCTCAAGGGATCCTCCTGCCTCGGCCTCCTAAAGTGCTAGGATTACAGGCATGAACCACTGGTCCCAGCTCCTCGGGAGGCTGGGGTGGGAGGATTGCTTAGAGCTTGGGAGGTCAAGGCTACCGTGAGCCATGAATGTACCACTGCACGCCAGCCTGGGCCACAGGGGGACACCCTGTCGAAAAGAAGAAACAAAAGCTAAACATGCAGTTACCTTATGATCAAACAATTCCACTTCCAGCTACAAACCACGAGAATTGAAAATGGGTGCTCAGCCGGGTGCAGTGGCTCACACCTGTAATCCCAGCACTTTGGGAGGCCGAGGTGGGCCGATCACCTGAGGACAGTAGTTCGAGACCAGCCTGACCAACATGGTGAAACCCTGTCTCTACTAAAAAGACAAGAATTAGCCGGCCGTGGTGGTGTGGGCCTATAGTCCCAGCTACTTGAGAGGCTGAGTCAGGAGAATCGCTTGAACCTGGCAGGAGAGGTTGCAGTGAGCTGAGATTGTGCCATTGCACTCCAGCCTGGATGACAAAGCAAGACTCCGTCTCAAAAAAAAAAAAAAAAAATCTGAATAGAGATGGGGTTTCCTTATGTTGTCCAGCCTGGTCTCGAACTCCTGGGCTCAAGAGATCCTCCTGCCTCCACCTCCCCACAGTGCTAGGATTACAGGTGTGAGCTACCATGCCCGGCCTAGGACAGAGTTTTTTTTTTAAGAGGATGGAAGTATTCTGGAACTAGATATTAGTGAGAATGGGACGACATTGTGAATGTTGTGAATGCACTAAATGTCACTGATTTGCACACTGTAAATGGTTAAAATGGAGGCCGGGTGCAGTGACTTATGCCTGTAATCCCAGCACTTTGGGAGGCTGAGGCAGGCAGATCACATGAGTTCAGGAGTTTGAGACAAGCCTGGGCAATATGGTGAAATGCTATCTCTACAAAGAATACAAAAATTAACCAGCAGTGGTGACTTGCACCTGTAGTTCCAGCTAGTCAGGAGGCTGAGGTGGGAGGATCGCTTGAGCCCTGGAGGCAGAGGCTGTAGTGAGCTGAGGTTGCACCACTGCACTCCAGCCTGGGTGATAGAGTGAGACCATGTCTTAAAAAAAAAAAAAAAAAAGAAAAAGAAAAAAAGAAGCCGGTGCGGTGGCTCATGCCTGTAATCCCAGCACTTTGGGAGGCTGAGGCAGGTGGATCACCTGAGGTCGGGAGTTCAAGACCAGCCTGGCCAACATGGAGAAATCCTGTCTCTACTAAAAATACAAAAATTTGCTAGGCGTGGTGGCAGGTACCTGTAATCTCAGCTACTCGGGAAGGTGAGGCAGGAGGATCTCAACCCAACAACGCCCCTCCAGTGATTGAGAGGGGTCAGGGCAGAATCCGCCTGAGGGCCAGGGAGGTACTGGATTCTGGCTAAATGGCTGTCATTGCATTAAGCTCCTGACATTCATGAATGTGACCATGTCAAGCAATTCCACTTCCAAGTACAAACCATGAGAATTGAAAATGGGTATTCAGCAGGGTGTGGTGTCTCATGCCTGTAATCCCAGCACTTTGGGAGGCTGAGGTGGGTCTCCCCTCTCTTTCTATCTATCTATTGATCTGTCTATCTATCTATCTATCATCTATCTATGCTCTCTCTCTACATATATATATATATGCCCCACTTCTCTGTTTCTAAGAGCAGTAAGCTGAGATCATGCCATGATCTTCTCTGAGAGAGAGAGAGAGAGTCTCGTTCTGTCAACCAGGCTGGGCTGGAGTGCAGTGGCGTGATCTCAGCTCACTGCAATCTCCACATCCCAGGCTCAAGTGATCCTCCCACCTCAGCCTCCCGAGTAGCTGAAATTACAGGTGCCCACCACCACACCTGGCTAATTTTTGTCTTTTTAGTAGAGACGGAGTTTCACCAGGTTGGCCAGGCTGGTCTCAACATCCTGACCTCAAGTGATCTGCCTACCTCACCTCCCAAAAATATTGGGATTACAGTTGTGAGCCACTGTGCTGACCCCGACCATGTCTATAGTAAACCTCAACAAAAAATGTTAAAATGAGAAAATAATTGCCAGGAGAGGAAGATGAGAGCATCCAGGAGTCCTGAGAGCCTCTGGAGTAGCGAGGACTACAGGCACGTGCCACCTCGCTCAGCTAATTTTTTGTATTTTTTTTTTTAGAAGAGACGGAGTTTCACTGTGTTAGCCAGGATGGCCTCCATCTGCTGACCTCGTGATCCACCCACCTTGGCTTCCCAAAGTGCCGGGATTACAGGCTTGAGCTACTGTGCCCGTGCCACAACACTCAGGACTTTATCCCCAAAAAATGTAATGGGGAGACCTTCACCCCAAAATCAGATCCCCCTAGTAGAGACTATTTCTTCGCACTCAGGCCCTTTAAGACCAACTATTAATAGAATTAATAGCAACAGGCTGGTGCAGTGGCCCATCCCTGTAATCCCAGCAGTTTGGAGGCCAAGTGGGGCACATCACTTGAGGTCAGGAGTTCGAGACCAGCCTGGCCAACATGGTGAAACCTCATGTCTCTGCTTAAAATACAAAACTTAAAAATACAAAACTTAGCAGGGCAAGGTGGTGGGCACCTGTAATCCCAGCTACACAGGAGGCTGAGGCAGGAGAATCCCTTGAATCCGGGAAGCGGAGCTTACAGTGAGCTGAGTTCATGCCACTGCACTCCAGCCTAGGTGACAGAATGAGACTCCATATCAAAAAAAAAAAAAAAAAAAAAAAAGAATTAGTACCGCCGGGCGCGGTGGCTCACGCCTGTAATCCTAGCACTTTGGGAGGCTGAGGCGGGTGGATCACCTGAGGTCAGGAGTTCAAGACCAGCCTGACCAATATGGTGAAACCCCGTCTTTAAAAAAATAAAAAATAAATAAAAAAATAAAAGAATTAGTACCAACAATTATAACTCACAGCATAGGCAGAAGGAAGTGGAAGTGGATAGACTTCCATTCAATTCAGAAGCTCCTGGGCTCAAATCCTGGACCCATCCATAAATATACAAGGAATAAATGAATGAATGAATGAGTGAATGGTGGACAAATAGGCCTTTCAGCCCATTCCAAAGGACTTTATCATATCCCTTCCCGGATGCCCAAGCCTTGTGTTGCACAAGGCCAGGGCCCCAGAGAGGCCTCGGGCTTCCAAAATGTTCCAGCCTTGTAGGGGAGATAGTAACCAACAGAGACCCTCCCCACCACCATTACTGCTCACAGCAATAACATAAGCAATCACAGGGACACAGGGAAGGGAGCCAAGGGGGGAGGGACAAGGATAGAGGAAGGATGCCAGAAGCAAAAAGAGAGAGAGGAAGTGGAGTGCAAGAATGGTAGACGGCACGTAGGCCAGCCGCTGTTACACACCGGCCAGGGAGGAAGTTGGGCTGAACAAGCCAGATAATAAACAGCAGCGGGAGGCTGAGCCTCCTTCCCAGATCTTTCCCATTTCTGTCCTGCTTTGCTTTGCATACTCTCGGAGACGGGGAGCTCACTCCTGAGGAAGGTGGTTCAATCTTTCCTGGGCATGGGCTACTGTCCTAAAGTTCCAAGCAAGGTGATTTGTCAGGCAGTAGTCCCTGTGGGTCAAAGGGCTAAAGGGGGTCAGGCACGGTGGCTCATGCCTGTAATCCCAGGACTTTGGGAGGCCGAGGCAGGAGGATCACTTGAGGTCAGGAGTTTGAGACCAGCCAGGCCAACATGGTAAAACTCTGTCTCTACTAAAATACGAAAATTAGCAGGGTGTGGTGGTAGGCGTCTGTAATTACAGCTCCTCAGGAGACTGAGGCAGGGGAATCGCCTGAACCCGGGAGGCAGAGGTTGCAGTGAGCTGAGATCACGCCATTGCCCTCCAGCCTGGGCAGCAGAATGAGACTTCATTTCAATAAAATAAAATAAAATGGCTAAAGGGGATCATCTGGGGAGAGAGAGGTACCCATGTACGCAATGCAGGCAGTCCCTCGCACAGGCTGGATCTGGAGTCAGACCCACCTGGGTTCACACTGGCTCTACCACTTACAGGCCTGGTGACTTCCTCCCTCCAAATCTGTTTCCTCTCCTTTCCTCTGAAAGTGACCACAGTAACTGTGCCTACCTCATTGTTTTCGTGCTTATATGCGATGAGCTGATACAGTAAAATGCCTGGCAAGCAGGAGGTGCAGAATAAGTGTTGCCCTGTTCCAGGCAGGCGCGGAGTGCTCCGGTTGTATCCCAACACACACGTACTTTCTTACCTCTAAAACTTTCCACGTGCTGTAACCTCTGCCTCACGTGCTCTTGCCCAGCACCCACATAAGGCAAACTCCTACACATCCCTCAAAGCTTTACCTACAAACAGATTTCTCTTCTCTGTTCAAGCCCTGACCTAGGGAGCTGGGAGCATCCAAGGGTGCCTGGGTTCTGATTGGGCCTACTGTCAAGTGATGTGAGTTCCTGGAGGGCAGGAATTCTGACCTACATGCAACAGAAGCTTGTTCAATGAAAAAAAAATGAATGAATGAATGGTCACTTGGGAGAAGCGGCTCCCAAACAGACACCCAGGAATCCGCCAACCCCTTTAGCGCCCGACTCCCTGCTCTCCACGACCTCAAAGGGCCAGTAGGTGGTCGACAAAAAGGGGCGGGAGCGGGGTGGTTCCGGGCGGGGTCTTCAGTTCTTCCGGTGCGGCCCCTTTAAGAGGCGGGGCCAGCGGGGCGGGCGCTGAGAACGCCGGGGCGGTGCGAAGATGGCGGCTGTGGCTGTGGCCGGGGATGCCGCGGCTCCGAGTTCGCTGCTCCTCGTGGTGGGCAGCGAGTTCGGGTGCCCGGGGCTCCTCACCTACGTCCTAGAGGAGCTCGAACGAGGTCGGGCTGGCCCGGGGGCGCCCGGGAGCCCGGGAGGCGGGCACGCTTCTCGTCTGGCCCCGGGGCCGGGGGTGGGCGGCGGCGGCGGGGCCCAGGCTCTGGAGCGGGGATCGCGGGCCGGGGCTGGGTCCCCTTCACCGTTAGGCGCATGACGCGGGCAAAGGCGGGGTGCCTTGGGTGCCCGCGGAGGAAGTGGCATCGGGCCTGGGCTGGGCAGGGCTGCCCCACCCCAACTCCGGGTGAAGATCGGGGAGGGGTCATGGGTCGGGCCTAGGTGTGGGGACCCGCGCAGTTGGGCCATTGCTCCGCTTCCCGCCTGACTGGCCTGCCCGGGGGGGAGGGCCTGGGGACGCTTTGGATCTCCAGGTTTTAGCAGCTTAGAGATCTTCCGAAGGGAGAAGCAGATATGGGGGAGGCTGGCCTGGAGCCCCGGGGCCCGCTTTCTGTTGCGGCACAAGGAGCTGCTAATTGGGGTGTGGGTGGGTGCGGCTTGCCCGGGGGATTTAGCACCTAGGGAGGTGAGTCATAGGTGCACCTGCCCGGTTCACCTGCAGCCACTTGGCACAGTGGGACTGGCACAGTGGGACTGGCGGACGTGATGCGCCCGTGGGTGGAAATGGGTGTTCATCCCCCATCCCCTCGGAGAATCTGGACCTGCGTGTTCATCGCTTATAAAATGGGACAGGAACACGCACCTCGCTTCATGTGGTTGGGGAGTGTTTAGTGAGCACCTGCTATGCGCCAGGCAGTGGGCACAGGTACATGGCCGGGATAGACAGGTTCAGCCCTGTCAGCACAGGTCTGGTGGGGGGGCTGGATCCAAAGCAAATGAGGAGATAGAACAAACTTCCAGCTCACATGATATCAGGAGGGATCAGAAGCTTGCAAGGGGCTGAGAGGACAGCCAGTCTTAGCACCCGAAGGTGGTGAGGGGAAGGGCCCCCTGGGCCAGTAGGAACAGGTGGGGGTGGCAGGGGGATGGGCTTCCAGGCAGAAGGAACAGCTGTTGCAAAGGCGGTGAGTGGTAAACGGGCCTGGCAGGGCATAGGAGCAGCAAGGAGGTGGAGATGGAGGAGGTGGAGGCTTGGTTGCTGAGTCTTGTCTGTAAAATGATGAGGTGTGCTCTGGGTCTCCCTGGCCAGCCGCAGCGAGACCTGAAGGTGTTGGATACTTCTGAGTCTCCAAGCTGTGAGTGAACAGAGGAGGCTGGGGAGCTCCCTACCCACAGGGTGCTAGTTATTGAAAATATTCTGGGAGCTGGGGGGCTCCGGCTAACTCCTGCCTCGATGCCTCCCCTCCCCACCAGGCATCCGGTCTTGGGATGTGGATCCTGGCATCTGCAACCTTGATGAACAGCTCAAGGCTTTGTGTCTCGACACTCTGCCACCTTCTCCCAGCATCGTGAAGGTGAGGTGCCCCTGGCTGCTCCCCCTACTCTTATTCACTGGGCAAGTGCCAGCTGTGTGCCAGGCATGGGGGTGGGGTATAGCTGTAAATAATAGTAGATAATATAGCTGAGACCTTTCAAACATAAGCCCTGACCCAGGGATAATCCCCTCAGTCCTCA
This sequence comes from Ateles fusciceps, assembly GCA_036589455.1. Taxonomy (NCBI): domain Eukaryota; kingdom Metazoa; phylum Chordata; class Mammalia; order Primates; family Atelidae; genus Ateles; species Ateles fusciceps. The sequence goes on along the minus strand of JAZHEH010001828.1, from coordinate 11,133,678 downwards.
GCAACCCACAGTACAGGAACTGGTGTTTTGTCCCTGACTTACAGATGAGGAAACTGTGGCATGGAAGGGGAAGAGGTGGGGAGGTCTCCGAGGAGGGGTTTTTTGATGAGAAACTGCTATGACTGGTGTGTCCAGTGGAAGGGAAGCGCCCAGCCAAGACCCAGCAGTGGACAGAACATTAGAAGGGGCCAAGTTCGTGGCTTCACGCTTGTGATCCCAGCACTTTGGGAGGCCGAGGCTGGCCGATCACTTGAGGTCAGGAGTTCAAGACCAGCCTGGCCAATGTGGGGAACCTTGTCTCCCCTAAAAATGCACATATTAACTGGGCATCGTAGCAGGTACCTGTAATCCCAGCTATTCAGGAGTCTGAGGTGGGAGGATCACTTAAACCTGGGAGGTGGAGGTTGCAGTGAGCTGAGATCTCAACACTGCACTCCAGCCTAAGTGACAGAGTGGGAGGGAATCTGTCTCAAAAAAAAAAAAAAAAAAATCTAGAAGGTGGAGGGGGCCCTGAGGAGGCCCTGGGAGCTGGAATGTGGATCCCTTGCAGGCAGGGACTGAATTTGGGTCACAGCCACAGGGCTGGGTATACAGTAGGCGCTCAGTAGGTAGGGAACTGAAAAGGAGTGAGATCAAGGAGGGCCCAACTCAGCACGAGGCTCCCTTCTGGGGTGACCCAGGGTGAGCAGGGCAGCAGGCGGGCGGGCAGGGCTTGGGTGTTGCCTACAGCCGCCCTGTGCTCGCACTGGTCTCGTGTCACCTCCCGGCTGCTGCTGGAGAGGAAGGAAGTGTCCATCGTCTCATTGTCCCAGTGGGTCTTCGTGGCTCTCCTGACACTTCATGGGGCAGAAAGTGGGGCTGGAAATCCTGTCTCGCCTGTGTGTGACCTTCGCGGCCACTTCCCCTTTCTCTACGCCTTGATTTCCCCCACCTGAACCGAGGCAGATCTGTGTGCAGCCAAAAGCGTGCTAAGGCTGGGTGGGGTGGCCCTCGCCTGCAATCCCATCCCTTTGGGAGGTCAAGGTGGGAGGATTGTTTGAGGTTAGGAGTTCAAAACCAGCTGGGGCAACATGGTGAAACCCTGTTTCTACTGAAAATACAAAAATGAGCCGGGCCTGGTAGTGCACAACTGTAGTCCCAGCTACTCAGGAGGCTGAGGAGGGAGGATCGCTTGAACCCAGGAGCCGGAGGCTGCAGTGAGCTGAGACTGTGCCACTGCACTTCAGTCTGGGAAACAGCAAATCCTGTCTCAGAAATTAAAATAAAGCTAAACGTGATAAGGGCTGACAGCACGGCCATGCTCACAGCCCAGTACTGGGCCTCGGGGCCTTTGCTGGTGCTGTAACCTGGTCCAGGTTGGCCCTCACTAGCCCTCCTCTGGCTCTGGCTCCTTGCCGCCTCTCTCACAGTGCTGATGTTTAAAACACATCTGGGCTGGGCGTGGTGGCTCACGCCTGTAATCCCAGCACTTTGGGAGGCCAAGCAGGTGGATCATGAGGTCGGGAGTTCGAGACCAGCCTGGCGACATGGTGCAACCCTGTCTCTACTAAAAATACAAAAATTAGCTGGGCATGGTGGTACATGCCTGTAATTCTAGCTACTCGGGAGGCTGAGGCAGGAGAGTCGCTTGAACACAGGAGGCGGAGATTGCAGTGAGCCGAGATCATGCCACTGCATTGGGCGACAGAAGGAGACTCTGTCTCAAAACGAAAACAAACACACACACACACCATCCCTACCTGGGCCTTGGGGACAAAGGAGGGTCAGGATCCCAGAAACAACCCACTCCAGCCCCGCCCCTTATGCTGACCCGCCCCTAGCTCAGTCCTGCCTCAGGGCCTTTGCTCTGGATGTACCCTGGTCCAGATTCGCCCCTCATTGGCCCTCCCCCAGCTCTGGCTCCATGTCCAAAAAATAGATGTGGCTAGGCGCAGTGTAGCATGCCTATAATCACAGCACTTTGGGAGGCCAAAGCCAGAGGATCACCTGAGATCAGGAGTTTGAGACCAGCCTGACCAACATGGTGAAACCCTGTCTCTACTAAAAATTTAAAAAATTAGTGGAGCGTGGTAGCATGCACCTATAATCCCAGCTACTACGGAGGCTGAGGCAGGAGAATCACTTGAACCTGGGAGGCGGAGGTTGCAGTGAGCCGAGGTCATGCCGTTGTACTCCAGCCTGGGCAACAGAGTGAGACTCTGTCTCAGAAAGAGATGAATGTGATAGTGGCATTACCCACAAGGGTGGCAGCTGCTAACCAGGCCCTGTGCCGCGTGGTCCTCTGGGTATTGCCCCTCCAGGCTGGCCGGGGTGGTTCAGGTTTCTCTTCTTGCCTGGTCCTGACCTGCAGCTCTACGCTGCGCCTGTTACTCTCACATAATCCCTGGGTGGGTTCCCAGGGGCGTTTGTTCCCCCGAGGGTCACGCAGGGAGGCAGGGTTTGACTCCAGGACGGCCTGATTGCCCCACAGGCCAGCGGAGCTTGCACCACCGTGGCGACACCCTGGAGACCCTGGTCCTCCTGAACCCATCAGACAAGTCCCTGTGTGATGAGGTAGGGAATGGCTGGTGTCCTGGAGGGGGGCGGGCTGCTGGGACCAGTGCCGTCTCTGTCTTCATGTCTCGTGTCCTCATCTTCATGCTGCCTCAGCTCCTTGAGACACCCACTCCCCCACTTCCTCGCCCAGAAGCCTTCCCTGTGGCTCCAGCCTTTGCTTCTCTCCTCCTCTGGGGTGGGAGCAGAAAAGGCTGGAGTTTGGGACGGAGGGGAGGGTAAGCACTCACAGTTCAGGGCCCAGGACAGCGTGGGGCTGGAGGTGGGAAGGCTGGAGCAGACTGTGGCCCATGGGTTCCCTCTGGCTAGGCCTCAGCAGTTGTCTGAATTGAGTTACGAATGTTAACTGGCTTGTGGCTATCTTACTCTTCCACCAATTATACATCAGAAAGATGAACTAGACAGCCCTGGGGCATCCCCACTACAGACCTTCTTACAGGTTGATTTCTTAGATCAAAACTTTTCTCCTTTGTTCCCTTGAGGGGCTCTCTGTTTTTAGGAGACAGAGCCAGACACAGATACCCCTAGCCCTGTGGCATCAGGGCTGAGCTGGAGGGAGAGGTGGACTTGATAGAGCCCAGAAAGGGCAGGGAGTGCTTTCAGGAGGGACACCAGAGCTGGGCTTTGTAGGATGAATAGGAGTTTGCTAGGGGGCGGTGCCCAGCAGGAGACCTGGAGACTGCCTCTTAGCTAGTTGAGCACTGGGCTGGCCGTGGGATGGGGACAGGAGAAGGGTGGTTATGTATCGATTCGAGGCTACCCCAAAGAGGACTGCTGGATACGTCACTGCACAGGATGGGACATTTAGTGCTCACCCCCTCCCTCAGCTCCGGAACCTTCTGTTGGACCCTGCTTCTCACAAGCTGCTCGTGTTGGCTGGGCCCTGCCTGGAGGAGACGGGGGAGCTACTGCTACAGACAGGGGGGCTTCTCACCCCACCACTTCCTCCAGGTCCTGAAAGACAGAGAGGTAAGCCACCCCTTTGCCATCCCTCCCTTCCCCGGCTGTGAATCCTGGCCTGTCTGCCTCAGGCTGTGTGACCCCAGCCTCCTCTGTAGGATGGCAGTGGTGACACGTGCCTCCTGGCTGTCAGGGGTCAGTCCCATCGCCCATGAACGGGTGTGAGCTGGGTCTGTAGGTCAGCAGATGCCCCCATGGCTTGACATGGGATGGAGCCAAATGGGTCCTTTCTGGTGCCACAGTCTGGGTAGGACACACAGGCAAAAATCTCCAGCAAACTACGTTTTTGCCTTGTAGTGGGGCACTTAAAAGTGATGACCAGGCCAGGCGCGTGGCTCAGGCCTGTAATCTCTGCACTCTGGGAGGCCGAGGCAGGCAGTTCGAGAGCAGCCTGGCCAACACAGTGAAACCCTGTCTCTACTAAAAATACAAAAAGTTAGCCGGGCGTGGTGGCAGGTGCCTGTAATCTCAGCTACTCTGGAGGCCGAGGCAGGAGAATCACTTGAACCTAGGAGGCGGAGGTTGCAGTGAGCCGAGATTGTGCCATTGCACTCCAGCCTGCACAGCAAAGCAAGATTCCGTTTCAAAAAAAAAAAGAGAAAAGGTTCAGTAGACAGGTGGGACATGGAGGCACTCTTTGGAGGGAGCTGTGCTCTGGGAGGAGAGAAAGGTGAGCTAAAGGCCGTGGGGGCGGGGGAGGCATTTAAAGTGGAGGGAAAGGCAGGAGGTGAGGCCAGAGCATAGCGCCTGGTGGGGCTGGGGGAGGGTTGGGTTTTGGTGGGAGGGTCCTGAGGAGTGGGCCTGGGGTGAAGGATGAGGGTGTCCTCGCCCAGTTTTCCCACTGGGCAGGGTGTTGCCTGGCTCTGGGTGGCCCCTGACATTCCCCTCCATGCAGATCCGGGACATCCTGGCCACCACGCCCCCGCCGGCACAGCCCCCAGTACTCACCATCACCTGCCCAACCTTCGGAGACTGGGCCCAGCTGGCACCCGCTGTGCCCGACCTCCAGGGGGCGCTCCAGCTGCGGCTGAACCCCCCGGCGCACCTGCCCAACTCTGAGGGCCTGTGTGAGTTCCTGGAGTATGTGGCGGAGTCTCTGGAGCCGCCGTCCCCCTTCGAGCTGCTGGAGCCCCCCACCACCGGGGGTTTCCTCAGGCTGGGCCGACCCTGCTGCTACATCTTCCCCGGAGGCCTCGGGGACGCCGCCTTCTTTGCCGTCAATGGCTTCACCGTGCTGGTCAACGGTGGCTCGAACCCCAAGTCCAGCTTCTGGAAGCTGGTGCGGCACCTGGACCGCGTGGATGCCGTGCTGGTGACCCACCCGGGCGCCGACAGCCTCCCCGGCCTCAACAGCCTACTGCGGCGCAAACTGGCCGAGCGCTCCGAGGTGGCTGCTGGTGGGGGCTCCTGGACGACAGGCTGCGCAGGCTCATCTCCCCCAACCTAGGGGTGGTGTTCTTCAACGCCTGCGAGGCTGCATCGCGGCTGGCGCGCGGCGAGGACGAGGCGGAGCTGGCACTGAGCCTCCTGGCGCAGCTGGGCATCACGCCCCTGCCCCTCAGCCGTGGCCCCGTGCCGGCCAAGCCAACCGTGCTCTTTGAGAAGATGGGCGTGGGCCGGCTGGACATGTACGTGCTGCACCCGCCCCTCCACTGGCGCCGAGCGCACGCTGGCCTCCGTGTGCGCCCTGCTGGTGTGGCACCCTGCGGGCCCCGGCGAAGGGTGGTGCGCGTGCTGTTCCCCGGCTGCACCCCGCCCGCCTGCCTCCTGGACGGCCTCGTCCGCCTGCAGCACTTGAAGTTCCTGCGAGAGCCTGTAGTGACACCCCAGGACCTTGAGGGGCTGCGGCGAGCTGAGAGCAAAGAGAGCGTGGGCTCCCGGGACAGCTCAAAGAGAGAGGTCATGCCCGCCGCCCACCCGAGACCTGGCCTAGAGCGCCCTGGGGTGGCCCGGAGGAGCCGGCACGGGCTGAAGCCCTGCGCAAGACTGAGAAAGAAGTCAGGACCTCCCGGGAGGCGAGAAGGACCCCAAGCCGAGCGTGCCCCGGACCCAGCCTCGGGAGGTGCGCCGTACGACCTCTTCTGTGCCCAGCCTCAAGAAGAGTGGTGCCCAGGCAGCACCCAAGCCCCGCAAAGCAACCAGCACAGCACCCAGCACATCCCACTCTGGCTTCCCACGGGTGGTAAATGGACCCCGTAGCCCGCCTGGCCTCCGATGTGGAGAGGCCAGCCCCCCCAAATGTGGCCGGTGGCTCCCCCGGCCTCCCAGCTGGTGGCCACGCCCAGCCTGGAGCTGGGGCCCAGCCCAGCTGGGGAGGAGAAGGCGCTGGAGCTGCCATTGGCCGCCAGCTCGATCCCGAGGCCACGCACACCCTCCCCTGAGTCTCGCCGGAGCCCCACGGAGGGCAGCGGGCGGCTGTCGCTGAGCCCACTGCGGGGTGGGGAGGCCGGGCCTACGCCTCCCCCACAGTGACCACGCCCACGGTGACCACGCCCTCACTGCCCGCAGAGGTGGGCTCCCCCGCACTCCACGGAAGTGGACGAGTCCCTGTCTGTGTCCTTTGAGCAGGTGCTGCCGCCATCGGCCCCCACCAGTGAGGCTGGGCTGAGCCTCCCGCTGCGTGGCCCCCGGGCGCGGCGCTCCGCCTCCCCACACGATGTGGACCTGTGCCTGGTGTCACCCTGTGAGTTTGAGCATCGCAAGGCAGTGCCCATGGCGCCAGCACCTGCGTCCCCTGGCAGCTCCAACGACAGCAGTGCCCGGTCACAGGAGCGGGCAGGTGGGCTAGGGGCCGAGGAGACGCCACCCACATCAGTCAGCGAGTCCCTGCCTACCCTGTCTGACTCAGACCCTGTGCCCCTGGCTCCCGGTGCCGCAGACTCAGACGAGGACACAGAGGCCTTCGGAGTCCCTCGCCACGACCCTTTGCCTCACCCCCTCAAGGTCCCCCCCCCACCACTGCCTGACCCATCCAGCATCTGCATGGTGGACCCGGAGATGCTGCCCCCCAAGACAGCGAGGCAGACGGAGAACGTGGGCCGCACCCGGAAGCCGCTGACGCGCCCCCACGTCGACGCGCTGCCACCCCCAAAGCCACTCCAGTGGCTGCTGCTAAAACCAAGGGGCTTGCTGGTGGGGACCGGGCCAGCCGGCCACTCAGTGCCCGGAGTGAGCCCAGCGAGAAGGGAGGCCGGGCACCCCTGTCCAGAAAGTCCTCAGCCCCCAAGACTGCCACTCGAGGCCCATCGGGTGAGTACTGGAGCGGGGGGCCTAGGCTGGGCTGGCAGCTGCTCAGGCTGGAGAGGGGTAGCTCATCCTCCTGTTCTTAATTGTTGTTTTTTAGAAGAGATAGTCTCACTGTCTCCCGGGCTGGAGTGCAGTGGTGCAGTCACAGCTCACTGCAGCCCCAACCTCTGGGGCTCACGCCACGCTCCCACCTCAGCCTCTCCAGTAGCTGGGACAACAGGCACGGCCACCATGCCTGCCTAATTTTCACATTTTTGGTAGAGATAGGGTCTCACTGTGTTGCCCAGGCTGATTTCAAATTCCTGGCCTCAAACTATCTGCCCACCTCATTCTCCCAACGTGCTGGGATTCCCAGTATGAGCCACGGTGCCCTGCCAGTCCTCCTGTTCTTTTTTTTTTTTTTTTCCCTTTTTTTTGAGACAGAGTTTCGCTCTTGTTGCCCCCACTGGAGTGCAATGGCACGATCTCGGCTCACTGCAACCTCCACCTCCCGGGTTCAAGAGATTCTCCTGCCTCAGCCTCCCAAGTAGCTGGGATTACAGGGGCCTGCCACCACGCCCAGCTAATTTTTGTATTTTTAGTAGAGATGGGGTTTCACCATGTTGGCCAGGCAGGTCTCGAACTCCTGACCTCAGGTGATCGATGCTCGTTGGCGTCCCAAAGTCCTGGGATTCCAGGTGTGAGCCACTGCGCCCAGTCAAGTCCTCCTGTTCTTAATTGCTGTGTGACCTCAGCAGTGCCCACACTCTCTGGGGCTCAGCTTCTCCTGTGACATGCAAACTGACCTCAGTGTTGAAGCACTTGCCATTCTGAGGTGCCTGGATAGCACCTTGGTGGGAGCTAGGTGAGCATGTATACTAGTTGTGGGTTTCTAGAAGCCACAATAAGTAAAATGAAACAGTTGAAACTTGAAATCGTACATTTTATTTTTTTATTTTTTTAAAGACGGGGTTTCACCATGTTGGTCAGGCTGGTCTTGAACTCCCGACCTCAGGTGATCCGCCCGCCTTGGCCTCCAAAGTGCTTGGATTACAGGCATGAGCCACCACGCCCGGCATAAATTGTACATTTTATGTAACTGATTGGTTAGGAGGACCTAGCTTATGGTTGCACTCATAGCACAGCAAAATCAGCAAAGAGAAAAGGCATGTAGGATGAAGTCCAAAGGAAACAAGGCAGAAGCTTCCAGAATCCTCTCCCAGTGGGGCTGCATACCACAGGCTCCATTTCTCCAGTAGCAAGTTGTAACAGTGTGTCTCATGGAAGCTGATTAGAGACTCAGCATGCCCAGGTTCTTATTGGGCTAGTTACATAGGCATCCTCTGCCTGGCACAGAGATTCTAGACCGCCCCCCGCCCCCGAAAGAGGGGAGATCAGGTGTGTGGTCCAGTCCAGGCACAGGGAGCCCCTCTCAGACAGGGAATGGTGGGAACCCTCCTCCTGAGATCCAGATTTCCAGACACCAGCCAAAGGCTCACATTTTAAGCAGGCCTTGCCAAGGGGAGGGTCTCTGGCCTGCTGCTGTGCTTTTTTTCTTGTTTGTTTGTTTGTTTGTTTGTTTGTTTTTCTGAGACAGGGTCTCATTCTGTCATCCAGACTGGAGTGCAGTGGCGCAAACAGGGCTCACTGCAGCCCTGACCTCCCAAACGGCTGTAACCAAGCAACCCTCCCCACCTCCTGAACAGCTGGGACCACAGACACACACCATCATGCCCAGCTAATTTTAAAAATTTGCATAGCACCAGGGTCTCACTGTGTGGCTCGGGCTGGTGTTGAACTCCTGAGTTCAAGCGATCCTTCGGCCTCAGCCTCCCAGAGTGTTGGGATTATAGGCATGAGCTGCCACGCCCGGGCTCAGTGTTTAATTTTGGATGAACTGCCAGACTCTTTCCCACTGCAGCTGCTTGCCACTAGCCAGTCTAAAGGGTGTGAGGTGGGATCGCACTGTAGTTTCAGTTCCCATTTCCCCAGTGATTAGTGATGTTGAGAATCTTTTTGTATGCTTATTGGACATTCGTCTTCTTTGGAGAAATATTCAAGGCCTTTGCTCAATTTTAAATTTTAGTTTTTAGAGACAGGGTCTTGCTCTGTCACCCATGCTGGAGTGTGGTGCAAACAGCTCACTATAGCCTCAACTTCCTGGGTTCAAGCAATCCTCCCACCTCAGCCTCCCAAGTGGCTGGGACTACAGTGCATGCCATCATGCCTGGCTAATTTTTTAATTTTTTGTAGAGATGGAGTCTCACTATGTTGCCCAGACTGATCTTGAACTCCCAGCCTCAAGCGATCCTCTCGCCTTGGCCTCCCAAAGTGCTGGGATTACGGGTGTGAGCCACCACGCCTAGCCCCCTTTGCCCATTTTTAAGTTGGGTGGTTTTCTGTTGTTGAGTTTTGTAAATCATTCTGGACATTAATCCTTCAGCAGATATATGGCTTGCAAATATTTCCTCCCATTCTGTGAGTTGCCTTTTTCTTCTGTTGATAATGCCCTTTGATGCACAGAAGTTTTAAGTATGAAGTCCATTTTGTCATTTTTTTTTCTTTTGTTGTCTGCACTTTTAATGTCAGACCCAATAAATGATTGCCACATCCCATTTTTTTGTTTTGTTTTAAGATGGAGTTTCACTCTGTCACCCAGGCTGGAGTGTGGGGGCATGATCTTGGCTCGCTGCAACCTCCACCCCCCGGGTTCAAGCGATTCTCCAGCCTTCCTGAGTAGCTGCCATTACAGGCACCCACCACTACACCCGGCTAATTTTTTTGTATTTTTAGTAGAAGTGGGGTTTTACCACGTTGGCCAGACTGGTTTCGAACTCCTGACCTCAAGTAATCTGCCCACCTCAGCCTCCCAAAGTGCTAGGATTACAGGCGTGAGCCACTGTGCCTGGTCAAATCCAGCACTGCAAAGCTTCTACCCCATGTTTTTCTTCTAGGAGTTTTATAGTTTTCCCTTTCACATTTAGGTCCCTGATCTATTTGGAGGTAATATTTGTATGTGGTGGAATGATCCAGTGCCATTCTCTTGTATGTGGAGGCCCAGCTTTCCCAGCACCATTTGTTGAAAAAACTGTCCTTTCCCCCAGTGAATGGTTTGAAACCCTTGTTGCAAATAATTTAACCATACATGTGAGGATTTATTTCTGGGCCTCTCTATTCTATTCCATTGGTTTATATGTCTGTCTTTATGCCAGTACCACACTGTTTTGATTACTGTAGCTTTGTAGTAAGTTTTGAAATCAGGAAGTGTGAGTCCTCTATCTTGATTCTTCTATTTCACGACTTTTTAATTTCCTTTTTAGATTGTTCATTGTTCATGTATAGAAATTCAACTGCGTTTTGTGTGTGGACTTTGTATCTTGCTTCTTTGCTGAATTCATTTATTAGTTTTTGTTTGTTTGTCTTTTTGAGATGGAGTCTTGCTCTGTTGCCCAGGCTGGAGTGCAGTGGTGTAATCTTGGCTCACTGCAACCTCCGTCTCCTGGGTTCAAGCAATTCTCCTCCCTCAGCCTCCCCAGTAGCTGGGATTACAGGCATATGCCACCACCACCAGCTAATTTTTGTATTTTTAGTAGAAACGGGGTTTTGTCATGTTGGCTAGGCTGGTCTTGAACTCCTGACCTCAAGTGATCCCCACCCACCTCTCAACGTCCCAAAGTGCCGAGATTACAGGTGTGAGCCACCACGCCCAGTCCATTTATTTATTTTAACAGCATATATATATATATATATATATATATATTTTTTTTTTTTTTTTTTTTTCTCTCTATTTTGATAGAATCTATAGGGTTTTCCACCTATGAGGTAACATCATCTATGAACAGAGAGAATTTTACTTCTCCAGTTTGGATGCCTTTCATTTCTTTTCCTTGTCTAATTACTGTTGCTATAACTTTCACTACTCTGTTGAATAGAAGTAATGAAAGTAGGCATACGGCCAGGTGCGGTGGCGCACATCTGTAATCCCAGAACTTTGGGAGGCCGAGGCAGGTGGATCACGAAGTCAAGAGATTGAGACCATCCTGGCCAACATAGTGAAACCCCGTCTCTACTAAAAATATATATTTAAAAAAAGAGATTAGCTGAGCACGGTGGTGCGCGCCTGTAGTCCCAGCTACTCAGGAGGCTGAAGCAGGAGAATCACTTGAACCCGTGAGGGGAAGGTTGCAGTGAGCCAAGAGAGGAAAAGCTTTTAGTCTTTCACCATTGAATATGATGTTTACTGCGGGTTTTCATATGTGGCCTTTGTTATGTTAATAATGTTCTTCTCTTCCTACTTTGTTGAGTGTTTTACCATGCAAAGGGTATTGAATTTTGTTAAGTGTTGTAGTGTTGTTTCTCCATCAATTGAGATGATCAGGTGGGTTTCCCCCCCTTATTCTGTTACTGTGATGTGTTAATAATAACACTGTTTTTTTTGTTTGTTTGTTTCATATGTTGAACCATCCTTGCATTCCAGGAATAAGTCTGACTTAGGGTATATAATCCTTTTAATATGCTGCTGAATTAGGTTTATTAATACTTTGTTGATTTTTTTACATTATTGTTCATAAAGGCTGTTGAACTGCCATTTTCTTGTAGAATTAAATATCTGTGTCTGGCTTTGGTATCAAGACAATTCTGGCCTCATAAAATGAGTTAGGAAGTGTTCCTTCCTCTTCAGGTCTTTGGAAAAGTTTGAGAAAGGCTGATGTTAAATGTTTGGTGGAGTTCCCCAGGGCTTTTCTTTGTTGGGAGCTTGTAAATTCATTCTCCTTGCTAGCTACAGATGTATGCTGATTTTCTTTTCTTCGTGATTGTGTCTTGGTAGTCTTTGTGTTTCTAGGAGTGTGTCCATTTCATTTGAGGGTATGTATTTGTTGGCGGACAAACCTGAGTAGGCCAATACCCTCAAATGAAATGGGGTTAGTTCTCTAACCCCTGAGCTGGGCAGCAGCTGCGATTGTAAGATGTAGGACCCCCTGAGCTGGGCAGCAGCTGCGATTGTGAGATGTAGGGGGTTAGTACTCTAACCCCTGAGCTGGGCAGCAGCTGCTATCGTAAGATGTAGGGTCAGGTAGGCTTCTTGTGCCTGAGACCCGGCTGCTTCCTTTCATTCCCCCTTGGCCCTAAGGTCAGGGTTAGACCAGGCCCCCGGAGCTGCCATCTCATCCCATCCAGCACCCCCGGTGCTGCTCCCGGGCCCACCTCTCAAGGCCCTCTCCACCCGCTCTGGCTCCCCCATCACCCTTGGGGCAGGGATTCTGTCTCTCTACAGCCATGTTTCAGGGCCTGGTGCCCAGGAGGTCCTGAGAAACACCCCTTGAGCAAGTGAACCAGACAGATGCTGCAGAAGTAGAGTGGTCCAGGCACTGGCTGCTTTCAGGGCTGACTCTTAAACCCTCTTCCAGGGAGCATTCCCTGATTGCCACCCACCCCCGACCCTGGGGATGTCTGTGTCCAGGCACCGGCTGCTTTCAGGGCTCAGACTCTTAAACCCTCTTCCAGGGAGCATTCCCTGATTGCCACCCACCCCCGACCCTGGGGATGTCTATGTCCAGGGACTGGCTGGGGATGAGTCTGGCCCTTGTCACAGAAGGGTGGCTGGTGGTGTTTGCAGAGTCAGTAAAGAGTTACTGGAGCCAAGGCGTGGTGACAGGCACCTGTAGTCCCAGCTACTTGAAAGGCTGAGGCAGGAGGATCACCTGAGCCCAGGAGTTTGAGATGAGCCTAGGCAGCATAGTGAGACCCCATGTCTTAAAATAAGATTTACCGGAGTCGTGAGAGCACCAGGCCTCCCCAGGAAACTCTGCGATCAGGCCTCCTGCTGAGGAGGGAGCTGCTCTGAGTGGTGCAGATGGAACTGGGAGCCTCAGCGCCTCCTCAGCCCAGGAGCTCATCCCTGACTCCTCATCTCCCCGTCCGCAGGGTCAGCCAGCAGCCGGCCTGGAGCATCAGCCATCCCCCCTCAAGACCCCGGTCTACCTGGACCTGGCCTACCTGCCCAGCGGAGCAGCGCCCACCTGGTGGACGAGGAGTTCTTTGAGCGCGTGCGCGCGCTCTGCTACGTCATCAGTGGCCAGGACCAGCGCAAGGAGGAGGGCATGCGGGCCGTCTTGGACGCGCTGCTGGCCAGCAAGCAGCAGTGGGACCGTGACCTGCAGGTGCGTGTCACCCCGGGGAGTCTGGTGGTAAGCATAGTCAGCACAGGTGGGGAAAACCACCCTCGACTCTCAGTGAGTAAGTTTCGTCCCCCAGGCCACACAGGGATGGGGGGCGAACGTGGGGGAGTCTCACACGCTCAGCCTTTAGGGACCCCTTCAGACTCTGATTCTGTCACGCCACCATCCTCATCGGCTGTGCTGGAAGCCTGGGGAGACACAGGGCCTCGTGAAGCCTTGTGGTTTTGTCCCTTCCCCAGACACCTTGTCACTTAGCCATTGTTTCCTTGTGAGACTTAGCCGGGATGGAATGGGTAGGCCGTGCAGTGTCTGTGCGGCTGAGAACCCACCCCCATGACTGCATGAAGCTAGCGATGAAAACAAGCATTGCAGGGCGAGGCACGTGTGGGCAGAGGGAGGACCATCTCACACCGAGGCCCCTGCCCTCACGCAGCTGCTAGTCTGGCTTCCAAAGAGCGTCCTTGTAGGGTGCATGGCCCGGGCAAAGGCCCAGAGGTCGGAAAGAGGTTGGCGTGTTCAAGGAGCAGGGGGAGACCCAAGTGAGTGGAGAGGGAGCTCGGGCCAACGGAGGCCTTGTGGCGGAGAGGCGTGTCTCCTGTGTGCTGAGAAGGTTCTTTGGGTGCTGGTTGGGAGGAGCAGGGTCCTCACAGACAGGCCGACCACCCATCGGAGCAAACGAGATCTGGGAAAGGCCTGGAAGGGCCTCGAATGCCAGGAAGGGAAGGCGACTTGGGCCCCAGGCCATCAGGGCAGGGGGTACCCCTCTCATTGGTGTTCCACCCTCCCCCTCCCCGCCCCTGCCCGCAGGTGACCCTGATCCCCACCTTCGACTCGGCGGCCATGCATACGTGGTACGCAGAGACGCACGCGCAGCACCAGGCGCTGGGCATCACGGTCCTGGGCAGCAACAGCATGGTGTCCATGCAGGACGACGCCTTCCCTGCCTGCAAGGTGGAGTTCTAGCCGCCGCCCACACGCCCCGCACCCGCCCCCCGCCCTGCCCCTAGACTCAGCCGCATCAGAAATAAACCGTGATCGCACTTGCTGTGGCCTCTCTTTCTGCGACGGGAGACTTGGCATCTACCTCCTGGTCCTGGGGCAGGGGCAGCTTCCATGGACTCCCCCAGCAACCCTACGGTCGGCCCGCTCCGGCCTCCATGTCCCAGATGGGAGAAACGAAGGCTCTGCAGGGCCCGGTTTGGGGAAGGACGCGCCTCTCAGAGTTAATGACCGCTGGCCGGTGGAGCTCCGACAGCAGCCTCCACCCCAGACCAGCAGCCCTGAGGGGCCCAAGTGACAGATGTGAAGTAGCTACCTGACAACCTGTCACACAAACCATCAAACAAAAGCTCCCCCTGCTGTCCCTAGAGGAGATGGAGGCTTGTTCCAGAAAGTCTCGCTCCGCAGGAAGGCCTCACAGAGGAATCTGAAACCAGAGATGGCAAAGCAGCCACTTCCTGACTCTCGCACCCTCACCCCTCTGGACAAACACAAGCACTTGGGTTTACTATTAGAATCACTGCCATCTGTACACCGTGCCTGGCCCAGTAGTGTACTAATAATATAGTGAGACCTACCTTTTTTCCTCAGAAGCCGGTGCCGTCAGACAGGCTTCTGTGCACATCTGGAGAGAGTCCATTGCTCAGTATCAGGGGCTGTGTTCCAAATAAAACTTTATTTGTCCCTTGAGCTATAGTTAGTCAAGCTCTGGTCTACGACGTTAGACCCTGACTTTTCTTTTTATATTTGAGACGGAGTTTTACTCTTGTTACCAAGGCTGGAGTGCAGTGACACGATCTCCGCTCACTGCAACCTCCGCCTCCTCGGTTCAAGCGATTCTCCAGCCTCAGCCTCCCAAGTATCTGGGATTATAGGCATGCACCATTACACCCGGCTAATTTGTGTATTCTTAGTAGAGATGGCGGTTTTGCCATCATGGCCAGGCTGGTCTCGAACTCCTGACCTCAAGTGATCCGCCTGCCTCGGCCTCCCACAGTGCTGGGATACAAGCGTGAACCACCACGCCCAGCCGTCTCTGGCTCTCTGATTCTTCCTTTCTCTTTCCTCTCTCTCTCTCCCCCTGCCCCCCCTTCCCTCTCCTGCCCCTAAATCCCTCCTGGCAGCTGCCTGGCCCAGCCTCTGCCCCCTCTGCTGGAGTATGTACTAAAAATATCCTGGCTGCGGCACAGGCACCTGGGGGACCTGCAGCGGGTGGCAGAGGCCAGATGTGCAGCCTTTGCCTGGGCACATCCGCAGCCCCTCCCCCTGTATTCACCCTGAGCTACAACCACCTGGATTTCTCCGCCCAGGTTCTGCCCCGGGGCCTTGGAACCCAGGATGCCCTCTCCCTAGAATGCTCCCATTTATCAATCAACAAATATTGTCCAGGCACAGTGGCTCATGCCTATAATCCCAGCACTTTGGGAGGCTGAGGAGGCGGGCGGATCACCTGAGGTCAGGAGTTCGAGACCAGCCTGACCAACATGGAGAAACCCTGTCTCTACTAAAAAAAAATTAGCCAGGCGTGGTGGAGCATGCCTGTAATCCCAGCTGCTCCGGAGGCTGAGGCAGGAGAACCCCTTGAACCTGGGAAGCGGAGGTTCCGGTGAGCTGAGGTTGCACCACTGCTTTCCCGCCTGAGCGACAGAGTGAGACTGCGTCTCAAAACAAAAACAAAAACTATTGGAAGTTCTCATGGGACAAACAGTGTTAAGTGGGCGAGCGAAACAGATTCGAAGAAGCCATAGCCCATGGTGTAGGAGGTGGCGGGGGGGGGGGGGCGCATGCACCCTGAGGGCTCAGAGGACACCCACGGCGCTGCGCCTTGGGCAGTCAAAGGTTTCCTAAGGATGCGGAAGGGTGAGCCTTGTTAGGGAAGGGGAAGGGTGCTCCTGGAGGAGGGACCAGCAGGGGCAAAGTTCTGGCTTGCTGCAGGAACGGAGAGAAGAATGACATTGAAGCCTCCACAAAGGGGAAAGAGTGTGGGGAGGCGGCTGAGCTCAGGCAGATCCAGCAGCTGCCTGGTGCCTGGTGGCCTCACTGAGCAGCTGGGACCAAACTCCATGAGGCCAGCGGGAGGGGACACCCCAGAGGAAGCAGGCTTACAGTTTGGATTTGGGGGAGGCGGGAGTCGGGGTGCCAGGTCCTGGTGGGGTGTGGCTGGAGCTCATTTCTGGGAAGATGTCAGCTCTTCCCTGAGAGAGGCAGTGATGGAGCAGGGCGTGGTGAAACCCTGCCTGCTGGCACCTCCTCCAGGAAGCCTTCCTCGCTACCTCTTAGTCCACTGCCAGGGTCCTTCCTGACTCCCTCTTAAAAGTGTCATCCAGGCCAGGCATGGTGGCTGAAGCCTGTTATCCCGGCACTTTGGAAGGCTGAGGCAGGTGGATCACCTGAAGTCAGGAGTTCAAGACCAGCCTGGCCAACATAGTGATACCCCATCTCTACTGAAAATTCAAAACTCAGCCGGGTGTGGTGGTGGGCACTAGTAATCCCAGCTACTCGGGAGGATGAGGCAGGAGAATTACTTCAACCTGGGAGGTGGAGGTTGCAGTGAGCTGAAATCGCCTGGGCAGCAGAGTGAGACTATCTCAAAATAAATACATAAATGAATAATAAAATAATACATTAAAAAAAATGCATCATCCTGTCCACCAGCACATCTCCCTTTTGTATTTCCTTGTGTTTTTGTTTGTTTGTTTGTTTGTTTGTTTTTGAGAAGGAGTCTTGCTCTGTTGCCAGGCTGGAGTGCAGTGGCGCAATCTTGGCTCATCGCAACCTCCGCCTCTCGGATTCCAGCGATTCTCCTGCCTCAGCCTCCCAAGTAGCTGGGGTTGCAGGCACATGCCACCACGCCCAGCTAATTTTTTGTATTTTTAGTAGAGACAGGGTTTCACCATGTTAGCCAGGATGGTTTCGATCTCCTAACCTCATGATCTGCCCGCCTCAGCCTCCCAAAGTGCTGGGATTACAGGCGTGAGCCACCACACCCAGCTATTTGTTTATATTATATCGATTCCCCACGGTGAGCCCGGGAAAGCTGCACCCTCTCTGTCTTGGTTGTTTCCTGGGTCCCCACTGCCCAGGACAGGACCCAGTGTTTGCCCTCACACAGTAGGTTCTTGGGAAATGGTTGTGCCCCAGCTCAGCAGCTCTGCTGCGTGACCTTGGGAATGTTACTCAACTTTTCTAGGCTTCCCTCTCCCCCAGTATCAGAAATAAGAAAGTTGGCCTCAACCTCCAGGAGAAGCCGGTAGCCTTTGGGCTCTTTTTGTGGCAACTGGACCCCTGAGTTTTCTTCCCTGGCCTGCTCAGCTCCAGGCACCCCAGACAGACCTGCCCTGTGTCATCCTGCCCTCCCCATCCCCCCACAGCATCCTTTGGGATCTGGGCCCAGGGCAGGTGTGAGCTTTGGTACCAGCACAGCCATCTCAAGTTCTGCCTCTGACATGTATGTGCTGTGTGACTTCGGAGAGTAGCTTGCTTTCCCTGAGCTCAGTTTCCCCCGGCGCAGGCTTGGGAGAGGAGTGTCTGGGGGAGTGTGGATGCAGTTCAGACCTCACCTTACAGGTGTGGATGGTACCAGGGCCCCCCAAAAGCTCCCAGGCTGGAGGGGGAGGGGGCAATGCCTAACACAACATCCCGGTCCTGGGGAATCAGCACTGGCTTGGAAAGCCAGATGGGTTTTCAGGAGCCTGGGAAGCCAGCTGGAGGGCTTCTTGGAGGAGGGTACCACATAGGAACGAAGAACTAAAGGTGGGACAGGAGCCTGGAAGGCCAGAAGGCGGGCTTCCTGGAAGAGGGGACCAAATAGGAACTAAGAGCTCAAGGTAGGAAAGTTACCAGTCAGACAGACCCTGAGCTGGAACTGCTTTTGTGCCTTGAGCGGGGGTGGAGACAGATGAGGGCAGGAACTTAGGCCGGGCTGGACCCTTAAGCATAATGGGCTGCTGAGAGGGGTTTGCAGTTTTTACCAAGAATGCTAGGGAGTCTGGGGAGTGTTTCCAGCTGGAGAAGAAGGGGATGAGTTTCTGTTTGAAACCCTGCTGTGGGTCCGAGTTAAACATTCTGGAATTGCTACACGTGTGCACTGCAGTGGAACAGCTGAGCCGTGAAGGTGAAGAGGACAGGTGAGCCTCAAAATTGGGGCTTAGTCCGGGAGGGTTCTTGGCTTCACCCAGGAAGGAATTCGAGGGTGAGTCAAGGGTGTTAAATAGCAACTTTTTTTTTTTTTTAGATAGGATCTTACTGTCACCCCCATGTTGGAGTGCAGTGGCATGACCTTGGCTCACTGCAGGCTCCAGGAGTACTCCCACCTCAGCCTCCTGTGAAGCTTGGACCACAGGCATGTGCCACCATGCCCAGCTAATTTTTTTTATTTTTTATTTTTTCTTGAGATGGGGTCTTGCTCTGTCACCCAGGCTGGAGTGCAATGTCGAGATCTCTGCTCACTGCTCCCTCTGCCTCCCGGGCTCAAGGGATCCTCCCACCTCAGCCTCCCAGGTATCTGGGACTATAGGCACATGCAATTGACCCAGCTAATTTTTTGTATTTTTGGTACAGGCAGGGTTTCACCATTTTTCCCAGGCTGGTCTTAAACTCCTGAGTGCATGTGATCCTCCTGCGTGGGCCTCCCAAAGTGCTGAGATTACCGGCGTGAGCCACCACACTTGGCATAATCTTTGTATTTTTTTTGTAGAGATGGGATTTGGCCATGTTGCCCAGGCTGGTAAACAACATTTTTTTTTCTTTTCCTTTTTCTTTCTTTCTTTCTTTTTTTCTTTTTTTTTTTTTTTTTGAGATGGAGTTTAGCTCTTGGAGTGTAATGGCATATCGGCTCACTGCAACCTCCACCTCCTGGGTTCAAGCAATTCTCCTGCCTCAGCCTCCCAAGTAGCTGGGATTACAGGTGCCCACCACCATGCCTGGCTAATTCTTGTGTCTTTAGTAGAGACAGGGCTTTGCCATGTTGGCCAGGCTGGTCCCAAACTCCTGAACTCAGGTGATCTGCTCGCCTCGGCCTCCCAAAGTGCTGGGATCATAGGCGTGAGCCATTGTGCCTGGTCTTTTTTTTTTTTTTTTGAGACAGAGTGTCACTCTGTCACCGAGGTGGAGTGTAATGGCACCATCTTGGCTCACTGCAACCTCCACCTCCCAGGATCAGGCAGTTCTCAGGCCTTAGCCTCTCAAGTAGCTGGGACAACAGGTGCCTGCTACCAGAGTCTCACTGTTGCCCAGGCTGGAGTGTAGTGGCATGATAACAGCTCACTGTAGCCTCCAACTCCCTGGCTCAAGCAATCCTCAGCCTCAGCTCCTGAATAGCTGGGATTATAGGCATGTGCTGTCTCCAGAAACAAACAAAAAATTCCCCCAAACCTGACAGATACTACTTCCGTCAGGAAATCAAGGTCAACACCAGCAGAACAGGTCATGTTGACAGTTTGTACCTTTGATATGGTGTGATGAGATGGGCACTTCACCTCTGTGGTATTCCTTCCCCAAATCCATCAGCTTCATTTAACCTTGAGAAAAATCATCCTCGATGGAGGGGACGTTCTATAGAACAGCCGACCACCATTCCTCAAAGCTGTCACCAAAAACAAGACAGTTTGACAAACAGTCACACCCAGAAGAGCCTAAAGAGACATGAGGAGTCAATGTCATGTAGGATTCTAGGATAAAAAAAGACATACCAGTGGAAGGTGATAATTATAGGGGAGGCGGGCCGGGCGCAGTGGCTCACGCCTGTAATCCCAGCACTTTGGGAGGCTGAGGTGGGCGGATCATGAGGTCAGGAGTTCGAGACCAGCCTGGTCAATATGGTGAAACCTCGGCTCTACTAAAAATACAAAAATTAGCCAGGCATGCTGGCACTCGCCAGTAGTCTCAGCTACTTGGGAGGCTGAGGCAGAAGGATCGCTTGGACCCGGGAGGCGGAGATTGCAGTGAGCCGAGATTGTGCCATTACACTGCAGCCTGGGCAAGAGAGCGAGACTCCGTCTCAAAAAAAATAAACAAATAAATAAATAATAAAGATAAAATAATTGGAGAAGCTGGCTGTGGGGTATACAGGAACTTTCTGTACTATCTTCACAATAATTCTATAAATCTAAAATGCTCCAAAATATAAAGTTTATTGGGAAAAATATAAAAAGGAACTGGCCAGGTGCCATGCTTCATGCCTGTTGTCCCAACACTTTGGAAAGCTGAGGCAGGAGGATCGCTTAAGCCTGGGAGTTTGAGGCTGCAGTGAGCTATGATCACGCCACTGCACTCCGGCCTGGGCAACTGAGCAAGACCCCATCTCTAAAAAAAGAAAGAAAGAAGAAAGAACAATGATAGTTGCCTTGGAGAACAGGGATTGTCTAGGTCTGGGATGGAGGGAACGAGAAACACAAATAGGAAACTGAGGCAGCTTCCAGACTGAAGACAATTGGGTCTTGCCCAGACCCCTGTGGGGTGTAGGAAAATTTGGAACTGTTTCAGAGACACTGAGTCCACAGGATGAAATGCCGGTGATGAAGGGAAGAGAAGATCCTCAAGGCCTCCCAAGCTTCTGGTCCATGCTCCTGGGCTGCCCTGATTGAGCCTGGGAGGCTGGTGGAGGGGCAAGAGGTGATCAGCTGGGTGGCCTGTCCCTAGGTGGATGGTTGAATGGGGGACTGGTGGGTGTTGTGTAAGTTTCTGTTCTCTTTTTTTTTTTTTGAGACAGTCTCGCTGTCGCCCAGGCTGGAGTGCAGTCAGTGGCGCGATCTTGGCTCACTGCAACTTCCACCTTCCCAGCTCAAGCGATTCTCCTGCCTCAGCCTCCCAAGTAGCTGGGATTACAGGTGTGCGCCACCACGCCCAGCTAATTTTTTGTATTTTTAGTAGAGACAGGGTTTCACCATGTTGGTCAGGCTGGTCTCAAACTCCCAATCTCAAGTGATCCACCTGCCCCGGCCTCCAAATGTGCTGGGATTACAGGCGCTCACCACCACACCGGCCTTTTTTTTTTGTATTTTTAGTAGAGACGGGGTTTTGCCACACTGACCAGACCGGTCT
Source organism: Ateles fusciceps (assembly GCA_036589455.1). Classification (NCBI taxonomy): domain Eukaryota; kingdom Metazoa; phylum Chordata; class Mammalia; order Primates; family Atelidae; genus Ateles; species Ateles fusciceps. Next base: position 11,112,721 of record JAZHEH010001828.1, on the reverse strand, counting down.
CGAACTCCTGGCCTCAGGTGATCCACTTGCCTCATCCGCCCAAAGTGCTGGGATTACAGGCATAAATCATCGTGGCCGGCGTTGTGTAAGCTTCATTAGGGCCCAGGTAACGGGGACGGGGATGGCAGCTTCTCAGAACTGTCATATGGGCCGGGCGCCGTGGCTCACACCTGTAATCCCAGCACTTTGGGAGGCCGAGGCGGGTAGATCACCTGAGGTCAGGAGTTCGAGACCAGCCTGGCCAACATGTTGACACCCTGTCTCTATCAAAAATACAAAAAATTAGCCTAGGGTGGTGCCGGGCGCCTGTAATCCCAGCTACTCAGGAGACTGAGGCAGGAGAATTGCTTGAACCTGAGGGGCTGAGGTTGCAGTGAGCCGAGATCGCTCCATTGCACTCCAGCCTGGGCGACAAGAGTGAAACTCTGTCTCAAAAAAAAAAAAAAAAAAAAAAAAAAAGAACTGTCCTATCGCAGATTGAGGGAATGACCTCCTTTGCAAGTGGCCGGATTCCGAGGCTGCCCTGGGCCGGCTGGCGGACTTGCTGTATGGCCTACAAGCAAGACCTAGCCCTCTCTGAGCCTCAGATTTCCCATCTGTAAAATAAAGACCAACAATGTCCCGCTTACAGGCTTGTTGGGGGTGGTCATCAAATGAGCCTTGTCTGGGCGCTCAATAAACATTGGTCGCTCCTTACCCGAGTCTCGGGGGAAAGAGTGGCGCCTGTCTCTTTAAATTATGCAAATAGACTGCGGGTGGCGTAGGGGGGGGGGAATATAAAAAAGGATCCTGATCTACTGCTGGGCCAATCAGAGCGCTGGGTTGGCGGAGCTGCCCGCCTAAATGGTCCAATGGTGGACCACGCGGGATCAGAGCCCGCCTCTGCCTACCGGCGCCGTCACTGGGGTGGGACTTTCCGGCCACGCCCCGGGGGCGGAGCCAGCCGGCAGCCGCGCCGCAGCCTCGGAGGGAGGGAAGGAGGGGCGGGGCGGGCTCGGGTGTCAGCGACCAAGCCGCAGGTGGCGGCGAGCGCGGGGCTCGGCCCGAGCTCAGGAGGTGAGTGCTGCCCCCTGGACCCCCGCAGGGCACCCTGGCCCGCGCAGCCTCCCACGTGCATCGTGCCCTGCAGCCCCGGAGGCTGCGGAGGGCAAAGGCGCGGTGGGACTGGAGGGATGGAGAGCAGGGGGTGGGGGTACGCGGTGGGTGCCCCGGCTTCCCCCCACCAGTGGTAATCGGGGGTCCGCAGGCGGAAATGGGGACCGTTCCCCAAATCCCCTGTCTCCTGGCCTAGAACTGAGAGTGCACGGGGGCGGTGGCGACGACGCGAGACCCCTCCCCCAAATCCTTTTATTCTAAGCCTAAGTCTGGGTCTGGGGCTGCAAAGATGGGGACGCTGCTCCCCTTCCAGCCTGGAACGCTGGGCGGCGGCTGAGGTGGAGACCACCCCTAAATTCCTTCTTCACAGCTGCGGCCTGCAGACCCCCGGGACCGAGATGAGGGACCCACTTCTCTTTCCGCCAGGCCTGGTGGCTGGAGGAGCTGGGGGGTACCCTGGCCCCTCTAATCTGCCCCATCCCAGTCCCTTACCTCAAGGATCGGGTAGGGGACGTTTACTGGCATGTTCTGTGGAGACCCCGAGGTTGGAATTTTGGGGAGGAGGTCAGCATGGGGTCCCCTGCCTGGCACGGATTAGCCAGGCCAGGCCTCGAAGGGCCTGGAGCCTGGACTTGGGGGGGGGGGTCCCTCTCTCACTGGGGGGGGTTGTACCGCTAGCATCTGTTCCTGGGGATTAAAATAAATCGAGGTAAATTAGGATCTTGCCAGAGGCTGGCTGTGAGTGGGGTGCGGAGGAGGCTTGGGGGGTGGGGGGGGTCCTCCATTTGCCTTGGATCCCCCCAAGTCACCTGCCCCAGCCGCATTGGGGGACCAGGAGGCAGCGTCGAATGGACCTGCCTCACTGGTGACCTTGGGCAGGTGACAGCACCTTTCTGAACCTCTGTTTCCTCTTTTGAAAATTGAGGTTGGGAGCTTCGGACCCTGTGTTTTGCAGATTCTGAACTCACCCAGCCCATCTTTCGTCTGATGGTCATTCGCTCTTTTGCTTAACGTGTTGGTGGTTTGGGGTCCAGAGAGCATTGAGTTGAGGACCCTCCCACAGTGCCTTGCTATTCTCTGAGCCTCAGTTTACTGCACTGCAAAATGGGTTGATGATGACACTCTGATATTCGGGCTGTGGGCATAGGGGCAGGGAGTAAAACATAGGACCGAGCTGCAATCATTGGGATGGGGCTTAGCTACCCTGGCCTCACCGGTGGGGCCACCTAGGGCACACCCTGACCCACATACCGTCACCCACGCCAGGGGTGAACCTGTTCTTGGGCGGGGTCCTGAGCAGGAGGAGGTGGGAGTTGCCAGGGCAGCTCATCCCCTGTCCCTTGGAGCACCCTCCCAGCGGTGGGCACAGGGCTGGGAGTCTGACACCCCCAGATCTGAATTTGCCTCTGTCTATGTGTGTGTGTTCTCATGGTGCCTTGGTTTGTCCTTCTGTGAAATGGGCTCAATTCCTCTGGGAAGATCAGAGGAGTCTGTGGGAGGAGGCGAGCTCTGTAAATACAGACATGATCATTATAATATTAATGACAATATTAGCAGTGCTCATTAAATGGGGTCACTGCTGAGCAGGAGGAGGGCAGTGAAGGGGGAGTCTGCCAAGGACGTTGCCCGAGGAGACTCCAGCATCTGGGAAATGTAGGTACACAGTCGGCACACAATAGATGTTTGCCAAATGAAGTGAGGAAGAGGGAGGGGACTCGTGGGGAGGGCAGAAAATTCCTGAGAATCCCTGGCTCAGATTCCCACTTGGTGGCCGGAGTCGCTGTGTGACCCGGGGCATGTGCCTCAGTTTTCCCATTGTGGTGCTGGTCAAGATAAGACTGCCTCGAGATGCGGTGGCGAGGATCAAGCCAGACTGTGTTAAGTGATCGCAGCCCAGGTGGCTTGGTCAAGGGGGAGACGTGATGTTGTAGGTCATTGAAACAGCGTGGTACCCACTTGAACCAAGTGCCTGGTCCGTGGGAAGGATGAGAAAACCCTTGCTCCTGGCCCTACTGTGTGCACACTGGGGTCCGAGAGAGGGAAGTGCCAGATCCTGTTTCCCAGGATCCTGGAAGCCAGATCCTGGAAGGTCAGGAGTGGTCCAAGGTCATCAGCAAGAAGTCAGCAGCTCCGGACACCCAGCCAGGCACCACCCGATTCCCAGGGTGGGAGCTCAGGTCTTGCCCTGTGCTGATGTGGTTCCTGCTTTGTTTTATCTGTTCCGGGGCTGCTCACATGTCTCAGCCCCAGGTTTGCAAGACTTGGTGCTGGGAAGTCAGGATGGGGCCCTCTGAGTCAGCTGGCAGTGTGCTGTGTGACCTTGGGTAAGTCTCCGGCCCTCTCTGGGCTTTGTGCTGGCGCTGTACAGGCTGGGAGACTTGGGTTCTAGCAGAGCTGACTCCAGCAGACCCGACAAGCCCAATGTCTCAGGCTCACAGTGCTTTTAGGGGCCCCCCGGGGTGATGTTTTCACTACTTTTAAAATCAGAAGGGAAAAAGAATGGACTTTTGGGTTGAAGGAAGCATTTTTGTGTATAACATTAATATATTTGTCTTTATGCCAATGTAGTAGTAAAATAGTTTTGTTTTGTTTTGTTTTTTTGAGACAGATTCTCACTCGGTTGCCCAGGCTGGAGTACAGTGGTATGATCTCAGCTCACTGCAACCTCCGCCTCCCGGGTTCAAGCAATTCTCCTGCCTCAGCCTCCCAAGTAGCTGGGATTACAGGCATGTGCCACCACACCCGGCTAACTTTTGTATTTTTAGTAGAATCAGGGTTTCACCATGTTGCCCAGGCTGTTCTCGAACTCCTGGGCTCAAGCGATCCACCTGCCTCTGCCTCCCAAAGTGTTGGGATTCCAGGCATGAGTCAACATGCCCGGACTAAAATATAATTTTAAATTTCTTTTGTAGTGAAGGAAAGGGCCCACGAATACAAAAATGTCTTCCCCTTTCTGAGCGCGTTTCCCTCTCTGAGCCTCAGTTTACCCTGTCTGTGAAGTGGGTATCGTTGCACGTCGGGATGGTGAGATGTTGAATGTCTGGGCCAGGGTAGGTACACAGCTGGTTCCCAGTTGTTTTCGTGATTATTATTTGTTCGGTAAGAACAGCCCTAGGTTCAGGCTGGGGGGCCCCAGGTTCAGGCGTCCGTTTACTCGCCCATGGCCTATGTGGTTCCAGGGAGGTCCCATGGGTGCCAATCGGGCGGGGAGGTAAGGTGGCGGTTGGATGGTAGGCGGGGGCGGGGTGAGCTTCCTGTCCCCCCATGCACACAAGCCTCCAACTTGGTGCTGACGGAAGTGGCCTTGTGGCCGTCTCCTGGCGCCTGCCTCATCAGACGGGGGCCCCATCCCACTCGCTACCCTGTCCGGTGAGTTTGAACCCTGGCCAGGAGATACCCATCGCCTCTCCTTGCCCCCCTCCCGCTCAGGAGCAGAAGGGAGGCCCCCTCTGCCCGGGGCCCCGGTTTCAGGAGAAGTAGCAGGTGTCACTTCCTGGGCTGGCCAAGGCCAAGGCCTAGGCCTGTGTGGGGCTACCCGTTAACCTGTCCCCTGCCCCCCCATTCCAGCTGTGAGTGGTGGTTTGGGTTGGGGTGGGGCAGCAGCGGGGCTTGGAAACCCAGAGAGCCACGCGTGATGGTTTCAAACAGGAGGTTATTGGCAGAGAGACCAGGGGCAAAATCACAGTCAGCCGGGACCAATGACTGACCTCCCTGTGCCTCAGTTTCCCTCGTACGGTTGAGATTGCATCTCAGGGCATGGCATGAAGATTGGCTGAACGGATGTGTGTGGATAGCTGGGTAGAGGGTCGCACACGTACTGGTGCTCCGTGTGTATCTGTTTGCCAGGGGTGGGTGGGTGAGGCAATCTCATTGAAACTGTAAAAACAGTAGTGAGACTCTTGGTTTCTGGGGAACTTGGGCTCCGTGGCTCCTGGGATCTCAGAACAATGTTGGTCACAGGACTTTCTCATCTGTGCCATCCAGTACAGCAGCCACCAACCTCAGGTAGCTTCTGAGCCTTGGAAGGGAGGCTGACGCAGGTGAGGAGTTGGGCATGTAATTGTATTTAATTTTTTGGGGTGTGTGTATGTGCGTGTGTGTGTGTGTGTGTGTGTGTGTGTGTGTGAGACAGGGTCTCACTCTGTCACCCAGGCTGGAGTGCAATGGAGTGATCTCGACTCACTACAACCTCCACCTCCGAGGTTCAAGAGATTCTTGTGCCTCAGCCTCCCAAGTAGCTGGGACTACAGGCATGCGCCACCACGCCCGGCTGATTTTGTGTGTTTTTGGTAGAGATGGAGTTTGCCATGTTGGCCAGGCTGGTCTCGAACTCCTGACCTCAAGTGATCCGCCCACCTCGGCCTTCCAAAGTCCTGGGATTACAGGTGTGAGCCACCGTGTCTGGCCAATTGTATTTAATTTTACTTGGTTTAACATTAATATAAGCCAAGTGCGGTGGCTCACACCTGTAATCCCAGCACTTTGGGAGGTTGAGGCGGGTGAGTCACCTGCGGTCGGGAGTTTGAGACCAGCCTGACCAACATGGAGAAACCCTGTCTCTACTAAAAATACAAAATTAGCCAGGCATGGCAGTGCATGTCTGTATAACCAGATAGTTGGGAGGCTGAGGCAGGGGAGGCGGAGGTTGCAGTGAGCCGAGATCTCGCCATTGCACTCCAGCCTAGGCAACAAGAGCGAAACTCCATCTCAACAAACAAACAAACATACAAATCATTAATACAAGAATTAAGAGCAGGGGTGGTGGCTCATGGCTGTAATTCCAGCACTTTGGGAAGCCCAGGCGGGAGGATCGCTTGAGCGCAGGAGTTCCAGACTAGCCTAGGCAATGCTAGTGAGACCTAGTTTCTCCAAAAAAAAAACGTTTTTATTTTTTATGTTTTTTATTTTTATTTTTTATCTTGTTGCTTGAAAGATGATCTTTCTGCAAAAAAAACCCCATTTTTAAAAAATTAATTGGGCATGTAGTCCCAGCTACTCAGGTGGCTGAGATGGGGGGGATTACTTGAACCTGGGAAGTCAAGGCTGCAGTGAGCTGTGATTGCACCACTGCACTCCAGCCTGGGTGACAGAGCAAGACCTGTCTCAAAAAAAAAAAAAAAAAAATACTTAATACAAAAAAGGGGCGTGATGGCTCTCGCCTGTAGTCTCAGCTACTCAGGGGGCTGCTATTCAAGGCTCCCTTGGGAAGTCGAGGCTGCAGTGAACTGTGATCGCACCACTGCACTCCAGCCCTGGGCAACAGAGCAAGACCCTGTCTCCGAAAAAAAAAAAAAGAGAAAACAGTTAAGTCACCATCTGGGGCTAGTGGTTCCTGCCAGTCAGCACAGCTCTAAGGGATTTGGAGATGCTTAGGGTCCTGGTCATGGGTAGAATCTAAGACATGATACGGGAATTTAGAGCGTGTCCCGTGGGGGATGGCAGTACAGCATGCTCACCACCCTACCCCTGCCACCAAATTAGGTTTCCTAAGGGGCCACAGTAGGGGCTGAAGTTTTTCAGGGACCTTGTCATTAACCAGTGCAAGGTTAGGAATGTTTGTTGAAACAAATAATTTTTTGCCCAGCGAACTCCTATTCATCCTTTAAAACCCCAACTCCCATGAACCCTCCTTTAGTCTAGGCTCTTCTGGACCTTGTCACTCCATCTGACCCAGCCCTGACTATGCAGGATGGGGATAACTGTGTCCAGCTCTGTCCCTCTAGACTGGGGACTCCTGCAGGGCCAGGCCCCAGGCTGAATCAACTCAGGGACCCAACATTGTGCTAGCCAGGGTGAGCGCACGGGAGGTCTTAGGTGACTCACAGAAGTCCCGGGACTGGAGGGTGAATGATACAGGGTCCAATTAAACTTTCCTTCTTTCTTTCTTTCTTTTCTTTCTTTCTTTCTTTCTTTCTTTCTTTCTTTCTTTCTTTCTTTCTTTCTTTCTTCTTTCTTTCTTTCTTTCTCTCTCTCTCTCTCCTTCTTTCTTTCTTTTTTGAGACAGAGTCTGGCTCTGTCACCAAGCTACAGTGCAGTGGCGCCATCTCGGCTCACTGCAACCTTCACCTCCTGGGTTCAAGCGATTCTCCTGCCTCAGCCTCCCAAGTAGCTGGGATTACAGGCATGCACCACCATGCCCAGCTAATTTTTGTATTTTTAGTAGAGACGAGGTTTCACCACATTGGCCAGGCTGGTCTCAAACTCCTGACCTCAAGTGATCCGCCCACCTTAGCCTCCCAAAGTGCTGGGATTACAGGCATGAGCCACTGAGCCCGGCCTAAACTAACTTTCAAGATGAGCTAACCTGAGGTGCAGAGAGGGGCAGCCTTGCCCAAGGTCTTGCTCAGTCCTTTCCCTGAGGAGACCCTGGGAGCCTCCTAATCCTGTGGTCACTGGTCCCTGTCTCTCTTGCCACTGTGCCTCTCAGGCTCCCAGCTGCTACCGAGCTGCCTGCCGGGTCATGAATTATGAATGAGGCCCTCGAGCTCCAGTAACAAGCCTGGCCTCTAGCACATGCCAAGGACACTGCCTGTCTGTCCCCTGCTGGGCGGCCTGACCCAGCCTTTTGTGCAGACACCTCAGGTTCCCCCGGCAAGATCCCTTCTAAGCATTCCTTCTTATTTTGCAGATGGGGAAACTGAGGCACGGAGCTGGACAGTGACTCAGATACCAGGTGAACACTGGCTTTCAAGGGCAGGGTTGGGACTCGTGGGGCACCAGTGCCAGCTGGGGCATCACAATGAGGGGGTGAGCTCTGACTCCCAAGAGGTTACATAAGGTGGGGACTGTTGTGGAGGAATTCAGAAGACCCCCAAGGGACCCTCAGGGACACTTCAGAGACCCCAACCCCCATGTGGCTGATCACAGCCCCTATATCTATTTCTGTTCAAATCCTTTTCCGACAGGAGCCGCCTGGAGTGGAGCTGCGAGCTCAGGTCTGTGCTCAGCCAGCCCGGAGTGCAACTCTACCATCACTTCCTAGCTGTGTGATCTTGGCAAGTGGCTTCCCCTCTGGAGGCGGGGAGGGCTCAGTTTTCCCATCTGTGAAGTGGCTCAGAGCTTTCCTGCCAAGGTTGGGGGTCATCCAGCACTGCTCCTACCCATTGCTATGAACTCTTATACATACCTTAAAATCCCACATGCCATGCCCTCTCTTCCAATCTAGACTCCTTCAGCTCTTGGCCCTCCACCTAGTCCAGTCCTGATTCTGTGGAACTAAGGGCATCTGTGTCTTGTTCTGCCCACTATACTGGAGCTACTTGGGAGCAGCACCAGGGCTGAATTATCTCAGGGGTCCTGGCATGCTCTTAGCAATGGGGCTTTCAGTTCCTCCTTCGTCCTTTCTCTCCCTCCTCTACAGGGAGGGACTTTCCCCCCCTCATCAGGCCCACACTGGAAATGACTCTGTAGCTCAAACTTGCCTCTCTTTTTAGACAGGCACTGGACGGGGCCTGCGGGGGTCTCCACAGAGACCATCAGGATGTCATATTTTGGGGAGCATTTTTGGGTAAGACCTACTCTTATTTTGGTGGGGGATCCTAGCAGGGCTTCAGGGACTTTTATGGAGATGGGGGGGACTAGGTGAATTGTGAGTAGAGTCTTGGACAGGAGGGTCTGCAAGGGATGGAAATTAACATGGGAAGAGTCAGGCTGAATTTGAATCCACACCCACCCCAGACCTCACAGGCCTTACGACCTTGGGCAAGTCATAGGGAGACCAAGGTCCAGAGCAGGAACGTCTTACCTGAAGCCGCCCCATGAAAAAGTGCAGAGTCAGCGCTCAAACCCAGGGCCAAACTGAACTTCCAGGACTCAGGGTCATTCCAGCCAGGGAATTTCCACCCCCTTCCCATCCTGGAGAATTGGGGGGGTTTTCCTGACCTAGCCAATCATGGCCTGTGCACCCCTCCACTGTCTAGATTGGAGATCACCTACTGTAGCCCAAGGGGTGCTGAGTGAGACAGATTTGTTTTCATTCATTCATTTCCTCTCTCCCTGCCACTGTGACCTCATCCCCAGCTGGCCCTAGGAGAGTCTGGGGCCTCCAAGAGAATCCATCCCAGCCCCAGCCCCAGTCCCAAGGGAGGAGTCCCTAGTCTGGGGGACCCAGAGCCAGCTCAGACACCTCCAGCCCTGCAGGACCAGGGCTGGACCCAGCTTTGGTGGGGGGGGGTTCTTATAGTGGGAACCAGGACACAGTCGTGTTTGCTATAGGACAGCCTGGGCAAAAGACCAGAAGTGTGACATTGAGTGGCAAGTTGAGGAAACAGGGACTCCTCCTGTGGAGCCAGGATAACGGGGTACCACAAAGGATGGGTGAACAGGGGAGAGCCCAGGGGTCAGGGAAGAACCAGGACAGAAAGCCCCTTCCCCAGTTGTGGTCCCTGAGCTTACAGCTAGGAAGCTTGTTGCTAGGTGACTGGTTGCCCCTGGCAACAAGCCCCACCTCCTGCCCTTGCTCCCTCCCTAGCTGGGGCTCCTCTCCTGGCACTTGCTTTCTTAAAGGGGCCGCACTCCCTTGCCACCTGGAGGGGTGTGACCTCCGCCCTCTCTCCGAAGGTCAGACTCCCCATTTTCCCTGAAAGGCTGTGTGACCCCAGCAAGGGACTCCCCATCTCTGAGCTCCTGTTAGTACTGCTGCGTAATGGAGGTGATCGTTTGAGGATCAGAAGTCACCCACAAGTTGGAACCCCGACAGTGGCACCTACCTTTATTTTAAATCCTTTTTAATTGCGTGAGGCTTGCGGGGCTCGCTGCAGAACATTCAGATCAGCAGAGAGAAAATAGAAACCGCCCCCGACTTCCCCACCCCCACCCAAAGATACCCTGGTAGAGAATGGTTAAGAGCTTTGAGTTCAGGATTCAAATTGGACTCTGCTGGGAACCCTTGAGAAAAGGACTTTGCTGGCCTGAACCTCCGTTTCCCCATCTGGGAAAAAGGAATGAAATTCCTGTACCGCCACTCCCACCCCACGCACCCCATGCAACCCCCAGACTCGGGGAGGTCTCCTGTGACATCTGTCACTGGCAAGGTTTCTTTTCATCAGTTGTTGGTATTGAAGCCACCACAGATGCCTGGTTCTTTGCGGGGTGATATGGGCACTGATGTCTCAAAGGCGGCTCTCATCAGGGGAGATTAAGCCAGACAGGGATGCCCCAGTCTCATCACGCCAGGGCAGGGCCAAGGCTTAGAGGGGGCTAGGGAGCCATGGGGGAAGTGTGAGCAGGAGACGGACACAAACAAGCTCTGTTACAAAGACCACACTCTTGACCGGGTGCGGTGGATCATGCCTGTCATCCCAGCACTTTGGGAGGCCGAGTGGGGCAGATCACCTGAGGTCAGAGTTGGAGACCAGCCTGGCCAACATGGCAAAACCCCATCTCTGCTAAAAATACAAAACTTAGCCGGGCATAGTGGTGTGCACCTGTAGTCCCAGCTACTCAGGAGGCTGAGGCACGAGAATCACTTGAACCCAGAAGGTGGAGGCTGCAGTGAGATTGCACCACTGCACTACAGCCTGGGTGACGAGCAAGACTCTGTCTCAAAATAAAAGACCCCACTCCAGCTGGCACGGAGGCAGGTCTGAAGTCTGGAAGTTCTGGCGGGAGAGATAGACCTGAGACAGCCCCTCCTAGGACCCTCGGCTGCCAGCCCAGTCCAAGGGAGGCAGACGCTGCTGGGGGTTTGCCAGGTCTGGGAAAAGGGCCAGCATTTGGCTCTGAGTCAGCCCCAGATGCTGGTCTGGGCGGTGGTGCCTGGTGCAGCCTCGCCCGAGGATCTCCTGGGGCCAGTGCTGTGCCAGCCCCATCCCATCAAGACCCTTGGGAATTGGGTGCTGTTCTTGTCCCCCACTTGTCACACAAAGAAGAAAACTGAGGCCAGAGAGGTGAAGTCACCAACCCAAAGTGACCTTGTACATATAAGGAGATTGGACACTTGAACTTTGAAAATATGATTCCAAACACATGAAGAGGGAAACTATGGGCGGGGCGCAGTGGCTCACGCCTGTAATCCAAACACTTTGGGAGACTGAGATGGCGGATCACCCGAGCCCAGGAGTTTGAGACCAGCCTGGGCAACATGCAAGACCCAGTCTCTACTAAAAATACAAAAAATTAGCCAGGCATGGTGGTGTGCACCTGTGGTCCCAGCTACTTGGGAGGCTGAGGTGGGAGGATCACTTGAGTCTGGGAGGCGGAGGTTGTAGTGAGCCAAGATCACACCACACACTCCAGCCTGGGTGACAGAGTGAGACCTTGTCTCAAAAAAAAAAAAAAAAAAGAAAGAAAGAAAGAAAGAAAAGAAGAGAGAAAATATATTCTCGGTGAGCTGGGGGGGAACAACAGTGAAGTGGGAAGGGAGTTGGGCAGGGTTAGGGAAGTTTCTAGAGCAGATGATCCTTGAGAACTGGAAGGATGTGGATGGGTGGAAGGAGATGGCTGGGGAGCTGATGGCAGGAATAGCCTGGACAAAGGTGTGTTGGTGGAAAGGCACTGTGTGTCTTTGCTGTTTGCTGTTTTGTGGGTAAGGCTAGGAAGAGGCTAGGAGATGAGGCTGGAGCGTCTATGGACTTGGACTTCAGCATCTGGTGGGCAGTAGGGAGCCATCGATGATTCTAGAGTGAAGTGTGACCATTGGGAGATTTGGGCTTGAGGCTGACCTGGGTCTGCCCTAGTCTTGGCTTCAGTTTCTTCATTGGTGCAGCAGGAAACATTACCTAGCGGTGACCTCTGGCTTTAACCTTCAAGCTTCTGCCCAAGTCTGGTAGCGCATGCCTGTAATCCCAGCAACCTTGGGAGGCTGAGACGGGAGGATTGCTTGAGTCCAGGAGTTCAAGACCAACCCGGGCAACATAGTAAAACCCTGTCTCTACTAAAAATTAAAAAAATCAGCCAGGCATGGTGGCACATGCCTGTGGTCCCAGCTACTTGGGAGACTGAGGTGGGAGAATCGCTTGAGCCTGGGAATTGGAGGCTGCAGTGAGCCAAGATTGTGCTGCTGCACTCCAGCTGGGGAGACAGCAAGACCCTGTCTCAAATATAGAAAAATAGGCCAGGTGTGGTGGCTCACGGCTGTAATCCCAGCACATTGGGAGGCCGAGGCGGGCAGATCACGAGGTCAAGAGATCGAGACCATCCTGACCAACATGGTAAAACCCCGTCTCTACTAAAAAAATACAAAAAATTAGCTGGGCGTGGTAGCATGTGCCTGTAGTCCCAACTACTTGGGAGGCTGAGGCAGGAGAATTGCATGAACCCAGGAGGCGGTGACTGCAGTGAGCCGAGATTGCGCCACTGCACTCCAGCCTGGCGCCTGGAGACAGAGCAAGACTCTGTCTCAAAAAAAAAGAAAAAAGAAAAATATATATAACATTGAAATATAGCATTCAAGCTTCCAGGTACCTGGGAGGGTGAACTGGCCAGTTAGAGGAGGGTGCAGGAAACTACCATTTTTGGAAAACCAGCCAAACGCTGCCAGAGCAATGGCTTCACTAATAAGTGTTGGGACTTAAATAGCATCAGATCTCTCCACAAGCCTTCTCTTCCAGTATTATTACAAGACCTGATTTGGTGCTAAAATGTCCCCAGTTCCCTCAGACCCCAGCTGATTATCTTTTTTTTTTGAGATGGAGTCTCTGTTGCCCAAGCTGGAGTGCAGTGGCGCTATCTCAGCTCACTACAACCTCCACTTCCTAGGTTCAAGCGATTCTCCTGCCTCAGCCTCCTGAGTAGCTGGGGCTACAGGCATGCGCCACCACACTCGGCTAATTTTTGTATTTGTAGTAGAGACAAGGTTTCACCATGTTGCCCAGGCTGGTCTTTAACTCCTGACCTCAGGTAATCTGCCTGCCTTGACCTCCCAAAGTGCTGGGACTACAGGTGTGAGCCACCGTGCCCAGCCTGATTACCCTTTTTTTTTTTTTTTTTGAGATGGAGTCTTGCTCTGTTGCCAGTCTGGAGCGCAGTGGCGCGATCTCAGCTCACTGCAACCTCTGCCTCCGGGTTCAAGCGATTCTCCTTCCTCAGCCTCCTGAGTAGCTGGGGTTACAGGCGCGTGTCACCACACTTGGCTATTTTTTGTATTTTTAGTAGAGACGAGGTTTCACCGTGTTAGCCGGGATGGTCTTGATCTCCTGACCTTGTGATCTGCCTGCCTCGGCCTCCCAAAGTGCTGGAATTACAGGCTGAGCCACTGCGCCCGGCCTAATTACCATTTTTAATGGACAGCTTAGTAGTGTTCAGGTATGATTCCCAGGCGACAGAATCTGGCTGGGAATAAGATAGAGTTATTGGCTCACTTTTGCCTACTCCCTTCATATGGCAAAGGTTCCCGATTTTCCATTGAGAATGGCAGAAAAAGTTGCCTTTTGACATAAATGTCTTTGGGGAAGAAGCATATGCAAATTAAAAACAAATGCTAACTATTAATAACTAATATTACTAATTAGCAAAAACGAGAGTTGCCTTTGGGACTTTGGGGAGCAGTGACGTGGGTTATCTCACTGCTCGTATCATCCCCCCTGTAAGAGGTGGATGTCTCCCAGGCTGTAGGGTAGTGGCATGATTTTGGCTCACTGCAACCTCTGCCTCCCGGGTTCAAGCAATTCTCCTGCCTCAGCCTCCCGAGTAGCTGGGATTACAGGCATGCACCACCATGCCCCGGTTTCACCGTGTTGGCCAGGCTGGTCTCGAACTCCTGACCTGGTGATCTGCCTGCCTCGGCCTCCCAAAGTTCTGGGATTACAGGCGTGAGCCACTCCAACTTATTTTTATTTTATTTATTTATTTCAAGACAGAGTCTTGCTCTGACGCCCAGGCTGGAGTGCAATGGCACGTTCTGAGCTCACTGCAACCTCTGCCTCCTGGGCCCAAGCAATCCTCCTGCCTCAATCTCCCAAGTAGCCACCACGCCCAGCTAATTTTTGTATATTTAATAGAGACGGGGTTTTGTATTTTTAATACAGACGGGGTTTCGCCTTCTTGGCCAAGCTGGTCTTGAACTCCTGACCTCGAGATCCACCCACTTCGGCCTCCCAAAGTGCTGGGATTACAGGCATTAGCCACCGCACCCAACTTAACACACTTTTTTTTTCTTTTTAATACAAAAGCCCTCTGGTTTAGCTTCTTTCCAAGGTTCATGGTTTCCATTTGACTTCCAGTATCCCCTGTGGCGACGTAATTCCTCATTTAGGAAAGACGGAAAGAGAAAGGGGAGGAGGCTGAGACAGAAACAAAGGCAGAGAGGCTCAGAAAAACAGAGAGGAAGACGGAGACACAAAGACAGAAGGAGACAAAGACGCAGAACAAATGAGATTCCTCCCCACCAACGACCAGACAAAAGAAAATCCCAGGCTTCTCTCTGATTGGACCAATTTAAGGCCCATAGACAATCCCTATGGCCCAGGGGATATGCAGCAAGCTGATTGGCTCAGGCCTGACCGAGTCCCTGCAGCCAAGGGGATGGACGTCTTCTCCTTGGCCACGCCCCCGTTGCTAAGCAACTGTGATGTCCTCTCCATCCTTTCTCAATCTTACTCCCATCCCCTGCAGGGCGAGAAAAATCATGGCTTTGAGGTCCTGTACCACAGCGTGAAGCAGGGGCCCATCTCCACCAAGGAGCTGGCAGAGTTCATCCGGGAGAGGTGAGGTACCCAAGCCCTACCCACCAGAGGCCACGCCCACCAGCCTGTAGTCACACCCACCATGGCTACGCCCAGTGGTCAGGGACTAGATCCTTGGGGATTCCAGGAACAAGAGGGGCTCGAAATCCTGAAACGACTGATTCTGCACCCTGTCAGCCTCATCTCTCCTTTTAAACAACAATCACCCGGTTTAGAAAGCTCCCCTCCTCTAAAGAAGATGATATACCTACTCATGGTGGGAATTTGTTTGGAGACAAGATCTCGCTTGGTTGCCCAGGCTAGAGTGCAGTGACCAGATCATAGCTCACTGTAGCCTCGAACTCCTGAGTTCAAGGATCCGCCCACCTCAGCCTCCCAACTAGCTGGGACTACAGGCACGTACCACCACATCCGGCATTTTTTTTTTTTCTTGAGACAGAGTTTCGCTCTTGTTGCCCAGGCTGGAGTGCAATGATGCTGTCTTGGCTCCCTGCAACCTCTGCTCCTAGGTTCCAGCAATTCTCCTGCCTCGGTCTCCCAAGTAGCTGAGACTACAGTTGCCTGCCACCACACCTGGCTAATTTTTATATTTATTTATTTATTTTTGAGACAGAGTCTCACTCTGTCAACAGGCTGGAGTGCAGTGGAGCTACCTCTGCTCACTGCAACCTCTGCCTCTTGGGTTCAAGCGATTCTCCTGTCTCAGCCTCCTGAGTAGCTGGGACTACAGGCACGTGCCACCAAGCCCAGCTCATTTTTGTATTTTTAGTAGAGAGGGGCCGGGGGGGTGCGGTTTCACCATGTTGGCCAGGCTGGTGTCGAACTCCTGACCTCAGATGATCCACCCGCCTCGGCCTCTCACTGCACCCTGCTTTTTTTTTTTTTTTTTTTTTTTTTGAGACAAAGTCTCGCTTTGTTGCCCAGGGTGATCTGATCGTAGCTCACTGCAGCCTTGAACTCCCGGGCCCAAGTGATCCTCCCACCTCAGCCTCCTGAGTAGCTGGGACTACAGGCATGCAGCACCACACCCATCAAAGTTTTTTAAAAAAATTTTGTAGAGAAGGAGTCTCATTATATTGCCCAGGGTAGTCTCAAACCCCTGGTCTCCAGTGATCCTCCCGCCTTGGCCTCCCAAAGTGCTGGAGTTACAGGCATGAGTCACCATGCCCAGCTCACTACTGTTCTTGATAAAATATCCTCTCCTATGAATTTCCAAAACATTCCCCAGAGGGTTGTGTCATCCCCCCATTATGGAGAGCCACTGCTCAGGTGTTTGAGATGGGGAAACTGAGGCCCAGCGGAGCAGCACCTCTCTCAAGGGTATGTGAAAGCTTCTTCATCTTTTTTTTTGTTTGTTTTTTTCTGGTTTTTTGTTTTGAGATGGACTCTTGCTGTGTCGCCCAGGCTGAAGTGCAGTGGCGTGATCTCAGCTCAGTGCAACCTTCGTCTCCCGGGTTCAAGCAATTCTCGTGCCTCAGCCTCCCAAAGTAGCTGGGATCACAGGCATATACCACCATGCCTGGCTAATTTTTGTATTTTTAGTAGAGGTTGCACCATGTTGGCCAGGCTGGTCTCGAACTCCTGACCTCAGGTGATCCACCCACCTCGGCCTCCCAAAGTGCTGGGATTATAGGCATGAGCCACTGTGCCTGGCCAGTTTCTCCATCTTTTTTTTTTTTTTTTTGAGACGGAGTCTGGATCTGTCGCCAGGCTGGAGTGCAGTGGCATGATCTTGGCTCACTACAACCTCCACTTTCCAGGTTCAAGTGATTCTCTTGCCCCAGCCTCTAAGTAGCTGGGACTACCTGTATTTTTGTATTTTTCAGTAGAGACGGCGTTTCACCATGTTGGCTGGGATGGTCTCAATTTCTTGATCTCACGATCTACCCGCCTCCGCCTCCCAAAGTGCTGGGATTACAGGCATCAGCCATTGCACCCCACCCAGTTTCTTTATCTTTATCCCATTCTCCTACCCAGGGCTACCATCGAGGAGACCTACTCAAAGGCAATGGCGAAACTCTCCAAGCTGGCCAGCAACGGGACCCCCGTGGGGTGAGTGGGGCAGGGGTCACCAAGGTGGGAACATTGGGAGCCTCTTCCTAGATGGGCATCTCTTCACAGTCAGGGCATGAAGAACAGAGGTCATCCACCTCGATTATGGAGCTAACCAGATAGAAGGATGTATATCATTCATTCACACACTAGCTCATTCATTCATTCATTCATTCATTCCACAAACACTTGTTGAGTGCCTTCTGTGTGCCACGCACCAGCAGCAACCCAGACAGATAAAGCCCCGGTCACCTTCATGCAATTTACACCTGGGTTGTGTGATGAGACAGGTGTTAAACACAAACAAAACAGTTTTTTTCTGGTGTGAAAAGTGCTGCAAAGGGGACCAGGCTCAGTGGCTCATGCCTGTGCTCACGCCTGTACTCCCAGCAGTTTGGGAGGCTGAGGTGGGCAGATCACCTGAGGTCAGAAGTTCGAGACCAGCCTGGGCAACATGGTGAAACCCCGTCTCTACTAAAAATACAAAAATTAGCCGGGTGTGGTGGTGGACACCTGTAATCCCAGCTACTCGGGAGGCTGAGGCAGGAGAATCGCTTGAACCAGGGAGGCGGAGGTTGCAGTGAGCCGAGATTGTGCCATTGCACTCCAGCCTGGGCAATAAGAGCGAAACCCTTATCTCAAAAAAAAAAAAAAAAAAAAAAGTGCTGGGAAGGGAATGAAATAGGAGTGTGAGAGATGGGGCACTTTCTCTGGGGTGGGCCCAGCCTCCCTGAGCTGAGACCTTTATAGAAAGGGGCTGGCCATGGGGATGTCTGAGGGACACAGACCCAGGCAGGTGGCTCAGCCAGTGCAAAGGTCCTGAGTCCACAGGAGTGGCATATTCAAGGAAGAGTGAGGAGGCTGCCGTGGCTGCAGGCTTGGGCAATGTGGAAAGCAAGTAGGAAGGGAGATGGCAGAGCATGACACACCAATGACTCTACGTGAAACTTTGTCCGAGCATGGTGGCTCATGCCAGTCATCCCAGCATTGTGGGAAGCCACGGTGAGAGGGTCACTTGAAGACAAGAGTTCAAGACCAGCCTGGGCAACAATGGAGAACCCCCTTTTTTTGAGACGGAGTCTTGCTCTGTCACCCAGGCTAGAGTGCAGTCACGCGATCTCGGCTCACTGCAACCTCCACCTCCTGGGTTCAGGCGATTATCCTGCCTCAGCCTCCCGAGTAGCTGGGATTACAGGTGCCTGCCACTGTGCCCAGCTAATTTTTGTATTTTTAGTAGAGACAGGGTTTCACCATCTTGGCCAGGCTGGTCTTGAACCCCTGACCTGGTGATCCACCCCCCCTTGGCCTCCCAAAGTGTTGGGATTACAGGTGTTGGCCACAGCGCCTGGCCCAAGAAACCTCTGTCTCTACTCAAAATGCAAAAATTAGCCGAGCATGGTGGTGTGTGCTTGTAGTCCCAGCTACTCTGGAGCCTGAGGCTGGAGGATGGTTGAGCCCAGGACTTAGAGGCTGGAGTGAGCCATGATTGCACCACCGCACTTCAGCCTGGGTGAAAGAGTGAGACCCTGTCTCAACAAAACAAAACACATAATGTGGTCCCGATGGCATCTGCAATTTTCTTTGTGGCTGCTGTGAGGCAAAAGTTCTGTCAGGAGGGAGGGCAGGAGTGGAGGCAGCAGTAGGAGTAGGCAGGAGGGAGGCTGGACGGGGCTTCTGTTTAGGGGGAGGCTGAAAAGACTTGATAGGGGCACGTGGTGTCTCAGCCATTCTTTTCTTTTTTTTTTTTTTTTTTTTCTGAGATAGAGTCTTGCTGTGTCACCCAGTCTGGAGTGCGGTGGCACAGTCCCGGCTCACTGCAACCTGCACCTCCCAGATTCAAGCGATTCTTCTGCCTCAGCCTCCTGAGTAGCTGGGATTACAGGCGTGCACCACCACATCCAGCTAATTTTATTTTTTTCCTTTTGAGACGGAGTCTGGCTCTGTTGCCCAGGCTGGAGTTCAGTGGCGCGATCTCGGCTGACTGCAACCTCCAACCCCTGGGTTCAAGCGATTCTCCTGCCTCAGCCTCCCAAGTAGCTGGGACTACAGGTGTGCGATACCACACCCAGCTAATTTTTGTATTTTTAGTAGAGATGGGATTTCACTATGTTGGCCAGGATGGTCTTGATCTCTTGACTTCGTGATCGGCCCTCCTCGGCCTCCCAAAGTGCCGGGATTACAGGTGTGAACCACCACACCTGGCCAAATTTTTGTATTTTAAGTAGAGATGGGGGTTTCACTATATTGCTCAGGCTGGTATTGAACTCCTGGCCTCAAGTGATCCACTCGCCTTGGCCTCCCTAAGTCCTGGAATTACCAGGGCCTGGGTTTAAATTCCTGCTCTGACGTTCATTTGTTGAGGGCCTTGGGATGAGCTAAAGCGCTCCCTATGCCTCAGTTTCCCCATCTGTCGCAGGCCCGCCTCTTACGGCTGTAATGGAGATGAAATGAATGAGTATGCGTTAATGTTTAACCGGGCTCAGTGCACAGCAGATGCCTGAGCCTGTGCCAGGGCTCTCCTGCTGTGGGGTGAGCCTCATGAGCCCTGGGTGTGACCTTGCCTGCCCCCAGGACCTTTGCCCCGCTCTGGGAGGTCTTCCGCGTCTCCTCGGACAAGCTGGCGCTGTGCCACCTGGAGCTGACACGGAAGTTGCAAGATCTCATCAAGGACGTTCTCCGCTACGGCGAGGAACAGCTCAAGACCCACAAGAAGGTGTGTGTCGTGGGCGCCGCCTAGCGGTTGGGTGGGTGTGGGACACTAGCAGCTCATAGGACCCCAGATCTGGGGCCTTGGAACCTGCTGATGTGCGCCTCTGAGAATTCCGTTCATTCCACGACGTCAAGCCCAGGGTCTTATACACATTGTTGAATTTCAGACTTGAAAATTCCAGACCAGGATTTAGCACACAGGGGCCCGCGAGCCAAATCCAGCCCACCCACCACCAGTGTGTGTACAGCTAAGAAGGGTGTTTTTTTTTTCCCCTTGTTTATTTTTAAGAGACAGGGTCTCGTTCTGTCACCCACTTGCAGTGGTGTAATCAGAGCTCCCGCGAGTCTCAAACACTTGGGCTCAAGTGAACCTCCTGCCTCAGCCCCCACAGAATAGCTGGGACTACAGGTGCACGGCTCTGTGCTTTGGCTACTTTTTAAAAAATGTTTGAGCCGCAGGGACTCATGCCTATAATCCCAGCACTTTGGGAGGCTGAGGCGGGAGGATGGCTGGAGCCAGGATCCTCCAGGACTTTGAGACCAGCCTGGGCAGATAGGGAGAACCATCTCTACCAACAAACAAAACAAAACAAAACTAACCAGGCATGGTGGCACTTGCTGGTAGTCTTAGCTACTCTGGAGGCAGAGGTGGGAGGATCATTTGAGCATGGGAGGTCAAGGCTGCAGTGAGCCGTAATTGCGCCCCTGCACTCCAGCCTGGGCAACAGAGCAAAACTCCATCTCAAAAAAAAAAGAAAAAAAGAAAAGAGACAGATACAGTGTCACTGGTTTATATGTGTGTGTGTATAAAAAAAATATATATATATATATATTGAGTCAGAGTCTTGCCCTGTTGCCCAGGCTGGAGTGCAATGGCGCAATCTCGGCTCACTGTGACTTCCGCCTCCCGGGTTCAAGCGATTCTCCTGCCTCAGCCTCCCTAGTAACTGGGATTACAGGCATGCGCCACCACGCCCAGCTAATTTTTTGTATCTTTAGTAGAGACGGGGTTCCACCATGTTGGCCAGGCTGGTCTCGAACTCCTGACCTCGTGATCCACCCGCCTCAGACTCCCAAAGTGCTGGGATTACAGGTTTGAGGCACTGCGCCCGGCCTGGTTTTTATATTTCCAAAGGTTTAGAAAAAAAATTTTTTTTAAATAATATTTCACGACATGTGAAAATGATATGACAGTTTCATATCAGTGCTGGTAAATAAAGTTTTATTGGCACACAGTCAGCCCCGTTGATGTGCCTGTCATCTGCGGCTGCCTTGCACTGCAACGGCAGAGTCAAGTGTTTGTATCAAGCCAAACACATTTACTATCTGTTCCTTTACAGAAAACATTTGCCAACGGCTGTTCTAAAGCCTTGGAAGATACAGATATTCATATTTACTATTTTTAGACTCTTCAAAACCTAGAATCTTGGCAGATCTGTCTTAGACTCTTAGAATTCCACAATCTCCAAAGCTTATAATTGTAGAATCATAGATGCATTGCATTTACAGAATTTCAAAATCTGCATTTGTTTAACTCTTGTTTAAAAAGGGAGTTGGTAATACTTTGTGTTTGTTTTGTTGTTTTTGAGACAGAGGCTCGCTCTGTCGCCCAGGCTGGAGTGCAGTGGTGTGAGTGATCTCGGCTCACTGCAACCTCCGCCTCCCGGGTTCAAGCAGTTCTCCTGCCTCAGCCTCCCAAGTAGCTGGGATTACAGGCATGCACTAGCAGTCCTGGCTAATTTTTTGTATTTTTAGTAGAGACAGGGTTTCACCATGTTGGGCAAGCTGGTCTTGAACTCCTGACCTCAGGTGATCCACCCACCTCGGCCTTCCAAAGTGCTGAGATTGCAGGCGTGAGCCACCATGCCCAGACTCACTAATTTTTAAATTTTTTGTAGAGAAAGGTCTTGCTAGCTGGGAGCGATGGCTTACGCCTATAATCCCAGCACTTTGGGAAGATGAGGCGGGTGTATCACCTGAGATCAGGAGGTTGAGACCAGCCTGACCAATATGGAGAAACCCTGTCTCTACGAAAAATACAAAATTAGCCGGGCGTGGTGGCGCATGCCTGTAATCCCAGCTACTTGGGAAGCTGAGGCAGGAGAATCGCTTGAACCCAGGAGGTGGAGGTTGCAGTGAGCCGAGATTGTCCCATTGCACTCCAGCCTGGGTGACAAGAGCAAAACTCCATCTCAAAAAAAAAAAAAAAAAAAAAAGTTAAAATGGGCCAAGGCGGGCGGATCACAAGGTCAGGAGTTCAAGACCAGCCTGACCAACATGGTGAGCCGTCTTCTCTCAAATAAATAAATAAAATTTAAAAATAAAAGTTAAGAATGTTTTGAGATTAAAAACATACAGGCCAGGCATGGTGGCTCACGCCTGTAATACCAACACTTTGGTAGTCCAAGGTGGGTGAACTGCTTGAGTCTAGGAGTTTGAGACCAGCTGCCTGGGCAACATAGCAAGACCCTGTTGCTATTAAAACACACACACACAGGCCGGGCATGGAAGCTCACGCCTGTAATCGCAGCACTTTGGGAGGCCGAGGTGGGCAGATCATGAGATCAGGAGTTCGAGACCAGCCTGGCCAAAATAGTGAAACCCCATTTCTACTGAAAATACGAAATTTAGCCGAGTGTGGCGGCACGTGCCTATAGTCCCAGCTACTCGGGAGGCTGAGGCAGGGAATCGTTTGAACCCAGGAGGCGGAGGTTGCAGTGAGCCGAGACCATGCCATTGCACTCCAGCCTGGGCGACAGAGCGAGACTCCATCTCACAAAAAACAAAAACAAAAAATTAGCTGGGTTCGATGGCGGGTGCCTGTCATCGCAGCTACTCGAGAGGCTGAGGTAGGAGAATGGCTTGAATCCAGAAGGCGGAGGTTGCAGTGAGCCGAGATTGTGGCACTGCACTCCAGCCTGGGCAACAAGAGCGAAACTCCATCTCAAAAAACAAAAACCAGAACACACACACACACACACACACACACACACACACACACACACACACACACAGAAAAAGACTGCACCTGGCATCGCATGGAGTGTTTGTGAGGTCAGGAGTTTTCCGGTCGCCCACGGTCTCCCCTCCTACCCCTGCAGTGCAAGGAGGAAGTGATGGGCACCTTGGATGCTGTGCAGGTCCTCTCGGGGGTCAGCCAGCTCCTGCCCAAGTCTCGTGAGAACTACCTGAACCGTTGCATGGACCAGGAGCGGCTGCGGAGGGAGAGCACCAGCCAGAAGGAGATGGACAAGGTGTGCTGACAGCAGGGGGTTCTGCGGAATGTGCCGCGGGGCAGAGGGGCGGCCTGATCAGAGAGTGGAAACACGTGGCAGAGCGATGGTGGTGGAACCTGTGGGTACCCGGAGGACACGACCTACCAGGTGATGGGCCCTGGTGGAAGCCCCCCGGAGTGTCCCCCTCCCATCCCCCGTTTCCTCCCTGTCCTTCCTAGGCAGAGACTAAAACCAAGAAGGCGGCAGAGAGCCTGCGGCGGTCAGTGGAAAAATACAACTCAGCCCGAGCTGACTTTGAGCAGAAAATGCTGGACTCGGCCCTGGTGAGGACTAGGCATCTATAGCTTTACGACCCACATATGCCTTTGCCCAGGAGGTTATGGGCCGCAGAAATCCCAGGCCAGTGCAGTGGCACACGCCTGTAATTCCAGCACTTTGGGAGGCCGAGGCGGGAGGATCACCGAGGTCAGGAGTTTGAGACCAGCCTGGCCAACATGGCGAAACCCCGTCTCTATTAAAAATACAGTATTAGCCTGGGACGGTGGCTCACGCCTGTGATCCTAGCACTTTGGGAGGCCGAGGTGGGCAGATCATAAGGTCAGGAGTTTGAGACCAGCCTGACCAACATGGGGAAACCCCGTATCTACTAAAAATACAAAAATTAGCTGGGCATGGCAGCACGTACCTGTAATTTCAGCTACTCAGGAGGCTGAGGCAGGAGAATCGCTTGAACCTGGGAGGTGGAGGTTGCAGTGAGCCGAGATTGTGCCGCTACATTTCAGCCTGGGCGACAGAGCAAGACTCCGTCTCAAAAAAAAAAAACAAAAAAAAAAACACCGTGAGCCAGGTGTGGTGGCACCAGCCTGTAATCCCAGCTACTTAGGAGGCTGAGGTGGGAGAATCGCTTGAACCTGGAAGGCGGAGGTTGCAGTGAGCCAAGATCATGCCACTGCACTCCAGCTTGGGTGATAGAGTGGAACTCTGTCTCAGAAAAAATAAAAATAAATACATAAAAGTAGATTGGAATCTCAGGATTAGGAATCAGAATTTTTTTCAAGTTACAAGTGATAGAAACCTTCATTCAAATTGACAAGGTATATATATAAAACAAATTTTTAAAACTGACAGGGTGATTTATAAGCTGAGGGAACTGAAAGTTTTATTTTTGAGGGGTGGAGGTTTCAGGCGTAGCTGAATCCAGGTGCTCAAATAGTGCTGGTAAGAAATTGTGCATTTCTGTTTCTTGGTTTTTTTTTTTTTCTTTTTAAAGATGGGGTTTCACCATGATGGCCAGGCTGGTCTTGAACTCCTGACCTCAGGTGATCCACCCACCTCGGCCTCTGAAAATGCTGGGATTACAGGCATGAGCCACTGCACCCGGTCCTTTTTTTTTTTTTTAAATTGAGATAGAGTCTCTCTGTCACCCAGGCTGGAGTGCAGTGCCATGATCTTGGCCCACTGCAACCTCCACCTCCTGGGCTCAAGCAATTCTGCCTCAGTCTCCCGAGTAGTTGGGATTACAGGTGTGTGCCACCATACTCAGCTAATTTTGTATTTTTGGTAGAGACGGGGTTTCACCA
This sequence comes from Ateles fusciceps, assembly GCA_036589455.1. NCBI lineage: Eukaryota > Metazoa > Chordata > Mammalia > Primates > Atelidae > Ateles > Ateles fusciceps. The sequence goes on along the minus strand of JAZHEH010001828.1, from coordinate 11,088,427 downwards.
TGTTACCCAGGCTGGTCTTGAACTCCTGATTGAAGTGATCTGCCTGCCTCAGCCTCCCAAAGTATTGGGATTACAGGCGTGAGCCACTGTGCCTGGCCATTTCTGCTTCTGTGTGTGTGTGTGTGTGTGTGTGTGTGTGTGACGGAGAGAGAGAGAAGGAGAATTTTGTCTGTTGCCCAGGCTGGAGTGCAATGGTACGGTCTCAGCTCACTGCAACCTCCGCCTCCCAGTTTCAAGCAATTCTCCTGCCTCAGCCTCCTGAGTATCTGGGATTACAGGTGTTTGCCACCACGCCTGGCTATTTTTTGTGTTTTTAGTAGAGACAAGTTTCGTTATGTTGGCCAGGCTGGTCTTGAACTCCTGACCTCAGATAATCCGACCCCTCAGCCTCCCAAGTGCTGGGATTACAGGCGTGAGACACCATGCCTGGCCACCATTTCTGCTTTTTAAGTCTGTTTTCCTCTCTGGGGGACATCACTGTCAGCAGACATGCCTGTGTGTGTGTGTGTGTGTGTGTGTGTGGGCACGTGTGTGCATTGTATGCACATGTGTGCAGCAAAGTGGCCACCAGCAACCCCGCTTACATCCCATCAGCTCATTGGCTCAGGAATGAAAGTGTCTTTTCCTATAGATTCAGCAAAAGTCCTAGGGCAGACTCCCATTGGCCTTTCCCCAAATCATTCACTGAGCCAGGGGCTTAGGGTGTTCTGATTGGTCAGGCTGAGTCACATGGCCACTCCTTCTTGGCCCTGACCTTCTTCCACCTGCCTCTCCCCTCCTGCTTCAGCGCTTCCAAGCCATGGAGGAGACGCACCTGAGGCACATGAAGGCGCTGCTGAGCTCCTACGCTCATTCGGTGGAGGACACGCATGTGCAGATCGGGCAGGTGAGTCAGGGCAGGTGTGAGGAATGAGGCTGGGGTTGCTGCTGGGTGAGGGGGCCCTGGTCAGTTACACGCCCTGCCCACCTGGCACAGGTGCATGAGGAATTTAAGCAGAACATTGAGAACGTCAGTGTGGAGATGCTACTCAGGAAGTTTGCGGAGAGTAAGGGCACAGGCCGGGAGAAGCCAGGTGAGTCAGGGCAGCCATCGGGGCTTGGGCTGTGGGGCTGCAGGTGACAGGCAGGACTCCAGAGGCGGGAGACTAAACCTCCCTGGGCCTTGGTTTCTTCATGGGAAAAGCGGCTGCTGGGTAGTCCAGCTCTCAGCCTGATCTCACCTGTAAATTTCTTTGAACCACATCCCAGAGGAGCCTTGAATGCCAGGCTCAGCTGATCTGACTCACCCTCCCCGGGACCTAGGGAGCCATTGAGGGTTGTGGAGCAAAAGAACAATTTGCAAATACTCAGATGCAGTACTGGGGAGGAGTTAAGAGCAAAAGTTTTGCCGGGCGCGGTGGCTCACGCTTGTAATCCCAGCACTTTGGGAGACTGAGGCGGGCAGATCACGAGGTCAGGAGATCGAGACCATCCTGGCTAACATGGTGAAACCCTGTCTCTACTAAAAATACAAAAAATTAGCCGGGCTCAGTGGCATGAGCCTGTAATCCCAGCTACTTACTCGGGAGGCTGAGGCAGGAGAATGACTTGAACCCAGGAGGCGGAGGTTGCAGTGAGCCAAGATTGCAACACTGTACTCCAGCCTGGGTGACACAGTGAAACTCTACCTCAAAAAAAAAGAAAAAAGAAAAAGAAAAAGAAACTCAATTGAGGGTGGGGGAGACTGGCTAAATTTTTTTTTTTTTTTGAGATGGAGTCTTGCTCCGTCGCCCAGGCTAGAGTGCAGTGGCATGATCTCGGCTCACTGTAGCCTCTGCCTTCTGGGTTTGAGCGAGTCCCCTGCCTCAGCCTCCCAAGTGGCTAGGACTACAGGCATGCACCACCATGCCTGGCTAATTTTTTTTGTATTTTTGTTACACACGGGGTTTCACCATGTTGCCCAGGCTGGTCACAAACTCCTGAGCTCAGGCAATCCACCCGCCTCGGCCTCCCGAAGTGCTGGGAATACAGGCATGAGCCACTACGCCCAGCTAATTCTTTTGTGTTTTTAGTAGAGACAGGGTTTCACCATGTTGGCCAGGCTGGTCTCAAACTGCTGACCTCTGGTGATCTGCCCTCTGGTGATCTGCCCTGGCCTCCTAAAGTGCTGGGATTATAGGCGTGAGCCACGGTGCCCGGCCCCTCAATTGAGTTTCTGTCTCCCATCTCAGGACCACTGGACTTCGAGGCCTACAGTGCGGCTGCCCTGCAGGAAGGCAAGTACGTCTGGGCCTGGATGCCCAGGCTGGACCGTGGGGGTGAGGGAGGCTGATCTGAATGTGAAAGGAGGCACCTCCCAGTGCTCAGCTGCCCCCAATCTATCCTCAGCAATGAAACGTTTGCGGGGGAGCCAAGGCCTTTCGCCTTCCGGGACTCAGCCGGCGGGAGCGGGAGCCGGAGCCACCTGCGGCTGTGTGAGGAGGCCCCCCTGCCCGGCCTAGCCCAGGCTAGCCCAGAAGCCCCCTCCTAGGATAGCACAGGAGTATCCATCTCCAGGCTAGCCCCAGAATTCCTCCACCCGAGGCAGACCGGGAGTGCCTCTGGCCCAAGCTAGCTCACTATCGCCGCTGCCAAGGCTAGTCCAGAATTCCTCCTTTTGCCAGATTAGGCCAGGAACTGCCTGTCCCAGAGTAGCCTAGCCTTTCCCCTGCCCAAGCTGGCCCAGAATTGGTCTGTCTGTCTGCCAAGGCTAGCCCCTGCTTTTCCTACCTTCATAAGGCAGCCCTTCAAATTAGTTCCAGGATTTCTTCCCTCCCAGGCTGTTTGAGAAGACCCTCTACTCAGCTAACTTCAGATTCAACCCCCACCCCACGCAAGCCCCGGGATCCCACTGCCTCCAGGGCTAGCTCCGGGCAACAGCACGGCCCGGGAGCTGCCCCAGCTTCCGTGTCCAGTGTTGGGGGAGGATGTGGGGGGAGCCAGATGGGCTGCAGAATCTGACAGCGACATCTCTTCCTCCATCCCCAGAGACTCCCCTGGAGCCTGATTCAGGGGTGAGTGACGTAGGAGGGGTCAGGCTGGGCTACAAGCGGGGAGGAGTTTGAGCCTACTCTTGGCTCTTAAAGTTTGGAGCTTTACTGGAAACTAAAGAGCCGGGATTGAGGGGTAGGCTGGAGGTGGCACAGCATGGGGGCTGGGTTCAAATGCCACCTCAGCTGCAAAGTCCCCTGGACCACGTGGGCAGGGATAATGTCCTTGCTAAGCTCAGTTTGTCCCAGGAACCTGCCCACACACCAGGGAAAGACAGTTGTTGCCATCAGGGTTGCTTTGAGGTGTGAATCAGGGCCCGGGGGCGGGGTGGTTGGCAGGGTGACATGGCAGGTTTGATACCCGGTAGCCTGACTCACCACTGCCCCTCCCCCGACTCCCCTAGACATGTCCAGAGGTGGATGATGAAGGTTTCACTGTCCGGCCCGACGTGACCCAGAACAATATCCTTCTGGCACCCCCTGGGGGCAGCTGTTGGCACAGCAAGGACAATAATCACTCCACTTTCAGCAATCCTCTGTACATCCTGGGGAGAGTCTCCCCTGTGGATGAAGCCAACCTAAATGCAATCACCCACTCTATGGGATCAGCGTTGGTCAAGAGGGAGAGAGAAAGGAGAGCCAGCAGGGCTTCCTGGAGGAGGGGGCACCAGTGTTTGGGTTTTGCAGCTGAATAGGAGTCTGCCAGTTAGGGCTGGGCAGGCTTGTGCAAAGGCTTGGTGGTGGGGTGGGTGTCAGGACTTAAGTGGCAAGTGGTGAGCGATGGGATTGTGCAGGACCTCCAAGGGTTGGAGCAGGGAGGGACGAGGCTGAGTTGGAGAGCTGACTGGGGGGGAAGCTTGTGTTGCGATTGGCTTGGACCTTGACTGCAGCCCACGCACGGCCGAGCCCTCCCCGTTTCTCATCCAGCGACTCCGACTTCGACGACGAAGAGCCCCGCAAGTTCTACGTGCACATCAAGCCTGCCCCGGCCCCGGGCTCCAGCCTGCAGCTCCGAGGCCGCAGCGGCACAGCTCAGGGCCACCGCGGGCAGCCTCATCCTCCTCCCGGCCCAGGGGTGAGGCATGGGAGGGGGTGCCCTGGGTGGTGCTGGCGAGGCTGGCTGGATGCCCTCGTGTGTGATGTTGCCCCCTTTGTCCACAGGGCACCATGAAACGCCATTCTTCACGTGAGTAGCCTTCGGTCTTCAGTGTGGGGACGATCCTGAGGTGGGGTGGCTGTGGGTGTGGACTTGAATCATAGCTCTCTTGTGTGTCTTGGGTCAGGCTGCTTAACCAATCTGATCTTCAGTCTCCTTTTCTGTAAAATGAGGTCATTATGAAATTAAATGAGAACTGAAAGGAGTAGCTGGGGCCAGGAGGAGCCGGCGTCTGGAGACAGGCTGACTTGGGCTTGAATCTGTGTCTGCCTGATTTGCTGATCACCTTGGGCAACTAACTGGACAGCGCTGAGACTCAGTCCCCTGGTCTGTGGAGTAGGGAGCATTGCAGACTCAAAGAGGTGCATCTCTTGTAGGGGACGCTGCTGGGAAACCCCAGAGACCACGGTCTGCCCCCAGAACTGGCAGGTGGGTTCCGCATGAGTGGGCAGGTGGGGGCTGTCCCCACCTCCTCTCTCTGCCTCCCCGTATCTCTGCCTGGTGGTGTCTTGTCTTGACTGGGAGTTGAAGTCACACTGGGGTTTTTTTGTTTTTGTTTTTTGAGAGGGAGTCTCACTCTGTCACCCAGGCTGGAGTGCAGTGGTGCGATCTCTGCTCACTGCAACCGCTGCCTCCCCGGTTCAAGCGATTCTCCTGCCTTAGCCTCCTGAGTAGGTGGGATTACAGGCACCCGCCACCACCCCAGCTAATTTTTGTATTTTTAGTAGAGACAGGGTTTCACCATGTTGGCCAGGCTGGTCTCGAACTCCTGACCTCAAGTGATCTGCCCACCTCGGCCTCCCAAAGTGCTGGGATTACAGGTGTGAGCCATCGCACCTGGCCTATGCTGGCTTTTGAGGGATCATTTAGTCATTCATTTGATGAACATTTATTGAGTGCCTGCTGTGTACCTGTGCTGTTCTAGGGCCTGGATTCTGAGACAGGTCTCCCTTCTAGAGTCACATTCCAGTGACTCAGATTTTAAGAAAAGCAAGTAAGGCTGGGCGCGGTGGCTCATGCCTGTAATCCCAGCACTTTGGGAGGCCAAGGCGGGTGGATCACCTGAGGTCGGGAGTCCGAGACCAGCCTGACCAACATGGAGAAACACCATCTCTACTAAAAATACAAAAATAGTTGGGTGCAGTGGTGCATGTCTGTAATCCCAGCTACTTGGGAGACTGAGGCAGGAGAATCACTTGAACCCAGGAGGCAGAAGTTGCAGTGAGCCGAGATCGCGCCACTGCACTTCTGCCTGGGCAGCAAGAGTGAAATTCCGTCTCAAAAAAAAAAAAAAAAAAGCAAATAAGTTAGAGCATATTTTATACTTCTGAGTGCTGTGAGGAAACTAAAGCTGATGACGTGAAGACAGGAGGAGGTGACTTTGCTTGGGGTGGGGATGGGATCCTCCCCAAGGGAATGACTTGGAGCTAAGCCCCACAGAGAAGCCAGGAGGTGGCTGTGAAGAGAGCTGAGGGAATGGAACTCCAGACTGGGAACAGGCTGGGCATTGTGGCTCACACCTGTAAGCCCAGGACTTTGGGAAGCCGAAGCAGGCAGTTCATTTGAGGTCAGGAGTTCGAGACCAGTCTGGCCAAGATGGTGAAACCCCCATCTGTACTAAAAATACAAAATTAACCAGGCGTGGTGGCAGGTGCCTGTAATCCCAGCTACTCAGGAGGCTGAGGCATGAGAATCGCTTGAACCCAGGAGGCGGAGGTTGCAGCGAGCTGAGATGGGGCTACTGGGCTCCAGCCTGGGTGACAGAGTGAGACTCCACCTTAAAAAAAAAAAATAGTGGGGGACAGCGTGTGCAAAGGCCCCAGGGTGGGATGAGGCTTGGGAAAAATAGAAGCAGCCCTCTTGGCCTCCTCTCTAGCTGTGCAGAGAAATTGCAGTCAGAGGAGCAGGTGTCCAAGAACCTGTTTGGGCCACCCCTGGAGTCAGCCTTTGACCACGAAGATTTTACAGGTGATGGGGATAAGGGATTGGAGGGCATGGGTGTGGCCAGAGGGAGGATGGGTGGGGCCATTGCAAACTCAGGTGGGGCCATTGCAAAGTCAGGTCCACAGGAGGACGGGCCAGGCTGGAGGGAGGGCTAGCCAGTGTTCGGGTGGGCGGGGCTGGAGTGAAGGTGGGAGGGGCTAGAGGGGGCGGGGCCCGGGCAGTGGGCGGTGACTGGGTGGATGGGCCGGGCATTTTTGGAGAGGGAAGTCACCAGAAGGCGTGGCCTCCGGGGCTTGCACAAGGACTGAATGGGGGCCCCCCCCAGACCTTTCCTCGATGTGGCTGTAGCCTACGGGCGGATGGGCGGGGACTCCAAGTGGGCGAGGGTCGGAGCTCACCGCCCCCTTCCCTCCCCCAAGGCTCTAGCAGCCTGGGCTTCACCTCCAGCCCCTCCCCTTCTCCTCCTCGTCGCCCGAAAATGTGGAGGAGTCCGGCCTGGACTCTCCGTCCCACGCGGCACCTGGCCCCTCCCCAGATTCCTGGGTCCCCCGCCCAGGCACGCCGCAGAGCCCGTCCAGCTGTAGGGTGCCGCCCCCAGAGGCCAGGGGGATCCGGGCACCGCCTCTGCCAGACTCGCCGCAGCCCTTCGCCCCCTCTCCAGGGCCCTGGGGGCTGGAGGCCTTGGCTGGAGGAGGTGAGTCCAGCGGGTCTGGGCCTGAGAGTTGCTGGAATCCTGGGCCGGGCATTGAGCGCCTGCTGTGGGCAGGGCCTGATCAGGCTGCTGGAGACACAGCCAGGATCAGGAGGGCAGAACCTCCCACCCTTGCGGGGACAACAATGAGATAGACATTTAGCAAGGCAGGCGGTAGCGGGTGCCAGCTGGGGGCCCTCCCTGAGGAAGGGACATCCGAGCCACGATTTCAGGGATGTGAGGACAGAACCACGTGGACATGAGGGGAAAGACCTGCTGGGCAGAGGGCGCAGCCCTAGGGCAGGAACGCGCTAGGCATGTCTGAAGAACAGCAGGGAAGTCGGCCTGCTGGAATGAGGTGATGAGGGGGAGGAAGAGGGAGAGAGTGGGGGTGTCGGCAGGGAAACAGGACCAGGCAGGGCCTGATGGGCCCAGGGAGGGCTTGTGAGTATCACCCTGAGTAATGATGAGGGCCATGAGCAGGGAGAGGGGTGGGACCTGACTCAGGTCACAGGCTCCCCTCAGGCAGCTTTGGGAGTGAGGGCAGAAACCAGAGACGGGAGGCAACCAGGGAGGCAAGTGGGTGATGGGGCTAAGGGTGGCAGTGGGAGAAACAGGTGGAGAGGTCACTGCAGGGAGAGGGTGGAGGAGTAAGGGGAGGAGTCAAGGGAGGGTGGGGGATGAGGAAGGAGCGGGATCAAGAGAGGGAGGAGGATGGGGAAGGGGTGGAATCAGGGACGGAGGAGGTTTGGGGAAGGGGCGGAGTCAAGGGAGGGAGGAGGTTGGGGAAGGGCGGAGTCAAGGGAGGGAGAAAGATGGGGATGTGGGGTCAGAGAGGAAGATGGGAAAATGACGGGGTCAAGGGAGGGAGGAGGATGGGGAAGGGGCGGGGTCAAGGGAGGGAGGAGGATGGGGAATGGGCGGAGTCGAGGGAGGATGGGGAAGGGGCGGGGTCAAGGGAGGGAGGAGGATGGGGGAAGGGGCGGGGTTAAGGGAGGGAGGAGGATGGGAAGGGACGGGGGTCAAGGGCGGGAGGCGATAGGGAAGGCGCGGGGTCAAGGGGGGATGTTGAGGCTGGGCCTTTAGGTGTCAGGTGGACAGTGCACCCCGAGTTTGGGGAAGGAGAGGTCGGCTCAAGAGCACCCCCTCTTTGAAGACGTCGTCAAAACACGGCCACCCAGGGAGAGCAGAAGAGAGGACAGAGCCAGTGAGCGGGCGGGGCTGGAGGGAGGAGGACAGCAGGAGGTGGGGGGGGAGAGCGTCGGGGTGGGCTCCTGGGAGCTGCGTGAGGAGAGTGGGAAGCCCCCCGAGTCAGAGGGACGGTGGGCTGTGACCATCCGAGGTCCCCAGGCGGTGCGGACAAGGGCGCTTGGCACCGTCCATAGGAAAAGGCCTGGCTGGAGCCCGTTCAAGGGAGAGCCGAGGGGGGTGGAGGACACAGAGTGACAGCAGAAGCAGCTTTTTTTTTTTTAATCGGAGTTTGGCTCTTGTCGCCGGGGCTGGAGTGCAGTGGTGCTATCTCGGCTCACTGCAACCTCTGCCTCCCGGGTTGAAGCGATTCTTCTGCCTCAGCCTCCCCAATAGCTGGGATTACAGGCGCCCGCCACCACGCCTCGCTAATTTTTGTATTTTTAGTAGAGATGGAGTTTCACCAGCTTGGCCAGACTGGTCTCGAACTCCTGACCTCAGGTGATCTGCCTGCCTCGGCCTCCCAGAGTGTTGGGATTACAGGCGTGAGCCACCATGCTCGGCCTGAGCAGAGGCTCTTACCCAGCCCGGCCAATTCTGCCCCCAGGGGACATTGTCAGTGTCTAGAGACGTTTTTGGTTGTCGTCACCAGGCAGGGGTGGTGCTCCCGGCTTCAGTGGGTGGAGGCCGGGTTGCTGCTCAGCACCCTACAGTGCACAGGGCAGCCCCCCACCCCTGAGAATGGTTCAGCCCCCAAATGTCCACAGTGCTGAGACTGAGAAAGTGGGGTAGAGGGGGAGAGCACAACCTGGGGTGCAGGGAGGTAGGTAGGAAAGGAGGCAGGCAAGTGAGTGAGCATGCTAATAGATGAAACAGAAAACTAGGACCCTGAGGAAGCAGGAGGAGGGAGGGGGAGCTTGGGTGTTATAAACTCATGGAACTCAGACACAGGCCACCATAGGTGGCTGCGGTCAGGTTCTCAGAGAGGATGGAGGTCACAGAATGGGTGAATGTTGGCTAAAAATCCTCTGCTGAACCCTACAGCGTGTCTGCCTCCTAAGCCTTCAGTGCTTGCTTGCATACCCCCAGTGACGGGGGAGCTCAGCCCTTATTCGGCCACCATTCTGGTGTCTGGGAGGTTCAGGGGTATGGATGTTATCTGCAGTCCTGTCTGGCACCTTTTCTGCAACCCCAGGACTTCAGACCCATCGGGGGTCTCCACAGAAAAGCCCACCTCCTAGTTTTTGGCTGAGTTCGTGCCCCTGGGAAGGCTTCAGAGGCCGTGGGCAGCGTCTCAGCAGTGCCTCTTTGCAATCGCTCCCAGACCTGATGCCTGCACCTGCTGACCCCACAGCCAGAGAGGCCCTGGCAGCCCCACCCAGGAGACTTCGCTCTAGGAAGGTGTCCTGCCCTCTCACACGCAGCAATGGCGACCTGGTAGGTGAGGGGGCATGGCAGGAGCTGGGGTGTGGGTCGTCTCTGGGGTCAGCTTTGGGCACTGCTCCTGGGCACCTACAGCCCAGCTTGTCTCTTTCCCTTCCAGTCTCGTTCCCTGAGCCCCTCCCCACTGGGCTCTTCGGCCCCCAGCACTGGCCCGGAACGGCCCTGCTTCTCATCCCAGACAGGACACGGTGAGTGAGGGTGGTCCTGGGCCCTGTGCTGGGCCTCAGTCTCACCTTTTGTGGTTTGGGTGGGTAGCTTCTCTGTTGGCAGAGGTGTAGTGGGGCGGAGGTGGGGGCGGGGTCTTGAGCCTGAGGCCTGTCTTCGCCCCATCTGTCTGTTCCCCCATTCCCTCCCCGCCACCCCCAGGAGTCTCCCGGGTCCGAGCCCTGTGGTCCTGGGCTCCCAGGATGCCCTGCCGATAGCCACAGCCTTCACGGAGTATGTCCACGCCTACTTCCGTGGCCACAGCCCCAGGTACACAGTGATGGGCAGACAGGACCCATGGGAGGTCTGTATTGGGGGGTCCAGCAGGGACAGCTTTCAGATGTGCTTCATGGCCTGTCTTACGGTGAAAGGGACTTGAACACCTAGCCAAGTGACCAGGCCCCCATGTCCTAAGGGCAATGGAGCCAGGGAGGGCCTTTTTTTTTTTTTTTGAGATGGACTTTCACTCTTGTGGCCCAGGCTGGAGTGCAATGGCGCAATCTCAGCTCACTGCAACCTCTGCCTCCCGGGTTCAAGTGATTCTCCTGCCTCAGCCTCCACGTAGCTGGAACTACAGGTGCCCACCAATGCACCCGACTCAGTTTTTTAATTTTTCGTTTGTTTTGAGACAGGGTCTCACTCTGTCGCTCAGGCTGGAGTGCAATGGCGTGATCTCGGCTCACTGCCACCTCTGCCTCCTGGGTTTGAGCGATTCTCCTGCCTCAGCCTCCCAAGTAGCTGAGATTGCAGGCGCCAACCACCACGCCCAGTTAATTTTGTATTTTTAGTAGAGACAGGGTTTCACCATGTTGGCCAGGCTGGTCTCGAACTCCTGACTTCGAGTGATCAGCCTGCCTCAGCCTTCCAAAGTGCTGGGATTACAGGCATGAGCCGCCACGCCTGGCCATAGGAGGGCATTTGAGCAGGGCTAGGCATTACTGTAGACTCGAGGCTGCCATGCGCATTTAGATGAAGAGACCAAGACTAGTTAGTCGCAGTAACGGGGGTTAGAGGGTGGGTTGGGGACAAGCAGAGGGGCCAGGGATATATATTGGGATGGCCTTCAGCAGAAAAGATCTGAAAGTCAAACCACAAAGAAGAGGTGAGTGTCAGATCAAAAACCCAAGCAGACGACAGCTAAAAAACCAAACATTTTAATTTGAGCTTCCTGGTGGCCTAGGAGAAAGAGAGCTAGGGAAGGAGATGTTCCTGCCTCCTCCAGCCCAGGGTGGGCCGGAACAAAGAGGAGGAGGTTGGGGGAAAGGACATGGGGCATCCTCAGGGCCATCCTAGATCCGAGGGGTCTGGGGAGCCACAGGCAGCAGTGGAATGAGGAGAAGTGGGAGGATGAGACACCAGGCAGAGCTCTAAGCCAACGCCCAGTCCCTCCACCCTCCCCAGCTGCCTGGCTCGAGTAACTGGGGGAGCTGACCATGACTTTCCCTGCTGGCATCGTGCGTGTGTTGAGCGGGACCCCGCCCCCGCCTGTCCTCAGCTTCCGGCTTGTACACACGGCTCCTATAGAGCACTTCCAGCCCAATGCCGATCTGCTCTTCAGGTACTGTGGATGGGCGTTGGGGGAGGGCCTCAGAGGCTGCTGGGGGTCAGGGGCTTCTGGACTCTGAATTCCCTCTCTGCCCCCTGGGATTTTTTTGTTTTGTTTTGTTTTGTTTTTTGAGACAGTCTTGCTCTGTTGCCCAGGCTGGAGTGCAATGACCAGATCTCAGCTCACTGCCACCTCCGCCTCCCGGGTTCAAGCGATTCTCCTGCCTCAGCCTCCCGAGTAGCTGGGATTACAGGCGTGCGCCACCACACCCAGTTAATTTTTGTATTTTTAATAGAGGCGGGGTTTCACCATGTTGGTCAGGCTGTCTCAAACTCCTGACCTTGTGATCCGCCCGCCTTGGCCTCCCAAAGTGCAGGGATTACAGGTGTGAGCCACCTCGCCCAGCAGCCTCCTGGGATTTGCTGTGTGGCCTGGGGCAAGTAACTTGCCCCTCTCTGACCCTGGTTTTCCATCCCTCCTTCACTGCCCCCACCACTACCACCCAGGTAGGGCTTTGGTGGGCCAGGAAATGGCATCTTTAGGAAGTGCTTGGGGTAGACTGAATGCTGAGAGCTGTGGGAGGACATCTCCCGAGGGTTGTGGTGATCAGTCCGGGTCTCTGCAGTGACCCCTCCCAGAGTGACCCTGAGACCAAAGACTTCTGGCTCAACATGGCAGCTCTGACCGAGGCCCTGCAGCGCCAGGCAGAGCAGAACCCCACCGCCTCCTATTACAACGTGGTGCTGCTGCGATACCAGGTGCGCCACCCACATGGGGCCGGGAGGAGGTTGAGTGGGGGATGGGGTGAGCCGAGCAGACTTGGAAGTGCCTGCATGTTGGCCAAGCTGGTCTTAAACGCCTGACCTCAAGAGATCCAACCTCTGAGAGCTGATGAGCTGGAGCACATAGGCAGGGTGGGTTGGGAACGAATGGTGGAGTTGGCAGTGTGGGAGGGCGTGCATCCCCTGTTGCAGAAACCTTCATTATGTGAACTAGAAGAGGCCCAGCCAGGGAACCTTGCCCTTGAACTTCCTTGGGAGACTTTTCTTAGAATGATGCGCTCTCCTGCCCCCTGCTGGAAACCTGGTGTAATACAGCCTCTCATCCATCAAATCTCCTGATTGGGCTCTCTGGAGGGGGGCGGGGGTGCCTGCATCGCAGGGTCAAGGTGGTTGACTAGTGAGTGATGTGGCAAGACGAGGTGGCCCAAGCCGTGTCCTCTCTCCCGTTCTGATTCCTCCTAGTTCTCCCGCCCGGGTCCCCAGTCCGTGCCTCTGCAGCTCAGTGCCCACTGGCAGTGTGGGGCCACCCTCACCCAGGTCTCGGTGGACTATGGCTACCGGCCTGGTGCCACGGCTGTGCCCACGCCACTCACGAACGTCCAGATCCTGCTGCCCGTGGGGGAGCCTGTGACCAACGTCCGCCTGCAGCCAGCCGCCACCTGGTGAGGGCGTGCGGGAGGCCAAGGAAAACTCAGGAGTTTCCCCCATAAGCCCAGACCTTCCCCTTGATGACGGTTAAAGGGTGCACTCTAGGCCTGACCCTTCACTGGTGATTCCACCCTGCTTAGCACTGAGGGTGATATTATGAGGGCCAGGTGCGGTGGGAGGCTGAGGTGGGAGGATCACTTAAGGTCAGGAGTTTGAGACCAGCCTGGACAATATAGTGAGACCTCATCTCTACAGAGAATATTTTAGTTTTATTAATTTATTTACTTAGAGATGGAGTCTCGCTCTGTCACCCAGGCTAGAGCACAACGGCATGATCTTGGCTCACTGCAACCTCCGCCTCCCGGGTTCAAGCGATTCACCTCCTGAGTAGCTGGGATTACAGGTGCCTGCCACCACACCCAGCTAATTTTTATATTTGTATTTTTTTAGTAGAGACAGGGTTTCACCATGTTGCCCAGTCTGGTCTCGAACTCCTGACCTCAGGTGATCCACCCACCTCGGCATCCCAAATCCAAAGTACTGGGATTACAGGCATGAGCCACTGCACCCAGCCTTCCAAAAAATATTTTAAAAAGTAGTCAGGCTTGCTGGTGTGCTCCTGTAGTCTCAGCTACTTGGGAGGCTAAGGCAGAAGGATCACTTGGGCCCAGGAGTTGAGGCTGCAGGGAGTTAGCCTGGGTGACAACTGTCTCTCTCTTTTTTCTTTCTTTTGAGATGGACTTTTGCTCTTGTTGCCCAAGCTGGAGTGCAATGGCACAATCTAGGCTCACCGCGACCTCCGCTTCCTGGGTTCAAGCGATTCTCCTGCCTCAGCCTCCCGAGTAGCTGGAATTACAGGCATGCGCCACCATGCCCGGCTAATTTTGTATTTTTAATAGAGATGGGGTTTCTCCATGTTGGTCAGGCTGGTCTCGAATTCCTGACTTCAGGTGATCTGCCTGCCTCGGCCTCCCAAAGTGCTGGGATTACAGGCGTGAGCCACGGTGCCCAGCCAGAACCCTCTCTTTAAAAACAAAAATTAGGCCGGGTGTGGTGGCTCATGCCTGTAATCCCAGTGCTTTGGGAGGCCGAGGCGGGCTGATTACCTGTCAGGAGTTCGAGACCAGCCTGGTTAATATGGCGAAACCCCATTTCTACTAAAAATACAAAAAATTAGCTGGGCGTGGTGGCGCATGCCTGTAACCCCAGCTACTCAGGATGCTGAGGCAGGAGAATCGCTTGAATCCGGGAGGCAGAGGTCGCAGTGAGCCAAGATTGCGCCATTGTGCTCCAGCTTTGGCAACGAGAGCGAAACTCCATCTCAAAAAAAAAAATTAAGAAAAAAAGGTAGTGTCTGTCATAAAGAAGCCAGACTTATAGGACAGAATGCATCTAAAAGTGCTGCAAGGAGGCTGGGCACCGTGGCTCACGCCTATAATCCCACTTTCGAGGCGGGTGGATTGCCTGAGGTCAGGAGTTCAAGACCAGCCTGGCCAACGTGGTGAAACCGCTTCTCTACTAAAAACACAAAAATTAGCCAGGCATGGTGGCGGGCTCCTGTAGTCCCAGCTACTCGGGAAGTTGAGGCAGGAGAATCGCTTGAACCCGGGAGGCAGAGGTTGCAGTGAGCAGAGATCGCACCACTGCACTCCAGCCTGTGTGACAGAGCAAAACTCCATCTCAAAAACAAAAACAAAACCATAAAAGTGCTGTGTGGCTCTGTGGCTGTTCCGTATCTCACCCCCATTTCACAGATGGGGAAATTGAGGTGAAGTGGGGAGAAGGTTTGCTGGGTGTCACACAGCCAGGACACAGCTGAGCTGGGACGCTGGGCTCTCAGCATCCTCTCTGGGGAAGCCCTGACCGAGATTCTCTCACTGCCAGGAACCTGGAGGAGAAGCGGCTCACATGGAGGCTTCCAGATGTGTCTGAGGCAGGGGGTGAGCTGTGGTTGTACCTGAGGGCCAGGGGGGAGGGACTGCGGTCAGGTGGGTGGCACTTATTTGCACTCGGGTAGAATTGGGGGTGTACTGGGGCGGGCACGGGCACCGAGGAAGGCTTCAGCAAGCTGGAGGAGGGCTGGGCGGGTGGTCTGGGGCTGTGAACCGGTGCTCTGCAGTGAGCCCAGGAGTTGGAGGCTGCAGCGACTCATGACCGCACCACGGCACTCTAGCCGGGGCAATAGAGCCAGACCGTGTTCTAAAAAACAAACCAACCAGCAAAAAAGTCGGGCATGGTGTCTCACGCCTCTAATCCCAGCACTCTGGGAGGCCGAGGGGTGGATCACTTGAGGTCAGGAGTTCTAGACCAGCCTGGCCAGCATTGTGAAGTCCTGTCTTTACTAAAAATACAAAAATTAGCCGGGCATAGTGGTGGGTGCCTGTAATCCCAGCTACTCAGGAGGCTGAGGCAGGAGAATCACTTGAACCCAGGAGGCGGAGGTTGCCATGAGCCAAGATCGTGCCACTATAGTCTGGATGAGACTGCAGAAGGAGACTGTCTCGAAAAAAAAGCTGGAGGAGGGCGGGGCACAGTGGCATAATTCTGTAACCCCAGTGCTTTGGGAGGCCCAGATGGGAGGATCACTGGAGCCCAGGAGTTGGAGGCTGCAGTGACCTATGATCGCACCACTACACTTTAGCCTGGGTGACAAAGCCAGAACCCGTCTCTTCAAAAAAAAAAAACAAAAAAAAAAAAACCTAGGCTGGGCGAGGTGGCTCACGCCCGTAATCCCAGCACTTTGGGAGGCTGAGGCGGGCAGATCGCCTGAGGTCAGGAGTTCGAGACCAGCCTGCCCAACATGGTGAAACCCCGTCTCTACCAAAAATACAAACATTGGCTGGGCGTGGTGGCGGGTACCTGTAATCCCAGCTACTCAGGAGGCTGAGGCGGGAGAACTGCTTGAACCCGGGAGGCAGAGGTTGTACTGCAGTGAGCCAAGATCATGCCACTGCACTCTAGCCTGGGTGACAGAGTGAGACTCCCATTTCAAAAAAAAAAAAAAAAAAGTTGGAGGTGAGGGTGTCCCAAGGCCAGATGGGCAGACACAGCAGGTGCAAAAGCCCTGGGGCAAGGCCCCCCATGCCAGCCACACAAAGCCCAATGATGCCAGGAGAGATGGCTTTAGGGGATGGAAGGGATATCTGATGAGGCACATGAAGGCCACGGAACAAAGGGCTTCAGGCTCCAAAGAGGAGCCTGGTTCACAGCTGGGGCTGGGGCTGGCGCCGGGGCACAGCTCACCGCAGGCCTCCCCAGGCTCTGGCCGCCTCTCTGCCAGCTGGGAGCCGCTCTCGGGGCCCAGCACACCCAGCCCCGTGGCCGCACAGTTCACCAGCGAGGGGGCCACTCTGTCGGGCGTGGACTTGGAGCTCGTGGGCAGTGGGTACCGCATGTCGCTGGTGAAGAGGAGGTTCGCCACAGGTACTCCCCAACCCTGCTGCCCGGGGGAACCCAGGAGCCGGGACCTGGCTGGGGGCAAGCAAGCCCCGGGTGGCGGGGGAAGGACTGGGTGTGGGATCCTTGGGAAGGAGCAGGTGGGTGTTGGGGCCAGGAGACCGCAGATGGGGACACAGGTGGGGGAAGGAGTCGGGGCCCCATGTGTCTTGGGCTGGACTCTGGAGGACATCCTTGAAAGGACCCAAGCCGGCCGGGCGAGGTGGCTCACGCCTGTAATCCCAGCACTTCGGGAGGCCAAGGTGGGTGGATCACCTGAGGTCATGAGTTTGAGACCAGCCTGACCAACATGGAGAAACCCCGTCTCTACCGAAAAAAATAGAAAAAACTATCTGGGTGTGGTGGCACATGCCTGTAATCCCAGCTACTTGGGAGGCTGAGTCAGGAGAATCGCTTGAACCCGGGAGGTGGAGGTTGTGGTGAGGGCCATTGCACTCGAGCCTGGGCAACAGGAGCGAAACTCTGTCTCAAAAAAAAAGGACCCAAGCCAGGGAGCTCGAAGTCCCCCTGCCACCCCCTCCTCCAGCCCACCCTACCCCCATCAAGGGACTCCTGGGGCCCAGTGGCAGCAGGGACAATGAGTTACCAGGGTGTTTTGAAGAGGACAAGGATGATTGAAGCATCCCAGGGTGGAGCAGGGGACCCCCTCCTGCAGCCGTCCCCCTTCCACGCCCCTCCTCCCCCGCCCCACCCCCTCCCGTACCCTCCTCCCTGCCCCTCCCCCTCCCGCACCCTCCTCCCCACCCCTCCCCCCACACCCTCCTCCCCACCCCTCCCCTCCCGCACCCTCCTCCCCGCCCCTCCCCCTCTGGCACCCCTCCTCCTCGCCCCCTCCCCCCTCACAGCCACACCCCCACAGGGATGTACCTGGTGAGCTGCTGAATCCGCAGATGCTGCTGTCCCAGCTCTGCACTGCGCCCTGGTGCTGGTTGACCGCCCCCCTGCCCTCCAGCAGGACCCTGGGGCCTCGCACTCCAGCCTCCCTGAGGCCCAGACTCCACGGAGAGGAGCCCCATGCCCAGCCTGGCTGAGCCTGAGATTCACTCCTCCCCCTCATGCCAACCCCATGCAGGTCCTGGCCTTTTAATGTTCTTTGAATAAACACTTTATTTTCTAATAAAATAAAAAAGGAAACCTTTTCCTGCTCCAGGAAGTGTCCTTTGCGTTGCCAGAGACAGGAGGAAGAGAAGGTGGATGGATGCAATACGCCTAATGCACCTCCCTTCCTGCACTGTGTTCAGCCTGTACAGGGCCATTCAGGGAGAGAAAGAACCAGACACAGACTCCCCAGCCCCACTGGCTAGAGGGAGGGAGGAGGACTAGAGGAGCCCAGAAGGGGGTGCCAGGAGTCTTCCCAAGCAGTCAGGAAGACTTCCTAAGAAGGGGGCATTATAAATGGAGTTTTGAGGTATGAGTAGGAGTTTGCAAGCTAGGAACAGGCATCCCAAGCAAAGTTGTAGGGCTGATGGCCCCACAGGGTCATGGGGTGAGCCTTATGCTGTGCTGAGGAGCAGGATCCGAGAAGTAAAGAGACAGGACACAGAAGTACAAGGAAAACTCAGCTGGGCTCAGGGGGCCACGCCACCTATAAGCGGAGTCAGGCGAGGCCCCGAATGTCCAGAAGCATGAGTATTTATTGTGTATAGGTTAGGGGGCAGGGCAGTGAGTGAAATCATCTTTAAGGATAGTGATAGGGTCGTGAGCAATAAAACGTGGGGTTCGCCCCCATTAGGTCACCTAGGCCAGGAGGTGGACAGTGCACAGCAAGAGGCCCGTTCCCATGAAGGCAAGGGCCGTGTGCAGTAAGGGGTCCACCCCATTAGGTCACCGAAGCTTGAAGGTGGGCCGTGCGCAGTGAAGAGGGTGCAGTGTGCAATACTTCTATCTATGGGCAAACTACTTCTAAGAAGATTTATAGGAGGATGCTTTAAGTCACATAGCAGTGACAGAGCTGTCAAGGTTACCGCCACCTTCTGGCAGCTTCCAATGGGTTCTATGGGAAGATGCTTTTCAAGCAGCACAGTAGCAAGAGCTGACAAAGTTCAGTCACCAAGGTGGATTGCCGGTCTGAGGGCAGCCTTCCACAAGAACTGGAGCCAGGTCCTACAACTCCTTTATCAGGAGGAGTGGCTCTCGCCCCAAGCCTGCCATACAGCGGGTATCTTTACGATCCTGAACGCTGCCGCCCGGGCCATGGATTCTTGTCCTGGTATAACTGTTTTCCCTTAAATCACGCTCTGCACTGTGTCTGCTCTAGGCATTCCTCTGATTATAGGCTGCTTATTCCTTAATTCATGCTCTGCACTGTGTCCACTCTAGGCATTCCTCCGATTATGAACTAAGATATAATTATAGATATATATGTAGGGAAATATTCTTTAGGCACTCATACTATCAACTATTACATGATTATATATAGAGGATTATATAAAGGGATTCTTCAAGCCCTAATTCTATAAACTAATATATGATTATGTAAAGGATTATATGAGAGGAAATGGCTGAGTAGTAACACTATAAAGTGAGATATTCTTCAAGCCCTAACTGTGCCAGGGTTTTGCTTAGCTCTCATTCCTCGGTGCCTATATGGGGCGTTGCCCACAGAAGTGATGGGAAGTTGTTAGTTCAGTGAGGAAGCAATTAGTCCACCTACAAACATTAATTGGGTACCTACAGTATACCACCTAGCAGGGAGAGAACTGTGAGCAGAGCAAGGTTCTTGGAAGTCAGACAGTAGAGATAGGAAGCCTGAGTGAGGAGCTGCTTGGCTACCACCGGCTGTGTGACTTGGAGCACAGAACTTGAGACTCTGCTCATCTGCAACTCACCTCACTGGGTATCTGTGGGAGGTCACGCACTTAGAAGAGTGTCAGCTACAGGGCAAAACCCCCAGTAGTACTGAGCAGCGTTGTGAGCCCCGGGTGGAGGGTTGACCTTGGCGCAGGTGTGCAAGAGTGGCCCGCTGGGGAGGGTGGGACAGAAAGTAACAGCAGCCTGCAGCAGGGAGCAGGTCTGAGGCCAGTGGACAGTCTTGGGTCCTGAGGGACCTGCAGGGAACCGGGGCCCGTGTTCCTGACCTTGACGCTGGGAAGACTCCAGGGAGCAAACCCAGACTGGAAGAAGCTCAAAAGGAGGGAAGCAGGAGGTGGGATTTGGCGTGAGACCTGCTGTGTGCTCTCTCTGATCCTCCCACCCTGTTCTCCGAAGAGAGAGTGCATCTGGCGGTGCCTCAGTTTCCTTGTCTGTAAGATGGGAGGAATCCTGTAATTGGGACAGGTTCAGGGAGCATCCTTGGCGCAGAGCAGGTACACAACACTGGCTGAGAGCTGGGCACCGTGGCTCATGCCGGTAATCCCAGCACTTTGGGAGGCCAAGGCAGGAGGATCACTTAAGATCAGGAGTTTAAGATCAGCCTGGGCAACATAGCAAGACTCCTGTTCTTACAATAGAAAAATTGGCCAGCCATGGTGGTGCACGCCTGTGGTCCCAGCTGCTCGGGAGGCTGAGGCAGGAGGATCAATTGAGCCCAGGAGGTTGAGGCTACTGTGAGCTAAGATCACACTGGTGCACTCCAACCTGGGCAACCAGAGTGAGACCCCATCTCTTAAAACAAAACAGGCCGGGTGCGGTAGCTCATGCCTGTAATCCCAGCACTTTGGGAGGGCGAGCTGGGTGGATCATTTGAGGTCAGGAGTTCAAGACCATCCTGGCTAACATGGTGGAACCCCATCTGCACTAAAAATACAAAAATTAACTGGGCGGTACTGGTGTATGCCTGTAATCCCAGCTACTCAGGAGGCTGAGGCAGGAGAATCAGTTGAGCCTGGGAGGCAGAGGTTGCGGTGAGCCAAGATTGCACCAGTGCACTCCAGCCTGGGCGACAGAGTGAGACCCTGTCTCAAAAAAACAAAACAAAAATCAGCTGTAGGAAGAAAGGGTGATTATAGGACTTAGGATATCAAATGAGGGCAGAGGCAGCTATAGCACCTGCCTCGTCTGGGTACAAACGGCCCAGGGACTTCGCAGCCCTTCCAGTCCTCTCCCTGGTGGGTCTTAGCACCTAGACTGTAAATTCAGAGATCACACCTGCCCAGTGGGGCCCTGGGTGTAGGGAGAGAGCTGCAGAGGTGACAAAATCAAACTCCGGGCCAGGCGCGGTGGCTCCCGCCTGTAATCCCAGCACTTTGGGAGGCCAAGGCAGGCAGATCACTTGAGGTCAGGAGTTCCAGATCAGCCTGGCCAACATAGTGAAACCCCGCCTCTACTAAAAATACAAGAATTAGCCGGGTGTGGTATCGGGCGCCTATAATCCCAGCTACTTGGGAGGCTGAGTCAGGAGAATTGCTTGAACCCGGGAGGTGGAGGTTGCAGTGAAATGAGATCGTGCCACTGCACTCCAGCCCAGGTGACAGAGTGAACTTCTGTCTTAAAAAAAAAAAAGAGGAAGAAGAAGAAGTCTGAGCTAACAGGAGCGTCCCCTTCATTTCAGGTCTAGGCACACATGTATATGTGTGGGCTTGGTGGCCTCCACCCCTGCAGGACAGTCCCTTTGCTGCTCCATTGTGGCTGAGCTGCTTGGGTACCATCTCGAAGCCTCAGGCCGCTGCGTGAAGGGACACCATCTGTCTGCCACCTCCTCATTACCTAGCCTAATCTGGGCTTGGGTTGTCTGATAAGTGGCAGGGACCTGGCACCTCCTAGTGGCTTTAATTTGCCTTCCTCAGGGGACAAATGAGACTGGGCATGTTTTAAAATGAAGAAAGCAGCCGGGCACAGTGGCTCACGCCTGTAATCCCAGCACTCTGGGAGACCGAGGGAAGCGGATCACTTGAGGTCAGGGGTTCAAGACCAGCCTGGCCAATGTGGTGAAACCCCGTCTCTACTAAAAATACAATCATTAGCTGGACGTGGTGGCGGGCGCCTGTAATCCCAGCTACTCAGGAGGCTGAGGCAGGAGAATCGCTGGAACCTGGTAGGCGGAGGTTGCAGTGAGCTAAGAACATGCCACCGCATTCCAGTGTAGGTGACAGAGTGAGACTCCATCTCAAAAAACAAAAATTGCCGGGCACAGTGGCTCACGCCTGTAATCCCAGCACTTTGGGAGGCTGAGGCAGGTAGATCACAAGGTCAAGAGTTTGAGACCAGCCTGCCAACATGGTGAAACCCCGTCTCTACTAAGAATACAAACATTAGCCGGGCGTGGTGGCATGTGCCTGTAATCTCAGCTATTTGGGAGGCTGAGGCAGTAGATTGCTTGAACCCAGGAGGCGAAGGTCGCAGTGAGCTGAGATCGAGCCGCTGCACTGCAGCCTGGGCAACAGAGCAAGACTCCATGTCAGAACCAAACGAACAAAACAAAAAACAAAAAAACCTAGCAAATAAAGAAGTGCAGAAGGCACTTTGCCCAGGTGTGGCCTCCTAACTGCCCAGCCTTCCATAGCAGCTGTGAAACAACCTATCTCAGGAGAGTGCCAAGAGAGAGGGAGGGTGTGAAACCAGTTAAACCTGCCAACCGCGGGCAGGCGTGGTGCCACTGTGCAGTTTTCGTGCCCTGGTCTCTTCCACCCGAGGGACCTTAAAACCTCAGCTGTGGCACAGAGTGATTCATTGGCAACAGCGCTATCAGTTGGGTCACCTTTCAGAGGCCACCGTCAGCTGGTAAGTGGCCTAACGATTTTTTAAAATTGAGGTGAAATTCATATAACAAAAAATGAACCACTTTAAGGTGAACAATTCAGTGAGTTTCAGTACCTTCACAATACTGTGCGACCACATGCTTGATCTAATTCCAGAACATTTTCATCCTCCTACAAAGAAAACCCCCAGCCACGCCCCAGTTCCCTTTCTGCAGCCCCTGGCAACCACTAATCCGCTTCCTGTCTGTGGATTTGTCTGTTCTGGGCATTTCATATCAATGGAATCACATCGTACGTGGCCTTTTGTGTCTGGCTTCTTCAACTCGGCAATGTGTTTTTGAGTTTCATTCTCGTTGTAGGACGGATCAGTCCAATCTCTCTTTTTTGAGACAGAATCTCGCTCTGTCACCCAGGCTGGAGTGCAGTGGCATGATCTTGGCTCACTGTAACCTCCACCTCCTGGGTTCAAGCAGTTCTCCTGCCTCGCCTCCTGAGTCACTGGGATTACAGGTGTGCACCACAATGCCCAGCTAATTTTTGTATTCTTTAGTAAAGATGGGGTTTTGCCATGTTGGCCATGCTGGTCTCAAACTCCTGACCTCAAGTGATCTGCCTGCCTCGGCCTCCCAAAGTGCTGGGATTACAGGCATGAGCCACTGCACCTGGCCAGGACTTCAGTCTTTCTGATGGCTGAATAAGACTCCAGTCAGGGCACAGCGGCTCACACCTGCAAACCCAGCACTCTGAGAGGCCGAGGCAGGTGGATTGCTTGAGGTCAGGAGATCAAGACCAGCCTGGGCAACATGGTGAAACCCCATCTCTACTAAAAATACAAAAAGTAGTCGGGCATGGTGGCGGGTGTCTGTAATCCCAGCTACTTGGGAGGCTGAGGCAGGAGAATTGCTTGAACCCAGGAGGCGGAGGTTGCAGTGAGCCGAGATCATACCACTGCACTCCAGCCTGGGCAACAGAGCAAAATTCCATCTTAAAAAAAGACAACTCAAGACTCCATTGATGGACCAGATGATATTTATCCATTCATCCACTGGACACTTGGGTGGCTTATCTCCACCCAAGCAGTTGAAAAGAACTTTGTGAATTGTGCTTCTGTGAACTTCCCAATGAAAGCTTTTGTTTGAACCCCTGTTTTCAGCTCCTTTGGGTAGATTCCTAAGAGTGCAATCGTGGGATCATAGGGTCATTCTAGTCTGGATTTTGAACCCAGACCTCTGGGACCAGAGATCACTCTATTGCACCCAGTGAACACAGGAAGCACTTGGTTTAAAAGGACTGGGGGCTCAGGGTGTCTGCGTGTCTCACACGTGGGAAAATGGTTCAGTGTCCCTGGATGAGCAGGGCGGGCTGGAGTTCACATCCTCCCAGCACCCTGAATTCTAGAGGGCCAGAATTCCTGGTGGAGGAGGAGATGGGCAGGAACCCCGCCACAGGATGGTACTTTTTATTTTTGAGACAGAGTCTCGCTCTGTTTCCCAGGCTGGAGTGCAGTGGTGCGAGTGGTGTGATCTCTGCTCACTGTAACCTCCGCCTCCCAGGTTGAAGTGATCCTCCTGCCTCAGCCTCCTGAGTAGCTGGGATTACAGGTGCTTGCCAGTATGCCTGGTTGATTTTTTTTTTTTTTTTTGAGGCGGAGTCTCACTCTATCACCAGGCTGGAGTGTAGTGGCGAGTCTCAGCTCACTGCAACCTCGACCTCCAAGTTCAAGTGATTCTTCCACCTCAGCCTCCCAGGAAGCTGGGACTACAGGCACGTGCCACCATGCCTGGCTAACTTTTTGTATTTTTTTAGTAGAGACAGGGTTTCACCACGTTGGTCAAGATGATCTCAATCCCTTGGCCTCGTGATCCTCCCACCTTGGCCTCCCAAAGTTCTGGGACTACAGGCGTGAATACCACGCCTGGCCCGTATTTTTTCATACAGGCGGGGTTTTGCCATGTTGGTCAGGCTGCTCTTGAACTCCTGACCTCAGGTGATCCGCTCACCCCAGCCTTTGGAAGGTGCTGGGATTACAGGCGTGATCTGCCTACCTCAGCCTTCCAGAGTGCTGGGATTATAGGTGTGAGCCACGTTGCCCAACCGGGATGGAGCGTTCATTACGGCTTCTTTCCCGAAGACAACTCCCTTCGTGGGGCCCATGGCTTGGGGGACCCAGGGGCCCAACAGGGTCAACATAGACTCTGAACCAAAGTCTGAGGTTATCTTATCACAGTAAGGCCAGTAGTGTCACATTTAATACTATAACATTTGCCGTTCATTTAGGTAGGCTTGCAAAAATTTAAAAAAAAACAAATTTGCCGTAATCCCCTTCATACACTTTTGATCATGTATTTGCTCTGAGGGTTCACTCCCCAGACCTCTCCCATCTAGAGGACCCAGGAGCTATTTGCTACACTTTACAGATGAGGAAACTGAGGCACAGCCAGGCCACATACACACCCCAGCTTCCTCCTCGGGAAGAAACAGGCAAGGAAGAGGAAGGAGGGGTTTTCTGAAACCATAGCCCAGTTCACACACCTGGGCTTCCCCAGCCCCAGAGCTCCCGACCCTGGGGCCAGGCTAGAATCTTCTAGAGAGTCAGAGGCAGCGAGGGGCAGGGTTCGAATCCTAGCCAACCCCAACCCTAAAAATCTACAAATCTGAGGCCGGGTGCACTAGCTCACAGCTGTAATTCCAGCACTTTGGGAAGCTGAGGCAGGTGGGTCACTTGAGGCCTGGAGTTTGAGACCAGCCTGGACAACTTCACAAAACCTCATGTCTAGAAAAATGACAAAAATTAACCAGGCGTGCTGGCAGGTGCCTGTAGTCCCAGCTACTCAGGAGGCTGAGGAGGGGGGGATTGCTTGAACCGGGGAGGCGGGCGTTGTAGTGAGCCGAGATTGCGCCACTGCCCTCTAGTAGCCTGGACGACAAAGGGAGATCCTGTCAAAAGAAAGAAAAGAAAAGAGAAAGGACACTACAAATCCGATTTTTGACTTCCAGAAAGAAAGAGAGACAGAGAGAGAGAAAGAAAGAAGGAAAGAAAGAAAGAGAGAGAGAAAGAAGGAAAGAAAGAACACTACAAATCTGTCTAATTTTCCACTTCAGAACCTTTCCAAATGCCAGTAGGTGGCATCTGAATGTCTGGGAGTACAGCATAGGTTTTTGGGTCCTGGGATTATTTTAATTATAGAAATGGGGTCTCACTATGTTACTCAGGCTGGTCTCAAACTCCTGGGTTCAAGCTATCCGCCTCCCTCGGCCTCCCGAAACGCAGGAGTGAGCCACTGCGCCCTGTCCCTGGTTTCCGGAATCTTTGAACCCCTTGCAGAGAGCAGAAAAGCCACAAGGTTTAACCTGCCCCCCTCCCTCCGCTCCCCCACCGCCCCTCCCCTCCCCCCCCTCCCCCGTGCCCTCATCCAATCATTTCTTCACCGAACATACCTGGGCCGACGCTGACCGGGCTCTGTGCCAGGAACCTGCCAGGCGCCGCTTGATCATCTCCAGCCACGGGGGAGCTCATTCCCTAGCAGCGGGCCAGGCCTAGGGTGGGGTCGTGCGCCCCGAGAGGGGCGAGAGTGGCAAGAGGCGGGGGATGGCAGAGGCTGGAACCGGCCCGGAGAGGAGAAGGTGGGTGGTGGCCGGGTAGGGAGGAGCCGGCGGAGAACTTGCCTGGGCCACCGGGAAACTCAGCCCAGCTGGGAGCAGGGGCCTGGCGGGAGGGGGCGGAGGGAGGCAGGAAGGAGCGAGGCCCGGTGGGAGGGAGAAACTGGAGAAGGCGGGAGCTCTGGCTCAGGTGGAAACTGTCTTCGGTTCCTGGGCGGAGAGGAGCCGGCACAGGGGCAGAGGCGGGACTCTGGTCTGGGGGTGAGTGTCTGCAGCCCCCGCAGGATCTGGTGGACCCCGGGATGGGGGTTTAGGGGCGGGGAATTGGGGCTCTGGAGAAGCCCCTGCGTTTTCCACTGCGCATACCCTGCAGATGTGGGGACATTCAGGAGCCCCGAGGCCCAGGAGCCCGGTTGCCCTCACCGAGCCCTAATTGTGTCCGGCGTTCCCCAGGCGAGCTCGGACCTGGGTCTGGGAGGAGGCCTCCCCCACGCCTGGCCACCGGGGACCCCGCGCAGCTCCCAGGGTTGGGCGGGATCAGCCCCCCGAGGCGGAGGCCGCTCAGGCCGTCTGGCTGTTACTGTGACTGTCGCCTGCTTGTTGACATTGTTGGCGCCTTGGTTGCGAGGGTCTGGGCAAACCGGCACTGGGGTCCCCCGGCTGTGCGTCTGGGAACTGCAGCCGTCCCCCAGCCTCTACCCTCGGCTCCGGTGCTGCGGGCCCTGCCAGGTGCTGGGTGGCATTCCAGGGCCCCCGGCTGTGTGGCGCAGACACGTTGCTCTTGGCCTCTGAACCGGCCTCAGTTTCCCCTCCGTGAGGTAGGACAATGACCCAGCTGGGATTAGGATGCCCGAAGCGTTCAGTCAAAGGAAGTTTTTGTGATGGGGTGTACTGCTGGCCACTGGGGACCCTTGGGTGAGTGACGTTTGGTCTCCGAGCCTCAGTTTCCCTATGTGTCAAGGGGGGGGTCTCGGGGCATGGGACCTTGGCGAGGATGAGTTGAGTGGGTAAGAGCTGTGGCCGCTCAGTGGGTGCCCAGGGACAGTCAATTGTCATCATAACTATATATATATTTTTTTTTTCCTTTTTTTCTTTTTTCTTTTTTTTTTGAGACAGAATCTGACTCTGTCACCCAGGCTGGAGTGCAGTGGCGCGATCTTGGCTCACTGCAACCTTCACCTTCTGGGTTCAAGCAATTCTCCTGCCTCAGCCTCCCGAGTAGCTGGGATTACAGGCATGTGCCACCATGCCCAACTAATTTAGTAAAGAAGGGATTTCACCATGTTGGCCAGGTTGGTCTCAAACTCCTGAGCTCAGGTGATCCGCCCGCCTCAGCCTCCCAAAGTTCTGGGATTATAGGCGTGAGCCACCACGCCCAGCCCATCATTATTATATTAATAATAATTATGTCTGTAGCCACTGTTCAGATTCACTCCTGTTCCGAGGATCCTGACCACCTTTTCCTCTGGGTCAGATTTAAACCTTTTGTAGAGGCAGGGCCTCACTTTGTCACCCAGGCTGGAGTGCAGTGGCGCAATCTTGGCTCACCGTACCCTCAACCTCCTGGGCTCAAGTGATCCTCCCACTTCAGCCTCCCAAGCAGCTAATTACTGGTGCACACCACACTCAGCTAATTAAAAAAGCTTTTGTTTATAGAGATGGGGTCTCACTATATTGTCCAGGCTGCTCTCAAACTCCTGGATCCAAGCAATCTTCCTGCCTTGGCCTCCCAAAGTGCTGGGATTTGGGCATGAGCCAATGCACTGAGCCCTGATTTTTTTTAAATGGATACTTCTCGAGGGGGAAACTGAGGTACCCCTCAGCTCGGGCCAGGGCCTCCTGTAGTCTAGACTTGGGACTCAGGGCCCAGGGGCAGTCACCTGGCTGTCTAGGTCTGGGGCCAGCCCTGGGTGCCGTCACTTCCTTTCACTGCCCTGTTCTCAAGGTGACACCAGGCAGGGCTGGTATTGGGGCTTGGAGTCAGAAGGAAGAGGTGTGGTCCCCAGGTCAAGCAGCTGGGCCCCCTCCCGGCCTAGGTGAGCAGCTGGGTGTTTGTCCAGTCTGGACACCCTCACTCTCACCCCTAGCATGTAGCAGTTTCTGCCAGGTGCTCTGGGTGTGGGGGAACCAAAAGGGGGCCTTGGAGCCTCTCTGCTCCAGGCCAGAGTTCAGGGAATGCAGGCAAGCTGGGCCAGCCCAGGAGGAGAAAGTAAGGCCTCCCTGAGTGATGTTTCCTCCTGCCACCAGCCTCTGAGGTCCAGAGCAAGGCAGGGATTTGCTCGATCTCCCAACCCCATGAACCAGGGAGGATGCCTATTGTGTACCGTCTTCCTGATGGGAATCTGACTTGGCTTGATTGCTCCTCATGATGGGGAACTCACTACCAACATGGCAAACTAAAGGAAGTCTCAGCAGCTGAGAGTTAAAGGCAGGACTAGGCTCCACCCAACCTTTCTTGGATGTATTTCTAGACCTCTTTGTGCCTCAGTTTTCCTATCCCTAAAAATGGGGCTAATGCAGCCCTGCTTTCCAGCACAGACACGGAGTTTGGATGGTCAGCTGGTGGCCAGGCTGCACACAAGAGCTGGCATATTGACTCTAGTCCTGATTATACCACTCATTATGTTCTCGTTGATCACAATGTGTCTTTGCATGACAGAAATATTATCGTGAATATTTCCAGGCTCTAAGTACGGGGCTTGGAAAGAGTCCTGACCAGCCTGAGGGTGTGGGGGTCCAGGAAGTCCCCAGAGGAGGGGGCCCACGACACCTCAGTGTTCCCATCACTCCTGGATCGTGGGAAGGATCTGAGGTTGAACTGCGATCCGTCGCCAGCCTCAGTTGCCACCTCTATGGGGGCAGCCCTAGATGTCCTTTGAGGCGCCACTGGACCAGGGCTGGTGTTTTACTGAGGGCCCCTGTCCAGTCTCACGCAGGTGTCTCAGGCAGTTCCTGCAGCAGGGTGACATACAATGAATGAGTCATCTACAACAAAGTCTGGGGACCTAGAAACCCAGCACACCAAGATCTGAAGTGCATGTAGCACCCTGCCCCGCCCCACACCTTTTTCCACACCCAGCTATTCTCTGGTGTGAATATTGAGTATATGTTGACATAGAACTCACTGCACACACGGGTTTCGCTAAAGCAGGGTCCAGCGGCCAGGTGGCCATCGGTAAACCTAAAGAATTATGTTTACTGGGTTTTTTCTTTTCTTCCCCCCTGTATTTGCAAAAGCAACACCTGCTCCTTGTAAAAAGGGACCAGCCCATCATTATTGGGAGGCCAAACTGGTAAGAACTGGGGGAGGAACCAGCCTCAGTGGCCAGCAGGTCAGGGTTTAAATTCCACCCACCTGCCCTGGCCTCAGTCGGCTGTGTGACCTTGGAAAGGTGTGGACCCTCTCTGTACAGATCGTCCAGTTGGACCCTGGGCTCCCCTCTGGAAGGCTCAGTGAGAGTCCTAGGGTTCCTCTACAGGCGAGGGGCTCACACCGCCTCCCGTAAGTGTCCCCCAACTTCCACCCTGGAGTTTCTTCACCCCTGGAGGATGCACTCCTCTGGAAAATTGTCCTGTTTGCCACTTCTCTGTCCCCTGTTAGTGTGATGGCGCCCTAGGCACACAAGGGTCTCTCTTCATCACCTGGACTCTGTCCTTGAAACCTAGACCCGGATGTGGTATACACTAGGTGCTCAACACTTGCTTGGAGCAGTGGCAAATATCCGGGTGATAAGGGTGACGGCAGCTGCTATTAAATCTCATTGTGGCTGGGCGCAGTGATTCATGCCTGTAATCTCGGCACTTTGGGAGGCCAAGGCAGGCAGATCACCTGAAGTCAGGAGTTCGAGACCAGCCTGGGCGACATGGTGAAACCCCATCTCTACTGAAGATATAAAAGTTAGCCAGGCGTGGTGACACACTCCTGTAATCCCAGCTACTCTGGAGGCTGAGACAGGAGAATCGCTTGAACCCAGGAGGCGGAGGCTGCAGTGAGCCGAGATGGTGCCACTGCACTCCAGCCTGGGTGACAGAGTGAGACTCCGTCTCAAAAAAAAAAAAATTAGCCAGGCACGGTGGTGCACACCTGTAATCCCACCTACTTGGGAGGCTGAGGCAGGAGGATTGCTTGAAACCAGGGGTTGGAAATTGCAGTGAGTCGAGATTGCACCATTGCACTTCAGCCTGGGCAATAGGAAAAAAAAAAAAACAGGATTGAGGGCTGAGGGCGACAGATGTGCCTGGAGCCACTTGACCCTGGAGCAAGGGCCCAACCTTGACTGTCCCCTGGAAGTGATGGCAGAGGACACAGGGCCAGAGCGCAGCCACCAATGCCCACGATTCTGCTGAGCAGACAACGTCTTCTGCATATTTAGTGGCCATTAATTTTCATTAACCATTAATTTTCAATGAGTCATTAATACTTAGCATCATCTAAGCATTGAAGCATGACTATTCAGTGACCATGAACATTTGGTATCTGAAGGACTATTTGTGGCTTGTTAATATTCCTCATGACACTATTAGGTCAGGCACGGTAGATCACGCCTGTAATCCCAGCACTTTGGGAGGCCGAGGCAGGTGGACCACCTGAGATCAACCAGCCTGGCCAACGTGGTGAAACCCCATCTTTACTAAAATTAACCAGGTGTGGTGGTGCATTCCTGTTATCTTTAGCAGAGACAGGGTCTCCCGTTCTTGCTCAGGCTGGTCTTGAACTCCTGGGCTCAAACGATCTTCCTGCCTCAGCCTCCCAAACTGTGGGGATTGCAGGTACGCCTGAGCCTGGGTGTTTAAATATATATATATATATATGTTTTTTCTTCCTTTTGGAGACAGAGTCTGGCTGTGTCCCCCAGGCTGGAGTGCAATGGTGCAATCTCTGCTCACTGCAACCTCCACCTCCTGGATTCAAGTGATTCTCCTGCCTCAGCCTCCTAAGTAGCTTGGACTGCAGGCGCATGCCACCATGCCCAGCTTATTTTTGCATTTTTAGGAGAGATGGGGTTTTACTATGTTGGCCAGGCTGGTCTCAAACTCCTGACCTCAGGTGATCCGCCCACCTCGGCCTCCCACAGTGCTGGGATTACTGGCGTGAGGCACCACGCCCGCCCATGTTTAAGGATTGATCAAGAATCTGGTGCAGCTGGCACAGATGAGTGAGGGCAGAGATTGTGTGGGAAAGATGGCAGCAGAGAGCACCCACATCCTGCAGCAGCACCCCAGGCGGAGGCTTCTGGGTCTTGGCAGAGGAAAATAAGTGGCTTTTCTGTGTGCATTTGAGGAAGTGGGTTCTGGAGGATGGTAAAATCGTGCTGGCACATGAAAGGCAAACAGCTCCAGGCAGGACCGGCTGGTCTGGCAGTGGGCGGGCAGGCGAGGGGCCCCAGGAGTCAGCCTGGACGTCACTGCTGGACACTAGTGGCACCATGTCTGGCTTGGGGTGATGCTTCTTTACCCACCTTGAGCAGGAGTGAGGGGGGCCGTAATGCACAGACAACATACAATGTTCTCCATCAATCTGTTGGCGCCAGGCGTGGTGACTGGTGCCTGTGGTCCCAGCAACTCGGGGGGCCAAGGCAGGAGGATCACTTGAGCCCAGGAGCTGGAGCCTGCAGTGAGCTCTGATCGCCACTGCACTCCAGCTTGGACAACAGAGCAAGTGAGATCCTATCGCTAAAAAAACACATTTTAAAAATTAGCTGGCACGGTGGCTCATGTCTGTAATCCCAGCATTTTGGGAGGCGAAGGCAGAAGGATGGCTTGAGCCCAGGGAATTCAAGACCAGCCTGGGCAACACAGTGAGACCCTGTCTCTTTAAACGCAGCACACACAAGCAGTACCTGCTGGGCCTTCCTGGTTTACAGGCCATCGTGTGCCAGCAGCTGTCACCTGGATACTGGACCGAGTCTCCCACTGCCCAGAGGTTCATATTCTGTTCCTCTGGAGTGCAATGGTACGATCTCGGCTCACTGCAACCTCCACCTCCTGGGTTCAAGCGATTCTCCTGCCTCAGCCTCCGAAGTAGCTGGGATTACAGGCGCCCGCCACCACACGCAGCTAATTTTTGTATTTTTAGTAGAGATGGGGTTTCACCATGTTGGCCAGGCTGGTCTCGATCTCTTGACCTTATGATCTACCCGCCTTGGCCTCCCAAAGTGCTGGAATTACAGGCATGAGCCACTGCACCCGGCCAATTTTTGTATTTTTAGCAGAGACAGGGGTTTTACCATGTTGGCCAGGCTGGTCGTGAACTCCTGACCTCATGTGATCCGCCCACTTCAGCCTCCCAAAGTGCTGGCATGACAGGCGTGAGTCACTGCACCCAGCCCTTCATCTTATTTTCTAAACCTCCCCTCTCTCCCCCTCTTCCATGGAGTCTTGCTCTGTTGCCCAGGTTAGAGTGCAGTGGCATGATCTCGGCTCACTGCAACCTCTGCCTCCTGGGTTCAAGCAATTCTCCTGCCTCAGCCTCCTCAGTAGCTGGGATTGCGGGTGCCTGCCACCACGCCTGACTAAGTTTTGTATTTTTAGTAGAGACGGAGTTTCACTATCTTGGCCAGGCTGGTCTCAGACTCCTGACCTGTTGATCCACCTGCCTTGGCCTCCTAAAGTGCTGGGATTATGGGTGTGAGCCACTGTGCCCAGCCTAATTTTTGTGTGTTTTGTAGGGATGGGGTTTCACCATGTTGCCCAAGCTGTTCTACTACATTATTAAAGTGAGGACAGAGCTGACTTGGTCATGGCTGCATCCCCAGCATCTAGCATATAGTAGTTGCTCAGTAAACACTCTTGGGCTGATGAGTCAGTGTGACAGTTAACAGGGTTGGACTCGGGCGGCCGGTTAGCTCAGCTGGTGAGTGCCTGGTGCTCAGTGCCCAAGGTCTGGGACTCGATTCCCGCACTGGCCAGCCCCATTCAAAAAAAAAAAACAGGATTGGACTCATGCATGTTCACAGATATTCACCTGTCTGTGCCCCAGGTCGTGGAGGTTGGCCAGGTTCTCTGTCCTTTGAGAGATATTTGGTGCCATCCATGACACAGTCCCTTGTGATAGATTCTGGGAGGCCCTGAGTCTGGACAGGGAATCCCCCAATGACCCCGAGTTGAGGGATGTATGAGGGGGACGGACTGCACCTGTCAAAGTCCTGGGTTCTGGTCCTGCTCCATGCTGAAGTTTAATGTCCCTGTCTGTAAGTGGGGGATGCCTGGGGAATCAAGGTAGCCAGGGCGGTGGACTCACGGTCACTGAGGCGGTCACCACACAGCTAAGATGCACTAAGCCCTTTCGCAGTCACAGGGAGCTGGGGCCCCACTGTGTGTGTGAGAGGGGTAATCTCAGCACCCCCATGTTCTAATAAGGAACTAAGACTTCACATGGAAAGGCCGGGCATGGTGGCTCATGCCTGTCAGCTCAGCCCCTTGAGGGGCCGAGGCAGAGGCCGGGCACAGTGGCTCACGCCTATAATCCCAACACTTTGGGAGGCCGAGACAGGCAGATCACCTGAGGTGGAGAGTTTGAGACCAGCCTGACCAATATGGAGAAACCCCATCTCTACTAAAAATACAAAAAAATTAGCCGGGCACAGTGGCTCACACCTGTAATCCCAGCTACTCAGGAGGCTGAGGCAGGGGGATCGCTTGAACCCATGAGGTGGAGGCTGCAGTGAGCTGAAATCACACCACTGCACTCCAGCCTGGGCAACAGAATAAGAGACCCTGTCTCAAAAATAATAAAAATAAAAATAATCCCCAGCAGGGGGGGGCCAGGGCACCTGTCAGAGCCAATCGGGGTTGGAGTGTTTTGCAGCGGGTCTTGCAAGGGGCAGAGGGGTTAGC
This sequence comes from Ateles fusciceps, assembly GCA_036589455.1. Classification (NCBI taxonomy): domain Eukaryota; kingdom Metazoa; phylum Chordata; class Mammalia; order Primates; family Atelidae; genus Ateles; species Ateles fusciceps. Next base: position 11,055,289 of record JAZHEH010001828.1, on the reverse strand, counting down.
TGGGGGGGTGAATTTCAATATTTTGCCAACCTGAGCAACCGTACAGGTGCCACCAGGTGTTGGGGGCTACAGAGAAAGCACTTTCCTCATGGCCAGTGTTCAGTGAGTTTTGTTTTCCACAGGAGCTGCCCAGGGGGCTCCTCAGGCTGACCCCAGACACTGGCTGGCCAGGATGAGGCATCTCCGGCACCTTCGGCCCAATGGCACCCTCATTCTGGCCATCGGTGCTTTCACCCTCCTCCTCCTCCTCCTCTTCACTCTGCAAGAGTCACCACCCACCTACGAGGTCAGGGAGCAGCCACCAGAGACCCCCAAGACCCTGGTCTGGCCCACTCCACCCACCCCCCCAGCCCGGGCCCCGTGCCACGCCAACACCTCTATGGCTGCACACCCGGACTTTGCAGGACAGCCGCGGCAGGTTCAGGACTTCCTGCTGTACAAACACTGTCGCGACTTTCCGCTGCTGCAGGACGCGCCCCGCTCTAAGTGCGCGCAGCCGGTCTTCCTGCTGCTGGCCATCAAGTCCTCGCCCAGCAACTATGAGAGGCGCGAGCTGCTGCGGCGCACGTGGGGCCGCGAGCGCAAGGTGCGGGGTTTGCAGCTGCGCCTCCTCTTCCTGGTGGGCACAGCCTCTGACCCGCACGAGGCCCGCAAGGTCAACCGGCTGCTGGAGTTGGAGGCACAGGCTCACGGAGACATCCTACAGTGGGATTTCATTGACAGCTTCTTCAACCTCACACTCAAGCAGGTGCGCTGGGCTGAGGTCACCTGATCGGGGCACCTGTCCTTCTTGTCCAAATGACCACCCCTTCCTCAGGGACCCAGGGGACCATCATGCCCCGTTCTGCCCCTCTGCTGTCCCCCACCAGCCTTGTGGTGACCCAAAGTCGTCGTCTTCTGGGGAAGGCTAGGGGGAAGGGCAGAGGAGCTAGGTTACCAGCACAGAGCTCCAGCCTGATAATAGGGTTCGAATCCAAGCTATGCCTCTTACTTGCTGTTTGACCTTGGAAGAGTTCATTCACCTCTCTATGCCTCAGTTTTCTTACCTGGGAAATGGGATGTGAATTGGTCCTACCTACCTCTGGGGGCTGCTGTGAGGTTTACAGGAGATGGCGTTTATCAGGCACCCAGACCAGTGCTGGATGCCCAACTCAGCTTGGCAGTGACAGGAAACACATCTCCTTGGGGCTTTTTTTGTTTGTTTTATGAAGTCTCACTCTGTCGCCCAGCTGGAATGCAGTGGCGCGATCTCAGCTCACTGCAACCTCCGCCTCCCACGTTCAAGGGATTCTCCTGCCTCAGCCTCCCAAGTAGCTGGCATTACAGGCACCTGCCACCACACCCAGGTGATTTTTATATTTTTAGTAGAGATGGGGTTTCAGCATGTTGGCCAGGATGGTCTCGAGTTCCTGACCTCAGGTGATCCACCGCCTTGGCCTCCCAAAGTGCTGGGACTACAGGCATGAGCCACCATGCCCGACCTCATCTCTATTTAAAAGAACCCATGAAAGGTGAGAAAATCCTGCCCATCTGCAGATGAGGAAATGGAGGCTCTAAGAAGCCCTCCTAAGTCCTCGAGTTGAGCAAGGCAAGTAGAGACATTTTCAAGGAGGAACAGGGAATTCAGCAGGTTCCTGCTCATAGGAGGTACAGACAGGCCTGGATTCGAGGCCGCTAGGGGCCATTTCTCTGCGGCTGACCTCGCTCAATACAATTTTCTCCGGGGGAGCCTCTGTCCCTCGTCTATAAATAAGATTGAGGACCACTTCTGCTTCCTAAGGGTGCATCACTCAGGATTCAAGGTAGGGTGCGTGCCAAGCACAGTGCCTGGCAGCAAGCAGATGCCCAGCCCGTGTTAGTTACCAAGTAGGTTTCCACCATGGTGAGGCTGAGGCAGGAGAATTGCTTGAACCCGGGAGGCAGAGGTTACAGTGAGCCAGGATCGCACCACTGCACTCCAGCCTGGGTAGTAAGAGCGAAAACTCCATCTTGAAAAAAAAAATCGCCCAAAGGCCAGGAGTGGTGGCTCATGCTTATAATTTCAGCATTTTGGGAGGCTGAGGTGGGAGGATCCTTTGAGGCCAGGAGTTTGAGACCAGCCTGGGCAACATAGCACATCCCATCTCTAAAAAAAAAAATTTGTTTTAATTAGCCAGGAGTAGTGGCACGTGTCTGTACTCCCAGCTACTTGGGAGGCTGAGGTGGGAGGATCACTTGAGCCCAGGAATTCAAGGCTTCAGTGAACTATGATCATGCCACTGCACTCAAGCCTGGGCAATAGAGCAAGACCCTGTCTCAAAAACAAACAAAATTCACACAAGTGAGTATTTAACAACAGGGCTTGGCCAGACAGAGTTGGAAGGAATAGCAATAAATGTAAATGTAACAATTTTCTAGCATTTCTTGATGCTTCGTGAAGCATGGTCTCCATGGATTTCCCAATACTCCTGGAGGCACATGATGAGGCCTGTTTGGAGAGCTGGAAACTGAGGCACAGAGAGGATTTCCAAAGTAACCCCCATAGAACTGGACCTCAAACCCAGGCTGGATTGCAGACACTTCCTTTCCTGGGCTGCCTGGGCTGGGGTGGCCAACAGGGGCCCAAGGCCAATTTCTCCAGCCCTCAAGCAGCATGCCCGGCCCCCCCTTGCCTGCAGGTGCTGTTCTTACAGTGGCAGGGGATGAGGTGTGCCAACGCCAGCTTCGTGCTCAACGGGGATGATGACGTCTTTGCACACACGGACAATATGGTCTCCTACCTGCAGGGCCATGACCCTGGCCGCCACCTCTTCGTGGGGCAATTGATCCGAAACGTGGGCCCCATCCGGGTTTCCTGGAGCAAGTACTATGTCCCGAAGGTGGTAACTTAGAACGAGCGGTACCCACCCTACTGTGCGGGGGGTGGCTTCCTGCTGTCCCGCTTCACGGCCGATGCCCTGCGCCGGGCCGCCCATGTCTTAGACCTCTTCCCCATTGATGATGTCTTCATGGGTATGTGTCTGGAGTTGGAGGGACTGAAGCCTGCCTCCCACAGTGGCATCCGCACGGTTGGCGTGCATGTCCCGTCGCAACGCCTGTCCTCCTTTGACCCCTGCTTCTACCGTGACCTGCTGCTGGTGCACCGCTCCTGCCTTATGAGATGCTGCTAATGTGGGATGCAGTGAACCAGCCCAACCTCACCTGTGGCAAACAGAGACGGATCCACTGAGGCAGCATCAGGGTCCCCAGCCTCTGGGCTCCTGTTTTCATAGGAAGGGGTGACACCTTCCTCCCAGGAAGCTACGATCTTTGTGGTCTGAGCAGAGGGGGAATGCCAGGGAAGGTTTGATGAGTAAATGTTCTGGCTGGTGAACTCCTATACATCCTTCAAAACCCACCTGGTATTGTTCCAGCATTCTCCCTGAATGGCTAAAGGAACTCGAGAAAATATCCGTCTTCTGTTTGTGGAAGCTAATGGTAAAAGTGCCTCTGCTAGGGTTCCGACTGTGGATGCATCCATTCCATTTAGATCAAGGTCCTACTTCCCTGCTCTGACCTACTTACAAACAGGATACTAAGCAGTGCGCCTGCAGTGGTTTAATGGCAGATAAGCTCTATCCCCCAGTTCCAGGCCAACCAGAAACTCTTGTGTCCACATAGAGCTGATATGAGAAATATCTTTCAGCCCAGCAGAAGAGAGGTTCTGATGTGTGTGTGTGTGGAGGGCGGGGGCAAAGCTCACTCTGTTGCCCAAGCTAGAGTGCAGTGGTGCAATCTCAACTCATCACAACATCTGCCTGCCGGGTTCAAGCAATTCTCCTGCCTCAGCCTCCCGAGTAGCTGAAACTACAGGTGCACGCCATGTCCGGCTAATTTTTGTATTTTTAGTACAGACAGGGTTTCACTAGGTTGGCCAGGCTGGTCTCGAACTCCCGACCTTGTGATCTGCCCGCCTTGGCCTCCCAAAGTGCTGAGATTACAGGTGTGAGCCACTGTGCTGGCCAAGAGTTTCTAATCTTAGCCCTTTCCTGGGCCTCGGACAACACAGAAGGTGGTGGGGGGGGGACCAGAGAGGTTGTGGAACAGGACTGCCCCTCCTTGCTTGTGGTATCAAATGCTCTCATGGTGAAGGCGTGGGCAGAGGAAGGAGGCAGGTGTCCTTTGAAGGTTGCGGGAGCTCAGAGTTTCTGGGGCCCCTATTGGGAGTCAGCTCCTATCCCTGTGTTCCCCAATAATTCAGAGAACAGCACTGGGGCTGGAAGCGTCTTTAATGGACACAAGGCCAATAGGCACAGGCCCCACTTCCTGGAGAAGGGAGAGATTCAGGTCCTCCAGTGGCCCCCACCCCGGTATGTTTTACAGATTATGTGGAGACCGAGTGAGTCAGTGACCCCCTGCAGTCCCCAGCATCTGGCCTCAGTCTCTGGAACTCGGGCTTCACAGGTATTGTGATGGGGCATCCTTGGAGAATAAAAAGTTTTGTGAAGACCTGGAGGTCTTTTTTTCTTTAAAAGAAATTTATAAGTTTTAACAGAGACAAGTCCACATTCATCCCTAAAAGTTTCGTTTTCCAGTAGAAAATATACATTGGTAAAAACAAGGCGGCTGGGCGCGGTGGCTCAAGCCTGTAATCCCCACACTTTGAGAGGCTGAGGCAGGTGGATCATGAGGTCAGGAGTTGGAGACCATACTGGCCAACGTGGTGAAACCCTATCTCTACTAAAAATACAAAAATTAGCTGGGCGTGGTGGCACATGCCTGTAATCCCAGGTACTTGGGAGGCTGAGGCAGGAATCGCTTGAACCCAGGAGGTGGAGTTTGCAGTGAGCTGAGATCGTGCCATTGCACTCCAGTCTGATGACAGGGCGAGACTCTGTCCCAAAAAAAAAACAAAACAAAAAAACAAAAAAAACAAAGCATGGGGCAGTGGCTCACGGCTGTAATTCCAGCACATTGGGAGGCCAAAGTGGGAGGATCACTTGAGCCTGGGAGTCCTGTGTCCTGTCTCTACACAAAATAAAAAATTAGTCGGGCTTGGTGGTACTCACATGCCTGTCGTCCCAGCTACTCGGGAGGCTGAGGAAGGGGGATCACTTGAGCCCAGGAGTTGGAGGCTGCAGTGAGCCCTGATTGCGCCACTGCACTCTAATCTGGGCGGCAACAGAGTGAGACTTTGTCTCGAGAAAACAGAAACAAAACAGGACGTGAGTGAGGCAAAGGCTGCAGGAATTTCTGTCAGGTTGGTCTGACCTCATCCCACCCACCCCCTGCTCAGACACCCTTCACAGCTCCCTATTGCTTTCAGCTGATAGCCCCAAAGACAGATTTTTTTTTTTTTTTTTTTTTTTTTTGAGACGGAGTCTTGCTCTGTCACCCAGGCGGGAGTGTAGTGGCACGATCTCACCTCATGGCAACCTCCGCTTCCTGGATTCAAGCAATTCTCCTGCCTCGGCCTCCCGAATATCTGGGATTACAAGTCACAGGTATGTGCCACCACGCCCAGCTAATTTTTGTATTTTTGATAGAGATGGGGTTTCACCATGTTGCCCAGGCTGGTCTCAAACTCCTAACCTCAAGTGATCCGCCCGCCGTGGCCTCCCAAAGTGCTGGGATTCCAGGCCACAGCGCCTGGCCAGCCAAAGGTAGAGTCTTGCTTCCAGCTTGTCTGCAGACTCAGGAGTGGGAGGTAAGGGGCGAGATGCTTTTGGCTGGATTGGCCACTGGGCCCACCTCGGCCTCCTGCTTTCAGCAAGGGCGTGACCTCGGCTCACTGCAACCTCGGAATCCCATCCCAGCCACCAGCAGCCCCCCTCTCCCCACCAGGCTTGCCTGCTCTGACTGGAACCTCGGATCTGCTGCTGTCTCAAGCTTATCCTTTCTTCCCCCTCCTCAAGTATTTATTGTGCACCTACTGTGTGCTACACACCTTCCCCTGTACTCCTCGTCTCTCCCATGGGAAGGGTCAGCTGATACTGACCCACCTTATAGAGAGGAAACAAACCTGAAAATGATCAAATGGGAGGTTCCAGAGAGTAGTCAGAGCTTTGAGAAGAATATTTTATTATTTTATCTTATTTTTTTGAGGTGGAGTCTTGCTCTGTCGCCCAGGCTGGAGTGCAGTGGCACAATCTAGGCTCACTGCAACCTTCACTTCCCGGGTTCAAGCGATTCTCCTGCCTCAGCCTCCTGAGTAGCTGGGATTACGGGCACGTGCCACCACACCCGGCTAATTTTTGTACTTTTATTAGAGATGGGGTTTCACCATGTTGGCCAGACTGGTCTCAAACTCCTGACCTCAGGCGATCCACCCGCCTCGGCCTCCCAAAGTGCTGCGATTACAGGCGTGAGCCACCGTGCCCAGCCTTGATTTTATTTTACGTATTTTGGGGGGGGGGGGGGGGTGCAGCTGTTTATTTCAGGGAGAAGGCAGGGGAGGGAGCTCAGTCTTTCTTAGCAGCAGCTTTCCTCATGGCAGCCAGGACATTGCTCAGCTCCTCCTGCTTCCTCTTGGTGCCGATGTGTGTCCCCACCCTTTTCTTGATGAACTTGAGGGCCCGTTTGTCCTTGGGGACCTTCAGTAACTCCATGGCGCACCCCTCGTACGGGGCGAAGCCACACACCTCCCGGATCACGTCCCGCACGAACGTGGCGTGTTCGGTAGATGCCCGCGGCGGCGGCTGTGCCTGGACTTGCTCACGTTCTTGGTCACTTGCGGTCCTTGTTGAGGCCCACGGCCATAGCATAGCCAAGAGCCATGGCTGCTGCTCTCCAATGGCGACCGTGGCGGAAGCTCCTTGATTTTATTTTTGAGACAGAGTCTTGCTCTGTTGCCCAGGCTGGAGTGCAGTGGCGCAATCTCTGCTCATTGTAATCTCTGCCTCCTAAATTCAAGTGATTCTCGTGCCTTAGCCTCCTGAGTTGCTGGGATTACAAGCATGTGCCACCATGCCCAGCTAGTGTTTGCATTTTTCGTACAGACAGGGTTTCACCATGTTGGCCAGGCTGGTCTCGAACTCCTGGCCTCAAGGGATCCACCTGCCTGAACCTCCCAAAGTGTTGGGATTAAGGCATAAGCCACTGCACCAGCCTTAGCAGAATTTACATGAGGCGACAGGGCCGGGCACAGTGGCTCATGCCTATGATTCCAGGGCTTTGGGAGGCCAAGGTGGGAGGATCACTTGAACCCAGGAGTTCAAGACCAGCCTGGGCAACATAGCAAGACCCTATCTCTACAGAAGAAAAAAAAAAAAAACACAGGTATGGTGGTGCCCACCTGTGGTCCCAGCTACTTGGAAAGCTGAGGTGGGAGAACCACTTGAGCCTGGGAGGTTGAGGTTGCAGTGAGCCAGGACCATGCCACTGCACTCCAGCCCAGGTGAGAGGAAGACCTTGTTTCAAAAATCAAATGAGGCCGGGCACAGTGGCTCATGCCTGTAATCCCAGCACTTTGGGAGGCCGAGGCAGGTGGATCACCTGAGCTCAGGAGTTTGAGACCAGCCTAGCCAACATGGTAAAACCCCATCTCTACTAAAAATACAAAAATTAGCAGGGTATTGTGCCATATGCCTGTAATCCTAGGTACTCGGGAGGCTGAGGCACGAGAATTGCTTGAACCTGGAAGGCGGAGGCTGGAGAATAGCTGGAGAGGAAGGTTGCAGTGAGCTGAGATCACCCCACTGCACTCCAGCCTGGGCAACAGAGTGAAACTCTGTCTCAAAAAAAAAAAAAACCCAAAAAAACAAAATAAAATGAGCCAGGTGGGTGGCTCAAACCTGTAATCCCAGCACTTTGGGAGGCCAAGGCAGATAAGTCACTTGAGACCAGGGGTTCATGACCAGCCTGGCCAACAGAGCGAGACCCTGTCTCAAACGCCAATCAATGTGTTTTGCCACGATCATTTTCAGACATATGTGTCTAGTGTCTACCATTCTAGGTCCTCAAGGCTCAGGACTCCCGTGGGCCTTGGTAGAGACCTTGGCTCAAGTCCAGCACTTAACCCTTCCCACCCTGTCTGACGTTGGCAAACAGCCATCTCCCTGGGCCTCAGTTTCCCCACTTTGCATAGCAATGCCTCTCTAGATATCAAGCTCCTGGAAGTGCCTGTGGGTCTGTGGCTGCTGGGGGACAAGCCCACATGGGACTAACTGAGGCTCGTCCCTTTTTCTAGGGAAAATGCAGAAAGCTGCTTTGGGTTGTTTATTTACTAGGAGACAGCAGGAAGGGGTGTTACATATGCAGGGAGCAGAGCATTGGGCTCCTCTGGAGTGAGGACATTTGGCTCTCAGTGTCCAGCATCTGTGAAAGCAGGGATCCTCCAAGCCAGGGCTAGGGTGTGATTTATTCTGCAGTTGACTCCACAGGCTGCAGGTGGCATTGGTCTGGGGTAGATAGTGAGCATCTCGTCCCAGGAGGTAATCAACAATGTTCCTGCAGATGTGGAACTTTATGGTGCTGTGTGGTCTTAGGAGCTCAGCAGACCAGACCCCTTGGGGCCTCAGGCCACTCTGAGGCTGCACCCAAGGAGGAATCATTAGGGACAGAGGGTCAGCAGGTCTTGTTGGCTACAGCCACTGAGGCAGCAGTAGCGTGCAGGGTTGGTGGCCGCTGCACGGCGGTGGCGATGATGGTGAGAGGTCTGCGGCAGGGGCTGCAGGCCAGGTCCTCCCGGCGCAGGATCACTGTTGGCCACCAGTCCATAGAACAGATGTCGTTTCTCCAGCCACTGCAGCAATTCACCTGGGGACAGAGCGGAACTCAGCCAGAACCGGGACCACAGAGGATACCCCACCCCCTGCTGCATGTGCACGAATCCACACACATCCCACTGACTGACCTACAGAACACTCATCATGCATGCAAATAAAAAGTGAGCAATGGCTGGGCATGGTGACTCACGCCTGTAATCCCAGCACTTTGGGAGGCTGAGTGCACAGATCACTTAAGGTCAGGAGTTCAAGACCAGCCTGACCAACATGGTGAAACCCCGTCTCTACTAAAAAATACAAAAATTAGGCCGGGAGGGGTGGCTCACGCCTGCAATCCCAACACTTTGGGAGGCTGAGGCAGGTGGATCATGAGGTCAGGAGATCGAGACCATCCTGGCTAACACGGTGAAACCCCTGTCTCTACTAAAAATACAAAAAATTAGCCAGGCGTGGTGGCAAGCACCTGTAGTCCCAGCTACTCAGGAGGCTGAGCCAGGAGGATGGCTTGAACCTGGGAGGTGGAGGTTGCAGTGAGCCAAGATCACACCACTGCACTCCAGCCTGGGGAGGCAGAGCAAGAATCCATCTAAAAAAAACAAACAAAAATTAGCTGGGCGTGGCAGCAAGAGCCTGCAATCCCAGCTACTCAGGAGGCTGAGGTGGAATCGCTTGAACCCAGGAGGTGGAGGTTGCAGGGAGCCGGGATAGCACCACTGCACTCCAGCATGGATGACAAGAATGAAACTCCTTCTCAAAAAAAAAAAAAAAAAAGTGAACACTTATTAAACACCTACTGTATGCCAGGCACCCAGTTAATCCTCTCATCCACTTGATTCATGTCCACACTCATGTCCCTAGCTGCGTGCACCCCCATATGCCACCTGTGTACCCCAATCCCTGCCCAAGGAATATCAGGGCTCCTGGAGCTGCAGAGGGTGTCAGTTTCCTTGATAGGTCCGAGGGTCCGTGAGGCACCCAGAGCAGGTCAGAGACCCACCCACAGAATCCTCATGGCACTGAGACACGCAGGGGTGTGCGTGTGTCTGTGGTTCACTTCTTGGTCACCCACGCATGCGTGGTGGACCCACAGACATACACACACCACTACGTGGACATACCCTGGCAGCCCCCCTCCTCTGGATCCCTACCCCCCCATCAGAGTGGCTCATAGAGCCATGTGGACACACATTAACACATCTGCACAAAGTTGTCTTGTATACCTTCACCAGGGACAGGACTAAGGTGGGGAGAATAAGGCACAAAGCCATAGGGATTTTTTTTTTTTCAGACAGACTTTCCCTCTTGTCACCTAGGCTGGAGTGCAGTGGCGTGATCTTGGCTCACTGCAACCTCCACCTCCCAGGTTCAAGTGATTCTCCTGCCTCAGCCTCCTGAGCAGCTGGGATTACAGGTGCACAACACCACGTCCGGCTAATTTTGTATTTTTTTGTTTTTTGAGATGGAGTTTTGCTCTTATTGCCCAGGCTGGAGTGAAATGGGGCGATCTCGGCTCACTGCAACCTCCGCCTCCTGGATTCAAGCAATTCTCCTGCCTCAGCCTCCCGAGTAGCTGGGATTAGCAGCATGCACCACCATGCCCAGCTAATTCTGTATTTTTTGTAGAGACGGGGTTTCTCCTTGTTGGTCAGGCTGGTCTCAAACTCCCGACCTCAGGTGGTCCGCCCCCTTGACCTCCCAAAGTGCTGAGATTACAGGCGTGAGCCACTGCAGCTGGCCTATTTATTTATTTTTTTGAGACAGAATCTCAAAAAGGGGGTGGAGTGTTCAGTGCAGTGGAGCAATCTCGATCTTGGCTCACTGCAACCTCCGCCTCCCGGGTTCAAGGGATTCTCGTGCCTCAGCCTCCCGAGTAGCTGGGATTACAGGCACGCACTACCACACTTGGCTAATTTTGTATTTTTAGTAGGGATGGGGTTTCACTGTGTTGGCCAGGCCGGTCTCGAACTCCTGACTTCAGGTGATCTGCCCGCCTTGGCCTCCCAAAGTGCTGGGATTACAGGCGTGAGCCACTGCTCCTGATTTCATAAGTTTTCAATTGCATGCTGTTCTGAGTAGCGCTGTGAAATCTCACGCTGTCGTGCAGGGGATATGAGTCCGTCCTTTGTCTGGCATATCCACACTGTTTACGCTCCCTGCCCATTCCCGTTACTTAGTAGCCGTCTTGGTGACCAGATGAACTGCGATGTTATCTCAGCGCCCCCTGTTCAGGTAACCCTTCTTTTACTTCATCATGGCCTCAGAGCAAAAGAGTAGGCAACTCAGATATTACAGAGAAGACACCAAGTGCTTCCTTTAAGTGAAAAGGTGAAAGCTCTCAACTTCATAAGGAAAGGAAAAAAAAAAAAGTACTTGGTGGCCAGACCTGTAATCCCAGGCCTTTGGGAGAGTGAGGCGGGCAGATTGCCTGAGCTCAGGAGTTCGAGACCAGCCTAGGCAATATGGTGAAACCTCCATCACTACTAATAATACAAAAGTTAGCCAGACGTGGTGACATGTGCCTATAGTCCCAGCTACTCAGGAGGCTGAGGTGGGAGGATCGCTTGAGGCTGGGAGATGGAGGCTGCAATGAGCCGAGATCATGCCACTGCACTCCATCCTGGGTGACAGAGCAAGACCCTGTCTCAAAATATATATATATTAATAATATTATGTTTTCTTTCTTTGAAACAGGGGGTCTCTGTCTCAGGCTGAGTCTTATATTGCCCAGGCTGGTCTCAAACTCCTGGCTTCAAGTGATCCTCCCTCCTCAGCCTCCTGAATAGCAGGGATTACAAGGAAGAGCCACCACATCCAGCAAGATAAGTATTTTAATGCAATACTTTTAAAATCAAATTTTAAACACTTGTAAAAAGGCCAGGCATGGTGGCTCACACCTGCAATCCTAACACTTTGGGAGGCTGAGGCGGGCAGATCACTTAGGTTCAGGAGTTCAAGATCAGCCTGGCCATCATAGTGAAACGCTGTCTCTACTTGAAAATACACAGTCCGGATACAGTGGCTCACACCTGTAATTCCAGCATTTTGGAAGGCCGAGGCGGGCAGATCACCTGAGGTCAGGAGTTCAAGACCAGCCTGGCCAACATGGTGAAACCTTGTCTCTATTAAAAGTACGAAAAAAAAAAAACTCAGCTGGGCATGTAGGTGGGTGCCTGTAGTCCCAGCTACTTGGGAGGCTGAGGCAGGAGAATTGGTTGAACTTGGGAGATGGAGGTTGCAGTAAGCAGATATCATGCCATTGCACTTCAGCCTGAGTGACAGAGCAAGAGTCCATCTCAAACAAACAAAATACAAAAATTAGCTGGGTGCGGTGGCGTGTGCCTGTAGTCCCAGCTACTCCAGAGGCTGAGGCAGGAAAATCACTTGAACTCGGGAGGCAGAGGTTGCAGTGAGCCGAGATTGCGCCACTGCACTCTGGCTTGGGTGATGGAGCGAGACTCTGTCTCAAAATAAACAAATATAAAATAAATAAAATAATAAAATACTTTTCAGAAGCAATACTTTTAAATACTTTTTTTTTTTTTTTTTTTTGAGTCAGAATCTTGCTCTTTTGCCAGGCTGGAGTGCAAGGGTGCAATCTCGGCTCACTGCAACCCCTACTCCCAGGTTCAAGCCATTCCCCTGCCTCAGCCTCCCACGTAGCTGGGACTACAGGCGCCCACCACCAAGCCCGGCTAATTTTTTGTATTTTTAGTAGAGACGGGGTTTCACCATGGCCAGGATGGTCTCAACCTCCTGACCTCGTGATCCACCCACCTCGGCCTCCCAAAGTGCTAGGATTCCAGGCGTGAGCCACCATGCCCAGCTTAAATACTTTTAAGGCTGGACACAGTGACTCACCTCTATTTCCAACACTTTGGAAGGTCAAGGTGGGAGGATCACTTGCGCCCAGGAGTTTGAGACCAGACGGGGCAACACAGTGAGACTCCTTCTCTGCAAAAAAGAAAAAAAAGTTTGCTGGGTGTGGTGGCAGCATCTGTACCCCAGCTACTCCAGAGAGTGAGGCAGGAGGATCGTTGAGCCTGCAGTGAGCCGTGATCGCACCACTGCCCTCCAGACTGGGCATCAGAGTGAGACTCTGTCTCAAAAAACAAAAACAAGAAGCAAAATTAAGGCAAAAATTCACAAACATCAAAATATTGAAATTTTGAGACAGGATCTCACCACCTACTTGCAAGAGCCTACCTCTCCTGCCTCACTGTGTTTCTGGTCCCACAGGGGACTCATGCCCCTGGGGACTTTCACATGCGCGCGCACACACACTCCAGTGGGGACCCACGATCTGTGCACGCAGCCAGCAGGTGAGCGCCAGGCACACGCGTGCAAGCCTGCCCACCTGCCCTGCCCGTGTGCACCTGCGCCACCTCGGCTTCCCAGAGTGCTGTCCCCGCCCGTCCCCACTCACCGTCGCCTGCAGCCACAGGCCTCCTGGCCTCCGTGGACCAGCGGGGGCCCCGCACACGCGCACCAGCGCACGCACGAAGTGGTGGCCGCACAGCTTCTCACGCATCTCTGGGGTGGGCGCGGGGCCCAACGCGAACACCAGGGCGGGACCCAGCAGCACCAGCGCCCAGGCAGTCAGTCGGGGGTCCATGGCAGTGGGTGGCGCCTGGGCCAAGCGGGGACCCGCTTTATAGGCGCCTGGGCCGCCCCAGCTGGGGGCCTTGGAGAAGGGACAGAACATTCTTCAGGACCGCCCAGGAAGAAGGTCAAGGGTGGGATTAGTGCCAGGGCCTTTCTCCCAGGGCCAGGGCCTTGGATGTACCTCCCCCAGAGGGAGCACTGGGCAAGGAGTCTTCCTTTTTTATTTTTTTCTTTCTTTTTTAATTTTATTTTAGTTTTTCATGTTCAGTCTTAAGGTTATACCTGAATCTTTTTTAAAAAAATTATTTTGTTTTTTAAAGAGACGGAGTCTCGCTATGTTGCCCAGGCTGGAGTGCAGTGGCTATTCACAGGCGCGATCCTGCTACTGATCAGCACCGGAGTTTTGACCTGCTCCGTTTCCGACCTGGGCCGGTTCACCCCCTCCTTAGGCAACCTGGTGGTCCCCCGCTCCCAGGAGGTCACCGTATTGATGCCGAACTTAGCGCGGACACCCGATGGGCACAGCACTACAGCCCAGAACTCCTGGGCTCAAGCGATCCTCCCACCTCAGCCTCCCGAGTAGCTGGGACTACAGGCACACCGCACCCAGCTCTTTTTTATTTTTTTATGTTTTATTTTTGTTTATTTTATTTTATTTTGAGCCAGAGTTTCGCTGTCACGGAGGCTAGAGTGCAGTGACTCCACCTGGGCTCACTGCAACTTCAGACTCCTGGGTTCAAGCGAGTCTCTGGCCTCAGCTTCCTGAGTAGCTGGGATTACAGGTGCGTGCCACCCTACCCAGCTAATATTTTTATTTTTTTGTTTTTTGTTAGTAGAGGCTGGGTTTTGCCATGTTGGCCAGGCTGGTCTCCAACTCCTGACCTCAAGCGATCCACCGGCCTTAGCCTCCCAAAGTGCTGGGATTATAGGCATGAGCCACCGCACCCAGCCATTTTTAAATTTTAATTGTAGAGATGGGGGTCTTGCCATGTTGGCCAGGCTCATCTAGAACTCACGTGGTCCTCCCTCCTCAGCCTTCCAAAATGCTGGGATTACAGGTGTGAGCCACCACACACAGCCAAGTCTTTGCTGTTGTCTTCACCATTTTGAAGAGATGAAATAGTCAACTGAAAAATAATAATCCTGCATTTTCTGGGGGGTAGGAGGGAAGACAGCGGGCATCTTCCAAGACTTACAACGTGCAGAATTTTGTTGTTTTTTTTTAGTGTACAAATAAGAAAACAGGCACAGAGGCCAGGCGCAGTGGCACATGCCTGGAATCCAGGCACTTTGGTAAGCTGGAGCAGGCGGATCACTTGAGGTCAGGAGTCCAAGACCAGCCTGCCCAATATGATGAAACCCTGTCTCTACTAAAGACAAAACTTAGCTGGGTGCGGTGGTGCGTGCCTGTAATCCCAGCTACTCGGGAGGCTGAGGCAGGAGAATCACTGGAACCCAGGAGGCAGAGATTGCAGGAGCCAAGATCACGCCACTGCACCTGCAGCCAGGGGACAGAGTGAGACTCCATCTCAAAAAAAAAAAAAGAAAAAGAAAACTGAGTCACAAAGAGAGGACCCTAGACTTGCCCAAAGTCACCGGAGGCCAATTAGAGCCCAGGTCTTCTCAAGACACCTGACACACAGGGCTGGGGGTGTCCCATTGGAAGCTCTCCCTCCCCCAACACGGTGGTCCCTTCTGGGTGAGCAGGGGCTGGGGGGGGAACCC
The DNA here is from genome assembly GCA_036589455.1 of Ateles fusciceps. Classification (NCBI taxonomy): domain Eukaryota; kingdom Metazoa; phylum Chordata; class Mammalia; order Primates; family Atelidae; genus Ateles; species Ateles fusciceps. Next base: position 11,040,278 of record JAZHEH010001828.1, on the reverse strand, counting down.
AGAACAGATCAAGGTTATTAGTTCAGCGTCTGCTTGGCCCCAGCTTTGTACCTAGGGGGTCTCATGGCTTTGTTTTACCAAGGAGGAAAACCGAGGCTGAGAGAGGGAAGGCTGCTTGACCCGAGGCAGGAGAGAACCTGGGCTGGAATTCGGGTCTTGCTTGACCCCCCAGCAGCTGCCTCCCCCTTTCTACCACATTAGGGTGCTCTCTGGGTATCTCTCTCGGCATCTTTCTTTTTTTTGAAACAGACTCTTGCTCTGTCGCCCAGGCTGAAGTGCACTGATGTGATCAAGACTCACTGCAACCTCCGTCTCCAGTTTTAAGCAGTTCTGCCTCAGCCTCCCGAGTAGCCAGCATTACAGGCATGCGCCAGCACACCAAGCTAATTTTTTGTATTTTTAGTAGAGATGGGGTTTCGCCATGTTGGCCAGGCTGGTCTTGAACTCCTGACCTCAAGTGATTATCCTGCCTTGGCCTCCCAAAGTGCTGGAATTACAGGTGTGAGCCACTGAGCCTGGCCATTCTCCACATCTTTCCAGCAGTTATGAGGTGCACACGGCCAGGGGTGCCCTGGCCCCAGTGATGTTGGTCCCCGCCCCACAGCCTCGCCTCCCCCAGCCTGGCCTTGTCCTCTGACCACCCAAAGAGCAGTCTGTTCCCTCCCCACCCCCAGAGAGCCTGTAATCAGCTCCCCCAGGCTGCAGCCAAGGCCAGTAGCTGGGGCTAGGAGTGAGGGGGCTCTGTCCTTGAGGATCCCAGCCAAGCCTCACCCAGCGGTCGTCCTCCACCAGCCTACCCTGGGGCCCCCACAGTGGCCCCTTGAAAGGTCTCTGGCCCACAGGCCTAACCACATCCCTCCCAGCTCACACACCCTCTGAGGTTCCCCATTGCCCCAGGTCCAGCACAAAAAATCTTTTCCACTGAATTTCTTTTTTTTTTTTTCACATTGGACATTTGTACAATCCACTGAATTTCTTTATTCAGTCAACAAATACTCCCAGAACCCCCTCTGTGCCGAGGCCTTGGCCCAGCCCCCAAGTAACCCCGAGGTCAGGAAAGACAGCTGGACACAGACACTTCCCCCAGCCCCAGAGTCAGAGTGGGGCTGGAGAGGACAGGGCTGGAATAGTGGTGGGGGTACGTGAGGGAAGGCTGCAACGGTTCTAAGAGATGGAGAAAAGTTTTCTAAGGAGGCAAAAGCTTTGCAGATCGGTGAGGAGGAGCTTAGCCTGCATGAGAATCCCTGCCACCAGTCAGAAAGTTGACCCTGCCCAGGCAAGGGGTAAGCTCTGCCCATTTTGCAGGGGACAGAACTCAGACCCAGAGAGGGAAAGGAACTTGCCCGCTGTCACACGGCGCAGAAGTGGCAAAACCCTAGGCTTCAATACCTGGGCTCTTAACCTCCTTACTCAGCCTTCTCACGCTTGGCATGCTGTCCCCCTCTGCCAGGAATGTCTTTCCTTCCCTTGATTGCCTGAAAAGTTCCTGCCAGGTTCTGTGTCATCCCTTTGTAGCCCTTGTAGGGTGAGGACACAGATGAGAAAACTGAAGCCCTGGGACAGTCAGGTACCGTTAGGGTGGACTGGGACTCCAGCCTCTCCTGCCTCCTTACAGAATCCCAAACAGACACACGGGCTCCCCCAAAAGGGAGACTTCCAGCCACGGCAAATGCTCTGGTCCTTGGCTTCCTCCAGAGAAACAGACACGGAGGAGCAGAAGTCAGATCAGATATTTAAAGCTACACTAATGTCCCCATTGGAAATAAGACTCAAACTCAAAACTGGGTGCCTGTAGTCCCGGCTGAGGCAGGACAATCACTGTACCCCAGGAGTTCGAGACCAGCCTGGTCAACAGAGCAAGATCCTGTCTCAAAAAAATGATAATAGGCCGGGCACGTGGCTCATGCCTGTAATCCCAGCACTTTGGGAGGCTGAGGTGGGCAGATCATCTGAGGTCAGGAGTTCAAGACCAGCCTGACCAACATGGAGAAATCCCATCTCTACTTAAAAAACAAAATTAGCTAGGCGTGGTGGCGCATGCCTGTAATCCCAACTACTTGGGAGGCTGAGGCAGGAGAACTGCTTGAACCCGAGAGGCAGAGGTTGCCATGAGCCGAGATCGCACCATTGTACTCCAGCCTGGGCAACAAGAGTGAAACTCTGCCTCAAAAATAATAATAATAATAAATTTAGAAAAACAAAAACCTGGGCAGAGTGGATCATGTCTGTTATTCCAACATTTTGGGAGGCTGAGGCAGGAGGATCACTTGAGGTCAGGAGCTCGAGATCAGCCTGGCTATCATGGTGAAACCTTGTTTCTACTAAAACTACAAAAATTAGCTGGGTGTGGTGGTGCACACCTGTAATCCCAGCTCCTCGGGAGGCTGAGGCAGGAGAATTGCTTGAGCCTGGGAAGCAGAGATTGTGGTGAGCCAAGGTCGCACCACTGCACTCCACCCTGGGTAAGAGAGTGACACTCTGTCTCAGAGAGAGAGAGAGAGAGAGAGAGAGAGAGAGAGAGAGAGAGAAAAGGAAACTCAGGGGGCCAGGGCTTGAGGGGATGGGAAGATGGGAGGGACTTAAATTTGGTTCCTTGCGTCTTCAAGCCAAGACTCAGAGACCCCACTGACACATCTGCCCATCTGTCTTGAATCTTGACAAATCCAAAAGGCCACCACAGGCTATTCCACAAGCCACGGGAATCCCCAAAATGCAATGTCATGGGGGCGTTCCTGAAGTAGAGGACCCTCACAAGGCCTCTGAGGCCCAGAGAGGGGCAGCTCCCTGCCTAAGGTCATATAGCCAGTCAACAGAGACCTGATCCAGAGGTCTGTGGGCAGGAGCTATAAAAAGGACAGAGAGTGGGGTTTGCCCTCTGGGTGAGCAGGGAAGGCAGGAGTCTCACACCCCCGGCTTCCACTCCACACACAGCATGTCCAGCTGGGGGCCCAGGGTGCTGAATGACGGCCGGTCCTGTGGGCTAGGGGCCCAGCACAGCTTCATGAGCTCATGAACCTGAGGGGCAGAAGACAATGGAGTCATGCCTGAGCAGTCAGAAGGACACGACTCCCGTTCAGTTTATTTGTTTTTGTTTTTTTGAGACAGAGTCTAGCTCTGTGGCCCAGGCTGGAGTGCACTGGCACAATCTCTGCTCACTGCAATCTCCACCTCCCGGGTTCAAGCAGTCCTCCTGCCTCAGTCTCCTGAGTCACTGGGATTACAGGCACACGCCACCATGCTCAGCTAATTTTGTATTTTTAGTAGAGACGGGTTTCACCGTGTTGGCCAGGCTGGTCTTGAACTCCTGACCTCAGGTGATCCACCCACTGTGGCCTCTCAAAATGCGGGGATTATGGGCGTGAGCCACCGCACCTGGTCTCATTCAGTTTTAAAATATAAATTAAAGCCCAGGCTCAGTTGCTCACACCTGTAATCCCAGCACTTTGGGAGGCCAAGGCGGTGGATCACCTGAGGTCAGGAGTTCGAGACCAGCCTGGCCAACATGGAGAAACCCCATCTCTACTAAAAACACAAAAATTAGCTGGGCATGGTGGTGCATACCTGCAGTCCGAGCTACTTGGGAGGCCAAGGCAGGAGAATTGCTTGAACATGGGAGGTGTAGGTTGCAGTGAGCTGGGATCACGACACTGCACTCCAGCCTGGGCAACAGAGTGAGACTCCATCTCAAAAAAAAAAACCAAACATAAATTAAATTCATCCCATCTCTGCTCCAAAACCTCCCATGGCTCCCTGTGGATTTTATTTTATTTACATATTTGAGACAGAGTTTTGCTCTTGTTGCCCAGGCTGGAGTGCAGTGATGTGATCTCGGGTCACTGCAACCTCCGCCTCCCAGGTTCAAGCAATTCTCTTGCCTCAGCCTCCAGAGTAGCTGGGATTACAGGTGCCCACCACCACATCTGGCTAATTTTGTATTTTTAGTAAAGGTGAGGTTTCACCATGTTGGTCAGGCTGGTCTTGAACTCCTGACCTTATGTGATTCAGCTTCCCAAAGTGCTGGGATTTACAGACGTGAGCCACTCCCCCGGCCGCTAAGGATCTTAGAGCACACCTCTCCCCCATGTCCTCCTTCACTCATCTCCCTCCCTCTTTCTCATTTGTTCCAGCAGTCAAACCTGCCTCCACCACACTGGTGCTTAAAGGACCCAGCTCATTCCTTCCCCAGGCCCTTTGCCCCTTCTGTGCCCCCCCCTGGAAATGTCTCCTCCTAGATTTACCTATGGGAGGGCTCTTCCTCCTTCCATCATCCCCCCACCAAAAGACCCTTTTTGACCAACCCCACCCCACCATTTCCCTCTGTTCATTTTTTTTTTTTTTTTTTTTTTTGAGACAGAGTCTCTGTGTTGCTCAGACTGAAGGGTAATGGCAAGATCTCAACTCACTGCAAACTCCGACTCCCGGGTTCAAGCGATTCTCCTGCCTCAGCCTCCCAAGTAGCTGGGACTACAGGCGCCCGCCACCACGCCTGGCTAATTTTTGCATTTTTAGTAGAGATGGGGTTTCACTATGTTGGCCAGGTGGGTCTTGAACTCCTGACCTCCTGATCCGTCCACCTCAGCCTCCCAAAGTGCTGGGATTACAGGCTTGAGCCACCGTGCCTGGCCTATTCATCTCTTTCAAGGCACTTATCACTACCAGAATTTTTTGTTTGTTTTGAGACAGGGTGTCACTCTGTTGTCCAGGCTGGGTGCAGTGGCATGATAATGGCTCACTGCAGCCTTGACCTCCTGGGCTCAAGCAGTCCTCCCGCCTCAGCCCCCCGAGTAGGTGAATCTACAGATGCATGTCACCACACCGGCTAATGCTTGTATTGTTTGTAGAGACAGGGTCTCACTATGTTGCCCAGGCTGGTCTGGAACTCCTGGGCTCCAGTGATCCTTCTGCTTCAGCCTCCCAAAGTGTCGGGATTATAGGCATGAGCCATTGCGTCCAGTCCAGAATGTTCTTTTTTTTTTTTTTTTATTAGCCCCACCCTCCTGCCCCCCCAGTCCAGAATGTTCTTATCAGCTTCTGCTAGTTACTGGGAGGACAGGGTTCTCTCCCCATCTGGGTCCTCAGCACCCAAAAAGTTATGGCACACAGTTGGCACTCAATAAATGTTTATGGCCTGAACAAATTAATTTATCAGTGACCAACTGCATGTCAGATGCTTGCACAGGGGTTATTATATGATTATAAACTACGAGAGGGTGGTATGTGGTGGCTCGTGCCTGCAATCCCAGCACTTTGGGAGGCTGAGGTGGGCGGATCACGAGGTCAAGAGATCGAGACCATCCTAGCCAACATCCTGAAACCCCGTCTCTGCTAAAAATATAAAAATTAACTGGGCATGGTGGTGCGCACCTGTAGTCCCAGCTACTCAGGAGGCTGAGGCAGGAGAATAGCTTGAATACTTGAACCTGGGAGGCAGAGGTTATAGTGACCTAAGATCAGGCCACTGCACTCCAGCCTGGTGACAGAGCAAGACTCTGTCTCAAAAAAAAAAAAAAAAAAATTAAAATAATTTTTTAAAATTAGCCAGGCATGGTGGTGTACACCTGTAGTCCCAGCACTTTGGGAGGCCGAGGCAGGAGGATTGCTTGAGTCCGGGAGTTCAAGACCAGCTTGGGCAACATAGCCGAGATCCCCGTCTCTAAAAATTATTTTTAAATTAGCCAGCCATGGCGGTGTACACCTGTAGTCCCTGTTACTGGGGATGCTGAAGCAGGGGGATCACTTGAGCCCAGATGTTGGAGGCTGCAGTGAGCTATGACTGGGCCCCAGCCTGGGCCACAGAGTGAGCCCCATCTCTAAAAAAACCAAAAACCCATGACGTTGCCACCATTTCTGGAACACCAACTCTGGGCAGAGCTTTCAGATGAGCCGTCATAGGCATCTGTGTCCAGGAGTCTGATACTCCCTCACCCTATAAGGCATTACTATTCCCATTTTGGAAAAGGGGTAAACTGAGGCTCTGAAAGTGCTCTGACTTGCCACACAGTGAGAGAGTAGCTAGTGGGGGCCAGGATCCTCATCAGCCTCACACTCAAGCCTTTCCCTCTCAGTCCAGAGACTCAGGCGCCAGCTGGTTGCCCGAGATCCCGGCCCAATCTACAGACTGGGAAACTGAGGCTAGCCCTACAAGGCGCTCACCTCAGCAGGGCAGGCAGGAGGCGCCGGCAGCCTCTGGCCTTCCTCCAGCAGTTCCAGGAGGCGGCAGAGGGCGGGGGACATCCCCGCTCACAGGCCATCATCCGCAGGAACTCCTGGAGCAAAGCAGGAGTGCAGGTGGTGCGGGAGGGGCCTCCGTGGGAGAGGGGGGAGGGGGCACCCGTGTGGGGGGAGGGGCCATCTGTGATGGAGTGGGGAGGGGCTGCCTGCACTGTGCGGGGGGTCAGAAAGGTGAAGAAGGCTCCTCCTTACTGGGGCCTATGATGCTGGGACCAGGTGACCCCATGCTAAAGGGACGCAGGTGCAGAGCAGGATGGAGATTGGCTACCAGGGCCGTGCGGGGAGGAGGAGGCTGGGGGCCCAAGGGAGCCCACTCACGGCCGAGGGGCTGCAACTTTTGTCGCAGTAGCTGAGAAGCTCGCTACAGGACGACCCCCGAAGCTCCAGACGTCTGACTGGCGAGAGAATATGTTGTCCGAGAGAGACTCGGGGGCATACCTGGCGAGGGGACAGGGAGGTCTTGAGATGCGAGGGTGGGGAAAGGACAGGAAGAGGGGGCAGCCTTGGAATGGAGAACTGGTCGGGGTAGGTGGGGACTGTAAGCATGTCAGTCCCATCCCCAGGGACTCGGTTTCCCTGGCTGTGGGATGGGTGGATTCTCCAGCATTTGGGAGGTGCCTGGGAAGACCCCAGGCTGGGGACGGGGGCGGGCCGCTGCGGAGGGGCGGAGATGGGGCGGGGCCAGAGCAGTGGGAGGGGAGGGGCCAGAACTGGAGGAAGGGTGAAACTAAGGGGCGGGGGGGGGCGGGCCAGCGCTGAGGGGGCGGAGCCAGAGTAGTTGGAGGGGTGGGACTGTGAAGAGTGGGAGGGGCCAGAGCTGAGGGAGGGCGGGGCTAAGGCTGGGAGCTGCTGACAGTAGAGCAGGAAAGAGGGAGGAGCCAGTGCCGTTGGGGGGGCGGGGCTCTGGGGAGTGGGCAGGGCCAGAGCTGGAGCGGAAGAAGGGCGAGGCTAAGGCAAGGGAGCAAGCAGCGGGAGGGGCGGGGCCATGGCTGGGAGGGGTCAGAGCCGTGGGGGAGTAGGGACGGAGCCTGGGCGCGGGCTCCCCACCAGAAAATGGGGCTTGGCCCGGCTCGCGGACCACGTAGTAGTCTTTGTCAAGCGGCAGCAGCTTGGCTAGGCCGAAGTCAGCGATCTTGACGTGTGCCTCGCTCTCCACCAGGATGTTCCGGGCGGCTAGGTCGCGGTGCACGCAGCGGCGGGAGCCCAGGTACTCCATGCCCTGCGGACCGGCGGGGTGAGCGTGCAGAGAGGACCCCAGGATAATCCAGCAGGTACCCCAAGCCTGACCTGGACTCTAATCCAAACCCAGACCCCCAAGCCTAACCCTACCCACAAGCCATCCTTCACTGCAGTTCTGATCCTGAGCCTAGTCTACCCTCACTACCTCTGAGACCTGGACCCCAAACTTCACTCCTCAGCCTTCACCTCTACCCAGACCCCTGCCCAGGCCGAGCCAGCTGAGTCCCCACAGGTCCCGCGGCGCCCCCCTCGCACCTTGCAGATCTGCGAGGCGTAGAGGAGGAGCCGGCTGGCATCGAGATGCGCGCGATGCCGCTGCAGGAAGTCGCGCAGGCAGCCGCTGGGCAGGTATTCCATGACCAGCCGCAGGCTCTGGCGGCCTGGAGAACGCAGGGGCTGTCACGGCAGGGCCCAGCCCTGCCTCCTCCCCCCCCCCTTTCACAGTGGGACCTCGTGTCCCTCTCGACCTCAGTTTTGCTGACTGTGACATGGAAATCACGACAATGACAAATTGTTAATATCTCGAGTACCTTCAACATACATTGATTTGTTTCTATATCACGGCCAGGCACGGTGGCTCACGCTTGTAATCCCAACACTTTGGGAGCCTCACTTGAGGTCAGGAGTTCAAGACCAGCCTGGCCAACATGGTGAAGACCCATCTCTATTAAAAACACAAAAATTAGCCGGGTGTGGTGGCATGCTCCTATAATTTGAGCTACTCAGGAGGCTCAGGAGAATCATTTGAACCCGGAAGGCAGAGGTTGCAGTGAGCCAAGATTGCATGACTGCACTCCAGCCTGGGTGTCACAGCGAGACTCCATCTCAAAAACAAAAAACAAGTAAATATCACAGCGACCCATTTTTCAGCTGGAGAAACTGTGGCTCAGAAAAGTCAAGGTTGCACAGTTGGTAAGGGGTAGAGTCAGGATTCAAACCTGTGACCCATGTGAATCTGGATCGAGTAATCACGCAGGAGGGTAAGAATGTGCACTTTGGAAAGCACCCATATGTCTTGGTTCACTCCTCCAGGAGCTGGCTCACCCGGGCCGTAGCTGACACCGCGGTACTTGACAATGAAGTCACTGTGCAGCGCTTTGAGGATCTGGATCTCCCGCTCGAAGTCCCCTCTGCTGGTCTGGCCCGCTGTGCTGCAGCTGTTTCACGGCCACCAGGGCACCTGTGTTGTCGCCTAGCGGGTCATAGCGGCACAGCTCCACGCTGCCAAAGTTGCCCCTGGGGAATAGCGGGGCTGGTGTCCAGGCACCCGGATGCTGCCCCGCCCTCTCCAACCCACCCCAGCCCCGCCCACTTTACCTTGCCCAGCTGTGAGATGTACTTGAGGTGTCTCTCCTCAAAGATTGTGGGGTCTTGGCAGGCATACAGCTGGGTACCATTCCACAGCCCATCACGAGGTGCCAGGGCACCAGGTGTGAGGTCTGAGAGGAGCTCATAATCTGGGGTGGGGGCACGGCCAGTGGTAAGCAGCACCTCTCATCCTGGGCCCCACTCCTGAGCTGACTTGCTGTGCAACCTGCACCTGCATATTGACCCTCTCTGTGCATATGGCAGGGCCATTGCAAGCCAAAGTCTACCTGATGGAGACTGGAAAAAGGTGTCCCCCACTCCGTCCCAGGCAAAGGAAGCCTCCTTGTGCAGTACACACCCTGTGCAACTCCCCATGGCAACAAAGACGGAGGGCATAATGAGAACTCATTTCCCTGGTGCCACCGCTATGAAATGTGGCCACATGACTGGGCTCAGGCTGATGGACGAGATGTGCTGGGTGCCCCCCAGTCCTGGCCCATGGAAACCTAACATGGGACGCTCCACACTCTCTCTCTTTATCTGCAGAGGCTCCAACAGGGATCCCAGGCCTGAGGTGGATGGATCTGCACAGCGAGAGGTTCCTGTGGGCCTGGACACCCTCACTGAATGAGGACTAAGTATCGCACGGGGCATGGTTGTCTGTGCCTGTAATCCCACCTACTTGGGAGACTAAGGCAGGAGGATTGCTTGAGCCGGTAATTCAAGACCAGCCTGGGCAACACAGCAAGACCAAGCCTAACCCTACCCATGACATCCCCAGCTCTCTCCACCCAACCAGGCCCAGCGGGCACCCTGCAGAGATGAGGCTGTTGAGGTCACGGATGATGGCTCGAAAGGAGGGTCTCCGGACTGGCTCGTAGTCCATGCACTGCTGAATGAGCAGGGCCAGCTCTGTCCACTTGGGGGCCGGCAGCTGCTGCCGGTCCTCATAAAACTGGAGTTTCTGAGGGTGAGAGGAGGAGTCGGTCATCCCCAACCCACCAGACCCACCCCAACCTCCCAGACTGGATATTGGTCTGCCCTGCTGTCACAGTGGGGGCTCGGTGACTGACGGCAGGCGAGGGGCTCTGACCTTAGCGGGATCCAGGGCGCTGATGGGCATGGTGACGCCACTAAACACCTCCCAGACGGTGGCGCCGAAGCCCCACTTGTCAGCTTCCAAGCTAAGTGTCTGGGCCTCTCGGAGGCACTCGGGGGGCCACCCAGGGAATCCTGTCGGTGAGCACTGAGGGAATGGAAGTGCGATGAGGGATCCACTTCCTTGCCCTGCTCAGCCCCTCCCTCCTCCACCTCCAGGAACTTACTCTCCAGGCTTAGCACAGTAGGGCTGACCCCAGGGTCACTCAGCTTGATGAAGGGCGGGCTCCCATCACCCCCGTCCCGAGCCAGGAGCACCTTCCGGGCGGAGACATTGCCGTGGGGGAGGCCTTTGTCCTCCTAAGGGGGCCAGGCATAGGGAAATGCCAGGGAGGGTTTGATGAATGAAGAGTCTGTTTGGCAAACTCCTATATATCCTTCAAAACCGACTTGGTACTGCTCAGACATGCTCCAGCATCATCCCTGGCTCCTGACACCCTGTCTTGCCCCTTTAGTTTACCCCCTACACTGACCTGGCTGTGTCCCTCCACTTCTCAAACCCTTCCTGTGGCTCCCCAGTGCCTTTGACACAAAGTGAAAGCTCCCTAGCCTGGCAATCAAGGCCCTTGTTCAAGTTTCCCATGAACTTATCTTCTGCACTGGCCCCCTGGTCTCCTGCCAACCGAACTGCCTGATAGGCCCCAGCGGGGGTGCAATACACTATCTAGCCTGCAGGCCTTTACCTAGGCTGTTCTCTCAGCTTGATGCGCCCTCCTTCCTTTCTTTTCTTGATGAACTCCTACTCAATCTTCAAGGCCCCATCTCCAATGTCCCTTCTTCTAGGAAGCCTTTCCCCATGCCTAGCCTCATCATTCACTACACCCCCTGCCATCCGTGAATGACTTGTTCCCTTCTAGTGTTCTCACAACCTCATTCTAAAATGCCCTCCCCCTCGAACCCTTACCAAACTCCTATGCATATTACACAGCCCACTCCCAATTCCCCCGGAGAAAGTCTTCCCTGCAAATGGAGGGTGGAGCAGGCACAGGAGCACTCACCAGATAGTTGAGGGCATAGGCCAGCTGTTTGACCACCTGTAGCTTCCAGCTGGCTGGCACCAGGTGGCCACGCTTGCGCAGATACATGTCTATTGCCCCCAGGTGTACAAATTCCTGCACCATGGTGCCTGGTTGGTAGCAGGGAGAGGCAGGGTTGGAAGGCTGAACTGCACTTGTGTTGAGGACATTCCGCCAACATCCCGGCTCTCAGGGTCTCTCGAACTCTCATCTCTGTCTGTTCCCTCCCCTGCCGCCTCTGTTCATACCCTTCTCACCTCTGCTCCCACCTCCAGCTCTGAATGATTTGCCTGGAGTTTCTGGAAGGTGCCAAGCCCTGTTTCTTTTTCTTTCCTTCTGTCCTTTATTTCTTTCCTTCCTTCCTTCCCTTCTTCTTCCTTTCTTCCTTCCTTCCTTTTTCTTTCTTTCTCTCTCTCTCTTTCTTCCTTTCCTTTCCTTTCTTTTCTCTTCTTTTCTTTTGAGACGGAGCCTCACTCTGTTGCCCAGGCTGGAGTGGAGTGGCTCTGTCTTGGTTTACTGCAACCTCCACCTCCCAGGTTCAAGCATTTTCCTGCCTTAGCCTCCCAAGTAGCTGGAACTATAGCACGTACCACCACACCCGGCTAATTTTGTATTTTTACTAGAGACAAGGTCTCGCCATGCTGGCCAGGCTGGTCTTGAACTCCTGATCTCAGGTGATCCGCCTGCCTCGGCTTTTCAATTACAGGCGTGACGCACTGTGCCCAGCCTCTGTATCTCACTTCTAACCCTTTGTATGTTCTGCGTCCTCTGCCTAGAACACCCCTTCCTTTCCTAATTCACACTTGCCCCTGTCTTTCCAGGTTAGAATGCATCTCTGTCTACCCACAGCATTGCCCGACCCCCAGGCTGGCCCAGCAGCCTCTCTGACCACCCACAATGCCCCATGCTGGGCTCCTCACACCTCATCACGCCCTGCCTGTCACATCCTAGGCTCTGTCCCCAGCTCCCGGCCCATCCTGGACTCCCAACCAAAGAAACCAGGGCTCAGAAAGGTCACATACAAAGCTGCAGAGATTGGAAAGCCAGTTTTGTCTGACTTCAGACCGTTCTGGGGCTGGGCACGGGTGGGAGCCTGGAGCTACTTTCCAAGGAGTGGTGATGTAGAGACATGAATAACCCGGCCCCCATCCGGGCTGGTCCAGCACGTTGCTGGTGCTGTCCTGCGGGAGGCCCAGAACAGAGGCGGGAGGGACAGCCTGGACTTGGGTGAGGAGGGGGTGGGGTGGGCAGGGGGGTCTCACTGTCTCCAGCCATGCACACGCCATGCAGTAACACGAGATGCTGGTACGACACTTGGCTCATCAAGCTCGCTGCTTCCAGGAATGACTGGGGAGGGTGGGAAGGGAGACACGTGGGTTCTTTCCACTCCAACGATCCCAAAATGTTGTGCTCACAAAGCTGCCCTGGGTGAAAACCTGCCACAGGTTACCTTTGGCCCTGGAGTCTGCCATTAATACACACAACACTACCATGATGATTTTCTTTTTTCTTTTGAGAGGGACTTTCACTCTTGTTGCCCAGGCTGGAGTGCAATGGCCCGATCTCGGCTCACCACAACCTCCTCCTCCCAGGTTCAAGTGATTCTCCTGCCTCAGCCTGAAATCAGAGGTTGCAGCGAGCCGACATCATGCCATTGCACTCCTGCCTTAGTTTGGGGTACCCCCTAGAAGCCGACCCTGAGATGAAGACTCCAGGGCACATCTCCGAGTAGCGGGGATTACAAGCACGCACCATCAAGCCCAGCTAATTTTGTATTTTTAGTAGAGATGGGGTTTCTCCATGTTGGTCAGGCTGGTCTCAAACTCCTGACCTCAGGTGATCTGCCCACCTCAGCCTCCCAAAGTGCTGGGGTTACAGGTGTGAGCCACCGTGCCAGGTCACTACCATGATTTTCTGATATGGGACGGAAGTTCCCACTACAGTCTACCTTGATTTATTTATTAATATTAATATTATTATTATTGAGGTGGAGTCTCGCTCTATCGCCAGGCTGGAGTGCAGTGCCATGATCTTGGTTCACTGCAACCTCCGCTTCCTGGGTTCAAGTGATTCTCCTGCCTCAGCCTCCCGAGTAGCCGGGACTACAGGTGTGCACCACCACTACGCTGGGCAAATTTTTGTTTTAGTACAGATGGGGTTTTGCCATGTTGGCCAGGGTGGTCTCCAACTCCTGGCCTCAAGTAATCCGCCCACCTCCGCCTCCCAAAGTGCTGGGATTACAGGTGTGAGTGACCACACACGGCCTGTTTTGTTTTTTAGAGGTAGGCTCTCTCTTTGTCGCCCAGGCTGGAGTGCAGTGGCGTGATCAAAGCTCCCCACAGCCTCAAACCCCTGTGCTTAAGTGATCCTCCCGCCTCAGCGTCCCGAGTAGCTGAGACTACAGGCACGTGCCACCACACCTGGCTAATTTTTTAAATTTTTTGTAGAGACGAGGTCTCGCGATGTTACCTAGGCTGTTCTGGAACTCCTGGCTTCAAACCATCCTCCTGCCTCAGCCTCCCAAAGTGTTGGGATTACAGGCGTGAGCCACCACGCCCAGGGCCTGTGTGCTTTTAAATTTCTCTGTGTCCATGACGCCCTCTCCAGCCAGCCCTGCCTCCAAAGATCTGGTCCCCAGCCCGCTCACCTCCATGCAGTTCTTGTGTTTGGCGTTCATCACCTTCAGCAGCACCTCTGTCTTCCGGGCCTCCCCATCTACCGCCTCGTGGCGACAGCCCCGGTAAATCTTGGTGAAGGATCCATGGCCCAGGTTCTCATGCTGGATGGTGAGGGGGACAGCAGAAAGGCCCAGTGAGGGTCCTGCAGGACCCCAGCCCATCTGAGACACCACTGCTGGCCCCATTTTACGGATGAGAAAACCGAGGCAAAAGAAACTTACAGCACATGCCTGAGGCCACACATCTGAGTCTCTGGACCCCAGACTGAGCTATCGCCCCCATTTCCCAGGGCCCCTTACCCACTCCAGGCTGTCCTCGGGGGATCTTGTGAAATGTCATCTGATTCAGCTGGCATTGGGATTGGGGCTGAACCAGAGAGGACGTGGGTAGGCTGCGACCTCTCCGGACCACAATCAGGTTGGACTTTTCTGTGGGGGACAGAATGAGGGAGAAACACCAGAAATCAGAGCTGAAACGTTCCCAAGAAAAACCAGAAATCAAGGTGAAATCAGAGGTTGCAGTGAGCTGAGATGGCGCCATTGCACTCCTTAGTTTGGGGTACCCCCTAGAAGCCGACCCTGAGAGGAATACTCCAGGGCACATGGCTTATTTGTTTTCTGTTGTCATTGCTGCCGTTGAGATGGAGTTTTGCTCTGTCATCCAGGCTGGAGGGCAGTGGTGTGATCTCGGCTCACTGCAACCTCTGCCTCCCAGGTTCAAGCAATTCTCCTGCCTCAGCCTCCCGAGTAGCTGGGACTACAGGTGTGTGCCACCACGCACAGATAATTTTTTTCCTTTTTGGAGTCTCACTCTGTCGTCCAGGCTGGAGTGCAGTGGTGCGATCTTGGCTCACTGCAACCTCCACCTACTGGGTTCAAGCGATTCTCCTGCCTCAGCCTCTGGAGTAGCTGGGATTACAGGTGTGCGCCACCATGCCCGGCTAATTTTTGTATTTTTAGTAGAGATGGAATTTCACCATGTTGGCCACGCTGGTCTCAAACTCCTGACCTCAAGTGATCCATCTGACTCAGCCTCCCAAAGTGCTAAGATTACAGGTGTGAGCCACCACACCTGGCCAGCACATGATTTATTTGAAAGGAGATCCAAAGAGGCTGGGCACGGTGGCTCACGCCTGTAATCTTAGCACTTTGGGAGGCCGAGATGGGTGGATCACCTGAGGTTGGGAATTCAAGACCAGCCTGTCCAACATGGAGAAACTCTGTCTCTGCTTAAAAATACAAAACTAGCCAGGCGTGGTGGCACATGCCGATAATCCCAGCTACTCAGCAGGCTGAGACAAGAGAATGGCTTGAGCCTGGGAGGCAGAGGTCACAGTGAGTGGAGATCGCGCCATTGCACTCCAGTCTGGGCAACAAGGGTGAAACTCCATCAAAAAAAAAAAAGAAGGAAGGAAGGAAGGAGGGAGGGAGGGAAGGAAGGAAGGAAGGAAGGAAGGAAGGAAGGAAGGAGGGCAGGGCAGGGCAGGGCAGGGCAGGGCAGGATAGGGTAGGGCAGGGCAGGGCAGGGCAGGGCAGGGCAGGGAAGGGAAGGGAAGGGAAGGGAAGGGAAGGGAGGAAGGAAGGAAGAAGGAAGGTCCAGAGAAGTCCCCATAGGATTTGGGATGAGAAACAGGGAAGGAAGGCGCCCTGCAGGGGCTTTACTGAGCAGGTAGTACTGTGGACAATGTGAACAACCAGGGCTCAGTTCTACTAGAGATTCTGGGAGACTCTGAAGAACTCACATCTCAGAGTTGTCCCATCAGAGGGGTTTGTCTAAGAGTGAAATTCACCCAGAGGAAGAGCTGAGAGATGGAGAGGGACTGGGTGCAGATGGCATGGCTCAAATCTAGCTGTACCTAGATCAAGCCAGACCTGAAGGTTATTTATCTCTAACTGCTGAGCCAATAAATCACCTTTTCTTCCCTAACCCACCTTGACCTGCAGTTTCTGCCACTTGCCACCCACACAGGAGCTGTCAAAGACATAGAAAGCCAGGGTCCCAGGTCAGCCGCTCATTTCAGGGGAAGAGAGGGCTCACCTTTGGATCTGGGGGATACAGCAGGAGGTGAGGGTCACTGGGACCCCATCTACGTGCAGCCCTCCATCCCAGCAGGTTGCCAGGAGCTCTCGAAGACTGCTGTAGGGTTGGCCGAGGCCAACCAGAAAGAAGGATCCTGTGGGGCTGTGCCTGATGAGGCAGCCCTTATAATCAGGACCGAGGGGGACTCTGCAAAGAAGAGTGAGTGGTCCCTGAGTGGGAGTGGGCAGCACTCTCCCTCCTTCTCTCCCCTCCCTTTCTTCCTTCCTTCCTTCGTTTCTCTCTCTTTCCTTCTCCCCTCCTTCCCTCCCTTCCTTTCTTTCTCTTTCCTCCTTCTTTCTTTCATGTCTTTATTTCCTTCCTTCCTTTCTCTTTCCTTCCTTCCTTTCTCTTTCCTTCCTCCCTCCTTCCCTCCCTTCCTATTTTCTCCCTCACTCTCCTTTTTCTTTCTTCTTTCATCTTTCTTTCCTTCCTTCTTCTTTCTCTCCTTCTTTCTTTCCTTCCTTCATTTTTCCTTCCTTCCTTCTTTCCTTCCTTCCTTTCTCTCTTTCCTTTCTCCCTCTTCCCTCCCTTCCTCCTTTCTATTTTCTCCCTCCCTCCTTTTTTCTTTCTTCTTTCTTTCATCTCTTTCTCTCTCTCTTTCCTTCTTTCTTTGACAGAGTCTCGCTCTGTTGCCCCAGGCTGGAGTGCAATGGTGCAATCTCTGCCCACTGCAATCTTCATCTCCCAGGTTCAAGTGATTCTCCTGCCTCAGCCTCCCAAGTTCCTGGGATTACAGGCGTGCACCACCACACCCAGCTAATTTTTGTATTTGTAGTAGAGACAGGGTTTCACCATGCTAGCCAGGCTGGTCTCGAACTCTGACCTCAGGTGATGTACCCACCTTGGCCTTCCCAAAGTGCCGGGATTACAGGTATGAGCCACCGTGCCCAGCCTCAGTCCTTCTTCCTAAAGCACCACAAACTCATTCCAGTCTCTAGACCTTGGCATATGCTGTTCTCTTCACTGGGGGTGCCTTTTCCCTCCCATTCTTCAAGAACCAAATGCCGACTGATCTTTTAGATGTCAACTCAAACGTCACCTCCTCCAGGAAGCCCTCCACTACCCACCCTAGCTGTAGACCGACCTGAACACAAACAGTGAGGAGGAAGCTGTCAAAGTCCTGGGGGCTGCGGCGGAGAACATAGGAGCCAGGAAGTGAGCCCCCAGTCTTAAGCTTGTTGATGGCAAAGTCCAGACTGTGGGGGAAAGGTGAGAGGGAAGGGGGAGGAGAGTCAGAGACAGGAGAAGACAGAGACCTGGGTTCAAATTCAGTACCTCTGTAGCCCTGGGATCTTTGCCCCATTTATCAAATCAGCCATGTCTTGGCCTCTTCCTGGGAGATTTTTAAAAAATAGACATGATCTTGCTTGGTTCCCCCAGGCTGGAGTGCAATCTCAGCTCACTGCAGCCTCCAACTGCTGGGCTCAAGTGATCCTCCTGCCTCAGCCTCCAGAGTTGCTGGGACTACAGGCCAACCACCACACTCAGCTATTTTTTTTTTTCTTTTTTTGTAGGGATGGGGTCTCTCTGTTGCCTAGACTGGCCTCCAGCTCCTGAGTTCAACAATCCTCCCGCCTTGACCCCTCAAAGTGCTGGGATTGCAGGCGTGCGCCACTGTGCCCGCCTTTCCCGGGAGATTAAACAAGAGCCTGCAGGTGAAGGTGGGTGACTTGTCCGTCCCCAGGAAATGGCCCTGGGGTCTGAGAGAGTAGTGGTCGCCCTGCAGAGCAGAAGGGGGACTCCAGCTTCACTGAGGCTGATTGTGCAGCTCGTCTGGTGTGCGCACTTGGTCCCTGTCCAGCGCTCCTGGAAGGTGAGGACGCCGAGGCGAGAAGGCGAGGTCCCTGCGTGGCCGCGGAGGTGGGAATGGAGGGCAGGTCCTTACGTGATGGGGCCGTGGCACTGCTCGGCCACCTCCTCCAGCAGCCGCGGCGGTGCCACCTCTTTGCAGAAGAAGTGCTGGGAGTCCGTGGTCAGCCGGAAGTAGCCGTCCACGAGCGCCACAAAGGACAGCGCCTCGGGCAGCCCCCGGGAACTCGGCCTCCTGCGAGGGACGAAGCGTCGGAGCCCACTGCAACCCGAGGGTGCCGGTCCCGCCCTCGGGGGTAAGGCCGGAGGGGAGGGGAGCCTGCACCCACCAAAAATCTGATTGTCTGTCCTGGTGACAGTTACCAGACGGTGCTCCCCCGGCCGGGCCAGCGCGCGGGGCCTGCTTGATACTAATGTCTACGATTTCTGGAAAGTCGCAGAAGGGCTGGAGGTCCTGGGAAGGAGGGGAAGGATAGAGGTGGGGACCCTGCTGTACCCCACCAACCCACGCCCACAAGCCGGAACACCCACCCAGTCCATCTCCTTGTCTACCCTTTTCCCACTCAACCCCGCAAAACCCCGCCCCCTCCTATCACCCCATCCCTCTCAACCCTTCCCCTGCCCATCCCCCAACATCTCCCACCCACCCCCTGCCAATCCCCCCGCCTTCTTCTCTCTGCCAGTGCCCCGCTCCTCGATCCCTGCCCTGCTTCGCAGCCTCCCAGCTCTCGGAGCCTCACTCCCCTCGTTCCCGCGCCCACCCACCCACTCCCCTCCTCAGCCCCTCCCATTTTCATTCCCGCGTCGCTCAGCCCCACCCTTCACTCGCTTGCCCCTCCCCACTCCCGTAGTCTCCTCCCTTCCTAAGCCCCGCCCCTCCTTAAGCCTCGCCCACTTCCCCGGACGCTTTCACTTTGGCTCCGCCCCACATCCCCGCCCACTCTCCGGCCCTAACCTAGCCCCGCCCCATTGGCCCCTCCCAGCGGGGTCCGCCCTCACCTCCTGTCCTCCAGGGCTCCAGGCGAGGCCGCTGTCACCTGCCACGCGGAGCAGCCCCAGCCCGTCCTGGCCATCAGGGCCCCCGGGGAGGCCCACGTGGAAGGTCTCGGCGGCCCCGGCCAGATTCAGCCGCTCCAGGTCCATGATGTACTTGGCCATGAGCGACTGCCTATCGGCCTGGCAGGAGGCCACGCGGCGCAGGGCCCTGCGCACGGTCCTCCGAATACGCCTCCGCGTCACGAAGCTCAGGCCCTGGATCAGGTCGCGCAGGTTGGGGGGTAGGCAGGCCTTGTAGCTGCGGAGGTTGGAGGGGAGGGAGCCGGCCCTTAGCGTGGGGGACGGGTCCCTGCGGGGACACACACAAACCCAGGCTTTAGCCCAGGGGCTGGGTGCGGTCCCAGTTGGGGCACGAGGCACATAGGGACTCTCATTCAGGGGGGGCAGGTATGGGGACTGGACCTCAGAGTAGGGGAGGGCCACTGGCGCCCACAGGCCGGACAGGGACCTCACACGCCTTTTAGCTGGGGGAGGTCAGATGTCTGTCCAGCTGGAGCCTGGGGGTGGGGGAGGGCTGGGTTCATGGGAGGCCCTGGGTCATAGGAACACCCTGAAAGATTGCAGGGGAGCTCCATGGTGGGGAGCCCGGCACCGGATAGAGCCCACGTTGCTCACTCCCAAGCAGAGGCAGTCCCCACAGCCTGGTGGCTCTCACCTGACAGTCTTCAGCAGTTCTCCTGGCCGCTGGGCCTGCTCTCTTGCCATCCGGGCCAGGTCCAGCACGGCCAGGCTGAGACACTCACCCTGCTCCTTGAGGCTGAGGCCCACAGGGAGGCGGCCACTCACCAGGTCACTGCGGTGCTGGGGGCACCCAACAGGGAGCATTAGCTGAGGCCACCCAACTTCAAGCCCTGATGTTAACCTGCAGAACCCCCAATCCTGGGCTGACCCGCACCCCTGGACTGCCACAGGGAGGTCAGACGAGGTCCCACCCGATTGCAAGCCAGCCCTGATGTTGCCCCTTGGACACCCAACCCCCTGGGCCAAACCCCCAGGCAGAACCCCACCTGGGCAAAGAGGTGCTCCAGGACTGGCAGGTCAAGGACAGCGCTGGCCAAATCCTTTCGCAGCCCGAAGCGGTGGCACTTCTCCAGCCCAAACCAATTGGGGAAGTAAAAGCTGTGAGGGGGGGAAAGAACCCTGGATTAGGCTGGGCGTGGTGGCTCACGCCTGTAATCCAAACACTTTGGAGGCCAAGGCAGGTGGATCACCTGAAGTCAGGAGTTCAAGACCAGCCTGACCAACATGGTGAAAACCCGTCTTAAAAGAAAAAAAAAAAGAACCCTGGGTTGAAAGTGAAACCTAGCCTCAGTAGGAGTGATGGTATGGTGCAGGCGGTGGGGGGCAGATTCTGCAGAGGCCTCACAGAGCCCAGCTTGTACCTTTAACTTGCTGTGTGACCTTGGGCAAGTGACCCACCCTCTCTGGTCTGTTTCCTCATCTGAGAAATGGGTAGTGATCATGTCCTCCCTGGGGACGGGGGTGTGGGCACCTCGAAATGCAAGCACATAACATTGTACAATCCCTGGGGTTTGGGGGCACACTCCCTACCGAATCCTGTAGCACAGGACATGGGTGGTGGCATCCTCCATGGAGAAGATGTGGCTTGGGGGGGAACCAGCAGGACAGGTCCTCGGTGGCCAGAGCAAAGAGGGAGTGGTACACAGGCAGGACACCTACAGGAGGCGGTTCCATCAGCACCCTCCTGAATCACCTCACCTGTGCCCTACAGGAGTGCCAGTCTCATACCCAACCGTCCAGATCCCTTCCATACCTCAAGGGATGACCAGCTGTCCCCTTCATATGCGGGTCACACCTCTCAGTTTTTGCACATTCCCCTCTGCCTCAAAGGCCCACCCTTCACACCCTTCTCCGTTGCCAAACTCCTACTCAACCCTCAAAGCCCCAGCTCCAATGCTGATTTCTGTAGGCATCTATTCCAGCTCCCAATCTGGGTTCCACACAGCCCTATCCTTCCCCTCTGGCCCGATCTTCTAGGGATGCACTCACCGCTGGCCTTGGCAGCCTGCACGCACAGGTCCTCAGCCAAGTGGTCCCCATAGGAGAAAGACAGGCGCTGGGGGGGGCCCTGGGCCCCTAGCAGGCAGCAGCACGTGCAGGGCACCAGCTTCCGTGGACAAGAGGCTGCAGGAGCGCTGAGAGATCAGGGGCGTCTCTTCGCTTGGAGGTGCCATGACAGCAGCTTGCCTGGGGCACAGAGAGGCAGCCCCCTCAGTCCTGGCCAGAGGGGGCTGGACTTATGGGGTAGGGGGAGCATGGAAAGGCGTGCTGGAGGCTGGGCGCGGTGGCTCACACCTGTAATCACAGCATTTTGGAGGCCGAGGTGGGGGGGTTGGGGGATCACTTGAGGTCAGGAGTTTGAGACCAGCCTGGCCAACATGGTGAAACCCTGTCTCTAAAAGGTACAAAACTTAGCTGGGTGTGGTGGTGCGTCCCTGTAATCCCAGCAACTTGGGAGGCTGAGGCAGGAGAATCACTTGAACATGGGAGGCAGAGGTTGCAGTGAGCCAAGATCGCGCCACTGCACTCCAGCCTGGGCAACAGAGTGAGACTCCGTCTCAAAAAAAAACAAAAAAGGGAAGGAAAGGCTTCTTGAGATGGGTCAAGGAGGAAACTGACCCCCTTGCTTCCCAGCCCCCAGCACCTCCCACCCTCTTGCTCACTTGCCCTGAGAAACCTCAGCGCTCAGGGCTCCCAGCTGGGCTGGGGAAAAGGGTGGGGCTTCAAGTCCCCTGAGAAGAATTGGGGAGAAAAAGCAGGTCACTCAAATTGACCTGAATAAAGAAGATCCTAAGAAAACGTTGGGGAAAAAAAAAACAAAAACAAAAAACCTGTGTTCCAGTGGGCGCGGTGGCTCACGCCTGTATCCCTTCACTTTGGGAGGCCAAGGAGGAGGGATAGCTCGAGACCAGGAGTTTGATTTTTGTTTTTTTGAGACATAGTCTTGTGCTGTCACCCAGGCTGGAGTGCCATGGTGCAATCTCAGCTCACTGCAACCTCCGCCTCCCAGGTTCAAGAGATTCTCCTGCCTCAGCCACCCCAGTAGCTGAGGCATTACAGGTGTGCGCCATCACGCCCCGCTAACTTTTTTGTATTTTTAATAGAGATGGGGTTTCACTATGTTGTCCAGGCTAGTCTTGAACTCCTGGCTTCAAGTGATCTGCCTCAGCCTCCCAAAATGCTGGATTACAAGTATGAGCCACCTCGCCTGGCTGAGACCAGGAGTTTGAAGGCAGACTGGGCAATATAGCGAGAGCTCCTCTCAAAAAGAAAAACAGTCATTAGGACCAGCTCACAGTGGCCTCTCCAGACCCAGCACATGTCCCCTGACAGGCTGTCCAGGCCCAAAAAAGAAAAAAGAAAAAAATAATAATAAAGAAAAGGAAACAGCCTTGTAATCCCAGCACTTTGAGAGGCCCAGGTGGGTGGATCACTAAGGCTAGGAATCTGAGACCTCATTTAGCAGGGCATGCTGGTACACCCCCATGGTAGGTCCCAGCTACTTGGGAGGCTGAGGCGGGAGGGTGCCTTCAACCCTGGAGGTTGAGGCTACGTTGAGCTATGATCACACTACTGCACTCCAGCCTGGGCAACAGAGCAAGACCTTATCTCTCTCTTAAAAAAAACCCCAAAATACAAAACAGTGTTCTAAAATAATACCCTGGGGCTGTGGTGGGGCTGCATTAATGAGGTTTTTGGTTTTGGTTTTGAGATGGAGTCTGGCTCTGTCCCCAGGCTGGAGTGCAGTGGCGCAATCTCAGCTCACTCCACCTCCCGGGTTCAAGTGATTCTCCTGCCTCAGCCTCCCCAGTAGCTCGGATTACAGGGGCATGCGCTACCACACCCGGCTAATTTTTGTATTTTTAGTAGAGATGGAGTTTCACCGTGTTGACTAGGCTAGTCTGGAACTCCTGACCTCAGGTGATCCACCCGCCTTGGCCTCCCAAAGTGCTGGGATTACAGGCTTGAGAAAACACGCGGGGCTAAATGAGGTTTAAGACACCCAGAGGACTAGGACCCCTAGGACTCAGCTTTCGTAGCTGTGAAATGGGCTGACTCCCCCAGCAGCCTCAGTGAGGCGATTTGCTCAGCCCAATCCACACCTAAAGGGTCAACTCAATTAATCTGCATTAATTAGTATACTTCCTGATGATATGCCAGTAAGCAATCAACAAATGCCTATTAGACCAAACAGGAAGGGCAATTGGCACAGCGGTGTGTGGTGGTGGTTACCGTGGGAAGGGAAGTCTTGCAGGGGAAAGAACCTTACCGCCCGGCGCGGTGGCTCATGCCTGTAATCCCAGCACTTTGGGAGGCTGAGGCAGGCGGATCACGAGGTCGGGAGATTGAGACCATCCTGGCCAACATGGTGAAACCCTGTCTCTACTAAAAATACAAAAATATTAGCTGGGCGTGGTAAATTAGGGTGGCACATGCCTGTGATCCAAGCTACTCGGGAGGCTGAGGCAGGAGAATTGCTTGAACCCAGGAGGCGGAGATTGCAGTGGGCCGAGATCGCACCACTGCCCTACAGCCTGGGTGACAGAGAGAGACTGTGTCTCAGAAAAAAAAAAAAAAAATTCTTACCAAAGGAACACTTTGATGTCACCGATGCCTATACAAAGAATGAGCACATTCTTAGTCCCAGGAAACTTGGAGGAGCCCCATGTCTCTCAGAGACAAATCCTATCCTGATTCTAACATTAGAGCCTGTGATGCCTAGTTTTGCCCTTTATAGAAATAGAATCACATAGCATGTCCTCTTTATCTTACCCTCGACATCAGCCAATCAAGTGTTTTGGGGTTTTTTTGTTACTTGTTTTTGTTTTGTTTTGTTTTGTTTTTGACAGATTCTTCCTCTGTTACCCAGGCTGGAGTGCAGTGGCATGATCTCAGCTCACTGCAACCTCCACCTCCCGGGTTCAAGTGATTCTCCTGCCTCAGCCTCCCACATGGCTGGGATTTCAGGCTCCCGCCACCAGCTTGCCTGGCTAATTTTTGTGTTTTTAGTAGAGATGGTGTTTCACCATGTTGGCCAGGCTGGTCTCAAACTCCTGACCTCAAGTGATCTGCTGTCCTCAGCCTCCCAAAGTGCTGGGATTACAGGTGTGAGCCACTGTGCCCAGCCTCAGTCAAGTTTAAAATAAAGCTTCGGTGGCAGTAGAGACCGAAATGCAATCCCAGCTACTTGGTGGGCTGAGGCAGGAGGATAGCTTGAGGTCAGGGGTTAGAGACCTGCCCGAGCAACAGAGACCCCTTTCTCCAAAAAACATTTTTTAACAAAATATTATTATTTTTTAATATTGAAAGAAAAAAAAGAAAAGTCAGAGGTGATGTTTGGGCCCGGAAAACGCCATGGGTTTTTTTGTTTTGTTTTGTTTTGGTTTGGTTTGGTTTGGTTTCTGAAGAATGTTTGTAGAAACGGGGTCTGGCTCTGTTGCCCAGGCTGGTCTTGAACTCCTGGCCTCAAGTTACCCTCCCGGCCTCAGCCTCCTGTTTATAATACCCAACATTCTGCATCCTGGCATGGTGGGGCACCCTGTGTCTGGACAGGGAAGGCTTGGAGGGTCGGGGCTGGGAACTCCGCCCCCCAGTCCCTCCTCCAACCCCGACCTCTTCCCCCCAACCCCGACCTCTTCCCCCCAACCCCGACCTCTACCCCCACCGCACCAGCAGCCCGCGGCGCATGCGCAGTGACTCCTCCAAGTCCGCAAGGCGGGCAACTCGGGGACCGCGGTCGAAGCTGGGAAGGGAGCGCTTGGGGGATGCGAGTCAGCTCATGTGTCTGGCAGCCTTCCTCTGAGGCCTGGAAGGCGAGCTCGCCTTTGCCCCGGCAGCACCCTGCACCAGCCCCGCCATCCCCCAGCCACCACCGTCCTCCCCCCAGGGGCTGGGCAGAGCCCTGAGGCATCGCCAGCTCTTACCTAGCAGGCAGGGATCCTGGGCGTTCAAAGGGAGGGCAAAGCCGGGAGGCAGCGAGAGGAAAGTCCCACTCGGCTCCTTCCTGTGTGGGCCCCTTGGTTTCCTGAGCCACTGTCATTTACCGAAAGTAAGGGCCCTGTGGGAGACGGGGGGCGGGGTGGCAGCCTAGGAGGCGTAGAAAGTTCCGGAAGCCTCTGCAACAGCCGCCCAGCTCAGGCTGCTGGAGACCCCTAACCCAAGGGGACTGAGGATAGCACAGAGAACGGTCTGGGTCACACGGGGGCGGGGGCTCAGCCGACTCCAGACCCACTTGTTAAGTGGGGCCCTAGCCTGGCGCTTTGTTGCCTCCGTTTTCCCATCTGTAGCATGTGTGAGTCGGGCACCCATTGGAACTAATTTTGCACCCAGGGAAGGAAACCAGGCTAGATTTGCCCAGGAGGGAGGCAGGACCTTGTTCTAGAGGAAGGTCAAGTTCTACTTTGAGGTATTTCTTCCTTAAGACTCGGAGACGAGGGGTGCAGTGGCTCACGCCAGTATCGCAGCACTTTGGGAGGCTGGGAAGGCTGAGGTGGACGAATCACTTGAGGTCAGGAGTTCGAGACCAGCCTGACCAACATGGCGAAACTCTGTCTCTACTAAAAATATAAAAATTAGCTGGGCATGGTGGCACATGCCTGTAATTGCAGCACTTTGGAAGGCCGAGGTAGGCGGATCACTTGAAGTCAGGAGTTCTAGACCAGCCTGGCCAACATGGTGAAACCCCATCTTTACTAAAAATAGGAAAATTAGCCAGGCGTGGTGATGCCTGTAATCACAGCTACTCAGGAGGCTGAGGCGGGAGAACTGTAATCCCAGCTACCTGGGAGGTGAAGGTTGCAGTGAGTCGAGATCGCGCCACTGCCCTCCAGCCTGGGAGACAGAGCAAGACTCCATCTCAAGTAAATAAATAAACGGAAGAGGCAGAAGGTCCAGGCAGCATTCAAAACCTGGGCCAGTGTTCTTAGGATAATAGGATCGGAGCTCCTGGAAGTAGAGCTTCAGGAATAGATTGAAGAAGTGACCGGGCGCAGTGGCTCACATCTTAATCCCAGCACTTTGGGAGGCCCAGGTGGGAAGATTGCTTGAGCCCAGGAGTTCCAGACCAGCCTGGCCAACATGGAGAAACCCCATCTCTACTAAAAGTATAAAAATTAGCTGGGCGTGGTGGCACATGTCTGTAGTCCCAGCTACTCAGGAGGCTGAGGCAGGAGAATCACTGGAACCCAGGAGACGGAGGTTACAGTGAGCTGAGATCATGCCACTGCACTCCAGCCGGCAATAGCGTGAGACTCTGTCTCAAAAACGAAAACAAAAACAAAATTAAAAAAAAATAAATAAGGAATAGATTTAAGAAGTTGTGGCCAGCCGCAGTGGTTCACACCTGTAATCCCAGCACTTTGGGAGGTTGAGGCAGGAGGATGGCTTGAGCCCAGGTGTTCGAGACCAGCCTGGGCAATATGGTGAAATCCCGTCTCTACAAAAAATATAGTTAAGAAGAAGAAAAAGAAGCTGGGTGTGGTGGCATGTGCCTGTAGTCCCAGCTACTGGGGAGGCTGAGGTGGGAGGATCACCTGAGCCCGGGAAGTTGAGGCTGCAGTGAGCCATGGTCATGCCACTGCAGTCCAGCCTGGGGCAATGGGAGTGAGACCTTGTATCAAAAAAAAAAAAAAAAGTCATCTTCATCTCTGGAACCCAATCACAAATCTTAGCACAAAAATGGTTTGGGTAAGTATTCTGTTGACTTTAACTGTTCAGTCACCCAGAGATACTTCTTGGGCACAGTCTTCGTACAGGGAATCAGGGACAAAGCAAACCCAGTCCCTGCCCAGGGGGAGCTGACAGTCCAGTAGGGGAGATGGCAATAAACAAACTATTGCCCAATAATTATATCAGTTGCCCCTGGGACCAGGCTGCTCTCTTGAGATGACTAGTCTCTTGAGATGACTAAGTCTGGGAGGGCTTCCCAGAGGAGGTGGCTTTGATACTGAAATCCAGCAACAAGTGGGACTAGCCAGAGAGTGACCTGAGAGTGTGGGAGCGTGGGGGAGTTCCGGCAACGGGAACAGCCCAGGCAAAGACCAGGAGGCTGCATGAATTCAGTGCTCCTGAGAAGAGCACGATGTCAGGGACACGGGGAGCTGAGACTCATTTGATGACATGGATGGGGCCTCGTGGGTCAAGGGAAAGAGATATAGATTGTGTACTCAGCTCAGTGGAGCCACAGCTGACGTGCAGCAGGAAGGGCCAAGCAGAGGCTTATTTTTCTCTCACTTCCTGGTGGCTTCAGCAGGCAGTAACGTAACCTTACGTTCCCATCCCTGGCCCGAGGCTGAAACCTCCGATCTCTGGGAGGTACAGTGCGTTTCTGCGACTCTACTACCTCTAGTGTGAACGTTTCTGCAATGCTTTGAGAATGAGTAAGAGGATATTGGGGTGAGGCCCAAAGTGGTACCTTCAGCCCCAGAGAAGGACATGTGAAAGCTTTTATAAGGAAGTCCGGGCCAGGTGTGGCAGCTCACGCCTGTGATCCCAGCACTTTGAGAAGCCGAGTCAAGCAGATCACTTGAGGTCAGGAGTTCGAGATCAGCCTGGCCAACAGGGTGAAACCCCGTCTCTTCTAAAGATACAAAAATCAGCTAGGTGTGGTGGCAGGCACCTGTAATCCTAGCTACTCTGGGAGGCTGAGGCAGGAGAATCGCTTGAACCCGGGAGGCGGAGGTTGCAGTGAGTCAAGATCGTGCCATTGCACTCCAGCCTGGGCGATAGAGTGAGACTCTGTCTCGAAAAATAAATAAACAAAAATTTTTTTTAAAAAAGGAAGTTCTGGCCAGGTGCGGTGGCTCACGCCTGTAATCCCAGCACTTTGGGAGGCCGAGGCCAGAGGATCACGAGGTCAGGAGATCGGGACCATCCTGCCTAACACAGTGAAACCCCATCTCTACTAAAAATACAGAAAAAAAAAATAGTCGGGCATGGTGGCACCTACCTGTAATCCCAGCTACTTGGGAGGCTGAGGCAGGAGAATCGTTTGAACCCGGGAGGCAGAGGTTGCACTGAGCCAAGATCACACCACTGCACTCCAGCCTGGGCAGCAGAGTGAGACTGTCTGAAAAAAAAAAACAAAAAAAGGTCAGGGGACAGAACTCAGAACTTGCCAAGGAAAACTGGGGTGTGCCAGTGATGTAAACACCCACATTCTTCTGCTGACAAGGAGTCCATAAACACAGTGAAAGAATAGAATCAAATCAAAATGTAACTGGAAACGAAGTTCAACTCATGGATAAAATATCCTCGTTATGTAAGTAACATCTGGAAAGCAGCAAGAAAATGCCAACCACTTAGGCGGATATGGATCCAGAAGTCAAAGAAAAGGAAGGACAAACAGCTCTTATACTCAAAAAAAGGTCCCCAGCTTCACGTGCCAAACGAAAATTAGGAGTGCAGTGAAGCAGGAATGCGCGGTGGCTCACACCTATAATCCCAGCACTTTGAGAGACCAAGGCGAGCAGATGACCTGAGGTCAGGAGTTCGAGACCAGCTTGGCCAACATGGTGAAAGCCCATCTCTATAAAAAATACAAAAATCAGCCAGGTGTGGTGGCGGGCGCCTGTAATCCCAGCTACGCGGGGACTGAGGTAGCAGAATTGCTTGAGCCTGGGAGGCAGAGGTTGCAGTGAGCCAAGATCGTGCTACTGCACTCCAGAGGGTGATAGAGCGAGACTCCTTCTCAAAAAATAAATAAATAAAAAATTTAAAAAGCCAGGTGTGGTGGTGGGCACCTGCCATCCCAGCTACTCGGGAGGCTGAGGCAGGAGAATCACCTGAACCCGGAAGGCGGAGGTTGCAGTGAGCCGAGATCGCACTACTGCACTCCAGTCTGGGTGACAGTGAGATTCTGTCTCAAAAAACAAACAAATGCCGGGCGCGGTGGCTCACGCCTGTAATGCTATCACTTTGGGAGACTGAGGCAGGTGGATCACCTGAGGTCAGGAGTTCAAGACCAGTCTGGCCAACATGGCGAAACCCCGTCTCTACTAAAAATACAAATAGTAGCTGGGCACCCCTGTTACCCCAGCTACTTGGGAGGCTGAGGAAGGAGAATCACTTGAACCTGGGAGGTGGAGGTTGCAGTAAGGTGAGATCACGACACTGCACTCCAGCCTGGGTGACGGAGCGAGACTCCGTCTCAAAAAATAAAAATAAAAAAACAAGGCCAGGGACCTGGGGTCTGGAGTGCAAACAAGTGGGTGGCTTTGCAGTGTTTTGAGGACCTAGGGTCAGAATCCAAATCTTGGCAGATTTGGGCGTCTTGGATGCAGCCCTGGGAAGGCGCTGTTGCCAGTAACTGAGATCAGGGAGGAAGTAGGAAGGAGATCAAGCTGTGGCTTTGCCCAGGGTCCTGAATGAACAAACTGGCGCCTTCAAAGTCCCTGGGGGAAAAGACGACAGGGAGGACAGGGTGCCCTTGGGCTGCTCTGCCAACCAGGAACTCCTCAGCTGGGCCCCACCAAATGGTGATGACAGGCAGGGGGTGGCCCAGGACCAGCCTGCCCAGGTCAGATTCCTGCATGGTCTGAGGTGTAGGCAGAGGAATCCTGCTGGGCCAGCTGTGTCACTAGGAAACGGGGGAACACATCATCACGCAGGCACCGACAAAACGTATAAGAAAGAAAAATAATAAAGCTTATCATTATTATTATTTTTGAGAAGGAGTCTCGCTCTCTTGCCCAGGCTGGAGTGCAAAGGCTCAATCTCGGCTCACTGCACCCTCTGCCTCCCAGATTCAAGCAATTCTCCTGCCTCAGCCTCCCAAGTAGCTGGGATTACAGGCGTGCACCACCACGCCCAGCTAATTTTTGTATTTTTAGTAGAGACGGGGTTTCATCATATTGATCAGGCTGGTCTCGAACTCCTGACCTCAGGTGATCTGCCCACCTCAGCCTCCCAAAGTGCTGGATTACAGGCGTGAGCCACCGGGCCTGACCTATTTTTGTTGTTGTTGTTATTTGCTTTAATTAGGACACAGTCTCATGCTATCACCCAGGCTGGAATGCAGCAGCATGGTCTCGGCTCACTGCAACCTCCGCCTCCCATGTTCAAGTGATTCTCCTGCCTCAGCCTCCCGAATAGCTGGGATTACAGGTGTGTGTCACTGCACCCAGCTAATTTTTGTATTTTTAGTAGAGATGGGGTTTCACAGTGTTGGCCAGGCTGGTCTCAAACTCCTGACCTCAAGTGATCCGCCCACCTCAGCCTCCCAAAATGATGGGATTACAGGCATGAGCCACTGCGCCCAGCCAAAAATAAAAATAATAAAGCTTTGAGGCAAACAGTAGCATATCACTACCTGTGCCCTTCCCCACCCCAGCGTGCCCCTCCCTCCGCTCCAACCCAGGCCTTGGAGGCAGAAGCACCAGGCTGCGAGGGCAGGACTAGGGTTCAGGGATCTCCCTCTCCTCTCCTTCCTCCTCCCCTAAATTCCTTTTCCTGCCCCTCTCCTGTTCTCCCAGGATCCAATTTGGGCTCCAGGCTGCGCTCTGCCCTTTCCAGATCTCTTTCCACCCGCTTGTCGCCTTGCAGCACTTTGGGGAAACTGAGGCCAGAATGGTGCGTTCCAGCAGAGGGAGAGACAGGGTCTCAACCTCCCCCAGTACAAATAATCATACGCCATTTAAATCTCACAACAACCCTATAAGCTGGCGACTATTATTGACCTCATTTTGTGGATGGGGGAACTGAGGCCCGGAGCGGCCCATTGGTGGAATTTGAACCTGCTTGTGGGTGGGGTTCTGCTGCCACCTGGTGGACACTCGCGGTAGCGCGGTTGGGATAGAGTCGGCTTTCACCTGACGTCAGGCCCGGAAGACTCCAGCCAGAGAAGGACTGACCTGCTCCCCCTGGCCTCCCTGTCACACATTACACCAGTCAATTTTCCGAATTTTCACAATCTAAGTGTCCACCAAGAAGGGACTGGGCAACTAACCACCTGTGTTACCACTGGGCTAAGGATTTTAGAGCAAAAATTAATTTGCACACCTTTCAAGAAGAAATTCTTTTTTTTTTTTTTTGAGACAGAGTCTTGCTCTGTTGCCCAGGCTGGAGTGCAGTGGTGTGATCTTGGCTCACTGCAACCTCTGCCTCCCAGGCTCAAGTGATTTTCATGCCTCAGCCTCAAGTAGCTGGGACTACAGGCGCCCACCACCACACCCACCTACATGTTGTATTTTTTAGTAGAAGCGGGGTTTCACCATGTTGGCCAGGCTGGTCTCAAACTCCTGATGTCAGGTGATCCATCCACCTCAGCCTCCCAAAGTGCTGGGATTACAGGCGTGAGCCACCACGCCTGGCCAAAAGAAATTCTTTAGGCTAGTGACCCTAGACATTTATTCCAATTCCAATCCACGTGAAAATCTGAAGAACACATATAAAGGTACAGTATGTAATTTTAAAAGATTGCATAAAGCCAGATGCTTTGGCTGATGCCTGTAATCCCAACACTTTGGGAGGCTGAGGTTGGCGGATCACTTGAGGTCAGGAGTTTGAGACCAGCCTGGCCAACATAAGAGATCTTGTCTCCACAAAATACACAATATTTAGCTGGGCTTTGTGGCAGACACCTGTAGTCCTAGCTACTCGGGAGTCTGAGGTGGGAGAATCTCTTGAGCCTGGGAGTTTGAGACTGCAGTAAATGGAGATCTCACCACTGCACTACAACCTGGGCGACAGAGTGAGATACTGTATCAAAAAAATAAAAATAAAATCGGCTAGCCATAGCAGTTCACACCTGTAATCCCAGCACATTGGGAGGCCAAGATGGGCAGACCACTTGAGGTCAGGAGTTCAAGCCCAGCCATGGCCAACATGGCGAAACCCTATATCTACTAAAAATACAAAAAAATTAGCCAGGCATGGTGGCACACACCTGTAATCCCAGCTACTCGGGAGGCTGAGGCAGGAGAATCATTTGAACCTGGGAGGCAGAGGTTGCAGTGAGCCAAGATCGCGCCACTGCCCTCCAGCCTGGGTGACAGAGCGAGACCCTGTGTCAAAATAAATTTAAAAAAAAATAAAATATAGCATAAATGCAAATTTATTCTCTTTTTTCCTCTTAACAGACTTAAAAAGCAATTGTATAAAACTATACATTAGCTGGGCCCGGTGCCTCACACCTGTAATCCTAGCACTTTGGGAGGCCAAGGTGGGTGGATCACCTGAGGTCTGGAGTTCAAGACCAGTCTGGCCAACATGGTGAAACCCTGTCTCTACTAAAAACACAAAATAATATCTGGGCGTAGTGGTGCATGCCTGTAGTTCCAGCTACTTGGGAGGCTGAGGCAGGAGAATTGCTTGAACCTGGGAGGCGGAGGTTGCAGAGTGAGACTCCGTTCTCAAAAAAAAAAAACCTATATATTAATATATTAATTGTATTGTTGGGTCTCTAACATAGAGAAATGTAATATATTTCACATTAACAGCACAGAGGAGGTGAAAGGAGCCACACTGTATTGGAATAAGAAAATCACACCTGGTAGTAACCTGAATCCACAAAACCAGATTAAGAGAAACAGAAATGCAAAATAAGAACATGAAAATAAAAAATTGCATACTTGCTGTTCTTTCTTTTTTCTTTTTCTGAATCGGAGTCTCGCTCTGTCACCCAGGCTGCAGAGCAGTGGTGTGATCTCAGCTCACTGCAACCTCCTCCTCCCGGGTTCAAGCAATTCTTGTGCCTCAGCCTCCCTAGTAGCTGGGACTACAGGTGCACAGCACCACGCCTGGCTAACTTTTGTATTTTTAGTAGAGTTGGGGTTTCACTATGTTGGCCAGGCTGGTCTTGAACTCCTGACCTCAGGCGATCTGCCTCGACCTCCCAAACTTCTGGGATTACAGGAATGAGCCACTGTGCCAGGTCTTGTTTTACTTTTTGAGACACAGGGTTTCCCTTTGTTGCCCAAGTGGGATTGCGATGGTGCAATGATGCCTCACTGCAGCCTCCAACTTCTGAGCTAAAGTGATCCTCTTGCCTCAGCCTCCCCAGTAGCTGGGACCACAGGCACGTGACCACGCCCAGCTATTTTTTGTTTTTTAGAGACAGGGTCTCCCTTTGTTGCCCAGGCTTGTCTTGAGCAAAGTCTTACTCTGTCGCCCAGGCTGGAGTGCAATGGTGCGGTCTTGGCTCACTGCATCTCTGCAACCTCTAGCTCCTGGGTTCAAACGATTCTCATGCCTCAGCCTCCCGCCTCTTTCCTCTTAATTTTACTTCATAGCCTTGTCAACAGGGAGTTATTTGCGGCTGTTTCTTTATTCATCTCTGGTCTCTGTCCTTACCCCCAGGAGGGCTTCTTTCTGCCTGAGCAAACTGCTAAGTCCAAGCCCCTCAGAGTGGGCGGCTTGATCTTGACCTATTCTCGGGCTCCCTGCGCGCTCTCCCCAACCCCGCTCCCCCCAGGTTCTTTATGAACTGGAGGCAGGCAGACAGGGTTTGAATCCCAGCTACTACGAAACACAAAGCGGACCCCAAATAACAAAAACAGCATTCCAGCGCTTAATCAAAGTGCTGCAACATCGCTAGGAGAAAAATACATCATTTGTATTTCCATTTTACAGATGAGAACCCGCAGGTGTCTGGTTCGAGACCTCCGCAACACACCTCCCAGGACGACAAAGCCCTGAGTGTGAAGCGTCTGGGATCTCACCGTAAACACCGCAGCTACCCGAGTTCAATACTTAGGCATCCTGCATGCGGCGAGCGCCGCCGCCCCCTGTTGCAGCCGGGACAGTCGGAATGCCTGCAACTCCCGGCGTGCGGTGCGCGCCGACGCTCCTTTACGGTCGTGGTGAAACAGGTGGAGCTTGCCCTCGTTGCCTTCTGGGAAATGAAGTCTCGCTGTGAAGAGAGGCAGGGCTTTAAGTAAGTAGGCGGATCCGTAGCCAATGAAGACGCGGGTAGCTTTGAGTGCGGGGCTGAGAAACCAATAGCCGTGCAGTATTGAGAAGGCGGGTTTTCCGGTAGTGAAGGCCTGGTGAACGGCTGAGCGAAAGAGAGCACTTCCTTTTGCGGGTGGCGGCGAGCGCGGAAAGAACGCCATGAAGGCCTCGGGCACAGTAAGGCGGACGCGGCGCGGCAGGGGGCCAGGGGGATGGGGCACGTACCCCATCGGGGACCTGTGGAGATGGCGTGGGTCGGGTTGGTGCCGCGCGCTCCTTCCTGGGTCCCCCTTGGCCGCGCGCCGCCGTCTCTTGTTGCAGTCAACATGGCGGCCATCGTGGTCGCCGCGTGGAGAGAGCGATGAGTGACCTGGGTCAGCTCAGGGATCGCGGTGTCCCGAGGACTCCGGGTCTTTTTCCTGGGGGGAAGGAATAAGTCGCGCAGCATGGAGGACCGAGCCACGGCACCTCATCGCCAAGTTTCTGTGTTCATTTCTGCAATGTGAACGTGGCGGGGGAGCAATAGTATTTCTCCCTGAACGTTTGTGAGAAGCGGATGAGAATTCCTAATAATGAGCCGAAACGGGGGAGCGCGAGGCTTAGTGCTGTGACACATAGTGGCGCAGAGATGGGAGAGCCTAGATTCTCATGGAGTGGGTGTATTATGTACAGATTTCCAGCCTCAGTTTCCTCGCTGTTAAAGGGACGGGCTCCATCGTTGCCTTCCTGAACGTGTGGTGTCGAGGCCGGTGGGTCAGCTTCAGAGTAGAAGTAGGAACTGGGTCTGATAATTTGTAGCTATTTTTAATTGATACTTAAAAAAAAAGGTCGACGAGTCAGTTTCAGAGGTGGTTTCTTTGTGCCATATCACAGGGCTTGGACTTGACTAGAGATTCTCTTCTCTGCATCTGTAGACAGGGAGCCTTCCCTGGGCCAAATGTTTTGACTGCAGTTGGGAAAACGGAGGCAGCTGCACCTCGCGTGTGGACAGTGCAGGGATCCCAGGGATGGGGGAGAGACTTGGAGACGACCTAGATCTGTCTGGAATGGGCTGCAATACCCTGTGCTGGTCACTGTCGTGGGCCTCAGGGTGAAAGAAGATGGTGGCTGGATGTTGTGAGGTGCAGGGTGGCTGTTTTGTTGGGAACTGCAAAGTAATTCAGGACTGCACATGAAGAAAGGAGGCTGTGGGTCTAACTACGCCTCAGCTTTCTTGGTCTGAAACCCTTAGCCCAGGCAGAGGAGTGGCAGGCAACTCAGTTAATCCTTCCTGGAGATGTCCCTCATTTCATTTTGTGGTTAAAGCTCTGGTCGGAATTGTGACCCACAGTCACCCGGAATCCACATGGAGGCCCTGGGGTGGCCCTGGCTCCTGTTTTCCCGAATCTGGTGGTCACCAGGCACAGGAAAGGGAGTGAGATGGATCTCCACAGTTGCCTCTGGGTGCTGGCCCTACCTCACCCCTGTTTCCTTTCAGCTACGAGAGTACAAGGTGGTGGGTCGCTGCCTGCCCACCCCCAAATGCCACACACCGCCCCTCTACCGCATGCGAATCTTTGCGCCTAATCACGTCGTTGCCAAGTCCCGCTTCTGGTACTTCGTGTCTCAGTTAAAGAAGATGAAGAAGTCTTTAGGGGGAGATTGTCTACTGTGGACAGGTACAGGGAGGCCAGGGCTGCATGGGGTCTGGAGTGGATTTGCGCCCCTTGGGGCATTGTGCATCTCAAGAATTAATCAGACATTGACCGGGCGCGGTAGCTCACGCCTGTAATCCCAGCACATCAGACATCAGAGCTCCAGGTCGTGTACCTGTCTGGGTCACGAGCAGAGCTCATGTGCCATTTCCCTGATCAGAAATCCAGAGACCCAGGAAGGGGGGTGGCTGGCATGGTGGGACACCTTGTTTGGAGCTGTCTTCTCCTGGGCCCTGTCTGTCAAGTGGGGAGAGGCGGTGCTCCCCGGTCAGTGGGTGGTAGCTGGGTTGGCCCTGACAGGTCCCAAGAGACTTGAGTTCAGGGAAAACATCTGGGGCCGGGTTGGTCTCTGTGGTGGAATCCTGGGCTTCAGGCTGTTGCCATGGGAAGTTCCCTTATATGGCAGGCTCCCTGAGGGTGCCTGCAGATGCGTGGAACTGGGAAACTGAGACATGCAAGAGTCTGGCCATAGAGGAAGCCTGGGGGCTGGGCTGGGCTGTGCTTTAGAAGCTGAGGGTTCAGTGAGGATGGGGCTAGGGCGGATCTGGCTTGTCGCTCTCACCTCTCTCTGTGCCCTCTCCTTGGCAGGTGTTTGAGAAAGTCCCCCCTGCGGGTGAAGAACTTCGGTATCTGGCTGCGCTATGACTCCCGGAGCGGCACCCACAACATGTACCGGGAGTACCGGGACCTGACCACCGCGGGCGCTGTCACCCAGTGCTGTAAGCTCCCGTCCCACCTCAGCTTTTAGAGCCTCCTTGACACCCTCACATTGAGACAGGGCAAATGCCAGAGGCTCCCGGGCAGGAGAGTCTCAGAGCTGGTGGTGGGGCACGGGAAGACCAGAGATGCCCGGATGTGCTTTTCTAAGAGAGCCCAGCCAGGGTCGGTTGTGAACCCTGTTGCATCCAAAAACTTCCTTTTTGGGTCTGCACCTCGTGTAGATTGGGTCTACACCCCACTATTTTCTGGGACCAGCTTAGAACCAAGTTCAACCCCTACCCCATGTTGGGGGCTGACACCTTTCCCTGGCTCACCCGCCAGGATCTGTGAGGCTTCCACAACTCCCTGCTTGCACCTAAACCCAAGAATCACTGTTTCTTATAGCGGTGGTTTAAACAGAGGTGCACACAGCAAGCGAATCTCGTCGCCTTTGAGGGGCTGTGGCCGTGCCCCTCAGAGTGAATTTGGAGGTTCTACAACTCCCTCGCGTGTCGTGTGTGCCCCGAGCCCTCAGGCAGTTGCTGTGACCCACAGGGCATGCCAGGTCATTGGGCAGGCACTCAGTAGGAGGTTTGCTGAGTGATAGAGCCCAGGCAGCGCCGTCACTCAGCCCCTCCTCTCCACAGACCGAGACATGGGCGCTCGGCACCGCGCCCGGGCCCACTCCATCCAGATCATGAAAGTGGAGGAGATCGCAGCCAGCAAGTGCCGCCGGCCGGCCGTCAAGCAGTTCCACGTGAGTGCCTTGGGGGGGCTCCCCTGAAGGGAGGCGCCTGTTCTGACGCAAGAGCCCAGTGGGGGGGCGGCTACACTTCGGTGGCCCCAGAGGATGGGGGGGTTAAGAGGCTTCCAAGCCCTCAACCTGCCTCCCCTCCTCACAGGACTCCAAGATCAAGTTCCCGCTGCCCCACCGCGTCCTGCGCCGTCAGCACAAGCCACGCTTCACCACCAAGAGGCCCAACACCTTCTTCTAGGTGCGGGGCCCCTTGCCCGGGTGTGCCCCAAATAAACTCAGGAATGCCCCGGTGCTCACTGCGTGTTTTCTTTACACACTCTGCAGAGCTCAAAGGGGTGCTGTGAGAGGCCGGCCCAGTCACCTCCTGGGGCGCAGCTGAGCTGCCTGCCTCTTCTCTGTCCTGGAAGGGGTCTTCCCGTGCAAACAAACAAACCTTCACATCCTCTCCGTGAGCGGGCCCTCCAGGAGCCTCCTGTGCTGCTGGCAGCCCTGGGCTGTTAGCTGCAGGGATACTGTCTGTCCCAGCTGCCTTCTCAGGCACAGGCCTCCGAGGCCCCCCTGCTGAATCCGGACCAGGGAGAATCTCCCTAGATTGTGGGGTTGGGATTCCCCCTCCTGGCCTAGAACCTAACTCTCTGGTTCCCAGAATTCTGAGTAGACACAAGGGGGCACTCTGCTGCCTGGAGACTGTTTCACTTTTTGGGGGCTTCTTAGATGACGCAGCCCAAATCTTACCCAAGGAGGTCAAGGACTCACCACAGGTGAGTGGTTGTTTCTAGGAAACCGCTTCAGGCCTGGAAAATTCCAGGCCTGACACTAATCCCACCCTGGCTGGGTCCCTCTGTCAGGTGGAGGCTAAGCTGGCGTTGGAGAAGCTGGAGACGCAGCCAGGAGCTCAGGCTCTGGGAGCCTCCCATCCTTGCTGCATGACCTTGGGCAGCCCTGGTCTTGGCTGGCAGCCCTTCTAGGGCTTGCTGTCTTGATCGGAACATCAGGTTCCACATTGACTGGGGAAGTGCCTGCTGTACCAGTGTTGGGGGCAGCCTGTGGGGCCCTCCTTTGTCCTAGACAACCACGATCAGGAGGAAGCCAGGATTGGGTAGCAGTTAGTTAATAGTTCTTTGAAAGAGTGTCTTGCTCTGCCGCCCTGGCTGGAGTGCAGTGGAGAGATCACGACTCACTGTAGCTTCAACCTGGGCTCAAGTGATCCTCCTGCCTCAGCCTCCCAAGCAGCTGGGATTAGAGGGGCATTGCCACACCCAGAACAAGACACAGCCTTTCCTCCACCTGTGGAGGAGCCGTGTGGTTTCCAGGAAACCCGGCCGCTTCCCAGCCTTACCGGGGGGTGTTGCAACACCCACAGACTTGGAGAGGCTCCCAGAACCTGCGCAGGGCCTGTGCACAAACAGCCATTCTGGGTAAGACCCAGTCCTGGGGACAACCCTCCAGACCACAGAATCCCACCACTCCCTAATAACCGGCTGCTTCCCACCCCGGCGCCCTCACACTTGCCAGGAATGCCCGGGATTCCCCCAGGCTGGCCTCGAACAAGTTTATTATAAACGGGTTCCTGGGACTGTCTGAGAGGGCAGGGGCCATGTGTGTCACTGTGTCCCCAGGAGGGGGCTCAGAACTTTCCCACGGGCCCCTTTTTTGTTTTGTGAAAGCTCTTTACATAGCAGTGCACAAGCTTGGGGAAAGTCATACATTTTTCCAGGATCTTTTTTTTTTCTTTGAAGTGGAGCCTTGCTCTGTGGCCCAGGCTGGAGTGCAGTGGTGTGGTCTCAGCTCACTGCAACCTCCATGTTCCAGGTTCAAGTGATTCTCCTGCCTCAGCTTCCCAAGTAGCTGGGATTATAGGCACCCACCACTATGCCCAGTGAATTTTGTGTATTTTTAGTACAGATGGGGTTTCATTGTTGGCTGATCTTGAACTCCTGACCTCAGGTGATCTACCTACCTCGGCCTCCCAAAGTGCTGGGCTTACAGGCGTGAGCCACCATGCTCGGCCCAGGATATTTTTAATGTTCCTTAGAGTATGTAGGGGATGCTGGCTGAAAATTTTAAAATCTTGCCTAGACAATTTATCTTTCGTGGTTTCTAGTACAAACTCCTTTCTCCATAAGGGAATCTTCATGCTTAAGTGCCACTCAGAAAATACATTTCCCAGTCTCCATAGTGATGGCCAGGTGTGACTGGTGGCTGCCCATCTCAGCACTTCGGGAGGCCAAGGTAGGAGGATCACTTGAGGCCAGGAGTTTGAGACCAGCCTGGGCAACATAGCAAGACCCTGTCTTCACCAAGTAACATCAGCTGGGTGTGGTGGTGCACACCTGTAGTCCCAGCTACTTGGGGGCCTGAGGTGTGAGAATCACTTGAGCCTGAAGGTTCATGGCTTATGCAATGAGCCATGACCATGCCACTGTACTCAGCCTGGCAACAGGGCGAGATCAAACAAAAATACAGTAGTGCTGTGCCATTCCCAAGAAAGTACATCTGGCTGGTGTGTGGGCACGATGGCGAGGGCTCCAGGAGTCATTTTGGACCACAAAGAAGCAACACGGGTGCAGCGAGGGAGAAGGGTCTCCAGCACCTCACCCTGTGCAGCGCTGCCCCGGCCCTGCCCAGCCCCTCCCGAGGCTTGACCCTTCTACCCCACCTTGATGAGAACACGGGGAGGAGACATGAGTCCTGCGTAGGCTATAATGGAGCTGTTCTGTTAGATGTGACCTTACCTTGAGCTGGGGCTGAAGCAGGGCGTGGCATTGTGGACTCAGGCAGTGAGAACTGTGTCTGGGAGAAGTCACTGCCCGCTCTGAGCCATTGCTTCCTGTATAAAGTGAGGGTGGCGATCCCTCCGGGCTGGGGGGCTGGGAGGCAATAGATGAGTTGGAGGATGAGAGATCAGGAGAGTGGAAGGCTCAGGGCTCCCACCAAAGCCCACTGCATGCCCCTGTCTCCACCTCAGTCCCCTGCCTGTGCCTTGGAGCCCCTCCAGGGCTTCAACCAGGTGGCAGCAGCCTGGGAGCCAGTTGGGAGAGCTCTGTGCCAACCAGCTGAGACGTGGAGACAATCCCATTACTGAGGGGCTGTTGACAGGATGAATGTGCTCCCGATCACTGGCCTGCACCTGTTCATCTCCACGTTGCCATCTACTCAGCCTCTTGTAAATGCCCAGAAGCCCCTCCATCACTGAATTCCCCCACCCCCTGCCAATCCCCATCCTTCCATTCTGTCACAGATTCCTCTACCATCTAACCAGCTACCTGTCCATCCGTCTGTCCACTCAATCCACCCACCCATCCATTCACCCATTCATCCATCCCCCCCACCCACCCACCCATTCATTCATCCATCCATCCACCCACCCATCCATCCACCTACCCACTCATCAATTCATCCATCCATCCATCTATCCACCCATCCATCCACACATTCATCCATCCACCCACCCATCCATTCACCTATTCATCCATCTATCCACCCACCCATCCATCCATCCATCCACCCATCCGCCCATCCTTCCATCCATCCACCTAACCACTCATCAATTCATCCATCCATCCATCCATTCTCCCATCCAACCACTCATCCATCCATCCACCTGTCCACCCACCCATCCATCCATTTACCCATCCACCTATCTGTTCAATCCACTACCCAAACTCCACGTGCCCACCCCCAACACCATCCCTTTGTTGCAGTCTCAATCATCCTTGAGCCCCTACTTCGTGCAGGGGCCTGAGTTCATTGTGGTGTAGGTGCTTGGCAGAAGAAACAGACCCTGGTTCTTTCTCAGGGAGGGAGAAGAGCAGTCACAGCCCCATGCAGAGGCTGGGCGTGTGTGGTGTGTCCAGTCTCAGCTACTTGGGAGTCTGAGGCAGGAGGATCATTTGAGCCCAGAAGGTTGAGGTTGTAGGGAGCTGTAATCTCTCCACTGCACTCCAGCCTGGACAACAGAGCGCGACCCTGTCCCAGAAAAACAAATACAAAAAACAAACAAGAACTGCCCCTGACTGTTGAGGAGAGGAGGCACAAGACCAACCAGAGGGAAACCCCTGGGGCTGGGCAGAAATGGGTCGTTTCATGTGGCTGTGAGTGCGCCGCTAAGGCAGAGGCTGGCCAGGGAGAGCCTGGATGCCCCCTGGGGTCTGGAGGGGGAACAGGTCTTACCTGGGCTCACCCAGTTAGCCCAAGGATAAGCAAGGGCAGGAATCCAGGAACTCCTCCCACCTCCTCAGGTGCTGAGGCGCTCCAGGTCTCATTCCGGGGCTTGTCGAGGTGCTAGGCGTCAGGCCTCGGTAGGGCTGTGATTCCTGAGGAAGCGACATTTTAAGCCTCCTTTCCCTGGCCTGCCCTGCACCTCTGCTCCTGAGTCAGAACCAATGGGAGACAGGAGCAATGTCAAAGCAGGACAGACCCATGCGGGGGAGGCCCAAGAGACCCCAGTCCCAGTTCCTGCAACCGAGACAGACTACATGAGAATCACAGAATCTGAGACTCACAGCTGAGAATCTCAAGACTTACAATTAAGGAATCTTTTTTTTTTTAGAGACAGGGTGTCACCATGTTGGCCAGGCTGATCTCGAACTCCTGACCTCAGGTGGTCCCCCCATCTCAACCTCCCAAAATGCTGGGATTACAGGCGTGAGCCACTCGTCCAGCTGGAATCTTTTTTTTTGAGATGGAGTCTCGCTCTGTCGCCCAGGCTGGAGTGCAGTGGCACGATCTCGGCTCACTGCAACCTCTGCCTCCTAGGTTCAAGCAATTCTACTTCAGCCTCCTGAGTAGCTGGGATTACAGGTGCCCGCGACCATGCCCAGCTGATTTTTTTGTATTTTTAGTAGAGACAGGGTTTCTTGAACTCCTGACCTCAGGTGATCCTCCCAAGCACTTTGGGAGGCAGAGGCAGGTGGATCATCTGAGGTCAGGAGTTTGAGAACAGCCTGGCCAACATGGTGAAACCCTATCTATCTCTACTAAAAATAAAAAAAAAAAAATTTTTTTTTAATTACCCGGGCAAGGTGGTGGGCACCTGTTATCCCAGTTACTCGGGAGGCTGAGGCAGGAGAATCACTTGAACCTGGGAGGTGGAGATTGCAGCGAGCCGAGATTCTGCCATTGCACTCCAGCCTGGGCAACAAGAACAAAACTCCGTCTTAAAAAAAAAATTGTAGAGTTGAGGGTCTCACTACATTGCCCAGGCTGGTCTCCAACTCCTAGCCTCCAGCCATCCTCCTGCCCTGGCCTCCCAAAGTGCTGAGATTACAGGCAGGAGCTACTGAAACTCGCCGATTTGCACTTATTGAGCGTGGAGTTGAAGTTCAAGGACATTCTGGCTCCCCCGTGGCCTGGGTTCAAAACCCACTGTCACTCCTAGTTCACAGAAGGGGAATTGATGTCCAGGGCCACCCAGCAGGTCATGCTGCACAACAGCTCAACTTCTCACCCTAACACCTGCCGAGTCTCCAGGGAACCAAGGGGGTGGGGACAGCAATGGCCACTGCCACCACTCTCCCATTCCTGCACATTCTGCTCACATTGTCTGCCTTGGCCTTGGGCCCTTCCTAACTCACATCCTGGGTTCCTGCTGCCCGCCCCTGTGATTGGAATCACAGTCACGGAAGGGGTGACCTGATTCTCCCCCACTCTGCTGCTTCTCTCTAGGCTCACAATTCCCTCCCCTAGGGCAGGAGATGGTCCCACCCACTCTGCAGGGGCCCTCACTCCAGACCTCCTCAGGAATTCCAAAGTGCATTCCAAATCCACCCGCCTCTCCACCCCTCTCCCGCCACTTGGATATGACCCATTTTTCAGAACCTAGAAATCTCATGGGCTCCTCTCCTGCTCCAAACTCTCCTAGGGTTCCCCCAGCACCCTCAGAATAAAATCCATGCCCCTCACAGAGGCCCAGGAGATACCCCTTAATTGCCTGACTCCACTCACCCTGCTCCAGCCTCTGAGGCTGGTCCTCAAGCTCTGGCTTCTTCTCACCTCACGGTCCCGGCATTGGCGGTTCCCTCTGCTGGCAGCACCCTTCCCCCAGCTCCCTCCACTTTCCAAGCTCCCTCATTCTCTGCCTGTAAGTCTCGATTCACCAGCGAAAGGTCCTCTCTCAGAGGCCTCTCAGCATGTTGCCCTCCAGGCTGCCTCCATCTATCCAGGCTGGAATTCAGTGGTGTGATCACTGCTCACTGCAGCCTCGACCTCCCAGGCTCAGGCGATCCTCCCACCTCAGCCTCCCAAAGTGCTGGGATTGCAGGTGTGAGCCACGGCGCCTGGCTGAAATGAGTATTTATCTGCCGGTGAGGTCAGGGACATCACCGCCCTGGGGTGGCTTCACCTGGATCATACTGTGTCCCCAGCACCTGGTGGAGCGCCCCTGCACACTGTAGGCATTCAATGAATGAGCCTCTCAGCCTCTGGCCACAGCCTGGACCCCCACGGTAGGAAGAAGAGAAGCTTTGATGTCACAGAACTTCCCTGGAGAGAAGGGGTCCATTTGTATGTATTTGCACAATTTGCATATATTTGCATTGGTGGGCAGGACTTTTCAAGTGGGGATCCCGCTGGGATCGCCCCTTTCTATTTTTATTTTTTAAATTTTTACTTTTTTTTTTTTTTTTTTTTT
This sequence comes from Ateles fusciceps, assembly GCA_036589455.1. Classification (NCBI taxonomy): domain Eukaryota; kingdom Metazoa; phylum Chordata; class Mammalia; order Primates; family Atelidae; genus Ateles; species Ateles fusciceps. The sequence goes on along the minus strand of JAZHEH010001828.1, from coordinate 10,997,013 downwards.
TTTTGAGATGGAGTCTCTGAGTCTCACTCTGTCGCCCAGGCTGGAGTGCAGTGGCGTGATCTCTGCTCACTGCAACCTCCGTCTCCCGAGTTCAAGCGATTCCCCCACCTCAGCCTCCCGAGTAGCTGGGATTACAGGCGCCCGCCACCAAGCCCGTCTAATTTTTGTATTTTTAGTAGAGACGCCGTTTCACTATGTTGGCAGGACGGGTCTTGAACAGACCTCAAGAGATCCGTCCGCCTCGGCCTCCCAAAGTGCTGGGATTACAGGCGTGAGCCACTGCTCGCGGCCAATCTCCCCTTTTCCAACGGGGTTTCCAGGAGGATGGCTGACCTGGGTGGAAGGAGGAAGAACTTGGTGCTCAACCCACTCTCCCGGCGAGGGCAGGAGGTACTCGCCAGCAGGCAACAGGTGCCCGTGTAGCCGCCGCAATGTCACAGCCCCAGGGGGGAGGGACAGGCCCACCCTGTACAGCGGAGAGGGAGCAAGAGGACTGTCCGGGGTTACGTGGGGGACGCGTGGAGAAACGCTGCACCCAGCTGGAGCGGCCCAGAGAGGGCCACTAGGGGGCAGCAGAGGCTGGCGAGAAGGACTCGAACGCGCTTTGTTTTCTTGCCTTTTCTTTCTTTTTTTTTTTTTTTTTTTTTTTTTTTGCGACAGGGTCTCGCTGTGCTGCCCAGGCTGGAGTGCAGTGCAGTTCTCCACCACAGCTCATTGTAGCCTTGACCTACCACGCTCAAGCGATCCTCCCCCCTCAGCCTCCTGAGTAGCTGGGGATTACAGCCACGTGCTACCATGCCGGGCTAATTTTTGTTTTCTCATGCAGACAGGGTTTCATTATGTTGCCCAGGGTAGTCTTAAACTCCGGGGACTCAAATGATCTTCCCACTTCAGCCTCCCAAAGTGCTGTGATTACAGGCGTGAGCCACCATGCCAGGCCTCTAACGCTGTTTCATTCAACCCCCAGAAAATCAGATGCCGCCAGCTTATGGAGGAGGGAACAAAGTTTGAGATGCGTGGTCGCCCAGAAAGTTGGAGGCCGAGCTAAGACTTGAACCCAGAGACCAGAACCTCCAGAGGTCAAAGTCCCCCTGAGTTCTTCAGAGAAGGGCCCCGAGATGACAGCTCCTTGGTCCCCATGGTAGTGTGATTCCCAGCAATGGACTTTCCCCCACCTGCAACCTTGGTTTCCTCATCTATGTGATAGGGACAAGCCAGACCCTACCTCCCTAGCGGTCATGGTCTCTGCTTATTCGGGTTCACAGCCTTGAAAGCCCCCACCACCTCCATGATCCATGTATGCCTGGCACAGGGCCAACAATGAATGAATGAAGTGATGAGGAATAAATGAACGAATGAGTCACTTATGTACCAGGCTTGTGTTACCAGGTCCCATTTATTCCTCTGAGGCAGGGACTATCTTATCCCTGTTTACAGATGGGTAAACTGAGGCCCAGGGAGGAGCAAGACTTCCCCAAGTATGTACCCACTCAGGACTTGGGCTCTGAATGTCTCCTACCCAGCTTAGCCCAAGAGCGGGGTTCAGTGATGCCCACCGCCTAAGGTTCTAGAGAAGGGGTAGGCTCATATGCCAGTTCGGGGGTGGTAAGGCCGGGGTAAGTTTTTTTTGTTTTTTGTCTTTTGTTTTTTGTTTTCGAGACGGAGTCTTGCTCGACCGCCCAGGCTATGGTGCAATGGCACGATCTCGGCTCACGGCACCCTCCGCCGCCCGGCTTCAAGTGATTAAGGCCGGGTAAGTTTTCTTTATGGGTCCCCTGAAACCCTGAAAGTGAACCCCAGTCTTGCATGAAAGTGAGCTCCCCATAGCTCAAGGTATTCAAGCACATCGCGGCTTTGAGTGCTGAAGCAGGCCGTGAGGCCTTGGGCAAGTGACACGCCCTCTCTGAGCCTCAATTTCCCCCACCTGTCAATAGCAGAGAGTGACAGCCTTGATCACGGCGCATGGGGATGAGTGGGTGCATGGGGATGGGGGTCATTTAGGAGGCCTCCCCCACCACCACCCCCTACAGCCACCCAGGTAGCCTGTGCCAGCCTGTCTATCCCAGTCCAGGGCGGAAAGGGTGCGGGTCCTGCCCGCCCCTAGGTCTGGAGGCGGAGTCGCAGTGACCTGGGAGCCCAATAAATCTGCAACCCACAATCACGAGCTGCTCCCTTAAGCCCCAAGGCGACCTCCAGCTGTCGGCGCTGAGCACTGCGCCCAGAGAGAGGGACAGACAGCCGGCTGCATGGCACCACGGGACCCCGAGTGAGAGGCGAGGTGGCCGGACAGACACACAGCAGGGGCAGGCACAGAGACAGAGAGCAGGGACAGGGGAAACCGAGAAAGACAGCGACAACCCAGAGATTCCTAACCCAGGGAGCCCCAGCCACTCTCGCAGCTTCCCACCCCAGACGGAGGGGGTACGGGCGGCTCAGCATCCTCCCATCCGCCCGCCCCGTCCTCGGCCCCTGCCGGCTTCTCCAGCTGGAGCACACAGGACGGCCGAGAACGCGCTGGGTCTCCGCACCCGCCCTCATGGAGGCCGTGGAAACCGGGGAACGGCCCACCTTCGGAGCCTGGGACTACGGGGTCTTTGCCCTCATGCTCCTGGTGTCCACTGGCATTGGGCTGTGGGTCGGGCTGGCTCGGGGCGGGCAGCGCAGCGCTGAGGACTTCTTCACCGGGGGCCGGCGCCTGGCGGCCCTGCCCGTGGGCCTGTCGCTCTCCGCCAGCTTCATGTCGGCCGTACAGGTGCTTGGCGTGCCGTCCGAGGCCTACCGCTATGGCCTCAAGTTCCTCTGGATGTGTCTGGGTCAGCTTCTCAACTCGGTCCTCACCGCCCTGCTCTTCATGCCGGTTTTCTATCGCCTGGGCCTCACCAGCACCTACGAGGTAGGGGACAGAGGCCCGGGGCAGGACCCGCCCCACTGGCAGTGCTGGGACCCGGTGTGGGGGAGACCCTGGGGCTCTGAGCCGCTGTACAGGAGGACGCGGATGGCACCTCGGTGCTTTAACGGAAGGGGCCCCTAGGCAGACACGTGAGGAGGGTTCTGGGAAGAGGCCGCAGGCACCGGGCGAAGGGCAGGAAGGAGGAAGAGAGGGCCTGGCGTCCTGGTCCTTCGGTGGAAGTGCGCGGGCCGGACCCGGCTCGACCAGGTGTGTACTCAAGTGTGGACAGTCACACACCTGCCCCCCCACCTGCCCGGGCATGCGGACCCACGTGTGCGCGCTGGAAGGGACTGCTGACGGCTCCGGGGTTCGAAACCCGGCTTCACGGCTTTCTTCTATCTTGGGCAAGGGGTGTGCCTCCTGTTCGGGTTCCTCAGATGTTCAACCGGGCAAATCACAGCACCTCCCCTCCAGGGGGAGAGAGTAAAGCGATTAAAATCGTGACCGGGCCAGGCGCTGTGCCTCACGCTTGTTAATCTCAGCACTTCGGGAGGCCGAGGTGAACGGATCAGTTGAGGTCAGGAGTTCGAGACCAGCCTGGCCAACGTGGTGAAACCCCGTCTCTACTAAAAATACAAAACTTAGCCGGGCGTAGTGGCGGGCACCTGTAATCCCAGCTACTTGGGAGGCTGAGGCAGGAGAATTGCTTGAACCCGGGAGGTTGCAGTGAGCCGAGATCGCACCACTGCACTCCAGCCTGGGCAACAGCGCCAAACTCTTGTCTCAAAGGAAAAAAAATCGTGACCCGTAAATCCTAGGCGGCCAACACCATTGGCCCCGGGCACTGTCTACACTGTGCGCTTGCGGGCTACGTCGGTGTCCGAGGAGCAGTGGCCGCTCCGGGAGCCCGCACCCGTCAGGCGCAAGTGGGAGGGCGCGTGCACACGCATGGACCGGTCCTTCAGGTCCACGGCGTAAGCACAGGCATGGGATGGCATGTGTGCACAGGTGTGTGCGTGCGGCAGGGCCCCCGCGTGCAAGAATCCCGCGAGCGCGGTTGGCCTCCAGAGGGAGGGGCCCACCTAGAGAGCGGGCGAGGGACCCAAGAGGCCTCGGCCCCCGGGTAGGGCCTGTCTAGGTGACTTCGAGTCCCTCCTTGCAGTACCTGGAGCTGCGCTTCAGCCGCGCAGTGCGGCTCTGCGGGACTGTGCAGTACATTGTGGCCACGGTGAGCGGCCTCGGCCCCGCCCTCCGCGCGGGGGTCCAGGGGCGTCAGCCTTCACTAGCCCCGCCTCCACTATTCAAGACCCCGCCCCGACCCGCGTGGCCCCGCCCAGGCCCCGTCCACGCTCCCGTTCTGGCCCCGCCCCACCAGTCCCCTCCCATACCACACCCGGCCTGACCCCGCCTCCACTCTGCAAGACCCGGCCTATCTGCCCCGCCCATATGCTGGGACCACCCTTCCTCCTCCCCTCCCCATGCCCAACTATCCCAGACGTCCCCCCGGGCTCACCTGCCCCACACTGTCTACAGATGCTGTACACTGGCATCGTCATCTACGCACCGGCCCTCATCCTGAACCAAGGTGTGACTCTGGGAGATCGGGGGGCGGGGGGGAGGCGGTGTCTGGAAGGAGAAAGGGAGGGAGAGGAGGACCCGAGACGCTGGGGACTAAGTTTGTGCCCCGCTCAGAGGCCTAACGGGAGGACTCTTTTTGCATAGTGACCGGGCTGGACATCTGGGCGTCGCTACTGTCCACCGGAATTATCTGCACTTTCTACACAGCTGTGGTGAGTGGCCGCGAGGAACCCACTCCATATGGGGGATCAGGCCCACTGGGTCTCTTGTGGGGGAGACTCTGGGCTTGCCCCTTTCTCCCGAGGAAGCCTCTGTCCCAGCTGTCCCACTGTCCTCATCTTTATAATGAAAAGTGATCTGAAAGATTTTATTGCTGAGAATCTAGAGGTATGGCAGCTTCAGGCGTGGCTGGATCCAGGTACTCCAACCTCATCCTCTGGGTCTCTCTCCCGTCTCTCCAAGCCCCATCAGCTCCAGGCTTCCACCTCTTCTGGTTCCCGACCAGCAGGAAAAGAGTTCCCGCTTCAGCTTGGGGCTGGCTGAGTTCCCAGGGAGGGCTAACTTTGGCTGGCTCAGGTCTGACCTTGATAGTGATACTGTTATCAAAGTGATAATAGCAATGGCGGCCGGGCGCGGTGGCTCACATCTGTAATCCCAGGATTTTGGGAGGCAGAGGCAGGCGGACCACTTGAGGTCAGGAGTTTGAGACCAGCATGGATAACATGGCGAAACACTGTCTCTACAAAAAATACAAAAATTAGCCGGGCGCAGTGGCGCACGCCTGTAATCCCAGCTTCTCGGGAGGCTGAGGCAGGAGAATCACTTCAAGCCTGGAGGCGTAGGTTGCGGTGAGCGGAGATTGCGCCACTGCCCTCCAGCCAGGGCAACTGAGCGAGACTCCGCCTCTAAATCAATCAATCAATCATAATAATAGTAATGGCAGCAATCACTAACTGACACTCGCATGTGTCACGTCATGTTCCAAATCTTTTTCACTTATTAACTTGTTTAGTTCTACTGGCCACAGTGACTCATACCTGTAATCCCAGCACTTTGGGAGGCCAAAGTAGGAGGATCACTTGAGGCCAGGAGTTCGAGACCAGCCTGGGCAACATCATGAAACGCCCCCATCTCTATAAAAAAAATTTTTTTAATTAGTCAGGCATGGTGGCACCCACTGTAGTTCCAGCTACTCCGGAGGCTGAGGCAGGAGGATTACTTGAGCCTAAGAGTTCCAGGCTGCAGTGAGCTGTGATCACACCACTGCACTCCAGCCTGGGCAATAGAGAGAGACCCATTCTTTAAAAATAAAATAACTTACTTAATTCTTGCAACAACACAGGGAGAAGGTATTATTATTAATCCCAGTTTACAGATGAGGAAACTGAGGCATAGAAGGTCATCAGCCCCAGGCACTGCTGAAAGCCAGATAGGGTTAGCCACAGCCAGGTCCCCCATTTAACAGCCGCTCTCCCTCTCTCTCTCCCATCCTGCAGGGCGGCATGAAGGCTGTGGTCTGGACTGATGTGTTCCAGGTGGTGGTGATGCTAAGTGGCTTCTGGGTTGTCCTGGCCCGAGGCATCATGCTTGTGGGAGGGCCCCGCCATGTGCTCACACTGGCCCAGAATCACTCCCGGATCAACCTGATGGAGTGAGTGAAAATGCAGAGGATACTGCAGCAGGATGGGGCTGGGACCGGGGCACAGTTTCTCATGCCCATCATCCCAGCACTTTAGGAGGCTGAGGCGGGCAGATCACTTGAGCTCAGGAGTTCGAGACCAGCCTGGGCAACATTTTGTAAAGATGAAACCCCGTCTTTACAAAAATACAAAAATTAGCTGGGCGTCGTGGTGTGCGCCTGTGGTCCTAGCTACTTGGGAGGCTGAAGCTGGAGGATTGCTTGAGCCCGGGAGGCAGAGGCTGCAGTGAGCTGAGATCAGACTACTGCACTATAGCCTGGATGACAGAGTGAGACCCTGTCCCAGCCACCCTCCACGCCCCACAAAAAAAAAAAAAAAAAAAAAAAAGAGAGAGAGAATGGGGCTGGGCTCTGGGCTCTGTTTGTGCCTGGGAGAAGCCAGCCAATGCCTCCTGCTCGAGGAGGCCCTCACTGCTCCCCCAGCCCCGCCTCTCCTGGCTCCTGCTCTCTGCTCCTCCCCCTCAGCCCAGATTGGCAGCTAAAGCCTCTCTGAACTCCCAGAGGGCACACATAGATGAGTCAGTAAACGAACACATGAATTTTCAATCTAGCAAATGCCTGTGCATACTTCAAAACCCACTCCATTTATTTTTAATTTTATTTATTTATTTATTATTTATTATTATTTTTTTTGAGACAGAGTCTTGCTCTGTTGCCAGGCACCAGGCTGGAGTGCAGTGGCACAATCTCGGCTCACTGTAACCTCCACCTCCCGGGTTCAAGCAATTCTCCTGCCTCAGCCTCCCGGGTAGCTGGGACTATAGGCGCACGCCACCATGCCCAGCTAATTGTTTTTCGTATTTTTTAGTAGAGACGGAGTTTCACCATGTTGGCCAGGATGGTCTCGATCTCTTGACCTCGTGATCCGTCCGCCTCGGCCTCCCAAAGTGCTGGGATTACAGGCTTGAGCCACCGCGCCCGGCCCATTCATTTATTATTATTATTTTTTGAGATGAAGTCTTGCTCTGTCACCCAGGCTGGAGTGCAAAGGTGTGATCTTGGCTCACTGCAATCTCCACATCCCAGGTTCAAGCAATCCTCCCGCCTCAGCCTCCTCAGTAGCTGGGACTACAGGCTCACACCACCACGCCCAGCTAATTTTTGTATTTTTAGTAGAGACGGGGTTTCACCATGTTGGCCAGGATGGTCTTGATCTCTTGACCTCGTGATCCGCCCGCCTCAGCCTCCCAAAGTGCTGGGATTACAGGCACGAGCCACCGTGCCCGACCGACAAAATCCGATCCAAATGTCCCCAATAAGGTCCAGAAGCGCTGCCTGGGGCCCTTGGGAGGGTGGAGTCAGTGAGACATCTCCACGTGTCTGACTTGCCCTGTCCTCCCCCCAGCTTTAGCCCAGACCCGAGGAGCCGCTATACATTCTGGACGTTTGTGGTGGGTGGCACGTTGGTGTGGCTCTCCATGTACGGCGTGAACCAGGCGCAGGTGCAGCGCTACGTGGCTTGCCGTACAGAGAAGCAGGCCAAGCTGTGAGTGTTTCGGGGAGCAGGGTGGGGGTTTCTGGGACATGCTGCCCCTCCACCAGCCTGAGGCCGCCTCTCCCCGCAGGGCCCTGCTCATCAACCAGGTGGGCCTGTTCCTGATCGTGTCCAGCGCCGCCTGCTGTGGCATCGTCATGTTTGTGTTCTACTCTGACTGCGACCCCCTCCTTGTGGGGCGCATCTCCGCCCCAGACCAGGTGAGTCCCACCCAGGCTCCTGGTTGGCTCTGCACTCCCCCAACCACCTTAGTGGGGTTGAGGTTGAAGAGGGAATGGCCTGTGCAAAGGCCGAGAGGCAGGAAAGAGCTCAGAGGAGGCCGGGTGCGCTGGCTCACGCCTGTAATCCCAGCACTTTGGGAGGCTGAGGCGGGTGGATCATGAGGTCAGGAGTTTGAGACCAGCCTGGCCAACATGGTGAAACCCTGTCTCTACTAAAAATACAAAAATTAGCTGGGCGTGGTGGCTCACGCCTGTAATCCCAGCACTTTGGGAGGCTGAGGCGGGTGGATCATGAGGTCAGGAGTTTGAGACCAGCCTGGCCAACATGGTGAAACCCTGTCTCTACTAAAAATACAAAAATTAGCCTGGGGTTGAGGTTGAAGAGGGAATGGCCTGTGCAAAGGCCGAGAGGCAGGAAAGAGCTCAGAGGAGGCCGGGCGCGCTGGCTCACGCCTGTAATCCCAGCACTTTGGGAGGCTGAGGCGGGTGGATCATGAGGTCAGGAGTTTGAGACCAGCCTGGCCAACATGGTGAAACCCTGTCTCTACTAAAAATACAAAAATTAGCTGGGCGTGGTGGCTCACGCCTGTAATCCCAGCACTTTGGGAGGCTGAGGCGGGTGGATCATGAGGTCAGGAGTTTGAGACCAATCTGGCCAACATAGTGAAGCCTGTATCTACTAAAAAAAAAAAAAAAAAAATTAGCTGGGCCTGGTGGCGTGCGCCTGTAATCCTAGCTACTCGGGAGGCTGAGGCAGGAGAATCACTTGAACCTGGAAGGTGGAGGTTGCAGTGAGCCGAGATCACGCCACTGCACTCCAACCAAGGTGACAGAGACTCCATCTCAAAAAAAGCAAAAACAAAAGCTGAGATCCAGCAGGAACGAATCACATTGTTGATAAGAAGAAGAATGACCAGCTCCGGTCTCCCTGTCCCAAGCGTCTACTCTGTGCACAGCGCTCTTCCCTTCACCAGCAGTTAGTTCCGCATCTAATCTTTCTTCTGAGAAAGGCAAGGTGGTCATGGCTCCCACTTTACAGATGAGGAAACTGAGGTCTGGGGGGAAGTAACTGCCTGAAGTCAACGGGCAAGTTAGAGGGGCAGCACCAGGACCCAGGCGTAGGTCACATCCCAACTAGAGTTCTGACCATGGGGTTCGGAGTTAGCAGAGGTTACAGGGGACCATCCCATCTGCAGTCCTTCCGGGAGGTCAGACCCGGGACTCCCGGAATGTGTGACTTCAGGCAGGGACGGTAGCTCTCTGCCTCACAGACTTCATCAGTAAAATGGGGATGACACAGGTCGCTGCCTCCCTGGGATCACGGGCTCAGCACACGGTGGGGCTCAGTGGCAGTTCTCAGGTTCATGCAGTTGATCAAGCAGTGCACATTACAGCCTGAGCAGCATAGGGAGACCCCATCTTTACACCATTGTTTTTTTTAGACAGAGTCTCGCTCAGTTGCCCAGGTTGGAGTGCAGTGGTGCGACCTCAGCTCACTGCAGCCTCTGCCTCCCAGGCTTATGCCAGTCTCTTGCCTCAGCCTCCCAAGTAGCTGGGATTACAGGTGTGTGCTACCACGCCCAGATAATTTTTTAATATTTTAGTAGAGATGGGTTTCGCCATGTTGGCCAGGCTGATCTCAAACTCCTGACCTCAAACTCCTACCTTGGCCTCCAAAAGTGCTGGGATTACAGGCATGAGCCACTGGGCCCCACATTTTTTTTTTTTGAGACGGAGTCTTTCTGTGTCGTGCTCGCTGGAGTGCAGTGGTGTGATCTCTGCTCACTGCAACCTCCGCCTCCCAGGTTCAAGTGATTCTCCTGCCTCAGCCTCCCGAGTAGCTGGGACTACAGGCGCACGCCACCATGCCCAGCTAATTTTTTGTGTTTTTTTTCTTTTTTTTTTTAGTAGATACAGGCTTCACTATGTTGGCCAGATTGGTCTCAAACTCCTGACCTCATGATCCACCCGCCTCAGCCTCCCAAAGTGCGGGGATTACAAGTGTGAGCCACCACGCCCAGCTAATTTTTGTATTTTCAGTAGAGACAGGGTTTCACCACGTTGGCCAGGCTGGTCTTGAACTCCTGAGGGCAAATGATCCACTCACCTCAGCCTCCCAAAATGTTGGGATTACAGGCAGGAGCCACTGCGCCCGGCCAAACCTCCATCTTTACACAAAAATTTTTTTAAAATTAGCCAGGCATGGTGGCACACGCCTGTGATCTCAGCTACTGGGGGTGGGGCTGAGGCGGGAGGATCACTTGAGCTCAGGAGTTCTAGGCTGCAGTGAGCCACAGTTGTGCCACTGCACTCCAGCCTGGGCAACAGAGCAAAACCTTGTCTCAAAACAAAACAAAACAAAACCCACAAACAAAAACCAAATACATATTAAATTCTCACTGTGTGTCCTGTCTGTCCTGGGTGCTGGGGATGTGCAGAGTCAGGACAGATAGAAGCCCCTGCCCTCGGGGTGCTGCTGTCTGGGAGGCTGACCCCCAATTCTCCACAGTACATGCCTCTGCTGGTTCTGGACATCTTCGAGGACCTGCCTGGAGTCCCCGGGCTCTTCCTGGCATGTGCTTACAGTGGCACCCTCAGGTGAGCACCCCTGCTTGTATATCAAGTGTTATTTAAGCCACTGGGAGCCTCCTCGTCCCCCACCTGCCATCCCCCCTGGGGCATGGAATGTTCTGGACCTGGCCATCATTCCCTGCTTGGTCTCTAGGAGACAGCTCAGGTAGGTGCTGGCAGAGAGCACACCCTGGGCACAGGGACCACAGTAGGATCTTTACCTTCTTATCAACTGTGAGGGCCACACCTGACTCCTGACTCTCCTCTCTTCTTCCTTCCTTCCTTCCTTCCTCAGACAAATATTTATTGAGCACCTACTGTATGGCAGGTACTGTTTTTTTTTGTTTGTTTGTTTGTTTTGAGACAGAGTTTTGCTCTTGTTGCCCAGGCTGGAGTGCAATGACATGATCTTGGCTCACCACAACCTCCACCTCCCGGGTTCAAGCGGTTTTCCTGCTTCAGCCCCCCAAGTATCTGGGATTATGGGCGTGCACCACCTAATTTTGTATTTTTAGTAGAGACGGGGTTTCTCCATGTTGGTCAGGTTGATCTCAAACTCCCGATCTCAGGTGATCCACCCACCTCAGCCTCCCAAAGTGGTTGGATTATAGGCGTGAGCCACTGCGCCTGGCCAGTTCTTTTTTTGTTTTGTTTTTCAGACGGAGTCTTGCTCTGTCACCCAGGCTGGAGTGCAGGGGCGCGATCTCGGCTCACTGCAACCTCCACCTCCCAGGTTCAAGCAATTCTCTTGCCTCAGCCTCCCAAGTAGCTGGGATTACAGGCACATGCCACCATCCCCAGCTAAATTTTGTATTTTTAGTAGAGATGGGGTTTCACCATGTTGGCCAGGCTGGTCTCGAACTCGTGACATCAGGTGATCTGCCCGCCTTGGCCTCCCAAAGTGCTGGGATTGCAGGCATGAGCCACCACACCCGGCCCAGGTTCTGTTGTTCTAAACCCTGGGGCACAGCCATGACCAAGCAGCCCCCTGTTCCTGCCCTCCCAGGCCATACACTCAAGTGGTTTCCAATCGTCGGGGACTTCTGTTCACTCACCCTCACTGTCCCTTTTGTGAATCTCCCACCTGTGACTGCAGTCCCTCTGGAACCAAGAACTTGACTGTCCCGCCTGCCCTTGGTCACAGGTGTCCTTGCTCCAGTGGGGGATGTCTCAGGTCTTCAGGGAGGGGAGGGATGGACATCTCCTTCACCTTGGCAGGACCGGGTTACCCACACCTCTGCTCTCAGGCTGGGTGGGATCTGGCAGGCCAGATGGTATGGACGGTCTCTCCATGTGGCCTGAGGGCCCCCCGCCGCCTTCCCCACACAGCACAGCGTCCACCAGCATCAATGCCATGGCTGCAGTCACTGTAGAAGATTTAATCAAACCGCGGCAGCGGAGCCTGGCGCCCAGGAAACTCGTGATTATCTCCAAGGGGCTCTGTGAGTTTCAGGGAGACCCGGGTGGGAGGCCAGGGCAGTCTCTCCCCGTTGACCATGCCACCCCCATCCGCTACAGCACTCATCTACGGCTCGGCCTGTCTCACCGTGGCGGCTCTGTCCTCCCTGCTTGGGGGAGGTGTCCTCCAGGTGAGACCCCACCTGCCCCCTGCCCTGGTCTCCCTGAGAGGTGGGGCATTTTCCCATTGAACTGAGGCTCAGAGAGGTCACATGTGTCAGTTGCAGAACTCACTTCTTTTTTTTTTTTTTTTTTTTTTTGAGATGGGGTCTCACTGTGTTGTCCCAGGCTGGAGTGCAGAGGCCCGATCATAGCTCACTGCAGCCTCCAACTCCTGGGTTCAAGCCATCCTTCCACCTCAGCCTCCCAAGTACCTGGGGTTACAGATATGTGCCACCATACCTGGCTATTTTTTTCTCTCTCTTTCTCTTTTTCTTTTTTGAGATGGAGTCTTGCTCTGTTACCAGGCTGTAGTGCAGTGGCACGATCTCAGCTCACTGCAACCTCCGCCTCCCGGGTTCAAGCAATTCTCCTGTCTCAGCTGCCTGAGTAGCTGGGACTACAGGCGTGTGCCACCATGCCTGGCTAATTTTTGTACTTTTAGTGGAGACGAGGTTTCACCATGTTGGCCAGGATGGTCTCAATCTCTTGATCTCATGATCCACCTGCCTCAGCCTCCCAAAGTGCTGGGATTGCAGGCGTGAGCCACCACGCCCGGCTCTGTTTTTTTCTTTATTTTTTTTTTTTTTGAGACACAGTGTTGCTCTGTTGCCCAGGCTAGAGTACAGTGGCATGATCTCAGCTCACTGCAACCTCCACTTCCTGGGTTTAAGCAGTTCTGCCTCAGCCTCTGGAGTAGCTGGGATTACAGGTGCACGCCATCATGCCCGGCTAATATTTTTGTATTTTTATTAGATTTCATCATATTGGCCAGTCTGGTCTCGAATGCCTGACCTCAAGTAATATGCCTGCCTCTGCCTCCCAAAGTGCTGGGATTACAGGTGTGAGCCACCGCACCTGGCCTGGCTAATTTTAAAACTTTTTTTAGAGACAGGGTCTCGCTTTGTGCCTAGGCTGGTCTTGAACTCCTGGCCTCAAGCGACCTCCTGCCTCAGCCTTCCAAGTCGCTGAGATTAAGAATTAAGTTCTATTTGATGCCAGAGGCTATCACGTGACTTTTTTGCAGCCTGCTGGCTTGGGCTAGGGGAATTGGGAGGATGGGGGTGGCGACCTGGAGGCAGAAAGGGCCTCCCTACAGACGTTGCAGTGAGCCGAGATTGTGCCACTGCACTCCAGCCTGGGCAGCAAGCAGAGTGAGACTGTCTTAACAAAAAAAAAAGGAAAGAAGAAGAAGAAAGGGCTCCCTGGCTTAGGGGTGGGACTGCTACCCCCAAGAAAGAATCAGTATCTTTGCCTCCACCCCAGGGGGAGAGAGGCGGGAACGGGGGCAGGGGTTCTCTCCCCTTTTCGGGAAACTGAGGCACAGAGAAGTCCTTGGGACCCAAAGTGGAGTTGAGGTCTCGCTTTCCCGGCGGGTAAACTAAGGCCCAGAGGAGTGGGAGGGCTCCGCCCTCAGCCCCACTCCCACCTACTCTCCCAGGGCTCCTTCACTGTCATGGGAGTCATCAGCGGCCCCCTCCTTGGAGCCTTCATCTTGGGAATGTTCCTGCCCGCCTGCAACACCCCGGTGAGTGGGGGCGGTGGCGAGGGGCGGGGGAGGGGCGTGGCCGAACAGGCCCCGCCCTTCCCCTGACGCCGGCTCCGCCCCCAGGGCGTCCTCTCGGGACTGGCCGCGGGCTTGGCGCTGTCGCTGTGGGTGGCCCTGGGCGCCACGCTGTACCCACCCAGCGAGCAGACCATGAGGGTCCTGCCATCGTCGGCTGCCCGCTGCGTGGCTCTCTCAGCCAACGCCTCTGGCCTCCTGGACCCGTCTCTCCTCCCTGCTAACGACTCCAGCAGAGCCCCCAGGTGAGTCGACTTGGTAGGGGGAACGCGAGCCTGGGATGGTGTGATCTTAAAGGGAAACTTACATGCCCTGCACTGCATAAGAAGCCTGATTAGTAAAATGCATTCCTGGTGGAGGGAACCGCAGGTGCAAAGGCCCTGAGGCCACATTCAGTTTAGTCCCAGTCCAGCTACACTGAAGTTAGGGTGCATTTAATGGGAGAAGAGATGGGTAGAAGACATGGTACAGCCAGAGGAAGTTAGTACTTTTTTGAGACGGAGTTTTGCTCTTGTTGCCCAGGCTGAAGTGCAGTGGTGAGATCTCGGCTCACTGCAACCTCCACCTCCCAGGTTCAAGCGATTCTCCTGCCTCAGCCTCCTGAGTAGCCGGGATTACAGGCATGTGCCACCACGCCCAGCTAATTTTCTATTTTTAGTAGAGACGGGTTTTCTCCATGTGGGTCAGGCTGGTCTCGAACTCCCAACCTCAGGTGATCCGCCCACTTCAGCCTCCCAAAGTGCTGGGATTACAGGCGTGAGCCACCGCACCCGGCTGGAAGTTAGTACTTTTTTGTTTTGTTTTCCTGAGACAGCCTCGCTCTGTTATCCAAGCTGGAGTGCAGTAGTGCAGTCCCAGCTCACTGCAGCTTCAACCTCTCAGGCTCAAGCAATCCTCTCAGCTTGAGAAAGGCCCAGAATCAGGTTTGATTCTATTTTTTATTGAGAGAAAATTAGCCATTTTAAAGTGGCATTTAGGCCAGGCAACCTCTGTCTCCTGGGTTCAAACGATTCTCCTGCCTCAGCCTCCCAAGTATCTGGGATTACAGGCGCATACCACCACGCCTGGCTAATTTCTGTATTTTTAGTACAGACGGGGTTTCACCATGTTGGCCAGGCTGGTCTCAAACCCCTGACCTCAGGTGATCCACATGCCTCGGCCTCCCAAAGTGCTGGGATTACAGGCCTGAGCCACCGCGCGTGGCCTGTGTTTAACCTTTTGAGGAACTACCAGACTGTTTTCCACAGCGGCCGCTTCATTTTATATTCCCACCAGCAACTTATGAGAATTCTAACTTCTCCACGTCCTTGCCAATACTCCTTATTCTCCATCCTAGTGGGTGTGAAGTGATACCACCGTGGTATCACAAATGATTTGCATTTCCCTGATGTGGAAGGATGTTGAGCATCTTTTCATGTGTTTATTGGCCATTCATGTATCTTCTTTGGATAAATGTCTATTTAAACCCTTTGCCCATCCAGCCTGAGCAACATAGAAAGACCCCATCTCTACAAAAATAAAAATAAAAAGCGACGCTGAGCGTGGTGGTGTACACCTGTAGTCTCAGCTACTCAGGAGGCTGAGGCAGGAGGATTGCTTGAGCCTGGGAGGCTGAGGCTGCAGTGAGGTGTGATCCCACCACTGCATTCCATCCTGGGCAGCAGCAAGAGCCTGTCTCAAATTAAAAAATAAAAATAAAAATAAAAGCCATTTGCCCAATTTTAAATTGAATGATTTGTCTTTTTATTGTTTAGAGTTATAATTTACATATTTTTATATCTTTATATATTCTGGGTACAAGCCCCTGTCAGATGTCTAATTTGCATGTGATATTTTCTCCCATTCTGTAGGTTGTCTTCATTCTCTCGATAGAATCCTTTGATTTTTGATGCACGGAAATTTTTTAAGTGTGTGTGTTTGTGTGTGTGTGTGTGTGTGTGTGTGTTGGAGTCTTGCTCTGTTGCCTAGGCTGGAGTGCAGTGATGTGATCTCAGTTCACTGCAACCTCCACCTCCCAGGTTCAAGGGATTCTCCCACTTCAGCCTCCTGAGTAGCTGAGACTACAGGTGTACACCACCGTGCCAGGCTAATTTTTGTATTTTTCATAGAGATGGGGTTTTACCATGTTGGCCAGCCTGGTTTCAAACTCCTGACCTCGGGTGATCCACCTGCCTTGACCTCCCAAAGTGCTGGGATTACAGCCATGAGCCACCGCACCCAGCTAGAAATTTTTAATTTTTGATGAAGTCCAATTTATTTATTTTTTTCTTGGTGACTTTTGCTTTTGGTCACATCTAAGAAACAATTGCAGTCATGATGATTCCCACCTATGTTTTCTTGTGAGAGTTTAATTTGGTTTGATTTTGGGGGTGACAGGGAGCCACAGAGGGTGATGGGCAGCAGCAGCAGGTGATCTGAGTTACATTTTAGTAATGTGCCCTCTGGCTGTGTGTGGAGGACGTCTGGGGTGGGGATGGGATACCTGGAGGGAAGGACCATTGGCTGCTGCACAGGTCTGGGCAGACAGCAATGGAGGTGTGTGCTAGGCCATGGCAACTAGGGGAAGGAAGTAGGGAGTGAGGTGGGAACAGCTTTTGAGTGCAGACAGGGAATAAAGGAGGAGGTTCAACTCTGTCTCTCCCAACCGCCAGCTCAGGAATGGACGCCAGCCGACCTGCCTTAGCTGACAGCTTCTATGCCATCTCCTATCTCTATTATGGTGCCCTGGGCACACTGACCACTGTGCTATGCGGAGCCCTCATCAGCTGCCTGACAGGTAGGCAGATAGAACCTGCGGGCTCAGAAGTCACCCCATTCATCTCTCTGCCGCAAGGCTCCGCCCAGCAGGGAGGGGGAGAAGGGATACTCCCATTGGCCGAGCTACCACTGCGTGCTGTACACATTTACTCGTTATGATTATTATTATGTTTTAGATGGAGTTTCACTCTTGTTGCCCAGGCTGGAGTGCAATGGCACGATCTTGGCTCACCACAACCTCCACCTTCCGAGTTCAAGCGATTCTCACGTCTCAGCCTCCTGAGTAGCTGGGATTACAAGTGTGCACCACCACACCCAGCTAATTTTGGATTTTTAGAAGAGATGGAGTTTCACCATGTGTGTCGAACTCCTGAGCTCAAGTGATCTGCTCACCTCGGCCTCCCAAAGTTCTGAGATTAGAGACGGGAGCCACCGCACCTCACCTGCACCTTATTTTTTTAAAAAGGAAGAAACAAGTGTGTGTGTGTGTGTGTGTGTGTGTGTGTGTGTGACATATATACACTTTTCTTTGATGTAGATATACATACATAAAAGAAATTATAAATATATATAAAAATTATGAATATATACATAAAAGAAATTATATATGTATATATTATAACTATATATACTTATATGTGTGTCTGTATATATATATATATATATATATATATTTTTTTTTTTTTTTCTCTTAAGAGATGGTGTCAGCTGGGCGTGGTGGCTCATGCCTGTAATCTCAGCACTTTGGGAGGCTAAGGCAGGTGGATCACCTGAGGTCAGGAGTTCAAGACCAGCCCGGCCAACATGGTGAAACCCCGTCTCTACTAAAAATACAAAAAAATTAGCTGGGTGTGGTGGCTGGCACCTGTAATCCCAGCTACTCGGGAGGCTGAGGTAAGAGAATTGCTTGATCCCAGGAGGTGGAGGTTTCAGTGAGCTGAAACAGCTCTCACTCTGTTACCCAGGCTGGAGTGCAGTGGCACGACCATGGTTCACTGCAAACTTCAACTCCTGAGCTGAAAGCAATCCTCCCACCTCATCCTCCTGAGTAGCTGAGACTACAGGCGTGCGCCAATATGCCAGGCTCACATTTACATCCTTTAAAGCTATGTTGCTTTCTTGACAACCCTCCACCTGTCAGAGCTTGCCCTGTTTTGCAGAGGCAGAAACTTGAGGCATCGCCTGCAACGCCAATCCCCCCACAAGATTAAGTCCTCAGCAGAGGATGTGGGATGGGGCGGGCGGCGCTATCCCTGGTGCTGAAATATCTTCCCCTAAAGCTGCCGGTGACTCCGAGCTTCTTAGGGAATTCTAAATTCCACAGAAAAGTAGGAGACACAGAGGGGAAAATCAGCAGTGATAGCAGTACCTGCTCACACTTCCTGAGTCTCAGACTTCACATTCATCAGGACTTTACGAGTCTTCCTCTGTGCTGGGTGCTATTTTAGGCACTGGGGATGCAGCAGTGAAAAGAATCCTGTCAGGCTGGACCCTCCTGCCATCCATTAATGTCTTTGTTTTGTTTTGTTTTTTGAGATGGAGTTTCACTCTTGTCTCCCAGGCTGGAGTGCAATGGCGCGATCTTGGCTCATGCAACCTCCGCCTCCCGAGTTCAAGCGATTCTCCTGCCTCAGCCTCCCAAGTAGCTGGGATTACAGGCGCCCACCACCACACCCGGCTAATTTTTGTACTTTTAGTAGAAATGGAGTTTCACTATGTTGGCCAGGCTGGTCTCGAACTCCTGACCTCAAGTGATTCCCCAGGTCGGCCTTCGAAAGTGCTGGGTTTACAGACGTGAGCCACCGTGCCCAATCTCCACTATTCTTGTTTGCTTTGTTTTGTTTTTGAAACAGGGTCTCTGTCACCAGGCTGGAGTGCAGTGGCACAATGACGGCTCACTGCAGCCTCAACCTCTTGGGCTCAAGCGATCCTCCTGCCTCAGCCTCCCAAGTAGCTGAGACTAGAGGCACGTGCCACCATGCCTGGCTAATTTTTAAAAATATTTTTGTAGAGAAGGGGTCTCGCTATGTTGCCTAGACTGGTCTCCAACTACTGGGCAACTCCAAGCAATCCTATTGCCTTAAACTTCCAAGGTGCGATTATAGGTGTGAGCCACGGTGCCTGGCCTCACTGATGTTTTATTACAACTTCACTGTGTAGATGAGGAAATTGAAGCTCAGAGGCTTGCCAGGGTCCCTCAGCGGGACTGGAGCCTATTAGACTTCATAGTCCAGGGATCTCCTTTTTCCTTCTCAGGGTCTGGTCTCCAACCCCCCATCACCCCTTCATTAAATGCCTGGATTTCTCCATTTCTCCCTGCCCCTCAGGCCCCACCAAGCGCAGTGCCCTGGCCCCGGGATTGTTGTGGTGGGACCTTGCACAGCAGACAGCATCAGTGGCCCCCAAGGAAGAAGTGGCCATCCTGGATGACAGCTTGGTCAAGGTCAGTCTAGGCTGGGTTCCCAGAGCTAGAGGCAGCCAAGTGGCTTTGGGGTATGACCATAGCTCAAGGGAGGGATGTGGAGTCTCTTTATCTCTCATTCTCTCTAGTCAAAAGACTCTGTTGGGAGCTGATTCATCTTTTTTTTTTTTTTTTTGAGACAGAGTCTCGCTCTGTCACCCAGGCTGGAGTGCAGTGGTGTGATCTCGGCTCACTGCAACCTCCACCTCCTGGGTTCAAGCAATTCTCCTGCCTCAACCTCCCAAGTAGCTGGGATTATAGGTGCCCGCCACCATGCCCGGCTATTTTTTGTATTTTTAGTAGAGACGGGGTTTCACCATGTTGGCTAGGCTAGTCTTGAACACCTGACCTCAGGTGATCCGCCCACCTTGGCCTCCCAAAGTGCTGGGATTACAGGTGTGAGCCACTGCGCCCAGCCGGGAGCTGATTCATCTTCAACAGTTTTTATTATCTCCCTTCACAAGGACTGAACAGAGCTTAATACTATTCCTTTTTGTTTTTTGAGACAGAGTCTCGCTCTGTTGCCCAGGCTGGAGTGCAGTGGTACAATCTCGGCTCACTGCAACCTCCACCTCATGGGTTCAAGCGATTCTCCTGCCTCAGCTTCCTGAGTAGCTGGTACTACAGGTGCATGCCACCACACCCAGCTAATTTTTGTATTTTTAGTACAGACGGGGTTTCACCATGTTGCCCAGGATGGTCTCGAACTCCTGACCACAAATGATCCACCCGCCTTGGACCCCCAAAGTGCTGAGATGACAGGCATGAACCACTGCACACGGCCTCATCTTCAAGCTTTTATTATCTCACTTCATAAGGACTGAACAAAGTTTAATACTATTCCTTTTTGTGGTTATCTGTTTTTACAGTGACTTCCAGTCTTTGGCAGGTGAAACTGGTATGCCGTTAGGGTATTGATGTAACGTCTCTTCTTAAAATAAAATTACTTAATTCAAAAGTGAGTCAACTTGGGGGAAATATCTTACATAAGAAACACAACAGATGGTCGACCGATTTTGGCTAAAGCTGCGTGGTTGCTTTGTGAATTCCCAGAGTTTGGAAAAGGCTGTCCCTGGGGGACCTGATCCCAGGCCTACCCCCTGTTTTGGACTCCCCTGTTTCATTCTCTCATGTATTGAGCACCTGCTGTGTACCCAGTCCTGCTCTGGGCTGGGGTCTGAGCCCCCCACCCCACCCTCATCTGGCAGGGGCAGGTGAAAACTAAAAAGAGAAACATGTAGTATCTTAAGGTTTTTTTTTTTTAATTGTGCTTTAGGTTCTGGGGTACACACATGGCAATGTGGTTTGCTGCCTCCATCCCCCCCATCACCTACATCTGGCATTTCTTCCCATGTTAGTTTTTTTTTTTTTTTTGAGATGGAGTCTCACTCTTGTCACCCAGGCTGGAGTGCAGTGGTGAAACTTCAACTCACTGCAACCTCCGCCTCCTGGGTTCAAGCAATTCTCCTGCCTCAGTCTCCCAAGTAGCTGGGATTACAGGCATCTGCCACCACGCTCGGCTAATTATTGTATTTTTAGTAGAGATGGGGTTTCACCATCTTGGCCAGGCCGGTCTTGAACTTCTGACCTCATGATCCGCCTACCTTGGCCTCTCAAAGTGCTGGGATTACAGGCGTGCGCCACCATGCCTGGCACATGCAGGATCCTAGCATATGAAAAGCATTCAAAAGCTAATAAAACCGGATGCCATCAGACTGGGCATTGTGGCTCACGCCTGTAATCCCAGCACTTTGGGAGGTCGAGGCGGGCAGATCGCTTGAGGCCACAGGTTTGAGACCAGCCTGTCTAACATGGCAAAACCCCATCTCTACTAAAAATACAAAAATTAGCTGGGTATGGTGGGATGTGCCTATAATCCCAGCTACTCGGGAGGCTGAAGCAGGAGAAGTGAACACTTAAACCCAGGAGGCAGAGGTCGTAGTGAGCTGAGATTGTGCCACTGCATTCCAGCCTGGGTGACAGAGTGAGATTTCGTCAAAAAGGAGGGAATGAGGGAAGGAAGGAAGGAAGGAAGGAGGGAGGGAGGGAGGGAGGGAGGGAGGGAGGGAGGGAAGGGCTGGGTTCGGTAGCTCACGCCTATAATCTCAGCACTTTGGGAGGCCTAGGCTGGTGGATCACCTGAGGTCAGGAGTTCAAGGCCAGCCTGGCCAACATGGTGAAACCCTGTCTCTACTAAAAATACAAAAATTAGTTGGGCATGGTGACATGCGCCTGTAGTACCAGCTACTCAGTAGGCTGAGGCAGGAGAATCGCTTGAATCCAGGAGCCAGAGGTTGCAGTGAGCAGAGATTGCACCATTGTACTCCAGCCTAAGCAACAAGAGCGAGACACCATCAGAAAGAAAGAAAAAAGAGAGAGAGAGAAGCAAGCAAGCAAGCAAGAAAGAACAAGAAAGAGGAAAGGGAGGGAGAAAAAGAAAGAGAGAGAAAGAAAGGGAAAAGAGAGAGAAGAAAGACGGAAAGAAAGAGGAGGAGGCAGGGAGGTAGGGAGGGAGGAAGAAGGAAAGGAAGGAAGGAAGGAGAAAGAAAACTAAAGAGAAACATGTAGGTGGCACAGCAGGAGTGATTTAAGGAAAAAAAGAGAGAGAAACATGTAGGGTCTCAGCATGATAAGCATTTAAAGGATAATGAAACTGGATGCTGTGATGGGGGAGCAAATTTAGCCAGGGAAGTCAGGGGTGGCCTCTTGAGAGAGGTGACATTGATTGATCCTGAGTTTGGAGAAGGAACCTGCCACAGACAGGAACAGGTCTGAGTGAAAAGGGGATTGAGGAGGGGGAGGGGTTTGACTGAAGGGCTTTAAAGCTCCCTACAGCAGCCCTGGAGAAGTATTTATCTTTTCTCCCCCTCCCCTCCCCCTCTCCTGCCTTCCCCTCCCCTTCCTTCCCTTCCCTCCCCTTCCTTACCCCCTCCCCCTCCCATCCCTCCCTTCCCTTCTCTACCATCCCCCTCCCCCTGGAGAAGTATTTATCTTTCCCCTGCCCTCCCCTCCCCCTCCTTTCCCTTCCCTCCCCTCTCCTCCCCCACCTCCCCCTGGAGAAATATTTATCTTTCTCCTCCCCTCTCCTCCCCCTCCTCTCCCCCTTCCTCCTTTCTTTTCTTTCTTTCTCTCTCTCTTTCTTTTCCTTTTTTTTGTTCTTTATTATTTTATTTTTCTTTTTTTGTTGTCTTTCTTTTTCTTTTTCTTTTTTTTGAGATAGAGTCTCACTCTATTACGCAGGCTGGAGTACAGTGTCATGATCATGGCTCACTGCAGCCTCGACCTCCATGGTCCAAGAATTTCTCCCATCTTTCAACCTCCTGAGTAGCTGGGATTACGGGCATGCACCACCATGTCTGGTTAACTTTTGTATTTTGGGTAAAGATGGGGTTTCACCATGTTGGCCAGGCTGGTCTTAAACTCTTGGGTTCAAGTGATCTGCCCACCTCGGCCTCCCAAAGTGCTAGGATTACAGGGGTGAGCCACTGTGTCTGGCCAGAAATATTTATTTTCCTGAAGGTGAACGGGCAGAAAGCAGAGGGAGGCGGGAGGAACTATAGCGGGCATCTGAGAAAGCGCTGATCGCCTGGGCTGTAGGTGACATGTGAGTCGGGAAGAGAAGCTCATGGAAATTTTGGAGGCAGAGGGGGACAAGACTGGCCGGTGCACTGGACAAGGGGCAATCGTACAATTCTGTGCAGGCCCCAGCCCGCCAGGTCATCAGCGGCCACATCTGGGAGATGAGCTCACATGGGACAGGGCAGGGACAGGGTCTCTGATGGGGTCTCTCTTCCCCACTTTCCCCAGGGTCCTGAAGAACTCCCCCCTGGAACCAAGAAGCCCCCTGGCTTCCTGCCCACCAATGAGGACCGTCTGTTTTTCCTGGGGCAGAAGGAGCTGGAGGGGGTGGGCTCCTGGACTGCCTGCAGTGGACATGATGGTGGTCAAGACCAGCGGGAGACAAACCTCTGAGGACGGGCCGAGGGACTGATGCCCTGGGATGGAACCTCAGGATGGGCCAATCCCAGACCACGGCTCACAACGTCGGCTCCAATTGGCTGGATTGTCTTGTATGCAAATGAGTTCAGGACTATAAGCCCTACCCATGTTGGCCAGGCTGGTCTCAAATGCCTGATCTCAGGTGATCCTCCTGCCTTGGCCTTCCAAACGGCTGGGATTAAAGGCATGATGCACTGTGCTCAGCCTCTTCTTTATTTTCTTCCTGGGATTGGGGAGGTGATTAATCAGACCCCACATGGCCTCCAACCTTGGCCCACACACCTGCCATATCTCCCATCACCCTGAGCCTGCTGACATCCCCCTCCTTATCTGACAGGCTCTTGAATTAGGTTGTGTACCCTACAAAATTCACATCCACCCAGAACCTCAGAACTTGAGCTTACTTGGAAATAGGATCTTTGCGGGTGTAATTGGTTAAATTAAAAGAGGTCTTGGTCGGGCACGGTGGCTCACGCCTGTAATCCCAGCACTTTGGGAGGCTGAGGCAGGCAGATCACTTGAGGTCAGGAGTTCAAGACCAGACTGGCCAACATGGTGAAATCCCATCTCTACTAAAAATGCAAAAATTAGCCGGGTGTGGTGACAGGCGCCTGCGGTTCCAGGTACTCAGGAGGCTGAGGCAGAAGAATCGCTTCAACCTGGGAGGTGGAGGTTGCAGTGAGCCGAGATCACGCCACTGCATTCCAGCCTGAGCAACAGAGCAAGACTCTGTCTCTCTCTCTCTCCATATATATATATACATGTATATGGAGTCTTGCTCTGTTACCCAGGCCTTAGTGCAGTGGCGCCATCTTGGCTCACTGCAACCTCTGTGTCCCAGGTTCAAGCGACTCTCCTTCCTCAGCTTCCTGATTAGCTGGGATTACAGGCACGTGCCATATTATATATATATATATATATATATATATACATATATATATATATATATATATATATAAATGAGCAACGTGGTAAGCAGATTTTCCCCCTCTGGGTAGTTCTCACTCAGAACAGAGCCCAAATCTGGGGTGGGAGGAGACACGTGGGGTAAGGATGGACAAAAGTTTCCCCAAGCGGCCAGCCGCAGTGGCGTGTGCCTGTAGTCCCAGCTACTCGGGAGGCTGAAGTGGGAGGATCGCTTGAGTCCAGGAGTTCTGGGCTGTAGTGCTATGCCGATCGGGTGTCTGCACTAAGTTCGGCATCAATACGGTGACCTCCCGGGAGTGGGGGGCCACCAGGTTGCCTAAGGAGGGGGTGAACCGACCCAGGTCGGAAATGGAGCAGGTCAAAACTCCCGTGCTGATCAGTAGTGGGATCGCTCCTGTGAATAGCCACTGCACTCCAGCCTGGGCAACATAGCGAGATCCCGTCTCTTTAAAAAAAAAAAAAAAGTTCCCCCAAGCGAGCAGAAGAAGCTGATCAGGCTGCAGTTGAGAGATCCATTGACGGTGTTCATTCCATTTACTGCGGAGTGGCATTCCACTGTGCAAAAGGACCATAGTTTATCAGATACTCACCAGTTGATGTACGGGTTGTTTCCAGTTTTTGAATATGAGAAATAAAGTTGCTATGAACATTCATGTATGGACCCCAGGCACATTGGCTCACGCCTGTAATCCCAACACTGGGAGCCCAAGGCAGGAGGATCACTTGAGACCAGGAGTTTGAGACCAGCCGGGACAACATAACAAGACTCCATCTCTACAGAAAAATTTAAAAATTAGCCGGGTGAGGTAATGCATGCCTATAGTCCCAGCTACTTGCAAGGCTGAGGTGGGAGAACTGCTTGAGCCCAAGAGGTCGAGGCTGCAGTGAGCTGTGTGCACCACTGAAAGGAAGTGGTTATATCCAAGTAAACCCTTCATAAGGTGAAAATATCGCACATCGAAAATGTATTTAACACACCTAACCTACTGAACATCATAGCTTAGCCTAAGCTACCTTAAACATGCTAGGAACACTTACCTTTAGCCCAGTGCAGTGACGGACACCTGTAATCCCAGCACTTTGGGAAGCCGAGGCACACAGATAGCTTGAGCCCAGGAGTTTGAGACCAGCCTGGGCAACATGGTGAGACCCCAGCTCTACCAAAAATACAAAAAAAAAAAAAAAGCTGGGCACATGGAGGTATGCGTCTGTGGTCCTGGCTACTTGGGAGGCTGAGGTGGGAGGATCACTTGGGCCATCGAGGCGGAGGTTGCAGTGAGCTGAGATCTCACCACTGCACTCCAGGCTGGGTGACAGAGTGAGACCCCGTCTCGAAAAAAAAAAGGACACTTGCCTTAGCCTATAGTTGGGCAAAATCATCTTACACAAAACCTATTTTGTGATAAACTGCTGCATACCTCATGTAATGTATTGGACACTGTGCTGAAGTAAGTTTTCTACTGAACATGGATCGCTTTGCAGGATCATAAAGCTGAAAAATGGTAAGTCAAACTATCAAAGGTCAGTGGCCATCTTTGTAAGCAGACCGGAAGGGTCTCCAGGACTACAGGATTTTCTTTTCTTTTCTTTTTTTTTTTTTTTTTAGATGGAGTCTCACTCTGTTGCCCAGGCTGGTCTTGAACTCCTGGGCTCAAGTGATCCTCCTGTCTCAGCCTCCCAAACTGTTGGGATTACAGATATGAGCCACTGTGCCTGGGCTGTTTGCCTAATTTCCTTTTCCGATTGTTCATCGTTAGTGATATAGAAATACAATCGATTTTTGTGGGTTGATTTTGTATTCTGCAAATTTGCTGAATTCGCTTATTTTAACAGGTTTCTGTTGATGTGTGTGTAATTTCTAGGATACTCTATGTATAAGATCGTGTCGTCTGCAAACAGAGATAATTTTATTTCTTCTTTTCCAATTTGGATGCAGAAATTTTCAATGTCTGTTTCACTCCATCTTGAAAAAATAAATAATCAATATATACTACAGAAGAGGGGACCCTACGTATGTCCTTCTTGATTCTGTTTTTAGCATAGGATAGTGATTGATGCTTAAGCAAGGGTGATTCTGCTGTCCCACTCCACTCCAGGCCCTAGGGGACATTGGCGCATTGGCTATGTCTGGAAACAATGTTGATTGTCACAACGGAGGGCGTGGTAGTGCTACTGGCACCTAATGGGAAGAGGCCAGCGATGCTGCTAAACATCCTACAGGCCGGGCGCGGTGGCTCACGCCTGTAATCTCAGCACTTTGGGAGGCCCAGGTGGGCGGACCACGAGGTCAGGAGTTTGAGACCAGCCTGGCCAATATGGTGAAACCCTGTCTTTACTAAAAATACAAAAAAATTAGCCGGACATGGTGGCGGGCGCCTGTAGTCTTAGCTACTCAAGAGGCTGAGGCAGGAGAATCTCTTTCTCTCTCTTTTTTTTGAGACAGAGCCTCGCTCTATCGCCCAGGCTGGAGTGCAGTGGCGGAATCTTGGCTCGCTGCAAGCTCTGCCTCCCAGGTTCAAGTGATTCTCCTGCCTCAGCCTCCTGAGTAGCTGGGATTACAAGTGTGCACCACCACGCCTGACTAATTTTTGTATATTCAATACCAATGGGGTTTCACCATGTTGCTCAGGCTGGTCTTGAACTCCTGACCTCGTGATCCAGCCACCTTGGCCTCCCAAAGTGCTAGGATTACAGGCGTGAGCCACCCCACCTGGCAGCAGGAGAATCTCTTGAACCCTGGAGGCAGAGGTTGCAGTGAGTCGAGATTGTGCCACTGCACTTCAGCCTGGGCAACAGAACGAGACCGTCTCAAAAAAAAAAAAAAAAAAGTCTGGCTGTGGTGACTCGCACCTGTAATCCCAGCACTTTGGGAGGCCAAGGCAGGCAGATAACCTGATGTCGGAAGTTCGAGACCAGTCTGACCAACATGGGGAAACCCCATCTCTACTAAAAATACAAAATTAGCCTGACATGGTGGTGCATGCCTGTAATCCCAGCTACTTGGGAGGCTGAGACAGGAGACTCGCTTGAACCAGGAGGCGGAGGTTGCGGTGAGCCAAGATCTCGCCGCTGCACTCCAGCCTGGGAAACAAGAGCAAAACTCCGTCTCAAAAAAAAAAAAAAAATGTGTTGATGTTTATTGCTGGATTTGGTGGCTCATGTCTGTAATCCCAGGGCTTTCAGAGGCTGAGGCAGGAGGATCATTTGAGGCCAGCAGTTTGAAATCAGCTTGAAAAATATAGTGAGACCTCCATCTCTAAAAATAAAAAAAAATAATCAGGTATGGTGGTGTGTGCCTACAGTTCTAGCTGCTCAGGAGGCAGAGGCAGAAGGATTGCTTGAGCCCAGGAGTTCTAGGCTTCAAGGAGCTATGGCCAGGCCACTGCACTCCAACCTGGGTAACAGAGCGAAACCTTGTCTCTTAAAAAAAAAAATGTGTTGATGTTTATTTTATTTTATTTTTTTTTTGAGACAGAGTCTCACTCAGTCACCAGGCGCCAGGCTGGAGTGCAGTGGCGTGACCTCGGCTCACTGCAACCTCCGCTGCCCGGGTTCAAGCATTCTCCTGCCTCAGCCCTCCGAGTAGCTGGGACTACAGGCGCGGGCCACCACGCCCAGCTAATTTTTTTGTATTTTTAGTAGAGACGGGGTTTCACCATGTTGACCAGGACGGTCTCGATCTCTTGACCTCGTGATCCGCCTGCCTCGGCCTCCCAAAGTGCTGGGATTACAGGCGTGAGCCACCGCACCCGGCCCGTTGATGTTTATTGAGCAGAGACTCAGTAGGATATATTTCTCTCTCTCTCTCTTTTTTTTTTTTTTTTTTTTTTTTTGAGACCGAGTATTGCTCTGTCACCAGGCTGGAGTGCAGTGGCACCATCTTAGCTCACTGCAACCTCCACTTTCTGGGTTCAAGCAATTCTTCTGCCTCAGCCTCCCAAATAACTGGGACTAGAGGCATGTGCCACCATGCCCAGCTAATTTTTGTAGCTTTAGTACAGACGGGGTTTCACCATGTTAGCCAGGCTGGTCTTGATCTCCTGACCTCGTGATCCGCCTGCCTCGGTCTTCCAAAGTGCTGGGATTATACCGTGAGCCACCATGCCTGGCCTATTTTATTGATTTTTAAACATTAATAGACTATTTTTTAGAGCAGTTTTAGGTTTGTAGTAAAATTAAGCAGAAATGTCAGAGAGCTCTCATATACCTCTTCTATTCTCCTTCACCCCCACAATTTTCCTTATTATTATCTTTCATTAGAGTGGCATATTTGTTACAATCGATGAGTGAATATTAATACTTTATTTATTTATTTGAGACAGAGTTTCACTCTTGTTGCCCAGGCTGGAGTGCAGTGGCATGATCTCGGCTCACTGCAACCTCTGCCCCCTGGGTTCAAGCAATTCTCCTGCCTCAACCTCCCAAGTAGCTGGGATTACAGGAGTGTGCCTCCATGCCCGGCTAATTTTTTGTGTGTGTTTAGTAGAGACAGGGTTTCACCATATTGGTCAGGCTGATCGCAAACTCCTGACCTCAGGTGATCCACCCGCCTCGGCCTCCCAAAGTGCTGGGATTACAGGCGTGAGCCACCGCGCCCAGCCTAATACATTATTATTACTAAAGTCTACAGTTTACATTAGGGTTTACTCTCTGGTTGCATATTCTATTGGTTTTGACAAATGCACAATGATGTATATGCACCATCACGACCTATCATACTGAATAATTTCACTGCCCTAAAAATCCCCCGTGTTGGCCTGGCACGTGGCTCACGCCCGTAATCCCAGCACTTTGGGAAGCCGAGGTGGGCAAATCACAAGGTCAGAAGTTCGAGACCAGCCTGGCCAATATGCTGAAAACTCGTCTCTTCTAAAAATACAAAACTTAGCTGGGCATGGTGGTGCGTCGCCTGTAGTCTCAGCTACTCCGGAGGCTGAGGCAGAAGAATCGCTTGAACCTGGGAGGCGGAGGTTGCAGTGAGCCGAGGTCATGCCACTGCACTCCAGCCTGGGTGACAGAGTGAGACTTGGTCTCAAAAAAAAAAAACCCATGGTTAATCTATACTGGTCTTCCCTTTACTCTCTTCCTCAGCTTCTATTCCTTTCGTTTATTTCTTCTTTTTCTTTTTCTTTTTCTTTTTTTTTTTTGAGATGGAGTCTCGCTCTGTCACCCAGGCTGGAGTGCAATGGCGCAGTCTTGGATCACTGCAACCTCCACCTCCCGGTTCAAACTATTCTCCTGCCTCAGCCTCCTGAATAGCTGGGACTACAGGCACATGACACCACATCAGGCTAATGTTTGTATCTTTAGTAGAGACAGGGTTTCACTATGTTGGCCAGGCTGGTCTGGAACTCCTGACCTCCTGATCCACCTGCCTCGGCCTCCAAAAGTGCTGGGATTACAGGTGTGAGCCACCGCACCCGGCCCTGTTTTATCATCTAACAGGATGCAGGCGATTTTTTTCTAATCACCATCGATGGTGATTAAAATTTTTAAGAAAAGTTCTAAGAACTTAAAAAAGTCGCAAGGGGGAGTGGTTTCTGAATGTTATCCAGTGTTTTTCCATGGTGAAATGATCACGTGGAATTTTTCTCTTTTTATCTTTTCATTGAATAAATGAAGTTTTCTGAAGCTGAACTTCCCTCGTCTCTTTGGAATAAGACCCTGCATACTCCTAGTATACTGTCTTTGAAAGCTCAGTGGAACTCAATTTGCTAGTGTTTTATTTAGCATTTTTGCATGCACCGTGAGCCCTGACCTCTCCCTGGCAGCTCAGTACCCTGCAGCTCAGCCGATTCCCACAGGAATCCTGGACCCTCTGCATAACGTCAACTGGGTGACTTCAGCCAAGCAGCTCCCAAGGCCTCCTTCCAGAATCTCCTTTTCCTCTGGGCAACCTGCTGCCCACCCCAGGCGGTGCCCTTGCCTCCTGTTCCTCCTCGTCCCTGAGCCCCGTCCTGCAGCCCTGTTGAATGTTGTCCTAAATGACTGGGAGGTGGGAACCCTCCCCTTCAGGTTCACAGGCTTGTCTCTGCCTCCCCTGCTGATCTTGATATTTGTAGCTTAACCCAAGACTGAGGCCCTGAAATTCTGTTCTTTCTGGCACAGCGGGAGAGTTGTCAAGAAGCCAGGTGTAGCAGAAGACAGGACCAGGCAGGAAGCAGGTAAGTTTCCACTGGAACGACTCCACTTGCCTCCTACCCAGGCCCAGGGCTGTGTCAGCTTCAGGTGCGGCTGGCTCCAGGCCCACCTGGGACATAGCAGGGCAAGGATGGAGGGTCTCCCCCTACATTCTCTCCTCCCCCAGAGCCAGGTCTCAGACTGGGGCTGGGATTGAGGATCATTCCAGTGGCTCCTCAGGAGGTAGCTCACCTCATGCCACCTACCAGGATGGAATTTTTTTTTTGAGACAGACTCTCGATCCGATCCGTAATCCAGGCTGGAGTGCAGTGGTGCAATCTCTGCTCGTTGCAACCTCCGCCTCCCAGGTTCAAGCGATTCTCCTGCCTCATCCTCCCAAGTAGTCGGGATTATAGGCACCCGCCACCACGCCCAGCTAATTTTCGTATTTTTAGTAGAGACGAGGTTTTGCCATGTTGGCCAGGCTGGTCTCAAACTCCTGACCTCAAGTGACCTGCCCACCTCGGCCTCCCAAAGTGCTGGTATTATAGGCATAAGCCACTGCACCGGCCTAAGGATGGAATCTTGATGAACTTGCTGTGTGGCCTGCAGCCAGCCACTGCCCCTCTCTGGGTCATTCACGTTGCTTCCTCCAAGTCCTGACCTGGCAACAGAATGTTCAAGGAGCTGGTCAAATCCACAGTTGCCCCAGCAATGCAGAAGCCTCCAACATGAAAAAAAAAAAAAAAATGAGCCAGGTGCAGTGCCTCACGCTTGTTATCCCAGCACTTCGGGAATCAGGACGATCATCTGAGCCCGGGAGTTTGAGACCAGCCTGGGCAACATGGTGAAACCACATCTCTACAAAAAATACAAAATTTAAGCCGGGCCTAGTGGCCCACGCCTGTAACCCCAGCACTTTGGGAGGCCGAGGCAGGTGGATCACTGAGGTCCAGTTCAAGACCAGCCTGGTCAACATGGTGAAACCCCATCTCTACTAAAAATACAAAAATCAGCCGGGTGTGGTGGTGCACACCTGTGCTCCCAGCTACTCGGGAGGCTGAGGCAGGAGAATTGCTTGAACCCAGGTGGTAGAGGTTGCAGTGCACCGAGATAGAGCTACTGCACTCCAGCCTGGGCGACAGAGTGAGACTCCCTCGCAAAAAATAAATAAATAAATAAATAAATACAAAAATTAGCTGCGCGTGGTGATGCTCGCCTGTGGTCCCAACTACACAGGAGGCTGAGGTGGGAGGATCACCTGAGCCTGGGACGTCGAGGCTGCAGTGTCGTGGTCATGCCACTGAACTTCAGCCTGGGTGATGGGAATGAGACCTTGTCTCAAAAATCTGAAAAAAAAAAAAAAGAGAGAGACAATATTGGATTACAAAATTCACATGACTGTGAAAATTTCTTTTGTCCTTCCAAAGGAAATCATAAACATATTTCCTGGCGAATACATATAAATCTTACTCATCTTTTAACTTATTTTTTTAATTTGGCTTTTTATTTTGTTTTTGTTTTCGTTTTTTTAATCA
The DNA here is from genome assembly GCA_036589455.1 of Ateles fusciceps. Lineage (NCBI taxonomy): Eukaryota > Metazoa > Chordata > Mammalia > Primates > Atelidae > Ateles > Ateles fusciceps. Next base: position 10,965,576 of record JAZHEH010001828.1, on the reverse strand, counting down.
CAAAATAATTTCAAGAGCCAATTTGTCCTGGAGGCCTCGTTGTGAAAATCTGCAGCCCCCCCGACGAGGTCATCTTTGACGAAACCAAGTAAAACATCAACAGGATCGTTGCAGAAATGTGACCGATGCAGCTGGCTTTGCGGCTGAGCATTGGTTTTATTTCAAAACACAGCGTAAGAGGAGCAAACAAAACTCACACCCCACTCAACACTACGCTTCTGACACCAGATGTGCGGGTTGTTTTTATTTTTTCCACATAGTAAGCAATTCTCCAGCGGACACCAGCGGGGATGCCTCTGATGCGATGTGGTTCAGACACTTCCACCCAGGGGCAGCCTCAGATCTCACAGGCCAAGGGCTCAGTCCCACAAAAACGGCCCGGACTTGAGAAACAATTGTCTCTATAGAGTGGGGGAACCCCACCCTTGCCACCTGCAGGTGTCTTGTGTTCGTCAACTCGGAAGCTCGTCAAACCCCATCTTTTGGGGATTTTGCTGGAAGCTTCAGTAGGAAGGCATGATTGGTTATTAACTCAGTCCCCAGCCCCTCTCCAGTCCCCAGAGAAAGAGGGTGGGGCTGAAAGCTACAAGCTTCTAATCACAGCTTGGTCTTTCTCGCCCTCACCCGGGGAACCCACCAAGAGTCATCTCATTAGAACCAAAGACACTGCTGTCACCCAGGACTTTCTAAGGGATTTGGGAGCTCTGTGTCAGACACTCCCATCACTCTGTGTCAGGAACTGGGGTCAAAAGACCAAATATTTATTTATTTATTGCATTATTATTATTGTTATTACTTTGAGGCAGAGTCTCGCTCTGTTGCCCAGGCTGCAGTGCAGTGATACGATCTCAGCTCACTGCAGCCTACACCTCCCAGATTCAAGCGATTCCCCCTGCCTCAGCCTCCCAAGTAGCTGGGACTACAGGCGTACGCCACAGGCCTGTAGTTTTACTAATTTATTACTGGCTAAGTTTGTATTTTTAGTAGAGACAAGGTTTTGCCATGTTGGCCAGCCTGGTCTCAAACTCCCGGCCTCAAGTGATCCACCCACCTCGGTCTCCCAAAGTTCTGGGATTACAGGCATGAGCCACCCTGCCCAGACTATTTATTTTTATTTATTTATTTTTATTTATTTATTTATTTTTTTAAAGACGGGGTCTCACCGTGTTGGTCAGGCTGGTCTTGAACTCCCGACCTCAGGTGATCCTCCCGCCTTGGCCTCCAAAGTGCTTGGATTACAGGCATGAGCCACCACGCCCGGCCTATTTATTTTTATTTTTAAGCTTTTATTTTTTTATTTTTTTATTTTTTTATTTTTAAGAAAGAGAATCTTGGGCCAGGCGAGGTGGCTCACACCTGTAATCCAAGCACTTTGGGAGGTCGAGGTGGGTGGATCACGAGGTCAGTAGTTCGAGACCAGCCTGGCCAACACGGTAAACCCCCATCTCTACTAAAATTAAAAAAAAAAAAAAATTAGCTGGGTGTGGTGGCAGGCACCTGTAATCCCAGCTACTTGGGAGGCTAAGGCAGGAGAATTGCTTGAGCCGAGGAGGCAGAGGTTGCGGTGAGCCAAGATCGTGACACTACGCTCCAGCCTGGGCAACAGAGCAAGACTCAATCTCAAAAAAAGAAAGAAAGAAAGAAAGATATCTTTTTTTTTTTGAGACATCGTCTCCCTCTGTTGTCAGGTGCCAGGCTGGATGGAGTACAGTGGCATGATCTCGGCTCACTGCAACCTCCACCTCCCGAATTCAAGCAATTCTCCTGCCTCAGCCTCCCGAGTAGCTGGGACCACAGGTGGGTGCCACCACACCCAGCTAATTTTTGTATTTTTTAGTAGAGACAGGTTTTCACAAGCCGGGTGTGATGGCTCACGCCTGTAATCCAAGCACTTGGGAGGCCAAGGCAGGCGGATCACCTGAGGTCGGGAGTTCAAGACCAGCCTGACCAACATGGTGAAACCCTGTCTTTATATATATATATATATATATATATATAATATATATATATATATGTATAAAATAAAATTTAAAAAAAAAAAGAGACAGGTGGTTTTCACCATGTTGGCCAAGATGGTCTTGATCTCCTGACCTTGTGATCTGCCCGCCTTGGCCTCCCAAAGTGCTTGGATTGCAGGCGTGAGCCACCGAAACCAGCTAAGAAAGGGAATCTTGCTCTTGCTCTGTTGCCCAGGCTGGAGTATAGCGGTGAGATCTTGACTCACTGCAGCCTCCAACTCTCAGTCTCAATCAATCCTCCCACCTCAGCCTCCCGAGTAGCTGGGACTACAGGTGCACATCACCATGCCCAGCTAATTTTTTTATCTTTTGTGGAGACACCAACTCACTAAGTTGCCCAGGCTGGTCCGGAACTCCTGGGCTGAAGCAGTCCTCCTGCTTCAGCCTCCAAAGTGCTGGGATTGTAGGCATGAGCCATCATGCCCAGTCCCATGCCCTGTTTTTCACTGGTACATATTTTCTAAGGGACATTAGATTTTTAGGGATGAATAAAGACTAGTCTGTGTTAAAACCTGTAATTGTGGGGGTTTTTTGTTTTTTTTTTTTTTGGTTTTTTTTGGGATGAAGTCTTGCTCTGTAGCCCAGGCTGGTATGCAATGGTGCAATCTCAGCTCACAGCAATCTCTACCTCATTCAAGCGATTCTTCTGTCTCAGCCTCCAGAGTAGCTGGGATTACAGGCATGTGCCACGGTACTCTGCTCATTTTTTGTGTTTTAGTAGAGATGGAGTTTCACCATATTGGCCAGGCTGGTCTTGAACTCCTGACCTCAGGTAATCCACCCACCTTGGCCTCCCGAAGTGCTATGATTATAGGCATGAGCTTCTACGCCTGGCCATAATTGTGCTTTTGAAAATAGATCTCCAGGTCTTCACAAAACTTTGTATTTCCTGAGGATGCCCCACTGCAAATGCCTGTGTAGCTGGAGTGCCAGACGCTGAGGCCTGAGGCTGGGGGGCTCAAGGGACCACCAGCTTGCTTGGACCTCCTCAATCTTGGCTCACTGCAACCTCTGCCTCCCGGGTGCAAGTGATTCTCCTGCCTCAGCCTCCCCAAGTAGCTGTGATTACAGGCACGTGCCACCATGCCTGGCTAATTTTGTATTTTTAGTAGAGATGGGGTTTCTCCATGTTGGTCAGGCTGGTCTCAAACAAACTGGGGTGGGGCCACTGGGGGACCCGAATCTCCCTCCTCTGTGGGCAATGGGGCTTGTGCGTGCTGGCCTTGGACCCACAGAAGACCCTTCCAGCCCCAATGCTGTTCTCTAAATTCTTGGGGAGCACAGGTGTTGGGACCGAATCCTGCTGGAGACTCCAGAAACTCTGACTTTCTTGCTTGGTGCTAGGGTTAGGTAACAACGGCAGTTTCTTTTTTCTTTTCTTTTCTTTTTTTTTTTTTTTTTGAGATGGAGTCTTCCTCTGTCACGTAGGCTGGAGTGCAGTGGTGGGATCTTGGCTCACTGCAACCTCCACCCCCTGGATTCAAGCTATTCTCCTGCCTCAGCCTCCTGAGTAGCTGGGATTACAGGCACCTACCACCATGCCTGGCTAGTTTTTGTATTTTTAGTAGAGACGGGGTTTACCATGTTGGCCAGGCTGGTCTCAAACTCCTGACCTTCAGTGATCCACCCGCCTCAGCTTCCCAAAGTGCTGGGATTACAGGAGTGAGCCATCACACCTGGCCCAACAGCAATTTTAATTTATTAATTAATTTATTTTTTGAGATGGAGTCTTGCTCTGTTGCCCAGGCTGGAGTCCAATGGCGTGATCTCAGCTCACTGCAAACTCTGCCTCCTGGGTTCAAGCAATTCTTCTGCCTTGGCCTCCCGAGTAGCTGGAACTACAGGTGTGTACCACCGCACCAGGCTAATTTTTGTATTTTTAGAAGAGATGGGGTTTCACCATGTTGTCCAGGCTGGTCTCGAACTCCTGACCTCAGGTGATCTGCCAGCCTCGGACTCCCAAAGTGCTGGGATTACAGGCGTGAGCCACTGCACCCAGCCTCAACACGTTTCTGACACCAGATGTATGGGAACTTTTCCACACATCAAGAAATTCTCCAGCAGACACCAGCTGCATGGGTTTTTCTGTTTGTTTCGCTGTTTGTTTTTTTATATTTTTAGCTGGTGTTTTTAAATTCAATTCAGTTCAGATGCTATCTACCTGAAGATAGTATCAGATCCCACAGGTTGAGGGCTCAGTCCCACAAGACGGTCCCCCACTGCAGATGCCATTTGCAAACAGTAGGTTTTCACCTGTACTTCTAATGTACTGGCTATAAATCAAGGCTCCCTTAGGCTGGGCACAGAGGCCCCTCCTGTAGTCCCAGCAGTTTGGGAGGCTGGGAGGTGGGAGGATCATTTGAGCTCAGGAGTTTGAGACCAGCCCGGGCAACATGGTGAAACCCCGTCTCTACAAAAAATACAAAAAATTAGCTGGGCGGGGCATGGTGGCTCACACCTGTAATCCCAGCACTTTGGGAGGCCATGGCAGGTGGATCACCTGAAGTCAGGAGTTTGAGACCAGCTTGGCCAACGTGATGAAACCCCGTCTGTATTAAAAAAAAAAAAAAAAAGGCCGGGCGCGGTGGCTCACGCCTGTAATCCAAGCACTTTGGAGGCCAAGGCAGGCGGATCACCTGAGGTCGGGAGTTCAAGACCAGCCTGACCAACATGGTGAAACCCTGTCTTTATAAAAAAATAAAAAAAATAAAAAATAAAATAAAAAAAATAAAAAAAAAAATACAAAAATTAGCTAGGCGTGATGGCAGGCACCTATAATTCCAGCTACTCAGGAGGCTGAGGCAGAAGAATCACTTGAACCCAGGAGGCAGAGGTTGCAGTGAGCCAAGATTGCGACATTGCACTCCAGCCTGGGGGACAAGAGCGAGACTTCATCTCAAAAAAAAAAAATTAGCTGGGCACGGTGATGTGTGCCTGTGGTCCCAGCTACTCAGGAGGCTGAGATGGGAGGATTGCTTGAGCCCAGGAGGTGGAGGTTGCTGTGAGCCAAGATTGCATCACTGCACTCCAGCCTGGGCAACAGAGCAAGACCCTATCTTAAAAAAAAAAGTTGTGGCCGGGTAAGGTGGCTCACACCTGTAATCCCAACACTTTGGGAGACCAAGGCAAGCGGATCACCTGAGGTCAGGAGTTTGAGACCAGCCTGACCAACATGGAGAAATCTGTCTCTACTAAACATACAAAATCAGCCACGCTTGGTGGAGCATGCCTATAATCCCAGCTACTCGGGAGGCTGAGGCAGGAGAAACGCTTGAACCTGGGAGGGGGAGGTTTCGGTGAGCCAAGATCGCACCATTGCACTCTAGCCTGGGCAATAAGAGCGAAACTCTGTCTCAAAAAATAAAATAATAATAATAACAGTAATGAGAAGAAAAATTCAGGTGAACAGCCAGATGAGGGGGATACCTAGACTAGAGCAGGGGCTGGAGGCAAAGACGGGAGCTTGTGCCTCCATGGAGTGGGGTCCGCCGCCCTCCTGGTATGTGGAAGTGTTCGCCAATGCAGAAGCTCTTTAAACTCCATAAAGTTCAGGGATTTTTATGGAGGTTTTATTAGGAAGCCACAATCGATTAGTAATCCATTTCCAGCCCCCTCTTCCCTCTCCAGAGAAAGGGAGTCAGGCTGAAAGCGCCAGGCTTCTAATCATGGCTTGGTCTTATTGGCACCCCACCCAGGAACCTCCCAAATGTCACCTCCTTAGAGCAAAAGACACTCCTGTCACCCAGGAAATCCCAAGGAAATTTGGAGCTCTGCGTCAGATGTTCCCATCACTCATTACAAAGGTCTCAGGAGCTCTGTGTCAGAAACTGGGGCAAAGACCAAATATTTATCTCACCCTAAATCACAATATCGGCCAAGCACGGTGACTCACGCCTATAATCTCAGTACTTTGGGAGGCCGAGGTGGGTGGATCATCTGAGGTCAGGTGTTCGAGACTAGCCTGGCCAACATGGCGAAACCTTGTCTCTACTAAAAATACAAAAATTAGCAGGGCATGCCTGTAATCCCAGCTATTCTAGAGGCTGAGGCAGGAGATTCTCTTGAAACTGGGAGGCGGAGGTTGCAGTGAGCTGAGATTGAACCAAAATGTGCCCCTGGCGGGAGGTGTGACCAAGCCTTGCCCTTGACCTGAGGCATGACCAGAGTAAAGACCCCAGCCTCAGCTGCTGGTGGGGAGGCTCACGTTTGATATAGGGAAAGAGGCACCAGATTGGCAGCTATCAGAACAAAGAGAAAACACGCCCAACGTGAACAAAGGCTGCAGAGAGCCCACAAATTGCAGACTACTGGGGAGAAGGGTCAAGTCCAGAAAGCAAACAGACGCTTTGTGTCCCTGAGGGGCTTGGTTGCCCGTCAACGCCCGGTTCCTGCCCAGCCCATCCTGGCCCAGCCATACTGCACGGAAAGGTGTTTGCTGAATTCAATCCTTGCCCAAACATTTTTTTTTTTGAGATAAGATGCCTGCAGGTGCCCCATGCCCTCTGGCCAGGTCGGAGCTCACAACTGGGGCAGAGGAGAAGAGACTGCAGAAGGCTGGACCTGTGGTTTTGTCTCCAACTCTGAGACTCCGGGCGGAGAACTCTGGGGTTAGAGCATGGGCAGGGCTCATGGTGTTGGGTCACAGACTCAAGACTCTCCAGCTTCCTCATAAAAAGGATGGAGGCAGCCGGGTGCGGTGGGTCATGCCTGTAATCCCAGCAGTTTGGGAGTCTGAGGCAGGTGGATCACCAGAGATCAGAAGTTCGAAACCAGCCTGGCCAACATGGAGAAAACAAAAATACAAAAATACAAAAAGAACTAGTTGGGCGTGGTGGTGCGTGCCTATAATCCCAGCACTTTGGGAGGCCGAGGCAGGTGGATCACCTGAGGTCAGGAGTTCGAGACCGGCCTGGCCAATATGGTGAAACCCCATTTCTACAAATAATACAAAAATTAGCCGGGTACGGTGGCGCACACCTGTAACTCCAGCTACTTGGAAAGCTGAGGCAGAAGAATTGCTTGAACCTGGGAGGCAGAGGTTGCAGTGAGCAGATATCACGCCATTACACTCCAGCCTGGGCAACAAGAGTGAAACTCTGTCACAAAAAAAAAAAAAAAAAAAAAAAAAAACAACTTTAGAAGTAGGAAAAAGCGGCCGGGCGTGATGGCTCACGCCTGTAATCCAAGCACTTTGGAGGCCAAGGCAGGCAGATCACCTGAGGTCGGGAGTTCAAGACCAGCCTGACCAACATGGTGAAACCCCATCTTAAAAAAAAAAAAAGGCTGGGTGCGGTGGCTCAAGCCTGTAATCCCAGCACTTTGGGAGGCTGAGGCAGGCAGAACACCTGAGGTCCGGGGTTCAAAACCAGCCTAGCCAACATGGCGAAACTCCGTCTCTACTAAAAATACAAAAATTAGCCGGGCATGGTGGTGCACCCATGCTACTCAGGAGACTGAGGCGGGAGAATCGCTTGAACCCGGGAGGCAGAGGTTGCAGTGAGCTGAGATCACGCCACTGTGCTCCAGCCTGGGCGACAGAGGGAAATCGTGTCAAAAAAAAAAAAAAAAAGAGAGAGAGAATCTAATGCTTAATGATCTGTTACTGTCTCCCCATCACCACAAATGGGATTATCTAATTGCAGAAAATAAAGCTAGAGGCTCCCACTGAATCTACATTCTGGTCAGGTATATTGTGACAATGTAATAAATAGTAATAAAGTGCACAGTAAAATGGAATGCGCTTGGGTCCGTCTGAAACCATCCCCCCTCCCTGTCTCCTGAGTAGCTGGGACTACGGGCACTTGCAGCACACCCAGCTCATTTAAAAACAAAACAAAACAAAACAAAAAACAAACACTTTTTTTTTTTTTTGTAGAGATGGGGCTTTACTATGTTGTTGGTGCTGGTCTTGAACTCGTAGCCTGCAGGGTTCCTCCTGCCTTGGCCTCCGAAAGCACTGGATCCCAGGCCATAAGTCACCACACCTGCCAAAGAGCAATGCTTTTTTTTTTTTTTTTTTTTTTCCAGATAGAGTCTCGCTCTGTTGCCCAGGCTGGAGATCATTGGCACGATCTTGGCTCACGGCAAACTTCGCCTCCTGGTTCAAGCAATTCTCCCGACTCAGCCTCCCGAGTAGCTGGGACTACAGGCGCAGGACGCCAGTTTTTTGTATTTTTAGTAGAGATGGGGTTTCACCATGTTGGCCAGGCTGGTCTCAAACTCCTGACCTCAAGTGATCTGCCTGCCTTGGCCTCCCAAGGTGCTGGGATTACAGGCATGAACCACTGCGCCTGGACAGGGATGCGGTTTTCTAAGGGCAGGTAAACAGTTCCTGTGGCGGCTGAGGCGTCCCTAAGAACACATTGACTATTACATTATGGGCTGGGCTTACTGATAGGATGCAATGACTTCAGCAGAACAGTGTGTGGACATAAGATTCACATCCAATTTTGAAAGATGAAGGTTGGGATTAAGTATGTGAAGAAAATGTACATTCTAGGAGGGGCCTATAGAAGGAAATCTAGGACATGGAATTTCTAAGGCTGATGTAACCTAGCTCTACAAACTAAGTGGCTTACAGCAGCCGAAAAGGCTGGACGTGATGGTGCACACCTGTAATCCCAGCACTTTGGGAGGCCGAGGCAGGAGGATCGCTTGAGCCAAGGAGTTCAAGACCAACCTGGGCAACGTGGCGAAACCCCGTACCTAAAAAAGTCCAAAAAATTAGCCAGGTATGGTGGTACACACCCATAGTCCCAGCTACTAGGGAAGCTGAAATGGGAGGATTGCTTGAGCCCAGGAGGTAGAGGTTGCAGTGAGCTGAGATCGTGCCACTGCACGCCAGCCTGGGTGACAGAGCGAGACCCTGTCTCAACAACAACAACAAAAAGCAGAAAAACAAAAAACTAGGGCCAGGCATGGTGGCTCACGCCTGTAATCCCAGCACTTTGGGAGGCCGAGGCGGGTGGATCAGGAGGTCAGGAATTCAAGACCAGCCTGGCCAACATGGTGAAACCCTGTCTCTACTAAAAATACAAAAAATTACCCAGGCGTGGTGGAGGTTGTAGTGAGCCAAGATCGCACCACTGCACTCCAGCCTGGTGACAGAAGCGAGACTCTGTTTAAAAAAAAAAAAATAAAATATATATATATATATATATATATATATATATATATGTATGCCTGTAATCCCAGCTACTTGGGAGCCTGAGGCATGAGAATCACTTCAAGTGATTCTCTGGGACTTGGAGGGTGCCGAGATCATGCCACTGCACTCCAGACTGGGCAACAAGAGCAAAACTTCATTTCAAAAATAAGTAAATAAATAAATAAATAAAAAAGACAAGGGAATTTGGAGCCCGGGGCCATGTGGTGAAGAAGGCAGAGACTGGAATATATGGGCACAAGCCAAGGACTTGCCCAGGACGGCTGAAGCCAGCAGATGCCGGAGAGAGGCCTGGGATGGATTCTCTCAGAGCCTCCAGAAGTAGCCGGCCCTGTCCACACCTTGATTCCGGACTTCCGGCCTCTAGAACCATGAGACAATACATTTCTACAGGTTTTTTTTTTTTTTTTTTTTTGAAACTCCTTTCAGTGGCCAGGGGTCTTGGAGAAGATGGGGGTTCCTCCCAGGTTAAAAGGCCCCTTCCTCCACACCCCTTCGGACTCCATGTTTGGGTCCCCTTCCGTGAACACTCTCGTGGAAGCCATCTTTCTCTCTCCTGGATTTCCCCTCTGGGATCCCCTTGCACACTCTCTCGTGGAAGCCTGTCTTCCCCTCCTAAACTCCATCTCTCTCTATTCCCTTCCGCTCAGAGTGGAAGCTGCTTTCCTCTCCTGGATTCCATCTTTCTGGATTCTCTCACTCAGCGTGAGAGTGAGCTGTTTCTTTCTCTCTCCTCCTGTCCCTCTCTCTCTCTCTCTCTCTCTCTAAATAAATCACTTTCTACAAACACTTTTGAGTCTGGCATTTACTGTGCACTGTGCCGTGGTCCCCTCTCTCATTCTTGAGAGGGCAGGAGGACAAGAACCTGGAGAAGCGTCCTCTCAGGGGAGCGGAGGGCACCCTGAGCCCCAATATTACAATTGCATATATATGTAGAGAGAGAATTGCTTTATTCTATTGCTGAATTAATCCCTTGATCATTATATAATGACCTACTTTGTGTCTTTTTAGAGTTTCTCATTTAAAGTCTGTTTCTCTGGTATAAGTATAGCTACTCCTGATTACTTTTGATTTCCGTTCATGTGGTATTATCTTTTTCTGTCTCTTTACATTCCGTCTTTAAGTGTCTTGGCAAGCGAAGTGAGTTTCTTGTAGCCAAAATATCGTTGTGTCATGCTTTATCCGTTATGCCAGTCTGTATCTTTCAGGTGGGTAATTTCACCCATTTATATTCAAGGTTAGAGTTGAGAGGGGAGGACTTCCTTCTGTCATTTTGTCCGTTGTTTTCTGGTTGTTTTGTATATCCTTTGTCCTTTCTCTCTCTCAACACTTACTGGTGCCATTTGGTGGTTTTCTTTAGCGGTGACAATTGAATCCTTTCTCTTTCTCATTTGTGTCTGCTCTATCACGGAGTGTTACACTTTCGTGTGTTTTCATTGGGGCAGACGTTCTTTTGCTTCACCGTGTAGGACTCCCTTAAGCGTTTTTTTTGTAGGGCCAGTTACAGGGCAACAAATGTTCTCAGTGTTTGCTTTCCTGGTAAAGATTTCTTCTTCTTCATTTTGTTTTAAAGAAATAGAGTCTCACTCTGTCACCCAGGCTGGAGTACAGTGGCATGGTCATAGCTCACTACAGCCTTGAACTCCTGGAATCAAATGATTCTCCCACCTCAGCCTCCTGAGTGGGGGAATTGCAGATGTGAGCCACTGAGCGGGGCACCTTTATTTTTGAATGATAGTTTGCTGAACGTAGTATTCTGGGCTGGCAGGCAGTTGTTGTTGCTGCCGTTTTTGTCTTTTTTTTTTTTTTTTTTTTTGCATTCTATTTTCTCCTAGCCTGTAACGTTTCTGCTGAGAAATCCACTGTTAGTCTGAAGGAGATTCCCTCATAAGTGACTTGGTGCTTTCTTGTTGCTGTTATTTGAATTTTCTCTGCCTTTCAGCAGTTTTACTATAATGTACCTTGAAGAAGACCTTTTCGGGTTCTTATCTATTTGGGGATCTTTGAGCTTCATGTATCTGGATCTATATCTCTGGCAAGACTTGAGACGTTCTTAGTATTTTATTAAATAGGTTTTCTGCATCTTTGCTCATTTCTTCTCTGTCTGGAATTCCCAAAATTTTAGAATTTGGCCACTTATGTATCCCATCTGTAAGGGAGGCTTGCTTCATGTATTTATTTACGTGGTCTAACTGAGTGATTTTAAAAGACCTGTCTGGGTGATGAGAATATTCTTACCCCAGCCGGGCGTGGTGGCTCACACCTGTAATCCCAAGCACTTTGGAGGCCAAGATGGGCAGATCACCTGAGGTCAGGAGATCAAGACCAGCCTGACCAACATGGTGAAACCCTGTCTAAAAAAAAAAAAAAAAAAAAAAAAAAATATTCTTACCCCAAACCTCAGAATCATGCAGTATATTTATGTAACAAACCTGCATATGTACCCAGTGAATCAAACTTAAAAAAAAAGACTTCTTGTTTTAGTCTCCAGTAAGAGGGGCTAACACAACAAATAAATTTAAAAATTATTATGAATAATTCATAAAAATAGTAAGCAGAAAATAAAAATAAACATACAAATGCTGAATTTTTTTTTAAATAATGGAGACAGGGTTTCTCCATGTTGGTCAGGCTGGTCTCGAACTCCCGACCTCAGGTGATCCTCCCCCCTTGGCCTCTCAAAGTGCTGGGATTACAGGCGTCAGCCACCACGCCCGGCCAAATGCTGGATTTTTTGGTAAATCTGTAGCATTATCTTTTGTTTGTTTGTTTGTTTGTTTTGGTTTTGGTTTTGTTTTTTAAGATAAATTGAGACAGGGTTTCATCATGTTGGCCAGGTTGGTCACGGTTTCCTGACCTCGTGATCTGCCTGCCTCCACCTCCCAAAGTGCTGGGATTACAGGCGTGAGCCACCGTGCCCGGCCATTTGTAGCATTTTTTTTTTAATTTTTTTTTTTTTTTTTTAATGACGGGGTTTCACCATGTTGGTCAGGCTAGTCTTGAACTCCCGACCTCAGGTGATCCGCCCGCCTTGGCCTCCAAAGTGCTTGGATTACAGGCATGAGCCACCATGCCCGGCCCATTTGTAGCATTTTTAACTATTCAAGCTGAAAATGCATCAAAACCTTTTGGGACACTCCCCCACATTAGGGGGAGAATTAGGCACGAGGGCGGGAAGGGTGCAGTCAGTGTTGCTTGTGGCGCTTTAGGTCTCAGGTGCAGAACGTAGTACAGAAAATAGTGGTGAGGCAGGAGGAGATATTGACACAGAGGCAGGAAATGAGCTGTGGGAAGCGCAGTTTGCGGTGCTGGAGGGATGGTCAGATGTGGATGTGACCAACTGGCAGGTTGGAAATGTTTTGCTAGCCTGGGAGCGTCAGCTTGGGCAGAGAAGACCAGACCCTCGGTACAGTTTTGACAGCCACCTGCATTGACGTGCTTGTTGAGAAAAATGGAAATAACAGAAATGGCTGAGGAAGGAGAGAAAAAGTTAGGGCTGACCACTGGAGGACTGCAGTGTTCAGGAGCCAGCGAGGTGAAGCAGAGGCGGCCGCAGCAAACGGAGAGTGTTCTTTGGTGAAGTTGGGTATGAAGGTGGAAAAGATGGGTTGACCCAGTGTGCAGCAGGTTCAGAGATGGGCATTTTAGGATAGGGACACTGAACATGTTTTTATGGACTAAGGGAGCGGAACTAGCAAAAAGTGAAAGATTGAAAATACAGGAGAAAATGCGTGATAAGCTAAAGATTAATAAAGAAAGGCTCTCTATCGAAGGGCAGGAAATAGAACAGGATCTGCAGTGGTTGTGTGGAGGGGTGGATTCTGAGAGGTGGAGGGGCAGGTCTGCCTCTGAGAGGGAAAGCAAGCGTGTGAGTGGAGACCCTTTGGGGGTAAAGGAAATTTGGGGACCAGGAGCAGTGGCTCACACCTGTAATCCCAGCACTTTGGGAGGCTGAGGTGGGTGGATCACCTGAGGTCTGGAGGTTGAGACCAGCCTGACCAACATGGTGAAACCCCGTCTCTCCTAAATACAAAAAATTAGCTGGGCGTGGTGGCGTATACCTGTAATCCCAGCTACTTGGGAGGCTGAGGCAGGAGAATCGCTTGAACCTGGTAGGCGGAGGTTGCAGTGAGCCGAGATTGGGCCGTTGCACTGCAGCCTGGGCAACGAGAGAGGAAAAAAAGAAGATTTTGGGGTGAAGGGACACTTTGTGATGTACTCATCATAAAACAGCAGCAGCAGCTGTCACTGAGAGAGTGTTTCCTATGCGCCGGCCTCAGAGCTATGTACTTTACACATTTTGCCTCTATTATCTCATTAATAGTACCAGAAATTTCATGAGGTAGTAATTATTAAAACTTTTATAGATAAGGAAACTGAGGCTCAGACTGGGATGTAACCTACTAGTAAATTTCAAAGGTGGAATAAGTAGCTAGATCTGTCAATTCCAAGGGCTCTATTTTTTTTTTTTTTTTTTTTGAGACAGAGTCTCACTCTGTCACCCAGGCTAGGGTGCAATGGCAGTCTCCGCTCGCTGCAACCTCTGCCTCCTGGGTTCAAGTGATTCTCCTGCCTCAGCCTCCTGAGAAGCTGGGATTACAGGCGTGTGCCACCACACCCGGCTAATTTTTGTATTTTTAGTAGAGATGGGGTTTCACTATGATGACTGGGCTGATCTTGAACTCCTGAGCTTCTGATCCACCCGCCTCAGCCTCCCAAAGTGCTGGGATTACAGGTGTGAGCCACCGAACCCAGCCCCCAAGGGCTCTATTTTTAAACACTTCATCATATTAAGAACACATGCACACACACACACATACACATACATGCACCAGACACACAGACATATATACACACACATACATATTCACAGACACACACACACACACAGACAGACACACATACATACACATACATATTCACACACACACACACACACACACACACTAGCTGCCTGGCCCTGGCAGAGTTAGGATCCAGGATCGGGAGACTTGGGCTTGTTGTGGTTCTTTTAAGTTTTCAAATTGCATATCCTGGGTCCCCCAGTCTACGAAGGCTGATCCGAGGTCTGGAGGATGGCCCGGTAACACGCATTTGCTTCAAGGTCACATTTTGTTGTGACTCAGATACAAAGACTCAGATTCAGTGCTCCACACTTTGAGAAGCCCAGACCCCAGATTACCTCAGGCTCATGGGCTTCTTTGCCTACCAAGATATTTTTTAGCAGGTCCAGCTTTTGGCCTGGAAACATGGATTTTTTTTTTCTGGAATTCTGTTGATAGAGGAAGGTAAGTCTTCTTATCTGTATGATAACCTTGGCATCAAACTGTGGCAGGTGATGAAGACTGCACACCCTGCTGACGTGGGAGGGTCACTTGAGCCCTGGAGGTTAAGGCTGCAGTGAACTGTGATTGCACCACAGCGCTCCTGCCTGGGCGACACAGAAGGACCCTGTCGAAAAACACCACCACCACGGGTATCTGTATTCATTTATTTAACTAGGAACCATCTATAAGCAGTGTGTAAGTTGAGACTCCAGTTAGGCTGCTGTAACAAAGATGGCTGAAATTACAGAGGTTTGAGCTACTCAGAAGTTGGTTTGTCTGCCATATGATGCATGGAAGACAGGCCCAGGGCAGATCCTGGCGATGTCAGGAACTCAGGTCTTTGCATATTTTTGCTCTGTCATCTCTGGCGTGCACTGCGTCCCGCACTGCACAAGGGTTCAAAGACCTAAGAGGGAACGGTGGGGGAGGAAGAAAAACACAAAGACAGACAGAAAAAAGCGGGTCCAGGCGGTCCAGGAAAGTGAAGGTATGAGTTTTCTCTGGCCCCACCCTGCCTCAAAGTACTTTATATGTTCGCAACGCACATAGCCGAGGGAGGGGTGTAGTTACCCAGAGCAAACAGCCTGTGGTTATCATTCTCATACTTCAATTAACATACCTCAGCTATCAACTGTCTTGCAGCAAGGTCAGAGAAAGCTGGTAACCTTTCGCCAGGTCCAGCTGCTCTTCTCCGAGACATACACGTTCCCCTATTATGGTTTCCCTTGTCTTGGAATTCACCCAAAGTTCACAGCAGCCTCGCTGCTGACCGCCCCCGAGAGGGGTGGGCTACCCTGGCTGTCTACAATCGTCCTCGTGTGCGTTTTCCATCTCAGTAGTTCCAGACAGCCGCGTTAACTCTGGTCATCACATCTGCCTTCCAGCCAGGTATGGAGAAGGAAAGGAAAGCAGGAAGGAGAACCTTCTCTTCCTAAGAAACAG
Source organism: Ateles fusciceps (assembly GCA_036589455.1). Taxonomy (NCBI): domain Eukaryota; kingdom Metazoa; phylum Chordata; class Mammalia; order Primates; family Atelidae; genus Ateles; species Ateles fusciceps. The sequence continues at coordinate 10,950,124 of JAZHEH010001828.1, read as the reverse complement.
CTTTATTGTCAGATGATTCAAACACCGTGAAATGTGCCATCAAATGTTTTTGAGTGTATTTACAGAGTTGTGCAACCCTTTTCATCACTCCAAACGCAACCCCACACCTTTTCGCAGTTCCTCCTCATTTCCGCTCAATGCGCTTAGCCCTAAGCAATTACTCATTTACTTTCTGTCTTACGAGTTTGCCCATTCTGGGCATTTCATACCAATTTAATACACTATATGTTCTTTCATGAATGTCTTCTTCCACTTAGCATAAGATTTGTAAGATTTATCCATGTCACAGCGTGTATCAGTACTTCATTCCTTTTTATTGCTGAACAATATTCCGTTGTATGGATGTACGACATTTAATTTACCAGTGGATGGACATTTGAGTTGTTTGCACTTTCTGGCTATTGTGGATGATGCCGCTATGAACACTTGTGTACAGGTTTTTGTGTAGACGTATGTTTTCATTTGCTTTGGGTCTACCCTGATAAATGTAATTGTTGAGTCAAATAGGAATTCCGTGTTTAACTTTTTTTTTTTTTTTGAGACAGAGTCTTCCTCTGTCGCCCAGGCTGGAGTGCAGTGGTGCGATCTCTGCTCGCTGCAACCTCTGCCTCCTAGGTTCAAGTGATTCTACTGTTTCAGTCTCCTGAGGGTCTAGGATTACAGGCAGGTGTCACCATTCCTGACTAATTTTTGTATTTTTAGTAGAGACGGGGTTTCACCATGTTAGCCAGGCCGGTCTCAAACTCCTGACCTTGTGATCCACCCACCTTGGCCTCCCAAAGTGCTGGGGATTACAGGTGTGAGCCACCACGCCTGGCTCTAACAGGTTTTCTTATGAAATTTGATCATCTATTTTAAATCTTATTTGAAAGAGTTAAACGCCAAGCTACTCTTAAAGAACAAGATAGATAAGTTACTTTACCAGACATCTGGCAGATAACTAGAGAGCTGTAGTAATTCAGACAGTCTGGTTCACACAGTTACACAGTGATAAACAAATTAAACAATGACATAAAGTAAAGAGGCCAGAAGCCAGCTCTCCTTTACGTAGAAATCTGATTCATGACTGAATTGTAGTTGCAGATCTGTGAAGAAATGATGGGCTCCCAGAAGTACCAGGAAAACTGTTATCCTTTGGGGGGGAAAGGGAGTCAGGGCTCCACTTCATACCATAGAAAAAAATTTGATTTTAAGGACTTAAATGTGAAAAATTAAAACCGTAAAAATTTTAGAAGAAAATATCTATCATGAGAACGATTTTTTAAGCTCATCGTAAAAAGTGAAATAAATACAGAAAAGTGCTGATGGATATACGGCAAAAGGAATTTTGCAGGAGTAACTAGGATTCCTAACTGGTTGCATATGAGTTCATCAAGAGGGAGATTATCTAGCTGGGCTCAGCCTCATCACATGGTCCCTTCAATCTGGGGTCTAGAGACTGGAGACAGAAAACTTCAGAGAGTTTTCCAAAGTTTTGGTTATGCAGCAATAGCAAACAAATACAATCCTCAAATGTAGCAGCTCAAAACCATCTGTTAGCTCGTGGATGTGCAGGGCAGAGAGCTAGGCATGGTGTGCTGGGCTTTCCGCTTGGGGTCTTGCCAGCTTCAATCAAGGTGCGGGCAGGGCTGTGTTCCCACATGGAGCCCTGAGTCCACTCTCACTTTTACATGCTTGTGGCAGATTTAGCTTCCTCTAGTTGTAGGATGGAGGTCCCGGGGTCTCCGTTCCTGGAAGCCATCTGTACTGCCATGCAGTCTCCTCCATCTTCAAAGCCAGGCTTGGCCAGGCACAGTGACTCACTCACCGCCTGTAATCCCAGCACTTTGGGAGGCCAAGGTGGGCGGATCGCTTGAGGTCCCGAGTTCAAGACCAAAAAAAAAAAAAAAAAAAAAGGGGGTTCAAGACCAGTCTAGCCAGCATGGCAAAACCCTGTCTCTATTAAAGAAAATACAAAAATCACCTGGGCACCATGGCGCGTGCCTGTAGTCCCAGCTACCTGGGAGCCTGAGGCACGAAATTGCTTGAACCCGAGAGGCAGAGGTTGCAGTGAGTGGAGATTGAACCAGTGCATGCCAGCCTGGGTGACAGAGCAAGACCCTGTCTCAAAATAAATAAATAAAAGCCAGCCAGATTTGCTTGCCCAGTTTTTCCTGCACTTTGAAACTCTCTGAAGTTTTCTGTCCCCGGTCTCTAGACCCCAGATTGAAGGGACCATGTGATGAGGCTGAGCCCAACTAGATAATCACCCTCTTGATCAACTCATATGCAACCAATTAATAATCCTAGTTACTCCTGCAAAATTCCTTTTGCCATATATGCCACGTGATCACAGAAGCGATATCCTGCCATATTCACAGGTTCTGTACACTTTTCAGGGGGGGGCATCATAAAAGCGTGAGGGTCGAGAGAATTCCACCTACCACAGTTCCATTATAATTAATAACTCTATTCTTCAAATGACACTATAAGAAAGTGAAAGAGGGCTGGGTGCGGTGGCTCACGCCTGTAATCCCAGCACTTTGGGAGGCCAAGGCAGGTGGATCACCTGAGGTCAGGAGTTCGAGACCTGCCTGGGCAACATGGTGAAACCGCATCTCTACTAAAAATACAAAAATTAGGTGGTCCTGTAATCCCAGCTACTCGGGAGCCTGAGGCGTGAGAATCACTTGAACCGGGGACTTGGAGGTTGCAGTGAGCCAAGATCATGCCACTGCACTCCAGCCTGGGCAACAAGAGCAAAACTTCATCTCAAAAATAAATAAAATAAAAATTAAAAAAACAAAGACCAGGGAATTTGGAGCCTGGGGCCATGTGGTGAAGAAGGCAGAGACTGGAATACATGGGCGCAAGCCAAGGACTTGCCAAGGACAGCTGAAGCCAGCAGATGCCGGAGAGAGGCCTGGGACGGATTCTCTTTCAGAGCCTCCAGAAATAACCGGCCCTGTCCACACCTTGATTCCGGATTTCTGACCTCTAAACTGTGAGACAATACATTTCTACAGGGTTTTGTTTTTTTTTCTCCTGCCCTTTTTTTTTTTTTTTTTGAGACGGAGTCTCGCTCTGTCACTCAGCCTGAAGTGCAGTGGCGCAATCTCGACTCACTGCAACCTCCGCCTCCTGGGTTCAAGCAATTCCCTGCCTCAGCCTCCCCAGTAGCTGGGATTACAGGCGTGCACCACCACACCTGGCTGGGTGATCCACCCACCTTAGCCTCCCTAAATGCTGGAATTACAGCCGTAAACCACCACAGCTGTAATCCCAGCACTTAGGGAGGCCGAGGTGGGTGGATTTTTTTTATTTTTTAGACGGAGTCTTGCTCTGTCGCCCAAGCTTGAGTGCAGTGGCGCAATCATGGGTCACTGCAGCCTCAACCTCCTGGGCTCAAGCAATCCTCCCACCTCAGCCTCCTGAGTAGCTGGGACCACAGCTGTGTGCCGTCACACTCGGCACTTTTTTTTTTTTTTTTTTTTTTTTGAGACAGAGTCTCGCTTTGTTGCCCAGGCTGGAGTACAGTGCCTCAATCTTGGCTCACTGCAACCTCCGCCTCACTGTAACCTTCAAGCAGTTCTCTGCCTCAGCCTCCCGAGTAGCTGGAATTACAGGCACCCGCCCCATGCCCAGCTAATTTTTTGGTAGTTTTAGTAAAGACGGGGTTTCACCATGTTGGCCAGGCTGGTTATGTATTCCTGACCTCGTGATCTGGCCACCTCAGCCTCCCAAGGTGCTGGGATTACAGGCATGAGCCACCGAGCCAGGCCTATATTTTTCTTTTCTTTTCTTTCTTTCTTTCTTTTTTTTTTTTTTTTTTGAGATGGAGTCGTGCTCTGTAGCCCAGGCTGGAGTGCAGTGGCATGATCTTGGCTCACTGCAACCTCTGTCTCCCAGGTTCAAGTGATTCTTGTGCCTCAGCCTCCCAAATAGCTGAGATTACAGGCACCCACTACCATGCCGGGCTAATTTTTGTATTTTTAGTAAAGATGGGGTTTCCCTGGTTGGTCAGGCTAGTCGCAAACTCCAGACCTCAAGTGATCCTTCCACCCGGGCCTCCTAAAGTGCCGGGATTATAGGCATGAGCCACCGTCCCCAGCCCCACACTTGGCTAATTTTTCCAATTTTTGTGTAGATGGGGTCTTGCCATGTTGCCCAGGCTGGCTTTATTTATTTTAAGCTCTTTTTTTGTTTCTTTGTCTTTTTTTTTTAAGCTCTTCTTTTTGCCCAATTCATTGAACACTTTTTTTTATTTTTGAAATTATTCTTTCTATTTTTGTTTATTTTTTTAAGAGACAGAGTCTTGCTCTGTCACCCAGGCTGGAGTGCATTACACAATCACTGTTCACTGCAGCCTCGACTTCCCGGGCTCAAGTAATCCTCTGGCCTCAGCCTCCCGAGTAGCTGAGACTACAGGTGTATGCCACCATGCCTGGCCAATTTTTAAAACTTTTTTTGAATAGAGACATGGTTTCTCTATGTTGTCCAGACTGGTCTTGAACTCCAGAGATCAAGTGATCCTCTGGCCTCTCAAAGTGCTGGGATTACAGGCATGAGCCACCATGCCTGGCTTTTTTGTAGAAATGGGGTCTCCTTGTGTTGCCCAGGCTGGTCTCAAACTTCTAGGTTCAAAACGATCCTCCTTCCTTGGCCTTCCAAAGTGCTGGGATTACATTTCTTCTTTTTCCTTTTTTTTTTTTTTTTTTTTTTTGAGGCACTCTAGCACTCAGGCTGGAGTGCAGTGGCACGATCTTGGCTCACTGCCATCTCCACCTCCGGAGTTCAAGTGATTCTCCTGCCTCAGGCTCCTGAGTAGCTGGGATTACAGGCACCACCACCATACCCAGCTAATTTTTGTATTTTTAGTAGAGACAAGGTTTCTCCATGTTGACCAGGCTGGTCTCGAACTCCTGACCTCAGGTGATCCACCTGCCTCGGTCTCCCAAAGTGCTGGGATTACAGGCGTGGTGGCTCACGCCTGGCTTTTTTTTTTTTTTTTTTAAAGACAAGGTCTCAGTCTGTCTCCCAGTCTGGGGTGCAGTGGTGCGATCTCGGCTCACTGCAACCTCTGCCTGCTGGTTCAAGTGATTCTCATGCCTCAGCCTCCCAAATACCTGGGATTACAGGCTCCTCCCACCATGCTCACCTAATTTTTATATTTTTAGTAGAGATGGGGTTTTGCCATGTTGGCCAGGCTGGTCTCAAACTCTTGACCTCAGGTTATCCACCCGCCTCAGCCTCCCAAAGTGCTGGGATTACAGGCGTGAATCCCACACCTGACTGGCATTTAAAATATTTTATACAGTATTTTTACTATAACTTTTCTCCGTTTAGATACATTTAGATACTTACCACTGTGTGCGATTGCCTATAATATTTTCTCTTTTTTTTTGGAGAAAAAGAAAATTTCCCTCTGTTGCCCAGGCTGGAGTGCAGTGGCACCATCTCTGCTCACTGCAGCCTGAACCTCCCGGGCTCCTTTGCATATGCTGTTCCTTCTGCCTAGAACGCCTTTCCCTCCCTTTCTTCACTCAGCTCTTTCCTTCTCAAGTTTCAGAGCACTGCTTAAATGCCACCTCCTCTGAGAAGCCCTCTTTGATCATCTAGGCTGTGGGCCTCCATAACCCATTTCAATACCAGGCACATCTTTTGGTCACAGTTAGGATTTTTTTTTTTTTTTTTTTTTTTTGAGAGAGGGTCTTGCTCTGTTGCCCAAGCTGGAGTGGAGTGCAAACAGCACAATAATGGCTCACTGCAGCTCCCAACTCCTGGGCTCAAGCAATCCTCTTGAGTAGCTGGAATGACAAGCTCACCACCACACCTGCTGATTTTTTTTTTAAGAGACAGGGATGTTGCTATCTTGCCCAGGCAGGTCTCGAACTACTAAAAATACAAAAATTAGTTGGGCGTGGTGGCGGGCACCTGTAGTCCCAGCACTTTAGGAGGCCAAGGTGGGAGGATCCCTTGAGCCCAGCAGTTTGAGACCAGCCTGGGTAACAGAGGGAGACTGGTAACAGAGGACCCGATCGCTATTTTTAAAAAATGTTTTAAGTAACTGGGCATGGTGGTAAATACCTTCGTCCCGGCTACAGGTTCAGGCATGAGAATCGCTTGAGCCTGGGAGGTCGAGGCTGCAGTGAGCTGTGATGCCATCACTGCACTCCAGCCTGAGCAACAGAATGAGACCCAGTCTCAAATAAATAAATAAATCAACAGATGATCACCTCATAAGAATTTTGTCTTTCTATTCTAAGTCTCCTCTCCAATAGAAAAGTCCCACAATGGACAATCAAATTCTGAATTGTCCCCAGTGGGAGGTACCAGTGGAGAGAGGCATGGTTGGTTTTGCTTTTGTTTTTTGAGACAGGATCTAGCTCTGTCACCCAGGCTGAAGTGCCATAGTGTGATCTTGGCTCACTGCAACCTCCACCTCCTCAGTTCAAGCATTTCTCCTGCCTCAGCCTCCTGAGTAGCTGGAATTACAGGCACAAGCCACCATGCCTAGCTAATTTTTGTATTTTTAGTAGAGACGGGGTTTCACCATGTTAACCAGTCTGGTCTTGAATTCCTGACCTCGTGATCCACCTGCCTCAGCCTCCCAAAGTGCTGGGATTACAGGCGTGAGCCACCGTGCCCAGCCAATAATCTTTTTATCTAAAAGGCAGGGGAACCTGCTGGGGTGAAACTAGCAGTCACTCCCTTTGGCCAGGAGATGGGGAGGTTTGGCCATATTTGTGGTTTGGCCAATGCTCTTGTATTCACTTGTGCTAGGACTCAATTATGGAAGGGTGGGCCGGCCGCGGTGACTCACGCCTGTAATCCGAGCACTTTGGGAGGCCGAGGCGGGTGGATCACCTGAGGTCAGGTGTTTGAGACCTGCCTGACCAACATGGAGAAACCAGGTCTCTACTAACAGTACAAAATTAGCCAGGCATGGTGGTACACACCTGTGATCCCAGCTACTTGGGAGGCTGAGGCAGGAGAATCGCTTGAACCCAGGAGGCGGAGGTTGTGGGGAACTGAGATCATGCCACTGCACTCCAGCCCCGGCAACAAGAGCAAAACTCCGTTTCAAAAAAAAAAAAAAAACTCCACAGCTTAGCTGTAACTGCCTGGCCGACTGCTAGCTGACTGTGGTCTGGGGCTACTTCTGTCTTCCTCACTTTTTACTAACCTCCTCACCTTTGCATATGCTGTTCCCTCTGCCCAGCACACCTTTCCCTCTCTTCTTCACTAAGCTCTTTCCTTCTCAAGGTTCAGAGCTCTGTTTAAATGTCACCACCTCTAAGAAGCCCTCCTTGATCACCCAGGCTGTGGGCCTCCACAACCCTATTTCAACCCTGGACACAACTAGTCACTATTAGGATCATTATTTATTTTATTTTATTATTATTATTACTTTTGAGACAAAGTCTTACGGCTTGAGTGCAGTGGCGCAATCTCAGCTCACTGCAACCTCCGCCTCCCGTCTTCAAGCGATTCTCCTGCCTCAGCCTCCCAAGTAGCTTGGATTATAAGCACATGCCATGCCTGGATAATTTCAGATAAGGTTTCACCATGTTGGCCAGACTGGTCTCAAACTGCTGACCTCAACTGATCTGCCCACCTCAGCCTCCTGAAGTGCTGGGATTACAGGCATGAGCCACTACGCCTGGTCTTTAATTTTATTTATTTATTTATGAGATGGAGTCTCGCTCTCTAACCCAGGCTGGAGTGCAATGGCACGATCTCAGCTCACTGCAACCTCCGCCTCCCGGGTTCAAGTGATTCTCCTGCCTCAGCCTCCTGAGTAGCTGGGATTACAGGCATGCGCCACCACGCCTGGCTATTTTTTTTTTTTTAGTAGAAATGGGGTTTCACCATGTTAGCCAGGCTGGTCTCGACCTCCTGACCTCAGGTGATCTGCCTGCCTTGGCCTCCCAAAGTGCTGGGATTACAGGCGTGAGCCACTGTCCCTGGCCTTTATTTCCCCACCAGGACTGCGGGGTGTGTGTTAATTTCTCTGCCCCATTTCTCTCGCCTCTCCCAGCCCCGCCCCAGCGTCACAAGTGAAACGCAGGATTAAGAAAGCACTTTTAACGTGCTAAGAGTTTGAGAAGAGTTGCGGAGAGGCTTCCTCTGGGCTCTGCTGGGTCCACTCCCCTCATGGACCGCGGGCGCGCTCTGGTGGCCAGGCCACTCCTGGCTGAAGCCGCCGGACCACGTGTGTAGTCGCAACCGCCATCTTTAATCCGGGCACAGGCCATCTTGGTAAAGGTAATGTTCCAGACTGTCGCCATTGTCCGCCCCTCCTGGTTCGTCATTACATAAAGTGAAAGTAAGGAATGAGGGCGTATAAAGTGTCCCCATTTTGAAAAAGACAAAGAAATCGCCAACTACCCTGGCTTGGGTCCGAGGTCCAGCCATCCTTTCCTTTACCAAGATGGCGGCGGTATCGAGGGGCAGTGAGCGGGCGTCGCCAGGAGCTCAGCGCGCAGGCACCGCAGTGACGTCACGGAGGCGCGACTGGGCCGGCGCTGGGGTAAGGAGGTAGGAGCGGCTGCGGCGCGGGCGGAACCTGGGTTCGGGGGGGGGCAGAGGCGCGGGGCGGGGGTGTTTGGCCTGGGACCATCCCCTGGGAAGGCTGGGGGAGGGGAGCTGGGAGGCGGGAGCACTTCCGCGTCCCGGACCTAATTGGGGATGATGCCCATTTCCAAACCAGACTACTGAAGCCCGGCGCTACAGCTAGTGTTCGAGGCCACCCGATCCCGGAGTGCCCCTGGGCAGCTTCCGGTCTTGACAGGGACAGAGTTGGGTGCGGACGCCCCCGGCGTCTTGTAGGGGGCTTGGCGGTGGGGGAGCCCAGAAGGGATAGCCTGGAGGGCTGCTTGGAGGAGGCATTGTTGAGCTTCGTATTCTGTTTTTTTACCTTCACATCCGTGGGGTCTTGATCCCCCTCCTAAGTGTGCCCCTCGCCCAGCCTGAGCCACTCCTTGGGTCCCGCCTGGGTTCCCAGCTCCTGCCATCCGGAGAGTCCACCTCCTCACCAACCCCAGAGGGCTTGTGTGACCCACAGATTAGGCCTCTTGGCTGTAACGTCCTCCACACCTTCCCATCTCCCTGGAATACAAAATCGCCCCTTTTTCTAACCTATCTCCTGCGTCCCCCCTGTGCAGGGTGGGATCTCCCCCACTCCTTCAGGGTTTTTCTTAGATGTCTCCTCTAGGAAGCCCTTTGACCCAGGCTGGGTTAGAAGCCCTCTCCGGGCCTCCCCCAGCGCCCTGCGTGTCCTTACTGGGACTCTGATTACATGTGGTGGCTCTTGTCTGGGAGTCCCATGCAGGCAGGAAGCTCATTTTTGCCACCTCTTTCCCCCAGCATCGCACACGTATTAGGTCCCCTGTACATATTTGTTGAATGACGTGTGTGTGAGTGAGTGAGCGTTCACCACACAGAGAGGAGTGTCTACTTTTCAGCTTGGGCTGTCATGGGGTGGCTTAAACAGCAGAAATTGCCAGGCGTGGTTGTTCACGCCTATAATCCCAGCACTTTGGGAGGCCGAGGCAGGTGAATCACCTGAGGTCAGGAGTTTGAGACCAGCCTGGCCAGCGTGATGAAACCTCGTCTCTACCAAAAATACAAAAATTAGCCTGGCGTAGCGGTACACGCCTGTAGTCCCAGCTACTCAGGAGGCTGAGGCAGGAGAATCACTTGAACCAGAGAGGTGGAGGTTGCAGTGAGCTGAGATCATGGCACTGCACTCTAGCCTGGGTGACAGAGCAAGACTCCATCTGAAAATAAAATAAGAATGCTGAAGTCTCATGACGTGGATGGCACAGCGCTGGCATCCTCAGTCAGTACCCTGATGGAGTGCTGTTAATTTCTCAGCTGCGTGGCCTTCCCCACCTTCAAGTGAAAACAGGCTTTGGAGATAAGCCTCCAGGCTCAGCCCTGTATGACCTGGCCAGAGACCCTGGCTTCCCCCTCCTTAAAATGGGGGATAAATGGGCCAGGTGCAGTGGCTCACGCCTGTAATCCCAGCACTTTGGGAGGCTGAGGCGGGCGATCACGAGGTCAAGAGATCAAGACCACCCTGGCCAACATGGTGAAACCCCGTGTCTACTAAAAATAATTAGCTGGGCATGGTGGCGAGCACCTGTAGTCCCAGCTACTTAGGAGGCTGAGGCAGGAGAATTGCTTGAACCCAGGAGGTGGAGGTTGCAGTGAGCCAAGATCATGCCACTGCATTCCAGCCAGGCGCCTGGCAACAGAATGAGACTCTGTCTCAAAAAAAAAAAGAAGAAAAAAAGAAAAGAATGGGGATAGATGACAGTCCCCATTGATTTGGTCCTTGTAAAGCACTTCACCAGGGGCCAGACACGGGGAGGGTGGCGCCTGCATTTGTGTGTGCCTACTCATTCCCTGGCTTCCCACATGGGCCTCACACCAGGTAGGGACCAGGTGCCCAGCTTTAGGATTGTTATAACATCTCCCAGTGGCACAGGCCCCAGGCCATCAGGAGCAATTTATGGTGGCTTTATTGTTCACCCACCTCACACACACCACCACATGGTCACAGCAGCATAACTTGTAAGAGACCTAATTTGGCCTGGCACAGTGGCTCACGTCTGTAATCCCAGTACTTTGGGAGGCTGAGGTGGGTGGATCACCTGAGTCGGGAGTTCGAGACCAGCCTGGCCAACATGGTGAAACCTCATCTCTACTAAAAATACAAAAATTAGCCGGGCGTGGTGGCAGGAGCCTGTAATCCCAGCTACTCGGGAGGCTGAGGCAGGAGAAAAAAAAAGAGCCCCAACCTGGAAACAGGCGAAGCTTCTGGCTATGGGCAAATGGATAAACAAAACGTGGTGTATCCATGCAGTGGAGGAGTGTTCAGCCATAAAAAGGAAAGAAGGAGGCTGGGCGAGGTGGCTCCTGCCTGTAATCCCAGCACTTTGGGAGGGTGAGGTGGGTGGATCACCTGAGGGTGGGAGTCCAAGGCCAGCCTGGGCAACATCAAATAAAAAAGAAAAGGCCAGGCATGGTGGCCTGCACCTATAGTCCCAGCTACTTAGGAGGCTCAGGTGAGAGGATCGCTTGAGGAGGTCAAGGCTTCAGTGGGCTGAGATCTCACCAATGCACTCCAGCCTGGGCGGCAGAGGGAGACTCTGTCTCCACAATAAATAAATGAATGGACTCTCACACTGTGTGGCCTTTTCTGTTGGCCTCTTTCACTCAGCTTCACGTTGTTGAGGTTTAGCGGCATTGTATCATGTATTGGTGGCTCACTGCTTTTTTTTTTTTTTTTTTTCTTTTAAAAAAAGGTCTTGTTTTGTGACCCAGGCTGGGGGGCAGTGGCACAGTCGGCTCATTGTAACCTCAGCCTCCTACGCTCAGGTGATCCTCCCACTTCAGCTTCCTAAGTAGCTGGACTACAGGCACAAGCTGCTGTGCCTAATGGTTTTATTTGGTAGAGAGGGAGTCTTGCTATGTTGCCCAGACTGGTCTTGAACTCCTAGCCTCAAGCAGTCCTCCTACCTCAGCCTCCCAAAGCACTGGGATTACAAGCATAAGCTGTCGCACCCGGCCTATGATTCTATTATATGAGATGTCCAGAACAAGCAAACCCACAGAGACAGAAAGCAGATTGCGGCTTGCCCGGGGCCAGGGGAGGAGGAATTGGAGTGACTACTGATGGCGATGGGGCTCTTTTTGGGGGGATACAAGTGTTCTGGAACTAGACGGAGGTGGTATTTGTACAACACTGTGAATATACTTAAAAGACACTTTTCTTTTTTGAGATGGAGTCTCACTCTGTCACCCAGGCTGGAGTGCAGTGGCGCAATCTCGGCTCATTGCAACCGCCACCTCCTGGGTTCAAGCGATTCTCCTGCCTCAGCCTCCTGAGTAGCTGGGATTACAGGCATGCACCACCATGCCCAGCTAATTTTTGTATTTTTAGTGGAGATGGGGTTTTGCCATGTTGGCCAGGCTGGTCTCAATCTCCTGACCTCGAGTGACCCGCCTGCCTCGGTCTCCAAAAGTACTATGATTACAGGCGTGAGCCACTGTGCCTGGCCTGAATTCTACGTCTTTAAATTGTTTTTTTTGTTTGTTTTTTTGATTAAGACAGAGTCTCGCTCTGTCGCCCAGGCTGGAGTGCAGTGGCATGATGTTGGCTCACTTCAACCTCCACCTCCTGGGTTCAAGCGATTGTCCTGCCCCAGCCTCCTGAGTAACTGGCACTACAAGCGCGCACTACAAGCACACCACCACCCCCAGCTAATTTTTGTATTTTTAGTGGAGACGAGGGTTTTGCCATGTTGGCCAGGCTGGTCTCGAACTCCTGACCTCAAGTGATCCTCCTGCCTCGGCCTCCCAAAGTGCTGGGATTAGCAGTCGGAGCCACCGCGCCCGGGTGGCTCGGTGGGTTTATTTGGTGTCATGATATGAATTTTGCCTTAATGAACTTTTACAAGGAGAACGCTAAGTCTGAAGCCCTTGTTTTACACAGAGAAGGCCACGGAGGCCCCAGGAGGGTCCTGGCCGCCCGGGTGTGAGTCTGGGGATGCTGAGTGCCGTTGTCCCCCCCCGGCCCCTGCTCCCCCGGCCCCCGTCCTCTTCCCGCAGCCTGCTGAGGGATGCCCAAGAAGTTCCAGGGTGAGAACACCAAGTCGGCAGCGGCCCGGGCACGGAGGGCAGAGGCCAAGGCGGCCGCTGATGCGAAGAAACAGAAGGAGCTCGAGGATGCCTACTGGAAGGACGACGACAAACACGTCATGAGGAAGGAGCAGCGCAAGGTGCGTGCGCCCCGAGCCCCCGTGGCCCGCGTGCGCTGTGGGAGAGCCAGTGGTCCCTATGTCAATGCGGGTGAATAGCAAGAGGCCCCTCAGCTTTTGTCCGAAAGCCCAGGAGGGACTGGGCGTGGTGGCGCATGCCTGTCATCCCAGCACTTTGGGAGGCCGAGGCGGGCGAATCACCTGAGGTCAGGAGTTTGAGACCAGCCTGGGCAACATGGTGAAACCCCGTCTCTCTACTCAAACCACAAAAATATTTGGAAGGCCAAGGCGGGCAGATCACCAGGTCAGTTCAAGACCAGCCTGGCCAACGTAGTGAAACCTTGTCTCTACTGAAAATGCAAAAAAATTAACTGGGCGTGGTGGCGCACGCCTATAATCCCAGCTACTTGGGAGGCTGAGGCAAGGAGGCTAGATGGAACCCAGGAGGCGGAGGCTGCAGTGAGCCCAGATCATGCCACTGTACTCCAGCCCTGGTGAGAGTGTGAGACTCAGTTTCAAAAGAATAAAATAACTGCATAGACTATAACTGTGCTTATAGTCCCAGCTACTCTGGAGACTGAGGCAGGAGAATTGCTTGAACTGGGAGGTGCAGGTTGCAGTGATCTCCCTGCTGTACTCCAGCATGGGCAGCAGAGCGAGATTCCATCTCAATTTAAAAAAAAGAGGCCAGGTGCAGTGGCTCATGCCTGTAATCCTAGCACTTTGGGAGGCTGAGATGGGCCAATCACCTGAAGTCAGGAGTTTGAGACCAGCTTGGCCAACATGGTGAAACCCTGACTCTACTAAAAATATAAAAATTAGCTGGGCAGGGTGGTGGGGGCTCCTGTAATCCCAGCTACTCGGGAGGCTGAGGCAGGAGAATTGCTTGAACTCAGGGACGGAGGTTGCAGAGAGCCGAGATCTCCACCACTGCACCACTCCAGCCTGAGCGACAGAGTGACACCATCTCAAAAAAAAACAAAACTAACGCCAGGAGGTACTAGAGATGGCAGAGGGCAAGGAGGCAGAGGAAGTGGTGTGTGCAAAGGCCGGGGTGGCAAGGTCTTGGCTTGTGTGTGGACAGTGAGGCGGTCACTGCCCTCTGTGAACTGGCTTCTCCTTTGAGGAATGCCAGGGCTGGGCTAGGGGATCACACTGACCATGGAGTCACTCTGCTCCTGGGGACACTTGGCAGCACCTGGAGATGTGTTTGGTTGTCATAACTCGGGGAGAGGGGGTGTTGCTGGCATCTAGCCAATGGAGGCCAGAAATGCTGACACCCTAGAATGCAGAGAACGCCCCCACAGCAAAGAATGAGCCAGTTCCAGGTGTCAGCAGTGCTGAGGCCGAGAAACACTGTGATCAGGCCCCCGTTTCCCACCTGCTGACCCAGGTCCACAGCTTCTTCCAGGTGTTTATTTATTTTATTTTTTTGAGATGGGGGTCTCACTCTGTTGCCCAGGCTGGAGTGCAGTGGCGCAATCTCAGCTCACTACAACCTTTGCCCCCCCCGGGTTCGAGTGCTTCTCCTGCCTGAGCCTCCCCAGTAGCTGGGATTACAGACATCTGCCACTTCGCCCAGCTAATTTTTGTAGTTTTTAGTAGAGATGGGATTTCACCCAGGTTGGCCAGGCTGGTCTTGAACTCCTGACCTCGTGATCTACCCACCTCAGCCTCCCAAAGTGCTGGGATTGCAGGCGTGAGCCACCACGCCTGGCCAGGTTTTTATTTTTTAAAAGATATGGCTTAGCATGGTGGCTCACGCCTGCAATCCCAGTACTTTGGGAGGCTGAAGTGAGAGACTGCTTGAGGCCAGGAGCTCTAGGCCAGTCTGGGCAATATAGCAACATCCCATCCCCACAGAAAAAGTAAAACCTAATCATGCATGGTAGTGCGTGCCTGTGGTCCTGGCTACTTGGAAGGCTGAGGCAAGAGGATCACTTGAGTCCGGGAGTTCAGGGCTGCAGTGAGCTATGATCGCGCTACTGCACTCCAGCCTGGGCGACAGAACGAGCTGTGACTCAAAATCGGTCAAAAAGCCCAGGGCCACATGCACGCAGTGCATGCTTAATTGGTGTCTGGGGAGTGGTTTAGGGCTGATGCTGACCTGCTTGGCCCAGCAGGTGGCACCAGTGACTCATCGTAGCCACAATTCCTGGTTTTCACACCCTGGGTAGCTTAGACACCGGTCCTCCCACCTCCACCCCCCAGCTTAGGGGCTGCTATCCTGACATGATGCCCAGTTCTTGGGGGAATGTGGACATTTCTACCTGCTTTTCCTGTCACCTTTTTTTTGTTTTTTTTTTTTTGAGACGGGGTTTCACCATGTTAGTCAGGCTGGTCTCGAACTCCCGACCTCAGGTAATCCACCAGCCTCGGCCTCCCAAAGTGCTGGGATTACAGGTGTGAGCCACTGTGTCTGGCTTGTTTTTTTTTTTTTTTTTTTTTTTTTTTTGAGGCAGAGTTTCACTGTGTCACCCAGGCTGGAGTGCAGTGATGTGACCTTGGCTCACTGCAACCTTTGCCTCCCAGGTTCTTTTTGTTTGTGTGTGTGTTTGTTTTTTGAGACAGAGTCTTGCCCTGTTGCCAGGCTGGAGTGCAGTGGCGTGATCTGGGCTCACTACAGCTTCCGACTACCTGGTTCAAGCGATTCTCCTGCCTCAGCCTCCTCAGTAGCTGGTATCACAGGCACACACCACCACGCCCAGCTAATTTTTGTATTTTTAGTAGAGATGGGGTTTCACCATGTTGGCCAGCATGGTCTTGAACTCCTGACCTCATGATCTGCCTGCCTTGGTCTCCCAAAGTGCTGGGATTACAGGCGTGAGCCACCGTGCCCAGCCATGCCTCCCAGGTTCAAATGACTCTCCTGCCTCAGCCTCCTGAGTAGCTGCGATTACAGGTGTCCACCACCACGCCGGCTGATTTTTGTATTTTTAGTAAAGATGGGGTTTCACCATGTTGGCCAGGCTGGTCTCAAACTCCTGGCCTCAAGTGATCCGCCCACCTCAGCCTCCCAAAATGCTGAGATTACAGGTGTGAGCCACCACACCTGACCTTTGTTTTTTTTTTTTGAGACAGTCTCTCTCTGTCACCCAGGCTGGAGTACAGTGGCATGATCTTGGTTCACTGCAAACTCTGCCTCCCAGGTTCAAGCGATTCTTGTACCTCAGTCTCCCAGGTAACTTAGTGGCACCACGCGCAGCTACTTTTTGTATTTTTAGTAGGGACGGGATTTCACCGTGTTAGCCAGGCTGGTCTCGAACTCGTGTCCTCAAGTGATCCGTCGACCTTGGCTTCCCAAAGTGCTAGAATGACAGGCATGAGCCAACACCTCTGGCCTGTTTAGAGGTTTGATTAAGGGACAGCAAAGAGTGCCTGTCTTAGGAGTGTAGGTCAGAGAGAACGTACCTGTGAGCACACCTGTACCACCTGTATCTGAGACAAGGTATGGAGCGGGTTGTACAGTCAATAGGGGCCAGGTGGTGAATGGCTTAGGCTTCATGTAGGGGCCAGATGGGAAACCACTAGACCCTATCATTGAGCACGCAGGCCACCACTGACAGTTGGTTTGCAAATAGGTGTGGCTGCGTTCTCATAAAACTTTACTAAAGCAGGCAGTTGGCTCTAGTTTGTCAACCCCTGCTCTCTAGAACATTCTCAGCCCCCATGAGTTCCCCTGGTACCCCTCCCACGCAGTCCTCCACCAGTGACGCCTCTCCTCACTTCAAACATCGTACATTGGCCAGGCACAGTGGCTCATACCTGTAATCCCAGCACTTTGGGAGGCCAAGGTGGACAGATCACTTGATGTTGGGCGTTCAAGACCAGCCTGGGCAACATGGTGAAACGCCATCTCTACTAAAATTACAAAAGGATAGCCGGGTGTGGTGGTGGTCACCTGTAATCCGAGCTACTTGGGAGGCTGAGGGATGAGAATTGCTTGAACCTGGGAGGCAAAGGTTTCGGTGAGCCGAGATCCCACCACTGCACTCCAGCCTGGGCAACAGAGAGGGAGACTTTGTCTCAGGGAAAACAACAACAACAACAACAAAAAAAAAAACAGCTGGACGCGGTGGCTCATGCCTGTAATCCCAAGACTTTGGGAGGCCAAGGAGGGCGGATCACAAGGTCAGGAGTTCGAGCAAGACCAGCCTGACCAACATGGTGAAACCCCGTCTCTACTAAAAATACAAAAAGTAGCCGGGCATGGTGGTGCTCACCTGTAATCCCAGCTACTCGGGAGGCTGAGGCAGGAGAATCGCTTGAAACCAGGAGGCAGAGGTTGCAGTGAGCCGAGATCGCAACACTGCACTCCAATCTGGGCGACAGAGCAAGACTCTGCCTCAAAACAAAACAAAACAAAACAAAACAGAACAGAACAAAGGGCCTCAGGCAGGGCCCTGTCAGAGGCAAATTGTGTGTGTGCCATGCATGGGTCGGGGAGCCTCAGGACGTTGCCTCTGACTGAGGGGGAAACTGAGGCTCCTCAGCACAGCAGTGGGAGCCCAGCTTGTGCACTCTGACAGCCTTCACTTTAACCCCCTCCTCCACTTTCCTGCTGTGCAGGTGGAGGTGGGGTCAGGCCCTGGCAGTGTTCTTCGGCGTGTCTACCCCCATTCTGGGACATTTCCTTCTGCCAGATCTATCTGGAGACGCGGCAGTACTGTTCCGGGGGGGCACTGCTGGTGTGTGGGGGAGCCTAAAGGTGTGAGAGTCAGAGGGCGGAGTCTCAGGCAGTGAGCGGGGCAGGCAGCGGTGTCGGAGGGCAGGGCCCTGCGGGAGTGCTAGACAGCGGGCAGAGTACCGCCCTGAGCCTCCAGCAGCACTATATATAAACCACCGGCTCGCTGGGCCCCCTGGGGTAGGTGGAGGACAGGGCAAGGGCAAGTCCTGGAGCCCAGATGTCCTTCATCCTGCCAGCATCAGGGCCTCCCTGGGAGCCGAAGTGCAATCAGTTTCAGCCTCAGTGACCCACGGCGGGGAAAGGTGGACAGTGCTGCCCACCTCACTCTTAAGGGCATAGCCCCTGCACCAACCTGAAACCGGTCGAGGCCTCCTATGACTCTTGGAATCCAACATGAACCCCTCCCTGGCCCCCAGAGGCTCCTGACAGCCCAGCTCTCTACCTCCCGGCCTCTTCTCCCCCTCCCACTCCCCTTCACTCCCACTGCAGCCTCCAAGCTGTTCCTGTTAGAACAAATGGCTCCTGCTTCGGCGCCTTTGCTAAGGACGCTCGGCTCCACCGCTAAGGAACTCCTGTCCCCCAGCTCTTCTCCCCCTTGGCCGGCCCACTTCTGACCCAGGATTGTCACTTCTCCTTCAAGAGAAACCCACACCCCCTCCTGTCCAAGGTTTCCGTGCTGGCCCCCCATCCCTTGCCCAGGGCAGCACAGGGACCCATCTTGTTCCTGGGTGTCCCCTGCACTCAGCAGAAGGCCTAAATCCTCATTGGCTGAGATGAAAACTCGAAGCCCAGGCTGGAAGATGCCGCTGGGGGTGGGGTCCTCTGCCTGACCATGCACGTGGCCCCCGGCAGGAGGAGAAGGAGAAGCGGCGTCTGGACCAGCTGGAACGTAGAAGGAGACTCAGCGCCTGCTGGAGGAGGAGGACTCCAAGCTCAAGGGCGGCAAGGCGCCTCGAGTGGCCACGTCCAGCAAGGTCACCCGGGCCCAGATCGAGGACACGCTGCGCCGAGACCATGAGCTCAGGGAGGCCCCGGATGCAGGTGGGGCCGCATCTGGCTCTGGAGCTGCACTCTGCCCACTGCAGAAGCAGCGGGCCTCGAGTCCATTAGTCCCCTCCTGGTCCCCAGAGAAGCTCTAAAGGTGGTGCAGGGTGGGGTCGGCCGCCTCCTGGAAGGCCTGCCTGTGAGCACAGACAACCGCTGGGCTTGTGCCCTCCTCCAACCCGGGGTCCTCTTGTTTGCAGGGCTGCAGGAAAGTAAGGCAGGGAGCTGGGCGCTGGGAGGGTGGGACCTGTCCCAAGAGGGCTTCCCAGCTCAAGGCGGGATTCTATCCCCCTCCTCCAACACCCTTTTTGCCTCCCTCCGCCCCTAGCTTCTCCCGCCAGTCTCGGTCTCATCTCCTTGGAACTGTGCATCTTTGCTTATCTCTCTCTGTCTCTGTCACCCACCCACCCGCCCAGCCGAGAAAGCCAAGAGCCATCTGGAGGTGCCGCTGGAGGAGAACGTGAACCGCCGCGTGCTGGAGGAGGGCAGCGTGGAGGCGCGCACCATCGAGGACGCCATAGCTGTGCTCAGGTAACTGGGCGAGGCCCGGGGCCTCCCAGGGGTGGAGCTGGGCCTCTGGAGGCGGGGCCCGGGGCCTCCCAGGGGTGGAGCCGGGCCTCTGGGTGGGCCGGGGGCCTGGGGCCTCCCAGGGGTGGGGTGGGGTGGGGCTACCGGGGAGCGGGCCGGGCTTTTTGGAGCGAGGCTCACCCAGGGACCCCTGACGCCCATGTCCACCCCCAGCGTGGCGGAGGAGGCGGCCGATCGGCACCCAGAAAGACGCATGCGGGCAGCCTTCACAGCCTTTGAGGAAGCCCAGCTGCCGCGGCTCAAACAAGAAAATCCCAACATGCCGGCTGTCGCAGCTAAACAGCTGCTCAAGAAGGAGTGGCTCCGCTCTCCCGACAACCCCATGAACCAGCGGGCCGTGCCCTTCAATGCCCCCAAGTGAGCCCAGAACTGGGGGAGCCAGTTCACCCACGGGTGGTCCAGGTCACGATTCTGCACGCCCTTTCGCCAGGTCAGCTGCGAGGATCACCGAGCAGTCAGGGGCCCAGGTGTCGGTCCCCAGGGCCATGCTGTATCACCAGCCACTCCTCCTCCCGCCAAGGGTCCCTGCCCCGAGTGACACCCCATCCCCTCCCATCCCCCAGCGCGTGTGTGTAGAGCCTCAGGGCTGAGTGCCCAATAAAGGTGGCAGCAAGGCTGCGGTGAGGCACTTGAAGCCTAAGTAAATGGGTGGGGAGAGGTGGGTGGAGAAGGGGAAAGCGAACAGCCTTGGGGACCTGCTGTGAACCACACTGGGACCACAGCTGGAAAAGACAAGGCCCCCAACAGCACGCTCCTCCTGCTGCCAGCTGTGCCTCATCGGCTTCTGCCAGCACCCCCTCCTTGGCTGTGCCACTTGTCCGGTGAGAGACCTGCTCCACCGTCCCTGCACACGCTCAGAGAGGTGGAGGCTCTGGCCACACTTCAGGGGCAGAGCCAGAGAAGAGCTGGAGCCCGTGGGCCTCCTGAGATTCCAATTCAGAGTGGGCCTCAGGACTTGATAGGGGGTCCCATGCTGTGTTTGGGCTCAGGAAATGCTGGCTGCTCTGCTGTTACTCCTACAGGGGAGGCATCTGGCTGAATCCTGGGCTCAATTCTGGGCAGGCTTCCCAATGGAGGATTTCTTCCTTAGTGAGGGATGAGTCAGATCTCATCGAAGTGGCAGGAGGAAGGTACTGGGCCTGGAGAGGCTGCAGCAAGCAGGTGGATGGGAGTGGGAGTGAGCAAGCGTCCCGTCAACGACCGTAGGTCTGGGAAGGGTGGGGTGGGATTCGAACCTAGTTCTGACTTCCTAGAGCTAGCCAGCCCTGAAGAACAGAAGGGCAGCTATGTGGGCTGAGCAAATTGCTTGGACCTATGAGGGCAGGCAGAGGAAAGAGGTGCCCCCAGAAGTTGCAGTGGTCAGGACCAGGCGCGGTGGCTCATGCCTGTAATCCCAGAACTTTGGGAGGCTGAAGTGGGCGGATCACCTGAGGTCAGGAGTTCGAGGCTAGCCTGGCCAACATGGTGAAACCCCGTCTCTACTAAAAATACCAAAATTAGCTGAGTGTGGTGACACATGCCTGTAATCCCAGCCACTTGGGAGGCCGAGGCAGGAGAATCGTTTGAACCTGGGAGGCAGACGCTGCAGGGAGCTAGGATCACAGCACCGCACTGCAGCCTGGGTGGTAGAGCGAGACTCTGGTCAGATCGGATCATCTGCAGCACTTCCCCAGTGGGCCCGGGCAGAGGTCAGAGCAGCCGCTGGTGCCAGAAATGGCGATTGAGGCTGTGTGCCTTGGATAGCCCTATGGGGAATCAAGGTCATCCGTAACAGAGGGGGAAACTGAGGCACTTACCAGGCCACTGGTATGGTTCCTGCCCTGGTGACACCCCACTCCCTATGCCCACGGGGCTGTTCCGACTCCCCATCCCCCTCTCAGTTCTTCCAGACTCCCAAGCCTCCAGCACAGCAGGCTTGTTCCCTCCACCAAGATCGCCGTCATCCGCATCTACAAATCTCAGGTGCATGCAGGTTCCCACAGAGGTCCTCAGCTCCGTGGGGTCAGGGCTGGGCAGGCTGGAAGGGGCCAGGCTCTGTCCAGAAGTGAGAGGTAGAACGTATCATGGAGAACGGGTCTTTTGGGATGCATAGGAGCTCTCCACACAGACAAGGGACAGAAAAGTCAAAGAAATGGCACATGCAAAGGCCTGGAAGTCACAACGCTTCCTCAACGGAGGGTAAAAGGTGCCAGGAATAACTGGGTACAGGTGGGGCACCGTGGCTTACGCCTAGAATCCCAGGACTTTGGGAATCCACAGTGGAAGGATCTTTTGAATCCAGGAGTTTGAGACCAGCCTGGGCAAGAAGGCCAGACCCTGTCTCTACAGAAAAGGTTTAAAAATTAGCGGGGTGTGATGGCATGCACCTGTGGTCCCAGCTTCTTGGGAGGCTGAGGTGCGAAAATCCCTTGAAGTTGACTTGGAGGTTGCGGTGAGGAGGTTGCGGTGCGCCACGACAGTGCCACTGCACTGCAGCCTGGGTGACGGAGCAAGACCCGGTCTCTAAAAAATAAACTGGGTACAGCTGAGGTTGACATAAAAACTAACCAAAATATTCTGGGCACTGACTTAGTTTGGAGAACCGGAAACGTGGGGTATCTGGGAGAGACCTTCGGTGAGGGTTAGGGAAAGGAGAGGAAGGCAGGGCATCCTGCAGGGGGCACCAGCCAGCAGAGTCCCCCACGTGGGAGGAGAAAGGCCCTGGCACCACTGGGTGCCAGGCCTTGGCCAAGCAGGTGGCAGCAGCCCCTCACTGAGCCCTGGGGACAGCCCCTGTGAGATACTGATCCTCTTTGTATATAAGAAAACTAAGGCGGGTGCGGTGGCTCACACCTGTAATCCCAGCACTTTGGGAGGTGGAGGTGGGCGGATTACTTGACGTCAGGAGTCCGATACCAGCCTGGACAACATGGTGAAACCCCATCTCTACTAAAAATACAAAAAAATTAGCTACTCCAGAGGATAAGGCAGGAGAGTCGCTTGAACCTGGGAAGCGGAGGTTGCAGTGAGCCGAGGACGCATCATTGCACTCTAGCCTGGGCAATGAGAGTGAAACTTTGTCTCAAAAAAAAAAAAAAAAAAAAAAACTAAGTCACCTGCCTGTGTCACACAGCCGGGAAGCACCCAAAGCTACCAGGAAGGCAGCAAAGGTAGTTTTGGGGCCCAGAATCGGGGCTGAAAGTGCCCCAGCCGGAAAATGGGTGGAATAACCCATAGAGCTCCCCACAAATGGAGGCCTGGGTTCCAATCCTGCCTCTGCCTCTTCTGACTCCTTAGACAAGGGTCTGAATGGTCTAAGCCTCGGTTTCTCCTGTCAAATGGGACTAAGTCGTGACCAACCCCAGGCTATCTGTACAATCAGGAAGATGGTACCTGGGAAGGGGACGCGATGAAGGTCTTGGCCCCCATGACCATGTTAGGGTCTTCGTGGCTGTGGATGAGAGAAGGTCGGGGACCAGTGGTGATCAACACGAGGGAAGAAGCCAACGGGAAAGCCAGCCACGACTGCGCACACAGGGCCTCGGACTCCAGGCAAAGGAGTGGGGGCTTCATCCCAGGACGCTGGGGAGCCCGGGGTGGGTGTGTGAGCAGGGCAGGGAGTGGGTCTGAGCTTCGTGCGGCAGGCTCTTCTGGGCGCCTGCAGAGGGACGGCCGGTGGACCAGAGTGAGGATGAAACTCCAGGAGCTGAGAGGATGGTCGTCAGCCCTTGGACACAAAACAAGGTGATGACATTTGTTCTCTGTTACAGAAAGGCCCTGACTCGCTTCGGCTTCGGCCCCGGCCCCGGCCCCGGCCCCGCCCCCGCGGAATCCCGGGCCCGCGCGTGCGCACTGGCAGCAGGGAATCCCCGACTCCGCCGCAGTGCGCGGGAGGGGGCGTGAGAGGGGGAGTTCCGTGCGCTCCTAGCCCTTCCTGCTTGCGTTGCCAGGACAACCGGGCGGGGCCGCGAGGCCGCCGGGCGCTCACTGAGCCTGCGCCGGGGTGCTAGCTTCAAGCGCCGGGGCTTTCCCGTAGCGCGCCTGCCGAAGGGGGGAGCCGCGCCCAGCACGCATGCGTCGGCCCCACCCGACCACCCCCGCAAGCCCTGAGGGTCGGGGAATCCTCACCCGCCGCAGTGCGCACGGGGGCGGGGCGGGGAAACCGGCTCAACCGGAGTGGGGTTTGCCGAGGAGGTGGCGGGGGAGGAAGCGAGAGCGGGGTCTTCCCGAGGTTCCCACTCCGGCCCCCGCCGTCGCCTTAGCAACCGGGCGCGCGGGCCGCAGTGCGCGGGCGGCGGCGGCCTCGGGGAAGCCGGTTGACTCTGCGCCTGCGCGGGGCTCCGCGCCTGCAGCCGGGGTTCCCCCCTCGAGCGCTTGGGGGACTGCGGGGGAGGAGAGGATGGGCGCGGGGGAGCGGGTGCTGGGGAGGGAGAGACCATGGGGGAAGGGACGACACTGGAGAGGCGCGGGAGGAGAGAAGGGGAGGAGGAGTGGGTGCGGAGGAAGGGGCGGTGGGGGAAGACGCAGTGGGTAGGGAAGACAGGGAGGGGTGCAAGGGGAGGCGAGCCTGGGGGTGCGCGCCAGGGAGGGGAGGGAGAGGGGACGACCAGACGGAGGGGAATGGGAAGGGGAGCTTAGGGAGTAGAGAAAGGAAATGGCCAAGGAGAGGGGTACATTGGGGCGGTGGAGGCGATGGGAGGGGGCGCTGGGGACACCTCAGGCACCTGCAGCCTCCGGCCCAGCAGAGTGGCCTGCGAGGGTGGGGGTTGCTGTTCCAGAAAGTCAGGATCCTCGGGTCCGAGCTTAAGGTTTCCAGATTTAGAAAGAAAAACAGAAAATACAGGGCGCCCCCTTAAACTTGACTTTCAGATAAACGAGTAATTTTTTTTAATTTTAAGTATGTCCCATTCCGTGTCCTCTACTTTATCCAGCAGCTCTAATCTCGGTTATTGTCGTTCCCCCATACCCCCCAATTTATACACCGCGGGTCCCTATCCTTTCCGAAAGCCTTGTGGACCCTCGCGGAAGACGCCTTTGTCTCCCGCCTGCCGGGCGCCCCACAGCCCGGCACGTGGGGTGTCCCTCCCACCCCGCCATCCCCCTCCCCCAGCCATCTGCCGTCCTCCTGGCCTTGAACACCAGCCTGAAGTCGACTCCGCGCTAGGCAGGGGATTGCGCAGAGACGCGGCACGCACCCTGGGGGATTTTTCTAAGCGCTCCTGCACCCCCCACCCCACGACCTCCAAACCCTCTGCTACCCGCCTGCCCCTGCCAAGGCCACATTCGCCCCGCCGGTGTCAGGCACTCGCACCTTCTCCTCCAGGAACCTCCAGGGCTCTGCTTTCGGGCAGCCTCCCCACACTCTCTGGGCACAAAAGCACACAGGCACGTAGTAGGTGCTCACAAAAACAAACAAACAAACAAAAAAACAACCACGTTTGAAGGCGATTTTATGGAGGCAAGTGCAGGGGGAGGGACTGTTGCATCTCTCGACGCGGACGGCTGCATCCTCGTCCCATGGAGACTTATCCCCGCTCTGGACCTTTGTCCCCTCCAACAAAGCAATTTCCCTTTTATCCTTCCCTTCGGTTTCAGAAAGTGTAAGATAACAAAACATTATGAAAAGCTCATCAAAGTGGGAAAGGTCAGCCCCCAGGTGTCCCTGGCCCTGGGCTGCCCCCCAGCGCCTCCCCACCCCCTTTCCCCACTTGTCATGTTCGCTCCTTTTACTTCTCCGCCATCGGAACAGTGGCACAGTTGCGCCTCCGGCCTGGCTTCTGCTCCACAGGCCGGGAGCTTGGTCCCTGCGGATCATTTTCCCCAGGGGCATGTTATTCCGGAAACGGGCTAAGCGGTCCCGGGTGGGGGGACACGTGGCCGCCTGTGTTTTTAGTTTCGCAGCCCTAGGCGACGCCCCTGCAGAAGCCGGCCGTGGATGTGCTATGTGGTGTCTTGGAGGCATTTCTAGGGCAGCTAGCTGGGCAGAGGGTAGTAATGTCCCTTTATTTGGAGCTGTGTAGCTCCTGGGGTGGTGCGGGGTCGGGAGCGGCCCTCTCCTCCCAACAGCCAGGTCCAAGTAGCATCTGGCCCCCCTCATTCCCAGGGGGCGGGGAGAGAAGAGGAAAGAACAAGCTAGTTCACACCAGGGCCTGAGGGCAGTGAGAACAGTAAACCAGGGCGACTGGCCCAGAGAAGGGGCGACTCTAGGGAGGAGGCGACCTTGGATAGAGCCCTGAAAGACGACGGGTGGGGACAGGGGTTGAGGAGAGCCAAGGGAGGGCGATCCCGGCTCAAGAACCCGCAGATGCAAAGGCTCTTAGGCTGAACGGGTTCAGGGGACACGCTGGGCGTGTCCAGAGTGCGGTGGGCGGTCCAGGGAGACCGCGGAGAGACGGGGACAAAGGGTGGGCGTCGCAGGGGCCTACGGCGCCGGCCTGTGAGGAGTCTGGGGCCTCCTTTTGGTTCAAGAAAAGCAGGGAGGTGGGGGGAGGGGCGGCCATGCAGGACAGGGACGTGACCTGTCACACGGGTGAGGACTGAAGTCTGTGGCTGCATCAGGGAGAAGGACCGTGGCGGGGACAGGGGGAGCTGCGGGACTGGGGAGGATCTTTGGACTCCACGGGGCGATTGTGGGGTCCACGGGGCGCAGGGAATCCCCCGATCATGGGCGTCATGGTCACCTCTGCAGCCTGACTCTCCTTCACTGTTTCTGACTAAAGCATGGCTCACAGCCTTCCCCAACGGGGCGGGAAGTCCCCCCCGGGAGGGTGCTGGGTGGCGCCCCTCGTCCTCCGCTCCTGCGACCCCCCACCGGCTCTGCCTCCCTAGTGCAGACCCGAAGGCCTCCTCCCCTTTGTTCTTTTTCCCCTCCACACAGTCACGGTCACACCGGCTGCTCCCTCGGAGCGCATCTCACACACAATGCGGGGGGGGCTGCGCTCCCAGTTTCCCCTCCCCTCGGTGTCCACGTCCCCGAGCCCCGCCCGCGCCACGGAATCCCGGCCTCCAGACCCTGCCCGGGAAGCTCATTACCTTTCTGGAGAGGCTCCCCGCCGGGGGGCTGGGGAGGGGGAGGGCTATTTTTAGAATAAATGGAATAAAAGGAAAAGAAAAAAACAGAATGGAGGTTTGTAGAAGACTCCCTACTTCCCAGAGGAACCCCCCTCCCCGGTTTCCCCCGCCCCAGACCAAGGCTGAAGGTGGGTGGGGGTTCAGAGATGGGGCGGGGCAGGGGGCTTGGAGGAGGAACGCGATGGTTTGAGCTGGAGCCACGCTTTCTGTTGGACGGGAACAGCTGAAGGAGAACGCAGGACCTATCCGGAGGCCCCACGGGCTCGGCGAGCTGGAGGGACCCCGGAGGTGGGCACTCGTCCATTCGCTGGAGGGAAACCCGCTCAGAAAGGGGCTTGGCAGGGCCACGGTCCTGGGAGGGACTTGCCCCTAGACTTCTCCCCTCCCATCCCCTACTGAGCCAGACCCCGGGAGCCACATTGTTCTAAGGTGGCGGAGTGACCTTCACAACTCTGCCACCCAGGCCTGGGCCAGTCAGGCTCAAGGGGTCCCTAATCGGGCCGGTTGTGGGGAGGATGTCACCAGCCCAACAATGAGATAGAGAAGTTTTCTGTGGTTTGGTGTCCGGCCACCCAGGGTCCCCTTTCCTAGCTGGGACCTTCCAGTCCGGTTAACGTCACCAGCTGCCCGAAGCCTCTGGGTCCCCCTGATCCTCCCCAGTCGCGTGGTGGGGAGACTTTAATTGTCTGCCTTCCTCTCTCCCCTGACTCTCTTCTTTCCTGGATCGGGGAGAGGGGCCCCCCAGAGTGAGGGGGAGCAGTCCTGTTCCTGCTGCTGGGACACTGGGCCCTGGCCAAGGGCTTCCGCTCTCCGGGCCTCAGTTTCCCCTTCTGTAGGATGAGCACCTTGGGCCAGCGGCCGCAGAGGGGTCCTCCCATCTCTTTGAGCGTCTCCTAAGATTTGCCGTCACGCCCCTGGGTGGAGCGGGGAGAGTGGGCTTGGGCGAGAGACCCAGAGGGGGGATTCCCTCCCGGCTCTCCTCTCTGGGGACGTCTTGCGGGGGAGGGCCCGGGCTGTGGCCGCGGCGGGCTGCCTTCCTCGGCCTGCGGGGTCCGCGCCCCCTCCCCGGGCGGCGGGGCGGGGCCCAGGTCGGCGGGGGAGGGGTCGGCTCTGCGGCGGCGCGCGCACACCCTCCCGGCTCACACGCCCTTGCCCGGCCGTGCACTTGTCTTCGCGCTCGGGCAGGGCGCAGAACTCCGGCTGCGGCGGCCGACTCCGGCCGGTGAGTGGGCAGCGGGGGGGCGCGGCGGGGAGCGTTGGGTCCCGGCGGCGGTCCCCTTCTCCTTGGTGGGCGGATCGGTGAAAGCTTGCCCGACTCCGGGCATTCAAAGGGGAGCTGCGGGAGGAGCGGAGGCATCCCTTCTTCAACCCCCGCCTCCCACAGAGATCCCGGAGTCAGCTCCTGACCCCACCCCCATGCCCTGTGATGGGGGGGGCTCTTGCTTCCAGGCCTGGGGATGCGCAGACGTCCCCTTCCCCTCCGCGGGGTGAAGGTGGGGACGTGGGGGACCCTCCAGGCCTGCACCCTCCTCAGTGGTGGGGGGGAAAGGAGCGCTGGCTCCTGTTGCCCCCTCCCCTCCCTGTCCCCAGGTTTCTCCCTTTCTCCTTGCGAGGTGGCGGGGATTCCCTGGGCTGGCCCCCACTGCGCAGTGGGAGGGAACCCTCCCACCTGTCAACCTACTGTGCGCTGGGCTCCGGGCTCCTGTTCTTTTCCCTAAGCTTCCTCCCTCCCCCCTCCCCCCTCTCCCGGACAGGAGGAGGGGCTGAGGCCCAGAGAGGGTTACCACTTGCCCAAGGTCACCCAGCTGGGCTGGGGCAGAGCTGGTTTCTGGTCAGATCCACGAATCCCGGGACCCAGCTGGCGAGGTCAGCTCTGGGGTCCTCTTGCGTCTCCCCCCCCACCCCCCCGCCCTGCCCCGCCGTTTAACCCTGAGCGTGAGTTAGAACTGGGGGGGATTCCTTACTTTTTCCAAGTTTCTCCTCCGTCTGGAGACCCAGACAGGACTGAGCCAAGAAGCCCCGGCCTCACTCTCTTCCCGGGCTGCCAGATCTCACCCCTCCCCCCACAGCCTCCACAGGCTGCCCAAGACCTCATCAAAGGAAATCCCTGAGGGGAGGGGGCTTCTAGATGGGGGAACCAAAGCTTCTGGAGCCACGGAGGAGAGAATTGTGCTCCGTCGCAGCAAGCTGCTCAGTGACCTTGGACAAGCTCCTGCCTTCCCAAGGCCAGGGTCAGCACCAAGGTCCCCCCTCGCTGAAACAGGCAGCCCCTGAGCCATCCAAGGTGACAGTTACCCGGACCCCAGGTCCTGGTAAGAGAAAAGGCAGCTGGGTATTTACCCTTCGGTGCTGTTCTGTAGTCTGGCATTGCCCCTGCCCACCGTGGGTGTCCCTTCTGCCCCCTTCCCCCAGGATAGGACTTGAGTACCATGTGCTTCTATAAGCCCTCTGCAGACAGCACTATATAGATGGGAGAAGTACCCCAAGGGAGCTACAGGTCCCAGGACAGCTTCAGAGCTAGGGAGCAAGAGTTCATCTGGTCTGCCAGGTGAGGTGGCTCACAACTGTAATCCCAACACTTTGGAAGGCAGAAGCAGGCTCAGGAGTTCCAGACCAGCCTGGCCAACACAGTAAAACCCCAGTCTCTATCAAAAACAATGAAAATTCGCCAGGTGTAGTGGTGCGCACTTGTAGTCCCAGCTACTTGGGGGCCGAAGGAAGGAAGATCTCTTGAGCCCTGGAAGTCAAGGCTGCAGTGAGCCGTGTTCATGCCACTGCACTCCAGTTTGGGTGACAAAATGTCAACCTCTCTGAATGTCACCCACCTGGATCTCCCCATGATGAAGGAATTAGGGGCAATGTGGGGGGTAAGCAGGAATAGCATTGGGAAAGACAGATAAAGCATTCAGTGGCCGGGTGTGGTGGCTCACACCTGTAATCCCAGCACTTTGGGAGGCCGAGGTGGGTGGATCACCTGAGGTCATGAGTTTGAGACCAGCCTGGCCAACATGGAGGAACCCCGTTTCCACTAAAATACAAAAAGTTAGCCAGGCTTGGTGGTGCATGGCTGTAATCCCAGCTAGTCAGGAGTCTGACGCTTGAGCTCGGGAGGGCAGAGGTTCCAGTGAGCCAAGATTTCACCACTGCACTCCAGCCTGGGTGACAGAGCGAGACTCTGTCTCAAAAAAAAAAAAGAAAAAAAAAGAAAAGAAAAGCATTCAATGTCTAGTGTCCAGAGCCCAATGAAAGGAGGAGTGGCCTTAGGGAGGGACATGGAAGAGGTGGGCCATTGTATCAGCAGGGGCTTTCCCAGGGCCCATTGCAGCTACAAAGCCACTGACCTTAAGCTTCCTGCAAACTTAGGAGATGACCCAGCTCAGCAACACCAAGTCAGAGCGCAGATCTGCTCTAAAGACCATTGTATGTAATAGGCTGAGACAGCTGTTCAAAGAGTTCTGGAACGCTGGCCAGGAGTTCGAGTCCAGCCTGGCCAACACAGCAAAACCCCAGATCTCCTAAAAATACAAAAAATTAGCCAGGCATAGTGGTGGGCAGCACCTGTAATCACAGCTACTCGGGAGGCTGAGGCAGGAGAATTGTTTGAACCCCAGAGGCGGAGGTTGCAGTGAGTCGAGATCACGCCACTACACTCCAGCCTGAGTGACACAGAGAGACTGTGTCTCAAAAAAATAAAAAATACTACTGTAGTCCAGAAGCTGTCTGCACCCTACTCTTTTGGGTCCCCCACCTCCACCCCACACTCCCTGTCTGATCCTTACAGGTCTCAAGGGGACAGGAAAGGCAGCAGCAGCCACCCTCCCTCCCAGCCAGGTGGTCACCAGCATGACTGAAGGGGTCAGCCCCTTTGCAGTGGCTCAGCAAGGAGCCCCCTGCACCCTAGGGTGAGTGACTTCCAGACTTGGGTCACCTTTGGGGATGGGGTGGCCCAGGGATTGGATAGAAAAATTGGTAACCAGGCAGGCTAAGTGGCTTATGCCTGTGATCCCAGCACTTTGGGAGGCAGAGGCAGGTGGATCACTCCAGGTCAGGAGTTCAAGGCCAGCCTGGCCATTTTGTATCTTTACTAAAAATACAAAAATTACCTGGACGTGGTGGTAGGCGCTTGTAATTCCAACTACTTGGGGGGCTGAGGCAGGAGGATCACTGAAACCCAGAAGGCAGAGGTTGCTGTGAGCCAAGATCGCGTCACTGCACTCCAGGGGGACAGCGTGAGACTGTTTCAAAAAAAAAAAAAAAGGCGACTTAAGGAAAAAATGCCAGCTTTTGAAATAATAACAAGCTTGGTACAGGGGCATGCACCTGTGGTCCTAGCTACTCAGAAGGCTAAGGTGGGAATATTACTTGAGTCCAAAAGTTCGAGGCTGCAGTGAGCTATGATCATGCTTGTGAATGGCCCCTGCACTCCAGCCTGTGACACAGAGCGAGACCCTCATCTCTTTAATTAAAAAACAAGAGGCCAGGCGAGGTGATTCACATTTGTAATCCCAGCACTTTGGGAGGCCGTGGTGGGCAGATCACGCGGTCAGGAGTTCGAGACCAGGCTGTCCAATATGATGAAACCCTGTCTCTAGTTTGAAAATACAAAAATTATCCGGGCATGGTGGCATGTGCCTGAAGTCCCAGCTACTCAGGAGGCTGAGGCAGGAGAATCGCTTGAATTCCGGGGGGGGGGCAGAGGTTGCGGTGAGCCAAGATTGTGCCACTGCGCCCCAGCCTGGGCAACACAGTAAGATTCCATCTCAAAAAAAAAATAATAATAATAACAATATAATAATAATTATTATGTATATCATGATGATGATGATGATGGCAGCGACTATGCTTTCTAGAGCGTCCTGGAGTTTCTGTCTACTTTCTTTGATCACTGGAGGTGGGGAATCTATTGAGAGGGGCCAGGTGACCTGGACGCAGGGCGTTGAGCCAGGGGAAGAGCTCTCTCCTGCCACTACCGCCCCCCCGCCCCCCCATCCTCTACCTCCCGGCTCTCATGGTCACGCTGGAGACAGCCCCTGGGATGGGGTAGCTCCGTGGAAGGCTGCTCCTGTGCTCCCTTCCTCAGCGAACATTTTTTGTCTTTTTTTGGTTTTTATTTTTGTTTGTTTCGAGATGGAGTCTGGCTCTGTCACCCAGGCTGGTGCAGTGGCATGATCTCAGCCCACTGCAACCTCCGCTCCCTACCCCCTGGATTCAAGCCATTCTCATGCCTCAGCCTCCCAAGTAGCTAGGATTACAGGCATGCGCCACCACAACCGGCTGAGTTTTGTATTTTTAGTAGAGGCGGGGCTTCACCATGTTGGCCAGACTGGTCTCAAACTCCTGACCTCAGGTGATCGACCTGTCTCGGCCTCCCAAAGTGCTGGGATTGCAGGCACGAGCCACCGCACCCAGACTCCCCTGGTGAACATTGACTGACATCCAGGGTCAGCACTAAACTGCCCAAGGAGGTGTGGAGAAAACAAAGGTAGTGGTCATTTAAGTCAATCAACAAACCCCGAGCAAGCTAACTACTGTCTGCCAGGCCCCGGGCTGGATGCTGGGGATGCAATAAGGACCAAGACCAGCCCAGTTCAGCCCTTCTGGAATTTCATGGGGCATCAATTGAGCAGGTTTTGTGTGCTGGATACAGTGGCTCACACCTGTGATCCCAGAACTTTGGGAGGCCGAGACGGGAGGATCAGTTGAGCTCAGGAGCTTGAGACCAGTCTGGGCAATGTAGCAAGACCCGATCTCTAAAAAAATTTTTTTTTAATTAACCAGGTGTGGTGGGGCATGCCTATGGTCCCAGCAAACTCTGGAGGCTGAGATGGTGGGATCACTTGAGCCCAAGAGGTCGAGGATGCAGTAAGCTGTGATTGCACCACTGTACTGTAGTCTGGGTGACAGAGTGAGACTGTCTCAGAAAGAAAGAGAGAAAGGGGTCCAGGCGCGGTGGCTCCCAGCACTTTGGGAGGCCAAGGCGGGCAGATCACGAGGTCAGCAGATTGAGACCATCCTGGCCAACATGGTGACACCCCATCTCTACTAAAAATACAAAAATTAGCTGGGCGTGGTGGCAGGTGCTTGTAATCCCAGCTACTCCGGAGGCTGGGGCAGGAGAATCGCTTAGATTGAGACCATCCTGGCCAACATGGTGACACCCCCATCTCTACTAAAAATACAAAAATTAGCTGGGCGTGGTGGCAGGTGCTTGTAATCCCAGCTACTCGGGAGGCTGGGCAGGAGAATCGCTTGAATTCGGGAGGTGGAGGTTGCAGTGAGCCGAGATCGCACCACTGCACTTCAGCTGGGCGAGAGATCAAGACTCATGTCAAAAAAAGAGAGAAAAGGAGGGAGGAAGGAAGGAAGAGAAAGGGGGAGGGAGAGAGGGAAAGGAAAGGAAGAGGGAAGGTGAGAGGGAGGGAGAGAGAGAGAAAAGAAAGGAAGGAAGGAAGAAAGGGAGTGAGGGAAGGAAAGAAGGAAGGAAAATAGGGAGGATGGGAGGGAGAGAGAGAGAAAGGCAGGCAGGCAGAGGGAAGGGAGGGAGGGAGGGAAGAGAAGAAAAGAAAAGAAAGAAAGAAAAAGGAAGGAAAGGGTTATATATTCGGAGGAAAATAGAGTATGAGGATGTATTGGTGATCAGAGGTGCAGGGGAGCCTCTTGTAAGCGTCAGGGGCCTCTCTAGGGCAGGGATCGTGAGCTGAGACCTGAAGAAAGAGGAGAAACTGGCCCGCTGAGAGCTGGGGAAACAGCATACCCAGCAGAGGGAAGCACATGTGCAAGGGTCCTGAGGTTGGAAGGAGCTTGGCGCGTTTGAGGAACAATGAGGAGGCTGGCGTGGCTGGAACAAAGTGAGTGAGAGAGAGCAGGAAGATGAAGGCAAAGAGGTCGGCAAGCAGGGGCCACGCTACAAGGACCTCCGGGGCTGCCGTGAGGGTGTGGACTTCAGAGCAATGGGGAGCCACGGCAGGTGTGTGAGCAGGGGAGAGGCATGGCCTCATTTAGGTTTTTCAGAAGCTCTGTGGCTGCCGTGGAGAGCAGGACAGGAGTGGAGGTGGCAGAAGCCCAGAGTAAAGGCCGGGGGAGATGCCTAGTGGTGTCAGCCGGGATAGAACTAGGGTAGCGCCTCTGATAGAAAGAAGTAGGCATATTCTGGGACTGGGCTGAGGATGGAGGGTGAAATGTGGCCAGGTTTCCATCTCATGCCAAGGAGCCCCTGGGAGGGAAGGGAGCACTCATTGTGCCTGGGGGAAACCTGGGAAGGCATCCTGGAGGAGATGCTCTTTGGTCTGAGTCTGGAAGGTCAAGTAGGCGTTTGCCAGCAGCTAAGGCTGGAGTCACGTGGGATCTAATTGCCCAGATGCCAGGGGAACTACAGGGGAGTCACTGAGCACCCAGAATCGGGTGACATGATCAGATTTGTAATCAAGAAAGATCCCTGTAATTCCAGCACTTTGGGAGGCCAAGGCAGGAGGATCCCTTGAGGACAGGAGCTCAAGAACAGCCTGGGCAACATAGCAAGACCCCATCTCTACAAAAAGTAAAACAAAATTAGCTGAGTATGGTGGCATACGCCTGTAGTCCCAGCTACCCAGGAGGCTGAGGTGGGAGGATTGCTTGAGGACAGGCGATCGAGGCTGCAGTCAGCTATGACTGCACCACTGCACTCCAGCCTGCTGGGAAACAGAGGGAGACCCTGTCTCTTCTTTTTTTTTTGAGACAGGGTCTCACTCTGTCACCCAGGCTAGAGTGCAGTGATGCAATCTTGGCTCATTGCAACCTCTGCCTCCCGGGCTCAAGTGATCCTCACGCCTTACCCTCCTGAGTAGCTTGGGACTATAGGTGCTTGCCACCACACCCGGCTAGTTTTTATGTATCTATATTTTTTTAATTTTATTTATTTATTTTTGAGACGGAATCTCGCTCTGTCTGCCAGGATGGAGTGCAGTGGCACGATCTCGGCTCACTGCAATCTCTGTCTCCCAGGTTCAAGCGATTCTCCTGTCTCAGCCTCCCCAGTAGCTGGGATTACAGGCACGTGCCACCATATCTGGCTAATTTTTTTGTATTTTTAGTAGAGACAGGGTTTCACCATGTCAGTCAGGCTGGTCTCAATCTCCTGACCTCAAGTGATTCACCTGCCTCGGCCTGCCAAAGTGGTGGGATTACAGGCATGAGCCATGGCGCCCAGCCATATTTTATTTATTTATTTTTTATTTTCGTAGAGAGGGGTTTCACCATGTTGCCCAGGCTGGTCTTGAACCCCTGAGCTCAGGCAGTCCGCCCACCTTGGCCTCCCAAAGTGCTAGGATTACAGGCGTGAGCCACAGGACCCTATCTCTTAAAAATAAAAAAGATTCCCCTCTAGGTGGGGGGCCCTGGGGGGAGTTTAGACCCGAGTGAGAGAGGCCGAGAGGTGCTTTTGAAATAGTCCAGGTTGGCCGGGCATGGTGGCACTTGGGAGGCCAAGGCGGGCGGATCACCTGAGGCCGGGAGTTCAAGACCAGCCTGACCAACATGGTGAAACCCCGTCTTTTAAAAAAAAAAAAAAAAAAAGAAATAGTCCAGGTCATGGTCAGGCCAGTGGCAGCTAGAAGGATCCATGGAGTGCTTGCTGTGTGCCTACGACATTTGATGGAGATTATCTCCTGAGCCTCATGCCACTGGCCTCCAGTGAGGCCCTGGCATTGCCCTGCAGAGGAAATGGAGGCTCAGAGGTACCAGTCTTCTGTCCACAACCACTGCCTTCATTCCTGTGGCTGCTACCGCAAATAACCATGGGCTGGATGACTTACAACCACAGAAAGTTGGCTGGGTGCGGTGGCTCACACCTGTAATCCCAGCACTTTGGAAGGCCGAGGTGGGTGGATCACCTGAGGTCAGGAGTTCGAGACCAGCCTGGCCAACATGGTGAAACCCCATCTCTACTAAAAATACAAAAAATTAGCCAGGTGTGGTGGCGGGCGCCTGTAATCCCAGCTACTCAGGAGACTGAGGCAGGAGAATCGCTTGAGCCTCGGAGGCGGAGGTTGTAGTGAGTCGAGATCTCACCACTGCACTCCAGCCTGGAAGACAGTGCGAGACGTCGTCTCAAAACAAACCACCACAGAAAGTTGTGCTCTCACAGTTCTAGAGGCCAGAAGTCCAAAGTCAGGGTGTCGGTGGTGTTGCCTTCCCCTCCGGAGCCTCTCAGGGAGGACCCTTCCCTGCCTCCTCCAGCCTCTGCTGGCTCCTGGTTCTTTGGCTGTGTCACCCCCATCTCCACCTCTGTTTTCACATGACCTTCTCCCTGTGTGTCCGTCGGTATCCTCACGTGGCCTTCTTATTAAAAAAAAAAAAAAAAAAACAGGCTGGGCGCAGTAGCTCACGCTTGTAATCCCAGCACTTAGGGAGGCTGAGGCGGGCAGATCACCTGAGGTCAGGAGTTTGAGACCAGCCTGGCCAACATGGAGAAACCCTCTCTCTACTAAAAATACAAAATTAGCCAGGTGTGATGGTGCATGCCTGTAATCCCAGTTACTCAGGAGGCTGAAGCAGGAGAATCGCTTGAACCTGGGAGGCGGAGGTTGCAGTGAGCGATTGAACCATTGCACTCCAGCCTGGACAACAAGAGCGAAATTCCATTTCAAAAAAAAAAAAAAAACAGATCAGAGCCAGCCCTAATCCACAATCAACCCCTCTTCATCAGGTGGGCCAAGGTGGGCAGATCACTTGAGGTCAGGAGTTCGAGATCAGCCTGGCCAACATGGTGAAACCCCGTCTTTACTAAAAATATAAAAATTAGCTGGCCATGGTGGTGTGCATCTGTAGTCTCAGCTATTTGGGAGGCTGAGGCTTGAGAATCATTTGAACCCGGGAGGTAGACGTTGTAGTGAGCTGAGATCGCACCACTGCACTCTAGCCTGGGCAGAAAGTGAGATTCTGGCTCAAAAAAAAACCCTCAGAAACCAGTTATTAGATCAGAGCCAGCCCTAATCCACTATGATCCCTTCTTTATTTTATTTATTTATTATATTATTATTATTATTATTTGAGATGGACTCTTGCTCTGTGGCCCAGGCTGGAGTACAGTGGTGTGATCTCGGCTCACTGCAACCTCCACCTCCCAGGTTTAAGCCATTCTCCTGCCTCAGTCTCCCACATAGCTGGGACTACAGGCATGTGCCACCATGCCTGGCTAATTTTGTTGTATTTTTAGTAGAAATGGAGTTTCACCAATCTGGCCAGGCTGATCTTGAACTCCTGACCTCAAGTGATCCGCCCACCTCGGCCTCCCAAAGTGCTGGGATTGCAGGCATGAGCCACCGCGCCCGGCCCCCTCTTCATCTGACTACATCTGCAGAAACCTTATTTCCAGGCCTGGCATGGTGGCTCATGCCTGTAATCCCAGCACTTTGGGAGTCCAAGGTGGGAGTCTCACTCGAGCCCAGGAATTCGAGAGCAGCCCGGACAACACAATGAGACTTCGCCTCTACATTTAAAAATAAAAAGAGAAACAGGAGGATCCCTTGAGCCTAAGAGATAGAGACTGCCGTGAGCGCGATCCTGCCACTGCACTCCAGCCTGGGTGAGAGAGGGAGACCCAGCTTCACAAGCAAATGTTTGTTTTGTTTTTTTTTTTTTTTGAGACAGAATTTAACTCTTGTTGCCCAGGCTACAGTGCAATGGCACGATCTCAGCTCACTGCAACCTCTGCCTCCCGGGTGCAAGCAATTCTCCTGCCTGAGCCCCTCCAGAAGCTGGGATTACAGGCGAGTGTCACCACACTTGGCTAATTTTTATATTTTAAGTAGAAACAGGGTTTCACCATATTGGCTAGGCTGGTCTGGAACTCCTGACCTCAGATTATCCACCAGCTCTGGCCTCCCGTAGTGCTGGGATTACAGGCCTGAGCCACGACGCCCAGCCAGAAAACCCCTATTTTCCAAAAAGTTCACATGCCGAGGTTCTGGGGAGGACTCAAATTTTGTGGGGACACCATTCAAACCAGTCCACCCGAGTAGCAAGACATTGGGCTTTGGAGTGAAACCTCTGCTCCCCCAGGGGGTGCCACAGTGGGGGAGAGAGGGGTGCCCTGGAGCAAGTTTATGGAATCGGTGGACCCACTGGATGTGAGGGTGGTAGAGGAAGGAGGCTGGAGGCTTCCAGCTTGAGCGTGAGGAGGGAGGAGGCGCTCATGTCTGAATGGACAGGACAGGGTAGTCCCAGGGTGGGGCCCCTGGTGGGCATGACTGGGGCTCCCTGACAGCCTTGGATGCTTTCGGGGACTCCTTGCTTACGACGGAGCTGCTACCCTGCCTGCCTGTCACCCCCAGGCTCCCACCTCCTCCTCTAGGGCTGAGAGCACAGGAGGCAGCACATGGGGGAGGACGGGGAGGATCAGTCCCAGTCTCTCCCCCTCCCATCCCGGCTGCTTTTCCTCCGTCGTGGGTCTGCAGGGCCCTTGAGTATTTATCATCTCAAAGTCAGTCTCGCCTTCTGGCCTGAAACTGGGAGTTTGGGAAAGTTTGTGTGTCTTTTTTTTTTTGAGACGGAATCTACTCTGTCGCCCAGGCTAGAGTGCAGTGGC
This sequence comes from Ateles fusciceps, assembly GCA_036589455.1. NCBI lineage: Eukaryota > Metazoa > Chordata > Mammalia > Primates > Atelidae > Ateles > Ateles fusciceps. Next base: position 10,912,440 of record JAZHEH010001828.1, on the reverse strand, counting down.
GCAATCTCCGCTCACTGCAACCTCCATCTCCCAGGTTCAAGGGATTCTCCTGCCTCAGCCTCCTGAGTAGCTGGGATTACAGGCACACACCACCATGCCCGGCTAATTTTTGTATTTTTAGTAGAGATGGGATTTCACCATGTTGGTGAGGCTGGTCTCGAACTCCTGAACTTGTGATCCCCGCCTTAGCCTCCCAAAGTGCTGGGTTTACAGGCGTGAGCCACCGCGCATGGCCAACTTTGTGTGTCTTTATCACTACAGTGTCCCTGCCTTCAAGTAAGTCCTACATACAGGAGGTGCTCAGCAGATGCTGATGGAAGGCATCCCAGGTCCCTGAATCCCCAGAGCCCAGGAACGAGCCCTCTATGACACCTGCCCCAGCTCCCACCCTGGCCTTCCTGCTCTCCTTGCTGTCCCTGCAGTTCCCAGAAGCCCACGGGAGCCAACACTGCAGATCTCTTTGGAATGTTCTCTCTTCTTCCTTTTTGAGACAGAGTCTCGCTCTGTCGCCCAGGCTGGAGTGCAGTGGCGTGATGTCGGTTCACTGCAACCTCCATCTCCTGGGTTCCAGTGATTCTCCTGCCTCAGCCTCCCAAGTAAACTGGGATTACAGGCGCCCACCACCATGCCTGGCTAATTTTATCTATTTATTTATTTTTTTGAGATAGAGTTTCGCTCTTGTTGCCCCGGCTGGAGTGCAATGGCACGATCTTGGCTCACTGCAACCTCCGCCTCCCAGGTTCAAGCAATTCTCCTGCCTCAGCCTCCTGAGTAGCAGGGATTACAGGCATATGCAACCACACCTGGCTAATTTTGTATTTTTAGTAGAGACGGGGTTTCTCCATGTTAGTCAGGCTGCTCTCAAAGTCCCGACCTCAGGTGGTCCACCTCCTCGGCCTCCCAAAATGCTGGAATTATAGGTATAAGCCACCACGCCCAGCAATTTTTTGGATTTTTAGTAGAGACGGGGTTTCACCATGTTGGCCAGGTTGGTCTCAAACTCCTGACCTGAGATGATCTGCCCTCTTTGGCCTCCTGAAGTGCTGGGGTTATAGGCATGAGCCACCACACCCAGCCCAGATGGTTTCTCTTCTAAGAGGCCTACGCAACCACCCTAACTCAAGTCTCCCCCATCCTCATTCTTATTTCTTTCAACTTTATTGGATCTTGTCCTGATACTTTTTTTTTTTTTTTTTTTTTTTTGAGGTAGGATCTGGCTCTGTTGTCCAGGCTGGCGTGCAGAGGCATGATCACAGCTCACTGTAGCCTCAACCTCCTGGGCTCAAGTGATCCTCCCGCCTCAGGACCCCCAAGTAGCTGGGACTACAGGCACATGCACACACCTGGCTAATTTTTAAAAATTTTTGAAGAGACAGGGTCTCTCTATGTTGCCTAGGCTGGACAGTACTTTTGTGTATGTAAAATCCTCAGTTTTATTTCCCTTTTGGAGAGGGTTGTCCCCCTCCTCTAGAAAGCCAGCTTCAAGAGAGGCAGGGTTTGTATCTCTCTAGGGCACTGCCTTCCCCAGCACCAGGCTCAGAGAAGGGGCTACGTGGATATGTGAATGAATGAATGAATGAATGAATTGGTGAATAAATGGGTGAATGAGTGAATATCTTACTCACCCCTGCCATCCTGACACTCACTGGGGCCCAAGTTCCAGCTTCCATCCAGGCAGCCAGGTCTGGGTCGAGAATTTCAGTGGATGCACACGTTGAGGGGTGCTGGGGATGGAGGTATAGGGAGACGCTCCTGTGGCCAGGCCACTCCCTGCTCAGGCTGCTACCTTTGTGTCCCTCAGCTCCTGCGAACATCTCCCAGGTCTCCTGCACCCAGACCTCACCCACAGCCCTCAAATCCCCTGTGGAGGGGCTTGCTGTCCAGCCGCCTCCACCACGCCTGCTGTCTGCAGAGGACACAGCCTGTGCGCAAGGCAGTTTCTCGGGGCATGAGTCCCGGGGGCGTCTTGGCTGGCTGACAAGCTCATTTGCAGGCTTCTTGGGTCTCTTCCAGCCAACCATGGGCTGCTGAGAGGCTCTGCCTGGAACGGAGACCCAGACAGCCTCCACCAGAAGCCCCACCTCCATCCAACCTTGACTCCCATTCATGCTGCTGACCTTGTCTCTGAGGGGCGGGATTCCAGCAGGTGGCAGGATCTGACTCAGGTGGGAGGCAAGGCCGTTGATCACCAGGTTGACTGTCCAAGTTCCACTTCTTGATGGGGGCAGTCCCTGATCCCCTCAGGGTAAGTGGATGCCAAGGAAAACAAGTAGTGGTCTTTTCAGAGGGAGAAGATGGGTACAGGGGCTTCCGGGCCTGGGCAGGGATGCAGGGGGTCGGAGGCGGCGGAATGCTGTGGCTGATGCTTTTGTGAATTTCTGGACAATTACATGTTAGACTTGAATTCAAAAACCGTTCGGCTGGGCCTGGTGGCTCACGCCTGTAACCCTAGCACTTTGGGAGGCCGAGGCAGGTGGATTGCTTGAGGCTAGGAGTTCAAGACCAGCCTGGCCAACATGGTAAAACCCCGTCTCTACTAAAATTACAAAAATTAGCCAGGCCTGGTGCTGCATGCCTGTAATCCCAGCTACGTCGGAAGGCTGAGGCACGAGAATTGCTTGAACCCAGGAGGTGGAGGTTGCAATGAGCGGAGATTATGCCATTGCACTCCACCCTGGCTGACAGAACAAGACTGTCTCAAAAAAAAAAAAGCGTCTGATGGTGCCGCCTGTGCAAGCAGACCAGGGTCAGCCCGTGGGCACGGTATGCTTCTCCTGGCTCAGGGACCCATATAGCGACTGGATTGAGCTGTCAGAGGCCGGAAGCCTGACTGTGGTACAGGGATGTGCCCGGTCCCGAGGGGAGCTGTGGCTGGCTCCAGTGCTGTGCTGTAGAAAGGGCTCCTGGGGGTCCAGGCAGGGGAACACCAAGTGCAAAGGCCTGGAGGTGGGAACCGTGGTAAGGGGAGACTGAGGAGGCTTGGCTAGAGGTCAGGGTGCTGGTGAGTCAGCAGAGATATGCAGGAGAGGTGGCTGCTTCTTGGGCATGGCTGAAAACCCGCCCCGTCGGGGGTCTCCCACCACCTCTTTCTTCCTTGCTCTGAAGTGACTCAAAGCTGCTTGCATCTGGTCAGGTCGCTCGTTAACGGCCCCCCGTTACTGTTCCCATCTGTCCCCACCTGGTACCTCTGTGGATATGACCGGGACCACCCAGGCCTCTATTTCCTGATTGTCACAGCCCCGGGCATTGTCACCACAGCCGGGCCGTGCACAGCACAGTCGGGGATGAGGAACAGGCTCTCCAGGGGAGGGAACAAAGGTCCTGTCTGCAACTCTGAGCCATCACTTGGCCCCACTGTGACTCACCGCCACCCCCGGCCCATGCAGGGATCCCTCATTCATGCACTCCTTCCTTCCTTCATTCATTCGATCCAACTGTTTTCTGAGCTCTGCAGAGGAAACACAGAAGACCAGCCTCCCTCAGGAATAAACACTCAGATGTTCCTGACCTGGGCCAAAGCTCTGGGCTGGGAAGAAAACAGATGGAATGTGTGGGAGAGAGACGGGGGTGGGATCTGCTGCCTCCAGGAAGCCCCCAGGCCTGGGAGGGGGACAGAGCTGAACACAGTCACCCCAAGCCTGTTGGGAACAGGGTGAGGCAGAGGCAGAGGCAGAGGCAGCGAGACTGTCTGGAAGAGGAGGAAGGAAGAGCTCCCTACCCACTGGTCCCCCAAGGCTCCCAGGAGCCGCCATTAACTTTGAATGAATGAGTCGGCCAAGTTCAGCCTGGGTGCTGGAAGAAGGAGCACCGTTTTGGGGACCCCCAGCCCTGATGATCCCCAACTCCCCGGGGCTCTCGGCTTCCTGCCATTCTGGGCATGGGTGTGGGGGGGGTAGGACCGGGTGTCTCTCCTCCCCAGAGAAGGTGGCCTCTAACCGGGTGGGGGTGCCCCGGCAGGTACCCAGTCCACCCCTGGAAGCAGCTACACCTGGCTCCCCAGGCGCCCCTCCACTTGCAAACACCGTAACCCCCGAAAGACTCCCCTAGTCAGAGCTAGACCCCGGAGGAGGTCGTTTGAGGGGCAGGCGCTGAGTCGCTTTGCAAAGTTGTCTTTCAGCTGATGCTTATGGGGAGGACAGTCCCCAGGCGTGCAAAGGTTGACGGGCGGCTGAAGTTTGGGACCTAATTTTGGGGAGGGGGTAGTTAGGAGGTCCGGAGGGCTGTTGGGGGCGGGGGTTGGAGCTTCACCAAGGTCCCCTCCGTCGCACCGGGCAAGGGGGGGGGGAGTTCGAGGACCAGCCGCCTGCTGGGGGGTTGCAGGGGGCGCCGGGGAATGTGGGATCTTTAAATATGGGCGGGGCTTGCGGGGTCGTCGAAGGCGGTGCCAACCCGGGTTCGGCCAATCGGCGGCGGCTCCCGCGTCGCACCGCCCCGTTCTCTCCCGGCCCGGGCGGGCGCTCGCCCCCCGCCGGGCCCGTGGACTGGGCGGCGGGGGATGCGCCTGCTGCCGCCGCCCCCGGCCCCGACGCCCCCGGGCCCAGCTCCCGCTCGCTGCTGCCCGCCCCGTCCGCGGCTCCGGCTCCGGCCCCTGCCCGGGGGTCCGCGGCTGCGCGGGACCCTCTCCCCCTCCAGCCTCGTCCGCCCGCCCTGGCCGAGCCCCGCAGGTACTGGGTGGGATGGGTGGGGGTGCGGGAGGATCCAGGGTCCACAGCTCGGGGCGCCCAAGGAGGGAGGCACGTCCCGGAGGGAGACGCGGTTTGGGGCAGGGGCCAAGAGGGAGGGTCTCCGTGCGATCCGGAGCCTAGGGGACATGGGAAAGGTGGGGGGAATGAATGCATGTACACTGCCCGAGTGAGTGAAGATCCGCGCACCCCCAACCTGGGAGGGGGAGGGTGCTGGGTTCACTTTGGGGGAGGGCAGAACAGTGAGTCTCCAAACTCCATAGATAGGGTTGGAGGTCGGGAGCTCTCAGGGATGGGTGACCGCAGTGACTTGGGGATGGGAGAGAGGTGACCCACCACTGGCTCCTGGATCCAGAGGTTGGGGCACTCAGGGAGGGGTCAGGGAGCCGGGTCTTCCAGCTCTCCCCGGACAGAAGTCCCGGACCCAGCTCGGGGCACTGCCCCTGCTGTTCGGGAGGGCTGGCCAGCAGATGGGAATTCCCGAGGCTGGGGTCTGAGCGGAGAGGCTGATGAAGATGCATCAGAATGGAGGGCCCCCGCTCCCTCCTGGGAGGGCAGGCTAATTGCACCCTGCTGGCTGATGGCAGACTCCTGGCGGGTAGTGATGGGGGATCGGGCGGGCAGCCAGCACCTTGCTGCACTGGCTCCTGGACGGCCCATGGGACGGGAGGCAGGCAGTGCTTGTCTGCCCCTGCAGAGCTAGGGCCCTAGGAGTACTGGGGGAGGGGAGGGGGTGGGGGTGGGGTGGGAGGGGGGATCCTCAGAGACCTTCCCCAACCTCAGCAGAGACACCCGGCCTCTGGCTGTGCCCGCTGGGGACCCACAACAGGCCCACATGTCCCAGAAGTTTCTGCTGTGTGCTAATCTGGCTGTGGTACCCGGAAGCCCCTGGGTGTGCATTTTCGGGGCAGGGCGGTGTACCTTGGGGATTGAGGGGCAGGGAGCACCTTCTCCTGGTCCAGTTGTGAAGAAGAGAAATCAGTGGCACCAAGCTCTTACAGCCCACAAAGCATTTGCCACGCAAGATCTCACTGTTCTGGACACCAACCCTCGCGGTGCGGGAGCACCACGGGGAGCTTTTACAAAGCAGGTGGCCAAGGAATGGCAGTAGCTTGCTCCCTGGCAGGGGTGCCTGAGGGCCCCTCCTCAGTGGCTGCGTCAACCAACCTGTCATTTGTAAAAATGTTCGATGGACGACTCTGGGGTCCTGGCTGGTTTCTGTCTCTTCCCGTATCCTGTTGGGTGGGGAAGCTAAGAGGAGCCATCAGCCCTGCTCCCTGCCACCCTCATCCTCTCCTCAAGAGCTCTCTTTGGTCCCCCGCTTCCCCTGACACCAGATTCCCCCAGAAGTTTGTGTCTCCAGGGGAGGGTATAGAAGGGGGTTCTCTGCTCATCCCCCTCACCGCAGGCTTCAGGGAAGGGAGGTGTCATGACCAGACAGGGAAGTAAAAGTAAGGCAGTATCAAAGACCTTCCAACCCAAAGACACCCCGTCGGATGTTTGTTGTTTGTTAGAGACAGGATATGGCTGTGTTGTCCAGGCTGGTCTTGAGCTCCTGGGCTCAATCCATCTCCTGCCTTGGCCTCCTGAGTAGCTGGAACTCCAGGTGCATTCCTGGCTAATAGGGTGGTATTCCTCACTTGGCAAACCCGGGGCTGTCACTCAGAAAAACATACCCTTTCATGGATGTCCAAACCTTGGCTGAGAGTTCGCAGGGGCTCCTGGATCTCTGGGAATCCCTGAGAGTACCAGGGATGCCAGTGTCAGGCCCAGATTGCAGTGGGGGGAGGGGGATATGTACCCAGGAATGGGGGAAGGGCCAGGTACACATCGGTTCTCTGCTCCAAGCTCGTGGCTTCTCGAGGGCAGGACCAGGCTGGTTCCCCTCCCAGAAAGCAGACCCTGCCACCTGCCACACCTAGATGGCACTAATTTAGTCCCTGCCTTTCCTGGCTGGGTGACCTTGGCCAAATGTGCTGAACTTCTCTGAGCTCTGTCTCCCGTCTGTAAAATGGGAACAGGAGATGCCACCTTGCTTGTCGGTGGTGACAGGGATTACATGTGATCATTCCAATCTCGGGCTCAAAACACAGGAAGAGCCCCGTCCGCCAGATCATGTGGTGGGTGACAGGAAAGCCCTCCACCCTCTTGGAAGCCACTTGCCATTTCTCTCCTCCTTCCCACCCTCTCCCTGCCCAGGGCACCTTAGGACGCGGCTGCCAGGCGAGGAGGAGACATGGCAGACACACGGCTGAATTTGGCCCGTTCGTCGGGTGGCTGAGTCACATCCCCAAATTGCATCTTCATTGGTGCGTTTCAGAAGGTCATTTGCAGAGGCCCTCGGAGGCCCACACCCCCTCTGGGTTCTGTCTGCCAGGCCACCCGCTTCTCCTCCCCGTGTCCCCCCCATCCAGGGTGGGGAACTTTTGCACCCTCAGGGGATGGTGGAAGGGGTGCCTGAGTTTTCCTGGGCCCCCTGGATGAGGACAGGATCTGGGGTCCCTGGGTACACCCTAGTACAAGCTCCCAGCCCCCACCTGGCAGCCAGCAGACATGCAGGTGCTGGGCAGAGGTTTGAGGCTCAGAGCAGAAGGCCCACCTAAGTATTTGTGAGGTTAGAGAAAGATCAGGGCCAAGGTCAGCCTCATAAACTTGTCAAATGCTGGGCCCACAGGAGGCCAGACCTTATAGACTGTGAAGTGCTGGGTGTGCAGAAGTTCAGGCCTGATAAACTGTGAAGTACCAGGTTGCATGAGGCAAGGCCTTATAAAGTGGGAAGTGCTGGCCTGCAGGAGGTCAGGCCTTATAACCTGTGAAGCACCTGGTCACAGGAAACCACAGCCTGATTGAGGTGCCAGGTGAGGGGTAGGGGGGTGGGACAAGGTGAGACTCATGAGGTCACCTGGCCATTGAAGGAATGATTCTTTTTTTTTTTGGAGACAGGGTCTCACTCTGTCACCCAGGCTGGACTAGAGTGGCATAATCTTGGCTCACTGCAACCTCTGCCTCCTGGGCTCAAGTGATTCTCCTGCCTCAGCCTCCTGAGTAGCTGGGATTACAGAAGCCCACCACCACACCCGGCTAATTTTTGTATTTTTAGTAGAGACTGGGTTTCACCATGGTGGCCAGGCTGGTCTTGAACTCCTGACCTCAGGTGATCCACCCACCTCGGCCTCCCAAAGTGCTGGGATTACAGGCGTGAGCCACAGCACCCAGCCATGAAGGAATGATTCTTGCACTCCTGTGTGCTGGCACTGGTATTTAGAGACACATAGTGAGGGGACAGACACAGTGTGGGGGAGTGCCGGGCAAAGGCACAGTGGTCCTGCAATGTATGCGGTGGCCAAAGTCACCCTTGTCACCCGTGTCCCACCCAACAGTGTGGCTCATCTTTTTTTTTTTGAGACGGAGTCTCACTCTGTCACCCCGGCTGGAGTGCAGCGGCGTGATCCCGGCTCACTGCAACTCCTGCCTCCCAGGTTCAACCGAGTCTCCTGCCTCAGCCCCCCGAGTAGCTGGGATTGCAGACGCCCACCACCACACCTGGCTAATTTTTGTAGTTTTAGTAGAGACAGGGTTTCGCCATGTTGGCCAGGCTGGTCTCAAACTCCTGACCTCAAGTGATCCACCCACCTTGGCCTCCCAAAGTGCTGGGATTACAGGCCTGTGCCACCACGCCCAGACAGTGTGGCTCACTTGCTGTGTCCTGGAATGACGGCCTCTTAGCCTGTCACCCCCTAGTGGGGGAGGGAAGTGTCCTGCCTGTGTACACAGCTGCCCCTCAACCCTTCTCCCTGGCCTGGCACGTGGGGGACCCCCAGCTCACGCTGTTGTGACCGTTTCAAAGGAGAGAACACTTGGCCCTCCACCCACCCCTGCCCCTTGTTGGGAAAATCTCACAAAGGAGACCGGTCCAGAATCTTCCTTGCAAGGAGATGGCGTGGCTTCAGGCAGGTCCTTTCACAACACCGTGCAGTTTCCCCCATCTGCAAAACTGGCCAAATCTCAGGACCCACTTCTTGGCAATGTTAGGAGGATTCGGAACACTTACATAAAGAATGGAACCTGGGGCCTGGTGCAGTGGCTCATGCCGTAATCCCAACACTATGGGAGGCCAAGGAGGAGGATCACTGGAGCCCAGGAGTTCAAGACCAGCCTGGACAACGTAGCAAAACCTCATCTCTACTAAAAATAAAAATAAATCAGTGTGGGCACGGTGGCTCGCGCCTGTAATCCCAGCACTTTGGGAGACTCGAGGCAGGTGGGTCATGAGGTCAGGAGATCAAGGCCATCTTGGGTAACATGGTGAAACCCCGTCTCTACTAAAAATACAAAAAAATTAGCTGGGCATGGTGGCATGCACCTGTAATCCCAGCTACTCGGGGGGCTGAGGCAGGAGAATCACTTGAACCCGGGAGGCAGGAGTTGCAGTGAGCCGAGATCACGCCGCTGCACTCCAGCCTTGGCAACAGAGTGAGACTCTGTCTCAAAATATATATATAATAATAAATAAATAAATTGGCCAGGCGCGGTGGCTCACACCTGTAATCCCAGGACTTTGGGAGGCCAAGGCAGGTGGATCACTTGAGGTTAAGAGTTCGAAACCAGCCTGTCCAACATGGCGAAACCCCATCTCTACTAAAAATACAAAATTAGCTGGGCATGGCGGTGCGTGCCTGTAATCCCAGGTACTTGAGAGGCTGAGGCAGGAGAATCGCTTGAACCTGGGAGGTGGAGGTTTCGGTGAGCTGAGATCATACCACTGCACTCCAGCTTGGGCTACAAGAGCAAAACTCCATTTCAAAAAAAAAAGAAAAAGAAAACCACCTTCTAAGCGTGTTAGCCAGCCTATCCTCTCAGGCAAGTCCACTGGTAGATTTCATCTTGCGGCATTCAGCAAGTGTTCAGTGAGTGTCACCTGTTTGCTAGGCATCGTTCTAGGTATTTGGATACACAGAAAGTCAGCAGGCAGGGTTCTGGTAGGGGGTGTTCCAGGCAGAGGGCACCGCCTGTGACCAGGCTCGGAGAAGGATGAGCTTGCTGGAATTTGGTGATGGGAGAGGCCGTCGTGGCTGGAGGGATTGGGTCTGGGGGAGAGTAAGAAGGACGAGATAGGTGGGAACCAGATACAGAGGGCCCCTGGCCATAGTGAAGAGTTTGGTGTTTAATTTTATTTTGTTTGTATTTATTTTTTAGAGATAGGGTCTTGCTGTGTTGTCCAGGCTGGATTCAAACTCCCAGGCTCAAGCCATTCTCCAGTCTCAGCCTCAGCCTCTAAGTAGCTGCGATTGTAAGCATGCACCACCAGGCCCAGCTCGGGAGTTTATTTTTTCTTTTCCTTTTTTTTTTTTGAAACATAGTCTCACTCTGCCACCCAGGCTGGAGTGCCGTGGTGAGATCTGGGCTCACTACAGCCTCCGCCTCCTGGGTTCAAGCTGCCTCAGCCTCCCGAGTAGCTGGGACGACAGGCCTGCACCACGGCACCTGCCTAATTTTTGTATTTTTAGTAGAGACGGGGTCTTCACCATGTTGGCCAAGCCGGTTCGAACTCCTGACCTCAAGTGATCCTTCTGCCTCGTCCCCCTAAGTAGCTGCTGTTACCAGAGCTGCACCACCACGCCCGGCCTGGAGTTTATTTTTTCAATGGGACGGCAGTGGGGGAGCCACGGGAGGGCTTCGAGGAGGGGGAGGGATTCAGGCTGACTCAGATATTTGGGACTCTGGGTTCACTGCCTCCCAAGCCACTCCTGAGTCTTAGAACTTTCTGGGATGGCCGGGATGGCCCTGGTCTCTCTGGTCAGTGAGCTGGACCCTGCTGTGACCATGTCCCTCTGTGTCCTTGCAGGTCAGCGCAGGAGCCCCGCCGCTGAGCCATGCCGGTCCCCGGGCGGCCTGCAGCGAGCCCGACCCCTGCACCCAGGTAGTCATGAACAGCCACAGCTACAATGGCAGCGTGGGGCGGCCGCTGGGCAGTGGGCCGGGCGCCCTGGGACGAGACCCTCTGGACCCCGAGGCTGGCTGCCCCCCGCAGCCCCTACACAGCCCGGGCCTCCAGGTGGTGGTGGCCAAGAGTGAGCCGGCCGTGCCCTCGCCCGGCAGCCGCCGGGGGCAGCCCCAGGACCAGGACGATGACGAGGATGATGAGGAAGATGAGGCTGGCGGGCAGAGGGGCTCGGGGAAGCCCTCAAATGTGGGCCACCGCCTGGGCCACCGGCGGGCGCTCTTTGAGAAGCGGAAGCGCCTCAGTGACTATGCCCTCATTTTCGGCATGTTTGGCGTTGTCGTCATGGTGACGGAGACCGAGCTGTCCTGGGGCGTGTATACCAAGGTGGGCGCGCTCCTCCCAGGCACCCCAGGGAGGTTCCACTGGGCCCGCTGGCTTTCTTGGCATGGGGCTGGGGGGTGGCAGGGCCCCCAAGGAGGTAGGGGGTGTTGGGGGGCTCCTGGAGGTGAGGGGTTCCTGGCCTCCGGCATACCCACCTCCAGGAAGGTAGCAGGGAGGCTGCACGTGGGGGAGGGAAGGTTTCAGCCCATTCCCTGGCTGGGTGTCAAGGGGCTGCACCCTGGCTTAAGGCAGAGAGGGGGGGGCTCCCCCCCCAGGACAGGGGGTCCCCAGAATGGGCCTGCTCCAGGGAGCAATGGAAGAGCTTCCTCCCTTCCAAGAGTGAGCATGTGCAGGTTATGAGCCTCGTTGTGGGTCCCCTCATGCCACCAAGAGTGTGTGAGGATGGAGAGAGATCAGGGCTATGTCAGCCTATAAACTGTGAAGTGCTGTGCCCACGTGAGGCCGGGCCTTATAAACTGTGACTTAGTGTGTCCACGTGAGGCCGGGCCTTATAAACTGTGACTTAGTGTGTCCACGTGAGGCCGGGGCCTTATAAACTGTGACTTAGTGCGTCCACGTGAGGCCGGGCCTTATAAACTGTGACTTAGTGCGTCCACGTGAGGCCGGGCCTTATAAACTGTGACTAGTGTGTCCACGTGAGGCCGGACCTTATTAACTGTGACTTAGTGCGTCCACGTGAGGCCGGGCCTTATAAACTGTGAAGTGCCGTGCCCATGTGAGGCCAGGCCTCATAAACTGTGAAACACTGGACACATCTTGCCGTCAGCCCAGTCCCCAGGAATAAGGGCAGGAAGCACTGCTTCCTGAGCACAGCACCTGCTGCACGCCCGCCCTAATGAAGCTGTTTCACACACAGCGGCCCAGGACTGGGGAACTAGCAGAAAGTCGGGGTACAGTGTGGGAAGCCACTGGGAAGAGCCCCATTTAGCTGACTCCCTTGCCCGGGAGCCAGGGTAGGGGGATGGGAGCGCTGCCCGCCGCCTCCAGCGTCCACCCGGCTGTGTCCTGTCTCTTTCGCAGGAGTCTCTGTACTCATTCGCACTCAAATGTCTCATCAGCCTCTCCACGGCCATCCTGCTGGGTCTTGTTGTCCTCTACCATGCCCGGGAGATCCAGGTCAGTGCTGAATGCTGCAGGAAGCAGCTCCTCTGTCCAAACCCCAGACACCCCCAGCACCAGCCCACCTGGGACCCCACCCCCGAAAACATAAAAGGAGGAATAATTGGCTCCTGATAGAAAATGGCCTCCATAAAGACACACAGTTTCCTTCATTCTAGATTACCTTGAAACACACATCTGTGTTTTAATTTTCATTATTTCCAAAAAAAGAATAAGTAGTGAGAAAGTGAGGGGCTGAGCTGAGACTCTGGGACACACAGGTTGTTTCCAGGCTGGAGTGTAGTTGTGCGATCTCAGCTCACTGCAACCTCCGCCTCCTGGGTTCAAGCGATTCTCCTGCCTCAGCCTTCCAGGTAGCTGGGATTACAGGTGTGAGCTACCACGCCCGGCTAATTTTTTTTTTTTTTGTAGAGATGGGGTTTTACCATGTTAGCCAGGCTGGTCTTGAACTTCTGACCTCCAGTGATCCACCTGCCTTGGCCTCCCAAAGTGCTGGGATTATAGTGTGAGCCACTGGTCATGGCCTGTTTATTTAGTTTTTGAGACAGAGTCTCACTCTGTTGCCCGGGCTGGAGTGCAGTGATGCGATCATAGCCTTGACTTCCTCTGTGTTCAAGAGATTCTCCCGCCACAGTCTCCTGAGTAGCTTCGACTACAGGCACGCACCATCACGCCCGGCTAATTTTTGTATTGTCTTGTAGAGATGGTGTCTCCCCATATTCCCCAGGCTGGCCTCAAACTCCTGGGCTCAAGTAATTAGCACACCTCACTCTCCCAAAGTGCTGGGATTTTACAGGTGTGAACCACATTGCCCGGCCACACACGCACGTTGATAACAAGTAGCCAAAAATCACGCTTGGAATCCCAGCACTTTGGGAGGCCAAGGCGGGTGGATCACTTGAGGTCAGGAGTTCAAGACCAGCCTGGCCAACATGGCGAAACTCCATCTCTACAAAAATACAAAAATTAGCCAGGCGTGATGTAGGTGCCTGTAATCCCAGCTACTCGGGAGGCTGAGGCGTGAGAATCACTTGAACGTGGGAGGCAGAGGTTGCAGTGAGCCAAGATCGTGCCACTGCACTCTAGCCTGGTGACAGAGCAAGACTGTCAAAATGTCAAAATGTCCAAATGTCCATCCAGGCTTGAATGGATAAATAAAATGTAGTGCACCTGTATAATGGACCATTCAACCTTTTTTTTGTTTGTTTTGATATGGAGTCGCACTGTGTGACCCAGGCTGGAACGCAGTGACACAATCTTAGCTCACTGCAAACTCTGCCACCTGAGTTCAAGCGATTCTCCTGCCTCAATTGCCTGAGTGGCTGAGATTACAGGCATGTGCCATCATGCCCGGCAAATTTTTGTATTTTTAGTAGAGATGGGGTTTCTCCATATTGGCCAGGCCGGTCTTGAACTCCTGACCTCAGGTGATCCGCCCACCTCGGTCTCCCAAAGTGCTGGGATTACAGGCGTGAGCCACTGCACCCGGTCTATTCAACCTTCACAAAAGAATGAAACACTGAAACAATGGAAATGTATTGTCTGAAAGTTCTGGAGTGTAGACATCTGAGATCAAGGTGTTAGCACGGTTAGTTCCTTCTGAGAGTCACCATGAGAGGGAATCCGTCCCAGCCCTCTCTCCTAGCTTTTGGTGACTGCTGGCAATTTTGGGATTTCTTGGCTTAGGAGCTGTGCCTCTCCAATCTCTGCCTGAGGCTCACATGCTGTTCTCCCTGTGGAGAGCGTCTGTGTCCAAATATCCCCCCCCTTTTTTGTAAGAACACTAGTCATTATTGGATTAGGGCCCACTGTAATTATAATCAGATGATTCCACCTTTTTTTTTTTTTTTTTGGAGACAGTGTTTCACTCTGTCGCCCACACTGGAATTAGGTGGCTTGATCACAGATCACTGCAGCTTCGACATCCCGGGCTTAAGCAGTCCTCCCACCTCAGCTCCCAAGTAGCTGGGATTACAGGCACTTGCCACCACCCCCAGCTCATTTTTAATTTTTTTGCTTTTTTTTGTAGAAAGGGTCTTACCGTGTTGGGCAGGCTGGTCTTGAACTCTTGGGCTCAGGCAGTCCTCCCGCCTCAGCCTCCCGAAGTGCTGGGATTACAGGCATGAGCCACAGCGCCTGGCCTGATTCCAAGCCCAGGAACCATCTTAACTAGCCGACCTCATTACAATGACCTCATTTAACGAGATGACCTCCATAAAGACCTTGTCTCCATATAAGGGCACATTCCGAGGTATTAGAGGTTAGGATGCCAGCATATCTTTTTCAGCAGAACACAAGTCAACTCATAACAATTTCTGATACTGAACATGGATGAACCTCAGAAATAGGATGCTCAGCGGAGGCGCCAACACAACGGCCACGAATCGCGTGCTTCCATTTATGTGAAATTTTCAGAAGATGCAAATCTGCAGAGACAGAAAGGAGATCAGTGGTTGCCAGGGGCTGAGAAAGGGAGCAACTGCTAATGGGGACAGGGCTTCCTTTTGGGGTGATGGAAGTGTTTTGAAATTAAATAGAAGTGGTGGCTGCACAACACTGAATGTACCAAATGCCACTGAATTGTGCACTTTAGGTGGGAGAATTGTAGGGTTTGTGAATTTCTTTTTGTTTTTTGAGATGGAGTCTTGCTCTGTTGCCCAGGCTGGAGTTCAATGGCACGATCTCGGCTCACCGCAGCCTCCGCCTCCCAGGTTCAAGCGATTCTCCTGCCTCAGCCTCCTGAATGGCTGGGATTACAGGCATGTGCCACCATGCCTGGCTAATTTAATTTTTGTGTTTTTAGTAGCCATAGGGTTTTGCCATGTTGGCCAGTCTGGTCTCGAACTCCTGACTTCATGATCTGCTACCTTGGCCTCCCAAAGTGCTGGGATTACAGGTGTGAGCCACCGTGCCTGGCCATGTGAATTTCATATATATATATATATATATATATATATATATAACACACACATTTGTGGGGGTTTTTTTGTTTGTTTTTTTTTTTAGGTGGAGTCTCGCTCTGTCATCCAGGCTAGAGTGCAGTGATGCAATCTCAGCCAACTGCAACCCTCACCTCCTGGGTTCAAGTGGTTGTCCTGCCTCAGCCTCCCAAGTAGCTGGGATTACAGGCACACACCACCACGCCCAGCTAATTCTTGTATTTTTTGTAGAGACAGGGTTTCAACATGCTGACCAGGCTTGTCTCGAACTCCTGACCTCAAGTGATCCACCCACCTCAGCCTCCCGAAGTGCTGGGATAACAAGCGTGAGCCACTGCGCCCAGCCTGTTTCTCTTTTTTAAGCACAGGATCTCGCTCTGTCACCCAGGCTGGAGTACAATGGTACAGTCAGAGCTCACTGCAACTTCCACCTCCTGGGATCAAGCAATCCTTTTGCCTCAGTCTTCCAAGTAGCTGGGACCACAGGCACAGACCACCATGCCCAGCTAAATTTAAAACCATTGTTTTTTTATATAAAGAAAACTTCTGGGCTCGAGTGATCCTCCTGCCTCGGCCTCCCAAAGTGTTGGGATTATAGGTGTGAGCCACAGACTTGGCTTTTTTTTTTTTTTTTTCAGTGTAATTCAGGCTGAATGCAGTGGTTCACACCTGTAATCCCAATACTTTGGAAGGCTGAGGCAGAAGGATCACTTGAGCCCAAGTTCAAGACCAGCCTGGGCAACATGGTGAAACTCTGTCTCTACACAAAATTTTTTTAAAAATTGCCCAGCCATGTTGGTACACATCTGTAGTTCCAACTACTTGGGAGCTTGAGGCGGGAGGAACACCTGAGCCCAGGGAGGTCAAGGCTGCAGCAAGCCACGATCGGGCCACCAGCCTGGGGGACAGAATGAAACTCTGTCTCAAAAAACAAAACAAGCAAACAAAAAAAACCAGAGGCAGTGCGGGCAGCAACATAGTAAGACCCCCTCCTCTAAAGAAAAAAAAAAGGAAGTTTAAGGCTGCAGTAACCTGTGACCCTGCCAGAGCAAGATCAGGTCTCAAAAAAGAGTGGGGCATGGGGGGTGGGGAGAGGGGATGTGGACGCATTCCCAAGGTTACCTTTGCCTCCAGTTGCAATATGATTGGTCCCGGCTCCGTAACTGACAGACATTATGTATCTTGGTGCACTGCTCACCTCCCGCGGGCCTGGCCCCGGACATGGTCAGGGCCCCCCATCGAGGCCCCCGGGGGGCGGGGGGGAGCAGTGGCACCGCAAGGTGTCCTTTATGTCAACGCTTTGCACTTTGCGGATGTGTGAGCGGAGGAGGCCCCTAGAACGCAAGGCCGCCACATTTTAAGGAAGTGATTTTTTTTCTTTCTTATTTTAGAATGACTTTATTGCTTCTTATTTTTAAAATGACACGTGAAAAAGGAAAAAACTTGATACTTAGGAGTCGTACATACAGTCAGAAGAAAGAGAAAAGTACAGCGAAGGCCGGGTGCGCACACCTGGAATCCCAGCACTTTGGGAGGCCGGGGCAGGAGGATTGCTGGAGCCCAGGAGTTCGAAAACAGCCTGGGCAACAGAGCGAGACCCCATCTCTACATAAGTGTTCTTTTCTTTTCTTTTTTTTTTTTTTTTTTTTTTTTTTTTGAAACGGAGTCTTGCTCTTGTTGCCCAGTCTGGAGTGCAATGGCACAATCTCAGCTCACTGCAACCTCCGCCTCCCAGGTTCCAGCAATTCTCTTGCCTCAGCCTCCCAAGTACCTGGGATTACAGGTGCGTGCCACCACACTTGGCTAATTTTTGTATTTTTGTAGAGATCGGGTTTCACCACGTTGGCCAGGCTGGTCTCGAACTCCTGACCTCTGGTGATCTACCCGCCACTGCTTCCCAACGTGCTGGGATTACAGGCATGAGCCACCACACCTGGCCTTCTTTTTTTTTTTTTTTTTCAAGACAGAGTCTTACTCTGTTGCCCAGGTTGGAGTGCAGTGGCGCAATCTTGGCTCACTGCAACTTCCACCTCCCGGATTCAAATGATTCTTGTGCCTCAGCCTCTCCAGGCTGGGATTACAGGTACACGCCACCACACCTGGCCAGTTTTTTTGTATTTTTAGTAGAGACGGGGTTTTGCCATGTTGCCTAGGCTGGTCTCAAATTTCTGTCCTCAAGCAGTCCTCCTGCCTCGGCCTCCCAAAGCACTGGGATTACAGGTGGAGCCACCACAGCCATCCTGTTTCCACCTTTGGAGGCTGTGGGTCGTGCTGTTGTGAATGTGCCTGTCCAAGGGTTTGCTTAAACACTTGTTTTCATTTCTCTGAGTCTGTCTAGGAGTGGGAATGCTGGGTCATTAGTAACTCTATGTTGAACTTTTTGGGGAACATTCATCTGCTATTTAGTTCGAATTGTGGCCAGTGCTGAGAACTAGAGAGTTTTGCATATGAGGTCACGTTTCTGACTTCTCTTGGAAAAATTCGAAGCCGGCATGGTTGCTCACCAGTGATCCCAGCACTTTAGATCTGAGTGCTGAGGAAGGAGGACACTTGACGCCAGGAGTTTGAGACCAGCCCGGGCAACATAGGGAGACACCATCTCTACAAAAAATTTAAAAAATTAGCCAGGCATGGTGATGCATGCCTGGAATCCCAGCTCCTCAGGAGGCTGAGGCATGAGGATCACTTGAGCCCAGGAGGTCAACACTGCAGTGAGCTGTAATTGTGCAACTGCACTCTGGTCTGGGCAACAGAGCAAGACCTTGTCTCCAAAAAAAAAAAGGAAAAAGAAAAGAAAAATCCTGGCTAAATGTGGTGGCTCACACCTGTAATCCCAGCACTTTGGGAGGCCAAGCAGATGACTGGAGGTCAGGAGTTTGAGACCAGCCTGGCCAACAAGGTGAAACCCCGTCTCTACTAAAAATACAAAAAAAAAAAAAAAAAAAAAAAATTAGCTGGGCGTGGTGGTGCGTGTCTGTGGTCCCAGCTACTTGGGGGCTGAGGCACGAGAATTGCTTCAGCCTGGGAGATGGAGGTTGCAGTGAGCTGAGATCATGCCATTGCTAGCAGATGAGAGAGAGACAGAGAGAGAGAGAGAAGAGAGAAAGAAAGAAAGAAAGAAAATTAAAAAGAGGCCGGGCACGGTGCTCACGACTGTATCCCAGCACTTTGGGAGGCTGAGATGGGCGATTGCTTGATGTCAGGATTTCCAGAGCAGTCTGGCCAACATAGTGAAAACCCATCTCTACTAAAAATACAAAAACTAGCCAGCTGTGGTGGTGGGTGCCTGTAATCCCAGCTACTTGGGAGGCTGAGGCAGGAGAATTGCTCTCAGACGGGAGGCGGAGGCTGCAGTGAGGCCAGATCATGCCATTGCACTCCAGCCTGGGTGACAAGAGCAAGACTCCGTCTCAAAAAAAAAAAAAAAAGAAAGAAAGGAAGGAAAGAAAAAAAGAAAAAGAAAAAGAAAAATCCAAGGCTGTGGGGTTTCAGGCCAGGCTGACATCACTCTCTGGGGGGGTCCGGGGGCTGGGCTGGGAGCGTGGGGGCGTGGGAGCGTGTCTGACACCCATGGCTGGCCCCCTTCCCCCTCCACAGCTGTTCATGGTGGACAACGGGGCAGATGACTGGCGCATCGCCATGACCTGCGAGCGCGTGTTCCTCATCTCGCTGGAGCTGGCGGTGTGCGCCATTCACCCGGTGCCCGGCCACTACCGCTTCACGTGGACGGCGCGGCTGGCCTTCACCTACGCGCCCTCGGTGGCCGAGGCCGACGTGGATGTGCTGCTGTCCATCCCCATGTTCCTGCGCCTCTACCTGCTGGGCCGGGTGATGCTTCTGCACAGCAAGATCTTCACGGACGCCTCGAGCCGCAGCATCGGGGCCCTCAACAAGATCACCTTCAACACACGCTTCGTCATGAAGACGCTCATGACCATCTGCCCCGGCACGGTGCTGCTGGTCTTCAGCATCTCCTCCTGGATCATCGCAGCCTGGACCGTGCGCGTCTGCGAGAGGTGCGACCCCTCCCCGGAGCCCCCATGCCCCAGCCTGGGCCGACGATGGCCTCAGGGACCCCCGCGCCAGCCCCCCTCTCCCTGGACCTCCGTGCCGGTTCATTTCACTGACCCTGAGCTCCCCCGGACCCTGACCCTGGCCATTGCTTCCATCTCCCCCGACTGCAAGGCCTCCATGGTGCCTCCTGTCTCCCAGTTTGTGGCTTCAGATAATCATCCTCCGGGGGACCCAGCCCGGTGTCCCCAGCTGCCCTCAACCAGGGAGGGACCCAGCTCCCTCTTCCTCATCCTCCCCCGCCAGGGTCTCTTGCGCCTTCTTCTCCCGGCCGGCCCCGCGGCTCTCTGGGAGGCTGACCCCTGCTCTCTGGCCCTGGGGGCGGGGGCAGCAGGCACAGGGACGCCTCCTCTCTCCTCTGTCTCCCACCTCCCACGTTTAACCAACTCTCATTTTCCCCCCTGCCCGCTCCACCGGACTTTAGGGAAAACATGTGAGTCCCACCGTCGGCTGAGCTGTGTGCGCAGAGCATCCGCTGCCAGCGCTGCCGCCATCCCCCACCCGCCAGGAATTTAAGATTAGCTGCCGCAAGGGGTGGGAGGCAGGAGAACGGGCCTGGCAGGGTGCGTCGGGGTCAGTCCCTCCATCTTGGGGGCAGGCGCTCCGCTGGGCGTCGTCTCTGAGCCTCGGGGACCTTGTGTCCAGAGGGCGGGGGACTAAGGAAGGGCTTGGCTCTGATGTGTTTGCGAAGTTCATCCCTGGGAGCTCCACATTTCCTCCCAAGACTTAAATGGATCTGAGATGGGCTGGGCGTGGTGCCTGTAATCCCAGCTACTGGGGAGGCTGAGGCAGGAGAATCTCAGTGAGCTGAGATCGTGCCACTGCACTCCAACCAAAACAAAACAAAAAAAATAGACAAATGAATAGTCCTGGGGTGAAGGAAAGCTAACCACGCCTTGGGGACCTCCAGACAGGAGGGAGTCTGTTGTGAATACCCCTGGGCAGTGGTGGGCCATCAACCTAATTGACAGAGAGGGAAACTGAGGCTCTGGCGGGCAAAGGGACTTGCCCAGAGGCCTGAGTCCTGGTGGCCTCAGAGGCGGGAGGGGGCTCCGCTGGGCCTGGGTGTGAGGGGCCTTATCTGGGAGAGGGTCTCCCTGCCATGCGCCTAGCTGATGGAGGCCCTGGAGGGGTCCTGGGGGTCCCTGGCTGGACCCCTTCTTGCCCTCAGCATCCCATCCCCATCCCTCCGCCCAGCCTCCCACCCCCCATATCCCCATGGCCCCTGCCTGGGCCTGATGTCCGGCTCTCAGGGATGAAGGCCCCGGTTCCTCTGGCTGTCAAGGCTTCCAGGGGTCTCCTTGGTCCCCCTGATGTTACCCCAGGCAGTTCCCACAGCCCTTCCCCACCCCTCAGGGTGGGGTCAGAACTAGGGTCGGGGTACGGGTGCTCCTCGTCTGGTATCCCTGAGGTCCAAGGCGGGTCCTTTCAGGGCTCTGCCCCAGGTGGGGGGAGGGGCACGAGGCAGGGCAGGCAGCCAATCCTAAATTCTGAGCCTGGCGACCACGCTTCAAGCCCCCTTGCCTGCCTCGCTCTGACCCACCCCCCGCCTTCCGCATGTCCCCCCACCCTGCTCCTGGGTGGTCCCGCGGCACCCCTCCCCATTGCTCCCTCCGGTCTGGGCTCACCCATTCACCTGCTAGAGAGCCCCCGCCCCTCCTGCCCTCTGTGGGTCAGGCAGCTTGGGGCTCAGATGTTTTGGTATAAGATGGTGTCAGTCCCTGGGCCCCCACCCAGCAAGCATCCTAGAAGCCCAGACTAGAGGTGCCTGGAGTGGCATTCGACCTCCGCAGGAGTGGGGACCCCCAAACAGCCAATCTTTGGGGGGGGCCTCCCCTCTCCTTCCCTCTGGAGCCTCTGACCTAGCCCCGTCCTTGGGCTCTGTCACCCACCGTGCCTGGCACGCGCCTCCCCTGAAGATCCTGTTCTGTCTGTGCTACCCTAGTTGGCCTCTGACCTTGAACCCCGCAGAGGCTGGCGTGGGGCTCAGACAACTGAAGCCCTGGGAAGGAATGGGTTAGCTGGAAGCCAGGTCAGAGGGGGGCCCAGCCCCCAGAACAAGGCCAAGGGGATTTGGAGGCTGAGAGCTGAGCGGGAACAGATCCTAGAGCCACCCCCAGACCAAGAGAGCGAAGCCCTCTGCCCCCTCGCATGGCCACAGGCAGAGCCTCTTTGCAACCCCTCTGGCTGAAGTCAAGGAGGAGTGGGGGGACTCATGCTGTCCCCCAGCCTCTGTCCTTCATATATGGGCATCCCTTCTTCATTCGAGTCCCGGGGCATGATCTTCCAGCCTCCCACCTCCCCAGACAGTCTTCCTCCCTCCTTGGGGCCTCGCTGGCTGGGGAAGTTCTTCCGGGTGTCTGACCTGAATCCTTGCCTCCACCTCCTGCCGCTCCTGGTGCCGTGGCCACTCGTCCTCCTGTCTGTGTGTGCCTGTTGTTGGGAGGGGGATTGTATGTTCATGCAACCTCACCTAGGACCCTCACCTGGCCCCATCTGGGGAAGCAGCTTGGGGGGGGCAGGCAAAGGGAAAGTGGGAGGGCTGTCGGGGGGAGAGGGGTGCACATGTCCTGCGCTCACAGGACACGGCCCCCATGCAGCCAGGTGGACTCAGGGCCCTGCAGCCCTGATGCCACCCCAGGGGGCGTGATGGAGGCAGAGGGGGATGGTGTAAACTGACTGAACACTCCCTTTTCCCACCCTGGCCCCCCCAGGTACCACGACAAGCAGGAAGTGACCAGCAACTTCCTGGGCGCCATGTGGCTGATTTCCATCACCTTCCTCTCCATCGGTTATGGTGACATGGTGCCCCACACCTACTGCGGGAAGGGCGTGTGCCTGCTCACTGGCATCATGGTAAGGGCAAGGGCCCATGTGCATGACCCTGGGAGGTCCAGCCAGCTACCCGCTCCACCAGCCCTTGCACTTCCCTCGCTGACGGGGCGCTCGTCCCATCATGGGCTGTGCCGGGCCAGCGTTCCTCCTGTCAATCCACCCCTCCTCTGCCCTACTTTTCCTTTGATGTCACGTGGAAGCCACACCCACAGGCTTCCTAGGACCTCTCCCTGTGGTCCTTCCAGGCCTAGATCGGCAGCTCCCACCATGCCTGCCCAGTCAGAAGCTGTGGTCCACTCTGACCAGAGAGTCATTGTCACCCGTTTATTCTCTACAGCCCAATTTATTGACAGCCTTTGGATCCAGAGCAAGGGGTTTGATGCTGATGTGCCTCAGTTTCCTCGGCTGTGACCAGTGCTACTTCCTCTGCTTTGCAAGGGCTAAGTTGGTTATTTATATGAGAGTCCCAGAACTGTGAATGCCAAGGACACGCTATAAATACCTACTGGGACAGCTGGGCGCTGTGGCTCAGGCCTGTAATCCCAGCACATAGGGAACCTGAGGTGGGTGGATCACCTGAGGTCAGGAATTCGAGACCTGCCTGGCCAACATGGTGAAACCCCATCTCTACTAACAAATACAAAAATTAGTTGGGCATGGTGGCACATGCTACTCGAGAAGCTGAGGCTTGAACATGGGAGATGGAGGTTGCCGTGAGCTGAGATTGTGCCACTGCACTCCAGCCTGGGCAACAAAGCAAGGCTCTGTCTCAAAAAGAAAAATAAAAGAAGAAAGTCTCACATTTTGGGCCGGGCGCGATGGCTCACACCTATAATCCCAGCATTTTGGGAGGCCGAGGCGGGCAGATCACAAGGTCAGGAGATCGAGACTATCCTGGCCAACATGGTGAAACCTGTCTCTACTAAAAATACAAAAATTAGCTGGACATGGTGGCAGGTGCCTGTAATCCCAGCTACTTGGGAGATTGAGACAAGAGAATTGCTCGAACCCTGGAGGTGGGGGTGGCGGTGAGCCGAGATGGCGCCACTGCACTCCAACCTGGGCAACAGAGCCAGACTCCATCTAAAAAAAAAAAACCTGCTGGGTGGTGTCTTCTGCAACCCAGCCTCCTTCCTTGGCTGAGTTTCGGGGTGTCCCCTGAGTCCCCATGATGCAAAGTATGTCTTTCATGATTCAGTGGGCACAGGCAGCACCCCATCTCCCCTGAAGGATTCTAAAGTCGGCCGTGGGTGCCCGTGGACATCCTCTGATGCTTCCTGCTTTCTCTTTTCCCCTGATTCAGTCAAAAGGGTCCCTGTCCATCCCCTCCTTCCAGAACCTTCTTTCTCTCCAAACGTGTTTTATGCCCATGCCAACAAACGCTTTTCCAGATTTTATTTTATTTTATTTTTATGTTTTTATAGAGACAGGGTCTCACGGTGTTGCCCAGGCTGGTCATAAACTCCTGGGCTCAAGTGATCCTCCTTCCTGGGCCTCCCAAGGTGCTGGGGTTACAGGCAGAGCAACTGCAGCTGGCCCATGTCTGGCTTTTTTTTTTTTTAACTTTTTTTTTTTTTTTTTTAAGACGGGGTTTCACCATGTTGGTCAGGCTGGTCTTGAACTCCCGACCTCAGGTGATCCACCCGCCTTGGCCTCCAAAGTGCTTGGATTACAGGTGTGAGCCATCACGCCCGGCCTTTTTTTTTTTTTTTTTGAGTGGAGTCTCACTCTGTTGCCCAGGCTGGAGCACAGTGGCACGACAACAGCTCAATGCAGCCACCACCTCCCGGGTTCAAGTGATTCTCCTGCCACAGCTTCCCAAGTAGCCGGAATGTACAGGCGCCTGCCACTACGCTTGGCTAATTTTTGTATTTTTAGTAGACATGGGGTTTTACCATGTTGGCCCAGGCTGGTCTCGAACTCCCGAGTCTCAGGAGATCCACCCACCTCAGCCTCCCAAGGTGCTGGGATTACAGGTGTAAACCACCGCTCCGGCCTTCTTTTTCTTTTTTTTTTGAGACAGAGTCTCACTCTGTTACTCAGGCTGAGAGTGCAGGTGGTGTGATCTCGGCTCACTGCAACCTCCACAGCCTGGGTTCAAGCGATTCTCCTGCCTCAGCCTCCCAAGTATCTGGGATTATAGGTGTGCACCACCACGCCTGGCTAATTTTTGTATTTTTAGTAGAGACGAGGTTTCACCATGTTGGCCAGGCTGGTCTCGAACTCCTGACCTCAGGTGATCCACCCGCCTCGGCCTCCCAAAGTGCTGGGATTACAGGTGTGAGCCACTGCGCCTGGTCCATGTCTGGCTTTGCTGTCACCCAGCGTGGGTCGCTCCCTGCAGCGTCTGTGCGGTGCGTCGTGCTGTTGCAGAGCCGATGTCCATCCTTTTTCCTTGCTGTCTAATATTCTAGGTTTCCAGCAAGTCGATCTGTCCCAGTTGACAGGGCTTTTCCTGAGAACAGTCTTCTGGGTTCTCTCAAAACCTTTGTCTGAACCCGGAAACCGAGACAGGGTTTCCTCCGGGAGCCCTTGCTTGTGCTCAAAGTCAACGCTGCTCAGGCTCAGGGTGTTGGCATCTAAACCTGCCTGAGACTGGGCACAGTCATGGCTCATGCCTATAATCCCAGCACTGTGGGAGGCCGAAGCGAAACCCCGTCTTTATTAAAAATATAGGCAATTGGTTGGGCGTGGTGACTCACACCTATAATCCCATCACTTTGGGGACACCAAGGCGGGTGGATCACCTGAGGTCAGGAGTTTAAGACCAGCCTGGCCAGCATGGTGAAACCCCGTCTCTACTAAAAATACAAAAAGAAATTAGCCAGGTGTAGTGGCAGGCACCTGTAATCCCAGCTACTCAGGAGGCTAAGCAGGAGAATCACTTGAACCCAGAAGGCAGAGGTTGCAGTGAGCCAAGATTGTGCCACTGCACTCCAGCCTGGGCAATACAGTGAGACTCTTGTCTTGGAAAAAAAAAAAAAATACAGGGCAGCAAGTGGATCATTTGAGGCCAGGCGTCTGAGACCAGCCTGGGCAACATAGTGAGACCCCATAGCTCTACAAAAAAAAAGCCAGGCACAGTGGCTCACCCCCTGTAATCCCAGCAACTTTTGGAGGCTGAGGCAGGGGGGATCACCTAAGGCCAGGAGTTCAAGACCAGCCTGACCAACATGGTAAAATCCCGTCTCTACTAAAAAGACACACACGAAATTCACTGGGCGTGGTGGTGCACGCTTGTAGTTCCAGCTACTCAGGAGGCTGAGGCAGGAGAATCGCTTGAACCTGGGAGGTGGAGGTTGCAGTGAGATTGTTCCACTGCGCTCCAGCCTGGGTGACAGAGCAAGACTCCATCTCAAAAAAAAAAAAAAAAAAAAAAAGCACCGTCCTACTTCCTGGAGTTGTTCAGGGTCAAATGAGCTAATGTGTGGGGACATGGTTCCCCCCGACATTTGATGAATAGGAAGTAAGTAGACTCCGTGAGCTCAGCAGATGGAATCCATTCACACTGCTGGCTCAGGGAATGGAGAGGCTGCAATCTGGGGAGGCTTCCTGGAGGAGGGAACGACCTCAAGACAGGACGCTGATGTGCCCCCCTCTGCCCTGCACACAGGGAGCTGGCTGCACGGCGCTCGTGGTGGCCGTGGTGGCCCGGAAGCTGGAGCTCACCAAGGCTGAGAAGCACGTGCATAACTTCATGATGGACACTCAGCTCACCAAGCGGGTGAGGACCGCGGTTCCCATGGAGGCCGCCTCCTGGCCTTGTCAGCGAGCGTAGAACTTCCCTGCTTTCCCTCTGTACGTGCCGGGCATGCTCATGTGCCCACAGGTTACCATAGAGCCCTGTGTCGAGACTGTGCTGGCTGTGGGAGGCCTCGACAGGTGGATCACCTGAGGTCAGGAGTTCGAGACCAGCCTGGCCAACATGGTGAAACCCAGTCTCTACTAAAAATACAAAAATTAGCCTGGCATGGTGGCGGGCGGGGGCCTGTAGTCCCAGCTACTTGGGAGTCTGAGGCAGGAGAATTGCTTGAGCCTGGGAAGCAGAGGTTGCAGTGAGCTGAGATGGCGCCACTACACTCCAGCCTGAGTGACAAAGCGAGACTCTGTCTTAAAAAAAAAAAAGGCAAGCCAGGCGCGGTGACTCACGCCTGTAATCCCAGCACTTTGGGAGGCTGAGGCGGGCGGATCACCTGAGGTCAGGCATTCGAGACCAGCCTGACCAATATGGTGAAACCCCATCTTTAAATAAATAAATAAATAAATAAATAAAAAGGCCTGTCACGGTGGCTCATGCCTGTAATCTTAGCAGTTTGGGAGGCCAAGGTGGGCGGATCACCTGAAGTCAGGAGTTTGAGACCAGCCTGACCAACATGTTGAAGCACCATCTCTACTAAAAATACAAAAAATTAGCTAGGCATGGTAGCGCATGGGAGGCTGAGGCAGGAGAATAGCTTGAACCTGGGAGGCGGAGGTTGCAGTGAGCTGAGATCGCGCCACTGCACTCCAGCCTGGGCAAAGAGCGAAACTCCATCTCAAAAAAAAAAAAAAAAAAAAGACTGTGCTTGGCTCTGCCACCAGACACCCACCTGTGAGTAGTGCAAAGACATCATGGCATCTACCCTTGTGCCCAGCCATGTTGAGCCGTGGGCACGTAGTGAGAGGCTTGGGGCCAGACCGCCATATGCAATTTGAGAGCTGTGTGACCCTAGCAGGTGACTGCTCTGTGCCTCAGCTTCCCCATATATAAAGTGAGGGAGATAAAGACACGTGCCGATTCACTGAATTAATGTCTGCATCGTGGCTGGGCGCAGTGGCTCACGCCTGTGATCCCAACACCTTGGGAGGCCAAAGTGGCCGGATCACTTGAGAACAGGAGTTTGAAACCAGCCTGGCCAACGTGACAAAACCCCATCTCTAGTAAAAATACAAAAAATCAGCCAGGCATGATGGCAGGTGCCTGTAATCTCAGCTACCAGGGAGGCTGAGGCAGGAGAATCGCTTGAACGTGGGAGGCAGAGGTTGCAGTGAGGTGAGATTAAGCCACTGCATCCTAGCCTGGGTGACAGAGCGAGACTCCATCTCAAAAAAAGAAAAAAATTTGCATGGTGCATAGAAGGGGCCTGGCCCGTGGTGAGTGATGTGTGTTAGGTAGACACACACTGCACAGATGTTGCTGTGCAAGCATGGCCCTGCTTTACAGCCCAGAAACACTGAGAGGCATTTCCAGAAGTTTCTAGAAGTTTCTGGAAGATTCTAGACATTGCCGGAGCCTTTCGGAATTTTGTGCCAACCCTGAGGAACTGTTCTTTTTCTGGCCCTAGGTAAAAAACGCCGCTGCTAACGTTCTCAGGGAGACGTGGCTCATCTACAAACACACCAGGCTGGTGAAGAAGCCAGACCAATCCCGGGTTCGGAAACACCAGCGTAAGTTCCTCCAAGCCATCCATCAGTAAGTCCAGCACCTTTCCAGCTCATGTTTCTGTGTCCACATGGCGCGGAGGCAGCCCTCGAAGCTCAGTGTGGCCTCTTCACGGCTCCCTGCCAGGGACGGGTGGTCCGTCGCTTGGGGCCTGCATTTTCTGAGCTGTGTGGGATGGGAGGATCTTCAGAGGGAGGCAGATGATGGGTTCTGCTAAGGCATGAACACTACTCAGTAAGTGGCATGACCTGTATTTTATCCTCTGGAATAACCAGAATTATTCTTACCCTTTTAGACTTTGAAGCGATTTCCCCTTTTTGCTTTGTCTGCCAGGAAGCTCATAATTAAATCTGTAGCCTGATCCATGGGATCATGTGGGGGTTACTGGAAATGAATTGGGCCGGGTGCAATGGCTCACGCCTGTAATCCCAGCACTGTGGGAGGCAGGAGGATCACTTGAGACCAGGAGTTCAACACCATCCTTGGCAATACAGGGAGACGCCATCTACAAAAACCAAGAATTTAGCTGATTGGTGGCGTGCATCTGTGGTCCCAGCTACTAGGGAGGCTGAGGTGGGAGGATCACTTGAGCCTGCAAGGTCAAGGCTACAGAAAGCTGTGATCGTGCCACTGCACTCAGCCTTGGTGATGGAGTGAGACCCCATCTCAAAAAAAAAACAGAAAAAAAGAAAGAAAGAAATTACTTGATTTCCTGTGTTCTTTGCCCTGAGAACTATTTAATAAAGTAGCTCTAAATCCTAGGCTACTCGTCAAATCACCAGGAAGCTTTTTAAAAATCCGTGAGCCGCATCCAGCTGAGCGTGGTGGCTCACGCCTGTAATCCCAGCACTTTGGGAGGCTGAGGCGAGTGGATCACAAGGTCCGGAGTTCAAGACCAGCCTGACCAATGTGGTGAAACCCCGTCTCTACTAAAATTACAAAAAAAAAAAAAAATAGCCAGGCATGGTGGCTCACGCCTGTAGTCCCAACTACTCAGGAGGCTGAGGCAGGAGAATTGCTTGAACCCGGGAGGTGGAGGTTGCAGTGAGTAGAGATCGTGCCATTGTACTCCAGCCTGGGCAACAGAGCAAGACTTAAAAAAAAAAAATCCCGTGAGCCACATCCGACATCAGTTACAGGAGAATCTGGGTTGCAGGCTGGGTTTACATTTAAATTCTTCAAACGACTGCTTGGCTGGGCATGGTGGCTGATGCTTATAATCCCTGCCCTGTGGGAGGCCAAGGCAGGAAGGCTGATTGAGGCCAAGATTTGGAAACTAGCTGGGGCAACATAGTGAGACCCTATACTATATAAAAAAAAAATAAAGCTTGCATGGTGGCTCGTGCCTCGTAATCCAGCACTCTGGAGGTTGAGCCAGGAGGATCGCTTGAGGTCAGCAGTTTGCAACCAGCCTGGGCAACAAAGTGAGACCCTGTCTCTATAAAAATAAAAATAAAAAATTAGTCCAGTGTGGTGGCACGTGTCTATGGTCCCAGCTACCTGGGAGGCTGAGGTGGGAGGATCGCTTGAGCCCAGGAGGTCGAGGTTGCAGTGAGCTGTGATTGTGCCACTGTGCTCCAGTCTGGCCCACAGAACAAAATCCTGCCTTAAAAGTATATATATATGTATATTTGTATATATATGTGTGTGTATATTTATATATGTGTGTATATATATATATATGTATGTGTGTATATATATATATATGCATGTATATGGCTGGGTGCAGTGGCTCATACCTGTAATCCCAGCACTTTGGGAGGCTGAGGTGGGCGGATCATTTGAGGTGAGGAGTTCGAGACCAGCCTGACCAACATGGTGAAACTCCATCTCTACTAAAAATACAAAAAAATTAGCCAGGTGTGGTGGTGTGCACCTGTAATCCCAGCTACTTGGGAGGCTGAGGCAGGAGAATCACATGAACCCAGGAGGTGGAGGTTGCAGTGAGCTGAGATCACGCCACTGCAGTCCAGCCTGGGCAACAGATCAAGACTCCATCTAAAACAAACAAACAAAAAAAAAGAAAGAAAAGAAAAGAAAAAAGTATAAAGGAATAAATGGGCTGGGTGTTGTGGCTAGCGTCTATAGTCCCAGCACTTTGGGAGGCTGAGGTGGGAGGATCACTTGAGCCCAGGAGTTAGAGATCAGCTTGGGCAACATAGCAAGACGCCCTCTCTAAAAAAAAAAATGCAAAAAATTAGCCAGGCGCGGCGGTACATGCCCGTAGTCTCAGCTACTCGGAGGCTGTGGTGGGACAGACGCTTGAGTCTGGGAAGTTGAGGCTGCAGTGACTCAGCCTGGGTGACAGAGCCAGACCCTTTCTCAAAATAAAAAAAGGCTGGGTGCGGAGGCTCGCACCTGTAATCCCGGCAGTTTGGGAGGCCGGGGCAGGTGGATCACCTAAGGTCAGGAGTTCGAGACCAGCCTGGCCAACATAGTGAAACCCTGATTCTACTAAAAATACAAAAAATTAGCTGGGCGTGGTGGCACGTGCTTGTAGTCCAAGCTACTCGGGAGGCTGAGGCAGGAGAATCTCTTGAACCAGGAGGCGGAGGTTGCAGTGGGCCGAGATCGCGCCACTGCACTCCAGCCTGGGCAACAAGAGTGAAACTCCGTCTCAAGAAAAAGAGTCTCTGGGCCTTGCTTCTTCCGAAGGCACTAGAGAAGGGTCTATTCCTTGCCTCACTCCTAGACACAGCACTCCAACCCTTTGTCATCTCCCTGCATGTCCTCATGTGGTCCTAATCTTCCCCCGCCTTTTTTTTTTTTTTTTGAGACTTCTCATTCTGTCCCCCCAGGCAGGAGTGCAATGGTGCAATCTCGGCTCACTGCAACCTCCGCCTCCCGGGTTCAAGTGATTCTCCTGCCTCAGCCTCCTGAGTAGCTGGGATTACAGATGCCCACCACCACACCCAGCTAATTTTTGTATTTTTAGTAGAGACGGGGTTTCACCATGTTGGCCAGGCTGGTCTCGAACTCCTGACCTCAAGTGATCCGCCTGATGCAGCCTCCCGAGGTGCTGGGATTACAGGTGTGAGCCACTGCACCTGGCTGAGTATGTCTTCTTAAAGGAAAAAAAAAGAAAAAGCAATTGAACAGGGAGGTTTCAGAGAAGCTAAGAATGGCTCCCCTAGTGAGACTTCATCTCTAAGAATTTTAAGGCCAGGTCAGGTGGCTCATGCCTGTAATCCCAGCGTTTGGGAAGCGGAGGTGGGTGGATCACTTGAGGTCAGGAGTTCAAGACCAGTCTGGCCAACATGGTGAAACCCCATCTCTACTAAAATACAAAAATTAGCCGGGTGTGGTGGCGCGGCCTGTAATCTCAGCTACTCAAGAGGCTGAGGCATGAGAATGGCTTGAACCCAGGAGGCAGAGATTGCAGTGAGCTGAGATCGTGCCACTGCACTCCAGCCTGGGCTACAGAGTGAGACTCTGTCTCAAAAAAAAACAAACAAAAAAAAAAAACAAAGGGATGGCCAGAAGGGGTGAGGACGTACCCTAACCAACTCTCCCTGGGGCCAGCTGTCCAGAGACCAGGGTCACCAATGCCAAGCAGCAAGTGTGGGTGCAAATCCTGCCGGGGTGCAGATGGGAAGAGGCTCTACCCCTCTGAGCCTCAGTTTTCCCCTTGAGAGATGGCGTGGGCATAGTTTTCTGAATGAAACACCACCTTCGGGACAGGGCAGAGGACAAGTGTGTCCCTGAGGGTCTGGCACAGAACCCTCAGAGGCTGGGCACTTCCCCAGAGCAAGGACAGTCCCTCGGCCATCTGGGAACCCCGCTCGGGGCCCTGGGGTGGCGCCCCCAGGAGGTGGGCAGGGTCGGGTACTTGCCGCACAAGTGTGCTGAGGTAAACTTACCTTGTGATTTTTCTCCTGCCTCCGCCCGGTCCTGCCAGGGCTCAGAAGTAAGTCTTCTCCCAGGGGCTTGGTGGGGCCGGGAAATCGGGGGTGCATGGTGGTCACAGACAGGGGCATACCTGGGGCGTGCCAACCCCAGCCTCAGAGGCATGCAGGGTTCACGTCTGCTCCATAGATCGGTGCAGGCTTCACCTTGGTCTGGGATCCAACTTCCTGGGACAGTCCTGAGTTGGGCCGCAGACAGGACCGGCCAGTGGGCAGTGTGAGCAGTGGCCAGGCTGACTCCTAGCCCTGACACACCCGCTGTGTGCTGGGAGGGAATGGACCACAGGGAATCTGTCTCCCAAGTCCCACCTCCTCCTCTGGTGCATGTCCCTGGGTGACCCCAGGTGGATGCATGAGAGACCCCGCCCCCACAGCAGCCTCCATGGGAACCCAGCTAAACCCCTGCCCCACCCTGTGTCTCACAGGCTCCGGAGTGTGAAGATTGAGCAAGGCAAGCTGAACGACCAGGCTAACACACTCACCGACCTGGCCAAGGTGAGTGGGTGGGGCAGGGAGGGCTGGGAGCGGCGGGTGGGGCCGAGGAGCAGATGGGGTGGGGCTCGGCTCCTGCTGGAGGGGGGTACAAGGACCCACTGTGGGCTGAGTGCAGCAGC
Source organism: Ateles fusciceps (assembly GCA_036589455.1). Taxonomy (NCBI): domain Eukaryota; kingdom Metazoa; phylum Chordata; class Mammalia; order Primates; family Atelidae; genus Ateles; species Ateles fusciceps. Next base: position 10,880,507 of record JAZHEH010001828.1, on the reverse strand, counting down.
TCACGCCTGTCATCCCAGCACTTTGGGAGGCCGAGGTGGGCAGATCACTTGAGGTCAGGAGTTCGAGACTAGCCTGGCCAACATGGTGAAATCCCGTCTCAAGTAAAAATACAAAAATTAGCTGGGTATGGTGGCCACATGCCTGTAATCCCAGCTACTCAGGAGGCTGAGGCAGGAGAATTGGTTGAACTGGGGAGGTGGAGGCTACAGTGAGCTGAGATCGAGCCACTGTACTCCAGCCTGGACGACAGAGCAAGACTCCAGCTCAAACAAAAACAAACAAAAAAGACCCACTGTGGCCAGAGAGCCTGATGGTGAGAGAGACTCTGTACGTTGAAATCTTGTATAAAAATCTTTACTTTTTTTTTTTTTTGAGATGGGGTTTCACCATGTTGGTCAGACTGGTCTCGAACTCCTGACCTCAGTTAATCCGCCCGCCTCGGCCTCCCAAAGTGCTGGGATTACAGGCGTGAGCCACCATACCCGGCCAAAATCTTTACTTTTTAACATTGGCGGCTGCTTTTTATTTAAACAGTTTTAGCCTCTAAGAAAATCGTTTTAGCCGGCATGGAGGCCACGCCTATAATCCCAGCAACTTGGGAGGCTGAGGCAGGAGAATCACCTGAGGCCAGGAGTTCAAGGCTTCAGTGAGCTATGGTGGCACCACTGCATTCCAGCCTGGGCAAAGCGAGACCCCATCTCTAAAAATAAATTTTTTTAATATAATAATATTTTTAAATATAACAATTTTAAAATTAGGCCAGACATAGTGGCTTACATCTGTAATCCCAGCACTTTGGGAGGCCAAGGTGGGTGGATTGTTTGAGGTCAGGAGTTCGAGACCAGCCTGGGCAACGTGGTGAAACCCCATCTCTACAAAAAATACAAAAATTAGCCTGGCGTGGTGGTAGGCGCCTGTAATCCCAGCTATTTGGGGGCTGAGGCAGGAGGATCACTTGAACTTGAGAGGGTGAGTCTTGCAGTGAGCCTAGGTGGCACCACTGCACTCTAGCCTGGGCGACAGAGTGAGATCCTGTCTCAAAAAAAATGATAATAATTTTAAAAATTGTAAAAATTTTAGAAGAGTATATAGTTATGGGGCTAAATGGGTAAAGAGATATTTCTAGATATAGGCATACCACCTCAATTCAAGCTCTGAAATGGAAGAGAAAAACAAAATTCCTTTGCTGTGGGTATAAATTCAAATGATAGCCTTGGGAGAAAGCTTATTAGTGTAGCAATTAAACATCTGTCAGAAAATTAAAATTGATTGCAAAAGAAACTGGGGCTGGGTGCCGTGGCTCACGCCTGTAATCCCTGTACTTTGGGAGGCCAAGGCAGGCAGATCACTTGAGCCCCCGAGTTTGTGACCAGCCTGCGCAACATAGAGAGACCCCGTCTGTACAAAAAAGAATTAAAAAATTAACCAGGCATGGTGGTGAGCACCCGTAGTCCCAGCTATTAGGGAGGCTGAGGCGGGAGGATCACTGGAGCCCAGGAGGTCAAGGCTGCCATGAGCTATGATGGCCCCACTTCAGTCCAGCTTGGGCAAGAGGGAGACCCGTCAAGAGAGAAAGGGGGAGGGGGGAGAGGGAGGGGGAGGAAGGAAGGAAGGGAGGAAGGGGAAGAAAGAAATCAGTTTGTATTATACGTGAATCTGTGTGTTGGTTCGAATATCAAGTCATTTCCCACTTTCGTTTTTTTTTTTACTTTTTTTTTTTTTTTTAAAGACGGAGTTTCACCATGTTGGCCAGGGTGGTCTCGATCCCCTGACCTTGTGATCCACCCGCCTCAGCCTCCCAAAGTGCTGGGATTATAGGCGTGAGCCACCACGCCCGGCCCCTACTTTCGTTTTTAACTTTTTTTTTTGAGACAGAATGTTGCTCGGTCGCCAGGCTGGAGTGCAGTGGTGTAATCTCGGCTCACTGCAACCTCTGCCGCCTGGATTCAAGCAATTCTTGTGCCTCAGCCTCCCGAGTAGCTGGGACTACAGGCGCGCACCAGCATGACCGGCTAATTTTTGTTTTCTGTTTTTGTTTTTGTTTTTTTTTTTTTAAGATGGGGTTTCACCATGATGGCCAGGCTGGTCTTGAACTCCTGACCTCAGGTGATCCACCCCCCCTCGGCCTCCCAAAGTGCTAGGCGTGAGCCACCGCGCCCAGCCTTGTTTTGTTTTTTGAGACGGAGTCTTGCTCCGTCGCCAGGCTGGAGTGCAGTGGTACGATCTCGGCTCTCTGCAACCTCTGCCTCCCGGGTTCAAGTGATTCTCCTGCCTCAGCCGCCCGAGTAGCTGAGACTGCAAGCTCGCGCCACCACGCCCAGTTAATTTTTGTATTTTTAGTAGAGACAGGGTTTCACCATGTTGGCCAGGAGGGTCTCGATCTCCTGACCTCGTGATCTGCCCACCTCAGCCTCCCAAAGTGCTGGGATTACAGGTGTGAGCTACCGCGCCCTGCCTAATTTTTGTATTTTTAGTAGAGATGGGGTTTCGCCATGTTGGCCAGGCTGGTCTCGAACTCCTGACCTCGTTATCCTCCCGCCTCAGCCTCCCAAAATGTTGAGATTTTGAGCATGAACCACCGTGCCCAGCCCATTTCCCGCTTTTTGATTCTTCCACTGGAAGAGGTGTCGTTGGACCAGTTGCAATTAGTCAGGTGCTTGGGATCTTTGCAAGGCTGATTTGAATTCCCTTCTGACCAATGACACAGTTTCAGAAAATAGCTATTCTCAGCAGCTGCCTCCACTGATCTACCAGTCAGCCTCAGGCTAATTTCATGTTATCTTTAGAAAATGTTAAGTCCTATTCCATTTCTTGTCCCCAGTGCATTTTGGATTCAGTGAATGCAATCTAGTTTCATATTAACCTACAATAAATTTAATCTGGAAGGGAATCTTTTTTTTTTTTTCTTTCTTCTGAGACAGGGTCTTGCTGTATCGTGCAGGCTGGAGTGCAGTGGCTAAATCACGGCTGACCACAGCCTCCATCTCCCCAGGCTCAAGCAGTCCTCCCACCTCAGCCTCCCGAGTAGCTGGGACTACAGGCACGCACCACCAGGTCCTGCTAATTTTTGTATTTTCTGTAGAGACAGGGTTTTGCCATGCTGCCCAGGCTGGTCTTGAACTCCTGAGCTCAAGTGATCCTCCTGCCTTGGCCTCCCAAAGTGCTGGGATTACAGGTGTGAGCCACCACACTCAGAAAGGAATTTTACAGAGGGAAAAATCATTCTAGACCCTGGAGATATAGAGGTAACTCTTGAACGACATGGGTGTTAAACGGTGCTCACCCCTTAAAAGTCAAATATTCCCATATAACTTCTTTTTTTTTTTTTTTGAGACAGAGTCTCACTCTGTTGCCCAGGCTGGAGTGCAGAGGTGGGATCTTGGCTCACTGCAGCCTCTACCTCCTGAGTTCAAGCTATTCTGCCTCAGCCTCCCAAGTAGCTGGGACTACAGGTACACACCTAGCTAATTTTTGTATTTTTAGTAGAGACATAGTTTCGCTATGTTGGCCAGGCTGGTCTCGAACTCCTGCCCTCAAGCAATTCACCTGCCTTGGCCTCTCAAAGTGTTGGGATTACAGGCATAAGACACTGTGCCTGGCCTCATATAACTTTTGATGCCCCCTACACACTCCAAATTTAACTACTGACAGACTACCATTGACTGAAAGTCTTCCTGATAACATAAACAGTTGATTCGTATGTATTTTGTATATGTATTATATACTGTATTCTTACAGTAAGGTAAGGTAGAAAAAGGAAAATATTAAGAAAATCAGGCCAGGGGCAGTGGCTCACGCCTGTAATTCTAGCACTTTGGGAGGCTGAGGCAGGAGGATCACTTGAGCTCAGGAGTTCAAGACCAGCCTGGGCAACATGGCAAAGACTCATCTCTACAAAAATACAAAAATTGGCTGGGCGTGGTAGCTCACACCTGTAATCCCAGCACTTTGGGAGGCCCAGGCGGGCGGATCACCTGAGGGTGGGAGTTCAAGACCAGTCTGGCTATCACCATGTTCTACTAAAAATACAAAATTAGCCCGGCATGGTAGCATGCACTTGTAATCCCAGCTACTCAGGAGGCTGAGGCAGGAGACTTGCTTGAACCCAGGAAGTGGAGGCTGCAGTGAGCTGGGATCAAGTCACTGCACTCCAACCTGAGTAACACAGTGCGACTTTGTCTCAGAAAAAAAAAAAAAACATTAGCTGGATCTGGTGGTGCACGCCTGTAGTCCCAGGTACTTGGGAGGCTGAGGCGAGAGGATTGTTCGAGCCTGGAGGTCGAGGCTGCAGTGAGCTGTGATTGCACCATCCCACTCCACCTGGGAGACAGAGCAAGACTCTGTCTCTAAAATATAAAATTTTAAGTCTGCGTGCAGGGACTCACACCTATAATCCCAGCACTTTGGGAGGCTGAGGTGGGCAGATCACCTGAGGTCAGGAGTTCAAGACCAGCCTGGCCAACATGGTGAAACCCTCTCTCCACGAAAAATACAAAAATTAGCCGGGTGTGTTGGCGGGCGCCTGTAATCCCAACTACTCGGGAGGCTGAGGCAGGAGAATCACTTGAACCTGAGACGCAGAGGTTGCAGTGAGCCAAGATCACGCCACTGCACTCCAGCCTGGGTGACACAGCTGACTCCATCTTAAAAATTAAAATTAAAATTAAATATTAAACCTCAAAGAAGGCTAAAGAGAACTCCCCAAAGGCTGGACGCCGCTCTGGCCTCAGGCATCACCCTCTGGCCCTAGGGACTGTGGCCACCTGAGAGAGGCCAGGGTGAGGTCAGTGTGCCAGGAGGGGGCAGCCCCCACCCCCACCCCCCACCCCCAAGGTGTTTGCACACTCAGAGTGGGGTCTGCTTGGCAGTGATGGTGGGAAAGGGGTAGGGGCACAGCGAGGGCATCTGGAAGGAAGAGGCTGGGGGGTGAGCGAAGCACAGAGGAGCTGGGTGGGCACCTCATCTTGTCTGCCTTCCGTCCCTGCCTCCATCCTGCCATGGAGGCCGCCGAGGGGTGGTGAACCGCTGTCCGCACCTGCTGCGCTCAGAGCAGCGGAGTGATGTTCTAGCGCCACCTGGTGGCCAAGGTGGCATCTGCACCCAGGGCTGTCCCTGCCTGGCCGGCCTCCCCTGCCCATGGTGGGACAGTGCCAGAACAGGACAGTAGAAGTGGTGGGCACGCCCCACTGGCTGCTGTAACCATAACTGTGGCTGTCGTGTCCCCAGTCTGTGATTGGGTCAGATCCTCAGGGCAGTCACTTTTCTCCTCAGACCCGTGCCCCTCTGCAGCCTAATGGGAGGGGTGGCAGTTCAGGACTGATCAGGGTCCCCCCCCCATTTCCTCCTAGGCCATGTCCCCAAGCTCCTGCTGTTCCGAAGCCAGGAGCATTGTCAGCCCAGAACCTCCCCCAGGTCTATGGGTACCACTTGAGCACCCCCTCTGGCTGTGTGTGCCCTGTGGCCACTGTACCCTCCCCAGGGCAGCTCTGGCCACGTCCCCCCACCCCAGGACCTCACTTGGCCTTCCCCAGGCCTGCCAGCCCTGAGCTTGCCTCTTTTTTTATTTTTATTTTTTGAGACAGAGTTTTGCTCTTGTTGCCCAGGCTGGAGTGCAATGGCACAGTCTCAGCTCACTGCAACCTCCACCTCCTGGGTTCAAGTGATTCTCCTCCCTCAGCCTCCCGAGCAGCTGGGATTCCAGGCGCCCACCACCTTGGCCCCAGCCAATTTTTGTGTTTTTAGTAGAGTTCACCATGTTGGCCAGGCTGGTCTCGAACTCCTGATCTCAGGTGACCCACCTGCCCGGCCTCCTGAAGTTCTGGGAATACAACTGTGAGCCACCGCACCCAGCTGAGCTTGGCATTTAAGACCTGTTTCCTTGCTGTAGTCAGCCCTAAGCTACAATAAAGAGAAAAAAAAAAAAAGACCTGTTTCTTAGGCTGGGCGCCGTGGCTCACGCCTATAATCCCATCACTTTGGGAGGCCAATGTGGGCGGATCACTTGAGGCCAGTCAGGAGTTCCAGACCAGGCAAGCCAACATGGTGAAACCCCGTCTCTACTAAAAAATAACAAAAATTAGCCAGGCGTGGTGGTGCAAGTCTGTAATCCCAGCTACTCAGGAGGCTGAGGCAGGAGAATCGCTTGAACCTGGGAGGTGGAGGTTGTAGTGAGCCAAGATTGGGCCACTGCACTCCAGCCTGGGTGACAGAGTGAGACTCTGTCTCAAAGAAAAAACAAAGAAAAGAGCTGTCTCTCCTCTCAGCCATTCTCCATCCTTCCCTGGGCCCAGCAAGGGACCTTGGGGAGTGGGGGTGTCCTCTCAGCCACCCCTCACAGGCGCCCTGTTAGCGGCCACCACCCACCTGCAGCATGTGGGCTGTCCCTGTCATCTGTCCTGGTATCTCCCTCTCTCACTTGGCCCCACCTCTCTCCCACCCTTCTCTGTCTCCTTCAGACCCAGAGCGTCATGTACGACCTTGTATCGGAGCTGCACGCACAGCACGAGGAGCTGGAGGCTCGCCTGGCCACCCTGGAAACCCGCCTGGATGCCCTGGGCGCCTCTCTGCAGGCCCTGCCTGGCCTCATCGCCCAAGCCATACGCCCGCCCCCGCCACCCCTGCCTCCCCGGCCCAGCCCCGGCCCCCCAGACCAGGCGGCCCGGAGTTCCCCATGCCGGTGGCCACCTGTGGCCGCCTCGGACTGCGGGTGACGGCCCTGCCCGCCACCAGACCCCTAAATCTTGGCCATCGTGTGGCCGCCACCTCCGTGAAGCCCTGTACCATGGCGCCTCGTGGAGTTCAAGAAGCCGGCGCTGAGTCGGGCTGAGTGGACTGGGGCCTGCCCCGCCCAGACTGCCCGGGCAGAGGACAGGGCTGGACCACGGGTGAGGGCAGGGGAGCCCGGAGCTGCCTCTGGCCACCTGGTCCCCCAACTCTCCCCCAGGCCCCAGGTGGGCATGGAGCAGCCCAGGAGGGGTCCATGCTCGTTCTGAATAAAGCAGGACCCGCCCACCCAGTGGCTGCCTGTGTGGGTGGCTGGGAGGTACCAGTGATGTCCCAGGAGGTAGACCCCCAACCCCGGGCACCAAGATGAATGTGGGAATCAAAAAAGCCCATTCCCATCACTGGCCTAGCCTAGAAGCCTAGCCTAGAAGCCCCCTCTCCCTCTGGGCTGGAGCTCAGTCAGGGACGACTCTCTAGGGACATCTGTGCCAGCCCCCACCTGGTGCTGATAGTGTGATCCCCCAGAGGGCGTGGCCCAGCCCTGGCCGGAAGCATCCCTCCCCTTCAACCAATCGCGTTGATGGATGCCCACCATATGCCAGGTCCCAGCAGGGGCCGTGGGGGGAGGTGACCTGGGTGAGGAAGGTCATTTGGGTTTTTGTGAGATGTGTATTGAGCACCTGCTGTCTACAGAGAATGTGATGCTGTCAATTACCACACTGACTCCTCATCAGAGCTTGACCAAGGTGGGATGGGGGAAACTGAGGCCCAGAGAGGTAAATCTACCTATCTGGGGCCACAAAGCGAGGAGGGATGGTACTGGATTTAAACTGGAAATCTCCTAGGCCAAGGTAAAGAACTGGACTGGCTGCGCGCGGCGGCTCACGCCTCTGCAGCACTTTGGGAGGCCATGGTGGGCAGATCACGAGGTCAGGAGTTCAAGGCCAGCCTGGCCAGCATGGTGAAACCCTGTCTGTACTAAAAATACAAAACATTAGCCAGGCGTGGTAGCATGCGCCTGTAGTCCTAGCTACTTGGGAGGCTGAGGCAAGAGAATCGCTTGAACCTGACAGATGGAGGTTGCAGTGAGCCCAGATTGTGCCACTGCACTCCAGCCTGGGTGGCAGAGCGAGATTCAATCTCAAAAAAAATTAGCTAGGCGTGGTGGTATGCGCCTGTAATCCCAGCTACACGGGAGGCTGAGGCAGGAGGATCACTTGAACCCAGGAGGTAGAGGATGCATTGAGAAAAAATAAAAGGAACCTGGACTTCGTGGAAGGGACTCCATGGAGGAGCCATGGGGACGGTAGGAGGAAGGCGTATTTGGTGACATCCAGAGGTCAGAGAAACCCTTCCAGGGTGGGCTAGAGGGGAGGGTTCCAGACACAGGTAGAATCCGAAAGGTCCCGCAGAACTTGGGCTTGGGAGCTGGGGACAGTGGATACTTGGCAGATACTGAGCCCTGGGTGCGGTGGGGAGGCCTGGCTCCTGGGGGAGACGAGGCAGTGCCCAGCCTCGGAGCCCCAGGTCCTGGCAGCCTCTGATAAGGCCATCAGTCGCCTGGCTCAACATGATAACTAGCCTGCAGCTGGTGCAAGTATTGGACCCAAGCATGAGAAGGGTGTGGGGGAGGAGCTGGTCAGACCAGGGTTCGAGTCCTGACTCTGCCACTGCTGGGTGTCTCTGGGCAGTGGCTGGCCCTCTGGAGCCTCGGTTGTTTCATCTGTAAAATGGGGGTGAGGATACTGAACCAGAACTCCCTAAAAAGGGCCAGGCAACTAGTAGGTGCTCAATAAATGCCCCTTCCGGCCTGAGGAATCACATCAGAGTCTTTGGCAGGACTCATCCTTCATACACTGTTGTCTGGCTGGGGGAAACTGAGGCACGAGAAGAAAGGGGGCTGTCCTTCAGGGTGAGAGGCCAGGGGTCAGTTAAGGAACATTCGTGAGTGTACTTTCTGTGCTCAGTGGTAGCTCCAGGTCTGACGGCAGAGAGGCACAGTAAACCCATACATAGTAGTGGGGGAAAAAAAAAAGCAATCAAAGCCATAAAGAAATAAACAGGCTGGGCGTGGTGGCTCACGCCTTAATCTCAGTACTTGGGGAGGCTGAGGCAGGAGAATCATTTGAGGTCAGGAGTTGGAGACCAGCCTGGCCAACATGGTGAAACTCCGGCTTTACTAAAAATACAAACAAGCTGGGTGTGGTTGTACGCGCCTGTCGTCCCAGGAGCTCGAGAGGCTGAGGCAGGAGAATCGCTTGAACCCGGGAGGTGGAGGTTGTAGTGAGCCGGGATCCCGCCAGTGCGCCCCAGCCTGGGCGACAGAGCCAGACTCTGTCTTAAAAAAAAAAAGAAAAGTAAACAAGGCCAGAGGTGGCAAGGGGACTCTGAGGAAGTGACACTCGGGTGTGGGCGGCATGGGTGGGAGAACGGATGTGGCAGCGGAACAGCCCAGTGCGGAGGCGAAGAGGGGGACCCGAGGTGGCTGTGTTAGGAGGACAAGCCAGGAAGTGACAATGAAGGGGAGACTGAGGCGGTGCCGGGTGGGGGCGAATGAGACCACAGGACTGAACTCCGCGGCCTCCTCGGTGCCTCCCCCGGTGCCTCCCCGGCCACCTCCGCCCCTGCCTGCCTCTGAGTCATCAGCGCCGACCCCACAAAAAACAGGGCCCGCCCAGCTCCGAGGATGGCAAAGTCTACCGCGCGTCACGGGGGCGGACGCAGAGGACCAGGAAGTTCCCCGACGACGCGCCCGCCCTGGGCCACCCGCGCCGGCCCAAGTTCGCTGGGGGCCCGGGAGGAAGCTCCGGGGGCGCCCGGGGCCGCGAAGGGGAGCCGCGGAGACCCAGGGGACCTGCAGGCGCACCCCGGAGGTGCGCCTCCCCGCCGCGTGTCAGGCTGTGGCCCCGCCGGGCGCACCGTCCCCGACGCGCGCCATGCGCCCCGGGGGCTTGCGCAGCTTCGCGCTGGAGCTGGCGCGGGGCCCGGGCGGCGCCTACCGCAGCGGGGGAGCGGCTGTGCGGCCGGGTGCTCCTGGAGGTGGCGGCGCCGCTGCGGGTGCGAGCGCTCGAGGTGAAGGCGCGCGGCGGAGCGGTCACCCACTGGCTGGAGGGTCGCAGCGTGGGCGTCAACGCCGTGTCCAGCGACTACGCGGCCGCCGAGACCTACCTGTGGCGGCGGCAGCTGCTGCTCCGAGGTGAGACACTCCGCGCAGTCCCCGCCGCAGCCCGGACCCCTTCGGCTAGGACTCTCTCCGGGGCCGGAAGCCCTTCCACTTAGAACCTCTGCGATAGGGTGATCCTTTTTCAAAGAGTGGGAACTCCCTTCCCGGGATTCGGACCCTCCCGCAGGCCAGGAGTTCAAGACTAGCCTGGGCGACATGGCGAAACCCCATGTCTCCAAAAAATACAAAAATTTGCCAGGCTAGTGGCTGCGCGCCTGGAGTCCCAGCTACAGGCTGAAGTGGGAAGATCGCTTGAGCCTGGGAGGTAGAGGCTGCAATGGGCTGAGATCGCATCACTGTACTCCAGCCTGGACACTCGCCCAGCCCCGGTCAGGACCCCCAATAACCGGAAACGTCTACTCAGGGTCTGGGCGTTCCCCCTCTCTGGAGCCAGACGGCCTCTACTTAGAGGCTGTGCGGTGGGGGAGGCCCCTTTCAAAGCAGGGGGACCCTCTTATTAGAGTCCAGGGAACCCCTGGGAAATGGAGATCTCCCAGGTGGACCCCAGGGTCCCCGTTGATCCCAGGCCTGGAGTCCCTGATTCTCAAAGTAGGCTCCCAACTCACGTGTTACCCTGGGCCCCACCTCAGTTTACCCCACAGGGTCTGCATTGGGGTAGGGTTGGCGGTCTGGTGGTATTTCCCGGTGAGGAGGTGGAAGTGCATCCCAGAGGCGGGGAGATAAAGTGGGGTCACATTCTCCTGGGAGTCTGGGTCTTGGGGGAGATCCCTACTCTGCCCCAGCCTCAGTCCTTCTTGCACCCCAAGTGCCCCTAGGCTACACAGCCGGTCACCAGGCAGCCAGGGGCCACAGAAGGAGGCAGTCCATACCCTTGCGCCCTACTGTGTGGCTGTAGGAGGGCATCAGCCTCTCTGGGCCAAGCCAGACCTCACTATACCCGGCTGTAAAATGGGCCAGGAGGGAGGCAGCTGAGATTCCCAACAGCCCCACATTTTTCCCAGCGCTGTAGGCAATAGAAGCTTTAGGGACACAAGAGCCACAGATGCGGGAGACCCTCCCCCTCCCCCAGCAGTAGAAACAGAGGAACAAGTGCGGTGGGGCGGGGGCAGGAAGGGGCCCAGGAGGCTCTTCCCTTCCCCAGAGACCCGGAGAACTATTGGGACCGCTTTCACCCAAAGGCCGCCCCAGATACTCAACGGCGACTTCCTTAAAACACTGAGGGGGTGAGCCACCGCGCCAGGCTCCCATCTCTTAAAATATATAAAAATTGGCTGGGCACAGTGTTCATGCCTGTAATCCCAGCACTTTGGGAGGTCGAGGCAGGAGGATCACCTGAGGTCAGGAGTTCAAGACCAGCCTGGTCAACATGGCGAAACCCCATCTCTACTAAATATACAAAAATTAGCCAGGCTGATTTTTCAATTAGCCCAGCTACTCAGGGGGCTAAGGCAGAAGATCGCTGGAACCCGGGAGGCTGACGTTGCAGTGAGCCAAGATCACACCACTGCATTACAGCGAGGGTGTCAGGGTGAGACCCTGTCTCAAAAAAAAAAAAATTAAATTAAATTAAATTTTTGGCCGGGTGCAGTGGCTCACACCTGTAATCCCAGCAATTTGGGAGGCTGAGGCGGGCAGATCACTTGAGCACAAGAGTTTGAGACCAGCCTGGGCAACATGGCAAAACCCCGTCTCTACAAAAATTAGCTGGGTGTGGTGGTGCACATCTGTAGTCCCAGCTACTCGGGAGGCCGAGTTAGAGGATCGCTTGAGCCTGGGAGGCAGAGGTTGCAGTGAGTTGAGATGGTGCCACTGCACTCCAGCCTGGGTGACAGAGTGAGATCCTGTCTCAAAAAAATTTTTTTTAATTTAAAATTCTGTAAACGTTTAAGGAAAAAAAACGATACTGGAGAGGCGAGGCCAGCGGAGCTGCTGTGTGACCTCAGGCAGGGGCCTGCCCCTCTCTGGGCCTCTGGGGTCCATCTGTGAAATGAATTGAGGAAGGCGCTGGCTTAGGAGTCCCTTCAGGGTTACCTCATCCGCTTCCCCTCCGGACTTAACGGCCTACTCTCTCCCGTCTAGTATCCCCTGAGACCTGGCATAAGGTCCCAGACCTTCCTTTCAACTGCAAAGCCCCGTCCCCCCAGGCAGGCTTCCAGGCTGATCACTGTGCCTGCAGCCCCTTCGTTCCTGTTCTGACCCTCATGACGGGCTGCGGGTGACCGTATTTGTTTGTAACCGCCCCCTCCACACCCACACCCCTCACCGAGGTGCTGGAGGTCTGGTGTCTCCTGAGCCAAGTTCAGAAGGAGACTCTCAGGGCAGGGGATGGGTTCAGCGGCAGCGCATTCCGCTGCCACAAGAGGGCGCCAGCGTCCCACAGGCGACGCAGAGGCAACTCCGCGGGAGAAAACTCCGCGCGGCTTTTCTTTTTAAATTAGCCCAGCTACTCCGGGGGCTAAGGCAGAAGAATCGCTGGAAACTGAAGCCCAGCGAGAGGTCACGCCGTCCCGAGGGCACCCCGCAGCCGTTGACCTGGGGGCGCCCAAGCGTCCCTTGCACTGGGCTCTGTGGAGGGGCGGGGGCTGAGGGTGACTGGAGCAGGCACAAGGGCTTGGGGGAAGGTGGGGTTTGCCAGAGGCTGAAAACTGGAGAAAGAACGTCAGGTCGTAGGTGCCGCTCGGGCAGGTGCACCGAGGCGCGACCGAGTGACGGTGTGTCCGGAGCAGGTTGATGACCCGGGAGCGACGCTCTTGGAGGGGTCCAGCTGGGGCTGCACGATGATCCATGCACAACCTTCTGAGATCAGGACCGATTTTTATTTTCTCCCGGCTCTACAGAGGGGGAAACTGAGGTTCCAAGAGGTTGTCATTTGCCCAGGACCACCAGCTGAGCGGGGCTCGAATCAGCGGAGGGGTGCAGCAGGCACCGGTGTGGACGGCGGTCGGTCCCACCCACCTCCTCCTCTTCCCCTTTGCATACTGGGGGAACAGGCCTGGAACAGTCATAGGCTCTCGGACCCTCAACTGGGGCGAGGGCCCCGCCCCAAATCGGGCCGAACATGCCTCTACCAGGGGCGGCTGGTGAGCGATTGAGCCGAGAGGCTGAAGGCTCTGCGAGGTGACCTCAGGCCTGGGCCCTGCCTCTAGACCTCAAGTTTCCCCTCTTTGCTCCCGGAATCCTCGAGAGACCGGCTCTGGCCGCCTCGGCCTCAGTTTCCCCCCGGGTCCACGAGGGTAGGGGGCAGCCGGCGGTGAGCAGGGGCGTGTGTTATTTTGCTCCACGCCTGGGCGGAGCCACGCCCCTTGTCGCGCTATTGGTGGAGTCCCTTCTGGGGGCGGGGTGAGACGGTGGCCCCGCCCCCGCCCTGCCATATAAAGCGGCGCCGACGCAAGGCGCTGGGATTCTAGTCCGGTTGAGGAGCGCACCTCGTGTTGAGGGCGGTTTGCGTTCTGACGCTGCGGCGTCGGCTCCTTGAGCTGCCGGGTCGCGGGTTCGAGGCCAGGTTCTGCGTGTCTTGGGTTCGCAGCCCGGACGAGATGCTGTCGACAAGGTGAAAGCGTTCTCGGTGCAGCTGGACGGCGCGACCGCCGGCGCCGAGCCCGTTTTCAGCGGCGGCCAGACCGTGGCGGGCCGGGTGCTGCTGGAGCTGGCGAGCGCCATGCGTGTGGGTGCCCTGAGGCTGCGCGCGCGGGGCCGCGCCCACGTGCACTGGACCGAGTCGCGCAGCGCGGGCTCGAGCACGACTTACACGCAGAGCTACAGCGAGCGCGTGGAGATCGTGAGCCACCGCGCCACGCTTCTGGCGCCAGGTACGGATCGGGGACCTCCGCTCGGTGCACCGGTTGTGTGCTTCCCATCACCCGGACGGTGGTACCCCGGTGAGCCCTGGGACCCCAGCGCAGCCGCTTAGTCGCCTCCTTTTGCTCCTACCTGCAGACACGGGAGAGACCACGACGCTGCCTCCTGGGCGCCATGAGTTCCTGTTCAGCTTCCAGCTGCCCCCGTAAGTCCTCTGGGGTATAGGGTGCGGGGGAGTCTCTAAGCCTGCAGCCCCTTCCAGATTCGTCCCCTCCCATACTGGATATCTGGGCACCTCTGAGCCCCAAGACTCCCCTGGGAGACCCCCCGGAGTGTCTGTGTGGTATCTCGACCCCTGAAGTTCTCTTCCCTCCGCCCCAGGACCCTGGTGACATCCTTCGAGGGCAAACACGGCAGTGTCCGATACTGTATCAAGGCTACCCTGCACCGGCCCTGGATCCCAGCACGCAGGGCAAGGAAGGTGTTCACTGTCATCGAGCCGGTAGACATCAACACGCCCGCCCTGCTGGTGAGTGGCCACGCTGGGAGGTAGGATGGAAGTATTGTAGGACGGGGCCTGGCCGCTGGGTGACACCGACTGAGAAGTTGGGGGGGTTATAGGTGGGCCCTGGCCAGGAGGCAGGCAGGTGTGGGAATGCGTGTGGAATCCACTGGGATCTGTACCCATTTGCTGTGTGACTCTGGGCAAGTGTCTTGCCCTCTCTGAGCCTCAGATGCCTCTTCTGTGAAATAGACCAAAGGTAGAGCTTACCAAACACGAATGACACACCAAACACTTGGCTTGTACGTTTCACTTCTGGCTTTATAAGATGGGTTGTGTCCCTGGCTCTGTTTTATAGAGAGTTCCTAGATTGTTAAAAAGAAATCAAGCTCTGCCCAAAGTCCTCTCTCAGCTGGGAGTGGTTTGGAAGTTGCACGGTGTCTCTGGTTTGCACAAAGTGACTCATCCATGTCACTTTCCTCTACACTGACAGGCACCTCAAGCAGGGGCTCAGGAAAAGGTCGCCCGATCCTGGTACCGTAACCGGGGCCTCGTCTCCCTTTTCAGCCAAGATCGACCGCAAGGGCTACACTCCAGGTAGCAGGCAGACCGGACTGGGTTGGGACGGGGGCTGGTGTCGGGGCTGCAGGAGGGGAAACTGAGGCCCCACTGCTCCTCGCTGCAGGAGAGGTCATCCCCGTCTTTGCCGAGATCGACAACAGCTCCATGCGTCCTGTGCTGCCTCGGGCGGCCGTGGTGCAGAGCACAGACGTTCATGGCCCGAGGCGCCCGAAAGCAGAAACAGGCAGTGGTGGCCAGCCTTTCGGGCGAGCCGGTGGGCCCGGGGCAGCGGGCGCTGTGGCAGGGCCGGGCGCTGCGGATACCCCCCGTGGGTCCTTCCATCCTGCACTGCCGCGTTCTCCACGTGGACTATGCACTGAAGGTAGGGTGTTCTGCATCCACCCTGTATTCCGCAGACTGGGGAAGCTGAGGCCTCCGTCTCCCCAGGCATAGGAGGGAGGTGGGGGTCGGGGGAGGCTGCCCGGGCACCCTCCCTTATGATGGTTCCTTCCTCCAGGTCTGCGTGGACATCCCGGGGCACATCCAAGCTACTGCTGGAGCTGCCACTGGTGATCGGCACCATCCCCTTGCACCCCTTCGGCAGCCGTTCCTCCAGCGTGGGCAGCCACGCCAGCTCTCCTGCTGGACTGGGGGCTGGGGGCCTTGCCAGAGCGGCCCGAGGGTAAGCTCCTGCCCCGCTGGCATGCAGGGGGTGGGTGGGTACACAGAGGGGCGGATGTTGGGTCAACTCTGTCACCGTCAATCCCCCCAGAATCCCAGCCCCAGAGCTGGCACAATCCGACTCCCGGCCCCTGGTCCCTTGGAGCAGGACTGTCCCCTGCCAGCCTCACCTACCCTGTCTCTCGATTCCAGCTCCTCCTGAATACTCAGAGGTGGTAGCCGACACCGAGGTGGCAGCCTTGGGGCAGAGCCCCTTCCCGCTCCCGCAGGACCCCAACATGAGCCTGGAAGGCCCATTCTTTGCCTATTTCCAAGAGTTCCGCTACCGCCCGCCACCCCTGTACTCCGAGGTGAGCTCAGGGATCTCAGAAGCACCCATGCCTCTCTGGGCCCGGGGGAACCTCATGGGGTGGGACACATATAGCAGATAGGTTTTTTGTTTTTTAAGCCAGAGTCTGGCTCTGTCACCCAGGCTGGAGTGCAGTGGCACAGTCATAGCTCTCTGCAGCCTCAACCTCCCGGGTTCAGTTGATCCTCTGGTCTCAGCCTCTTGAGTAGCTGGGACTACAGGTGCGTAGGCCACCACATCCTGCTAATTTTTTGTTTTGAGACGGAGTTTTGCTCTTGTTGCCCAGGCTGGAGTGCAGTGGCGTGATCTTGGCTCACTGCAAACTCCACCTCCCGCGTTCAAGTGATTCTCCTGCCTCAGCCTCCCGAGTAGCTGAGATTACAGGTGCACGCCATCACACCTGGCTAGTTTTTGTATTTTTAGTAGAGACAAGGTTTCACCATGTTGGTCAGACTGGACTCAAACTCCTGACCTCGTAATCTGCCCACCTCGGCCTCTCAAAGTGCTGGGATTACAGGTGGGAGCCACTGCGCCGGGGTTTTGTTTTATTCTTTTTCCTCAAGACAGAGTCTTGCTCTGTCGCCCAGGTGGAGCACAGTGGCATGATCTCTGCTCACTGCAACCTCCGCCTCCCACGTTCAAGCAATTATCCTGCCTCAGACTCCGAGTAGCTGGGATTACAGGTGCTCACCACCATGCTCAGCTAATTTTTTTTTTTTTTTTTTTTTTAAGACGGGGTTTCACCATGTTGGTCAGGCTGGTCTTGAACTCCCAACCTCAGGTGATCTGCCCGCCTTGGCCTCCAAAGTGCTTGGATTACAGGCGTGAGCCACCACACCCGGCCTAATTTTTATATTTTTTAGTAGAGACAGAGTTTCGCCATGTTGGCGAGGCTGGTCTTGAACTCCTGACCCAGGTGATCCGCCCACCTTGGTCTCCCAAAATGCTGGGATTACAGGCATGAGCCACCTCGCCCAGCCCCCATCTCTTAAAATACATAAAAATTGGCCGGCACTGTGGTTCCCACCTGTAACCCCAGCACTTTGGGAGGCTGAGGCAGGTGGATCCCCTGAGGTTAGGAGTTCCAGACTAGCCTGGCCAACATGGCAAAACCCCATCTCTACTAAAAATACAAAAATTAGCCAGGCGTGGTGGTGCACACCTGTGATCCCAGCTACTCAGGAGGCTGAGGCAGGAGAATTGCTTGAACCGGGATGTGGAGGTTGCAGTGAGCCGAGATCGCACCACTGCACTCCAGGCTGGGCGACAGAGCGAGACTCTGTCTCAAAAAATAAGACAAAATGAAATAAAAATAAAGCACACAGGAGGATGGGCTTAGATTATCTGGAAATATTATGCCATTTTATATCAGGGACCTGAGCATCTGTGGATTTCGGTGTCCACGGGATTCCTAGAACCAATCCCCTTGTGGGTACCAAGAGATACTATACGCTCAGCTCCAAAACCCTCCTCGCAAACCTGAGCCCGAGGTGGTGTCTGCCCTGGACACCACCCCCCGGATGGCCTCTTCCCTGGCCAAGGGGTGGGAGTTAGGATATGGCTGGATGGGGAGACGGGGGTGTTTCTGAACTGTTTCCAGTATCCCCCCAAGGCTTAACGGGAACATTTCTCTCAGGAGGATCCAAACCCACCCTCGGAGGCCATGAGGCCGCGCTGCACGACTTGCTGAACGGCACAGGGACACCTCGAGGAACGAGGCTGCACACCTGCTTTCAGCCACCGTGACTGTAGGGAGCGGCTGGACCAAGGACTCATCTCCCCAGCTACATCGAAGCTGGGGGAAACCAAGTCTCGGAGTGAGGCGGGGCCTTTCCGACGTCAAAGGGAGCAGAGGAAGAGCCAGGCTGGAGTCTGACTCTGGACCGCTGCCCTTGCGAGGCATTGAATACCCAGGGCGGCATCCGAGACACTGTGTAATAACCTGCCTTCCCAGCCTGTGGGCAGCACTGGAGTCCTTCAGGAACCTTCAGTCTGGAAGCAGCAGAGCCACAGACAGTTCCAGCGTCATGGAGCCAGAAGAGACCCGCAGCTGGGAGAGTCCAGACAGGAAGCAGAGAAGCCTTCCTTCCAGAAGGGGGATTTTTAGCTGAGGCTTTGGAGTATGAATAGGAGCTCAGCAGGCAGACAAATGAGGAAGCAAAGTCAGAGAAGGTCAGAGCTGAGTGACGTTTGGAATCTACCCCATTTATTGTAAAAGTGGGGGTTCAGAGGGCAAGTGCCTCCGAGTTGAGGCCACACAGTGAAGTCCAGTGGGTGAAAGGACCCAGGAACGAGGCGTTCAGGAAAGAAAGCAGGTTGTCAGAGCTCTGTGGAGTCTGCGGGTAGCAGGGGCAGCCGCTCCAGCCTTTGAAGACTTTGAAAGCCAGAGATCCCTGGCGCAGGCTTGGATTTCCTGGGAGTTCTTCCAAGTACCCAGGGGGCATCAGAGCTGCCTGAGTGTTACATGGCCCCGGGGGAACCTGGGTTCAGGGTAGGACAGGCAAGACCGACACCTAACATGCAAAATGGAAACACGGCTCGCGGTTGAACAATGAAGGATTCGAGACAGGGATAGCATCACGCCATGCCTGGGGACAGAGGTCAGCCTAAGGGGGACACACGGGGACTGCTGTGCTTCCGGAAGCTCCGTGTCCTGGAGAAAAGCACTAAAAGGGGCAGCTGGACAAGCCACTCTGCAGGGGCAGGGCTCGGCCTGGGACTCAGCACTTCTGATATGCCTTAAGAAATCATTGTTTTGTACAATTATTTTTTAAAAGTAAACGTGTGGAGAAAAACCACTTCTTTCTTGGGCCTCTTGATTTATTTTTCCCCCATCCGGCTGCTGAGGGAACCAGCACTGTCATCCCTGGTCACCTTCCTGGAGACTGAATTCCTGGCCAAGAGGGCAGAGGAGCCCATGATTCAGAAGGAGAAACTGAGGCCCAGGCCTGGGAGGGGGTTGGCCCAAGGACACACGGGGAGGCTGAGGTGGGGCAGGGGCTAGCCCTGGGCCCCTCACCTGCACCCCCTGGGACAGTCTCAGAGGCTGGTGGGGGCACTGAACAGTGGAGGACAGGCAGAGAACTCTATCCTCAGAGAGTGGGGGAGGAGGGGCTGGAGCTGGCAGGAGCCGCTGGGGTGCAGGAACATCTTGTCACCTGAGTCTACGTTTGGTTTTTGTGTGTGTGGGTTTTTTTGTTTTGTTTTGTTTTTTTGAGGACTCTTGCTCTGTCGCCGCCCAGGCTGGAGTGCAGGGGTGAGATCTCAGCTCACTGCAACCTCCGCCTCCCAGGTTCAAGCGATTCTCCTGCCTCAGCCTCCCAAGTAGCTGGGATTACAGGTGCCCACCACCATGCCCGGCTAATTTTTGAATTTTTAGTAGAGATGGGGTTTCTTTCCTTTTTTTTTTTGAGCTGGAATGCAATGGCTTGGTCTCGGCCGCCTTCCGAGTTCAAATGATTCTCCTATTTCAGCCTCGCAAGTAGCTGGGATTACAGGTGCCTGCCACCATGCCTGGCTAATTTTTGCATGTTTTTAGTAGAGATGGGGTTTCACCATACTGGCCAGGCTGGTCTCGAACTTCTGACCTCAGGTGATCTGCCCACCTCAGTCTCCCAAAGTGCTGGGATTGCAGGCGTGAGCCGCTGTGCCCAGCCCTGGATTTGTTTCTATTGAGGTGAAATTCACACTGAAGTCACCATCTGAAAGTGTTCAGTACACTTCACAACGTAGCAGGTAGTACATTCATAATGTTTCTTTTGTTTTGTTTTTGAGATGGTCTCACTCCGTTGCCCAGGCTGGAGTTCAATGGCCGGGATCACAGCAGCCTCAGCCTCCTGGGGTCAAGGGATCCAAGTAGCTGGGACCACAAGTGTGCACCGCCACACCCAGCTAATTATTTTTATTTATTAATTTAATATTTATTTATTTTCCTGAGACCGAGTTTCGCTCTGTCGCCCAGACTGGAGCGCAGTGGCGTGATCTCGGCTCACTGTAACCTCCGCCTCCCGGGTTCAAACGATTCTCCTGCCTCAGCCTTCCAAGTAGCTTGGATTACAGGCACACACCACCACACCTGGCTCATTTTTGTGTTTCTAGTAGAGACAGGGTTTCACCATGTTGGTCAGGCTAGTCTGGAACTCCTGATCCACCCACCTCGGCCTCCCAAAGTGCTGGGATTACAGGCATGAGCCACCATACCCGGCTTTATTTTTTTGTAGAGACAAAATTTCCCTTTGTTTCCCAGACAGGTCTCGAACTCCTGGGCTCAAGCAGTCCTCCCGCCTCAGCCTCCCACGGTGCTGGGATGACAGGCGTGAGCCACTGTGCCCAGCTAGTCACAATGTTACACAATCATCACCACCATCTATTTCCAGAACATTTCTATCCCTGCCAAAGGAAACCCATCCCTTCAGCCATTCACGATCAATCCCCATGCCCCTCCCACCCCCCGGCAACCGCTCATCCACTGTCTGTGTTTATGGATTTGCCCACTTTGAACATTTCATATCGATGGAATCATACAGCCTTTTGTGTCTGGCTTTATCACTCACGTGTTTTCAGGGTTCATCCACGTTGAATCACGTATCAGAACTTCATTCCTTTTTCTGGTTGAATCATATTCCATTGTGTGCACGGACCTCGTTGTGTTTAGCCATTCACCCGAGGATGGACATCTGGATTGTTTCCACGGCTTGGCTGTGCTGAATCTTGCTGCAAAGAACACACGTGTTCAAAGAAGGAAGGAAGGAAGGAAGGAAGAGAGAGAGAGAGAGGGAGGGAGGGAGGGAGGGAGTGGGAGGGAGAGGGAGGGAGGAGGGAGAGGAAGAGAAAGGGAGGGAGGGAGAGAGGGAGGAAGGAAAGGAAGGAAGGAAGGAATGAAGGAAAGAGGGAGGGGAGGGAGGAAGGAGAGGAAAGAAGGAAGGAAGGAAGGAAACCCATCTCTTCTAAAAATTAGATCTGCAGGCAGGTCACCTTGTGTCTAAGCCTTTTTGTCATCTGAGACTCTGGAAGACCGCCCACCCCCCAGCCCCTGCCCCAATCCTTAATCTCCTCCTTCCTCTGGCCTGAGGGTGAGCCCTCCTTTCCTGCCACCCCTGGTCCTCCCTTGACCTGGCATCAAGCTTGGAGCATGGCATTCTCGGGGAGCTCCGAGGCCAGGCGGAGGGGGAAGCTTCCACAGCACAGTCACCAGAGTCCAAACTGAAGTCTCAGCAGGAAGTGAGTTCTTTGTCACCCGGGGTGTGCAAGCCATAAGGTATCAGTTTCCAGATCCATGTGCCCAGACAGGGGAGAGTCGAAGGTATTTATTCCAGAAGGGATGTGGGTACAGCGCGGCAGAAAGACTCCCCCCAGCGGCCGTGGGAGGACAAGACGCGCTGTGTCCTCCGGATCCTCATGTGCAACTACCGGGTACGGGGGAACTTGATACGACAGGAGAACCTTCCTGTTCAGACGACCAACAACCAGGGTAAAGCTGGCCCAGGCAGTGCCAATTCAGGAAACTTCCTGAACACAGGGCGGGGCCAGGGAACCCAAGGGCAGGTGGTCAATTTCTTTCTTTTTTTTTTAAAGACGGGGTTTCACCATGTTGGTCAGGCTGGTCTTGAACTCCTGACCTCAGGTGATCTGCCCACCTTGACCTCCAAAGTGCTTGGATTACAGCCATGAGCCACCATGCCCAGCCAGGTGGTCAATTTCTTTTTCTTTTCTTTTTTTTTTTTG
The DNA here is from genome assembly GCA_036589455.1 of Ateles fusciceps. Taxonomy (NCBI): domain Eukaryota; kingdom Metazoa; phylum Chordata; class Mammalia; order Primates; family Atelidae; genus Ateles; species Ateles fusciceps. Next base: position 10,858,984 of record JAZHEH010001828.1, on the reverse strand, counting down.
AGACAGAGTTTCACTTTTGTTGCCCAGGCTGAAGTGCAGTGGTGCAATCTTGGCTCATTGCAACCTCCACCTCCCAGGTTCAAGTGATGCTCCTGCCTCAGCCTCCTGAGTAGCTGGGACTACAGGCATGTGCCGGCAGGTGATCAATTTCTATCAAATGTGAAATCGGGGCTGGGCGCAGTGGCTCATGCCTGTAATCCCAGCACTTTGGGAGGCCGAGGCGGGTGGATCACCTGAAGTGAGGAATTCAAGACCAGCCTGACCAACATGGTGAAACCCCGTCTCTACTAAAAATAAAAAATTAGCCGGGCATGGTGGCACATGCCTGTAATCCCAGCTACTTGGAAGGCTGAGGCAGGAGAATCGCTTGAACCCTGAAGGTGGAGGTTGCGGTGAGCCGAGATCGCACCATTGCACACTTCAGCCTAGGCAACAAGAACGAAACTCCATCTCCAAAAAAAACAAACAAATAAGGCCAGGCGCGGTGGCTCATGCCTATGATCCCAGCACTTTGTGGGGCTGAGATGGGAGGATCAGGTGAGGCCAGGGGTTTGAGACCAGCCTGGGCAACATAGCAAGACCCTGTCTCTACAAAAACAATGTAAGCATTAGCCTGACCCAGTGGCATGTGCCTATGGTCCCAGCTACTCAGGAGGAAGAGGTGGGAGGATCTAGGCTACAGTGAGCTGGGATCGAACCACCATACTCCAGCCTGGGCGACACAGCAAGAATCTTTCTCAAATAATAATAACAACAAACCCCACCCCTCTCCAGGCCCACAAGACCCGCCCCCCACCTCCCTCTAGCTCCCCTCCCTCCCTGTCTGCTACTCGAACACTCCAAGCTGATTTTTAGTTTTATTTATTTATTTTTTTGAGACGGTGTCTCTCTGTGTCACCCAGGCTGGAGTGCAGTGGCGCGATCTCGGCTCACTGCAACCTCTGGCTCCCAGGTTCAAGCGATTCTCCTGCCTCAGCCTCCTGGGTAGCTGGGACTACAGGTGCCTACTACCACGTCCGGCTAAATTTTGAATTTTTCGTAGAGGCAAAGTTTCAACATATTGGTCAGGCTGGTTTCAAACATCTGACCTCAAATGACCCACCTGGCTCGGCCTCTCAAAATGCTGGGATTACAGGCGTGAGCCGCGTCCGGTCCGGATGAAGATTCTGATGGGGGGTGGAGGAGTCACCCCTTGTAGCTCGCTCCCAAGAGCCCCTAGGGTCAGACACCAGGCCTCCATCTCTCAATGTCTCTGTCTATTGTGACTCTCATCATCTTTGCTTTCCCTTCTCTGTCTCTCTGTCTCTCTCAGTGTCTCTCTTGTTTTCTGTCTCTGTCTTGTTGTCTCTGTGCTTCTGTCTCTGTCTCCCCCTGTCTCTGACTCTCTCGATATCTCTCTTGGCCACCATCTCTCTGTCTCTCTGGGTCCCTCACCCTCTCACCATCTCTGCCTCCTGACCTGGCCTGGCCAGCTGGGGGGGCAGGGGGTGACAGACAGGCAGGGAGCCTGCTGCTTGTTTTCCCGCCCACGCTGGCAGGGAGCCCAGCCCGGCCAGGCCACTGTTCAGGAATCCTCCAGCCTCCTCGGTCCAGGCACCAGGCGCAGCCACCGCCAGCCTCTCCTCCCAGCACATTCTGTCCCAAGCAAAGAGCACCGGGGGGTGGGGTGGGGGGTGGGGGGTGGGGGTGGGGCGGAGGGGGCGACACATTCCTGCTGAGCTCCAGTTACAGGACAGACTGTCCTGGTGACCTCACCAGCACGGCCTCCTGATGGCTCCCCGTCCTGCCCTGGGATTAGTTAGAACTTCCTGGATGAGGCCAGAGCCCCTCTGCCAGCATGTCCCCTCCCCACCTCAGGGCCTTTGCACCAGCTATGCCTTCCACCTGGCACTCTGTCTCCCTTCATCTCCCCCAAGACCTCTTCCGCCGGCACATCTGAGACCTCACGTCACCTCCTCAGCATGTCCCCTCTGTCCCCAAGCCAGGGCACCCCTGAGTTCCCCTCCCGCTGCCCCAGTGCATTTAGCTCCCGGGTCCTCCCCACCCTTCCCGGGTTACATATGAACTTGTTTGTTGCTGTGGTGTCTATTACACTGAGGCCCCACTGTGTCCTGGCGCCCTGAACACACAGTAGGCGCTTCAGTGAGGATTTTTACAGTTGACATCTTTTCCTGCCAAAGCTCAGCCTGCCCAGCCTCACCCACGTGGCCCCCCCCCCCAGTTCCTGACCTACCCTACCCTGCCTCGCCCTGCCTCCGCCACCCTTGCACCCCAATACACCAGGATTTTCCAAGGCCCCTTGACCCGGGGAGTTCTCTCCACCAGATGCACCTTTCTGATCGAAGGGTGCATTGAGGGGCAGGGCGGCTGGAGTTCGTATGCACCCTTTGAGCAAAGGGCTAGGTCTCTCTGTCGCTCCAGGCACAAGGCAGTCAGGATGTACACACAGACACACACACACACACACACACACACACACAGAGGGAAGCCCGTCAGCAACTCAGAAACCAGCCAGTGAACTCGGGCACAAGCAGCCAGGCACGTGATATTCACGGGGTGCTCACATGTGGAGTCCCTCAACTCCTAGGGGGGTGCGGTTATGGCCTGGATCCCACAGGAGGGTCCAGGCATGGGCTTTGAACCCATGCCAGGGTACACACAAACCCATCCAAATACATGCGTCTCTGCCCTCGCTTCCCCACCCAGGAGTCACCCCCCTCCACCTTGTTTTTGATGTTCAGGAAAGTCCCCAGAAAGCATCAGGCCCAGGCAGGGGGCCAGGAGGGAAATGGTGACTCAGCCGGCGGCCATCAGTGCCTGCCACGCTGGGCTGGGTGGCCTGATCTGGACTGGGCGGCCCGATCTGGGAGGATCCACAGAAAACAATAAAAGATGAGCGTGTGGGTGTGGGGTAAAAGAAACCAGCTCAAGAACAGTTAGGAAGGGGATGGACCCCTGCACTCTCACACTTCAACCCTGCTGGGCCTGATGGACAAATGGGGAAACCGAGGCACAGGAAACAAGTGACTTGCCCAAGACCCCCCCAGCCAAGATGGGACAGGCCAAGGGATCCTTAAGTCCTTAGCACAGGGGTCTCGGACAGTCTCTACCTGCCCTACTTTTTTTTTTAATTGTGAGACAGAGTCTCACTCTGCCTATCAGGCTGGAGTGCAGTGGCGGGATCTCAGCTCACCACAGTCTCTGCCTCCTGGGTTCAAGCGATTCTCCTGCCTTAGCCTCCCAACTAGCTGGGGTTACAGGGGCCTGCCCCCAAGCCTTGCTAATTTTTTTTTTTTCTTTGAGAGGGAGTCTCACTCTGTTGCCCAGGCTGGAGTCCCAGTGGCACGATCTCGCTCACTGCAACCTCCGCCTCCCAAATCGTTCAAGAGATCCTCCTGCCTCTGGCCCCCTAGCAGCTGGGATTACAGGCACACGCCACCATGCCTGGCTTATTTTTGTATTTTTAGCAGAGAAGGGGTTTCACCATGTTGGCCAGGCTGGTCTTGAACTACTGACCTCAGGTGAGCCACCCGCCTCGGCCTCTCAAAGTGCTGGGATTACAGGCGTGAGTCACCGTGCCTCGCTGTAATTTTTGTATTTTTAGCAGAGAAGGGGTTTCACCATGTTGGCCAGGCTGGTCTGGAACTGCCGACCTCAGGTGATCTGCCTGCCTTGGCCTCCCAACGTGCTGGGATTAGGGGCGTGAGCCATGGTGCCCCGCCCGCCCCCTGCCTCAGGTAGAGCCAGGTACACTTTCTGGGTCCCTATGTGGTCATGTGACCAGACCTGGCCAATTAGAGCCTTTTGTTATCACAGACACAGGGATTGGTTCAGGGGTTGGTACGTGATTCTGGCTGGGCCAATCACACTACAAGTTTGGAGACTTCCTGGAAGAAGGCCTAGAAGTAAGGAAAACCGTTTTGGACCCATGATGACAACAGTGGATCAGAGAAGTCCCAAAGACGCTGGAGCAGAGCAGGACTCACACAACCCCAGATCCCTGTGGAGTCAAGGTGGGGGCCAGAGGGAAGGCTGGGGGCTGGAGGGTCCTGAGAGGCCTTGCAGAAAGACAGGACATTGGAGTTGGGGCTTTGATGGGTGAAGAGGAGTTTACCAGGGAACTAGGGAGAGGCATTCCAGGCAAAGGAATGCCTTCCTCCCTGTGTGACCGTGGGCAAATGGCAGCACCCCTCAGAGCCTCAGTTTCCTCATCTGGAGCTTGACTGCATTGTACATCAAGGTCAGGACTGGGCACAGAGTGGGTGCAGCGTCTATGGGGCTGCGTGGGGTCGCTGAGGCAGCGGGTGAGGGGGTAGGCTCATCCGGAACATGCCATTAGCAGTTCCCAGCCTCTTTGAAAACAGGAAACCGGCTCTCGAGGGAGCCCCCAGCTGCGCTTCCTGAGTCTCCGCGTGACGCGCGTGTGCTTGGGCAGTGTAGGCAGGCACACGTCTTTGTGTGTTTGCAGGCGGCCTGGAATATCGGTGGAGCCGCCTGTGTGTGCATGTGTGCGCGTGTGTGCCTGTCAGGCCGCCCGTGGAGTTGCCGGAGGCCTGTGCACACACTCCCGTTACTTGTGCTCAGATGTGGACCTGTGCGTCTCAGCCGATGTGGGAAGCAAGACGGTCCGTTGGTTGGAGCACTTTGGAGTCTGGGTCTAAGAGTTAAGCCTGTGTGTCAGTCAGCAGCGGCGACTGCTGTGTGCTGGGACTGACTTGAGCCTGTCTGGTGGCCCCAAGGCCTCTGAAACCCAGTTCAGCCCTGATTCCGCTGCTGATATTGGCTGCATTTATTTATTTATTTTGAGACAGGGTCTTGATCTGTTGTCCAGGCTGGAGTGCAGTGGTGCGATCTCGGCTCACTGTGACCTTTGTCTCCCAGGTTCAAGTGATTCTCCTGCCTCAGCCTCCCAGAGTAACTGGGATTACAAGCGCACACTACCACACCCGACTAATTTTTTATATTTTTGGTAGAGACAGGGTTTCACCATGTTGGCCAAGCTGCTCTCTGAACTCCTGGCCTCAAGTGATCCACCCGCCTGGGCCTCCCAAAGTGCTGGGATGACAGGCGTGAGCCACCGCGCCCGGCCCACCGTGGGTTCATTGCCGCCTCAGGGCCTTTTCACGTGTTGCTCTTCTGCCCAGATGACTCCCGCCCTCGCTCATTACAAAGCCTGCACTTCTCTTCCTGAAGATGTCAGTTTAATCATGCCCTCTTCAGAGGCCTTTCCGGCTCTTCTCCTTTTTGTTTGTTTGTTTGTTTTGAGATGGAGTTTCAATCTCGTTGCCCAGGTTGGAGTGGAATGGTGCAATCTTAGCTCACCACAACCTCCGCCTCCCAGGTTCAAGTGATTCTCCTGCCTCAGCCTCCCAAGTAGCTGGGATTACAGGCATGCGCCACCACACCCGGCTAATTTTTTTTATAATTTTAGTAGAGACAGATTTCTCCAAGTTAGTCAGGCTGGTCTCAAACTCCCGACCTCAGGTGATCCACCCACCTCGGCCTCCCAAAGTGCTGGGATTACAGGCGTGAGCCACCATGCCCAGCCTTTTTTTTTTTTTTTTTTTTAATTTTTTTGAGGGAGTCTTGCAGGCTGGACTGCGGTGGCGTGATCTCAGCTCACTGCAGCCTCCACCTCCCAGGTTCAAGCAATTCTCCCGCCTCAGCCTCCTGAGTAGCTGGGATTACAGACGTCCATCAACACATGCAGCTAATTTTTGTATTTTTAGTAGAGACGGGGTTTTCCCATGTTAGCCAGGCTGGTCTCGAACTCCTGACCTCGAGTGATCCACCTGCCTGGGACTCCCAAAGTGCTGGGATGACAGGCGTGAGCCACCGCACCCGGCCCCTTTCACCTCTTTCACAAAAGCTGCCCCATTCTCTCTCCCAGTTCCTTTCACTTCCTTTCTTTGCATTTCTCACAGTTTGTAATTACGATGCACTGACAGGTTCATGGACTGTCTTCCACCTCCCCTCTGTACTGGGAGCTCCAAGAACGTGGATCACAGCGTGCAGTAGGTGCTCAATAAATTTACTGGCCGGACATGGTGGCTTATGCCTGTATAAAGCACTCTGGGAGGCTGACATGGGAGGATCACTTGAGGCCAGGAGTTTGAGACCAGCCCCAGCAATACGGTAAAGCCCTATCTCTACTAAAAATAAAATAATAAAATAAAAGCCCAGCATGGTGGCACACATCTGTAGTCCTAGCTACTGGGGAGACTGAGGTGGGAGGATCGCTTGAACCCAGGAGGTTGAGGCTGCAGTGAGCCGTGATTGCACCCCTGTACTCCAGCAGAACTGGACCCTGTCTCTAAAGAAAGAATATAAAAATAAATGCACTGTGATAAATGAGAGTGCAGAGTCTGCACAAGATGCAGGGAGCCAGGAATGGGGAGGTGGAAGACAAAGGCCCACCCTCAGTAACTGCTCAATTAACATCTGATGGAGGCTGGGCGCAGTGGCTCACGCCTGTAATCCCAGCACTTTGGGAGGCCGAGGTGGGTGGATCACCTGAGGTCAGGAGTTCAAGACCAGCCTGGCCACCATGGTGAAACCCAGTCTCTACTAAAAATACAAAAATTAGCCAGGTGTGGTGGTGGGCTTCTGTAATCCCAGCTATTGGGAGGCTGAGGCAGGAGAATTCCTTGAACTCGGGAGGTGGAGGTTGCGGTGAGCCAAGATTACGCCATTGCACTCCAGCCTGGGCAAGAGCAAAACTCAGTCTCAAAAAAAAAAAAAAAACGAGATGGATGAATGAGCTGCAAAATGAGACCCTGACCCACTGGTCCTGGCCTCCTAAAGAGGAGTCTTGTGGCCTCATCCCTAGCCTCCTGGCCCCATATTACACTGTGTGAGCAGCCTCTGGACCTCGCTTGCCAGGGGAGGAGCAGAAGCCCCTGCTCAGTTACTTGTACACCAGCATCTCCCACAAAGTCCTAACATCACAATTTCAAGTGCTCTTTCCTTCCACACTCCAGGCCTGGAAAGGTCTTTGTTTTGGCCACCTCAGCCCATTGCATAGAAGGAATTCCAAAGTTAGAAGGGATCCCGTCCTTGTGTCCAGGTTGGGCATGTCCCTCCTCCACTCACACACCCTCCCTGGCTCCGTTACCCTCAGGAGAAAGTCCAGCTCGTCAGCTCAGCCGTTGCAGCCCTGCCTGAGTGTGGCGAAGATCTTTTTTCCTTTGTCTGATTCTCAGTCAGTCTTTGGGTCTCATCTGGGTTATGTTTCCCAGTACTGACCCCTGACATAATCCCAGGACACACTAAGTGCTGTCAGAAACCAAATGTTTGTTGCATTAATCGTGTCAGAACATCAGGCTGAAGATGACTTGTTTTGTTGTTAAGAGACAGTATCTGGCTCTTCGCCCAGACTGGGAGTACAGTGGTGCAATCAGGGCTCACTGCAACCTCAACCTCTGGGCTCAAGAGATCCTCCCTTCTCAGCCTCCCGAGTAGCTGGACTACACAGACTACCACACTCAGCTAATTGATTTATTTTTTGTAGAGATGGGGTGTCACTCTATTGCCCAAGCTGGAGTGCAGTAGTGCAATCATGGCTCACTGCAGCCTCAGCCTCTGGGCTCAAGCAATCCTCCCACCTCAGCCTCCCGAGTAGCTGGGACTACAGGCGCCCAGCACCACGCCTATCTAAGTCTTTTGCTTTTTGTTTTTTGTTTTAAATTTTTCATAGAGACAGGTCTCACCATGTTGACCAGCCTGGTCTCAAACTCCTGGACTCAAGCAATCCTCCAGCCTCCGCCTCCCAAAGTTCTGGATAACAAGGCATGAGCCACCACGCCTATCAGGATACGACTTTTACAAAGTAAAGAGACTCACAGTTTGTATCACATGTGAACACTGTGGACCATTGACTATTACCAGGGCATTTTAAATTCAATACAAAGAACGGTGGCTGCCCAAGAGCTTAGATCAGGAATTGGCAAACATTTTCTATAAAGAGCCAGATAGGAGATATTTGAAGCTTTGCAGGCTGCACAGTCTCTTTTGCAATTACTACTCTACTCTGCTGCTATTTGAAAGCATTCATATACAGTACACAAATAAGCAGGCATGGCTATATCCTAGGAAAACTTTGTTCATGGACACTGAAGTGTGAATTTCATGTAATTTTCACATGTCATGAAATAGTCTTCCTTCGGTAGTTTTTCAGTCATTTTAAAGTGTAGGCCAGGCATGGTGGTTCTCACCTGTAATCCCAGTGCTTGGGGAAGCTGAGGTGGGAGAACCATTTGAGGCCATGAGTTGAAGACCAGCCTGGGCAACATAGGGAGACCCCCATCCTTACAAAAAAAATGTAAAACTAGCTGAGCATGATGTCCCATGCCTGTAGTCTCAGCTATTCAGGAGGCTGAGGTGGGAGGATTGCTTAAACCTGGGAGTTCAAAGCTGCAGTGAGCTATGATCTCACCACTGCACTCCAGCTTTGGTGACAGAGTGGGATCTTGTCTCTAAAAAGGAGCCGTGGCCAGGCATAGAGACTGACCTGGCCAACATGGTGAAACCCTGTCTCTACTAAAAATACAATAATTAGCTGAGTATGGTCCCAGCTACTTAGGAGGCTGAGGCAGGAGATAAGCTTGAACCGGGGAGGCGGAGGTTGCAGTGAGCCAAGATCACGTAGCTGCACTCCAGCCTGGGCGAGAGAGAGTAAGACTCCGTCTCAAAAAAAAAAAAAAAAAAAAAAAAGAGAGAAAAAAATAGCGACTACTGTTTTGGGGTCATGGTTAGAGCTAAAGTTTGCCAACCCCTGACGGGTCGTAAGTGTCACCACTTGTGTTTACACAGTATCAGAGCTTTGTTTAAAGTTACCAGCTGATAAAACATGAGGACAGGTTTATGGCTGACAGGGTTTGATCTCTGACAAGTAGCAAGTATCAGGATTAGTCTTTTTTACAAAGTATCAGAACACAGCAAGTGCTGATGGCTGATCAGGCGACAGGACCTGGGTTTAAGTCCGGTCCTTCCTCGCGGTCCTGGCACCGTGCCAACCACCAGCTACTGTCCACTCTCAGGACACTGTTTACCAAGTATCGAGTGACAGGCCGATGGCGAAGTATCGGGTCACAGAGAAGTCACACCGCGAGTTGGGCACTGTGACAACGTCTCTAGATGCCAGCTGTTTACAGTGACAGGAGTCCGGCTGTTTACAGGGGGATGAGTCAGCCCTACTTCCAGACACCCGAGTCCAGATGGCGGCTGGATCGGCCCCTGTCCAGGTGTTTACAGGGTACTGAGGTCCTGGCAAGCTGGGCTTCTCTCCCACAGCCACCTCTAGCCAGGGTGGGAAATGAGACAAGCCTGAAGGCTCTGGGACCCATGATCCTGGTTATATTCTCCTTCTGCTCACCGCTCGCTGTGCTGCCTAAGGCACATCACTTAACCTCTCTGGGCTTCTGCCTCCTCATCTGTAAAATGAGGATGATGATGAAGCTAGGTTGCCAGATAAAATATAGGCTACTCAGCTAGATGTGAAGTTCAGATCAACATTGAATTTGGTTCTAGTATAAGTATATCCCATGCACCATTTGGGATATACTTATACTAAAAAAAAAAAATTATTAGTTGTTGCTGTGGTTTGAATGGTCCCCCAAAGTTTATATGTTTGAAACTTAATCCTCAAAGCATTGAGAGGTGGGACTTTTAAGAGGTGATTCGATCGCTGAAGTGGGTTCATTATCGTGGAAGTGGATTTGTTGTAAAAGTGAGATTGGAGGCTGGGCACAGTGGCTCACACCTGCAATCCCAGCAGTTTGGGAGGCTAAGGCAGGTGGATCACTTGAGGTCAGGAGTTCGAGACCAGCTTGGCCAACATGGTGAAACCCCGTCTCTACCAAAAATACAAAATCGGCTGGATGCAGTGGCGCGCACCTGTAATCCCAGCTATTCGGGAGGCTGAGGCAGGAGAATTACTTGAACCCAGGAGGCAGAGGCTGCAGTGAACCAAGAGAGCGCCATTGTATTCTAGCTTGAGGAACAGAGTGTGACTCTGTCTCAAAAAAAAAAAAAAAAAAGAAAGTGAGATTGGAGGCCGGGCCCGGTGGCTCACGTCTGTAATCCCAGCACTTTGGGAGTCCAAGGCGGGCAGATCATCTGAGGTCAGGAGTTCAAGACCAGCCTGGCCAAGATGGAGAAACCCCATCTCTACTAACAATACAAAAATTAGCCAGGCATGATGGTGCATGCTTGTAGTCCCAGACTCGGGAGGCTGAAGCAGGAGAATCACTTGAGCACAGGAGGTCAAGGCTGCAGTGAGCCACGATTGCACCGCTGTATTCCAGCCTGGATGACAGAAACAAAACCTTGTCTCTCTCTCTCTCTCTCTCTCTTTTTTTTTTGCAATAGTGCAATCTCAGCTCACTGCAACCTCTGCCTCCTGGGTTCAAGCGATTCTCCTGCCTCAGCCTCCCAAGTGACTGGGATTACAGGCACGCACCAACACACCTGGCTCATTTTTGTATTTGTAGTGGAGACGGGGTTTCACCATGTTGGGCAGGCTGGTCTTGAGCTTCTGACCCCAAATTATCTACCCACCTCAGCCTCCCAAAGTGCTGGGATTACAGGCGTGAGCCACCACACCTGGCCAAGACCTTTATAAAATCTAGACAAGACCTACCAAAGGGAGACACTTATTGCCAGGACCCTGTCCCCATTGGTTCAAATGAATGAATTCAAATGAATGAATTGTAGGGTCCACCCAGGAGGACTTCCTGGTGGAGGTGATCCCTGACTGAGTCCTGAAGGCAGAGGTTTGTAGCTATAAGCAGGAGGCAGAGCATCCCAGGCAGAGGGCACAGCACGTGTAAAGACCCTGGGTGGGAGGCACTGTGACGATTCCAGGGCCTGTCTCTGTGCCACTTCCAGCTCTCTTCACTGTTTGCCAGCTCACAGTTGATAAGGCTGAAGATAAGTTTGGGACAGCCTGGGTTGCCCAGCAGGTTAGGCAGATGTGGCATCGTACCTGCCCACTCTGGGGAAAGGACGCAAGGTCCCGGGGGAAGCAGGATGATCAGTGAGGCTGCAGAACCAGGCACCACCTCTGCCCTGGAATTTCCCGAGCTGCTGGCCAGGTAGATCCTCCTCTTCCACATGGCAGAGCTAGAAGAACGAGACTTGGCCTTGGGCTGCTGGGCGGGGCGGGGAAGCAGAGAACAGAGCTTCGGGTCACCTGGCTGAGCCCACTCAGGACCAAGAACCAGGGTTGGGATGATAGTCACCGCCACAAAAGCCCCACCAGGCTGGCTCTGTGAACATCCCCCATTTTACAGACAGGAAAACAGGTGCAGAGGGGCAAAACTGCCTGCTAAGGCCTCACGGTGACCCATGAACACCACCTTTTTCCCCTTTTATTCTTATTATTAGTGTTGTTATTATATTTGAGACAGCATCTCTCTCTGTCGCCCAGGCTGGAATGCAAGGACACAGTCTTGGCTTGCTGCAACTTCCGCTTCCTGGATTCAGGTGATTCTCCTGCCTCAGCCTCCTAAGTAGCTGAGACTACAGGCCCGCGCCACCATGCCTCCTGGCTAATTTTCGTATTTTTAGTAGGGACAGGGTTTCGCCATGTTGGGCAGGTCGGTCTGGAACTCCCGGCCTCGAGTGATCAGCCTGCCTCAGCCTCCCAAAGTAGTTCTGGGCTTAGAGGTGTGAGCCACTGCCCCGGCCTTCGCCTTGGTCTCTTTTATCCTTTTTTTTTTTTTTTTACAGTAGTGAGATCACAGCTCACTGCAACCTGGACTTCCCAGGTGCGAGTGATCCTCCTGCCTCTGCCTCTCAAGTAGCTGGGACTGTAGGTGCGTGCCACTGTGCAAGGCTACTGAGTTTTTTTGTGTTTGTTTTTGTTTTTGTTTTAAGAGATAGGGTCAGGCCGGGCGCAGTGGTTCACGCCTGTAATCCCAGCACTTTGGGAGGCTGAGGCGGGCGGATCACGAGGTCAAGAGATCGAGACCATCCTGGCCAACATGGTGAAACCCCGTCTCTACTAAAAAAAACACAAGAATTAGCTGGGCATGGTGGCGTGCGCCTGTGGTCCCAGCTACTCGGGAGGCTGAGGCAGGAGAATTGCTTGAACCCAGGAGGCGGAGATTGCAGTGAGCCGAGATTGCGCCACTGCACTCCAGCCTGGTGCCTAGCAACAGAACGAGACTCTGTCTCAAAAAAAAAAAAAAAAAGAGATGGGGGCTTGCCATGTTGCCCAGGCTGGTCTCGAACTCTGGTCTCGAGTGAGTCTCCTGCCTCAGCTTCCCAAAGTGTGGGATTACAAGCGTGAGCCTGGGCTTATCCTCACTTCTGAGGTGAGAAGGCGGAGGTCCAGGATCCAGGGCCAGATTTGAGCCCACTGGGTCATTTGCCTCTAGCCCCAGTAGCACTGGCCATGAAATGAGACTCTGGACAACTGCAGGTAGCCAAGAGCCAACCTTGCATCTCAGGCTGCTGGGCCCCTCTGAGCTCAGCCCAGGGGGCTTGTTGTGTGAAGGCCCCCCCACTTTTATTTATCCCCCACCCCATTGTATATGTAACTGTCTGAACTCACTGTTATCCCCATAAGGAAAAATGTGCTCAGCCAGGTGCAGTGGCTCATGCCTGCAATCCCAGCACTTTGGGGGCTGAAGCAGGCGGATCACTTGAGGTCAGGAGTTCGAGACCAGCCTGGGCAACATGGTGAAACCCCATCTCTACTGAAAACACCAAAATCAGCCAGACGTGGTGGCATGTGCCTGTAATCCCAGCTACTCGGGAGACTGAGGTGGGAGAATCACTTGAACCTGGGAGGAGGAGGTTGCAGTGAACTAAGATTACGCCATTGCACTCCAGCCTGGGTGACAGAGTGAGATCCCATCTCAAAAAAACCAAACAAAAGTCATTCAACTGTACTTTATTGGCTATAAGTTACACCTTAATAAACTTAACTCAAAATTTATGTATATAATATTTTATTTTGAGAAGGTGAGAAAAAAAAAAGTAACGTAAGAATAAAATCCAGGCCAGGCACGGTGGCTCACGCCTGTCATCCCAACACTTTGGGAGGCCGAGGCAGGCGGATCATGAGGTCAAGAGATCGAGACCATCCTGGCCAGCATGGTGAAACCCCGTCTCTACTAAAAACACAAAAAAAATTAGCCAGGCATGGTGGCACGCACCTGTGGTCCCAGCTACTTGGGAGGCTGAGGTGGAGAATCGCTTGAACCCAGGAGGCGGAGGTTGCAGTGAGCCAGGATTGTGCCACTGTACTCCAGCCTGGTGATAAAGCAAGCCTCCGTCTAAAAAAAAAAAAAATTAGCCAGGCGTGGTGGTGAATGCCTGTCATACCAGCTACTCATGGGGCTGAGGCAGGAGAATCGCTTGCACCCGGGAGGCAGAGGTTGCGGTGAGCCAGGATTGAGCCATTGCACTCCAGCCTCGGCAACAGAGCAAAACTCTGTCTCAAAAAAGAAAGAAAAGAAGTCCAAATGCTTTATACAAAGCCTTCTGTTTTGGAAAATTCATGCTATGAGTTGCAGCTCTGTGGTGATGAAAAGTGGTCTCTTGTGACATACCCTAGCTATCCGGATACGTCTGCGCGTGTTCTTTCCCTGGCTTCCAAATAAAAACACACGTGTGTTTTAAGTTCTAAGTATTAACTTGCTATATACAAAGCATTCGTGAAACATATGTAAGCATACCATTAGAGAAACATAGAAAAAAAGGAGAAAGCAGTCAATTTATTTATTTATTATGGAGACAGGGTCTGTCACCCAGGCTGGAGAGCAGTGGTGCAGTCATGGCTCACTGCAGCCTTGACTTCCTGGCCTCAAGCAATCCTCCTGCCTCAGCCTCCCAAAGTGCTGGGATTACGGGCATGAGCCACCACCCCCAGCCTTGAAGCAGTCAGTTTAGAAGTGGCGATAGCGTGGTTACTCAAAGAAAAAAAAAGAGAGAGAGATTAATGATACAAGATGGATGTCCGGGACCCACCTGCTGGGGCCACGGCGGCTTAACTCCGCTGGCTATAGAGTCTCAGAGGTCATGGGAAATACAGCAGTGAAATTCCCCCACCAGGAGGGGGGCCCGGGCCATGGCTGAAGGAGTTGATTCATGAGCACCGGCATGGACCAACTTACAGAATTGCCTGGGCCCAGCTGTCCCACAGTCATTGCCAAGGCATATCCTCCACATCCATGTCCAGGGTCCCCCGCTACTGTCCTGATCATCCATGGGAATAATGGAGAAGATAATGCCTGCTCCGTGCTGACATCCTAAACATTTTGGTCACCAGCCAATCACCTCTGACCCCAAAAGACCCAACGAGCCACTCTACGCTGTGCTGGTGACCCATTGTCAGGAAAGGGGCATTCTTTCTTTTTTTTTTTGTAAGACAGAGTCTCACTCCATCGCCCAGGCTGAAGTGCAGTGGCACAATCTCGCTCACTGCAACCTCCACCTCTCGGATTCAAGTGATTCTCCTGCCTCAGCCTCCCTAGTAGCAGGGACTACAGATGGGTGCCGCCATGCCTGGCTAATTTTTGTATTTTTGGTAGAGACGGGGTTTCACCATTTTAGTCAGGCTGGTCTCGAACTCCTGACCTTGTGATCTCCCCACCTCGGCCTCCCAAAGTGCTGGGATTACAGGCGTGAGCCACTGCACCTGGTAGGGGCATTCTTTTGCTTGGTGAAATGCCCCCAGAGCCCACGCTGATCAATGAGCTGTATGGGCTGGGGGTGGATGCCATCCTTGGCTTCGGCTTCAAGGTCAATGTTTGAAAGCCATTCTGTAACATTCTGAGTGTCCTGAATGGACTCACTGTGCCACTGCCAACGTTGGCATTCCCTTGGGATGGGACATGGAAAAGGAAGACTCCAGAGAAATCCAGCCAGACTTGCTTCTCTTCCTGATAGCACCCAAAAAGTCTGCAACCTAGTTTACAGATTGCTACCTCTACCTGGGGGTTGCTGACTGCCACCTGCTTCAGAAAACAAGTACCAGCCAAAACCTGCCATTGTACCTCACACTGAGTATGTCTAATCATCTGCAGTGAGGGAAGGTGGATGGACATTCTCCCCAGTAAAGACTTAGTGTTGGCCGGGCACAGTGGCTCACGCCTGTAATCCAAGCAGTTTGGGAGGCCGAGGTGGGTGGGTCACCTGAGGTCTGGAGTTCAAGACCAGCCTGACCATCATGGCGAAACCGCATCTCTACTAAAAATACAAAAATTAGCCAGGCATGGTAGTGTGCATCTCTAATCCCAGCTACTCAGGACACTGAGGCAGGAGAATCGCTTAAGCTGAGATCATGCCACTGGACTCTCGCCTGGGCAACAGAGTGAGACTCCATCTCAAAAAAAAAAAAAAGACTTAGTGTCTCTGTCTCCCAGAAAACACACCACACAGACACACACACACACACAAAACACAGAGAGAGACTAATGAGGCTAAAGAGATGGTGGGCATACCATGCTCATGGACAGGAAGGCTGAGGTTCATAAAGATGCTGATTAGCTCATTTAATTGTCCCAACCCACCAGAAGGAACCAATCTTGCAGATACGCTGATTTCAGACCTCTAGCTTCCAAAGCTGTGAGAGAACAAAGACATTAATTTCCCTCTCTGTAGTTTCAATACAGTCCCAATTAGTCATGACACAGCTTTCCCTGGAACTCAATATGGTGCGTGAAACATTTAATTGGAGCAGCAGAGCATTGCAAATAGTTGGGACATTACTGCAGAAGAACAGGGCGGTCCTACCTGTCATACCAGATAGTGGGACCCATGACAAAGCCTGTAATTAAGTCAGCAAAATACTGGCACAGGCTGGAGTGCAGTGGCGCGACCTCGGCTCACTGCAATCTCCACCCCCCGGGTTCAAGCAATTCTCCTGCCTCAGCCTCCCAAGTAGCTGGGACTACAGGCGCGTGCCACCGCGTCCAGCTAATTTTTTTTGTATTTTTAGTAGAGACGGGGTTTCACCATGTTGACCAGGAGGGTCTCGATCTCTTGACCTAATGATCCGCCCGCCTCAGCCTCCCAAAGTGCTGGGATTACAGGCGTGAGCCACCACGCCCGGCCAATCCCAACATTTTGAGAGTCCAAGAGGGGAGGATTGTTTGAGCCTTGGAGTTTGAGACCAGCCTGGGCAAGCAACATAGGGAGACTCCACCTCTACAAAATCAAATTTAAAATTAGCTGAGCGTGGTAGTGCATGCCTACAGTCCCAGCTACTGGGAGGCTGAGGCGGGAGGACTGCTTGAGCTTGGGAAGTTCAGGCTGCAGTCAGCCATGATCACACCACTCTACTCCAGCCTGGGCAATAAAGTGAGACCCTGACTCAAAGAAAAAAAAGAGAGAGAGAAAAGAAAACATTGGCGAACTTGGGTAAGAAAAGACTCTAAATAAGAGCCAATGGCATTGTCTATAGATTTTAAAAAGTTACTTAATTTGCATATTTTTTTTTTTTTTGAGAAGGAGTCTCACACTGTCGCCCAGGCTGGAGTGCAGTGGCACAATCTCGGTTCACTGCAACCTCTGCCTCCCGGGTTCAAGCGATTCTCCTGCCTCAGCCTCCTGAGCAGCTGGGATTACAGGGCACACCACCACACCTGGCTAATTTTTTGTACTTTTAGTAGAGATGGGGTTTCACTATGTTGGTCAGACTGGTCTAGAACTCCTGACCTCATGATTAGCCTGCCTCGGCCTCCCACAGTGCTGGGATTACAGGTATGAGCCACTGTGCTTGGCCCAATTTGCATACATTAAGGGTAGGACTTTTTATTCATCAAAAGGCACATTGCAGAAAGTGAAAGACAAGTTACCAGCCAGGCACGGTGGTCCACATGTGTAATCTCAGAGCTTTGGGAGGCTGAGGCTGGAAGATTGCTTGAGCCCAGGAGTTCTAGACCAGCCTGGGCAACACAGAGAGACCCCATCACTACAAATTAAAAAATTAGCTGGGCATAGTGGGGTGTACCTGTAGTCTCAGCTACACAGGAGGCTTAGACAGGAGGATTGCTTGAGTTTAAGCCTGCAGTGAGCTGTCATCCCCTGCAGTCCAGCCTGGGCCATGGAATGAGACCCTGTCTCAAAAAAAAAAAAAAAAAAAGTCTGGGTGCAGTGGCTCAGACCTGTAATCCCAGCACTTTAGGAAGGAGGCCGAGGTGGGTGAATCACTTGAGGTCAGCGGCTCAAGACCAGCCTGGCCAACATGGTGAAACCCCATCTCTACTAAAAATTAGCTGGGCGTGGTGATAGGCACCTGTAATCACAGCTACTCGGGAGGCTGAGGCAGGAGAACGGGTAGGCAGAGGTTGCAGTGAGCTGAGAGCGCCACTGCACTCCAGCCGGGCCACAGAGGGAGATTCTATCTCAAAGCAAAACAAAAAGACTAGTTACAAATTAGGGGAAGATATTTGCAATCTACTCAACAGACGGAGGAATATTATCAAACCTACATGAAGAATTTGTATAATGCCAGCTAGGTGTGGTGGCTCACTCCTATAATCCGAGCACTTTGGGAAGCCGAGGCAGGTGGATCACCTGAGGTCAGGAGTTCAGGACCAGCCTGGCCAATATGTTGAAACACTGTCTTTACTAAAAATACAAAAATTAGCCAGGCATGATGGTGGGGATGTGTAATCCCAGCTACTCTGGAGGCTGAGGCAGGAGAATTGCTTGAACCCAGGAGACGGAGATGGCAGTGGGCTGAGATTGTACCACTGCACTCCAGCCTGGATGACAGAGTGAGACTCCATCTCAAAACAAAACAAAAGGACAAGTTACAAATTAGGGAAGATATTTGCAATATAGTCAGCAGATGGAGGAATACTATCAAACATATACAAAGAATTCCTGTAATGAATACCACAGAGAGCAGAGTAGGATTTCACTAAGGAGGAAACACAAGTGGCAAGGAGATGATCGGCATCTATTGGGGATCAGGAAGATGCAAATTAAAACACCAGGTAGATGCCATTTGATTGGCAAAAGCTACAAAATCCACGAATACCAAGTGTTTCCCAAGATGTATTCATGAGAAACTCACAAATGTCTTGGGGAGGCTGAACGATGTTGACACTTGGGAAAAACCTCTGGGTTTCCACAACCCACATGCTCCAGAAATCCCCACACCTTCCTGCTCCCCGACCAGAGTGCCTCTGGGAGCTGGAGGACCTGCCGGAGGACAGGTGAATTGTTACCTGAGGCTGGAGAGGGGACTGGGTAAGCTTCCTGGGGCTAATGTAACACATTTGCACAGCCTGGGGGGCTCCAGACAACAGAAATTTATTCTCTCCCAGTTTTGGAGAGGAGAAGACTGAAACCAAAGATATTGCCAGTGGTATGAGATGTTTAAATGAGCTAATCGCGGGTACACACTGAACACTTAGTATATGCTTACTGAAAGAATAATAAAATACAGGAATACAGCAAAGCATAAATAAGTGTCGGTTGTTGATTGAATGAGTGATTAAGACTAAGTGAAGGGCCGGGCGTTGTAGCTCATGCCTCTATCCCAGCACTTTGAGAGGCCGAGGTGGGCGGATCACCTGAGGTCAGGGGTTTGAGACCAGCCTGGCCAACATGGCAAAACGCAGTCTCTACTAAAAATACAAAAATTAGCCAGGCGTGGTGTTGGGTGCCTGTAACCCCAGCTACTCGGGTGGCTGAGGCAGGAGAATCACTTGAACCCGGGAGGTGGAGGTTGCAGTGAGCCGAGATCACACCATCGCACTCCAGCCTGGGCAACAGAGAGAGACTCTGTCTCAAAAAAACAAAAAAGACTAAGTGGAAATGTGGGTTCAGCGCACCCCCATCCCCTGGCCCTGCTGCCCACGAGCCAGACCCTGAACTGATACATCGGCTGCCCATTTCCTCTTACGGGTTTGCTCAACCCAGCAGCAGGCAGTCAAAGCCAGAAGCTATTTGCAAACCGAAACTGGTCTGCGGCTTAGGCCGCCTACTTGAGAAACCGGCTGTCTCTGCTTCCTCCCTGTGAGAAAGTCCCCCCAGTAAAGCTGCATGGGAGAGGAGAGGGAGGGGGAGGAGGGCAGAGTAGCTTCCCAGGGGAGCTTGGGGCAGTGACGGGGCTGCTCTGTGCTCTGGTTTCCCCCGTCTGCAACTGGGCACCATGGGGAAAGGGGATTGCAGGCTCCTGGCTGGGGAGTTTGGGTTTGGGGATGCTGGACAAGTGACTTCACCTCTCTGAGCCTCAGTTTCCCTATCTGTGAACTAGTGAGAAACACACGGACACCAGAGCTGCTGCAAAGGGGCATGTCCCTCCCTTCATTCAGGCCTCAGCCCCAAATGCCACTAAATGTTACCTCTTCCAGGAAGCCCTCCAGGACTGCCTGATCGGGGAAACACGCTCCCTCTGCAGCCTCTGGTCATGTATTTTACTTTCTTCACTGCACTTTTCAACATCTGAGTCCACATTACGGAAGCATCACCTCAGGGGCGTCATGTCCACTGGGTCCCGCCCTTGTCCCTAGACCAGGAGTCCTACAAGGGCAAGACTGGTCTCAAGTGTCCCCGGCTGTGTCCCCAGACCCCAGCCCAGGGCCTAAAGCACAGCAGGCATCTGGGAAAACAGATCTTATTATCAACATATGATTATCCGTGGGCACTGATTAAGCCCCATCTGTGTACAGGAGCTTGCGACACTACCATGAGTGAGAGACAAATTCTTTTTTTTTGATGGAGTCTCATTCTGTTGCCCAGGCTGGAGTGCAGTGGGCGATCTCAGCGCACTGCAACCTCCGCCTCCCGGGATCAAGCAATTCTCCTGCCTCAGCCTCCCGAGTAGCTGGGATCGGTAGCTGGGGATTACAAGCGCCCACCACCACGCAGTTAATTTTTGTATTTTTAGTACAGATGAAGTTTCACTATGTTGGCCAGGCTGGTCTTGAACTTCTGACCTCAAGTGATTTGCCCACCTCGGCCTCCCAAAGTGCTGGGATTACAGGCATGAGACACCGTGCCTGGCCGAGATACAAATTCTTTTTTTTTTTTTTTTTTTTTTAAGACAGGGTTTCACTATGTTGGTCAGGCTGGTCTTGAACTCCCGACCTCAGGTGATCCGCCCGCCTTGGCCTCCAAAGTGCTTGGATTACAGGCGTGAGCCACCGCGCCCAGCAGAGATACAAATTCTTGATGGCAGAGGAGGGAGAGAGAGAGAGCGTGGGTGACTATGATATTTGAACTGAGACCCAAAGGAGGTGGGGCAGACTTATGGGCGTCTCTGGGAAGACCGGTCCCCGGGAAAGCACAGCCCTTCCACAGGCCCTGAGGCGGGAACCTGTCTGACTCACTGGAGGAGCTTGGAGGAGGCTGAGGTGGCCTAAGTTGATTAAGCAGGGTGGGAAGGGACGAGGCAATGGTGCAGTGAGACCAAGCAGGGCCTTGAGGTCTGGGGAGAACTTTGGCTTTTACTCTGAGGAAGATGGGAGCCACAGAGGGTTCTAGACAGAAGAAGGATGAGTTGGACTCAGGACACCAGGGTGGGGGTATCTGTGGGGAATAAAGGGAGAAGTGAGAAGACCACGGAGGGGTGCCTGTGCTAGTCCTAAGGAGCAATGACAGTCTGGACCAGGTAGAAGGGACCTTCATGAGAAGGGATCAGATGTGGGGGTTATTTTGATGGTGGTTGGCTGGAGGAAGAAGATTCAGAGGCGCCAGTGTGAGCCCGTCTCACAGGGGAGGACACCGAGACTCTGAGAGCAGAGGGCTCTCGGTAAAGGAGAGATTGGAAGAAACAGGTGGGGCGCTCAGAGGTGACCAGGGTCCAGGAGGGAGCCCCCACACCTCCCTGAGTCATCCGGGCTGCCAGCTTCCTCCTGATCCCTCCATCTGATTTTTTTTTCTTGTTTTTGAGATGGAGTCTCGCTCTGTTGCCCAGGCCGCAGTGCAGTGGCACCATCTCACCTCACTGAAACCTCCGCCTCCCATGTTCAATCAATTCTCCTGCCTCAGCCTCTGGAGTAGCTGGGATTACAAGCATGTGCCATCAGGCCAGCCTAATTTTTGTATTTTTAGTAGAGACAGGGTTTTACCATGTTGGCCAGGCCGGTCTCAAACTCCTGACCTCAAGTGATCTGCCCGCCTCGGCCTCCCAAAGTGCTGGGATTACAGGCGTGAGCCACTGCGCCCCTCCCCTCTTTGATTTTATGTCTACAATTTCCATCGGTGTCAGAGGGAAGAGGCCTCACCACCTTCCGATGGTGATAGCCCTGCCTCAGCTTCCCACAGATTCATTTACTAACCTGCAAACCCCAAGACACGGATGCCGACTCTTGGGATGGCACTCTGCTGGGGTCATCACACATTCCACCCTGAGATGCGTTATTTAGTTCCCGGCTTCTGAGAACTTGGGTTTGGGTGGGAGCCCCCTGCAACGTGCTAAAAATCCAGGTTTAGGCATTTAAAAACAATTTTTTTTAAATTACTTATTTATTTATCGTCTGGGCGAGGTGGCTCACATCTATAATCCCAGCACTTTGGGAGGCTGAGGTGCGCAGATCATTTGAGGTCAGGAGTTCAAGACCAGTCTGGACAACATGACAAAACTCATCTCTACTAAAAATACAAAAGTCAGGTGTGGTGGCACATGCCTGTAATCTCAGCTACTCCAGAGGCTGAGGCAGGAGAAATCGCTTGAAC
Source organism: Ateles fusciceps (assembly GCA_036589455.1). Classification (NCBI taxonomy): domain Eukaryota; kingdom Metazoa; phylum Chordata; class Mammalia; order Primates; family Atelidae; genus Ateles; species Ateles fusciceps. The sequence goes on along the minus strand of JAZHEH010001828.1, from coordinate 10,837,339 downwards.
TCAGGAGGCAGAGGTTATAGTGAGCCGAGACCCTGCCAAGGCACTCTAGCCCGGGCGACAGAACAAGACTTCATCACAAACAAACCAACAAAGAAAACTTATTTATTTTCTAGAAACAGGGTCTCGCTCTATCGCCTAGGCTGGAGTGCAGTGGCACGATCATGGCTCACTGCAGCCTCAAACTCCAGGATTCAAGTGACGCTCCCACCTCAACCTCCCCGAGTAGCTGGGACTGCAGGCACCTGCCACGATGCCCGGCTACATTTTTTCAATTTTTTTGTAGAGACGGGATGTCACTATGTTGCCCAGGCCAGTCTCAAACCCCTGGGCTCAAAGCAATCCTCCTGCCTTGGCCTCCCAAAGTGCTGGGATTATAGCCTTGAGCCACCAGCGTCAGTCAGATTTAGATTTGTATGACCTTATGTGTCTGAGTTTGTAAGATTATATACGATTCATTCGTTGTTCATTCATTCCTGGCCACCTCTGGGTGCCTGCCTTATTTGGGGTGATGCTCAAGGTCCCAGCTTGGGAAGGCCAAGGCTGGATAGAGATATTCCGGGTCCCATAGGGTCAAGGCAAGGCTGGAGGGAGGTACACAGGGCTGGGGGACCCCAGCGATCCAGGAAGCGGGGGGCTTCCAGAATAAGGGAACCTCACACCAAGGGCTCCGGTCTCTCCTTCCTCACGTTCTCCACCCCTGTGACAAAAGCCAGAGAGGTGAGGGCAATGTGGGGCTTCCAGACCCCAAATCTGAGCCTGGTGCCTGGGGTGGAATCCCAGAACCTGCCACTATGTCTCTAGTGATCCCTGAAAAGTTCCAGCATTTTTTTTTTTTTTGAGACCGAGTCTTGCTGTGTCACCCAGGCTGTAGAACAGTGGTGTGATCTCGGCTCACTACAACCTCTGCCTCCCAGGTTCAAGCGATTCTCCTGCCTCTGCCTCCCGAGTAGCTGGGACTAGAGGCATCTGCCACCACACTGGCTAATTTTTGTATTTTTAGTAGAGACACGGTTTTACCATGTTGGCCAGGCTGGTCTCGAACTCCTGACCTCACGATCCACCCGCCTCAGCCTCCCAAAGTGCTGGGATTACTGGTGTGAGCCACTGAGCCCAGCCAGTTCCAGCATATTTTATGAGCATGTTAACACCAACACCCATGGGCGGCAGAAAATAGCCTTCGCCATCACCGCCATGAAGGGTGTGGATGGGAGATACACTCGCGTGGTGCTCAGAAAAGCGGACATGGACCTCACCGAGAGGCGGGAGAACTCACTGAGGATAAGGTGGACTGTGTGATCACATTATGCAGAATCCACACCAGTCCAAGATCCCACACTGGTTCTTGAACAGACAGAAGGACGGAAAGGATGCAAAATACAGCCAGGTCCTGGCCAGTTGTTGTCGTAGCTGGCCAAGAAGCATCGTGAAGACCTGGAGCGACCGAGGAAGATTTGGGGCCATAGAGGGCTGCGTCGCTTCTGGGGCCTTCGTGTCTGAGGCCAGCACGCCAAGACCACTGGCCACCATGGCCGTACCGTGCACATGTCAAAGAAGAAATAAGTCTGGGCCGGGCACGGTGGCTCACGCCTATAATCCCAGCACTTTGGGAGGCTGAGGTGGGAGGATCAGGAGGTCAGGAGTTCAAGGCCAGCCTGGCTAATACAGTGAAACCCCGTCTCTACTAAAAACACAAAAAATTAGTCGGGCACGGTGACTCACGCCTGTAATCCCAGCACTTTGGGAGGCTGAGGCAGGCGGATCATGAGGTCAGGATTTCGAGACCAGCCTGACAACACAGAGAAACCCTGTCCCTACTAAAAATACAAAATTTGCTGGGCGTGGTGGCGCATGCCTGTAATCCCAGCTACTTGAGAAGCTGAGGCCGGAGAATCTCTTGAACCCAAAAGTCAGAGGTTGCGGTGAGACGAGATCATTGCACGCCAGCCTGGGCAAGAAGAGAGAAACTCTGTCTCAAAAATAAATAAACTAAATAAAATAAATAAGTCTGCAGGCCTTGTCTGTTAATAGTTTATATACCTAAAAAAAGCCTGAGCCCAAAGCCCCGCCCTAAACGTCCCCTCTGGTCCCCATTCCTGACTTGCACCAGGCAGCAGCCAAGGCCACAGGGAAGAGGCCCCGCTTCCTGCCAGACTGTCTGCTGGAAAACCAGCTCTGGAGGTGGGGCTGTCCCACCGTCCAGTATGCCAGGGTGGAAACTTCTGGACTGACCATTTATGGGACAGGCCCCTAGGACGGCAGGCCTGGGACAGCCAGAGAGCCACAGAGTCCTCCAGCTGGACCAGGGTGACCGTGATGCCACCAGGGCTGGGACATCTGCACCCGATTCTTCAGGAATGAGCCTCAGTTTCCCCACCTAAAAATGGGAGTGGGGCCAGGCACAGTGGTTCACGCCTGTAATCCCAGCACTTTGGGAGGCTGAGGTGGGTGAATTGCCTGAGACCAGGAGTTCGAGACCAGCCTGGCTGACATGGTAAAACCCCGTTTCTACTAGAAATACAAAACTTAGCCAGGTGTGGTGGCGAATGCCTGTAGTCCCAGCTACTCAGGAGGCTGAGGCCGGAGGATGATTTGAACCCGGGAGTCGGAGGCTGCAGTGAGCCGAAATGGCGCCACTGCACTGCAGCCTGGGTAACAGAGCAAGACTCCATCTCAAATAAATAAATGCATTAAAATGGGAGAGGGCTGTAGATGCTGAGCTGCTGGGCTTTGAGGGTTGTGAAGGGACTCTTACGTGGCTTGGGTCTTTCAAGCAGCGAATGAGGAGCCCCCTGAGGTCCCTGGGGATGTGTCCGTGGAGACGCATCTTGCATGGGGCCGGATGCAGGGGCCTGCAGGGCAGGGTGGGGGGAGGCTGGCATCTGGGTCGGTCCAAGAAGGTCTGGGCAGCAGACACCGGCCAGGCCTGGCTAACCCAGTTGGCACAGCCCCAACCTGGAAGAGCCTAGGGCTGGGTGGAGAGGCAGACAGAGGCAGGGAGAGACGAGGCACAGAGAGATCGAGAGAAAAGCAGAGACAGAGAGAGACAGGAGAGATGGGGAGAGACGAGACAGAGATACAGAGAGACAGATAGACAAGGAGAAACAGAGAGAAAGGAGACCAGGAGACACAGAGAAGAAAGAAGGAGAGACAGGAGAGAGATGAGAAAGAGATGGAGGCTGGGCGCCGTGGCTCATGCCTGTAGTCGCAGCACTGTGGGAGGCCGAGGCGGTGGATCATCTGAGGTCAGGAGTTCGAGACCAGCCTGGCCAACATGGTGAAACCTCTCCTCTACAAAAATACAAATTAGCCGGGCATGATGTGGGAGGGGGAGCTGTAGGCCCAGCTACTCCGGAGGCTGAGGCAGGAGGATCACTTGAACCCGGGAGGTGGAGTTTGTGGTGAGCCAAGATTGTGCCACTGCACTCCAGCCTGGGCCACAGTGAGACTCTGTCTCCAAAAATAAAAAAAAAGAAACAAAAAAACAGAGAAACAAGGAGACAGAGGCAGTGAGAGACAGACACAGAGTGAAACAGAGACAAAGAGAGATGAGACAGAGAGACAGAGACACAGAGAAACAGGGAGAGAAAGGGAGAGACAGGGAGACAGAGATACAACGGCAGAGACAGAAGTGAGACAGAGAGACAGACACAGGGAGAGAGATGAGAAATGAGATAGACAAAGACAGAAAGATGACACAAATATTTTGGGAGGCTGAGGCGGGAGGATCGCTGGAGGCCAAGAATTAGAGACCAGCCTGGGCAACATCAGGAGACGCTTATCTACAAAAAAGAAAAAAAAAGATGACACAGAAAGAGACAAGGAGAGAGACAGAGAGACAAGACACAGAGAGAGAGAGAGACAGAGAGAAAGAGAGAGAGAGGCAAGACAGGCTGGGCGGGCACAGTGGCTCATGCCTGTAATCCAGCGCTTTGGGAGGCCAAGGAGGGCGGATCACTTGAGGTCAGGAGTTCAAGACCAGCCTGACCAACATGGTGAAACCCCGTCTCTACTAAAAATACAAAAATTAGCCCAGTGCAGTAGCACATGCCTGTATTCTCAGCAACTCAGGAGGCTGAGGCAGGAGAATCGCTTGAACCCGGGAGGCGGGGGTTTCGGTGAGCTGAGATCACACCACTGCACTCCAGCCTGGGTGACAGAGTAAGACCCAGTCTCAAAAAAAAAAAAGAGAGAGAGAGAGCAAGACAGAGAAATAGAGACAGACATAGAGAGACAGGAGGAGGTGAGAAATGAGAGCTGGGGGAGAGACAGAGGGAGGAAGGAAGTTGGAGGAAGCCTGGGGTGGGACCTGGGCTCAGTGGCTCATGCCTGTAATCCCAGCACTTTGGGAGGCTGAGATGGGAGGACTGCTTGAGGCCAGGAATTCAAGACCAGCCTGGGCAGCATAGTGAGCGTGCTTTCAACAAAAAAATACAAAAATTAGCTGGGCGTGGTGGCACACGCCTGTGGTCTCAGCTACTTGGGAGGCTGAGGCGGGAGGATTGCTTGAGCCCAGGAGGCTGTGGTGAGCTATGATCACACCGCTGCACTCCACCCAGGGTGACAGAGAGAGACAAATGTCTCAAAATTTTAAAAAATGAAAATTAGCCAGGCGTGGTGGCAGGCACCTGTAATCCCAGCTACTCGGGAGGCTGAGGCAGGAGAATCGCCTGAACCCGGGAGGCAGAGGTTGCAGTGAACCGAGATCGAGTCATTACACTCCAGCCTGGGCGAGGACAGCAAAACTGTCTCAAAATAGTAATAAAATAAAATAAAATAAAAATACTGCTGCTTGTTTGGTTGGTTAAAAAAAGAGGTTTAGGGGTACAGGACCAGCCACTGGGAGAAAAGACCCCTCCTACCCAGCAGAGGAGCCTCTGCCTGGAGCTCCTGATCCCAGCACATAAGGTTTAATATTATTTATTTATTTATTTATTTTTATTTTTATTTTTTTATTTTATTATTTATTTTTTTTTTTTTTTTTTTTTTTTTCGTATTTTATTTTATTTTTTAAAGATGGGGTTTCACCATGATGGCCAGGCTGGTCTTGAACGGCTAATCTCAGGTGATCCGCCCACCTCGGCCTCTCAAAGTGCTAGGACTACAGGCGTGAGCCACCGCGCCCGGCTATTTATTTATTTATTTATTTTGAGACAGAATCTCCAGCCTGTCGCCAGGCTGGAGTGCAGTGGCTCAATCTCGGCTCACTGCAACCTCTGATTCCCTGGTTCAAGGGATTCTCCTACTTCAGCCTCCCAAGTAGCTGGGATTACAGGCGTGCACCACCACGCGCAGCTAATTTTTGTATTTGTAGTAGAGACGGGATTTCACCAGGTTGGCCAGGACGGTCTCGATCTCCTGACCTTGTGATCTGCCCACCTTAGCCTCCCAAAGTGCTGGGATTACAGGCATGAGCCACCGCGCCTCACGGAAGTTTAATGTTATTAAAGATGATCATATCTTGGAGGGTTGGGCACCTCCTTCACCTAGCTCCCTCTCACCTCTCATAGGCCCCCCCGGGGAGTTAACTACCCCATGGCACGGATGGGGAAACTGAGGTTCGGAGAAACTCTGGCTGCACAGCTAGTTGGAGGCAGAGCCAGGACTCTGTTGGCTCCTTGAGACGTTTGTCAACTGACTGTGTGACCCCTGGCCCCTCCAGTCTCCAACCCAGAGGAGAAACCTGCTCCTCTTCCTGTCCCCCACCCCAAGGCCTCCTGGCAGGTGTTTTTTTCCCCCCCTCCTCCTAGGTATTTTGGTTTCGGCAGAAACCACATGGGGGACCAGGCAGTTCCCGCCAGCAGGGTTAGCCCAGGGCAGGGACCAGAGCCAGGAGCAGCTCCAGGCCAGGGCATGGCGGGGCAGGGTCTGGGAGGCGGGGGAGGACTCGGGGGAGGGAGCCCGGCCGCAGCCCCAGCCATTGGCACCCGGCAGGTCGCGTCCCCATCCCAATCGTCCTGTGCCTCAGTTTCCCCACCTGGAAAGCGGGGCCCTGCGTGATCACGGCACAGCTCGTGGGGACGCGTCGCGCTTGGGGCCAGGCGAGGTTTCCCCGTCTCTGCCAAGGTTCTGTCCGTTCCGTTATTAAACATTGATAGCCGGGCTTAGTGGCTCACTCCTGTAATCCAAGCACTTTGGAGGCCAAGGCGGGCGGATCACCTGAGGTCGGGAGTTCAAGACCTGCCTGACCAACATGGTGAAACCCTGTCTTAAAAAAAAAAACAAAAAAAAAACATTGATAGAGGCCTCGGATTCATTCGGGGATGGAGCCAGACACAGGTGCCCCAACCCCAGGAGGGAGGGGGGGGGAAGGAAGGAGAGGGAGGGGGGAGGGGAGACCAGAGGTGGGGGGAGTTGGGAGGGGAGGCCATAGGTGGGGGGCTGGGGGCAGGGAGGATGGATAGAGGTTCCCTCAGAGGGGTTTATCAAGATCAGGAGGATTCTTAGGTAGCACACCCAAAGCACAAGCCAGCAAAGGAAAATAGATCAATCCCACTCCATAAAATGTAAGACTTTTCTTCTGCAAAGGCCACCATTAAGAGACCCCAGGCACAGTGGCTCATACCTCTAATACCCAGCACTTTGGGAGGTCGAGCCAGAAGGATCACTTGAGCCCAGGAGTTCAGGACCAGCCTGGACAACATAGTGAGACCTTGTCTATACAAAAAAATATTTAAAAATTAGCCAGGTGTGGTGGTGTGTGCCTGTATAGTCCCAGCTACAGGGGAGGCTGAGGTGGGAGGATCGCTTGAACTCAGGAGTTCGAGGCTGCATTGAGCTATGATTGCATCACTGCACTCCAGTAACAGAAAGAGACTCTATCTCTTTAAAAAAAAAAAAAAAAAAAAAAAAAAAGTAAAAAATAACAATCCCAGCACTTTGGGAGGCCAAACGTTCGAGATCAGCCTGGCCAACGTGGTGAAATCTTGTCTCTACTAAAAATACAAAAAATTAGCCGGGCATGGTGGGTCATGCCTGTAATCCCAGCTACTCAGGAGGCTGAGGCAGGAGAATCGCTTGAACCCAGGAGGCGGAGGTTGCAGTGAGCTGAGATCGAGTCACTGCACTCCAGCCTGGGCAACAGAGTAAGACTCCATCTCAAAAAAAAAAAAAAAAAAAAGAAGAAGAAGAAAGGAGAAGGAGGAGGAGGAGGAGAAGGCGGCAACGAGGCACAGTGGCTCCCCAAATCCCAATGCTTTGGGAGGCTGAGGTGGACAGGTTACTTGACCTCAGGAGTTCAAGACCAGCCTGGCCAACATGGTGAAACCTGTCTCTACTAAAGATACAAAAATTAGCCAGGCATGGTGGCAAGAGCCTGTAATCCCAGCTACTTGGAAGACCGAGGCGTGAGGATGATTGCTTGAACCTGGGAGGCAGAGGTTGCAGTGAGCTGAGATTGCACCACTGCACTCCAGTCTGGGTGACAGAGCAAGACTCTATCAAGGCAAGGCAAGGCAGGACAGGGCAGGGCAGGGCAGGGCAGCACAGGGTAGGGCAGGGCAGGACAGGGTAGGGAAGGGAAGGGAAGGGCAGGGCAGGGTAGGGCAGGGAAGGGCAGGGCAGGGTAGGGCAGGGAAGGGCAGGGCAGGGTAGGGCAGGGAAGGGCAGGGCAGGGCAGGACAGGGCAGGGTAGAGCAGGGCAGGGAAGGGAAGGGCAGGGCAAGGAAGAAAGAAAGAGAAAGAAGGAAAGAAAGGTTGGAAGGGGTAAAAGTCTTGATGAGGATGTGGAGAAATTTGAACGCTCATGCCTCGCTGGAGGGAGTGTGAAATGGTACAGCCACTGTATGGAAAAGTTTGGCAGTTTCTCCAGAAGTTAAACATAGAATCACCATATGACCCTATGATTCCACTCCTAGATATCAACGGAGAGAACTGAAAACAGGTGTTTACGCCAAAACTTGTACACAAATGCTCAGAACTGCCCTGTCCACAGAGGCCAGAAAATGGAATGCATCCAAATGTCCATCGATGGCCGAGTGGATAAATAAACAGTGTCACAGGCACACAATGGACTGCTATTCAGTCGTCAAAAAGAATGGAGCCCTGATACACACAGTAACGAGGATAGATTTCAGAACCATCTGAGTTTCTCTCACCAAAGAACAGACAAAAAGGCCACATATTGTACGATTCCATTGATATGAAATGCCCAGAACAGGCGAATTCACAGAGCCTGGGAGCAGATGAGGAGCTGCCAGAGGCTGAGGGAGGGAGGTGGGGAGTGACTGCTGATGGAATGAGGTTCTCTTTTTGTGGAGAGGAAACTGTTCTAGAATTAGATATGGGTGATGGCTGCACAACCTTGTGATTGTACAAAAACCACTGAATTGGTTTTTTGTTTTTTTGTTTTTTTGTTTTTTGAGACCAGGTCTCACTCTGTCACCCAGGCTGGAGTGCAGTGGTGCAGTCACGGCTCACTGCAGCCTCAACCTCCTGGGCTCGAGTGATCCTCCCGCCTCGGGCTCTGGAAATGCTGAGATTGCAAGTGTGAGTCACTACGGCCAGTCTCAACTGTACACTTTAAGAGGGTGACTTGTATGGTGTGTGAATGTAACTTAAAAAAGGAGGAATGGCCGGGCGTGGTGGCTCATGCCTGTAATCCCAGCACTTTGGGAGGCCAAGGTGGGTGGATCGCCTGAGGTCAGGAGTTCAAGACCAGCCTGGCCAACATGGTGAAACCTCATCCCAGCAAAAATACAAAAATCAGCCATGTGTGGTGGCAGCTGCCTGCGGTCCCAGGTATTCAGGAGGCTGAGGCAGAAGAATCGCTTGAACCCAGGAGGCGGAGGTTCCAGTGAGCCGAGATCGCACCACTGCACTCCAGCCTCCTGGGAGACAGAGTGAGATCACATCAAAAAAAAAAAAAAAAAAAGAAGAAGAAGAAGAAAACTAGGCTCAGTGGCTCTTGCTGGTAATCTCAGCACTTTGAGAGGCTGGGACAGGAGGATCGCTTGAGCTCAGGAGTTCAAGACCAGCCTGCACAATATAGCAAGACTCTGTCTCTACTTTTTTTAATTTTTTTTTTTTTTTTTGAGACAACGTCTCGCTCTGTCGCCCAGGCTGGATTGCAGTGGCACGATCTTGGCTCACAGCAACCTCCACCTTCTGGATTCGAGCAATTCTTCTGCCTCAGCCTCCTGAGTAACTGGGATTACAGGCACGTGCCACCGTGCCCGGATAAATTTGTATTTTTAGTAGAGACGGGGTTTCACCATGTTGCTCAGGGTGGTCTCGAACTCCTGACCTCATGATCCGCCTGCCTCTGCCTCCCAGAGTGCTGGGATTACAGGCGTGAGCCACCACGCCCGGCCTTTAATTTTTTCAAAAAGAAAGAAGTGAGTTAAAAAAGAGAAAGAGAGAGAGAGAGAAATGGGCAAAGGACAGAGTTGGGAGAAGGGCCTTCCTGGGCAGAGGACCTGGCATCTGGAGCACAGATAATAAAGTATCAGGGGCCAGGCCACGGGTACCCTGAGTCCAGGGGTCATCTCCTGCTGCCCATGGTCCCCAGAAACCTCTGACCCCTCAGTCCCATCTGGCTCAAGGGCAGAGGCAGAGACAACATCTCTTTCTGACCAAACCCAGAGGCTGCTGGAGAGACGGAGAAAGAAGGTGCTGGGGAGGTAAAGTGAGGCAGCCTATCTCCCTGATGGAGACATGCTTCCCACCTATTGGTGGGAGCCATGGAGAAGGGAAAAGATGGATCCGGAAAGACAGAGAAAGAAGAGGGGAAGTGGGAAGAGGGGCAGGGCCTCTGAAGAGGCTGCCTGACCACACCCATTTTATGGACCAGAAAACTGAGGCCCCCAAGATGAATCACTCACTCCCAGCTGAACTGCAGCTGGAGGAAACTCTGCACATCTCACAAGTCAGGCCCTGACTCTCCGGCTCCAGGACCTTACAACCTAAGAATAAAACCCTAGCCCAGCCCACGAGTACAGTGGTTCACGCCTGTAATCCCATCACCTTGAGAGGCCAAGACAGGAGAATCGCTTGAGCCTAGGAGTCTGAGACCAGCCTGGGCAATACGGTGAGACTGTCTCTACAAATAATCACATAAACTAAGCTGAGCGTGGTGGCCCGTGCTGTGGTTCTGGCTACATAGGAGGCTAAGGAGGGAGAAACACTTGAGCCCGAGAGGTCCAGGCTGCAGCGCACCGTGGTCAAGCCACTGCACTCTAGCCTGGGCAACAGAGCAAGACCCCATTTCAAAAGAAGAAAAACAACTCTGGCCCATATGCCCCAAGCCCCAGGTGGGCTACAGCCTTGTTCCCATCCCCCATCCATTCCCCACCAGCCACTTGAGGGCCTTTGCACTCCCTCTTCTGGCCCCTCTTCACCACCTTGGTCCTAGCGTTGCCTCCTTCAGGAAGCCCTCCCTGACTCCCTACTCCTCACATCCCCATTCCTCACTCTTACAGTTTCTCATAACTCTTTTCCCCCTCCCAGCTAAGAGTCCCTCATGACCAGGCAGGTCCTGATTTGTGCAAGACAAGGACTGGCATACAGTAGACATTCAATGCTGACTTTTTTTTTTTTTTTTTTTTGAGACAGGGTCTCACCTGGTCTGTCACCCAGACTGGAGTGCAGTGGCGCGATTGCAGCTCACTGCAGCCTTGACCTCCCCAGGCTCAGGTGATTCTCCCACCTCAGCCTCCCAAATTGCTGGGACTACAGGTCTGTGCCACCAAACCTGGCTAATTTTTGTATTTTTAGTAGAGACGGGGTTTCACCATGTTGGCCAGGCTGGTCTTGAACTCCTGAGCTCAAGCGATCGGCCCGCCTCAGACTCCCAAAGTGCTGGGATTACAGGTGTGAGCCACCACGCCCGACCCTGACTTCTTAAATGAATGAATGCAACTCAGCTGTGAAATGGGGGCTAACACAGTCCCAACCCCTGGAGCTGCTGCGAGAAGCTGAGTCATGGCTGCTCTGGGGGAGTCCTAGAGTAATGGTTGCATAGTAGTTGCTTAATAAATACCAGGCCAGGGTTCTGCTAAGCAAACTTGCTGAGCCCATTGAGATAAGGACTCCAAACCCCTTCCAGTTTTATAGATGGGCGAGCAGAGGACCAAAGAGAACCTCCTGTTGGTCATTTTCTAGGGGCAGAAGGACTCCAAGTGGCTTCATCAAAACAGGGAACTGAAGCCAGGTGCAATGGCTCATGCCTGTAATCCCAGCACTTTGGGAGGCCGAGGAGGGCGGATCACGGGGTCAAGAGATCGAGACCATCCCGATCAACATGGTGAAACCCCGTCCTTACTAAAAATACAAAAAAAAATTAGCTGGGCATGGTGGCTTGAGCTTGAGGCTGAGGCTGGGGGATCACTGGATCCCAGGAGGTGGAGGTTGCAGTGAGTCAAGATGGCGCTACTGCACTCAAGCCTGGGCGACAGAGCGAGACCATCAAAAAGAAATAATAAGGCCAGGCGCGGTGTCTCATGCCTGTAATCCCAGCACTTTGGAAGGCCGAGGCGGGTGGATCACGAGGTCAGGAGTTCAAGACCAGCCTGGCCAAGATGGTGAAACCCCGTTTCTACTACAAATACAAAAATTAGCGGGGTTTGGTGGCAGGTGCCTGTAATCCCAGCTACTCAGGAGGCTGAGACGGGAGAATCAATTGAACCTCGGGGGGGTGGAGGTTGCAGTGAGCTGAGATTGCACGCCACTGCACTCCAGCCTGGACTACAGAATGAGAGTCTCAAAAAAAGAAAAACTGTAAAAAGGAACCAGATGGAAAATGTTGGGTTTCAGGCATGGCTGGATCCAGAAATTAATACTTCATCTCTGCTGCTGTCTTCCCTGCAGACTCCCTCTAGCAGGCAGGCGCCGCCACAGTGGGAAGGAAAGAGGCTCCGAGCTCCAGGCTTCCCTCTGTCCAGCTCAGCCTCCCGCTGGTGGAAGCAGGGTCCTGCATTTTCCCCGTGCATTCTGGCAAAAGTCCCAGCTAGCACATGATAAACATTGCCTGTCTCCTACTTCTCGCACCCAAGGGACTCCTCACAGGCGTGGGTTTGCAGCCAACTCTAGGGGCCATCGAACGAGGTCCTAGGACACTGGGTGGGCCCAGGACTGGATGGCCCGCAAGTTAGCATTTAGCTGCCTGGAGTCCCTGGAGGTCAGGCCACTCTCGTGAGGCCCCTTATCCAGCATCCCTTTCTCTCTGTCCGCTTGGCCTCCTCCAAAGCCTGGAGCACCCCCCCTAAAAAATAGGGAGGAGAGGTCGGGCACTGGGGCTCACGCCTGTAAACCCAGCACTTTGGGAGGTCGAGGTTGGTGGATCACTTGAGGTCAGCAGTTCGAGACCAGCCTGGCCAACATGGTGAAACGCCATCTCTACTAAAAATACAGAAAAAATTTTAGCCAGGCATGGTGGTGAGCGCCTGTAATCCCAGTTACTTGGGAGGCTGAGGCAGGAGAATCGCTTAAACCCGGGAGGCGGAGGTTGCAGTGAGCGGAGATCGCGCCACTGCCCTCCAGCCTGGGCAACAAGAGCGAGACTCCATCTCAGTAAATAAATTAATTAATTAAATAAAATAGGGAGGATAAACGCTCAAGGGAGGGGCATGCCTGCTGTAGGGGAACGGCTTAAGCAGAAGCTGGGAGGTGGCAGATCCGGAGCGGGGCGGTGGCTTTTGCAGAACTCTGAGCTGCCACCGTGTGGCTGGGGCACCTGGGCCCAGGCCTCTGTTTCCCCATCTAGATGCATGGATGGGGAAACCAAGGCTCCCCCACCACCAAAGGCACGGGGCCTGGGCCTCTTGCCTCCTGGCCCTGTTGGCTGCCTGGGGTTTCTCCCCCGAGAGGCCTCATCCTTTTTTGCCATAAAATTCCGTCGTTCTGACCTTAATTCCCCTCCTCTGTCTGAAACCGGAAAAGTCTGTTTAGCAAACGCGGTAGGAGGCGGGGCGGGCCGGGCCGGGGAGACGCGAGCCGCTGCTGCCACCTGGTGGCCATGGGGGGGAATCTGCGACCACCCGCTAATCGCGGAGACTGGGGTGGGATTTCAGGAGCCCCCCAACACTCCGGCTCAGAACACAGTGGAGATCAGGGGGCGGCGGCTGCAGGACGCGGGGGAGGTGGGGCGGTGTGAGCAAGACGGGGAATGACTCGGGGTGTGTGAGGCAAAGGTCCTGCTGTGAGTTGCTGGGTATGAGGAGGAAGGAAGGAGCTCCTGTTTGGGAGGGCCGGGCTGCTCCACTCCCCCCAGGCCCTCCTTTCCCCTGCTCAGTCCTAACTTAGCAGGGTTCCGAGCTCTCATCTGGCTTTGTCTCCCCAAGATTAGGTGCTCCTGGAGGAGGCCCAGAGAAAGAGATTAATAAATACATGTGGAATGAATGAATGAATGAATGAATTCCCAGGCTCCTATTTGGAGATTTTGAGCAGGGCATTCAAGCTTCAATTGGAAAAAAACACCCACGAGGAGACTCATTTAGGATGATTTTGAACAGCTCTGTAAGCACATTATCATCACCCCCATTTTATAGGGGGGGTGGGGGGTGGGGTGGGAGGACCATCGTCTTCCCCACGATGTTTACAGCCCCTTCTCCCGCATGCCTGGATCCTCCAAGCTTCAAGACCCGCAATGCTGCAGGGAGCACTTGAGTCCAGACTCCCCATCCGGTGCTCCCGGGATCCATCTCAGCCCCCTTTGCCCCCATTCCCAGTCTATTCTACTCCAGAACAGGTCAATGGCAGGGCCTGCTCCTGCCCCACGGACGCCAGGTCCAGCAGGGTGCAGCCACTTCCATTTCATGGCAGCTTCTAGGGTTGTCCCCGCCGGATGTGTGACGACAGGTGCGGGGCAGACAGGAGGCAGGTGCACTGGAGCCTGGAGGAGCTCTGGGTTATCTGGGTCCAAATTTGACTCCTGTGGGTGCTGCGTAGCCTCAGGCGAGTCACTCACCCTCTCGGAGCCTCAGGGATCACATCTGTAAAATAGAACCACCATGGTTCCTTGCAAGAGGTGACTGTGGGGATTTGGTGGGAATCGTGAGTGGATGGAATGGGCTGGATATGCCATGAGCACTTAATAACCAGTCGTCGTGATTGAGATAGTCGCTCTTCCTGTCTGTAAGACCAAGGCTCCCTCAGGCCTCCAGGCCTGGATCTCCCAAGAGCGATGGGTGTCTAGCCCCCCACCTGGGCAGGGTTGCACCCCCTGACCATCCGGCTCACTGAGCCCCAGGACCTTGACCTTACACCTGTCTCCATCCTCCAAGGACAGCTCTGCATCCAGGGCCAGCTCAGGGACACCCTCAGGTTGCCCTGTCTTCTCCAGAGGTTCAGCGCCCTCACCTTTGTCCCGGGACAGCTCCACCACCAAGGCCTCCTGCAAGGATGCCTCTTCCTGGAAGTCCACTGGGTTGATCCACTGCCAAGTCTGCGGAGGGAGGGGGGAGGCCGGGGATGTGAGCAGAGCTCTACTTCCCATCCACAGCAGGACGGAACGAACCAGGTCGCTGCTGGTGAATTCTCTAAAATCCCCGGGACCTGGCCGGGGCAAAGGCTCACACATGTCATCCCAGCGCTTTGGGAGGCTGAGGCAGGTGTGGGATCACTTGAGGTCAGCAGTTTGAGACCAGCCTGGCGAACATGGCCAAACCCCATTTCTACTAAAAATACAAAAGTTAGCTGAGCTTGGTGACGTACCTGTAATCCCAGCTACTTGGGAGGCTGAGGCAGGAGAATTGCTTGAACCTGGGGGCAGAGGTTGGCAGCGAGCAGAGATGGCGCCACTGCACTCCAGGTTGGGCGACAGAGCAAGACCCCGTCTCAAAAAATATATCTACGTATCCTGAGACTGATTTGAGGCTTGACTCTGCCTCGGTGACCCCCATTCAGCACCTCTTCAGAAGTGCACTCCCATCTCTCTGTGGGAAGTTTCCCTCCCTCTTTTCTTTTTAAAAAAATTTTTTTTTAGATGGAGTCTCACTCTGTCGCCCAGGCTGGAGTGCAGTGGCGCGATCTCGGCTCCCTGCAACCTCCGCCTCCCAGGCTCAAGCGATTCTCCTGCCTCAGCCTCCTGAGTAGCTGGGATTACAGGCGTGCGCCACCACGCCCAGCTAGTTTTTGTATTTTTAGTAGAGACGGGGTTTCACCATCTTGGCCAGACTGGTCTGGATCTCTTGACCTCGTGATCCACCCGCCTCAGCCTCCCAAAGTGCTGGGATTACGGGCGTGAGTCACCACGTCCAGCTCCCCGCTCTTTCCCAGATGGTGTGGCTTGCAGTGCAGCGACCCCACCTCAGCAATAGCAATGGTCATGTGACCCTGACCCAGCCGCCCATCCGACCCCTTCCCTTCCTCTCTGGCTCCAGCCATAGGCTCAGGGAAGGGCATGTGACCCCAACTGGACCAATCAGTGATGGCCCTGAGACTTTTGCTCCAGTTTATGGGAAGAATGGACACTCTGCTTCCTATCAGAGAAGGCTCAGCCTGGCTGGGGGAGAACCCTAAAGGGGCAGCTCCGAGATAGACCCCAGTCGCTGGATTCAGCTGTATCTGAAGCTCGCTCCCTTGGGATTTTTCCATCAGGTGTGCTTTATAATGAAGACACTCTGAGTTTTGTTTCTAGCGCCAGGAAATGGATCTCTCTTTGCCTGTCTTCAAAATGGGAAGGGGTTTAGAGCACTGATTTTGGAGTCCTTACCTCGATGGATTAGGGGGAGAATAAAATGAGCTAATGCGTGACCCTTGCCTAGAGTGTGCACCCAGTAAAGACTTAGAATTAGAAAAGGATTCCTTACCTCCTTCCCTCCAGTGAACTCAATGGCAGAGCTGGCATAGGGTGTGGGCAGGGGTGGGCACAGGTGCCGTGCGGCTCTGGGGGAGGAAAGGGGGCCAGTCAGAGGAACGGTGCTTCTTCTTCTTCTTTTTTTTTTTTAGAGATGGAATCTCGCTCTGTTGTCCAGGCAGGAGTGCAGCGGCGAGATCTCGACTCACTGCAACCTCTGCCTCCTAGGTTCGAGCAGTTCCCCTGCCTCAGCCCCCCAAGTAGCTGGGATTACAAATGCCTGCCACCACCCCCAGCTAATTTTTGCATTTTTAGTAGAGACAGGTTTTGCCATGTTGGCCAGGCTGGTCTCCAACTCCTGGCCACCTCAGCCTCGCAAAGTGCTGGGATTACAGGTGTGAGCCGCCACGCCTGGCTTGAAAGCAGCCTTCAATCAGACATGCCCACCAATGTCACCACCCCTTTCCATGGCAATGACCCAAAAACCCAAAAGTTACTACCCTTCCCTAGAAATTTCTGCATAGAATCACCTGAGGTCAGGAGTTCAAGGCCAGCCTGGCCAACATGGTGAAACCCTCTCTCTACTAAAATACAAAAAAAAAAAAAAAAAAATAGCTGGGTGTGGTGGCACGCACCTGTAGTTCCAGCTACTTGGGAGTCTGAGACAGGAGAATTGCTTGAACCCAGGAGGGGGAGGTTGCAGTGAGTCCGAGATCGTGCCACTGCACTCCAGCCTGGGTGACAGAGTGAGACTCTACCTCAAAAAAAAAAAAAAAGAAATCTTGCATAAACTGCTCCCTTCATTCTTTCCTGGGTAAAGCCAAGAACCCAGTCAGTGGGTTAGGCTCCACTTTGGGGCTCCCCTGCCCGGCATCACTACCATCGCTATGGTAACGGTGGGAGAGGTGTCAGTTACCTGTTCAGGCCAAGGTAGCCGAGGACGCCCACCAGAAGGATGCTCAGGAAACTCCCCAGGGAGGCGACGAAGATGAACCAGTCAGAGCCCTGCACTTCTGGGGTGGGAGAGTGTAGGCTAGCAGAGGGGCACCTCCTGCCTCTTGCTAAGGGAGGGAGCTGGAGGGCCCGGTTTCTCCATGAACTTGCCGCTGACCCTGGCACGCATGCCATGCGCTTCTCCGTGGGGGACCACGGAACCCACCTGCCCAGTAGCTGTCAAGGAATAAGAGCCTGGCATGCAGGAAGTATTCAAGACTCTAATTCCAGGCCGGTCATGGTGACTTACGCCTGTAATCCCAGCACTTTGGGAGGCTGAAGCGGGCAGATCACCTGAGGTCCGAAGTTCAAGACCAGCCTGGCCAACGTGGCGAAACCCAGGCTAATGCCCCTTTTGGCCTTAGCCCACCTCATCCCAGGTGAAAAAAAAAAAAGAAAAAAATTAAAAAAAAAAAGAAACCCATCCCTACTAAAAATACAAAAATTAGCCAGGCATGGTGGTATGTGCCTGTAATCCCAGCTACTCAGGAGGCTGAGACAAGAGAATTGCTTGAACCCAGGAGGCGGAGGTTGCGGTGAGCCAAGATCGTGCCATTGCATTCCAGCCTGGGCAACAAGAGCAAAAATCTGTCTAAAAAACAAAAAAAAGACTCCGTAATTCCAGAAGCCTGCACACGGGCATGCGGCTGCCCCTGGACCCAGGCCTGCTGCCACATGCCAGCCCTGACCCTTTCATTCTCTGGGATCTAGTTGGTTCTCTTGGAACTGAAAGGACACCGTGGCGTGAACAGGGATCATTTGATCTCTGAATCTCTTATGACCATGGACCCAGACAACAGAGCCTGCGCTGTCCTCCTCCTCCTCCCCTCCTCCTCCTCCTTCTTCCCCTCCTCCTCCTCATCCCCCCACCTCCTACCCTCCCCCTATCCTCCCCCTCCTTCTCCTCTCCCCCTCTCCCCTCCCCCCCCCCTCTCCCTCCCCCTCCTCTCCCCCCCCTCCTCCTCCCCCCTCCTCTCCCTCCCCCTCCTCCTCCCCCTCCCCCTCCCCTCCCCCCTCCCCCCCCTCCTCCTCCCCCTCCCCCCTCCTCTTCCTCTTCTCCTTCTTCTCCTTCTTCCTCCTTCTCTTCTTCTTCTCTTCCTCTTCCTCTTCTTGTTCTTCCTTCTCTTTCTTCTATTTTTTTTTTTTTTTTGAGACAGAGTCTTGCTCTGTTGCCCAGGCCAGAGTGCAGTGGTTCGGTCACGGCTCACTGAAACATTGAACTCCTGGGCTCAAGCCATCCTCCCACCTCAGCCTCCTGAGTAGCTGAGACTACAGGTGTGTGCCACCACACCCCACTATTTTTTAAATATTTTCTGTAGAGATGGGTCTCACCATGTTGTCCAGGCTGGTCTTGAACTCCGGGGCTCAAGCCATCCTCCAGCCTCAGCCTCCCAAAGTGCCGGGACTACAGGCGTGAGCCCCTCACTGGGCTTTGCCTGTGTCCTCCTCATTTTTTCATTGAGAGAGACATTCATTTACTTGTCGCTCAATGAATAGATCCCTGTACCTTTCTCCCCCCCCAAGATCCCCCAGATACCTTGACACATCTACCCCCAACTCTGGGGTGTCAGACCACAGAGGAGGAACAGTTGTAGATGAGGGCATGGCCAGAAGGAGGCAGAGAAGGCTTGCTGGAGGAGGGAGCTTTTGAGCTGGGTTTTGAAGGATGAATAGGAGTTTGACAGTGGGGAAAATGGGCATTCCAGGCAGGAGAGAGGGAAAGGCCTACATGGGCAAGGCCCCTGGAGTGTAAGAGGAAGCTGTGAGAAAAGGCAGTAGGAGCAGGTTGAGCTGCTACTTTCTCCTGAGGGCAGGAGGGAGTCATGGGGGGGGAATGAGGGTGAGGGCAGGACTGCTAAGATTATTAGGGGAATCGCAGTGCAGTGCATGCTGGGTAATAACTGGGCCTGGTCCCCTCCACTCACCGATGCTGAAGCGCTGTGGCTGGCTCCAGGCGCCCCTCAGCCACGCGGTGTCTGCTCGCACCTGCACCGTGTAGGCCACCCCAGCCCGCAGGCCGCCGAGAGTAACTTGGGTCTCTGTGGGCTGCACGGGCTGCTCTGCAGTGGAAGAGGCAGCCCTGAGTCCTGGGACCCGTTCACTCCTCAGAGGCCAGGCTGTGGGGCGGGGCGCGGCTCGGGGCATTTTGCTAAAATCTTCTCTCTCTCTTTTTTTTTTGAGATGGAGTCTTGCTCTTGTTGCCCAGGCTGGAGTGCAGTGGTGCAAACTCGGCTCACTGCAACCTCCGCCTCCCGAGTTTACGCTGTTCTCCTGCCTCAGCCTCCCTAGTAGCTGGGATTACAGGTGCAGGCCCCCACACCCAGCTAATTTTGTATCTTTAGTACAGATGGGGTTTCACTTTGTTGGTCAGGCTGGTCTCGAACTCCCGACCTCAGGTGATCCGCCCACCTCAGCCTCCCAAAGTGCTGGGATTACAGGCGTGAGTCCCCGTGCCAGCCAAGACCTCTTCTCTTAATGCGCCCATTCATCTCAAGATTTTTTTTTTTTTTTTTGAGGTGGAGTCTCACTCTGTTGCCCAGGCTGGAGTGCAATGGCTCAACCTCGGCTCATTCCAAACTCCACCTCCCGGGTTCAAGCGATTCTCGTGCCTCAGCCTCCGGAGTAGCTGGGATTACAGGCACCCACCACCACTCACAGCTAATTTTTTGTATTTTTAATAGACATGGGGTTTCACAATGTTGGCCAGGCTGGTCTTGAACTCCTGACCTCAAATGATCCGCCCGCCTCGGACTCCCAAAGTGCTGGGATTACAGGCGTGAGCCACCGTGCCTGACCGACTTGTTTGATCTTTGGGCAGGTGGATCTGAGGTTGGAGGCGGGATTGGACTCTGGAGGTGGGGCTCGGACACAGGACCGAACCGAGGACCAGCTAAAACAGGTCCCCGGCTTTCCGTAAGACACAGCCACCAGTGTGCCACGTTGGTTTATCATTGCCATGGCAACGCCCGGAAATTACCACCCCCGTCCATGGCAATGAACCCACGGCTCGGAAGTTACCACCCTCATTCTAGCTATTTCTGCATAAACCACCCCTTCATTTGCATATAATTAGAAGCAGGTATGAATAGGAGGGTAGCTGCCCCGCCTGTAGGGTGTCCCCCGCTCTGCAAGGGGCAGGACTTCTGCTGCTGCTGCACGTGGCCACTTCAGTCAAAGTTTCTGTCTAACGCCACCGACTTGCCCAGAACTCTTTCCCGGGCAAAGCCGAGAACACTCCCAGCTAAACCCCCTATGAGATCCCCCTCTCCAAGCCTCGGTTTCCTCATCTGTGGAACGGAGACAGTCATCCCTGCTTAATGGGAGTTGAGCTGCTGCTACATGTGACAGGCAGCCTCCCAGGGACAGACCCAGCCCATCAGAAGCACTTGGCTGGTGCCCACCCAGCCTTCTCCAGGATCTGCAAGGGGTGATCAAGACCCTCGAATTCAGCTGGATGCAGTGACTCACGCCTGTAATCCCAGCAATTTGGGAGGCCAAGGTGGGTGGATCACCTGAGGTCAAGAGTTCAAGACCAGCCTGGTCAACATGGTGAAACCCCGTCTCTACTAAAAATACAAAAATTAGCTGGGTATGGTGGTGGGTCCTGTAATCCCAGCTACTCGGGAGGCTGAGACAGGGGAATTGCTTGAACCCGGGAGGCAGAGGTTGCAGTGAGCTGAGATCGAGCCACTGCACTCCAGCCTGGGCAACAGAGCCAGACTCCCTCTCAAAAAAAAAGCACACGCAAAACAAAACAAAAACAACCCAGCCCAGGCAATATAGCAAGACCTTGTTTCTACAGAAAACAGAACACTAACTGTGCATAGTGGTGTGCACCTGTGCTTCCAGCTATTAGGAGGCTGAGGTGGGAGGATCGCTTGAGCCCAGGAGGTTGAGGCTGCAGTGAGCTATGATGGCATCACTGCAGTCCAGCCTGGCACAGAGTAAGTCCCTGTCTATAAAATTAGAATTAAAAAAAAAAGACCAGGGCGTGGGGAGTTGGGGGAGAGAGAGCATGGGGAGAAATGCCAGATATAGGTGATGGGGAGGAAGGCAGCAAATCACACTGCCATGTGTGTACCTATGCAACAATCTTGCATGTTCTTCACATGTACCCCAAAACCTAAAATGCAATTAAAAAAAAAAATAAAGACCCTCAAGTCCAATTCTCTTGTTTTAAGGGTAGGATAACCAAGGCCCAGAGAGGGTCGGCAAGGTGCCCAGGGTCACACAGCAAGTGAGATCTCAGGCCAGGATCCTCCCTTCCTCCCCCAGCCAGGCTTGCACTGCCTCACGTACCTGACACCTGGTTGCTGTCTTCATCTCGGCAGCGGACGACATACTCCTTCAGGACACCGGGACAGGTGCTCAGCAGAGATGGCGCCCAATCCACAGACACCGAGTCCGAGCTGTGATTCTTCACCGAAACATGGGGCGGCGTCCCAGCCGCTGAGACTGCAACCAGTACGATCGTCACAGTGAATGCCAAGGTGCCGGTGGAGGCCGGGCGCGGTGGCTCACGCCTGTCATCCCAGCACTTTGGGAGGCCGAGGAGGGCAGATCACTTAAGATCAGGAGTTCTAGACCAGCATGGGCAACATGGTGAAACGCCGTGTCTACTAAAAATACAAACATTAGCTGGGCGTGGTGGTGGGCGCCTGTAATCCCACCTACTCGGGAGGCTGAGGCAGGAGAATCGCTTGAACCCGGGAGGCAGAGGTTTCAGTGAGCTGAGATCGTGCCATTGCACTCCAGCCTGAGTGACAGAGCTAGAGTCTGTCTCAAAAAAAAAAAAAAGAGTACTGGTTGAGTACTTCCTGAATGCCCAGCCTCCCGCTTGTCTAGAGAAGGGGGCAACACTGGCCACAGAGTCAGGTGGGCTGCGTTTGAATTCTGGTTCCACCATCCAGTCACTGTCACTTTCCTTCCCTGGGCTCAGTTTTCCTATCTATAAAATGGACCCTGCTGGCTGGGCGTGGTGGCTCATGCCTGTAATCCCAGCACTTTGGGAGGCCAAGTCGGGTGGATCATGAGGTCAGGAGTTCAAGACCAGCCTCCCAATGTGGTGAAACCCTGTCTCTACTAAAGATACAAAAAATTAGCCAGGCTTGGTAGCGGGCTTCCGTAATCCCAGCACCTCGGGAGGCTGAGGCAGGAGAATCGCTTGAACCCAGGAGGCGGAGGTTGCAGTGAGCCGACATCACGCCATTGCATCCAGCCTGGGCATCAGGCCGAGGCTCCATCTCAAAAAAAAAAAAAAAAAAAAAAAAAAAAACGGATAATGCTGTTAAGCCAGACTGAGTCACTCACCCCTGTAATCCCAGCACTGTGAGAGGTCGAGGCTGGTGGACGGGCAGGAGTTTAAGACCAGCCTGGGCAACACAGCGAGATCCTGTCTCTACAGAAAGACAAATATTCGCCAACCATGGTGGCATGTGCCTGTAGTCGTAACTACTCAGGAGGCCAAGGTGGAAAGATCACTTGATACCAGGAGTTCGAGGCTGCAGTGAGCCATGATTGCGCCACTGCATTCCAGCCTGGGCAACAGAGCAAGACTCTGTCTCCAAAAAAAGAAAAATATGAACAATCCCACTCAGAATGTCTTTGCCGTCCTGACTTCCACGTGTCTGGCCTGACGTGCAGTAGGTGCCAGATGGCCGGCCGTGGTGGTTCACGCCTATAATCCCAGCACTTTGGGAGGCTGAGGTGGGAGGATTGCTTTAGTCCAGGAGTTTGAGACCAACTTGGGCAACATAGCGAGACCCTGTCTCTATTTCATTTTATTTATTTTTTTTGAGACGAAGTCATGCTCTGTCACCCAGGTTGAAGTACAGTGGCACAATCTCGGCTCACTGCAACCTCCACCTCCTGAGTTCAAGCGATTCTCCTGCCTCAGCCTCCCGTGTAGCTGGAATTACAGGCACGCGCCACCACACCCGGCTAATTTTTGTATTTTTAGTAGAGACAGGGTTTCACCATGTTGGCCGGGCTGGTTGCAAACTCTTGACCTCAGGCGATCCACCCGCCTTGGCCTCCCAAAGTGCTGGGGTAACAGACGTGAGCCACCATACCCGGCCTCTATTTTTCAAAATTATTTAAAAAGAAAAACAAAGTGTAAACCTGTAGGTCTGGGCCGCTTACCATTGCCTCCAAAGTGGTAGGCGGACAGAACCGTAGACCACAAGGTGAGCTTCTCTGGGTGTGCAGAGGCCAAGACGGTAATGTAATAACACTTTTCCTGCTCTATTGCCCCCAACTCTCGACTCCAGCTGTAGGATGCTGGAAGAATAAATAAAGGTCAAGCCATTCAGTAGATTGTGGTCCCACCGCTGCATCTTTGCACTGGCTGTGCCATCTGCCAGGAACCCCCCCAGAAAACTCCTACTCAAGCTTCAAAGCCCTTGCACAAATATCCTCCTCCAGGATCTCTTCACTGTGTAACGCCCCTAACCATCCCCCATCCCCCCTCTAACCCAGCCCTTACTCCATGGAACGAGAGGTTCTTTTTTTTTCTTTTTTTTTTTTCTTTTTTGAGACGGAGTCTTGCTCTGTCACCCAGGTTGGAGTGCAGTGGCACGATCTCAACTCACTGCAACCTCCATCTCCCGGGTTCAAGCGATTCTCCTGCCTCAGCCTCCCAAGTAGCTGGGATTACAGGCACAAGCCACCAGGCCCGGCTAATTTTTATATTTTTAGTAGAGACACAGTTTCTCCATGTTGGCCAGGCTGGTCTTGAACTCCTGACATCAGGTGATCTGCCCGCCTTGGCCTCCCAAAGTGCTGGGTTTACAGGTGTGAGCCACCGCACCCAGTCAAAGGGCCAGGGGTTCTGTGTCCAGCTCTGTCTCCTCAGGCTGTGAATTTCTCAAGAAACAGGCTGACACTGAGGCTTCCTGGGACTCCGGCCAGGCCCAGGGCAGGAAGCAGGCGAGTGAGAGGCCACCAGAGCCTCACAGTCCCCCTTTCCCTAAAGACTCCTCATTAATTTGCCACCAGCATCTCTCGAACTGCCACCTTCCCTGGTGCGACTGAATATTTAACCAACACCCCAGGATGTGAGATTCTATTTTTTTTTCTTTTATTCCCCCCTCTTAATGACTTTCTTTTAACAGCTAGGACGTGAGATTCATTACCTGCAGGCGTGAGACCTGCCCGGACCTGAGCCCAGGATGCCAGCAGGAGTTTCCAGACCCACATGGGTGAAAGGTTGCAAACTTCACCCTGTCCCTACCTCTGTGTGACCTCCAGTAAGCAGCAACGCCTCTCTGGGCCTTAGACACCCACTAGGTGCTTTCCTTGCAGGTCTGAACCCACCAGGAGCTAAAGGGAGGGCGCAGAGGCAGAGGCGGGCACTGTACCCATTCCAGCCAGATCTGGGTCTTGCGGTGCAGTCAGGTTGCAGGTGGCAAGGCTCCCATCCTGGCCCACAGGCTGCCGCTCAATGCAGTACGTCGTCCCCCGAGCCCGGGCTGGCCAGTACATGGTGGTCCCATTGGTTCCCACGCTGATGTTCAGAGCCACTGGTTCTGGAAGGAGACGGGAGGGACCTATGGAGACAGTGGCCGCCCCTCTCCCCAGCCGCCTTCTCTGACTCCGCAGCCTCTCTCTCACGCTCTCGTCTAGACTCTGACTCTGCAGGGCCAGGGGTGCCTGTGTTTGGCTGTTTCCCTGCACTGGAGGTTCCCTGGGGACCAGGCACAAAGTGGGTGGCTGATGGTGTTTGTTTTTTTTGTTTTTTCTTTCTTTTTTTTTTTTTTCTGATGGAGTCTCGCTCTGTGGCCCAGGCTGCAGCGTGCAATGGTGTGATCTCGGCTCACTACAACCTCTGCCACCCAGGTTCAAGTGATTCTCCTGCCTCAGCCTCCTGAGTAACTGGGATTACAGGTACCTGCCACCGGGCCCAGCTAATTTTTGTAGTTTTAGTAGAGACGGGGTTTCACTATCTTGGCCAGGCTGGTCTTGAACTCCTGACCTCGTGATCCACCCTCCCAAAGTTTTGGGATTACAGGCGTTAGCCACTGCACTCGGCCTGTTTTTTTCCTTTTTCTTTGGAGATGGAGTCTTGCTCTGTCACCCAGGCTAGAGTGCACTGGCACGATCTCAGCTCACTGCAACCCCCACCTCCCTGGTTCCGACAATTCTCCTGCCTCAGCCTCCTGAGTAGCTGGGACTACAGGTACGCACCACCATGCCCAGTTAATTTTGTTTTTCTATTTTTGGTGGAGACCGGGTTTCACCGTGTTGCCCAGGCTGGTCTTGAACTCCTGAACTCCAGTGATCCACCTGCCTTGGCTTCCCAAAGTTCTGGGATTCCAGGCGTGAGCCACCGCGCCCAGTCAGCAGATGGTGTTTGAATGAGCTGAGTCCTCCTCCAGCCTAACTGCTGTCTCTCTGCCAGGATATTCACTGTGAGGGCTTCCTGTACTGCCATTACGCCCACCTCCAGCCTGGCGAGCGTCTCTGGTGGCGGCAGATACCTGGCCACCCACCCGCTCGCCTTGCCTGGGCGGAGAGTGTGATGATCCAAGACCAGGCGTCCCTGGCCTGACCGGCCCCACGGGTGGTCTCATGCCAAACTCAGAAGCACGAGCACACGCCCACTCGGTCCCTGGGCAGATCTCTCCCACACCCTCTCGCCAGGGCGTCTGCACAGATGTCAGAGAGACGGGTACTGCTTGCAATGCTGGGGATAGCAACCGCCATTTGCTGAGTGCCGACTGCATGTGCCAAGCCAAGGCTGAGAGCGTTACAGGCACCACTTCACTATAATAGGGTACCAGGCTGGGCGCGGTGGCTCAAGCCTGTAATCCCAGCACTTTGGGAGGCAGAGGTGGGTGGATGGCTTGAGCCCAGGAGTTCCAGACCAGCCTGGCCAACACAGGGAGACCCCTGTCTCTACAAAAATAAAAATGAACCAGGTGTAGGGGTGCATGCCTGTAGTCCCAGCTACTCAGGAGGCTGAGGTGGGAGGATCTCTAAGCCTGGGCGTTCAAGGCTGCAATGAGCTATGATTGCACCATTGCACTCCAGTCCAACAGACTGAGAACCTAGCTCAAAAATAATAATAGTAGGCCGGGCGTGGTGGCTCACACCTGTAATCCCAGCACTTTGGGAGGCCGAGGTGGGTAGATCACCTGAGGTAAGGAGCTTGAGACCAGCCTGGCCAACATGGTGAAATCCCATCTCTACTAAAAATACAAAAATTAGACCGGGCACAGAGGGGCACACCTATAATCCCAACACTTTGGGAGGCCAAGGCAGATGAATTCCTTGAGGTCAGCAGTTTGAGACCAGCCTGGCCAACACGGTGAAACCCTATCTCTACTAAAAATGCAAAATTAGCTGGGCCTGGTGGTGCATGCCTGTAGTCCCAGCTACTCGGGAGGCTGAGGCAGGAGAATCGCTTAAACTCGGGAGGCGGAGGATGCAGTGGGCCGAGATCACGCCACTGCATTCCAGCCTGGTGGCTGGCGACAGAGCAAGACTCCCTCTCAAAAAAAAAAACTTTTTTAAGAGACAGGGTCTCGTTCTGTTACCCAGGGTGGAGTGCGGTGGCTCAGCTAGTTTTCTTTTTGTTTTTTTTTGTTTTTTCAATATTGCATGATATCCAGGCATGATGGTGCATGTCTATATTCCCAGTGATTCAGGAGGCTGAGGGAGAAAGATTGCTTGAGCCCAGAGGTTCAAGTCCAGCCTGGGTAACATAGCTAAGCCCTGACTCTTAAAAACAAACAAACAAACAAAACTTCCTTATGGATCCTGATTACGGATTTTTTTTTGTTTTTTTGAGACAGAGTTTTACTTTTGTCGCCCAGACTGGAGTGCGGTGGCTCAGTCTCGGCTCACTGCAACCTCCACCTCCTGGGTTCAAGCGATTCTCCTGCCTCAGCCTCCTGAGTAGCTGGGATTACAGGGCACCCGCCACCATGCCCAACCAATTTTTGTATTTTTAGTAGAGAATGGGTTTCACCACGTTGGCCAGACTGGTCTTGAACTCCTGACCTTGGGTGAGCCTCCCACCTTGGCCTCCCAAAGTGCTGGGATCACAGGCATGAGCCACCGTACCCGGCCCACTACTGAATTTTTGACATTCCCCTAAAATTAGGCACTCCCTTAAAATTTCCCGCCTCACTCATCTCAGTCTGGTCTAGCTGAGGCTCAGAGTAGGTGCTCAGCTCTGAGGGGCCCTCATGCCGCCCTCCCCACCCAGAGGAGGCACCTGTGTGTGTGTCAGCAGGAATGTGCCACGTCTGGTTGGCGCCAGGGCCAAATCGGTTCCAGGAGATGACAGTCACGTTGTAGGCAGCACCCGAGAGATTGAGCGTTTTCCCCAGGTGCACGGTCCTGGTGGCCTTGGGCTTACACGGGCAGGACAGCATGTGGAGGCGCACTCGGTAGGCGACCTCCACGCCAGATGCCGGCCCTCGACAGCCTTCTGGAAGCTCGAGCTGGGTTGGCTGTCATGAGTATGAAAGACAGCTCGTGGGGGACCTCATCACACTCATCATCCCACGGGCAGGCAGCAGGACACAGCCTGTGAGGACAGACTTGGCCAAAGGCCACAGCCAATAACATGCATCACAAATTTAAAAAAAATAATACGCCTCAATGCTGGCAAAGCTGCTGTGAAACAGGCATTCACCTGCAGCACACATCTAGCTGGGTGGCGGGGGAGAAATTGACAAAACCTACTGAGACTCAGGAAAACAAAAATGTTTCTGTCTTTTAACGCAGCTACCTCAAGCCAGAACATTTTTCCTTAGAAAAGGAATTTGAGTTAGAGGAACATAGAAAGTAAAGGATTTTTGCTACAGTCTTATAGCAATAGCCAATGAGGGACCTGGCTAAGATGACTGTGGTACAGCCAAGGAGCGGAATATCGGTCAGTTTTGTCTCAACAGAGATAGTCCCTCTGTGACTCAGTTTCCCTCTCTGTAAAATGGGGCTAATCAGACTACATTTAATGGGCTGTTTTGGGACTTAAAGCGATAATCTGCTACCCGGGCAAATGCATCAGCATTATCTCCTTCTGGCCTTCTGGCTTCTGTGCAATTTCCCCCACAGTCTGTTTCTCACACAGGAGCCACAGAAAACCTGTGAACTTCTGAGTCCAATTATGTCCCCTCCCTTGCTCACACACACTCCATGGCTCCCTATTACCTTCAGAATCAAACCCACAATCTGCCCACTTCCTGCCATTTCTACATCTTGTCTCCCTCCATCTCCCACTTGCTCATCGCCCTCCAGCCTTCTGCCTCCTGCTCCCCATCCCAGGCCACCCCACAGCCCTGTCACAGCCCCATTACCTGCTTTTTCAGGGTCAGCTGCCTTCTGCCATCCCGGCCCAGCTGCTCCACCGAGAACCTCACCTGAGGTGGTGGGGGAGTTTTCTGCATCAGAACCAAACCAACCACAGGAATTGAAAGGAGAGAAAGACTGATGGATGTTTTGTTTGTAAATAATGGATTCTCCACGTTTACAAAGTGAAAATCCCTAGCTGCCCCAAATGCGGAAAAGAGAGAAAACTGGAGAAAGAAAAATTAACACCATTTGCGGCCCCAGGGATAACTGCCACCTGTAATTTCATGTTGTCTGCTTTTTTGTGAGAGGGGTGGTGGTGCGGAGTTTCACTCTATCGCCCAGGCTAGAGTGTAGTTGTGCAATCTCGGCTCACTGCAACCTCAGCCTCCCGGGTTCAAGCGATTCTCCTGCCTCAGCCTCCCGAGTAGCTGGGACTACAGGCACCCCTCACGCCCGGCTAATTTTTGTATTTTTAGTAGAGACGGGGTTTCACCATTTTAGCCAGGCTGGTCTCGAACCCCTGACCTTGTGATCCGCCCACCTCAGCCTCCCAAAGTGCTGGGATTACAGGCGTGAGCCACCACGACAGGCCTCTTAAGTTTTTCTTTGAACACAAATGTATTTCTCTACATGGTTTTGCTGTGGTTGCTGTTGTCTTATAGACTAGAGACAGGGTCTCGTATTGATTGAGGCTTGTCTTAAACTCCTGGCCTCAAACAATCAATCCTCTGGCCTCGGCCTCCCAAAGTGCTGGGATTACAGGCTTGAGCCACTGCGCCAGGACTTTCTGCATGGTTTGAAATCCTCTCATTTCTCATTTAGTACCCCCGGCCACCTGCAGGTGATATTGTCCCTGAGACACTGTGAGGTTCCACCTGATGATTGTCACTTGATAAAGCCCTACAGTGGCCCGGCGCAGTGGCTCACATCTGGAATCACAGCGCTTTGGGAGGCCGAGGTGGGAGGATCACATGAGGCAGGAGTTTCAGACCAGCCTGGCCAAAGGGCGAAACCCTGTTTCTACTAAAAATGCAAAATTAGCTGGGCGTGGTGGCACACACCTGTAGGCCCAGCTACTAGGGAGGCTGAGGAGGAGAATCGCTTGAACCTGGGAGGCAGACGTTGCAGTGAGCTGAGATCAGACCACTGCACTCCAGCCTGGCTGACAGAGTGAGACACTGTCTCAAAACAAAATGAAACAAAACAAAAAGCAAGAAACGCTAAAGTGGGTGCAGCAATACCAGATGCCACATTGCCAGGATTTGAGCCCTTCTTTCTCCCTCTGCCTTACTTCTAACACTCACCACCTTGTTTCTAATGCTTGCTGCCTTATTTCTTTTTTCCATTTTATTTTATTACTATTTTTTTCATTTTTATTTTTTGAGAAGGAGTCTCGCTCTGTTGCCCAGGCTGGAGTGCAGTGGTCTGATCTCAGCTCACTGCAACCTCCACCTCCTGGGTTCAAGCAATTCTCCTGCCTCAGCCTCCCCAGTAGCTGGGATTATAGGCATGCACCACCACGCCTGGCTAATTTTTGTATTTTTAGTAGAGATGGGGTTTCTCCATGTTGGCCAGGCTGGTCTCGAACTCCTGACCTCAAGTGACCCGCCCACCTCAGCCTCCCAAAATGCTGGGATTACAGGCATGAGCCACCGCGCCTGACCCCCCTTTTTTCTTTTTTTTAGAGATGGGGTCTCACTGTGTTGCCCAGGCTGGTCTCAAATCACTGGCCTCGAGTGATCCTTCTGCCTCAGCCTCCTGAGCAGCTGGAACTACAGGGGCGCACCACCACCTCTGGCCGCAGCCTTATTTCTAACGCCTGCCCCTGTTCCCATGGCCCAGAGTGATCTTACCAGGGGGAACGCACACGGGGCTGCTCCACTTGCTCCAGAGACTTCCCTGGTTCCCCCGGTGCCGTCGTCGGAGCTGGAATTCCTGGGCCACATTCATCTCCAGGGGGCAGAGGCAGGACTCTGGGGAGAGGCAGGTCGAACATCAGGCTCTAAGAATTGTCCAGGACTGGGCCGGGCGCGGTGGCTCACGCCTGTAATCCCAGCACTTTGGGAGGCTGAGGCAGATGGATCACGAGGTCAGGAGTTCGAGACCAGCCTGGTCAATGTAATGAAATCCCATCTCTACTGAAAATACAAAAATTAGCCAGGCGTGGTGGCGCACACCTGTAATCCCAACCATTTGGGAGGCTGAGGCAGGAGAATGGCTTGAACCCGGGAGGCGGAGGTTACGGTGAGCTGAGATTGCGCCATTGCACTCCAGCCTGGGCAACAAGAGCGAAACTCCATCTCAAATTAAAAAAAAAAGAATTGTCCAGGTCTTGGCACCAGTCACTTAGTCATCATGCACTTACTGAACTCCAACTGTGTACAGAGCCACGTGGTGGGCCCCGGGGGCTCAGAAAGACAGGCCATGCCCTGTCCCCTTATGGCCTCCAGGATCACCCACGTCCATCCCTGCCCTGAATTCAAGTCCTAGCCATGGCCATCCCTGGGGTCACAACCTTGGCCGAGGCTTCTCACCCCCTCCAAGCCTTTTTTTCTTTAGACGGAGTTTCACTCTTGTTGTCCAGGCTGGAGTGCAACGGCGTGATCTCAGCTCACTGCAACCTCGGCCTCCCCAGTTCAAGCCATTCTCCTGCCTCAGCCTCCCCAGTAGCTGGGATTACAGGCACCCACCACCATGCCCGGCTAATTTTGTATTTTTAGTAGAGACGGGGTTTCTCCAAGTCGGTCAGTCTGGTCTCGAACTCACGACCTCAGATGATCCACCCACCTTGACCTCCCATACTGCTGGGATTACAAGCGTGAGCCACCATGCTCAGCCAAGTGTTGATTTATTTCCCCACCTGCAAAATGGGAGTAATCCAATACTGAACTATGGGGCAGGGCAAGAGACATACAAATAACTCAGCATTGGGCCTGGCATACAGTAGGTGCTCAATTAATGCCAACTTGCTGCAGCTGCTGTTGTCATTACTATTATTATTCTCACCAGTGTCACCATCCTGAGGTCCGCAGTCACCCTAGAATAAGAATGTATACTCATATTGTTTTGCATTTTGGTGCTGAAAAATTTTTGCTGTTTTATTTAAAATTATTTACTTATTTATCTGAGACAGGGTCTCACTCTATCATCTAGGCTGGAGTGCAGTGGCGCAATCACAGCTCACCAAAGCCTCAACCTCCCAGGGCTCAGGTGATCCTTCTACTTCAGCCTCCTGGGGAGTTGGGACTACAGGCATGCACCGTCACACTCAGCTAATTTTTGCTAGAGACAGGGTTTCACCATGTTGCTCAGGCTGGTTTTGAACTCCTGGCCTCAAGCGATCCACTCCATCTTGGCCTCCCAAAGTGCTGGGATTACAGGCGTGAGCCACCACGCCCGGCCATGGTCTTTTTTTTTTTTTTTTTTTAATAAAAAATATAAGGCTGGGCACTGTGGCTCACACCTGTAATCCCAGCACTTTGGGAGGCCAAAGTGGGCAGATCATGAGGTCAGGAGATCCAGACCATCTTGGCTAACACGGTGAAACCCCGTCTCTACTAAAAATACAAAAAGTATCCGGGCGTGGTGGTGTGCACCTGTAGTCCCAGCCACTCGGGAGGCTGAGGCAGGAGAATTACTTGAACCCGGAAGGCAGAGGTTGCAGTGAGCCGAGATCATGCGACTGCACTCCAGCCTGGGCAACAGAGCAAGACTCCATCCAGAAAAAAAAAAAACCTCAGGGGCTAGAGTGGGGGCTGGTTGGGAGGAGTGACAGACGCAGAGATGGTGAGACTGATTTGGAAATGCAGATGCCCTGGAGACGCCCATGCCCATCATGGACTTGGGAAACAAACTCACCAACTTCCACGGGCTGCTGGGTGTCCGGTGCCGGAACTGTACCTCAGCACGAACCTGTTTATCTGGGGTCTCCCACTCCAGACGCAGCTGCCCGGCCAACTTGGACACCTTGATGTCTCCCAGAGGAGGCTCGTATCTAACTGGAAGCAGAGGAGGGGACTGGCAACAGGCAGCCCACACGTATGGGAGTTAATGGGCCCTGAAAATCCACCCAGCCCAGGGTAAGCAACTGAGTCCCTAAATATGAACTAGGGGACATCTTGCAGGTCCCAGCTAAGCCTGGAATTCTATGATTCAAAAAGTCAGGATTTATACACAAGCCACACACGCTGGCTCACCCTGTAATTCCAGTATTTTGGGAGGCCAAGGCAGGAAGTTTGCTTGAGCCCAGGAGTTCGAGACCAGCCTGGGCAACATAGCGAGACCCCCATCTCTACATAAAAATTAGCTTGGCATGGTAGTTTATGACTGTGCTTCCAGCTACTTGGGAGGCTGAGGTGAGAGGATCACTTGAGCCTAGGAGGTCAAGGCTGAAGTGAGCCCTAATCACACCATGCACTCCAGTCTAGGAGACAGAGGGAGACCTTGTCTCTAAAAACAAAAATAAGGCTGGGTGTAGTGGCTCACGCCTGTAATCCCAGCACTTTGGGAGGCCGAGGCGGGCGGATCACCTGAGGTTGGGAGTTTGAGACCAGCCTGGTCAACATGGTGAAAACTTGTCTCTAGTAAAAATACAAAAATTAGCCTGGCATGGTGGTGGATGCCTGTAATCCCAGCTACTTGGAAGGCTGAGGCAAGAGAATGGCTTGAACCTGGGAGACAGAGGTTGCAGTGAGCCGAGGTCGTGCCACTGCACTCCAGCCTGGGTAACAGAGCGAGACTCCGTGGCTGTGCAATGACGTGATCCCAGCTCACTGCAACCTCTGCCCCCCAGGTTCAAGCCATTCTCCTGCCTCAGCCTCCCAGGTAGCTGGGATTACAGGTGCGCGCCACCATGCCCGGCTAATTTTGTATTTTTAGTAGAGACAGGGTTTCTCCATGTTAGTCAGGCTGGTCTCAAACTCCCGAGCTCAGGTAATCCGCCCGCCTCAGCCTCCCAAAGTGCTGGGATTACAGGCATGAGCCACCGCGCCTGGCCAATAAATAATTTTTTAATAAAGATTTATACGCAGGATCCTGCTAGTGAAGATATCTTTAAAATATTAACACCCATTGCTGGCAAGGCTCTGATGAGACAGGCACTTTTGTAAATTGCTTGCCAGAGAATAATTGATTTTTTTTTTTGAGAACTATTAGGGAAATCTTAGTTTTTAGATCAATTTCAAGGAACCTGACCTAAGGAGAGACATAAATTAGCATAAATTAGTCTTGCTGCACTGTGGTCATACCCTGCCTGATTCTTTTTTTATATCATCGTATAATTTTATTTTTTTTTTAAAGAGACAGGGTCTCGCTATGTTGCCCAGGCTGGAGTGCAGTGGCTATTCACAGGCGCGATCCC
Source organism: Ateles fusciceps (assembly GCA_036589455.1). Lineage (NCBI taxonomy): Eukaryota > Metazoa > Chordata > Mammalia > Primates > Atelidae > Ateles > Ateles fusciceps. The sequence goes on along the minus strand of JAZHEH010001828.1, from coordinate 10,803,956 downwards.
ACTACTGATCAGCACGGGAGTTTTGACCTGCTCCGTTTCTGACCAGGGCCGGTTCACCCCTCTTTAGTCAACCTGGTGGTCCCCTGCTCCCGGGAGGTCACCATATTGATGCCGAACTTAGTGCGGACACCCGATCGGCATAGCGCACTATAGCCCAGAACTCCTGGGCTCAAGCAATCCTCCCACCTCAGCCTCCCGAGTAGCTGGGACTACAGGCACGAGCCACCGCGTCCGGCTATATTATTGTATAAATGTAAGAGGTAAGATCGTTTGATATACGTATCCATAGTGAAATCATTCCTATAGTAAGCAATTTAACATATCTATGGCCAGGCACAGTGACCCATGCCTGTACTCCCAGCACTTTGAGAGGCCAAGGCAGGAGGATCTTTTGAGCCCAGGAGTTCGAGACCAGCCTGGCCAACATGGCAAGACCTCATCTCTTAAATTAAAAAAAAAAAAAAAATATATATATATATATATATATACACACACACACACATAATATATATGTATATATATGTATTCATCACCTTCCATAGTTACTTTATTGGTATGTGGCAAGAACACCTAAAATCTATTCTTTTTTTTTTTAGATGGAGTCTTGCTCTGTAGTCCAGGCTAGAGTGCAGTGACGTGATCTTGGCTCACTGAACCTCCACCCCACCAGGTTCAAGCAAATCTCCTGCCTCAGCCTCCTGAATAGCTGGGATTATAGACACCCGCCACCCCGACCTGGCTAATTTTTGTATTTTTAGTAGATGGGGTTTTGTCATGTTGGCCAGACTGGTCTCGAACTCCTGACCTCAAGTGATCCACCCGCCTTGGCCTCCCGAAGTGCTAGGATTACAGGTGTGAGCCACCACACCCAGCCCTAAAATCTATTCTTTTAGCAAATTTTCAATATACAATGCCATTTGTTTTTGAGGCAGAGTCTCACTCTGTTGCCCAGGCTGGAGCGTAGTGGCTCGATCTCGGCTCACTGCAACCTCCGCCTCCCAGGTTCAAGTGATTCTCCTGCCTCAGCCTCCTGAGTAGCTGGGACTACAGGCGTGTGCCACCACACCCGGCTAATTTTTTGTATTTTTAGTAGAGATGGGGTTTCACCATGTTAACCAGGATGGTTTTGATCTCCTGACCTCGTGATCTGCCCACCTTGGCCTCCCGAAGTGCTGGGATTACAGGCGTGAGCCACCGTGCCCGGCCAAATACATGATGTTGAGTCATGAGAACAGATATTAAGAACCCAGTCAGGTCCTGGCAGCATTATGGATAGCAGAAGCCAGAAACAACCTAAGTGCCCAGTAATAGGGGATTGGTAAGGGGATTGGTTAAAAGACTGCTTTGTCACAACAGTGTTTGTGTGACACTATGTGACGTGACAATGGCCAGTAGTGTCATAGTATCAAGTCCCTTGCCAGGGGCCCAGAATCCCCTCCAGCTCCAGCTTTGCAGCCTGATGGCCTCTCTGGGTAAAAAAAAGGACGGGGAGGAGAACGAGGTGCTAACCTGAGTTGTAGAGCTGCAGGGTCACATTAGTAGACTTCTCTGTCTGGTTCCTGGCCCGGGATTCCACCCAGAGTGTGACAGTGCACAGCACAGGCACCCTGGCCTGGTCGGAGAACCGTAGCCAGGTGGCTGAGCCTGCGGCGAAGTAGCAACAGCGCCCGGAGCTAAGGCTGTAGCAGTAAGGAGGGTGTCAGTACCGAGTCTGGGGTCCTAGTGGACCCCACAGCCAACTTTGTGTATCACATCCCAGCATCTTTTTTTTTATTTTTATTTTTATTTTTATTTTTTATTTTTGGAGATGGAGTCTTCTGCCACTCAGGCTGGAGTGCAGTGACGCCATATCAGTTCACTGCAACCTCCACCTCCTGGGTTCAAGCAATTCTCCCACCTCAGCCTCCCTAGTAGCTGGGATCACAGGCACACGCCACCACATCTGGCTAAGTTTTGTATTTTTAGTAGAGACAGGGTCTCACCATGTTGGCCAGGCTGGTCTCTAATTCCTCGCCTCAAGTGATCCGCCTGCCTAGGCCTCCCAAAGTGCTGGGATTCCAGGCATGAGCCACCACGCCCAGCATCCTTTTCTGCCCTTGTACACCTCCTCCCCCAGCCTGGGGTTCCTTGGAGATCAGTCTGGGACTGGAGGGGTTTGAGGGACCCCAGTATCTCCCAGCATGGACTGCGCCACCAGAGAAGAAACACATGAAAGGGCTGGGCGTGGTGGCTCACGCCTGGAATCCCAGAAACAAATGAAAGGGCTGGGTGCGGTGGCTCACGCCTGGAATCCCAGAAACAAATGAAAGGGCTGGGCGCAGTGGCTCACGCCTGGAATCCCAGCACTTTGGGAGGCCAAAGCGGGCAAATCACTTGAGGCCAGGAGTTAGAGACCAGCCTGGCCAACATGGTGAGACCCTGTCTCTACTGAAAATACAAAACTTAGCCAGCGCAGTGGCGTGAGCCTGTATATCCAGCTACTCAGGAGGCTGAGGCAGGAGAATCACTTGAACCCAGGAGGCACAGGTTGCAGTGAGCTGAGATTGTACCACTGCACTCCAGCCTGGACAACAGCACAAGACTCCATCTCAAAAAAAGAAAAAAAAAGAAATGAATGGATGGATGAATGGATGGATGGGTGGATGAGTGGATGGGTGATGGGTGGGTGGGTGTATGGATGGATGATGGACGGATGGATGGATAGATGGATAGATGGATGGGTGGATGGCTGGATGGATGAATGGACAGCTGGATAGATGGATGGATGGATGGATGGATGGATATATGAATGGATGGATGGATGGATGGATGGGTGGGTAGGTGGGTGGATGTATGGATGGATGGGTGGATGAGTGGATGGGTGATGGGTGGGAGGGTGGGTGGATGAGTGGATGGGTGATGGGTGGGTGGGTGGGTGGATGGGTGATGGGTGGATCGAGGGATGGACGGCTGGCTGGTTGGATGAATAGGTGGATGGGTGATGGGTGGATGGGTGGATGGATGTATGGATGGACGAATGGATGAATACATGGGTAAGTGAAAGGGTGAAGAAGAAAGAAGGACTCGAAAGACCCTCATGGACACCCACCTGGGATGCCTACCCTCACTGAGCACCCCCACCCCCAAAATCCTCGAACCCTCTCTTCTTAGATGAGAGACGGAAGCCCGGGAAGGAGTGATGAGCCAGCCAAGATCACGCATCTGAAAGCAGGGGCACCAGAGCGGGCTGGAGCAAGAGTGGGGTGATGGGTGAGGGTTTGGGAATAGAAGAGCGGTCCTCACCAGCACCTCAGGAAGTGGTTGACCCCAGCCGTGGGACCCTCATACTGCCAGGAGCACTCATAACCAGCACTGGGTATCCGATAGCAGCTCAGGTTCCTGGGGCCGGAGGCCGAGCCTGGAAGAGATCCTGTGGGCTTGGGAACAGACCAGAGTCTGGAGGGGTCTTCGTTGCTAGGACAAATCTTGGTGATGCTTACATCTTTCAGCGTCACCTCGGCCTAAACACTCCCTGTGTCCTTCCCACCTTGTCTCCCGCCATCTCTTACCTCAACCTATTCCAAGTCCTGACGCATCATCACACGCAGTATAAACATTTGTTTGCCTGCTGTCTCTCTCTTCCACTAGGCTGGGACCTTGGGAGGTCAGCTGAGCTCAGGGCTAGGTCCCTATGTCTAGAACTGTGTCTGCACCTAGTAGGTGCTCAGTAAATCGTTATCAAACAAAATGATGAACAGTGTGTCTGGTCAGTGTCAGATCCTTTGCAGAGCGCATTATGGGCATAAAGTTCCAACAGTAAGGCCAGGCACTGTGGCTCACGCCTGGAACCCCAGCACTTTGGGAGGCTGAGGCGGGTGGATCATTTGAGGTCAGGAGTTCAAGATTAGCCTGACCAACATGGTGAAACCCCGTCTCTACTAAAAATACAAACATTAGCCGGACATGGTGGCGGGTGCCTGTAATCCCAGCTACTCGGGAGACTGAGGCCGGCCGAACCCAGGAGGCAGAGGTTGCCATGAGCTGAGATCATACCACTGAATTCCAGCCTGGGCAGCAGAGCAAGACTCTGTCTCAAAAATAAATAAATAAAATACATGTTCCAATAATTTATCGGGTTATGCTTATAACAGGCACTTTTCCCCATGTACTGATCAGTCTGAATAGACACAGACGCCAGCCCTGAGACCATGCTAGAGAAGGGATGAGGTTGAGAGAGGCTGCTGGCTGCCCCAGGACACCCTGAACCTGGTGAGAATGGGCCAGCAGGGGGGTGGGGTGGGGGCTCCCGACACCATAGTCAGGGCCAGGTCTTTGGCTGAGTGGAGGAGGCCGAGGGAGGGGCTGCTGTGAATGGGGTCAAGCAGAGCCCTACACAATCCTCAGCCAACCATGAGGCGCTGCCCCGAACCTGAGTCTGCATCCGGATACGGCGGGTCTTGAAAACAGCACTCGCTGGTTCTGCAGGCAGCTGCAAAGGCAGTGAAGACATAATGACATCCCTGGCCTTGCACTGTGTCGGGGGGAAGGCTCAACCTGAGGGTCGACACCCAAGTGATCATCAGCCCTTTCACCCAACCACCTTCCCACCTATGCACCCACCACCACCACCCATCCATCCATCTGCCCATCTACCCATCCATCCATGTATTTATTCATCCATCTGCCATCTACCCATCCATCCACCCATGAATTCATCCATTCATGCATCCATCCATCCATCCATGTATTCATCCACCCACCATCCACCCATCCACCCATCTACCCATCCATTCATGTATTCATTAATCCATCCATCTGCTCATCATCCATGTATTCCTCCCTCCATCCACGTATTCATCCATCCATGTATTCATCCATCCATCCACCCATCTACCCATCCATCCATCCATCCACCCATCTACCCATCCATCTATCCAACCACCCATGTATCCATTCATCCATCCACCCATCTATCCGTCCATCCATCCACCCCCACCATTTGCCCATTCATCCATCCATCCATGTATTCATTAATCTATCCATCCATGAAATCATTGATCCATCCATGTATCCATTCATCCATCCACCCATCCATCCATCCATCCATCCCACCATCCACCCATTCACCCATCCATCCATGTATTAATCCATCCATCCACCCCACCATTCACCATTCATCCATCCATCCGTGTATTCATTAATCTATCCACCATCCATGAATTCATTCATCCATCCATGTATTCATTAATCATCCATCCATCTATGTATTCATCAATCCATCCATGAATTCATCCATCCATCCATGCATTCATTCATTCATCTATCATCCATTCACCCACCCATCTACTAACCAGTCTATCCGTCCATACATCCATGTATTCATTCATCCATTCGTTCATACACCCTCCCATCCATCCATTTATCTACCTACTGATATATCCATCCAGCCACACATTCACCTATCCATCCATCCATTCATTCATCCACCCGTGTATTATTCATTATCCATCCATTCATTTATTCACCCATCCACCTGTCTATCCATTCATCCACCACCCATTAGTCCTCAGAGGTTGAGATGCATATTTGGGAGACACTGTCAGGAGGTCCCCCTCAGCAGGAAAAAACAGTAGGATCCACAGTCTGGAGGGCAGAGAGAAGTAGGGTGTGCCTGGATTGGTGCCAGTGTCTGAAGCCAGCATGGCAAGAGACAGTAGAGGCTGCATGTCAGGGAGAGGTATGCCAGGGCTGACCCAGGCAAGCACACTGGCCCACCAGCAGTCTCGGCAATTATTAATAACATTTCCCCCAGGAGGCAGCGACCTCCCTCAGCCACTGAGACCCCCATGCCCTTTGGGAGTGCCACTGTCTGCCAGGTGTGGAACTGGGTGAGAGAGGGAGGGGGATGCCACTACGGATGGGGTCAGGAAGAGCATGGCACCCCCACCCCCCACAAGAAGGACCTGCCCTGAGCCCTGCAGGCAGATCAGAAGCCTTGAGGGAGAAGGCGACACCCCAGCGAACAGCCCCAGGGGTCCAACCTTGGAGAAGGAAGGGCACTTAACACACAGGACTCTCCATCCTTCCATCACTCTCTGTGATGACACAGAACCCCACCCACCCACCCACCCCTGACAGCCTAAAGCCCATCCTCCTTCCCTCACCCTGGACTGACCACTCACTGCCACTATCTCCAAGCCACCTCATGGGCTGCCCCTGGCCCCCTCCCCTGCTGCTGGTCTCCAGCCATGCCTGGCCCTTGAAGGCGCTGGGACCTTGAGGTATGGCCAGCACTGCTGTGGGCACTCTACAGGCTCTCAGTGCATCTCAAGAGCCAGTGAAACAGTCAGCACCCCACTAATCCCCAGTGTACAGAGAAGGAAAGTTTATTTAATATTATTTTTATTGTTGTTGTTGTTGAGACGGAGTCTTGCTCTGCCACACGGGCTGGAGTGCAGTGGCGCGATCTTGGCTCACTGCAACCTCTGCCTCCTGGGTTCAAGCTATTCTCCCACCTCAGAGAATAACTAGCTCAATAACTAGCAGAGAGTAACTAGCTCAAATTTGTTCTTTCTTTCTTTCTTTCTTTTTTTTTTTTTTTTTTTGAGATTGAGTCTTGCTCTGTCACCCAGGTTGGAGTGCAGTGGGATGATCTCACCTCACTGCAACCTCTGCCTCTCAGGTTCAAGTGATTCTCCTACCTCAGCCTCCTGAGTAGCTGGGACTACAGGCGTGTGCCACCACACCTGACTAATTTTTGTATTTTTAGTAGAGACGGAATTTCACCATGTTGGCCCAGCTGGTCTCGATCTCTTGACCTCGTGATCTGCCTGCCTTGGGTGCTGGGATTACAGGCGTGAGCCACCGCACCCAGCCTCAAAAATTCTCTATTTGGTCAGGAGCAGAGTTGGACCACAGCCCAACTTCATGACTGTCTGTCCAGTGCCCTTTCCATCACCCCAGACAGCCTCCCATTTACACGGCCTCTAATGCTGAGGCCCCCTGCCTGGGCTGCCCAAGGAGAACTCCAAAGATCCCTCTGTTAGCTGTCACCTGTGCTTCTCAACCAGTGTCCAGGAATTAGGCTGGGGTCAGAGGATTTACCCCTGTCTTACCCTAGTGTGGACTGAGGCCCAGCCAGCCAGTGCCCCAATCTAGCCTGACAGCCTCTACGTGGGACACCCACCGATTCCCAGTGTAGAACCCATTAGGCCGGAGCTGAATCCCACGCCCCCCGGGCCCAAAGTTCTGGTCCCAGCCTCTTATTCCCCACCCCCTGCCCCAAATACTCACCCCTGAGAGGCTCCTGGGGGTAGGTCCTGGCTGTGGAAGTCTCTCCTGTTGGCCAAGGAGAAGGGAGTGAGTCTTTGGGGATGGGCCATGCACTCCGGAGGGCATCCTCAGTGGTATGCCCAGACCCTGGCACAGGGTGGCTGTCAAGGTATTCTGGGTGAATGGACAAGTGAGCTTCCTGAATAGCTGGGATTACAGGCATGAGTCACCATGCCCAGCTAATTTTTGCATTTTTAATAGAGACAGGGTTTCACCATGTTGGCCAGGCTGGTCTCAAACTCCTGACCTCAAGTGATCCACCTGTCTTGGCCTCCCATAGTGCTGGATTTACAGGAGTGAGCCACTGCTCTGAGCCTGAGACGATTTAAAGTATATGGCAAGGCCGGGCATGGTGGCTCACGCCTGTAATCTCAGCACTTCGAGAGGCTGAGATGGGTGGATCATTTGACCCTAGGAGTTCGAGACCAGCCCTGGCAACACAGTGAGACCCTGTCTCTGCAAAAAGTACACGCCAAAAAAAAATTAAACAGGCGTGGTGGTGTGCACCTGCAGTCCCAGCTACTCAAGCGGCTAAGGCAGGGAGATCACTTGAGCCCAGGTGGTCAAGGCTATAGTGAGCTATGATCAGACCACTGGACTCCAGCCTGGTGAAAGAGCGAGACCCTGTCTCAATAAGTAAAGTGTACAGAAGGCTGTGCGTAGGTTATATGCAAATACTTTACCATTTTATATCAGGGACTTAAACATCCTTGGACTTTAGTATCTGCAGAGGGTCCTAGAATCATTGCCCCATAGATACTGAGAGAGCTAACTGTATACACTGTATTATGTATGTCTATCTCTTCTAAACTACATATATAAGACACTAGCCTATGTATACTTATTAGATACATAGTTGCTTTTTATTCCTTCCTTGGTTTCTTATTTAACTTGGAGAGGTGGAAAAGATTTAGTGAATTTCACAGAGGAGAAAATCAAGACCTTGTGAATTTCACAGAAGAGAAAGTCAAGACCTAGGGAAGTTCACAGAAGAGAAAATCAAGACCTAATGAAGTTCGCAGAAGAGAAAGTCAAGACCAGAGGAAAGATATCTAAGTTTGATCCCGGAAGCCATGGCTGCCCATCTCCCGTGTGAGAGCAGGAAAGACTGAGGCACGGAGAGATGAAACCAACCCACAGAGCAGGCCCACAGCTCTCCACACACACATGCGCCTCCCCCCAGCAAGAGGAGCCACCATGCCAGGGTGGGGGACTCACCGCCCTGCCTGGACAGCAGGAGGAGGAGGAGGGGGAGGAGGGGGACCACCCAGGTCACCAGCAGCCCCATCGGATCCACGTGGAGCCCTGAAGCCGCAGGGGAGCCTCTCTGCCACCAGTGAGGTTCAACTGCCCGGTCCCCACTCCGGAACACATTTGAAGCTGAGCAAGGGAAAAAGATGATTAAAAAAAAAAAGAAAGAAAAAAGAATAAAAATGTCACAGCCCATCCCTAGGGCAAGTCAAAGTGAAAGAGAAAACGCAGGAAGTCAGCTCCGTGGTGGTGGTGATGGTAGCGGCCACAGACTCCTCTGGGGCAAGTCGGGGTTCTAGGGCTTCTGTCCTGCTGACCCCAGATCTGACCGGAATGCCCAGGTGCCGGCCTCCTGGGCTCCCTGTGGTTCCATGCACTTGACCAGGTTCCTGGCCCTCTCTAGCCAAATTCCTTTTTTTTTTCTTTTTGAGTTGGAGCCCCCCAGGCTGGAGTGGGGTGGTGCGATCTCTGCTTACTACAACCTCTGCTTCCTAGGTTCAAGCAATTCTCCTGCCCCAGCCTCCCGAGTAGCTGGAATTACAGGCACCTGCCACAACACCCGGTTAATTTTTGTATTTTTAGTAGAGACAGGGTTTCACCATGTTGGCCAGGCTGGTCTCGAACTCCTGACCTCAAGAGATCCTCTCGCCTCAGCCTCCCAAAATACTGGGGTTACAGGTGTGAGCTACCATACGTGGCTGCCAAATTCTTTTTTTTTCTTCTTTTGAGACATGGTCTTGATCTGTGGCCTAGGCTGGAGTGCAGTGGTGCAATCACGGCTCACTGCAATGTCAACCTCCCTTGGTTCAGGCCATCCTCCTACCTCAGCCTCCCCAGGAACCAGGACTACAGGCATGCACCACCATGCCCAGCTAATTTTTGCATTTTTTGTAGAGACAGGGTTTTGCCATGTTGCCCAGGCTGGTCTCGAACTCCTGGCTTCGTATGATCTGTCCACCTTGGGATCACGGGAGCGAGCCACCTCACCTGGCCATCTAGCCAGCTTCTGAGACTGAGACTCAAGAGCTGAAGGACAGCAGTGTTCTTGGATGGCTTGAGTTCATCCTTCCAAAAAATTCTACAAAGAGCCTGCAGCGTCCTGGCCCCCCAAAATGCCCACCTCCCCATATCCCAAGCTCCAGCCTTATGCACCTGGATCCTCATATCTTTTTTCCTTCAGATGCAACTTTAGGCCAGGCGGGGTGGCTCACACCTCTAATCCCAGCACTTTGGGAGGCTGAGGCGGGCAGATCGCCTGAGGTCAGGAGTTCGAGACTAGTCTGACCAACATGGCGAAACCCTGTCTCTACTAAAAATACAGAAATAGCCGGGCGTGGTGGCTCACACCTGTAATCCCAGCACTTTGGGAGGCTGAGGCTGGCGGATCACCTGAGGTCAGGAGTTCGAGACCAGCCTGACCAATATGGTGAAACCCTGTTTAAAAAAAATAAAATAAAATAAAATAAAAATGAAAATACAGAAATTAGTCAGGCATGATGGCACATGCCTGTAATCCCAGCTACTTGAGAGACGGAGGCAGGAGAATCGCTTGAACCTGGGAGGCGGAGGTTGCAGTGAGCCGAGATCACACCATTACATTCCAGCCTGGGCAACAACAGCGAAACATCGTCTCAAAAAAAAAAGAAAAAAAAAAAAAGATGCAACTTTAGGGCTGGGCTCAGTGGCTCACAGCTCTAATCCCAGCACTTTGGGAGTCAGAGGCGGGTTGATCACCTGAGGTCAAGAGTTCAAGACCAGCCTGGCCAACATGGTGAAATCTTGTCTCTACTAAAAGTACAAAAATTAGCCAGGTATGGTGACACACGCCTGTAATCCCAGCTAGTCAAGGGGCTGAAGCAGGAGAATGGCCTGAATCTGGGAGGCGGAGGTTGCAGTGAGCTGAGAATGCACCACTGCACTCCAGCATGGGCGACAGAGCGAGACTCCATCTCTAAATCAATCAATCAATAAATAGCTGGGCATGGTGGCGAGCATCCATAGTCTCAGCTACTCAGGAGGCTGAGGATGGAGAATAGCTTGGGCCCAGGAGGTTGAGGCTGCCGTGAATTGTGATCGTGCCACTGACTCCTGTCTGGATGACAGAGCAAGACTCCGTCTCTAAAAAAAAAAAAAAAATTAAGACATGCAACTTAGCTTTTCCCCCATGTTTCATTTCTTAGCCTCTGGGTATTTTGTTTTCTGCCCCTCCCCCTCCCCCACTGTCGGCAAAGCCTCTAAATGTCAGTGGAGAAGATCTGATGCAAGCCACCGCGTGGATGAATCCTAATAAACACCATGCTGGCCGGGCACCCTGGCTCACGCCTGTAATCCCAGCACATCGGGAGGCCGAGGTGGGCAGATCACCTGAGGTCAGGAGTTTGAGACCGGCCTGGCCAACATGGCGAAACCCTGTCTGTACTAAAAATACAAAAATTAGCCAGGCGTGGTGACATGTACCTATAATCCCAGCTACCCGGGAGGCTGAAGCAGGGAAAATTACTTGAACCCAGGAGGCGGAAACTGCAGTGAGCAGAGATCTCGCCATTGCACTCCAGCCTAGGTGACCGAGTGAGACTCCATCTCAAAAAAAACAAAAACAAAAAAACTCCATCATGCTGGGTGGACGAAGATGGACAGGAAAGGCACATATTGTATGACTCCACTTATATAAAATACCCAAAATAGGAAAATGTACAGAGGCAGACAGCAGATGAGTGGTTGTCAGGGGCTGGGGGGAGGCGGGAGTGAGAAGTGACTGCTGATGTATGCGGGGTTTCCTTTTGGGGTGATGCAAATGTTCTGGAACCAGGGGAGAGGTGCTGGTTGCACAACACTGTGAATGTGCTAAATGTCACTGAATCGTCTGCTTTAAAATGATGAATTTCCGGCCGGATGCAGTGGCTCACTCCTGTAATCCCAACACTTTGGGAGGCCGAGCGGGCGGATCATCTGAGGTCAGGAGTTCGAGACCAGCCTGGTCAACACGGAGAAACCCCGTCTCTACTAAAAATGCAAAAATGAGCCAGGCGTGGTGGCAGGCGCCTATAATCCCAGCCACTCGGGAGGGTGAGGCAGGACAATCACTTGAGCCCAGGAGGCAGAGGTTGCAATGAGCCGAGATCACGCCACTGCACTCCAGCCTAGGCGAGAGAGGGAGACCCTGTCTCAAAAAAAAAAAAAAAGAATGCATTTTAGGTTATGTGAGGTGCATCAACTACAGAAAAAAGAAATATTGTCAGTCCTGGGCACTGAGGAGGGAGAGGGGGAGGGTCTCTCCTGGGGGTGAGCATCTGGTGAAACTGAGGCCCAAGCAGGCAGGGTCACGCCATGCGTTTCAACTTCCTGGGAAGAGGCCCCTCCTCCAAGAAGCCTAGTCCCAAGGGGCAGCTGGGCTGGGCAGGGTCAGGCGCCTGGCAGGCTATGAGGTCAGTGAGTTGGGGACAAAGACTCAGTGTCCTGGGCCTGGCACAATGGGGACGGGGACCCTGTGATCCCATACAGAACAGCCTTCTCTGGCCCCAGGGTCCATGCCAGGGTCAGCTGGGAGATGGATGTGTGAGGCCTGGGGGGAGGGGCAGAGACAGAGAGAGGGACAGAGATACAGAGATACATAAAGATGGAGGCGGCCAGGCAGGGCGGCTCATGCCTGTAATCCAGCACTTCGGGAGGCCAAGGTGGGAGAAGTGCTGTAGGCTAGGAGTTCAAAAGCAACCTGGGCAACATGGTGAGACTCCATCTCTACAAAAAATAAAAAATTTGCGCCAGGTGCGGTGGCTCACGCCTGTAATCCCAGCACTTTCAGAGGCCAAGGCAGGCGGATCATGAAGTCAGGAATTCAAGACCATCCCGGCCAACATGGTGAAACCCTGTCTCTACTAAAAATACAAAAATTAGCTGGTTGTGGTGGTGGGTGCCTGTAATCCCAGCTACTCAGGAGGCTGAGGCAGGAGAATCGCTTGGACCCAGGAGGCAGAGGTTGCAGTGAGCCGAGATCTCGTCACTGCACTCCAGCCTGGGCAACAGAGCAAGACTCGGTCTCAAAAAAAAAAAAAAACCTTTGCTGGGCATGGCGGCAGGCACCTGGAGTCCCAGCTACTTGGGAGGCCAAGGCGGAAGGATGACTTAAGCCAGGGAGGTTGAGACTGCAGTGAGCTCTAATTGCACCACTGCACTCCAGCCTGGGCCACAGAGCAAGGCCCTGTCTCAGGAAATAACAAGAAAGCTGGAGGAAACAGGGAGCGATTAGAGGAAGGTCATGGCCCCCTGCTGACCATCCTGAGACCCCCTGACTCCACGAATTCCCAGACAGTTCTTCCCCCTGCCCCATTTCACAGATGGGAAAACTGAGTCCAGGGATACTCAGACCACCTGAGGCCCCAGCTGGAGGTGAAGAGATGGATTCAAACCACCCCTCGCGGAGCAGTTTGGCCCCTTCCAGAGTGGAGACCGTGCCTCAGGGCTTGCCCCACCCCCCATCAAAGTTGGCCCTCCGAGGCCTCATCTTCCCCATCTGCAAAATGGGCTGCTGTGAGTATAAGGAGGGCTTGGCTCGCAGTGAGAGCTGCCCACCCTCTGACTAGTGTGATTAGCCATTGTTGCTTTTCCACAGTGGCCTCTGTCTGGCAGCTGCTGGAAAAACTCGGGAGATACAGGGCCCCAGGAGGTGAAAAGCTGGACACAGATGCCCCTAGCCACTTGGGATCAGAGACAGATGGAGACCGGGTGCCCTGAAGTAAAGCAGAGAGGGCTGCCTGGAGGAGGGACACTTGAGCTAGAATTTATAGAATCAAAGGGCATCTCCGGCAGAGGCCACAGCAGAGGCAAAAGTCCAGAGGAGGGGCTTTGGCAACCACCAAGATGGACACAGTGGGTCTGGGGTTCTGTGGGGCAATGGGCTGTGGGGGAAATGGGCTGGGTCCTCGGTGGGCTTTCTTTGAGGGCAGTAGGGAGCCATAGCCGGTGTGTGAGCTGGAGGGGTACCCCAGAAAAAGGTGAGGTGGTATTTCTCCCCTTATCAAAGTTACAACGTGACGCTCCCTCTGAAGTTTGCCACATCCCACCTTCCCCTTGCCACATCTTAGCTGGCCCACCTCCTTCCCTCCCTCTCCCGCTTACCAGAAGGCCCTGTGGTTCCCTGACAGCCCCGCCCAACTACCCTAGAAGCTCATGTGAGATAAGTTCCCAGGGCTGCCCCACTTTCAGATGCCCCACAGACTGGGGGGGAGGGCAAAGCAGGAAGGATCAAGTCACAGGGGCCCCCAGAAAACACAATGGGAGGAACCACAGCACTTCCCCACCTCCTCAGCTTCCGCCTTCTTCTCAGAGAGAGAGACCTTCAGCCCAAGGAGGGCTGAGCTCCGTCCACGTGGCCAAGAGACCCTAATGCCATTGAGGATCATCTAAAGAGGGTGTTGAAGGATGCACAGGAGTTAGCCAGGAGAAAATCCATTCGCTCCTTTAACAAACTCACTCATAGGCATCATTCATCAATAAGAACAATTTTCATCATTCAACCAGGACTTTCTAATGCCTCTAGGGGACCATTTGAAGATGTTTATTTATTTATTTATTTATTTTGAGACAGGGTCTCACTCTGTTACTCAGGCTGGAGTGCAGTGACATAATATCGCTCACTCCAGCCTCAACCTCCCAGGTTCAAGCTATCCTCCCACCTTGGCCTCTGATATAGCTGAGACACAGGCTTGTGCCACCATGCCCTGCCTTTTTTTTTTTTTTTTTCTTTTGAGACAGAGTCTTGCTCTGTCACCCAGGCTGAAGTGCAGTGGTGCAATTTGAGCCCACTGTAACCTCCACCTCCTGGGTTCAAGCGATTCTCCTGCCTCAGCCTCCTGAGTAGCTGGGATTACAGGCATGCACCACCACGCCCAGCTAATTTTTGTATTTGTAGTAGAGATGGGGTTTCACCATGTTGGCCAGGCTGGTCTCAAACTCCTAACCTCAAGTGATCTGCCCGCCTCGGCCTCCCAAACGGTTGGGATTACCAACGTGAGCCACTACGCCTGGCCATCCAGCTATTTTTTTCTTTTTAAATTTTTGGTAGAAATGTGATCTCACAGCCGGGCTCGGTGGCTCATGCCTGTAATCCCAGCACTTTAGGAGGCCAAGGTGGGCAGATCACCTGAGGTCAGCAGTTCAAGACCAGCCTGGCCAGCATGATGAAACCCCGTCTCTACTAAAAATATAAAAATTAGCCAAGTGTGGTGATGCATGCCTGTAATCCCAGCTACTCAGGAGGCTGAGGAGGGAGAATCACTTGAACCCCGTAGGTGGAGGTTGCAGTGAGCTGAGATTGCACCACTGCACTCCAGCCTGGGCGACAAGAGCAAAACTCCACCCCCCCCCCCCAAAAGAAAAAGAAAAGAAAAGAATGTTTTCTCACTCTGTTACCTAGGCTGGTCTCAAACCTCCTGGTCTCAAGCGATCCTCCCACCTCAGCCTCCCAAAGTGCTGGGATTACAGGCAGGAGCCACCACTCCCGGCCAGATGAGAGGATGTTTTAAAGAAGACACAAAAGGTTACCAAGAAAAAAATTCATTCAACCACCACACTTCCTGATGTCCCTTATAGAGACATGTGGGGAGGGTTTTGATGGGTGTGTAGAAGCTCACAAGAATAAAATGTATTTGTTCATTCAATACAAGGTTCTCTGACGCTTCTCAAAGAGAAACTGAAGTGGATCTTGAAGACTGTATAGGTGTTGATCCTAGAAAAACTGCATTAATTCATTCACTCATTCATTCATTCAGTCAGTCAGTCAATAAGCACTCCTTCTTGCCCATTGAGGGATCATTTGGGAGGCAGTTCTGTGTAATGTTCTCCAGATGGAGCAGGGGCATCTGACACCTCTCTGGTGGCTCTCTCTCCAGCAGGTTCTCATATGCCCAACCCAACCCTGGTTCAGAGAACCTCTCTTCGCCAGGATTTCATTCAAAGTCCCAGGGAAGGCTCTAATAGGCTGAGCTTGGGTCACATGTCCACCTTGAACCAATCACAGGCTGAGGTGGATAAAAGACTCTGGGTCATGTGTCCACTCCAGGCTGCACTGAAGGAGTACCTTGAGGCAGAACTGCCCAGAGTCAGAACAACTGGACGTTGCAGGACGTGAGCTTCTCCTCACTTGCGGTGAGCAAGCTACAGACTGAAGTTCACTTACTTTAGGATTGCCAGATAAAACGCAGGACTTCCCCCACCCACTTGGCTTCTGCCTTCTCAGAGACCTTCACCCCGAGGAGAGGGGGGGGGCTTCCCTCCACGCGGCCAAGAGACTCTGATGCCCCTGAAGGTCATCTAAAGAGGGTGTTGAAGGATGCACAGGAATGTGCCAGGAGAAAAATCTATTCATTCATTTAACAAACTCACTTATAGTCATCATTCATTAAATAGAATTTTAATTAAATTCCCAGTTTCGGACAACCAACACATTGCTTTGTGTTTTGCTCTGTTTTGTTTTGTTTTGTTTGAGACAGTCTTGTTCTGTCACCCAGGCTGAAGTGCAGTGGCAGGATCTCAGCTCACTGCAACCTCCGTCTCCCGGGTTCAAGTGATTCTCCTGCTTCAGCCTCCTGAGTAGCTGGGATTACAGGTGCGCACCACCATGCCTGGCTAATTTTTGTGGTTTTAGTAGAGACAGGGTTTCACCATGTTGCCCGGGCTGGTCTCAAACTCCTCACCGCAGAGAATCCACCCACCTCAGCCTCCCAAAGTGCTGGGATTACAGACATGAGCCACCACACCCAGGCAACACATTGTTTTTTAATATAACCATGTCCCAAGCACTGAAGGGGGCATACTTACACTGAAAAAATATTCACTGTTTATGGAAATTTAAATTTAACTGGGTGTTTGCTTTGGGAAACAGCCTGGTTGTTCTTACAAATTTGAAATATAGAGTTGCTGGGCGTGGTGGCTCACGCCTGTAATCTGTGATCCCAGCACTTTGGGAGGCCAAGGTGGGCAGATCACTTGAGGTCAGGAGTTTGAGATCAGCCTGGCCAGCATGGTGAAACCCCATCTCTACTGAAAATACAAAAATTATCCAGGCATGGTGGTGTGTCCCTGTAATCCCAGCTACTCAGGAGGCTGAGGCAGGAGAATCACTTGAACCCAGGAGGCGAAGGTTGCAGTGAGCTGAGATTGTGCCACTGCACTCCAGCCTGGGCGACAAGAACGAAACTCTGTCTCCAAAAGAAAAAAAGTTTTGGTGTTTTGGCCATACTCGGTGGCTCACACTTGTAATCCCAACACTTTGGAAAGCCTAGGAGGAAGAGTCATTTGAGGCCAGGAGTTCAAGACCAGCCTGGGTAACATAGTGAGACCCCCCCACCCCCACCATCTCTAAAAATAAAATAAAAAAATAAAAGTTTTGATGTTTTGTTCATCATAAATGTTTTCATTACTTTTGAGTTTTTAAAATTTATTTACCTTGATGGCTGAGTTTTTTGGAACCCCTTTAACTTTTGTACAAGAGTGAGATCGTCACTCCCCTCGCCCTAGAACCAGTTCTGCTGTGTGTACTGGGCACATTTGTTGCTGTTGTTGTTGTTTTGTGTGTGTGTGTTTTGTTTGTTTGTTTTGAGACAGAGTCTCGCTCTGTTGCTCGGGCTGGAGTGCAGCCAAGCGATCCCGGCTCACTGTAACCTCCGTCTCCCAGGTTCAAGCGATTATCCTGTCTGGGCCTCCTGAGCAACTGGGATTAAAGCGTGCGCCACCACGCCCGGCTTTTTTTTTTTTTTTTTTAAGTAGAGACGGGGTTTCACCTTGTTGGCCAGACCGGTCTCAAACTCCTAACCTCAAGTGATCTGCGCACCTCGGCCTCCCAAAGTGCTGGGATTACAGGCGTGAGCCACTGCGCCCGGCCAATGCGCCGGGCACACTGATTAACCTCTCTGAGCCTCAGTTTCTTCATCTGCAAAATGGGGCTGAATGATGCTCCCTTACTTCTGAGAGGATTCATGCAAAATATTTACTTCAGTGCTCCCTGGAGGGGCGGGGCCAGCTCGCCCAATGGGGGCGGGCCCTTGTGGTCTGGCTCCCCAGGAGGGGGCGGGGCCAGGTCGCGTCAGCTGACCAGTCTGGCCAATGGCACCCGGCGGCGGGGCCTGGCAGGCCGGGGCGGGGCCGGGGGCGGGCCTGGCGGCGGGCCTGTCGGCGAGGACTCCCGGGCCATGGACGAGTCGAGCCTCCTGCGGCGCCGCGGGCTCCAGGTGAGGCCCCTGCGCGGGCGGGCGGGCGGGCGGGCGGCAGAGGGCGCGGCCAAGTGGACGCGGCCTCAAAGGTGCCGTGGGGGAGGGGGAAGGCGGGGCCTTCACTGGCTGTAGGGAAACTGAGGCAGAGGGCGGGGAGCGCTCAGATCGCTTCTCTTTGACCACCAGCTTCTGAAAGTGCTTTTCTCCTGGTGGGAAGGGGGAAAGTGTCCCCCCTTGGACACCTAGGGAAACTGAGGCTCCAAGAGATTGCTTGGGAGGAAGAGGCTGAGGGCTCTGCCTGTCCCCACCAGCTGTTCTAATAATAATGCTAGCAACAGCAGCCAGAGAGCTCACCATATGTTCATGGCTGTTTTCATCCTATTACTAGTGATGTATTAATATTAGTTCGTATGTATTAATACCTCCTCGGGTCGTCGCTGTCCCACAATACCCCTCAGCTCACCCCCTACGACGACCTGGGGAGGTTGGGGCTGTCTGGCGCCCATTGGTCAGAACAAGGAAACTGAGGCTCTAGTCCCGGCAAGCCATTCTCCAGAGGTCACCCAGCTGGGATTCGATCCTGCGCTCTTAACCAGCTCTCCGGGGCACAAGGTGCTGCCAACTAGCAGTGTGACCTGGGGGCGGGGGGCGCCCTTGCTTCTCAGGGCCTCAGTTTTCCAACGGGCCATAGGGTCCTCTTTACCGAGTTTGTGTTTGGGGGAGGCTGTGTCACCAGGAGGTAGGGACACAGGCGTCGGGGGACAGCAGAAACCTAAGTTTGAAGCTACACAGGGGCTACAGGACCCCGCACAGCCACACTTCGACTTCTTTGGGCTTCAGTTTCCCCATCATAAGAAATGAAAAATGGGAATTAAGGTTTGGCCATGGGCGGGTGTGGTGGCTCACCCCTGTAATGCAAGCACTTTGGAGGCCAAGGTGGGCGGATCACCTGAGGATGGCAGTTCAAGACCAGCCTGACCAACATGGTGAAATCTCGTCTTTAAAAATATATATATATATTTGGCCATTCCCCCTCTGGGACTTAACGACCAAGTTCTCAGGTAGGGAACCTGGGGATTCGGCATTTCCCCAACGAACATTTATGGAGCGCCTGCTGTGTGCCCGGCTCTGGAGAGGCAGCCGAGTGTTCTGCAACCTCTGAAGCTGCCCTCCTAGAAACCCCAACCTGTTGGGAGCAGCGGTGACCCCCACGGAGTGGTCAGCCGTGATAAGGGACTCAGAGGAAGAGAAGGAGGCACCTGACCCAGGCGTTGCTGGGAACCCTGGGGGTAGAGGAGGCAGCCAAGGGTGGCGGGGCATTGCAGCGGGCGCGGTATTTAGGGAAATGAGAAAGGTTGACAGAAGCTGGAACCTAGGGAGGACTGAGCAGGTGGGATGGGGGTCGGGGACTGAGGTTAGCTCCAGGCGGGTTGAGGGAGTGAGAGGAATGGGGCAGGCGGGTCTCTAACCTGGAGCCGCACGGGAGCCCATCACCTGCCGGACTGCGAACTCAGCAGGTGGTGGGAAGCCAGGTCGCGGGGTGGTCAGGGAAGGAACGGGCTGAGCTGCAGATCAGAGACACCCCGTCTCTGGCGGGGATGGGGCAGAACTGGAGGCGCTAAGGCCAGAGGCAAGAGTGGGGGACTTGGGCGGAGAGGAGGGGGCGGGGCGGGATTGGCGAGCAGCGTGGTGTTGGGGGGGGGGCAGCCCCGCCTCCAGCCCCAGTTAGATGCCAACCCGCCCGCGGCCTCTTAAAATAGAGAAACCGCCTCCGGGTAGGCGAATGGGGGTGCTGCTGACGTCAGGAAGTGGGGCCGGTTCCATGAGGGGGGGTCAAACATTTCCTGATGATGAGTTCTGTGTTACAAAAAGGGAAACTGAGGTTCAGAGAAGCATAGCCACTGTCCAGGTCTCCCAGAGTGTAGGTGACAGAGTCAGGCAGGATTTGAACCCAGACAGTTCCGGCTTCCTCTCTGGACCAACCCAGCGCAGGCATCCATCCACGGAGGTGGAGGGGTGAGCACGGATTGCCCAACTGAATGAAGGCATTCCGGGCAGAGGCCACAGTGCAGGCAAAGGCCCAGAGGCATGTAGCCTTCCCTACCTATTATATGGGAAACTAGACTTGAACCTAGTTTTTAGCACTAGAGGCTGATGGCCAGGACTTACTGCTTCCAGGGCCTTCGGTGCTGATTTTGAAAAGATTAGACCTTCCCCCTAGGGAAATAGGGAGCTATGGAAGGTGCCAGAGCAGGAGAGGACATGCCCATATTGAGGGGCTGGAAAGACTCCTTTGGAGGGGTGGGATGGGGGGCGGGTAAAAAAAGGGCAGGAAGCCAGGAAGGAGCATGGAATCAAAGTCTTAAGTGTACTAGGCGTGGTGGCTCATGTAGTCCCAGCAACTCAGGAGGCTGAGGCAGAAAAATCTTTTTTTTTTTTTCTTTTTTTTGAGAAGGAGTCTTGTTCTGGCACGCAGGATGGAGTGCAGTGGTGCAATCTCGGCTCACTGCAACGTCCACCTCCCGGGTTCAAGTAATTCTCCCTGCCTCAGCCTCCCAAGTATCTGGGATTACAGGCATGCGCCACCATGCCCGGCTAATTTTTGTATTTTTAGTAGAGATGGGGTTTCACCATGTTGGCCAGGCTGGTCTCAAAGTCCTGACTTCAGGTGATCCTCCCGCCTCGGCCTCCCAAAGTGCTGGAATTACAGGTGTGAGCCACTGCACCCGGTAGAAGGATATCTTGAGTGCAGGAGTTTGAGGCTGCAGTGAGCCATGATCATGAGACCCTATCTCAAAAATAAAAATAAACAGCCCGTGGGAGAAGACTAAAATAATGATAAAATAACAGTAAAGTGGTAATAACCGTTCATATTAACAGGCTAATCCCTCTCATGCGTTCAATTCTCCAACAGCCCGAGTACTCAGTGCTATTAGTTCCATTTTTCAGAGGAAGAAACTGAGGACCAAAGAGGGAAGTACCCGCCAGGAAGCCAGAGAACTGGAATCTAACCAATCTGGCACCTGAAGGAGTTTTCTTCATCACCCCCGTTTTGGGTCTCCTTTGACTGGAAACTTTGTTAGTGGTCCAGGAGCACCCCAGCCAATCAGGGGGCAGGCTGCTGGTGAAAGCCAATCAGATTTCCTGGAGGCCAAAGGCCAAAGAGTCCATTCATAAACGGTGCTGACTAGCCAATCCAGACTGATAGCCCAGGACGTCCTCTCCGGGGTGACAATGTGACGCTTGCCGTTGTCTGTGTGCAGGAGAGGTCTGAAAAAGGATCCGGCCTGGCCCGCGGGCCCCCCAGTTTGTGACCGCCCCGGGTCCAGGGAGGAGATGGAGACCTTTCCAGTTTGGGTAAAACTCAGCCTCATGCCTAGCGTGTGCAGGCACTGGGTAACGTGAGCGGTTATTAACACTACTATTATCTTTTAACATTTATCATCTCCCACTTGGACCTTTGCTTTACACACGGCCGAATTTCAAAACTTCAGATCCCACAAGAGAGCATCCCCTGGCAGAGAAGGCGGCTAGCGCCTGTATCTGGACTTTGGCTCTGCTGCTACTGGGGTGGCTCCCCCTGGGTTAAGTACTCAAAGGAGATCCTGCTTTCTCATGGCCGGGTTCCACTTATTTTCCTCCTCCTCCTCCTCCTCCAGGAAGCCCTCGGGCTGGTGCGATGTGGTCCATGCTGACTTTCCTCCCATTTCACTCCAGGGACACAGAGCTTCCAATGAGGCTTGAGGCGCCCAGCAAGCTGAGTCCCACCTCCCCTTGCACGTGCTGTTTGCTGGGCATGGACTGGTGTTTTCTGTGTGCCTGCTGGCTTTGTCTGACGCCCCTGCTCCAGGAAGCCCCTTAGCTCTCCTCTCTGTGTGCCTCCAAACTCTTCTCTCCCTTCCGGTCCCTTTTTTTTTTTTTTTTAAGAGGCAGGGTTTCACTATGTTGTCCAGGCTGATCTAGAACTCCTGACCTCGTGATCCGCCCGCCTCGGCTTCCCAAAGTGCTGGGATTACAGGTGTGAGGCACCACACCCAGCCTTTTTAAGACAGAATCTTGTCCTGTCGCCCAGCCTGGAGTGCAGTGGTGCGATCTGGGCTCACTGCAGCCTCCGTCACTTGGGTTACAGTGATTCTCCTGCCTCAGCCTCCTGAGTAGCTGGATTACAGGCTCACACCACCACTACCAACTGATTTTTGTATTTTTTTTTTTTTTAGTAGAGATGGTGTTTCACCATGTTGGCCAAGATGGCCTTGAACCCTTGATCTTAAGTGATCCTCCTGCCTTGGCCTCCCAAAGTGCTGGATGACAGGCGTGAGCCACGGCACTCGGTCATTTTGGGTTTCTCTTCACCCATCTCATATGGGGGTGCTGGTGGTGTGCCCTGTCTTCTCCAAAGTGGGATTTCCTAAAGGTGGGGCTAAAGCTTGTGGGAGAGGCAGCATCCCCCAGCCTGCAAACACGGATGGGGATACCATAAATATTACCTTTAAAGGGCAGCTCCAGGGGTTCAGGGCCTCCCCCAACCTCCACTCATCTGGGAGGGAACCACTCCCTGGGGAACAGCAGGCACAGAGGGGGCTGTGGGCGGAAGCAGATGGTGCGGGGGAGCGAAGGGTCCGGGAGTGGTGCCAGGAGAGTTCTGAGTGGTCCAGCTTCCCCAGGAGCCTTGCAGGGAGCTGCTGACTTTGTCTCACCTCTCTCTGCCGCTTAAAAAAAAAACATCTTCAGACTGGGTGCAGTGGCTCATGCCTGTAATCCAGCATTTTGGTAGGCTGAGGTGGGAAGATTGCTTGAGGTCAGGAGGTCAAGACCAGCCTGGCCAACATGGTGGAACCCCGTCTCTACTAAAAATACAAAACTAGTCGGGCGTGGTGGCGGGTGCCTATAATCCTAGACATCTGGGAGGCTGAGGCAGGAGAATCGCTTGAACCCAGGAGGTGGAGGTTGCAGTGAGCCGAGATTGCTCCATTGCACTCCAGCCTGGGCAACAGAACGAGACTCTGTCTCAAAAAAAGAAAACCAAAAAATCTTCACATCTTTTTGTTTTTTGGAAGCAGCTTTCAACTGGTGGCTATTATTCACCTCTTGATCGTCGTCTTGACCCCCATCCGTGGAGGTCTCACCCAGCGCCAGGCCCTGAGCTTGCTGCTCATGGGTTCCTCCAGGGACCCTATGTCACTGGGCCGTTTTCCAAATGAGGAAACTGAGGCACAGAGGGCTTGAGTCACTTGTCAGGGTCACACAGTGCAGGAGTGGGGGAGTCAGACTGGGAGCCTAGAACTGTCAGAGTTTTGGCAGGAAATGACTGGAATGGGGAGGGGGTGCAAGTAGGACCCCCCCCTCCACCAGGGTTCAAATCCCTCCCTGTTTCACATGGGGTAGTTGAAGAAGTGGTATAAGATCCCACAACTCGACTGGGCGCAGTGGCTCACGCCTGTAATCCCAGCACTTTGGGAGACTGAGGCAGGCGGATCACTTGAGGTTAGGAGTTCAAGACCAGCCTGGGCAACGTAGTGAAACCTCATCTCTACAAAAAATTTTAAAAATTAGCCGGGTGTGGTGGCACATACCTATAATCCCAGCTGCTTGGGAGGCAGAGGTTGCAGTGAGCCAAAATCGTGGCACTCTACTCCAGTCTGGGTGACAGAGCGAGACTCTGTCTCAAAAAAAAAAAAAATTCCCCCCAACTACTGGAAGGGGCAGAAGGAGACCCTCATGGCCACAGTGTTGGTGGTGATAGTTTCATTGCCGTGACTGCTTGAACTAAAAGTAGTGATTTGTCTGTCCTTGGAGATATTCAAGCAGTCAGGGAGAGCTGGGAGTAGTAGGTCCTTCTCCTCCCATTCTGACAGTTTTGTTTTCTGACCTCAGAGCAGCTGAAGTCAGGCCTGCGGTGATGCCACACCCTGGTGACCCTTCCCTGCCTCTCCGGGGGAGACCTTGCCCTCCCACCTGGGTCATCCGGCAGCCCAGCAGCTTCCGGCCCCCTCCAATTGGCTGTGGGGGCCGATGGCGTCACTGGTTGCCATGGCGAACACCCGGATCAGGACGTGGGCAGCCTGGAGCCCACCAAAGTAAAAATAGTCGTCTGTCCCCAGCGTGGCCGTCCTGATGTGTGTGTAGGGAGGGTGTCCTGAGACCCAGTTTCCTACCTCTCACTCCACCAAGAGACGTGGGCAGCCCGGCTTTCCTCTGCACCTAAGTTTCTCTGCCAGTGAAACAGCCCCTGCCCGCGGTTCCTAGTAGGTGGCTCAGTAAATGCAAGGACATTTACCAAGTATTATAGGCCCTTGCTGAGCTCAGCTATAATACAACAGGACACGACAGCAGGGATAGTAATGGCTGATCATGATTAACCCCCGAACCCTCCCGATGTCATCTCCGGATTACAGATGGGAAACTGAGGCACGGGGCCAGGAAGAAACAGAACTGGACCCAGATCTGGGTGTCCCCCGGGTTCTAAACTTGTGCCGCATGCCATTTTGAGAATTAAAAAACCCTCTTGATTGGCCAGGCGTGGTGGCTCACACCTGTAAAGCCAGCACTTTGGGTGCTAAGGCAGGTGGATCACTTGAGGTTAGGAGTTCGAGACCAGCCTGGGCAACATGGTGAAGCCTTGTCTCTACTAAATATACAAAAATTAGATGGGCATACTAGTGCACACCTGTAACCCCAGCTACCCGGGAGGCTGAGTCAGGAGAATCACTTGAACCCGGGAGGTGGAGGTTTCAGTGAGCCAAGATTGTACCGCTGCACTCCAGCCTGGACAGAGCAAGACTCCATCTCTCACACACACAATCTTGGTTGTCCAGGCAGAGTAGCTTACACCTGTAATCTCAGCATTTTGGGAGGCCAAGGCGGGTGGATCACCTGAGGTCAAGGGTTCGAGACCAGCCTCGGCAACATGGCAAAACCCTGTCTCTATTAAAAATAGAAAAATTAGCCAGGCGTGTTGGCATATGCCTGTAATCTCAGCTACTCGGGAGGCTGAGGCAGGAGAATTACTTGAACCCGGGAGGTGGAGGTTGCAGTGAGCCAACATTGCGTCATTCCACTCCAGCCTGGGCAAAGAGAAAAACTCCATCTCAAAAAAAAAAAAAAAAAAAAATTAGCCAGGTGTGGTGACACATGCCTGTAGTCCCAGCTACTTGGGAGACTGAGGCAGGAGAATCGCTTGAGCCCGGGAGACAGACGTTGCAGTGAGCCGAGATTGCACCACTATACTCCAGCCTGGGTGAGACTCTGTCTCAAAAAAAAAAAAAAAAAAAAAAACCTCTTGGGCAGGCTATGTCTGAGGATGGACTATGGGGTCACAGTGGAACACAAGCTCAGGACTCTATCCTGCATGCGGTGAGGGTACCCAAAATTGGTACAGGTCAGCTTGCTGAGCTCTAAAAGGGTCCATCCATCAGCCATCCTCCTCATGCTCCCACAGGTGCCCAGGGCCTAAAGCTGCATAGACTCTGCAGTGGGTGAGGAGACCCAGGAGGAGAGGGACCTCTGAGACGGAACAGGGAGAGGACAACTCAGGAACTTCTGCTTTCTCAACAGATTATTAGTTTTTAGCCACTACTGACATACTTCTTCATAAATAAAACTAATTTGTAATTTTAAATAAAATGATTATTTTTTTTAGAGATAAGGTCTTGCCCTGTCGCCCAGGCTAGAGTGCAATGGTGTCATCACAGTTCACTTACGTCCAACTCCTAGGCTCAAGCAATCATCTCACCTCAGTCTCCCGAGTAGCTGGGATCACAGGCATGCGCCCCCACATCTAATTTCGTTTGTTTAGACAGTCTCCCTCTCTTGCCAGGCTGGAGTGCACTGGCGCGATCTCGGCTCACTGCAACCTCCACCTCCTGGGTTCAAGCGATTCTCCTGCCTCAGCGTTCCCAGTAGCTGGGACTACAGGCGCGCACCACCATACCCAACTAATTTTTGTATTTTTAGTAGAAACAGGGTTTCACTGTGTTGACCAGGATGGTCTCGATCTCTTGACCTCATGATCTGTCTACCTCGGCCTCCCAAAGTGCTGGAATTACAGGCGTGAGCCACCGCGCCTGGCCAATTTTTTGTATTTTTAGTAGAGACAGGGTTTCACCATGTTGGCCAGGTTGGTCTCGAACTCCTGACCTCAAGTTATCCACCTGCCTCGGCCTCCCACAGTGCTGGGATTACAGGCGTGAGCCACGGCTCCTGGCCTTATTTTTGAGACAGGGTCTCACTTTGTCACCCAGGCTGGAGTGCAGTGGTTCGATCTTGGCTCACTGCAACCTCCGCCTCCTGAGCTCAAGCAATCCTCCCGCCTCAGCACCCCCAAGTAGCTGGGAGTACAGGCGTGAGCCACCATGCCCAGCTACATTTTTTCTTGTTGTATTTTTCGTAGAGACAGGTTTTCACCATGTTGCCCAGGCTAGTTTCAAACTCCTGAACTCAAGTAATCCATCCGCCTTGGCCTCCCAGAATTACAGGCATGAGCCACTGCACCCAGCCTAGTCTGGAAAATTTGTGAAATTTTTTTTGGAGAGATGGAGTCTCGCTATGTTGCCTAGTCGAGCTCAAACTTCCAGCCTCAAGCAAGCCTCCCGCTTTGGCCTCCCAAAGTACTGAGGTCACAGGTGTGAACCACCGGTAGCGCCCAGCTAAAATAATTTTGAATTCAGATGTGGTAGGATCTGGGTGGGGAATTAGATTGTGAATCTGGAGGGCCTCCAGGAAGAAGGGATGTTGACTTCAGTCCCGGCGCACCGCAGTTAATTCGGGCTGGCAGGGAGAGAAGGCCATTTCGAGAGAGCGCACAGCTAGGGCAAAGGCCCTGAGACAGGGCTTAGCCCAGAGTATAGAGTGAGTGGGAAGGACGCATTGGTTGGTGCAGGGGATTGGAGACTGTGGGGGATGCGTCAAGGGCCAGGGGCTCCAAGGGCTTGTCTCACTGAGATTGATCCCCCATTTCTGTCTCATTGCAGAAGGAGCTGAGCCTGCCACGCCGGGGACGTGGGTGAGTTCACCTGGGGCTGGTGGGCTGAGTGGGGCCTGGTGGTCCTGGCAGTGGAGGAAGTGGGTATTTCATCGACAGCCAGTGAATCGTGACTGTATTGAATAATTACAGCGACACGCTTCACATTCATTCTTGCCCTTGTATTTGCAAAGTGCTTTGCAAGCACCTCTCGCCACACCCTGGGAGGCCATACCGGTTTGCAAATGAGGAACCTGAGGTGCAAGGGGGTTTCATCACCAGCTTAAGGGCACTCAGCTGGGAAGGGAAGAAACTTGTCTGGAATCCAGAGTCCAGATGTTGAACTTCAACTGAAGTGTATTGAAACTGACTTGAATGCCTCCCGTGATGGGGGAACTCACTTCCTTTTGGGGAACACCAATAGAAAATCATCTCTGAGCTGGGCGTGGTGGCTCACGCCCATAATCCCAACACTTTGGGAAGCTGAGGCAGGCAGATCACTTGGGGCCAGGAGTTTGAAAGCAGCCTGGCCAACATAAATAAAACCAGCCTGTCTCTACTAAAAATACAAAAAACTTAGCCAGAAGTGGTGGTGTGTGCCTGTAATCCCAGTTACTCAGGAGGCTGAGGCAGGGGATTCACTTGAACCCAGGAAGTGGAGGTTGCAATGAGCCGAGCTCCCCCCATTTCACTTTAACGTAAGCAAGAGTGAGACTCTGTCTCAGAAAAAAAACAGCCAGGCACAGTGGCTCATGCCTGTAATCCCAGCACTTTGGGAGGGTGAGGCAGATGGATCACCTGAGGTCAGGAGTTCGAGACCAGCTTGGCCAACATGGTGAAACCCCGTCTCTATTAAAAATACAAAAAATTATCTGGGCATGATGGTGGGTGCCTGTAATCTAAGCTAGTTGGGAGACTGAGGCAGGAGAATCACTTGAACCTAGGAGGTGGAGGTTGCAGTGAGCTGAGATTGCGTCAGTGCACTCCAGCCTGGGCAACAAGAGTGAAACTCTGTCTCAGAAAAAGAAAAGAAAAGAAAATCATCTCTCTCAGGGTCACATCAGTGTTTCTGTGGGTTGGCTTTTTTTTTTTTTTTTTTCAGACAGGGTCTCTCTCTGTCACCCAGGCTGAAGTGAAGTGGTGCGATCTTGGCTCACTGCAACCTCTGCCTCCCGGGTTCAAGAGAGTCTCCTCCATCAGCCTCCAGAGTAGCTGGGACTCCAGACGGGAGCCTCCACACCCAACTTGTATGTTTAATAGAGACAGGGTCTCACTGTATTGCCCAGGCTGGTCTCAAACTCCTGGACTCGAGCAATCTGCCTGCCTCAACCTCCCAAAGTGCTGGGATTACAGTCATGAGCCACGGTGCCCAGTCCAGTTACCATTTTTTATCCCCAAAGCTTAGAGAACATTTTTGTTCAATGCCTGCATTCATTTACAGATGAAAGAAAGCAAAGCCCAGGTTGGGGGAGGGGTTTACCTTGAGCTTGTGCTCTGGAAGTGTGTGAGTGTGCACACCCCATCTTTGGGGGCTGCTTTTGCCTGAGTTGGGGGTTAGAATGAGTCACTCAATGAACATTTTTGTGAGCGCCTACTGTGCACTGGTCCCTGCTGAAGACAGAAGGGATACAGAGAATTCACTCTCAGAGCAATGGTTGAAGTTTTGTACGAAGGAGAGATTAACCAGAGAAAGAGACGGAGAGGTGCTGGGGGTGGCTTGATCCTGAAGATCTGGGGCCTCTTGAAGGAAGTGACCTTTGAGCCTAGATCTGGAAGAAGAGGAGGAGCTGGGGAGCGGGGGAGTCTGGGGGAGAATGGCACTCCAGGCAGCAGGAACAGCGTGGGCAAAGCTTCTTGGGTGCCAGTACGCTTGGCGTTAGAAGAACAGTGTGAAGATAAGGTTAGCTGAGTGGAGTGGAGAGGAGGTTGGAAGGACAGGAGAAGGAGGAGGTCCTTGGGGTCAGAGTGGACCCCAAGCCCAGGCCATCTGCTCCTGTTGGAGTGGGGGATGATGCACTTGGCCGGGAGGTGCTTGAAGGCCCCAGTAAACTACTGGGGGTTGCTGGGGACTCGGACATTGCCCCGAAGGCGGGCACTGTTTCCAGCCTTGGCCCAAGCTGTGGGCAGAGTGTTGGCCCAAGCTGTTGGCAGTGTTGGACCGGGAATCAACGAGGACTGCAAAGGGCAAAGTCCTGGGCCTCGGGGCAGGACAAAGACTCCACAAGAGATGGCCACTCCCTGCCACCTTCCCTGTGCCCCACTGGGTCCCCCGGGACCTCAAGATGGCCAGTGAGACACAGACACCCCCAGACCGTGAGGTTTGCTCTGAGAGAGAGGGATGACAGGGCTGGAGGCGCCTGGCGCTGGTGAGGGTGCAAGGACAGTTTGGCGGAGGAGGGACGGGGTGGGGCTGGACTCATATATGGGTGAGGGGGGACAACCTTCGTGGCAGAGGGAACAGCTGGAAGCCGTGACTGGAGGTGTGGTCACGGCCTCTAGCGTGCCCGGAGATGCGGAGACCCGAGCGGGGCCGGGACCTCAGTGCTGAGCGGCCGGCGGGCTTGCGGGGTGGGGGCGTAGGGGCGGCGCGCACTTGGATCCCGGCGGCCCGAGAGCCCCTGGGCTGGGGCGAGGGCTGAGGCCGGGCCGGGGCGGGGAGAGGCGGGGTCAGGCCATGGAGCAATCGCGCCGACCGCGGAGCCAGTGACCGCCCTTCCCTTCCGGGACGCGGCTCGGGGGCTCCGGACCCGGCGACCTCGGCGTCCCTGCGACTGATCCCGCGGCCCCCTCTCCCGCTGCGCCCCCCGCCGCCCAGCCCGGCCTGCGCGCAGGTGCGGAGCTCCGAACCCCGCCCTGAGGCGGAGCCAGCCCGGCCCCCCCGGCCCAGCCCCCGCGTCGAGTCCGCCGCACCCGCCGGGCGTCGGTCCCTGCGTCCGTGTGTCCGTCCGTCGGTCCGATCGCGCCACGATCGGGGCTTCTGGTCCCCGCCAAGGGGGGGTCGATACCCGGCCGCACACACGCGGCCTCGGCCTCGGCATGAAGGCGCGCAGGGACAAGCTGCACATCCCGGCGCTGACCCTCGAGTGAGTGTCGGGCGGGGCGGGGCGGGGGGTTGCAGGAGGACAGGATGACAACCACCCTCCCCCACGTCTCTGTTCGTGTGGCCCAGAAACGCACCGCCGCCTCCGGGGAGCCCTCCCGGGTCATCAGTCTGGCCCCGCCCTCACGGCCTGCGCTGAACCCAGAATCCCCGGTCTTGGGCCCCTACTCCCTGAGGGAACCGCAGCCCCCCTCCGGAGATTCGGATTCGGCCACACGAAGGGGCGGCCGCCAGTTCACCGTCCCCGGCCTCTTTCTTTGCAGTCTGTCTCCGAGCAGCCAGAGCCCGTCCCTGTTGGGTCCCAGCAGCCCCTGCAGCCCCTGTAGCCCCTCCTTGGGCCTCCACCCCTGGAGGTAAGTGACAGCGCGTGTGGGCAGGGCGCAGACTTCGCCCTGGCACCCCAGAGCCTTGAAAACCCTCCAGACTCATCACTCTCCCTAAGGTAGTGTGGGTGGATGACATCGCCTCTCTCGGCCTCAGTTTACCCCTCCACATAATGGCACTGCGATCCCTTCTAGGGGCTTAATGGGAAAATTCCATTTTCAGCCAGGCCAGCATCTGACAGGTGGCCATGGGAGGGAAGAACTTAAGCTCTGTCCAAGGACTTCCCCGAGACAGGTGCCGGATTCCCAAGCTGCTCAGGGCACTCCCTGCTGAAATGGGCCTGGACTCCTGGGTGGTGACCTCAGAGAGAAAGCTCCTCCCTCGAAACACACACGCACACCCAGGGCTGAGAGGCCACCAACAAGAGCCCTGTGAATTGAGCTTAACCTAAGTGGCGCAGGGAGAAAGAACCAGGGTGACTGAGTGCCCCGTAACCCCTTCCTGATCCCCCACTTTTCCATTAGGAAAACTGAGGCTCAGAGAGAAGATGCCAGTTTTCCCGATTCAGTCCATCCCCCGGGGGCCAAGCGTCAGGGCCAGCTTTGGCACCAGGGTATGTTGAGGGTTTGAGCCACCCTCTGTGACCGGCCAGGTTTCAGGACGGGGGAGTTTGGTGAGCTCCTTTCATGGTTTGGGAAAAGTTTAGGAAGGGACAGATGTGAGGTAATGGTGTCTATTAGAATTAGGTGGTCCATCAACCATTTACACTTTAGTATGAATGAGCTGCATAAATCTTTCCACAGACCTTTTTTTTTTTTTTTTTTTTGAGACGGAGTCTCACTGTGCCCCAGGCTGGAGTGCAGTGGCGCCATCTCAGCTCACTACAACCTCCACCTCCCGGGTTCAAGTGGTTCTCCTGCTGCAGCCTCCCAAGTAGCTGGGATTACAGGCACCTGCCACCATGGCTAATTTTTGTATTTTAGTGGAGATGGGGTTTCACCATGTTGGCCAGGTATCTCGAACCCCTGACCTCAACTGATCTGCCCACCTTGGCCTCCCAAAGTGCTGGAATTACAGGTGTGAGCCACCATGCTGGGCCATCCACAGACCTCTGGTGGGGAGAAAAAAGAACAATATGGAGCCCGCATTTGGGTGCTGGGCAACAGGGAGGTACCTTCATTCGGGCAACAAGCACTTATGAGACATGTACTGAGATCCAGGTACTAAAGGCACTGCTAAGATAAACGGAGTCCCTCCATCAGTGGCTGTCCAGTCAGCTTGGGGAATTGAGTGATAACATGAATGGATAAACAAGATGTATTCAGATAGGGACTTCTTGGGGAGGTGATATCTAAGCTGAGGCCTGGGCACAGCTAAAAGAAGATTGGCACCAGGCAGTGGGAACTGCCTGTGCAAAGGTCCTATGACAGGACTGAGGTCTTTTTTTTTGAAACAGAGTCTCACTCTGTTGCCCAGGTTGGAGTGTAGTGGCACAATCTCGGCTCACTGCAACCACCACCTCCCGGGTTCAAGCTTCAGCCTCTCTGAGTAGTTGAGACCACAGGCGTGCCACCACACCCAGCTATTTTTTTTTTTTTTTTTTGAGATGGGGTCTTGCTCTGTTGCCCAGAGTGGGGTACAGCGGTGGGATCTCGGCTCACTGAAACCTCCGCCTCCCAGGTCCAAGCGATTCTCCTGCCTCAGCCTCCCAAGTAGCTGGGACTACAGGCGCATGCCACCACGCCTGGCTAATTTTTGAATTTACAGTAGAGACAGGGTTTCACCGTGTTGGTCAGGCTGGCCTCAAACTTTTGACCTCAAGTGATTCTCCCACCTTGGCCTCTCAAAGTGCTGGGATTGCAGGCATGAACCACCAAGCCTGGCCTAATTTTTGTATTTTTAGTTGAGACAGGGTTTCATTATGTTGGCCAGGCTGATCTGACCTCAGCTGATCCTGACCTCAGGTGATCCACCCGCCTTGGCTCCCCAAAGTGCTAGGATTACAGGTGTGAGCCACTGCACGCAGCCTGAGATTTTTTTTAAGCCTTTGTGGCTGCCTCGGGAGGGGAGAAAGATCTGCTGGGGCCAGGAATGAAGGTGGCCAGAGACAAGGAAGTGGGTAAGACAACATCCAGGGCCAAGTCAGGGCATCCAGTGGGTAACGGAGACTGCCGTCACCCTCATTTAGTGACGAAAACAAGGGTACAGGACCTCAGAATGTGTTATCAGGAGCATCGTAGGAAGCTTTCAGGCCAGATGTGACTCTGTCTGAATCCCTGGCTTCCACCCCAGGTGAGGACCGGATGAAGGCCGGGACCCTTGAACTTGAACCCGGGAGGCGGAGGTTACAGGGAGGCCTTTGAGCAGATTAGACCAGTTTAACTGGGAGGGGAGGGAGGAAGTGTCTGGGACTGAGAAAGGCCTGCAGGCTGCGTCACTCACCACCAGGGGGCAGCAGAGCCACATCGCCTTGGGCCTGGCGGGGAAAGGGGTCCCTGCTTGCCATGCCAAGCCATCCTAGGAATAAGCTTATAATTGTCCCCACAGGATCTAGTCTCTGCAATTCCCACCTCCTTTTCTTTTTTCTTTTCTTTTTTGTTTTTTTTTTTTTTTTTTTTTAGACAGTCTCGCTTTGTCTCCCAGGCCGGGGTGCCGTGGTGTGATCTCGGCTCACTGCAACCTCCACCTCCTGGGTTCAAGGGAGTCTCCTGCCTCAGCCCAGAGAAGCTGGGATAACAGGCATGTGCCACCATGCCCAGCTAACTTTTGGGTTTGTTTATTTGTTTGTTTGAGATGGAGTTTCGCTCTTGTTGCCCGTGCTGGAGTGCAGTGGTGTGATCTCAGCTCACCGGAACCTCTGCCTCTCGGGTTCAGGTGATTCTCCTGCCTCAGCCTCCCAAGTAGCTGGGATTACAGGCATGAGCCACCACAATCAGCTAATTTTTTGTATTTTTAGTAAATATGTTTCACAGTTTCTTGTCTCAAAAAAAAAAAGTATATATGGGATTTCACCATATTGGCCAGGCTGGTTTTGAACTCCTGACCTCAGGTGATCCACCCGCCTTGGCCTCCCACAGTACTGGGATTACAGGTGTGAGCTACCGTGCCTGGCCTGATATTTATATTGTTAGTAGACACAGGGTTTCACCATGTTGGCCAGGCAGGTCTCAAACTCCTGACCTCAGGTGACCCACCCGCCTCGGCCTCCCATGGTGCGGGTATTACAGGAGTGAGCCACTGCACCTGGTCTTGGCTTCCCTGCCTCCGTTCTGTTCATCTCCCCATTATTCACTCAGCTTCAGCCACATGGCTTCCTGGGCTGACCCTCCAGAATGCAGGCAGCCTCAGGGCCTTTGCATTTGCTGTCCCCCACTGCCCAGAGCTCCGTTCCCTCCTTTCTTCTTCCGTCACATCCTCATCAAGGCCTCAGCTTCAGATGAGAAGCCTTTCCCACCCACCCCCCTCCTTCCAGTTCCCACCAACATGGGGTATAACATGTATTATACTGGCTGGGCGTGGTGGCTCACCCCTGTAATTCCAGCACTTTGCGAGGCCAAGGCGGGCAGATCACGAGGTCAGGAGATTGAGACCATGCTGGATAACATGGTGAAAACCCGTCTCTACTAAAATACAAAAAAATTAGCCAGGCGTGGTGGCAGGCTCCTGTAGTCCCAGCTACTCAGGATGCTGAGGCTGGAGAATCGCTTAAACCTGGGAGGTGGAGGTTGCAGTGAGCCGAGATCACGCCACTGCACTCCAGCCTGGGTGACAGAGTGAAGCTCTGTCACAAACAAAGAAAGAACATGCATTATACCTGTCTATTTCCCCATTCAGACCCCAGGGATATATATATATTTTTTTAATGAGACAGTCTCTGTTGCCCAGGCTGGAGTGCGGTAGCACGATTCCTCGTTTCACTGCAACCTCCGCCTCCTGGTTCAAGTGATTCTCCTGCCTCAGCCTCCCGAGTAGCTGGGATTATGGGTGCCCACCACTGTGCCTGGCTAATTTTTGTATTTTTAGTGGAGACGGGGTTTCGCCATGTTGGCCAGGCTGGTCTCAAACTCCTGAGTTCAAGCGATCCTCCCACCTCGGCCTCCCAAAGTGCTGGGATTATAGATGTGAGCCACGGCGCCCAGTCAACCCCAGAGATTTGATTTCCACATTGTCTTGTGTGATTATCCCTTTATTTTTCTCATCCAGAGGTTTGACAGCCTCTCTGGGACCAGACCTGATCTGCCCTGGTCATGTTGTAGCTTCAGGGCAGACCTAGGGTGTATACAGCAGGTGCTCAGTTAATGCATGTAGCTTAGATGAATGGGCAGTACCCGGGAGGGCTCTCCTTATGGTCTTGGTGGTGGCAGCAAGTGGGGGGTTGGGGGTGGTGTTGAAGAAGGCCATGAGTTGGGCCTTTTTTTTTTTTTTTGAGATGGAGTTTTACTCTTGTTGCCCAGGCTGGAGTGCAGTGGTGTGATCTTGGCTCACTGAAACCTCTGCCTCCCAGGTTCAAGTGATTCTCCTGCCTCAGCCGGCTAGTTTTGTAATTTTAGTAGAGACAGGGTTTCTCCATGTTGGTCAGGTTGGTCTCGAACTCCCAACCTCAGGTGATCCGCCCGCCTCGGCCTCCCAAAGTGCTGGGATTACAGGTGGGAGCCACTGTGCCCAGCCGAGTTGGGCTCTCATAGACAAAGTGACTGTTCCTGCCTGGAACAGCATCGTCAGAGGCACATTCCTTCTGGAGCCTCAAATGCCAAGGGCAGGAAGAAGATGGATTTTCTACCTAGAACACTGGAAGCCATAGAGAGTGTGGGGCTGGGAGGGGCGAGGAAGATGTGTGGGCAGGTGGGAAATGCTGGGGTAGTCAAACTAAAAAGGGGTCAGGGGTGTCCGTACGTCTGCCTGAGACTTTGCCATTTATAGTCACAGCACAGGCAGGGAGAGTCAAATGCCAATGTCACAGAGTTTGTCAGGGACAGGGCTAGGATCTGAGCTCCTGGGAGAAGGTTTCACCCAGGAATGCGGTTTGGTTTGGTTTGTTTGTTTGATGAGACGGAGTCTCGCTCTGTCACCAGGCTGGAGTGCAGTGGCATGATCTCGACTCACTGCAACCCCCGCCTCCCAGGTTCAGGCGATTCTCCTGCCTCAGCCTCCCAAGTAGCTGGGACTACAGGTGCACGTCACCACACCTGGCTAATTTTTGTATTTTTAGTAGAGATGGGGTTTCACCATGTTGGCCAGGTTGTTCTTAAACTCCTAACCTCAGGTAATCTGCCCATCTCGGCCTCTCAAAGTGCTGGGATTGCAGGCATGAGCCACGGCGCCCAGTCTTTTATTTATTTTTTATTTTATTTATTTATTTATTTATTTATTTATTTATTTATTGAGACAGAGTTTTGCTCTTGTTGCCCAGGCTGGAGTGCAGTGGGTCGATTTCGGCTCACTGCAACCTCTGCCTCCCAGGTTCAAGCGATTCTCCTGTCTCAGCCTCCCAAGTAGCTGGAATTACAGATGGGAGCCACCATGCCGGGCTAACTTTATATTTTTAGTAGAGATGGGGGTTTCACCATGTTGGCCAGGCTGGTCTTGAACTCCTGACCTCAGGTGATCCACCCGCCTTGGCCTCCCAAAGTGCTGGGATTCCAGGCGCAAGCCACCGCGTCTGGCCGAAATTACCTTGTTCATTGAATTGCTTCCTGTTGGCCGGGTGCAGTGGCAACACTCAAAAAAAAAAAAAAAAAGAATTGTATCCTGTTTACTCTCTGCTTCCCCCACCAGACTAGGTGGGCCCCTGAGGACTGGGGTTTTGTGGGCCTGGTCCCTACTGGGTCTCCAGGGTTCAGAACTGGAGTGGGCATAGAGTATGTGATCAATAAGTGTTTGTTGAGTGAATGAATGGCCAGATATGGGTGTTTGAGCCCTGGGTCTGGGCAACCTGGGGCCTTCCAGGGAGATACCCGCTAGGTCAGGGGTGCCTGGGGGTGGCACCAGGTGTCTGGGACACCGGGAGGTGGACATGGCAGGGATTCTGGGAAAGCTTTGAGAAGAAGAATGGACGGGGTTAGGGTACACTCCAGGTGGCAACATGCTATCTGTGTTTCCTCAATTGTTTTTTTGTTTTTTTGAGATGGAGTCTCCCCTGTCACCCAGGGTGGAGTGTAGTGGTGTGATCTCAGCTCACTGCAACATCCGACTCCCAGGTTCAGGTGATTCTCCTGCCTCAGCCTCCCGAGTAGCTGGGATTACAGGCGCCTGCCACTCTGGCTGGCTAATTTTTCGTGTTTTTAGTAGAGTCAGGGTTTTGCCACATTGGCCAGGCTGGTCTTGAACTCCTGGCCTCAGACGAACCACCTGCCTCAGCCTCCCAATCCCTGTGCTGGGATTACAGGTATGAGCCACCACACTTGGCCTCACCCAGGCTGGTTTGAAACCAAGGCTGGGAAAGGCCAGATGAACGCTGGGTGTGCTGGCTCATACCTTTAATCCCAGCTACTCGCGAGGCTGAGGCAGGGGGAACCGCTTGAACCCTGGAGGCGGAGGCTGCGGTGAGCTGAGACTGCGCCATTGCACTGCAGCCTGGGCAACAAGAGCAAAATTCTAGCTCAAAAAAAAAAAATCATCTCTTTAGATATGAAGCCTGGGCTCCAGTACTGGGTCTGGACTGGGTCCCAAAGTGTCCTGTGGCCCAGGAAGGGGCATCCCGCGTGATGACACTGCCCCTGACTTCCCTGGACTGTCATGACAGGAGGAAGCATTAAATTAGTGCCTACTTTGGGAGACACTTTTGCTTCCATAGTGGCTTCTACAGTGAACACCTATTGTGCCCTCAGCCCAGTACCAAGCTCCGTGTCTCAGAGTTTATTCTGTTTTCAGTATGGGGGATGTTATACATGGGGAAATAGAGGCCTGGAAATTAGCCTGATGCTATCGATGATAGAGATAAATGATATACAGATGTAGAGCATATACCAGCTGCTCTTGGAAGCGCCCCCTTACATCTGATTTGTGTAATCCTCATGTCAGCCCAGTTTTCCTCCCATTTCACAGTTGAGGAGACTGAGGCTGCAGTTCAATCAGGTGGCCGATTCCTGACCGAGGCAGGGCTGATGGCCTTTCCCCGCCACACAGAGGCAGAGCATGTCAGACGCCCCGACTCAATTTGCCAAACACGCCCTGTGTGCCAGTCCGCTGCTGGGAACTGCTGGGACCCCAAGGAGCCCCCCGACCTGGGGAAGACAGAGCCGGCCAGACACGAAAGAGGGTTTTTCAGAGGAAGGGACGCTGTCTTGCCAAGCTAGATTCCAAGTAGTGGGGTCAGGGTGGGCGTGGTAGCATGAGCCGGGCCAGGGCGCTGGGTGGGTCTTGGGAGCCGCACTGAGAAGGGGTCAGTGCCCCGGGAGAGAGGAAAGGAGGGAGGGAGTGATTGGATTAACATGTTGGCAGAAAGGAGCCAAAAACCTTGTCCCTGGCTCGAAAGCTGCCAACGCCCCGCCCCCGCCGCCCGCGGTCGTAGCAACGCCCGGCCTCCGCCGCCCGCGGCCCTAGCAACGCTCCGCCTCTCCGCCCGCGGCCTTGGCAGCGCCCCGCCCACTCGCCCGCTCGGGGTCCGCCGGCCTCGCTTCCGCGTCGCTCGCTCCGCCTCCCGGCAGGCCCCGCCCCCAACAGGCCCCGCCCCCGCACTCGCCTGGGCGGAGTTCCCGTCCGCGCTCGGGGGCGCGCGCTTCCTTCTCGCCGCCCCCCTAACCCCGCAGCCCAGTGCGCCCCCACCCCGCCCGGCTCCGCGGGGCTCCCGGGGCCGATCCCGCCGCCGAGGTTCGCGCTCCGCCGCCGCCGGCTGCGCCCCCGCGCCTTCCCGGCCTCGGGCGGCGGCGGCGGCACAAAGGGAAGCAGCATGTCCGACCCCAGCTACTGGACGGCGGTGGCGGCTCCCGGCCATCGCAGCCGCCTGGCCAAAGGCGCGCTGCTGCAGCGCTCCAAGAGGTAGGGGGCACGGCGCCGGCGAAGGCTCGGCGACCCGCCGAGCAAACAGGAGCTGCCAGAAGTGTGTCCTGGCCGCGTGGCGGGGGCCACGGCGAGCGTCTGTGTGTGGCAGCAGTGGGAAGGGGAGAGGACGCCTGTGGATCGAGGTGTCCCCTGGGGTCCCTGGCACCCTCCTTTCGCCCCTCGTTCCTTGGACTGGGGTGTCTGTCTACCAGCGTCGCAGCTGGGGTGGTGACAGAGGCAGGAGTGAGTTGCGACTGAGCTAGGATTCGAACCGGGTGCCCAGGGGTGGGCAGCACCTGGGAGGAACTTCTTGGAAAAAACAGGCTGATCTTTCCCTGGGGGCCCATTCAGCAGAAATGTTGGCTCAGAAGCAAATATTTACTGCACGAGGCTGGCATGTGAGTGGGGTGTCAGGAGTCCAGATAGCTGGGGTTAACCCCCGCCAAAGCCTTACCTCTCTTAGAGTCTCAGTTTCCCCTTTTGAAAAGCAGAGAGGCTAAGTGAGGGCTGTGGATTCTGCCGGACCTGAGTTCAAATTTCGACTCAGCCACTATCAGGCCGTGTGACCTCAGGTAGCTCCTTAACCTCTCTGTGCTTGGGTTTCTTATTGGTGCTGGACTGGGGCAAAGTCTGGGCAGTGGGACCAGCTACTGAAAGACCTTGAATGATGTGTCCAGGGCTTAAACTCCCCTCCAAGATCGTGGGGAGCATTGGAGGGGGGGGGGGATATGGGTGCCAGAGGGATGAGGGTCAGGAGGCTGGCTGGCTTCAAGCCCCTACTTTCTGCCACATTCTGTCTGTTGTGTCCTGGGTGTCAAGAGAAGATGGTTCTCAAAGGCAACTTCTCGAGGTCCTGGATCTCCTCCTGGAAGAGTTGGGCAAACAGTCGGCCATGCGTAGATGCTTGGGAAGTGAACCGATGATGCCTGGTTCTCCTTTGAGGCCTCACATTTGGAGAGGTGTTTTCAAGAAGACCTCGCCCTAGAACAGGAGGGAGGGCAACTAAGTGTTTTTCCCAAATGCTTCTGGAAGCGGCAAGTGATACAGCAGGATCGGAGAAGGAGGGTGCTGGTGGTGCAGTGTGGGGGCGAGGAACCAGGTGAGGGGCTGGGAGAGGATGTGGAGACAGGCAGGTAAGCGTGCACTGGGGGGTTGGCAGGAAGTTTTGCAAGAGGCTTGGGGTTTCACTTTTGCTTCTGCAGCTCAGGCTGGGAGACCATCACTGTGGCTGTTGACATCTGTGGCCTCAGTTTCCCAGTCGGGGAAATGGGCCCAGCCAGTGTCTCCCAACTCGGGCTTGTTGGGATTGGTACATGTTGGGGATGGAATTCACTCGGGAGACATTGCCTGCACTCCTGGCGTGAGTCGTGGCCAGGCAGAGACAGCCGCGTACACACCCGAGTCCGGCCCAAAGCTGAGCGCTGCATGTAGGTTTCGTCCTTCAAGGTACAGAGATGGGGAAACTGAGGCTCAAGGCACAGCCACAGATGGAGACATAGACAGGCTGGGCCTCTTCTTGCCCACCTTGTCACCTGTGTCCTATGACGACTGTACGCTGATTCTCCCATGGCTTGACCTGCATTCTGCCGAGGACCCCCATTTCTGCACCTCGGAGGCCCCGAGACTTCATCTCTCCCTCCCTGCGAGGTTCTCCCGCCGCCGAGCTGCGTTGGCAGCTAGGGGTGTGTGGGCTGATGCTCTTGTCGAGCAGAGCTGTTGCTGGGTGACTGCTCTGCCGGGGCGGGGGACAGTGTCGCTCCCAGCTTCCTTCTGTCAAGGTGTGGGCTGGGGCTGGGGCCCAGGTGGGAGAAGAGGCTGGGCGGGGTGTGAGTGTGAAAGACCCGGGCCAGGGGTCTGGTGGCCAGAAGGGAACCAGGATGGAAGGAGGAAAACATGTGGGCGAAAGTTCAGCAGAACAGACAGGACTATGCAGGAGGTGGCACTTAGGGTTTTTAGTTGGGTCGCATTGGCATTGTAGGGGCATCTGGGGAAGAAGGGTTGTCGAGATGAGGACAGAGGCTTCAGGAGGGGGTGGGTAGAATGGGGTGTCTCAGCTCATCTCTGGGCTCCAGGGTGTGGCCCCCTGATTTGCCGGTGCTGCTGGCAGTAGCCAGGGCACAGGGAAGATGTAGGCGTGGGACTGTAACACAGAATCCTGAAAAACGGGCAGGGGCTCCTGGCCATATGGGGTATCCACCATCAGGCTGGAAGCCCTTCGTGCCACTGCTGCTAACAACAACACTGCCATGGTTTGTTTTTGTTTTCGTTATTGTTTTTGAGACGGAGTTTCACTCATGTCGCCCAGGCTGGACTGCAGTGGCACGATCTCAGCTCACTGCAATCTCTGCCTCCAGGGTTCAAGCAATTCTTCTGCCCCAGCCTCCCAAGTAGCTGGAATTACAGGCATGCACTATGATGCCTGGCTAATTTTTTTTTTGAGGCAGAATTTTGCTGTTGTTACCCAGGCTGGAGTGCAATGGCGCGATCTTGGCTCACTGCAACCTCCACCTCCCGGGTTCAAGCGATTCTCCTGCCTCAGCCTCCCAAGTAGCTGGGACTACAGGCATGCACCACCATGCCCGGCTACTTTTGTATTTTTAGAGATGGGGTTTCTCCATGTTGGCCAGGCTGGTCTCAAACTCCCGACCTCAGGTGATCCTCCCTCCTCGGCCTCCCAAAGTGCTGGGATTACAGATGTGAGCCACCATGCCCAGCCTTGTTTTTGTTTTTTTAAGAGACGGGGCCTTGTTGTGTCACCTAGGCTGGAGTGCAGTGGCATGATCATGGCTCGCTGCAGCCTCGACCTCCTGGGGCTCAAGCGATCCTCTTGCCTCAGCCTCCTGAGTAGCTGGAACTGCAAGTGTGCACCACCACGCCCAGCTAATTTTTAAATTTTGTATAGAGGTGGGGTCTTGTCGCCCAGGCTGGTCTTGAACTCCTGGCTTCAGAGGATCCTCCCACCTTGGCCTCCCAAAGCACTGAGGTTACAGGCATGAGCCACCATGCCTGGCCAGCAGTAGCTTCAATAGTAAGGAATGTTAGTCAAGGAGTGACTCCCTGCCGGACCTGGCTAAGGGCCATGCGGGAACCCAGCTGGGGGCAGAGTGGGCGTGGTCACGTCCCAATGTCCCATCCTGCTCCAGAGCAGGCTGCCTGTGTGATTTAGGCTTGGCACGTGGTCCTCTTAGCACGGGGGCCTGGGCAGCCCCCTGAGCCTGTCCCCTTCTCCCCCCCACAGCTGCCGCAGCGGGAACCGCAAGAGCTTGGTGGTGGGAACGCCCTCCCCGACCCTCTCCCGGCCCCTGTCGCCACTGTCGGTCCCAACGGGTGAGTGTGGGAGCAGCCAGCGGACGCTGTGTCCTGCCTCTGCCCCGCTGACTCAGTTTCCCCCGCCTCCTCCTCAGCAGGCAGCAGCCCCTTGGATAGCCCTCGGAACTTCTCGGCTGCCTCTGCCCTCAACTTCCCCTTTGCACGGAGGTGAGTGATTGCCGCGTTTGGGAGACAGTGCGGGCACCATGGGCAGGGGGTGGGCTATGAGCTCGGTGGCTAGACCTCGCTCCTCATTCATTTCATTCACCTTTTCCCCCTCCCCTGGCTCGTCTGGTGGTGGTCTCCCCCTCTGGCTCCCATCCCTACCAAATGCATGACATTTTGCAGCCACGTCCCACGCACGGACAGGTAATTTCAACCAGCCCAGGGGGCGGGGGGTCGTGGGGGGTACAGCCCCGTCTAACAATCATGAACTCCCTAAAGAAATCATTCATTCATTCACTTAACAAGAGCTGATTGAGCACCTGTCATGTGGCAAGACGCTTGCATTTCATGTATTCATAAACAGCATTCATTAAGCTCCTGCTGTGTGCATGCTCTGTGCTAGGGGCTGAGGGCAT
This sequence comes from Ateles fusciceps, assembly GCA_036589455.1. Classification (NCBI taxonomy): domain Eukaryota; kingdom Metazoa; phylum Chordata; class Mammalia; order Primates; family Atelidae; genus Ateles; species Ateles fusciceps. The sequence goes on along the minus strand of JAZHEH010001828.1, from coordinate 10,761,935 downwards.
GGTTGCAAATGGGTGGCCTGCCCTTGGCCCCTGGGGGAGTCCTCTGTTTGGTGGGGGCAGCCAGTGTGTGCCCCAGAAGCTACAAGTCAGAGTTTGAAGCATTGACAGGGGACACAGTGGCAGCTGAAGTCACAGGGGGCTTCCTGGAAGAGATGCCTGAAGAGAGAGAGCTTACAGTGGACTTGGTCAGGCTGTGTCTATGTTCTTGGTTTTTTTCAAGAAGTCCTTCCTACAGCAGGGCCAGAATATGCTGGCCACAGTGTCTGCTCTTGGTCCCCCGCAAACCACAGGGGCCAGGCCTTCCTTCCATATGTTCTTGTTCCCCCTCTCCAGGGCAGACGGCAGAAGATGGTCCCTCGCGTCCCTCCCATCTTCCGGCTATGGAACCAACACACCCAGCTCCACCCTCTCGGTACCCATAGCCCTACCTTGGCAGGCGGACAGGCAGATGCCGGTTGTGGGGGGACAGATCTCTGTGGGGTTTTTTCAAGGTGTTGGATAGTTGTGCTGTCAGCAAACATGCTAGCTACTTCCTCCATGCCTCATTTTGGGAAATGCAGGGGCCCCTGAGAAGACCCAGCCTTGGCCCCAAAATAGCCCCCAGTCAGGGGGATACAGATATCCCCAGCCTATGGGGTAAGGGCTTGGCCAGAGGGGAACTTGGGGCTGCCCAGGGGTACAGTCAGGGAGGGCTTCCTGGAGGATGGGGCATCAGAGGTAGGGTTTTGAGGGATGCATAGGAGCTAGGCAGGAGAAGAATGTTACCATCTGATGGCCAGCAGGCAGCCTGGGCCTTGAGGGGTGGTGCTGGGGTCCCAGTCAAAGCACTGACAGTGAACTCATGGCTCTGATCCCCCACTGCTCCCTACTAGTCAAGCTCATCCTCCCGGGAACGTCTCCACCAGCTTCCCTTCCAGCCGACGCCGGACGAGCTGCATTTCCTGTCCAAGCACTTCCGCAGCTCAGAGAATGTGCTTGATGAGGAAGGCGGCCGGTCACCCCGCCTCCGCCCCCGCTCCCGCAGTCTCAGGTGGGTCCTGACCCCTGGCCCCAGGCCCAGCCTCTCCCTGGGCTGGCTTGGAGGCCCGAGTGGTGGCTCCTCCTCCATCCCGGCCCTGACCCTACCTGCGCCTCGCCTCTGACTCTTGTCCCTCAGCCCCGGCTCAGAGCCCCTGACAGCCTCCCCCGGGGGTTGGTCTCAGGTCCCATGTCACAAGCGGCCATCTTCCTTTCAGCCCGGGCCGTGCGACGGGGACCTTCGACAATGAGATCGTCATGATGAATCACGTGTACCGGGGAGAGGTTCCCCAAGGTGAGCAGTGCCTGGCAGCTGGACCAGCCCCTGTGCTTCTGTCTATGTTGCTCTCTCTCCATGGCACTCTGTTCCTGGCTGTGCCCCGCTTGCCAGTCCGTTCATATCCATTTTCCCTCCCCTTCCATTGAAAGATGTCATTCCCCCTGCCCAGCCCTCCCATCCCATCGCCCCCATCACCCCATCTCCTCTCTCCCCAGCTGTGCCCCTCCTGCCCCCTTCCGTGTGTGTCACTCCAGCCCCGCCCTCTGACCAGGTCGTCCCATCTCACCCCCACCCAGGCCACAGCACAGATGGAGGGCCGTCTGCAGGAGTTCCTGACGGCCTACGCGCCCGGCGCCCGGCTGGCGCTGGCTGATGGCGTCTTGGGCTTCATCCACCACCAGATCGTCGAGCTGGCCCGAGACTGCCTGGCCAAGTCCGGCGAGAACCTCGTCACCTCCCGCTACTTCCTAGAGATGCAGGACAAGCTGGAGCGGCTTTTGCAGGATGTGGGTGGTTTTTTGCGTGTTGGGGTTTTTGCGTGTAGTGAGATGTGGGGCAAGGGGGGGGGGCCCGGGCCAGACGGAGCTGAGGGCTTGTGGGTGACGCCACGACCCACCTCCCCCAGGCCCACGAGCGCTCAGACAGTGAGGAGGTCGGTTTCATCGTCCAGCTTGTCAGGAAACTGCTGATCATCATCTCACGGCCGGCTCGGCTGCTGGAGTGTCTGGTAAGTTTCTTTTTGTAAGTTTCAGCGTGGGGTCCCGGCAGAACTGAGACTGGGCCCGTGACAGTCCTGCCGAGATACGAGTCACAATTCCCCACCGTGCAGGGCTTTGAGTGGCGCGCAGGGTGCTGCCGGGCTAGCGTGGGCTTCCCCGAGGAGGGGTCGGGAGCAGAGACCCAGTGGGTGAGCTGCGACTGCCGGGAAGGGTGCTCCAGGCAGAGGGAACAGCATGTGCAAAGGCCTGCAGATGGAACCAAGCCCCGGGTGACCAGCCCTCCTGTGCCCCTAGGAGTTTGACCCCCGAGGAGTTTTACCACCTGCTGGAGGCGGCCGAGGGCCATGCACGGGAAGGCCAAGGGATTAAGACTGACCTTCCACAGTACATCATTGGGCAACTGGGCCTGGCCAAGGACCCCCTGGAGGGTAAGCCGGAATGGGAAGAGGAAACCGAGGCTGGGAAAGGCCAGACGGAGGCCGGGCGCCGTGGCTCACACCGGGAATCCCAGCACTTTGGGAGGCCGAGGCGGGTGGATTGAGGCCAGGCGTTCAAGACCAGCCTGGCCAACATGGTGAAACTCCCTCTCCACTAAAAATACAAAATTAGCCAGGTGTGGTGGCACGTGCCTGTAATCCCAGCTACTCGGGAGGCTGAGGCAGAAGAATCGCTTGAACCCAGGAGGTGGAGGTTGCAGTGAGCTGAGATCACGCCACTGCACTCCAGCTGGGGACAGACCAAGTCTACGTTTCAAAAAAAAAAAAAAATGTAGCTGGGTATGGTAGTGCACACCTGTAGTCCCAGCTACTTGGGAGGCTAAGGTGGGAAGATCACTTGAACTTGACAGGTTGAGACTGCGGAGAGCCGTGATCACACCACTGTCCTCCAGCCTGGGTGACAAAGCCAGACCCTGTCTCAAAAAGAGAAAAGAAAAACAAAATGCAGTTTCCACAAATAGCCAGGATAAGAGGAACCGAAACCTGGGATTACAGGCTGAACTTGGACCTAGCCTGGTCCTGCAGTCGTCAGGGAGGCTCTGGGGCCAGGCAGTGTTCAGACTGAAGCCCGGAGCGCAGGAGGCGACCAGGTGCGGACCAAAGGAGAGAGTGAAGCAGGCAGGGCACCGGCCTCGGCAGAGACCCTGAGGTTGGACCAGACCTGGAGTGGGACTGGCCTGTCACTGTCCCCATTTAAAGCTGGGGAGGCCGGGCACGGTGGCTTACACTTGTAATCCCAGCACTGTGGGAGGCCAGTGCAGGAGAATCACTTGAAGCCAGGAGTTTGAGACCAGCCTGGGCAACATAGTGAGACCCTGCCTCTGTTTTTAAAAAAATTAGCCAGGCGTGATGGCACATGCCTGTAGTCATAGCTACTCGGGGGGCTGAGGTGGGGACGATGGTTTGAGCCCAGGGGTTTGAGGCTGCAGTGAGCTACGTTCACACCACTGCACTCCAGCCTGGGCAACATAGCAAGACCCCATCTCGACAAAAAGTATTTTTTAAAATTAGCCAGGTGTGGTGGTACATGCCTGTAGTCCCAGCTACTCGGGAGGCTGAGGTGGGAGGATCACTTGAGTCTAGGAGGCTGAGGCTGCAATGAGCCGTGATGGCACCACTGCAATCCAGCCTGGGCGACAGAGCAAGAGCCTGTCTCTAAATCAAACTCAGCCGAGCCTGGTGGTTTATGCCTGAAACCCCAGCACTTTGAGAGGCAGAGGTGGGCAGATCACCTGAGGTCAGGAGTTCGAGACCAGCCTGGCCAACATGGTGAAACTCATCTCTACTAAAAATACAAAAATTAGTTGGGCATGGTGGCGGGCACCTGTAATCCCAGCTACTCAGGAGGCTGAGGCAGAATCCCTTGAACTCGGGAGGCGGAGTTTGCAGTGAGCCAAGATCGCACCACTGTACTCCAGCCTGGGCGACAGAATGAGACTCTGTCTCAAAATATAATAACAATACGAATACAAATGCAAAAATTAGCTGGGCATGGTGGCACGTGCCTGTATTCCCAGCTACTCGGGAGGCTGAGACAGGAGAATTGCTTGAACCCAGGAGCTGGAGGTTGGAGTGAGCCGAGATCGTGCCACTGCACTCCAACCTGGGCAACAGAGTGAGACTGCATGTCAAAAATGATAATAATAAAAATTTTAAAAAGCAAAAAAAGAGCCCGGGCGCAGTGGCTCACGCCTGTAATCCTAGCACTTTGGGAGGCCGAGGTGGGTGGATCACCTGAGGTCAGGAGTTCAAGACCAGCCTGGCCATCATGGTGAAACCCCATCTTTAAAAAAAATAAAAAATAATAAATAAATAAATAATTAATTAATTAAAAAAAAAGAAAAAAAAAGAAAAACAGAAAAGATAATATAGATACAAAAATTAGCTGGGGTGGTGGCGCACGCCTGTAATCCCAGCTACTCCGGACGCTGAGACAGGAAAATCGCTGGAACCCAGGAGGTGGAGGTTGCAGTGAGCCGAGATCACACCACTGCACTCTCTAGCCTGGGTGACAAAGCAGACTCCATCTCAAAACAATAAATAGATAAATAAAATAATCATACAAATAAAAAATAAAGCCGGGAAACTGAGGCTCCAGGCAGCTGAGGCTGAGCACGGAATCCAGCGCAGCTGTGCCTGAGGCCAGGTCACGTGTGGTCTGTGACTGGACCATATTTGCTGGGCATTCACTAGGGCTGCCCCTGTGCCAAGGCCTGGGGCTGGAACGTATCGGAGCCTCCACCTGGGCTGAGGACGATGTTGGGAGCTGACACCCAGGGGGCCTGTGTAACATCTGTGTTCAGACCTCTGGGCTCCAGGCTCAGAGCCTGAGTTTGATCGTAACTGAACACTTCGAAGCCAGGACAGCCCACTGGCCCTTCTAGAAGGTTCCTCAGTCACTGCTTCATCCAGCCTACCAGGTGTGGCTTCATGACAGTGTCGTGGGAGCTGGTCAGGGGGAGGCACCATATCCCCAGCCTGGGCCGAGAACTCTAGAGGCCTCAGGAAATTGCCAGGTGATGCAGGGTGAGGTGGGAGGCTCCAGCTGAGGCTCCTCCTTCATCTTGCAGAGATGGTGCCACTGAGTCACCTCGAAGAAGAACAGCCTCCAGCACCTGAGTCCCCCGGAGGTGAGTTGCAGAGCCTGCAGGCCCCCGCCCATCTTGTTCTTTCCAGAGTGGACCAGGCACCCGAGGAAAGGGCTGGGTTTGCCGAGGTCTTGCATGTACGTTAATTAGCATCTGTGACTTTGGAGGCAAGGTGATGGCACATGGGACTGCCCTGCCTTGGAGGTCGGGTGGGGGAGGGGCACCGGAAAGGTGAGTTTTGCAGGATGTGTAAGAGTTTTCCAGGAGGAGGCACAGCTGTGAGCAAAAAAAAGTACGGAAAGTCAGAAGCTGAGTTGGAGAAGTTTGGACCGGGGAGGAGGTAGCATCGGGCACCAGGACCAGAGATTTGGGCTTGGGGGCAGGAGCCAGGCCAGCCCTGCAGTGGGGCAGGACTTTGAGTCCTTCTCGTCCCCCAGAGCCGCACCCTGGTCGGCCAGTCACGGAGGAAGCCATGCGAGAGCGACTTTGAGACCATCAAACTCATTAGCAACGGAGCCTATGGGTGAGTCCTGCATAGACCCATTTCACAGATGCTGGAGGGGATGGTTGAGGCCCAGGCAGTTCCTGTATCCCCGTCCCACCTCAGGAGGCCTCACACATTCACCATTGAATGGGCAGAGAGGCCCACCCGAGGCCTGGAGGGGGAAGTGGAGACACGGCCTCACATGTGCTCTGTCCACCAGCCAGCCCTTTACCTGCCCCGGGTGGAGGGCGTTCTAGGGGCTTGACACGTGGGCCTCCTGAAAGGCCCTGACCCCCACCTCAGAGGCCCCGCCCTCCCTGAGGCCTGGTGGGCTAGATCAAGCGTGGACTTGGGGGGCGGCTGATTAAGGGAATAGATGCCCACCCAGTGGGGAGTTGCACGCAGTGAGCTTTATTTAGGCGATGCTTTGAATGACAGGTTTGCATACAATGGAAGTCCCTCACAGCATAAGCCCTTTGGAGGCTAAGGTTCCAGGAGCCACCATCGAGAGGGAGAGGCCGGCAAGGGAGCTCCCGGGGGAGAGAGGAATCAGAGAGGGCTTACGCGTCTAGGTGATGTTCTACCGCAGGAACACTGAGTCTCTGGGTCAGAGAGTCCTGCAGGGCGGTCGCAACTTAGGGTCTTGAAATCCACAAGGTTGGCCGGGCTCGGTGGCTCACGCCTGTAATCCCAGCACGTTGGGAGACCGAGGCGGGCAGATCACGAGGTCAGGAGATCGAGACCATCCTGGCCAACATGGTGAAACCCCATCTCAACTAAAACTAGAAAAAATTAGCTGGGTGTGGTGGCGCGCGCCTGTAGTCCCAGCTACTTGGGAGGCTGAAGCAGGAGAATTGCTGGAACTCAGGAGGCAGAGATTGCAGTGAGCCGAGGTCGCGCCACTGCGCTACAGCGCGGGCAACACTGTGAGACTGTCACATCAAAAAAAACAGAAAAGAAAAGAAAGAAACCCACAAGGTTCATCTTACCCATGGCTCAGAGACACAGGGCGCAGTTTCACAAGTGTGCGAAGCAAACAGGCTGTCACTGGCTAACATTTTGCTTATTCGGGCTGTGTGTAAAACAATTGGAAGTATAAAAATTTGAGCGTGCTGCTAGCAGGCTCCTGAAAGAGCTGGACTGGGTGCAGTGGCACTTTGGGAGGCCAAGGCAGGAGGATCACTTGAGGCCGGGAGTCCAAGACCAGCCTGGGCAACATGGCAAAACCCCATCTCTACTAAAAATAGAAAAAGTAGCTGGGCATAATGGCACATGCCTGTAGTCCCAGATACTTGGGAGGCTGAAATGGAAGGATCACCTGAGCCCAGGAGGCAGAGGTTGCAGTGAGCCGAGATTACCCCTTTGCACTCCAGCCTGGGCGACAGAGTGAGACCATCTCAAAAAAAAAAAAAAAGAGAGAAAGAAAGAAAGGAATACACAAGCAGCCAGGCAGTGGGTCTGTAACCCCAGCCCTTTGGGAGACTAAGGCGGGAGGATCGCTTGAGGCCAGGAGTCTGAGACTAGCCTGTGCAATATAGCAGGACCCCATCCCTACCAAAAAATTTAGACATTAGCCAGGCTTCTGATGTGGGAGGATCACTTGAGCCTGGTGGCAAAGGGGGGAGGCTTAAAGACTATAGTGAGCCGTGATCTCATGACTGCACTCCAGCCTGGGCAAGAGTGAGGCACTGTCCCAAAAAGGTAAAATAAGACAAAAGAGGCGGGGTACAGTGGCTCTTGCCTGTAATCCCAGCACTTTGGGAGGCCGAGGCAGGTGGATCACGAGGTCAGGAGTTCAAGACCAGCCTATCCAAGATGGTGAAACCCGTGTCTACTAAAAATACAAAAATTAGCCGGGTGTGGTGGTGGGTGCCTGTAATCCCAGCTACTTGGGAGGCTGAGGCAAGAGAATCGCTTGAACCCGGGCAGCAGAGATTGCAGTAAGCTGAGACTGTGCCACTGCACTACAGCCAGGGTGATAGACTGAGACTCCCTCTCAAAAATAAATAAAGAAAATAAAAAAAATAAAATAAAAATGAAAGAAATGTACAACCTAGAGGGCAATATACAAGGGCCAGGTGCAGCTCATTTATATGACTGCTGGTGATGGTGGCTTAAACCCAAGGGTGGCCGCTCTGGGAGGGGGGACCAGGTAAGGAGAAAGGGTGGCCCAGGCGGCGGGCACAGCACAGGCAGAGGCCAGGCAGGTTGGGATCTGGGCTGTCGTTGGGCGGCAGCGCCTGCCAGGGCCTCGATCTCAGGTCCCAGCAAACCTGGCCCCATCCCCAGGGCTGTCTACTTGGTGCGGCACCGTGACACACGGCAGCGCTTTGCCATCAAGAAGATCAACAAACAGAATCTGATGCTGCGTAACCAGATCCAGCAGGTCTTTGTGGAGCGCGACATCCTCACCTTTGCCGAGAACCCCTTTGTGGTCAGCATGTTCTGCTCCTTTGAGACCCGGCGCCACCTGTGTATGGTCATGGAATACGTGGAAGGTGCGGTCCCTGGGGCTTGCATGCCTCCAGCGACGGGGGAGCTCACCCCTCCACGCCTGGGAGAAAATGTTTAGACCATGTTGAGGTCTGTTCTGTCCTCCATGAGGTCTCATGCTGCTTTGGGGGATCCTCAGGAACCCCAGTCTGGGGTAGGGAGCACAGCCACAGGGGTTCAGGGCTGGGAGAGCCCAGACAGGAGTGTGTGAGGATGGGACCCTGGAGGCAAGAGGAGGGTAGGCATCCTGGGTGGGGGGAACTGACGGGCAGAGGCCTGGAGGCCAGAAGTGAAGGCAGGGAGATGTATGGGTCAGGCAGGTAAAGTACTATTACCAAAGTGCTGCCAGACGAGACAGGGAGCATGCACTTAGGAGACACCAGCTGTGTACAGGGGGAAGAGACCACTCATTAATTGCTGCCCTACTGGGGAGAATCAGAAGGCAGGGTCTTGGTCTGACTCGGTGGCTCAGGCCTGTAGTGCCAGCAGTTTGGGAGGCCGAAGTGGGCTGATCGCTTGAGGTCAGAACTTTGAGACCAGCCTGAGCAACATGGCGAAACCCCGTCTCTAGTACAAATATAAAAATTAGGCAGGTGTGGTGGTTCACACCTATAGTCCCAGCTACTCGGGAGGATGAAGCAGGAGAATCGCTTGAACCCTGGAGGCAGAGGTTGCAGTGAGCCGAGACTGCGCCCTGCACTCTAGCCTAGGTGACAGAATGAGACTCCATCTCAAATAAATAAATAAATCCCAGCACTTTGGGAGGCCGAGATGGGTGGATCACAAGGTCAGGAGATCAAGACCATCCTGGCCAACATGGTGAAACCCCATCTCTACAAAAAATACAAAAATTAGCTGGCATGGCAGCACGTGCCTGTAATTCCAGCTACTCGGGAGGCCGAGACAGAAGAATTGCTTGAACCCGGGAGGCGGAGGGGGCAGTGAGCCAAGATCAAGTCACTGTACTCCAGCCTTGTGACAGAGCGAGATTCTGTCTGAAATAAAATAAATAAAAATTTAAAAATAGGCCAGGTGCGGTGTCTCACACCTGTAATCCCAGCACTCTGGGAGGCCGAGATGAATGGATCACAAGGTCAAGAGTTTGAGACCAGCCTGGCCAACATGGTGAAACCCTGTCTGTACTAAAAATACAGAAATTAGATGGGCATTACAGGCGTGAACCACCATGCCTGGCCTGCGCACACCTGTAGTCCCAGCTACTCAGGAGGCTGAGGCTGGAGAATCGCTTGAACCCGGGAGGTGGAGGTTGCAACGAGCCGAGATCGCGCCCACTGCACTCCAGCCTGGTGACAGAGCGAGACTCCGTCTCAAAATATATATATAAAAATTTAAATTTTTAAAATAAATGCAGGCGGGGTCCGCCCCTTCCCTCTCCCCTCGACCCTCCCCGCTGAGACAGAACAAACTGGGGACTCTTTGCGGGAGGTGAAGCGAGGATGATGCATAGGCTTTGGGCATAACCTAAGGGGTGGGGTCCCGGGCCTCATGACCACATCCACCCCTCTCCCAGGCGGCGACTGCGCCACGCTCTTGAAGAACATGGGCCCGCTGCCCGTGGACATGGCCCGCATGTACTTCGCTGAGACGGTGTTGGCGCTCGAGTACCTGCACAACTACGGCATCGTGCACCGTGACCTCAAACCAGACAAGTGAGCTGAGCTAGCATGCGAGGGCCTCGGGGGAGGGCGGGGCCAGAGCGGCTGTGGACGGGGCCAGAGCTGGTCGGGGGCGGGGCCTCAGGTGGGCAGCCCCACCTGTCTGATGCTCTGCTGGCACCTCCTGACGGGAAGGCAGGGAATGAGCACAAGGTGAACATCTTGTGTGTATAGAGGAAAGGAGAGCAGACACTTAATAGACATCTGCTGTGTGCAGCGGAAGGCCGGTGCACTTGTGGAGGTGCTGCCAATCAAGGGGAGAGGGGGGAGAGGATGTGCACTTAGGATGCACACACTGTATACAGAAGGGGCTGTGCACCCAGAGCTGCTGCTGCACAAGGGGAGAGAACGTGCACTTATAAGGCACCAGCTATATACACAGAACAGGATTATGCAATTTGTAAGACCTTAGATGCGAAGACAGTAACCATGCATGTCTTGAGCACCTGCTGTATATTAGTGCAAGAAAGCAAGGAAGCGAACATGTTTACTGAGAACCTTAGGACGTTTATTTTATTCTAGTATGTAATAAGCACCTACTGCATGCCAGATCCTCTATGGGCGACAGGGAGACACAGGGCCACCTGCTTTGAAACCCGTGTATGATTTTCTCCCCTGCATTTATTGAGTGCCTGCTGTGTACAGGGAAAAGGGATGCCCGTTTATCAAGTGCCCTCGAGCTATGAGGCAAGAACTAACGTTTCTCACATACATGTGTGGAGATGTGAACATGAGTGTGAAGAGCCTTGCACGCAGGCCCGGCATGGTGGTTCACGCCTGTAATCCCAGCACTTTGGGAGGCTGAGGCGGGCAGATCACCTGAAGTCAGGCACTCAAGACCAGCCTGACCAACATGGTGAAACCCTGTCTCTACTAAAAATACAAAAATTAGCTGGGCGTGGTAGTGCACACCTGTAGTCCCAGCTACTCAGGAGGCTGAGGCAGGAGAATCGCTTAAACCTGGGAAGCAGAGGTGGCAGTGAGCCAAGATTGCGCCACTGCACTCCAGCCTGGGTGACAGAGCAAGACTCCATCTCAAAAAAAAAAAAAAAGCCTTGCATGTTTTCAGGGCATTTTGCACTTAACAAGCGGCTTAGAAAACAGACATGTATTTGGCACCTGCTGTATACCTGGGACTGTGCTCGATGCTCTGAAGAATTCAGAAGTATGAATAACTCCTTACACAGTAATGTAGGGTTTCTATATCACATTTCCTTGGCTGACGTGTACTTGTTAGGCACTGGGTGTGTACACGGTATGCAGGGCAACAATTACTAGGCAATGACTGTATACCTGGTCCAGAGCAGTTTCACTCTCTTTATTTTTTTTGAGACAGGGTCAGTCTCTGTCGCCCGGGCTGGAGTGCAGTGGTGTGAACTCGGCTCACTGCAACCTCCGCCTCCCAGGTTCAAGGGATTCTCCTGCTTCACCCTCCCGAGTAGCTGGGATTACATGCATGCACCACCACGCCCAGCTAATTTTGTTGTTTTCTTTTTTTGTTTTTTTGAGATGGAGTCTCTCTCTGTCACCCAGGCTGGAATGCAGTAGTGCGATCTCGGTTCACTGCAACCTCTGCCTCCTGGGTTCAGGGGATTCTCCTGCCTCAGCCCCTGAGGAGCTGGGATTACAGGCGTGCACCACCATGCGCAGCTAGTTTTGTATTTTCAGTAGCGCTGGGGTTTCACCATGTTGGTGAGGCTGGTCTCAAACTCCTGACCTCAGGTGATCCACCCACCTCGGCCTCCCAAAGTGCTGGGATTACAGGCTTGAGCCACCATGCCGACCCAGAATTGTTTCTTTACAGAGCTTCGGCAAACAGGAGGTACTAAATACGTACCTCATTAAATGATGGTATACACAGTGAATTCTCTGGAATTTTTTTTTTTTTTTTTTTTTTGAGACGGAGTCTTGCACTGTCGCCCAGGCTGTAGTGCAGTGGCATGATCTCGGCTCACTGCAGTCTCCGCCTCCTGGGTTCAACCAATTCTCCTGCCTCAGCCTCCCAAGTAGCTGGGACTACAGGCGTGTGCCACCACGCCCAGCTAATTTTTTTGATTTTTAGTAGACACAGGGTTTCACCATGTTGGCCAGGATGGTCTCAATCTCCTGACCTCATGATCCGCCCGCCTCGGCCTCCCAAAGTGCTGGGATTACAGGCGTGAGCCACCGCGCCCGGCCCCTCTGGAATGTATTTTTAAGTGGCAGATGCACCCAGAAGCTGCACAGAAATGGGACTTTATACAGCTGGTGTGTAAGATTCTGTGATGTAGCGAAACATTTATATACTTAATTTCACAGGAAAACCTAAATAGCAGTGTATATGGTACATACAGAGTTTTAAAAACGGGTTCCTTCAGACTGGGCGTGGTGTCTCATGCCTGTAATCCCATCACTTTGGGAGGCTGAGGCAGCGGCACTGCTCGAGTCCAGGTGTTTGAGACAAGCCTGGGCCATGTAGTGAGACCCCATCTACACAAAAAATTTTTAAAAGCTAGCCAGGCAGCCAGGCACAGTGACTCACACCTGTCATCCCAACACTTCCGGAGGCTGAGGCGGGCGGATCACTTCTGGTCAGGAGTTCAAGACCAGCCTGGCCAACATGGTGAAACCCTGTCTCTACAAAAATATAAAAATTAGCCAGGTGTGATGGCGGGCGCCTGTAATCCCAGCTACTCCGGAGGCTGCGGCGGGAGAATCACTTGAACTCGGGAGGCAGAGGTTGCAGTGAGCTGAGATCGTGCCATTGCACTCCAGCACTCCAGTCTGGGCAACAAGAGCGAAACTTCAACTCAAAAAAAAAAAATTAGCCGAGCATGGTGGCGGGCACCTGTAATCCCAGCTACTCGGGAGGCTGAAGCAGGAGAATTGCTTGAACCTGGGAGGTGGAGGTTGCAGTGAGCCAAGATCGCACCTCTGCACTTCAGCCTGGGAGTGCAGAGCAAGATTTCAACTAACAAAAAAAAAAAAGAACACACACACACACACACGAGACCAAGCATGCTGGCTCACATTTGTCATGCCAGCACTTTCAAAGGTGGGAGGATTGCTTGAGGCCAGGAATTCAAGACCAGCCTGGGCAACATAGCAAGACCTCGTATCTACAAGAAAAAAAAAAAAAAAAAGCCCAGTGTGGTGGCTCACGCCTGTAATCCCAGCACTTTGAGAGGCCGAGACGGGTGGATCATGAGGTCAGGAGTTCAAGACCAGCCTGGCCAATATGATGAAACCTCGTCTCTACTAAAAATACAAAAAATTAGCCGGGCGTGGTGATGTGCGCCTGTAGTCCCAACTGCTTGGGAGGCTGAGGCAGGAGAATCGCTTGAACCTGGGAGGCGGAGGTTGCAATGAGCCGAGATTGCGCCACTGCACTCCAGCCTGGCGACAGAGCGAGACTCCATCTCAAAAAAATAAAAAGAAAAAAGAAAACCTTAGCGGGGTTTGGTAGCGTGCCCCGTAGTCCCAGCTACTCAGGAGGCTGAGGCAGGAGGATCACTTGGGCCCAGGAGTTGGAGGCAGAGCTCTGCCTGTGTCAGGTGGAGCCAAGGTCTGGGGCAGAAGGAGCGGCCAGGCACCCTGGCGCCCGAGCCCTGAGCACCCCCTCGCCTGCCCACAGCCTACTCATCACCTCTCTCGGCCACATCAAGCTCACGGACTTCGGCCTGTCCAAGATCGGCCTGATGAGCATGGCCACCAACCTCTACGAGGGCCACATCGAGAAGGACGCCCGGGAGTTCATCGACAAGCAGGTGGGCAGCCAGGTGGGCGGGTGGCCCTGGGATGCCGCCTCCTCTCTCCTGGGGCCTCTCTTGGGCTGGGGGCGGGCCTCAGCTTCCCTGTTCTGCCTGGGTCCAGGTGTGCGGGGACGCCGGAGACATCGCTCCCGAGGTGATTCTCCGCCAGGGCTACGGGAAGCCAGTGGACTGGTGGGCCATGGGCGTCGTTCTCTATGAGTTTCTGGTGGGCTGCGTGCCTTTCTTCGGAGACACCCCTGAGGAACTCTTCGGTCAGGTGGTCAGCGGTGCGTTCCCCTCCACGGGCCTGGGTTTGAGCTGCACCCCCACCGAGCTCTGGGCAGCGATCCCCACCCAGATATCAGCGAGAGAAGCAGGCAGAGGGGAGGGAGTTGGATGTCCAGTGGGGAGGCGGTAGGGTGCTGAGCGGGTGGGTGGCTGGATTAATTATAGGGTCATGAAGGCTTCACTGGAGTGACATGTGAGGCTGGACATGGTGGCTCACACCTGTAATTCCAGCACTTTGGGAGGCCGAGGCAGGAAGATATATAACGCCAGGAGATCGACACCAGCCTGGACAACATGGCAAAACCCGATCTCTACTAAAAATACAAAAATTAGCCTGGGGTGGTGGTTCACGCCTGTAATCCCAGCACTTCGGGCGGCCGAGGCGGGCAGATCACTAGGTCAAGAGATTGAGACCATCCTGGCCAACATAGTGAATCCCGTCTTTACTAAAAATTTCAAAAAAATTAGCTGGGCGTGGTGGCACACACCTGTAGTCCCAACTACTTGGGAGGCTGAGGCAGAAGGATCTCTTGAACCCGGGAGGCGGAGGTTGCAGTGAACCGAGATAGCATCACTGCACTCCAGCATGGGTGGCAGAGCGAGACTCTGCCTCAAAAAATAAATATATAAAAATACAAAAATTAGCTGGGCGTGGTGGTGTGCACCTGTAATCCCAGCTACTCGGGAGGCTGAGGCGGGAGAATCGCTTGAACCCGGGAAGCGGAGGTTGCAGTAAACTGAGATCACACCACTGCACTCCAGCCTGGGCGACAGAGCGAGACTCTATCTCAAAAAATAAAAAAAAGAAGTGACATGTGGGCAGAGACCTGCAAGAACCTCAGAATGAGAGGGAGCCGTAGAGACGGAAAAGAGAAAGATGCTGCGAGCACAGGGCACAGCTGTGTCAGAGGCTGGGAGCGGGTCCTGAGCCTGGCTTGTTGAAGGGGCAGAGGAGGTCACTGGCTTGGAATACAGTGAAGTGAGGGGAAGTAGTGGATGGTAGTAGAAAGGAGTACCCCTGCCTCCTCCTTCCTCCCTCATTTTAGATGAGATCATGTGGCCAGATGGGACGAGGCCCTTCCAGCTGACGCCCAGGACCTCATCACCAGGTTGCTCCGGCAGAGCCCACTGGACCGTCTGGGCACTGGTATGTAGCATGGAAGGGGACCCAGGTGGGTGGCTCCCTCAGGCCCTGGGACCCAGGACGCAGAAGGAGGGATAGCACCTGGGGTATACAAGAGTTCTACTTGGGAAGCTGCATGGAGGAGGGGGCTTGCAGCTGGGGTTTTGAAAGATGCATAGGAGTTCTCCAGGAACCATCACAAGACCTTGAAAGAATAGAAAGTAGCTGGGTCTGGTGCCCACATGGAGCACTGAGCCTGAATAAGTATGTGACGCTGTGAAGTCACCAGGACCTGTGTCAAAGGCCCAGCCCGGAAGATCCCCACTGTCCCAGTTTTCCCAGCCACCTGGTGAATCATTAAGGGACCTTCTGAGACTCATGCAGCCACCCATCACGTGGCCACTACGGCTCCTGTTCGTGACTGAGGCTTCGCTATCGGAGATGGTTGGGTTCAAGGTCAGGGATCGTCACCTGCTCCTTGGAGCTGTTTGCAAGAGGAAGCCGGGAAGGAGGACCTCATAATCTGGGCTTTCTCTAGGCGGTGCCGTCCCAGACAGCAGCAGAGAGACAAGGCCACAATCTTTGGAACCTGGGCAGCCTGGGTGCTTTTTTATTTTTTATTTTTTTCTGAGATTAGCTCTCACGCTGTCACCCAGGTTGGAGTGCAGCTGCACCATCTTGGCCCACTGCAACCTCTGCTTCTCAGGCTCAAGCGGTCCTCCCACCTCAGCCTCCCAAGTAGGAACCACAGGCATGTGCCATCATGCCTGGCTAATTTTTGTATTTTTGGTTGGGCCTCCTGGGTATCCGGCCCTGATCAGGCATGGAGCCCTGTCTGTCATCCAGAGACAGGATTTCGCCATGTTGCCCAGGCTGGTCTTGAACTCCTGACCTCAAGTGATCCGCCCACCTTAGCCTCCCAAAGTGCTGGCATGGGTTTGAATCCCAGCTTGGTCCCTCTCCAGGCTCCTAAATTTCAGTGGATTTTTGTTCCCATTTTCCTGTTCTGTTGTTGTTGTTTTGTTTTTGAGACAAAATCTTGTCTATTGCCCAGGCTGGAGTGCGGTGCTGCAATCTGGGCTCACTGCAATCTCCGCCTCCCAGATTCAAGCGATTCTCCTGCGTCAGCCTCCCTAGTAGCTGGGATTACAGGCATGCGCCACTATACCCGGCTAAGTTTTGTATTTTATATTTTATATTTTTAGGAGTAGAGATGGGGTTTCACCATGTTGGCCAGGCTGGTCTCAAACTCCTGACCTCAAGTGATCCATCTGCCTCGGCCTCCCAAAGTGCTGGGATTACAGGCGTGAGCCACCGCGCCGGGCCCATTTTTCTGGTTCTGTGTTGTTCCCACCCTGTGTCCAGCGTGAGCAGTGGGGGGTGGGGGATGAGGGTGGAGGGCACCCTGTGGTGGGTGAGGTGAGGACCCGCAGGGCTCAGCCGGGCATATCCGCAGGCGGCACCCACGAGGTGAAGCAGCATCCCTTTTTCCTGGGCCTGGACTGGGCAGGGCTTCTTCGACACAAAGCCGAGTTCGTGCCCCAGCTGGAAGCCGAGGATGATACCAGCTACTTTGATAGTAAGGAGGGGCCCGCAGGGGGTGGGCTCTGCCATCCCTCAGTCCCTGGGGGTGGAGGGCTATATGCCAGGGGTTCCACCCAAGCCTGGCACCTCACCCTAGGCCTGGAGCTTCTGATTTCCTGAGCCTTCCAAGAATCTATGGCACGTGTGTTGGCCGCCTCCGGCTAGATTTCCTGTACGTCTCGGTTCAGGAGGCCACGGCATCCCTCAGGCTTCAGAAGGGGAAACCAAGGCACCAAGTGTAGCAGGCCCTTGTCTGGGGTTCCCCAGCAAGGCGGGCCTCCTGGGTGTGTGGCCCTGACCAGGCATGGGGCCCCATCTGTCACCCAGGAAGGTAGGGCGCCTCACCCAGCTTTAACGGAGGGGTCCCTGCAGGGGCACGCTGTAGGTGAGCTCTGAGGATGACTCTTTCTCTCCCAATGTGGGGGTCCTGCCCTTTAGTGTCCAGCACCTCCTTCAGAACTTGCTTCCTGTCAGAGGTCTTCTCTGAGCTTCTGTTTCTTCTTCTATACAATGAGGAACATCCCTTATTTTGAGATGCACAATTTTACCTAATTCTGTGTGACCTGTTTGAAGGAATCACTGAAGCTCAGAAACAGGAATTCACGCCTCTGGTCCCACAACTTTTTATTTTCTTTTTTCTCGTAATTTCTACTTATCTGAACCTTGCCCACAACTTTTTAATTACTTGATTTTTTTTTTTTTTTTTTTTTTTGAGACAGAGTCTCGCTGTGTCGCCCAGGCTGGAGTGCAGTGGCGCGATCTCAGCTCACTGCAACCTCCGCCTCCCGGGTTTAAGCGATTCTCCTGCCTCTGCCTCCCACGTTGCTGGGATCACAGGCACCTGCCACCATGCCCAGCTAAATTTTTTTGTTTGTATTTTTAGTAGAGACAGCATTTCACTGTGTTAGCCAGGATGGTCTCGATCTCCTGACTTTGTGATCCACCTGGCTCGGCCTCCCAAAGTGCTGGGATTACAGGCGTGAGCCACCTCGTCCAGCTTTGATTTTTGTTTTTGAGACAGAGTCTCACTCTGTTAACCAGGCTGGAGTACACTGGCGCAATCTTGACTCACCACAACCTCCACCTACCCAGGCTCAAGCGATTCGCCTGCCTCAGCCTCCCAAGTAGCTGGGATTACAGACGCGTACCACTACTGCCCAGCTAATATTTATATTTTTAGTAGAGATGGGGTTTCCCCATGTTGGCCAGGCTGGTCTCGAACTCCTGACCTCAAGTGATCCACCCGCCTCGGCCTCCCAAAGTGCTGGGATTACAGGCGTGAGCCACCACGCCTGGTCCTTCAACGTTTTAGGGGCACAGCTGGGGATTGATCTCCCAGATTTGCTCTGCCACCAAAGCCTCCCAAGGTCCTAAACACACCAGGCACCATCCTACCTCAGAGTGTTTGCCCTGGCAGCGACCCCACCCTGCACCGCCCTCCTCGCATCGCCACACTGCCCTCGAGATCGGCTCTGGGCATCTGGCATGCTGCGCCTGCCTCTCCCACAGCACGCTCGGAACGCTACCGCCACCTGGGCTCCGAGGACGACGAGACCAACGATGAAGAATCATCCACAGAGATCCCCCCAGTTCTCCTCCTGCTCCCACCGGTTCAGCAAGGTGGGCCCGGGCCCCGGGTGGAGCCGCTGCTCAGGAGACATGGCATGATGTTGGATTGCTGGTCTGTCTGCTTTTGCTTTGTTTAGCTCTGTAGAGATGGGGTCTTGCTATGCCGTTCAGGCCGGCCTCAAACTCCTGGGCTCAAGCAATCGTCACACCTCGGCCTCCCAAAGTGCTAGGAATTTTTATTTATTTATTTATTTATTTGAGACAGAGTTTTGCTGTCACCAGGCTGGAGTGCAATGGCGCAATCTCGGCTCGCTGCAACCTCCGCCTCCCGGATTCAAGCGATTCTCCTGCCTCAGCCTCCCGAGTAGTTGGGATTACAGGCACCCGCCACCATGCCCGGCTAATTTTTTATATTTTTAGTAGACGTGGGGTTTTACCGTGTTGGCCAGGCTGGTCTTGAACTCCTGACCTCAGGTGATCCGCCCACCTCGGCCTCCCAAAGCGCTGGGATTACAGGCATCAGTAATCGCTTGAACCTGGGAGGCAGAGGCTGCGGTGAGCCGAGATCGCATCACTGCACTCCAGCCTGAGTGACAGGGTGAGATTCTGTTTCAAAAATAATAATAAAAAAAGTAAAATAAAGTGTACAAATCTGTGGTATTCAGCACGTTCACCGTGTTGTCCCACCAATCTAGCAAGGGCTGGGCTCACTACAACCTCCGCCTCCTGGGTTTAAGCGATTCTCCTGCCTCAGCCTCCTGAGTAGCTGGGATTACAGGCACGTGCCACTATGCCCAGCCAATTTTTGGTTTCTTTCTTTTCTTTCTTTTCTTTTCTTTCTTTCTTTCTTTTTTTCTTTCTTTCTCTTTCTTTATCCTTCCTTCCTTCCTTTTTTTTTTTTTTTTTTGACACAGAGTCTCACTCTTATTGCCCAGCCTGGAGTACAATGGTGCGATCTCAGCTCAGGGCTACCTCCACCTCCTGGGTTTAGCGATTCCCCTGCCTCAGCCTCCCAAGTAACTGGGATTACAGGCGTGCACCACCACGCCTGGCTAATTTTGGTATTTTTAGTAGAGATGGGGTTTCACCATGTGGCCCAGGCTGGTCTCAAACTCCTGACCTCAAGTGATCCACCCATAGGGGTCTCCCAAAGTGCTGGGATTACAGGCTTGAGCCACTGCACCCAGCCCTGGGTATTATTTTATAACCTTATGAGCTTAACTTACATTCCTTCCTTTGTTTATGATTTGATCAAAAAAACGCTCCACTCTGCTTTAAGCCTGGGCCCCAGGCAGGACTTTCTAGTCAGCAGTAAAAATGCAGTTCGGAAGCATGGCTCCTCTGAGCCTCCGTTTTTCCATCTGCACAGTGGGCTAAGTCTGTGCTCTTTTAGGGATGTGTGGAGTGAGGATTTAGGGAACTGACTCAAACAGAAGCACCTGGCACATAGGAAGCCCTCGACTAAGCCAGCTTTTTTTTTTTTTTTTGTGAGACAGAGTCTTGCTCTGTCACCCAGGCTGGAGTACAATCTGGGCTCACTGCAACCTCCACCTCCTGGATTCAAGCCATTCTCCTGCCTCAGCCTCCCAAGTAGCTGGGACTACAGGCGCGTGCCACCATGCCCAGCTAATTTTTGTATTTTTAATAGAGACAGGGTTTCACTGTCTTGGCCAGGCTGGTCTCGAACTCCTGACCTCAAGTGATCCACCCACCTCAGCATTCTGCTTACCATTCTTTTGTCTTGCCTCCCAGGTCTACAGCAGCTCTGAGTTCCTGGCCGTCCAGCCCACTCCTACCTTCGCTGAAAGGAGCTTCAGTGAAGACCGGGAGGAAGGATGGGAGCGAAGTGAGGTGGACTATGGCCGCCGGCTGAGTGCTGACATCCGGTAGGTGGCCTGGGGAAGTGTAGGCAGATCCAGCTTCCAAGCCTGCTGGGAGGTAGACACAAAATCTGATGCAAAGGGAGCTTACTAGTGGCCAAGTAGAAAAGGGTCAAACATACTGACCAGCCTAATCAGGTCTCTGACAGCCTTGCTGCCTTTGGCTCTGTGTTCCTCCCCCATGCAAACATAAAACAGCTCTGCACCATCATGCCACTAGGTGCACCTTTCCTTTATCCAGAATGCCTTTTGCTAACTAACTCCTGTTCATCCTTCAAACTCAGACACAACAGAAACTGTCAATGTCTGCTAGAGGCTGGGTGTTGGAAGCTGGCCTTTTTTTTTTTTTTTTTTTTTGAGACAGAGTCTCACTGTATTGCCAGGTGCCAGGCTGGAGTGCAGTGGCACAATCTTGGCTCACTGCAACCTCTGCCTCCCGGGTTCAAGCAATTCTCCTGCCTCAGCCTCCCGAGTAGCTGGGACTACAGGCGCACGCCACCACACCCAGCTCATTTTTGTATTTTTAGTAGAGACGGGGTTTCACCATGTTGGCCAGGATGGTCTTGATCTCTTGACCTCGTGATCTGCCCGCCTCGGCCTCCCAAAGTGCTGGGATTACAGGCGTAAGCCACCGCGCCCGGCCGGAAGCTGGCCTTTTTAAAAAAATTTTTTAAGAGAGTAGTTCTTGCTCTGTCGCCCAGAATGGAGTGCAGTGGCACGATCATAGCTCACTGCAGCCTCAAACTCCTGGGCTCAACAGATCCTCCCAAGTAGCTGGGACTACAGGCACCCGACACCACACCCAGCTAATTTTTGTATTTTTAGTAGAGACGGGGTTTCAACATATTGGCGAGGCTGGTCTTGAACTCCTGATTTTGTGATCCGCCCACCTCAGCCTCCCAAAGTGCTGGGATCACAGGCATGAGCCACTGCGCCCGGCGAACCCTGTCTTTGAAAAAAAAAAAATGGTGACTAAGAGGTCCCCAGGTGGACAGAGGACAGTGCAGACAGAGGGAACTACTCATCCCATCTATGCAGATTGCCCCTGACTGCAGACTGGGGTTAAGATGTGGCCAGGAAAGGTGACCGAGTATCCTAGGTGCAGTGCCTGGCAGCGTTCCGCAGCGTCTTCCTCCCCGCAGGCTGAGGTCCTGGACGTCCTCTGGATCCTCCTGTCAGTCGTCTTCGTCCCAGCCCGAGCGGGGTCCCAGCCCCCTCTCTCCTGAATACCATCAGCCTGGACACGATGCCCAAGTTTGCCTTCTCATCAGAGGATGAAGGGGCAGGCCCAGCCCCTGCAGGCCCCAAGAGGCCCGTCTTCATTCTAGGGGAGCCTGACCCACCCCCAGCAGCCACCCCAGTGATGCCCAAACCCTCGAGCCTTTCTGGTAAGTGGGGCCCTGAGTAAGAAAGAGGGATGATGTCATGGAAGTTTCCCAGAGGAGGGGCTATTTGAGATGGGTTTTCAGGGATGAGTAGGAGTCCTTCAGAGCCAATAAAGGGTTTAAGACAAGAGAAGCCAGGTTCCCAGAGAGACCTCCAACCCCCAAGGAACCGCAGTCTAGGGTAATCCCCCCCTCCCAGCTTCAGGATGGGACCCCTAGCTCCCAAGATGGGGGAACTAAGGGTCTAAATGGGTGTGGAGGAAGGCTTCCTGGAGGAGGAGACTTGAAGACTTTTGCACAGAGAGTAATTTGGGAAGGGAGTGCAGGAAGAGGGAACCGCATGAGCAAAGGCCAGGAGGCTGGACTGTGTAAATAGTGACCAGGGAGGAAGGGTCTTACCCTTCCTTCCCTTAGAGGGGCCACATGGTGAGTTTGAGGGGTGCCCGGCTCACCCTGCTGACCTCCTAGCGGACACAGCTGCCCTCAGCCATGCCCGTCTCCGGAGCAACAGCATCGGCGCCAGACACTCCACGCCGAGGCCTCTGGATGCCGGCCGGGGCCGCCGCCTCGGGGGCCCGAGAGACCCAGCCCCTGAGAAGTCCAGAGCCTCCTCCGGTGGCGGCAGTGGCGGGGGCCGTGTGCCCAAGTCGGCCTCTGTGTCTGCCCTGTCCCTCATCATCACAGCAGGTAACACTCAAGGCCCGTTCTCACCTCTGTCTGTCCACACCCATTGTAACCAACAGGGTGCAGGCCTTTCCCGAGGTGGGGGAGGCTGGGACTGAGCCCCGGGAGACGGGAGGCGGAGCGAGGCCCAGGGAGAGCTGGGCACAGTGTTCCCGGTGGAGGGCACCGTACGTGCAAAGGCCTGGTGGGCGACCGTGCTTGGGACACTGGAGCAACAGCAAGCTGACCAGGGTGGTCGTCACGGTGGGAAAGAGGGGACTCCATGGGGGACCTGCGAGGGAGTGAGTGACCCCTCCCTGGCCCCCTGCAGATGACGGCAGCGGTGGCCCCCTCATGAGCCCCCTGTCTCCACGCTCTCTGTCCTCGAACCCATCGTCCCGCGACTCCTCGCCGAGCCGAGACCCATCCCCCGTGTGTGGCAGCCTCCGGCCCCCCATCGTCATCCACAGCTCCGGCAAGAAGTACGGCTTCAGCCTGCGGGCCATCCGCGTCTACATGGGCGACAGTGACGTCTACACTGTGCACCACGTGGTCTGGGTGAGCGCCCAGCGGGAAGGCAGGGACCCGGGTTCTAGTCTGACCCCGCCCGGTCAAGTCCCTGCTCAGAGCTGCATTTTGGAGTATGGCAGGATTAGGGGGACAGAGCTGGGTGCCACCGAGTTTATCTCGGTCCCTGTCAGTGGGCGGGGAGGAGGTCAGATGAGAGAGACAGGGATGGATGGAGGCTAACAGATCCCAAGTGACATTAACCTCCCAGCTCCGTTTATCCTCCCCTCCCCCAGCCCAGGGGCATCAGTCCCACTTCGGGGCATGCCCTTCCTATTGGTTGCTCCCTAAACAGACAGAGAAGCCTTTCTAGAGGAGGAGGCATAGGAGCTGGGGCTTTCATGGGTGAGTAGGAGTTCCCTGGATCAGGGAAACTGAGGTAGCACGAGGCAGCAGTTTGCTGGGGTCCCACAGCAGACCCAGCCTGAGCTGGGATCTCCAGATGTGGGGCCCAGGCCACTGACCCCGCTGTTCCCCTATCTGCCCCCAGAGTGTGGAGGATGGAAGCCCCGCCCAGGAGGCGGGCCTACTGAGCCGGGGGACCTCATCACCCACATCAATGGGGAGTCGGTGATGGGGCTGGTGCACATGGACGTCGTGGAGCTGCTGCTGAAGGTGCGTCCCCCCCACCACTGCCCATCATCAGGGCTCCTGGCATCCCCTGGCCACAGCTCAGGGTTCCCCATGCTTCTCCCTGTCGAGACACACAACCCCACATCCACTGTCAACTCCAGGCCTTGCACACTCTCCTCCTTCTGCCCAGAGTACACATCCTTCTTCAGCCCCCAGTATCACCCCTCAGAGCTCCTCCTCCAGGAAGCCCTCCCTTCTCCCTGGGTACCCTCACATCTGTTCCTCCCTCTTGCCTGAGACCTGGAGGTAGGAGATGGCCTCAAGAAAGGAGGAAGGGCCGGGCGCAGTGGCTCGCACCTCTATTCCCAGCACTTTGGGAGGCCAAGGCAAGAGGATCGCTTGAGCTCAGGACTTTGAGACCAGCCTGGGCAACATAGTGAGACCCCATCTCTACAAAAAATTTCAAAATAAAGTTAGCTGGGCTTGGTGGCACATGCCTGTAGTCCCAGCTACTTGGGAGGCTGAGGTGGGAGGACTGTTTGGGCCCAGGAGGTGGAGGCCATAGTGAGCCGTGATGCCACACTGCACTCCAGCCTGGGAGACAGAGGAAGACCCTGGTTCTAAAAAAAAAGAGTGAAGGGCCGGCGGCGGTGGCTCACACCTGTAATCCCAGTGCTTTGGGAGGCCGACGCGGGTGGATCACAAGGTCAGGAGTTCGAGACCAGCCTGGCCAAGGTGGTGAAACCCCATCTGTACTAAAGACACAAAACTTAGCTGGGTGTAGTGGCACGCGCCTGTAATCTCAGCTACTCTGGGAGGCTGAGGCAGGAAAATCACTTGAACCCGGGAGTCGGAGGTTGCAGTGAGCCGAGACCGCGCTACTGCACTCCAGCCTGGGTGACAGAGCGAGACTCCACCTCAAAGAAAGAGAAAGCTGAAGGCTCCCCATGTGGGCAGCTGTGTGGGTGGCTCACTGAACAGACAGACTGTGGGCATGTGTCTTTGGCCTGATGACTCCTGGGCCATTAGGTGGGTGATTGGGGGATTGGGAGATACTGAGGTGATTAATGGATGGATGCCAGGTAGGTGGGTGACAGACCCCGGGGGAGGGTGGAGAGTGAACAGGGCAGGCCTCGATGGGTGTTGACCTCAGGGTGAAGGGTCCTGGCAGGAGGGCTGGTGCTCCCTGCACTGTTTGGCGGGATTTGTTGGGTAGGTCACTGGTTGGGTGAATGAATGATGTCAGGGTGGGGGGGTCCCAGCTGGTGCCTGGAGTGAAGGGGACATAGCAGCTGCTGGGCAAGTGCTGGGCCCTGCAAGGGGCACAGAGGCAACCCCTCACCGTCCTCCCACAGAGCGGTAACAAGATATCCCTGCGGACCACCGCCCTAGAGAACACGTCGATCAAGGTGGGCCCCGCCCGGAAGAACGTGGCCAAGGGCCGCATGGCGCGCAGGAGCAAGCGGAGCCGGCGGCGGGAGACCCAGGACCGGTGCGCGGCGGCGGCCACCAGGGAGCGGTACAGAGGGGCGGACCGTGGGGACACGTGGTGGGGACAGGGGTTCTTTTTTTTCTTTTTTGAAATGGAGTCTTGCTCTGTCGCCCAGGCTGGAGTGCAGTGGCGCGATCTCGGCTCACTGCAACCTCCACCTCCCAGGTTCAAGCGACTCTCCTGCCTCAGGCCACCGAGTAGCTGGGAATTACAGGTGCGCGCCACCACGCCCGGCTCATTTTTGTATTTTCAGTAGAGATGGGGTTTCACCATGTTGGCCAGGCTGGTCTCAAACTCCTGACCTTAAATGATCCGCCTGCCTTGGCCTCCGAAAGTGCTGGGGTTATAGGTGTGAACCACCACGCCGGCCAGGAGCAGTTCTGAGGCTCCCCGGTTCTCTTACCCCAGGCGGAAGTCACTCTTCAAGAAGATCTCCAAGCAGACGTCTGTGCTGCACACCAGCCGCAGCTTCTCCTCTGGACTCCACCACTCGCTGTCATCCAGTGAGAGCCTCCCCGGCTCTCCCACCCACAGCCTCTCCCCCAGCCCGACCACTCCCTGCCGCAGTCCAGCCCCTGATGTCCCAGCAGGTAGGTGCACCCCACCCCTACGGCTACCCTGGGGGCAAGGGCTGGTGGGCCCCGGGTGGGAGTGAGCAGTCTGGGGGGATGGAATGATGCGACGTTAGGGAAAGTGATGACTGGAAGGAACATATTCCGGGCTCCTGGTCTAGAAGGGAATCTGGGAGTACTCAGACATCCTGCAGGCACCAGGGAAGGAGGTGCCCGCAGACAAAACATCATGAACAAATGGGGCTAGACAGGAGGGGGTGGGGAAACTGAGAGAGGCCGGGCACGGAGGCTCAGGCCTGTAATCCCAACACTTGGGGAGGCCAAGGCGGCAGAATCACTTGAGCCCAGGAGTTTGAGACCAGCCTGGGCAACACAGAGAGACCCTGTCTGTACAAAATATTAAAAAATTAGGTGGGTGTAGTGGTGCACACCTGTGGTCCCAGCCACTCTGGACGCTGAGATGGAAGGATCACTTTGAGCCCTGGGAGGTCAAGGCTGCATGCAGTGAGCCATGATTGCACCACTGCACTCCAGCCTGGGCAATAGAGTGAGATCTTGTCTCTTTTTTGGTTTTGTTTTTTTTTTTTAAAGATGGGGTTTCACCATGTTGGTCAGGCTGGTCTTGAACTCCCGACCTCAGCTGATCCACCCGCCTTGGCCTCCAAAGTGCTTGGATTACAGGCGTGAGCCACCACGCCCGGCCGAGATCTCGTCTCAAAAAACAAAAGAAATTTTAAAAAGAGGGGAGACAGAGAGAAGGCTTTCTGGAGGAGGGGGCATAGGAGCTGGGGCTTTGATGGGTGAGTAGGAGTATGATGGCTCACGCCTGTAATCCCAGCACTTTGGGAGGCCAAAGCAGGTGGATCACTTGAGATCTGGAGTTTGAGACCAGCCTGGCCAACATGGTGAAACTACTAAAAATACAAAGTTAGCCAGGCATAGTGGCGCATGCCTGTAGTCCCAGCTACCTGGGGGGCTGAGGCAGGAGAATTGCTTGAACCTGGGAGGTGAAGGTTGCAGTAAGCTGAGATCACACCACTGCACTTCAGCCTGGGGGACAGAGCAAGACTGTTTAAAAAAAAGAAAAATTAGCCAGCCATGGTGGCATGCACTTGTGGACCCAGCCACTCAGGAGGCTGAGTTGTAAGGATCGCTTGAACCCAAGAGGTTGAGGCTGTGATTGAGCCAGTGCACTACAGCCTGGGCCACAGAGCAAGACCCTGTCACAGAAACAAACAAAACAAGCCAGGCATGCTGGGTGGCCACAGGGAAGGATATGGGCTTCAGCAGTTTTTGTGAGTCTCACAGCTCCACCTCCAGGCTGGGGACACTGAGGCCAGCAGCCCTGACCCACCCTTATCACCTACAGACACCACCGCATCCCCACCCAGCGCCTCCCCCGAGCTCCAGCAGCCCCCGCCTCCCCAGCTGCTGCTGGCCACACCCGCCCCAGCTCCCTGCATGGCCTGGCTGCCAAGCTGGGGCCGCCCCGCTCCAAGACTGGCCGCCGCAAGTCCACCAGCAGCATCCCGCCCCTCCCCCGCTGGCCTGCCCGCCCATCTCCGCGCCCCCGCCGCGCTCGCCCTCGCCCCTGCCCCGGACACCCGCCCGCGCCTGCCCCGATCCCCCGCGGCTGCGCCGGGGCCAGTCGGCTGACAAGCTGGGCACAGGTGAGCGGCTGGATGGGGAGGGGCGGCGCGGCCGCGGGCCAGAGGCCGAGCTCGTGGTCATGCGGCGGCTGCACCTGTCCGAGCGCCGAGACTCCTTCAAGAAGCAGGAGGCCGTGCAGGAGGTTAGCTTCGATGAGCCGCAGGAGGAGGCCGCTGCGCTGCCCGCCTCGGTGCCACAGATCGCCGTGGAGGGCGAGGAGGCCGTGCTAGTAGCTCTCGGGCCCACTGGGAGAGAATGACCCCTCTGCCTGGTCTCTCCCTGGCCTCAAAGTCACTCGTTTTTTTGTGCAATGTTTTTTTCCGTAAAGTCATGCCTGGATGGAGCCTGAGCCACCAGCCTGACACCCGGAAGGCGAGAAGCCATCTCGGTCCTTGCTGGAAGGTGGAGACATCGCTTCCCTTGTGTTCTGGTGTCAATCAGGGGGCCGGACGGGGCAGGAATGGGGGACAAGGGTGGCTTTGTAAATAGCAGCAAATCCCTGCAACTAATTTATTACTTTTTTTTTTTTTTTTTTTTTTTTTTTTTGAGACGGAGTCTCACTCTGTCTCCCAGGCTGGAGTGCAGTGGCGCGATCTCGGCTCATTGCAACCTCCGCCTCCCAGGTTCAAGAGATGTCTCCTGCCTCAGTCTCCTGAGTAGCTGAGATTACAGGCGCGTGCCACCGCGCCCGGCTAATTTTTTGTATTTTTAGTAGACGCGGGGGTTTCACCATGTTGGCCAGGCTGCTCTGGAACTCCTGACCTCGTGATCCGCCCGCCTCGGCCTCCCAAAGTGCTGGGATTACAGGCGTGAGCCACCGCACCTGGCCTAATTTATTACTTTTTATAAGCGATAGCGGACTGAGCCACCCCGTGAAGGCGGCTGCCAGGTCTTGCCCCAGGCACCTGGGACCCGGTTTGCAGGCCCTGCCGTCTGGGCTCCGAAGGAAGCACTTTGGACAAGTCATCTGTGTTTGTGTTTTCTAGTTTTTCTTTAGTTTTTAAGTGTTTTGTGTTACCTAGTCTCACTCCCCCTCCCAAGACCCACCCAGTTGAGGGGATGGAGCCGAGCTCACCTGTACGGGCCCAGTTTGGATATGACCTGGAGTCCATAAACGATTCCCCCTCACCCACAAAACAGTGTAATCCCAACGATGGACTGGACTCTGAAGGCCACTTCCCACCATCCCTGCTATAGAGTCTGCCTCTAATCCTACTAGCTTCAGTCTGGAGAAGGGATGTGGGAGCTGGGGCTTTGATGGATGAATAGGTGTTCACCGGATCTGGGCAGAGGGGTCATCTGCTCCCCAGGTGGGCACTGATGCAGGAAGGTGCAGGCCTCACCTGGCACTGCCAAGGCTGCCTCCAGAAATGCTCTGCGTCCCGGGGGCACCCTCTACTCCACCAGGCCCGCGGGACTACGTTCGGCTACTTCCGGAAACACTCGGTGTCCCCTCCCCTTGGGCTCCGCCTCGGCCTCGCCTCGTCCAGTCTATCCCGGACAACATGCCGTGTGCTTGAGGCCCCGCAGAGCGAGCCCTTGACCGTGATGTGTCTGAAACACCCGCTAGGGATTCCCTCCCTGTGTCAGAGCCTCTCTGGGATGAAGTTCAAGCCAGAAAACCCAGTCGAGGCTCAAGTTTGAATTTCAGCTTCACTGTGTGGCTCTGAGAAAATGGCTTTCCCACTCTGTGCCTCAGTTTCCTTGTGTTTACAAGACTAATCCCATTGACTGTTTATTAAGCACCTACTGTGTGCCAAGCGCTTTTACTCGTGGCTTCTCCCTCAGCCAGCCTCGAGAAGGCTGGAGGTGGCGTCATCACCTCCGTTTTACAGACAAAGCAGCTGAGACCCCGGCGAGGGGCAGAGACCTGTCCCTCGATCACCCGGTAGGAGTCGTGGCAGAACAGAGCCTATCAGCCAGACCCCGTTGTGGGCATTGTCATCAAGGGAGCTTGAATGGAGGGTCTGGTGTCAGACGCAGCCGACTCCAGCCCCGGATCATCCCCCATGATGCGGTGTGACCCTCTGGGTACTCTGGTGAGGGAGCTTTCCAGACACCAACAGCCCACTCTGCGTCCCTTTCTGAGTCCCCTGCGCAGCACTCCCTAGTGTTGGAGGGTAGACCAAGGCTGTGCATGATTCGCCCCCTCCTTCCATCCTGGAGCTGGCAGTGAATAAAAGCCCGTATTTACAAAGATGAGCTCCAACGTCTGGATTTATGAGGGACTGAGAAAGGAGGAAGGGAAGAGTCGGGAGGGGGAGCGGAGTGAAATAGACCCACGGGTCAAAGTCATTGCAAGTGGGTTTTAAGGGCTGCCTAGGAGTTCGCCGTTGATATTCTTCCTGATGCCATCGTTAGTACCGGCCTCCTGCTACCCTCTCCCTGTGAGTACTCCATCATAGTTCTGCCCTTAAAAGCTTCCTCCAGACATCTGGGACCCTGAGCTATGGGTTTTTTTGTTTGTTTTTTGAGACCAGGTCTCGCTCTGTAACCCAGGCTGGAGGGCAGTGGGTCGATCACGACCATCTGCAGCCTCGATCCTGGGCGCTCTGAGCTATGCTAATAAAATAAATAAGCAGCCGGGTGCGGTGGCTCACGCCTGTAATCCCAGCACTTTGGGAGGCCGAGGCGGGCACATCACCTGAGGTCAGGAGTTCGAGACCAACCTGATCAACGTGGAGCAACCCCGTTCTACTAAAAAATACAAAATTAGCCGGGTGTGGTGGCGAATGCCTGTAATCCCAGCTACTCGGGAGGCTGAGGCAGGAGAATCGTTTGGACCCAGGAGGCGGAGTTGCGGTGAGCCGAGATCGCGCCATTGCACTCCAGCCTGCGCAACAAGAGCGAAACTCCGTCTCAAAGTAAATAAATAAATTAAAATAAAATAAATACGCAATCGTCGTGTCTTTCTGTGCCATAAAATTTCCTCTAGTCGAACCCAGCCCAGCCCTAGAGCAATCCGTTACTTCCAGGGTGCTCAAACGGCTTGCAAATTCTCTTGCCTAAGTCCCCATCTCCGAGTGCGTTCGGTTAATTCCGGAAACAGTCGGGATCTGAGGCTCAAGTCCTCTTAAGTTTTAGTGCCCATAGGGGTCGAGACCATTGGCTGTTTCCGGACGCTCTGGGTTGCCATGGAAACTTCTCGGACTTCGGCTTTCTGCCGCAGGCCCTTTCCCCACTCTACTGCCACCCTGTTTGCTGAGCTTGAGAACTCCTCACTCGCCCCCCGGAACCATCCAGGCTTCAGCAATTTCCATAAGCTGGCGGTCGCCTCTGGGTCTGAACTCCCATGGCCTCCACTGGGCACTGAGCACATTCGGTTCTTTCCTGAAACGCTTCGCGGTCTCGGGGATCAGCCTCAGTTGTGTCAGCAGCCTGAGAGAGTGTTCGGCCATTTTCGGAAGCGCTCGGGCGTCTCTCAGCCCAGCCGAGCCCAGCCTGGGCGCTCTCGCCGACCCGATTACGCTCGGCTGCCTCCGGAAATGCTCGGCTGTCTCGGGGCGCCCTCTAGTCCGCCAGTCCCGCGGGATTACGTTCGGCTACTTCCGGAACACTCGGGTGTCCCCTCCCCTCAGGCTCCGACTCGGCCTTGTTTCGCCCGCCTAGCCCGAATACGCTCGGGCATTTCCGCCGGGGGCGGGCCAGGCCGCTCGGAACCGTGGCGGCGGCGGAGGCGGGGATCCCGCGGCTGCGGCGACGGTGGCCGCGGTGGAGCCACGGGGCGGGCTCGGCTTGGTGTGACGGCGGCTGCGGCGGCGGTGGCGGCCGCGACCAGGTGAGTCCTGACTGGCCCTCTTGGCGGGAGGGGCTGGGAGTGTGCTTAAATGCGGGGCGCCCAGGGCCAGTGCGGGGCCCCGGTGGAAGCCTGAACGCAAGCGCCAGGCTGCGTCGGGCCCCGCGGGAACTGGGGGGGCCGCAGGGAGGGGGTGTCTCGGGCTCGGCTCCGCAGCGGTGCACCCTCCCCGGGACGATCGGGGCACAATGGGGGGACTCCCCCGCGTTCAAGATACCAGACCGGAGCCGCGGCCCCAAATGCAGGGGAGGCCCTGCCTGGAATGAGGCGTCGAATAGTATCGAGGGGCGCCCAGGCATTGTGCGGGGCAGAATGGGGTGCGGGAGGGCCGGGGGTCGATCCCACTTCCGGTCTCCTGGCCGGGCAGCAGGGTCCACGCAGATCCGAGTGCGCGTCTATGTGAGCACGGAGGCCCTGCGCTCACCGGGGGGAGCCCCCAGCCCTGCCTGCCCCGCCCCTCCCGTCTCCCGTATTCGGGAGCTGCTCCCGGGGCGCGCACACCGGGGCGCGGAGGCGGGCTGGCAAGCACATGCAGGCGGTTTCCTGGGCGTCCCCCTCCCGGGGCCTCAGTTTCCCACCTGTAGAACGAGGGTAACAGGGGCCTGGGAGTGGGTAAGTTGGGCACCCGAGTATATGGAGTCCCTTCTCCCTGCTCGGACACCTCTTGGGGCTCCCCCATGGCTGAAGGGTGCTCAGAGCCTCCACCTGACACCCGGGCCCCTTGGTGGATGGCACCTATCCTTATAGCCACCCTGAATCCTTGACAGGCACCTTACCCGCTGCCAAGCCTTTGCATGCACTGTTCCGTTTCCCTAGTGCACCTTCCTATCCACTGTGATGACCCATTCTCTAGAAAAGCACGTCTGTCCGTCCACCCTAGCCCTCTCGTCACAGGAGGACTGAACCCGCAGGGCTAGGCTGGGAATGTGTGCCCATCTCTGCCTCCCCAGGCTAGGGCTCCTGGGGAAAGATCGGTGCCCTGCAGCGGGCAGCCTCCCCCTCCTTCTCAGCTGCAGTACCCCCACCTTCTCCTAGCTCCCTGTCCCTCCCTGGGGCTAAGGCTCCTTTTGAGCACTTCTCCGTCCGCAATTTTTTTTTTTTTTTTTTTTTTTTTTTATAGAGAGTCTCTGCTCTGCCGCCCAGGCTGGAGCGCAGTGGCACCATCTCAGCTCACTGCAACTTCCACCTCCCAGGTTCCAGCGATTCTCCTGCCTCAGCCTCCCAAGTAGCTGGGATTACAGGCGCCCACCACACCCAGCTAATTTTTGTATTTTTAGTAGAGTTGGGGTTTCACCGTGTTAGTCAGGCTGGTCTCGAACTCCTGACCTTAGGTGATCCGCCCATCTCGGCCTCCCAAAGTGCTGGGATTAGAGGCGTGAACCACCACACCCGGCCTCTCCCATCTGCATTTTGCACCTACTCTGGGCCCCAGGCTGGAGCACACTGCCCCCGCCCACTCTCCCTCTGGACACGAGGTCCACTTGCTTGGAGTTACCTCTAGGTCTTTGCTTGTGCAGGGGCATCTCCCTGGAGTTCTTTCCCTGTCTCTTAGTTCAGCTGGCCTGACCCCTCCATGGAGCTCCCAAAGCAGCCAGAGGGGCCCCCATTTCATCCTCCCTGCCCTGGGTGTCTGGCCACCTGGCTCCTTCCCCGTCATGTCCATCTGGGCCTTGGAGTCCGAGGATCTGAGTGTAAGTCCTGGCTTCCTCCTGGCCTACCACAAGGCCCTAGATACCTCCCTGCTCTGAGCCTCGGTTTCCCCATCTGTCACAGGGGTGATGAAAAGCTTGTTTACTTACTGGGTGCAGTGGCTCACACCTGGAATCCCAACACTTTGGAAGGTCAAGGCGGGAGGGTCGCGTCAGCCCAGGAATTTGGGACCAGCCTGGGCAATGTAGCAAGACCCCACCTCTATTGAGGTGTGGTGGCTCATGCCTGTAATCCCAGCATTTTAGAAGGCCAAGGTGAGCGGATCACTTGAGGTCAGGAGTTTGAGACCAGCCTGGCCAACATGGAGAAACCTCATCTCTATTAAAAACACAAAAATTAGCCGGCCTGTAATCCCAGCTACTCAGGAGGCTGAAGCAGGAGAATCATTTGAACCTGGGAGACAGAGGTTGCAGTGAGCTGAGATGGCGCCACTGCACTCCAGCCTGGGTGACAGAACAAAACTCCATCTCAAAAAAAAAAAAAACAAAAAAAACCGGTTTACTGAGCATATAGTATACCTGGGGCAGGTTCTTGGGAGCTCTACTCCCAGCAGCTCCAAGGGAAGGCTGGCAGCATACCCGTTTTACAGATGGAGAAGCTGAGGCCCTGAGAGGGACTGGCCCCAGGGTCAACCAGTGTGATTCAGGGAATTCTACATCAGGATTTGGGCCCGTGTCTGTGTTGAGGGTGAGAGGAGTCGGCCTGGCTAGCGCTGCCCTTTCCCTGTCTCCCTAGGTCGGCGTCCTCGGCCGGCCCAGCATGGTGGCAGCCTGCTCCCTGGGCCCCCTCATCTGGCGCAGCCAGCAGAGCCGCCAGCCTTGCGTGCTGATGGCCCTCCGTGTGAGGGCGTGAGCGGCCTGCCCCAGCCCCACCCGCCGATGGAGGACTTAGTGGCCCAGTGACCTGAGACCCTGCCGCCAACCCCCTCCCACAAGTTGACGAATGGTGGACCCAGCGACCAGTGGCCCTTGTCAGGGTCATGGAGTAATTTGAAAGAGACATGAGCGGCCCCCGTGGTCGCCTGTGACTGCTGGAGATAGAGGTCCAAGCACCCCAAGCCAACCCAGCGGACCCTCCCAGGCCCCGCTCTGGCCAATGGGGCCAGTGGGACTCCCAGCAGCCGCCTAAGCATCCAGACCCCACCCCACCCACGCGGCCATGGCGGGCCCCGAGGGCTTCCAGTACCGCGCTCTGTACCCGTTCCGCCGGGAGCGGCCGGAGGACCTGGAGCTGCTGCCTGGCGACGTGCTGGTGGTGAGCCGGGCGGCCTTGCAGGCACTGGGCGTGGCCGAGGGTGGTGAGCGCTGCCCACAGAGCGTGGGCTGGATGCCCGGCCTCAATGAACGCACACGGCAGCGAGGTGACTTCCCTGGCACCTACGTCGAGTTCCTGGGGCCTGTGGCCCTGGCCCGGCCCGGTCCTCGCCCACGGGGCCCCCGCCCAGTGCCCGCCAGGCCCCGTGATGGGGCCTCTGAGCCAGGTAAGTGGCAAGCCAGGGCCCTGGAAAACGGGGGCGGTCCCCTCAGACCCTTGGTCTCCTCTTCTGTCCAGCGAGGCAGTGGGACCTCTCCAAGGAAGGAGGAAAAAAGGACATTTGGTCATCTGACAAGTGTCTTTGCTACTGTCGAGTGCTAGGCTCAGCAGTGGACACAAGGCCTGGTCCTGCCCTCATGCGCTTCTGGTTCAAGAAGGGATGAGTGTGCTTAGGAGGTGCCACCTGCCGTGAGGAAGGGGGCTTGCACGGGAAGACCCGAGGGTGGAGGCTCCAGACGGTGGGCACAGCGGGGGCAGAGGCTGTGGGTGGAGACTCTAATGGTGGGAACAGCCAGCAGGCGGACCGGAGGGAGGAAGGCGAGGGCAATGTTCGCTGCCCTGGAGGACCTGCTGGGGTTGATTTTGAGGCCAATGGAGAGTGTTCACTAGGACTCAGAGGCACAGCCTAGCTTCAGCCTACATTTTGCAGATAGGGTCCCTTGAGGAACCCCTTTGGTGACCGTGATTTCCAAAATGAAGAAAGCCACAAAGCCCAAGGAGGTTGGGATGTGGGGTTGCTCAGCTGAGGCCACACAGCACAGGGCATTGTAAGGATCCCACATCCCTCCCCAAAGACCTTTGGCCGTCACCACTTGCCAGGGGTGTGCCAGGAGTGGAGAATCGGGCACCCTGAGCCCACTCAGCGATTGCTGTATAATGGGCAGGGGGCGTGGGCTCTGGCCGGGGAAACCGAGGCTTGGGTTTCAAGGAGGAAGCCCAGGGGTGCCGCATGCCCAGTGTGGTCTGCTCCGACCCTGCCAGCAGCCCAGCAAGGCCATATGTGCAGACTGGGGGGCCTGCATGCAAGGCGGTCACCCAGGAAGCCTAAAGCCCCGGGAGGTGCCAGGCCTGCTTAGTGCCAGGGTGACACTGCCCAAAGGCAAGCCAGAGTCCCCCAGCACAAGGCAGAATAAGGGGGTGCTGAGGTGGTACGACGCTTGCCCAGGCCTCCGGCATCTGGTGTCTCCAGGACCCAGGCCTGCGTCCTGCCTTGGCCGAAGGAGCAGGAGGCGGCCCCGTCCGGGCTCCCAGCCAGAATCTGCCTCTCCCCCCTGGTAACAGCCGCCTCCCTCCTCTGCCTGGCCTCTGTCCAGCCACCGTACACGGCCCCACCCTCTGAATCTTCAGGGTTATGTGACTTCAGCCAGAACCCACCTCCTCAAGGCCTCAGTTTCCTCATCTGGAAACAACAGGGTTGGCCCCTGGGGGACGCTGAGACCCAACCCCTCGGGAATGTCCCGAAGTCACCTGAGCCCCACCTGGCTATGCACCCACAGGGGAGGTTGCAACCCCTCTCAGCCACAAATCCTCACCTGTGAAGTGGGAGTGCTGCGGTCCTGATGGGAACTCCCTCCCCGATCTGCAGTCCGATCCCAGGCGACTCTAGGCTTGTGTCCCAACCCACTGGCCAGAGTGTCGCCCACTTCCTCTCCCCCTCGTCCTTTGTCGTTTTTTTCTTTGGCCTTTTTGCTGCAGCTGGGCCTTTCTCCAGCTTGAGGCGCCACCTGGCCCATCACTCAGGGAGGCCCCGCAGGCCCCGGCCTGCCCCTGCTGTGTGCCAGGGCGTCCCCGCCGAGGGCCATAGCTGCGTCCAACGGTGGCAGACAGCGAGCTGCTGAGGCGGGGATGCGACGCACAAAAGGCTGTGGAGCCGGGAAGCCAGGGCTGGGAGGGGTTTTGTCTTTTCCAAAAGGGAAGAAAGGATTTTCTTTCTTTTACATTTTAATTGGGGGAGGAAAGAATTTTTTAGAAGCACAGTGATTGAGAAAATGGGGCATGGTCCTTGGAAGGAGGCTTTTCCAACCCGGGCCTGGATAGTTTCCTTTCCTTGCAGCCACTTTTGTGTCTGCGTCAAGAAGGGAGAGGTGGACCGGGTGCGGTGGCTCACGCCTGTAATCCCAGCACTTTGGGAGGCCGAGGCGGGCGGATCACCTGAGACCAGGAGTTCAAGACGAGCCTGGCCAACATGGTGAAACCCCATCTCTACTAAATTAATACAAAAATGAGCTGGGCATGGTGGTGCACACCTGTAATCCCAGCTCCTCAGGAAGCTAAGGCACAAGAATCATTTGAACCCAGGAGGTGGAGGTTGCAGCGAGCCGAGATCACGTCACTGCACTTAAGCCTGGAAAACAGCGGGAGACTCCATCTCAAAAAAAAAAGAGGGGGGAGGCCGAGGCAGGAGGATCACTTGGGGCTAGGAGTTCAAGGTTGCAGTGAGCTAGGATTGCCCACTGCACTCCAACCTGGATGACAGAGCAAGAACCTGTCCCAAAAAAAAAATTAGAGACAATGTCATTGGCCCATTTTTTATTGGAAAGAACTGAGGCTGTGGGGCGCGGTGGCTCACGCCTGTAATCCCAGCACTTTGGGAGGCTGAGGCGGGCAGATCACCTGAGGTTGGGAGTTCGAGACCAGCCTGGCCAACGTGGTGAAACCCCATCTCTACTAAAAATACAAAATGTTAGCTGGGAGTGGTGGTGGATGCCTATAATCCCAACTACCTGGGAGGATGAGGCAGGAGAATCGCTTGAACTCCAGAGGTGGAGGTTGCAGTGAGCCAAGATTGCGCCACTACACTCCAGCCTGGGCGAGAAAGCGAGACTCCACCTCAAAAAAAAAAAAAAAAAAGAAAGAACTGAGGCCCAGAGAGGGCAGGTCCTGTGGCCAAGGTTGCGCAGTGGGCTGTGGTGAAGCCCAAACCTGCTATTTGACTTTTCAGTGGCTGCCGTAAAAAAAAAAAAGTTACCACAAACTCAGTGACTTCAAACAATGGAAACTTACTTACTTACTTACTTGCTTACTTACTTATTTATTTATTTTGAGACAGAGTCTCACTCCGTCGCCAGGCGCCAGGCTGGAGAGCAGTGGCGTGATCTCGGCTCACTGCAACCTCTACCTCCCGGTTCAAGCATGTCTTCTGCCTCAGCCTCCCCCGGTAGCTGGGACTACAGGCACTCGCCACCACGCCCAGCTGGTTTTTGTATTTTTAGTAGAGATGGGGTTTAACTGTGTTGGCCAGGATGGTCTCGCTCTCTTGACGTTGTGATCCACCCGCCTTGGCCTCCCAAAGTGCTGGGATTACAGGCGTGAGCTGCTGTCCTGGCCGGCTTTCTCTTCTTACGAGGACATCAGCCAGTGGGTTTAGGGCCCACCGTGACGCCAGGCTGGTCTCATGTAGACATCTTTGCTTTCCTTACACCTGCAAAGACCTATTTCCAAATAACATCACAGTCACAGGCACCAGGGCTGACGACTTGAACATAGCATTTTGGGGACATTATTTAGTGCACTCCACCTGGTCTGTGAAGTTGTGTGAACTCCTGGTATTTTAACCCAGAAAACTGTGTCCCATCAGTTCCGCCCTCTCCCAGCCCCTCCAGCCAAGGTCTTGTGGCCTCCTGAGGATGGGGAGTCCAAGGTGCCAGGCACTTGCCCGAGGTCCCTACCTCACACTGCCCTGGCCAAGGTTCAGCAGACAGAGAGGGGCTGGACTCGCTCCAGGAACCCCACCAACATGTAACACCGCCACCCCCCCCGCCCCACCCCCCACGCTTCCTCCACCAGGCCTCACACTCCCCGACTTGCCGGAGCAGTTCTCCCCCACCTGATGTGGCACCCCCCTCTTCTGGTGAAGCTTGTAGAGGCCACTGAACGGACGGGTGAGCTCCAGCCTGGCTGCAGCCCCCTGGATTCTGCTCGCTTACCTCTAGTGACAGGCGACTCATCCCCCTCGCAGGACCTCCAAGCTCACGCCACACAGAAACGGGCTGAGCCTGGATGCCCTGGGCCTCTCTGTTGACTAGGGCAGAGTGACTCCCAGGGGAAGATGGGCAGGTGGACACGACCAGGCCACTGCATGTGCTGTGCCCTCTGCCAGATCTCCCTCCCCACCCCTCCCTTGCCCTATCTCTGGGCGTCAAAGCGAGACCGCAGGGAGCTTTGAGCGGCCAGCTATGCCTCACAGGGGGTCGGGGCAGCATTTGAGTGGTGACTCGCCTGTCCCCTCACCCCCAGGGCTGGACAGCGAATCTTACTACCGGCCGGAGCTCCCCCGCATTACGTACAGGTGAGGGGCAATCTCAGTGGGCAGTGGGTTGGGGGGGGAACCTCGGGGCCCTAGCACACACCAGCTGGACATGTCCCCCCTGCACCCGCAGACTGGTCCCTGAGCGACGTGGATCAGTGGGACGCGGCAGCCCTGGCCGACGGCATTAAGAGCTTCCTGCTGGCACTGCCCGCGCCGCTGGTGACTCCCGAGGCCTCGGCCGAGGCGCGCCGGGCCCTGTGGGGTGAGCCTGGCGGGGAGCCCGGGGGACGGAGGGGACTGCAGCGGGCGGGAGGGCGCCGGGCCCGGCTCACCCTACCTTGGCCGTCTGTCCGCAGAGGCCGGGGGGCCCGTGGGGCCGGCGCTGGAGCCCCCGATGCTGCCGCTGCACCGCGCGCTCACGCTGCGCTTCCTGCTCCAGCACCTGGGCCGTGTGGCCCGCCGCGCCCCGGCTCTGGGTCCCGCAGTCCGGGCCCTGGGCGCCACCTTCGGGCCGCTGCTGCTGCGCGTGCCGCCGCCGTCCTCACCGCCGCCAGGGGGCGCGCCCGACGGGTGAGGGGCGGGGCCTTGGGTCCTTGCCAGCGGGGTGGGACCGGGCGGAGTTAGAGCGAGCAGGGGTGGAGTTAAGGGCGGAGTTTCGGGTGGGGGTGGGCGGAGCTTGGCCAGAGCAAGAGGAGCCTAGACCCTAAGAAGGGAGGGGACGGAGTACAGAGTGAAAAGCGGCGTTCTTGTGATGTAGGAGAGGAGACTGGGCTCCTGGGTCGTGGGACAGAGGGCGAGGGGGCCTAGTCCTGAGGCATGTGGGTGGCGCCTGCACCTTCCCTTCTGCTCATCGCCGCTCCGGTACTGCTCTCTTGCTCGCCTTTGTGTGAGGATTTATGGAGCACTTACTGCATACACTATGAGGGAGCTGGCCTCGCACATCTGCCTGTATCATCTCCCCCTCCGCCCTGCACGTACCTGCACACACCGTCTCGTATATACCCCCCCAGGCGTGCAAGCGCACGCTCAGTCCTGTGCACATGCGTGGGTGGACCGGCCCTACCCAGGCCTCACCGCACTCCCTTCCCCCTAAGGAGTGAGCCCAGCCCTGACTTCTCGGCGCTGCTCGTGGAGAAGCTGCTTCAGGAACACTTGGAAGAGCAGGAGGTTGCGCCCCCAGGTGAGTCCTCTGGATTGCTGGTCATTTCTTCCTGTTGGGGGGACGTGAACGTGGATCTCTGGGTGCTGCTGGCATCAGCAGGCGGGCTGCAGTGGGAGGCAGCCGCGGTGTACAGTTGGTGCTCAGGATTTATTTGTTTTCCTATCCCCCCAGCGCTGCCACCTAAACCCCCCAAGGCAAAGCCGGTCCCCCGCAGGCCTGGCCAATGGGGGGGAGCCCCACTGTCCCTGCAGGATGCTGAGTGGTACTGGGGGGGACATCTCGAGGTAGGTTGCTGGCAGAGGGCCAGGGGCCAAGGAGGTGTCACAAGGCGGGCGGGGTCTCCAGGTGGCTCAGCAGCCCCAATGCGAGATGTCCCCCACAGGGAGGAGGTGAATGAGAAACTCCGGGACACTCCCGATGGCACTTTCCTAGTCCGAGATGCTTCCAGCAAGATCCAGGGCGAGTACACACTGACCCTCAGGTGGGGGCCTGTCCCTGCAGGGGTGGCTGGGGCTCACAGATCACAGAGACTGGGAGCTCAGAGGGGGTGGGACATGTGCGGTGGCTCATGTCTGTAATCACGGCATTTTGGGAGGCCGAGGCGGGCAGATCACCTGAGGTCAGGAGTTCAAGACCAGCCTGGCCAACATGGTGAAACCCTGTCTTTACTAAAAAATACAAAAATAAGCCGGGTGTGGTGGTGGGTGCCGGTAGTCCCAGCTACTCGGGAGGCTGAGGCAGGAGAATCGCTTGAACCCAAGAGGTAGAGGTTGCAGTGAGCCGAGATGGCGCCACTGCACTCCAACCTGGGCATCAAAGGGAGACTCCATCTCAAAAAAAAAAAGGGACAGGAGGATTGAGGGTCAGGTGTGGGGTCCCACTGGGTGCCAACACCCCCTCTCCTCCCCCCAGGAAAGGCGGGAATAATAAGCTAATCAAGGTCTTCCACCGAGATGGGCACTACGGCTTCTCGGAGCCGCTCACCTTCTGCTCTGTTGTGGACCTCATCAATCACTACCGCCACGAGTCCCTGGCCCAGTACAACGCCAAGCTGGACACGCGGCTCCTCTACCCTGTGTCCAAATACCAGCAGGTCCGTGCCAGCCTGGGAACCAGGGAGGGTAGCACCTGGCCGGCCCCAGACCTGTTTCCCAGGTAGGCCCAACCAGGCCACGCAGCTCCCCTGATTCCGCCATGTTTCTCCAGGACCAGATCGTCAAGGAGGACAGCGTGGAGGCGGTGGGCGCCCAGCTCAAGGTCTATCACCAGCAGTACCAGGACAAGAGCCGCGAGTACGACCAGCTTTATGAGGAGTACACACGGACCTCCCAGGTACCCCGGGGTCTCGCACATGGGGGAGACCGAGGCGCAGAGGGGCAGTGGCAAGGCTGGGAGCAGGACGACCAACCCCAGAGGCCCTGAGGATAAACATCCGGTTCCAGGTCACAGAGCAGGCACTTAGCACCAAGGGCTGTTCTGAAAACATAGAAATAAGGCCAGGCACAGCGGCTCACATCTGTGCACCGGGAGGCTGAGGCAGGAGGAGAAGTTGAGCCCAGGAGTTCAAGATCATTCTAAGCAACATAGGGAGACCCCTCAAGAAAAAAAATGTAAAAATTAACCAGGTGTGGTGGTGGTACATGCTTCTACCCCCAGCCACTCAGGAGGCTGAGGTGGGAGGATCGCTTGAACCTGGGAGTTTGAGGCTGCAGTGAGCTGTGATCACGCCACTGCACTCTAGCCTGGGTGACAGAGCAAGATCTTGTCTCTAAAAACAAATAAATAAGAACAGAAATAGGTGTATGAGGCTGGGCGCGGTGGCTCACGCCTGTAATGCCAGCACTTTGGGAGGCTGAGGCGGGCAGATCATCTGAGGTCAGGATTTTGAGACCAGCCTGGTCAACATGGTGAAACCCTGTCTCTACCAAAAATACAAAACTTAGCCGGGCATGTTGGCATATGCCTGTAGTCCCAGCTACTCTGGAGGCTGAGGCAGGAGAATCGCTTGAACCCAGGAGGCGGAGGTGGCAGTGAGCCAAGATCGCACCACTGCACTCCAGCCTGGGTGACAGAGTGAGACTCCGTCTCAGAAAAAAAAAAGAATGACACTCCGATAGAGGGACCAGCTTGAACAATCTCCATATCACAGTTGAGATGTGACTTCACCACTCACGAGGGCCTTTTGGGGAGTCCCAGGAGGTGCTGAGATGCGCCCCCCTCCTCCAGGAGCTGCAGATGAAGCGTACGGCAATTGAGGCCTTCAATGAGACTATCAAGATCTTCGAAGAGCAGGGCCAGACTCAGGAGAAGTGCAGCAAGGAGTACCTGGAGCGCTTCCGGCGTGAGGGCAACGAGAAAGAGATGCAAAGGTGAGGCTGGCGCCTCTGCCCCGCCCCCACCACCACCCCCACCCACCACACCCCACCCCACTCCACTCCCCCACCGCCCCACCCACCCCACCCCACCCCCACCCACCCCCACCCACCACCCATCCGGTGCAGTACAAGTGGCAAGGGAAGGAAGTAGAAGGAGGCCAGCCACCTGGAGGTGAAGAGTCCTCTGCTGAAATGGACTTTGGGCCGGGCGTGGTGGTTCAGGCCTGTAATCCCAGCATTTTGGGAGGCCAAAGTGGGAGGATCACCATGTTGGCCAGGTTCGAGACCAGCCCGGCCAACATGGTGAAACCCCATCTCTACTAAAAATACAAAAATTAACCGGCATGGTGGCACGTGCCTGTAATCCCAGCTACTAGGGGGACTGAGGCAGGAGAATCACTTGAACCCAGTAGGTGGAGGTTGCAGTGAGCCGAGATCGCACCACTCCAGCCTAGGCAACAGAGCAAGACTCTGTCTCAAAAAAAAAAAAGAAAGAAAGAAGGAAATGGGCTTTGAAGGATGAATAGGAATTTGCCAGAAAGAGAAATCAGAGGAAACGGCAGGAGCGCAGGCTCAAGAGGAAACGGCAGGAGCACAGGCTCAGAGGCTGGATGCACATAGTCTGGTGCAAAGTAGGTCCTTGAGAAAACCCTGGAAGCCGGCTGCAGGCTCCGTGCTTCCCTGTGGCTCATTTTGGCAATCCCAGCACTTTGGGAGGCTGAGGGTGGAGGATTGTTTGAGCCCAGGAGCTTGAGACTAGGCTGGGCAGCATGGCGAAACCTCATCTCTACAAAAAATATTAAAATATTAGCCAGACATGGTGGCGCACACCTGTGGTCCTGGCTACTCAGGAGGCTGAGGTGGGAGGGTCACCTGAGCCAGGAGTTTGAGGCTGCAGTGCGCTGCGATAAAAACCCTGAGGTCGGCCGACGGCCTAGGCTCACTCCTGTAATCCGAACACTTTGGGAGGCCGAGGTGGGCGTATCACCTGAGGTCGAGAGTTTGAGACCAGCCTGACCAACATGGAGAAACCCCTCCTCTACTAAAAATACAAAATTAGCCTGGCGTGGGGGCGCATGCCTGTAATCCCAGCTACTCTGGAGGCTGAGGCAGGAGAATCGCTTGAACCCGGTGGCGGAGGCTGCGGTGAGCCGAGATCGCGCCACTGCACTCCAGCCTGGGCAACAAGAGCGAAACTCTGTCTCAAAAAAAAACAACAACAACAAAACCCCTGAGGTCTCCGCGGCACCCCGCCCCTCCCACAGGATCCTGCTGAACTCAGAGCGGCTGAAGTCCCGCATTGCTGAGATCCACGAGAGCCGCACGAAGCTGGAGCAGCAGCTGCGGGCCCAGGCCTCGGACATCCGGGAAATCGACAAGCGCATGAACAGCCTCAAGCCGGACCTCATGCAGCTGCGCAAGATCCGAGACCAGTACCTCGTGTGAGTGGCAGCTCCGTGCGTCCCTGCGGCTCCCCCGCGACTGCAGCGGCACCCGGAGGACTCTGCAGGGCCTCAGTCTCTCTCTCTCCACCAAGTGGCCCTTCCTGGGCCCCGAGACCCCTCTGTCCACAAGTCCTCTTGCTCTCAACCAGGCCCAAAACGCGGTCCTCCCGGGCCCCTCCAAGGGTTTCCCGTAGGTCAGCCTCAGCTTAGTCAGACGTGGGTGCAGTGGGAGTGTCACTCCCATCCCATTCCATTTGTGGAAAGTTGGGAACCTTCCACAAAATTTCCTGCTGGGTCAGCCGCGGTGGCTCACACCTGTAATCCCAGCACTTTGGGAGGCCAAGGCAGGCAGATGGATCACTTGAGACTATGTGTTTGAAACCAGCCTGGCCAACGTGATGAAACCTTGTCTCTCCAAAAAAAAAAAAATTACAAAACTAGCCAGGCATGATGGCGGGTGCCTGTCATCCCAGTTACTCGGGAGGCTGAGGCAGGAGAATCACTTGAACCCGGGAGGCGGAGGTTGCAGTGAGCCGAGATTGCACCACTGCACCCCACCCTGGCGACAGAGTGAGGCTCTGTCTCAAAAATATAAAAGTAAAAAATAAATAAAATAAAAAAGCCTGCTATGCAACCTCCCGTGCTTGGTGGCTGCAGCAGCCCTGTCCTGGGTTCAAATCAGTTGAAATCCTGCCTCCACCCACCAACCTCCTAAGCTCAGCCAGAGCCGCTGCCTCCGTCCTGGGCCTCGGGGAAGGGTGCTGTCACATGCCAGGTGCCATGCTAGGCACCGTGCTCATGAGCTCATTTAGTCCTTCCCAAGCCCTTTGTACAAAGTTTGCCCTTTGTAGCCGGGAAGACTGAGACACGGAACCGACAGCTGCCAAGTGCAAAGGCCAGCGGTGCTGGAGTCAGTCTCTGGTGATGATGAGGTGCTTGGGCTGGCACCCTTTGGGGGGCTCCACCAGCGTTAACAGAGACAGAAAAATGGGGGGTATGGGGCAGGGTTCCCCCCAGAGCTGAGGAGCCACCCTGGGTTCAGATTGCCCCGAGCCAAGTCAGGCTGCCCTCTTGTGGCAGCCGGGGATATTGCACCCAGAGCCCGCTCTCCTCAGCCAGATCCTGCCTCCCACCGGGCAGGCCCACTGTGGACTCAGCACGCACAGAACCGCACAAACACACCTTTCTTGTTCCTTCCCAGGTGGCTCACCCAGAAAGGCGCCCGGCAGAAGAAAATCAATGAGTGGCTGGGGATCAAAAATGAGACCGAGGAGTGAGTGACCACCTGGAGGGAGGCAGGGAGGGCTTCCCAGAGGAGGGGGCCATTTGGGGTGGGTTTTGATGAATGAGTAGGAGTTTGCCAGGGAGAAAGATTTGTCCGGGCAGCTGGGGGAGCCTCGGAGGCCGGCAAGTGAGTGACCAGGGCTCCCCCTGCCGCCCCCACCACAGCCAGTACGCACTGATGGAGGATGAGGACGATCTCCCCCCACCACGAGGAGCGCACTTGGTACGTGGGCAAGATCAACCGCACGCAGGCGGAGGAGATGCTGAGCGGCAAGCGGGACGGCACTTTCCTCATCCGCGAGAGCAGCCAGCGGGGCTGCTACGCCTGCTCCGTGGTGTGAGTGGACCACAGCGCTGGGGATCCCCGCGTCCCTCCCGGGGCTCTCATTGAATGCCTGCTGCGTGCCGGGCACGGAGGAAGGAGTCCCCTGTGGGGTCATCGGGGGCAGGGGAGCAGGCGTCCCAGGAGCCAGGAGAGTCTGGCAGGGAGGGAGGCCAGCCTCGCGACCCGCCCTCTCGTCCGCCCCCACAGGGTAGACGGCGACACCAAGCACTGCGTCATCTACCGCACGGCCACCGGCTTCGGCTTCGCGGAGCCCTACAACCTGTACGGGTCGCTCAAGGAGCTGGTGCTGCACTACCAGCACGCCTCGCTCGTGCAGCACAACGACGCGCTCACGGTCACCCTGGCGCACCCGGTGCGCGCCCCGGGCCCCGGCCCGCCGCCTGCCGCCCGCTGAGCGCCGAGGACCCGCCCCCGGCGGAGCCGCCCCTGGTCCTGTCTGCACCGGAGGCTGCGGCGGAGAG
The DNA here is from genome assembly GCA_036589455.1 of Ateles fusciceps. Classification (NCBI taxonomy): domain Eukaryota; kingdom Metazoa; phylum Chordata; class Mammalia; order Primates; family Atelidae; genus Ateles; species Ateles fusciceps. The sequence continues at coordinate 10,716,962 of JAZHEH010001828.1, read as the reverse complement.
CCACGGAACGGACCAGCCACAGCCAGGGGTCCTCACTTCTCCGGCTCTGGCTCTTGTTTGGGGTCCTCTCACCCTCTTTCTCTTTCCTTTCTCTCTCCTCCCGCCCCCATTCCCCAGATTTCCCTGTCTCCTTTTCTCTCTATCTCTGTCTTTCTTGGCCTCTGTCTCTCTGTCTCCATGTTGGGGGTCCTGCCTCCCCCACCCCGTATCTCCTCATCCCCCCGGGCATTGCCCTCTCCATGGCTCTGGTCACCCTGACCCTCTGCCCTACCCACCGCAGGTTCCCCGGGGTCCCGGAAGCCCCTTCTGGCTGTACCTGCCATGTTTACAGAGGGCCCCTGGGTTGCACGGCCCCAGCCTGGGCACCCCGATTTTTAAGCCATAGACCTGGGGTCAGGGCAGGAAGGAACTTGACTCCGCTGCTTCTGAGAACCTCGGCCATGACATTCGGGGGCCGGGCGGGACCCGCCCCACAGACTCCAACTTCCCCTCCAAACCCTGAAGTGAAACCCGCCACCGGGTTGTCCCCACCATGGGGCCGCTGCGAGAAGTTCCCCCAATCCCCGAAAAATAATTTAAAATAAACTCTTGGGCCGGGCGCCATGGCTCACGCCTGTAGTCCCAGCACTTTGGGAGGCCAAGGCAGGCGGATCTCTTGAGGTCAGGAGTTGGAGACCAGCCTGGCCAACATGGCGAAACCCAGTCTCTACTAAAATACAAAAAGTAGCCGAGTAGTGGCGCGTGCCTGTCATCCCAGCTACTCCAGAGGCTGAGGCGCGCGCGAGAATCACTTGAACCCGGGAGATGGAGGTTGCAGTGAGCCGAGATTGCACCACTGCACTCTAGCCTGGACGACAGAGTAACACTCCTCCATCTCAAAAAATAAACGCGTGAGCCGGCCCCGACCCCTCCCTTACCCCCCCCAGGAATCGTAGCTCCCCGTACTGGTGCCACTGCCCGCGGCCCCTCTGTCTAACGCAGATTCAGGGCTTCTCCCATCACCTTGGGTTTTGATTCTATTTTTCCTTGACTGCAAAACCCTCTTTCTTCTCTCTCTTTGGGACGAGAGCCCTGGTTTTCTACGCCGCCCTTGGCTGCCACACTGCCTGCCCGGCGAGCTGGGAGGCAGGTTTTGTACGGTACGTTGTTATTGATATGATATAAAACATCAAACGTCCTGAGTGATTCTCTTTTCAGTGACTGGGCTTCACTGCCACCTCTGCATGCGGGAGACCCTGGCATTTACGGGATTAATTAGTGCCAAGCCACCTCTGAGGCCCGACAACCCCCTCCCTCCCCCCAGTTTAGCTGCTCAAGCCCAGAGAAGTTGAAGCACTGCCTAAGGTGACACAGGAGAGAGATTGGGACGGCAGACCCCATCCAGCCCCTCAAGTGCTTCCAAGCTGCCTCCCCCCACCAACTCCAAATATGAATCCTGTGGTAGCCACCAGCTACGTCCTTGGGAAAGTCATACCGCCCCCGCCCCCCGATCTACAGATTCCTCATTCATTCCCAAGTGACGTCAAAAGTCACAACCTTCCCATGCCATGTGGACGGGTCTCCCATGTCTTGAGATCCTCAAATCATCAGCACCTCCATCCAGCATTTGAGACTTTCCTCTGACCTCTCCTGTCCCCATGCTCAGCCCGCCAGGTCCCAGGGGACGCTGAGCAGAGGCCCCGTGGGGGGGCTTTTTTGTTTCTTTTTAAAGAGTCATGGTCTCGCTCTGTCACCCAGGCTGGAGCACAGTGGCGTGATCACAGCTTATGGCTCACCGCCTCAAACTGCTGGTTTCCAGGCTCATGCAATCCTCCCATCTCAGCCTCCTGAGTCACTGGATTACAGGTGTGAGTCACCGTGTCCAGCTAATTGTTTTTAAAATGTTTTTAGAAACAAGATCTTACCGAGTGCAGGGGCTCACACCTGTCATTCCAGCACTTTGGGAAAAGCCAAGGCAGCAGATCAGTTGAGGTAGGGAGTTTGAGACCAGCCTGGCCAACATGGCAAAACCTTGTTTCTACTAAAAAGATTAAAAAAAAAAAAAAAAAAAAAAAAAAAAAAAAACTAGCCAGGCATGGTGGCCCGTGCCTGTAATCCCAGCTACTTGGGAGGCTGAGACAGAATTGTTTGAACCTGGCAGGTCGACGCTGCAGTGAGCCAAGATTGTGCACTGCACCCCAGCCTGGGTGACAGAGTCAGACTCTGTCTCAAGAAAAAGACAAAGGTCTTTCCCTTTTCCAAATGGGTCTCGAACTCCTGGCCTCCAGCAATCCTCCTGCCTCAGCCTCCCCAAATTGCATGAGCCACCACGAGTAACCTCATAGCGTCTTTAACCTGGACTCCTGTTTACCACCCTCACCATCACACCCAGAATGCCATATCCTTGTCCCTTCAGCCCTCCCCCAACCCTGGGGCCTCTCTGTCCTTGTCTGTTCCTGTCCAGCCACCTCTCAGGGCCCAAGAAGGCTGAGCCTGGAGCAAGTGCATGAACAAACCTCCCTTCTGACCCAGTCTACTGCTGGGACCTTGGGATGGGAGCTGCTTCCCTTACCTCAGGGCCCCCTAGCATTGCCAGGCACTGTCCCTGCCATGTGTCCTGTCTGGAGATGCCCCGTAAATTACTCCAGCCTAGATAGTGCTTCTCACTGTGTAGGTGATCACAGGAGAAAGATCGCCATCTTCACAGCCCCACCTATGCTGAGCTGGGGGTGGAAAAGAATATCCCGTGTGGCCTTTAAAAACACTCAACCACTGGCTGTGTGTCCTTGGCAAAATAGCCTTCCCTCTCTGATCAGCCATTTCTTTGTTACCAACTGGAGTCCGTAGCCCCTACCCCCAGCCCCAACTGGATGCTTCTGAGGGTTCAATGATGAAATAGGTTGTGTGGACGGGTGTCGTGGCTCATGACTGTAATCCCAGCACTTTGGGAGGCCGAGGCAGGCGGATCACGAGGTCAGGAGTTCGAGACCAGCTTGGCTAGCATGGTGAAACCCCGTAAAAATACAAAAAATTAGCCGAGCATGGTGGCACGGGCTACTCAGGAGGCTGAGGCAGAAGAATTGCTTGAACCTGGGAGGCAGAGGTTGCAGTGAGCCAAGATCGCGCCCCTGCACTCCAGCCTGGGTGGCAGAGTGAGACTCTGTCTCAAAATAAATAAAATAAAATAAAAAGTGGGTTGTGGGCGCACTCTACCTGGCATCAAGCCAGAGAGCAATATATTGTGAGGTTACATTTATGATTTCTTCCGATAGGGCTGGTGCCTGGTAACCACTGGAAAAATTGTAGCAATTATATTTATTGTTATTTCTTCAATCCCACCTGGCATAGGGTAAGCATGAAAGTTGAGGCAGTGAGTCTTGGGGAGCCTTTGAGAAGGAAAAGGGCTTTGCCAAGTGTTTGGTCATCTGAGGGATGGGCTGGGGGACCATCCAGCCACTGGGACTTCAGGGAAACTCTGGCTCCCAAATCAGCTGCTGTGTGTGGGTCTTCCCCGCAACTAGAGGGGGGGCACAGCTGGGGACTCACCTATATCTCCCCGCCAGGTTTGGGACATTTTCTTCTGTAGGATCTGGTGCATATTGCCCTGAACGAGGCCCTGCAGGGTCTGAATGTCTTAATTATTCCCCCAACACTCCTGCCTCCATCTGGGCCTTTTTTCTGGGGTACTGTCTCTGCCTTCACTGCTGGGGCCACTGTCCTATGCAGGCACCAATGCCTGATCATGCCACCAGGAAGCCCCAGCCTGGGACAACTCTCCCCCCACCTGCCTCTGAGCCCTCCGTGTGATTCTGTCCCCCCAAACCTTATCCTTCTCCCCATTGCACAGAAGGGAAAGCAGAGGCTCCATCACTCAAATCCAAAGCCATGCGGACTCCAAGCCACCCACCCCTACCCCAGACAGCACAGGCTGCTGCTCGCCCCCGTGGGTGCCCCTTGAAGGCCAGGTTGCCCCCCCACCACCCACAAGCCTTGGACCTTGAAAAGAAGGAAGGCCAGTTCTCTTCACCCCAAGCCAGAAGTAGGGCTTGCAGGGGGTTGGGGGGGGCGGCTAGAGAAGTGATGTGCCACTCCCCGTGTCGGCTTCTGCTTTTCTGGCACAGCTGTGGCCAAGCCTGAGTCAGTCCCACGGGACTGCAGTGGGGAAGTCTGGAGCATTGGGGTTGGGAAGTTTGAGGGGAAGGGGCCAGGGGATTGGGGGTGGGCGTGAGGGAGGTCAGGGGCCAGGCTGGAGGGAGGGGTCCTGGCCACACAGGCCTTGGCCACTCTCAGACAGGGGGGGTGAACATTCAGTTACTCCCCCAACAGCCCAGCCTCCATCCCATCCCCCGGCCTCCATACGATGCCACCCCTGTTAGAGCACAGGCTCCTCTGAGAGTGGGCCCTGGGTCTTAAGTCCCCTGGCCGCCCCCAGAAGGTCTAGGGCTGCGTGGAGACACCCCCCATTTTCTCTCTGCCTCTCCGTGTCTGTCTCGAAGGCCTCACCTCCCCTAAATGTACTCTTCCCCTCAGGGCTCACATGACTGGGCAGGGCTGACTGCCAAGGGGCCCAATGGCCTCGTGACTGGGGACCCAGCACCTGGCAGGGGTGAGGGTGAGATACCTAGAGGGAGGCGTGGAGGAGGGAGAGAAGCTGGCCCGGGACCCGAGGGGCGTGGGCACCGGGAGGCGGGGTCGGGCTAGGGGCGGGGCCGCCGCCTGCTTAAAGGCGCTCATTTCCCCAGGCAGCCGCTCCCGCTGCCACACCTTCGCCCCCGTCGCAATGGCCCTGCCGCCGCTCCTGCTGTTCCTGCCACCGCTGCTGCTGCTGCTGGACGTCCCCACGGCGGCGGTGCAGGCGTCCCCCTCTGCAAGCGTTAGACGTCTTTGGGAATGGGCCACCAGTCAACCACAAGGTAGGGAAGGCGACAGGGCGGGCCGACTGGAGGGGACAGGCGCCCTGGCGGGACAGGCTGCTCCTCCTTTCTCCCCAGACTTCACGGGGGAAGACCAGGGCCCCGAGGGGACGCTGTCCCTGCCGGGGTCCTGGAAACACCGCGTTCAGTCCCCCTGGCACGGCGCCCACACTCTCTGCGTGCTGCCGTTTCGCTTTCTCATCCCACGTCTGAGACGCACAGCTGCCCCCCCACTCGCCTTGTCCCGCTCAAGAGTTCACCGAGCGCCTACTGTGTACTTTTGGGGCAGGAGGTGGGGTCTCCTTTTGGGGCCCAGGGCACAGCCAGATGAGCTCAGCGGCTGGTCGAGGCCCCCGGCGTGCGTTCTTGCTGCCGCCCCTGGTGCGCTCATTCCAGCCGGGGCAGGGCTCGCGTGTCTCTGGGGCCTATTAGGCAGATTCCCTAGAGGATGAGGGACTTGCTCACGGCTCCGGCGACCTGGGCCGTCCGCCACCCCCTCCGCTGAAGCCGGAAGTTAGCATATATTAGGTGCCACCTCTATTCAGTGGGACTTGGACAGGGTTCACATGGGTCCCTGGCTCCGCTCAGGGCCAAGGTCTTCGGGTAAAGTGGCAAGAAATGAGCATGGCCCGGACGCGGTGGCTAATGTGTAATCCCAGCACTTTGGGAGGGTGAGGTGGGTGGATCACTTAAGGTCCAGAGTTCGAGCCTGGCTAGCCTGGCCAACATGGTGAAACCCCATCTCTACTAAAAATACAAAAATTAGCCGACTGTGGTGATGGGCATCTGTAATCCCAGCTACTTGGGAGGCTGAGGCAGGAGAGTCGCATGAACTCAAGAGGTGGAAATTGTAGTGAGCTGAGATCACGCCACTGCACTCCAGCCTGGGCGACAGAGCAAGACTCCCTCTCAAAAAAAAAAAAAAGGCTGGCCAGCCTCAGTGGCTCACACCTGTAATCCCAGCACTTTGGGAGGCCGAGGTGGATGGATCATCTGAGGTCAAGAGTTTGAGGCCAGCCTGGTGAACATGGAGAAACCCTGTCTCTACTAAAAATACAAAAAAGAAACACAAACAAACAAAACAATAGCCGGGCATGGTGGTGCGCGTCTATAATCCCAGCTGCTTGAGAGGCTGAGGCAGGAGAATCGCTTGAACCCAGGAGGCGGAGGTTACAGTGAGCCGAGAATGCACCACTGCACTCCAGCCTGGGTAACAAGAGCGGGGAAAAAAAAAAAAAGACTGTCTCAAAAAAAAAAAAAAAACACTCAAAGTCAAGACCACCTGGCAAGTTCTGGAAGGTGTGCAAGATGAATTGCCTATTACAGCACCCTTTCTACAAGAATACCAAATGGGACGGAGCACGGTGGCTCACGCCTGTAATCCCAGCACTTTAGCACTTTGGGAGGCTGAGGCAGGTGGATCACCTGAGGTCAGGAGTTCGAGACCAGCCTGGCCAAGACAGTGAAACTCCATCTGTACTAAAAATACAAAAATTAGCTGAGTGTGGTGGTGCGTGCCTGTAATCCCAGCTACTTGGGAGGCTGAGGCAGGAGAATCGCTTGAACCTGGGGGGCAGAGGTTGCAGTGAGCCGAGATCACGCCACTGCACTCCAGCCTGGGCAACAGAGCGAGACTCTGTCTCGAAAAAAAAAAAAAAAAAAAAAGAATACCAAATGGGGTTTAGAGAAGCGGAGAACTGCCCAGGGCTACACCTGCCTCACACCCCTTCCTAATCCACAGAGGGGCAGTCTATATCTGCAGAAGCCCCTCAAGGAGTCCGAGGCACAGCTTGTCAACGTGACCCTCTACTATGAAGCGCTGTGTGGTGGCTGCCGCATCTTCCTGATCCGGGAGCTCTTCCCAACATGGCTGATGGTCATGGAGATCCTCAATGTCACGCTGGTGCCCTACGGAAACGCGCAGGTGCCCAGGCACTGGGGAAACTGAGGCATGTGGGCAGGGGAGCAGGGGACCCAGCCTGCCAGCCAGCTCTCACCCTGCTGCCTTGCAGGAACAGAATGTCAGCGGTAGGTGGGAGTTCAAGTGCCAGCATGGGGAAGAGGAGTGCAAATTCAACAAGGTGGAGGTAAGTGGCGCCAGGGGCCCCTTGCCAGGGTGGGGGAAACTGCCCAATGTACGGGAGGCAAATACGAGGGTGCCAGCTCTGTCTGCTGCCTCGTGGGTTCCCATGTAATCACATCTTTATTCCCTATCTCCTGGGTGGGCACCAGTGATTATTATGATTGGGTGTCAGGGGACCCTGGGCCCGCCTCATGCCCTCTCCTGCCCCCCTCTCCGAACCCCAGGCCTGCCTATTGGATGAACTTGAGATGCAGTCAGCCTTCCTGACTATCGTCTGCATGGAAGAGTTTGACAACATGGAGGAAAGTCTGCCACTAGTGAGTGACACCCCTCACTCCGCACAGGAGAGGGACAGGGGTGGTAGCCTTCCCCCGCACCCAGGCAGACCCAGATTCAAGTCCTAGCCCTGACCACTGCTGTCTGTGCAGCCAGAAGAACAACCTCCTTTTTTTTTGAGACAGGGTCTTGCTCTGCAGGCTGGAGTGCAGTGGTGCGATCTCGGCTCACTGCAACCTCTGTCTCCTGGGTTTAAGTGATCCTCCCGCCTCAGCCTCCCTAGTAGCTGGGACTACAGGTGCCCACCACCATACCTGGCTAATTTTTGTATTTTTAGTAGAGGCAGGGTTCACCATGCTGGCCAGGCTGGTCTCGAACTCCTGACCTCAAGTGATCCGCCTGCCCCGGCCTCCCAAAGGGCTGGGATCATAGGTGTGAGCTACCACGCCCTGTTCCAGCCTCCCCCTCTTGAAGCCTCCATCTTTGAATCAGAGATCTCTTAGGAGCATGAGTGATCATGGAGGACTTACTGGAGGAGGCATCTCTGAGCTGGGCATGGAAGGATGAGCAGGAATGTGCAGAGACACAGATGATGGGATGTGGAGATGATAGGACAGGCCCCACCTACTTCCCCAGGGAACTGTGAAGAATGAATGACTCCCAGAGGAGTGGCTCATCAGCTCTAATCAGTGTTCATTCACCAAACATCCGAGCCACCCAAGAGGCCCCACCCAGCGACATCTTAGTCCTGCAGGGTTAGATTGGGGCTGGAAGAGTGACAAGGAGGAGAGGGCACTGAGGAGACACTGGGGAAGGAGGAGGAAGGGTGTTTCTGGCAGAGGGATCAGCATGTACGGAGGCCCTGAGGAAAGTGAGATGCCATGGGGGTCAGAGGCAGTGGATCTGGTCTTAGGTGAAACAAGGGGGCTAGGAGCAGCCCCAGCCCTGCTCCCAGGCCTCCACTAAAGCATGTATTGAGCACTTGATGTTTGCGGCATTGTTGCGTTGCTGTGACGCCAACTGTACCCTCTTCTCAGTGACGAACAGGCTTGGCTTAGGGTTGGTGGGGGACCGTTGAGGAGATAACGGGGAGGAAGCTGAGGCAACCCCTGCTCCCCCACCCCGCCCAGTGCCTGCAGCTCTATGCCCCAGACCTGTCGCCAGACACTGTCATGAAGTGTGCGACGGGGGACCGCGGCATGCAGCTCATGCACGCCAACGCCCAGCGGACAGATGCTCTCCAGCCACCCCACGAGTATGTGCCCTGGGTCACCGTCAATGGGGTAAGGATCTTCTTAGCCCTCAGCTTGACACCCCCTAGTCCCATGGAGTCAGGGATGGACCAGACAAGGGACCAGGGTTAAAGGAGCCCAGAGTGGGAGTGGTGGCTTTGCATAGGAAAAGGGGCACTGAGGTTGGGGTTTTGAAGGGTGAGTGGTCTTCAAATGTGTGTATTAAAAAATGTGTGTATTAAACAACAAAAAACAAGAAACAAAAAGAAAGTGTGTATTAATTCAATGTATTAAACACCCCCGTTGGGGCGGATGTGCCCACTGATTTGCAAGGTGGGAGGCAGGGGCCAGAGTTGGGACCACGTGTAGCCCCTTCTGGGCTACAACCAGGGTACATGGGTTGAGGCAGCTGCTGGGACTGAGCGACTACCTGTCTTGCTTTGTGCAGAAACCCTTGCAAGATCTGAGCCAGCTCCTGGCCCTCGTCTGCCAGTTGTACCAGGTAAGCTGGGCAGGGAGCAGTGGGGTTCAGGTGGTGGGGGTGGGGTCTCCTTCCAGGACTCCAACTCGTGGCCTTCCCCCTCCAGGGCAAGAAGCCAGATACCTGCCCTCTCTCAACCAGCTCCCTCAGGAGTGTCTGCTTCAAGTGATGGCTGGTGCCCTGCAGAGAGCCGATGGAAGGCAGTGGGAACCCAGCTCCCTGCCATTTTTTCCGATCCGGACCCTCGGCACCTGCCGCTCACCAACTGGGAAATTTCTATGTATCCTGTGAAGCCCAGACGCACAAAATTCCACCCCATGATCAAGAGTCTTGCTCCACTAAGAACGGTGCTAAAGTAAAACTAGTTTAATAAACCCTTCTGGTTGCTGTAATTTATTTGATAAGTCAGCCATTCTCCCTTCCCCCAGGCCTGTGCGGTGCTGGAACCTTGACACACCTTAGCCTAGGGAGCCCCTGTCCAAGGGGAAGACCCAGCTAGACATCCCGAGTCTCTTGGGGTCAGGGATGGACCAAAAGGGATGGGCTGGGGCTAGAGGATCGCAGAGGGAGAGAAGTCTTTGCATAGGGGAGAAGGGCATTGGGGCTGGGGTGTTGAAGGGTAAGTAGGGGTTCATCAGGCAGAAAATGGGTTCATTAATTCCACAGACATCCCTAGCCACCCACGTTGTGCTGACCCCATACTGGATAATATGGATTGAGACAGAGTATGGGAACTGGGGCCAGACAAGGACAGAGGATGGGGCAGGGACACTGTCTGGGGAGTTTCAAAAAATTTATTCCCTTAGTGGGGGATGTCAGGGTGTTCCAGGAAAGGGGAACAAAAGAATGTACGAGACTCTAGCCCTCAGCAAAATCTGTAGCTAGAATGCCAGTCGCAAACACCCCAAAACAGGAAGGTCTATTATACTATATATCTTTTTTGTTTTTGAGATGGAGTCTGGCTCTGTCACCAGGCTGGAGTGCAGTGGCGCGATCTCAGCTCACTGCAACCTCTGCCTCCTGGGTTCAAGCAATTCTCCTGCCTCAGCCTCCCAAGTAGCTGGGATTACAGGCACACACCACTACACCTAGCTAATTTTTATATTTTTAGTAGAGACAGGATTTGGCCATGTTGGCCAGGCTGGTCTCGAACTCCTGACCTCAAGTGATCTACCTGTCTCAGCCTCCCAAAGTGCTGGGATTTCAGGCATGAGCCATCGTGCCGGGCCTTATGGCTTACAAGGGAAGGAAATACTATGATTCTCATACTAGTGTAAAATGAACACATGTTAAAAGATTTTTTTTTTAGTTTATTTTTTTATTTTTTGAGATGGAGTCTTACTGTGTTGCCCAGGCTGGAGTGCAGTGGCACAATCTCAGCTCACTGCAACCTCAGCCTCTCAGATTCAAGCAATTCTCCTGCCTCAGCTTCCTAAGTAGCTGGAATTGCAGGCACTCACCATCACGCCTGGCTAATTTTTGTATTTTTAGTAGAGACAGGGTTTCATCACGTTAGCCAGGCTGGTCTTCATCTCTTGACCTCGTGATCCGCCTGCCTCGGTCTCCCAAAGTGCTGGGATTACAGGCGTGAGCCACCGCGCCCAGTTAAAAGATTTTATGTCCAGGCATGATGACTACACTGATAATCCCAGTACTTTGAGAAGCCAAGGTGAGAAGATTGCTTGAGGCCAAGAATTCAAAACCAGTGTGACTACAAAAAATTTAAAAATTAGCCAGGTGTGGTGGGGTGCGCCTGTCCTCCCAGCTACTCAGGAGGCCCCAAGAGGTCAAGGCTGCAGTGAGCTATGATCAAACCACTGCACTCCAGCCTGGGAGACAGAGCAAGACCCTGTCTCAAAACTAAACAAACACAAAAAGACTTAATTCTTGTGTTTTTGAGATGGAGTCTCGCTCTGTTGCCCAGGCAGGAGTGCAGTGGTGCGATCTCGGTTCGCTGCGACCTCCTCCTCCCGGGTTCAAGTGATTCTCCTGCCTCAGCCTCCTGAGATTACCCTCAGCTGGGGTTACAGGTGTGAGCCACCACAGCTAGCTAATTGTTGTATTTTTAGTAGCAACTGGGTTTCTCTGTGTTGGCCAGGCTGATCTCCAACTCCTGACCTCAAGTGATCTGGCCGCCTCGGCCTCCCAGAGTGCTAGGATTACAGGCACAAGCCGCCTCGCGTGGCCCCTAAAAATATCCTGAGGATTTGGATTGGCCAGGATCAACCTGTACGAACCTGGAAGGCTGAGCTGGCAAGTCAGATGTAAGTCACTGGTTTTTTGGTTTTTTTGTTTGTTTGTTTGTTTGTTTTTGTTGTTTTGAGACAGAGTCTCCTTTTGTCGCCAGGCGCCAGGCTGGAGTGCAGTGGCGTGATCTCGGCTCACTGCGTCTCACCTCCTGGGTTCAAGCAGTTCTCCTGCCTCAGCCTCTTGAGTAGCTGGGACTACAGGCGCACGCCACCACGCCCAGCTAATTTTTGTATTTTAGTAGAGACTGGGTTTCACCATGTTGGCCAGGATGGTCTCCATCTCTTGACCTCGTGATCTGCCCACCTCGGCCTCCCAAAGTGCTGGGATTACAGGCGTGAGCCACCGCACCCAGCCAAGACTCTTAATGCCTCTTAAATGAAAAAGAAGGGAAAAAGCATGTTGAGCGTTGTCTTTTTCCTTACTGACAGACTAGCCATCTCATAGATGTTATAATCTTCCTTCAAGGAGGTGAGGCTTAATTCCTCGCCCTGCAAATACTTTTGTTTGTTTCTCTTTATTTTGAGATGGTGTCTGGTTGTTTTCCCCAGGCTGGTCTCAAACTCCTGGGCTCAAGCAATCCTTCTTGAGGATCCCGAAGTGCTGCGATTGCAGAGATGATCCACTGCGCCCGGCCCTACAACCACCTTGATAGTGAACTGGATTTAGTAACTTGATTCCAAACAGTAGAACAGGGAAAGTGGAAAAGAATAACCTGGCTGGGTGCAGCAGCTCACGCCTGAAATCACAGCACTTTGGGAGGCTGAGGTGGGCGGATCACTTGAGGTCAGGAGTTCAAGACCAGCCTGGCCAACGTGGTGAAACCCCATCTCTACTAAAAATACAAAAATTAGGCTGGGTGTGGTGGCTCACACCTGTAATCCCAGCATTTTGGGAGGCCAAGGCGGGCAGATCTCGAGGTGAGGAGAACGAGACCATCCCGGCTAATAGAGTGAAACTCCGTCTCTACTAAAAATACAAAAAATTAGCCGGGCGTGGTGGCACGTGCCTGTAGTCCCAGCTACTCGAGAGGCTGAGGCAGGAGAATGGCTTGAACCCGGGAGGTGGAGGCTGCAGTGAGCTGAGATCATGCCACTGCACTCCAGCCTGGGCGACAGAGCGAGACTGGGTCTCAAAAAAAAAAAAAAAAAAGAAAAGAAAAGAAATCTAAGCACACTATGCCATATTTTGTTGAATCAATATCTTTGTCCTGAGAATAGGTTAGCTTGGTTATACATGCGTGCCTCATTTTAAAAGGTGGTGGCTTAGGTAAGAGTTGGGAACCTATCTAAGTTAGGTCTCTAAATGGTATGAGCAATCACACGTTTAATGAGCATTTCTTCTTTCTTCGTCTCTTTCTCTCTCTCTGTCCCCCTTAACCTCACTTTCCTTCCTTCCTTTTTTTTTTCTTTCTGTTTTTGAGACAGAGTCTCGCTCTGTCACCCATGCTGGAGTGCAGTGGTGCGATCTCAGCTCACTGCAGCCTCCGCCTTTCAGGTTCAGCTGGAGTAGCTGGGACTACAGACATACACCACCACACCTGGCTAATTTCTGAATTGGTAGTGAAGACAGGGTTTCATCGTGTTGCCCAAGCTGGTCTCAAAGTCCTGGGCTCAAGCGATCTGCCCGCCTTGGCCTCCCAAAGTGCTGGGATTATAGGTGTGAGCCACTATGCCAGCTCTTCCTTACTCGACAGGATCTGGCTCTGTCACCCAGGCTGGAGTGCAGTGGCACAATCATAGCTCACTGTAGCCACAACTTCCTAGGCTCAAGCAATCCTCCTGCCTCAGCCTCTCAAGTAGCTGGGACTACAGGTGCTCATCATCACTCTCAATGTTTGCTAAGTTTTACAGAGACAGGGTTTTGCTATGTTGCCTGGGCTGGTCTCAAACCCCTGACCTCAAGCCGCCCTCCTGCCTTGGGCTCCTGTAGTGCTGGGATTATCATTCTGAGCCCAGCAGCATGAATCTTTAGTCACTCTATAAAAATTCACAAGCCAGGCGCGGTGGCTCACACTTGTAATCTCAGAACATTGGGAGGCCGAGGCGGGTGGATCACCTGAGATCAGCAGTTCGAGACCAGCCTGACCAACACGGTGAAACCCCGTCTTTATAAAAATAAAAAACTAAAATAAAATAAAAAATAAGAAAGAATAAAAGAAAAATATTTTTTTCTCTTCGGGAACGGTAAAATTAGGATATAATTGTTTCCCGCGAGAGCACAAATTTGACTGGAAGGAGTTAAAGCGCATCGTATGCCCAGAACCGTGACTAACACTTCAATTACCATCATTATGCGGAAACTGAGGTAAGAGGACCAGTTAAGGTCAGGCCCAAGGTCATCGTCTGGACGGGGCTCCAATTGGGCTGGGCCGCAGCAGACCTGTACCCCACCCCCAAGTTCCATCAATCTTTTTTGCAGGATTGGAGTCCACTTCGGTAGTTGTCGTGGCCACAGATCGCATCCCTTCTGGTTAAGTCCAGGAGAATCTGGAAATCCCCAAAGGCAACCAGGCCAGAAGGCGATGTAGCTGCCGAAGATTGACCAACCCCAACGCGGGAGGCGGGACGACAGTCACTGATTTGCCAGCGTGACGCCGGTCTGCGATTGGCCAGTGCCGGTCTGGGCGTGTCGGTAAGCGGGGCTGCGACGGTTTCCCATAGGCTGGCACAGAAAGGGGCGAGACAACAAGAGTACAAAGTTACCAATCGGCATGCATGATGTAACGCAATTCTTTTTCCGATTGGTCCGTGAAGCTCGGGAGGGCGTGTACAGCTTCGTTAGGAGATCAACCTTGGGTTAGAACGCCTGCCTTTTATTGGCCAATACTCTTCGGGGCGGGCAATGTGGCGCTCTGAGGCTGCTTGCCATTGGTCTACGTGGCGCGGCGCGGGGTGGGCCTGCGGACTGCAGATCCTTATGCGATTGGCCGGGACGCCGGAGGGGCGGGCAATTTGGGATGGACGGTGTCTCGCAACTGGTCCGCGCAGCGGGAACGGAGCGGCACGCCGGTTCCTGGACTTCCGGGGACGATGGCGCGGGGCAGCTGGCGCCGGCTGCACCGCCTGTTGTCCGCGGGGCAGCTTCTGTTCCAGGGCCGCGCTCTGCTCGTCACCAACACGCTGGGCTGCGGCGCCCTTATGGCGGCCGGGGACGGCGTGCGCCAGTCCTGGGAGATCCGCTCCAGGCCCGGGCAGGTTTTCGACCCGCGGCGCTCCGGTGAGGACGCCACACTGCTTAGTCCTTCACCCCGGGCGACCTTTGATCCCGACACCAGACCTGCGGGCCGTGACCCCTGACCGGTGGCCTCAGTCCCTCGCAGGACCCGCCCTTACCGCGCCTCTCCCCCGGGTGTCTGTCTTCCCGCAGCCCTGGGACTCAATCACCTCCCAACCCCCGGGGGTCTCTGCCCGCTACCTAGGAGCCACTGGAGCCGCGCCTGCTGGTGGGGCTTGTAGTGGAAGAATGCACGGGTGGGCTCTTCCCGTTTTCCCGGTGAGGCTGAGGCTCGGGGATGGCACTGGGCTTACCCAGGCCTTAGCCAGGGAGGGAGGGAATGGACTGGGGAATTTCCCGGCCCCACCCAGCCCCCTGACTTACACTCTTATAGCAAGCATGTTTGCGGTGGGCTGCAGCATGGGTCCCTTCCTGCACTACTGGTACTTGTCGCTGGACCGCCTATTCCCTGCGTCTGGCCTCCGAGGCTTCCCAAATGTCCTCAAGAAGGTCCTCGTGGATCAGCTGGTAGCCTCTCCCGTGCTGGGCGTCTGGTACTTCTTGGGTAAGGAGCCTCCTAAACCTCGGCTTTGCCTCTCATAGGTCGGGAGGGGGTGGAGCCAGCTTTGTGTTAAGAAGGTTGCAGAGATGCTTTTCCGATGTGCCCCGTGTTTGGGTGGCCCTGGACTAGCAGCCAGGTCACAGTGGGGACAGGACAGACTCGGCCGATGTGAACGCTGACGAGTGTAGGAGGGACCAGGACAGTATCTGATGGGGCCGCCCTGGGCGGGAGGTTGAGAGCATTTCCCAAAAGAGGGCACACTCAGTTGAGACGCGAAGAGGGACCGGCGGGCAGAGAGAACAGCTAATGCAAAGGCCCTGATGCCTGAAGGAAGAGGAATTGAGGCTGGACTTCATGGGGTGCAACCGTCCCAGCCCTAGGCTGGTAAAGACAGCGGTATTCATAGAGGAGTCGCTCATTCTTCACCTCCCAGCCCAGCTTTCTAGTCTGTGATGGAAAAGTAATAAAAATGCCTCATCTTCAGGGTGTGTTTCCTTTGGGGCACGTGTTTGCATGTTTATAACCTCTCTCTCACTGGGACTGACTTGCTCTGTTTTGTCCCTACACCAGCCACTTGATTCTCTGTCTATCCCATCTGAAAGCCCCTCTCTGTCTGGGGTGGGGCTCTCAGGGGTCCAAGGCCACCCCCGCCATCGTGAGCCCATCTTGTCATCTCAACAGTACTTTCTGGCCTCTAACATTCTCATTTCTTGGTTTCCTTCCCCAGGCCTTGGCTGCCTGGAGGGCCAGACACTGGGTGAGAGCTTCCAGGAGCTGCGGGACAAGTTCTGGGAATTCTACAAGGTGGGAGCACCCGCCCTTGCACATGTCTGGCCCCGCCCCTCATCGCTCTGGCCCCGCCCCCTCATCGTGCCCCGCCTCTCCCCTTAGGCCGACTGGTGCGTGTGGCCTGCTGCGCAGTTGGTGAACTTCCTCTTCGTGCCCCCCCCAGTTCCGAGTCACCTACATCAATGGCCTGACGCTGGGCTGGGACACATACCTGTCCTACTTGAAGTACCGGGTGAGTGTGGTGGGCATACCAGGCACGCAGGGGACTGCTCAGGGGGGATACAGGGATGGGTCGGACAGGGCTCAGGAGGGACCGGGAGGGGATGAACCAGGCTTCTGACCAGATGCCTTGTCTTGTGTGGACAGAGCCCAGTTCCTCTGACACCCCCAGGCTGTGTGGCCCTGGACACCCGAGCGGACTGAGCTGTCTGCCCCTTGGGACCGGATGCAAGACTGACTCCTGGCGGACCACACGCTCTGCCAGAAGGGGAATGGGTCCCTGCAGCAAGCTGGGGTCCCGGGCCTCGTCCCAGCATCACTCCAGCTCCTGGGCACTGGGCTGAGCCACCCGTTCCAAGCTCACTTCTGGGACTCAGTTTCCCCAGCTGGAACACACCTGTGAAGATGGATGATCATACCCTAGCCCTTCTCACCAGGAGCCTCATGCGACCTGTGACCAAGATGTCCCATCCTCAGCACGGGGCCCACCCAGCCAACCAGTCCCAAGCACCAGCCCCGCAACAAGCATCACTGCCGTCCACATGGCTCTGGGCCAAGCCACCAATCCGGAGCTCCCTCAGGTCCTGTGACTAAGGGGGCGACATGGCCCATCCCCCTCAGAGCAGGCTCAGGCCTGGAGTTGGCCCCCAAAAGTTTCAGGCAGGGCCGGGCAGCCTCTGGGTTTCTTCCCTGGTAGTGAGCTGTGGACAATTCATTACATTCTGTCATGTAATTGTAACTGCTGGCTGGGTGCAGTGGCTCACACCTGAAATCTCAGCCCTTTGGGGGGCTGAGGTGGAAGCATTGCTTGAGGCCAGGAGTTCGAGACCAGCCTCGGCAACATAGCAAGACCCTGTCTCTATTTATGTTTACAAATAAAAATAACAAAAGCAAATGCTGTGGTTGACCAAAGCCAGGGTGGGCAGGGCCCGGCGTTCACAGGGACACGTGTGGTCCATTCGCTTTATTGGATGTATGTAGTGTTTCATGATATCTAAGGAACTGGGGGGGCACGTTTGACACTCATGAGGTCAGAACAGGTCCGGTGGTCAGGGGGGTCCCAGGGTGGTGAATACCCACAGCACACCCCCCACCAGAAGAAAAAACTTGGGGGAGAGGAGCCTGGCAGGCCAGACTCTGACCCCCATGGTCCGCACGGGGAACCCCCCCAACAGCGGCCTCGGCCCACCGCAGCAGAGCCGAGGGGCTGGCAGGCCTGGCCACCTCCTGTCGCCCGATCAGCCTGCTCTAGGGTGTCATCTGGCCCCCTCTTCACAACCGACAACTGTGGACGGGGGTGAATTTTAAAAAAAGGCGGGGGGGTGTCAGGAAGGGGAGGGGTGAGTTCACGAGGCCACGACACACCACAGCTGAGCGGGGAAAGGGTTATATGTACAGGACGGGCAGGGCTGGGGTCGGGCAGGGGAGCCCCGGGCCCCTGCGGGACGTCTTCAATAAATAAATAGCTACAATAATAAATAAGGGTGACGGGCTAAGTTGGGAGCGGGGGGGTCTTGTGCCCGTGGCTGGTGGGGGCTGGGTCAGGCCTGGGGAGGTGGGGAAGAGGGGCAAGGGGGCAGGGTGGCTCTCAGCAGGCGCAGTCCTGGTGCGGTGGCACCTGCTGGTCACTGAGCTGTGGGCCCTGCTTGGCGCCTGTGACCGCAGGGTCCGCCGTGTCCAAAGACTCCGACATCTTCTCACAGATGACGTCCACCAGGCGCTCAAAGGTCTGCTTGACGTTAATGTTGTCCTTGGCGCTTGCCTCAAAGAACTCGAACCCTGTGGTCAGGGAAGGCAGGGATGAGGACCCTGGCCACGCCCCATGCCAACTCCTAGAGATGCTTCTCTGAGGAAAGGGAACACCTGGAGAGTCTTGTGCCAAGCAACTTATTGAAGGTACTGACAAGTCCTGCAGGGAAGCCACATTGAAGTGGGTAGACTCTGCATTTCCTTTTTTTTTTTTTTTTTTTTTTTTTTTTTTTTTTGAGACAGGGCCTTGCTCTGCTGCCGAGGATGGAGTATGGCGGCGTGATCATAGCTCACTGCAGTCGACCTCCTGGGCTCAGGTGATCCTTCACCTCAGCCTCCTAAAGTGCTGGGATTACGGGCATGAGCTACGGCGCCTGGCTTCCTGCCCTTCCTTCCTAAAATTGTGTCTCACTGTCCTTAGGGACCTGGCAAGACATGCCCAGCCCCGTGCACTGGGGCTGGAAGCCTCTGACACTCAGATCCAGCCATGACCTCCCTCTGCTCACACACCCTCTGTGGCTCCCTATTGCCCTCCAGAGAGTCCCAGCCTCTCAGCACATGGTTGAGGTCCTCTATAATCGGCCACATTTCCTCCAGCTGACCCTCATGTTCCAGTCATGTGAAACTATTACCAAAACACACAGGATCTTTCTCACCGCAAGCCTTTACCCAAGCTGTTTCTTCTGCCTAAAACACCCTTCTTCCAAGCACTAGAGTCCGCTGCCCACCTCTCCAGGAAGCCTGGCTCCCCCCATGGGCTCCTCCTGCCCAGGTCCCTCCCTCCACCCCAGAGGTCCCTCGAGGCACCCCTACCTGCCTCTCAAGCCCAGCAACATCCAACAAAGCGTTGGACGGTGAGTATCAGAATAAATCTTTACCTTTCTGCACAGCGAACGCCTACACATCCCTCAAGATCCAACTCAAATGGCTCCTGGATGAAGGCTAGTTTGCAGAACGTGTGAATGAATTACCTGGCTTAGCTGTAAGACCTTGGGTGCGTGCCCTCCCCACTCTGGACCTCAGTGTCCTTTTTCTAGCCTTGTGGGTCTCCGGCCCAGCTGGTCACTCACCAAGGTGGTCAGCTAGCTGCCGGCCACGTTCTGACGACACCACCCGCTCATCCTCCATGTCACACTTGTTTCCTACCAGCAGCACCTGGGCATTGTCCCACGAGTAGGTCTTGATCTGGGTGGACCTGCAGAAGGCAGCGATGGGGGACAGGTTAGGGTGTCGAGGATCCCAGCTCCACCCTGATGGGCTGGTGTGGAGACTGCGTCCTTCTCCCAGGGAGAAAGACCCTGAAGCTTGGCCCTCCGTCTTCCCCAACATCCTTTCCCCCCATGTGCCCCTCGTTCACCCCACTCCAGCCCCCAATTGACCCATTATTGTTTGTGTGTTTGGGGTTTTTTTGAGATGGAGTCTCGCTCTCGTTGCCCAGGTTGGAGTGCAATAGCATGATCTCCACTCACTGCAACCTCTGCCTCCCAGGTTCAAGTGATTCTCCTGCCTCAGTCTCCCAGGTAGCTGGGACTACAGGGGCACGCACCACGCCTGGCTGATTTTTTCTCTCTTAGTAGAGAAGGGGTTTCACCGTGTTAGCCAGTATGGTCTTGATCTCCTGACGTCGCAATCCCCCAACCTCAGCCTCCCAAAGTGCTGGGATTACAGGCGTGAGCCACCGAACCCGGCCGTGTTCTGGGTCTTTTTTTTTTTGAGATGGAGTCTGGATCTGATGCCCAGGATGGAGTGCAGTGGCGCAATCTCGGCTCACTGCAACCTCTCCCTCCTGGGGTTCAAGCAATTCTCCTGCCTCAGCCTCCCAAGTAGCTGGGATGACAGGCGTACATCACCACTCCTGGCTAATTTTTGTATTTTCAGCAGAAACAGGGTTTTACCATGTTGGCCAGGCTGGTCTCGAACTCCTGACCTCAAGTGATCCTCCCACTTCGTCCTCCCAAAGTGCTGGGATGACAGGCGTGAGCCACTGCGCCCAGCCAAACTGACCCATTATTGAACATGGCAGGCTCTGTCCTTCATCATAGCCTGTATCCTGCCAGGAACACACTTTTCTTCTCTCTGTCAATATGTCAATACTGCCACATCCTCCAGGAAGCCTCTCCATCAATACTCCCACCTCCTCCAGGAAGCCTTCCTGGAAGTGCCAGCTTCCCACATCTCCCAAGAACTCCTCATATGTTCTTTCCCTCCCCTCTGGGTGTTTATTCCAGAAAAGTTACCTGCTTTCTTTTTTGGAGACAGCCTGATTCTGTTACCCAGGCTGGTCTTGAACTCCTGAATGCAAGCAATGCTCACCCACCTCAGTCTCCTGAATAGCTGAGATTACCAGCATATGCCACTACACCCAGTGAGAAAGCCCCTTTTCTTTTCTTTCCTGTTTTTTTTTTTGTAGAGACAGGGTCTTGCTATGTTGCCCAGGCTGGTCTCGAACTCCTGGGCTCAAGCAATCCACTTGCCTTGGCCTCTCAAAGTGCTGGAATTATAGGCATGAGCCACCCAGCCCAGAAATCTTCTTTTTTTTTGAGATGGAGTCTCACTCTGTCACCTAGGCTGGAGTGCAATGGCACGATCTAGGTTCACTGCAACCTCTACCTCCCAGGTTCAAGTGATTCTCCTGCCTCAGCTTCCCAAGTAGCTGGGACTACAGGTATGAGCCACCATGCCTGGGTAATCTTTTGTGTTTTTAGTAGAGGCGGGTTTCAGCAAGTTGGCCAGGATGGTCTCAAACTCCTGAGCTCAAGATCTGTCCACCTTGGCCTCTCAAAGTGCTAGGATTATAGGCGTGAGGCACTGTGCCTGGTCCAGAAATCTTTTTAAAGAGTTTTTACTTCTGAGCAGAAAATTGCAATGTTTGCCACCTCTAACCTATGCCGGCTCTCCTTAAAGTCTGTCTCCACCCTACATTTGCAGCTATTTTTTTCTATATGTTTACAGTTTTACTTTTCTATCTGAAATCCTTCCCTGACCCCTATCTTTTATTTATTTATTATTTTTTAGAGACGGAGTCTTGCACTGTCGCCCAGGTTGGAGTGCAGTGGTACAATCTCGGCGCACTGCAACCTCCGCCTCCTGGGGTTCAAGCGATTCTCCTGCCTCAGCCTCCCAAGTAGCTGGGATGACAGGCGCCCACCACCATGCCCGGCTATTTTTTTGTGATTTTTCTTTTTTTTTTTTTTTTAAGCTGGGGTTTCGCCATGTTGGTCAGGCTGGTCTTGAACTCCCGACCTCAGGTGATCCGCCAGCCTTGGCCTCCAAAGTGCTTGGATTACAGGCATGAGCCACCACGCCCGGCCTTTTTGTACTTTTAGTTGAGACAGAGTTTCACTATGTTGACCAGATTGGTCTTGAACTCCTGACCTTGTGATCCGCCTCCCTCGGCCTCCCAAAGCGCTGGGATTACAAGCATGAGCCACCACACCTGGCCTGTTTTTTTTTTGAAGCAACTTTGTCTCAGAGACGATGGTCCCAGAATGAGTGTGGAAGGCCAGGAGCAATGGCTCATGCCTGTAATCTCAGCACTTTGGGAGGCTGAGGCGGGCAGATCACTTGAGCCAAGGAGTTCAAGACCAGCCTGGGCAACATAGCAAAACCCCATCTCAACTAAAAATACAAAAACTTAGCCAGGTGTGGTGGTGTGCGCCTGTAGTCCCAGCTACTTGGAAGGCTGAGGCAAGAGGATTACTTGAGCCCAGGAGGTCGAGGCTGCAGTGAGCCCTGATCATGCCGCTGGACTCCAGTCTGGGCAACAGAGTAAGACCCTCTCTCAAAAAAAAAAAAAAAAAAAAAAAAGAGTGAGCGGGGTGCACTCACCAGTCCTGCACAGCATTGAAGGATTCCTCGTTGGTGATGTCGTACATGAGGATGAAGCCCATCGCGCCCCGGTAGTAGGCGGTGGTGATGGTCCGGTATCGCTCTTGCCCTGCTGTGTCCTGGAGAGGAAGAGAAGAAGGTCAGAGAGGACCCACACATCAGGCCCTCGAAGAGGAAATGAGCTCTGATATCACCCAGCTCAGGCCCTGGGAGAGGCAGGAGCTTGCTCAGGAGCACAAAGCATCAGGAAGGGCAGGCTGGGTCACAGCGCTCAGAGTACGTGAGTGCGCCATCATCCCACAGAGTCACTCAACAAACATGTCCTGCGCCGGGTGCTTGGCTCGCACCTGTAATCCCAGCACTATGGGAGGCTGAGATGGGCAGATGGCTTGAACCCAGGAGTTCCAGACCAGCCTGGGCAACATAGCAAGACCCCATCTCTACAAAAAAATCTAAAAATGAATGCGGCATGGTGGCTCACAGCTGTAGTCCCAATACTCAGGACGCTCAGGTAAGAGGGTCGCTTGAGCCCGGGAGGCAGAGGTTGCAGTGAGGTGAGATCGCACCATTGCAGTTGAGCCTGGGAAACAGAGTGAAACCCTGTCTCAAAAAATAAACGGGGCCAGGCGCGGCAGCTCATGCCTGTAATCCCAGCACTTTGGGAGGCCAAGGCAGGTGGATCACTTGAGGTCCAGAGTTGAAGACTGGCCAATATAGTGAACCCTATCTCTACTAAAAATACAAAAAAAAAAAAAAAAATTAGCCAGGCATGGTGGTGAATGCCCATGGTCCCAGCTACTCAGGAGGCTGAGGCAGGATAACTACTTGAACCCAGGAGGCAGAGGTTTCAGTGAGCCAAGATCTCGCCACTGCACTCCAGCCTGGGTGACAGAGCAAACACTCTGTCAAAAAAAAAAAAAAAAAAAAAAAAAAAAAACAAGCCAGGCGCAGTGGCTCATGCCTGTAATCGCAGCACTTTGGGAGGCTGAGGTGGGCGGATCACGAAGTCAGAGGTTCGAGACCAGCCTGACCAACATGGTGAAACCCCACTGGGCGTGGTGGCACACACCTGTACTCCCAGCTACTTGGGAGGCTAAGGCAGGAGAATCACTTGAACCCGGGAGGTGGAGGTTGCAGTGAGTCAAGAACGCACCATTACACTCCAGCCTGGGTGACAGAGTGAGACTCTGTCTCAAAAAATAAAAAAATAAACAAACAGGGACTGGACGCTGATCTTGGCCACACCCTGAACTGGACACTGGGGACACAGTTGTTAACAAATGGGCAGAAATCCCTGCCTTGCTAAGTGATACCCCAGTGACAGAAACAGAAAATAACAGTGTAAATGTATCTCCTATATTGGAAGGTGGCAAGGACCAAGGAGAAAAATCAAGCCATCTTTTCCAAAGGTGAAGAGAATAGAATTGTAGGTTTAAAAACTACAGGAAGCCGGATTCAGTGGCACACGCCTGTACTCCCAGCTACTTGGGAAGCTGAGGCAGGAGGATCACTTGAGCCCAGGAGTTCAAATCCAGCCTGGGCAACAGAGTGAGGCTCTGTCTCTTAAAACTAACAAGGCCAGGTGGGATCGCTCATGCCTGTAACCCCAGCACTTTGAGAGGCTGAGGTGGGAGGATCACTGGAGCCCAGGAGTTCAAGACCAGCCTGGGCAGGCATAGCCAGACCCTGTCTCTACAAAAAAGAAAAACAATTAGCAGGCGTGGTGGTGTGCGCCTGTAATTCCAGCTACTTGGGAGGCTTAGGTGGAAGAATGACTTGAGCCCAGAAAGTCGAGGCTGCAGAGAGCCATGATCATGCGACTGCAATCCAGCCTGGGTGACAGAGCAAGATGACCCTGTCTCAAAAGAACAAACAAAAAAAGAGAATGGTGATAAGTTGCCTGGGAGCGGTGGCTCACGCCTATAATCCCAGCACTTTGGGAGGCCGAGGCAGGTGGATCAAGAGGTCAGGAGTTCAAGATCAGCCTGGCCAACATGGTGAAACCCCGTCTTTAAAAAAAATTTTAAATTTAAAAATTAAAAAAAAGAGAGAATGGGGACCAAGATCCAGCTGAAACCGCATACATGGAAGTACTTGAAGATGGGGAAACTGAGGCACCAGGATTAGGTACTTCTGGGAGAACACAGGTGCTGTCTGTTTCTGCCCCCTGGTACACAGTATGGACTTAATAAACGCCCAGTGTGTGAGTGAGTGACTCCAGCCAGGAAAGAGATAGATGAGGCTCGGGCTGCTTTTCCAAAGATGGGAACCCAACCGAGCCGGGAGGGAGCCCTCCAGCTGGGACCCACCCAGATCTGCAGCTTGATCCTCTTGTCATTTCGATAGATGGTTTTGACCTTGAAGTCGATGCCCACGGTGCTGACGAAGGCAGGGGTGAACGAGTCGTCGGCATAGCGGAAGAGGAAGGACGTCTTGCCCACGCTGCTGTTGCCGATGATGAGAATCTTGAACATGTAGTCGAAGTTCTGATCCGAGGACTCCTTCTGCCCATAGCGCGAGTCTGTGGCGGATGCCATCTAGGGATACCGGGTACAGCAGAGCCGTGAAGGGGGCACCCTCCATCCTCATGTGCCCAAGTCCAGACAGAGGATGGGGGAGAGCTCCAGAAAGGGGCCGGTGTATGGAGACCACACTTATCCCATCAGGAGCCCCAGTATTCATTGGTGGTGTCCCCAGCAGAGGGCAGCCTGTGACCTTGAAATCCTGAACGTTTCGGAAGAGGGGTTCAGAGGGTTGCGGATGGGGACACCCCAGCAGCCCCTTCCAAGAAGCCTGTGCGCCAGGTGGGGCTGTAACCCTAAACCCAGGGTTGAGCCCGGAGGGGGTGACTGCGGCTGGCCCCGCCCCCTATCAGTCTTTCATGGTCTCAGAACACGGCCTCGCAGCCGCACGTGCACACTCGCGCATGGCCCCTGGAGGACGCGCATCTGCAGCCACCTCTCTCCCCAAACCTCCAGGCCAGAGAGCTCCGGCCAAGGCTGCTGCATCATATGATACAGGCGGGGCATGCACACGCTCACGCGCACACAGCCTCAAACACGCTCATCCGTACATACAGAAGTGTGTAAACGCACTGGGGTGCACAGGACAAAGACACAGACACCTGTCTGCACACCGTTTCGCCTATAGAAATGTGCAAACCACCCTTGCGCACAGGCCCCTCCACACATGCAGGCGTGTGCACATCACCCGCAGGGACACAGATCCCCGTGCTTGTATGCAGAGACACGCATGCACAGGCGGTTCACACATCTTTCTCCACACGCGTGAAACATGCACACACTTAGGCCCGTGGGGGGTCACACGAGCATATCCAGATACACACGCAAGGGTACACACAGACCCGCTGACACAGGCGGGCGCGCACACGCGTGTGCACACCACGCGCACGCGCACGCAAGAGCCTCCCGGGCGCACAGCTTCTCGCAAAGCGCTTGCCTCCCCCTCCCCCTCCGCCACAGAACAGGGGGGTTGGGGGGGGTAGTGGTGAGGATCAAGCAGGCGGGGGGGGGCGCCGGGCCCTACCCATTCCCAGCCTCGCGACCGCCGCATCCTTCCCCCCATTCAACCCCGGCCAACCTCGTCCCGCACCTCCACCAGCCCGTCAGTCAAATGAAGGTTATGCAGGTGCTCGGAGCCTGCGCACACCCGGCCGCCCAGGAGCTCACCTTGCCCTGCACCGATGCAACGGCGACCCTAGCGGCGGTGACTTTTCTGGCGGTGGCGGTGACGGGGCCCCCTGTGCGTTGATGTGGGGCTGCGCGGCGGCGGCACCGGCTCAGGCCCCTGCAGTCCTCGGTGACGTCCTGCAAAGGGAGGGGCGGGGCCTCACATGCAGTTAAATTCGTGACGCCATCTGGAGGCGGAGCCGCGCGAAGAGATGTGGCCCATTGACGCACGTAGAGCCAGATGGGGCGGGGCTCCTGCGAAGATTGACGCTCAAACGGGGCGGGCCTAGCGTGTGTATTCACTAGGGGTGGGAGCAGCGATGGGGCCGACTCCGCCTCGGGGGAGGCTTAAGCCCTCGAGCGACGGGCCGACTAGCCAATCAGCGATTGAATACTCCCTCCTCCTGTCCAATGGTGGCTTCTCGGCGATTGAAGGGCCGAGAGGTTGAGGCCTTGGCTGAGCCCGGGTCTTCGAGGGGGCGGTTCCCTTCCCTGCCCGCGCCCACCCCCAGGTAGGGGACTCGAGGCCACAGTCTAGTCCAAGGTGCTGTGACCTCTGTTACATGCCCCCGACTCCCAATTGCAGAAAAGAACAACCGAGGCCCAAGAGATGTTTTATGCCCTCACATATATGGGGTTCAAAATAAATACAGAAGAATAACCAGGGATCAAGAGAGCCCCCTGTCCCATTCCCGAGGCGTGAGACCCGCAAAGAGGGCGGGGCTACTGAAGACTCCACCCCTCCCCCGTTTCTGAGGTTTAAAAAAATAGTAGAGATAGAGGTCAAGAGAGCCACCCCCTCTCCACCATTCCCAGAAAGGAGGAAGGAGCGGATGGGCTCTCTGGGAACCCCCTCCCCTCCTTGCTCCCCGTCATCAAGAGGAAAATTGGAAGAAAAGGTTTAGTAGGGAAGGAGAAGCGACCTGTCCAGGAAACCCCTTTAAAGCCTGCGGTAAATGCCCCGGGAAGCCTCCAGCCCTTCAATGCTCAGGTCCAAAGACCCGGGAGCTGGAAGAGCTCCTCCCTCCATTCTGGGAAAGCAAACCTCGGAGAATGGAGCCTTTTGGGAGCTAACATGCTCCACCGTGTATTCCTCCAAATCTTCGGGGAAAAACTCAGAATCTGGGGAGGGGAGAGAGGCCCGAAACCCCAGTCCCCATTCCGGGGCTCCTGCGCCCCCTACTCCAGTTTGCAAACCCTCCAGGCCTGTGTGGCCCCCAGAAGAGTTCTGATCCCCTAGATTTTCCCCCTCCCCCCGCACGGTAGGCGGGGCTGGAGTTGGGGTGGGGGAAACTCGTTCCTGTTTATAAAAGCTCGCCAGCTGCGGAGGCGCCGAGAGACCAGAATAACTTAGCGCCTCAAGGCCCAGCCGCCGCCAACCCGGTCCCCAGCCCGCCCCCAGCACCCTGGAAGTACTGGGACGCCGCCCCCCCCCCCCCACCGCCCCGTCCCCTCTCCATTTGCATTTGGGAAATTTTTGTTTTCTTTTTAGGGTAACATATTTGCTCCCTTCCCCACCCCGCCACCCCCACCACTAGGACTATAAAAGTATCACGAATCCACTGCGGAGAAATTGGGAACATTCAGAAAAACAAAAAAATAAAATAAAAAGAAATCCACCTTCCATTCTCCCCGCCCTCCGCGCCCACGGGGACACCCGCAGTTCCAGTTCGCGCTCTGTGGGGGGCTCCAGGGGAGAGGGTCCAGGCCCGGCCTGCGGCCGCCTTGGAGGGGAGGAGGTTTTAGGCTGCTCAGCTCCCTGATCGCCCAAAGGCACGCTTCCTACATGGGTGGCGCTCTCAGAAATACCTCCTGCCGTTTTTTCCCAGGAAGGGAAAAGTCAGCCACCAGAACGTGCAGAAGCTTCTGTCACTGACTTAGTATTTTAAAGTAAAAATAGCCGGGTGCGGCGGCTCACGCCTGTACTCCCCACCATTTTGGGGGACCAAGGCGGGAGGATCGCTTGAGCCCAGGAATTGGAGACCAGCCTGGGTAACACAGGGAGGCCTCATCTCTACAAAAAAATTTAAAATTAGCTGGGTGTGGTGGTGCGTGCCTGTGGTTCCAGCGACTCCCCAGCCTGAGGTAGGAGGATCACTTGAGCCCAGGAGGTCGAGGCTGTAGGAAACCGGATCGCACCACTTGCACTCCAGCCTGGACGTCGGAGTGAGACCCTGTCTCAAAACTAATTACTTTGCCGGGCGCCGTGGCTCACGCCTGTAATTCCAGCACTTTGGGAGGCCGAGGCGGTTGGATCACCTGAGGTTAGGAGTTCGAGACCAGCCTGGTCAACATGGTAAAACGCCGTTTCTACTAAAAATACAAAAATTAGACAGGCATGGTGGCAGTCTCCTGTAATGCCAGCTACTCGAGAGGCAAAGACAGGTGAATCGCTTGAACCCAGGAGGTGGAGGTTGCAGTGAACCAAGGATAGCGCCACTGCACTCCAGCCTGGCAACAGAGCAAGACTACGTCTCAAAAAAAAAGGAAAAAAAATTACTTAATTTAAATTAAAGAAGAATGCAAGCCCTCGATTGTTCAGAGCAGCATTGGGCTCTGGAATTCAAAATGGTTGAGCTAGGGGAGGGGCTGCAGGCTTGGGGCATTTTCTGTGTGGCAGGGGAGACAGAGCCGGTGGGAGAAGGGGCTGTGCTTCCCTGCTGGCCCCACTCAGAGGAAAGTCCAGGGGCCTCCCTGAGGCCGCACCCAATCTTCTGCACTACACAAATGAAAATAAAAATTTGGCCAGGTGCAGTGGCTCACGCCTGTAATCCCAGCACTTTGAGAGGCTGAGGCAGGAGGATCACTCCTTGACCTTGAGGTCAGGAATTCAAGACTAGCCTGGCCAACATGGCAAAACCCCATCTCTACTAAAAATACAAAAATTAGCTGGGTGTGGTGGTGCCTGTCCCAAGAGGCTGCTGGGGGAGGCTCAGGCACGAGAATCGAAAGAACCAGAGAGACGGAGGCTGCAGTGAGATGAGATCGTGCCACCACTGATCTCCAGCCCAGGTGACAGAGGGAAACACCATCATCCACCCACCCACTCACACACACACACACACACACACACACACACATACACAGGTCAGGCGTGGGTGGTGGCTCACGCTTGTAATCCCAACACTTTGGGAGGCTGAGGCAGGCGGATCACCTGAGGTCAGCATTTCGAGACCAGCCTGACCAACATGGAGAAACCCCGTGTCTACTAAAAATACAAAATTAGCTGGGCGTGGTGGTTTATGCCCGTAATCCCAGCTACTCGGGAGGCTGAGGCAGAAGAATCGCTTGAACCTGGGAGGCGGAGGTTGTGGTGAGCAGAGATTGCACCATTGCACTCCAGCCTGGGCAACAAGAGCGAAACTCTATCTCAAAAAATAAATAAAAATAAAAAAACTATCCCAGATAGGTGCCCAGGGACGACTTCTCAGGGAAGAAGACACTAACTTAAAACCCAATGGGTGAGGCTGGGGGCTGAGAGAGAAGCATTCCAGTAGGGGGCACGGCCTGTCTGAAGGCCTGTGGTGGGACCAGGCTTGCAGTGTGGCCACAGCAGGTACCGTCAGTGAGGGGAGAGGGGCAAAACCCTGTGGCTGAAATTGAAGGGGAACATATGAATATTCATTTATAAATAAATACGAATATTCTAGGGCCGGGTGCAGTGGCTCATGCCTGTAATCCCAGCACTTTGGGAGGCCGAGGCGGGTGGATCATTTGAGGCCAGGAGTTCGAGCCCAGCCTAGGCAACATGGTGAAACCCTAGCGGTATGTGGTGGTACAAACCTGAAGTCCCAGCTACTCGGGAGGCTGAGGCAGAAGAATCACTTGAACCAGGGAGGTGGAGGTTGCAGTGAGCTGAGATCACGCCATTGCACTCCAGCCTGGGCAACAGAGTGAGACTCTGACAAAAAAAGAAAAGGAAAGAAAAGAGACCAGGTGCGGTGGCTCACACCTGTAATCCCAGCACTTTGGGAGGCCGAGGTGGACGGATCACAAGGTCAGGAGTTTGAGACCAGCATTACCAACATGGTGAAACCCCATCTCTCCTAAAAACACAAAAATTAGCTGGGCATGGTGACAGGCACCTGTAATCCCAGCTACTAGGGAGGCCAAGGCAGGAGAATCTCTTTAACCCGGGAGGTGGAGGTTACAGTGAGCCAAGATTGCACCGTTGCACTCCGGCCTGGGCAACAAAGCAAGACTCTGTCTCAAAAAAAAAAAAAAGAAGAAGAAGAAGAAGAGAGAAAGAAAATTAACATGAATATCTTATAACGGATGGAGAAAAAAACCAAAGGAAAATAAGTCAAAGTACTGCAGGTGGGTAATCTATGCGTGGTTATCACAGAATTTTATTTCCTTCTTTATACATTTTCGGTTTTTTCCAAATTTTCTACAGCGAACATGTATTACTTTGTAAGAGGACTGGGGGGGGCGGGGGGATCTTGAAACAAACAACAAAAATCCCCTAAAGCTCTGTCTTTTAAAAGTCTGGAAGGAAACACACCAAGTTCGTGATCCCGGATGACTTTTAGTTCTGGCACTGTGGAATTTTATCATTAACTGTGATTATGATGAATTCGGAGTGGTTATAATATTTACGAACGAAGCCAGCTGCTCTGGAAGCCAAGGGCGGCTGTGATGACGCCTGTATCTTGTATAAATTTTCAGGCACGCGAGGAGGGAGGCAGAGGGGAGGGGCGGATACTGAGGCTTTGGGAGGCGGGGATCGAACCCGAGGCTTGAGCACGGTGCCGCCCAGTCCGCTCGGAGGCCGGACCAGCAGGACGAGCTGTTCAGGCGGGGTGCGGTAGGTGGAAGCATCAGGGCGGGAGGATGCCACCCACCGACCCACCCCCTCCAACTCCCGACAAGCGCGGCCCGCCTGTCTCCCATGCTCGCCACCAGGGGGCGCCGCCGGCTAACATTGGGTGCCCAGATGGTGACTTTGAGCTGGCAATAGGACCGCTCTGCGCCTCAGTTTCCCCATCTGTGAAACGGGTAGGACACTCAATTTGGTCAATCGAATGTCTTAAGATGTAAAGATTTTATTTAACCCCAAAGAAATGCTCAGTACCCCAAATGTCTAGGATATTTCAGGGAGATCACAGACAACAACCCCCAACTCCCAATCAGAGTTTGTGCAAGTACTAGGATCAGGTTACAGAGGGGAAACTGAGGCCCAGAAGGGGCTATGATGGCAAGAAAGCCTCTGGGGCCTCCCTCTAGGGGGAGCCTGAGGCAGTTTCAGGAATCAGGAAACTTAAAGAGACCTGCCAGGGAGGAACGATTGTGTGTTTTTGTTGCTGTCCTAGGGAAGGAGGAACGTGTGGGGGACCCCGGCATGGGTCCCGAGGACAGAGAAATCAGGGAGCTCCTACATCCAGAGACACCGAAGACAGAAAATACAGCGACTTAAAGCAACAACTGGTGCATAGGTTAAATCAGTCTTCAGAGATATGCTGGGCACAACGTCCTTCCTTCCTTCCTTCCTTCCTTCCTCCCTTCCTTCCTTCCTTCCTCCCTCCCTTCCTTCCTTCCTTCCTCTCTCTCTCTCTCTCTCTGTCTTTCTTGAGATGGCGTTTCGATGTTGTTACCCACGCTGGAGTGCAATGGTGCGATCTTGGCTCACTGCAACCTCCACTTCCCGGGTTCAAGCAATTCTCCTGCCTCCCTAGTAGCTGGGATTACAGGCGCCCACTATCATGCCCAGCTAATTTTTTGTATTTTTAGTAGAGATGGGGTTTCGAACTCCTGACATCAGGTGATCCACCCACCTCAGCCTCCCAAAGTGCAGGGATTACAGGCGTGAGTCACCATGCCTGGCAATTTTTTTTTTTTTTTAATTTTTTTTTTTTGAGATGCAGTCTCGCTCTGTCGCCCAGGCTGGGTGCAATGGCATTATCTCAGCTCACCGCAAGCCTCTTGAGCTCAAGCGACTCTACTGCCTCAGCCTCCCGAGTAGCTGGGATTACAGGCACCTGCCATCACGCCTGACGAATTTTTGTATTTTGAGTAGAGATGGGGTTTCACCATGTCGGCCAGGCTGGTCTCAAACTCCCAACCTCAGGTGATTCGCCCGCCTCAGCCTCCCAAAGTGCTGGGATTATAGGTTTGAGCCACCACGCCCAGCCTCAGAGCTCCCTCTCTTTCTTTCTTTCTTTCTTTCTTTTTTTTTTTTTTTTGAGACAAGGTCTTGCTATGTTGCCCAGGCTGGAGTGCAGTGATGCAGTCATAACTCTCTTCAGCCTCCAGCTCCTGGGCTCAAGCGATCCTCTCTGTCTCAGTCTTCTGAGTGGCTGGAACTACAGGTGCATACCACCATGCCTGGCTAATTTTTTATGTTTTGCAGATACGGGGGTCTTGCTATGTTGCCCAGGCTGGTCTTAAACTCCTCAGCTCAAGCAGTACTTACACCTCAGACTCCCAAAGTGCTGGGATTACAGGCATGAGCCTCCACACCTTGCCCAGCCTCTCTTTCTGGCCCCTTCCTGCTCCCTACCACAGCTTCAGAAACAACACTGGGTATGAATGAAGCTTTGGTGCGGAAAATGCCCCCATTTGCAGTCTCATGCTCCTGCAGAGGGCTGCTTGGTAGAGGAAGATGGGGAGATGCCTTTGGAATGGTCTCCTGACTCCCCACCCCTTGTGCAGGGCTGCTACAGAGGCATAAAGTTGGCACAAAGTAAATGTGCAATAAATATTTGATAAAGAAGAAAAGAATTAAATGACAGATGTGGCTCAAGAGTGAGCACTGGAGAGGGTGGACTAGAGGCTCTAGCACACACCACCTCTCCACACCAGGGAGAGAAGCCCGGGAGAAAGATCCCAAGGGCACTGTAAGAGGTTGCCCCTTAGAGAGCTCTTTAGGCAAGCCTGGGGTCAGAGTGGACCCCAGCCAGTTGCCTCCGATTAGACCCTGAGCACTGCCTAAAACTAAGAGCTTGATTGTCTCCCTCAGTGGGTGGGAAAGTTAAGCAGGGACCACATGGGGCGTCTTCCTGGAAAGTCTGCTTGCAGGTCAGAGGGTTTCACCATCCCATGGCCCTCGTGGTTCACACAGGGCTGGCCCTAAGTCCTCTGGTTGTCAAGGGGTAGGTCCCCAGGGTCTGGGCTGGCTTCGGGGGACAGTTCAGTGTCAGATAACTCCAAGGCCAGTTTGTCTAAAGCTGTCTCTTCACCCTCCTCTTCCTCCTCCTCCTCCTCTTCCTCTGCCTCCTCCAGAGGCAGCCCAAACTGGAATCTGTCAGGCCCGCCCCACTCGGGGTTGGTGAGGTCAGAGGGACTTCGTGGGATCTTGCTCTGGTACCATTCTCGATTGTCCTCCAGCGTGTCCAGCAGGTCCTGTGCATCTGGATGGACCAGGTCAGCCCACGTCTCCCACAGTGGGTGGGCAATGTAGTCAATGAAACCCACCTGTGGGGCGGGTGGGGCAGGTAGGCATCTGGTGAGTCACAGCGAACCCTAGACCCAATCCAGCCTCCAGATCTTTAGCCAGGTTGTCCCTTCTGCCTGGAATGCCACTTCCCAACTCCTACTCATCCTTCAAAACCCTCTTCAAATAACCCATCCTCTAGAATGCCTCCCTTATCCCTTCTGGCCACCTCCAACCCCAACCCTGACCCCACAGGGCTGAATGTATATGTGGGGTTAGCTCAGCCCCCTCCCTCTCTCCCTCCCCTCCCAGTGTCTACCAACTCAACCCAGTCCCCTGCCGACCTGGGACTTCTCCACTGAGGCCGTGTGCTTGTCACACATGGGGCTGATGTCCAGGCCCGACTCACGCTCACGGTCTCCCTGCTGGAAGAACTCGGCCATGATGCGGTCCGTCCACTGGCGGTACAGGGGCAGCGGCTTGGTGGGGTTGCTCAGGTCGGCACAGTGCACCAGGCTCTGCAAGACCTGCAGAGATCGAGGCTCAGGAGGGCACTGGCGGGGCCCAGCCATGCCTAGACCTGGCACCCCCACAGCCAGGCTTGGTGCCATGGACACATCCATCCTAAAAGTGGGGAAACTGAGGCCGGGAGCTGAAGAAGTGGCTGAGGCACAGGCATGTGACTCTTGCCATTTCTTCAAGTTTGGCATACAGTCGGCACTTCATAAATGAAGTTAAATGCGAATTGCAAAAATGGAGGTCCTCTCTCACTTTTTTTTTTTTTTTTTTTCAGTGAGACAGCGTCTCACTCTGTGACCCTGGCTGGAGTGCAGTGGCGAGATCTCGGCTCACTGCAACCTCTGTCTCCTGGGGTCAAACGATCCTCCCAGCCCAGCCATCCGAGTAGCTGGAACTACAGGCGTGCACCACCACACCCGGCTAATGTTTATATTTTTGTAGAGATGGGGTTTTGCCCAGGCTGGTCTCAAACTCCTGAGTTCAAGTAATCTGCCCATCTCAGCCTCTCAAAGTGCCGGGATTACAAGTGTGAGCCACAGAGCCCAGCCTTATCTATTTATTTTTAAGCAGAGTTTTGCTCCTGTTGTCCAGGCTGGAGTGCAATGGCTCAATCTCGGCTCACCCTGAAACCTCCACCTCCCCGGTTCAAGCGATTCTCCTGCCTCAGCCTTCCAAGTGGGATTACAGGCATGCACCACGATGCCCAGCTATTTTTGTAGTTTTAGTAGAGATGGGTCTTCTCCATGTTGGTCAGACTGGTCTCAAATCCCCAGCCTCAGGCGGTCCGCCCACCTCGGCCTCCCAAAGTGCTAAGATTACAGGTGTGAGCCACCGCGCCCAGCCTGAGATGCAGTCTTGTTCTGTCACCCAGGCTGGCGTGCGATTCCGTGATCTCAGCTCACTGCAACCTCCACCTCCTGGGTTCAAGGGGTTCTCCTGCCTCAGCCTCCAGAGTAGCTGGGATTACAGGCAAGTGCCACCACGCCCGGCTAATTATTTGTATTTTTAGCAGAGATAGGGTTTCACCATGTCGGTCAGGCTGGTCTTGAACTCCTGATCTTGTGATCCACCCGCCTTGGCCTCCCAGTGTGCTGGGATTACAAGCGTGAGCCACCATGTCCGGCTTTTTTTTTTTTTTTTTTAAGAGACTGGGTCTCACTCTGTTGCCCAGGCTGTAGTGCAATGGTGCAGTTACAGCTCAGTGCAGCCTCTCTCTAACTCCTGGCCTCAAGCGATCCTCACACCTTGGCCTCCCTAAATGCTAGGATTTCAGGCATGCGCCACTGCGTCCAGCCTTCTCTCAAACTAAATGTGTAAGAAGCCTGGCTAAACTTGTTTTTAATGTAAAACCAAAATTTGAAAAGGAGGCCCCAGTGCCTGCGCAGCTACACACCTGGATGCGATCAGGATAGTTGTCCAGGAGGAGGACACCGAGGCTTGTCACCTTCTTGGTCTCTACCATGGTCTTGAGGTCGGCCAGGAGGTTCATGTGTTTGGACATGTCCGTGGCCAGCACCTGGGGGCAGGCAAGGGACGGTGACAGGCACGAGGACCCTGCCCACCTCGACCCCGACCCTCACTCCCAACTCCCAGATGCCACTCCGGCTCAGAGAGCCCGCTGGGCCTCAGCGTCCTCATCTGTGAAATGGGAGGATCCAATGGCATTCACTGCAAACCCTGCTCACAAGAGGGGCTCAGTCAGGGACCCCTTTTGGGAGGTTGTTTGGATTGGCCATGAATTCCACATGTGTGACAGGGTGTAGGAGGGAGGTGATCGAACCTGTGCGTCTGGGACTTGTCAGCCCAAGTCTCCCACAGTGGGTGGGTAATGTCGTCAATGAAACCCACCTGTGGGACGGGTGGGGCTGGTAGGCATCTGGTGAGTCACAGGAAACCCTAGAACCAATCCAGCCTCCAGATATTTAGCCAGGTTGTTCCTTCTGCCTGGAATGCTGCTTCCCAACTCCTACTCATCCTTCAAAACCCTTTCAAATAACCCATCCTCTAGGATGCCTCTGCTGACCCTCTGGCCTCCTCCAGCCCCAACTTTGACCCCACAGGACTGGTTAGGGGCTGAGGTGACTTGTGCCTGAGGACAGTGGGGAGGATGAGGTCTGTGCAAAAGTCCTGGGGCTGGGAGAGTTGGGTACATGGGAGGGACCTAGAAGAGGGGGATTGTGGCTGGAATAAGTGAGCTCATGAGAGATGGACTCGAGAGTGAGGAGGCTGAGGGCCTCCGGCAGCTGGAGAACCTCATCCAGAGGTCATCGGAGCCACAGGGGAATTTGCAGCTCACTGTGAGAAGGGATGTGACTTCATACCCCTCAAACTTCCATGTGGTCGCCATGTGCCCTGGAGTGCTATTTCTAAGTTTGAGCACAGATGTTTAAAAACCAAATTAACCCGGCCGGGCACAATGGTTCATGCCTGTAATCCCAGCACTTTGGGAGGCTGAGGCGGGCGGATCACCTGAGGTCAGAAGTTCGAGACCAGCCTGGGCAACATGGTGAAACCCTGTTTCTACTAAAAATACAAAATTAGCTGGGCATGGTGGTGCACGCCTATAATCCCAGCTACTCAGGAGACTGAGGCAGGGGAATCGCTTGAACCCAGGAGGCGGAGGCTGCAGTGAGCGGGGGATCACGCCACTGCACTCCGGGCTGAGTGACAGAGCAGGGCCTGTTTCCAAAACTAAAAACAAAAAAAATCAGCTTAACCCAATGTGTGTGGACTCAGCCCAGCCAGGAGTAACTCAGATGTGGTTCACAGGCTTCTCTGAGAATCAGACAGAGGTCTCAAAACTTCTCCCCAAATCTCTCATTTGTCCCAAATGTGGTCCCCCACCACTCAAGACACCAACTCAGGCCGGGTGCAGTGACTCACACCTGTAATCCCAGCACTTTGGGAGGCCGAGGCGGGTGGATCACAAGGTCAGGAGACCATCCTGGCCAACATGGTGAAACCCGGTCTCTAAAAAAAAAAGAAAGACCCCAAGTCCACCTCACCAAATGTTCATCCCTTTCTCACTCCAAGCCTTGGTTTCCTCTGAGTCCTCCTCACATGCAGTTCCCTCTGCTGGAAACACCTTTCCCCCATCCCCACAGGCTTCCTCATTCTGCACACCCTGCCGTCACTGCTGCCTGTCCTGGAAGCCCTCTCTGACCTCTTTGGCTTTCCTGGGTTCCAAAGCACCTTGAACCTCCCTCCTCACAGCTCTGCCTACAGGTCCGCAGCCACAGCTACCACAGATCATGAATTTCATGAAGGCTGGAACTGTCTTTGCACAGATCAAGCACTCAATAGGTGCTCAATAAATGCTTGTTAAGTGAATGAATGAGGCACGCGACCCCAAACCTACTGGTGCCCCTACCTAAAAAAAAATCAAATGGACAGATGTGCTTAAATTTTTTTTTTCTTTTTTCTTTTTTTTTTTTTGAGACGAAGTCTCACTCTGTCTCCCAGGCTGTAGTGCAGTGGTGCGATCTCAACTCACTGTGACCTCCACCTCCCAGGTTCAAGAGATACTCCTGCCTCAGCCTCCCAAGTAGCTGGGATTACAGGTGCATGCCACCATGCCCAGCTAATTTTTGTATTTTTAGTAGAGACAGTGTTTTCACCATGTTGGTCAGGCTGGTCTTGAACTACTGACCTCAAGTGATCCACCTGCCTCAGCCTCCCAAAGTGCTGAGATTACAGGCGTGAGCCACCCTGCCCGGCCTTTTTTTTTTTTTAGATGGAGTCTCACTCTGTCACCCAGGCTGGAGTGCAGTGGAGCGATCTCAGCTCACTACAGCCTCTGCCTCCCGCGTTCCAGTGGTTCTCCTGCCTCCGCCTCCCAAGCAGCCGGGCCAACAGGCACGCACCACCACGCCCAGCTAATTTTTGTATTTTTAGTAGACGAGGTTTCACCATGTTAGTCAAGCTGGTCTCGAACTCTGGACCTCAGGTGATCCGCCCGCCCTGGTCTCCCAAAGTGCTAGGATTACAGGCATGAGCCACTGCTCCTAGCTCCACTGACCCATTTCACAGACAAGGAAGCGCAGACTCAGAGTGAGGACATGCCTGGGACATGCCGGCCATGCCAATAATCGCCCCACCCTGCTGTCTGCAGGTGAGGAAGAAGCGCCTGCCCTCCCCTCCATGCCTCCTGCCCCGCCCCGCCTCCTGCCCCGCCCCGCCCTCCTGCCCCGCCCCGCCTCCTGCCCCGCCCTCACCATATCGATGACCATCCTGCGCAGACTCAGTCGCTGCTTGGTGCTGAGGTTCTGGAAGATGTCGCAGTTTTCCGCCTGCAGCAGCTTGAAGCCCACAGCCAGGTGGTGGTTCTCCAGCACCGAGGCGTCGTTGTACATAAGCGCCAGCTCTGAGTCTGTGGGGGGTATGGGACTGAGAGCCCCAAGGTCCACCCACCCCACCCACTCTACCCACAGGCAGCTTTCGGAAATCCTTAGCGAACTCCTACCCATGCATTGAAGGCCCAACTCTAGCATGCCCTCCTGTAAGAAACCATCCAGCTTCCTGGCCCTCTCTGACTGCAGGGCTGGTGGTATCAGTGTTTCACCCTGCCTATCCAAGACTGAGAAGTCTCCTCAGGGACCCACTATGGCCAGAGACAGCGAGTGCTCAGTGATGGTTTTTTCTTTTCTTTTCTTTTCTTTTTTTTTGAGATGGAGTCTTGCTCTGTCACCAGGCTGGAGTGCAGTGGTGCGATCTCGACTCACTGCAACCTCTGCCTCCCAGGTTCAAGCAATTTTCCTGCCTCAGCCTCCCAAATAGCTGGGACTACAGGCACGTGCCACCACGCCCGGCTAATTTTTGTATTTTTAGTAGAGACGGGGTTTCACTATGTTGCCCAGGATGGTCTCGATCTCTTGACCTCATGATCCACCCGCCTTGGCCTCCCAAAGTGCTGAGATTACAGGCGTGAGCCACCGTGCCTGGCCCTAGTGATGGCTTTTTTTTCTTTCTTTTTTAGAGACAGGGTCTTGCTGTTGCCCAGACTGGAGCACAGTGGTAAGATCACGGCTCCCTGCAGCCTCAAGCTCCTCTCCTCAAGTGATCCTCTCATCTCAGCCTCCTGAGTAGTTGATTACAGGTGTGTGCCACCAATCTTAGCTATTCTTTCTTTCTTTTTTTTTTCTTTGGAGAGACAGTGTCTCACTGTATTGCCCAGGCTGGTCTTGAACTCCTGGCCTCAAGCAATCCTCCCGCCTCTGCCTCCCACAGTGTTGGGATTACAGGTGTGAGCCATGGTGCCCAGTCTCTCAGTGCTGGTTAAATAAACCACTGAGTCTGTCTTATTGGACTCTCGGCTCCATGAGTGAGGGGCTCCACTCTCACCCCCAGCACTCCAGGGCTTACACACAAAAGGTGCCTGGAACTGCCTGTCGACTGAGTTTTTTAGACTCCTCATAGGATCCTAAACTTTAAGATCTTGGTGGAACTGGCTGGGCACAGTGGATCACACCTGTAATCCCAGCACTTTGGGAGGCCGAGGTGGGCAGATCACTCGAGACCAGCCTAGGCAACATAGCAAAACCCTGTCTCTACTAAAAATGCAAAAATTAGCCAGGCATGGTGGTGCATGCCTGTAATCCCAGCTACTCCAGAGGCTGAGGCTGGAGAATCGGTCGAGCCTGGGATGTGGAGGCTGCAGTGAGCTGAAATCGCTCCACTGCACTCCAGCCTGGGTGACAGAGCAAGACCCTGTCTCAATAAATAAATAGCCGGGCACGGTGGCACACACCTTTAATCCCAGCACTTTGGGAGGCCAAAGCAGGCAGATCACAAGGTCAAGAGATCGAGACCATCCTGGCCGAGATGGTGAAACCCTGTCTCTAATAAAAATACAAAAATTAGCTAGGCGTGGTGGCACGCGCCTGTAGTCCCAGCTACTCGGGAGGCAGAGGCAGGAGAATTGCTTGAACCTGGGAGGCGGAGGTTGCAGTGAGCCGAGATCATGCCACTGCACTCCAGCCTGGTGACAGAGCGAGACTCCATCTCAAAAATAATAATAATAATTAATAAAGATCTTGGTGGAACCGGATCAGCTCTGCCACAGCTTGTTATTCTCTCATTTATTGAGCATCTACTGTGTACCCAGACCTGCTCCAAGCCCCTGAAGGGAGGGAAGACTGTCATAGTCATTTCATAGACAGGGAGACTGGGCTGAGGGCAGATGGGAACCGCCCGAGATCCCAGCGGAGAGGGTGGAGGCAAGGCCCGCCTCCCCTCCTGCACCCACTCCCCACTCCTACTTACTGGTGTTAATCAGAAACTGGTTAGAGACCCCGGGATGATCCACATCGTGGATGGCGCTTGCAAAGAGGGCAGCCAGAATTTCCAGGTCTGTGAACACAGCCTGAGTGCGCAGAGGGCACAGGTGGTGAGGGGCGGGTTCTCTGAGCCCTGCACCCGCCCGCCTGCGTGCAGCCATGGCGCGGTACCTCGAGGGCGGGTGTAGCCAGCAGCATGTGCGTGGACTGGGCCACGTCGGCGGCGTGTAGGCTGTTGTGATAGGCCACGTCAGCATGGTAGTGACCCTCCAGCAACAGCAGGTAGGTGGCCAGTGTGTCTGCTGGAATCTGGAATGTCTTCAGCAGGTCCCGCTCCTGGTCCATCACAGACCCCGGCTCAGGGCCTTGGCCTTGAGGCTGCAGCACACACTGTTCCTTCTCCTCTCTTCTGAACTCCTATCCATGCCTCAAGCACCCACTCCTGTGAGATGCCCTCCCTGCTCTCCTGAACTCCTTCACTCCCCGTTCTTCGGTGGGCCAGCCCTGACCCTATAGAACTGGGGGTGTCTGTCTCCATCTCTTCTCTCCAGATTTCTTTCCTCTTCAGGCCCAGGGGCCAGGGCTGAGGCTTCTGGACAACAAACTGTTCACCAGAGTGAACTCCTATTCATCCTTCAATACCCTGCTCAAATTATCCCCTTCAGAAATGTCCGGGAGGATTTGAAAACTGAAGTCTGGCGTAGGAAGGGGTGAAGGAAACCCCAGGAGTTTTTCCTTGGAAGCCAAGGGCAGGGTAGATACCTGAAAAATGCTGAATATGATAGCTGTGAGCGGCCGGTTCCCACTTAGCTCCGCCACCTTGAACACATCAAGTCCCCACTTGTTGGTATCTTCTAACTCCTAAGATGCGAAGGGCTGGAGCTTAATTAACCCCAGCCCAACTTCCGCAGACTCTAGAGCCTCTATCCTCCCACCCCAGGTTCCACAGTGAGCCCCACTGCCCAGTATATAGGT
The DNA here is from genome assembly GCA_036589455.1 of Ateles fusciceps. Classification (NCBI taxonomy): domain Eukaryota; kingdom Metazoa; phylum Chordata; class Mammalia; order Primates; family Atelidae; genus Ateles; species Ateles fusciceps. The sequence continues at coordinate 10,676,558 of JAZHEH010001828.1, read as the reverse complement.
GGGTAAACTGAGGCCCGAGATAGGACATCCAGACCGAGCCAGGGACCAAACCTTGATCTTGGCATTGTGGTTGGAGACCCACCTTGGCCAGCTGCTCCTCCTGCTCAGTCTGGACCCCAAAGCGTGGAACGGTGGCTGAGGAGAGGCTGGCACTGTGGCAGAGCCCATGTAGGCCACTGATTTGGGACACAGGCTTTGGAGGCTCCTCGGCGGTCACTGTGGGCAGCTCCAGCTCAGCCTGCTGGTCTGTAGATGGGGCAGGGTGAAGCTCAGAGAAGCGCATTCCACCTGCTGGGGTCGTCCTGCCTGGCCTCAGGACCTGAACTTTGCAAAACCCCAGGATCAATCTATTTCCCTTTCTACAGGAACGAAAGTAAGTTTGGAGTAAACACCCTTCGGCCGGGCGCAGTGCCTCGCACCTGAAATCCTAGCGATTTGGGAGGCCGAGGTGGGCAGAACATTTGAGGTCAGGAGTTTGAGACCAGCCTGAGCAATATGATGAAATGCCATCTCTACTAAAAATGCAAAAATTAAGGCCGGGTGCAGGGGCTCACGCCTGTAATCCCAGCACTTTGGGAGGCCGAGGAAGGCGAATCACCTGAGGTCAGGAATTCGAGACCAGCCTGGCCAACATGGTGAAACCCTGTTTCTACTAAAAACACAAAAATTAGCTGGGTGTGGTGGTGGGAGCCTGTAATCTCAGCTACTCAGGAGGCTGAGGCAGGAGAACTGCTTGAACCCAGGAGGCGGAGGTTGCAGTGGCTGAGATCGCACCACTGCATTCCCATCTGGGCAGCAAAGCAAAACTCTGTCACAAAAAAAAAAAAAAGACCCTGTCCTCCTTGTAGCTACCTACCCCTCTACTCTGTTCACAGCTGATCTCAGTGAACCCTTCTGCTAGGCATGGCCCCTGGGTACCTGGGGCTCAGCATCTCCCCCCCAAACAGTTCTTTCTATCTCCCAAGCTGGTGTCTGGATCCCTCCATGTCTTCCTAGGCAAACTTCTACTTATGCTTCAAAACCCTAGCTTTAATGTCCCCTGCTCCTGGAAGTCCCCCTTGTTTCTCCCTCTGATCCAGCCCTGACTCATGGGGCTGAAGGTGTCTGTGTCTGGCTTTATCTCCCCCATCTCCCAAAGACTGAGATCTATAACAGAAATCTTTCTTTCTCTCTCTCTCTTTTTTTTGTTTTTTGACACGGAGTCTCACTCTGTTGCCCAAGATGGAGTGCAGTGGTGCGATCTTGGCTCACAGCAACCTACACCTCCTGGGTTCAAGCGATTCTTCTGCCTCAGCCTCCCGAGTAGATGGGACTACAGGTGAACGCCACCACACCCGGCTAATTTTTTTTTTTTTTTTTTTTTTTTTTTTTTTGTATTTTTAGAGACGGGGTTTCACCATGTTGGCCAGGCTGACCTCAAACTCCTGACCTCGTAATCCGCCCGCTTCGGCCTCCCAAAGTGCTGGGATTACAGGCGTGAGCCACCGCACCCGGCCAGAAATCTTTCTTCCTCTAGTTTCTTAGTACCTCCTATAATATTGTCCAGGCAGTGACTCAACAAAGCTCACCCAGGAAGGTCTGGGAGATGTACTCGGACACCTGGTTCCCGGAGCGGCTGGTTTCGGACAGGTGGGTCAACTCCCGGTTCAGGATCCGCTTGAACTGGGGTGGAGGGAAGGTGCAGACAGTGACAATGGGGCACCGTGGGCCGAGGCAGGTGGGCTCAGCGATCTGCCCCTGCTCACCTTGTTGGAAGCCATCTCCCCCACCGAGTGCCGGGTCTGCAGAGTCTCCAGCTGATCCAAGCACCAGTCCAGCTCGTCTAGCGTCTCCAATGCCAGCTTCTGCCCCGTGTCCTCTGGGAGCCGAGGCAGTCAGGGGCCTGCCCCCACCCTCGCTCGGGGACCCCACGGCCCTCACGCCTTCGTCTCTGCATCTGGACCCTGAAACTGGGGCCCCCCAGGACCCCTGGACTCAAGTTCCAGATCTGTCCCCTAAGTGACTGTGTGACCGTGTGACCATGAGCAGGTCTGTGGGCCTCGGCCTCCCCCATGTGTAATATGGTTGTGGTGGGGTCCATCCCCGAGGGTGTTATTGTTTGATTTTTGCGGGGACAGGGCTACAATTAGCCCCAGTGTAAGGGCTCATGGACTGGGGAGGTCACTATGGGAAAGGAAACTCCCAGTTGTCCGCAATGGGGCAGGGAAGGAACAGGTGCATTACCTGCAAGCGGAGGGGGCTGATGGCTGGATGAAAGATTTCCGACGGGTCCCTGCCTGCGGTACAGCAGCCTCAGGCGTGGCTGCCCCGCCCATCTCGCCCCGCCCCCAAATCCTCCGGGTCCCGCCCCTTCCACCCACCCGGAGGCTCCAGAGCCCCAGCCTCAATTTGAAGCCCGCGTCCTGCCAGGCCCCGCCTCTGCCATCTTCCGGTCCCGCCCCGCCCCGCCCACCTTGTCTCTGCCGGCTCCGCCCCCGCCCCGCCCTGCCCTCTACCTACTTGGCTGCTCCTCGGCATTGCTGGTGAGCAAGGACCGCCACGTTGCTCCGAACCGTCCGCAGACTGGCCAGGACCTGTTGGGAGGCGGTGGTAGGCGCTGGGAAGGAGAGGTCGGATCCGGAGAGGGTCAGGGCAGGGAGGGCAAGGGATACCCACCTGGGCAAAGGGCGTCACAATCATGTCTTCTCCATGTCTGCGAGGAGACGGGCCATCAGGAAGAGCTCTCTCCCGTCTTCCAGCTTTTACCCACACCACGCCCTCAACTGAAGAGGCCCTGCTCTCAGGACTTCTCCTCCAGGCGCCTTCTTAGTCCCTGGGCTCCCCCTCATGTGACTCTCCCTGAGACCCACCAAAGCCCCTCCAACCATTCACTCACTTTATTGGCATCTTATAAATGAGGAAACTGAGTCCCAGGGACAAGTAGGTATTTCCCTTTTCATTATGTCCACTAGGAAGCTCAGATCAAAGTATTTCTTCATTTGCTGCTAATTGACCTTAATGTGTTTGTTTTTTGAGGCAGTCTTGCTCTGTCACCCAGGCTGGAATGCAGTGGTGCAAACTCCGATCACTGCAACCTCCGCCTCCTGGATTCAAGCGATTCTCGTGCCTCAGCCTCCTGAGTAGCTGGGACTACAGGTGCGTGCCACCACACCTGGCTAATTTTTGTATTTTTTAGTAGAGATGGGGCTTCACCATGTTGGCCAGGCTGGTCCCGAACTCCTGACCTCAAGTGATCCGCCCACCTCAGCCTCCCAAAGTGCTGGGATTACAGGCGTGAGTCACTGTGTCCGGCCGACCTTAATGTTTTTGGATTACCACCCCCACCCCAGCAAAAGGCCAAGTTCTCTACACACTTGATTGAATAAATGAGCTGCCTGGCAAACTCCTACTTAAACTTCAAAACCTTCCTTAAATGGCTACTTGAAGGAGCTTGCTGAATAGAGGAACAAAGGAAGGAGGGAGGGTAGAGGAGGTGTCATCCCACCAACCCCAGGCTCACAGGTCGCTGGCCACAGAGGAGTTTCGCGACATGGTCTTGGGTGAGAGATCATAGTCGCTATCTGAGCGGTACAGGAAGGACTCGCGCCGCTGGCTGTGGTGGACAGGAGCCTGCATGACCCGGCCCAGGCCAGGGCTGGACTGAGGGTCCAGGGCGCTCCTCCCACTCGAGAGTCCATTTTCCAGGTCAAAGCTGAAAGGAGAGAAGGCATGGTCAGAGACTAGGGTCATGACAATGGGGTGCTGGGTTGCGGCCTGCCCCTGGTCTGGTGAGTCTTCCCTGGGGCTGCTTGGCAGTGAGGCAGGTGTGGTTTCTAGCTTGTTCACCCGCCCCTAGCCTCACCGTCAGGAACCCTGCACTCACACTTTGGTCTTCAAGTCTACACTGGACTCCAGGACTTGAGTTCCAGATCTTCCTCAAAGTGGCTGTGTGGCTATGGACAGGTATTGCCTTTCTCTGGACCTCAACCACCCTGTTTCGTTTATATTTTTTTCTCCTTTCTTTCTTCTCTCTCTCTTACTTGCTTGCCCGCTCTTTCTTTTCTTTTCTTTTTTTTTTGTTGACGGGTTCCTGCTCTGTCACCCAGGCTGCAGTGCAGTGGTGTGATCCTAGCTCACTGCAGCCTCGACCTCCTAAGCTCAAGCCATCCCCCCAGCCTCAGCCTCCTGAGTAGCTGAGACTACAGGTGCACACCCCCACACTTGGCTAATTTTTAATTTTTTCTGTAGAAACCGGGTCTCACTATTCTGCTCAGGCTGGTCTTGAACTCCTGGCCTCAAGCAATTCTCCCACCTGGGTTTCCCAAAGTGTCGGGATTACAGGCGTGAGCCACTACACCCGGCCTCTCTGTTTTGTTTTGTTTTTTTCCTTCTTCTTCTTTTCTTATTTATTTATTTATTTATTTTGAGACAGAGTCTTGCTCTGTTGCCTGCGCTGGAGTGCAGTGGCGGCGCGATCTCGGCTCACTGCAACCTCCGCCTCCCGGGTTCAAGCAATTCTCCTGCCTCAGCCTCCCGAGCAGCTAGGATTACTGGTGCGCGCCACCACGCCCAGCTAATTTGTGTTTTTTTAGTAGAGAAGGGTGTCTCACCGCGTTGGCCAGGCTGCTCATGAATTCCTGACCTCGTGATCCACCCTCCTCGGCTGCCCAAAGTGCTGGGATTACAGGCGTGAGCCACGGCGCCCGGCCTCCCCTGTTTCTAACATGTGCATGCTGTAGCCCATCCCTGAGAGCTCTTCGAGGCGGTTACAACATCCGAAGACTGCCACTGGATACCCATATTGCAGAGACAAACTGAGATCTGGCTCCCATGGTAGACACGTGGACTGGAAACAGTTTCCTGGACTCTACTACCTGGAGGAGACCGGGTTCCTGCCTAGCACCTGCGCGCGTCTTACAGTCTAGAGAGACCCCACCCCCAGCCAGCTTGACCACACCTTTGGCCATCTGCCACGCCCCCCAGAGCTCCAGGCTCCACCCTCAGCCCATAAGGCTCCGCCCCATGGCCATCGACCACGCCCCCAGTTCGCAGGGTCCTGCCCTCGGCTCCCCCACTCCTCGACTTCATCTTCAGCCTCAACGTTCCCGCCTGTCCTCTTCCACCTCCAGGCCTTTGCACAGGCCGTGCCCTCTGCCTGGAGCACACTCATCCTTCTCCACACCACCTGTCCGGTTCTACCCTCAAACCCTGCCCTTCCCCTCTGGCCACACCCTCTGGCCCCCTCCTCTTTGGGCTGAGGAGTCGGAGAGGGCTTAGGGCAAGGACTGGGACGCAAGAGGGGAAGGTAGTGACCTGGGGGGTGGCGTTTTCAAGAAGAACGGGCGGAAGCGGCACCGACAGGAAGACATCGGTGACGGCCCGAGGTTCTGGGCTCCCGGCCTAGGACCAGTGTCTAGCTGGTCCGAGCCATGAATTTTGGGTCAAAGGTCCCCCTATCCCCGTCCACGGGCGGGGTCGGCACCCCCGCGTAGGCTCAGATCTGGGTAGAGGTGGGGGGATTCGGCAGCATTCGGTCCGGCTTAGCCAAGCAGGACCGAGTCTGAGTTGGATCTGATCACATAGAGTTGGACTTGGTCCACAAGAGTCTGGTCCATGAGTTCGGGTGAATTCGGTTACGTCCGACTGAGCTCGGGAGAGTTCGGCTAAGTTCGAGTTTGTTCGCCTAAGTCCGGTTAAACTCGGTCTACTTCGAACAAGTCCGGGGTGTCGCTCGGGCCTGGTCGGGCGTATTGGGTCACGTCCGGCTACACTGGGGTTAGTTCGGGCATCTCCGACTGAAACCGGCCGCGCTCGGCATGTTCCGTCAGGTTTCAGAGGATTTGGCGGCACCGGGAAAAGCCGAGGGGGCGGGGCTCTCTAACCCTTCCCTGCCCAGTCTGGGGCGTCCCGTGGGCGGAGTGGCGCTACCGGAGACGCTCTTAGGGGCGTACTGGAGGCGGCTGATACCCCAAATCTGCCCCTCGAGGGGAATGTGGGTGACCAGACATGCGGGTGGCAACCCCCTACTCCTCTCTCGCCTCTCCCTCAAGGGTTCCAGGAAAGCGCGCCTATAGACAAATAGGGAAACTGAGGCCAGGAGCGGCCACAATGTGTGCAAATCCGGATCCCGGGCGCGGAGGATTAAGGGCTGGGTCTGGTTTTTCTTGGGGCGGGGGAGGCTGTTTTTCTTTCTGCTCTAAACTTAGCCAGGAGCGGCGGGGTCAGGCTGTGGTTCCGTGACGCGGGCGGCGCAGGGGTAGGGCGCCCCGGCTGTGGGAACGGCGCGGCTGCCTTTTGGCCAGGCGGGTAAACTGAGGCAGGCAGATCGGACTTGGATTCGTTCGGGTCCGGCCTGCGAGGGGGCCCGCGCTTGTTCATCCTCACTTCTGGGTACCCACGATGCGCCCTCGACGCCCCTGCACTCTCTCCAGCGCCTTCAGAAGGGACTGAGCTTCGCTGGTGTTTGGTGCCCCAGGTTGCTCTCGGAATCCCCCACTCCCCTACTCCCCTGGCTGAAATGGAATCACCAGGAACCACGATCACGCTGTCTCCTTCCAACCCCAGCTGTGACCTTACAGGGGGGGGACCTCCCCCTCTCAGCCAGACTGCGTGCCAGACTTACCAAGTGGATGCCAGTTCGGCGCGGACCGAGCGCAGGATGCCAGCCACAGTTGGCGCCCACAAGCCCCACTCCGAAGCCCAGCCTCGCTGGCACCCCGCCCCACGAGTTCACAGCCGTTTCTGGAAAGGCAGGGATTCGAACCCAGAGGGGTGGACCGAGTGCTTAGAGGATGCAGCGCAAGCCGCTGCGGGGGAGCGGGCGCGCGCTCAGCCTGGGACTCCCGGACACCCTGCCTCGAAAACCCCGTCAATTCAGGTCTTCCTCTGTGGACACCCCGGGTTCCTTGTGAGGACATCTCTTTGCTGGCACGGGGATGGGATGGCGGCGGGAGGGGGGGACGCCAAGGGGAGGAGTGCCCCTTCCCCCTCCTCCCACTGCCGGGACGCACAGCCTGCCTGCCCCAGGCCAGCGAGGGTCAGGAGGAGACGTGAGCCTCAGCCCGTCCCCACTCTGGGCCGCACAGCTGGAAGCGGACAGACTGCTGGTCCCCTGGGCCTATGTTGAGGCGGCGGGTGGAGACAGACAGAGACAGAGAGAGACAGAGTCGCCAACTGCAAGACAGAAGTAGAGTAGGATGGGGGAGAGAGATACAGAGAAAGCGAGGGAGACGCAGAGCGTCCGTGCCCTGACCCCGGCCCTGGCCTTGGCTGTCCCTGCCCTTGTCCCTGTCCCTGCCCTTCCCACCTCCACACCGGGCGTCCCGGTGACCCCGCCAGGCCTCTGTCCCGCCTCACCACAGCGGATGGGCCACGGTGAAGCGCCGCTGCAGGCGGATGCTCTGATTCACCAAAAGCTTCCTGAAGAGTCCCGGGGGAGCCGCGCGGGGAGCCCCGGGGGGAGCCGGGCCCGGGGGCCGGGGCGGGCGCAGGGGGGGCCCTGCATCGCCAAGACCGCGTGGAGGCTGGACCGAGAGCCGGCTGCGCGGGACCTTTTCTGGACAGCTGCGGGGGCGGGGCCCAGCAGGGAGGGGGCAAAGGGTGCATTGGCCCCGCCTCGCGCTGGGACGGCTCTCTGACGACCCTCAGGACAAACGGGGAAACTGAGGCATGGAGTCAGACGCAACTCTCTGCTCCTTTTTTTTTTTTTTTTTTTGAGACAGGATTTCACTGTGTTGCCCAGGCTGGAGTGCAGTGGCACAATCCTAGCTCGTTGCAACCTCAACCTCCTGGGCTCAAGGTATCCTCCTACCTCGGCCTCCCGAGTAGCTGGAATGCACGGCCCCACGCCCAGGCTAATGTATTTTCTGGAGAGATGGGGTCTCCTTATGTTGCCCAGGCTAGTCTGGAACTCCTGGACTCAAGTGATCCTCCTGCCTCAGCCTCCAAAAGTACTGGGATTACAGTTGTGAGCCATAGCACCTGGCCCAACTACACCACTTTAGGAGGTTGCCCCTAAGATCTCAGAGCCTGGGTCTTTCTCAGCCTTTCTCTGAACACCCGTGGTTAGTGAAGCTTGCTGGGCCGATAACTGCTAAAAGGTATCAAGTGAGGGAGTCAGAAAGGAAGGTGCCGAGAGAAACAGCTGTCCTGCCTTCCATTATGAGGGCGTCATCGAGGCATAGAGCTTGCCAATGTCCGATCCCACCCCCAATGTTTCCAATCTTCCTCTACTTATTTTTCAGATGGAGAAACTGAGGCCCAGTGCCATCAAACAGCCCACCAGAAACTATAAGCCCTTAATCTTTGCCAAGTGGGGAAGCTGAGGCTTCCATGGAAGCAGTCACGGGCATCAGTCTTTGTTGCAGGGTAGTGAGACTCAAACTCAGGTTCCCCCTCTCCCAGTACCTCTCCACGCGAGTCCCCACATGACCCCCCCACCTGCTCTGACATTCCCCCAGGCCCTGTCTCTGGATGTCTTCGCCTCTCCTGCTGTCTCATCCTGGACAAACATCCGCACACCACCTCCACCAAGCCTTCCGTCCTGCGAAGCCTCAGCCGCCCACCCCTGCCCTGGGAGGGACCTCCCTGTCCCAGGATGGGGCGGGGCGGGGGCTCTCGTGTCTGGGAGGATTCCCAGAGTCTGTACCAGGTGCTCTACCCTTGGAATGCTGGGATCAGGCTGGCCCTATTCCACTCTGCAGAAAAGGAAAACAAGGCTTAGCATGTGTCACTCATGGAGGAAGGACCCAGAAACATCCCTATCACAGGCAGAGGCCAGGGGGACTTCCCAGCAGCTGAGGCCTGATCGTGCCCCTTGCTGTGGAATAACCTCGGTCTCTCAGCCTGGGCCTTGCCCCGGGGGGAGCGGCCTCAGTCTTGGTGTCCCCAGATATGGTACCCATGTTTCTGGCAGTCCTGGAGAAGCCCCATTGATCAGGGCTTCCATAGGAGATCCTGAGGCAACCACACCAAGGCCAGATACATGAGATTCTCCCCATTGTACAGATGAGAAAACAGAGGCTCTGAGGAGGGGGTCACACAGCCCAGAAAGACAGAGAGCCTCAGGTATCTGGCCAGTAAGCCCCCCTAACCCCCCCCCCGCAGCCTTGCAACCAGACACCTGGTGGGAACCAGACCTCTCTGTCCCCCAAGACAAAAATACCATCTGTGGCTGCTGGGGCAGACCTAATTATAGCCATCCCTAGAGGACAGAGGCTGCTAGGATTGGCCTGGTGGGGGACACTGGAGCCAAGGTCTGAGCAGTCTTGACACCACCTCCCCCACCACTGTGAGAGAAGTGACAATGGTTACATGTCCCCAAGGAGAAACTGAGGCACAGAGCGATTCCACCCCTCCCCCAAAGTCACAGACATAAAACAGGAGGCTTTTGACTTGCAGTAGCTTTGAAGGTCTCTTGAAAAAAAAAAATAGGAGGCTAAGACTGATGACATAAACAGAATGCTTCAAAAACACGTGGCACTCAGCCAACAGCTGTGAAGGTGAAAGTCATTGGATTTTCAGAGGAAATCTATAAAGTGTGGATAACTATTCCCATTTTGAGGATGGGGCTACTGAGGCACAGAGAGGCACAGTCATTTGCCCAGGGACACACAGCCATAAGGTGCAAGACTGGGGTTATTGGAACCCAGGCAGTGTCTCTTCCCAGACGGGGTCCTCCGCCACTGAATGCCTTAACTCACTTCATCCCGTCTGAAGTCCCAAGGGGAACTCTCACGTTAATATTTTATCAATAGTTTTACTATTAATGTTTCACTCATAGATTTAACTTATTTATTTTTTTTTTTTTTAAAGAAGAGATTTCACCATGTTGGCCAGGGTGATCTCGAACTCCTGACCTCAGGTGATCCACCCGCCTTGGCCTCCCAAAGTGCTGGGATTACAGGCGTGAGCCACCGCGCCCGGCCTAGATTTAACTTATTTCTAACAGGAAGGTGTTAAGTAATAGCTGTTGGGATGGAGAAACCTGGCCCCTGCCTGATCCTGGGAGGCCCTCCAAGCCCCACTGGGAAAGGGACAAAAGCTGAAAGGGGTTTGGAAGAAACGCCCCGCCCTGACCCCATCCCTGCATTACTGCATGACCGGGAGAGCTGCCCAGTAGTCTCGGGTGCCTTTATTTTTATTTTTTAATTGTAGTTTATTGTATATGTATTTTTTGAGATGGAGTTTCACTCCTGTTGCCCAGGCTGGAGTGCAATGCTGCAATCTCGGCTCACTGCAACCTCTGCCTCCAGGTTCAAGCAATTCTCTTGCCTCAGCCTCCCAACTAGCTGGGATTACAGGCACGCGCCACCACGCCCGGCTAATTTTTTTTGTAGTTAGTAGAGAAGGGGGGTTCACCATGTTGGTCTGGCTGGTCTCAAATTTCTGACTTCAGGTGATCCCAAAGTGCTGGGATTACAGGAGTGAGCCACTGTGCCAGGCCTTGTTTTTTTGAGACACAGTTTCACTCTGTCATCCAGGCTGGAGTGCAATGTCACGATCTTGGCTCACTGCAACCTCTGCCTCCCAGGTTCAAGCAATTTTCCTGCCTCCTGCCTCAACCTCCCGAATAGCTGGGACAACAGGTGCGTGACACCAAGCATGGCTAATTTTTGTATTTTCAGTAGAGATGGGGTTTCATCTTGTTGGCCAGGCTGGTCTCGAACTCCTGACCTCCCAACACTTTGGGAGGCTGAGGCGGGTGGATCACGAGGTCAGGAATTTGAGACCAGCCTGACCAACATGATGAAACCCCATCTCTACTAAAAATACAAAAATTAGCTTGGTGGGTGGCACACGCCTGTAGTCTCAGCTACTCAGGAGGTTGAGGCAGGAGAATTGCTTGAACCAGAGAAGTGGAGGTTGCAGTGAGCCAAGATCATGCCACTGCACTCCAGCCTGGGTGACAGAGCGACACTCTGTCTTAAAAAAAAAAAAAAGATGTGAGCCAAAGATGCCTTAACACACCACTGTCTCAATTTCCCCCATTTGAATGTCCCTTCTCTGGGCAGGCACTTTTCTCCACTGCCACCGGGTGGCCCCAGAGAGATTTTTTTTTTTTAACTGGGTGTTTTTTGCCCATTTTACAGACGAGTAAACTGAGACGTGGAGACGGAGATGACTTGCTCAAGTCTCCATGGAGGGGGTCAAGCAGAATGAGGACTGTGGGGGCCGAGTCACATGCGTAGATGCTCACATAGGTCAAATCACACACTCCTTTGCTCCAGGCCCTCCCATAACCCCCCCATTGCCCTCAGATCTGAATTCACACCTCCCTAGAGGCCTCATGTGGCCCATCCCTGCCTCACTTCTCTTGGCTTACTCTGTTCCAGCCTCTCCCCACTCCTTGCTGTTCCCCAAATCAGCCAGGCTTATTCCCACCCCATGGCCCTTGCCTGAATGCTTGTCCCCTGCTGATGCTACGTCTTTTGGGTTACAGTCAGAGAGTCACCTCCTCCAAGAGGCCCTCCCTGACTAGCCAGATAAATGCCTGAGAGAACCCTCCAGTCATGGGTACAAATTCACATTTATTGTCATGATTATTTGCCTGTGAGTCCCTCGAGAACAAGGCCAGATCTGCCTCATTCCCTGCTGTTCCCTTAGTACTTGCCCTTAGTAGACACTCAATTAATGCTTGTAGCAGCCAGGCGTGGTGGCTCATCCCTGTAATCCCAGCACTCTGGGAGGCCGAGGTGTGTGAATCACTTGAGGTCAAGAGCTTGAGATCAGCCTGGCAACATGGCGAAACCCCATCTCTACTAAAAATACAAATATTAGCCAGGCGTGGTGGTGGTCACCTGTAATCCCAGCTACTGGGAAGGCTAAGGGAGGAGAATCGCTTGAACCCGGGAGGTGGAGGTTGCAGTGAGCTGAGATTACGCCACAGCACCCAGCCTGGGCGACAGAGTGAGAGACTCTGTCTAAAAAGAATAATAAATAAATAAATGCTTGTAGCATAAACAGAGAGCCTCTCCTCCCATCCTCCAGCCACACTGATCTGTTTCAGCTCCTCACATGCCTGATCCTCTTGAGTCTGAGGCTTTGCACATTCTGTTCCTTCTACTTAGAATACCCTTCCCTTTACTCACCCTGGCGGACCTCTTTCCTTCTGCAGGCTAAGCTTAGATGTCACTTCCTCCAAGCAGTCCTCCCTGACTCCCACCCTGCTGCTGGGTCCGGAGCCTCCTCTGGGTTTGTTCTCTGATCTTTCCCCATCACCCTGTGCCTTCTCCACCCGGGATGAGTCTGCCTCCACCATCAGCCTGGGGGGGGACACAGCTTCTTGGTCCATGGTTATGTTCCCAAAACAGGGCCTGCCACCCAGTAGGTGTTTAAATGCCTTCTCAACAAAATGCTAGCCAGGCATGGTGGCTCCTGTCTGTAATCCCAGCACTTTGGGAGGCTGAGGGGGGTGGATCACCCGAGGTCAGGAGTTCAAGTCCAGCCTGGCAACATGGTGAAATCCCATCTCTACTAAAAATACAAAAAAAAAAAAAAAAAAACTGGGTATGGCATTCGCCTGTAATCCCAGCTACTTGGGAGACTGAGGCAGGAGGATCGCTTGAACCCAGGAGGCAGAGATTGCAGTGAGCTGAGATGGTGCCATTGCACTCCAGCCTGGGCAACAGAGTGAAACTTCGTCTCAAAAAAGAAAAATGCTTGGACCCTGCCAGACCCCTGCAATCCATCTAGGGCTGTGGAGAAGCACAGCCCCAACAGTTTTTAGGGCTGGAAAAGAGCCACAGGCTGGGGACCCTGTGTGTACCAGGTTCAGGCACAGAATGTTCATCTCACTGATGAAGACGCTGAGGCTCTGGGAGGCACCACCACTTGCTCATAGCACCCAGCAGGTTGGCTTTGGGACCTGGACTTGAACTCAGTTCCCTGGGCTTCCCCCCCCGGGGTGAACCCCTCCCCCCCACATCAGCACATACAAGCACAGTGGGCCATTGCATACACATCCACATATGTGTGACTGCAGTGCATATGAGGTACAGCACAACAGGTGTGTGCACACACACACGTGCAGAAGGACACCCAATCCACCGCTCCTGCCTCCCAGAGCCAAGCGGGGGGCTTCCCCTAGACAAGCTCACACCAAGGCTCTGTTTGTTCTTTCTTGAAAATGGAAAGTTATGAGTCACCAGGAGGGAGGGGGCAGGCGGAGTTAGAAGCCAGGGAGGGGGAAGGGGCTCCAGGGTCACCTGAGAACAGCCCCAACCCCTCTGGACTACACCAGATGCCTCCCAGGCTGCTGGAGGGCCAGGCTGGGGGTGAGAGGCCAGGCTTGCTGACGGAGTCAGAAGCCAGTGGCCCCTGGGCGGGGGGGGTCCCTGCACTAGGACGTGATAAAGCCAAGCTCCAGAGCAGGGAAGCAACTCATCCGAGGACACCCAGCCTGGACTGAAACCTGGGATGCTGATCCGGCTGACTTGGCTCCCCTCCAACCTAAGAAGGGCTCAGAGTTCCTGGACCCTCATCCCTGGCCCTGGAGCCTCCACCTGGTAGCTGGAGACCCTCAGGTTGGGCCTCCTGGGAATTCTACTTTACCTTTCTATGAGTCTCTTCTGTCTCTGTTCAAACCCCCACTCCACTCAGCTTACAGGAAACAGAAGGAACAGCCCCTCCTTACTCAAGTGAAAGAAACCTCCTGTGCACAAGCTTCCCAAGGGACTTCCCCTTCCTCCTACAGGGGAGGAGGGTGGGATGAGGGAGTGGAGGTGGGGGAGGGAGCAAGAGGAGGCTCCTCCCCTCAACACTGGTGGCAGCCTGCCCCTGGCCCTTTATAACTATAATATATTAAATAGGCTGGGTGCAGTGGCTCACACATGTAATCCTAGTACTTTGAGAGACTAAGGCAGGAGGATCGTTTGAGGCCAAGAGTTCAAGACCAGCCTGGGCAACATGGTGAAACCCCACCTCTAGCAAAAATAAGAAAATTAGCTGGGCGTGGTGACATGTCCCTGCAGTCCCAGCTACTCAAGAGACTGAGGTGGGAGGATCGCTTGAGCCCAGGAGGCAGAGGTTGCAGTGAGCAGTGATCAAGACACTGCACTTTTATCTGGGTGACAAAGTGAGACTCTGTCTCAAAAATAAAAACGTGCGTGCGTGTGTGTGTGTATTTATATCCAAGCACCCCAGGTTTACCTCAGGTGCTTGAGGTGGTCACAAACCTCCTCCACAGCCCTGCGGACATTCCTTGGTTCGGAAAACCTTCGGACCCCCAGCTGTGTTAGCGCAGGGACAGTTACACTCAGCCACACACCTACAGGCACCACAAGGGGAGACACGCTGGTACACCTACAACTGCCTGGGGACACATGGACTCATACCCAAGCATGAACGCAAAGGAACACCCCAAACACATCTGGTCACTCCAGTCTCACGCGCGCGCGCACACACACACACACGCACACACACTTTCGGTCCCAACCGCACGTGGGCACACCCGGTCACACAGACCCACAAGCCATGATGACACCAGCACCCTCAGCTCCACCCCTATGTAGAAATAGCTTTTTCCTTCCAAGCGGCAGCCTCAGCCAAGCAGCAGAGACCCTCCCCCCACTCCCGCCAGGCCCCGCGCGCCCCTCCCCTGCGCTGCGGGAGGGCCCTGCCCGGCCACCTACCGCCTGCAGGAGGAAATGGGCCAGGACAGCTGCGACTTCCTGAGCCCGGGCCGCGGGCTCAGGTCCTGCTCGCGGCAGCCCGCGGACTTCTCCGGGTCCGAATGGAAGCGCTGCTGGATGCGGATGGGGCGCCGGGGTTGCCGCCACAGGTGCTTGGGGGCTCTGGCCGTGCCGTGGGGGGCCGCGTGGGCGACTCAACCTGCTGCACGCCTCTGCCCCTTCGCCGACCCCCCAGGGTCTCCATGCGCCAGAGAAAAGGGTCTGGGATAGCCAGGACCAGGAGTCGTCCCCTTGAGCGGGCGCCGAGGAGCGTCTGCGCCCGGGTCCGGCCCAGGGCCGAGAGTGCAGGCGACAGCGAGGAGCTGTCCGCGCCGGAGGTGCTGAAGCGGGGAAGGTGGAACCCGGGGCTCAAGGTGGGGCCGACACCGAGGAGCTGTCGATGCCCTGATGGTGCTGAAGGGCAGAACAGGGGAGAAGAACGCGGCGAGGGGTGTTGAAGCTAGGGGCTGGAGAGACTCCCGCCCAGCCCCGAGAACAGTCTGCCGTCCCCCGCTAGCGCTGCATGGAAAAGAACCAAGACAAGGACTTGGAGCGGAGAAGACAGAAACTGTCCACTGATTGCTGCTAAATGGAGGGCAGGGAGACAGGGTTTCAGGAGACCCCCGGGGCCGAGACGCTGTCCTTCCCCCCGTGTTGAAAGAGAAAAAGGTAGATTTAGGGGCTCCCGGTGGAGACAGCGAGGAGCTGTCCGCGACTGGATGGTGCTGAAGGCACGGGAGGGAGACGGGTTTGGGAGCACCTCTAGACCAGGGCATCATCTGCCCAGGAGGTGCTAAAACCTGAGCAGTGACGGGTCCTCAACCTTCCCCAGCAACAGTGGCAACAAGAAGTCTGGAAGCAGAATCAAGGCTCTGGTCTTCAGAGGTACGTACAGATAGCGGTTTTTCTGCCAAGCCCAGAAGGAAGGCTCCGCGGTTCAGCCCCAGAAGGGGTCTCTTTGGAGCCCTAAAGCGCCCACCCATGCCAGGCAGGGAGCTGAGAAGGACAGGGAAATTGGCAAGGCTGTGACGGGGCCTCCCATGTCTGGGATGAGCACACAGAGGCTACCTCTGGCCAGAGCTCCAAACAGCCACCAGTAGAGATGGGCAAAGAGGAGAAGTCAGGTCTCTAAGAAACAACGTAGTTCTGCTTCTAAGACCCTCCCCACCCCAAAGCCACGGTGCAGCTGAGTTAGGGGAGGACTGGCAGAAAACCCACCTTTTGTGGAAGCTCAGGACAGGCTGGAGGAGTATCTCTGAGACTCTTGCGCTTTTAAAGCCACATCAACACTCAGACCCTCAGCGGAAATGGCAGGATCTCATTCGCCCTAAGAAAGTCCCAGGCCCCACCTCACAGCCACGATTCCTGCCAACAAACCCCAGGCCTGCCCCCTCCCTGCCGGTTCTGGAAACTCAAGTCCCCACCCACCAGGCATCTTAGTCTCAGGGGTAATTTCCTGGGAAGTGGCAAGGAGGGGTGGGAACATTTTCCATCATGGTTAACTGAAGTAAGCGTGAACAGCAGCAGGGCTAGGCGGGTGAGTGTGGTGCAGAAGGAGCTAGGATTTTGTACTTCCAGGGTCACGACTTGGTGGAGGCCTTCTGGGCTGGGGCAGGGAAGCCTTTGGGACCATTAGGGTACCACTTGCTGCAGCAGATTTGGAAAGGGCCCCGATCTTTTTGGAGGTCTCAGAAACATTCAACAGCGTCTTTCCCATGGAGACAGACTCCCAGTGACCTTGGTGGAGGCCTCTGGGCTGGAGCAGGGAGGCATTTGGGGCCATTAGGATACCACTTGCTGCAGCAGATTTGGAAAGAGCCCCGATATTTTTGGAGGTCTCAGAAACATTCAACAGGGTATTTCCCATGGAGACTGCCTCCCAGTGATTTCAGCCATGTCACCAGGTTGGAGAAAGGAAAATGTTTGAGCCGGGAAGTCAGACAGACTGAATTCAAGCTCCAGTACCATCATGCCTTGCTGTGTGATGCATGACAAATGACTCCCTCTCTGTTCTATGCTTGGGTGGTTTGGTCCCTGTTCTCCACTCCCCCACCACTCCCAAGAACTGGCTGTGGGAGACAACTTGGCCCAGTGGTGAGGAACATGGTCACTAGCTGGCTCTGTCACTTCCCCTCCCAAAGCTTTTTTTTTTTTTTTGACATGGACTCCCGTTCTGTCGCTCAGGCTGGAGTGCAGTGGTGCAATCTCGGCTCACTGCAACATCCACCTCCCGGTTCAAGGGATTCTCCTCTCTCAGCCTCCCGAGTAGCTAGGATTACAGGAACGTGCCACCACACCCAGCTAATTTTTGTATTTTTAGTAGAGACAGAGTTTCATCATGTTGGTCAGGCTGGTCTCAAACTCCTGACCTCGTGATCTGCCCACCTCAGCCTCCCAAAGTGCTGTGATTACAGGTGTGAGCCACCGTGCCTGGCCCAAAGCTTTTTTAATATTCTAGAAAATGGGGATAAATAATGGTGTCTCCAACTCTTGGCGTCATTGTGAGGACTAAAAGTGATGTTAAATGTAAAGGGTCTGAGACCACGAGCTGTACACACCAGTACCTCCTCTCCCCAGCTCCTGCTAACATCCACCAACAACTGGTATGCCTACTTTTTTTTTTTTTTTTTTTTTTTTTTTTTTGAGACAAAGTCTCACTGTGTCACCCAGGCTGGAGTGTGTGGCGCGATCTCTGCTCACTGCAACCTCTACCTCCTGGGTTCAAGTGATTTTCCTGCCTCAGTCTCCTGAGTGGCTGTGATTACTCGCACCCACCACCACACCCAGTTATTTTTTTGAGACAGAGTCTTTCTCTGTCACCCAGGCTGGAGTGCAGTGGCACAATCTCGGCTCACTGCAACCTTTACCTCCCGGGTTCAAGCAATTCTCTCCCTCAGCCTCCTGAGTACCTGGGATTACAGGCACCACCACCATGCCCAGCTAATTTTGTTTGTTTTTTTTTTTTAGTAGAGATGGGGTTTCACCATGTTGGCCAGGCTGGTCTTGAACTCCTGACCTCATGATCCACCCACCTCGGCCTCCCAAAGTGCTGGGATTTCCAGCATGAGCCACCGTGCCTGGCCCTGGCGGTAGGTCTACTTTGTAAATGTCATCCAAATATCCTCACTGCTCTCCAGCCCATGGCTCCCACCCTTGTCCAAGAACCAGTATCTCCTGTGGCCAGAACTGCCCAATTCTTCCTCATCTCCTTTCACTCCTGTCCCTGACAGCCAATTCTCCCCAACAGCAAGCCACAGAGAATTTTTTAAATGCCAATACTGATAAAGTCTCTCTCTAGAAAACACACTTCTGGCTCTCCAGGGCACCCCATGAGGTCTTGTGTGTGGTTTCAGCCCCTGCCCACTTCCTGGGGCTCCCCTCCCACCCTCCAGCCACACTGGTCTGTTTTCAGCTCCTTACACACCGTAACCTCTTGAGTCTGAGGCTTTGCACGTTCTTTTCCTTCTGCTTGGATTGCCATTCCCTGCACTCCCACTGGTTGACTTCTCTTTATCCCTCAGACTAAGGTTTTGTTTTTCTGTTTTTTGTTCTTTTGTGTTTTTTGGGTTTTTTTTTTTTTTTTTTTTTTTTTTTTTTTTGAGATGGTGTCTTGCTCTGTCACCTAGGCTGGAGTGCACTGGTGCCCTCCACCTCCTGGGTTCAAGCGATTCTGCTCCTGAGTACCTGGGACTACAGGCACATGCCATAACGCCTGGCTAATTTTTGTATTTTCAGTAGAGATGGGGTTTTACCATGTTGGCCAGGCTGGTCTTGAACTCCCAACCTCAAGTGATTGACTGGCCTCGTCCTCCCAAAGTCCTAGGATGACAGGCATAGCCACCATGCCCCACCCTTTTTTTTTTTTTTTTCTTTTTGAGAGAGAATCTTGCTCTGCTGCCCAGGCTGGAGTGCAGTGGCATGATATTGGCTCACTGCAACCTGTACCTCCCAGGTTTAACAATTATCTCCTGCCTCAGCCTCCTGAGCAGCTGGGATTAAAGGCGCACTCTACCACACCTGGCTATTGTGTGTGTGTGTGTGTGTGTGTGTGTGTGTGTGTGTGTGTGTGTGTATTTTTAGAGAGACAGGGTTTCACCATGTTGGTCAGGCTGGTCTCAAACTCCTCTCCTCAAGTGATTCCCCCACCTCAGCCTCCAAAGTGCTGGGATTACATGCATGAGCCACCACACCCAGACCCTCAGGCTAAGTTTAAATGCCACTTCTTCCAGGTAGTCCTCCCTGAGCCCCCTCCATGCGGGGTCAGGAGCCTCCCTCTGGGCTCCTCTGTTCATCTCCATCACAGCATGATTACTTTGTCCTGTCTCTGCCTGGTATAGTCTGTCTCCCCCCATCAGCCTGTGGGCACTTCCTTGTGCATGGCTGTGTGCCCAGTGTGCGCCCAGTACAGGGCCTGGCACACAGTGGGTGCTTACTTAGTAAATTCTTTCTGGATGAGGTTAAGAAGGGTTCAGAGGGATGAACTGGTCTTCCTCTCCTGAAGCCGGCCCCTTTAATCCCCCATCAGCCTCCTCACCTGCCTGGGACCGCGCTGTGTCTTTTCTCTGTCCCTTGAGCCTCAATGGTGAACACCACACGGGCACTGGGCTCGACCTCTCCAGGGGGCCCAAGGCGACTCGGCAGCGGTGGCAGCAGTGGGGTCCCTGAGAAGCCTCTCCGGATGACCCCACCACCAATGGGGCTCACAGGGGCCAAGCCACAATCCACTGACTCCCGGACCTGCTGAGAGAAACCAGCAAGACATGAGCAAGTTCTTGGGCATGGGACCTCTCTAGGACCCTGAAATGCCCTCGCTGGAGACACTTGGACTAGCCCAGAGACCTGTATCTCAGTCCCACTGCTCCCCCTAAGTAAATGTACCTCTCTGAGCCTCAGTTTCCTCATCTGTGAAGTAGGGATCTCAAACTTGGGGGGAATATAAATAGTGCCTGGTCCAGGCCAGGCACAGAGCCCACACCTGTAATCCCAGCACTTTGGGAGGCTGAGGCAGGTGGACCTCCCGAGGTCGGGAGTTTGAGACCAGCCTGACCAACATGGGGAAACCCAGTCTCTACTAAAAATACAAAATTAGCTGGGCATGGTGGCACATGCCTGTAATCCCAGCTACTTGGGAGGCTGAGGCAGGAGAATCACTTAAACCCGGGAGGCAGAGTTTGCAGTGAGCAGAGATCACGCCATTGCCCTCCAGCCTGTGCAACAAGAGCGAAACTCCATCTCAAAAAATAAATAAATAGGCCAGGCGCCGTGGCTCACGCCTGTAATCCCAGCACTTTGGGAGGCTGAGGAGGGCAGATCACAATATCAAGAGACCGAGACCATCCTGGCCAACATGGTGAAACCCCGTCTCTACTAAAAATACAAAAATTAGCTGGCTGTGGTGGCTCATGCCTGTCCCAGCTACTCGGGAGGCTAAGGCAGGAGAATCGCTTGAACCCCGGAGGCAGAGGTTGCAGAGAGCCAAGATTGTGCCACTGCACTCCAGCCTGGCAACAGAGCAAGACTCCATCTCAAAATAATAATAACAATAATGAAATAAATAAAATAAATAAATAAATAGTGCCTGGCCTACAGTAGGCATTGCAGAAATATTTATTTATTAAGTAATGATAGCATGCTCAGTAGGGCACCGTGGCTCACACCTGTAATCCCAACACTTTGAAAGGGTCGCTCCAGCCCAGGAGTTTGAGACCTGCCTGAGCAATGTAGTGAGACCCCATCTCTACCAAAGATAAACAAAATTAGCCAGGCCTCATGGTGTGTGCCTGTAACCCCAGCTACTCAAGAGGCTGAGGTGGCAGGACAGCTTGAGCCCAGAAGGCCAAGGCTGTAGTGAGCCAAGATTGTGCAACTGCACTCCAGCCTGGGTGACAAAGTGAAATCTCTCTCTCTCTCTCTCTGTTTTTTTTTTTTTTTTTTTTTTGAAAAAGAGTCTCACTCTGTCACCCAGGCAGTGGCATGACCTCGGCTTACTGCAACCTTCGCCTCCCGGGGTTCAAGCGATTCTCCTGCCTCAGCCTCCTGAGTAGCTGGGGTTACAGGCGCCCACCACCACGCCTGGCTAATTTTTTTTGTATTTTTAGTAGAGAGAGGGTTTCACCATGTTGGTCAGGCTCCTCTCGAACTCCTAACCTCAAGTGATCAGCCTGCCTCGGCCTCTCAAAGTGCTGGGATTACAGGTATGAGCCACTGCACCTGGCAGAGACCCTGTCTCTAAAAAATAAAAATAAATAGGCTGGTCCAAGTGCAGTGGTGTTTACAGCTCATTGATCACAACCAGTTACAGATTTCTGTTCCTTCTCCACTCCCACTGCTTCACTTGACTAGCCTTTAATAAAATAAAATAAAAATAAATAAAACAGCATGTTTATTTTTATATATTATATGCTATATCATATTATTTATTATAATGCAACATAATGATATTCTATTACATAATATTTATTTTTTCCTTACATTTCAGATCCCAATATATTGTTGATTAAAATATAAAAGTAAGGCCGGGCGTGGTGGCTCAAACCTATAATCCTAACACTTTGGAAGGCTGAGGCAGTCAGATCACGAGGTCAAGAGTTCAAGACCAGCCTGGCCAACATAGTGAAACCCCATCTCTACCAAAAATACAAAAATTAGCCGAGTGTGTTGGCGTGCTCCTGCAGTCCCAGCTACGCGGGAGGCTGAGGCAGGAGAATCGCTTGAACCTGGAAGGCAGAGGTTGCAGTGAGCCAACATCACACCACTGCACTCCAGCCTGGGTGGCAGAGTGGGACTCCATCTCAAAAAAAAAAAAGAGAAAGAAAAAGAAAAAGCAGAACAATAAACATGCAGTAAATAAGCAAATGAATAATAACAACAGTACTAATGGCTGACATTTCCTGCACAATCACTCCGTATAAATGCTGTTCCAAGAGTCCAGGATGGGCTCATGAAGGCATAATGAGGCCATTTAGCTCGTTTCCATTTAACCATTATTTCCATTTAACAAAGGAGGAAATGAAGGCTCGGAGGATAAGTAGCTAGAGCCCAAGGTTGCAATTGGTAAATAAATGTGATTCTCAGCTTCAGCGCTGAATTTTTTGAAGAAGGACTGAATTGGATAAATTAAATGAGATGCTGTTTCCAAGCAGGCTCTGGGTAAATGCTGGAGACATTTTAAGAATGGGCAGAATTGGGCTGAACGGATGCGTAGGGAGTGTGAACTCTTCAGCGCAACAGACCTGGGTTCAATCCAGGCCAGCCTGGGCAAGGGGGCCTCAGTTTGCCGATCTGTGAAATGGAGATGAAAGGGTGCTGATCCCTCAGAGGTGTTGGCGATAAAACAATGGAACCCACGTGCGCCAGACACATGCTGGGCGCTGTCCGCGGTGCTGACCGAAGAATAGGGCACGAAACTGGAACTCACAGCTTTGGGGTAAGGGGAGCAGAGAAGACAAATGCGGAGAAGGGAGAGGTGGGGCTCAAAGAGATGGCCCAGCCTTCCCCTGCTCTACTCCGCAGCCTCACCAGCGGGTCTCTCTCCACCACCAGACTGAGCATTAAAACTGGGAAACTGGCCGGACGCAGTGGCTCACGCCTGTAATCCCAACACTTTAGGAGGCTGAGGCAGGCGGATCGCTTAAGGTCAGAAGTTTGAGACCAGCCTCACCAACATGGCAAAACCCTATCTCTACTAAAAATACAAAAATCAGCCAGGCGTGGCGGCGTGCACCTGTAATCCCAGCTACTGGAGAGGCTGAGGCAGGAGAATCGCTTGAACCCGGAAGACAGAGGTTGCAGTGAGCTGAGATCACTCCACTGCACTCTAGCCTGAGCTACAGAGCAAGATTCCATCTCAAAAAATAAAAATAAAACTAGGAAACTGCCAGGTATGCTGGCGCATGCCTGTAGTCCCAGCACATTGGGAGGCTGAGGCCAAAAGTGAGTTCGAAACCAACCTGGGCACCCTATCGCTACAAAACATTTTAAAAATTAACCAGGTGTGGTGGTACATGTGCCTGTACTTCCAGCTCCGGAGGAGGCTGAGGCAGGAGGATCGCTTGAGCCCAGGAGATTGAGACTGCAATGAGCTATGATCGCGACACTGCTCTCCAGCCTGGGTGACAGGAAAAACTCTGTCTTAAAAAACAATGGGGAAACTGAGGTCCAAGACCATGCTGCTAATCAGGACCAGACCCAGGGCAAAGCAGGGTGGCAGGAAGAGGGTGAGGAGAATGGATATGAGTTGAACCTCTGTGTGAGCAGGGGATATGGCATAGCTTATTTCCTTGCCTATGAGTGTGTGTGGGGTGGGGGAGGGGTCCTCTGACTCTCGTGTTTCAGAGGAAGACATCAAAGCTTGGAGAGAAAATGATTTGCTTGCTTGGAGTCACACAACTGGGGGGCTGAGCCCCACTCAGATCTCATCCTTCTGGGACTGTTCCCCGAATTTGAGCACAGCTTGTCCCCAGCCTCTCCCAGGAGCACCTGAATTTGAATGCAGAAACTTAAGTGCTCCACAAGAGGCCTCCCTTAGAGGGTTCCCAGTAGCTTTGAGGTGTGTGGGGGAAAGGAGCAGTTGGGGTGTGTGCGGACAGTCAGCCCCTCCCAGATGGGAGGCCCCTGAGATGTCAGCAGCTCATTTTGCTTTTCCTTTTCTTTCTCTTTCTTTCTTTCTTTTTTCTTTTCTTTTTTTTTTTTTTTTTTTTTTTTGAGTTGGAGTCTCACTCTTGTTACCCAGGCTGGAGTGCTGTGGCGTGATCTTGGCTCACTGCAACCTCTGCCTCCCGGGTTCAAGCGATTCTCCTGCCTCAGCTCCTGAGTAGCTGAAACTGCAGACGTCCGCCACCACGCCTGGCTAATTTTCATATTTTTTAGGAAAGACGGGGTTTCACCATACTGGTCAGGTTAATCTTGAACTCCTGACCTCGTGATCTGCCCACCTCAGCCTCCCAAAGTGCTGGGATTACAGGTGTTAGCCACTGCGCCCAGCCTCATTTTATTTTTCTTTTTCTTCTTTTCTTTTCTTTTTACACGGAGATTTGCTCTGCACCATTACTATTTGTTCATGTATTCATTGAACAAATGCAAAAAGATAATTCACCTCGTGTTAGAAAGAAAACTGGGCTGGGCGCGGTGGCTCATGCCTGTAATCCCAGCACTTTGGGAGGCCGAGGCAGGAGGATCATGAGCTCAGGAAATCAAGACCATCCGGTTTAATATGGTGAAACCTGTCTCTACCGCTCTAGGCTGGGCGCCATGGCTCACGCCTGTAATCCCAGCAGTTCAGGAGGCTGAGGAGGGAGGATCACCTGAGGTCAGGAGTTCAAGACCAGCCTGAAGAACATGGAGAAACCCTATCTCTACTAAAAATACAAAATTACCCAGGTGCGGTGCTGCACGCCTGTAATCCCAGCTACTTGGGAGGCTGTGGCAGCAGAATCACTTGAAGTCAGGAGGTGGAGGGTTCAGTGAGCCGAGATTGTGCCAAAGCACCGTGGCTCACACCTGTAATCCCAGCCCTTCAGGAGGCCAAGGTGGGTGGATCACCTGAGGTCAGGAGTTTGAGACCAGCCTGGCCAACATGGCAAAACCCTGTCTCTACTAAAAATACAAACATTAACTGAGAGTGGTGGCAGGCACCTGTAATACCAGCGGCTTAGGAGGCCAAGGCAGGAGAATCGTTTGAATCCGGGAGATGGAGGTTGCAGTGAGCTGAGAGTGCGCCATTGCACTCCAGCCTGGGTAACAAGAGTGAAACTTTGTCTCAAAAAAAAAAAAAAAGAAAAGAAAAACTCTAAATCTGTCCCTTGCCTGTTTGTAACCCTTCTGTGTCTCCTAGCACCCCTAGAACAAAACCAACACCCCCTTAGCTCAACCCTCATGGCCCAGTGTGTCCTGGCCCCTGCCCATCGCTGGCTGTCACCTGCCTCCATCTCCTCTGCCTCACCTTGCCTCACCCACAAGCCTCTTTACGGTTCCTTAAACCTGCCTCCGGGCCTTTGCACTTGCTGCGTCATCTGCCAAGAACACCCTCCCCCCGCCTCCCCCCAACCCCGACCCGCTCTTGAAATGGCTGGCTGCTTGTTTTTATCCATTCATTCTTTAGCTAAAATGTCAACTCACCAGAGAAGCCCTTCCTGCCCAGCCTGGTCAGTCTCATGAGCGCTCACCCACCCCCACATTTTCTCTTTTTTCTTGGCTTAACATCTGTCTCCTGAGCCCTGCCATTTTGGGGCTTGTCACTTCCTCCGCCTTCAGGGTTCACGTGATTCTCCTGCCTCAGCCTCCCAAGTAGCTGGGATTACAGGCGCCCGCTACCACGCCGGGCCAGTTTTTGTATTTTTAGTAGAGACGGGGTTTTGCTATGTTGGCAAGGCTGGTCTCAAGCTCCTGACCTCAAGCAATCCTCCTGCCTCGGCCTCCCAAAGTGCTGGGATTACAGGCATGAGCCATGCCTTCTGGCCTTTTATGTATTTATTTATGGAGACAGGTTCTCATTTAGTCTCCCAGGCTGGAGTACAGCGACATGATCACGGTTCACTGCAGCCCCGACCTCCCATGCTCAAGCAAGACCTCCCACCTCAGTCTCCCAAGTAGCTGGGACCACAGGCGCGCACCACCATGCCTGGCTATTTTGTCTGTGTGTTTGTTTGTTTGTTTGAGACGGAGTCTTGCTCTTGTTGCCCAGGCTGGACTGCAACGGCATGATCTGGGCTCACTGCAACCTCTGCCTCTTGGGTTCAAGTGATTCTCCTGCCTCAGCCTCCTGAGTAGCTGGGATTACAGGTGCCTACCACCACACCCAGCTAATAGTTTGTATTTTTTTAGTAGAGACAGGGTTTCACCATGTTGGTCAGGGTGCTCTCAAACTCCTGACCTCAGGTGATCCACTCGCCTCAGCCTCCCAAAGCGCTATTACAGGTGTGGGCCACCACACTCAGCCTACCCTTTTCCTTTCCTCTTTCTGCAGACCGCTGGAGTGTGGATAAATAAATGAGTTAAGGTGTAAGGAGCCTCACCTGCCCTACGGGACCCGAGGCTCACCCTGAGAACCCCCATTCCACACAATTTTAGCCCCTTTTTTTTTGCACACAAAAACACTGAGTTCTAGGCTAGGTGTGGTGGCTCACGCCTGTAATCCCAGCACTTTGGGAGGCCAAGGCAGGTGGATCACTTACGGTCAGGAGTTCAAGACCAGCCTGGCCAACATGGAGAAACCCCATCTCCACTAAAAATGCAAAAATCAGCCAGCCTTGGAGGCTTGCATCTGTAATCCCAGCTACTTGGGAGGCTGAGGCAGGAGAATTGCTTGAACCCGGGAGGCGGAGGTGGCAGTGAGCTGAAATTGTGCCATTGCAGGCCAGCCTGGGCAACAAAAGTGAAACTCTGTGTCAAAAAAAAAAAACATACACACACACACAAAACAACGCTGAGTCCTAGAGAGGTTATCAGCCACTCAGGTGAAGGGCCTGGGATCTGAATCCAGCCCCTGCAGGGCTTTCCTCTTGCCTCAGTTTCCCAGAATAGGTGCACCAGCTGTGCTTTGAAGTTGTGGCCTCCCTCATGGCCCCCTGCCCTGGCCGAGGGGCAGCCAGGTCTCCTATCCTTGAGTGAGTCAAAACCTTGTGTCCAGGCACAAGGGGTCTCCTGCTCCCAAAAGCCGTGGCCACGGCCCTGGTCTGGATGCTTGGATCAGGTCCCCAGTTCCCTAGTGGCCTCTCTGGGCCTCAGTGGCCCCCTGTGATATGGTCCCCAAGCAGCTCTAGGTGTTTCTTTTTTCCCTTTCTTTCTTTTTTTTTTTTTTTTTTTTTTTGAGACGAAGTCTCGCTCTGTTGCCCAGGCTGGAGTGCAGTGGCGCGATCTGAGCTCACTGCGACCTCCGCTTCCCAGGTTCAAGCAATTTCTCCTGCCTCGGCCTCCCAGTAGCTGGGATTACAGGCCTGTGCCACCACGTCTGGCTAACTTTTTTGTATGTCTAGTAGAGATGGGGTTTCACCATGTTGGTCAGGCTGGTCTCAAACTCCTGACCTCAAGTGATCCGCCTGCCTCGGCCTCCCAAAGTGCTGGGATAGCAGGTATGAGCCACCAGGCCAGCTCTGGGTGTTTCCGAGTAGGGGGTCTTGGGGGATCTCCTCCCCCGTGGCCTGGGCCACCCTCACGCCCACTCACCTCATTCAGCCGGAAGGAAAGTGCTGTCACGCTGCGCCTCATGCTGCAGGCGTCTCTGGACCTGCGGAGATGCTTGTGAGGCCTGCAGGCCCCTGGGAGCAAGGGTCCGGCCCTATGGGACACCCCTAGACAGGAGCTCACTCCCACACTCTCTGCACCCTCCCTTGGACCCCAAGGACATTAAATCAGGGTGGCATGGACCACACTTCAGGCACCAGCGTGAGACACCCACCAGGACCTTACAGAGCTCCCCATTCAGGGACAGTGGCCGGGTGCCCAAAGCCCCTCCCATGCTCGTCCAGGTTCAGCAAGGCGGGTGGGAGCATCAGGACGGGTGAAATGAGGCTCCCCCCGGCCCCAGTCACAGGGCAGATCCTTTCAGCTCCCAGAACTGCTCAGATGGTCTCAGGGGGATTACGAGACCCCAGCCCCTCTCCTGAGACCCCCTCAGACTCACATAAGCTTGCTCCAGGAGGCTGGCAGATCTGGACTCATCACCGCAGCTGAGTCCTGCCTGGGTCCCATGACCTCCCGGGGGAGCGAGCGGGGAGGGGGAGAACCTGACCTGGCCACGAGGGAGGCCCAGAGCTCCCCAACACCCACTCAGCGGAGCCCCTTAATTATCTGGGCACCAGGCCAGGACACAACCCACACACTTTCCCTTGGTGAGGCACCCAGTGGGTGGAGGGGAAGAGTGACTAAGAGGCCTGAGGGTGCCAGAGCGAGAGGCCAAGAGGGTGACTGGGTGTGGAGGGGGAGGGGCGGGGGAAGGCAGAGGAAGGAGGGGAAAGAAGGGAAGGGAGGCAGAAGGGAGAGGGGGCTGGGTGAGAAGGTGTTAATTGTTGATGTGTTTGCATATGAGAGAGAGAGAGGACTGCAAAGGAAGACTGCGGTAGGGACCAGCAGCTCTGGGAATGGAGGATTTTATCAACTCGGGTTCTGGGATATGTGCTTCCAAGTAGAGCCCATGGGGTGTGGCCTAGGGAGCTAGGGGATGGTCTTTGGAGGGCCGATGGGGGCTCCAGGAAAGATGCCTGCTGTGCTGTGTTACCCCAGGCAGATCAAAGACTCTCGGTTGAGCCCCCAGCCACAAACTGTTGGGGCTACAGATTCGGCTGGAACTGGGGCCCCCAGGAGGGTGAAAGGGTAGGGTGGGAGGTGGGAGGGGCTGTGGCCAGGGGAAAGGGGCTGATGTGTGGGGCTGTTGGCCTCCAGCGCTGCTGTGAGTTAATATTTCACCAGCATCACCGGCTGCCCAGGAGGCCCCACCAGCATCTCCCTCCAAAGATCATCAAAGCGTAACCCAGCCTCAAGCCAGCGTTTGCCCCACTCTGCCAGGTGACCTTGACCCTGTGGCCTCTCTGAATGTCCATTTCACAGCCAGCCCTGAGGGGACAGCTCCAGACTGGAGTCAGGGAGACAACTTGGAAACATCTCCCACGACAAGGCACATGTCCTCCTTCTGATAAAAAAGTCCAAGCCGGGCGCAGTGACTCATGCCTGTAATCCCAGAACTTTGAGAGGCCGAGGTAGGTGGATCACGAGGTCAGGAGATAGAGACCATCCTGGTTAACACGGTAAAACCCCGTCTCTACTATAATACAAAATATTAGCCAGATGTGGTGGCACGTGCCTGTAGTCCCAGCTACTCGGGAGGCTGAGGCAGGAGAATCGCTTGAACCAGGAGGTGGAGGTTGCAGTGAGCCAAGATCACACCACTGCACTCCAGCCTGGTAACACAGCGAGATTCCGTCTCAAAAAAAGCAAAAAGGGTTGGGCCCGGTGGCTCATGCCTGTAATCCCAGCACTTTGGGAGGCCTAGGTGGGTGGATCACGAGGTCAGGAGATCAAGACCATCCTGGCCAGCCTGGTGAAACCCCATCTCAACTAAAACACAAAAAAGTAGCTGGGTGTGGTGACACGCACCTGTAGTCCCAGCTACTTGGGAGGCTGAGGCAGGAGAATCACTTGAACCCAGGAGGCAGAGTTTGCAATTAGCTGAGATTGTGCCACTGCACTCCAGCCTGGCTACAGAGCAAGACTGTGTCTCAAAAGAAAGAAAAGAAAAAAGAAAGAGAAAAGCCAGGACAGGGACCCGGTGCGGTGGCTCACGCCTGTAATCCCAGCACTTTGAGAGGCCGAGGTGGGCGGATCACCGAGGCCAGGAGTTCAAGACCATATTCCATTAGCCTGGCTAATATGGTGAAAATACAAAAATTAGCTGGCATGGTGGTGCACACCTGTAGTCCTGGCTACTCGGGAGACTGAGGCACAAGAATGGCTTGTGGATCACCTTAGCCAGGAGTTCGAAACTAGCCTGGCCAACATGGTGAAACCCTATCTCTACCAAAAATACAAAAAATTAGCCAGGCATGGTGGCAGGCTTCTGTAATCCCAGCTACTCTGGAGGCTGAGGCAGGAGAATCATTTGAACCCGGGAGGCGGAGTTTGCAGTGAGCCGAGATTGCGCTATTGCACTCCAGCCTGGGTGACAGACCGAGACTGTCTCAAAAAAAAGAAAAAAAAAGAGGGTGATGGGGTTTTGGTATGTTGCCCAATCTGGTCCCAAACTACTGAGCTCAAGCAATCTGCCTGCCTCAGCTTCCCAAAGTATGAAATTACAGTTGTCAGCTACCACGCCCGGCTCCCCAAAATTTTTTAATTAGCCAGGCATACTGTCATGCCCCTGTAGCCATAGCTACTCCGGAGGCTGAAGCAGGAGGATGACTTGAGCCTGGGATGTTGAGGCTGCAGTGAGCCGAGACTGCACCACTGCACTCCAGACTGGGCAACAGAACAAGATCCTGATTAAAAAAAAAGTCATCTCCTCCTACCTTCTCACCAAACCTGGACAGCACAGCCCTTGTGGTATGGCCACTGTCACAGTCTGTGACTCCATGGTCCTCTGTGCCACCAGCAAAGATCTCACATGATCTCCTGATTCTTTCTTTTTTTTTTTTTTTTTTTTTGCGATGGAGTCTCACTCTGTCGCCAGGCTGGAGTGCAGTGGTGCCATCTCCGCTCACTGCAACCTCCACCTCCCAGGTTCAAGGGATTCATTGCCTCAGCCTTCCGAGTAGCTGGGATTATAGGTGCCCACCACCACGCTCATATAATTTTTGTATTTTTGATAGAGACAGGGTTTCTCCATGTTGGCCAGGCTGGTCTTGAACTCCTTAGCTCAGGTGATCTGCCCGCCTCGGCCTCCCAAAGTGCTGGGATTACAAGCATGAGCCACCGCGCCCGGCCAAGTGATCTCCTGATTCTTATGTGTCCCCACCTTGAGCCTGTGGATCCCCTGACAGTAAAGACATGGTCCCCACTGTGACCCCAGCGCAGAGCCCAGCACATAGTAGGCACTCAGTTAATGTTTGTCACACGAATCCATGACTCAGGAGGCCTCGGATGAATGGTAGTGGCTTTATTTATTACTAATATTTTATTTTTTTGAGACAGAATCTCAGCTCACTGCAAACTCCGCCTCCCGGGTTCAAGCTATTTTCCTGCCTCAGCCTCCTGAGTAGCTGGGATTACAGGCGCATGCCACCATGCCCAGCTAATTTTTATAATTTTAGTAGAGATGGAGTTTCACCATGTTGGTCAGGCTGGTCTCCAACTCCTGAACTCGTGATCCGCCCGCCTCGGCCTCCCAAAGTGCTGGGATTACAGGCGTGAGCCACCACGCCCAGTCTGGGGCTTTATTTCCCCCGGGTTCTGCTCCTCCTCAGGCACCCCCACCCCACCCACGCCCCTATCTCCGTTGGCTCCTCAGGGCTCACTCCTGGAGGTGGTGGGCAAAGGCTGCTCTGTCGTTCATGGACCCCTGCGGAAGGAGCACACAGGGAGGCATTCAGACACCAGCGGGTTCTGCAGCCCAGGCTGGCCTGGCTTGGGAGGGCAGCTCCCCAACCCTCCGGCCTCCCCCACTCAGCCTTGGCTCCAGGGCTGAGCCCCCAGCGCAGCCCCCCACCTTACCATGGACACCTCATCCAGACTCTCAAACTTGGACTTATCCAGGTGGCAGAACCTCACAGCCATGACCACAGACCCGATGACCAAAAGAGACACCAGCAAACACACGACCACTACCACTCCTGGGTCCCTGTGTAACTCAGGGGACCCAGTGTCACCTGGAGCTGGGAGAAGGGGCTCAGAGTCAGCCCTGTGCCCCCTTCCCCCGAAGCCTAAGACACCCGCCAGGGCCCAGAGCCTTTTAAGTCTGTTCTCAGGAAGCTGGGCTCTCTTTCCTCTCCCGTTAAGGCTGCCACCTTTTTTTTTTTGGGGGGGGGGACAGAGTTTCACTCTTGTTGCCCAGGCTAGAGTGCAATGGCACCATCTCATCTCACCGCGACCTCTGCCTCCCGGGTTCAAGGGATTCTCCTGCCTCAGCCTCCCAAATAGCTGGGATTACAGGCATGTGCCACCACGCCCAGCTAATTTTGTATTTTTAGTAGAGACGGGGTTTCTCCATGTTGGCCAGGCTGGTCTCGAACTCCGACCTCAGGTGATCTGCCCACCTCGGCCTCCCAAAGTGCTGGGATTACAGGTGTGAGCCACCTCGCTCAGCATAGGCTACCACCTTTTAATCATTTATTTTAGAGACAGGGTCTCACTCTGTCACCCTGGCTGGAGTGCAGTGGTGCGATCATGGCTCGTTGCAGCCTCCATCTCCTGGGCTCAAGCAATCCTCCCACCTCAGCCTCCTGAGTACCTAGGATTACAGGCATGCACCATCATGCTAATTTTTTTTTTTTTTTTTTTTTTTTTTTTTTTGAGACGGATTCTCACTCTGTTGCCCAGGCTGGAATGTAGTGGCTCGATCTGAGCTCACTGCAACCACCACCTCCTGGGTTCAAGCGATTCTCCTGCCTCAGCCTCCCAAGTAGCTGGGACTACAGGTGCCACCATACCCGGCTAATTTTTTTTTTTGTATTTTTAGTAGAAACAGGGTTTCACCGTGTTAGCCAGGATGGTCTCGATCTCCTGACCTCGTGATCTGCCTGCCTCAGCCTCCCAAGTGCTGGGATTACAGGCGTGAGCCACCGTCCCTGGACATGGTCTTGCTCTGTCACACAGGCTGGAGTGCAGTGGTGCTATCTCAGCTCACTGCAACCTCCATCTCCCACGATCTAGTGATCCTCCCACCTCAGCCTCCCCAGTACCTGAGACTACAAGTGTATGCCACCACACCCACCTAGTTTTTGTATTTTTAGTAGAGATAGGGTTTCGTTATGTTGCCCAGGCTGGTCTCGAACTCATTGGCTCAAGTGATCCACATGCCTCAGCCTCCGAAAGTGCTGGGATTACAGGCGTGAGCCACTGAGCCCAGCCTGCTTTTTAAAATTTAATTAATTTGTTTGTTTATTTTTATTTATTTATTTATTTTGAGGTAGAATCTTTTTTTTTTCCTCAAGACGGAGTCTTGCTCTGTCTTTCAGGCTGGAGTGCAGCGGAGCGATCTCGGCTCACTGCAACCTCCGCCTGCTGGGTTCAAGTGATTCCCCTGCCTCAGCCTCCAGAGTAGCTTCGATTACAGGCGCCCTCACCATGCCTGGCTAATTTTTGTATTTTTAGTAGAGACGGGGTTTCTCCATGTTGGCCAGGCTGGTCCCGAACTCCTGACCACAGGTGATCCGCCCGCCTCAGCCTCCCAAAGTGCTGGGATTACAGGCGTCAGCCACCGCGCTCGGCCATTTTAAAATTTTTTTTGTAGAGACAAGGTCTTGCTATTTTGCCCAGGCTCAAATACAGAATCTATAACCTGCCTCCCCCACCACAGAAAGTATTAGTTTCTCTGTTTGCCCATCGCTGTGTGCCCAGCCCTGACATACACTAGGCACTTAATAAATGCGTGTAGCAGGAAAGACTTTAGACAAGGGAGCAGACAGGGAAACCCTTCCCAGAGCATTCTCGGGGCTGTGCCTCCCCCTGCTGGTCAGTTCCCAAACTGCATCCGGTTCAACCTCCCCCTCCCTACAAACTCCCAAATCTCTCTCGTTTCGTTTTTCGGTTTTTTGTTTGTTTGAGACGGAGTTTCACTATTGTTGCCCAGACTGGATTGCAATGGCGCGATCTCGGCTCACTGCAACCTCCGCCTCCCGGGTTCAAGCGATTCTCCTGCCTCAGCCTCCCGAGTAGCTGGGATTACAGGCAAGTGCCACCACACCCGGCTAATTTTGTGTTTTTAGTAGAGGCGGGGTTTCTCCATGTTGGCCAGGCTGGTCCCAAACTCTTGACCTCAGGTGATCCACCCGCCTCGGCCTCCCAGAGTGCTGGGATTACAGGCGTGAGCCACCGTGCCCAGCCCCAAATCTCTTACTACTCACCTGGGCCAGGGGCCTCTGAGGTCTCGTCAGTGGAGGTCAAGGGCATGGAGGAGAGGTCCCTTCCGGGGCTGTGGGAAGTGAGGCTCCAGTGTGGGTTCAGGGATTCGGAACTGGGGAGGGTGGAATGGGAAGAAGGGGTGAGCTCTGCACGGGGGGAGCTGGAACCAGGGAGGGTGATTGTCTCTGGTTGTGGGGAGGAGAGAGTCATCCTTGAATCTGTGGAGCTAGGGCTAGGCTGGGTGGTAGGGGTTGCCCCTGAACTTGAGGGGCTGAGGTGGGTTATGGAGACTGTCTCCAAACTCAGGGGGCTGGAGTAGGTGTTGCGGGTTTCTTCTGAACTGAAGGTGCTGTGGGTGGAGGGAGAAGAAATCAGAGAGGTGAGAGTTGGTGTCTCTGGACTGTTCTCCGAGTTTGTAGCATCTGGAAAGAAAAAACATCATTGGAAGCTGGACGCGGTGGCTCACGCCTGTAATTCCAGCACTTTGGGAGGTCAAGGTGAGAGCATCACTTAAATCCAGGAATTAGAGGCCAGCCGGGGCAACATAGCAAGACCCTCTCTCTCTCTTTCTCTCTTTTTTTTCTTCTTTTTTTTTTGAGACAGAGTCTTGTTTTGTCACCCGGGCTGGAGAGCAGTGGCACGATCTCCGCCTCCCAGGTTCAGGCGATTCTCCTGCCTTAGCCTCCCAAGTAGCTGGAATTACAGGTGTGCACCACCATGCCTGCTAATTTTTTTTCTTTTTTTGTAGAGACAGGGTCTGGCTATGCCTGCCCAGGCTGGTCTTGAACTCCTGGGCTCCAGTGATCCTCCCACCTCAGCCTCTCAAAGTGCTGGGGTTACAGGCATGAGCGATCCCACCTGGCCTTGTTAGTTTCAAGAGACAGAGCCTCACTCTGTTGCCCAGGCTGGATTTGAACTCCTGGGCTCAAGTGATCCTCCTGCCTCAGCTTCCCAAGTAGCTGGGAGTACAGGCGTGTGCCACTGAATCCGGCTTCCTGTAGTTTTTAAACCTACAGTTCTCTTCTCTCCATCTTTGGAAAAGATGGCTTGATTTTTCTCCTTGATCCTTGTGACCCTCCAATGTAGGATACATTTACACTGTTATTTTCTGTTTCCCACGCTGGGGTATCACTTAGCAAGGCAGGGATTTCTGCCCATTTGTTAACAACTGTGTCCCCAGTGTCCAGTTCAGGGTGTGGCCAAGATCAGCGTCCAGTCCATGTTTGTTTATCTGTTTGTTTTTTTTTTTTTTAAGACAGAGTTTTTGCTGTGTCTCCCCAGGCTGGAGTTCAGTGGTGCGATCTCTGCTCGCTGCAACCTCCGCCTCCCGGGTTCAAGTGATTCTCCTGCTTCAGTCTCCTGAGTAGCTGGGACTATGGGCACTCACCACCTCTCCTGGCTGAATTTTTTTTTTTTTTTGTGAAAGAGTGTTGCTCTGTCGCCCAGGCTGGAGTACAGTGGCGCAATCTCAGCTCACTGCAGCCTCCGCCTCCTGGGTTCAAGCGATCCTCCTGCCTCAGCCTCCTGAGTAGCTGGGATTGCAGTTGCCCACCACCACATCCAGCTAATATTTGTATTGTTAGTAGAGTCGGGGTTTCACCATTTTGGCCAGGCTGGTCTCGAACTCCCGACTTCATGATCTACCCGCCTTGGCCTGCCAAAGTGCTGGGATTAGAGGCGTGAGCTACCGCGTCTGGCCTACACCTGGCTAATTTTTTTTTTTTTTTTTTTGTATTTTTAGTAGAGACAGGGTTTCACCATGTTGGCCAGGCTGGTCTCCAACTCCTGACCTCAAATGATCCGCCCGCCTCAGCCTCCCAAAGTGCTGGGATTACAGGCGTGAGCCACTGCGCCTCACCCCTGTTTATTTTTGTTTTGTTTTGTTTCTGAGACAAGTCTTGCTCTTGTCTCCCAGGTTGGAGTGCATTGGTATGATCTCGGCTCACTGCAACCTCCGCCTCCTGGGTTCAAAGGATTCTCCTGCCTCAGCCTCCCGAGTAGCTGGGACTACAGGCTCCCGCCACCATGCCCGGCTGATTTTTGCATTTTTAGTTTCACCATGTTGGCCAGGCTGGTCTCGAACTCCTGACCTCAGGTGATCTGCCTGCCTCGGCCTCCCAAAGTGCTGGGGTTACAGGCGTGAGCCACGTGCCCAGTTTTTTGTTTGTTTGTTTGTGTTGCCCCTTTCAAGAAAAAAAAGAAAAAAGGAAAACACTGTAAAAGGTGCAGGGGGCGGGTGATGAAGCCACCGGCCTCTCTCTGGAGGCGTCTTTCTTGTTCTCATAGACAGTACATGCCCAGGTCATAGGGAGACCCGAAGAATTTCAGACACCATGTGAGCGCCTGGGGAAACTGAGGCTCCCCCTGAAATTCATGTTCCTCATCTGAAGTCCCACAGCCCAGGTTCAAGTGCAGATCAGCGCTTCCAGCCTCTCGGCTGAGGGTTCTAAGAAGCCCTCTAAATACGGGCAGTGACTGCAACCTAGGCGGTGCACTGGGCAACTCCTTTAAAACTTCTGGGACTCAGTTTCCTTTTCTGTCAAGTGGAAATCTTGAGAAGCTGGTGTCTCTCGATAGTGCATCATTCAGGTTCATAGTGGGTGTCCACAAGCCAGGTGCTTCCAGCTACTGGGGAGGCTGAGGCGGGAGGATCGCCTGAGACCAGGAATTCAAGGCTGCCGTGAGTCATGATCGCACCACTGCACTCCAGCCTGGGCAACATAACGAGACCCTGTATCTACAAAAAGATAAAACAAAAATTAGCCACGCATAATGGTGCATGCCTAGTCCCAGGTACTCAGGAGGCTGAGGCGGGAGGATCGCTTGAGCCCAGGAGTTCGAGGCTGCAGTAAACCGTGATTGCGCCACTGAACTCCAGCATGGGCAACAGAGCAAGACACCGTCTCTAAAAAAATACAGTAGAGGCCAGGCACGGTGGCTCATGCCTGTAATCCCAGCACTTTGGGAGGCCAAGGCGGGCAGATCATGAGGTCAAGAGATTGAGACCATCCTGGCCAACATGGTGAAACCCCGTCTCTACTAAAAATACAAAAAATTAGCCCAGCGTGGTGACATGCACCTGTAGTCCCAGCT
Source organism: Ateles fusciceps (assembly GCA_036589455.1). Lineage (NCBI taxonomy): Eukaryota > Metazoa > Chordata > Mammalia > Primates > Atelidae > Ateles > Ateles fusciceps. The sequence goes on along the minus strand of JAZHEH010001828.1, from coordinate 10,640,331 downwards.
ACTCCAGAAGCTGAGGGAAGAGAATCTGTTGAACCTGGAAGGCAGAGGTTGCAGTGAGCCGAGATCCCGCCATTGCACTAGCCTGGGCGACAGAGCGAGACTCTGTCTCAAAAAACAACAAGAAAAATACAATAGAATAAAAACATAGTGAATGCACAGTGACACTCAGCTATAAACATCCACTTATGGCTGGGCGCAGTCGCTCACGCCTGTAACCCCAGCACTTTGGGAGGCTGAGGCAGGTGGATCGCCTGAGATCAGGAGTTCGAGACGGCCTGGCCAATGCAGTGAAACCCCGTCTCTACTAAAAATACAAAAATCAGCTAGGCGTGGTGGCAGATGCCTGTAATCCCAGCTACTCAGGAAGCTAAGGCAGGAGAATTGCTTGAACCCGGGAGGCGGAGGTTGCAGTGAGACGAGATTGTGCCACTGCACTCCAGCCTGGGTGACAGAAAAAGACTCCATCTCAAAAAAAAAAAATCCACTTATAAGCTCAGAGGTCAGCCCTAACTTCTCAGGTACCCCCAGGCTAACCTCTACTTTAATGGAAGACACAAAGACACAGGTGCTGGGAACACGTCTCTGGAACCCACCCCTCTGCACGTTGGTCCAGCCACTTCCTGGCTCCCATCCCATCCCAGGCATGGAGTTCAGGAGCAAGCTGAGGGTGTGTAAGCAGTTCTGGAGCCACCTCCCACAGTTACTTCCTGCCCCGTTCCAGGTGGCTGAGCTTCTTGGGTTCATTCATCAACTCCCTGCCCCGCCTGTCCACTCTCCCTGGGCCAAACTTCGTGTTTCCTCCTTGCCACACCCCAGGCAGCAGAAATGCGGAAATAACACTCAGCACTGGCCCTGAGAGGGGGCTGGGTCCACATGCTACCCTTCCCAGATCTCTATGCAGTTCCTCAGGCCCTGTGGGGATCAGAGCTGAGTCTAGAAGAGGAATGGGACTTGAGTTGGACTTCATCCCCCATTTGACAGATGAGAAACTGAGGCTCAGAATAGCAGAGGGTCTGGCCTGAGGTGACTAAGAAGGTGGACAGAAGGCCCCTCAAGGAACTTCGTCCTCTGTTTCTGCTGAAATGAAGATGATTCAGAGGCCATAGTGGACCCCAAGCCAAGTCAGAATTCTGGGGAGCTGAGCACTTAGCAAACTGAGGAAAAGCAGTAAACTTGGAGAAGGAAGAGTTGGCCGGGCGCGGTGGCTCACGCCTGTAATCCCAGCACTTTGGGAGCCTGAGGTGGGCGGATCACAAGGTCAGGAGCTTGAGACCAGCCTAACCAACATGGTAAAACCCCTTTTCTACTAACAATACAAAAATTAGCCAGGTGTGGTGGTGCATGCCTATAATCCTGGCTACTCCGGAGACTGAGGCCGGAGAATCACTTGAACCGGGGAGGTGGAGGTTGCAGTGAGCCAAGGTTGCGCCACTGCACTCCAGCCTGGCAACAGAGTGAGATCCTGTCTCAAAAATAGAAGAAAAGCAAGAAAAAGGAAGAGTTGGAGGACACAGGCCCTACTGAGTGCCTGGCACTGAGTAGGCACTGGTGAGCTGCTGGAGAGTTGACCAGAAAGTCAAAATAAGGCACTGTTCTAGGTGTTTGCTTTTCCCAGAGATTCCTAGACTGGGAGACTCACATCAGCCAAGTCAACCACTTCTAATCTGGGTCTGGGACAGGCTGGACTGAGCCTCGGTTTCCTGAGCTATGAAACGGGGATACACATGGTGCCTTCTGAATGAACCCCTTCCCTGCAATGAGCACTTCAGCCATGGTGGCCTCTGTTCTGATATTACAAGTTTGGGGACTAGGACACCAGTCAGAGAGAGTAATGACATAGTGGCAGGGGAAGGCAGAAAAAGCGGCCATGAGAAGCTCAAGGCTCCTCCCCCTCCATTAGACACTGTCTTTTTTTTTTTTTTTTTTTTTTTTTTTGAAACGGTGTCTCGCTCTGTCGCCCAGGCTAGAGTGCAATGGCGCGATCTCGGCTCACTGCAACCTCCGCCTCCCAGGTTGTAGCGATTCTCCTGCCTCAGCCTCCAGAGTAGCTGGGACTACAGGTGTGCGCCACCACGCCCGACTTTAGTATTTTTAGTAGAGACGGGGTTTCACCATGTTGGCCAGGATGGTCTCAATCTCTTGACCTTGTGATCTGCCCATCTCGGCCTCCCAAAGTGCTGGGATTATAGGTGTGAGCCACCGCGCCCAGCTGGCACTGTCTCATAGGACAGCAGGAGGGAATTTAGTCAGACACCCAGAAGAACTTCTCATGGGAACCACAGATGTTTGACGACCAGGAAGTGAGTCTCTGTTCCCTGGACCCGCCATAACCCTGCGGTCTTCACCACTCTCCCTTTAAGGATTGACTGAAAGAAACAGATTTGAAAAGGAGCCCCAAACGAGGTGTGAGGCCGTCTGTAGCCTCTGGCCTGTTCAGGGCTCACTAGGGCTTCGGACCCACAGCCCCAGGGCTTGGGAGCAGCCGTGCCTCAGCTGTCCCTCACCGCTGCTCCGTTTGTTTCTGGGGGAAGTCCAGCCTTCCCCGGAGGGCTGGCAGACCCGTGTGGCCTGAGGGAGGGGTCCAGAAGCCAGGTGTGTGACTGGGCTGTGAGTTCCCCACCCCCACCCTTCCGCTTTCTGGAAGCCGGGCCTCCCCTTTTACCTGCCCTTACCTGTACTGGGAGTACTATAATTAGAATCAGAAGCTTTCAGCAGGAGCACCAGCACCAGCACCACAAGCAGAAGCCGCGGCAGCTGGGGGCACGCCATTCCTGCGCGGGGAGGGCCTGCCGCCAGCTCTGCACAGGTGTGTGGCCAGGTGTGTGCCCAGGTGCCCGCTCCTTGCACCTGCGCGTGCGCCCCCTGCTGGCGGAGCCCCGCACTGTGCAGGGGTGAGGCGTAGGTGCGGCTTTTCAGGGTGTGGAGCCTCTCCTGGGCGCTCCTGCTCACCCAGGGTGCGGTCCCGCCCTCTTCACCTGGACTCCACTCCTTCTAAACACGATGACCCAGAAGCTCTCAAACCCAATCATCCACTAAAGAGCACCCTGCCCCTCCCGTCTGCTTTCCCCTGCTCCTGACTCCATAGCTGCCCACACTCTGCTGTCAGTCCTTCTACCCCTCCTCCGGCCAGGCTGCCCCCTCTGGGAACCCCAGTGCCCCCACCTCCATCCTGTCCCAGAACCTGCAGGGCTGGGGGTGTCCTCTGTCCTCCTCTGTTCCTCTGTCCTCACCCAGACTGTGGCCTTTTAGGGACATGACCGAAAACTTCTAGCATTTCTATCCTCGATTTCTTGTCGCCCAGATTGGAGTATAATGGCGCAATCTCGGCTCACTGCAACTTCTGCCTCCCAAGTTCAAGCAATTCTCTTGCCTCAGCCTCCTGAGTAGCTGGGATTCCAGGTGCCCACCCACCATGCCGGGCTAATTGTTGTATTTTTAGTAGAGACAGGGTTTCACCATGTTGGCCAGGCTGGTCTCAAACTCCTGACCTCAAGTCAGGAGGTCAGCCTCAGCCTCCCAAAGTATGTTGGAATTACAGGCGTGAGCCACAGTGCCCGGCATTTTTTTTTTTTTTTTGTTAGACACAGGGTCTCACTCTGTTGCCTAGGCTGGAATGCACTGGCATAATTACAGCTCACTGCATCCTCGAACACCCAGATTCAAGCAACCTCCCCACCTCAACCTCCCAAGTAGCTGGGATTACAGGTGTGCACCACCATGCCTGGCTAATTTTTTTGTATTTTTAGTAGAGAAGGGGTTTTACCATTTTGGACAGGCTGATCTCTAACTCCTGACCTCAGGTAACCCACCCACCTCAGCCTCCCAAGTGCTGGGATTACAGGCATGAGCCACCACACCAGACCTATTTTTTAAATTTTTCTTCTTCTTTTCTTTTGAAATGGAGTTTCACTCTCTTGCCCAGGCTGGAGTGCAGTGGCACGATCTCAGCTCACTGCAACCTCCGCCTGCCAGGTTCAAGCAGTTCTCCTGCCTCAGCCTCCCGAATAGCTGGGATTACAGGCATGCACCACCATGCCCAGCTAATTTTTTGTATTTTTAGTAGAGTTGGAGTTTCTCCATGTTGGTCAGGCTGGTCTCGAACTCCTGACTGTAAGGGTTATTGCCGAGTTTAAAATGAGGAAACTGAGACCAGCACAGGAAAATTAAATGCCAATTTATTAAGCTCCCGGGCGAGGTTCTGTGGTCCGGTAAAGGAGGCCAGAGAAGTCGCACCTGACTCCTCTTGGGCGTGGGTTTTACAGGGAGTGAAGGGTTTTGATTGGTTGTGGAGAAACAGGACGTGGACGGTGCAAGCTGCTATGGTAGGTAGGCGGGATTTCAGTGAGCGGGCGCCCAGGGGGAGTGGGACCTGGGCCGAGTAAAATGCTATTGGGCAGGTTTTGGCGGAGGCTTCTTTAAACTTTGGCGGGGTTTTCCAACAGCGGGCTAGGTGCTGGGTGCAGGGTTTAGTGTTGAGTGCAGATTCTGGTGCGGAGTGCAGAAGTGGGCTAGGTGCCGGGTGCAGAGTCAGGTGTCGAGTGCAGAGGCGGGTGCCGGGTGCAGAGCCGGGTGCTGGGTGCAGAGGCGGGTGCCGGGTGCAGAGCCGGGTGCCGGGTGCAGAGGCGGGTGCCGGGTGCAGAGGCGGGTGTCGGGTGCAGAGCCGGGTGCCGAGTGCAGAGCCGGGTGCCGAGTGCAGAGCCGGGTGCCGAGTGCAGAGGTGGATGCCGAGTGCAGAGGTGGGTGCCGAGTGCAGAGCTGGGTGCCGAGTGCAGAGGCGGGTGCCGAGTGCAGAGCTGGGTGCCGAGAGCAGAGGTGGGTGTGTCCGGCCTCCCGGGGGAGGCGGGACCAGCCTTACATTCCGACCCTTTTGATGATATAGGACGCCGCTTCTTTCTGGCTACTTCCTGCTGAGTAGGGGCGGAGTGAGGGGAAGGGTCAGCTGGCTGGCGCCTCGGTTGGGAGTCGGACATAGGGTGAAGCAGCATCTGGTTTACGGCCACCCTGGAAATTTCCCTTATGCGGGCCTGTAAAAACCTGAGGAAAAGGGGACCAGTTTGAGGCAGGACACATGATACCACGGGGTATGACCCGGGAGCTTGGCGGCCGTAGGGGTGGTTAGGATAACGACGTGGGGTCCTACCACCTAGGCTGCAGAGATCCTGGTTTGAGCTCCCGGAGGAGAACACTGTCGCCTGGCTGGAGGAGTGCCCGCTGGATGGGGGTCCTCTGGTCCCGGGACAACGGGGAGAGCACGATCCGCGTGTTCCCTAAGTAAGTGGCGGAGGAGAGAGAGGTAGGGGAGGTAGGAGGCTAGAGGAGGTGGTTGTACCGGGAGATTGTGAGAGACCAGGAAAGGCCGTCCATACAGCAATTCAAAGGGGCTGAGGCCCATTGGCCCCCGTGGGGTGGCTCGGACCCGGGCCAGGGAAAGGGGGCAGGAGTGTGGGCCAAGAGAATTTTACCTCGGTGGTGAGTTTGGCTAAATGATCCTTGAGGATGCCGTGAGCCCGTTCCACTTTACCCGATGACTGAGGGTGGTACGGGATGTGTATTTTCCAGGAGATGTTGAGAGACTCGGCGACCAGCTGGACCACCTGAGCTGTGAACGCTGGGCCGTTGTCGGACTGGATGTTTGCAGGTAAGCCGAAATGAGGGATGATTTCCTGAATTAAGAGGGAGGCCACTGTGTCCGTGGTTTCCCTGGAGGTGGGAAAGGCATCAATCCATCCAGAAAAGGTATCTACAAAGGTTAGGAGGCAGCGGAGTTTTTTGTGAGTGGGCATATGAGTAAATTCAATCTGCCAGTCTTGGGCCGGCAGGTTGCCACGCATTTGGTGGGTAGGAAACTGTGGCTTTAAGCTTCCCTGAGGCGAGACCTTAGAGCAAGTTACACAAGCTTTGTGTACCTGCTCAATTGTTTGTTGTAGACCTGGTGAGAAAGAGGGGGGCTGCACAAAGCGATATAACACCTTGGGCCCAATATGTAAGGACTGATGGATTTCAGCAATAATTTTAGGGGCCTGTTCCCGGGGAAGGGCGATTTTGTTGTTTAAGAAGCTCCAGGCCTGATTAGACTCGATTCCCCCTCTCTAATATGGGGGCCTGTTTTTCTGATGGCGAGTAAACTGGAGATGTGGCCGTGGTGAGGAACAGGATCGGAGTGGGGGCTAGCCTGGTACTGGGTAAGGATTTTGCTGCCGCGTCTGCCCCCTGCATTGCCCCGGGAAACAGCATCCTGCTGGGCCTGGTGCCCTCGGCAGTGGATGACAGCAACCTCTTTGGGCAGTGACAGAGCTTGCAGGAGATTAGAGATTTGGGTAGCATTGATTATGGGGGACCCTTTTGTAGTAAGTAATCCCCGCTCTCTCCAGAGGGCAGTGGCAGTGGGTGATAAGAAAAGCATACTTTGAGTCAGTATAGATACTTGCTCGCTTTCCCTGTGCTGGCGTGAGAGCTCGGGTTAAGGCAATGAGCTCTGCCTTTTGTGATGTGGTTCCATCGGGGAGGCGGCGTGCCTCGAGGGTGGCTGAATCTGTAACTATGGCATAGGCTGCTTTTCGCAGTCCCTGGGCTGTCACTATCGAACTTCCATCTACATAAAAGGTGAGGTCTGGGTTGGACAGGGGAAGGTTAGACAGGCCTTCCCGAGGTTTAGCAAGTGCCTCTATTAGTTCAGGACAGGAATGGGCTGGGGGAGGGGGAATGGGATGGAATGGGAAGCAAAGTAGCCGGGTTGAGTGGAGAAGTGGGATGAAGGCTGACTGAAGGATTTTCAATAAAGAGTAGATGAAACTCCTGTAGGCGAGAGCGTCCTCGGTGAGCGAGAGATTTGTGAGAGAGAAGGTCGGTTAGCCGATGGGGAGAACACTGAGATGGGCTGGCCCAAGGGTAAGTTTTAGGGATTCCTTGGTGAGTTCTGTTGCCGCTCCCAGGGCCCGCAGGCAAGGCTGCCACCCCCTGACCGTGGGGTCGAGCTGTTTTGATAAGTAGGCTACTGGACGATACACGGGGCCCAGGGGTTGGGTTAAGACCCCAACCGCAATTCCCCTGTTTTTCGTCAGTGAACAAGTGGAAGGGGCAGTTGAGATCCAGTAGTTGGAGCGGCGGGGTGGGGCGAGGGGCTGTGGACAAGGCAGTTTGTAGGGTTTTAAAGCCTGCTTCACTACCCCAGGATGGGAGAGGGGTCCCGTGGGCGTGTTTTTAGCAGCTGCGTACAGAGGTTTAGCTAGAGAAGCAAAATTAGGTATCCAGTGGCGGAAGAACCCTACAAACCCCAAAAGGAGAGAATTTGGTCAGCTGTCTCTGGAGGCTGCAGCGAAAGGAGTGCCTTTTGGCGATGTGTTGTTAGGCTTTTACTCGTAGGGGTGAGGTGAGTGCCTAAGTAGACTACCGAGGTGACTGACAACTGCGCCTTGGAGGGAGATACCCGGTACCCTTGAGATCCCAGAAAGTTAAGGAGAGTGGCGGTATGCTGTTGAGACAGAGAGAGGGAGGGGGCTACAAAGTAACAGGTCATCCACATACTGAAGAAGGAGACTGGGTTGAAGGGGCAGGAGCTAAGGTTAGCTGCTCAGGCTTGTACGAAAACATGGGGGCTGTCTCTGAATCCCTGAGGCAGGACCGTCCAGGTGAGCTGTTGTGACAGGTTGGTGTCTGGATGGGTCCAGGTGAAGGCAAAGAGAAAGTAAGACTCAGGGTGTAGGGGAATGGTAAAGAAGGCATCCTTGAGGTCAAGAACCGTAAAATCGGAGGTAGTGGAGGGAATGTTGGATAATAGGGTGTATGAGTTGGGGACTACAGGGTGGAGGGGTACCCACTGCCTCGTTGATTAGGCGTAGGTCCTGAACTAGGCGGTAGTCCCCGGACGACTTCTGGACCGGCAAGAAAGGAGTGTTACAAGGGGAACTGGTGGGGATAAGGAGTCCCTGGGCTAGGAGTCGGGTAATGATAGGCTTTAGGCCCTGGCGGTGGGTTTTGAGATGGAAACTGGGGACGTGAGGGAAAATGGGTAGGATTTTTTAGAAGTATCTTAACTGGTGTGTGATGTCTGGCCACTACAGGCTTGGAGGTGTCCCATACCAAGGGATTAACTACCTCAGGAGGAATAGGGGGTTCAGGCGAAGGGTTAAGACAGGGTGTGGTGTCGGTTAAGAGTGGTAAGAGGAGGTGGGCTGGTGATGGGCTTGAGTATGGGGGGGCCAGTGAGTTGGAGAGTGGCCCCCACAGTTTGGAGAATATCTCGTCCTAAAAGGGGGACTGGGCATGAGGGCATGATTGAAAGGAGTGGGAAAAAAGGTGTCCTTTGAGGACACAGGCTAAAGGATGAGTTTGATTAGGACAGGACGACTTTCCATCAATTCCCATGACTGAGACCTGGGAAGGTATGCTAGGTCCTGAGTAGGAAGGCAATACAGAGTAGGTAGCCCCCGTATCCACTAAGAAGGAAATGGACTTACCCGCTACCTGTAGCGTTACCCTGGGCTCGGCAAGGTTGATGGGGGTCCTCGAGTCCGGGCTGTGTCAGTCGTCCAGAAGGCCGAGGAGTTCAAGCGAAGGGACTGCTTTCTGTGGACAGGCTTGCCCCTCACATAGAGGTGTAGGGGGTGAGCCTGTAGTCCAGGACGAGCAGTCAACCTTCCAGTGTACAGTCTGCTTGCAGCTCGTGCAGGGTCTGGGAGGTGGGCGAGGACAGGGGCACTGCCACGCCCAGTGTCCCTCTTGGCCACATTTGAAACAGAGCCCGGGCGGGGCCTTTGAAGAATTTTGGGGGAGTTTTGATGGACCCCCTCCACTGGACGATGGACTCCCTCCACCAGGTGCTCGGTGGACTGCCGGCCTCAGGGCTGCTACAAGAGCTTGGGTTTGGAGGCTTACCTTTTGCTGTAAATGGGCCTGGCAGGTGGCCTCAGTCTTTTCCTCTCGGCCATTAAAAACTTTAAATGGCATGTTTACCAGGTCCCATATGGGAGTTTGGGGGCCTTCAGCTTTTTAAGTTTCCTCCTTATATCAGCCGCTGACTGGGACATGAAGTGGGTGGCTAGGACTGTAGCCCCCTGCTAAGGAGGCCGGATCCAGCCGGGTATGGAGGATCATAGCATTAGTTAATCGGTCAAGGAAGGCGGCTGGGTTTTCATCAGGACCCTGAGTTATTTCCCTTAACTTGTTATAATTAATCACCCTTTGAGCTGCGTTCTGCATGCCTGCTAGGAGGCACTGTAGCATTTGGTCCCGGCGGCAGCAGCCATCTTGACCAGCTTGAGAGTCCCAATTAGGGTTGGCCTCGGGGACCGCCACCACGCCTACCGGCATTTGATTGTTTGTGACGTGTACCTGATCAGTGTGTCTTCGGGCCGCTGCGAGAATGCGGTCACGCTCGTCTGGAGTAAGGGTGGAGGACAGGATTACATAGGTGTCATGCCAGGTAAGGTCGTACGCCTGGGTAAGGTAACGAAAGTCTTTGGTGTAAGCAGTAGGATTGGTGGAGAATGACCCTAGGCATCTTTCAATGGCTGATAGATCAGAGAGGGAGAAGGGAACGTGCACTCAGACAACGCCCTCCGCTCCAGCCACCTCGCAGAGAGGACAAAGGAGAGAGGTTTCCTCCTTGGAAGCGCAGTGGGAGCGAGTGTGAGCACTGACAGGAGAGGTCAGGTTGGAACCCGGAAGAGGAGGAGCAGGAGGGGGTTGGGGTCCCACATAAGGCGGGGGATTAGTGGGTCTGGCGGGGGGTAGGGAGAGCTCTTCAGCCAGATTGGGGTCGAAGATGGAGGAGGAGGGGGTTGGCGAAGGGGCCGAAGGGAGTGTGGGGGAGTTTTTTGCTAGGAGTACCTGGGCAGTATTGCAGGAGGAGCAGAGGTCGGGGTGGGAGTGGAGATGCCAGAAAGCCTGAATGTAGGGAACCTCCGCCCACTTGCTGTTCCTTTGGCAAAAGTTGTCTAAGTCTGTTAGGATATTAAAGTTTAGTGTGCCCTCTGGAGGCCACTTGGACTGGTTGTCTAAAGGATACTGTGGCCAGGCCAGGGTGGAGAGGAAGAGTAGCCTTTTCTTTTTTATAGAGAGACCCAGTTTGGGTAGATTTTTGGCTAGGCATCCTAGTGGCAACTTAGGGTCTGGGTGAGATTTCTGATTACCCATATTCCTGGTTTTTTTTTTCTTTTTTCTTTTCTTTTTTTTTTTTTTTTTATTATACCCAACACGGGCAGAAGAACTCTTTTCCCAGAGGGGGTGGCTGAGAGAACCTACAGGCTGCAATGATTATAATGAGAAAATTAAAAATAAAAAGAGACAGGGCTAGAGCTATTTCCCACATGGAAGAATTAGGGGAAGTGAAAAGAGACAGAGCTAGGAAGTGAGGTTTAAGTGGTAGAAGAAGAGTAGGAGGAAAAAGGAGAACAGAGTTATTTCTAGGGGCATGAATTCAGTAAAGGTTCCCTGCAGCCAGTGGTCTGTTACCCACTGCAGAATATCTGTTACTTCAAGGGATGCAGGCCTAGACCACTGTACATTGGCTAACAGGAGTCTAACAAAGCAGGCAAATCTACAACAAAGACAGAACCACATATAGGATTGACGGACAAAGGATAGGTGCCCCCCCAGATGGGAGACCAGTCTGATGCCTTCCTGGCCACGTCCCCGAAGGGATGTTTCAGGGCATCTTGGCTAAGGTGTACCCGTATAACCCCCGGGCCTGGTCACCTCAGAACTTTCTGTCAGTCCTGAGGTGAATCACTGTTATGCCTTATGACATCCCCCGTGGAACCGCGGGTTGAGGCCCACACAAGCCCCATAGCCATTAGGCCATGGGACTACACATAAACTCACTCACTCATTTGTGCCAGGAGTAGGAAGATAAACTGAAAGTACAGTTACTTAATTAACGGGAGCTTATATGCCAAAGGGCTGATTTGAGATAGACGTTTTAGTAGCGTAAGCTGGGGATTTGGTCCTGCTGTTAGGCAGGGCCCAGGTTTGCAAACGGGGCTTCTGATTACCCAAACCTCGGCCGCTGCTGCGGAGATGGTTGGAAGAGCGGCTCAGCATCCTGGGCTGCACCACTGAACACCGGAGGATACGACAGGGTTCAGGAAGGTGGGGACGTCTCCCTCAGAATCCTGACCCTAAGAAACCCCTCATGGGCAGAAGACAAGAGTGTAGGGACATCTCCTCTACGCTCAGGTCCTCGAGATGAGGCCGGGTCCCTGGGCCCATGGTAAGAAACGAGAAGGAGTCCCTGATGCGGCCACAATTACCAGCAGGGAGTCCATGAGGCAAGCAGCGGGGAGGGGCTGTGGGCAACAGAAGCCCTACCTTGTGGTGGAGCGGTTCCCCGGTCCGGCTTTGGGTAGAGGAGTCAGTTTCCCCTAGGAGGGGTCTTATAACTCCTCCCGGGTTTTGGCACCAAATGTAAGGGTTATTGCCGAGTTTAAAATGAGGAAACTGAGACCAGCCTAGGAAAATTAAATACCAATTTATTAAGCTCCTGGGCGAGGTTCTGTGGTCCGGGAAAGGGGGGGCCAGAGAAGTCGCGCTTGACTCCTCTTGGGGGGGGGGGGGGGTTATAGGGAGCAAAAGTGTTTTGATTGGTTGTGGAGGAACAGGACGTGGATGGTGCAAGCTGCTATTGGTAGGTAGGCGGGATTTCCTGCTATTGGTAGGTAGGCCGCCCAGGGGGGAGTGGGGACGTGGACGGAGCAGAATGCTATTGGGCAGGTTTTGGCGGGGCTTCTTTTAAATTTTGGCGGGGTTTTCCAACGGCGGGCTAGGTGCCCCATGCAGAGTTTAGTGTTGAGTGCACATTCTGGTGCGGAGTGCAGAAGTGGGCTAGATGCCGGGTGCAGAGGTGGGTGTCGAGTGCAGAGGTGGGTGTGTCCGGCCTCCTGGCGAGGCAACCGGCCTTACACTGACCTCAGGTGATCCGCCGGCCTCGGCCTCCCAAAGTGCTGGAATTACAGGCATGAGCCACTGCACCTGGCCTGTTTTTTAATTTTTCTTTTTCTTTCTTTCTTTTCTTTTCTTTTTTTTTCTTTTTTCTTTTTTCTTTTTTTTTTTTTTTTTGAGATGAAGTTTCACTTTTGTTGCCCAGGTTGGAGTGCAGTGGCATTATCTTGGCTCACTGCAACCTCCACCTCCCAGGTTCAAGCAATTCTCCTGCCTCAGCCTCCCGAGTAGCTGGGACTACAGGCGTGCACCACTGCACCCGGCCATCCTGTAGGGGTGAGGGACTCAAGGTAGGTGCTTTGGGCCGGGTCGCAGCCACGTTTCTAGAGTGCACCGGGGGACAGTTTCCATCTGGGATGGGCTGGATACCACTCCACTACCCGTAGGTGGATGTGGCAAGGGCACAGGTGAGACCACATTGGCAGCCCCTGACCTCCAGAAAAGACTTGAGGTCCCCATCCTGGCCACAGACCCCAGATACATACTACATGGTTGGAAACTTCAGAGTTCCTCTTCTCTCTGGGGTGTCCCAGATTCCCCACCATACCCAAACCACCTCCATTAACCCAGGACACATCACCCAATTTGTAGGCTGTGGAGAACTTTATTCATTAGGCCCAGGAAGCCACAAGTGCCTCCCACGAAGTCCCCACTGCAGGGAGCCAGGGTCTTAGAGGCAGGGCCGATGTGTGTGCCGTGAGCTGGCCCAGGGGCCTGCTGGTCCCAAGAGTGCTTCTGGGCTCTTCAGGCAGCTCCGGGTGTAGTGGCCTCGCCAGGTGGCTTGAACCATCTTCGCTGCCATTTGCTGCTGCCTCATCTGCCGTCGGATCTTAAAGCCTCTCCAGGCGGACTGGATGGCTGTGGCCGCTTTGTCCTGGTGATGAGGCTGCCTGGGACTCGAGACAGCCCGCTGGGAGGCGGAGGCCCAGGACGCTGCCCCGGGGCCCCCCGCCACCCGCCCCATGCCCTGCACCACGCGGGTGGGCTGGGTGTGTCCGCAGGTGTGACAGGTGCGAGGGCTGGAGCCCACAAGCATCACCACACTGGGCGGGCTCCCGATCCTGGAGCTCAGGGAGTGGCAGACGCTGCACGCGTGTGGCTGGCAGGACTGGAAGCAGCGATGGTCCGACACGGTCCTGGCCCTGCCATCCTGGAAGCGGCTGCCGTCGGACGGGACCCGGACCCTGCCGCCCAGCTTCGCCCACAGGACGGGGTGGAGCCTCTGCCGGTGCCAGGCGAGGTTCCGGCGGGTGCAGTGGCCGCGCCAGGCAGCCTGGATGATCGTGATGGCTCTGTAGAGGCGCGCCAGGTTCCGCCGCACACAGTATCCGCGCCAAGTAGCTTGGATGACCACGGCCCTCTGGTGCCATACCTCGGATCCTGCGACGCACCAGGTAGCCACGGGCGCCCGCCTGGATCGTGATCACTGCCAGGATGAGGCTCTCCTCTGCGGCCTGAATGGACACCATCAGCTTCCCGGACCGCCTGGGATGCACCACTGCCTTGTGGCGCTGGGTCTCCCAGGATGCAGCACCCCTGGCCAACTCCCACGCGCTGCCCCGAGTCACGCCGCCGTCCATGGGCCTGACCACTGCACTGGGCACAGTGCGGTTCCACGATTGGCCACCAGCCACACCAGCATCCACGGGGCCCTGGAGTATAGTGGAGTTCAGGGGTGCCTTGTGACTACCGGTGGGATTCTGGGGGCTACAGGAGTCCCGAGATCCCTGCGGTGACTCCTGGTTAAAAACAGGCTGCAGGGAACCATTAGGGGAGGACTTGTAGCCTAGAGACACCCTCCGAACTCCCGGGACCAGCGGGGGAATAGCCAAGGGCTGTGTCATCTCCCCGGTGCGGATGGTGGGTCTTACCTCTGCAGAGGGGGATACGCGTGGAGTTTGCACCACCTCTCGCTGAGGCCTGGGATGCATGCCTTTGCACAGGCTGGAAGGGCCTAACCCTGGCCACAGAACTTTCTAGCAGTTCTGAAACAATACTACCATGCGTGGATCTGTAGGAATTTGTAGGGCCCGTGGAGTCCCAGCGGCTGCTCTGAGCCAGGTTTCCAGACACTGTTTTCTGTTGTGCACTGGGGATAGCTTCCATTTGGAAGGGACTGGACGATACCTTTCTAGCCGAGGACAGATATGGTGGCGCATGTGAGACCATGCTGGCAGTCCCTGACCTCTGGGGAAGACTAGGGTTCCCCACCCTGGCCACAGAACCTGAAAGCCATCTGGAAGCCTCAGTACTGCCACAGGCCAGCTGGGGTGATCCCGAGACTACATTAGAAGCCACTATACCCTGATAGTGATTTGGGGGTCTAGTGTGAGCCACCGACTCCTGCTGAGAAACTGAGGGACTCTTGGTAGCTAAACCCAGGGCCTGAAAAGGGACAGGGACCATGCCACTAGCATGGCTGGGAGCCACCTCCTTGGACAATGGTGTTTGGCCTTGGGGAAGAGTTCCTTTCTCAGACGGGGACCTATGGTCATGGCCCCCATAAGCTCCCGGAGGACTGGGGTACATCCACGGAGTTGCATCAGTGACCCCAGCTTTGCTGATGACGTCATTGGATCGGCTTGATCCTGACACTTCGGACAGAGTCTCATTCAATTCTCCTAGCTCAGCTTGGTGGCCTGTGGCCCCAGATGGCATCATCGCGGCATCTCGGCTCAACTGTAAGACTCTTGACAGAACCGTGGGCACTGGGCAAGGACTTCTGGCTGTGCCACTAGCGACTGGGGCTGGGGAGTGAAGTGGAGCCAGGCTGGTGGAGTGGGACATCTGCAAAGCGACTGTCAACCTCTCCCCAGCCAGGGCACTGTGGTAAGGACCGGCAGTGATTCCAATCAGCATGGACCCCTTGGGGCGGCTCTGAGCCACACTAGAGGCCCCTATCATTGGCACAGAACCAGGGGTAACACCTGAGCTCGCCCCACTCACTACTGAACCTGGGAGCAAGTTTGGAGCAGCTAAGCTAGCAGAGGGTCTCATGGATAGACTCGGCTTCTTTCTATCTGCCAGACTGGGAGTGACCCAACTGGACACAGAACCTGCAGGGAGGCTCTGACCCGTGCCTGGGATGCTGGACCCCGGGGGGAAGGCTGGAGGCTGTGCCACCGGGCATAGTGCCCGGGACTGCGCCCGTGCCCATCCTCCCAGCTACGAAACCCCGTGCCGTGCCACAACCAGCCCTGCCCTTCAGAGAGTCCTGAGGAGTGGCATCTCTCTGCTGGTAACTGGGTGGGGCTGTGGGCACCTCAGAAGAGTGCCAGAGGTCTACATGTGTTGGAATAAGGACATTGATCTGGGAGATGCCAGGACCTGCGATGTTCGGGGAAAGATTAGACTGAGTCATGCCCAGTCTGTTGGGTGCTGAAGGCAGAGAGGGGCTGGGGGCCTTCCCTGTGGCTCCAGAGGGATGTGTCAAAGGGCCACCTGCCTCAGAGACCTGCGATGCAAGGGAAGCCATGCTATTGGCCACCTGACACTGACTTTGGCCAGTGCCAGTTACTATGGTTCTCCAGGGGAGACTCCCAGCTAGGCCAGGAGATGGGGTCCCCTGAGACCCACGGAGGAACACGGCATCAGCCATGGGCCCCTGGGGATGGCTTGTAGCCACGCCCCTGAACAGAGGTGTGAGTCGCTGGCCTGTACGGCAGGCCTCCTCACCAGCCTGGGAGAGATTTGGTGTTGAAACACTGACCACAGAGGATGGGCACACATGCCTCCCACCCACGCTGGGTGGGTGATGGAACCCTGGGGACACATCGTTGAGCTTGGAGGTCTGGAGGCTGGATATCATCTCACTAATCAGAGGCTCTTCACATGGGTCCACCCCGGCACCCCGTGATGGCTGGTTCAGACCCTGGTCCATGCTTCCAGCCACAGAGGGATACAGTCCACCGGGGCTAACTGAAACAAACGCTGGTGGGTGGCACAGACGCAGGGCTACTGCCTTCGCCCTTGAGCGCTGCAGATGTGAGTCCAGCCCAGAGCCCCAACGTGGGTCACTGAGGCCATGGCGCCTACCACTGACCACAGATGGCTGCAATGGGCTTGGGGCCAGTCTAGTGCCCAAGGGTGACTGGGCCAGGCTCAGGGATTCCCTCTGGGCCACAGATGGTGGGGAATAGGCCGGGGGCTGCGGCTGGCTCACCTAGACTGGAGACTAGGCTATAAGATGAATGTGTCTTGGCTGGGCTGGGGGCCGCAGATGGTCGGGCTTGGCTTGGGGATCCTGCAGTGGTCTGAGATGGGTAGGCTCGGCTAGGGGCTGCCCCATTGGCCACATATGGATGAGCTAGGCTTGGAGACAACCCGCAGGGCCCTGATGGGTGGGCGAGGCTTGGGGGACACACCAATAGCTTGAGATGACTGGGCTGGGCTTGGGGACACCACACAGGTCATAGGTCGGTGGGCTAGTCTTGAGGACGTCCCTGTGGCTTGAGACGGCTGGGCTAGGCTTGCGGCTACCCCATAGGTCATACATTGATGGGCTGGTCGTAAGGGCATCACAGTGGCTTGAGATGGCTGGGCAAGGCTTGGGGACACCTCACTGGGCATAGATTGATGAGCTGGGCTTGGGGACACCCTACAGGTCATAGATGCATGAGCTCGGCTTGGGGATACCCTGCTGGTTATAGATACGTGAGCTCGGCTTGGGGATACCCTGCAGGCCATTGATGGGTAATCTCGTCTAGGGGGACATCCCACTGGCTTGAGATGGCTGGGCTAGGCTTGGGAAAACCCTACTGGCCACAGACTGGTGGGATACACTTGAGGACACTCCAATGGCCTGAGATGGCCGGGTCAAGCTTGGGGATTCCCCAGTGGCCTGAGGAGGCTGAGCCAGGCTTGAAGACTCCTGAATGGCCATAGATGGGTGAGCTAGTCTTGGGTACTCTCCAATGGTGTGAGATGGCATGGCTAGGCTTGGGTACTCTCTAATGGTATGAGATGGCATGGCTAGGCTTGGAGACTCTCCGGTGGTCTGAGATGTCATGGCTAATCCTGGGGACTCTCCAGTGATCTGATATGGCATGGCTAGGCTTGGGGACTCTCTAATGGTGTGAGATGGCATGGCTAGGCTTGGGGACTCTCTAATGGTCTGATATGGCATGGCTAGGCTTGGGGACTTTCTAATGGTCTGAGATGGCATGGCTAGGCTTGGGGACTCTCTAATGGTGTGAGATGGCATGGCTAGGCTTGGGGACTCTAATGGTGTGAGATGGCATGGCTAGGCTTGGGGACTCTCTAATGGTGTGAGGTAGCATTGCCAGGCTTGGGGACTCTCCAATGGTGTGAGATGGCATGGCTAGGCTTGGGAACTCTCTAATGGTATGAGATGGCATGGCTAGGCTTGGAGACTCTCCAGTGGTCTGAGATGGCATGGCTAATCTTGGGGGACTCTCCAGTGATCTGATATGGCATGGCTAGGCTTGGGGGACTCTCTAATGGTGTGAGATGGCATGACTAAGCTTGGGGGACACTTCAATGGTCTGAGATGGCATGGCTAGGCTTGGATACTCTCCAATGGTCTGAGATGGCATGGCTAGGCTTGGGGACTCTCTAATGGTCTGATATGGCATGGCTAGGCTTGGGGGACTCTCTAATGGTCTGAGATGGCATGGCTAGGCTTGGGGACACTCTAATGGTGTGAGATGGCATTGCCAGGCTTGGGGGACTCTCCAATGATGTGAGATGGCATGGCTAGGCTTGGGGACTCTCTAATGGTGTGAGATGGCATGGCTAGGCTTGGGGACTCTCTAATGGTGTGAGATGGCATGGCTAGGCTTGGGGACTCTCCAATGGTCTGATATGGCATGGCTAGGCTTGGGGACTCTCTAATGGTGTGAGATGGCATTGCCAGGCTTGGGGACTCTCTGATGATGTGAGATGGCGTGACTAGGCTTGGGGGCACTCCAGTAGTCTGAGATGGCTGAGCTATGCTTGGGGACACTCTGATGGTCAGAGATGGCTGGGCCAGACTTGGTGACTCCCCAGTGGCCACAGATGGGTAGTCTGAGTATGAGGATATCTCAGTGGGTTGATATGGGTAGCCTGGGCTTGGGGACACTTCAGTGGCCATAGATGGGTATCCTGGGCTTGGGGACATCTCAGTGGCCATAGATAGGTAGCCTGGGCTTGGGGGACACCTCAGTGGGCTGATATGGGTAGTCTGGGCTTGGGGACACTTCAGTGGCTATAGATGGATATCCTGGACTTGGGGACATCTCAGTGGCCATAAATAGGTAGGCTGGACTTGGGGACATCTCAGTGGGCTGATATGGGTAGCCTGGGCTTGGGGATACCTCAGTGGCTATAGATGGGTATCCTGGACTTGGGGACATCTCGGTGGCCATAAATAGGTAGGCTGGACTTGGGGACATCTCAGTGGGGTGATATGGGTAGCCTGGGCTTGGGGATACCTCAGTGGGCTGATATGGGTAACCTGGGCTTGGGGACACCTCAGTGGGCTGATATGGGTAGTCTGGGCTTGGGGACACCTCAGTGGCTATAGATGGGTATCCTGGACTTGGGGACATCTCAGTGGCCATAAATAGGTAGTCTGGGCTTGGGGACACCTCAGTGGGCTGAGATGGCTGGGCCAGGGTTGGGTACTCCCCAATGACCTGAGATGGGTAGGCTGGACTTGGAGACACCCCAAAGACTTGAGATGGCTGGGCTAGGCTTGAGGACTCCTCACTGACCACAGATGTCTGGGCTAGCTTTTGGGACCCACAGTTAGGCACTGATTGATGGCCTTGGTTTGAGGCCACTCCAAAAGTCCTTGATGGGTGTCCTTGGCTTGGGGGACCTCCCCGCTCACCACCGATGGCTGTGCTAGTCTCGGTGTCACTCTATTAGGCACAGAGGAGACAGGCAGCCTTGGGGTCACCGCATTAGCCATAGATTGGGGGGCTAGCCTTGGGGACAGCCTGCTGGATGCTGGATGCTGGGATACGCTTGGGGCCAGCCTACTGGACCCTGATGCCTGGCCTGGCTTTGGGGCTGCCCTGCTGGCCAGTGTAGCCTGGGACACACTTGGAGCCAAGCTCATGGCAACAGATGGTGGCTTACATGCCGTGGGGACCACAGTACCTAAAGACAGAGTCCTCCTCAGCTCTGTCTTGATGGTGGCCTGAGACATCTGGATCAGATTCACAGAGCTCTTGTCTAAGGAAAACTGAGGGATCTCAGTCTCTGAGCCCCAGTGAACACGCAAAGTCACGCGGTTAGACACTGAGCTGCACTGGAAAATGGGCACTTTCTCCGAGGCTGGAGTGGGCTGGTAGGGGAAGCGTAGGGTCACGTACCTAGAGCCAGTTTCAGTCTCTTGTGTATCCTTAAACCTCTGGAGTGTCCTCATGGACTCTGGAGGAAAAAGGGGCTTCTGGGAAAGGTCCCCTTCTAAACTGCCTTCCCATGACTCATCTGTCTTACTGACAGCAGGCAGGCTGGCCACGGACACAGTAGAAAGGCTCAAGGAGCTAGAGCTTTGCAGGGAGCTTTCAGAATTGCTCTCCCGGCTGTGGGATGCAGAGCCTTGGGAGAAGCTCTTGGCCAGGTCACTGTCTCGAACCTGCGGCGAACCGCCTACCAGCTCACCGAGGATGGATGGCTGGTGGTCTGTGGCCAGCTTCTCGGGGCAGAGCAGGGCAGACACGGAATCCTGCATTGAATCCCTCCCCCTGTCCACGGACGGATGTCTTGGGACGACATGCGTCAGTGCATCGCCTGGGGAAGCTTGAAACAGACCATGAGTCTTGCATGCCTGAGTTTTGGTCACCATGGTGACCTGGAAGGGACTCGGGGCCCCCTTGTCAATCACCTCCCTAGTACCCAGGGAGGCCTGTTTGCGATTTGGGGGCTGAGACCTCCTCCGCAGGCTCTCCTTGGAAGCCCTGGATGGCTGCTGATGGCCCCTGGCCACTGAGGGTTGGTAGAGACTGGGATGCGCCCTGCTAACCCCTGAGGACGGACACCAATTCGGGCTCCCAGAGGCAGGGTGAGGCTGGTGAACATGGGCAGCGCTCCCACCGCCCACACCGCACGGAAGCCTGCCTGAGGCCTCCCTCCCCTCCCTGGTCGACGGACGAGAGGCCACCCTGCTGACCACATGTGGCTTGTGGGAGCTCGGGGCCATGCCAAAGGTCACGGAGGGTTGGTTTATGCTTGAGCCCACACCACTGGCAATGAGAGGCGGCCACAGACTCAGGGGTGGCTGCACGTGGGACGGCCTGGGCAAACTGGGGCCCTCCCCACTCCCCTCGGGGTTCAAATGTGATGCCAATGTGCCAAGTTCTAGGCTCAGGTGTGCATTTTCCTGTTGGAATTTGGGGTTCAAATCCAGATTTGAGAAGTCCCTGCTGGGTCCCCTCTCCCAGGGCAGCACGGGACACAGCCCAGTGATCAGGGGGCACTGGTGAATGCTGGTGATGACGCCACCTATCATGGAGGCTCCCACAGTGACCACGGATAAGCAGGGTGACCCCCCCCAACATGGCCCCGTCCCCCCCCCTTCCTCCAAAGGCCCAGCAGGCTGGCCCATGGTGAAACGCCCCCAGACCCCAACCTGGGAATCCCTGACCTTGCTGTCCGGTGGTCTCAAGGGGCCCACGCAGGGCCCCCACGCAGCTGACGGACTGCAGGCCACCTCCGCCGGGGCCAGCGTCTTAGTCACCCTGCTTCCTGTTGATTCTGAGGTGGCCTTGGGGAGGATGGCTCCAGTCCTCAGGGCCGCCTGATACAAAGACTGGCTCAGGACGGCACCCAGCTCTCCCTGGCACAGGGCCTGGCTCAGAGCCACCCGCTCCTCCTCCGTCAAAGCCTTGCTAAGCACCTCCGCCAATTTACCCTGCATGGCTTTGCTGAGTTCCGCCCGCAGCTCGCCCCGGGACAGGGCTCGGGACAGGGCCAGGCGCAGCTCACTCCAGGACAGTGTCTTCCCCAGCGCCAGGCTCAGGACACCCTGGGGCAGTGCTTTGGTGATAGTGGCACCCAGGACCTCCTTGGACAGGGCCTGGTTCAGAGCTGCCCGGATTTCACCCTGGGAGAGGGCTTTGGCCAACAGGATGCGGAGATCTTCCTGGGATGCCAGGGCGGTGGCCAGTTCAGCACACAGGGAGGCCAGCAGAGAGCCCACCGTGTCCTCCTGGCAGGGCACCGCCTGGCCGAGCATTGACGGCTGGGCACGTGCAGCCCCGCTGTCCCCCCAGGACTCAACATTGCATGTGGAATGTCCGGTGTGTGCCATCAGCGGCACCAGCATACCCGGGACCTCAGAGGCTGCTGGGCATGGTCCCCGCTGAGTGGTCTTCCCCGGCACCTGGCTGCGGGGCTGCGGCTGAGTCCGTCTGTCCTCCGGCTTGGCCCAGGGCGGAGCGCTGAGGGCACTGAGGTGCTGGCAGGCCTGGCTGGGTGCCTTGGACCTGGTTAGGAGCACCTGGGGAATGGGTCTTGCTGCTGAGATCAGCAGCCTGGTGCGCTGGGATGAGGCACTTGGTTATGTCTGTGACCTGCTGCCCCTGGGACTGCGTCTTGGTCAGACAGGTGGAGAGATGTGCTTGCGATTGGACCTTCATGGCACCTGCAGCCAGATGTGTCTGGGAATGCACCTTGCTCAGACAGGTGACCAGATGGTCCAGGGACGGGGTCTTGGTCAGCTCGGTGGGCAGATGTCCCTGAGATGAGGCTTTGGTCAGCGGGGGAGGCCTGCTGTCTCCGGGACAGGCAGGGTGGATGTCTCTGGGATGAGGCGTTGGTCAGTGGGGCAGCCGGCTGTCCCTGGGGCAGGGTGACAGCCATTTCTTCTATAGGCACATACAGGTGAGGTGGGTTGTCCCCTTCTTCTGCAGCTTTTGTCCCGGACGGAGCCCCAGACATCTCCACTGCCACACTGGTCTTAAATGCCGTGTCTATTTTCACCTGTCTCTGGGGGCCAGTCTCGATTCTCTCGGCTTCTAAAGGAAGTTTAGCTGGAGCCATGGGGACCCCAGCTCCCAGATGTGGTTGGGGCAGACACCCAATCCTCCCCTCAGCCACACAGGAGCGGGATGAGGCTTTGACCACCTCGACAGCCAGCTTCACGTTCACCTCGGCCTTGGCCTTGGGCAGGTTCTCGTGAGTGGAGCCTGGGGTGTTGGGGATTCCGGCTGTGACCACCGCTGGGGGTGGAGCCTTGACACTTCCCCGCTGCTGGAGAGGCCAGACACAGGGTCCTGAGGGTGGTGGCCACCGAGCGTAACTGGGCGGGGGTCCTGGTTATGATGGCTGCCAGGCGCGTCTGGGGCGAGGGCTTGGTCACCCCTCCTGGACTCGTCTGGGATGAAGTCTTGGACATGGTGGCTGCCAGACATGTCTGCAGCAGGTTTTTGGCTGGGGCAGCCACCTGGAGCGTCTGGGGCGGGGTCTTTGCCATGGAAGGCCCTGGGCGTATCTGGGACGGGCTCTTCATGATGGAAGCCAGAAGGCACACTTGAGGTTGGTTCTTGGCCGTGACGGTTGCAGGGCACGTCTGCAGGGGGGTGCCGGTGCCGGAGGCTGTGGGGTACACCTGGAGCTTTGTCACCGTGGGCATGGGGCACGCATGAGGCGCAGCTTTGGTCACTGCGGGCTGCGGAGACGTCGGGGCTGGGGTCTTGGTTGTTGTGATTGTGGGAACCGGGCTAGTCTTGGGTGGAGTCTTGGTCACCATGAACGCTGGACACATCTGTGGCAGGGTCATGGAGACCACTGGGTACGTGTGGAGCAGGGTCTTGGTGATCGTGGGCCCTGGGGGACACCTGGAAGGGGGCTTTCGGGGTCTCTGCTTCCACAGGGCCCTGGGTTTGGGCACTGGATGGTCCCATAACTGCCTGGCCACACCTTCCAGACAATGGTGTCTCTGGGGCCCCGGCTTTGTTGGTCCGGGCAGTGACATGTTTGGCCTTCACTGAGCCACCCTCTATGTGGACGAGGCAGGTGCTTCTGATGGTTCTGGGCAGCAGGCACGGCTGGCATTTTGCATCCGGATTCACCGGGCAGGGAAATCTGATGGTGATCGTCTGGTGTGGCAGGAAGGCCACCCCCGGGACTCTGGCGGCACAAGGAGCCTGCATGCAGGGGTCTGGAGCACCCTGAGCTGCGGGGGTCTGCAGGAGCGGGGTCGACTGGGGCCTGCAGAAGACCAGATTGTCACAGGAGGGGAACTGGGTCTCCTTGTTCACCCTTACGGGCGGGCACAGAAGGCGGTTCTCTTCCAGATGCTGGAAGCGCACCTGCTGTGGGGCGTGATAAGGGATGTCCCCCTGCTCCGCCTTCGCTTTCTTCACCGACAGCTTGCTGGAGTGAAGGATGTGTCTTGTGCTGAAGCGCCGCCAGGCCTCCTGGATGGCCTTGGCCGCCATCATCTGGGAAATGAGCTTCCGCCGGAGCTGGTAGCCCCTCCAGCTGGCTTGGATGAGCGTGGCCGCGTGGGAATGCATCATGTCCATCTCGTCTACCAGGATGTTCTTGAAGGCCTGGCTCTCGACCACCGCCCGGAGGTGCGGGATGTGGCTGGGCGCCGGCTTGGCTCGGGCAGGCTGGTGCAGAAGATGCTCCTTGGACTTGGGGCCCTGGTGCTGGGGCTGTGGACTTGCTTTCTCCATTGTGTCTGGGAGACTAGGGGTGGGCGGAGGCTGGAGGACACACTGCCCACTGGGTGACAACTGGTTGGTGAACTGGACCTGGGCGGCCGACTGCATTGCCTTGATTCCCGGGCAGGTCAGCTCTGCCTGTGGGGGCGGCAGGGGTGGTGAGGGCATGGCAGGTCCTGCAGACCAGAGGTCTCCTGGCTGGGGTGGACACTGGCCCCCCGGACCCAGACCTACTTGTTCCTGGCACCTTGAGATCTTCTTCCTCCCTTTTTCTGTCCTTCCCTCCCTCTCTCAAGTGGCCTTTGCTGTCCCTATATCCATTTCCCATCATCCTATGGTCACTTCATCCTGGCACACAGTGCATGCCACCTGAATGGCCAACCATTTACCTGCTTTTTTTGTAATTTATGTATTTATATATTTTTAGAGATGGGGTTTCATCATGTTGGCCAGGATGGTCTCCATCTCCTGACCTTGTGATCCGCCCGCCTTGGCCTCCCCAACTGCTGGGATCACAGGCATGAGCCGCTATACCTGGCCCTTTTTTTTTTTTTTTTTTTTGAGACAATTTCACTCTTGTTGTCCAGGCTGCAGTGCAGTGGCGCAATCTCAGCTCATTGCAACCTCTGCCTCCCAAGTTCAAGCGATTCTCCTGCCTCAGCCTCCCAAGTAGCTGGGGTTACAGGTGCCTGCCACCACGCCTGGCTAATTTTTTGTATTTTTAGTAGAGATGGGGTTTCACTGTGTTGGCCAGGCTGGTCTTGAACTCCTGACCTCAGGTGATCCACCTGGCTCAGCCTCCCAAAGTGCTGGGATTACAGGTTTGAGTCATGGCACCCAGCCTGCTTCTCAGACTTTATCTTGGATGTACCCCGAGTAAAGCACTGATCACAATGTTTTGGAAATTTCCTGTTTGCTTCTCTCTCTCTTCTCTCTCTCCCTTGTGTGTGTGTGTAAGAGAGAGAAGTGTGGTGGGGGGAGATTATTTGCCTCTCCCCATTGACTGTGAATCCTAGAAGACAGAGTCATTTCTGTGTCCCCATCTCAGTGATAGGGCTTGGTACTGGGCGGGTAGGCTCCTTGACTGATAAATGGTGAGTGGATTGGAAGTTGGATGGACAGATGGATACAGGACTAGATACTGAATGGATGTATTAGTGGATGAGTGAATGGTGGATGGGTTGAGAAACGGATGAAGGATTGGATGAATAGGTAAATGAAGCTGACGAATAAAGTGTTAAAGGCAAATTGGCCAGCATGGTGGCTCACACCTGTCATCCCAGAACTTTGGGAGGCCAAGATGGGCAGACTGCTTGAGATCAAGAGTTCGAGACCAGCCTGGCTAACATGGTAAAACCCCATCTCTACTAAAAATACAAAAACGTAGCAAGGCATGGTGGCGCGCGCCTGTAGTCCCAGCTACTCAGGAGGCTGAGGCAGGAGAATTGCTTGAACCCAGAAGGAGGAGGTTGCAGTGAGCTCAGATCGTGCCACTGCACTCCAGCCTGGGTGACAAGAGTGAGACTCTGTTTCAAAAATAAATAAATAAATAAATAAGGCAGATTAACAGAAAAATGGACACATGGGTGGGTGGATGGATGGGTGGGTGGATGAATGAATGAGCCAACGGGTGAATAAGCAGATGAATGGAGGGATAGGTGAATCAATTGATGAAAAGATGGGTGGATGGATAAATGGATAGAGGGAAGGAGAGAAGATACGTAAGTAGATGGATGGAGGGAGGAAGGGAAGGAGGGAGGGATAGGTGGCTGGATGGATAGATGGATGAGTGAATGGGTGAATGCGTGCGTGCATGGATGGATTGATGGATGGATGGAATTATAGTTGGATGGAAGGATGGATGGACACATACATAGATGAATGGATGGATGGATGGGCAGATGGGTCTATAAATAGGCAAATGGACTGGTGAATAGATAGGTGGGGCCGGGCGTGGTGGCAGGCAAGGCGGGTGGATCACCAGGTCAGGAGTTCCAGACCAGCCTGGCCAAAATGGTGAAACCCCATTTCTGCTAAAATTACAAAACCTAGCCACCTGTAATCGCAGCTAGTCGGGGAGACTGAGGCAGGAGAACTGCTTGAACGTGGGAGGCAGTGAGCCAAAGTTGTGCCATTCGACTCCAGCCTGGGCAACAAGAGTGAAACTCCGTCAAGAAAGAAAGAAAGAGGGAGACAGAGAAAAGAAGGAAGGAAGGAAGGAAAAGAAATAAAGAGAGGGAGGGAAGGAGGGAGGGGAGGGGAGGGGAGGGAAGGAAAGGAAGGAAGGAAGGAAAATAAATGAAATGAAAGAGAGCTGGAGAGACTGGTGACATTGGTGAAGCAATAACCCAACAGGTAGACTGATGGGCGGATGGGGGCGTGGGTGGATCAGGAGATGGACAGGTAAATGGCATATGGAAGGATGGAAAGAAGGAAAAAAAGTGGGTGACTGTGGCCTTCAGAAGTAACTAGGATGCAGAAAGAGCTGGGACACTGGCCAGCCACCCTGATGCATAGCCTGGAGCACAGCACACTGGTTTGGCAGAAGCCCCTCTCTTCAGACCCCTTGCCCAGGGGGCCATCTTCTTACCTTGAAGGGTCATAGAGTTGGAGGAGAAGCAGGAGAAGAAGGTGAAATCTCAGAAGCCAGCATGCAAGAGGAGGCAGCCTTCAGCCTTTTGTCCCATGCAATGTGCAGCAATACTGTCCTGGCCTGGCTCTGTCCTCAAGACCGACACAAAAAGAGATGTTAAAAGCAAAAAATGCTAAATTCTAAAAAAAAAAAAAAAAATCAACTCTGCAAAGATGAGTACACAAGGAAATTTATTCCAGTGTTAGTTGGTAGCTAGAAATCAAACAAAACATCTGGAAATAACCAAAACAGGAATTAGCAGAGGTTCTGCGACGAATGCATACAGAAGTATGTTCAAGGATGTTTAACAATGTATTGTTTAGCCGGGCGCGGTGGTGCGTGCCTGTAGTCCCAGCTACTCGGGAGGCTGAGGTGGGAGGATCACTTGAGCCCAGGAGTTCTGGGCTGTAGTGCGCCATGCTGATCAGGTGTCCACACTAAGTTCGGCATCAATATGGTGACCTCCTGGGAGCGGGGAACCACCAGGTTGCCTAAGGAGGGGGTGAACCAGCCCGGGTCAGAAACGGAGCAGGTCAAAACTCCCATGCTGATCAGTAGTGGGATCGCACCTGTGAATAGCCACCGCACTCCAGCCTGGGCAACATAGCGAGACCCCGTCTCTATTAATAAATAAATAAATAAAACAATGTATTGTTTAGCAGAGGAAAAACTGGAAGAAACCCAAACTATCAATGGAGATATGGCTTAATCAAACAGGGGCATGATATCCCGGCATTGGAAATGGTGTCCAGGCTCAGCACAGTGATTCTTGCCTGCAATCCCAGCACTTGGGGAGGCCAAGACAGGAGGATCACTTGAGGCCAGGAATTCGAGACCAGCCTGGGAAACTAAGCAAGAACTGTCTCTTAAAATAATAATAATAATAATAATAATAATTGGCCAGGCATGGTGGCTAACGCCTGTAATCGCAGCACTCTGGGAGGCTGAGGCGGGTGGATCACCTGAGGTCAGGAGTTCGAGACCAGCCTGGCTAACATGGTGAAACCCCATCTCTACTAAAAATACAAAAAAATTAGCCAGGCACGGTGGTGAATGCCTGTAATTCCAGCTACTTGGGAGGCTGAGGCAAGAGAATCTCTTGAACCCAGGAGGCAGAGGTTGCAGTGAGCCAAGATCACACCATTGCACTCTAGCCTCCGTAATAAGACCAAAACTCTGTCTCAAAAAAAAAAAAAAAAAAAAAAAAAAAGTAGGTCGGGCACAGTGGCTCACGTCTGTAATCCCATTAATTTGGGAGGCCAAGGCGGGCGGATCACTTGAGGCCAGGAGTTCCAGACCAGCCTGGACAACATGGTAAAACCCGGTCTCTACTAAAAATACTAAAATTGGCCGGGCATGGTGGCATGTGCCTGTAGTTCCAGCTACTCGGGAGGCTAGGCAGGAGGATGATTTGGGGCCGCTAGGAGGTTGAGACTATAATAAGCTATGATGGCACCACTGCACTCCAGCCTGGTGACAGAGTGAGACCTTGTCTCTTTTTTTTTTTTGAAACAGAGTCTCACTCTATCGCCCAGGCTGGAGTGTAGTGTCGCAATTTTGGCTCACTGCAACCTCCGCTTTCCAGGTTCAAGCATTTCTTGTGCCTCAGCCTCCTAAGTAGCTGGGATGGCAAGTGTGAGCCGCCTCGTCTGACTGAGACCCTGTCTCCAAAAAAAAAAAAAAAATAGGATGATTGGGGTTAAAAAGTATAAAAGGAAATTCTATATGGTATTTTGGGGCTGAGGGAGATTCCCCAAAAAAGGGGCAAATTTGGAGAGGATTCAGACTTCTTTGGAGAAAGTACGGACCCATCTAACAAGTAACAGATGTTTGCTGGACTGGCCAGGCCGGAGCTGGTCCGGAGTGGCACAACAAGCAAAAGGCCCGCCCTCCAGGGTGCAGGTGTGGGAACAGGTCATCACCAGGTTATCACCAGCGCCCTCTACTGAGAACGTTTAGCATTGCGCTCACTTTGGTGCTGTGGATGTGCGCTGGAAACCTCGGTGCTGGGGGGTGCAGCAGGCCTTCAGTGTGTATGGGCCACCGTGGGGGCTTAGGTTTGTTTGTTTGTTTGTTTGAGACAGAGTTTCATTCTTGCCGCCCAGGCTGAAGTGCAGTGGTGCGATCTCGGTTCACTGCAACCTCCTCCTCTCAGGTTCAAGAGATTCTCCTGCCTCAGCCTCCCAAGTAGCTGAAATTACAGGCGCCCGCCACTACACGCGGCTAATTTTTGTTGTTGTTGTTTTTATTGAGATGGAGTTTTGCTCTGTCGCCCAGGCTGGAGTACAGTGGTGCGATCTCGGCCCACTACAACCTCCGCCACCCGGTTCAAGCGATTCTCGTAGCTCACCCTCCCGAGTAGCTGGGATTACAGGCATGCACCACCATGCCTGGCTAATTTTGTATTTTTAGTAGAGGTGGGGTTTCTCCATGTTGGTCAGGCTGGTCTTGAACTCCTGACCTCAGGTGATCCGCCCGCCTCAGCCTCCCAAAGTGCTGGGATTACAGGCGTGAGCCACCGTGCCCGGCCATTTTTTGTATTTTTAGTACAGATAGAATTTCACCATATTTGTCAGCCTGCTCTCAAATTCCTGACCTCAGGTTATCCACCCACCTCGGCCTCCTAAAGTGCTGGGATTACAGGCATGAGCCACTGTGCCCGGCCTTGGGTGTGTGTGTGTGTGTGTGTGTGTGTGTGTGTGTGTGTGTGTGTGTGTGTTGAGAGGGATGCAGAAAAGTCTTCATCAGGTCAAGGCTACAAAGTTGCCGAAGGACCACGTTCTGGACCCAGAGCTAGGGCAGGCTACACCTGGTGTCTCCACACCTCTATCCCTAACGCCTCACTGGCGCCCTCTACTGAGAAAGTTTAGCATTGTGCTCACTTTAAAGGAGACGTAACGAAACGAATTCCTTCATCACATATTGAAAGGGTCCATTTGAAGACAAGAGACAATGCATGGATAACTGACACACATGTATTTATTATTATTTTTATTTTTTTGAGACGGAGTCTCGCTCTGTCGCCCAGGCTGGAGCGCAGTGGCGCGATCTCGGCTCATTGCAACCTCCGCCTTCTGGGTTCAAGCGATTCTCCTGTCTCAGCCTCCTGAGTAGCTGGGATGGCAGGTGCCCACCACCACACCTAACTTTTAGTTTGTTTGTTTGTTTGTTTTGTTTTTTTGAGATGGAGTTTCAATGTTGTTGCCCAGGCTAGAGTGCAATGGCGCGATCTCAGCTCACTGCAACCTTCGTCTCCCGGGTTCAAGCCTCAGCCTCCCGGGTAGCTGGGATTACAGGCATGCACCACCACACCCGGCTAATTTTGTATTTTTTTTTTTTTAAACTGTAGCTCTGAGGCATTTTATTATAAAAAGTTAATCCTCATATACATAAACTAATGTGAACTTAAAATTCACGATACATTGACTTCATTTTTTTGCTTGACCTTCTAGTAGATCTTTAGCTTCATTGATTTTGGCTGCTATGTAAGGAGATCCTCCTTTGTCAGGATGATTTAAAAGCATAATTCGTCGATGAGCATCTCTTATTTTCCCTTTATTGGCAGTAGGGCTTACACCTAGTATTAATGCTGCTTCCCGTTTCGTCATTTTGGGTTCAAACCCACCTCTGTAATAGCCACCACTGAAGGCAGATTTTGGTAGACTTTGAAAAACTTGTTTTACTTGAGGCTCCATATGCTTCATGGCTTGCAAAACATAACGGCCTGCAAATCCTGCAGCTGCAATGGTCAGTCCAACTGCTACCATTGTACTAGCCATGGCTACTGCGGCTGGGTTCCCTTGCTTCCACCGGGAGCCCGGCTCATCCCAGCGCACAGATCGCGGCCGACACCCCTAATTTTGTATTTTTAGTAGAGACGGGGTTTCATCATGTTGGCCAGGCTGGTCTCGAACTCCTGACCTCAAGTGATTCGCCCACCTCAGCCTCCCAAAGTGCTGGGATTACAGGCGTGAGCCACTGTGCCCAGCCTAATTTTTGTATTTTTAGTAGAGATGGGGTTTTACCACATTGATCAGGCTGGTCTCGAACTCCTGACTGAGCCAGGAGAATCGCTTGAACCCGGAAGGCAGAGGTACAGTGAGCCGAGATTGCACCAATGCACCCCAGCCTGGGTGACAGAGCGAGACTCCATCTCAAAAAAAAAAAAAAAAAAAAAGAAAGAAATCGGAGTCGGCAGCTTCAGGAGCCGAATGGGCCCATTCCAGGAAATAAGGTTTCATCCCAAACAGTACAACTCTTTAAAGGAACTCAACCAGAAGGGGCGAGAAATGGGATTGTGGGGGATGAGAAGAAGGGACACGGCCCCCCTGGACACAGAAGCCAAGTGACTGACTCAGTAATTCTGAGTAAAACCCTCTGAGCCTCAGTTTCCCTATCTGTCACAGGAGGTAAGATCACCGTCCTCAAGTTCCCGAAGACACAACAGGCTCGGCCAGGTGCATTGGCTCATGCCTGTAATCCTAGCACTTTGGGAGGCCAAGGTGGGAGGATCGCTGCAGCCCAGGAGTTTGAAACCAGCCTGGGCAACACAGCGAGACCGTCTCTGTTTATTTAAACAAATAATAAACAGACGTAACAAGCTCTCCAGGATGTCCCCCATCACAGATGAACAAATCCACCATCCAGGCTTTGGGGGTCCCTAGAGCCCCATCATTTCGAGTCACAGAAGGCCCAGAAGGACTCTAAAGGTACTGGGGGTCAGAGGGGAACGATAGGGTCCCCCATGAGCCCTCACAAACCAACCCTCCACCAGCCCCACTCACCTGCCCCTGAAGCTGAACCCAGCAGTCTGAACAGCCAGTCTTGGGGCCCTGGTGGCGTGGCAGCTTTGTGACTCAAAGACAAGTTCCGGCCAATCCCTGCCAGCTCCTGGGGGGAGGGGGATGCTAGAAGGCACAGCCAGTGTCTGGGGGACAGGATGCGGGGCAGAGCCGAAGGTCATGGTGGTCGCTACCTACACCTGCATCCTGAGCAGAAGGGGTTCTCAGCACAGAGGGAACCCCAAATCTCCCGCTCCGTGTACCTAGAGGCAGCTTCAGTCTTTCATCCCATGGGCATTTTCTTTTCTTTTTGAGATGGAGTTTCACTCTTGTTGCCCAGGCTGGAGTGCAATGGCGCGATCTCAGTTCACTGCAACCTCCGCCTCCCGGGTTCAAGGGATTCTCCTGCCTCAGCCTCCCAAGTAGCTGGGATTGCAGGCACATGCCACCACACCCAGCTAATTTTGAATTTTTAGGAGAGATGGCGTTTCTCCATGTTGGTCAGGCTGGTCTCAAACTCCCAACCTCAGCTGATCTGCCCACCTTGGCCTCCCAAAGTGCCGGGCAGCGTGGGCATTTTCTGAGCACCTACTCTATGTTGGAATTGCCCCAGGCCTGGGGATACAAAAAACGCAAAGAATTTGGGGGTGTAAAATGGCTACATGGGAAGGAACCAAAAAGGGGGTGCCATGGGCTAGTCAGGGTTCTGACCGATGTCCTGGGTCTGGCTCGGAGACTGGGGGGTCCTTGGGGTGGGGCCGGACTTCATGTCTCTTGGGATCCCCCACTGGGCCCAGCAAAAGTGGGCACTGACCCTGAGCCGCAGCCCCGCAGGGGAAGTCAGGCCACTGTCCTGGGTCACCTCCCGGGGCGGGGCTGGGGCCCAGCATGAGTCACTGCTGGCTGCTGGGCTGAGGCTGACACATATCTTGGACTCTGTGCAGCCGGCTCTGGCCAAAGCCAGCCTGGTCCAGAGGCCTCCGCCTGGCTTCCTTAGAGAGCTGCTGGGGGTTGCCAGGGCAAGAGCCAGCAGGGGTGCCTGGCCTCCCTCTGCAAAGACCACCTCTCCAAAACCTTCTCTATACTGTGGGTGTGGCTTTGGGCAAAATCAGGGACATGGCAGATGGCAGCTGGATGGGGTTTACATCCTTGGTTTGGTTTCTGAGATGAAGTCTTGCTCTGTCACTGAGGCTGGAGTGCAGTGGTGCAATCTTGGCTCACTGCAACCTCCACCTCCCAGGCTCATGCAATTTTTGTGCCTCAGCTTCCTGAGTAGCTGGGACTACAGGTGCCCGCCACTGCACCTGGCTAATTTTTGTAAGTATTTTTTTTTTTTTTGAGATAGAGTCTTGCTCTGTTGCCCAGACTGGAGTGCAAAGGTGCAATCTCGGCTCACTGCAACCTCCGCCTGCCGGGTTCAAGCAATTCTCCTGTCTCAGCTTCCTGAGAAGCAGGGACTACAGGCATGTGCCACCACACCTGGCTAATTTTGTATTCTTAGTAGAGACAGGGTTTCTCCATGCTGGTCAGGCTGGCGTCGAACTCCTGACCTCAGGTGATCCGCCCGCCTTGGCCTCCCAAAGTGCTGGGATTACGGGCGTGAGCCACCGCGCCCGGCCTTTGTAGTTTTAGTAGAGACAGGATTTCACCTTGTTGGCCAGGCTGGTCTCGAACTCCTGACCTCAAGTGATCTGCCTGCCTCGGCCTCCCAAAGTGCTGGGATTATATGCATGGGTCACCTCGCCCAGCGCGTCCTTTGGATGTTTCATCAGAACAAGTCCCTTCTGTGCTGTCAACGAGCTAAAGGCAAACTGGGAGTGCTCAGGGCAACTGGAGGCTGTGGGAGCCCAGTAAGGTGCTGGCCCAGCCTGAGGGTTACTGGGGACAGGCTTCCAAGGAGAGAGTGTGCAGCTGAGGTTGGGAGGTGGCGCTCAGCTGGGTGACTGGGGAGAGTAGCTGGCACAGAGCCACCGCTGCAGCTGTGCAAAGGCCCTGAGGCCAGGAGGGCAGGAATTGAGAATCTGGGTGGAGAGGTTCCGGGAAGGGAGACACTGGCCAGCCCAGGGCCTGGTGCAGTCAGGACTTCTTTCTAGAAAGTTTTCAAGCAGTCGGTGAGATCTGTGGTTTCGAAAAAGCCCTTCATATCACAGCTCAATGCCTGCCTCACCCCCCATCAGACTGGAGGGCTGGAGGGCTGGCCTCCAGGGAGAGGGCACCAACTAGGCCTCAGTAAATGCTGGTGAGGCCAGGTGTGGCGGCTCACACCTGTAATCCCAGCACTTTGGGAGGCCAAGGCAGGGCGGACTGCTTGAGCTCAGGAGTTTGAGACCAGCTTGAGCAACATGGCAAAACCCCGTCTCTACTAATAATACAAAAATTAGCGAGTGCAGCAGCCAACGCCTGTCATCCCAGCTACTTTGGTGGCTGACGCAGGAGAGTCGCTTGAACCCAGGAGGCGGAGGCTGCAGTGAGCTGAGATCACACCACTGCACTCCAGCCTGGGTGAGAGAGACCTTGTCTCAAAAAGGGTTGGGGAGTGGGGAGCGAGAGATAGAGGCTGGGTGCAGTGGCGCACACCTGTAGTCCCAGCATTTTGGGAGACCGGGATTGGAGGATCACTTGAGTGCAGGAATTCAAAACCAGCCTGGGCAACATAGATCCCTCTCTACAAAAAAATCTTTAATAATTAGCGGGGCATGGTGGCACACACCTGTGGTCCCAGTTACTTAGGAGGCCGAGGTGGAAGGATCACTTGAGCCTAGGAGGTCAGGGCTGCAGTGAGCTGTGGTCTTACCACTGCACTCTGGCCTGGGCAACAAAGTGAGACCTCATCTTGGAAATAAAAAAGTACGGGGCACAGTGGCTCACGCCTGTAATCCCAGCACTTTGGGAGGCCGAGGCAGGTGGATCACCTGAGGTCGGGAGTTCCAGACCAGCCTGGACAACATGGTGAAACCCTGTCTCTGCTAAAAATACGAAAAAAAAACCAAAAAAAAATTTAGCTGGGCATGGTGGTGGGTACCTGTAATCCCAGCTACTTGGGAGGCTGAGGCAGAATTGCTTGAACCCTGGAGGCGGAGGTTGCAATGAGCCAAGATCGTGCCACTGCACTCCAGCCTGGGCAATAGAGTAAGACTCAGTCTCCAAAAAAAAAAAAAATGTGTCCTCCTCCTCTCTGCAAGGTTCCTCACTGGCCTCTTGCCTTAGACCACTTGGGGGCGGGCGGGCAGGCAGGCAAGAGACCTGGGTTTTAATCTCCGCTCTGCCATGTAACAGAGGTGTTGGGCAATTCTCAAAACCTCCCTGGGCCTCCCTTTCTCCACAAATTCGGGGTTACAGAGACACCATCATTGAGTGCGATCACTGTTCAATCCCCCGAGCACCTCCCAGTTCTGACTTCCGACCTGAGCGAGGTTACTCTGGATACAAACACTCATCTCACAGCACAGGATATGGAGGCCGTCGGGGGAAAAGGAATCGCCAGAGGTCACACAGATACCAAATGGCAACTCACTGGGACCCAGTCTCCCTACCAGTGACACTCTGCCCCCGGGGTGTCATTCTCAGTGTCCTGTGTGTCAGGTGTTCCTGCTTCTCCAGAGCAGGCAGGCAGAAGCAGGAAGCCCGGGGTCAAGGCTTTTAGAAGTGAAGAGGCCAAGGTTGGGCTGTCTCTGCAAAGTCTCCTTAAAAGGCTGTGTGACGTCAAGCCAGTTGCTCGACCTCTCCGAACCTTAGTTGCTCTCCCACCTCTGCCTTGTTCCCTTCAGCAGGTTCCTTCAGGCCCTGCTGAAGTGTCTGCATGGCCTCCCACAAGGCAAGGTGACAGCTAAAACCAAACCCCGGCTGGGTACGGGGGCTCAGGCCTGGAATCCCAGCACTTTGGGAGGCTGAGGCAGGCGGATCACTTGAGGTTAGGAGTTTGAGACCAGCCTGGCCAACATGGTGAAACCCCATCTCTACTAAAAAATACAAAAAAATCAGTCGGGCGTGGTGGCGGGCACCTGTAATTCCAGCTACTTGGGAGGCTGAAGCAGGAGAATCACTTGAATCCGGGAGGCAGAAGTTGCGGGGGAGCCAAGATGGCGCCACTGCACTCCAGCCTGGGCGACAGAGTGAGACTGTCTCAAGCAAACAAATAAAGCCCAATATAGCTCTTGGTGGGAAGGCCTGACTTCTCCCTGGCCAAGGACAGCAGCCCTTCTCTCCAAGTTTCTTCATCTGTAAAATGGGTACAATTCAGCGACCTTCCCTAACAGGGCTGGACAGGTACACATGACCACCAGCCCTACTTGCTGCGTGACCTTGGCCCCTAATGCTCACATCCCTTGGGGGTCCCAATAAGTCGGAAGCCCAAGGCTCAAGGTCTTAGCAAAAAAGGCCAGAGCAGGCAGGAGAAGCAGGAACCCTAAGGTCAAGGCTCTGAAGTGAAGAGGCCAAGGTCGGGCTGTCTCTGCACAGTCTCCTTAGAAGGCTGTGTGACGTCAAGCCAGTTGCTCAACCTCTCTGAACCTTAGGTTTCCCCCAAGTGGGGAGTAGGATGTTGGGAGGAGGAGCGAACTTCAGGGAGATACTTTCTGTGCCACCTTCTTCCTGGTCTTGGGTCCATCGGCTTGTCCTGGGCATCAGCATCCCCCAATTCACCAAATGAGCATAAAAGCTTACATTGTAAGCCAAGCACTGCTCTGTAAACAGGAACTCTCTTATTCGTCACAACTTTATGGGGCAAGTTTTTCGACTGTTCTCCCCCATTTTACAGACAGGCAGACCAAGGCCCAAAATGGTAAAAGTTTTGTAAGTTTCTGCCTCTTCCTTTCTCCCTTGGGCTGGGGCTATGCCGTTTCCACCACCAAATCTCTCCTTCCCAAAAGGCAAGGGGCATTAGCTAGTTCCAAACGCCGGTCAAAGACCCCAACACCCCTCCCCCAACCTGGACATCAGCCGGCCCTGCGCCCAGGCGCGTCTAGAGGGCGCTCGCTGCACGCCGGAAGCGCGGGCCCCTGCTGGACGCCCGCTCCTTGTTTCCTCCCAACGAGGGGGAGGAGCTGGGGACAGAGGGAGGAGAGAGAGGCGGGGGTGTGGGGGGAAGCGGGCCAGGCCCCGCCCAGCCCACCAGGCCCCGGCGGGGGAAGGAGGAGGCGGAGAGCCGAGCTGGCGTAACGAGACTTTACTGAAAACAGAAAACCGGGCGGGCGAACCCAGGATTACAAACAGGAATGTGGACTCGTAGCAAAACAAACAGAAAACAAACAGAACAAAAAGGGAGAGGGAGAGCCGGTCGAAAGAACGAAGGGGGAGCGAAATAGAGGAAAGGGGCGGAGAATTTTTTTTTCTTCTTCCCATTTCTTTAAAAAAACCAACACAAGAAAACACACACACACACAACCAACGTTTGTTCCCGAGTAGAAACATAAATAGGGCAGAATCGAACACTCTGTTCTCTCTTCCAAAGAAAAAAAAAAGTAAAAGAAAAGGAAAGGCAGAGTTTGAGGTTGCGCCCTCTCGGAGCCCCTTCCGCGGCGCGGTGTACAAAGGGGCAGCCGAGACGCGCGGGTTTGTGCAACACGGGGCGGCCGCGCGGGGGACAGAGGCAGCGCAAGGGCGGGGGTCATGCGCTCGCCCCCCCGGGAGCAGGGGGTCCAGCTTGTCGAGTCCCGGGCGCCCCTTCCGAGTCCTGGACACCCTCGGGGGGATCCTCGGGGGCCGCGCCCTCTCTGAGTTCCTGGGTACACTCGGGGGAAGGGGGGGTCCCCAGGGCCGCACCCTCTCCAAGTCCGGGGCGCCCAGGACACCCCCCCCCGCGAGCCCGCCCCTCGGGGGAAGGTGGCCGCGCATGCGCCCCGCGCGCGGACTCAGTACGCGGACACCTGGTGCTGGGGCAGCAGCTGGCAGCCGCTGTTGACGTGGCTGAGGACTTTCTGCTTGAGCTGCGCCACCTGCTCGCGCAGCAGGCTTGCCGTGGACGCCAGCTCCGTATTCTGGCTCTTGAGGGTCTTCACTTTCTCCTCCAGGCGCGAGATGCGCTCCAGCTTGCGCTTGCGGCACTTGGAGGCGGCGATGCGGTTGCGCAGCCGCTTGCGCTCCGCCTTGATGCGCTCCTGCGTGTCCATGTCGATGGGCGACAGCGGCGGGCTCTCGCCGAAGCTTGGCACGTCGGGCACCGTCTGTGGCTCGTCCTTGAGCGCAGCCAGGCGCGGCGGCCCCAACGCGCCCGGGGGCGGCGGCGGCGGAAAGGGCACAGGCTCGGCAGCGAAGGCGACCGTCGTGGCGCCCCCCGCACCCCCGGCGCCGCCCGCGTAGCTGCTGAGGTTCGCGTAGACGGGCGCCTCGGGCGCGGCCGCCGCCGGGGCCAGCTCGCCGGGGGGCGCGGAGCCCGCGGCCGTGCCCGAGGGCCCGCCGGCGGCGGCGGCGGCGGCAGCGGCAGCGGCAGCGGCAGCGGCGGCCGCGCTCGGGCCAAGCTGGTTCTGCTTGTGCAAATCCTCCAGGGCCTTGACGAAGCCCTCCGCGAACTCCTGCTCCTCACTGGCTGCCACCTTAGGGTAGAGGAACTGCGTGCTCGTCGGCGTGGTGGTCACCAGCCCGTTGGACTGGATGATGAGGCGCTCGAGCTCGGGGGAGGCGAGCTTCAGCAGCCCCAGGTCGGGCGAGGCGAGCAGGCCGTCGGGGGGTGCCGCGCTGGGGGCGCCGTCGGCGCGCAGGGGGGTGGGGAGGCGGCGCGGCCGTAGGCTTGAGTGCCGCCGCCACCTGCTCGCTCAAGCTCAGCGTCAGCGCGTCCTTCTTCATCATGCTGCCGGCCGCCGCCGTCGGGGGCGCCCCCCGGGAACAGGCGGCCCGGGGACGCGAAGCTGCCGCTGCTGCCACTGGCGCCGCCGCCCAGGCCGCTCAGCGCCTCATCGCCGTAGAAGGGTGTTTCCATCCTCCGCCTCCCCCGCCGCGCCGGCCCGGGGGGGGAGGTGGCCGCGGCCTCCCGGGGGGCCCGCGCCCCCCCGTCCGCTCGGCCTTGCGCCCGCCCCGGCAGCGGCCGCTGCGCCCGGCCCTCCGCTGGCGGCGGCTCCTGCGCCGCGCGGCTTGTGCGCCCTCTTATAGCCTCGGCTCCGCGCGATGAGCTCACCGCCCCCGCTCGCCATTGGGCGCGGGTGACGTCGCTCATTTGCATGGATGGGCGGGGCCAAGCCGCCGACGCCCGCCCGGCCGCGGTTGCCCAGCGACGCGCGGTAAACGGCACAACAGCGCGCTGCCTTGTGGGTTGACGTCATGGGGGCAGGCCGCTCGCCGGGCCGGGTCACCCCGCCCCGGGACCGCTGTGTACGACCGATCTCCCCGGCGCCGCCTCCACCAAGGCACATCCCGGGTGGCGTGATGGGCCCGGGCGCCCGCCCGCCCCGAGGCCCCGCCCCGTGTCCGCGCGTGGGGCCCCGGCTGGGCGGGGGCGGGGGCGGTGCCGCCCTCCGGGGACTGGCGGGGGATGGGGTTCCCGCATGGATAAATAACTCCTTGGCGCCTCCCCTAGCGCGCCTTCTGGAGAGGCTTTGTGTGCACTCGGGGTTGGAGGCCTGATGGGGCTGTGTCTGGGGGCTCGCCGGGGGTGTGGAGCAGGTCTGAGTTCCCCACCCTCCCTTCTTTCCTCCCCCCACTCCACCCCGCTTGTGATTGCTCTGGGAGAGACGGGGGAGTGTAGTGGAGGGTCGCCAGAAGTTGCTGGCAGCGCTTGGACCCTGATCATTTTCACTGAGTGCATTCTAGAACCAGGAGTCCGACTTCCTGCCTTTACAGATGGGAAACCGGGCTCAGAGGTGGAGTGACCACCCCCCCGAGAGTTAGCTAGGAGTCACAGCAGGGCCAGGGCTGTGGCTAGGCTGAGCTCTCTTCCACCCTGAGAACCCTAGAACCTGGGAGTCCAGGCCCCTGCGCAGCTCCTCTCCCTCCGCCGTCCACGTTTTAACCCCTGGTCTGCCAGGGCTGTGGGGTGAGGGTGCCCAACTCCAAGGGCTGGGCTGATGAGGCAGGAGTGCCAGCTAGTAATTATTACATGTCTGTTACCACTATCATGGCTCTCAGGGCTTAATGAGCCACTATTAAGGCTGGCTGGAAAGGGAGTGTGAGGGAGAGTGGGCCCACCCCTCCAACACCCCAGATCATTAGGACATCTGGATCTGACCTGAAGCCTCTGCATGTACCCCCTCAAGCTCCCCACCTCTGTCCGAATAGAATCCACATCCTCCTTTTCCCTGACCTCCTTCCCTTCACTCTGTCTGAGCCTTGGTCTCCCAGTTGCAAAACTAGTCCTACCTCTGGGCCTTTGTGCGGGCTATCTGTCCGGTACTCCCATCCCCCCGGTGCAAAGGTGTGTCTTCAGCGAGTGCCCAACTCCCAGACTTTATTCCTTTATTGTAGCCTCTGAATCTGCCAGAATGATGAGGTGGACCATAGTCCCTGGAGATCAGGGACATTGTCTATGCTGAACCTGCTGACAGGGCATAGTATAGAATGGAGGCTTGGTATTAAAGGTGAATGCGGGGCCGGGTGTGGTGGCTCATGCCTGTAATCCCAGCAATTTTGGGAGGCCGAGGCAGGTAGATCACTTGACGTCAGGAGTTCAAGACCAGCCTGGCCGACATGCTAAAACCCTATCTCTACCAAAAATACAAAAATTAGCTGTGTGTGGTGGTGGGTGCCTGTAATCCCAGCTACTAAGGAGGCTGAGATGTGAGACTCCTGTCTCAATAAAGACGTGACCTGGCAGGTCTGGGATCCGAATTGCCAGGGCAGGAAACTGGGGGAGTGGGTTTGTTTTGTCTCTAGATAGTAACGGAGGTGTCTGTCTGTGCCTGTTGGAGTGTGTGTCTATGTGTGTACCTGTGTCTGTCTATTTTTGCACTATTTTTGCATTGTATAGACAGGTACACACACACAGATACACTCGGACACATGGGTCTCTGTGCTCTCTAGCCCAGGTTCTAGCCTGGACAAAGAGATCCCTAGTGGGTAAGATACAGCCCCCAGACCTGTAGCCAGCCCTGCCCTGGGAACCCCTCTCTGGGCCTCCAGCGGTGGGGCCAGAGTGGAGGAGATGGGATCATGCCCCTCCCTGAGGCAAGAGAAGAGTAGGTGGCCTCCAGAGGCCCTGCCCTGACCTTGGGCCTCAGCCTTGGCAGCTGGGGGGATGGTCTGGTGAACTCTAGGCTGAGCCAGCCTCAGCTGAATGGTGCCCTTTCCTGGAGGCAGGCCGGTGAGATGCCGAGGCCTGTTACCTCTTTGAGTCTGTTTGTCCACCATGAAAATTGAGCAAATAACCCTACCTACTTATGGAGTATTTCAATTTTTATTGGATTCGAAGAATTAGTAAGGGGCCAATAAATGTTTTCTATGATTATTCAGCCAAACTTAACGGCAGTTCTTTTGGTTTTGAGTTCTCTCAGCTTGGAATACCCTTACTTACACTTCTGGCAAACTCCTGTGCATCCTTCAAAACCTACTACAAGTGCCCCCTTTTCCAAGAAACCCTTCCTGACCATGTCCCCTATCTGTGTCTTGTTCTGTTTCCCCCATAGAAGGGGAGGAGAGGTCTTTGGGCTGGATGGGGAAGGCCTGACCTGGCCTCTAAGTGTGGGAAGCTGCCTTTGCAACCCCCAAGGGCTTCTTTTACTTTGTTCTTTTTTTTTTTTTTGAGACAGAGTTTTGCTCTGTCACCAGGCACCAGGCGGACAGTGTCGCAATCTCAGCTCACTGCAACCTCCGCCTCCCAGGTTCAAGCAATTCTCCTGCCTCAGCCTCCCGAGTAGGTGGGACTACAGTCGAGCGCCACCACACCCAGATAATTTTTGTATTTTTTAGTAGAGACGGAGTTTCACCATGTTGGCCAGGATGGTCTCGATCTCTTGACCTCGTGATCCGCCCGCCTAGGCCTCCCAAAGCGTTGGGATTATAGGAGTGAGCCACCGTGCCCGGCCTTGTTCTTTTTTTTTGAGACGGAGTCTCACTCTGTCACCAAGGCTGGAGTGCAGTGGCACAATCTTGACTCACCGCAACCTCCACCTCCCAGGTTCAAGCAATTCTCCTGCCTCTGCCTCCCTAAGCAGCTGGGATTACAGGCGCATGCCAACATGCCTGGGTAATTTTTTTGTATTTTTGTTAGAGACAGTGGTTTTGTTGGTCAAGCTGGTCTCGAACTCCTGACCTCCTGATCCACCTGCCTGAGCCTCCCAAAGTGCTGGGATTGCAGGCTTGAGCCACTGCGCCCAGCCTCCCTTTTTATTTTTCTTTGCATTTGCTGTCCTCCGGCTCCATCCGCTTTCCCCACCCTCTTCCTCCTCCCAGCCAGAGAGCCCGCCGGGACCCCCATTCCTGCCCTTCCATTTGTCTGGGCCCTGACCCACAGCAGCTGTTGGTCCAGCTCTGTCCCCCCCAGAATGGGGGCTCCTAGGGGCAGATCTGAAGCCACTTGGGACAAATAGGCGGGGACGGGACGGTGGGGCGTGGCGTCTCTAATTCCATCAGCTAGTCCCATGCAATGAACTAGAGAGAACTTTCATTCGTTCACTCCACATACACTGATTGAGCACCTGCTGTGAGCCAGGGGAAAGGACCCACATGAGCCAGACCAAGACCCCTGTCTCTTAAAAAAAAAAAAAAAAAAAAAGAGATAAATTGCTTTGTAGTCGGGCAGGGTGGCTCATGCTTGTAATCCCAGCTATTTGGGAGGCAGAGACAGGAGGATCTCCTGAGCCCAGAGGTTCAACAGCAGCCTGGGCAACATAGTGAGACCCCATCTCTACAAAAGGATGGAAAAATTAGCTGGGTGTCGTGACCCCTGCACCAAGGGACAGCCAGACCAGCGCAGTTTTCAGGAGAATCAATGGTGTCCCCCGCCATAGCAGGTAATGGAGGGGCTGATGTTTTAGAGTAGGGTAATCTAGGATGGGTGGCCCGGGACCTAAGGCCACATGAACAACAAGCTGGACCCAATTGCCAAATATTGGGGAATCAGAGCGTTCTGCTAGTGGGAACGATCAGGTCAAAGGCCCCTGGGCAGGAACCAGTTGGACACATTTCTAGAAGGTGCGGAGGCAGGTGGGGACTGGATTGGGAAGCCAGTGAGGGCCAAGGGAAGAGAAGGGGAGTGCCCAGGCCTCCACCTCTGCTCAGGAGGGATTTGCCCCTAAGGCAGCAAAAGTTGCAGATAGGGTTGGGGCAACAATAGGGCTCAGCCTGGGACTCTGCATTTTCACCGTTATCCCTGTAGTAGCTCCACCAGTGGTGAGGGATGTTATCCCACTTCTCAGAGCAGTGTCTGGAGGAGGCGCACAACGCGCCCAGGCCAAAGAGAACCCTGCCCTCCAAACAGAAGCCGAACCTCACGCCCCGCTGCCACCGGGGTTTGAATCTCTGAAGTCCTTCCCCCAGCACAAAGAGATTTTTTTTTTTTTTTTTTGAGACGGAGTTTCACTCTTGTGGCCCAGGCTGGAGTGCAATGGCGAGATCTGGGCTCACCACAACCTCCACCTCCTGGGATCAAGCGATTCTTCTGCCTCAGCCTCCCAAGTAGCTGGGATTATAGGCATGCACCACCATACCCGGCTAATGTTGTATTTTTAGTAGAGACAGGGTTTCTCCATGTTGATCAGGCTGGTCTCAAACTCCCGACCTCAGGTGATCCACCCGCCTAAGCCTCCCAAAGTGCTGGGATTACAGCTGTGAGCTACTGCGCCCAGCTGAGATTTCTTGTTTAAGGCAACCTGCAGACCAGGAACAGTGGCTCATGTCAGCAATCCCAGCACTACTTTGGGAGGCCAAGGAGGGAGGATCACTTGAGCCCAGGAGTTTGAAACCAGCCTGAGCAATGTAGTGAGACCTCTTCTCTACAAAAATAAAAATGTTAGCCAGGAATGGTGGTACATGCCTGTGGTCCCAGCTACTTTGGGAGGCTGAGATGGGAGGATGGCTTGGGCCCGGGGAAGCTGAGGCTGCAGTTTAATTTTTAGTCTTACTTGAACACCCAGAAACCAAAAATCGCCTTGTTAAATCTGAAAGCCCCCAAAGAAAAACGAGTTAAGTAGGCAGCCGAACGGGTGAGGTGGAGCAGGGACCTCTGTGTAGGGTGAGGACCTGCTGCGCTTGGTCCCCAGGCACTCAGGACCCCACAGCGGGGAGGTGGGGCTTGTGAGGGCCCTAACTCGGCGCTTAGGACCCGCGGGCTGGTAGAGGCGGGGCTTGCAGGGAAAGTGCCCGGACTGCCGAACCCCCGCAGGGCGGCCGGGGGCGGGGCGCCAGGCTCGGGCTGGGGCACTGTCTGGCCCGGTACATTCCTGAGGATCAGGTTACCCGGGAAGGCTGAGGCCTCTCTCTTCCCCTCCTGCCCGACTTCGTCCTTTGCACGAGCAGGAACCGCAGTCTGTCCCCAGTCCAGCGCAGGTGTCTGCCCAGCCGCGCGCGGAGGGGGAACCTGGCCCTGCTGTCTGGACTGGCACCGGCTCCATCCTGCCTCATAAAACCATTTTACAGATGAGGAAACTGAGGCACAGTCAGGTCCCCCCCCCCCCCCCCCCCCCACTTCAGCAACGATGCAACCAGATTGAACCTCATTCTGCCAGGTTTATGACCTTTTTACTAACTGGGCAGGCCTAGAAAAACGGCTCAGTCCAGTGTTTGTTGACTGACTTACTAACCATCTAGAACCAGCCCCCAAACCCTCTCTTATTATAGCACAAGGAGAAAAGAAATTCCCATACCACTTACCCTCCTACCTCCACCCCAGGACAGGCAGGACCCCTGCACTTACCCAGCATGCATTTAATGTGCACTTGCTGTGTGCCAGGCCTAGGCTAGGCCATTTCACAGGTGGATATTGAAGAGGGTTTGGGGGTCAGAGGGTAGTGAATTTGCTTTCTTTAGACCAACTTCAGAAATTGGTGTGGGCCAATTCTAGCACTTTGGCTCACCCCTGTAATCCCAGCACTTTAGGAGGCCGAGGCAGGAGGAT
Organism: Ateles fusciceps; assembly: GCA_036589455.1. Taxonomy (NCBI): domain Eukaryota; kingdom Metazoa; phylum Chordata; class Mammalia; order Primates; family Atelidae; genus Ateles; species Ateles fusciceps. Next base: position 10,596,381 of record JAZHEH010001828.1, on the reverse strand, counting down.
TGCTTGAGGCCAAGCGTTCAAGACCAACCTAGACAACATAACAAGACTCCTGACTCTTTAAAAAAAAAAAAGATAAATGGCTTTGTAGTCCGGGCAGGGTGGCTCATGCTTGTAATCCCAGTTCTTTGGGAGGCAGAGACAGGAGGATCTCCTGAGCCCAGAGGTTCAACAGCAGCCTGGGCAACGTAGCGAGACCCCATCTCTACAAAAGGATGGAAAAATTAGCTGGGTGTGGTGACCTGTAGCTGTAGTCCCACCTACTTGAGAGGCTGAGGTGCGAGGATCACCTGAACCTGGGGAGTAAAGGCAGCAGTGAGCTATGATCACGCCACTACAGTCCAGCTTGGGGTATCAGAGCGAGACCCTGTCTCAAAAAAAAAAAAAAGTTGATATATTTTTTGTGTTTCTTAGTTGTTTTGGGCCACACTAACATACCGTCATTCATCGATTGGACCATGCTCTATTTTTTTTTTTTTTTTTTTGAGACAAAGTCTCACTGTGTCTCCCAGGCTGAAGTGCTGTGGCACGATCTTGGTTCACTGCAACCTCTGCCTCCCGGGTTCAAGCGATTCTCGCGCCTCAGCCACCAGAGTAGCTGGGATTACAGGTATGCGCCACCACGCTGGCTAATTTTTGTATTTTTAGTAGAGACGGGTTTCACCATGTTGGCCAGGCTGGTCTCAAACTTCTGACCTCAGGTGATCCGCCTGCCTCAGGCTCCCAACGTTTTGGGATTACAGGCGTGAGCCGCTGTGCCCGGCGACCATGCTCTATTGAGTGCCCGCTGTGTGCTGGACAGGTGGATTCTCACCTCCCGGACCTGAGTTCTGGGGGACTGGAAGGAAGGTGACGATCAAAGAGCATGCTGTAGGTTGGTCTCACGATTTTCCCTTAAGTTGACCCCCTTTCTGTTTTTACTTCAGTAAATATATTTCAAAAGGAAACCTTCATGTCACCACCAAGAATGGAAAACCAGTTTCTCTTGCTATAAATAGAAGGAAACCAAAAAACTATGAAATGAGAGCAAACACAGGCATTCCCTCCTCAGGAGCACTCAGGGTTGGGGCTGGACCTTGAATTTCTGCCTGGTATCAAAGGCAGGGGAGCTCACAGGGACCGCCCATTGATTTGTTACCATGGAACCCATTATTGTGGGTGCCCCCCACCGTGATGTGTGGGTTTTGCCTGCATTCGACCACATACTGGTGGCTTTTCCAGGTACTGAGCCATTTCCTGGCTGACAGACTGAGGGCTGGGTGGTACATGAATGGGGAGGGGTGGGGGAGGTGGCAGGTAGCTGCCTCTTGAGCAGGGGACCCCACGGGGCCTCTCTGGGGAGGTTTCGGTTTGGTTTGGTGACATGCCAGGACGAAGCTTAGGGCAAACGTTTATTTGCAGCCTTGGGGCTGTCCCCACCCACGGCCCTGTGTGCCCTGACGTCTGTCCCCCACTGAAATGTGGGCCCCTCTGGCCCACCCCCGCCCCCGACCCAGGCTCTCTGTGGTGTTTGAATCAATGAATGAGTGAATGAGTAAAGGGAAAAATGCAATAAGTAGCATAATGGATGAGTTCCTGAAATAATGACTCCATGAGTGAATGAATGAGCGCAATATTCACGCTGCCAAGATCGCAAACCCATTCTCCAGGTATTCTTTTGTTGTTGCTGTTGTTGAGACGGAATCTTGTTCAGTGGCCCAGGCTGGAGTGCAGTGGCGCGATCTCGGCTCACTGCAGCCTCCACCTCCTGAGTTCAAACGATTCTCCCGCCCCAGCCTCCTGAGTAGCAGAGATTACAGGCCTGCGACAATACACCCGGCTAATTTTTGTGTTTTTGTAGAGATGGGGTTTCACCATGTTGGCCAGGCTGGTCTGGAACTCCTGACCTTAAGCAATCCGTCCATCTCGGTCTCCCAAAGTGCTAGGATTACAGGCGTGAGCCATCTAGATATGCTTTGTCCCCATTTTTCGGATGGACAAACTGAGCCTCTCAGCCAAGAAAGGCTTCGGTATGTGCAAGGCAGATTCGAAGCCAGTTGGCCTTGCACACCGTGGGCTGCATTTTTGCGCCAGGACTGGGGGCTTCCGGAGCGAGCTTAGGGGTCCGGACTGGTGCAGAGTGGGGCGCTGAAACTGGCCCCCAGCCAGCAGAAGGGATTCATCTACTTGGGATGTAGATGGAAGGGGGAGCAAGGCAGGCGGCAGAGGGGGCGGGGAGGAGGCGGCTGCCCAGACTGCGGGCATGGGGAGGCACCGGCAGAGTCCGCGTTGATTCAGAAAGGACCCCCAAGGAAGGAGCAACTTTGGGGGACGCCGTGCACCTGGGCCCTTAAACACTGCATCAGAGGTAACAGTGCAGACCCCGCCTGCCGTACCCGAGGCCGATTCCCTGGGCTCCCACGCCTTCCCGCCTCCTTCCCGCTGCTCCCCCATCCCCTTCCTCCCGCCTCCCCCTGCTCCTCGCCTCTCGCGCTCCCCGGGGAGGAAGTGGCGAGAATGCGGGGGTGGGCGCCCTATTCTCACTTCCCCTGGGGCAGGGCGGGGCCTGCGGGGTCCTCTCCACCGCCCAGAGACTGGGCACCCCCCTACAGGGGTCAGGGCAGGAGCCGGGCCAGGGCAGCGCAGCCCCGGGCCGCGTGACATCCCTAAGTTCCCTGGGCTTCGGAGGTTCTCAATTGAAAAGTGGGGGCAAAGACACTGACTTTGAAACCGCGAGTTGCTGGGGAGAGAGGACCCCACCGCGGCCGGGCCGGGCAGCCACACACGGACACGCCCTGCCCCGGAGGGGTCAGGGCCAGGCCGAAGGGAGGGCCGAACCCGCAGTAAACACGGGCTGGGGTTGGGGCGGGAGGCGCATTCCAGGCCGAGGGGACCGCGCGGGCCGAGGCCTGGAGGCTGGTCGGGGCCTCCGGCCTCTCCCGGCTGCGGGGTCCCCGGCGCCTGCCCCTCCCCCTGATGGGCGGGAGAGGAAGGATCCGGGTGCAGGGGCCTTAGCGCCGTCCGCGGCAGTGGAGGAGTTAATTTCCCCGGGCTGCAGGACCCCGCCGCGAGCTGGCTGGTGGCGTCAGCGCCGACGTCAGGGCGAGGTGGTGCCGTGTAGACGCGGCCGCTGCGGCCCGCGAGGCCCCCACCCCCACGCGGCGCTGGAGGCCGCTGGAGTGGGGGCGGGGGCGGTCGGCCCTGCAAGCAGTTTACTGGGCACTGTGCAGAGCGGGAAACTGAGGCACGGGACCGGGGGATGGCCTGGCCGGGGCTAAACCCGCTAGCCCGCGCCCCACACCGCCCTCCCGTCCCAGCTCTTCCAGGTCGCCCGACAGCCAGGAGCTGGTTCGGGCTTGTTTATTTGTTTGTGTTTCCATTGCGCAAATAACCTGCAAGTAACGTCTGTCCGGAGCTGGCACAGCGCCACCTCTGCGCGGCCTCAGTTTCCTCGACCGGATAATGGGGAGAGCTGACATTTAGTGTGGGCGCTGGGCTCGGCCTTGAAAAGGGTGTGGGAGGGGGACTCCACCCCAAGCAAGAGGCTGGAGCGGGGGCACCTGCGAGGCGGGCTGCGAATCCCGGGCTGGTTCCCCACCCCCTCCTCTCCTCCACTCCCCTCCTCTCCTCCACTCCCCTCCTCTCCTCCACTCCCCTCCTCTCCTCCACTCCCCTCCTCTCCCCTCCTCCCTCCTCTGCTTCTGCTTCCCCTCCCCTCTTCCCCCTCCCCTTCTCCTCCCTCGCTTCTCCCCGATCTCCTCTCCACCCCGTCCCTCCCTTTCCCCACCCTCCCGGCGAGGCCGCCCCACGGGACTGCTAATTAAATGCAGAGCTGGAAGGAGGAGACGGCGCGCGGTTAACCCCTTCCCCGGCCGGACCCTGAGCCGGAGCTGGGGAAGGGTGTCCTCCACTGGAATTCCCTTCCCGCAAGGGGCGGGCCTCAGACTCTGGGACAAGCCCATTTGTTGAGTGGGTATATCGAGGCCAAGGGAACGGCCCCAAGGTTTGGGCGAGGCTCCACTAAATCGGGCCTCCTGATTGGAGGGCCAGAGCTTCGAGATGGAGGAAGAGAAAAGCTATCTCATGGCTTGGAAATAAACCAAGAGAAAAAAATGAGTTGGAGGGAAAGACAGTGGGAGAGGGAGGGAGGAAAAAAATCTAGGAGCAAGACAGATACAGAGAGACAACCAGGTAAGAGAGGTGGAACCCCGGGTGTGGCCTGGAGGCACCCAGGCAGGCTCCCCGGAGGAGGAGGCTTCCTAGAGGAGGAGGCTTCCTGGAGGAGGCTGTGGTGGGATAACTCCAGGCCCTGGTCTTAGCCTCCAGGCCTGGCTCACCCACTGCCTGCTGATTTCTGACAAGGCCTTGTGGCCTGAAAAGAAGGTCATCCCTGCCTTGGGAGCCGAGTCCCCACCCTGTCCCTGAAGCTTCACAGAGGGGCCCAGCAAGGCGAGGTGTGGGCCATGTACTGGGAGGTGACTCAGTGGCCCTTCATTCTTGGGACGGGAACAACTGAAAGGAATGATACAAAGTCAGGCGGTGACAAGCAAATGACAGCAGGGAGGGGGGAGTGTGATGTGGGGTGGGGGCAGAGGATCCATGATACCAGCAGCAGGGCCACCGTGAGGATGCCCCAGGGAAGGGTGTTCCTGAAAGCTGGAATAGCACGTGCAAAGGCCCTGGGGTAGGAATTTGAGGTATGTTAAGGGAAGTCCAGGAGCAGTTGGCATGTGGTGAGGCGAGATGGGGGGATTACAAGGGCCTCCAGATCCTAAGGAGGGAGGGTCGGAGGGTGGCTTGAGTCCTTGGCCAGCCCAGGCGCAGCCCATGACTGCTCTCCCTGCCTCAGTTTCTCCACCATTATCCATGCTCCAGAAGCGGCAGGGGTGTCTTTGGGCCCGGGTCACAGGGACCCGTGTTGTGCGCTCTGCGAGTGCCCTCTGGCCTCCCCAACCCTCTGTCGCTCCCCAGACTGGCTGTGACCAGGGCCAGTCTTCCCCATCATGACCTCCCGACTCTGTTCTCTGCTGCAGTCCAGCCATTCAGCCCTTGTAATTGTCCCTCATGTGTTCTCACAATGCCCACCCCTGGTGACAACATCGCCCCATCTCCCTTCAGGAGATGGTGGGGCTGATGTGAACAGGGGGAGGGGGGTATGGAGAAGGTGAGTATCCTGGCCCCTGAGTGCTGCACACAACCTGGGTAAAAATAGCTGCTCCCCCTGCCCCTGCCCCCTGTGAGGAGGCGGCCATGACGGTGGTGGCTGCAGTGACGGGGGATGTGCCCAGAGAAGCATCCGGCAGGGCCAGTTGCCATGGTGATGCTGACTCAGCGGCAGAGGCAGGTAGTGGCATCTGGTACCCAGCCGGCCCGCCCCTACTTGGCCTGCACTCATAGCACCCTGTCCAGCCCCCACTTTGCAGCCTCCACCCCGGGGGTGTCTTCTGAGGCTACAGAGGGGTGGGTGAGACCTCAGGAATGGCTGGACACGTTCCTCCACCAGACACCACTCAGTGTTCTGCTGGCAGGTGGGAGACACTGCTTCTCATGGGGCTGACCTGAGTGTCAGCTCTTCCTCCCTCCATCTACTCATTTGTCCACCCATCTACCCACTCACCCATCCATCCACCATCCACCCATCCATCCACCATCCACCCACCCATCCACCATCTACCCACTCACCCATCCATCCACCCATCCATCCACCATCTACCCGTCTATCATCCATCCACCCACCCACCCATCTATCCACCCGTCCACCATCTACTCATCCACCCTGCATCCACCATCTACCCATCTATCCATCCCTCCACCCATCCACCCACCCAGCCATTTACCATCCCCTCATCCATCCACCATTTACCCATCCATCCATCTACCATCCACTCATCCATCCACCATCCACCCATCCACCATCCACCCATCCACCATCCACCATCCACCCATCCACCATCCACCATCCATCCACCATCCACCCATCCACCATCTACCCATTCACCATCCATCCATCCGCCATCCACCCATCCACCATCCACCATCCACCCATCCACCATCCACCCATCCACCATCCACCCATCCACCATCCATCCATCCACCATCCACCCATCCACCATCCATCCATCTACCATCTACCCATCCACCATCCATCCATCCATCCACCATCCATCCACCATCTATCCATCCACCATCCATCTGTCCACCATCTACCCATCCACTGTCCATCCATCTACCGTCCATCCATCTACCGTCCATCCATCCACTGTCCACGTATCCACCATCCATCCCCCACTTATCTACCCACCCATCCACCATCCATCCATCCACCATCTACCCATCCACCATCCATCCATCCACCATCCATCCATCCACCATCCACCATCCATCCATCCGCCATCCACCCATCCACCATCCATCCATCCACTTATCTACCCACCCATCCACCCATCCACCATCCACCTACCCACCATCGACGCATCCATCATCCAGTCATCCACCCGCCCACCCATCTGTCTACCCATTCATCCACCAGTCCACCTATTCGTCCACCCACCCATCCATCTACCACACACCCACCCATCCGCCCATACCTGCGTTCATCCATTCACCCAGCATTTATGGAGCACTTACCGTGCACTGACATGCTTCTGGGCACGTGCTGGTTGCCACTGCCAGTGCAGTGAAGGTGTCGGAGCAGTCAGGGGCAGAGGGACTTGGGTGAGGACAGGGCCTCCTTGGCCACTTGGGATGAGGCCTTGAGATGCTGGGGCCCCATCTCTGTCGCGCTCTCCCAGTCTTCTCCCTCTCTCTTCTTGCATCTCTGTCTCTGTTTTCCCATCTGAGTCCATCTGAGATCCTTCCTTATACCCTAAGGCCCCCAGCAGCTGCCATCTGTCCCTCTCTTCTCCCCCGTCACTTGCTCCATGCCAGCTTTCCCTTGACTACATCTGTGTATTCCCACCTCGGGGCCTTTGCACATGCGGTTCCCACTGCCACAGAGACTCATTCCTCCAGAATTGATCATATTTAATTCTTGCCTGGCTGGCTTTCTTTCTTTCCTCTTTTTTTTTTTTTTTTAGTCTCACTCTCTCCCCCAGGCTGGAGTGCCGTGGCGCCATCACAGCTCACTGCCACCTCCATCTCCCAGGTTCAGGTGATTCTCCTGCCTCAGCCTCCCAAGTAGCTGGGATTATAGGCACACGCCATCATACCCTGCTAATTTTTTCTTTTTTGGAGATGGAGTCTTGCTCTGTCGCCTAGGCTGGAGTGCGGTGGTGGCAGTGCGATCTCGGCTCACTGCAACCTCCACCTCCCCCAGTTCAAGCAAGTCTCTTGTCTCAGCCTCCCGAGTAACTGGGATTACAGGCACCCGCCACCATGCCTGGCTAAGTTTTGTATTTTTACTAGAGACGGGGATTTACTACGTTGGCCAGGCTGGTCTCAAACTTCTGACTTCATGATCCACCCACCTCAGCCTCCCATAGTGCTGGGATTACAGGCATGAGCCACTGCACCCAGCAATTTTTGTATTTTTAGGAGAGACAGGGTTTCACCATGTTGGCCAGGATGGTCTCGAACTGCTGACCTCAGGTGATCTGCCTGCCTTGGCCTCCCAAAGTGCTGGGATTACCGTATTTAATTCTTGGCTTCCTTAGTATCTGCCTCTGTTCCCATCACCAGAGTATAAAGGTCTAAGAGCTCACCTGTGATTCCTTTGGGGGCCTGTTTGTACCTTCATTTCTCCAACTACGAAATGGGTAAATGGGCAAATGGGCATGGTGCTAACAGGATGACCTCATAGCTGGAGCGGGAGTGGGGAGGAAGCCTTAGACCTGCGCCCGCTGCAGAGTAAACACTTGGCAAACTCCCTTCCTTGGAAATGGCCCAAATGTCCACCAGCTGATGAAGTATCATCAAAACGTGGTCCAGCCACACAGTGGAATTTGATGCAGCCACAGAAAGGCATTGAGCCCTGGCCATCCAGGCTGTGGTGAGCTGAGATCGAACCACTGTACCCCAGCCTGAACGACAGAGGAAGACCTTGACTCTAAAAAAATAAACTGAAGGCCAGGGTGGCTCATGCCTGTAATCCCAGCACTTTGGGAGGCTGAGGCAGGCGGATCACGAGGTCAGGAGTTTGAGACCAGCCTGGCCAATATAATGAAACCCTGTCTCTATTAAAAATACAAAAATTAGCCAAGCATGGCAGCGCGCACCTGTAATCTCAGCTACTTGGGAGGCTGAGGCAGGAGAATGGCTTGAATCCGGGAGGCAGAGGTTGCAGTGAGCCGAGATCACGCCACTGCGCTACTCCAGCGACACAGCGAGACTCTGTCTCAAAAAAAAAAAAAAAAATTGCTGGGTGAGGTGGCTCATCCTTGTAATCCCAGCACTTTGGGAGCCCAAGGTGGCTGAATCACTAGATCGGGAGTTCAAGACCAGCCTGGCCAAGATGGTGAAACCTCGTCTCTACTAAAAATACAAAAAAATTAGCCAGGTGTGGTGGCGGGTGCCTGTAATCCCAGCTACTCTGGAGGCTGAGACAGAGAATTGCTTCAACCCGGGAAGCAAAGGTTACAGTGAGCCGAGATTGGGCTACTGCACTCCAGCCTGGGCAACAGAGGGAGACTCCATGTCAAAAAAAAAAAAAAGGCATGAAGCACTGATCTGTGCTACCATGTGCACGAAACCGGAGAACATGATGCTGAGTGAGAGAAGCCAGGCATGAAAGACCACACAGTGTGAGACTCCATTGATACGAAGTGCCCAGAACAGGCGAATCCACAGGCACAGGAAGCAGCTTCCTGGCTGCCAGGGGCTGGGGGAAGGGAATGGGGAGTGCCTGCTGATGGGGACGAGGTCTTTGGAAGGGATGAACATGTTCTAGAATTAGAGACAACGGCTGCACAATAGTGGGGGTGTATTCGGTGCCCCTGAATTGTACACTTTAAAGTGGTTCCTTTTATATTATGTAACTCCTGCCTCAATTTATTTAATTTTTTGAGACAGGGTCTCACTCTGTCACCCAGGCTGGAGTGCAGTGGCATGATGTTGGCTCACTGTAACCTCTGCCTCCCAGGTTCAAGCGATTCTCCTGCCTCAGCCTCCCAAGTAGCTGGGATTACAGGCGTGCGCCATCACGTCCAGCTAATTTTCGTATTTTTAGTAGAGACAGGGTTTTACCATGCTGGCCAGGCTGGACTTGAACTCCTGGCCTCAAGCGATCCACCCACCTAGCTTTCCAAAGTTCTGGGATTACAGGTGTGAGCCACCCTGGGCTTCAATTTAGTTTTTTAGAGACAAGGTCTTCCTCTGTCGTTCAGGCTAGGGTGCAGTGGTTCGATCTCAGCTCACTGCAGCCTGGATCGCCAGGGCTCAATCAGTCCTCCCACCTCAGCCTCCGGAGCAGCTGGGACTTACAGGGCCCACACCACCATGCCAGGTTAATTTTGTTTATTTTGTATAGAGATGAGGTTTCACTATGTTGCCCAGGCTGGTCGGGAATTTCTGGATTCAAACGATCCTCCTGCCTCGGCCTCCCAAAGTGCTGGGATTACCTGCGTGAGCCACCATGCCAGGCACCTCAATTTTCTTTGAAAGTACGTTAGGAAAAAAAGCAAGGAAATCTGAGTAAAGTAAGGAATTTAGTTACTACTAACAAAACAAAACTGCTTCTTATGTAGTTCAGAGACATCGGCTCTCTGAAGGTGTTTCTGGGTTGACTGAATCCTCTCTGAGGGAGAACAGAGGGCCGGGGAGGCCCTCACACCCACAGTGTGCCAGGCATGTGCAGTATCCTCACCCTCACTTTTTTTTTTTTTGGAGATGGACTCTTGTCACCCAGGCTGGAGTGCAGTGGTGCGATCTCAGCTCACTGCAACCTCTGTCTCCCAGGTTCAAGCAATTCTCCTGCCTCAGCCTCCCAAGTAGCTCAGACTACAGGCACGCACAGTCACGCCCGGCTAATTTTTGTATTTTTAGTAGAGACAGGGTTTCGCTATGTTGGCCAGGCTGGTCTGAAACTCCTGACTTCAGATGATCTGCCTGCCGCAGCCTCCCAAAGTGCTGAGATTACAGGCGTGAGCCACCGCGCCCGGCCCCCTCGCCCTCGCTTTGCTCGCCAGCCAGCTGACTGCCTTTCCAACACCCCAGCGCGCGCCTGCCACAGGGTCTTGGCACTTGCCACTGTCTCAGTGGGAAGCCTCAGGTTATTGAGAAAGGCTGGATCCCAACCCAGCAGGCGGAACCAAGGGCCAGTTCTATGTGCTTTCCTCCCCCCACCTTCCTTAGGCCACCAGAAAGGTCAAGGCCCTTTGGTGGTTAGGACAAAGCTGGCCGCGCCTTGCGGCCACAGAGGCCATTCAGCACCACCAGGGAGGCTGAGAGCCTGGGAGGACAGCAGGACATGAGGGTGTCTTGGAGGGCACACGGCACGCCCCTCTCCCACTCTGGGAGGGAGAAGTCCCCAGTGGGGTCTTGAAGCCGGTGGGAGGGTGTGGAGGTGGAATTCAGGCCAGCTGGGGGCTCTGTCGAAAGGGCCTGCTTCCGGCTGCCTCAGCAATGCAAACAGCAAGAATATTTTTATTTTTTGAGACCCAGGCTGGAGTGCAGTGGCACAATCCTGGCTCACTGCAACCTCCGCCTCCTGGGTTCAAGTGATTCTCCTGCCTCAGCCTCCCGAATAGCTGGGATTATAGACACACATGTCACCATGCCCTGCTCATTTTTGTATTTTTAGTAGAGATGGGGTTTCACCATCTTGGCCAGCATGGTCTCGATCTCTTGACCTCATGATCCACCTGCCTCCGCCTTCCAAAGTGCTGGGATTACAGGCGTGAGCCACTACGTCCGGCCAAAAATTTTTTTTTTTTCCAGTGTGTGTGGGGGGTCTTGGTCTGTCACCCAGGCTGGAGTGCAGTGGCGAAATCATGGCTCACTGTAGCCTCGAGATCCCAACTCAAGGGATTCTCCCACTTCAGCCTCCTCAGCAGCTGGGACTACAGGTGTGTACCACCATGCTGGCTAATTTCGTTTGTTTTGCAGAGGTAGAGTCTTGCTACGTTGCCCCGACTGGGCTTCTGGGCTCAAGCCATTCGCCTGCCTTGGCTTCCCAAAGTGCTGGGATTATATGCCTGAGCTACTGTGAGCGGCCAAGAACAATTTTTTAATTTTTTTTTTGAGACAATGTTTCACTCTTGTTGCCTAGGCTGGAGTGCAGTGGTGAGATCGCAGCTCACTGCAACCTCTGCCTCCCGGGTTAAAGTGATTCTCGTGCCTCAGCCTCCCAAGTAGCTGGGATTAGAGAGCCCACCACCACGCCTGGCTAATTTTTGTATACAAAAATTAGCCAGGCGTGGTGGTGGTGGGTTTCACCATGTTGGCCGGGCTGGTCTCAAACTCCTGATCTCAGGTGATCCACCCACCTCAGCCTCCCAAAGTGCTGTGATTACAGGCATGAGCCACCGTGCCCAGCCCATTATTTTAATTTTTTTTTTTTTTTTTTTGAGACACAGTCTCACTCTGTTGCCAGGCTGGAGTGCAGTGGCATGATCTCGGCTCACTGCAACCTCCGCCTCCTGGGTTCAAGTGATTCTCCTGCCTCAGCCTCCCAAGTAGCTGGGACTACAGGCACCCACCACAACGCCTGGCTAATTTTTTTATTTTTGGTAGAGACAGGGTTTCATCATGTTGGCCTCGATCTCTTGACCTCGTGATCCGCCCACCTCGGCCTCCCAAAGTGCTGGGATTACAGGCGTGAACCACCACGCCCAGCCCATGTTTTTAATTTTAAAGGAAAACTGCTGGGCAGTGAAGGTCTCCCCCAGATAATGTCACTGAGCCCCAGCCTCCCCAACCTGGGAACTGAGAGTTCGGGGGGGTTTCAGAAGAGGCTGACCTTCGAGAAGGCTCTGGGGCCAGGACCTCTGAGTTACTTGATGCTGGAGGGGTGCAGCGTGGAGGGTCTGGCCCTGGTGGTACAGGAGGGGAGATGAGGGAGGGGGAAGACGCTTGAGGACGTGAGGAGTATTTTTAGGTACTGAATGCAGCCCTGAAATATTTCCACGGCCACTCCCGAGAGCGAACTGGGTGACTATTTCGGTGCCCGGTTCCAGCGGAGGCGGGACAGGGGGTGAGTCACCGCCGGGTGGCCGCAGAGGCCAGACCCAGGCTGGAAGGCGGCTCACAGGGCAGGATCGCAGGCCTGCGAGGTGAACAGTCACTGGCCTGGGGCCAGGCTTCCTGAGCCGGCCTCCAGGGCACAGAGGACAGCGGCATGGCACGGGCCAGTCCAGTGGGCCATTGCCTGGGTCTCCTGGGACAATGAGCCGCTCATGCCAACCTCATAGCTGTAAAGATGGAGGTTCCCCTATTGAGGTTCTGGACAGCCCAGAGGTGCTAGGCGAGATGCCACTCTTAGAGGATTTCAAGCAGTTATTGAGCACTTGCTGTATACCAGGCTGGTCCTAAAGCGATTACCGGTGTCCTCCCTTTATGCAATCCGACCAACAACCCCCATGAGGTAGAGCTGCTGTTATCTCCCGCACCCCCACCAGGGAGGAAACTGAGCCACGGTAGGGTTAAGCCCTCCAGGCCCCTAATTTACATGCCTCAAACCCTGTCCCTCAGCTGATCTGATATTACAATCAGGGGAGTGAAGTTTTGTTTTTTTTTTTTTGAGTTGGAGTTTCGCTCTCTTGCCCAGGCTGGAGTGCAGTGGCACAATCTCGGCTCACTGCAACCTCCACCTCCCAGGTTCAAGCGATTCTCCTGCCTCAGCCTCCTGAGTAGCTGGGATTACAGGCATGAGCCACCACGTCCGGCTAATTTACTACTTTTAGTTGAGACAGGGTTTCTCCATGTTGGTCAGGCTGGTCTCGAACTCTCGACCTCAGGTGATCCGCCCGCCTCAGCCTCCCAGCGTGCTGGGATTACAGGCGTGAGCCACTGGGCCTGGCCAGGAGTGAGTTTTAAAGCAGCAGCCAATCTTGCTTACTCTCTACACCCCATTCCCAACCAGTTTTGGGGTCCTGACTGTGCCTGAGCTGGGAGGTCAATGGATCCTTCAAGTTTAAGGAGGCAGTGAAAGAGGTCACACATTGCTCTGTGACCTGGGGGAAGTTCCTCACCCTCTCTGTGCCTGAGCAGTAAATGAAGATGTCACCGCATGGGTGAGTTCCGGAGCTGTCTGGCACACACTCGTGAAATATGAACAATGGCTGGCTGGGTATACTGGCTCAGGCCTGTAATCCCGGAACTTTGGGAGGCTTAGGTGGGAGGATCATTTGAGCCTAGGAGTTTAAGGCCAGCCTGGACAACACGGTGAGACCCCTATCTATAAAAAAATGAAACATAAAGAACAATGGTCAGCTGTTGCTGGGATCATGTGCCTGTCCCGAGGCTTCAGTTCTCCACCTTTGAGGACCCTCGGAGGTGGTGGGTTGGAAGTGGCTTTGGAAACCCACGGGGCTGAGCAGCAGGCCTGAGTGGGAGCTTGGGGATCTTTGCCCTCACTCAAAGTCTCCCGGAGAAGTAGCTCATGTGTGGCTGGGGATGGTGGCTCACACCTGTAATCCCAGCACATTGGGAGGCCGAGGTGGGAGGATCGCCTGAGGTAAGGAGTTCGAGACCAGCCTGGCCCACATAGCAAAACCCCATCTCTACTAAAAAATGCAAAAATTAGCCGGGCGTGGTGGCGAGTGCCGGTAGTCCCAGCTATTTAGGAGGCTGCGGCAGGAGAATTACTTGAACCCAGGAGGCGGAAGTTGCAGTGAGTGGAGATCGTGCCACTGCACCCCAGCCTGGACAACAGAGCAAGACTCTGTCAAAAAAAAAAAAAAAAAAAAAAAAAGGTTGAGTGCAATCGCTCAGGCCTGTAATCCCAGCACTTTGGGAGGCCGAGGTGGGAGGATCACCTGAGGTCAGGAGTTCGAGACCAGCCTGGCTAACATGGCGAAATCCCGTCTCTACTAAAAAATGCAAAAATTAGCCGGGCGTGGTGGCGAGTGCTGGTAATCCCAGCTATTCAAAAGGCTGTGGAAGGAGAATCACTTGAACCCAGGAGACGGAGGCTCCAGTGAGTGGAACCTCATGCCACTGCACCCCAGCCTGGGCAACAGAGTGAGACTCTGTCTCAAAAAAAATAAATGCCGGTCTCAATGGCTCACACCTCTAATCCCAAGCACTTTGGGAGGCTCAGGTGGGCAGATTGCCTGAGGTCGGGAGTTGGAGACCTGCCTGGCCCACATGGTGAAATCCTGTCTCTACTAAAAAATGCAAAAATTAGCTGGGCGTGGTGGCGGGCACCTGTAATCCCAGCTATTTAGGAGGCTGAGGCAGGAGAATGGCTTGAACCCAGGAGGTGGAGGTTACAGTGAGCCAAGATTGTGCCACTGCACTCCAGCCTGGGCGACAGAGCAAGGCTCCGTCTCAAGAAAAAAAAAAAAAGTGGCTGATGCCACACGTCAGAACCAGATTCCTGCACGAGCTCACCCCAGCTCCTGTAGGGGCTTCTGACTAAGCCCTGACCTCACCTCTGCCCCTGCCCCATGGAAGTTCAGAGGCTCCATACTTGCAGTCCCTCTGCGTGTCCCAGGCTGCCTCTGTGGCCAGCAGCTTCTTGTCCACTTGGGACTTCATTTGACTGGACTTCCTCTTACTCTTAAATTAAAAAAAAATTTTAATTAGAAAAAATTTAATTTATTATTATTTTTTGAGACGGAGTCTCACTCTGTTGCCCAGGAGGCTAGAGGGCACTGGTGCAATCTCGGCTCACTGCAACCTCTGCCTCCTGGGTTTAAGCAATTCTCCTGCCTCAGCATCCTGAGTAGCTGGGATTACCGGCGCCCACCGCACCCAGCTAAGTTCTGTATTCTTAGTAGAGATGGGGGTTTCACCTTGTTGGGCAGGCTGGTCTTAAACTCCGGCCTCAGGTGATCCGCCCGCCTTGGCTTCCCAGAGTCCTGGGATTACAATCATGAGCCAGTGCACCTGGCCTTTTTTGTTTGTTTTGTGATGGAGTTTCACTCCTGTTGCCCAGGCTGGAGTGCAGTGGTACGATCTTGGCTCACTGCAACCTCCGCCTCCCAGGCTCAAGCGATTCACCTGCCTTGGCCTCCCGAGTAGCTGGGATTCCAGGTTCCTGCTACCATGCCCAGCTAATTTTTATACTTTTAGTAGAGACAGGGTTTCACCATGAAGGCCAGGCTGGTCTTGAACTCCTGACCTCAGGTGATCCACCTGCCTCAGCTTCCCAAAGTGCTGGGATTACAGAAGCCCCTGCGCCCGGCCTGGTTTCTTCTTTACAGCATTTATGCATTTGACGTGCATATGCTTGTGGCTGGCTCACTCCTGTGGAAGTGAAGGGCTGCTGTGGTGTTTCACCAGCACCTGGGACAAGGCAAGTGGCCCTAGTGCCAGGCTTGTGCCAGGCCCTGGGCTCCGGCAGGGGAAGGTGGGGGAGGGAGGTGACAGGGACACAGGCCGTAGCTCTGGGAGCAGCAGGTGAAGCCCAGAGGAGGAGGAGGAGGGAGAGGAAGAGGAGGGAGGGAGGGAGGAGGAGAGGGGGGAGGGAGGAGGAGGGGGGGAGGGAGGAGGAGGGGGTTGGGGAGGAGGATGGGGAGGAGGATGAGGAGGGAGAGGAGGGCGAGGAGGGAGGAGAGGGAGGAGGAGAGAGCGATGCTTTCCCACAGCTGCCTCTCCTGGGCCACTGCCCAAGGCCAGCCTCTGCACTTTCGTCCCTGAAGCAGGAGCTTGGCTCCAGGAGGAGGTGGCGTCAGCGGCAGACCGGGGCCTGTCTCGCTCTGGCTAGGGGACGGTGGGCTGGCCCTGCAGAGCTCAGCCCTGGGCTGAGTCACAGCACAGCGCCCGGTGGGGGCCTCCCTGACAGAAAGCAAACTCCAGGCGAGAAGGTCTGGGGGTGGGTGGGGACCATCTGTGGTAAAGTCGGCCCTAGTTGGGTGACGAGAGGGCGCGGACCCCTGGCCCAGCAGACCGTCGGAGGGCAGAAAGACCTGGAAACTTTGGATTTAGGAACTAGACTGTTGCTTTCAGTTTCTTTTCTTGTTGAGGAGGCTGAGGATGGGGCTTCATGAAACCAACCAGGAAGAATAAAACACAGAGCTGGTCCAACACCCAGCTCGAGGGAGGGGGCCCGGAAGCTTCTGGAAGTCCGCTGCCCCTAAGCAGGGGCCACTCTAGCCCACAAGGCCAAGTTGGCGGAGGCAGGCGAGGGGACTTTGCAGCTCAAGTCACAGGCCAGGAGGGACTGGGCCTGGAGCCTGCAGCTGCCAGGCTGGAAAGGTCAGAGCTGGCTCTGCGGCTAGCTGTGCCGGCGAGAAGCCGCAATTACGCAGGCTTGGGAGGCCAGGGATTAGCCCTCGCAAAGGAAGACCCGGCAGTTTGGGAGCCCGGGATCCTGAATGGTGAGAAGGCACTTGGGGGCGTTGGAAAACATTCTGGGTTCAGAGTCTGGTCAGGGAGGAAAAACTAAACGGAGATCAGCAGGAAGGGGAAGGGGCCTCCAAGGGCTTTCCCGTCCCAGCTTCCCAGGACACCTGACCCAAGCTCCCGGATTTCATCCACGCCTCATGGGTCCAGGCCTCCTGAAGCAGAGCCCCAGAGGCCTCTTAAGGGCCAGTGAGTCTAGGACCAGGGGCGGGAGCTGTAAATGGGGCCTCCCTGCTCCCCACCCTTCCCTCCTTCCCTGAGATTGCCCCACCCACCTGCCCCTGTGAGCCCCGCCCCCTGCCTGGCCCACCCTGCAAGGGCGTGGGATGTGCCAAGAGATGCTCCTTTCTGCAGTGCGGCGGCTCACACCTGTAGTCCCAGCACTTGGGGGAGGCCGAGGCGGGCGGATCACGAGGTCAGGAGTTTGAGACCAACCCGACCAACATGGTGTAACCCCGTCTCTACTAAAAACACACAAAAAAATTAGCCGGGTGTGGTGGCATGCGCCTGTAATTCCAGCTACTCAGGAGGCTGAGGCAGGAGAATCGCTTGAACCCGGAAGGCGGAGATTGCAGCAAGCCGAGATGGCAACAGAGTGAGACTCCATCTCAAAAACAAATGCTCTTGGCCGGGCGTGGTGGCTCACGCCTGTAATCCAAGCACTTTGGAGGCCAAGGCGGGCGAATCACCTGAGGTCGGGAGTTCAAGACCAGCCTGACCAACATGGTGAAACCCCGTCTTTAAAAAAAAACAAAACAAAACAAAACAAAACACAAATGCTCTTATCCAGCAGGCAGGTGGGCCCGTGCATCCCAAGGCCCCAGGCCTGAGTCCCCAACTGCGGCTCCTGCCTGTGTTGAGGGGGGTGGCTTTGTGAGGCTCAGGGGAGGCCGCAGCTCGGACCCCACATGCCCCGTATCTAACCCTCAATAAAGTGCTGCTGTGTCACCACAGCAGAGAGCAGGTGACAGCAGATAGGCATCCCAGTCCCCCCACCCACCGGCAAGGGGAGTATCCCAGGCCCCAGGCTAGGAAATTGTAAATGCATAATCTGTCCGATGGCAAGTAGCTCTGAAGACTCAAGAAGCCGACACCCACTGACCTGCTGAGCCGGGCTGCTGTGTGCCTCTGGGCTTCCCTGTGGCTCCTTTCCTCTCCGCAGATGCTACCAGGAGCTTTTCCCCAAAGTGCTGACTCAGCATCTCAGGGCACCCCCTGACAGGCCCGGCCTGGCTCAGAAAGGGGGCAGCAGCCTCGTGACTCTTCCAAGCGCATTCCTGTCCCCCAGTCTTCTCTGCGTGAATGCCAGTGTGGACAGACGGGGACAGATGACGGAGCCCAGGCCACCCGGGAGGGGTGATAGGGACCACATGTGGCCCCTGCCTGGCACTTCCCTCCCCCACACACCCCCCCAGCATTAGTATCTCCACAGAGGGGGAAGGGGTTACAGGACAACCTGGCGAAGGGGTCACCGGGGACCCTCAGGAGCCCCCACTATCCAGATGCCGGTACTGATGTCCTTTTGTAAAGGACATCAGTGCCCCACTGTGACGCTGACGCCTGGTGAGAACCTCAAAAGGAAGCTTCCCTTACTGAGCTGGCGATTTCCCGAGAGCCCAGCCATGGACAGAGGGCGGGAGACCCGCTAGGTGCGCCCAGAGGCTCAAAAGGAATGTCAGATGTGCAGTGTGTAGTTTTATTTTTATTTTTGTAACACAAGAGAGAGGAAGCGAAGGGCCAGGGCCCGGCGGCGTCCCCTGCACGGGCTCTAAAGCATTTGTCCGTCCCCAGGTTTGTTTTGAAAGGCAATTTTGGGGCTGCGCTCAAGGACTCTCCAGGCTGTCAATCCCAGCGTCAACAGCTTAAAATAAAAATCTGCCGTCTGTTCGCTGCTCCGAGAGGCTCCGAGAAACGCAAAACAAACCCCTCTGGAAAATGCCGCCCTGAGAACCAGAGCGAGGCTTGAAAGATGCTTTCAACAAAGAATCTTCCAGGAATCTAGCCGGCTCTGGACAGCCACTTCACAAAACCAAAAACACCAAACATTACCAACCAGAGAACTGCCGGCTTTAGCAAGAAAAAGGGGCTTCACCTAAAAGGGAGAGTCACAAAACGCGAGGGGGATTCTCCCTGATGCCTGCCTCTTCCTTTCTGAGAAGATCCGTCCATCTGTGGAATGGAACCGCAGTCCTGGCGGGAGGGCACAGCGGCTGGTCTGGGTGGGCGCTCACTGTTTGCCCGCCTGTCTGCCCGGCTTCTTCTCCGGCTGGCCTCTGCCTGTGCCTGGGATCCCGCCTCGGCCCCGGCCACCAAACACACCTGTGGGACAGAGAGAGGGAGCTGCAGCTGAGCCAGGTGGGTGGGACCTTTGACGGGATTCCAACACCCTGAAATGCTAGGCCAGGTCACCTAAGTCTCCAGCCTCAGCTTCCTCTTGTGTGACATGGGGACTGAGGGTGTCTCCGATCTGCCCCTCGGGGGCGGAGTATCTGAGCAAGGCACTCCAGGGCATCCTCATTATGGGGCTAGACCCAGTCCCCCAGGGCTACAGGGTGGGGACAGGTGACACAGGGCACTAAGTCACACAGCAGAGCTGGGGCAGGCTTCCTAAAGGACAAAGCCAGAAGAGCTTCCTGGAGGAGGGGGAGGTGGGAGAGGGGTGGAGCAGAGACCACGGCAGTAGGCCAGGCTGGGGGCTGCATGGGGGGCCTCTCATGCTCCAGAACCACCCACGGTCCCTCATCCACCTGCCAGGAGGAAAACAGGAAGAGGGGTTATTATGTATCCAGCCCCAGGCACAGGGAAGGGGAGGGGAATTCCCACCAGGCCCGAGGCCACAAGGACAGGAGACCATGAGACCAAATGACATTTTCCATGAAGCCTCTGAGGTGGAAACACGCGGCTGCTGGGGAGGTGTGTGTGGGGGGGGGTATCCAGCACCCCCACCCAGGGGAGGTTCCGGGAGATAAGGGCCCGAACAGGGGACTCACTGAGGGGATGCTGCGGCAGCACCTACAGTAATCCTGAGCAGGCTGCAGGCAGGGGACCTGTCCCCACACCCTCCGTGTGCCCGGTGCCCCCTAATGCCACCCCCCACCACAGGCCAGGCCTGGGTGCAGCAGGCTGGGTGGGCAGGGACCCAACATCAATCCCTCCTTCTCCCTCTGCCTCGGGGGATCCCAGCTGTGACCCCTGTCTAGGGAGCCATTTCGGAGAACTTTCTAGCCGGACTAATGCTTGAGGAAATCAAAGCTGGAGCTTCGAACAGCAGGAGAGCCAAAGCCAGCAAGAGGCCCACGTGCCGCGTGCCAGAGGCCAGCGCTGCAGGCAGCACAGCTCCGGCCTCCAAGAGCCCCATCGGAGGCTCAGCCCCGGGCTGGGGAGGTCTGACACCCACAGGAGCTGGAATCACCATCTCCTCTGCAGACCTCACCCCCATGAAGGTGGGGTCAGGGGTCCAGATTCAGAGGATCCAAGAGGTCGAGGCTCTCACCAGCTAGGGACCACCAGGCCTTGTGGGGACAGAGCCCAGAGGCCAACGATGGCCCGGCCTACCGACCTCCCCCTCTCCCCCAGGCAGGACCAGCTGTGCCAGGGCACATGGCCCGGTGGGGGCCCCTGTGAGGCTGCTGTCTGCAACTCATGGCCCCACGGCTTCCTGCAGAGCAGCCAGAGAAAGCCCCCCCCACTTCCCTAGGTAGGACCCGACCTACTCTCTCAACAACCTTGACCCCAAGTGCTGCGTAGGAGCCAGACCTGGGACCCCAGAGGCCTCACCCACCCTAAGACCCCCAAAGCTCTCTGCCTGGAATACTGCCCCGACCCCTGCCTAGGGCTCACTCCTGGCCACCTCGTGAGCCTGCACTCAAAGCTGGCGCCTGCAGCCTTGTGGGGGCAGCCATGCTGTGCCACAAGCCCCCAGGCCGGCACCTGAGCCCGGCACACAGGTGGTACCCACTGTTGGAAGAAACTAAACCTAGGCCCCGAGAGAACACAGAGCTGGAGAGAGGTGAGGAGGGGGCAGGCGCTACAGATGGCCCCTGGGCCTAACAGATGGCATTTTATGCCCAATTCATCATATCTGGTGGGGGGTGGGCGACCTTGGCTTTGGATAGAGCCACGGCAGGGAAAGGGCCCCACACCAGGCCCTGAGTAAATCCTTGCCAGTGGCTGGACAGGTGGGCACTGCCAGACCCTCTCTGCAGAGGGGAAACTGAGGCTAGAGGAGGTACAGTGAGAGGGGGGCTGAGTCCTGGGTCTCGGGGCTCCTCCGGCTGGGCCTTGGCTCACGGCCAAGGACCAGGAGGAGGCCTGGGGGGGTCGGGAGGCTCCAAGACAGCGCTTCGAGGGCACCAGTCAAGAAGGCCAATGAAGGAGGAATGCCCTGTGTGGCTGCCCTCCCGCCCCAGGTGTGTCGGCTGGGATGGGAGCCCCACCTCGGCCGGCACCGCCCATGCCGCGGCCCTTCTGCTGCTTCTGCTGCTGCAGGCCTCCGCGGCCGCGGCCCTTGGCCACCACCTCCTCCTTGACCATGTCGATGATCTCATCGGGGATGCGCAGGTACTTGATGGTGCTGCCGCGGATGTAGCACTCGGGCATCCGCCAGAACTTGTCCCCCGTCCTGCGGAGGAGGGGGCGGGTTATTACTGGGCCGTGTGGCCCCATCCTGGGAGCGGGGTCTCAGATCTGCAGGAGGCCCTGCAGAGCTGGGTGCAGAGGGCGAGGGCAGCATCCACCCGACACAGGCCGCAGTCCCACCCGGCCTGCACACCGCACCACCCCAGCAAGCAGCACAGTCTCGGTCCCCAGCATGGGAACGGGTCCAGCCTCCAGGCAGTATCTCTCCTGACCCCAGGCAATCCTTCACCCAGGAGCAAGGGCAGGTGCGGTAGGCACAGCCCCCAGTGTGGGTCCACAGGAAGACTGGCTCCTATCCTCTGCCTGTGGGCCTGGCTCAGGAGTGGCTGACTGGGGCTCCCTCCAGCCTGGGATGGGGCTCCCTCTGGTCGGGGTTGGGGTTCTTTACCCTGCAACCCAAAGCCCAGAGCAGACAGGGGCTTCCCTGTGCACCAGACACAGCAGAAGCCTAGCTACTCCTCCTCCTGCCCCGGCCACCTCCCTTATGGAAGCCTCTCTATGCGCCCTGACTCATTCATTCATTCAAGAGGCATCTCCCAACAGGGACATGCTACAGGCTGGGTGCGGTGGGTGAAGCGGGGTGGGGGATGGGGAACCTGGGTCCTGACAGGGTGGCTCAAGGGCAGTTCCCACGGATGCCAGTTTCAGGAGAGCTAACTGAGGCTGGAGAAATGGGGGCCTTGCAAAGTCACAGACTCACGCTGCAATGCTGCCCCAAGGCCCCCACCGGGACATATCGAGGGCTGAGCAGGGGTCAGAGCCCCTCCTACTGTTATCAGTTCCCCAGCCCTGCCCTGCTGCCCAGGTTCCTGGACAGATCCATGTGGGATGCCTGGATGGCCTTCTTCCCAGATTCCCCTAGAGGTCAGATCACAGTATATCCCTGCTTGGAACCCCCCCCAGGGCCCCTCTGGCCTGGGGGCAAGGTCTAAGAGCCTCCGCAAGGCTATCAAGGGCCCCGCCCTGGCTGTCCTCTCCCAGCCCCTGACAACATTCCCTCCAAATGGAACTTTCTGTTTCTGGAACACCTGCCATGGGCCAGCCCCCAGAACTTTGCATGCGGTGTTCCCGCTTCTCCTCATCTGGCCAACTCTGGCCCCCAAAAGGCCTCACCTTCCTGAATCCCCAAGTCCTCCCGTCAGACACTCTCCTCCACGCCTGAGTGGGTCTGGCCTGGCGCAGCGCCAGGCGGGGATGAACAGACCCTTTCAGGTGCTCACTCTTCCAGGAACCCCTCAAGGGCTCATGGACGGAAACACTATGGTTCTGCAGGAGCTCTGGGTCCGGGCAGGCAGCTCGGCACCCAGCTCTCCCCAGCAGGGCCCAGAGGCTTCCTCGTGCAGGAACCTGGATAGGGCCTGAGCTCACTACAGGGAGGCCTCTGCCTCCTGCCCGCCACGCTCCTGAGGTCTCAGCCCAGGGTCTCTGCATCCGGTGGCCTGCCTCTGAGGGAGGGAGCGGCCCACTTAGATAGGGACAACGTGAGTTCCCGTCACCTCTCCTCCCAGCGCCCAGCCACAGATGCAGGCTGCCCAGGGAAAGCCACGTGTCCACTGGAAGCTGGCAGCAGAGGCCGGACCGACCCCTGGAGACCTCGCAGCCTCTGAATGAATAGGCTTCTCACATCTGAGACCTGGAGATGTCCATAAAACCGCACGTGCTCACGCACATGACACACGCGATGATTCCAACACCAGAAGTGGACACAGCCCCACTGGCAGCAGGTGGGAGGCACTCGGTTCTGCACTGAGGCACCGCCCGATACGGCCAGACTGGACCCACCCAGACACCCCCCCCACAGGCTGCGGCACGAACCCCAACAAGCAGCTTCCGGAGCTTCTGTCGCTGCTGCACAGCGACCCCACCACCTGCCCCCCCGCCGCCAGCCCTGTGCTGATGAGAGGCCCAGTCCTGGCGGGGGATGGGCTCACGGCAAGACAAGGCCACTTCAGGAAGGAGCGCCTCCCTCCTCAAGCCCTGTGGTCCCTTCAAGGCCACCTCAGGCAGGCGCTTCCAGCTCTCCAACAGTTTCCTCCCTATACCATGGGGGCTGTCACCCACAGGGAGACAAGGCAGATGGGGTCAGGGAAGGCCGGCGGGAGGAAGCCAAGGGAGCCGCTGCCTTCAGCACCATCCCCGACCTCCTCCTCAGTGCTCTGTGGGTCACCTCAGGGGGCAGGAAAGCCTGTGACACCAGAGGAAGCCACCTTCCAGCACCGGCCGGCTCTGCAGGGCTCCTAGCCAAGCACTTCCAGTCTCGGGCTCTGGAGGGCGGCTCCTGCCCTGCCGTGGCGCTGCTCCTGCCCACCATAGCCTGGGCATCTGGAACGTCCCACAGCCACACCACCATGGGCCATGGAGTCCAGGCAACATCCGGGCTGGACTAAAGGCAGCAGAGTCCGGGGGGCTCAGGCCTCCCCTGGCGGTGGCTGCCCCAACCTGAGCCACAGAAAGCCCCAAGGCCTAGGTCCTTCCAGGTCAGGGCTGGCACCAACGGACACACAGCAGGAAAGGCCAGGTGAGGGGGGCAGCCTCCCACAGGGTCAAAGTCCAGGGCAAGCTGGGGGCCTGGAGGCCGGGCCCGCCCTGCCCTGTCCCTCCCACTCCCCACTGGCCCCTGCAGGATGAGCAGGCCTAGGTGGCCTCCCCCACTGACTCCTCCCATGAGGCCCAGGGATGGAGGGAAGGAGGGAGGGAGGGTGCTGAGTGTGCAGCCCCACCCCGCCCCCAGCCCCCACTGATGGCCGCAGCACCTACCCTGGACGTGCAGATGACCTCTCGCAGGTTAATGTTCATCCAGTTGTCGCAGCTCACCAGGTGCCCGTTGTACGTCTCCCCATTCTTCAGCTCCACCAACTGGAAGAGAGACAGGCCAGAGGTCAGCTGTGGCCCCGGAGCCCTGCGCCACAGGCCCCCCCAGGAGGTGCACCTCTGCCCCTTGAGATGGGCCACCACCTCTGGGCCTCAGCCCACGGCTCCCAGACCCCCAAATGGCCTTCCTTACAGGCGACAGGCTCTGCCTCCTTTCATGATGCCAACCTTTGTGCAATTAAAAGTGATACTGGGCTCACGCCTGTTAATTCCAGAAATTTGGGAGGCCGAGGTGGGCGGATCACCTGAGGTCAGGAGTTTGAGACCAGCCTGACCAACATGGACAAACCCCGTCTCTACTAAAAATTAGCCAGGTGTGGTGGTACGTGTGTGTAGTCCCAGCTACTCAGGAGCCTGAGGCAGGAGACTCGTTTGAACCCCAGAGGCGGAGCTTACAATGAGCTGAGGTTGCATCACTGCACTCCGGCCTGAGCCACAGAGCAAGACTCGGTCTCAAAAAAACAAAAACTAAGAAACAGAGAAATATTTAACGGAGTGAGTGAGACGACAGTGACAGAGGCCACTGACCCAGGGTGGTGACCAGATATTCGGGCTTCGGTGTTCTGGCAACGCTGCTTTTCACTGCAATAATTACTCATCTATTTTGATATGTTTTGAGAACAAAGGTAAGTGGCACATCATTCTGAAGATATGCCGCTGTTAGGAAAAGGCTGAGATTGTTTTGGTCTTTTTTGAGACAGTCTTGCTCTGTTGCCCAGGCTGGCGTGCAGTGTCGTGACCAAGCTCACTGCAGCCTTGACCTCCTGGGCTCAGGCCATTCTCCCACCTCAGCTTCTAGTAGCTGAGACTACAGGTATGCATTACCATGCATGGTTAATTTTCTTTCTTTTGGTGGGTGGGGGGGTCTCACTGTTGTCCAGACTGGTCCCAGACTCCTGGGCTCAGGTGATCCTCTTGTCTTGGCCTCCCAGAGTGCTGGGATTACCGGCATAAGCCACCATGCGCTCAGCCCAAGGCTGAGTTTTTTTTTTTTTTTTGAGACAGAATCTCACTCTTGTTGCCAGGCTAGAGTGCAATGGTGTGATCTCAGCTCACTGCCACCTCTGCCTCCCTGGTTCAAACGATTCTCCTGCCTCAGCCTCCCAAGTAGCTAGAATTGCAGGCGCCTGCCACCACACCCGGCTAATTTTTTATATTTTTAATAGAGACAGGGGTTTCACCATGTTGGCCAGGCTGGTCTCGAACTCTTGACCTCAGGTGATCTCCAAAGTGCTTGGATTACAGGCGTGAGCCACCACGCCCGGCCAAGGCTAAGATTTTTAAACAATTCAACTTGGGCATCTGCTCAAGAGAAACGAACACAGGCAACCATACAAAAATGTGTGCATGGGCGGGGCGCTGTGGCTCATGCCTGTAATCCCAGCACTTTGGGAGGCCGAGGTTGGGGGAATCACGAGGTCAAGAGAGCGGGACCATCCTGGCCATCATGGTGAAACCCTGTCTCTACTAAAAATACAAAAATTAGCTGGGTGTGTTGGCGCATGCCTGTAATCCCAGCTACTCAGGAGGCTGACACAGGAGAATCCCCTGAACCCAGGATGGTTTTCAACTGCAGTGAGCCGAGATTGCACCACTGTACTCCAGCCTGGCGACAGGATGAAACTGTCTAAAAAATAAATGTGCTCATGAACATTCACAGTGACGCTATTCACAATAGTCAAAAAGGCGAAAGAGCCCCAGATGCCTATCAGCAGCCGAACAGATCAATGTCCACTCCTCGGAGTATCCTCTGGCTGTAAGGAAGGAGGCACCGACACAGGCCACGGGGTGGGTGAACCTCAACACACGGTGCTGAGTGGAAGCCGCTAGGCTCGAAAGGCACCAGGCAGGCCTCAGGCTCTGCTATGTTCACACGAATGGGAAATACCCGGAATAGGCAAACCCACAGAGACGGCAGCTGCCTCATGCTCATCAGGGGCTGGGGCTGGGGCCGGGGCATGGGAAATGACTGCTGCGGGGGACAGGGTCTCCTCTGGGGGACAAGGGAATGTTCCGGCCTAGACAGAGGTGGTGAATACTCAGCACTGTGACTATACCAAATGCCACTAAATTGTGCACTTTAACTGAAGTGTATAGTATAATTATTATTATCATCATTTCTTGGAGACAGGGTCTCACTGTCACCCCGGGCTGGAGCGCAGAGGCGTGCTCTGGGCTCCCTGCAGCCTCAGACACCCCAGATTCAGGTGATCCTCCTGCTTCAGGCTTTCAAGTAACTGAGACTACAGACGCACACCACTAGACCCAGGTAATTTTTTTTTTTTTAGACGGAGTCCTCCTCTGTCCCCCAGGCTGGAGTGCAGTGGCGTGATCTCAGCTCGCTGCAACCTCCGCCTCCCAGGTTTAAGCCATTCTCCCGCCTCAGCCTCCCGAGTAGCTGGGATTACAGGCACGCATCACCACGCCTAATTTTTGTATTTTTGGTAGAGACGGGGTTTCACCATGTTGGCCAGGCTGGTCTCAAACTCCTGACCTCAGGTGATCCACCTGCCTCGGCCTCCCAAAGTGCTGGGATTACAGGCGTGAGCCACCGCACGCGGCCCTACACCCAGCTAATTTTTATATTTTATAGACAGATGTGGTTTCTCCATGTTGCCCAGGCTGGTCTCCAAACCCCTGGGCTCAAGCCATCCTCTAGCCTCAGCCTCTCAAAGTACGGAATTATAGGTGTGAGCCATCACGCCCAGCCTGATGTTCTTTTTTTTTTAAGAGACAGGATCTTGCTATATTGCCCAGGTTGGACTCCTGGGCTCAAGCGATCCTTCCACCTCATTAATTATTTTTCTTTTTTTAGAGGCAAGGCCTCACTCTGTCACCCAGGCTGGAGCACAGTGGTGTGATCATAGCCGACTGCAGCCTCAAACTCCTGGGAACAATCGATCCTCTCGCCTCAGTCTCCTGAGTAGCTGTGACTACAGGCACATACCACCTTGTCTGGCTAAATTTTAAGTGCGTGCGTGTGTGTGTGTTTGAGACAGAGTCTTGCTCGTGGCCAGGCTGGAATGCAGTGGTGCAATTTCAGCCCACTGCAACCTCTGCCTCCTGGGTTCAAGCAATTCTCCTGCCGCAGCCTCCCGAATAACTGAGATTACAGGCGTGCGCCACCACGCCCGGCTAATTTTTGTATTTTTAGTAGAGACAGGGTTTCACCATGTGGGCCAGGATGGTTTCCATCTCTTGCCTTTGTGATCTGCCAGCCTCAGCCTCCCAAAGTGCTGGGATTACAGGTGTGAGTCACTGCGGTTGGCCCATTAAATTTTTAATAAGTATGTATATATTACTATTATAAGCAGCAGAAAAGACAGGGGTGTAGACACGCCTGGGGAGAGAGAAGGGAAGGAGCTACCGTGCTGGTGGACAGGCAGGAAGCCGTCTGCTCAGCCACTGTCCCTGTGCTCAGGCTGGCCCCTCTCCAACAGGTCGTCCTAGACCAGGGAATACTCACCATGGGGTGATTCTGAGCTGTCTTCAGCAGTGACAAGGGAAGCTGAAAGGCAAATAAAGCCGCATGATTTGTCTGTTTGACCAGCGCCTGGGAGCTCTGGTCTCGAGTCCCCCCCCCAACGACTCATGGATGGTGCACTGCTGGGGGCACAGGAGTGCGTGTCAATCACTCCCGGCCGGAAATGCCATTTCTTTACTCTGCCCAGTGCAGAACACACACTTGCCTCTTGAATTAGGAAGAAAAGCCTCACACACTCTCCTTCCTCCCACAGGTGGCCACCACCTGCTCTTGGTGCTGAACACTCTGGTCAATTTTTTTTTTTGCTCTAGTTGCCCAGGCTGGAGTGTGATGGCACAATCTCGGCTCACCGCAATCTCCGCCTTCTGGGTTCAAGCAATTCTCCTGCCTCGGCCTCCTGGGTAGCTGGGATTACAGGCATGCGCCACCATGCCTGGCTATTTTGTATTTTTAGTAGAGACGGGGTTTCTCCATGTTGGTCAGGCTGGTCTCAAACTGCTGACCTCAGGTGATCCGCCCGCCTCGGCCTCCCAAAGTGCTGGGATTACAGGCTTGGGCCACCACGCCCAGGCTAATTTTTGTATTTTTTTTTTTTTGAGACAGAGTCTTACTCTGTCGCCAGGCTGGAATGCAGTGGTGCGATCTCGGCTCCCAGCAACCTCCACCTCCCGGGTTCAAGCAATTCTCCTGCCTCAGCCTCCTGAGTAGCTGGGACTACAGGTGCACGCCACCACACCCAGCTAATTTTTGTGTTTTTAGTAGAGACGGGGTTTCACCATGTTGGCCAGGATGGTCTCGATCTCTTGACCTTGTGATCTGCCTGCCTCGGCCTCCCAAAGTCCTGGGATTACAGGCGTGAGCCACCATGCCCGGCAATTTTTGTATTTTTTAAGGGTTTCGTTATGTTGGCCGGGTTGGTCTTGACGTTCTGACCTCAGTGATCCTCACACTTTGGCCTCCTAGACTGCTGGGATAACAGCAGAGAGCACTGCACCCAGTGTGAACTGGGTTTTCAAAAACAGGAAGTCACCAGGTAAGGTGACTTTTCTTTTTTTTTTTTTTTTTTTTTGGTGGCGACAGGGTTTTGCTATATTGCCCAGGCTGGCCTTGAACTCTTGGCCTCAGGCAGTCCTCCCATCTCAAGCTCCCAAGTAACTGGAATTATAGGTATGCGCCACCATGCCTGGTTTTGAGATGTTTTTTCCATCATTACTGAATGTCTTTATTATGTCAAATATATAGTACTTCTATTACTGGGGGGGGGGAAATCAACGCTTTCATTTTGGAAACATAAAACTCAATCCGTACACGGGGCTGCCTCAGGGCTGTGCCTGGGTTGGGGGTCCTATAACATGTCTGTTCTAGTACCGCTGTAAGGAAGGTCCCAGCTCCAAGGAGCCCTGATGACAAGACAGTGCCTCAAGGGACGGAGGCTTCACCCTGCCTTGTCCTGGTGACTCTGGAATTCCAGGTGGCCCTGACCCCAGAAGCCTTTGCTGGGAGGCCCACCCCAGCCACCACCGTGATCCACATGGTAGCTGCTTCTCCAGGGGATGGGAACTTGAAGGCCTCTCCCTATGGAGGCCGGAAATGGCCTTCAACCCCGGCGGGGGTGGCTCCCCCATGAAAGGAAGGGGTTGGGGAGGGAATCCTACATCCCACAGCCCCTTCCTGAGAAGAGCGGCCGGGGGAGGTTGGTGCCAGCAGGAAGCCAGGCCCGAGCCCACTTCCTGCACCGGCTTCCTGGGAAGAGCCAGATAAGAGGGAAGAAGGGGCCACGTGGCCCTGGGGGTGGCTGCTCAGAGAGGCAGGGAGGAGGGCTGTGGGCAGCTGGGCGTGCGTCTGACTGGATGGCATCAGCCACAGAGAAAACACGGAGCCACAGTTTGGCACACAGGGCCCATGCCCAGGTGGCCCTTTACTGTGAAGAAGCCGTGGGTTTTCCTCGGCAAGCCTGTTTTCTTTCTCCAGCCCGCAACAGGAACAGGACCTGGGATCTCTTCCTGGCTCACTGGGAAACGGGCAGAGATCAGGCCAGCCCTTAAAGGCCCTCCTCTCACTCTGCAGCAGAGGTGCCAGTGCCCACAGCAGAAGGGACCTGCCCAGGGACAGAGGCAGATGCTCTCCTGTCAGCAGGTGGCCCGTAGACACACCTTCCATGCCAGTGACAGCCTCTCTTGGGCCACCACCTGGTCCCAGCTACTGACAGGACAGCCCGGAAAGACCCACAGCCTCCGTGGCTGTCACCCCGAGCTCCCTGTCCAAAAAGCAGGAGAAAGAACATCTAAGACACAAATAGGGCTGGTGGACGGGCACCGTGACTCTTGCCTGTAATCCCAGCACTTTGGGAGGCCAAGGCGGGTGGATCACAAGGTCAAGAGATCGAGACCATCCTGGCCAACATGGTGAAACCCCATCTTTACTAAAATACAAAAATTAGCTGGGCATGGTGGTGTGCGCCTGTAGTCCCAGCTACTCGAGAGGCTGAAGCAGGAGAATCGCTTGAACCCAGGAGGCGGAGGCTGCAGTGAGCCGAGATTGGGCCACTGCACTCCAGCCTGGTGACAGAGCAGGACTGCGTCTCAAACAAAACAAATAAGGTTGGCACGGACCTGCTCACAAGGCTCCCTAGGGTGGCTACAGAGCCTGGCCTGAGAGGCTGTGCCACACTGGCTGCCACACCTATTCCTACCACCTGACCTTTGCTCTTGCTGCTGCCTCTGCCTGGGGTGACTTTCCCCAGACCTTCCTGCAGCTGCTGAAACGTCATGCCTTCGGCCAGGCACTTAATGGCCACCCTCTGTGGCATGGGTGTTTGTTTCCATCATGGGATGCAGCCAGTCTTTAATTACCTTATTACCCGAGTCCCTTGCTAGACTGGAACACTCAAAATGGGTGTGGACTTTGTCCAGCACCAAGCACAAGGCCAGGCACAGGAAAGGGACTCGGTAAATATTTGCTGAATAAATACACAAGAGAAACGCACATACCGCCCAGGGAGGCACACAGGGCAGGCAGAACACTCGACCCACCCCACAGGGAAGGGAAGGAGGGGCACAGACGGGACAAGTGACTTCCAGACACGGAGCTGCCTGACTCCCAGGCCCTCCACAGCTGCCGTGGCCTGGAACCGTGACCTCACGTCTTGATCCTCCTACATCTTCACCTCCAAACCCTGTTGGAGAATGAGGTTGAAGGAAGGGGTGGATCCTCAAAAACTTAAAAAGAAGATACATCAAAGGGCCAAGTGAAGCTGAGCACAGTGGCTTGCGGCTGTAATCACAGGCCTTTGGGAGGCTGAGGTGGGAGGTTCACTTGAGCCGGTGAGGTTGAGGCTGCAGTGATTGTGCCACTGCACTCCAGCCTGGACGACAGAGTGAGATCTCAGCTCAAAAAAAAAAAAAAAAGAAAAAGAAAAAAAAAAGTTGGCAGAGCGCAGTGGCTCACACCTGCAATCCCAACACTTTGGGAGGCTGAGGCACGCAGATCACCTGAGGTCAGGGGTTCAAGACTAGCCTGGCCAACATGGTGAAACCCCATCTCTACCTAAAAATACAAAAATTATCCAGGTGTGGTGGTACGTGCCTGTAATCTCAGCTACTTGGGAGGCTGAGGCAGGAGAATCACTCTCAGTGAGGTGGAGTGCAAATTGCAGTGAGCCGAGATTGTGCCACTGCACTTCAGCCTGGGCGACAGAGCGAGACTGTCTCAGAAAATAAAGAAAATGAAACAGAAAAAGAAAAAAAGTGCCCAGTGTGATGGGAGCGGCCCCCATCACCTGGCTCAGGGAAGATCACAAGAAAATTCAGAAAGAGAATTCCTTTTCTCTGGGCTTTCTTGGAACATCTGGAGTCTGGTTCTCAGGTCTAGACCCATGAGGACTAAACCCAGTGGCTCCTAATTCCGGAAGCTTTCCAGGACTGCCCTCCTTGGCTGCTAACCCAGGTCACTCCTTCTAGCCCTGCCCTAACCACAGGGAACCGGAAGTGTGTATCCCATGATGCCTTGTCCATTCTTTTTTTTTTTTCCCCCCAAGACGGGGTTTTGCTCTTATTGCCCAGGCTGGAGTGCAATGGCAAAATCTTGGCTCACTGCAACCTCTACCTCCTGGGTTTAAGTGATTCTCCTGCCTCAGCCTCCCGAGTAGCTGGGATTACAGGCATGCGCCACCACTCCCCAGCTAATTTTGTATTTTTAATAGAGACGAGGTGTCTCCATGTTGGTCAGTCTGGTCTCAAACTCCCGACCTCAGGTGATCCACCCACCTCGACCTCCCAAAGTGCTGGGATTACAGGCGTGAGCCACTTCACCCGGCCCGCCTGGTCCATTCTTGGCCACTCCTCCAGGAAACGCCTGGATAGCCAGGACTTGGGGACTCCGGATGTTCAGAAGGTGGGGACGGGCTGAATGAATGAGTTCACACTTTGCCCCAGGCACCACTCTACACAGTGGGAATAGAGAGGGAAGAAAAATGAAGATCCTGCTTCCACAGAACTTATCACAGGATGGATCCTTCCAACTCTGCCCTCCAGGAACACAGCAGAGAGGGACGGGCTCTCTTCTCTGAATTGTTGCACTTGAAACCACCTTTGCAAAAACTGTAACTGAGGAAATTATGACAGCGAAAGACATCAGACCTAAGCGACTCCATCTTGCTTGCTCTTTCCTGGGCATAGGCTGAACTAACCTTGGGAAGAAATTTAGTCTATAGTTTGACTCTGAGACAAGATTGGTAATAGCTCTTTCCCAAAAACACCCTCTTCTTGCCTGGGGACCAGTCAGCCTTTGGAGGACTAACAAGCTGCCAAGATTAGAAATTATCGTTTAGGGGTCACGAAGCCTCTGGCTCAAGAGTCTAACCTCCCCCAAATTGCTTCTGGGGGATAACATCACTATTATAAAATCTAAGATCAGTGCTCGAGATATTTTTGCAGACCCTGTACTGGATGGATCAGCTGACACCACCCAGACCAGTAGCCTGGCTCAACCAGTCCCACGATCGCACCCATGAACAGAATCCCACCCAGGAACAGAAGACAGCAAAAAAAATCTCACTTCGACCTCCCCCATGACTCCATCTCCAACCTCAGGAAGCTCCAGCCAATCAGCACCCCCCACTTCCTGAGCCCCTACCCGCCAAATCATCTTTAAAAACTCGGATCCCCTAGGCCGAGTACTGTGGCTCACCCTGTAATCCCAGAACTTTTGGGAGGCTGAGGCGGGTGGATCACCTGAGTTCAGGAGTTCCAGACCAGCCTGGCCAATATGGTGAAACCCTGTCTCTACTAAAAATACAAAAAATTAGCCGGCCATGGTGTGGCTGGCGCCTGTAATCCCAGCTACTCAGGAGGTTGAAGCAGGAGAAAAGCTTGAACTCGGGAGGCAGAGGTTGCAGTGAGCCAAGATCGTGCCACTGCACTCCAGCCTGGGCAACAGGAGTGAAACTCCGTCTCCAAAAAATACTCCAGTCTCCTGGCTCTGTGTGAATTTGCTTTCTCCATTGCAATTCCCCTGTCTTGATAAATCGACTCTGTCTAGGAAGCAGGCCAGGTGAATCCACTGGGTGGTTACACACTGACCCCAGGATTTAGGGAGCACTCCCTCACTAATCCTCAGCTCTGATGCAGCCACCCCTGCGGGTCCCTCCTGGTTACTAAATCTCCCACTGTCTCAGAGTCTGGAAGTCACATCCCCAACAAGGGCCTAGATTTCTCTCCCTAAAAAGAAGCGCCAGATGCTGATGGGCCAGGAAACTCCCAGCTCCGACTTCGTTTTCCGATCTGCACATTGAGGACAGGGCACTTTCTGGCCCAGATACAGAACTTCCATAATCACAAACATCTGGCCCTGCAGAGACCTGGGCCTCAGTTTTCCTTCTGTGTATTGGGAGGATGCACTTTATCCACCCCTGGCTCAAAATGGCCCCTTCCCCTGGAATGACCCAAGGAGAAAGACCACACCCCAGCACCAGGCCTGCTTTTCAGCCAGAAAACAAGAGGCCTAGGAGGCTGTGCTGCTAGCATTGTATGCGTATCGCAAGCTCTGAAATTCCCAAAGCTAAGTTTCACAACTCAGACTGGCCCCCTCTTCCCAGCACTGTAATTTTCAATCTGGGAGGTCAGACGGCCCGAAGCGTTCGGGGCCCCTTCCCTGCCCAAAACTCTCTGCTTCATTTGGCGGGCCCCCACCTTTTTTGACCTCAGTTTCCCCACCTGCAAAATGGGAAAAACTAAGGCGAGCCCGCTGTACTATGGATACAAGTCCGTGCAACCCTAAATCTCAGACACAGACTTCCTAGAGCCATCTGCAGTCTCCGGCCTCAGTTTCCCAGCCTCGTGCCGGGGGACGGGCCTCGAGGCTGGGACTGTAAGTTCACCCCGCGCCAACCCAACCCTCAGCGCCCGCCCCGGAGGGCTCCCAACGACTGCGGCTCCCGCCTCCCCATGAGATCCCGCCGTTGCCCTGCCCTCACCATGGTGCCGGCGGGGACCGGGCTCGCCGGCCACTTCCGCCACCGCCGCTGCACACGCTCCCGGCGGTCGTCGCAGCGCCGCGCGCCACTAGGCTAAAAGAAAGTGGCAGACACGCGAGCCAGTCAGCACCGGGCTCAAAGGGCGGCCAACCAATCCACGCGTAGTACGGCGGGGCGCACTGGGCGAAAGGGGCGGGCAGGCCGTGTTTCCGCCGGAGGAACGAGGAAGAGAGCCGTAAAGTGTCGCGGCTTGTAATGCAAAAGGGGCGGAGCAACGCGCCCTGGAGCGGGGTGCATTGTGGGTAAGCGCATGCGCAGATGAAACCGTCGGTCTCCTGGGCTCCACGCTGTGGGCAAAGCCAGGTAATGCCTTTCGTTTGCAGTCGAGAGAGAAATCGAGGTCTCGTGGTGTTCTGGGACGTCCCCTGAGGTCACCCTTCGGACTCCTAGTTTTCTAATTCTGTAATTATCCAGGGAACATCATTTAGTAGGTTGGAATCCTGAGCACGCCCCTCGGAGCCTCAGTTTGCTCCCTCGAAAATGGGTTATAATAGTAGTGTCTGCTCTAAAAGGTTGCTTGCTATGAGGATGAAATGAGTGAAACTATGTAAAAAACCACTTAAAACAGCGTCTGGCGACCAGGCGTGGTGGGTCACGCCTGTAATCCAAGCACTTTGGGAGGCCGAGCTAGACGGGTCACCTGAGGTCGGGAGTTCGAGACCAACCGACCAACATGGAGAAGCCCCGTCTCTACTAAAAATACAAAATTAGCCGGCCGTGGTGGCGCAGGCCTGTAATCTCAGCTACTCGGGAGGCTGAGGCCGGAGAATCGCCTGAACCCAGGAGGCAGAGGATGGCGCCATTGCACTCCAGCCTGAGCAACAAGCGAAACTCTGTCTCAAAACAAACAAAAACAGCGTCTGGCACATATTAAGTACTTAACAATATAGTCTGCGCCTGCTTCTGCTCACAGAAATGAACAAAACACAAAATTCGTGGCCCTCAGGGGAGATAGATAGTAAACACGGTAAATGGGCAAATGCTGTTAGTTTCCTGGGGCCTGCTGTAACAAATGCCCGCAAATTGAGAGGTTTAAACAGCAGAACGTGATTTTCTCACAGTTCGGGAGACCAGAATTCTGAAATGAGGTTGTCAGCAGAGTTGCTCCCCTCTGGAGGCTGTGTGTGTCCTGTGCCTGTCCCCTGGGTTTCTGCTGGCTGCTGCCAATCCTTGGGTTCCTTGACTTATACATGGAGCCTTCTACTTTCTGTCTGCCCCTGTCTTCACTTGGCCTTCTCTGTGCGTCTCTCAGTCTCAAATGTTTCTCTCTCTCTTTTTTTTTTTTTTTTTTGGACAGACAGGGTCTCGATAGGTTGTTAAGGCTAGTCTCCGACTCCTGGGATCAGGCGATCCTCCCTCCTCTCTGCTTCCCAAAGTGCTGGGATTACAGATGTGAGCCACTGAGCCCAGCCGTTCCTTTTTCTCTCTCTTCTTTCTTTTTTTTTGAGACAGAGTTTCGTCTTGTTGCCCAGGCTTGAGTGCAATGGTGTGATCTTGGCTCACCACAACCTCCACCTCCCGGGTTCAAGCTATTCTCCTGCCTCAGCCTCCCGAGTAGCTGGGATTATAGGCATGCGATGCCATGCCTGGCTAATTTTTTGTATTTTTCAGGAGAGACGGGGTTTCTCCACGTTGGCCAGGCTGGTCTCGAACTCCTGACCTCAGGTGATCCGCCTGCCTCCCACATCCCAAAGTGCTGGGTTTACAGGCGTGAGTCACCGCTCCCGCCCTAGCCGTTCCTTTTTCTTACAAGCACACTCCTTTCTCTTATTAAGCCCACCCTAAATTCAGGATATTTCCATCTCAGGATCCTTAATTACATCTGCAAAGACCCTATTCTTTTTTTTTTTTTTTTGAGATGGAGTCATTCTGTCACCCGGGCTGCAGTACAGTGGCATGTTCTTGGCCCACTGCAACCCCTGTCTTCCAGCTTCAAAGGATTCTCCTGCCTCAGCCACCCGAGTAGCTAGGATTACAGGCACATGCCACAATGCCCAGCTAATTTTTCTATTTTTAGAAGAAACGGGCTTTCACCATGTTGGCCAGACTGGCCTTGAACTGCTCACCTCAGGTGATCTACCCACGTCAGCTTCCCAAAGTGCCGGAATTACAGGCGTGACTCACCATGCCCAGCCCCATATTTTAATGACTGATGCTATTTATTGACATTATTAATAATATCAAGACTGAAAGAAACCCAATGCGGCCACATAATGGCGTAATGCAGCTATAAAAAGGAATGAAGACAGTCTTCATATACTAAAATTGAATGATGTCTGGATATATTAAGTGAAAAAAACAAGGTAGAGAACAAGTTTTACAGTATGTCATTTTTTGTGTGCAAAAAATAAATACATGCATGTGTATGTGTATATATATTTGCATATATATATATATACATATAACCACACCAAACACGTGAACTCAATTTCCTTTTTTTTTTTTGATGGAGTCCTGTTCTGTTGCTAGGCTGGAGTGCAGTGGCACAGTCTTGGCTCACTGCAACCTCTGCCTCCCGGGTTCAAGCTATTCCCCTGCATCAGCCTCCTGAGTAGGTGGGGCTACAGGTGCGCCGCCACCACGCCCAGCTAATTTTTTTTGTATTTTAGTAGAGATGGGGTTTTACCATGTTGGCGAGGATGGTCTCGATCTCCTGACCTCATGATCTACCCATGTCGGGCATAAAGAACATAAAGACTGTGTGAGGTGGCCCACGCCTGTAACCGAAGCACTTTGGGAGACTGAGGTGGGCGGATCACTTGAGGTCAGGAGTTTGAGACCAGCCTGGGCAACATGGTGAAACCCCGTCTCTACTAAAAATACAAAAACATTAGCCAGGCGTGGTGGCAGACGCCTGTAATCCCAGCTACTCAGGAGGCTGAAGCAGGAGAATCACTTAAACCCAGGAGGCAGAGGTTGCAGTGAGCCAAGATCGCACCACTGCACTCCAGCCTGGGCAAGAGAATGAGACTCCATCTCAAAAAAACAGAAAGAAAGAAACAGGGTCTATGGGGGTGTCCCAGCATCAACATGGCAATGAAAGTAGCAGCAAACTGCATTCTGGGTCATCATTTCTGACCTTTCTAGACTTTTCGACATGCAAAGTCTTTCTTTTGCGCAACTTGCAAACTCCTATTCACCGTTGAAACCTCTGTCTTGAGTGTCCCCGTGTGGCAGACGGGTGGTTACTGCAGTATTTTTGTTTGTCCTTTTTTTTTTTTTTTTTGAGAGACGTAGTCTTACTCTGTCGCCAGGCTGGAGTGCAATGGCGCAATCTCAGCTCACTGCAACCTCCGCCTCTCGGGTTCAAGCGATTCTCCTGCCTCAGCCTCCCAAGTAGCTGGGATTACAGGCGTGCGCCACCACGTCTGGCTAAATTTTTGTATTTTTAGTAGAGACAGGGTTTCACCTTGTTGGCCAGGATGGTCTCCATCTCCTGACGTCGTGATCTGCCTGCCTCGGCCTCCCAAAGTGCTGGGAATACAGGCATGAGCCACTGGGCCCAGCCCATTTGCCCTTTCAACAGTAACGGTCGACAGTCAGAGTTCCTCATCCCCCTGGCTACAGGGATTGGTTAAAGGGAGAGCACCGAATTTACCAAGGCCAATGCGATTCTCCCTTGGGAAGGATACTGAGGACTGGGAGGGGAGAGGAGCTCTTTCCTGGGGAGTTAAAGGGAAAGTCCAGCACCCCTTAGGTTCTGCCTTCTGGAAGAAGCTTTCTGCAGAAAAAATGCAGCAGACACAAGAAGGTGGGCTACTTAGTGGAAAGGGAGGCATGATTTGAGCCCCTGGATACCGCCATACCTGAAGCCACAGCTGTGATGTTCCACTTATATGACCCCCAAGAAATTTTTTAAAATTGCTTCATCCACTTGGAATTTGCAGTCTGTCCTTGGCAAAAGAGCCAATATAAGGCCGGGTGCGGTGGCTCACGCCTGTAATCCCAGCACTTTGGGAGGCCGAGGCAGGTGGATCACGAGGTCAGAAGTTCGAGACCAGCCTGACCAACATGGTGAAACCCCATCTCTACTAAAAATACAAAAATTAGCCAGGCATGGTGGCGGGCACATGTAGTCCCAGCTACTCAGGAGGCTGAGGCAGGAGAATCGCTTAACCCAGGAGGCGGAGGTTGGAGTGAGCTGAGATGGCGCAACTGCACTCCAGCCTGGGTGACAGAGTGAGACTCCATCTCAAAAAAAAAAGCCAGTACGAATGCATACCTGCTCTGCACTCTTCCCTACCTGCCCTGCTCAGAAGTTAATCGTTCCTTCTCTTATTCTTTGAACTTTAGTTCCCTGCGCTGATTTCTATCATTGCCTGGTTTATGCCATTTTGTAATTGCTTTTCTCAGCTCTCTTGACTTTGACTTGTAGGAACGAGGACCTCAGAGGTTTTCCTGGGCCTCTAGGGGGCTGTTCAGGACAGTTTACCCTCCCCCTGTCATCATGAATTCATGACCTGGTGGGGGGGGAGGGGGTGGCAATCAGAAGGCTTCCCTGGCTGGCTGAGCGTGATGGCTCATGCATGTAATTCCAGCACTTTGGGAGGCTGGCAGGTGGATCACCTGAGCCCAGGAGTTCGAGACCAGCCTGGGCAACATAGCAAGACCTCATCTCTACAAAAAAATTAAAATAATTAGCTGGGCATGGTGGCAGTGCCTGTAATTCCAACTCCTTGGGAGGCTGAGATGGGAAGATGGCTTGAGCCTGGGATTTTGAGGCTGCAGTGAGCCGTGATTGTGCTACACTCTACCCTGGGCAACAGAGCAAGATCCTATTTCAAAAAAAAAAAAAAGGGGCCGGGCGTAGTGATTGACGTCTATAATCCCAGCACTTTGGGAGGCAGAGGAGGGCAGATCATGAGGTCAAGAGATTGAGACCATCCTGGCCAACATCATGAAACCCTGTCTTTACTAAAAACACAAAAATTAACCAGGTATGATGATGCATGCCTGTAGTCCCCAGCTACTCGGGAGGCTGAGGCAAAGAGTCACTTGAACCCGGGAGGCAGAGGTTGCAGTGAGCTGAGATCGTGCCACTGCCCTCCAGCCTGGGTGACAAAAGCAAAACTCCGTCTCAAAAAATAATAATAAAAAAGGAGAGAGAAGCCAGAAAGCCAGATGCCCTCATGGTTCACACTTCTCTGGTCAAGGCAGTGACCATGTCCCTCTCCCCATCCACGGAACCAGGAGCCTCACATGGCCCCCTCCTGATCTGTGGCCACCGGAGCTGAAACAAAATATCATTGTACCTTGGCCCAGTGCATTCCTGAGGTGCAGGGAACCAAAGAACAGAGGTGATTTTGTCCCTGCCCTTGGCTGCCTTCATATCCCAGCGTCGGAAGAAGTAGAGATTCCTCAAATAGGGTTTTTTTGTTTGTTTGTTTGAGATGGAGTCTCACTCTGTCACCCAGGCTGGAGTTCAGTGGTACGATCTCGGCTCACTGCAACCTGCGTCTCCCGGGTTCCAGCAATTCTCCTGCCTTAGCCTCCTGAGTAGCTGGGATTACAGGCGTGCGCCACCACGCCTGGCTAATTTTGTATTTTAGGTAGCAATGGGTTTCTCCATGTTGGTCAGGGTGATCCCGAACTCCTGACGTTAGGTGATCCACCCCCCTCAACCTCCCAAAATTCTGGGATTACAGGTGTGAGCCACCGTGCCCGGCCATGGGGTCTTTTTTTTGTCTCAAACTCTGTTGCCCAGGCTGGAATGCAGTGGTGCGATCTCGACTCACTGCAACCTCCGCCTCCCTGGTTCAAGCAATTCTCGTGTCTCAGCCTCCCAAGTAGCTAGGATTACCAGTTTACCCCACCATGTCTGGCTAATTTTTGTATTTTTAGTAGAGACGGGGTTTCACCATGTTGGCCAGGCTGGTCTTGAACTCCTGACCTCAAGTGATCTGCCCACAGCCTCCCAAAGTGCTGGGATTACAGGTGTGAGCCACTGTGCCTAGCCTCAAGTGGGGTCTTGAAAGCTCCTCCACTGTCTACCTGCGCCCAGTGGCCTGGTGGAAGTTCCTTAGATGGGCACGGAGACTGAGGGCTCCAGCCCCGCCTTCATCCTGCACACATCTCTGCCTCTGCGCATTAATTGTGTACCACAGAGTACAGGGAAAGAATACCCAGCATTTACTCGGGGCAAAAAGCAGGAGAGGCAGAGGTGGGGAGTGGCGCAGTAAACAGACCCTCTAAGGGGCGGGCCAGTCTGGACATGGGAGCAGGGGCCAAAGGCAGTGGCCAACCACAAA
Source organism: Ateles fusciceps (assembly GCA_036589455.1). Lineage (NCBI taxonomy): Eukaryota > Metazoa > Chordata > Mammalia > Primates > Atelidae > Ateles > Ateles fusciceps. Next base: position 10,556,189 of record JAZHEH010001828.1, on the reverse strand, counting down.
AACCACATCTGTGAGCCTAGTCATTTTGTTGTTGTTTGAGACAGGGTCTCACTCTGTTGCCCAGGCTGGAGTGCGGAGGCAAGATCGTACCACAGGCCTGGCACGGTGGCTAACACCTGTAATCCCAGCCCTTTGGGAAGCCAAGGCAGGCGGATCACTTGAGGCCAAGAGTTTGAGACCAGCCTGGCCAACATGGTGAAACCCGTCTCGACTAAAAATACAAAAATTAGCTAGGCGTGGTGGTGCGTGATGTAATCCCAGCTACTTGGGAGGCTGAGGCAGGAGAATTGCTTGGAAACCCAGGAGGTGGAGGTTGTAGTGAGCCAAGATCACACCACTGCACTCCAGCCTGGGCAACAGAGTGGGACTCCATTTCAAAAAAAAAAAAAAAAAAAAAGGAGTGTAGCTCACTTTGGACTCCTGGACTCTAGTTATCCTCCTGCTTCAGCCTCCTGAGAAGCTGGGACCTGATGTACTCACCACCACCCTTGGGTGATTTTAAAATTTTTTTGTAGAGGCCAGGCATGGTGGCTCATGCCTATAATCCCAGTACTTTAGGAGGCCGAGATGAGTGGATCACCTGAGGTCAGGAGTTCGAGACCAGCCTGACCAACATCATGAAACTCCGTCTGTACTAAAAATACAGGTGGTGGGCGCCTGTAATCCTAGCTACTCAGGAGGCTGAGGCAGGAGAATCGCTTGAACCCGGGAGGTGGAGGTTGCGGTGAGCTGAGATCGCATCATTGCACTCCAGCCTGGGCAACAAGAGCAAAACTGCGTGTTAAATTTTTTTTTTTTTTTTTTTTTTGTAGAGATAGGGTTGCCCAGTCTGGTCTCAAACTCCTGGGCTCAAGCGATCCTCCTGCCTCCACCTCCCAAGTATGAGCCTCGTCTTCTAGCTGAGCTCCCAAAGGCCTCACCATCTCCAGATACTACCTGGAGAAAATGGACACATTCATCCTTTAAGAATGCGTGTCTGGGCCAGCCGTGGTGGCTCACGCCTGTAGTCCCAGCACTTTGGGAGGCTGAGGCGGGCAGATCATCTGTGGTCAGGAGGTACATTGTGAAACCCCGTCTCTGTTGAAAATACAAAAATTAGCCGGGCGTGTTGGCACACAACTGTAATGTCAGCTACTCAGGAGGCTGAGGAGGCAGGAGAATTGCTTGAACCTGGGAGGCGGAGGTGGCAGTGAGCTGAGACACGCCACTGCACTCCAGCCTGGGGGACAAGAGTGAGACTCTGTTTCCAAAAAAATAGTAATAATAATGCATGTCTGCCCAGACATCTCTTTCCCTCCCATGGCCATGATGCCCCTGCAGTTCCTAAACTGGGCTTGGTTTAACTGGACAGAGCCTAAAGGACAGAGCCCGAACGCAGAGCCCAGAGCTGTGTGGCCTCCACGAGCTCCAAATCTCCCTCCCTACCAAGGCCACTCCTACCAGCAGCTGGCAAAGCCCAGAGAGGCCTGGAGCCCCCAGGGGCAGGATCTGAGCACCAGGTGCAGAGTCCATGAGTCCTGCCCTCCCCCACCTGGCTCCTTAGGGCTTGGGTTCAGGGTGGCCTTAGTCCTCAGAAGCTCCCCAAACCTCCCAGGGCTGTGGGGGTGGGAGGCCAGAGAAAAATGTAGCTCTGCCCAGTGCAGCAAAGCATATCCATGGTCCCAGCTACTTGGGAGACGGGGCGGAGGATCGCTTCTGCCCAGGAGTTCTGAGCTGTAGTTCACTGTGCTGATTGGGTGTCCACGTTAAGTGTGGCATCAATATGGTGACCTCCCGGGAGTGGGGGACCACCAGGTTGCCCAAGGAGGGGGTGAGCCAGCCTAGGTTGGAAGCGGAGCAGGTCAAAACTCCAGTGCTGCTCTGTAGTGGGATCGCACCTGTGAATAGCCACTGCACTCCAGCCTGGGCAACATAGTGAGACCCCATCTCTAAAAAAGATAAATTTTTGGCTGGGTGCAATGGCTCATGCCTGTAATCTCAGCACTTTGGGAGGCCAAGGCAGGCAGATCCCTTGAGGTCAAGAGTTCCAGACCAGTATGGTGAAACTCCGTCTCTACAAAAAAAAAAATTATCTGGGTGTGGTGACATGCGCCTGTGGCCCCAGCTACTCCAAAGGCTGAGGCATGAGAAGGCCTTGAATCTGGGAGGTGGAGGTTGCAGTGAGCCCAGATTTCGCCACTGCCCTCCAGCCTGGGTGACTGAGCAAGACTCTGTCTCAAAAAAAAAAAAAAAAAGATAAATTTTAAAAATGGAGCTTCTTTTGCAAGCCAACATCCAGATAGGCAGGTGTTGCTCTATTTAGCGGTTTTTACAATTTTTATTTGTCTATTTTTGTTTTTAAGACAGAGTCTCGCTCTGTTGCCAGGCTGGAGTGCAGTGGCACGATCTCAGCTCACTGCAACCTCCACCTCCTGGGTTCAAGCCATTCTCCTGCCTCAGCCTCCCAAGTACCTGGAACTACAGGTACATGTCACCATGCCCAGCTAATTTTTGTATTTTGCGTAAAGACGGTGTTTCACCATGTTGGCCAAGATGGTCTCGATCTCTGGACCTTGTCATATGCCCACCTCAGCTTCCCAAAGTGTTGGGATTACAGGCGTAGGCTACCTCGCCCAGTTTTTTTTTTTTTTTAGATGGGTATTGCTCTGTTGCTGTGGCTGATCTCAAACTCCTGGCCTTAAGCAATCCTCCCACCTCACCTTCTCAAAGTGCTGGGATTACAGCAGGGGTCCGCAACCCGTGGGGTGAGGACTGATACCAGTCTGTGGCCTGTTAGGAACCAGGCTGCACAGCAGCGGGTGAGCAGCGGGCACATGAGTGAAGCTTTGTCTGTATTTATAGCCGCTGCCCATCATTCCCCAAGAGCACCTGAGCTCCGCCTGCTGTCAGATCCGCAGCAGCAGCTTTAGCTTCTCGGATGAGCCTGAACCTTATTGTAAACTGCACACGCCGGGTAGTTTGTGTGCTCCTTATGAGATCTAATGCCTGATGATCTGAGATGGATCAGTTTCATCCTGAAACCATCTTCATCCCTGCAACCCCCACTGCATGGAAAAATTGTCTTCCAGAAAACCAGTCCCTGCGGCCAAAAAGGTTGGGGACTGCTGGATTATAGGCATGAGCCTCTGCGTCAGGCTCCACAGCATTTATTTATTAATTATTATTATTATTTGTGGTGGCTCACACCTGTAATCCCAGCACTTGGGGAGGCCGAGGTGGGCAGATCACAAGGTCAGGAGTTCGAGACCAGCCTCACCAATATAGTGGAACCCCATCTTTACTAAAAATAGAAAAATTAGCCAGGTGTGGTGGCACACACCTGTAGTCCCAGCTCCTGGGGAGGCTGAGGCAGGAGAATCGCTTGAACCTGGGAGTCGGAGGTTACAGTGAGCCAAGATCACACCACCGCACTCCAGCCTGGGCAACAGAGCGAGACTTTGTCTCAAAGAGAAAGAACAAAAAAGAAACCCGAGACCATAGTGGGCAGACACATAAGCTGTTGGACGTCTGAGGGACACATCCGCAGAAGAAGATACGAGTGTCTGGGCAGCAAGAGGCACCGGGGGAGCATGCCGGCAGAGGAGCGCGCTGACAGACGCTGGCGAGTGGTCGGGCGGGCGACCAGTCAGATCAGGGGGAGTTCGGCCAGGGCAGTCAGAGGAGAGCTGGAGCTACTGAGCAGCCCGACTCCAGAGAAAGATCACGTGCCTTCTGGCTCCCGCATCTGCTGAGCGCTACTTCCACTCAATAAAATTTGATACTTATTCTCCAAGCCCAGGTGTGATCTGATTCTTCTGGTACACCAAGGCAAGAAACCCTGGGATACTGAAATGCCTCTTTTCGGGGCGGACAAGGTGGTGGCTCACACCTGTAATCCCAGAACTTTGGGAGGCCGAGGCCAGATGGATCACGAAGTCAGGAGATCGAGACCATCCTGGTCAACGTGGTGAAACAGCGTCTCTACTAAAGATACAAAAATCTGCCAGGGGTAATGGTGCGTGCCTGTTATCCCAGCTACTTGGGAGGCTGAGTCAGGAGAATCGCTTGAACCTGGGAGGCGGAGGTTGTAGTGAGCCGAGATGGTGCCACTGCACTCCAGCCTGGTGACAGAGGGAGACTCTGTCTCAAAAAAAAAAGAGATGGGGTTTTGCCAGGCTGGTCTTGAACTCCTGGCCCCAAGCAATCCACCTGCCTCAGCCTCTCAAAGTGCTGGGATTGCAGGCGTGAGCCACTGCACCCAGCCAGAGTCATCCAATTCATAGAGATAGGAAGTAGAATGTTGCGTGCCAGGGGCTGGGGCAGGGGAAGAGGGAGGGGCGTTTAGTAGGTATACAGTTTGTCTGGGAGGAACAGGTCCTGGAGGTGGACGGTGGTGATGGCTGCATGACACTGTGAATGCACTTATTGCCACCCGAGTGTGCACTTACAAATGGTTAAGATGGTACATTCGATGTTACCTACATTTTTTTTTTTTTTTTTGAGAAGCAGTTCACTCTTTGTTGCCCAGGTTGGAACACAGTGGCACAACCTCGGCTCACTGCAACCTCTGCCTCCCAGGTTCAAGTGATTCTCCTGTCTCAGCCTCCCGAGTAGCTGGGATTACAGGCACCTGCCACCACACCTGGCTGATTTGTTTGTTTTTTGTATTTTTAGTAGAGATGCGGTTTCACCATGTTGGCCAGGCTGGTCTCGAACTCCTGACCTTGTAATCTGCCTGCCTCAGCCTCCCAAAGTCCTGAGATGACAGGCATGAGCCACCGTGCCTGGCCATTATGTACATTTTACTACAAACAACAACAACAAAAAAAAACCAAAAAACAAAAACAAAATAAGACAGGGCGGGGTAGCTCACGCCTGTAATCCCAGCACTTTGGGAGGCCGAGGCAGGTGGATCACGAGGTCAAGAGATCGAGACCATCTTGGCCAACATGATGAAACCCCATCTCTACTAAAAAATATACAAATTAGCTGGATGTGGTGGCATGTGCCTGTAGTCCCAGCTACTCAAGAGGCTGAAGCAGGATAATTGCTTGAACCCAGGAGGTGGAGGTTGCAGTGAGCCAAGATCTCGCCACTGGATTCCAGCCTGGCACCTGGTGACAGAGCGAGACTCTGTCTCATTTAAAAAAAAAAAAAAAAGGCAAGGTGGCTTGTACCTGTGGTCCCAACTACTTGGGAGGCTGAGGAGAGAAGATCACTTGAGGCTAGGAGACTGAGGCTGTAGTGAGCTATGGTTGTGCCACTGCACTCCAGCCTGGGTGAAAATGAGACCGTCTCAAAAAATACAATAAAATATATGGTTTAAGGGGTTTCATGTTATGTGTATTTTATTACCAAAGGAAAAAAAATCAAGTATAGAAGAACATTTATGAAATGAAAAGGAGCTGGGCACGGTGGCTCACGCCTGTAATCTCAGCACTTTGGGAGACTGAGGCAGGTGGATCACGAGGTCAGGAGTTCAAGACCAGCCTGGCCAAGATGGTGAAATCCCATCTCTACTAAAAATACAAAAATTAGCCAAGGGTGGTGGCGGGTGCCTGTAATCCCAGCTAGTCGGGAGGCTGAGGCAGGAGAGTTGCTAGAACCTAGGAGGCAGAGGTTGCAGTGAGCCAAGATTGTGCCATTGCACTCTAGCCTGGGTGACAGAGCAAGACTTCATCTCAAACAAAACAAAACAAAAAACAGAAAAGAAATGAAAATGAAATGTAAGAGAAAGACACGTGCAAACATATTTGCAAATGCATAAATATCTCTGGAAGGAAAAGTGATCTCCGACTTCAGGCTCAAGTGATCCTCCTGCCTCAGCCTCCGGAGTAGCTGGGACTACAGGTGTGCAACCACTATGCTCGGCTAATTTTTGTATTTTTAGTAGAGATAGGATTTCACCATGTTGCCCAAGCTGGTCTCAAACTCCTGGACTCAAGTGATCTGCCTGCCTCGGCCTCTCAAAGTGCTAGGATTACAGGCATGAGCCACCGCGCCCGGCCTACACCCAATTTTTTTTTTTTTTTTGAGATAGTCTCACCCTGCCACCCAGGTTGGAGTGCAGTGGCACGATCTCAGCTCCCTCCACTTCATGAGTTCAAGTGATTCTCATGTCTCAGCCTCCTGAGTAGCTGACCACAGGCACATGCCACCATGCCTGGCTAATTTTTTTGTATTTTTAGTAGAGAAGGGATTTCCCCAGGCTGGTCTTGAAATCCTGGCCTCAAGTGATCCTTCTGTCTCAGTTTTCCAAAGCACTGGGATTACAGGTATGCGCCACCTCCACTGGCCCACACCCAATTTGAATTTTTTTTTTTTTTTTCAGATGGAGTCTCGCTCTGTCACTGGGCTGGAGCACAATGGCACGATCTCGGCCTGGGAGATGGACTGTAGTGAGCCAAGATCGTGCGACTTCACTCCAGCCTGGGTGACAGAGCAAGAGTCTGTCTCAAAAAAAAAAAAAAAGTTTCTCCAAGCTAGGCATGGTGGCACAAGCCTGTAGTCCCAGTTACTTGGGAGGCTGGGGTGGGAGGATGGCTTGAGTCCAGGAGGTGGAGGCTGCAGTGAGCTGTGATTGCGCCACTGCGCTCCATCCTTTGAGACAAAGAAAGATCATATCTCAAAACAAAAAAACAAAACCTGGCCGGGCATGATTAGGGCTACCAGTGAACATTAGCCTTGATGCCAGTCACTGGGGCAGTGGGGCATGACTCAGTTTCCCCCCCCTCACCGTCGGCTCTGCATTTTTTTTCCTCCCAGTGCAATTGAGGAAACTAAAATCCGCTGTCACTTCCCTCTCTCCATATCCCTGACTTCTAGCAACCCACGTACTCCACCCCCAGGCACGTATGACACGTTCGGGTTATAAAACCTGACTTCAGGTGAGTGGGGTTTTTTGTTTTGTTTTGTTTTTTGTTGCTGTTGTTGTTTTTGGAGACGGGGTTTCACTCACCCAGGCTGGAATGCAGTGGCATGATCTCAGCTCACTGCAACCTCCACCTCCGCCTCCCGGGTTCAAGCAATTCTCCTGCCTCAGCCTCCCGAGTAGCTGGGACTACAGGTGTGCACCACCACAGACGGCTAATTTTTGTATTTTTAGTAGAGACGGAGTTTCACCAGTTTGGCCAGGCTGGTCTCGAAATCCTAGCCTCAGGTGACCCGCCTGCCTCGGCCTCCCAAAGGGCTGGGAGGCGTAAGCCACCACACCCGGCCAGGTGAGTGTTTTGATCGGCTCTCTTCTCCCACTTCACTTGGACCTCATTCCCATGGCCGGCTCAGATGCCTCTCTGGTGTTCTGTATTCTACCTGAAGCTGCCAAAGACCAAAATAGTCACTGAGCATGTGACCTGGGGACTGGGCTTCCAACAGCGATCAGGGGCAGTCCAAAGAACTCTCCCCTTGGCGTTGGAGGAATTTGGGAGTGGAGCCAGTAAAGACCATAGTATCAGCCAGGCGCGGTGGCTCACGCCTGTAAACCCAACACTTTTAGAGGCTGAGGTGGGTCAATCTCAAGGTCAGGAGTTTAAGACCGGCCTGGCCAAGATGGTGAAACCCCGTCTCTACTAAAAATACATAAATTAGCAGGGCACAGTGGCAGGCGCTGGTAATCACAGCTATTCAGGAGACTGAGGCAGGAGAATCGGTTGAACCCGGGGGAGCGGAGGTTGCAGTGAGCCGAGATTGCACCACTGCACTCCAGCCTGGGTGACAGAGTGAGACTCTGTTTCAAAAAAATAAAAAATAAAAAGACCATCGTGCCCTGGCAAATGGTGGCAAAGTCAGAGTGGAAGGAGCTGTCAGTGACCCACACGGCCGGACACTCTGGCTCATGCCTGTAATCCCAGCACTTTGGGAGGCTGAGATGGGCGGATCACAAGGTCAGGAGTTTGAGACCAGCCTGGCCAACATGGTGAAACCCCATCTCTACTAAAAATACAAAAATTAGCCGTCTGTGGTAGTGTGCACCTGTAGTCCCAGCTACGCGGGAGGCTGAGGCAGGAGAATCACTTGAAATCAGGAGGCAGAGGTTACAGTGAGCCGAGATCACCCCACTGCACTCCAGCCTGGGCGACAAGAATGAAACTACGTCTTAAATAAATAAATAATTTCTGCCTAATAATACCTGGGGGGATGAAATAATCTGTACAACAACCTCCCATGACACGAGTTTATCTGTATAACAAACCTGCACAAATACCCCAGAACTTAAAAGTTTAAACAAAATTAAAACAATTAAAAATGATTTCTGGCCAGGTGTGCTGGTTCACACTTGTAACCCCAGCACCCTGGGAGGCCACTGTGGGCGGATTGCTTGAGCTCAGGAGTTCCAGACCAGCCTGGGTGTGGGAAGTAGAAAAGTTCCTTTTTAAAGTTTCCTTTTTTATTAAAGAATAAGTGTGCTAATAACTCTGTTAAGCCCTATCCTGTGTAGCTATTAAACATGCCATGTTTACAGGCACGTAGTACATTCTGTGTCCTTATACTTTAATAAGATACCTGTGCTATTGTTCTCTCTTCGGACATTCTGCTTCTGTAGAAGAAAAAAAAGCATCTGTGCTGGACGTGCTCACAGGCATGTCCCAGCTCTCCATTGCTTTCACCTGTTTAGAAAAGTTTTAAGTTGTTAGCCAATCGGATTTTAGTTTAAATTGTGGGGTCTGACTCCAGCCAATGGAGATCAGACACAGCAGTAAGGACGGTCCCAAATGTGTAAGGAATAAATTTGTGTGTATTCCTTTGTTCTTTGTACTCTCGTGGCAAGATGGCTAGTGAGAGTACACTATTTCCAACACTGGGCAGCATAGTGAAACCCCCATCTCTACAAAAAATACAAAAATTAGCTGGGTGTGGTGGCACACCTGTAGTCCCAGCTACTCAGGAGGCTGAGGTGGGAGGATCAGTTGAGCTCTGGGAGGTCAAGGCTGCAGTGAGGTATGATTGTGCCACTGCACTCCAGCCTGGGCAGCAGAGTGAGAACTTGTCTCAAAAAAAAAAAAAAAGAAAAAAGAGAGAGAGAGAGAGAAAGGAAATGATTTCTGAGCTCCATTGCTATGAAGAGGATGGAACCAGGGAATGAGATAAAACCTCGGGCATAGGGCAGTAGTGGGATCATTTCACCCAGGGAGGGCCAGAAGGAACCCTCAGAGGAGGTAATAGATTAGCAGGGAGATGACAGCCAGAGAAGGCCCCCCAGGAGAAAGTGACAGTCTAGCTGTTGGAGGAGGTGACAGCCAGGGGAGAGGAGGAGGTGACAGCCAGGGAGAGGAGGAGGACCCCTGGGAAGAGGCGACACTGGGACACTGGAGCTGAGGCCTGAAGGCAGCCAGCTTCGCAGGTACCTGCGGGGCGTGTTCCGGCAGAGGGAGAAGAGCAGGTGCAATCGCCCTTCCCTATTAGCCTCCTAGGACTCCAGGCCTGCAGAAAACCTTCTGGCACCACACGAATGTGGTTGCCGTGTTTTTCCTTTTTATTCCATCCTCCCCTACCCCCCGCCAACTCCCTGGCCTGAATGCTGCTCCTGTGACCCCTCGAGGCGAGTGACCTCGAGTGACCTCGGGGAAGTGGCAATCTGTGCCTCAGTTTCCTTATCTGGAAAACGAGTCTTGCTCGCGGGGACTCCCCCTCCCCTAATTCTGGGCAGTATGCATGCATAGGGCAGGCCCTCAATGAACTCTTGCAGAATAAAGGACGGGCTTATTCTCAGCGCCTGGCTCAGTGCGTGTAAGTGGCTACACCCTACGGCATAAGCTGTTCCCATTTTGCAGACAGGGAAACGGAGTCTGGGGAGGACGGAGGCTCAGTGTCGGGGGCGGGGCTCAGTGTCGGGGGCGGGGCGCAGGGCGCGCACGCTGCGTCTCGGGCCCGGGGCGTCTCGGGTCCGGGGCGTGGTCGGGGGCGTGGTCGGGCGTGGCCTCGCGGGGCCAGGAGGCTACAGGGGCCGCAGCTGTCGCGCCAGTCGGAAAAGGAGCCGGTGGAGGCGCAGCCCGATCCCGCCATGGAGCAGCCGAGGAAGGCGGTGGTGGTGACAGGTACGCAGGCTGACAGGGACTGTAGCGGCAGCAGCCGGGGGCAGGGGCGGGGGCGGCTCCGGGAGGGCGGGGCCGGGCGGGGGCAGGTGCTGGAAGTCCTCCCAGATTTGGAAGGTGTCATAGCCCGCGGGAGTCCCGCGCAGCCCAGGCTTCCTGGAAAGTGGAGGAGGAGCCTCCGGGCTCCCAGGGTCGGGAGTCAGGGCAATCAGGCGAGGGAGTTGGGGAGCCGGACAAGTGCCCGGCCTGGCGCAGGCCCTCCTGGCGTCCTTCCCTCTCAGGTGAGGACGGTGACCCTCTTGGTACCTGCCTGTTCTGCTGCCTGGCCCACGGGCTGGACCGGACCCCCTCCTCCCTGCCCTTTCCGAGGTCCGGCCTCCCCCACCTCCCCCGTCAAACCCGGGCCCCAGGGGACAAAGGCCGATTTGCGGGCAGGAAGTGTCCCGGTGACAAATGAACCTCCCAGTCACTGCTCGCTGCGCCCCGCGCTCGTGGGGGCTGCTCCCCCCAAGGCAGGGGCAGGTGGGGGTCCGGGGACCTCGGGCACCCGGGCTCTCCCAGCTGTCCCAGGGACTGTCTTCAGCGGAAAGCTTTTGTGTTTTGTGCCGGGGCTGTTTGTTAGTGAGTCAGGGCCCTCGCTGTCACCGACTGCCCCCACCCCCAAACCAACTGTTCCTCCTCCCTGAGACTCCGCCTCGGGGCCACGTGGGGGCGCCAACTTCCGCTGGGGCCTCAGAGTCGAGGAGTAGAGGGGGGTCAGGGTGAGAAACCCAGCGAAGGTGCACACAGGTGTTTTGTGGCTGTTGAAGGGAGGTTGGGGCTGATGCCGGAGTCTCTCGGGGAAGAAGGAAGAAACCAGGCACTTGCTTAACAGGTGTGAGTAACTGGGAGGAGGGTCACCGCCCCACCCCCTCCAGCCTTCCTTCATCTGGTTATTTATTCCAGCACTTTTGCGTGAGCTGATTACACCTTCACTGTCTCCACTGTGGAGAAAGGGAAACTAAGGCTCACAGAGGTCATGCACCTTGCAAGGGGCTGAGCTGGGACTCAAACTTCGGCTGTACAGAAGGATAGGGTCAGGAGTTCCCCTCCTGAGCTACAGCCCTACCTGCTATCCCAGACTACAGTATCTCTGCATAGCCTTCATATCCCCTGGGATCCCTGGCCCAAATGGACCGTAGTTTTTAGGCAGTAGGATTCAGTGATTAGACGATGAAGCCACGGACTCTCCTGAGTCTGGATTTTTTTTTTTTTTTTGAGACTGAGATTCAATCTTGTCACCCGGGCTGGAGTGCAGTAGCCCAATCTTGGCTCACTGCAATCTCTGCCTCCCAGGTTCAAGCAATTCTCCTGCCTCAGCCTCCTAGGCTGGGATTACAGGTGCCCGCCACCACACCCGGCTAATTTTTTTATTTTTAGTGGAGACAGGGGTTTCAGCACATTGGCCAGGCTGGTCTCGAACTCCTGACCTCAAGTGATCCTCCTGCCTTGGCCTCCCAAAGTGCTGGGATTACAGGCGTGAGCCACTGCACCTGGCCCCAGGTCTGGATTTGAATCCCAGCTCTTTCACCTTCTTGCTGTGTGACCTTGGGCAGCTAGCTTCACGTCTGTGTCTCAGTCCCTGCTCCTGGAAACTGGGCCCAGGAAACAGCCTTGCCTGAAAGGAGATGTGGCCAGGCTGAATCAGATCACTTAGCACACAGCCTTGGGCGACTGTCGTGTTGGAAAGGGGGCCCGGAATTTGAGCTTGCAAGAAGGTGGGTGACAAGGTGCTATCTAGACAGCCTGGCCTGGGAAGAACCGACACATGTCCCTGGAGGGCTCATTCATCATCCGGTGCCAATTCAGGACATTTTGGACAGTGACACAATAATTGTAGGTTGGGTCGAGGGGAAGAGAGAAAGTAGTGACAGGACTGGGACAGCCTTTTCGGAGGCAGAAGAGAGCGCTGTCCCCTGGCTGGGCATGAGGGGCAGGCAGAGGTGATGGTGGAAGGGACTCATGGACTTCAGAGCAGACAGGTGCAGGATGGCAGCTCTGACAGGCCTCCAGGTGCTCCCAGTACTCAGGACCAGACCCCCAATGTTGTCCCTGGCAGCTGTGCCCGGAAGCTCCTTCCTTGCTTCTCCAGGTGGGAGTAGGGCCAGGCCAGGGGCAGACTGGAAAGGACCACTCTTGGGTAATATATTGCTTTTCCTGTTTTTTCAGGATTTGGGCCTTTTGGAGAACACACCGTGAATGCCAGTTGGATTGCAGTTCAGGTAACTTAGATCCCGAGTGGGGAGTCAGGCTTGGAGCTGGGTACCCACCCCCCAGAAGCTTATGGCACCCAAGAAAGTCTCTTCTTAACAAAAAAAAATTTTTTTTTGAGACGAAGTCTCACTCTGTCACCCAGGCTGGAGTGCAGTGGCGCGATCTCAGCTCACCGCAACTTCTACCTCCTGGGTTCAAGTGATTCTCCCACCTCAGCCTCCAGAGTGGCTGGGATTACAGGTGTCCACCACCACGCCCAGCTAACTTTTATAACTTTAGTAGAGACAGGGTTTTGCCATGTTGGCCAGGCTGGTCTCGAACTCCTGACCTCAAGTGATCTGCCTGCCTCGGCCTCCCAAAGTGCTGGAATTACAGGTGTGAGCCACCACGCGCAGCCAGCTCTCACAGAATAATGTCGGATCTACTATCCTCCCGGTAGTAACCACCGGAGCGTACGTCTGTGGAGCACCTGTTTGCAACCCAGTGCTCTGAATTATCCCAGCAATCCCTGAGTAATGGGTGCAGTTACTCTTGTGCCCACTTAACAGAAGAGGAAACTGAGGCCCAGAGGAGAGGAAGGGAGTTCTCTGAAGTCACACAGCCAAGAAATGGGCGTGGCATTGCTTCAGAAGTGCCTCAGGCCCTGGCCAGAGGCTACAGATGTGGGACTGTAGGGCCAGGTGTGGATAGGAACATAGCTGGTTTCCAGGACACAGCTGTTTATGTCGTGCTGGCTTCTACTTTACCTACGAATTATCCAACTGTAGGATTTTTTTTTTTCGAGACAGAGTCTCACGCTGTCACCCAGACTGGAGTGCAGTGGCAGGATCTCGGCTCACTGCAACCTCCGCCTCCTGGGTTAAAGCGATTCTCCTGCCACAGCCTCCCGAGTAGCTGGGATTACAGGTGCCTACCACCACGCCCAGCTAATTTTTGTATTTCTAGTAGAGATGGGGTTTCACCCTGTTGGCCAGGCTGGTCTTGAACCCCTGACCTCGTGATCCACCTACTCAGCCTCCCAAAGTGCTGGGATTATAGGCGTGAGCTACCTCACCCGGCCAGTATCACTCCCCTTTTTAACAAAAATCTTTTCCATTGACTTAGAGTCAAACCGTGACTTAGGTTGGTTTCTGGACAGCCAGCGTGAGAATTCTCTGATATGTTTTAGCAGGTGATTCATGGTTTAGGAAGGACCAGGCAGGGATATGTGGGGTGAGGTGGCAGGGGTATGTGTCTTGACCTTGTAGGAGTGGGTACAGTGAGCCTCAATGTCACCTCCCTGAAGCTGGGGGAAGAAAAAATGGCATATTAGGGGCCAAAAGGGGCTGTCATTCCTGGTGCCTTGAACAAGACGCCAGTCTACAAAGCCTTTCTAGTTTCTTTTCCAGATGGAATGTGTTGTAGGGACAGGCTGGGAAGCATTGCGCAGAGGGAAGGAGGGAAATGTCTTCTCAGAGAAATCGGAACGGCAGACGCCGGAGCCAAACTCTTCATCCTAGCGCGTTTGCTGCCTGATTGACAGTCACCTCTGTTCCCACTCCAGAGTCCTAGATTTGGAGAAAACTAAGTGGAAACCTCAGCGTGGCAGTCCCCAGCTGTACCCCCATTTTTAAATCACCCTTTCACTCCCCAACTTCAGACCTCAAAGTTTTGGCTGTTTTTTTTTCCTTTTCTGCCCACTTTGTGAATGGGACGGAGGCACGGGGTCCTGGGACCCTGTAGATGGGAGCGTGTCCGAGGCCCTGCCTGCTCACCCGCTCCCCGGAGAGCCAGACAAAAAGAAACAGCGTGTTTCTGAGGACTTGTGTGTCAGGCTTTGTGCAAATTTCAGACAGGAGCCTTCACGGGGCTGAGTGGACACAAAGCGGGTGTCTGAATTCCTGGGCCCCAGACACTATGATCTGCATCTAAATAGAAGAAAAATCAATTAAACAATCTTTGGAAGTCCCTCTGAGCTTCAGGGTTTCTCGGATGCTGAAGGATGGCAGGTTTTTATCCTGTGGTCCAAGAGGAAATAGCCCTTCTCCTTGGTTTTCCTCTTCCCAGATCTGCAAGTTTCCACTTTTTCTTTTTTCTTGTTCTTTTTTTTTTTTTTTTTTTTTTTTTTTTTTTTTGAGGTGGAGTTTCATTGTTATTGCCCAGGCTGGAGTGCAGTGGCACGGTCTGGGCTCACTGCAACCTCTGCCTCCTGGGTTCAAGTGATTCTTCTAACTCAGTCTCCCTGGCAGCTGGGATTACAGTCATGCGCCACCACGCCCAGCTAATTTTTGTATTCTTTAGTAGAGACGGGGTTTTGCCATGTTGGCCAGGCTGGTCTCGAACTCCTGACCTCAGGTGATCTGCCTGCCTCGGCCTTCCAAAGTGCTGGGATTACAGGCGTGAGCCACCGCGCCTGGCCCCACTTTTCGCTTTCTTCCTGAAGTTTAGGACGCAAGATTCCCCACTATTCCCCCTGTTAAAAAGATGCCAACTTCCTCAGATCCGATTGTTTCATTTAAACGAAACAAATTTTAACATACATACACCCAGGGCACTCATCATTGAAATTTTAGGCCTGACACGATGGCTCACCCCTGTAATCCCAGCACTTTGGGAGGCTAAGGTGGGAGGATCACTTGAGGCCAGGAGTTCAAGACCAGCCTGACCAACATGGCGAGACCCCATCTCTACAAAAAAATACAAAAATTAGCCGGGTGTGGTATGGCACGCCCATAGTTCCAGCTACTTGGGAGGCTGAGGCAGGAGGATCAACTAAGCCTGGGGAGGATGAGGCTGCAGTGAACCCTCAGAGTGTCACTGTACTGCAGCCTGGGACAGAGCTAGACTCTGTCTCAAAAAAAAAAAAAATTTGACCGGAGGTGGTGGCTCACACCTGTAATCCCAGCACTTTGGGAGGCCGAGGCAGGGGGGATTGCTTGAGGTCAGGAGTTCAAGACTAGCCTGGCCAATATGACAAAACCCCGTCTCTACTAAAAATACAAAAATTAGCCAGAAATTGCTTGAAGCCAGGAGGCGGAGGTTGTGGTGAGCCAAGATTGTGCCACTGCACTCCAGCCTGGGTGACAAAGCAAGACTCTATCTCAAAAAAAAAAAAAAAAAGTAACTTTACATACATGCACCCCCAAGGCCAGCACAGGACCTCGGACATTCCCTGTTCTTCCTCGAGTTCACAGAAGCCCCACACAACCTCTTCCCAAGTACTCCCAAGCCCTCCAGACGTGAACCTCTGCAGACTTTTTCACGCCAGTGGGTGAGTTTGCCCGTTGTGGAAGTTGGCAGGAACAAGTGGATTCTGGGTCCCCAGCGCTGGGAGAGCCGCCCAGGGGTTGCTCCTTCCTTCTGTCTTGTCCTGGATTTGCCTGTTAAAAAGGTGTCACTGTTGAATGGGTTGAATCCACTTCCCCAAAAAATGTGCCCTGGGATGTTCTTGGTGTAATGTAGGCGACCGTTGGCCAGGTGCCACCTCCACCCGAGGATAGGTGTTTTGTTCTGCACTGTGGGTGTCAATGGCTTCCTGCTGTGACCATTTTCAGAAGCTCCTCCTCCTCCAGGGACTCCCTAAGTACTATTCTGTCTCTCTCTCCTCTCTGGGTCTCCCTCGGTCCCTTCCCCTCTTCTCTCTCTCTGTTCATCTCTGTGTCTCTCATTTCTCCATCTCTCCCTGTCTCTCTCCTCGGTCCCTTTCCCCCTCTTCTCTCTCTCTCTGTTCATCTCTGTGTCTCTCTTCATTTCTGCATCTCTCCCTGTCTCTCTCCTCTGTCCCTTTCTCCTCTTCTCTCTCTCTCTCTGTTCATCTCTGTGTCTCTCTTCATTTCTGTATCTCTCCCTGTCTCTCTCCTCAGTCCCTTTCCCCTCCTCTCTCTCTCTCTCTGTTCATCTCTGTGTCTCTTCATTCTCTCCATCTCTCTCTGTCTCTCTCTTCGGTCCCTTTCCCTCCTCTCTCTCTCTCTGTTCATCTCTGTGTCTCTTCATTTCTCCATCTCTCCCTGTCTCTCTCCTTGGTCCCTTTCCCCTCCTCTCTCTCTCTCTCTGTTCATCTCTGTGTCTCTCTTCATTTCTGCATCTCTCCCTGTCTCTCTCCTCGGTCCCTTTCCCCTCCTCTCTCTCTCTCTCTGTTCATCTCTGTGTCTCTTCATTTCTCCATCTCTCCCTGTCTCTCTCCTCTGTCCCTTTCCCCTCTTCTCTGTGTCTCTCTGTTCATCTCTGTGTCTCTCTTCATTTCTGCATCTCTCCCTGTCTGTCTCCTCGGTCCCTTTCCCTCCTCTCTCTCTCTGTTCATCTCTGTGTCTCTCATTTCTCCATCTCTCCCTGTCTCTCTCCTCTGTCCCCTGTCCCCTCTTTCTCTGTGTGTGTCTGTTTCTCTCCCTCTTGTCTCCTTGTCTCTTTCTGCCTCTCTCTTTGGGTTTCTCTGTTCCTTCCACCTTGTCCCTTCTTTCTCTCTCCATTTGTTTCTCTCTCTCTCTCTTTTTTTTTTTTTTTTTTTTTGAGACAGAGTCTCACTCTGTTGTCCAGGCTGGAGTTCAGTGGTGTGATCTCAGCTCACCTCAGCCTTGACCTCTCAGGCTCAGGTGATCCTCCCGCCTCAGCCTCCCAGTTAGCTGGGACTACAGGCATGCGCCACCACGCCCAGCTAATTTTTTGTAGAGATGGGGTCTGGCCATGTTGCCCAGGCTGGTCTCAAACTCCTGGGCTCAAGCCATCCTCTCATCTCAGCCTCCCAAAGTTCTGGGATTACAGGCGTGAGCCTCCATGCCCAGGCTTCTCTGTTTCTCTCTGTCTCCCTGTCTCTCTCTGGGTGTCACTGTCTCTTCCCCCTCTCTCTCTCTTTCTTTCTTCCTCTCTGTGTGTCTCCGTTTCTCTCTGTCTCCTTGTCTCTTTCTCTCTGAATCGGTCTCTTTTCCCCTCCTCTTTCTCTCCATTCTGTTTCTGACTCCATCTCTCTATTTCTTCTTTTTTTGAGATGAGATGGGGTCTCTCTCTCACCCAGGCTGGAGGGCAGTGGTGCGATCTTGGCTCACTGCAACCTCCGCTTCCTGGGTTCAAGCGATTCTCCTGCCTCAGCCTCCTGAGTAGCTGGGATTACAGGTGTGCGCCACCACACCCAGCTACTTTTTGTATTTTTAGTAGAGATGGGATTTTGCCATCAGGCTGGTCTCGAACTCCTGACCTCAGGTGATCCACCCACCTCGGCCTCCCAAATTGCTGGGATTATAGGCGTGAGTCACCGTGCCCGGCCTGTCTCTGTCTCTCCAGATCTTCTCTCTTCGTGCCCTGGGTGAAGTTATGCCACAACATAGACTGGACTGTCTCCCACCTGCAGTGTTCAGGAGGTGGGAGTTGGGGGTACAGCGGGGAACCCCTGTTTGTCTTTCCTGGGATGGCGGCTGCCCCCAGCACCCCAAGCAGGAGGAACCACGTATCTCGTGTGTCCCCGTCTCCCCCACCTCTCAGGGTGGACTGGGGCACTGGCTGTTTCTCTCTCTTCTGAGGAGGCGCAGGTGGGTGTTAAGCCAGGGAGCCCCGGGGCTCGGGGGCTGTCTGGGGCGTCTCCTCCCGAGCTGGGTGAGGAGGACCCGGGTCACCGAGCTTGGTGACATCATGGGACAATTGCTGCCATAGTGAGTCTAGACAGACCTGCTAAGGATATTACCAGGGAACAAAGAGCGTCTTTGTCGTGGGGTCAGGGGGAATCAGTCAGACGCGGCTGCGCGGCGGGGTCC
Source organism: Ateles fusciceps (assembly GCA_036589455.1). Taxonomy (NCBI): domain Eukaryota; kingdom Metazoa; phylum Chordata; class Mammalia; order Primates; family Atelidae; genus Ateles; species Ateles fusciceps. The sequence continues at coordinate 10,538,206 of JAZHEH010001828.1, read as the reverse complement.
TGTCAGGTAGATGGGGTGTAGACAATGGGGCGTCTGCCCGAGCCCCCGTCCTTTCACGGTGTATGCTCGGGTGGTGCGCAAGGCCGGCTGTGCTCCCGGCAAAGTGATGTGGGACTTGGGGTGCCCTGCCCCGCTTCTCCCAGAGGAGAACCGTCCAGCCCTGTTGGAACAGAACATATTCAGAGGCTAACATTTCTGCCAGATTACTCGCCATGCACTTCCATCTAGTGCCAGATACCCTGTATGGCAGGCGGCTCCCCCGCCATTACCCTGCTTAAAATTGAGGAAAATTTACATCAGGCAATGTAGACAGAACTTAAGTTCCCACCACTTTGGTGAAAAAACTTTTGTTTTCTTTTGAGATGGGGTCTTGCTCTGTTGCCCAGGCTGGAGTGGAGTAGCGCCATCATAGCTCACTGCAGCCTCGACCTCCTGGACTCCAGTGATCCTCCTGCCTCAGCCTCCCAAGTAGCTGGGACTACAGGCATGTGCCACCATGTCTGGCTAATTTTTTTTTCTTGAGATGGAGTCTGGCTCTGTTGCCCAGGCTGCAGTGCAGTGGCGTGATCTTGGCTCACTGCAACCTCCGCCTCCTGGGTTCAAGCGATGCTCCGGCCTCAGACTCCCAAGTAACTGGGATTACAGGCATCCGCCACCACACCCAGCTAATTGTTTGTATTTTTAGTAGAGATGGGGTTTCACTATGTTGGCCAGGCTGGTCTTGAACTCCTGAGCTCATGATGTGCCTGCCTCGGTCTTCCAAAGTGCTGGGATTACAGGCGTGAGCCGCCGTGCCCGGCCTCCCTGTTGATTTTTAAAGTAACACATCCCATGAGACTGAAGACATCACCTTGTGCCTCCTAGGGAAAAGACAGAAAAGAGGCAGGTCTGTTGATATGGGGCTATGGGTTGTTTTGTTATTTTTTCATTTTGTAAAACATTGACATGGTTCAAAAGTCAAAATCATGTGATGAGATTTTTGCAGAGAAGTCTCCCTCCCCTTCCCATCCCCTGTCTCGCATTCCTTCCTTGCCCCAAAGGCCGCGCAGTCTCGCCACGGGTCATGCCTGGAAATCCCTCCAGGTTGGTCCAGGCAGAGATTACTCATGCTTTTAAACATTTTAATTCTGTTTTTAATTTTGATGAAATCCAGTTTATTGATTTCTTTCTTTTGTTGCCTGTGCTCTCGTGTCATTTGGTGTGTATGGGCTTTTTGGTTTTTTTTTCAAGGTAGGGTCTCACTGTGTTGCCCAGGTTGACCTCGAACTCCTGGCCTCAAGTGGTCTGCCCCAGTAGCTGGGATTACAGGCACGAGCCACTGAGCCTGGCTGCTGATTTGTTTGTTTGTTTGTTTGTTTTGAGACAGAGCGAGACTCTGGCTGGAGTGTTATGGTGTGATCTCGGCTCACTGCAACCTCCACCTCTCGAGTTTAAGCGATTCTCCTGCCTCGGCCTCCCGAGTAACTGGGACTACAGGCACGTGCCACCACGCCTGGCTAATTTTTTTTGTGTTTTGTTTTTTTTTTTTTCACCATGTTGGTCAGGCTGGTCTTGAACTCCCGACCTCCGGTGATCCGCCCGCCTTGGCCTCCCAAAGTGCTTGGATTACACGCGTGAGCCACCGCACCCTTTTTTGTGTTTTTAGTAGAGACAGGGTTTTACCATGTTGGCCAGGCTGGTCTCGAACTCCTGACCTCATGATACCTCCCAGGGTGCTGAGATTACAGGCGTGAGCCACTGTGCCCGGGACTGTAAATCTTTTTAAAACTTTACTTTTGCTCTCTCCACTGCGTGCCTCCAAGATGACAAAGAAAAGCAGGAACAAAGTCGTGCCTAAAAGGGCTGCCGCCACGTTCAGCCCACTCGCTGCATGAACATTCCCGATGCAAGCCCAAGGACAAGGCCGTTAGGAAATTCATCGTTTGGCAGGGCACGGTGGCGCACGCCTGTAATCCCAGCACTTTGGGAGGCTGAGATGGGAGGATCACAAGGTCAGGAGTTCGAGACCAGCCTGACCAACGTGGTGAAACTCCATCTCTACTAAAAATATAAAAACTAGTAGGGCATGGTGGTGCGCACCTGTAATCCCAACTACTCAGGAGGCTGAGGCAGAAGAATTGCTTGAACCCGGGAGATTGAGACTGCAGTGAGCCGAGATTGCACCACTGCACTCCAGCCTGGGCATCTCAAACAAAAAGAACAAAAAACTTAAAACAAAAAAGGCAAAACAAAGAAATTCATCATTTGAAACATCGTGGAGGCCATAGCGGTCAGGGACATTTCTGAAGCAGGCGTCTGCGATGCCTGTGTGCTTCCCAAGCTCTGTGAAGCTACGTTACTGTGTGAGTTGTGCAATTCACAGCAAAGTAGTCAGGAATCGATCTCGTGAAGCCCGCAAGGACCGAACACCCCCACCCTGATTTAGACCTGTGGGTGGAGCCCCACGACCCCCACCAAAACCCACGTAAGCAGCTGAGTCCTTAAAAGACTGAAGACATCTATTCTCTGGAGAAAAATAGAATGGAAATTGTACTTTAAAAAAAAAAACTTTACTTTTGGCCGGGCGCAGTGGCCTCATGCCTGTGATCCTAGCACTTTGGAAGGCCGAGGTGGGCAGATCACTAGGTCAGGAGATCAAGACCAGCCTGGCCAACATGGTGAAACCCCGTCTCTACTGAAAATACAAAAATTAGCCGGGCGTGGTGGTGTGAGACGAAGCCTGGCCCTGTCGCCCAGGCTGCAGCGCAGGGGTACAATCTTGGCTCACTGCATGTAGCCTCCGCCTCCCTGGCCACTGTGCCTGCCCAAATTAATCATTTTGAAGTATGTAATTATACGTCATTAAGGACACTGTGTTGTGCAACCATCATTTCTAATTCCAGAACATTCTATCACCTGAAAAGGAGACCCTGTCCCCATCAGCAGTCACTCCCCCACTACCCTCCCCCAGCCCCTTGGCAGCCACTCATCTGCTTCCTGTCTGTATGGAATTGGCTGTTCTGGACATTTCAGATCAATGGGATTACACACCATGTGGCCTTCTGTGTCTGGCTTCTCTCACTCAGCATCATGTTTTCAGGGTTCATCCACATTGTAGCAGGGATCAGTGCTTCGTTCCTTTTCATGGCTGAATCATAGTCCGTCACATGGACGGGCCATATTTCATTTATTCATCTGCCGATGGGCATTCAACGCTGTTTCTGCCTTTGGCTCTTGTGAATACTGGAGAGGCTTCTTTTTTTTTTTTTTTTTGAGACAGAGTTTCACTCTTGTTGCCCAGGCTGGAGTGCAATGGCATGATCTCAGCTCACCGTAACCTCTGCACCTGTCTAATCTTTGTACTTTTAGTAGAGATGGGGTTTCGCCATGCTGGCCAGGCTGGTCTCAGGCTCCTGACCTCAGGTGATCCGCCTGCCTCCGCCTCCCAAAGTGCTGGGATTACAGACGTGAGCCACCGCACCTGGCCTGAGACTCTGTTATTCCCATTTTACAGATGAGGAAACTGAGGCTCAGAGAGCTTAAGTGGCTTGCCCAAGGTCACACAGGCAGGATTGAGTCCAAGGAGCCTGGGATTTAACCCCAGGGGCCATAGAATCATGTCACCTTGATGCAGAGAGACTTCGAGGCAAGTGGGTGGGGAAGGAAATGAGGGGCTTTGGACTAAATCAACACACACCTCTTCCCATTCTGCAGAGTGAGTCAGCAGAGCGGCCTGTTTGTTTCACCCCCAGGGAGCGCATTGTCCCCAGAGCTGTCACCCCGTGCCACCACACCCCCCACTGTCCTCTCTTCCAGGAGCTGGAAAAGCTAGGCCTGGGTGACAGCGTGGACCTGCATGTGTACGAGATTCCAGTTGAGTACAAGACAGTCCAGAGACTCATCCCCGCCCTGTGGGGAGAAGCACAGTCCCCAGGTGAGTGGTGCCAAGGCGAGGCACTTCCTCATCAGGACTTACAGGTTGGCACCATTCATGGGGAGGACTTCGGTGGCTTTGTCCCTGATCGGATCATGTGACCAGTACCACAACCTTGCCTCCAAGAGGGCATTCAGGCTGGGCGTGGTGGCTCACGCCTGTACTCCCCAGCACTTTCAGAGGTGGGCAATCACCTGAGCTCAGGAGTTCTCGACCACCCCGGGCAACATGATGAAACCCTGTCTCTACTAAAAATACAAAAAATTCGCCAGATAGGATGGTGGGTGCCTGTAGTCCCAGCTACTCAGGAGGGTGAGGCAGGAGAATCGCTTGAACCCGGGAGGTGGAGGTTGCAGTGAGCTGAGATCGTGCCACTGCACTCCAGCTCAGGCTGCAGAGTGAGACTGTCTCAAAAAAAAAAAAAAAAAAAAAAAAAAAAACCTCAAAGGGCTATCCAGGCCAAGTGTGGTGGCTCACACCTATAATCCCAGCACTTTGGGAGGCCGAGGCAGGAGGATTGCTTGAGTCCAGGAGTTTGAGACCAGCCTGGGCAGTGCAGTGAGACCCCATCTCTACAAAAAAATTTAAAAGTTAGGCATGATGGTGAACGTTTATAGTCCCAGTTACTCGGAAGGCTGAGGCAGGAGGATTGCTTGAGCCCAGGAGTTTAAGACTGCAGTAAGCCAAGGTTTTTGTGCCACTGCACTCCAGCCTGGGCAACAGAGCAAGATCCCGTCTTTTAAAAAAAACAAACAAAGCCGGGTGCGGTAGCTTATGCCTATAATCCCAGCACTTTGGGATCCCGAGGCGGTGGATCACCAGAGGTCAGGAGTTCCATACCAGCCTGGCCAACATGGCAAAACCCCATCTCTACTAAAAATACAAAATTAGCCGGGTGTAGTGGCATGCACCTGTAATCCCAATTACTCAGGAGGCTGAGGCAGGAGAATTGCTTGAACCCAGGAGGCGGAGGTTGCAGTGAGCCATGATTGTACCATTGCAGTCTAGCCTGGGTGACAGAGCAATACTCCATTTCAAACAAACAAGCAAACAAACAAAAACACTGCCTTGGCATTTAACAGCTGCATAGTAGCTCATTATTTATTGAACTAACTCCCCCCTGGATGGCTAGTCAGCTTGTTTCCAGTATTTGATTTCAATAACAAGAAGAGCTGCCATGAACACCCTTGCATGTTTTAAATTCTTGACTGTCTTACATGGCGTACCTTTTTGCAAGTGTGACTGCAGGGTCTGTTCCAGCAGCAAGAGGTCAGAAACAACACAACCCCAGGCAGAGCCCAGTAAGGATGCTGCCTTTTCCTTGGCCTTAGGAGGATCCCTTCCGAGTCCCATGGGCAGGCCATGTTAAATCCTGCCTGTCTGTGTGCAGCTGGTGGTGCACGTGGGGGTGTCGGGCATGGCGACCACAGTCACACTGGAGAAATGCGGACACAACAAGGGCTACAAGGGGCTGGACAACTGCCGCTTCTGCCCCGGCTCCCAGTGCTGTGTGGAGGACGGGCCTGAAAGCATTGACTCCATCATCGACATGGACGCTGTGTGCAAGCGAGTCACCACGTTGGGCCTGGATGTGTCGGTGACCATCTCACAGGATGCCGGCAGGTAGGGCCCTGTGGGGTGGGGGTGAGTGGGGATTTTCCTCCTCCACTCACTCACCCAGGTGTAGAACGAGCCAAGTGTATTGATCTTGGCCTTCTGGTCCAAGTACTTAGTATATACGAGGCACAGAGCCAAGTATTTGTATGTAGCGCATGCCGTCGGTTCTGCTCCTGGGACTCATGGATCTGCCCACTTCTCCCCCCACCATCACGGTCTCCACCGAGGCCCCCAGCATCTCCCACCTGGACACTGCCCCAGCCGCCACCGCAGTCTTCCTCCCTGCTGCCTCCACCCCAATCCAAGCAGTCAGTTTCTGTGTTAATTTCCTGGAGCTGCTGTAACAAATACCCACAAACTGGCTTCACATAACAGAAATGTATTGTCTAACTGCCTTGGAAGTCAGAGGTCCGAGGTCAAGGTTGTGGCAGGGCTGGCTCCTTCTAGAGGTGCTGAGGGTGAGTCTGTCCCAGGCCTCTCTCCTGCAGCTGGTGGCTGCCGGCATCCTTGGCCTTTTTTGAGATGGAGTTTCTCTCTTGTTGCCCAGGCTGGAGTGCGGTGGTGTGATCTCAGCTCACTGCAACCTCCACCTCCTGGGTTCAAGCGATTCTGCTGCCTTAGCCTCTCGAGTATCTGGGATTACAGGCATGTACCACCACGCCTGGCTAATTTTGTATTTTTAGTAGAGACGGGGTTTCTCCATGTTGGCCAGGCTGGTCTGGAACTCCAAACCTCAGGTGATCCGCCCACCTTAGCCTTGAAAAGTGCTGGGATTACAGGCATGAGCCACTGCGTCTGGCCTTTTTTTCTTTTTTTTTTTTTTTTTTTGAGGCAGAATTTTGCTCTTGTTGCCTGGGCTGGAGTGTAATGGTGTGATCTCAGCTCACTACAACCTCCACCTCCCGGGTTCAAACAATTCACCTGCTCCAGGCTACCAAGTAGCTGGTATTACAGGCACGCGTCACCACACCCAGCTAATATTTTGTATTTTTAGTAGAGATGGGATTTCACCATGTGTGTCAGGCTGGTCTTGAACTCCTGACCTCAGATGATCCACCCACCTCAGCCTCCCAGAATGCTGGGATTACAGGCATGAGCCACCACACCTGGCTCAAATAAGGTCACATTCTGTGGTCCCAGGTGAACATGAATTTTTCAGAGGAGATGATTCAACCTACTACAAAAGGTCTTCTATCAATTTAAATCAGGGCCAGGCGCAGTGGCTCATGCCTATAATCCCAGCATTTTGGGAGGCCAAGGTGAGAGGATTACTTGAACCCAGGAGTTCGAGACCAGCCTGGGCAACATAACGAGACCTCATCTCAACAACAAATTTAAAAATGGCAGGCTGGTGCGGGAGGATTGCTTGAGCCGGGAGTTTGAGGCTGCAGTGAGCTGTGATGGCGATACCACACTCCAGCCTGGGCGACAGAGCGAGACCCTGTTGACTTTAAATAAATAAATGCATGTGTTCCTTTCTTAGACCTTCGCCGTGGCTCCCATTGCACATGGAATAAGATCCCAACCCTGGCCTTTGGCCTTCCTCTCCACGTCCATTGCACTCCAGGCACACAAACCAGCCTCCACCAAGCTCAGGGCCTTTGCATGCCCTATGGCCTCTGCCCAAAACGCTTTCCTCTGAGAACTCCCCTTTCCAGTCTTTTCTTTTCTCTCTCCGTCACCCAGGCTGGAGTGCAGCGGCACGATCTTGGCTCACTGAAACCTCTGCTTCCACGTTCAAGGGATTCTCCTGCCTCAGCCTCACAAGTAGCTGGGATTACAGGTGTGCGCCACCATGCCCGGCTAATTCTTGTGTTTTTAGTAGAGATGGGGTGGTCTTGAACTCCTGACCTCAAGTGATCCACCCGCCTCAGCCCCACAAAGTGCTGGAATTACAGGCGTGAGCCACCGCGCCTGGCCCTCTTTTCCAGTCTCGACTCCAACATCAGTCACGTCCCTGTGACTTTTAGGCCTCTCCAGCTCCCCCAGACCAAGTTATGCGCCCCCAGCACCGGCTTCCTCACGTCTCCCTAATCGGTGCACTTGTCCAGCTGAAAGGCGGCTACTGATCAATGCAGTTGATTGGCTGACAGAAGGGGTGCCTGGATTTATGGATAGGATTTTTGTTTTTGGAGACAGGGTCTTACTCTGTTGCCTAGGCTGGAGTGCAGTGGCATAATCACGGCTCACTGTAGCCTTGACCTCCTGGGCTTAAGTGATCCCCCCACCTCAGCCTCCCAAGTAGCTGGAACTACAGGTGCACACCACCACATCCAGCTATTTTTGTATTTTTTTTTTTTTTTTGAAATGGAGTCTCGTTCTGTTGCCCAGGCTGGAGTGCAGTGGTGTGATCTCGGCTCACCGCAACCTTCGCCTCCTGGGTTCAAGCGATTCTCCTGCCTCAGCCTCCCGAGTAGCTGGGACTACAGATGCCTGCCACCACACCCAGCTAATTTTTTGTATTTTTAGTAGAGACGGATATCACTGTGTTAGCGAGGATGGTCTCGATCTCCTGACCTTGTGATCTGCCCACCTTGGCCTCCCAACGTGCAGGATTACAGGCGTGAGCCACCACGCCCAGCCCAATTTTTGTATTTTTTTTTGTAGAGACAGAATCTCGCTACATTACCCAGGCAGGTCTTGAATTCCTGGGCTCAAGCGATCCTCCTGCCTCGGCCTCCCAAAGTGCTGGGATTATAGGCAAAAGCCACCACTTACCACTGAGTTCTTTTTAAAACTTTTTTTCTCTTTTTTAATTGAAAAATAATTTTTATTGTGTCTATTATTTGTTTGTTTAAGACAGGATCTCGTCCTGTAGAGTGCAGTGGCAAAATCACAGCTCACTGCAGCCTTGAACTTTTGTGCCCAGATGATCCTCCCACCTCAGCCTCCCAGGTAGCACAACCAAACCCAGCTAATTTTTTTTTTTTTTTTTTTTGAGACAGAGTCTCGCTCTGTCGCCCAGGCTGGAGCGAGGCTGGAGTGCAGTGGCGCAATCTCAGCTCACTGCAACCTCTGCCTCCTCGGTTCAAGCAATTCTCCTGCCTCAGCATCCCAAGTAGCTGGGATTATAGGCGCCCGCCACCACGCCCAGCTAATTTTTGTATTTTTAGTAGAGATAGGGTTTCATCATGTTGGTCGGACGGGTCTCAAACTCCTGGCCTCAGGTGGCCCTCCTGCCTCAGTGTCCCAAAATGCTGGGATTACAGGCATGAGCCACCACGCCCGGCCTAATTTTTTTTTTTAATTGCATTTTAGGTTTTGGGGTACATGTGAAGAACATGCAAGATTGTTGCATAGGTACACACATGGCAGTGTGATGTGCTGCCTTCCTCCCCATCACCTATATCTGGCGTTGCTCCCCATGCTATCTCTCCCCAACTCCCCACCCCTCACTGGCCCTCCCCTATTTCCTCCCCCGACAGACCCCAGCATGTGATGCTTCCCTCCCTGTGTCCATGTGTTCTCATTGTTCAACACCCACCTATAAGTGAGAACATGCGGTGTTTGGTTTTCTGTTCTTGTGTCAGTTTGCTGAGAATGATGGTTTCCAGGTTCATCCATGTCCCTACAAAGGACACAAACTCATCGTTTTTATGGCTGCATAGTATTCCATGGTGTATATGTGCCACATTTTCCCTGTCCAGTCTATCATCGATGGGCATTTGGGTTGGTTCCAGGTCGTTGCTATTGTAAACTGTGCCGCAGTGAACATTCGTGTGCATGTGTCCTTATAGTAGAACGATTTATAATCCTTTGGGTATATACCCAGTAATGAGATTGCTGGGTCAAATGGAATTTCTATTTCTAGGTCCTTGAGGAATAGCCACACTGTCTTCCACAATGGTTGAACTAATTTACACTCCCACCAACAGTGTAAAAGTGTTCCTATTTCTCCACATCCTCTCCAGCATCTGTTGTCTCCAGATTTTTTAATGATCGCCATTCTAACTGGCGTGAGATGGTATCTCAATGTCGTTTTGATTTGCATTTCTCTAATGACCAATGATGAGCATTTTTTCATATGTTGGTTGGCCTCATATATGTCTTCTTTTGTAAAGTGTCTGTTCATATCCTTCACCCACTTTTGAAAGGGCTCGTTTGTTTTTTCTTGTAAATCTGTTTTAGTTCTTTGTAGATGCTAGATATTAGCCCTTTGTCAGATGGGTAGATTGCAAACATTTTTCCCATTCTGTTGGCTGCCGGTTCACTCTAATGATTATTTCTTTTGCTGTGCAGAAGCTCTGGAGTTTAATTAGATCCCATTTGTCTATTTCGGCTTTTGTTGCCAATGCTTTTGGTGTTTTGGTCATGAAATCCTTGCCTATGCCTATGTCCTGAATGGTTTTGCCTAGGTTTTCTTCTAGGGTTTTTATGGTGTTAGGGCTTATGTTTAAGTCTTTAATCCATCTGGAGTTAATTTTAGTGTAAGGTGTCAGGAAGGGGTCCAGTTTCTGCTTTCTGCACATCGCTAGCCAGTTTTCCCAACACCATTTATTAAATAGGGGAATCCTTTCACCCTTGCTTGTTTTTGTCAGATTTGTCAAAGATCAGATGCTTATAGATGTGTGGTTTTGCCTCCGATGCCTCTGTTCTGTTCCATTGGTCTATATCTCTGTTTTGGTACCAGTACCATGCTGTTTTGATTACTGTAGCCTTGTAGTATAGTTTGAAGTCCAGTAGTGTGATGCCTCCCGCTTTGTTCTTTTTGCTTAGAATCCACTTGGTTATGCGGGCTCTCTTTTGGTTCCATATGAATTTTAAGGTGGTTTTTTCCAGTTCTGTGAAGAAGGTCATTGGTAGCTTGATGGGGATAGCATTGAATCTGTAAATTACTTTGGGCAGTATGGCCATTTTCACGATATTGATTCTTCCTAACCATGAGCATGGAATGTTTCTCCATCTGTTTGTGTCCTCTCTTATTTCCTTGAGCAGTGGTTTGTAGTTCTCCTTGAAGAGGTCCTTTATGTTCTTTGTTAGTTGTATTCCTAGGTATTTTATTCTCTTTGTAGCAATTGTGAATGGCAGTTAGTTCTTGATTTGGCTCTCTTTAAGTCTGTTATTGGTGTATAGGAATGCCTGTGATTTTTGCACATTGATTTTGTATCCTGAGACTTTGCTGAAGTTGCTTATCAGTTTCAGGAGATTTGGGGCTGAGTTTTTTTTTTTTTTCTTAAACTGCATCTAGCTTTGTCACCCAGGTTGGAGTGGAGTGGCTCGATCTCGGCTCACTGCAACCTCTGCCTCCTGGGTTGAAGCGATTCTCCTGTCTCAGCCTCCCAAGTAGCTGGGATTATAGGCACCCATCACCATGTCCAGCTAATTTTTATATTTTTAGGAGAGACGAGGTTTCACTATGTTGGCCAGGCTGGTGTCAAACTCCTCAGGTCAAGTGATACGCCCACCTTGCCCTCCCAAGTTGCTAGAATTACAGGCGTGAGCCTCCACACCTGGCCCAACCTTTTTTGTAGTTCTGATAGAGACAAGGTGTTGCCATGTTGCCCAGGCTGGTCTCAAACTCCTGGACTCAAGGGATACTCCCACCTCAGCCTCCTAATGTGCTGGGACTACAGGTGTGAGCCACTGCACCCAGCTTCCATCAGTCTCTCTATAAAATTAAGTTTTAGGCTGGGTGCAGTGGCTCACACCTGTAATCCCGGCACTTTGGAAGGCCGAGATGGGCGGATCACCTCAGGTCGGAAGTTCGAGACTAGCCTGACCAACACGGAGAAACCCCGTCTCTACCAAAAATACAAGAAATTAGCCAGGTGTGGTGGTGTGTGCCTGTAATCCCAGCTACTCAGGAGGCTGAGGCAGGAGAATCCCTTGAACCTGGGAGGCGGAGGTTTCAGTGAGCCGAGATCGCACCATTGCACTCCAGCCTGGGCAACGAGAGCGAAACTCCATCTCAAAACAAAAAATTAATTTTTAATCACAGGTAATTCTAGAACGTATCCTCATGTGTCTAATTGAGAAAATTTTTCATTCCCTCTCTTTTCCTGTAGTGGTCCCTCTGATAAGTCAGACACGAAACCGTGAAGCTTTTCCCACTGACACGTTTCTGTACGTACATACGTCACCTGTGTGCTGGATTACGGTTTTGTCTTATTTTGCTTTGCTTTTACATGGATGGAGTCACACGGTGAAAGTCACACTTTACTGAGAATTCTCTTCCTCAGTTTTCACTTGTGAGCGTTAGACATGCATCTGGCGAGTTCTCCATTTTTTTTCTGGCTGTACCGTATTTCTTGTAAATGACTTCATAGGATTCCACAGTGTGGATAAACCAGAGTTTAGTAAGCCACGCCCTGTCAGTGGGCTTTAGGTTGCTTTCTGTTTTCCTGCTTTTATACTTAATATGGTGGGAGCAGCCCCGTTTGTACTTCCCTGTACTCTTGTGCAGAGGGTTCCTGAGGGTAGATCTAAAGACTGAAAATAGGCCAGGCACAGTGGCTCGCGCCTGTGATCCCAGCATTTTGCGAGGCCGAGCTGGGTGGATCACTCGAAGTCAAGAGTTCCAGACCAGCCTGGCCAACATGGTGAAACCCCATCTCTACTAAAAATACAAAAATTAGCCTGGCATGGTGGTGGGCACCTGTAATCCCAGCTACTCAGGAGGCTGAGGCAGGAGAATCATGAGCTGAGATTGCACCACTGCACTCCAGCCTGGGTGAGAGTGTGACTCCATCTCTAAATAAACAAATAAACAAACAAACAAACTGGAAATAGGCCGGGGTGCCATGGCTCACACCTGTAATCCCAGCACTTTGGGAGGCCGAAGTGGGCGGGTTACTTGGGGTCAGGAGTTTGAGTCCAGCCTGGTCAACATGGTAAAACCCCGTCTCTACTAATAATACAAAAATTAGCCAGGCATGGTCATGGGTGCCTGTAATCCCAGCTACTTGGGAGGTTGAGGCAGGAGAATCACTTGAACCTGGGAGGCAGAGGTTGCAGTGAGCTGAGATTGCGCCACTACACTCCAGCCTCAGCAGCAGAGTGAGACTCTGTATCAAAAAAAAAGAAAGAAAGGCAAAAAACCTGGGTATGGTGGTGCATGCCTGTATCCCAGCTACTTAGGCAGCTGAGGTGGGAGGATCACTGGAGGCCAGGAGTTTGAGGCTACAGGGAGCTGTGATTGTGCCACTGCACTACAGACCGGGTGACAGAGAGACCCTGTCCCAATAAACAAACAAACAAAAAATGGAAATACCAGGTTGTAAAGTCTGGGTGATTATAATTTTACTAGCCTGTCAAATTGCCTTCCACATGGGGGCAACCAGTGTGCATTCCCACCAGCAACAGCTCACTCGGCCCATTTCCCCCACGTGTGCCACAGCACTGGGAGTTATCAAGCTTTTTGGGTTTTTTTTGTTTTTTAAAGAGACAGGCTCTCACTTTCTCGCCCAGGCCGAGTGCAGTGGTGCAATCATGGCTCACTGCAGCCTCGATCTCCTGGGCTCAAGCAATCCTCCCGCCTCAGCCTCCTGAGCAGCTGGGGCTACAGGCACGCACCACCACCCCTGGTGGTTTTTTCATCTTCGCCAACCTGGGAAGGGAGGAGAGCGTTATTCCATCTTGTGGGTTGCTGGTGAGGCTGGGGTCTTTCCTGGGTTTGGATGGGGCTGTCACCTTGGTCTGTGGATTGCCCCTCTGACCCCATTTTGGTCTCTTCTCACCTGCCACACCCTGCGGCTTAGATATCTCTGCGACTTTACCTACTACACCTCACTGTACCAGAGCCACGGTCGATCAGCGTTCGTCCATGTGCCCCCGCTGGGGAAGCCATACAACGCCGACCAGCTGGGCAGGGCGCTGAGGGCCATCATCGAGGAGATGCTGGACCTTCTGGAGCAGTCGGAGGGCAGCATCAGCTACTGCCACAAACACTGAGGGACGCTCAGGTCTCCTAAGACCTCCTCCTGCTGGGGACCCCACGAGGGGGACGTCCACCCTCTGGGTCGTGGCCAGGAAGAGACAAACTCCTCGGCCTGGGGATCCGATCTGGAAGAGAGATTCTAATGTGCCCACCTCCTCTTCCTCCTTCTCTACAAAAGCTCTGGTCGATTTGAGGGAAGCGGCTGAAGATTTTTTTTCTCCATTTTCCTCCCTGCGTCTGGAAACACAGCTGCCTTGGCCGGGGAGGCCAGCCTGGGGGGTCCAGATGCCCAGAGGGGATCTCTGCTGGATCCACGTGCTACGATCCCATGGCCGGGCCACGAGTTCTCACCTGCTTTCCTGTCCATTGGCAAAGGAATTTCAAATTCACTTTATACACATGACTGGCTTTTCCCAAATTTAAAAGCCTCTTGAAGAGTCCTTGACCTTGAACTGTGCTCAACAGCCTGGCCCTTTCTGGGGCCACCTTGGGAAATAGTATGATTTTTTTTTTCCTTCTTCTTTTTTCTCTCCCTCTTTTTTTTTTTTTTAATAATAGTGCTAGTTTGGGCGCAGAGTAATTTATGTTCCCTTTGGTTAAAATGCAGGCTTTTTAGCCAACAAGTGTCTTTCCCCCCCCGCCCCAGGGTGAGGCCACTTTTGCCTCCTGCCCTGAAAATTGGACTTAAGATGCCATGTTGGCTGGGCACAGTGGCTCATGCCTGTAATCCCAGCACTTTGGGAGGCTCGAGGTGGGCAGATCTCTTGAGGTCAGGGGTTCAAGACCCGCCTGGCTAACACAGTGAAACCCCATCTCCGCTAAAAATGCAAAAAGTAGCCGGGCATGGTGGCGCGTGCCTGTAGTCCCAGCTACTCAGGAGGCTGAGGCTGGAGAATCGCTTGAACCCAGGAGGCAGAGGTGCAGTGAGCTGAGATGGCACCGCTGCCCTCCAGCCTGGGTGACAGAGCGACACTCCATCTCAGAAAAACAACTGGACTTAAGATGCCATATATTTGTTTTAGGGACAAAAATGAGGCCTCCTTGGTTAAGGCGTGGTGTCCATGGCCAGGTGCCGGGGGCAGGACTGCGGCCCCAGGTGTGGCCACGAGGGGGGCATGGTGCTTTCAACACCAAGCTGTGAGCTGTCGCCATGGAGACGGGCCACCTGCGGGAAGGCAGATTTTGTCTGCTTTTGACTTTTCTTTTTTAATACGTAAAACTCCACAGCAGCAGAAAACCCACCATCTGGCCTGGAGCTTCAAGATCTTGGTGCCGTGACGAGTTTGTTATTCTCCTTAGCAGGGATTCGGGGGGGGGGGACTCAAAACAGAGGCGTGGGAGCCGGAGTTTGCAGAGTTTGGCATGTCCCAGCATGTCTGAGCAAGAGGAATCCGGGCGGCTGGGGTTTTTATGTAGCTTGGTTTTGGACACTCGCCCAGGAGTCAGTCAGGAGTCAATTTGTCTCTCACTTCCTGGTAACCTTGAACTTACCACGCAGGGAGGATGGTCACGTTCCCTAGGTGATCTAAGTTCAGCCAGATCTTGACACCCATCAGAGAGAGAGGATGACCCCCACGGTGAAACCAATTGAGTGAAATGCACGTTCTGGAAATTACTTTCTATTTTGGCGGGGGAAATGTGGCTGTACTGTTTTCCTGAGTGTGGCACAGTGGAATCTGATCTTGCTTTCCTACCATCTGGGTTGTTTTTTTTGTTTGTTTGTTTGTTTTTTGTGATAGGGTCTTTCTCTGTTGACCAGGCTGGAGTACAGTAGTGTGATCACCCGCTCACTGCAGCCTCAATCTCCCAGGCTCAAGTGATCCTCCCATCTCAGCCTCCTGAGTAGCCGAGGCCACAGGCATGCACCACCACACCTGGCTAATTTTTGAATTTTTTTACACAGACAGGGTTCGCCACGTTGCCCAGGCTGGTCTTGAACTCCTGGACTCAAAGCGATCCTCCGTTCTTGGCCTCCCAAACTGCTGGGATTACCAGCGTGAGCCACTGTGCCCAGCCCAGCTCTTTTTCAAAATAGCTGAGAGTTTTGTTTTGTTTTCTTCAACGTTCACCTTCCTTGTCTAGTTCCGATGCTGGTTGTGGTTCCCGCCTCTGCTGCGCTTCTGTAGCGTTTGGGAACTGGGTTGACGGATTTCTGTGAAACGCATTTTCCAAGTGCTGGGCTTTCTCTGGAGGGGGAGGTGGATGCTGGCAGGTGACCTGCCGTGGGCACCTGGCATCGGGTGTGGGCAGTGGCCAGCAGGTGAAAATGAGTAGGGACTCTGGTTCCCTCCACGCCAGCCTTCATTTTGCTGGAAATGCCCCCTCCACGTCCCTGGTAGCTCTCTGTCCTGAGAAATCTGCAGTGTGGCAGACATCACTGCCTCTGTCCCCCCCAGCATCTGTGAAGGGAAGTTCAAGACCAGCCTGGGCAACACAGCGAGAGACCCCATATCCACCAAAACATACAAAACTTAGCCAGACGTGGTGGTGCATGCCTGTGGTCCCAGATACCCGGGAGGCTGAGGCAGGAGGATCATGTGGCCTCTTTTGGATGTGGGAACAGCTCAAGACTCAGGGATCCCCCAGAGGTCTCGTGGAGAATAACTTCAGGCTTCCTCTTGCTCTGTTCCTCAAAGGTCTGGTCTGCGGGCCTCTGAAGAGAAAACGGGTCTAGCCAAGATGGGGGCAAAATGGGGAGGGGGTGTGCCAGGCCTGAACTGAGCTCAGCACCTGCCCCGGCTCCACACTTCTTTCTTTTGTCTTCATTTCACCTGTGTGTTTAAAGCACTGGGTGACTAGCTCCTTAGAGATATGACTTACTATCTGCTCATTGTCGAGTGTGTGTGTGTCCTCTTCACATTCTTGCAGTGGTTTAACATTTCCTCACCGAGTCAAGCCAGCATCTCATCTTTCCCCATCATGCACAGCATTTGGCTCATTTTAATCTTCTCATTGTTAATTTTTTTTTTTTTTTTTTGAGACGGAGTCTCTCACTGTCACCCAGGCTGGAGTACATTTGTGCGATCTCTGCTCACTGCAACCTCTGCCTCACAGGTTCACACAATTCTGCCTCAGCCTCCTGAATAGCTGGGATTACAGGTGCCACCACCACTCCTGGCTAATTTTTTGTATTTTTAGTAGAGACAGGGTTTTACTATGTTGGCCAGTCTGGTCTCGAACCCCTGATCTGGTGATCTGCCCACCTCGGCCTCCCAAAGTGCTGGGATTACAGGCGTGAGCCATCACACCTGGCTGAGTTTATATATATATATATATATTTTTTAGTGGAACTCATCTATGCACTCTGTGATGTGTTTTTCCACCTTTGTGGGATCTCATCTTAAAATATCCTCATGTGGGCTAGGTGTGGTTCCTCACACCTGTAATTCTAGCACTTTGGGAGATTGAGGCAGGAGGATCCCTTGAGCCCAGGGGTTCAAGACCAGCCTGGGCAATACAGCGAGAGACCCCATATCTACTAAAACATACAAAAAAAATTAGCCAGACGTGGCGGTGCGTGCCTGTGGTCCCAGATACTCAGGAGGCTGAGGCAGGAGGATCACCTGTGCCTGGGAGGTTGAAGCTTCAGTGGTGAGCCATGATCACCCCAGTGTACTCCAGCCTGGGTGACAGAGCAAGACCCCATCTCATAAAAAAAAAAGGTCGCGCGCGGTGGCTCACGCCTGTAATCCCAGCACTTTGGGAGGCCGAGGCCGGTGGATCATGAGGTCAAGAGATGGAGACCATCCTGGCCAACACGGTGAAACCCCGTCTCTACTAAAAATACAAAAGTTAGCTGAGCATGGTGGCGCACACCTGTAATCCCAGCTACTTGGGAGGCTGAGGCTGGAGAATTGATTGAACCCAGGAGGTGGGGGCTGCTGTGAGCCGAGATCGCACCACTGCACTCCAGCCTGGTGACAAGAGCGAGACTCCGTATCCCCCAAAAAAAAAATCCTCGTGCAAGAAGGTACGGACCAAGTCCCATTTCCTCTCCCCTGTCATTTTCAGAGCCTGGGGTGGGGGCTGCAGGTGGCATAGGAAGGGTCTGCAGAGTGGGCAGGACTTGGCAGGTGCTGGGGGAGCGGAATGGACGTGGAGAGTGTCAGTGGTGGAAAGACGGGCTGAGGGGTGTGATGGGAAGGCTGGGGGGAAGGATGAGAAGTGATTGTGGGGGGCTTCCCTGATGAGCCCTCATGGAGGGGGCTGAGGTGGGGGCGGGGGCGCAGGGACAGTGATCGGGGCACCTGGTGCCCTGAGCAGCTTGATGATGGCATCTCTTTTAAGATGCCCAAGACTGTGGACTTTTATTCCTTTATTGAGCCCCTAGTACCCCACCCCCATCCCAAAGAAGGTCAATGGCATGTGTGTGGAGACATAGCTTGAAAAAGAAGGTGGAGTGGAAAGGAAAGAACAGCAGCAGCAGCAGTTCAAGGTGGGTGGGCTGAGCTTGCGGCCCACCTGCTCCAATCAAGGGCTGGAGCAAGCCTGAGGCCACTTGGAGAGGCTGGGCAGGGGCAGGGGGTGGCAGCCGGAATCACGGCTTCCCCATCAGAGCCAGATCTTTGGAGGAGATGTTGCAGATGGCAGTAGTTTCTCGGCAAGGAAGGATATCCTGGAGATGGTTCTGTCTGTAATCCCAGCGCTGTGGGAGAATGAGGTGGGAGGATCGCTTGAGCCCAGGAGTTCGAGACCAGCCCTGGGCAACAAGGCGAGACCCCATCTCTACAGAAATTAAAAAAAAAAAAAAAAAAAAAAAAAAGCCAGGTGTGGTATTGAGCACCTGTAGTCCCAGCTTCTTGGGAGGCTGAATTGGGAGGCTCATCTTAGCCCGGGAGGTGGAGGCTGCTGTAAGCCGTGATTGCACCACCGCATCCCAGCCTGGGCAACAGAGCAAGACCCTGTCTTAAAATGAAGAGAGAGAGAAAAAAGGGCCAGGTGCGGTGGCTCACACCTGTTATCCCAGCGCTTTGGGAGGCCAAGACAGGCTGATCATTTGAGGCCAGGAGTTTGAGACCAGCCTGGCCAACATGGCAAAACTCTCTACTAAAAATACAAAAGCTAACCAGGAGTGGTGGTGTGCACCTGTAATCCCAGCTACTCCAGAGGCTGAGGCAGGAGAATCACTTGAACTTGGGAGGCAGAGGTTGCGGTGAGCTGAGATCACGCTACTGCGCTCCAGCCTGTGGCAACGTAGCAAGACTCTGTCTCAGAGAAAAAAAAAAAAAAAAAAAGGCAATTCTCCTCTCTGCTTTTCTGCTCATTGCTGGCACAGAAACATCTAGAACAGAAAGTAGCTACACTGGGGCCGAAGGGAGAGCTGGAAAAGTAGATCCAAGACGCCTTTCAGTCTTGGACATTTGTGCCAGAAGCGAGACCAGCTGGTGTGTTTACACCCGCAGGCCCATGCCCCGGGGAGGTGACCGGGTGGAGGGGGGCGGCTCATGGAAATCTGCCCCTCACAGCAGCCCCCCTTTTGGCTGCCACTGTCTAGACTGTTGGCCTTCGACCTCCCCGCTTTTTGTAGCGTCTGAACCTAGAAGTCCCCTTCTGAGAGAGCTGGACAAAGCCCTATTCTCCGTGGCCCCAGCCTCTAATCTGAGGCGTCTGGGAGCGGCGTGATCCTGCGGCCGGCGTGGGGTGCTGATGATGGTCAAGGAGGCAGGTCCTTTGCCAGGCTGCCCCTTGCAGCCGCCCGTCCTCAGCATCCTGACTTGCGGGAGCAGGAGAGGCCTTTGTTTTAATAACCCGGGTTAAATTTCCCTTCCCTGGGCACAAGTGCCTCATAAGGGCCCGGGGCTGCTGGCTGGGAGGGAAAGCATTCCTGTTTTTGGAGTGAGGAGGAAGGCTGAGGGCTGGGGTTCCACTTAGACCCTCGGCAGAATGGCTGCTGGAGGGGCAGGCACTGCCCAGCACCCATGTCTGGAAAGCTAATTCCCGGGTGGACCCTGAACATACCCACTGAGAGACTGTCACCTGGTTTCCAGGACAGTTGTCAACAGCTGAGTGGCAGGGGGACTCCCAGGCCTCAAGGGACCTAGTCCCGCCCCAAACTGCTCCCCCCTCCCCCCAAATTCCCTTTCTCTTCCTCCTTTGTCTCCCCCCCCCCCAGTTACCCACAGAAGTGCCTGCCTCTCCAGCGCTCACAGAGCACACACAAAGGGGACAGGAACGGGTCACTGGGCGGTGGCGGTGGCTCCTGACTATCCAGACCAGCCTCTCGCAAAGGCCACTCACAGAGGTGGGGTCTGGGGCCCGGGGGCTTTTGTGTCCTGATACTTTGTCTCAAGGCAATCCCACAGAGGGATTTGAATTAGGCTTTCTGCTCGCCAAGGACTGTGGCATCTGAGCCTGGCTGAGGGCCCACAACCCCCCGCCCCGCCCCCAGCCTTCAGAAGCCAAGTTCAGTCTCTGTCTGCCCAGGGAAGCACCAGCTTGTTTCTGCAGGTTCCTCCAACATCTCAGGTTTTTATCTTGTCTTAAATTTCTCTCTAGGAAAAAACCCTTCCCTGCCAAAGATGACTGTGTTTTCTGTCCCCAAAGGAGGGCCCAGTCCCTCCAGCCTCAGCGTGGCTTCTCCCTGACCCCTTGATCCCCCCCCCGCCCCGGAACTTTTACCAGTGCCTTGTGTGAAACTCCTGTGCCCCAGACCCCCCAGGCAGAGAAGGGTCTTCCAGACTCTGCCCAGGGCTGGGCTCTAGGAGACCCCAAATTTGACACCACAGAAAGCAAATAAAACAGTTGAAATATACATACATTTCCTGTGTGTCCTTGTGTGTGACTGGCGTTCGCCCGGGTGCCCAGGGGCAGAGGGCACTCTGTGTCACTAGGTTTCCATCCTCGGTGGTGCTGGCTCGGGGCAGCTCGTAAGTGTGTGCTGAGTGAGTGTTGACGAGGGGATTCTGCCTCGACTGGTCTTCCTCAGAATCAGGGGCCTGGCTTGGCACGGTGGCTCACACCTGCAATCCCAGCACTTTAGGAGGCTGAGGTGGGAGGATCACTTGAGGTCAGGAGTTCAAGACCAGCCTGGGTAACATGGTGAAACACCCCCACCCCGTCTCTACTAAAAACACAAAAATTAACCAGGTGTGATGGTGCATGCCTGTAGTCCCAGCTACTCGGGAGGCTGAGGCAGGAGAATCACTTGAACCTGGGAGGTGGAGATTGCAGTGAGCCGAGATTGCACCACCGCACTCCAGCCTGGGCAACAGAGTGAGACTGTGTCTCAAAACAAAACAAAAAACAAAACCAGGGGCCTTTGTTCCAACACACAGAGAGGTTGACGAACTTGCCTGTGGTAACACAGCCACTCCGATTTGAGCCATGGCCTGTGTCAACCTCCAGTGCGTACAAAATCCCCAACATGGCTGGGCACAGTGGCTCACGCCTGGAATCCCAGCACTTTGGGAGGCCGAGGTGAGTGGATCACCTGAGCTCAGGAATTCAAGACCAGCCTGGCCAACATGGTGAAACCCCATCTCTACTAAAAATACACAAATTAGCCAGGCGTAGTGGTGGGCGCCTGTAACCAGCTACTCAGGACGCTGAGGCAGGAGAATCACTTGAACCCGGGAGGCAGAGGTTGCCGTGAGCTGAGATCACGCCACTGCACTCCAGCCTGGGTGACAGAGCAAGACTCAGTCAAAAAAAAACAAAAAGAAAATCCCTGTCACCCTGACAGGGGGTGCCGTGCCATTCCACCTTTACAGACAGGGAAACTGAGGCTCCGCCCGTTGAAGCCCCTTGTCCCCTGTGTCACAGCCAGGGAGAGAAGGGGTGGGGATGCGAACTCAGGCCAGCTTCTCTGGAGCGGAGCGCACTGAGGAACATGACCGTGACATGTTCACCCCCTATGTCCGTCCTCAGCAGGAACGAAGACACACTGGTCTCCGGCTTTCTGAGAATAAACCTTTGACGCCAAAGGGACTTGGACAAGAAGAAAGATATCCTGGGGTAAGTGGATCTCGTGAATTGGGGGGAACTTCCTTGGAGTCACCGAGAACTGAGGGTTGTTGCACCCCCCTGGTGGAGGTATTCATGGCTGGGTGTTCTTTCCATAGGGTCCACTGTTTTATTATTATTATTATTATTATTAAATGTAGAGACAGGGTCTTGCCATATTGCCCAGGCTGGTCTCGAACTCCTGGGCTCAAGCTCTCTACCTGCCTCGGTCTCCCAAAGCTCTGGAATTCCAGGCATGAGCCACCACGCCTGGCTGTTTGCTGTCTTGAGTCTCAGTTTACCCATTCCTCATAGGGCTTTTGTGGGAATTCAAGGAGACGGTGCTTTTACAGCTCTTAACTTGAAGCCACCTGGTGCCCTGTCATTGCTCAATAAATACAATGATCAGCCTGGTGTGGGCTTATGCGTGGAATCCCAGCACTTTGGGAGGCCAAGGCAGGCGGATCACCTGAGGTCGGGAGTTTGAGACTAGCCTGACCCATATGGAGAAACCTCGTCTCTACTAAAAATACAAAATTAGCTGGATGTGGTGGTGGATGCCTGTAGTTCCAGCTACCTGGGAGGCTGAGGCAGGAGAATCGCTTGAACCCAGGAAGCCAGGGTTGCAGTGAGCCAAGATCGCACCACTGCACTCCAGCCTGGGCAACAAGAGGAAACGCTGTCTCAAAAAAACTAAAACAACAAAAAACAAAACAAAAAAACCCAAGGTTTGGGGAAGATGCTGCCGTGATCTTGAGGCAATTATTACAGGAGGGAGCGTGCAACAGCCCTGGGTAGGGGTGAGGGGGGCAAGGTTCGGCACCAGAAATCCCCAGCGAGTTCCTTCCCTCGCCTGTCTTCCACCTCCCTGCCCTCTCTTTCCGGTTCTGGCTCCCTGCCTTCAAGTAATCGCCAGTTTTTACAAGGAGAGACTCGGAGCTGCCCAGACATGTCCAGGTCCCCCAGAAGCAGTTAGGGGTGGGTCGGGCTGTCACCCCTCCCTTCCCTGTAGGTGCTGATAAGGACGTGGGGGAGGCAGAGACAGAGATAGAGACGATGAGAGACAGGCAGAATTGGATAGAGAGCCAGGGAGAGATAGACAGAGAGAACAAGGGGAAACGTCAGATATTTTGTTTAGCGTGAAGACACGGAGACACAGAGAGGGCCGTATCGGGCCGAGGATAAGGATTTGGGATGTTGGGGCACTCAGGTGCTGTGTAACTCAGGCACGGAGCTGCCCTGTTCTGAGCCTCAGTTTACCCCTGTGTCACAGCGCAGACCTCCATTCCCCCGTCAACAGGGCTGCATATCCCAGCTCAGCCAGAGCCTGGCATGCAGTGGGTGCTTCATAAATGCACACGGTGGTCAGCAGAATTATTACAGGAGGGAGTGTGGGAGCTGGGCTGCTAATCCGGAGTGTGAAGTGGGAGGCCCAGGGTCAGCCGGCCGATTCCGGGCAGCGAGCACGTGGGGGGAAAGCCTCAGCTGATTGCTTCCTCCCAGTTTATGGCAGGAACCCACACAGCCGGTCCCAAGGCTGAGCCCACCACTTCCGCCCCCCCACGGTCCCAGCCCTGCTGAGTCATGCTCAGCTGCTCGGTCAGCTTTCCCCACCCGCCGAGCACCGGTGGGGGGGGAGAGGAAGGCGGAGAGATGAAGGGATGAGGGGGAGGGGGAGGGCACCTGACCGAGACCAGAGGCCCAGAAAGGACAGAAGGTCCTGGCTGGGGAGGAGCAGGCAGGAGAGCAGTCTTGGCTTTAACTGGCCTGCTTCGTAAAGCCTGCCCTCCGCAAGGACAAGATGAAAACTCGGGGTTTCGAGGGACAGCAAATTAGACTCTATCACAATTTCAAACTTTTGGATGTTGATACATCCGTCAAGAAATTGGAAAGATCAGAGAATAGATGTGTGGGTCAGTCAAAAAAAAAAAAAAAAGAAATTGGAAGGAGGCCTGGCACGGTGGCCGATGCCTGTCACCCCAGCACTTTGGGAGATCAGGGTGGGAGGATCGGTTGAGGCCGGGAGCTCAAGACCAGCCTGGGCAACATGGTGAGGCCCCACCTCCACAAAAAAATGAAAGAAATGAGCTGGACATGAGGTGTATGCCTATTGTCTCAGCTACTCTGGAATCTAAGGCAAGAGGATCATTTGACTCCATGAGGGTGAGGCTGGAATGAGCGGTGATGGTACCGCTGCACTCCAGCCTGGGCCACAGAGCCAGAGCCTGTCTCTAGCAAAAAAGGAGGCCAGGCGCAGTGGCTCACGCCTGTAATCCCAGCACTTTGGGAGGCCAAGGCAGGCGGATCACTAGGTCAAGAGATCGAGACCATCCTGGCCAACATAGTGAGACCCCATCTCTACTAAAATACAAAAATTAGCTGGGCGTGGTGGTGTGTACCTGTAGACCCAGCTATTCGGGAGCTGAGGCAGGAGAACTGCCTGAAGCCAGGAGGCGGAGGCTGCAGTGAACCAAGATTGCGCCACTGCACTCCAGACTGGCGGTGGCGAAGAGCAAGACTCTGTCTTAAAAAAAAAAAAAGGAAAAGAAAGAAATGTAAAAGACAAGTCATGGACTGAGAGGTATTTTCTGCTATGCCTTTAACAGAGCAAGGAGAAGCATCGGGAACATCTGACAACCACACAGACACCATTAGACCAAAGGAAAAAAACACCAGAGAGGGCTGGGCATGGTGGCTCACGCCTGTAATCCCAGCACTTTGGGAGGCAGGTGGATCACCTGAGATCAGGAGTTCAAGACCAGCCTGACCAACATAAAGAAACCCCATCTCTACTAAAAATCCAAAATTAGCCAAGTGCAGTGGTGTGCGTCTGTAGTCCCAGCTACTTGGGAGGCTGAGGCAGGAGAATCACTTGAACCTGGGAGGTGGAGGGTGCGGTGAGCCAAGATCCTGCCATTGCCTCTGTCTACCTCAGCCTCCCGAGGGCTAAAAGAACAGGAATTTCTTCTCTTAGAGTTCTGGATGCCAGAAGTCTGAAATCAAGGTGTCGCAGCAGGACTGGTTCCTCCTGGAGGCTGTTGTGGTCAGAACGTGATACCCCAAAGTACGGCTCCTTGGCAAAACCCCTGTGGTTTTTGTTTTTAGAGATAGGGTCTTGCTCCGTCACCCAGGCTGGGGTGCAGTGGTACAATGATAGCTCACTGCAGCCTCCACCTCCTGGCTCAAGCGATCCTCCCACCTCAGCCTCCCAAGTACTGGGACTAAAGGCATGCGCCATCACACCTGCCAATTACTTTTGTTTTTGTAGAGATGGGGTCTCACTGTGTTGCCCAGGCTGGTCTCCAACTTCTTTTTTTTTTTTTTTTTTTTTTTTTGAGACAGATTTGCTCTTGTTGCCCAGGCTGGAGTGCAGTGGCTTGATCTCAGCTCATCACAACCTCCGCCTCCCAGGTTCAAGTGATTCTCCTGCCTCAGCCTCCCAAGTAGCTGGGATTACAGGCATGTGCCACCAAGCCTGGCTAATTTTGTATTTTTAGTAGAGACGGGGTTTCTCCATGTTGGTCAGGCTGGTCTTGAAATCCTGACCTCAGGTGATCCGCCCACCTCGGCCTCCCAGAGTGCTGGGATTACAGGCGTGAGCCACCGCGCCTGGCCTATGGGATGTCTTGACAGTAATATTTTGCCTCAGCCATCTAGAAATTAACAGTTCAATTTTCAGTGTTTTCAAGCAATGGCTGGTACTTTTCCTCTCTCTCTCTCTCTTTTCTTTTTAAATAGGGTCTCACTCTGTCACCCAGGCTGGAGTGCAGTGGTGCAATCATAGCTCACTGTAGCCTCGACCTCCGGGGCTCAAGCCATCCTCCCACCTCAGCCTCCCAAAGCACTGGGACTGTAAGTGTATGCCATTTATAGTCTGATCTGATAATGTTTTAAATATGTCTGTTCCCCAAATATATATACATGAAATTAAAACATACGTGGTCATAATCAAATCCTAATTACAAACAGAGGCTTCCTGAGATTGGGGAGAACCTGACTTGGGCTGGGGGGGACCCACTTCAACTCTCTTGGGAATGATTTTTCTTTTTTTTTCTTTTTTTTCTTTTTTATTTTTCTTTTATTTTTATTTTTATTTTTATTTTTTATTAAAGATGGGGTTTCACCATGATGGCCAGGTTGGTCTTGAACTCCTGACAGGTGATCCACCCACCTCGGCTTCCCAAAGTGCTAGGATTACAGGCGTGAGCCACCGCACCCAGCCTTTTTTTTTTTTTTTTGAGACGGAGTCTCGCTCTGTCACCCAGGCTGGAGTGCAATGACGTGATCTCAGCTCACTGCAATCTCCACCTCGCAGGTTGAAGTGATTCTCCTGCCTCAGCCTTCTGAGTAGTTCAGACTACAGGAATGCGCCACCATGCCTGGCTAGTTTTTATAATTTTAGTAGAGGGGGGGTTTCACCATTTTGGTCAGGCTGGTCTTGAACTCCTGACCTTGTGATTCACCCACCTCAGCCTCCCAAAGTGCTGAGATTACAGGCATGAGCCCCCGCACCCAGCCGGGAATGATTTTTCTTTAGGTGGGTGCTGGATAGGTGGGCGTTTGTGATTTCATTATTAACACTTTTGTGTATGCCTGAAAGATTTCACAGTAAAATTGAGAGGAAAGGTTTGGCATTTCCCCAACAAGTTAAATACAGAGTTACTCTGTGGCCCAGTAATTCCGCTCCTCAGTACGGAGCCAAGTGAAACGTAAAACAGGTGTTTAAACAAAAACGTGTACACCCACTTTTACAGCAGCATTCTTCATCAAGCCGAAACTACAATACAAACAGTGTAAGCTTCCATTTCTATGAAATGTTCAGAATAGGTAAATCTATAAAGACAGAGATTCACCTTGACCCACATGGTGAAACTGTCTCTACTAAAAATACAAAATTAACCGGGCTGGATGGCACACCCCTGTAATCCCAGGCCCTCGGGAGGCTGAGGAGGAGAATTGCTTGAACCTGGGAGGTGGAGGTTGCAGTGAGCCGAGATCCCGCCATTGCACTCCAGCCTGGGCAGCAAGAGCGAAACTTCCTCTCAAAAAAAAAATTTTTAGAGATAGGGTCTCACTGCCAGGCGCGGTGACTCATGCCTGTAACCCCAGCACTTTGGGAGGCCGAGATGGGCGGATCACTTGAGGTCAGGAATTCAAAACCAGTCTGGCCAACATGATGAAACCCCGTCTCTACTAAAAGTATGAAAATTAGCCAGGCGTGGTGGCACACATTTGTAATCCCAGCTACTCGGGAGGCTGAGGCAGGAGAATCGCTTAAACCTGGGAGGCGGAGGTTGTAGTGAGCCGAGATCATACCAATGCACTCCAGCCTGGGCAACAGAGCGAGACTCTGTCTCAAAAGAAAAAAAAAGAGAGGGGAGTCTCGGGGTCTCGCTATCTTGCCCAGGCTGGTCTCCAACTCCTGGCCTCAAGCGATCCTCCTGCTTTGACCTCCCAAAGTGCTGAGATTACATGTCTGAGCCACTGCATTCAGCCAGGGTGTCCCTTTTCTGAGACTGCATTCTTTCCACCTTGAGCAGGTCCTGCAGGAGAACCATAGGCCCCACACTGTGCTGGTGAAAATCTCATCTCATGCTGGCCTGTTCGGGTGGCCATATCCCCTCATTTCTTTCTTTTTTTTTTTAAGACGGAGTTTCACTCTTATTGCCCAAGCTGGAGTGCAATGATGCCATCTCAGCTCACCTCAAACTCCGCCTCCCAGGTTCAAGCGATTCTCCTGCCTCAATCTCCTGAATAGCTGGGATTACAGGCATGTGCCACCAAGCCCAGCTAATTGTTTGTATTTTTAGTAGAGACAGGTTTCTCCATGTTGGTCAGGCTGGTCTCGAACTCCCGACCTCTGGTGATCCTCCTGCCTCAGCCTCCAAAGTGCTGGCATTACAGGCGTGAGCCACCGCATCCGGCCCTATCCCTTCATTTCAGAGGCTCTGAGGGAGATGGAACAAGCTTGGGGGCTCTGCTTGAGGCTCTAACCCAGCCCTGCTGTCTTCTGGCTGTGCGGCCAGGACAAGCCCCCCTCTCTGGCCTCAGTTTGTCATCTGCGAAATGGAAATAATGTATCCACCTCATCAGGTTGTATAAAGATGAGGCCAGATGCAGCGGCTCATGCCTGTAATCCCAGTACTTCGGGAGGCTGAGGCGGGAGGATCACTTGAGCCCAGGAGTTCATGACAAGCCTGGGCAGCATAGCGACACCTCATCTCTACCAAAAAACTCAAAACTTAGCCGGCCGTAGTTGTGCACGGCCCTGTAGTCCCAGCTACTCAGGAGGCTGAGGCGGGAGATCACTTGAGCACTGAAGGTCAAAGCTGTAGTGAGCTGTGATCATGCCACTGCACTCTAGCCTGAGTGACAGAGCAAGACCGTGTCTTTAAAAAAAAAAATTGTATCTGGTCAGGCGCGGTGGCTCACACCTGTAATCCCAGCACTTTGGGAGGCCGAGGCGGGTGGATCACTTGAGGTCAGGAGTTCGAGACCAGCCTGTCCAACATGGTGAAACCCCGTCTCTACTAAAAATACAAAATTAGCCGAGGCATGGTGGTGCATGCCTGTAATCCCAGCTACTCGGGAGGCTGAGGCAGGAGAATCGCTTGAACCCAGGAGGCGGAGGTTGTAGTGAGCCCAGATCGCACCACTGCACTCCAGCCTGGGCAACAAGAGCAAAACTCCATCTCAAAAAAAAAAAAAAAAAAAAAAAAAATAGCTGCCTCAATGAAAGAGTCCAAGAAAAAAAAAATTGTATCTTAAGCACCTGAAGCAAACACCTGACCGAAACAGCTGCTCAAAACACGTTTCCCTAGTCACAGTTCATTTTCTCTTGTTTATAACAGAATACCGGAAGCTGGGCATTTATAAAGAGAAATTTCACTGGATGCAGTGGCTCATGCCTGGAACTTCACCACTTTGGGAGGTTGAGGCGGGAGGATCCCTTGAGGCCAGGAGATCAAGAGCAGTCTGGGCAACATGGCAAGACAAAAAATTTACAAAAAAATTAATAAAATCAGCTGGGCACCGTGGCACACGTTCGTAGTGTGAGATCAGTGGGAGGCTGAGGCGAGAGTGTGGCTTGAGCCCACGAGTTCGAGGCTGCCGTGAGCTGTTTGGGCCATTGCACTCCCGCCTGGGAGACAGGGTCAAATTCTGTTCCCCTAACCCTCCCAGAAAAGAAACAAAGCGAAGGAATTTGTTTCCTACAGTTATTGAGGCTGACAGAGTGTCACAGGGCAAGGAAGCTGAGCACGCTAGCTGAGATCTCTCTTCCTATTTATTTATTCTGAGATGGAGTCTCACTCTGTCACCCAGGCTGGGGTGCAGTGGTGCAATCTCGGCTCACAGCGACCTCCGCCTCCCGGGTGCAAGCGATTCTCCTGCCTCAGTCTCCCGATTAGCTGGGACTACAGGTGCGCCACCACGCCCAGGCAATTTTTGTATTTTTAGTAGAGAGGAGGTGTCACCAAATTGGCCAGGCTGGTCTCGAACTCCTGACCTCGTGATTCACCTGCTTCAGCCTCCCAAAGTGCTGGGATTACAGGCGTGAGCTACTGCGCCTGGCCTTTATTTATTTATTTATTTGTCTATTTTGAGATGGAGTCTCACTCTGTCACACAGGCTGGAGTGCAGTGGTGCAATCTCGGCTCTCTGCAACCTCTACCTCCCGGGGTGCAAGCGATTCTCCTTCCTCAGCCTCCCGAGTAGCTGGGATTACAGGCGCCATCACACCTGGCTAATTTTTGTATTTTTAGTACAGCGAGATTTTGCCACGTTGGTCAGGCTGGTCTCGAACTCCTGACCTCAAGTGATCCTCCCGCCTTGACCTCCCAAAGCGCTGGGATTACAGGCGAGAGCCACCATGCCCGGCCTTTCTCTTCTTATAAAGCCACCAGTCCCACTTTATGATAATCTGTCTCATCCATGTGCCCGTGAATGGTTTAATGACCATTCGTGACCCAGTCACCTCTTACAGGCCCCACTTCTCAACACTGCCACATTGGAGGTTACGTCTCAACAGGAGTTTTGGAGAAGTAAATGTTGAATGAATCGTAGCACTTGTTATTTATTTCTTGGCATCACAGCACACTACAGAGGTCCCTGTCCACCTCCCTGTCCCCTCCCCGCCCTCACTGATGCCTGCTGTGGATGTCCCAGGGGGCTTCACTGCCCTCCGTGGACCACATCTTCCCAGGATAATCTGCGGTCTCCCGTGTGTTGGGGACTCGGGCACAGAGAACGGTGTCCCTGGGCCTGCACCTTGCTCAGCAACTGTAGTGAGTTGAATCTGGCCCCCCAAAATTTATATCCAAGTCGGCCAGGCGCAGTGGATCACACCTGTAATCCCAGCACTTTGGGAGGCTGAGGCAGGCGGATCACAAGGTCAGGAGTTCAAGACTAGCCTGGCCAAGATGGTGAAACCCTGTCTCTACTGAAAATATAAAAATTAGGTGTGGTGGTGGACACCTATAATCCCAGCTACCTGCGAGGCTGAGGCAGAGAATTGCTTGAACCCGGGAGATGAAGGTTGCAGTGAGCTGAGATTTCGCCACTGCACTCCAGCCTGGGTGACAGAGCGAGACTCCATCTCAGAAAAAAAAAAAAAACAGGCCGGTCACAGTGGCTCACGCCTGTAATCCCAGCACTTTGGGAGGCCAAGGCAGCCGGATCACCTGAGGTCGGGAGTTCGAGACCAGCCTGACTAACATGGAGAAACCCCGTCTCTACTAAAAATAAAAAAAATTTAGCCGGGCGTGGTGGTGTGCACCTGTAATCCCAGCTACTTGGGAGGCTGAGGCGGGAGAATCGCTTGAACCCAAGAGGCTGCAGTGAGCAGAGACTGCCCCACTGCACCCCAGCCTGGGCAACAAGAGGGAAACTCCCTCTGTCTGAAAAATAAGAAAGAGTGGACTCATGGCCGGGCACAGTGGCTCATGCCTATAATCCCAACACTTTGGGAGGCTCACTAAGGCGGGAGGATCATTTGAGTTCAGCCATTTGAGACCAGCCTGGGCAACACAGTGAGACCCCCGTCTCTCTGTACAAACAAAAACAGAAAACAAAAGAACCCGGCTGGTTGTGAAACCCTCTAGATGGCATGGGCACACGCTGACCTTGAGGACTGTCACGAGCATGAGACAGCACTTCTCCCTGTCCTCGGTACCTGCAGGAAGCTTTTAAATAATCTGCTTTTGTGCCTCTTCCAAATCTCCTGCTTATGACTCTGTTTACCTTACATCACAAGAAACAATCGATAAAAGTAGGTTTGTCAAAAGCACTGTGTTTGACAAGGGCACCGATAGCTGAGGGAAGGTAGTCGGGGGGGCAGGGAGGGGGGGGTCCAGGGTGGAGATTTTGGGAGATTGGGGCCCTGCCAGGTGGAGGGACCGGCCTGACCTCCGGCCCCTGCGCTCTGTTTATCTCCACCCTGACTCCACCTCTGGGGACCCACGGAAGCTGTCAGTGGGAACACAGGATCCGATCTGCTGAGCTCATCTCTGGCCACCTGCCTGCATCCGCTCCACCTCTCTCTCCTCTCAGCTTGGCCACAAGTCTGGCTATGAGGTCACCGGTTAAAGATTTGGGGAAGCAGAGCCAGGGGGAGTGGCCGGACGTGGTGGCTCACATCATCACAGGATCCCAGCACTGGGAAAGGCGAAGGAGGGAGGATGCCTGAGCTCAGGAGTTCGAGACCAGCTTGGACAACATAGCAAGACCCCATCTCTACAAAAAGGAAAATTACCCAGTTGTGGTGGCACACGCCTCTAGTCCCAGCTACTCGGGAGGCTGAGGTGGGAGGATCTCTTGAGCCCAGGAGGTCGAGGCTGCGGTGAGTGGGTAATAGAGCCAGACCCTGTCTCTAAATCAAACAAAAACAGGAACAAAAGGTCCACTACTTACTCGTCCTGCTTCTGAAGTGACAGATACTCACAGAACCAGCAGCTCCCCCTTTGGAATGTGCTTGGTGGAATACTATACAGCAAGGAAAAAGGATGGAGCATCACTCAGAAACATTGTGTGAAAGACACGGGCAGAGGAGAGGATGTGCTGACTCATTCCCATTCCCATCAAGTAGGAAAACAGGCAGACTCATCCCTAATGATTGAGACCAGCTCGCCTGTTATCCAGGGCTGGGGAGTATGATGGGAAGAAGCCCCAGAGATTCCTCGGGCTGGGAATGTTCTAGATTCTCATCTTCAAAGTAGTTTCAAGAGTATATCATATGTAGAATGTCACTGAGGCTGAGTGCAGTGGCTCGTGCTTATAATTCCAGCACTTTGGAGGCCAAGGTGGGAGGATCGTTTGAGCCCAGGAGTTTGAGACCAGCATGGGCAACATAGTGAGACCCCATTTCTGTTAGGAAAATATTAGCCAGCCATGGAGGGTGCACACCTGTAGTCTCAGCTACTCAGGAGGCTGAGGCAGGAGGATCGCTCGGGCCCAGGAAGTCAAGCCTGCAGTGAGTTATAATCGTACCACTGCACTCCAGCCTGGGTGACAGAGTGAGACCCTGTCTCAAAAAAAAAAAGTTATTGAGCTGAACACCCAAGATCAGTCTTTTTTCTTTTATGTGAGTTATTTCTCAATAGAAATTTAAAGATAGGCCAGGCGTAGTGGCTCATGCCTGTAATCCCAGCTACCCGGGAGGTTGAGGCAGGAGAATCACTTGAACCCAGGAGGCAGAGGTTGTGATGAGCTGAAATTGTGTCACTGCACTCCAGCTTGGGCAACAGAGTGAGACTCTGTCTCAAAAAAAAAAAAAAATTTGCTGGGTGTGGTGGCACATGTCTGTAGTCTCAGCTACTTGGAAGGCTGAGACAGGAGGATCACTTGAACCCAGGAGTTTAAGGCCGTCGTGAACAGTGATTGTGCCACCGCACTGCAGCCTGGGCCACAGAGGAAGACACCGTCTCTAAAAAAAAAAAAAAGGGTAGGCCGGCCTCGGTGGCTCAGGCCTGTAATCCCAGCACTTTGGGAGGCCAAGGTGGGCAGATCATGAGGTCAAGAGATCAAGACCATCCTGGCCGACATGGTGAAACCCCATCTCTACTAAAAATACGAAATTAGCCAGGCGTGGTGCCGCATACCTCTAGTCTCAGCTACTCTGGAGGCTGAGGCAGGAGAATCACTTGAACCCAGGAGGCAGAGGTTGCAGTGAGCTGAGATCATGCCACTGCACTCCAGCCTGGCAACAGAGCCAGACTCCGTCTCAAAAAAAAAAAAAAAAAAAAAAAAAAAAAAAAACAGGGCACAGTGGCTCACGCCTGTAATCCTAGCACTTTGGGAGGCTGAGGAGGGCGGATCACCTGAGGTCAGGAGTTCGAGACCAGCCTGTCCAATATGGTGAAACTCCATCTTTAAAAATTAAAATTAAAATCAAAAAATATATATTAAGAAAAAAAGAAAAGGTTAATTTCCAGTTAATTTTATGTGGAACACCACAACTGGACAGCAATGAAAAAGTCTCATGATAGCCTTCCAGGGGAGCTGGGAGAGGTGACAGGGAGATGGCCTTGAAGAAACTCCTCCCAGGCCCCCATCCTCCGTGTTCCTGGGGGACCCAGGCATTCTGAAGAGACTCTGGTGACCACGATGCTGACGAGGCTTGCCCCTCTGGGCCTTGGTGGCCTCACTCATCCACTGGGCATGCGTTTGAATGGAAGCTGAGGCTTTGTCCAGCCTCTCTGTCACCGACGGGATACAAGTGACAGTGGAATAAGCAGGTACATTTATTTATTTATTTATTTAGAGACGGAGTTTCGTTCTTGTTGCCCAGGCCGGAGTGCAATGGCACGATCTCGGCTCGCTGCAACCTCCGCCTTCCGGGTTCAAGCAATTCTCCTGCCTCAGCCTCCCAAGTAGCTGAGATTACAGGCATGCGCCACCATGCCTGGCTAATTTTGTATTTTTAATAGAGACCGGGTTTTTCCATGTTGGTCAGACTGGTCTCGAACTCCCGAACTCAGGTGATCCACCCGCCTCAGTCTCCCAAAGTGCTGAGATTACAGGCGTAAGCCACTGCACCCCGGCTTATTTATTTGTTTTATTATTATTATTTTTTGGACAGACAGGGTCTCCCTATGTTGCACAGGCTGATCTCAAACTCCTTGGCTCAAGCGATCCTCCTGCCTCAGCCTCCCCAAGTGCTGGAATTACAGGTGTGAGCACTGCACCCGGCTTTGAGCAGGTGCATTTACTAAGCACCTAGGATGCCCCTGAGCATCACACAAGTGGGGGGTCCTCTAGACCCCAGCTCAGCCCAGTAAGAATCCCCTAGGACAGAGGCTAAGGCTGAGACTCTGAGGGCTGGAGGCTTAGCTGGGGTCGCACAGCAGTGGGTGTGTGTTGAGTCAGGGTGAGACCGGGAGACTCTGTTACTCCCGTGGGGAACTTGCTGTGTGACCCCCTAGTGAGTTCTTTTTTTTTTTTGAGACAGGGTCTTGCTCTGTCACCCAGGCTGGAGTACAGTGGTGCAATCTTGGCTCACTGCAACCTCTGCCTCCTGGGTTCAAGCGATTCTCCTGCCTCAACCTCCCAAGTAGCTGGGACTACAGGTGGGCACCACCACGCCCAGCTAATTTTTGTATTTTTAGTAGGGACAGGGTTTCACCATGTTGGCCAGGCTGGTCTTGAACTCCTGACCTCAGGTGATCCGCCTGCCTCAGCCTCCCGAAGTGATGGGATTACAGGCATGAGCCACCATGCCCAGCCCCAGTGAGTTCCTGTGCTCTTACCTGCCTATACCTGTCGTATGCAGACTCCCTGTAGCCTCCATTACCTGCCTGGCACAACAGCCCTTCCTCTCCATGGCCAGGAATCCTGGGCATTAGAAGAAAGTCTGGGCTCCCCCAGGGGGAAGGGCGCTCCTGGGGCACCCCCTGCCCTTTTCCCGTCTGGTGGCTGGACATGACACTGACCTGCCGTGCTCTAAACCCCCAGCTCCCTAATTCTCTGCTACCTCCTCTCTAGGCCTAGACAAAAGTAGGTTCATCCCTGCCCCAAGGGAGCTCCGAGTGTGGCGTAGAAAGAGCTAGGCACAGACACTTGTAGTGGGGTCAGCTCTGGGCCAGAGGGAAGGATAGGGTTATGAGTACCCTGCTTAGCCTGGAAAAGTGATGTCAGAGATGACTTATTGGATGTGGGGCTTTTTGAGTAGGGTTTTGAAGAATGAGTAGGAGTTTCCCAGCTAAGGATTAGTAACAGCAATAACACCCAGTTTAACCAGCACCAACTATGTGCCTGGCTGTACAGCTAAACCCCTCGTTTGACCACCTCTCCAGTGAAAGTCTCAGTCCCTGTTTTCCAGGAAACTGAGGCATGGTGGAGAGGAATGACGTGTCAAAGTTGCCCTTCCTGGCTCTATCTAGCCCGTTCTCCTCTGCTTTCTTTGTTTTGCACCATCTTTAGCCTTTGAGTCCAACCAGAGAGGAGGGAGAGGGAATTCTGCAGAGGAAGATTGCTGCTGCTTAAGCTCATGTCTGGAAAATTTGTCACATGGGAATAAATCTTTCTCCAAAAAGACTACCAGGTTGGCCGAGTGTGGTGGCTCACACCTATAATCCCAGCACTTTGGAGGCAGAGGCAAAGGATACCTTGAGCCAAGGAGTTCGAGACCAGCCTGGGTAACACAGTGAAACCCTATCTCTACAAAAAATTTAAAAAAATATGTCCGAAAAAAAAATAGCAGAGCATGGTGGCACGTGCCTATAATCCCAACTACCCAGGAGGCTGAGGTGGGAGGATCGCCTGGGCCCAGGAAGTCAAGGCTGCAGTGAGCTGTGATTGTGCCTCTGCCCTTCAGACTGGGAAACTGAGACCCTGTCTCAACAACAACAACAAAAAAGGACTCTCAGGCAGGAATGGTGTCCTTATTTCATGGGAAAGGATACAGAGGGTCAGAGAGGCGCCCAGCTTCTGCAGGAACACATCCCTGAGAGCCGGCCTGGCCGTGGCCACTGGAGTGTACACTCTGCACGCAGGGTCTGGCGTTGGGGGCGGGGGCACAGCTGGGTGGGAACATTGAAGCCGTATTGCTAGACCCCAGGTGTCCACGCGGCTCAGACAGCAACCAGCACAGCCACGCCAGCGCCAGGACCTGTGACGTGGAGTTGCTGTCAGATGCTGCTGATGTTACTGATGAGGTTGGGCGTGCCCTGGGGGGGCGCCTTGCCTCTGCCCGGTGAGAACCTTCCAGGGTTCCTAGGACCCTCAGACAAACACTCCAATCCAGATGACTCCAGGTTCCAGGAGCTGCCAGAAAAGCCACCAGGACCTCCAGAGCACAAGTAAGACAAGGAGGACTGAGACCCCGACCTCATCCCAAAAGCGCAGGTGAGCTCTCTGAGACTGCCACCCCCAGGACAGCCCCCACGTCTATTTTCTTTCTTTTAAAGATGGTCGCCAGGCGCAGTGGCTCACGCCTGTAATCCCCAGCACTGTGGGAGGCCGAGGCAGGCAGATCATCTGAGGTCAGGAGTTCAACACCAGCCTGGCCAACATGGCAAAACCCTGTCTCTACTCAAAGTACAAAAGTTAGCCGGGCATGGTGGTGCACACCTGTAATCCCAGCTACTCAAGAGGCTGAGGCAGGAGAATCACTTGAACCCGGGAGGTGGAGGTTGCAGTGAGCTGAGATGGCGCCACTGCACTCCAGCCTGGGAGACTCCGTCTGAAAAACAAAAACGAAAAAAACCCAGCTCCTCAGTTCTGTGCCACCTCCTCTCTGGGCCAGACAAGGGCGGATCATCCCTGCCCAGAGGAACCGCCAGTCTCGGGCCAGCAGAGCTGGGTACAGACACTTCCAGTGAGGTGGCCTGTAGCTGTGACAGGTCTGTTGCTCTATGCACTCGGCAAGTCAGCAGCTGAGAAACCAGGTCGCCACATGGAAAAAGGTTTAATCTAACCAGCCCGGTGGCTCACGCCTGTAATCCCAGCACTGTAAGAGGCTGAGGTGGGTGGATCACCTGAGGTCAGGAGTTCGAGACCAGCCTAGCCAACAAGGTGAAACCCCATCTCTACTAAAAATACAAAAATTAGCCAAGTGTGATGGCGCGTACCTGTAATCTCAGCTACTAGGGAGGCTGAGGCAGGAGAATCAATTGAACCCCGGAGGCAGAGGTTGCAGTGAGCTGAGATGGTGCCACTGTACTCCAGCCTGGGCGACAGAGCAAGACTCTGTCTCAAAAAAAAAAAAGGCCAGGCGCAGTGGCTCATGCCTGTAATCCTGGCACTTTGGGAGGCAGAGGCCGGCGGATGACTTGAGGTCAGGAGTTTGAGACCAGCCTGGCCAACATGGTAACACCCCATCTCTACTAAAAATCCAAAAAATTAGCCAGACATCGTGGCGCACACCTGTAATCCCAGCTACTTGGGAGTCTGAGGCAGGAGAATCACCTGAACTTGGGAGGCGAGGGTTGCAATGAGCCGAGACCGTGCCACTGCACTCCAGCCTGAGAGACAGAGTGACACTCTGTCTCAAAAAAAAAAGAGGTTTAATCCTAGGGCCACCCTAGGATTAGGGCAAGACTCGCTCTGTCTCCCAGGCTGGAGTGCAATGGCATGATCTCGGCTCACTGCAACCTCTGCCTCCTGGGTTCAAGCAATTCTCCTGCCTCAGCCTCTCAAGTAGCTGGGACTACAGGTGCCCACCACGCCCGGCTAATTTTTGTATTTTTAGTAGAACCAGGGTTTCACCATGTTGGTCAGGCTGGTTCCAACACTTGACCTCAGGTGATCCGTCCGCCTCAGCCCCACAACGTGCTGGGATTACAGGCATGAGACACCTCACTCAGACTTTTTTTTTGAGATGGAGTTTCACTGTGGGGTGGCGGTCTCAGAGAGCTCACCTGCGCTTTTGGATGAGGTCGGGGTCTCAGTCCTACAGGCTGGCAACAACTGGTTAATTTTTTTTTTTTTTTTTTTTAGTAGATACAGGGTTTCATTGCGTTGGCCAGGCTGGTCTTGAACTCCTAACCTCAGGTGATCCACCCACCTCCGCCTCCCAAAGTTCTGGGATTACAGTCATGAGCCACCGCGCCTGGCCTGGGGCTAGAGTTTTTAAGGTTTTGGAGTGAGCTGAAGTGTGGAGGGCATTGCTTGGTGAGAGTGCAGGAGGTGAAGTCACAGACAGGAAGAAACTGTATTCTCATGTGGATTCCATTCCTCTGTGGGGTCTCCACACTGGTGGGCTCCAGTGGTTAAGCTGGAATTGGGATTTCAAAAACATCTTAAGCAATTCGTAAACAAAAGTCTTATGATTCCAAGGTCGGAAATCCCATCTATAGCAAATGATCAGTGTCAGGTGCCAGAGGAAAGTTCAGTCATAAGGAAGTGGGTCAAAGTGCAGCCTGATTGATGCTTAATTACAACGAAATTTCTGTCCAGAATTCTTTTTTTTTTTTTAGAAGCAAGATACTGCCACCATGCCCAGACTTGTCTCGAACTCCTGGGCTCCAGCAATCCACCCACCTCGGCCTCCCAAAGTGCTGAGATTATTGGCATAAGCCACCATGCCTGGTTCCCAGAATTATTAATCCTGTAAGGATAGCTTCAAGGTGAGCT
This sequence comes from Ateles fusciceps, assembly GCA_036589455.1. Classification (NCBI taxonomy): domain Eukaryota; kingdom Metazoa; phylum Chordata; class Mammalia; order Primates; family Atelidae; genus Ateles; species Ateles fusciceps. The sequence continues at coordinate 10,500,290 of JAZHEH010001828.1, read as the reverse complement.
CTGAGCCAGATGGAAGGATGGGGTTTGGGAGCTTAGCCTGTAGGCTGCTTAGCCTGGAGAGCAATGTCGGAGAAGACTTTCTGAAAGAGGGGCTTTTTGAGTAGTGTTTTGAAGAGTAAGTAGGAGTTCTCCGGATGAAGATGAGTTAACTACAATAATACCGAGTTTATCAAGCACTTCCTATGTGTCTGGACCTGTGCCTTCACACCTCATTTGATACCTACCTCTCCAGTGAGAGTCTCTGTCCCTGTTTTCCCGGTGAGGAAACAGGCATGGCAAAGAGGAATGACATGTCAAGGTTGCCCTTCCTGGCTCTACCTAGCCCTTTCTCCTCTGCTTCCTTTTCGCCTTTGACCCCAACCAAAAAGAGAAGAGAGGAAATCCCATGGGCATAGACAGCCCCCTCTTAAACTCCTGTCTGGAATTTTTCACATAGTAACAATGTCTTTTTTTTCTCAACAAGACTCCCAGGCTGGAATGGTGTCTTCATTTCAAGGAAGAGGATACTGAGGGTCAGAGAGGTGCCCTAACTTCGCTAGAAGCACCCCCGCCCAAAGATCCTCCTGCCAAATACATCCCCAGACCCCGCCCAGCTGTGGTCACTGGAGTGTTTACTCTTCAGGCAGGGGCAGGAGGGCGGGACCGAGCAGGCGGGGGCGGACAAAGTTCGGGACTATAAAGGCCGGTCCGGCAGCATCTGGTCAGTCACAGCTCAGAGCTGCAACCAGCTCAGCCATGCGGGCGCAAGACCCGGGACATTGACTGGCTCTCAGATGCTCCTGGTGTTGCTGGTGCTCTCGTGGCCGCCGCATGGGGGCGCCCTGTCTCTGGCCGAGAGGAGCCGCGCAAGTGTCCCGGGACCCTCAGACTTGCACTCCGAAGATTTCAGATTCCGAGAGTTGCGTAAACGCTACGAGGACCTGCTGACCAGGCTGCGGGCCAACCAGAGCTGGGAACATTCGAACGGCGACCTTGTCCCGGCCCCTGCTGTCCGGATACTCACACCAGAAGGTAAGTGAAATCTTGGAGATCCTCTCCCACCCCCGAGCATCCCTCATATCTAACCAGGGATTCGTTGCCTTGAGATGCCCAAACCCACCTTTGAACCTCAGTTGCCCCACCTGTGCCCTGGGTAGGAACATCCTGGAACCCCTTGGGTCTGATGGGGTACCCGATGCCTGATTTGCACCCACAACGTGGGAGGTTATAACCCATCCCTAGATTGAAAATGGGGGAAATTGAAACACACGGATGCCAGGGACCCTCTGAATGTTCATGGTGCCTGGGAAACTCGGGGTTGGGGTCAGGTGTGAGGCGTGGAGTATGGGGTGTGGGCATGGTCCCTGCCCTGGGCTGGGTCCGGGATCCAGGAAAAAGGATGGGGGAGTGGTGGTGTGTGGATAGAGGTTTGTGAGGGCAGAACCGGCTGGCACTGGTTCTAAATCTGATGCAATTGCTTGTCAGGGCACCGCTAAAGTCACATGCAACAGTGCCTTGTTAAGGGGGGAGGAGACCATTTTCCCCAGCTCTGTACCTTCCACAGAGGCTCCAGGGGTGCAGGGCACCGGATGAGGTCTGGGCTGTGCTGGGACCCAGGAGGGGGTCAGGTAGAGGGGTGCCCTCTTGGCCTGCCCTAAACCCGTCTGCGCTGTGTGACTCCAGGCAAACCTCTCACCCTTGCTAGGCCCAGCAACTAGCTTAGGGCACCCTTCAACCCCAGTCTCCCTGACACTTGTACCAGCCTGAGGGGCTGTGATTCTTAGAGGCCTGGTAGTCTGGAATGGGATGGGCTTGGTACTCTTCATTTCTCAGGATTACGCCTGTAATCCCAGCGCTATGGGAGGCCGAGGTGAGAGCATCGCTTGAGGCCAGGACATTGAGACCAGCCTGGGCAATATAGTGAGACCCCATCTCTAACAAAAAAGCTTAAAAAAAAATTAGTCGGATGTGATAGTGCATCCCTGTAGTCTCAGTTATTCAGGAGGCTGAGGCAGGAGGATCATTGGAACCCAGGAGATAGAGGCTGCACTGAGCCATGAGCGCGCCACTGCACTCCAGCCTGGGCAACAGCAAGGCCATAATTAATAAATACATAAGTGAAGTAAGTGAGTTTTTGACTGCCAGAAGAAAAGCAGTGCATGGCTGGAATCTCAGACTGTCTAAATATCAGATATACATTAATTCCTTCAAGTATTTACTAAGCATCTATTGTGTGCCAGACGGTGTCAACCAAGCTGAGTCTAAGTAGGGAATATGAATGATTCACAAGAATTAAAACAGGGTGCTTCCAATTTTCGGCAGGCTGGAAGGGAGAGGAGGAGCCAGCTGTGCTGAGATTCAGGAGGAGAAATGCTTTCTTTTCGGAGGGAGTCTTCCTCTGTTGCCCAGACTGGAGTGCAGTGGCGCGATCTCAGCTCACTGCAACCTGCGCCGTTCTCGTTCATGCGATTCTCCTGCCTCAACCTCCGGAGTGGCTGAGATCACAGGCGCCAGCCACCACGCTCGGCTAATTTTTTGGTATTTTTAGTAGAAGCAGGGGTTTCACCATATTTGCCAGGCTAGTCTTGAACTCCTGACCTCAAGTGATTCACCCTCATCGGCCTCCCAAAGTGCTGGGATTACAGGCGTGAGCCACCGCGCCCGGCGGGGAAAAATGCTCTTGGTAGGCGAAATAACTTGTGCAAAGGCGCCGTGGTGGGATCCAGCTTGACCTGTGGGGTGACCAGCTTCTCCATCTGTCTTCCCACAGTGCGGCTGGGGTCCGGCGGCCACCTGCACCTGCGCATCCCCCCGGGCCGCCCTTCCGGAGGGGCTCCCCCGAGGCCTCCCGGCTTCACCGGGCTCTGTTCCGGCTGTCCCCGACGTCTTCAAGGTCGTGGGACGTGACGCGCCCGCTGCGGCGTCAGCTCAGCCTTGCAAGACCCAGGCGCCCGCGCTGCACCTGCGACTGTCGCCGCCGCCGCCGCCGCCGTCGGACCAGCTGCCGGCAGCGTCTCGGTCCGCACGGCCCCAGTTGGAGCTGCACTTGCGGGCGCGCGCCGCCAGGGGGGCGCCGCAGAGCGCGTGCGCGCAACGGGGACCACTGTCCGCTCGGGCCCGGGCGCTGCTGCCGCCTGCACACGGTCCGCGCGTCGCTGGAAGACCTGGGCTGGGCCGATTGGGTGCTGTCGCCGCGGGAGGTGCAAGTGAGCATGTGCATCGGCGCGTGCCCGAGCCAGTTCCGGGCGGCCAACATGCACGCGCAGATCAAGACGAGCCTGCACCGCCTGAAGCCCGACGCGGTGCCAGCCCCCTGCTGCGTCCCCGCCACCTACAGTCCCATGGTTCTCCTGCAGAAGACGGACAGTGGGGTGTCGCTCCAGACCTACGACGACCTCTTAGCCAAAGACTGCCACTGCGCATGAGCAGCCCTGCTCCTCCACCGTGCAGCTGCGCAGGGGCGCGGCCTCGGTGGTCCCGGCCTGTGGAATGGGCTCAAGGGTCCTGGGACACCCGATTCCCGCCCAAACAGCTGTATTTATATGTCTGTTATTTATTATTAATTTATTGGGGTGATCTTCCTGGGGACGGGGGGGGCTGGTCTGATGGAACTGTGTATTTATTTAAAACTCTGGTGATAAAAATAAAGCTGTCTGAACCGTTCCCTGTGGTGTCCAGGATAAGGGAAGGTGATCTTGGGAAGACCCTCCTCTCCTGGGCCTCAGTTTCTCCAAAAAACCTAGGATGGGGTGAGTGGAAAGGCTCAAGGCATGAGCGGGAAGGTGTTCTCGGGGATGCCAGGACACCCTGTGAGCTCCAAGAGCAGCCTTGGGCCTTCCCGACCCTCTGTCTGTATTTCTCCATCTCCCTGCTTCTGTTTCTTTTTTATTTATATTTCTTTTTAGACTCTGTTGCCCAGGCCAGCGTGCACTGGCACAATCACGGCTCACTGCAGCCTCAACCTCCTGGGCTCGAATCGATCCTCCCACCTCAGCCACCTGAGTAGCTGGGACTGCAGGCACCTGCCATCACGCCCGGGGAATTTTTGTATTTTTTGTAGACACTGGGTTCGCCATGTTGCCCAGGCTGGTGTTTCTGTTTCTGAAACAGCTGAGGCCTCACATCAGCTTCCCTCCATCCCTCCATCTTTCCTCATTCCTCAGAACTTCCTTTTTTTTTTTTTATTGCATTTTAGGTACATGTGAAGAACATGCAAGATTGTTGCCCCTTTTAGGGGCTGAGGCAGAGGTATCTGTCTCTGTCACCGTCCTGTTATCTCTTCCCATGTGGCAAGAGATACAGGCAGCTTGTATCTCTGTGAGTTGCCTGTATCTCTTTCCATACAGGCAGCTCACAGCCAAGTCTATCTGCCACCAAGTGCCTTGTTTTGCAGCAGTGTCCCCAACCTGAGGGGGTGAGTTCATCATCCCTCCTATTTGTGGCACTTCCATGTTAGTGAAGCCTCATTCTTTCATATATAAAGAGCAGGGGAGAAACAAATAAGTTGTGAAGAATACACATCTCCCAGGTTATATATACTTCCTGTTTAGGATCTTGGAATTCCGAGGTGTTCTGAGTCCAGCCCCCTTCCCACACCAAACTGCCTGTCCACCCTGAGTCTGAGAGGAATGGTGATGGGTGTCTTGGGGGACAGAGTAGCCACTTCCAGCAGTGAGGTATATCTGCTGGGAATGCCACCATCCAGAAGCCACCCTGAATGACTGCAGGTGTCCCTTAACATATTCAGTGAGTACCCACCTTACGCCAGGCCCTGGGCACAGCAGTGAAAAGACACACCAGAACCACCCCATGTTTCGAAGCTCGGCTGAGTGAGCAGCCCAGGAGTTGGAGGCTGCAGTGAGCTGTGATAGTGCCACCGCAGTCCAGCCTGGGCAACAGAGTGAGACCCCATGTCTTGGAAGAAGAAGTTTCAGAGTGAGAAAAAGTGGAGGCGGGTGGCATTCTCGGTGAAAGGACTGGTGCAGGGAAAGGAAAGCTTCCGGAGGGGGGGTGGTGTGGTCGGGAGCAGACTCAGGGGAGCAGCACGGGAAAGGGCAGTGAGGTGGGCGGGGGTGGATCACACAGGCCCCCAACACCAGGCTGAGGGTCCCGGACAATAGGGAGCCACGGAGGATGTGGAAGCAGGGGAGGAGCAAGATCCGACTGATGAGTTGTAAGATGGAACTTAAAGACGTCTGGGAGTCATTCACTCTGCCTGAGAAGAAACCAGGGACAGCTTCTCAGAGGAAGTGGCACTGCACCAGGGCCTTGAAGAGCTTTCTCAAAATATTAGAGCTAAAGCTATATATATATAATGGGGCCAGGCGCGGTGGCTCACGCCTGTAATCCTAGCACTTTGTGAGGCCAAGGTGGGCGGATCACTTGAGGTCAGGAGTTTGAGACCATCCTGGCCAACAGGGCGAAACTCCGTCTCTACTAAAAATACAAGAATTAGCTGTGTGTGGAGGCAGGTGCCTGTAATCCCAGCTACTTAGGACGCTAAGGCAGCAGAATTGCTTGAACCTGGGAGGTGCAGGTGGCAGTGAGCTGAGATTGCACCACTGCACGGCAGCCTGGGAGACGAGGGCAAAACTCCGTCTCAAAAAAAAAAGAAAAAGAAAGAAGAAAGAAAAGGGAAGGAAGGAGGTAAGGAAGGGAGAGAGGGAGGGAGGAAGGGAGAAAGGGAGGGAGGGAGGGAGGAAGGAGGGAGGCAGGGAGGGGGGGAGGGAGGGAGGGAGGGAAATGAGGAAGGCAGGAGGGGAGGGGAAGGATCCAGGCGGGGGTGGTTCACACTGAAGAAAGAAAAGAACAGCAAGAAAGAAAGCAAGAATGCAGGAAGGAAGGAAAGAAAGAAAGGGAAGAAAGGGAGGAGGAAGGAAAAAAGAAAGAAAGAGAAAAAAAAGGAAGGAAAAAGGAAAGAAAGAAGCTGGGCGCGGTGGCTCATGCCTGTAATCCCAGCACTTTGGGAGACTGAGGCAGGCGGATCACTTGAGGTCAGGAGTTTGAGACCAGCCTGGCCAACATGGTGAAACCCCGTCTCTACTAAAAATACAAAAATTAGCCAGGTATAGTGGTGGGCGCTGTAATCCCAGCTACTTGGGGAGGCCGAGGCAGGAAATCACTTGAACCCAGGAGGCAGAGGTTGCAGTGAGCCAAGATTGCACCACTGCACTCCAGCCTGGGCGACACAGTGAGACTCTGTCTCAGGAAAAAAAAAAAAAAAAAAGGGATGGGGTGGGGAGCAATTTGGGAGTCTCGGATGGAGACTTGGTCTTGGAGCTCACAAATCCTCACCTTGAGGAACCCACTGACCCTGAGCCAGCAGCCTCACCAGCCTGAAAGCATTTATTGAGCACCGCCGGCACAGCCACAGGAGGGTAACGACAGGGTTCCCGCAGTGACCCTCCTGTCCCCTGTTGAGGGTCTCTCCTCCTCCCCCGTCTAGGAGCCGAGGGGGCTGAGGAGTGGTGTGGGGGATGGGGGAGGGGGTGGCAGAGCCCCCCTGGGGCCTCAAAGACAGTCCTTTCCTGTCCCCATTCTTCAGATGGGGAAACTGAGGCCAGAGAGGGGTTGGAATGCCCTGAGTCACCCGGCAAGGACTGGAGTGGGTCTGGGTGGAGGCTGGGACATCTTGGGCTCATCGCCCGGGGGATCACGTACTCCTCGTCATCGACTGGGGCCCGGCCCAGTGACTGCAGGTTGCAGTAGACAGGCTGGGAGGCCAGGTTGACGTCCTCGTAGTTCATGTAAAAGTCATTGTCCTCTGAAGGGTGAGCCCTGTGGGGACAGACAGACCAAGGGTAGGTGGGGGAAGGAGGAGGACTCAGGGGGCAGGCACATGAGCTTTGAGAAAGTTCAGAGTGGGCCAGGTCCCGTGGCTCACGCCTGTAATACAGCCTTTGGGAGGCTGAGGTCGGTGGATCACCTGAGGTCAGGAGTTTGAGACCAGCCTGGTGAAACCCCGTCTTTTTTTTTTTTTTTTTTAAACAAAGTCTTGCTCTGTTGCCCAGGCTGGGGCACAGTGGCACGATCTCGGCTCACTGCAACCTCCGTCTCCCTGGTTCAAGCAATTCTCCTGCCTCAGCCTCCTGAGTAGCTGGGATTACAGGCAAATGCCACCATGCCTGGCTAAGTTTTGTATTTTCAGTAGAGATGGGGTTTCACCATCTTGGTCAGGACGGTCTTGAACTTCTAACCTTGTGATCCACCCGCCTCGGCCTCTCAAAGTGCTGAGATTACAGGCGTGAGCCCCCAGCGCCCATCTGAAACCCTGTCTTTACCAAAAATACAAAAATTAGCCAGGCATGGTGGCACGCATTTGTAGTCCCAGCTACTCAGGAGGCTGAGGCAGGAGAATCGCTTGAACCCAGGAGGTAGAGGTTGCAGTGAGCTGAGATTGAGCCACTGCACTCCAGCCTGGGCGACAGAGCAAGACTCTGTCTCATAAGGAAAAAAAAAAAGAAAGTTTCAGAGTGGCTGAGTCCATCCCGAATATTTACATAGGGGAAACTGAGGCACAGGGTAGTGTTCTGACTCCCAGCCAGCCCCACCCCCTGAGGAAGCTGGGGGAGGGGGAGTGATTTAGGGAAGGTTCTGGGGATTAACGCTGCGGTCAGAGGACCCTGAACCCTTTTTCCTTCCTTAAAAATGAAATAGCGGCCAGGCACAGTGACTCAGGCCTGTAATCCCAGCATTTTGGCAGGCTGAGGCAGGAGGACCACCTGAGGCCAGGAGTTTGAGACCAGCCTGGGCAACACGGTGAGACCCCCCCCATCTCTACAAAAAATAAAAGCATTATCTAGGTGTCGTGGCATGCGCCTGGAGTCCCAGCTACTCGGGAGGCTGAGGTGGGAGAATCGCTTGAGCCCAGGAGGTGGAGGTTGCAGTGAGCTGTGATCGTGCCACTGCACTCCAGCCTGGGTGACAGAGGGAGACCCCATCTCAAAAAAAAAACAAAAATTGAGGTAGCTGTTCACTGTTACATTAAAATCTAAATTTTTATTTCCTCTTGAAAAATCGGAAGCTCTGGCCACGTCGGTCACATGGTCAGAAGTGGCTGCAGCAAACCGTCTACTCCTTCAGATGGGAAACGTTTTCACCACCGAGGCCACTGACTTCGTGGCCCTCATACATAAAAGTAAGTCTCAGAGCCTCAGTTTCCGCATCCATAAAATTGGTCGAGGAACAGGGAGTCACTTAGGAATATTTGCTAAGGTCAGCAAAATCCCCAGAGAAGGACTTTCCTGCCTCCTGAACATTCTTTCTTCTTTCCTTTTTTTTTTTTTTTTTGAGATTGGAGTCTCGCTCTGTCCCCGAGGCTGGAGTGCAGTGGCACGATCACAGCTCACTGCAACCTCCACCTCCCAGGTTTAAGCGATTCTCCTGCCTCAGCCTCCCGAGTAGCTGGGATTACAGGTGCACGCCACGATGCCCAGCTAATTTTTGTATTTTTGGTACAGGCAGGGTTTCACTGTGTGTTGGCCAGGCTGGTCTCGAACTCCTGACCTCATGATCTGCCCTCCTCCGCCTCCCAGAGTGCTGGGATTACAGGTGTGAGCCACCGCGCCAGGCTGCCTCCTGAACGTTCTAACTCCACCCCAGCTCCTCTTGTAAAAATGGCCACTGGGCCAGGCATGATGGCTCACGCCCAAGTCCCAGCACTCTGGGAGGCCAAGGTGGGCAGATCATCTGAGGTCAGGAGTTCAAGACCAGCCTGGCCAACATGGTGAAACCCAATCTGTACTAAAATTACAAAAATTAGCTGGCTGAGGTGGCAGGTGCCTGTAGTCCCAGCTACTCGGGAGGCTGAGGCAGGAGAATTGCTTGAACCCAGGAGATGGAGGTTGCAGTGAGCCAAGATCGCGCCACTGCACTCCAGCCTGGACGACAGAGCAAGACTCAGTCTCAAAAAAAAAAAGGCCGGGCACAGTGGTTCACTCCTATAATCCCAGCACTTTGGGAGGCCAAGGCGGGTGAATCACCTGAGGTCAGGAGTTTGAGACCAGCCCAAGTAACATGGAGGGAACCACGTCTCTACTAAAAATACAAAATTAGTTGGGTGTGGTGGTGCATGCCTGTAATCCCAGATACTTGGGAGGCTGAGGCAGGAGAATCGCTTGAACCTGGGAGGCGGAGGTTGTGGTGAGCTGATATCACGCCACTACACTCTAGCCTGGGCAACAGAGTGAGACTCCATCTCAAAAAAAAAAAAAATACAAAAGGGCCACTTTGGGTAAGCAGCATCTATCAGTCATTTACACTCTAGTATGAATTGCCCACCAACACCTAAGTGGTTGTAGAGAGATGAACAGGACTGGGACTCAGGGTTTGTTTCCTGCCTTTTTTGACTGGCTATGTGACCTTGGACAAGTCACTTCACTGCCTCCCAGAGCCTCCATGTTTGTAACTGTAAGATGTAGGGTGGACGGTGGCTCACGCCTGTAATCCCAGCACTTTGGGAGGCCAAGGTGGGTGGATCATGAGGTCAGGAGATCGAGACCATCCTGGCCAATATGGTGAGACCCTGTCTCTACTAAAAATACAAAAATTAGCCAGGCATGGTGGCACCTGCCTGTAATCCCAGCTACTTGGGAGGCTGAGGCAGGAGAATCACTTGAACCTGGGAGGCGGAGGTTGCAGTGAGCCAAGATGGCGACACTGCACTCCAGCCTGGGTGACAGAACAAGACTCCATCTCAAAAAAAAAAAAAAAAAAAAAAAAAAGGGCAAAAGGGCCACTTTGGGTAAGCAGCATCTATAAGTCATTTACACTCTAGTATGAATTTGAGACAGAGCAAGATTCTGTCTCAAAAAAAAAATGTTGGCCAGGCGAGGTGGCTCACACCTGTAAGGGAGGCTAAGGCGGGCGGATCACCTGAGGTCAGGAGTTCAAGGCCAGCATGACCAATATGGTGAAACCCCATCTTGAAAAAAAAAAAAATGTAGGGTGGAAATGCCACATTCAATTATAAACACAGTGCTTCTGGTGGCCAGGTATATAAAGGAGGCTGCTGTGGTAACCTCGGGGACAGGGGGGCCGCAGTGAGCAGCAGAGCAGAGGCTGCCTTTCTGCGCCGTCTTCAACACCCTGCTACAGACCACTTCCACTTTTGAGCGTGTCTACATCTGCTTTGCATATTCCCTCCTTTCTCACCAGTGGTCTCCCGATAGCCTCACCGCCTCCTGGCATGAACTCTACTGTCCAAACACAGCCCCGACCCATGACGTGGTCCCTTCCAGCTCGGTCCTCCCTGTCCCCGCCAGGCCTCAGCTTTCAAGTCATCCCTCTCAAAAACCATTCAGAGCAAATTCTCTGTTCTTTTCCACCTCTGGGTCTCTGCCCCTGAGGGGGGTCCCACCCCTTGAAATTCCCTCCACTACCTTTTCCAACCCAGAAAAGCTTTTTTTTTTTTGAGACAGAGTCTCATTCTGTCACCCAGGCTGGAGTACAGTGGCGCCATCTCAGTTCACTGCAACCTCCACCTCCTGGGTTGAAGCGATTCTTCCTGCCTCAGCCTCCTGAGTAGCTGAGATTACAGGCACCCACCACCACACCTGGCTAATTTTTGTATTTTTTAGTAGAGACAGGGTTTCACCATGTTGGTCAGGCTGGTCTTGAACTCCTGACCACAGGTGATCTGCACGCCTTGGCCTCCCAAAGTGCTAGGATTACAGGCGTGAGTCACCACCCCCACCCCCAACCTAGAAAAAGTTCAACTCATTTGTCTAAGCCCAGCAAAATCATCTAGAGGCTGGCTGTGGTGGCTCACACCCATAATCCCAGCACTTTGGGAGGCTGAGACACAAGGATCGCTTGAGGCCAAGGGTTTGAGACCAGCCTGAGAAGCAGAGCAAGACCCCGTCTTTACAAAAAATACAAAAATTAGGCTGGGCGCAGTGGCTTACACCTGTAATCCTAGCACTCTGGGAGGCTGAGGCGAGTGGAGATCAGGAGATCGAGACCATCCTGGCTAACACGGTGAAACCCCGTCTCTACTAAAAATATTTTAAAAATTAGCCAGGCATGGTGGCATACACCTGTAGTCCCAGCTACTCAGGAGGCTGAGGCGGGAGAATCACTTGAACCTGGGAGGTGGAGGTTGCAGTGAGCCGAGATTACTCCACTGCACTCCAGCCTGGGCAACAAGAGCAAGACTCCATCTCAAAAAAAAAAAAAAAAAAAAAAAAAAATTAGTTGGGCATGGTGGCACCCGCCTGTGGTCCCAGCTACTTGGGAGGCTGAGGCAGGAGGATCACTTGAGGCCAGGAGTTTGAGGCTGCAATGATCTGTGATCGCACCACTGCACTCCAGCCTGAGCAACAAAGTGAGACTATCTCAAAAAAAAAAAAAAAAAGGTCATCTAGAGGTGATGGGACTTTGTAGGGCAACTCTTAGCATCTCATGTGTGTCATGGGGACATGGGGGGCTGTCCCCATTCTATGGAGACGGAAATGGAGGTTCAGAGACAGCCCTGGGTCACACGGGATCTGGGCTTACACTGCTGGCAGCCACCACAGAGCCCCAACTCTGCCCAAGCAGTTGCCTCCTCTCTCCCCCATCCTTTGCGGCCAGAAACTGGGTTTACAGGTCATGAAGGGGAAATCTGTGCCATATATGGGAACTCGCTTAATTCTTACTCCGACACACTAAGATTCAGGCTGTAATTCTCCCCAATTTTATCTTATTTTATTTTTGAGATGGAGTCTCACTCTGTCACCCAGGCTGGAGTGCAATGGTTGAACTTGACTCACTGCAACCTCTGACTCCCGGGTTCAAGTGATTCTCCTGCCTCAGCCTCCCTAGTAACTGGGACCACAGGCACCCGCCATCACACTTATACAAAATAATTTTTGTATTTTTAGTAGAGATGGGTTTTCACTGTGTTGGCCAGGCTGGTCTCAAACTCCTGACTTCAAGTGATCTGCCTGCCTTGGCCTCCCAAAGTGCTGGGATCGCGGGTGTGAGCCAGTCTTCTTCCATTTTACAGGTGAGGAGACTGAGGCTCAGAGAAGTAAAGCTACTCGCCTAAGATCCCACAGCCTGAAAGTGGCAGAGCTGGGATTTTTGTTTTGTTTTGTTTTGTTTTTTGAGAGAGTGTCACCCCTGTCGCCCAGGCTGGAGTGCAGTGAAATAATCTCAGCTCACTGCAACCTCTGCCTCCAGGGTTCAAGCGAATCTCCTGCCTCAGCCTCCTGAGTAGCTGGGACTACAGTCGCTCGTGCCACCACGCCTGGCTAATTTTTTTCCTTTTTTCGTATTTTTAGTAGAGAAGGGGTTTCACTATGTTCGCCAGGCTGGTCTCAAACTCCTGACCTCGTGATCCGCTCACCTCGGCCTCCCAAAGTGCTGGGATTACAGGCATGAGCCACTGCTCCCGGCAGAGCTGGGATTTGAACCCGGGTCGTCTGTGTGTGGAGCTTTTCTATTTGCCATTTTGGCAGGTGTTTTCATGGGTTACTTACCCCTGTCCTGCCCACTGGTGCTCAGCTCCTGGCTGGCCCACAAACATGTTTTCATAGTCGGGAGTGGAGGGGCGGGGTGGGGTGACCACTTGGGGCTTGCGGGAGCTCCGGCTGCTGTACCGTGGCTGCAAGCCTGAACCGGCCTTGGGCCCATCCTGAGCAGCCCAGGGCTTGTCCAGGTCCGGGCTTCTGGCCACGCGGCGTCGCCACAGTCTCCAGGCCAGCAAGGGGCCAGCGATGGCAAGCCCGAGAAGCAGGCATCCGCTGGCCGCCGCCGTCGCGATGGTCGCAGGGGCCAGGCCGGGGGCGCAGCTGACCTCCAGGAAGGCAGACAGGTTGCGCTGGGAGCCGATGGCTCTGTCCCAGCAGAGCAGGGGCGTCTGGCCAGAGCAGTTGTCTCTCCGGACCTGGTGCCAGGACGCCAGGGCACAGCCGCAGTCGGCCTGCAGGGCCAGGTCACAGCGGGCGGCCAGCGCCCCGTCCACACGGGACAGGGGGTTTTGCAGCACGTTCAGGAGCTGAAGCCTCTGCAGGCCGGCGAAAAAGGTGGCTGGGAGCTCCCGCAGCCCGTTCGCAGACAGGTCCAGGAGACGCACTTCGAGGGCCCGCAGAGACTGGTTCTGGGGCAGGCTCAGGCCGAGGCCGCTGAAGTTCAGGCACGTGTCACTGAACTCCGTGTTCCAGTCCACATCCGCGGAGGAGACGGCGCACGACAGGTCCTGGCCGTCCGACTCCGGCAGCAGCAGCGGCAGCAGCAGCGTCCAGGCCAGGGCGCCCCCCATTCAAGCCACCTACGCAGAGACACCGGAATCCAAGCCCCGACCTCAGCCCTGCGGCCGCCCTCGCCTACACCGCTAGAGTTTACTGTTATAGCTCAGACCAGCACAAGCCGCTTCTGAAATGGTAGAACGCAGCCCCGGTCTGGTCGCCTCCTCGGGCAGGTTGGCTGCCTCAGTTTCCCTTCTGGGGAATGGGTAGGTAACCCCGGTGCTTAGCGGGCTTGGAGGGCGAGGAGGAGACCCGGTCCCAGTTAACCCCTTCTGCTACATCCTGGACATTTTGGGTGCCTTCTTGGCCAGGACTGGACCCTATGCAAATAAGCAGTTGCCTTGGAAACAGCCCCGCCCCCGATCCCGCTCCCCCAGTCTCTACCCGAACCGCGGGTCGCTGGGAAGCCCTGGGATAGGGGGGAGTGGGGGCTGCTGAAAGGCTCCCCCGAGCTCTGGTTGGCGGTCCCCGCACAGGTGCAAGTTCTAGAGCCTCAGGCCTACCTTTTGGGTCCCACTGCCACGCTTTTGCCTCGGCGATGCTGGAAAAGCCACAGCACCCAGGGGCTGCGTCCTGGCGCACCTGGATACCGGGTGCAGCGACCAGCACCCTCCGCGACGCTTCTGGGGTCCCTGGCGTTCCTCTGGCTCTGCACCAGCGACTCAGCAGCGGGAAGAGGAACTGGTGTCTGGGTGGAGAGGAGAGGGGAAGAATGAAGACAGAGACCCGCCCCCTTGCAGGGCCTTAAGGTTCTCACGGGAGGGGGGAGCGCGAGGGGGAGGGGCGGCCCAGGGTCCCACTTCCCTCTTGAGAGAGCCCAGTGACTTCATGTCCCCTATTACCACCCCAACTGAGTGCCACCTCAACTCGCTTCCAGATGTCAGCTCGGTTGACTCCCAGCTCATGCAGTCATTTGTTCATCAACAAACATCACCCACGCTGGGCCCCCAAGAAGCCTTAGCCCTGGCCAGGTCCTCAAGGAGCTATCTTAAGAGAGTGCAGAGCTGGACACAGACACTCCTAGTGCCATGCAGTCAAGGAAGGTCCGGAGGGAAGGACAGTGTCCTGGAAGCTTCCTGGAGGAGGAGGCATTACAGTTGGGGCTTCAACGCATGAGTAGGAGTTCTCCAAGTTTCCCTAAACCTGTCATTGGCTCTCCAAGCTCCTCCAAGCCTCTCCCACTGAGTTCTGGCACAATGGCACCTCTATGCTGGAGGGGACAGTGAGGGGGGTCCCAGGAGCTTGGGAAAATGTAGCTGCCTGAATAGCACCGTTAGGAGTGGAGAGGATAGAAGGAATTGGCGGTGGGGGAATGGGTCACGTGGAGCCAAGGCCGGTGTGTGGGCAGAGGGGCACTGGCTGAAGAACTCCCTCGGGAGTGAGCCTGGTGTCTGGGTGGGCAACATGGGGAGGAGGCTGAGGTCCCAGAAGCAGATAGGGGCCTGAGGCAGACTGGAGGGGTATTAGTGACAAAAGTGAGACTGAGGAAGGGGCTGGGAGAAGGTCTCTCCTGAACCTGGTGTCACACAGACCAGCTTCCAACCTCGGCCAGCCCCGACTCACGGTGCCTCCTTAATTGCGCTGTGCCTCCGTGTCCACAGCTGTCACATGCGCAGCGGCTTCTCCAGGACCTGGGGGGGCTGGGAGTCTACTCCCCCACACTTTCCCTCTCCTCAGCCTCTGTCCTTTCCCCTCTCCCAACTCCGAGAAATGGTCAAAGGCTTTGAACTGAGACCTTGAAGAAAAAGCCGGAAACCGCTCTTTGACATGTCCAAAGACGCTCATTCCTGCCGAGTGCAGTGGCTCACACCTGACATACAATACTTTGGGAGGCCGAAGTGAGCAGATCGCCTGAGCCCAGGAGTTCGAGACCAGTCTGGCCATCATGGTGAAAGTCCGTCTCTACTTTAAAAAATACAAAAATTAGCTGGGCATGGTGGTGCACCCTTGTAGTACCAGCTACTCGGGAGGCTGAGGCAGGAGAATCGTCTGAACCCAGGAGGAGGAGGCTGCAGTGAACTGAGATCACTCCACTGCGTTCCAGCCTGGGCGACAGAACAAGACTTGTCTCAAAAAAAAAAAAAAAAAAAAGGAAAGAAAAGAAAGAAAAAGCTCATTCCTAATAAGAAAACTGCAAATCACAAACTGTCTTCACCGACCAGACTGGCAAAAATCCAACAGTGCAATGATCTTCCGTGCCAGTCGGGCTGTGGGGTGTGTCCCTGGTGCAGCCTTGCTTGAGGGACCGTGGCACAGGCCACCGGAACGACAAACTCATGCGCCTGCTGACACAGCAGACCCGCTTCTGGGAATTCCTCCCTGCACATTTGCATGTGTACAGTGTGAACCGAGGAATGAATAAAACGTGGCTCATTCATACAGGGGGACATGATTCAGCCACGAAGAAGAAGCCCTGAGCCACGCTGCAACTGGAACAAAACTAGAGGGCGTCTCGTTGAGTGAAAGAAGCCGGTTCCGAGAGGCCATGTGTTGTATGATTTCATTTACATGAAATATACCAAATAGGCTGGGCGCGGTGGCTCACGCCTGTAATCCGAGCACTTTGGGAGGCCGAGGCAGGTGGATCACCTGAGGTCAGGAGTTTGAGACCAGCCTGGCCAACACGGCGAAACCCCGTCTCTACTAAAAATAAAAAAAATTAGCCGGGCATGGTGGCAGTGCCTATAATCCCAGCTACTCGGGAGGCTGAGGCAGGAGAATCACTTGAACCTGGGAGGCTGAGGTTGCAGTGAGCCGAGATCGCGCCTGGGTGACAAGAGTGAAACTTCGTCTCAAAAAAAAAAAAAAAAAAGAAATATCCCAAATGGGCAAATGCATACAGACTAAAAGCAGATCAGTGGTTGCCAGGAGTTGGGAGAGAGAGAACGGGAAGAAGTCACTGCTAATGGGGTGGGGTCTCTATTTGGGGTGATGGAAACATTCTGGAATTAGATGGAGGTGATGGTCGCGTAACATTATGAATGTGGTGAAACGCCACTGAATTGTGCAATTTAAAATGGCTAGGTCGGCCAGGTGCGGTGGCTCACGCCTGTAATCCCAGCACTCTGGGAGGCCGAGGTGGGAGGATCACTTGAGGTCAGGAGTTCGAGACGAGCCTGGCCAACATGGTGAAACCTCGACTCTACTAAAAATACAAAAAAAAAAAAAAAAAAAAAAATAGCTGGGTGTGGTGCCAGGTGCCTGTAATCCCAGCTACTTGGGAGGCTGAGGCTGGAGGATTGCTTGAACCTGGGAAGTGGAGGTTGCAGTGAGCCGAGATCGCGCCACTGCACTCCAGCCTGGGCATCAGAGCAAGGTTCCGTCTAAAAATAAAATAAAAAATTAGCTAGGCATGGTGGCTTCAGCCTGCAGTCCCAGCTGTTTCAGAGGCTGAGGTGGGAGGATCACTTGAGCCCAGAAGGTTGTGACTGCAGTGAGCCGTGATTGTGCCACTCCACTCCAGCCTGGGCAGCAGAGCGAGACAGGGTTTCACCATGTTGGCCAGGCTGGTCTCAAACTCCTGACCTCAAGTGATCCTCCCACCTCGGCCTCCCAGAGTGCTGGGATTACAGGCGTGAGCCACCAGGCCTGGCCAGAAGCAACTTTTTAATGGGATGATCAAGGAAGCCCTCAGGGAGTAAGGAGGAGGGGGATGTAGGGAACAGCATCCAGGAGTGGGAACAGCATGTGCGAAGGCCCCATGGTAGGAGGGCAGCAGCAGCCCTGGGTAGAGAGCAGATGTCTCCAAGTGTTTGTGCAGGCTGCTATAACAAATCCACCATAAACTAGGGTGGCTTATGAACAACAGAAATGTATTCCTCACACTTCCGGAAGCGGGAAAGCTCAAGATCAAGGCACCAGCAGAATCGCTTCCTGCTTTGCAGATGACCTCTTCTCTACTGTGTCCTCAGCAGGCAGAGGGAGCAGGGGGAGCTCTTGGGCCTCTCAGGACCAGAGGGATGGAGGAGCCCAGCCAGCAGTGAGCCTCGTGCAGCTGCACGTCCTCCACGCCCCGGGAGGTTACTAGGGGAGTCCACTTCTGACGCCACTTAGAAAAGGAAATAAAGAAATGAGGAAGTGGCAGACCCGAGGCTGCAGGTGGTGGGGGCAGGCAGGCCTGGGGTCCAGGATAGCGAGTTTTGGAGGTTGGTTTGGGGAAGCTGGGGTCTTGGAGTCTGACAGTCTGGGTTCTGGAGGGGGTCCTGCGATTTGGGGGCTCTGAGATCTGGGGATCCTGGGGTCTGGGGGTCCTAGAATCTAAGGGTCCTGGGGTCTGGGGGAACCTGAAGTCTGGGGATCCAGAGGTCTGGGAGTCCTAGGGTCTAGGGGTCTTGGCATATGGGGGTTTGGTGGGGATGTGTGGGGGATTCAGGATCTGGGGATCCAGAGGTCTGAGAGTCTTGGGGCTGGGGTCCCAGGGGTCTGGTGGTTCTGAAATCTGGGGATACAGAGGTCTGGGAGTCTTGGGATCTGGGGGTCCTGGAGTCTGGGTGCCCTGGGGTTTGAAGTCATGGGGTCTGAGGGTCTTAGGATATGAGGGTTCTGGGGTCTGGGGGTCCTGGGGGATCCTGGGGTCTTGGGATCCAGAGGTCTGGGAGTCTTGGGGTCTGGACCTTCCTGACACAGCCCCAGCTGGCTACACTCAGGTTTCTGAGAATGGGGGCAGCTCAAGTCTCCACTGGCCCCTCCCCTGGCTGAAGGGAGCCTGGAACTTTCAGAGGTCACCTCCCCTGTGGTCCCTCTGTTGCCCCACGATGTACCTGAAACCGTCCCGGGCTTGAGTCCCAGGAAGGGCCAGCTAGTCCACTAAAGTCCCCCCAGGCAGCCACCAGAGATGGCCCCAGACAGACACCAGTGCACCCCCCAGGGATACTCAGAGATGCCAGGAGACCCTCAGAAACACTCAGAGACCACCAGAGGCATGCAGAGACACCGAGAGACACTCAGAAACACCCAGAAAACCTCAGACACCCCAAGACCCTCAGAGATATTTAGAGACCTTCAGAGACTCCCAAAGACCCTCGCAGAAACCTTGAGATGCTTGCAAAACCCCCAAATTCCCAAATACCCTCAGAGACCCTCAGAGATCCCCAGAGACTTTCAAAGATATTCAGAGACATCCAGGCCGGGCGTGGTGGCTCACGCCTGTAATCCCAGCACTTTGGGAGGCCGAGTTGGGAGGACTGCTTGAGCCCAGGAGTCCAAGACCAGCCTGCCCAACATAGACCAAAATAAAGAACAAAAAGTTCTTTTTGAGACAAGGTCTCAGTCTGACACCCCGGCTGGAGTGCGAGGCCAAAATCATAGCTCACTGCATCCTGGGCCTCTGGGACTCAGGTAATCCTCCCACCTCAGCCTTCCGAGTAGCTAGGTCTGCAGGCACATGTCACCATGCCCAGCTAATTCTCTGTATTTTTTTAAGAGTTCGGGTTTCACCATGTTGCCCAGGCAGGTCTCGAACTCCTGGGCTCAAATGATCCTCCTGCCTCGGCCTCCCAAAGTGCTGGGATTACAGGTGTGAGCCACCATGCCCTGCCTAAAAACAATTTTTTTCAATTAGTCAGGCAGGGTGATGTGCGCCTATAGTCCCAGCTACTCAGGAGGCTGAGGCAGGAGGATCCCTTGGGCCCAGGAGGTCGAGGCTGCAGTGAGCCATGATCACGTCACTGCACTTCAACCTGGGCCACAGAGTGAGATCCTGTCTCTAAAAAATAAAAATTACAAAAAGGAAAAGCCTCTGCCCGCATGTCCCCTGCTGGTGGAGTCCAGTCTCTCCCAGGGGAATGCGGAGGGCTGAGCCAAGCAGCAGAGGCTCTCCACAAAGCTTGGGAGTCTGGAAGGGTCTGGGGGGGCTCTGGAGCCAGCGATCAGGACCAGAAGTAGGTATAATGACCATGAGGGTGTAGGTCAATGGGCCAGGGAGGGCTTAAGGGTGCAGCTGGAACACAGACTGGCACGGACATCACGAACCTGTATGCATTAATGCATCAAATGATCATTGAGGCCAGCTCAGACGCTTCAAAGCTGTGTGACCTAGGACCTGCGCCTCAACCTCTCTGTGCCTTAGCTGCCTCCTCCGTATTTTTATTTTGTTTATTTATTCACTTATTTTTGAGACAGAATTTTGGTCTTGTTGCCCAGGCTCGAGGGCAGTGGTGTGACCTCGGTTCACTGCAACCTCTGCCTCCCAGGTTCAAGCAATTCTCCTGCCTCAGCCTCCCAAATAGCTGGGATTACAGGCATGGCCACCACACCCAGCTAATTTTGTATTTTTAGTAGAAATGGGGTTTCTCCACGTTGGTCAGGCTGATCTCGAACTTCTGACCTCAGGTGATCTGCCCGCCTCGGCCTCCCAAAGTGCTGAGACTATAGGGGTGAGCTACCACGCCCCGCCTATTTTATTTTTTTTTATTTTACTTTTGTTTTTTGAGATGGAGTCTTGCTCTGTCGCCTAGGCTGAAGAGTAGTGGCATGAACTCAGCTCACCGCAACCTCTGCCTCCCAGGTTCAAGCCATTTTCATGCCTCACCTTCACTGAGTAGCTGGGATTACAGGCACACATCACTATCGCCCGGCTAAGTTTTGTATTTTTAGTAGAGACAGACAGGTTTCACCACGTTGGCCCAGGCTGGTCTTGAACTCCTGACCTCAGGTGATCTGCCATCAGCCTCCCAAAGTGCTGGGATTACAGGCGTGAGCCACAGTGCCTGGCCTAAAGCATGACTTTTTTAATAACATGGGAGAACTTTCTTTAAGGTCACATGGCCTGGTGGGTTATAGTAATTTATTTTTTTTTTTTTTTTTGACACAGTGTCTGGCTCAGTCTCCCAGCCTGGGGTGCAATCACAGCTCACTGCAGCCTCACGTCCTCGGCTCAAGTGATCCTCCTATTTCAGTCTCCCGAGTAGCTGGGACTACAGGTACACGCCACCACACCTGGCTAATTTTTCTTTTTTTCTTTTTTTTTTTTTTTTTGGTAGACAGGGTTTCGCCACGTGGCCCAAACTGGTCTCAAACTCCTGGGCTCAAGGAACTCTCCTGCCTTGGCCTCCCAAAGTGCTAGGATTGCAAGCATGAGCCCCGTGCCCACCCGGCAGGTTCTAGTAAAATTTTAAAAGCCACTGAATACCTTTGGGAGAGTCGTGGGGGAAATAAAGCGTGGCGTGGGGGGGAAATAAGGCAGCCATGGTTGGCCAAGCACATCCCACCTGAGAGACTTGCACTGCTTGGCTGACAGCTGCTCTGACCACAGGAGGCCACGTCACTGGGCCACAGGGCTCTCTTGAGAGCTGTCCTCAACCACAGACAGAAGGAGAGTTGGCTGTAAATGCCTCCGCTCCCTCCACCCTCAGGTAGGACAACAGGGGTACCTGTTCTGTACGTTCTGTGCCACCTCCCTGAGAAGGGACCCACTCCTGGTTGCCCACGTTGAACCTGCTCGCTGGCACCCCCTGCAGGGCCCCTTCCCTTCCTGCCTCTTTACCCCCCCAGGAGAGCTTCTGAAATCACCTCTCAGATAATTACACCCCTGAATTTAGACTTAGAGTCTCCATCACCAAGCCATCAAAAAAATTTTTTTTTGAAAGAAGTCCCGCTCTGTCTCCCAGGCTAGTGTGCAGTGGTGTGATCTCAGCTCACCGCA
This sequence comes from Ateles fusciceps, assembly GCA_036589455.1. Taxonomy (NCBI): domain Eukaryota; kingdom Metazoa; phylum Chordata; class Mammalia; order Primates; family Atelidae; genus Ateles; species Ateles fusciceps. The sequence goes on along the minus strand of JAZHEH010001828.1, from coordinate 10,479,440 downwards.
ATCTCCACCTCCTGGGTTCAAGTGATTCTCCTGCCTCAGCCTCCTGAGTAGCTAGGATTACAGGATTACAGGCCACGCGCCACCCCGCCCAGCTAATTTTTGTATTTTTATTAGAGACAGGGTTTTGCCATGTTGACCAGGGTGGTCTCGAATTTGACCTCAGGTGATCCACCTGCCTCAGCCTCCCAAAGTGCTGGGATTACAGGCGTGAGCCACCGCACCCAGCCCAAGCCACCAAATTAAGACAGTTATTTTTGTTTTTTTTTTTTTTGAGAGAAGGTCTCACTCTGTGACCCAGGCTGGAGTGCAGTGGTGCAGTCTCAGTTCACTGCAACCTCCTCCTCCTGGGCTCAAGTGATCCTCCTGGCTTAGCCTATCACGTAGCAGGGACCACAGATGTGAGTCACCACACTCGGCTAATTGTTTGATTTTTTTTTTTTTTTGTAGAGATGAGGGTCTTGCTATGTTGCCCAGGCTGGTCTCAAACTCCTGGTCTCAAACAATCCTCCTGTCTTGGCCTCCCAAAGTGCTGGGATTACAGGCGTGAGCCAACGTGCCCAGCGTAAATCAGCAAATTATAAAGGAGATTTGGAAATAAAGTGCTCTGGGGCTGCTCTGCCTATGGAGTGGCCATTATTATTATTATTTTTATTTGTTGAGATGGAGTCTTGCTCTGTCGCCCAGGCTGGAGTGCAGTGGCGCGATCTCGGCTCACTGCAACCTCTGCCTCCCGGGTTCAAGCGATTCTCTCGCTTCAGCCTCCTGAGTAGCTGGGACTACAGGCATGCGTCACCACGACTGGCTAATTTTGTGTGATTTTAGTAGAGACAGGGTTTCACCACGTTGCCCGTCTGGTCTCAAATGCCTCAGCTCAGGCAATCCTCCCGCCTTGGCCTCCCAAAGTGCTAGGATTACAAGCATGAGCTACCATGCCTCACTGTAGCCATTCTTTTTCTTCTGTTCTTTTTACTTTCCTTCTTCTCTTCTTTGTTTTTTTTTTGAGACAAAGTCTCGCTCTGTCACCCAGGCTGGAGTGCCGTGGTGCAGATCTCAGCTTGCAGCAACCTCTGCCTCCCGGTTCAAGAGATTCTCCTGTCTCAGCCTCCCGAGTGCTGGGGCTACAAGCGCCCGCCACCACACCCGGCTAATTTTTGTACTTTTTTAGTAGAGACGGGGTTTCACTATGTTGGTCATGCTGGTCTGGAACTCCTGACCTCAAATGATCTGCCCGCCTGGGCCTCCCAAAATGCTGGGATTACAGGCGTGAGCCACCGCACCGAGCCTGATTCACAGTTTTAAATGGGCTAGTCAAAGAAGGCCTCTCTAGAAAAAAAATATGGACAAACAAGAAAAAAAGTTGTGTAGGAAGGAGTTCAAAATGGGGGATAGTTTTTTGGGGGGTGTGATGTGACTGGGTGGTGTTTCTATATCTGTCTCCTCCTTGCCATTAATTAATTCAATACAGAAATATGAAGATATACATTTGTAAGCCGACTGGGAGCAAGGGCAAGGTTAGGAGAGGCAGGCTAGATCCCACCCCCACACTTGGGGCTCAGTTTAGGGTAGCTTCAAGGGGGTGCTGGGGCGGGACCGGCTGGGGACTCCACCTGCTGGGACTCTCAGGAGTTGCTACTTTGAGTCTCTGCTGCCCTCAAGTGGTGATACTTGGAACGTTGTATCAAGGCAGTGCCTGGCTGCCTTGGCAAAGGCAGAAAACTCCCTGGGCCACACAGGAAGTTTAGCACAGAGGGGACATTGGTAATCTTGAGTTCATTTTCTCAGTAACAAATATTTGTTGAGTACCTACTGTGTGCCAGAACGTGTTATAAGCACTAGGGGCACAACCCTGAACAAAACACGAATTTCAGCCAGGTGCCGTGGCTCATCCCTGTAATCCCAGCACTTTGGGAGGCCAAGGCAGGAGGATCACTTGAGGCCAGGAGTTCGAGACCAGCCTGGGTAACATAGTGAGACGCCCCTCCCTTCTCTACAAAACAAAACATGTAAATCTCCTGCCCTCATGGAGCTCAAGGGTTCCTGGGGCAATAAATGTGCAAAAATTAACAAGTTTTCCATGAAGGCCCGGGCGCAGTGGCTCACGCCTGTAATCCCAGCACTTTGGGAGGCCGAGGTGGGCGGATCACGAGGTCAAGAGATCGAGACCATCCTGGCCAACATGGTGAAACCCCGTCTCTACTAAAAACACAAAAATTAGCTGGGTGTGGTGGCATCCCGCCTGTAGTCCCAGCTACTTGGGAGGCTGAGGCAGGAGAATTGCTTGAACCCAGGAGGCGGAGACTGCAGTGAGCTGAGATTGCGACACTGCACTCCAGCCTGGCGCCTGGCGACAGAGCAAGACTTTGTCTCAAAAAAAAAAAAAAAAGGAGAGAGGCTGAATCTGGGCACAGTGGCATGCATCTGGAGCCCCAGTTACTTGACAGGCTGAGGCAAGAGGATCGCTTGAGGCCAGGCGTCCAAGACCAGCCTGGGAAACAAAGTCAGACCCACCCCCCCACCGCTACAAAAACATTAGCTGGGCGTGGTGGTGCACACTTGTGGTCCCAGCTACTCAGGAGGCTGAGGTGGGAGGATCACTTGAGCCCGGAGGTTGAGGCTGCCGTGAGCTATGATTTCACCACTGCAGTCCAGCCTGGGCAAAAGAGTGAGACTCCCATCTCTAAAAAAGAAAAAAAGAAAGAAAAGAAAAGAAAGGGCATTCCCTCGGCCAGAGAAAGCTACAGGTGAGGAGAAGCAGAGGCCGGCGGTAGGGAGTGCAGCCACGTGGTGAGGCCCGGGGTCCTCTGCAATCAGCGTGCACCTGGAGCTACCAGCAGCTGCTACAGACCCTCCTCCCAGACCTGGGATTTCCAAGAGACACCTCGAGTCTCCCAGACCAGACAGGTACTAGAGGCACTCTGATGGGTGGGGTGTCACCTATGGGTGGCTCACATGACATCCTTGGTTCCTTTACAAGTCTGTTTCCCCCATCTGTAAAATGAGGAGAAAAACTGATGGCTGGGCGTGGTGGCGCATGCCTTTGGTCTCAGCTACTCGGGAGGCTGAGGTGGGAGGATCGCTTAAGCTGGGAGGTTGAGGCTGCCATGAGCTATGATTTCGCCACTGCACTCCAGCCTGGGCAACAGAGTGAGACTCCCACCTCTAAAAAGAAAAATTAGAAATGCGGCCTCCTCCTTTGGTCCGGCAGGAACACTTTACCGGATGATTGAAGCTGGACATGCCAGTTGCCAAGGGTTAGTTGGACTCTGGAGTTGAAGTGCAGGGCAGAGAGGTGGGGATTTGATCTGTGATGAGTGGGAGCTACAGAAGGTGCTAGAAGCACAGCAGCGTACCCGGCTCTGGTTAAGCTTTGTGGACGACGGACACGGGGGTGGGAGGGTGTAGGTCTGGCAGAGGCTCCTCAGCCAGGCCCTCCTGTATCCACTCTGTCACCCGGGGTCCCTCGCAGCCCTGTGGGATTGGTGGCATGACCCCATGGCTTGGAGGGGTCACTGCAGTTCAGCTGTCTCCCCGGTCAAGGTTACACAGTGAGCCAGGGCACAGCCAAGTTCAATTCCAGGCCCAGAGCCTCTATCTGGGAATTTCTGCCTCCAGGCAATTCCTCTTGTGGTCCAGTCCCCCATTTCCGAAACCCTACCTGGCTGTGCAGGAGTGAGGCCGCCTGAACACCCCTCGCCCGTGCTGGTCACCCCCAGCCTGCCTGGGTTGAAGGCCCAGCTCCTCCCACCACCGCCCCCCCACCCCGGCCTACCCGCGTGTTCACCAGCTGCTGTGGCTGCTCCCACCCTGCTGTTGTTTGGGTTTTAATTTTTGTGTTGCATTTAGAAAATTACCCATAATTACGGTTTCTGAGAGGAAACCGTCTCCTAGCGCAGCCCCGGCTCCCAGCTGTGGCCGCCTCCCACGCACGGCTGGGGAGGGGCTTACAGGGGCCCCCAGCCCTGGGCCTGGCCCCCTCCCAGACCGCCCCCCCACTTTAATGAGGAGGGAGGGAGGGAGGCCGCTTCCGCCTCCTATGAAGAGGAAAAACCACCAGCAGGAAAACCCAATCTGGTCTCCTCTGCGGTACTCGTGGGCCCCCCCACCGCTGTGTCCTCAAGGAGACAGGACCCAGAGGAAGGCGGAGGCGGCCAGCTGAGGACGGGATGCGTTATTTCATCCGAACACTGCCAAGTCCAACTAGGGACTGTGCAGAAAGAGTCATGCGGAGGCAGTGCCCAAGGAAGGCTTGGAGGAGGAGGAGAAGGAGGACGAGAGAGATGAAGAGGAGGAGGAGGAGGAGGGAGAGGAGGGAGAGGAGGACGGAGGCGAGGAGGAGGAGGAAGCAGAGGAGGGAGATGAAGAGGAGGAGGAAGAGGAGGAGTTGGCCTCCTCCATCAGGAGGACCAAAGAGAACCCTTGGTGGAAGGAGGAGCCTCCGTTAGCCAGGCCAGAAGCCAGAGAAAGTTTCAGGCGGCAGGAACCGCTAGGGTCAAGGCTGGCGGGTGGGACTGTGCGGGTAGGATGCAGGGTGAGGGTAGAGATTACGGCCGCCTTCTCCTGGCAGCCCCCTGCCCTACAAGCAGTCTCCTTCGGGCTCCCCCAGGCCCAGGCCCTGACCCGTATTTAGGGGACATCCATGGTGGGTGACTCACCACTGCTCACCCCAACAAACACAGACCCAGCTCTGCCAGGGCAGCCCTGCCCCCGGCCCTGGACCCTGGTCTACCTGGGCCCCTTCCCGTGGCAACCTCCCCTGCCTTCTCTGTGCCACCTTGATTTCGCTGGCAACCCCACGGAGCTTCTTAGGTTTTTTAGCTTTTAGAAAGGGTCTTGCCCTGTCGCCCAGGCTGGAGTGCAGTGGCAAGATCACAGCTCACTGCAGCCTTCACCTGCTGGGCTCAAGGGATCCTCCTGGCTCGGCCTCTGAAGTGTTGGGACTACAAGCACAGGCTGCCACCACGTGCGGCCTCCCATGGAGCTTCTTAAACTCGTGAGGCAGAGCCCAACCTCTCCTCTACGCTCCACACCCTTCCATGGCTCCCTATTGCTCTCAGAAAAAAATCTCACCCCCCCCCCCCCCCCCCCCGCTGAGCGTGGTCCAGCTCTCTGCGCTCCCTGCCATCATCCCCTCCTTCTTCCCGCTGCTCCGGCGACCGCTGCGTCCTGTCTCTGCGTCCAGCACCTGCGCCATGTACCCACCTCAGGGCCTTAGCACTTGCTGTGACTACAGTCTGAACGTTCCACTCCCAGAGCTTTCCAATCCACCCCTCCCCCTCCCCCGTTATTAATAATTTTTCCTCCCCGCCCTGCCTGTCCCTCGCATGGGTGGGGGCCCTTCTGCGGATTCTGCCCCCGCAAGGCGTGCGCCCTGGTTGGGAGTGCGCGCGGCTCAGCCTCCCCCGACGCCGCGTGGGACCCGGGGCCCGCTCCCCCTCGCACTTTCCCCGCCGGCGCCCAGGCTGTGTTTGGAGATCCTTCCAGGTTGCCATGAGAACAGCGCTCCTCGCTCCCCGCCCTCCGCGCCTCCCCCCATCGCAACTCTCGGGGCCGCCGGCGCCTCCGCCTCCTCTCCCTCCTCCCCCTCCTCCCCTCCCTCCCTCCGCCTCCGCCCTCCCCCGGGAGCGCGGCCAACCCCGCCGTCGCCTGTCCTGTCACCAGGGGTCCCCCTCCTTCTTACGCACGTGGCACTCCCTGAAATTGCCCGACTGACTCGCCAACTTTTGACTGTCCGCCTCCCCCCAGCAGATTCTGAGCTCCAAAGAGGTAGCAACGTGTCTCGGCTGGGTCTCCGGAGCCCAGCACACAGTAGGCGCTCAATACATGTTTAATGGGGTGAAAAGACTCACATTGACCCAAGGAACCGTGGCTCACAGGGGGCGAGGGACCCAACTAGGGCACATAGGGCCCTGGGGAGCCATGTAGCTTTGGGAGATTAAATTGAGGGTGGCAAGAGGGGCATCTGCCGGGCCCGGGAGCCCTGGTTATCACCAAGGCTCTGTGTGGCTTTGGGTGGGCCACACCCTCTCTGTGCCTCGTTTGGAGTAGGCGCTGGGGGGGCAGTGGTGGGGGCGGTCATTAAGATGGCAGTGTCCTGGACGCCGAAGCCCGCGCCCCCCGTGGCCCTCCAGGCTCCGGGCAGTCGCCAGCCCGAGGCCCTGTGGAATCGTGCGGGCCCCTCCCCCCCTCCAGCCGGGGCCCGGAGGCTCGCGAGAGAGGAAGCTGGGGGAGGGGGCGGCTGGCTGGACAGGAAGTGGGAAGGGCTGGCGTCCCCCCTCCGGTGCCGGGGCCCCTCGGGGAGGAGGCGGGGCTGGGGCTGGCTCTGCCCTTCCCTTCCTCTCCGCGGGTCTGGAGCCCCGGCGGCTCCCGACTTCCCGCCGGCTAGAAAGCTTGGGGTGGGGGCGGGGGGTTTCTCACGTACTGGGGGGTTGGCCTCTATGGGGGAGGCATCTGGGGGGGTCACCTGGCAGCGAGACACGTCCAGACATTCACACACACACACACACACACACACACAGAAACAACGCACAGCCACACACAGATCCCAGAGAGCGGGCGGCCCACCCACGCGCGGAGGCACACACGTGCATATTCGCACACACTTGTACACAGAACCTGACTGGGCGGCTCGGCCCGCACCACCGCGGCGGACCCACAACTGCCACCGCGTAGCCAGCGACAGTCGCTGGGACAGCGATCATTGGGTGTTTGCTAGCCCTCCACGCACAAGGACGCACACGTGCACTCACACAGGAGCCGCGTGTTTGCACACACACGTGGGCACGCATGGGAAAGAAAGGAATAGCCGTGACAAACAGAAACGTCTAGACCTAGAGTCACAACAGCACCGCCTTCCCCTACCCTGCCCAGGCGCACACCACCCACTGGTATCCGGGCACCCCTGCCCTGCGGGGGATCCCTGCCTCAGTATCCGCCCCCACTCTCTCTAAAGCTGGGGGGGGGGGGGATGAAGGGCCCTAGAGGGGGAAGAGGGCAACCACTGCCTGCACCCTGACCCCCGCAGACAAAGGTGGCATGCGCCCCATTTACAGCTCACGGCACCGAGGCTGAGAAGCCCAGCCAGCAGTCACCCAACACCTAGTATTGTCACCGGGTGTCACATGGAGGTGGTGCTTGGTGACTCCCACAGCCTGGGTACTATAGGAGCTTTGTGTCTGTGCCTGGGTTGTGTCTGTGTTGTGTGTCTGCGGGCTGTTGGCTAAGTGTCCACAGGCCGTGTGGCTGTGGATCTGGGGTAGGGTGTGGTTCTCAGGAGGCCGCGACAGTGCGCCCAAGGGTGACTGCGAGTTAACTGCGTGGGCTCTGTCCACGGCCGTTGGAAGCTGTGGCACGGCCTTGTATAAGTGTGTGTCTGCGTGCGGCTGTGGGTCTGTGTGCGGTGGCCTGCGTTTAGTTGCCCCAGGACGACCACTGTGAGCTGGGTGTGTGGCAGTGTATGTGTGTCGCTGCGTTGGCTTTGTGTGCGGTGGTTCCCACCCGAGCTGAGCGTGGGTGGCTTTGTGGGGTGCAACACCCAGTGTCACTGCCTGAGGCTTTAGGGGGCAACCCGCAGTAGTTCCAGCAGCGGGGTACACTTTTGTTGTGTAGAGCGCTACGTTGAGTGTGGCTGCGAATGTGTGTGGCTGGGTGTGTACAACAGCTGGGGTGGCTGTCCCCCATTTGGGGTGAGTGAACCTGTGTGTGTGTGCGCGCGTGCGTGTGCAGCCGCGATCAGCTGTCCGTCCCCCGGGTGGCCGTCCCCGATCCCGGCCCGCGAGTGTAGCCGCGCCCCCAACCCCCGCGGCGGGCATTGCGCGTGCGCGTCCGGCCCGCGGTCCTGGGGGCGGACCCACCCCGCGCGCCCGCCATCGCCCCTTTAAGAGCGGCGCCCGCGGGCGGCGGGGAGGCAACGAGCGGGGGCGCGCGCGGCGGGAGGAGGGGGAGCGCGCGCTTCCCGGAACAGCCCGCGCGGAGGGAAGGGAGGAAAAAAGCCACCCTGCGGCCGGGGCCGGAGCTGGAGCCGCAGCTGCCGCCGCCGCCACGGCCGTCTGGAGCTCCCCCGCGCGGACAATGTCCGCGGTGCCCGCCCGGGGCGCGGGGCGGTGAGGCCCGGGCGCGGGGTAGCTATGGCGACGGCGAGCGCGGCCCGCGGCGCCGCCTGACAGGTGTGGGCCCCCGCGGCGGCGGCGCGGAGCAGCATGTACGCCAAAGGGGGCAAGGGTTGGCCGTGCCCTCCGACAGCCAGGCCCGCGAGAAGTGAGTGCGGGGCCCGGGCCAGGGGCGGGCTCGGCGTCCGCGCTCTTCCGTGGGCTCCGGCGCGGGCGGGCAGCGCGCGGGGCACGTGGGCGCGGGCGACGGGGCTCGCGAGATTGGCGGGGCGCGCGACCCCCGAGGGGCGCGAATTGGCGGGGGCGCGCGAGACCCCGCAGGGTCGCAGGAGTTGAGGGGTGGCGCGCGGCCCGAGGGGCGCTAGACGGGAGGGAACGCGCGAGACCGGTGCGGCTGCAGGGGTCGCGAGATTGGCGGGGGCGCGCGAAACCCGAGGGCGCGACATTTGAGGGGGCGCGCGAGATCCCCGAGCGGGAATCGGCGGACGCGAGGCCTGCCCGAGACGTGGGTGCGCGAGGCTGCGAACGCGCGGGATCGAGGGAGGCGAAGTTTTCCGGGACGAGCGAGAGTGGCGGCTCGGGGACCCCAGGCGCCTGGGGAAGAGCTGGAGGGCGGCTGGAGGGGCGCGCGGCCACCTGTCTGCCCTGGCCCCAGCTGCTGTGTGGGGCCCCTGGGGAAGCCGCACAGGTTCACAGTCGGGGGCGGGTGAGGGCAATGGAGCCTCTCTCTTGATACCGAAGAGTGCATATTGGGGGCCCCTCTTGTTCTGGGTGTGGCTCCAGGCCGTGGGTACCAGGAGCTCTCAAGCTGGTAGGGTCAGGTTCCACCGCGCAGGTGGAGGAAGGGTCGTGGTGGGGCTGAGATTTCCCGGTGTGGGGGAGGCAGCTGAATGTGCTCTCCAGGTGGGGAGCTTGGAGCTGTGATCGTCCCGCAGTAAGGGCACGGGGCAGTTTGCAATACTGTTAAAAGTGCCCAGGAGGAGGGGGAGTCTTGTCATAGCTGATGGGGACTTGCAGAATCCTTGAAGTTGAGCCGCCTGGAGTGGCCCCGGGTGTGGAACTGGCCACCCAAGCAGAGAGGAGGCTGGATCAGCATGGAGGGGTCCCCACGAGGACCCGCCTTGAGGGCCAGGCCAGGATGTCTGGGTGGTGGAGAGGAGCCCTGGATTTGGCTGAGTGTCCCCCCGTCCTGCCTCTTCTGCCTGGGCTGACTTGAGATGCCCCACTCCTCCACAAAATGAAAATCCCCCTCTGCCCAGCCTCTGGGTCATTTTGGAGAAGAGGCCTCCCTTCCCTGTGAGCAGTTAGGATGTTGAGCTCCGTTTCCAAGCACCCTTAAGCTCAAAGACTTTTTGAAACTGGCATTTGACTCCTGCTCAGGTTGGAAGCAGGAGGTGTCTGGCATGGTCACCCGCGGACCCCAGGTCTCCAGCGAGCTGCTGGCTCTGGAGGTGACCACCCACCCATGGGAATCGAGATCGTTCACCGCTTAGTGTTTCTGCCCTGGGTGTCCCAGGGTGTGGCAGTTGGGAAGGCACAGTCTGGTCAGGAAGGCAGGCTCTGTGGCCCTGAAGAAGCCCCACCCCAGCAGGGAGGCAGGTATCTAGTTAACCTGGAGAAAGTAAAGTGAATGATAGTGGAGGGGGAGGGGATGTCAGCAAGTGCAAAGGCCCTGAGGTGGGACCAGGAAAAGGAGCTGGGGCTGGGCCCAGGTGGAGGAAGGTGCAGCCTGCTAGAGTGCTAGGTGGGCTGCAGTTGGTTGTGTGTGCAGAAGTGTGCTCTGGCGCCCGGGTGGAGTGAGGCTTGTAGGGGTCAGAAGCAGAGGCTGGGAGTCCTTGGGGATGGGGAAACAGTTGTATGAAAGACAGCTGGGGAGGCCCGGCCCGGTGGCTGCTGCCTATAATCATTCCAACACTTTGGAAGGCTGAGGTGGGCAGATCACTTGAGGTCAGGAGTTCGAGAGCAGTCTGGCCAACATGGCGAAACTCTGTGTCTACTAAAAATACAAAAATTAGCTGGGCATGGTGGCGGGTGCCTGTAATCCCAGCTACTCTGGAGGCTGAGGTGAGAGGATCGCTTGAACCCGAGAGGTGGAGGTTGCAGGGAACTGAGATCACGCCACACCAGCACACTCCAGCCTGAGTGACAGGGTGAAACTCCATCTCAAAACCCCCAAAACACAGCTGATGGCAGCCTGGACCAAGGTAAGAAGGAAGAGATTCACAGGTTTGAGCCGGGGGTGGTAGGGTGAGGGGATTAGCCGAATTCCCGGCCACCTTCCCCCGCTGTCTGTCCACCCCACAACCTGCCCAGCAGAGGTGTTTTGGAGATACTGGCCTTGGGACTCAAGGCGCTCGGAAGTGCCTCGGCTGCCGGTGGGAGGCTTCGGGAACCGTCTTTAGGCAGAGCCGGCCTGTGTGCTTCTGTTTCACGTAGAGGGTCCCATGCAGCTGTTGGTTCGGAGGTAGGGTTCCACTGTGAAAGAAAGCTTGGAAAACACCAGATGGCCTCGCCCCCCCCACCCCCCGCCCATTTCACAGAAGGGGACATCAGGGCCCTGGAGAGGAAGCCACCTGGCAAGAACTCAGCTTCTCTGGCACAGATGAGCTCTCAGAGGCAGCCCCCAGGCCTCAGTTTCCTCATCTGAAATGTGGATAACCCGTCTTTCAGGATCTTCACCAAGACGGGGTGGGAGCCCACAGGCAGAGCACCTGCCAGGGCAGCCCCTAGGCTCTCAGGAAGTATCCGCCATGGGCAAGCCACTTCCTGCCTCCGGGCCTCGCTTTCCTCCTCTGTGAAATGGGGTGAAGGGGTACACTGCTCCGCACCCCAACTCCCCAGCCCTGTGCTTTCCTTCCTACACTAAGCCTCGTGCCTCCTAAAATGAGGCCCTGAGGCCAGGCACGGTGGCTCCCGCCTGTCATCCCAGCACTTTGGGAGGCCGAGGCAGGCGGATCACCAGAGGTTAGGAGTTCGAGACCAGCCTGGCCAACATGGTGAAACCCTGTTTCTACTAAAAATACAAAATTATTTGGGCGTGGTAGTGCACGCCTATAATCCCAGCTACTCAGGAGGCTGAGGCAGGAGAATCGCTTGAACCCGGGAGGCAGAGGTTGCAGTGAGCCAAGATCATGCCACTGTACTCCAGCCTGGGTGACAGCGAGACTCTGTCTCAAAAAAAAAAAAAGAGGTCCTGCCTTCTCCTCCGTCTCTCTCTGGCCCCAATCCTCAGCCCCTTCTGGCTGCCCTTGGAGGCTTCCGGCCTCCCTGTCTCACACTAGGTCTTGGCCAGCTCGCTCCAGAAAGCGACCGAGCACCTGGTGGGTGCCTCCCCCTCAGGGGCTTGCAGCAGTTGGTGGTGACTGTGGAGTGGGAGCGGCAGAGTGGGCCGAGGGAGGCTGGGGTCTGAGTGGGCCACTCGCAAGAAGACGAGGCTGTGTATACCCTCCAGCACTCCAGCGCAGCCAGGCAGGTTGAGAAGGGGTGCATGGATGACGGCCATGGTTGGCATCTCCTGGCAGCTCGTGGGTTTCTCCTGGCTTGATTTTGAGCCGGCACGTGGATGTGCTGGCTTGTTCACCAGCCTGGCAGGTAAGCCAGGGATGGGATTTTCGACTTGACATGGTCATTTTGGCCCCTGGCTGGAAATGACTGTGAGGGGCAAGTATGGAGGGCAGTAGAGAGGCGCCACCCTGCCGAGAAGCTGCCGAGGGCCTGGCCCTTAGGGTTGGCGGAGGGAGGGAGGACAGCGAGGGCTGGAGGGTCCCTTTGGGGGCAGCAGTGAGACCTGGTGACATGACACGGTGACACAAAGCCGTGAGTGGCAGGCATATCCCACCCCAGCAGCGTCTGTCCAGGAGGACACTGGACAGGGAGCACCAGTGCGGCCATTCTCAGTAATTATGGTAAAGCGCGTCGGTATGGCGGTGGCTGTGGTATATTTCAGGCCACCAGGTGTTAGCACCCCATCCTGTCTCTGCTTCCCTGCAGCTCCATGCTCACTCAGGTCCAGGCACCCCATGTCCTCCAGGTCTCGGGTTCCTTGGCAGGGAGGCTGCTTGCTGCTCTGCCGGGTGCCTCCCCCATGTTTCTCTGGCCACCTGCCCATGTGGCACAGGGAACCCCTGTAGGCAGGCCCTGAGAGGTTGTGCTGCCCCGGAGCAGGTGGCTGGTGGGAGGCAGGGGGCACAGGTGATTTGTATCCAGAGCCCTTTCCCATAACTGAGCTTGTAGGTCCCCCAAATTCCGTGGCTGAACAGCCAGGCTTCCAAACATTTTACCCAAAACAATCACAGCCTACAGCTCTTCCCTGAGACTGAATCCTGTTTAAAATCAAAGACCGGGGCCGGGCGCGGTGGCTCACGCCTGTAATCCTAGCACTTTGGGAGGCCGAGGTGGGTGGATCACCTGAGGTCAGGAGTTCAAGACCAGCCTGGCCATCATGGTGAAACCCCACCTTAAAATAAATAAATAAATAAATAAAAGGACCGGATGGGTGAGGAGGCTCACGCCTGTAATCCCAGGACTTTGGGAGGCTGAGGCGGGTGGATCACAGGTCAGGGGTTCGAAATTATCCTGGCCAATATGTTGAATACCGTCTCTACTAAAAATGCAAAAATCAGCTGGGCGTGGTGGCGGACGCCTGTAACACCCGCTATTCGGGAGACCGAGGCAGGAGAATCGCTTGAACCCAGAAGTTGGCAGTGAGCGGAGATCTCGCCCCTGCACTCCAGCTTGGGCGACAGAGCGAGACCCCATCTCAAAAAAAAATAAAAAAATAAAAGGACCACTGTGGAAGGGAAATCGGCAAACCCGAAAACTCTGGCCTCCCTTCACTCCCAGGATCAATTCCCAAATCCTCAGTGTGGACAGAGTAGCTGCCGGCCTTCATCTGTGCTCGCCCCGTGGCTCTGCTGGTCCTCCTGGCATCCCAGGAGGGGCTCCCGCGTGGTTTGTTCATTCACTGTGGTGACGGGGTCCTGGATGCCCAGCTCCGTTCAAAGGGCATCGCAGTGAGCAGACTCCCAAGTCCCCGCCCCACCTCCAGCCACATTCCAGCGGGGACCGCAGGCGGAGACCATCAGATGGGGAGAGACGAGCAGGTGGGGGGCTTCCAAGTAACAGGGAAGCCCCTGGTAGGTGACACAGGAGTCTGGGCGGAAGTGCCCCAGGCAGGGGAACTGTGCGCAGAGGCCCTGGGGTGGCAGGGCAGCCATTGTGGGGGGTGGGGGGGGCACAGGAGGGTTTGAACAAGCAGCGTGGGGGTGTAGGGGAGCAGCGCCTGGAGGGGACTCTCATAATCCAGGTGGGAGACGGTGGGTGGCCTGGCCCAGGTGTGCAGCGGAGGTGGGGAGAGGGGCCCAAATCAGGAGAGAGACTTCCTTCAGTGTCTTCTCATTAATTCAGTAAACGCAGTGATGTTTGGGGACAGCTGGGTGGGTGTCATGCAGGTGCACGCCTGTGCGCGGCCACCAGAGGCTCCTTGGACCAGATGTGTGTGTGTGTGTGTGTGCACATCTCCCTGACGGCCTCTGGGCCGGGAGAGGGGCGGATGGGGAAGGGGTGCGGGCTCGGGTGTCAAGTCTGGGTCTGTAGCTGCCAAGTGGACAGTGGATCCCTAGTTTGGGGAAGGTCGGGCCGCAGCACCCCTCTGGGCAGCCCCTATCTGAAGGCGTCATCAAAACAGGATGGGTGACCCCCCAGGGAGAGGAGAGGACAGAGCGGGGAGCCGGTGGGGCTGGAGGCAGGAGGACAGCAGGAGGGGTGGTGAGGCCAGGGTGGGCTCTGGGGGGTGCCTCCTGGGTTAGGTACTGATGGGGACAGTCTGGGAAGGGGCGACGAAGGAAGGCAGGTATAGCTGTTGGCCACCCCCTCCTTCAGGAGTCCCCCTAGGCCTCCTGGACAGCCGGCCCCTGGGTGTGGGGTGCCCAGAACACAGCTTTAGCAGGACTTCCGCTGCCCTCACCCTCCTGTTGTGGCTCCCCCAGTGTTCCCGAAACTCTGTCTTACCCGACTCTGGCCTTTTGTGCCCCCTGCTCTGACCTCCAAGTGGCCAGGGTGGGAAATGGCTGGCCCCGCTCAGCCCCTCTCCGCACCTGGTGGGTGGGTTGGCACTAGGCTCCCCAGGCTGGTCGGTCTGCCCCCCAACCTGCTCACCCTGGCCTTGTGTGCTCCCCCTTCACAGATGGACGCAGGCCTGTCAGCTGCTGGCACAGGGGAAAGCTCAGAAGCCTCTAGATGGGCCGGGTACCATAGAAGTGGGCTGGACAGGCGGCCCGGCAGGCTGTGGGACCGGCAGTGGAAGAAGGCGCAGGGGTGGGAGACTGGAGGGCTAGGGGGTCAGGATCTTGCAGGGCGTGGGCTGGGGGGCTCTCTCCGAGAGTAGTGTGATGATGCCAGGTGACCACTGGGCACTGTGTGTCCTGCCCCCTCCCTGCCTCTGGGGTGGCCGTCACTGCTCACGTGGTGCAGTGTGAGCCTGGCGTGCCCCGCCCTGGGCCGCCTGCTCTGCCCCCTTGCCTTTCTGTAGCCTCGGCACCTTCTGAGGGGCCACACAGCTCACCTAACTCGTATTGCCTGTCTCTGTCTCTCCTCTCAAGAACGTGGCCTCCAGGACAGGCGCCGGGTGTGTGCACTGCACAAAGGGCACTCCATGATGCCGGAGGAATGAATGAAATGAATGAATGAAGGAGGGGAGGCAGGATGAGATCTGGGGCAGGGCACCGCCCATGGGGCAGGCAGTCCCCCCACCCTGTCCCCTAGGGGCTAGGGCAGGAACAGGAGGGCTGGAAGTCTGAAAGGGACTTGGGGGGGCGTGATGGGTGGTGGGTGCTGGGATTGGAGCAGCCTGGCTGGGAGGGAGCAGAGCGTGAGTCAAAGGAAGGTTATTTTAGGATGGGGCCGGCAGCCAGGGAGGGCGGCACAGCTGAGCTGGAGGCGGCTGGAAGGGCCCCCAGGCCTGCCTGCCTCTCGCCTTTAGGGCTCAGCCTCAGGCCCGCCCTCCGGAACCCTGTCTTGAATCCAAGACTCCCCCAAGCCCCGAGCAGGCCCTCGTGAATCCCTGGCTGTGCAGTACAAGGGCTCTGAGGGGCTCTGATGGGGCGCCTCAGATCCAACGAGGTCCAGAAGGGCTGCTGCCACTGGACTGGGCAACGCTTTGGATAGGGGCTTGTCCTCTGCTTTCTGGTGTGACAGCTGGACTGGAGCGAGGCAGACGGTCCAGCCTTCCCCTGTGACCTGCAGAGGGCCGTGCTGGAGCCCCCCTGGCTGGGCAAGGGTGGCCCAGGTCCGAGCTCTTGGGGGTGGGCAGTGGCTGAGGGGGTGAGTCCAGGGATCCCTGGCAGCTGGGGACTCACACAGCCCTGTGTACGTTTGGGCAGGGCAGCAGACGTGGCACTGTGGGCCCTACCTCCCCCTGGCCCCCACCTCCATTCCCTGGACACCGCTCCAGAGTCAGTACTGCCCTGGTTGGGGACAGTCTGCTGGAAGAATTGAGGCCACCACAGTGGGTGGGCAGCCACCCCAAGGAAGAGATGGGGTCCAGGGACGGGAGGGGGCCATGGGGGGGCCCCTTCCTTCCCTCCTGGGCCAGCGAGGTTGGGGATGAGTTGGGGTGGCCCTCAGCACAGGACACGGCCCAGGGTGCCCACTATTTGTCCCCACCCTGCACACAGGAGTGACACTCCTCTACAGAGACCTCCCAGGCGCTGAGGCCTCTGGAGTCATGGCGTTGGCAGGACAGGGCCAGGATTTGGTCCGTGAGGGCGCATTGAAGGGAAACGAATTCGGCCTGGAGTTGGGGGTCAGGGATGCCTGGGGAGGAGCCCGAAGGATGTTGACGGATGAGTACGAGTTGTCTCTGCTGAGCAGCTGGTGGGGAGAGTACCTTTCCACCCGCCCTCCCGAGAGGTGGAAGGGCTTTAGGGCGGGGCCTTGCCTTGGAGAGCCTGAGTCCCCCGGGGCCGCCTTGCCCTTGCAGGTTGGCGCTGTATGTCTACGAGTACCTGCTGCACATCGGCGCCCAGAAGTCAGCCCAGACCTTCCTGTCTGAGGTAAGCTGCTGCCTCCAGCCTGGCCCTCCCTCCCCCGCCCACACGCAGTGGTCCTCCTCCATTTCCACTGGGGACCCTGGGGATGGGCCCTCCTTGCCCCTCTGATGGCTCTGGGAACTGAGGGCTGGGTGGGTCTGGCCCTGGGCTGGCATCCAGGCATCTGGTCCGCATGCCCAACGGGGACCTGCCGCACATCCTGGGGCCCTGCACCCACCCAGTTACCCTCCCCCTCCCCCACTCCCTCCCTGCCCAGATGTTTTCTGGGCACCCTGCCGCATGGTGGGGCAGGGTCAGATAGGGCCAGCCCCTCACCTCCTTCCTCTCCCTGCAGATCCGATGGGAGAAGAACATCACGCTGGGGGGAACCCCCAGGGTTCCTGCACTCCTGGTGGTGGTGCGTGCAGGGCTGCTGTGGGTGGGCCGTGGAAGGGGGCTGGGTGCGGGGGCGTGTGGAGCGAACGTCCTCCCTGCCACCCACAGCGTCTTCTGGGACCTGTACCTGCGCAGCGCCTGACCGGAGAGAGGCCTGCGAACACTCAGGCGAGGCCAAGGCCTTCCAGGACTATGTGAGTCCCCGCCCCAGGGGCTCCGGGGCGGGAGGCAGGGTAGGGGGCTGCACAGCCAGAGGAGGGCTGGGGGTGGGGGGCAGTTTGGGGTTGACAGGTAGAGCTGCAGCTGTCGCTCAGGCTCTTGGCCACTTCTGGGGTCCCTCCACCCTCCTCTTGGTCCAGGGTCACTCACAGAGTAAGGGAAAGCTTTTTCCACTGCACTGCGCTCCCGGAGGTCCCCACAGCCCTCCCCACCCTCCTCAGGGCACTGGGGGGTGCCACCTCGCCGCCCTCACGTGAGCTTGTGTGGAGATGGGGAAAGCTCACTGCCTTCCCCCCTCCTTGGCCGCATGTGCGTTGGAGGGTCACCACTACTCCACTGAGTTAGGAGCCAGGTGGGGGTGCCTGATGGGCCAGGCACTGGGACACTTCCTGACCTTGCTGGGTGCCTGGAGCTGCCCACTCCACCTTTCTGCTGTCATTTTCTCTCCGGGTTGGAAAAGATCAGAGGCCAGTATGGAGTGGAGGCTGCGGGCTAGCCGAGGGGGATGGCGGCCTCCTGTTGGCATGGGGCAGCAGATGGCAGCCCTTCCCTTCATCCTCTGCGCTGGGCCACCTGGCCCCCTCTGTTGGGTCTGAGGGGGAGGTGCCGGCTCTGCGGGCAGGCGTCTGGAGGGCGCCAGTCCTGCCCACCCCCTGCCCACTGTGCTTGGGAGCGCAGGCCTCAGCAAGGCAGAAGCGGCCTGAGGGGCGGGAGGGGTGGGGCGCCCGTGTTTCTGAAGATGCCTCCTACGCGCAGTATGGGAGCCGGGCATGCCGAAGCCCTCCTGGTGTCACGGCTGTTCACCCCCATGGTGCCCCACTGCTCGTGTGTGGTCCCCTTGTCCCAGTCCCACTATATCTGGGGCCCCAGGGGTGTCGGGAGCTGTGGGCTTGGGCGACTGTCCCCCCATGCCTGCCGCCTGGGTCTAGCAGCCTCTCTGGGCACCCCCGCTGGGCCAGGAGGGCGGAGCTGGCAAGTCGCGTGAACGCGCCTCCCAGGCGCGCGGCGGTTACCATGGCAGCGCCAGCGCGGAGCAGAGACAGCAGGGCGCAGGGTGGAGGCCGCCCAAGCCCTGGGGTGACCAAATCCCCCGTGGGCACCCATTCTGCCGGGCCGCCCCTCTATTGCTCTCGCTCTAACTGGGCGCGCCTGGCCTGCTGACCCCGCACGGAGGCGGCCCCTTCCTCTCACCTTCCGAGGGGGGGGGGGGCCCTGTCTGCCTCTCCCCCGGCTCCAGGCGGACCTTGGCGTCTCCAGGAAACACTGGAGCGCCCAGCCCATCGCCATGGCAACGCGGGCCGGGCCGTCTCCTCTTCAGGGATGATTGACGTAGGGGGTCCGGCCCGGGCCAACCGCCGGGGAGGCGCAGTGCCCGTGATTAACTCCTCGGGGCCTAGAGTGGGGAAGCCGCGGGCGCAGTGGGCAGGGAGGATGCAGTGGAGCCTCCCCCGACCAGGAAACGCTCAGGCGTCTGCTGTGGCCCAAGAGGGGGCTGCCCTCCCTGCGGGGTGGACAGACACAGGGCTCAGAGGAGCCACCTGGGAGCGCAGCTGCTCCAGGCCATTGTGTTGGCGGGAGGCGGCGGGGTGGGGGCCAGAGCCCAGAGGAGACCGGGCAGTTTTGAACTGAGAAAGTGGCACAGGAGTGGGCACAAGGGCTTTCGAAGGATTTGTTCTGGGCCTTAGAAGTGCTCTCTGGTGCGGTGTGCTTGGGAGCTCCGCCTCCACCCCCTTCCCCAGTTTAGGGCCCTGGTGGGAGGCTTGAAACTGATCCCAGAGAACAGGCAGGAAGGGGCCAGCCCGCTGCCCCACACAGGTAGGGAGGATTTCTCCAGGGGACCTGCTGCAGCCAGGAGCCCCTTGCAGCAATACCTGAGGGCAGGAAACGCTGAGACTGCAGGCAGAGTGCCCAGCCTCTGAGCCCACATGGCTGCAGTTCATGCCACAAACACCAGAGTGTGCCTGTGTGCTGGCTTGGGCCAACCCTGGAGAGGCCATCCACTTCCTCTTGGGATTCAGGCCCTGGCCTGGACCATACAGACCCAGGCCAGGAGAGAGTCCTCCCCTCCCTGTCCCCCACATGTGTCCCTCTGCCCTCATAGACTGAGCCTCCCTCCCCCACCTCCTCTCCCCGAGAGCACACAGGTCTAGGACTGGGAGCCAGCCAGAGTGGCCTGTCAGCCTGTCCCAGGTCAGGTCTGGGCCGCACCAGAATCTCTGGCAGATAGAAAGCCCCCGCTCTAGCACCCTGTCTTCTCCCCTTCTCCATCTGCGGAGAGGCTGGGGGTCGGGGACCCCACCCCAGAATCCTGCTCTTCTCCCCCGTTCCTGGAGGCAGGGTGGGGTGGGCCCGGGGTCCGCAGCTGCTCTAAGGAAGAGCCTTCAGGCAGGCTCCTCTTGAAATTGCCGGTAGATTTGTGTGTGTATTTGGGGTGTCCGGGTAGAGCTGGGAGCCAGCTCCCCTGCGGGCCAGGACGACACAGGGCCAGTTGGGATGGGTCTGGAGTTGGGGGCAGGCTTGTGCGAGATGAGAGCTGCTCTGGGTCCAGGGTCTTCAGATCCTCAGGCCGACAACCCCAGTGCGCACCGTCCAAGGCCAGCTCCCTGTCTCATGGGGCCAACCACCTGCAGAGAAGAGGGAGCACACCCCAGGCATAATAGGAAGTGTCCAAGTGTCCTGACCTGGCCCTCTCGGTTTCCCGCACCCCTACAGAGCGCTGCAGCCCCCAGCCCTGTGCTGGGGAGCATGGCCCCAGGTGACGCAATGGCTGCAGGCCCCATGGCGGCAGGCTTCTTCCAGGTATGGCCAGGGCTGGAGTCTCCTGGCCTCCAACTCTGGGTGGGGGTCCCACGTGGGCAGACTTCATGAGGCCACCAGGCTGCAGGTGGGTGGGAGGGTCCTCTGTGCGGCAGGTGTGCCCGGCTAGGCCTCTCTGGGGCCAGTGAGGGAGGACCCGAGTATAGTGCAGGGTGGGCATGTGTGCGCTTGGCCTGTACATGCATGGGCGCAGGGTGCTTGGGGACGCAGTGGCCACAGTGGTCCTGGTGACCGCTGGTGCCTGAGTCTTGCCCTCAAGCCTTCCCACAGGGTCCCTGTCCCATAGGCTGGCCCACCTCTCCGCCTCCATGGAGCCCCTCCCCCTCCTCGGCCAGACCCAGCAGGGTCTCACTTTCGGCAACCCACCTGGTTCTGTCCTCCTAGGGCCCCCCCCCGGCTCCCAGCCGCCCCCCCCACAACCCCAACGCCCCCATGATGGGGCCTCACAGTCAGGTAAGGAGCTGTGGCGCCTGCCCCCTCATACACACACATCTCCTCCCCCAGTGCCACCCCCTCCCGCCCCCACGGCATGGTGCCCTGGCCGGCGCCAGCTAGCTGGCCTTTGCTGGCTGGTTCTGGAGGAGGGGTCTTCCCCAGGCCGGGGGCCCCGGTATAGCAGAAACAGGGTAGCTCTGGGGGCCAGAGGGTGGGGGGGAGGTGCTGATCCCCACCCACCTCTTCCAGCCCTTCATGTCGCCGCGGTTCCCAGGGGGCCCCCGGCCCACCCTGCGGATGCCGAGTCAGGTGAGAAAGGGATGAGGGGGAAGGGGGGGGCAGGAGCTGGGCTGGGGAGGGAGCACCCCACACTCAGTGCTGCCGCACCCCCTCTGCAGCCTCCCGCGGGCCTCCCTGGCTCCCAGCCCCTCCTCCCTGGCACCATGGAGCCCTCCCCCACGAGCCCAGGGTGAGTAGGGAAGCTCTGCCCCCTGTCCACCCATTAGTCAGAATCCCAGCTCTAGGTGCTCCAACCTTGCTGCCTCCAGGCTGTCCACACTGGGGAGTGGTCCAGCTCCAAGCCCCTTCCCTCTGCCCCACCCCAGGGCATCCAAGCATGGGCGGCCCAATGCAGAGGGTGACGCCTCCTCGGGGCATGGCCAGCGTCGGGCCCCAGGTAAGAGTGGAGCTCTGGTGGGTGGGGCCCTCGGACTGTCCCCGGTCTGCCCCTCACCGCCCCTTTGCCTCCCCAGAGCTACGGAGGCGGCATGCGGCCCCCATCCAACTCCCTTGCCGGCCCAGGCCTGCCTGCCATGAACATGTAAGGCCCCTGGGACCCCAGGAGTGTGCAGCTCGCAGGCCACCACCAGCTTCATGGCTGGGTCAGCTGGGACGGGCCCTGAACCCTCAGGACAGCCTTGGATATTGTTTATTTCATGGCCACTGTTGAGTGGGGAAACTGAGGACTAAGGTAGCAATGAGTTCCTTAGGGCCAGTGATGGGCTGGGATCAGAACCTGAAAGCTCATGCTGGCCACTTCTTCAGCATCGTCTGCTGCTCTGCGGCCTGTCTGGGGACACAGTGGAGCAGGGTGTGGGGGGTGTGGTGGTGGCTGTGATCCACATGGACTAGCCCCAGGGTTTGTCACCCACGGTCTCTTCCAGGGTCCCAGGAGTTCGAGGCCCGTGGGCCAGCCCGAGTGGAAACTCGGTGAGTCTAAGGCTGGGTGGGCAGGCATGGGGTGGGGCGGGAGGGGGCACTGGGTGAGCCGCCTGGCAGACTGCTCACAGCTGCCCCTGTCCCCAGATCCCGTACTCCTCCTCATCCCCCGGCAGCTACACGGTGAGTCTGAGCAAGGCTGTGTCACCCTGGGCAGGGGCTGGGGGATGGCAGATGAGGGGCCATCTCTCACAGTCCTGTCTCCCTCTGTGTGCAGGGACCCCCAGGAGGAGGTGGGCCCCCTGGAACACCCATCATGCCTAGCCCTGGAGGTACAGCCTAGACAGGGGTGGGGTGTGTTAGGGTGGGTGTGCTTCGGGGAAACCCCACTGCACTCGGCAGCCTTCCTGTCCCCCCGGTCTCCCCCAGATTCCACCAACTCCAGCGAGAACATGTACACCATCATGAACCCCATTGGGCAGGGCGCCGGCAGGGCTAATGTGAGTGGGGGTTTGTGGGGATGCTTCTCGAGGCGGTGACCCCACTCGGGGGATGGGTGACCCGAGTCCCACGCTGTCCCCATGCCTGCAGTTCCCCCATCGGCCCTGGCCCGGAGGGCCCCATGGCCGCCATGAGCGCGATGGAGCCACACCACGTGAACGGATCCCCTGGGTGAGTGGAAGTCCCTGCTCCGCCCAGGCTGCTTCCGGCCCGGTCCCGTGCGCCCCTGGCTACCTCCCCCCCCACCGCCAGCCCGCCTGCTGGTGGAGGCATCGGGTGGCGACCTGAGACCCCCGGGGGGCCGCTCAGTGACGGGGGGCTGCCCCGAGCTGGGGGGATCCGGCGACCAAACCAGGGGATGCACTGACCCAACCCTCCACATGGCCTCAGTCCCGGGGTTTCTTGCGGGGTGCGGCGGCGGGGGAGCTCCAGAGGGTCGTCGGACCCTGGACGCCGGGGGGTGGGGCCTGGCGCCGGCACGTCTGAGCTGGTGCCCGGTCGGTTCGCAGGCTCGGGCGATATGGACGGGTTGCCGAAGGTAAGGGGGCTGCGCTCCTTGTGGGGGTAGGTCGCGGTGGGGCCCGGAGGGGTGGGGGGCGGGGCGGGGAGTTGCGCGCTCACGGCGGCCGCCCCAGAGCTCCCCCGGCGCCGTGGCCGGCCTGAGCAACGCCCCGGGCACCCCGCGGGACGACGGCGAGATGGCGGCCGCCGGGACCTCCTGCACCCGTTCCCGAGCGAAAGCGTAAGCGACTGCGTCGAGCTCTCCCCCCGCGGCGGCGTCGGGCCGGAGGGGCCTGGCGGGGCAGGCCCCGGCGGGGCGGCCGGGGGGCCAGAGCAAGACCGTGACCGCGGCGGGCCAGGTGGGGGGGCGGTCGCGGCATCCTTCCTCTCCCCCCAACCTCTCTCCATCCCCCACCACCTCCCGCTCCTGTTTCACCGTCCAGATCCCCCTCCGCTCCCACCCCGGACCCGCGCCCCAGGGCAGCCTCCCCACGCATCGCCCCTCCCCTATCCCTCCTGTCCCCCGCCTTATGTCTGCCCAGGACCCAGCCCTACCCTGTCCCCCCATTGTCCCCTGGGGGCGGGTCCCAGCCTCTTCCGGAGCTTAGCCCGGGCCCTGCGCGCTGCCCCCTCCTCTCTCCGCAGTACTCGCCAGGGATGACCATGAGCGTGTGATGGGGCGCCAGCCCCGGGCCTCTGCGGGCCTAGGCTTCTGCCCAGCGCCCCTGCTCAGGGCAAGGGGCTGAGGTCACACCTCGGGCACCTGGACTCCTGGCCAATCAAGGCTTACCCAGCTGGGAGGCCCCACATGAAAGACTTTTATCATTATATTAAAAACGCAAGGACCTCAGAGACGTTCTTTTCTGTATGGACCCTTCCTGCCATTTGTATTTTGTTCCAGAAAGAAGGGCTCTTTGGGGGGACCCCTCTCCAGGACGTCAGGAGGTGGGCCCCATCAATAAATGGAACCTGGTTTTGGTTTTTGGTAGCGTGTCTCAGATTCCCTTTGGTCTTTGGCCACCACACTGTCCACCCTGCGATGTGTTTCCCACCCCGTCCCCCATCTAGCCCCACCTTCTAGAACCGGGGGGGGAGACTAAGGCTCCGGGTTCTGGGCTCTCCTTGGGAGTTGGGATGGCAACCAGGGGCAGAAGGATTAGGACGGAAGCTGGGCGCTCAGAGTTGGGGGAAGCAGAGGAAGGCAGAGCCAGGTCACAGGCCCCAAGAACCCCAGGTGGAAGGACAGCTGAGAATGGCAGCAGCTTTATTGCCTTTGGGGCGGCCTGGAAAGGTGGGGTCCTGGGGGGCAGTGGGAAGGGCTGGGAAGCTGTGTGACGGGGACCTCAGGTGGTGGGCATCTGGGGTTCCTCCACTTGTGGGTGCCCATTGGCATCACCAGTGCAGCCGTTGGTGGAAGCGGGTACTGGACCTTTCTTGTTTGACACAGGGCAGGCGGCAGCCACGGGTCCAACTTGCTTGAGGCCGGGCCCTGGGCGCTCCATCTTATGCTCCAGGAGCATGTGGTTCTGTGGCGGGAGCCCCACGCAAGCCCTGGAGAGGCCACACAGCTCAGCAGAGCCAGACACCCGATGGGGGAGAAGGAGGGGGAGGATGTCCCTGCCGCCTACAGCCCTCCAGGCCCTATGCATAGCTCAGCCAAGGGGTATCTGGACCCCGGGGCAGCAACCTGGAGGCTGGGGCGCACCTGAGGATGTTCTCGATGCAGCTACGCTGGCGGAAAAGCGCATTGATCACCGGGCTGCCTGGCGGCACCAGCGGTGCCTTGAAGAGGAAGCTGAGCAGGGACAGCACGGGGTGGAAGGTCTGCGGCTCGGGGTCGGCGTCAGTGCAGAAGCTCACGCGTTGGCACAGCTCAGTCAGCAGCGCCAGGTCTAGCATGATGGGTGCGGCCAGCAGCGAGTCCTGTGGGGTGGGCGGGTCAGGAGGTGGAGGAGGGTGGCCAAGCCCCGCCTCCCAGAGCAGCCCGGGAAGTGGCACCGCACCTCGCACGTGTTGTGCAGCACCAGTGTGTTGGTCCCACCCAGCATTAGCTCCGAGGTATACTCATCCAGCGCGCGCTTGCTGTCGCCCACGTACGGCACGTACTTGATGACCACCTGGGGTGCAGCAGCAGTTTGCCCCGGGTCTCTGCCACCCCCCTCTGGGCAACCCCGCGCCCATGCCCGCGCCCCACGCACGCAGTGGTCGGGCTCCTCGCCGGGCGTATAGAGCACTGGGTTGCTCTGCACCATGTCGTCCACCACGTTGCTCTTGGACACCTCCTTAGAGCGGAACTGCAACGGCGCCGACAGGTTCTGCCCGTCGTTGTTGCCCAGGTGGTTGTAACTCACGATGGACATGGTCTGTGAGTACAAGTGACGCCCCGGCAGCTGCAGGCCCTGCGGCCCCACAAGCCAGGTGCTCACCGCCCAGGCCCCCTTCCTGCACTCGGGAGCCCCCTCGGCCCACGCACCTTGAGGCCAGAGCTGATGAGGAAGTCCACGAGCACGGACTTGACTTTGGTCTGGCCAGACTTGAAGTCATCTCCGCCCACGAAAACCCGGCGTTGACACGCGAGCTCAAGAGCTCCGGGCACCAGGGTGTTCTGCGGGGACCCATTGAGGAAGGCACAGTCCTCCAGGATGCTGGCGACGGCGAAGAGCGTGGAGGGAGACACCTCCAGGCCAAGCTGTGGGCAAGGTGGGCAGTCAGCACGGAACTTGTGTTTGAAACTGGCCCTGCCTGACCCGCTCCACCCGGGCGTGCGCCCACCTCAATGGTGCGCAGCAGGTTCTCGGCCGTGTCGTTGAGGCCTGGAACCACCTCACAGAAGCGCTCTGTGTTGGCCGTCCACAGCACGATGACTTTGTCCAGCCCCCGCGCTAGACCGGAAATCTCGGATGTCCTTGCGGATCTGCTCCAGCTGTGGGGAGGATGGAGAGGGCGTGGGGAGGATGGAGAGGGCGTGGGGGAAGTTGGTTGTACGTGCCCTCGGGCTCACAGAACCTGGGCCACTCAGTTCCCAGCCTGTGAAGTGGGGCCCGGACTCGTAGGGTGGGGCAAAAATGGGGAACCAAGTAGTGAAGAACAGATGGCAGGGAGCAAGGAATGCGGAATGGGACAGGACCTGCTGCGCGCGCGAGCCCAGAATGAGGTTGTCCGCGCGCGTGCTCTGGTTGGCCGCGATGAACTCGGGGATGTAGACTGAAGGCCGAGGCCGCAGGGCCTCCATGTGCGGCCACAGTTGCTCCTGCAGCTCCCAATCCAGCACCTCGCGCGCCGCATCGCCTCGGCGAGGTTCAGCGACGAGATGTCCCAGCCTGGAGGGGGGACCCTCACACTCGGCCCTGCCCGGATCCTGGGCCTCTCCAGCCCCTATCTCCCATCCCGCCCTCCCCCCCAGCTCAGGGCTCCGCCCACCATCAAACACGAGGTCGTTGGGCGCCACCATGGGCAGCAGCGCACTGAAGGGCACGAACACCTCCTGGCCCTCGGCGTCCAAGCCCAGACTCACGGTGCCCGCCTGAGTCAGCGAGCCGTAGTAGTTGGCCTCCTGGGGGGGCAGCAGACAAGGCGGGGTGACGAGTGGGAGTGGTGAACGCGCCGCGACCCGGCCTGGGCCCCGCCTAGACTCTCAAGCCCCGCCCCGCTCTCGGGCATTTTCAGTTCCGGGCTCTCAGCCAGGACGGAAGCCGCTGCCCCCAAGCCCCTCCCCGAGACCTCCGGCACTTTAAGCTCCGCCCCTGTAAGACTACCGAGGAGCCCCCCAATACCTCACGAAACCCCTCCCCGGTGTCCGCCCGCAGCCAGGCCCCACCCCCTGCAAGCCCTCCCGCCCCGCAGAGCCTCGCCCCCTGCAGGTCCCCCCACCCCCCTCAGGCCCCCAGCCCCAGGAAGGTCCCTCGCCCCCTGCAGACCCCGTCCCCTACAGGCCCCCAGTCCCAGGAAGTTCCTCGCCCCCTACAGGCGCCCCCACCCCCGGAAAGGTCCCTTGCCTCCTGCAGCCCCTTGCCCCGCAGAACCCCTGCCCCCTGCAACCCCCCACCGGCCCTGCAGAACCCCGCCCCCTGCCCCCTGCAGCCTAATGCCGCCTGCAGGCTCCCGCCCCCGCCCACAAGGACTCCCACCGAGCCCCCCTACCCACCGCGCCCCTCCCGCCCCCCACCTTGCGGCCGCTGCGCGTGGGCCAGGACAGACGCAGTCGGTTGGCCAGCACCGCGGCGGTGAGCGTGGAGCCGTTGTTCCGCCCCAGCCGACAAGCATGACCCCAAGCCGGGGCACCTGCCGGGCGGTCCGGAAGGTGAAGCGCGTGGTCGTGGGGTGCACCTGGAGACAAACCGCGCAGTGAACCCCGGGTCCCATCCCCTTCTCCCCTCGCGGCAGAGACGGGGTTGGAGACATTGAACAATCTCCTCCCGCCGCCCCACTCTCCAGCACGCCCCCTCCCCCGGCTCCCTGGCCCACCTTGAGGACGCCACCCTCGCGGCTGACGCGCGTCGTCCGGTACTCGTATTGCGCCTCGATAGTCTCGGGGCCGTAGACCACGTCCGGGCTCTCGACGAAGAACTGGGCGGCGGCCTCCATCGCAGCGGGCTGGGGGCCCAGGGTGAGCAGGGGGTCAGCGGGGACACTAAGTGGCCGGGCCAAGCCGGCCTAGGTCCCCAGGGAGGCCGCCCCCGCCCGAACCACACTCACCGGCGCGGAGTCGGCTCAGGCAGCGGCAGCGGACAGCGCGGGCTCTCAGGCGCGCGACCTCCGGAGAAAGCGCTCCGGCCCCGCCCCCGCCCCGCCCCCACCCCCGCCTCTCCCACGCCGGCGGGGAGGGGCCCATCGTCTGGAGACCCGAGTTCGAGGCCCGATAACCCGGAGCCACCGGAGCCATCGGCTCCCCGTCTAGCGGAAGTAGCCGGGCGTCCACGAGCGCTGGGAGTCTTGGTTCACCTCGCTCGTTCCGCAGCCCTCAGGAGCACATGGCCGCCTATTCCCTTTACAAGAGGACAATGAGGATAAGCGGATAAGCAGGAGCTGAGCTACAAATCAGGGGATGGAGCTGGGCAGGGAAGCTGGGCCTCCAAGGGAGGGGGTAGAGGTTCTGGGTCAGAGACACTGCAGGGGAAACTGAGGCAGAGGACTAGAACTCCAAAGCCAGAATCTCCTCGGAGCCACGCTGCCACCTACTCCACTTCATGGGCAGCACCTACCGGGCACTCCCATCTCCTGGCTCCCTGTGCCCGCCCCCATCCATCTCAGGGGGGGCGAAAGTTACTCTGTCCCATGGGGCTCAACCAGGATGGGGCCTGTTTGGCCTGTTTCCCCTACCTGCAGCAGGAGGGCTTGGCAGGGGTGGGCCGGAGGGGGAGGCTGTTCACTGGGAAGGGGAGGGGACAGGCACGAGGGCAGGGCTGAGGCAAGGGAAGAATGAGGCCTGCACAGCAGGGCACCCCCCCTCATGTGCGCTGATAAGGGAGCGTGGGAACCCAGCGGGCAGGCCGGGGCAGCTCCCCCAGGAACTTTCCAAAACAAGCGCCTGGAGGCCGGAAAGTTTCCACCACTGGAGCTGGACCAAAAGGTGGATAGTTGGGAACGTTTGCAGGAGACAGGGCCTGACCTTGGAGAATGGGGGCTTAAGACTCTGGGGTCCAGGCCTCGCCCTGAAGAGGCCCCAGTCTGGGAGTTGGAAGTGGACTGGGACACCCCCTTCCCCAGTGGGAGGGAACTCACAGGCAGGGCCCCTCCAAGGCAGGCTCCCCAGATGAGGGGGCTGCTGGCAAGGGTTTTGAGACATGAAGAGGAGTTCACTGAAAGAAAACTACAGGCCAAGCCACCTGAGCTTGAAAAAGTGGCAGATGAAAAAGTTGCCAGGGGGGAGGCAGTCTGGGGACTAGGGAAGACCCTGAGGGCTGGCGATAGGGAGTATGAAAGAATATTCAGTATTTGTCCCTGGTTCTTGGTTAGACATTCAACTCAATCACCAGTGACCAATGATTTAAGCAATCACATCTATGCATGAGATGATTGGGGTTCAGAACACACAACCCCCCCCAAGTATGGGGCCTTGGCCTGCTGAGCACTTTGAGCAGGACATCGGAAAGCTCAGAAGTGAGTCTTTCTGACCTCCTGCCCTCCTGCCTCTAGCCCCTTTCTGCCCTGGAAACCATAGAAACCAGAATTCCTCTTCCCCAAGCCAGGTCAGAGAAACTGGAGCCCTTCTCCCCTAAAACAAGCTGCAAAGCCAGCAAAAAGGTCACCGTCTTGCTTGCTCCCCTTGAAGACCCTCATTCCGGGAGAGTCCTGCCCATACCCTGGAGGAAGGAATGTTACCCAGAGTCCAGGAAGTCTGGGCAGGCTGGCTCCCCCTCCCCTCCCCCACCCAGTCTGCTCCCTTTAGATCTATGCAGTGTTCCATCTCATTGCTACACATTCTTCATAGAACCTAAGCAGAAAAATAGGCAGTCGGCCAGGCTCGGTGGCTCACACCTGTAATCCCAGCACTTTGGGAGGCGAGGCGGGTGGATTGCTTGAGCCCAGGAGTTTTGCGACCAGCCTGGGCAACATGGGGAAACCTGTCTCAATAAAAACAAAAAAAATCAGCTGGGCTTGGTGGCACCAGCTTGTGGTCCCAGCTACCTGGGAGGCTCAGGTGGGAGGATCACCTGAGCTCAAGAGGTGGAGACTGCAGTGAGCCATGCTGCACCACTGCACTCCAGCCTGGGGAACAGAATAAGACTGTCTCAAAAAAACAAACAATGGGGTTTAGGGGGAAATACGGAGGTGCTGGGGAGGGTGGCACACCTGGAAAAGGCATAGAAGCTCCATGGCTCGCCCCATACTTTGCCCTGTGTGCCTCCTCCATTTGGCTGTGAGCATTTTCCGGAGTTCTGTGAGCTGTTGTAGCAAATTATCAAACCTGAGATGGGAGTCTTGGGAACTCACACTTTATCGCCGGCTTGCCGTTAGCACAGGTGGCATCTGACAGGGGCGCAGCCCCGTAACTTGTGGAGTCCGATACCATCTCTGGGAATGGAACTGTTGGACATCCTGTAGGTACTGGAAGATCAGAGAATTGGGGAGCTTGTGCCTCGAGGTAACATGGAATTCAGGAACCTGTGTAGTTGAGAGACGGGAGGAAGGTCCCAAGACCCAGCCACGAGGCAGCTGGCAGGATGTGGCACAGGGACTAGGCTGCTTCCACTCCCAGCAGTTGACCAGGTCAAGGGAGGGGGTTTGGCCCCTCCAATCAGGCCTGGGTGTGCTGAGGTGGGTTGTGAGATGCGCCACTGTCCTGCAGCCAACTGTGGACTCCCTAAAGGCCAGGACGAGGCTCTCTTGGTCACTGCTGTGTTGCAGAGCCCAGATGGAGCTTGGTACAGAAGAGGCTGCAGGAATGGGGTGCCAGTGGAAAGAGGACAATCCGGGACCCTGGCAGGCAGCAGGAGAGGGGTTGGAACTTCTCTCCACCAGGGTGCCCATGCCATGAGGGTGGGAAGGCTCTCCTGGGCACTCGGGGGACTGGACTGATGGCGTCCATGACTCAGGGAGGTCAGGGGACCGACTGTGGCCTCTATGGGCTGTAGGGGGTCACAGCCAGAATACTGCTGGACAGTCGGCTTAGGGCTGGCAGCGGAGGGCCAGGGAGGCAGGGATGGCTGGGGGAGGCAGGACCGGAGCTGGAGGAGATTGGTGTTGGGCCTGGGATACGGTGGACAGGGATGTTACCTTGGGAGAACAGTGTGGCCAGGCTGTGCTAGGAGCAGGGTACATGCTGCCCCACTGGGCCACATGACTTCCCCTCCCTCGCCCCTCAGATGCCTGGGTGGCCTCAGAACTTGGGCCAAGGACGCAGGCCAGCAGGGAGGCCAGGCCCCACAGCTGCAGGCCCAGGACCTTTGCCCACGGTCTTATTCTTTGTGTTATCCCTTACTCAATGGCCCTTGCTTGTCCTTGGCCAGCAGGATGAGCACTGTGTTCTCCGTGTCCTCCAGCTCCGGTTCCACCTGCATAGCCGCTCCTGCCTTATCATCCCCATCCCCCTCTGGTGGCACAGGATGCCCCTGCCCCAGTACAGGAAGAACAGGTAATAACATATTACCGTTGCCTGCTGCTTTCATCGGAGGGTGACAGTCACAGCTGGTTCCCCAAAGCCCCGCCGCACTCCTGTGGCCTCTGGTTCTGCAAGAGGCCAAGGAATCCCAGTGCCAGGTTCAGCCCACCCTGTCCACACTGGAGGGTACCGCTGTGCTCACACGCCTGCTGTGTCTCCCCCATCCCCCCCGCCCTGGCCCAGCCTGCCCCCATCACGTACAGGGCCCTCTGCTTCGGTCCTCATTCTTGGGCAACGGCTCAGGGAGGCTGCAAACTTTGCCTTCTCGTCTGGTTCCAGCTGGAGCCCCTGAACAACCCTTACTCATCACCACGGCGGCCCCAGGCCACATCACCTCTCGATGCCAGCCCACCCCCAACCACAGGACAGGGACAGCCAACACGGAAACCAGGCTGATACCCCCACACCCCCCAACACACCACACCCCCCACATCTTTACAGCCATACACCCCCACACCCACACACTACCCACCCACCACACCCCATACCCACACACACATCTACATAACCCCACACCCACACACACATCCACATAACCCCACACCCACACCACACACCCACACACTACCTACCCACCACACACCCACACCCCACACCCACCACACACACACACCCCACACCCACATACCCCCACACCCAACACAACACACATCCACACTACCCATCCACCACACACCCACACCCACCCCACACTCACATACCCCCCACACCCACATACTACCCACCCACACCCCCCACACACCCCACACCCACATACTACCCACCCACCACATGCCCACCACACCCACACACTACCCACCCACCACACGCCCACACCCCACACCCACACACTACCACCCACCACACGCCCACACCCCACACCCACATACTACCCACCCACCACATGCCCACCACACCCACACACTACCCACCCACCACACGCCCACACCCCACACCCACATACTACCACCCACCACACACCCACACCCACATACTACCACCCACCACACCCACACACACCCCACACCCAACACACACCCACATACCCCCACACCCAACACACACCCACATACCCCACACCCCACACACACCCACACTACCCACCCACCACACACACCCACACCACACACCCCACATCCACCCTAACACACACCACATGCCTACATACACCACACCCCACACCCCACCCACAGATACACCATACCCACACCCACCACATACCTACCATACACCCACAGATACACCATACCCACACCACACACATCCAGATACACCATACCCACACCACAGCCCCACAGATACAATACATACAACCCAGATACCCCACACCCACACCACACACCCCAACACACACCCACACCCTAACATCACACCCAGATACATATCCCAACACACACCCACACCACACACCCAACACACCACACCCACACCCTAACACACCACACACCCCAGTACACATGCAACCCACATACACCACACACACCCCAACACACACCACACAGATACACCACACATACACACCACACACACACACACACCAGCCAGGCAGCCTGGGCTGCCAGGTTCAGTTCAGTGAAATTTATTGTAGGACTGAAAAAGTCAGCATTCACCTGTTTAGTGTACAAAAAGAACACTAGATCTTTTAAGAAAATATTAGGAAACTGAAGACGCAGATGCCTTTCAATTGTAACATTTTGGCAAAAGTGGAAAGTTCTTGTAAACACCAATCCCATGGCTCAAAATAGTTTTTCTCCACAGTACAACATTAAAAGAAAAAAAATAGTATCAATAAGTTAGACCATATTTAATCAGCTAGAACTTTGTCCACCAACCCCCAAAACAAAACTTTTCTTAGCTTCATAATTCCTTAAAAGGAGAACAAATAACAAAAACAACGACAACAAAAAAGCAAATTCAACTGACAGCCCCTTGGACTGGTTCCCAGGGCAGAGGGGCGGGCAGTGCCTCGCTGGGACCTCCTGAAATCGTCCCACCTCACCCGTGTCTGCAGGGCTGCCTGTGAGCGACACTGCGGGGTCCTGCCCACTCAGGTTCCCCCAGAGCCTGGTCGGCCCTCCCCAGCCCAGCCCAGAAGACGAAACAACAGCAGCTATTGAAACATGAAGGAAATTTCCTCAGAGCTCTGGGAACCCAGGGGTCCCAAAGGAGAGAGACTCGGGCAGGGGGTGGGACGCACTGTGGGCCCTCGCAGTCAGCTCTTTGGAAGCCATCACGAGGAACTCCCCCACCCCCTGGTTTAGAAAAATAGACACATCTGTATTTTTGCATTTCTGCTCTCCCTGCCTGACTGTTGATGGCAGCAGTGACCCCCATGTGATCCCTGGGCCCTGATCACAGCCACCCCCACCACCACCTTCCTAAGTCATGGCTTCGTTTGGCCCTAAATGGGAACACACACCTCAGACCCCACCATGCCCTGGGGGGTCCCCCACACACACGCACGCACGCACACACACTTGCGTGGCCCCCCCGATGCTTTGGGGGACACTAGACTAGGCACAGCAACAAAGCAGCAATTGGGGTATCTGCAGAGCCTGTGCCCCCAGAGCGGGCAGATCCATCCTCCTGGCTCCCCAGCTCTGCCCATGGGTCCCTGGGGCCCCCACTGGTGCCCAGCCCTCCATCAGCCCCTCCCCTGAGTGCAAACCTTGGCGGTGGCTCTGCTAAGACGACCCCAGGACCCATAAGTGGACAGAGGGATGGACGGAGGCCAGCAGCATGGAGACCACAGGGTCTCAACAGTGTGGAATGGGCAGCAGCAGCAAATGGGAGCCAGAGGACGTCGCAGAGTACAGTCTGATGCCACTGCGGCAGTCTCAACCGGGAGCGCAGAAACAGCGCATCCCCCCGACAGCTGGGGGCCCGAAATAGCAGGGCAGGCCTGAGGGAGCCGAGAGCTCTCTGGCCCCCCTTGGCTCTCAGCAGCTGCCTGGGGGCACCAGCTGGAGTTCTCAAAATAGCCATCCCGGCCACCCCGTTTGCTTGCTGGAGCAGAGACCCTGCCTGAGGAGGAGAGGCCAGGGACTAGGGTGCCTGAACACAGAGCCAGAGACCAGCAGAGGCCACCTGCCGGGTCCCCGCCCTCAGAGCTCGGCTGCACCTTCCGACAGCCTCTGTAATACTGCAGGCAGGCCCCAGGGCAGCGGCTAGACCCTGGGTGTCCGAGGAGAGGGAGGCACAGGTTTAGAAAAAAGATTCTGCTTCTCTTTTGTACAAAAATAGACTCGAGTCTCATTAGCAGTAGCTAAAAGTGGCTGTCTTTGTATAAAACTAGAAAAGGCAGGCGCGCCACCCCGAGGGCCTAGGAGTCTTCTGGCGAGAGAGGAGGCTGAACCGGGGCTGCAGCCAGGGGAGGCGGCGCTGGGCTTCCTGGGGGAGCCTGTCACAGGCAGGGACTGTTCAGGAGGCGGGAAGGGCCAAGGTGGGCCTGCAGCCCCCCGCCAGGACCAGACGTCTGCAGGGGCTCCCCTGAAAGCCGGCAGTGCTGGTTCAGATGAGCATCTTCCTCGGGTTTATTTTTTTAAATAAATCCTCTCTCCCCCGCCTTTTGCTCCCCCCCACCCTCCCAGATCCCGCCACCAGGGCGGGCGGCTAGGGCCAGGCCTGCAGTTGCCGCTGGTCGTACTCGGCGATGAGCCTCTTGATGTGGGCCAGCTTGCTGTGCAGGTACTCGCAGCGGTGCTTCTCCTGGCTGTAGTTGGTGTTGGTCTGCGGGACAGCACGGTCACACTCAGGACAGAGCTCCCCACTGCGAGCAGGCCAGCGCCCCCCCACACCAAAGACCTGGGCTCAGTGCCCAGCAAAGAGGGTTGTGGTCCAAGGACAGAGTGGAGGTTGGTCCTGTGCACCTCCTCAGTTTGTGTGGCTGCGCCAGGACACCACGGCTGAAGACTTGGGTGGGGGTGGCGGGGTGGCTTTGGACTCAGACCCAAAGGCTCTACCCCCCACACCTGGGAGGATGCCAGAAAGGGTCTAGGGGCTGCACCAGGGGGAGCCTCTGCAGCTCACAGGACAGGCTCAGCTACTCCTGAATGTGTCAGGGCAGGGAGGCTGCTCCAGGCCTACTCTCCTCCCCTCCGGCTCCCCACGGTCACCTGGAGCCCATCCCAACACAAGAGACACTCACCTTTTTGATTTTTCGATATTCCTGCAAAATCTGCCCTCGAGTAGTCTAGAAAAAAAACAAAATTTTGAAAAAACAGTATGCCCCCACCTGCAGGAAACCCAAATTGAGTGGCCGCAGATGCTCTGAGAAGGGTGGGGACTGGGACAGTGGGGCAGCCTCACGTACAAGGCCAAGTAACGCCCAGGGCCCCGCAGCGGCAAGAGCTCCAGAATGGGTGGGGCATGAGGGGAAAGGCTGCGGGGCCTCTTGAGGGCAAGAGCAGGTGGGGTACCACTGTTGTGGGGGCCTGGGAGGACAAGGAAGTGTGCGTGTGTTGGGTGGGGGGTGGTGTGGCAAAGCAGGAGGGAAAGGGAGGGAGAGATGCCCCTAGAATCCCATCATGGATCGTCTTCTTTGGAACCGAAAGGGGCCTCGGCCAGGGAGAGAGGCCCCAGCATCTGATGAATCGGGACCCAGCCCTGCAGTCAAGTCACCAGTTTTGAAAGGTGGCAGGTGGGGAGGCTGCGTCCAAGGCTGTGGCTGAGGATGGAGACTCTCTGTCTACACAGGACAGCTGAAGGAGCTGTGAGCCCAAGCCAGGCGACCACAGGACTCCTAGTTCCCAGGACCACAGGGACCCCCCACCTCCCCCACTGCAGTGGTTGTGGCAGCACAGATGGGCCCCAGGGTGCTGGACAGGGCTCAGCTATGGGGTCTCAAGAGGGTGTGGCACAGGTACCAAGAGCCCTGTGTCCTGGGCTGTGAGAGGACCCTCGGTGCTCAAATGTGTGGGGACCCATGTACCCCGGTTCACCCCCCACCCAAGGAGGTGTCACAGCTATCCCACCACAAAGGAGGCTGACAAGTTGGGCTGCCTTCGAGGACTCCCATGACAAGGCCCCAGGGCCGGGCCGGAACCACAGGGTTGCCACATGGGGTGCTTGCAGCACCAAGGGGAGGAGTCGCCTGGGGGAAGAGCAGACTCTGGGGCCACCAAGCAGGCCAGGAGGCTCGTGGTGGTATACGCCCAAGTCAGCCCTGGCCCCCACCAGCCTGGGGCACAGTAGGCAGCAGGGGGGCTCCACCTCGTACTCCTCGGAGCCCTGGGGTGAGCTGCCGGAGCTGGGCGTCGAGCTGTGTGAACCGCCGCGTGATGCGCTCTATGCGGGCATGCAGGTCGCGGTACTCGCTGTACTCGGCATTGAAGTCGTTCTTGTAGCTCTGGCGCTGCTCTGAAGAGGAGATGGCTGCGTATTTCCTGAGACAGGAGAGAGGGGCCACTGAGTGGACGCTGGAAGAACCCAGCCCCACGCAGGCGGCGGCCGTCCTGGCCCAGAGGAGGCTGCCATGTTGGGAATTCACATACCCCAGACCTGCAGTGGGTCTGCCTCTGCTAACCTGCAGTCTGAGGGAGGGGTCTGAACCCAGAAAAGGGAGGCCTGGTCTACAGGTCCCAGACAAACACTCACAGCAAGTAGTCGGGCGTCTCCGACGTGGACGTGGGAACACTGGAAACGCTGCAGGTTCCGTTCAAACCTATGAGAGCAAATGCACCTTCTGAGTCTGTGGCACCGGTCTGCGCCCGTTGCACCGGTCTGCGCCTGTGGCACCGGTCTGCAGGAAGCATGCCAGGATGGGGACATGTGTGAAAAATGCATGCTTTGCTGCTGGAGGGACATGGAGAGACAGCAGACGGAGTGAATGTGTGGTGGGTGCAAAGGCTGAGCACCTGGCATCTGGCAACTGTGGGCTGCTGAATCTGGGCATGCCCTCCAGGTGGCGAGAGCTCGGCGTGCACCTGCGTGTCCAGGGCAATGCCATGCAGGGCACAGACGGCTCAGGCATCACCATGGCAGTCGAATTCTTGTCAAACAGCGGACAGGTCAGGGAACTGCAAGGCCAAAGCCTGCACAACCGGTCAGAGCTTCCCTAAGGCCAGGCCTTCGCTGCCTCCACTGACCGCATGTCAAAGGTCACTAAGCTGAAAACAAATGACCCCTGGCCTGACCCAAGTCCCTGGGGCATCCCAGTCTCTGACCAGGCAGGACAAATACCACAGCCTGCCGGGCCTGCACCTCTGTTGCTGACAAAGTTCCAGGTCCTTGGTGTGCGCCCCACCCAGATCATCCCATCGTTCCCATGGACGCTGAACTGCAGGCTCCACAAGGCAGCTCCAGGACAGGGCCCGCCAGAGAAGCCAATTGGCCACCCCAATCGGCCATCCATGAGTGATGCGTCCACGAAGATGCTCAGCCCTTCAGGAGCCTGTCCAAAGCTGCACAGCTGATAGCTAGATGGGGCCCCAGGCAGCTGTCCTGCTCCTCAGCCCTGTGGTGGGGTGCCTTGGCCACATCAGACAACACCCTTGAGGGTCTGGAAATCGAGGAGGAGGGGTAGGAGGACTGAGGTGCCCGCTGCCTGGGCCCATAGTCGCCTCATTCCCTCAGATGACAACTACAATTCAGTGTGTGTTTCCTAGGCCGTCCTGCAGGTGGCCTTCTTTCCAAGACAGAAATGATTTTATTACTTCCAGAAGTATCCTCAGTATACTTTTTTCTTTTTTAGAGACAGCGTCTTGCTCTGCTACCCAGACTGGAGTTGCAATGGTATGATCGTGGCTCATTACAACCTTGAACTCCTGGGCTCAAGTGATCTTCCTGCCTCAGCCTCCCAAGTAGGTGGGACTATAGGCATATGTCACCATCCCTAGCTAAATAAACATTTTTTCTGTAGAGATGGGGTCTCACTATGTTGCCCAGGCTGGTCTCAAACTCCTGACCTCAAGCAACCCTCTGAACTGGCCTTTCAAAGCATTCGGATTACAGGCGTGAACCACCATACCTGTCGTTTTTTGTTTTTTTTTTTTACTTTTTAGTAGAGATGAGGAGGCTCACCTATATTGCCCAGGTTGGCCTTGAACTCCTGGACTTAAGTGATCCTCTTAACTTGGCCTCCCAAAGTGCTGGGATTACAGGCAGAGCCCACTGTGCCTGGTCCTACTGCAAATTTTCAGGGGCCCTCTGCACTATGCCAAGAGCAGGAGTCTGCCATCTCTGGTTTGCTGAGCCCTCTCTCTCAGTGTAACACCTGGGCAGCATCTCTGCTGCCAAATTGCCAAAAATGGACAGAGCTCACTCCCCCACAAAGGTCGTAATACTCCAGACTTTGGGCCAGGCGCTGCCTTCAGTATCGCCACCACCCCAACCTGGGTTGTCTTTAAGAGGCTGTGGCCTTCCCAGGGCCATAACCCATTGGGCATGTATTGAATGGGTCTGACCCTGGTCTGGGCTGGAAGGAAGCGATGGGCAAGGTGCAGCTGCGACGGCCGAGCCCACACTCCCCACCACACAGTGGCCTCCCTGGGTATTCTAGAATAGGTTAACTGCCACGTGTCAGGCTGGTCAACATCACCTCCTTTGACACCCCCCAAGATCTTCACCAGGTAGGATGACAGATGGGGGAAATTGATGCTCAGGGTCAGCTCAACCTGGTGCTAGTGGGACCTTCAAAGTCCAGCCCTTGGCAAATCTCAGTGGCCCCTTGCTCCCCACTCAAGCACTGGCCGAGCTGGTCCCTGCTTCTGGGCCCCGGGGAACATCCCCCACAGCAGCTCTTCTCCCCATCTGTCCCCTTAACGGCCCATGTCTCTCTACTTGCTTGTCCTGGCAGGAGCTCGGGACAGCTGGGACATGCCCTGCACACGTGGCACCTTCGGGACCCTGGGTAAAGATGGACCACCAGCACCAGGCTTGGCTTCTGGTGCCTCCACTGTCTTTCCATCTACCTCTCACCCATGGTAGAGATGACAGCCCCTGGGCCCGGGGGATGAGCTGCCTAGGGGCCGATATGTGCCAGGCCGGAGAGGAAACCACCCTGAGTCCCTAGGCCTGTCTTGGCATCTCGGCACTGGGCATCCAAGGAGGGACACAGCCCAGGGTGGTCTATGGAGTCTGGACCCGGGCCCAGGGTCTCACTTCTGCCATTTGAGCAAGATCCCAGCCCAGGTCTAGCTGTAGGGTGTGGGGTGTGTCCTGGGAATCAGGAGTCCTGCCCTGAGCGTGGCCCTGGTCAGAGAGGCTGCCCAGGGAGTGATGTCGCCCTCTCCCTGTTGGCCCCCACATGCAATCCCATGGGAGCTGGGAAGCCTAGCACGAGGCAGGGCTGACCCAACCCCAAAACTTCCCCTTCCTACCCAGTAAGTCCCAGCCGCAGCAGCAAGGACCTGCTCTCTAGCCACGGCAGGGGACAGGGGCATGGCCCTCTGAGCACCGCAAAGCCCTAATGAAAGAGGGGCTCCCATCCTCATCCCAGGAATGCCCCCGACTCAGCCTCCTCCTGAAGACACAACCCAAAAGCACGGCAAGTGACACCGCCTGGGCTCCCCTGCGCCAGCCAGCACTGAGAGCGAGGCGGCTGTGTGCAACCGGCCGCCACTGCCACATGGGACCACAGCAGCCCCAACCCCCTGTGGCGGTGGAACAGCCGCTGCACCCTGGCCACTGCTTCTGCTGGTTCCCGTAAATGAACGGCTGCACAGGCTCCTGGCCAGAGTGCTGGGCAGGTGCTACTGCTGCTTGGTGCCAGTGCCTGGGCTGGGAGCTCGGGACTGCCCAGGTCTCCTGACTCCCCAGCCCCAGCCTGCCAGGCCCTGTCCCCACAGCAGAAACGTATACTCCACAGCAGCTGCATGGGGCCTATGGAGGTCCAAGTGTCATCCCTCTCCCACCAGGATCTGCCCCTCCGCACCTGCACTGCCTCTCCCTGAATAGGGCTGGCTCGCCTAGGCCCCCACTCCCTTCCCTGAGCCCCAGCAGACCTCAGCATGGCCCTGGCTCCTGAGACTTCCCTGTAGTCAGAGCTGGGGCCTGGACCCGTTCTTCTCCGCATGTGCTAGCCCCTTCCGTGGCCTCAGCTCCCCGCCAGGCACTGGGCCCCAGGCCTCCAGTGCTGGCCTGGCACATTCACTGCATGTGGCACCGGGCACTCCAGAGGACCAGTGCGGGAATGTACTGGGCCAGGTGCCGGGCACACAGGGCGAGTCTGATGGGGCCCTGGGCAACAGACCCCCTCCCCCCAGCCTCTACAGTTTGAGCCCCCTCAACACCCATGAGGGTGAGGTGGGTGTGAGGCCAGTGCTGGGAGTCCTGGCAGCGCCATCCTGCCAGGACACCTACCTGGGGCATCTGCTGGGGCTCCGAGGGTGGTGTGGGTAGCGGGTGCACAGTCTGGGGGCTGGGCCCGGGGCCTGTCCTCAGCCACCCTCTCCTTGTCTTTGTGCTTCTTGGATTTCTTTTTGGGCTTGCTGCGTGAGGGACTGCCGTGGGGCCTGCTGGGCTTGGCACAGTCCGTCAGCAGGGGTAGACCGAGGCGTGCGGTGGGGGCTGGGGCGGCCACCTCCCCGTGCTCACAGTCCCGGCCACTGTGGCCCAGGTCATTGCTGACATCAGCCAGGGGGGTCATGGGCCCTCGGGGGCTCCAGCCGCGGGGGCAGGTGGGTGCTGGAGCTGAGGGTGTCTGTGCTGGCTGGCGGGCCCGGGGTGGGCAGCAGGGCCTCACGGCCGTTGGGCACACCCAGCTTCCCGTTGACAGCGGGCTGAGCTCTCTGAGTAAAGTGTGATATCCGGGGTTTCTTGTTGGCTAGGGGGTCGATGAAATCAGGAGGCTGCGGCCGTTTCTGGGGAGGAGCAGAGACCATTTTAGAGGGGAGCACAGAGCGGGTGGGCAACAACAGGCAATCCCGTGGCCCAGCCAGAAAACCCAGCGCTGCCTGCAAGGCCCAGGCTGGCCACACGGGGGGCGCCATGGCACCAAGCCAGGTCCTTGGCGCTGCTCAGGGTGCCCTCAAACTGAACCCTTCAGCCTGCTGGGGCCAATGCAGGGGAGGGCAGGGCCCAGCCTGTGCAGGCCACCCCTGGGGACTGGTCTAAAGCACTGCTGTGCTTAGCATGCTTCCCCAGCGACAGCTGTGACGCAGGGACAGGAGGCCCGAGCGACTGCACATCTGAGAGCCGCCCCCATCCCAGGTTCCACATCATGAACTGGGGTGCTGTGGCCATACTGGCAGGAATCTGCCCCCAACCCCAACCCAACAGCTTCCCCTTAATCCCTAGGTGGAGACAGGCAGCTCAGCTCAGAGCAACTCATGCTCCAAGGAGCTGGTGAGGAAGGTGACAAGGGTGACTGACACAGCACAGGGTACCCTGCACGTGCTCAGGACAGTTACCCCAGGCCCGCCCCATTTACCTGCAGGGGCGAGACAGAGCGCCCACGCTCGCCTGGGGGGCTGGAGGCAGCAGCATCTCCAAGGAGGCTGCCGGTGGTCTGTGGCTGGCACAGCTTCCTGCAAAGGAGAGGCAGGGCTAGGTCAGACAGTACTGAGGAGGCCTAGAAGCCCCAGGCCTGTATCCACATGGGGCCCCGGTGGAGATGCCTCAAGGAAGGGACCCCCCTACTCCCAAATCCAGAGCAGGGCCAACAGGGTCACAGGAAACTGGGTCTGAGCCCACTCCTGCCCCCAGCTTCACCCACTTCCCCACTCACTGTCCCCCTGTGCCCAGAGGAGGGTCACTGTTTAGGTGCCTGCTACCGGGGAGACCAGCGACACATGCTGAGGTGCTGGCCCCTGCTTTTAAAGACAGCTGTTCATCCTGCTAAGAACGCTCACTGCAGAAACTGTCCAAAATTCAGAAGAGAACAGAGAGCCTGGCCTAGGATGAGACAGCCTTCCTGGGAGCCCAGGTCACAGTAGGATCTGGAGGACAGTCAAGTGGCCACCAGCTTGACCAGGTGATGCAGCCAGAGAAGAAGGGAAGAAACACCTCAGTGCATGCCCCTTCTCCCGCGCATGTGATCTGGGCAAGGGGAACCCCTCCGTCCCCCACCAGCAACCCTGCAGCTTAAGGGTATTCTCTCTGACCCAGCCATCCTCTCCCAGCAGCTGCGAATCTCAGGGGGAGACTAGAGCCCCTCCAGGCCCCTCAGCGAGGCTGAAGCCCAGGGCTATAGCGATTCTGCCAGCCAGTGACATCCAGAGACCATCTCCCTGACTGATGGGCTCAGCTGCAGACCACTGTAGCTGTCGCCTCCCCTGGTGGCCTAAGAGGAGAGCCATGTGAATATAAACAGAGCTCCCAGTTAAAGACAGAAAACCGAGGACAGGCATTTGTGTCCACTGAACAGGCAAAGCAGAGACAAAAGGAGGAGCGAGGACACTGGAAAGTGTAGCAGAAGCATGAGTGGTGACTGTCACAGGATCCAGAGAATCCAAGGCCCAGAGCAAGAGGCACTGTGACCTCAGGGGATGACAGGCTGCTCCCCAGGCCAACCCTTACAGTCCTGTTCCAGGTCCTCGTCACTGCTGGTGGGGCTGCAGGGCAGTAAGCCCAGGGCTGTCAGATAGCAAAGAGGCTTGGGCCACTCCTCCAGGCAGCTGGGAAGCTACCTGAGCCACAGCTGGATGACAGGATGGCCAGATGTGTGGCCTCAGGAGAAGAAGCAGGGCCCAGGACTAGGCCATATCGGGGATTCAGAGGCCCCAAGCTGTGTAGGAGTGTCCCCCAGGGGCTGCACTGCAGCTTCCAGGCAACAAACGTCACACCCCAGAACAGAACAGGAAAACACATTTGAAAAGAGAGAGCTCCACAAGGAGATGAAAACATTAAAAAATAAATCAACAGGCCGGGCTCAGTGGCTCACGCCTGTAATCCCAACACTTTGGGAGGCAGAGGCGGGCTGATCACCCAAGGTCAGGAATTCGAGACCAGCCTGACCAACATGATGAAACCTCGTCTCTCCTAAAAGTACAAAAAAAAATTAAGCCAGGTATGGTGGTGCGCGCCCGTAACCTCAGCTACTTGGCAAGAGAATCACTTAAACCTGTGAGGTGGTGGTTGCAGTGAGCCGAGATTGTGTCACTGCACTACAGCCTGGGCGGCATCTTTTTGCTTCGAGACAGAGTCTCAATTAAATAAAATAAAATAAAATAATTAACAAAAACACCAGTTTTAGTATCCTTGGAAAAACACCACATTTGAGTAGCTGTTTCTTCAAAGCAGCTATACAAGTGGCCAATAAGCACATGAAAAGATGCTCAATGCCACGTGTCATCAGGGAAATGCAAATCAGAATGAGACACCAGCTACTCTGGGCATACTGCCTATGAGATGGCCCTGCCCTGCAAGGAGCAGTAACAAACAAACCCACCAAACAAAAAACAAACAACGGAATACCACTTCACACACACCCAAGGATGGCTGGAATAAAAAACAGAAAATAGGCTGGGTGTGGTGGCTCATGCCTGTAATCCCAGAACTTTGGGAGGCCAAGGTGGGTGAATCACCTGAGGTCAGGAGTCCGAGGCCAGCCTGGCCCAACATGGCGAAATCTTGTCTCTACTAAAAAAATACAAAAATTAGCCAGGTGTGGTGGCGGGCAGTTGTAATGCCAGCTACTTGGGGAGGCTGAGACAGGAGAATCACTTGAACCTGCGAGGCAGAGACTACAGTGAGCCAAGATCACGCCATGGCACTCCAGCCTGGGTGACAAGCAAGACTCCATCTCAAACAACCACCACCACCACCACCACCAGAAAACAGCAAGTGCTGGGATGACGCAGAGAAACTGGAATCCACGTGCGCTGCTGGTGGGACTGTGAGATGATGCAGCACCAGCAGCAGAAAAGGGTTCCGAGGCCAGGCACAGTGGTACACACCTGTAATTCCAGCACGTTGGGGGGCTGAGGCACAGGGCAACCTGACTAATCTCAGATCCCCTGCGGCCCCCTTCACAGATGCGCAGTGGGGGCAATTTCAAAGCCTGCAGAATTTCCTCTCTCATCTACCCAACCAGCTGACTATGTGGTTGCAGCTGAACAGAGTTCAAAATACCCATTAGACCTTGACTGCCACTGCCTGGGAAGTGCTCAAGAGAAGGGGAAACCCACGTCCACACAAACCCTTGTCCACGCATGTCCACAGCAGCTCTAGTCACAGTTGGCAAAGGGTGGAAACCTCCCAAATGGCCCTCAGCGGGTGCATGGATGACAGAATGTGGTCCATCCACACAGTGGGATATGAGTCAGCCATGAAAAGGAAGCACTGACACGTTACATGGATGAACCTCAAATATATGATGCTGAGTGAAAACGATACACACTATGGTTGATAAGGCTCAAAATCTTTTTGTTTGTTTGGGCTTGTTTTGAGACAGGTCTTGCTGTACTGCCGGGGCTGGAGTGCAGTGGCACAGTCACAGCTCACTGCAGCCTGGACGTCCTGTGCTCAAGGGATCCTCCCACCTCAGCCTCTAGAGTAGCTGGGATCGCGAGAGCACAACACGATCCCTGGCTAATTTTTTCATTTTTTGTAGAGATGAGGGTCTCACTATGTTGCCCAGGCTTGTCTAGAACTCCCAGGCTCAAGCAATCCTCCCACCTAAGCCTCCCAAAGTGCTGAGATTACAGGCATGAGCCACTGCACCCGGTCCTGGTTCAACATTCTTCACG
Source organism: Ateles fusciceps (assembly GCA_036589455.1). Taxonomy (NCBI): domain Eukaryota; kingdom Metazoa; phylum Chordata; class Mammalia; order Primates; family Atelidae; genus Ateles; species Ateles fusciceps. Next base: position 10,435,573 of record JAZHEH010001828.1, on the reverse strand, counting down.
GCCACAAGTTTCCACAGATTACATGTCAGCCACATAGTTACGATTCCATTGATCTGAAATGTCCACAACAGGCAAATCCATAGAGACAGAAAGCAGATTAGTGGTTACCAGGGGCTGGGGTTGTGGGAGGGAATGGAGAGCAACTGCTTATGGGGGACGGGGTTTCCTTTTGGGGAAATAAGAATGTTCTGAAACTAGACAGAGGTGGTGGCTGCACAACACTATGAATGTACAAAATGCCACAGAGTTGCTCACTTTAAATGACTGACTTATGTTACATGAACTATATCTGAATAAAGCTGTTATTTTTTTTTTTAAGCATCCTTAGAGTAGGTTAAAAATAACATCCTGAGCCGGGCACAGGATGTGCCTGTGGGATCACACCTGTAATCCCAGCACTTTGGGAAGCCAAGGCGGGGGAATCACCTGAGGTCAGGAGTTCAAGACCAGTCTGGCCAACATGGTAAAACCCTGTCTCTACTAAAAATAGAAAAAATTAGCCAAATGTGGTGGCACATGCCTGTAATCCTAGCTACTCAGGAGGCTGAGGCAGGAGAATCACCTGAACCCGGGAGGTAGAGGTTGCAGTGAGCCGAGATCATGCCATTGCATTCCAGCCTGGGCAACAAGAGAGAAACTCCATCTCAAAAAAAAAAAAAAATGACATCCCATCCAGGCATGGTAGCTCATGTCTGTAATGCCAGCACTCTGGGGGGCCGAGGCAGCTGGATGACAAGGTCAGGAGTTCGAGACCAATCTGGCCAACATGGTGAAATTCCCTCTACTAAAAATACACAAATTAGCTAGGCATGGTGGCGGGCGCCTGTAATCCCAGCTACTCGGGAGGCTGAGGCAAGAGAATCGCATGAACCTGGGAGGCAGAGGTTGCAGTGAGCTGAGATCATGCCATTGCCCTCCAGCCTGGGCGAGAGAATGAGACTCCGTCTCAAAAAAAAAAAAAAAAAGACATCGTTTTCATGAAATAAGAACATGATGCTATGAAAAAACAATAGGGAAGACTCTCAGAAACTAGAAATAATAGGCTCCCATGGTGGCTCACACCTGTAATCCCAGCGCTTTGGGAGGCTGAGGCAGACGGATCACTTGAGGTCAGGAGTTCAAGACCAGCCTGGCCAACATGGCGAAACCCTGTCTCAATGCTTGGGCGTCAGAGCAACGCTCTTGTCTCAAAAGAAAGAAACTACAAATAATAATAGAGACGGGATGAGAAATGTCAAAGAACTCTTCCAAAATGATAATAAAGTGCAGGAGATAAAAAGCAGGAAGAGAAGGATGAACTCCAGCAGCCCACCAAGGGCAGTCTGAGGTGGCGTGCAGTAGGGTAGTCAGGCCTTTCCACTCCTGCACATGGGACAGAAAGACACATGGATGGATGAGGCAAGTTTTCAGCCTGTGGAGTCCACGGTACCATCCCAGGGTTGGGTGGGAAGCCTCTGACCTTCGGCGTGGAGGGAAAGCACCTTGGACTCTGCAAGTCTAGACGTGATCAACCACCAGCTCAGCAGGACCACCAAATTGGGCATGAAGTCCTCCCAGAGCCCTGTCCTCAGAGAGGTGCTCCAGAGCTGTGCTCCCACGGCACCAGGGAGGAGCAGGAAGCAGGGTGCAGACTCTGGCATGGGGATCACATGAGGGGAGTGGCTCAGGCTGGAGGTGAGGACACTAGGCAGTGTGTGGCTTGGGCAGAGGAATCAGGACCTCCCGGGGGGACCTGGAGGACCCCTGGCCCATGGATAGTGATAAGAGGTGATTTGGACACCAAGGAGAGCTCGGGGTTGGACGTGAAGAACAGATAACATGAGCAGAGAAACCACCCCGAGCCACACGTGGTGCAAGCTCAGCTAGGGAGGCTCTTGCAGCGACTTGGGCCCCCACACCCTCGTCTCGTCTGTCTCATGGCCTGCATCAGGCGAGCCCCGCTGGTAAACACCTCAAGGCCCTGCTTTGATATACGTGAGGCCCTGGTGTCAAAAATACTATAAATGGGGCTTTCTTGCGGGGTGGGGTGCTAAATAAGAAAAGAAACAGCTGTGCAGAGGAGCACTGCAGGTCACCTTCTATGTGGTTATGGCCCAGGGACATCAACCCTACCCCTGCACACCAGTTGAAGTTTGTGAAGACAATGCCGCTCCCGCTGCCGGCCCAGAGTGAAAGCCAAGTGCCAAGGGGCTGGCATGAGCCCAGCAGCTCACTCCTCGGATGGAAGGTGAGCCTCGAATCAGGGGAAGCTGGAGGTGGCTCTGGAGCCTGCATCCCAGGGGAACTCCCCCGATGCCCCCAGCGATGCGGCCCATGCTTCTCCTCATTCCACTAGCTCTGAGCAGTTCTCCTTGCAGTGCCCTAAGGGTCTGTGGAACAGGGGCCAAGGGAGAGTACACAGGTACGAGGATCGAGGATCGGGGCAGGTTTCTGCCAAGACTGTGCCCTCAGGCAGCCTCCCATCAGCCAGAGAAGTGCCTCACAGGCCCCTGACCTCCACTTTCGGGGCAGACAGGCAGGCACGACCCCTCAGGGGAGCAGAGTGGACCCCCACCTTCACTTTGCTTTCCAGAGGCAATTACTGCTTTAAACAGCTGAACTTCCAAAAACAACCACAAATCATAAATACCTCCGAGTCCCTAGAAATCACTTATGGACTAATTAGCAGACAGGCCTGCATCACAGCCCGCACTCCCCCAGGCCACATGGGTGGAGAAGGAAATCATTAGCCGTCTGCCCCCTTAACCACTGCTCCCCGGAGCTGCTGCCACTCCTGACCCTGGGTTCCAATTAGCCTGAGGGGATGCATTTAATTAATGCTGCTTAATGACACCTGCCCCGAGTGTTGGTTTGCCTTATTTCTCTACTTCAGGTTCTTGAGAGGCTCTTCTCAAAAAGTCAGTGAACTTCCTAGGCCCTGTGGGGATACCCAGGTTGTGGAGGGAAGCATGAGGGGAAGCTGAGGACAGCTGAGGAGGGTTCTGGCAGACTGAGGTCTTTTGTCTAAAGATTCTGGGGTTGGGGCCAGTGACTCAGGCCTCCATCCCACTCTGTGGGGGGTGGCCTTCCCCTAACCACGGGAGGCACCACCCCCACCACGTGGGCAGTAGAGAGGATGGCCAGAGAGGCCTACTTGGACCCTTCCATCCTGTTCCCAGGACCTTCTGTCTTCAGGACCACACAAGACCACCCCAGCATCCTCTGGGTAAGCTCTGGCCGCCTTCAGGGGTTGGGGACATGCTGGGGGATGGGAGGTGGCATTACCGGACAAGCACCCGCTTCAGCAGCTGCTGGTCCCCCCCTCTGAGTAGCCGGGCCAGTCCTTCTGCACATCCTTGTACATGCAGTCCCGCAGCGTGCACGTGCCATCCTTAGCACTCATGTTGGCCACCTGCAAGACAGCCAGCCATCACTTTGTGGGAAGCCTGAGAGTGGTGGGGACTAGAGAAAAAAGATCAGATGGCAGGGGCGGGAGGGTGTGCAGAGACAGTGGGAGACAGACCCAGACAGAGGAGAGGTAAGAGGACGCCCCACTACTGACCTGTGCCGCCTCCCAACCCCAGCTCCCCTGCACACAGTCCTCAGGGTGCAGAAGGGACACTGAGGGTCATGGAGCCAGGTCCAGACTCAACTGTCTTACAGGTGCTAGAGCCAGGCTGGCTCCAAAAAGGGGAGGGCTACTCCGTGCAGTCCTGAGACCCCATTACCCGCCCCCTGGCCCCCCTACCCTGTTTATCTTTTTTATTTTTTTGATACAAGATCTCGGCTCACTACACCCTGTACCTAAAGCGATCCTCCCACCTCAGACTCGAAAGTAGTGGGACCACAGGCATGCACCACCATACTCCAGTTAATTTTATTTTTTTGTAAGATGGGATCTCGATATGTTGTCCAGGCTTGTCTCGAGCCCCTGGGCTCAAGCGATCCTCTAACCTTGGCCTCCCAATGTGCTGGGATTCCAGCCACCACACCCGGCTCCTTTTTCTTCCAGGCTGGAGTGCAGTGGCGTGATCAAGGCTCACTGTAGACGAAACCTCCCGGGCTCAAGTGATCTTCTCGCCTTGTCTCCCAAGTAGCTGGGCTACAAGCATGCGCTATCACACCCAGCTAATTTTACTTTTTGTACATATAGAATCTCAGTATTTTGCCTGGCTGGTCTCAAACTCCTGGCCTCAAGATCCTCCCAATCAGCTTCCCAAAGTGCTGGAAACAGGTGTGAGCCAGCTCCACTCCATTTCGGTCACAATTCCTGGGGCAGAGTTGACCACGGCTGGGGATGCTGGGTGAGGGGTACCTCCGGGGCCAGGCCTGAGCCCACCTTCCTTATAACCAGCCTGCCTTGTTGTCGCTGGTTCACAAAAGCTAAGTTCGTCTCCCAGACTGCTGACAAAGATGGATTCAGACCATCTGCCTTAGAGGGACCTGAGGAAGCTCCAGGTCACTGCCCTGAATGGGTACTGTGTGCTGGCCTGAGGGGCGCTCTGGTCTCCCTCTTGCTGCAGACATGGCAGCCACCGTTTGCTGTATCCAACACAGCTCTGTGTCACAGCATATTTCATGGGGGAGCATTTTTAATGGGTGAGTAATATTCCACCTACAAACTGCTGCCAGTTTCTCTGTAGCATAAACAGACATAACTGTGTGCAAGTTTTTTCATGTTGGCAACAGTTTCCTTCGGCGGGATTCCCAGAAGCCAGATTAGTAGGTCAAAGGCTGAATATTTTCATGGCTCTTGACAAGCTTTGCTAAACATCACCCACCTGTCAACACCCCTACCCTAGTAGGAAAGGCCTGTGGGTTTCCCTGGGGCCCAGCCAGTCCTAGAGACAGACACCTTCCATCTCTGCTGTAGATTTTTCCACAGAGGGAGGGCCAAGCACCTTTGAGGGGTACAATTTTGTCGCTGCCGTTCCTCAGTGTGTCTGCAGGCCTGGTGGGGGCTGGAAATGACCAGTCTGGGTGAGGCACATCCCCCTCTGCTAGCCAACAGTGTCCGGCTCACCCCCCGTAGCTGCTGGGGAGAAGCAGCAGCATCATGAATATAGAAGCAAGCAGACAAGCTGTCCAAGAGAAGTCACAGTGGCATGGGAAGGGACACTGCCCACAGATGCTGGCCAGGCCTGCTCCCAGGAAATGCTGAACCAAAGTCACCTGGAGAAGCCAGGCCCTAGCACAGGCGCCTCCTGGCCAGGCCAGCGCAGGTCCCACATCTGATAACTGCATCAAGCTCCCCTTCAGCACCCCTGCTGGCACCACGCTGGCCCTGGCTCAGGAGCAGCATGGAGGTGGACAGGGCCAGGTTGATATCCCGACATCCTCCCAAGGAACGTACAGAACGGTCCCACCAGCTGTACACCCGAGCGGGATGCCTGTGAGGAACTCCGTAAACACGGAAGAACGTCCTTTATCCAGCTGCTATCCCGGCACATCACAGCATGTGCTTTCTGCTGCAGGCACCACCTGTGTTCCCCAACATCCCAGTTCCATCACCCTGGAAGATGCATGAGGCTCAGCCGTGCCTCCTCCTCGACCACAGCAGCAATCCAAGGAGACCCATCCCCCAGTTCACCTCAAGGCTGCATCTGCACAGCCTGGCTGATGTTCTGAAGCCAGTACAAGTTGCTCCCCTTCCCAGGAACCCCAGGAAGCCAGGGTGGGGCCTCAGGAGTCTCCACGGGTGAGGGATGGTAGAAGGCAGCCAGGGCTATCACACTTGTTCATTGCAATGCCCGGGGTGTTTCTCAACAGCAAGCTCCACCTGCCAGTACCACGTTCTGGCTGGCCTAGCCCCCAACCCCGGGTAGGCATGCTGCAGGTCACAGACGGAAGCCTGAGGGTTCGAGACATGAAGCCCCTCGCCCAGAGGCACAGCTGGAGAGCGGCAGGCACCTGATTCATACTGAGGCCCGCCAGGCTCTGCCTGGCTTGTGTGGGTTCCTTCCCCAGGCGTTGAGTGTACAAATCGTCTACAGCCAAAGCCTGGATCCACTGTGCCAGGCCCCACTGCCCACGTGTCGGCAGACGGTGGAGGGAGTGGGCCTGGGCTCCATGCTGAGCCCACCTCTCAACCCAGGACAGTCAGGGCCATGCCCAGAGACGCATCCATGGCCCCCCTAAGCGTGTTCTTATGCAGGAGGCCCCAGGTCTGAGGCAGGTTCGAACCCGAGAGAGACCCCAGGAAGGGCTCTTCCCTGCCAGCCCCAATCCCAGCCTCCATGCTCTGGCCCATCCCACCCACACGAGACCATCTGTGGAGATGGCCGGTAAAGATGCGACATCGGGGTGGCACATACCTGCTGGAGGAGGCCATCTAGCGCGTCCTTGTCCGCCTGCGTCAGGCCATCCTTCTGCAGCCGCAGCAGCAGCTCAGCCTTGCGGTAGGGCCTTAGTGCCAGGAGGTGCAGCACTCGGTCACGGAAGGGCCTCTGGGACACCCCGCTGCCCCCGCTCACGACACTGGTACCACTCTTCCTGATGGCACTCGCCAAGTTGATGGGGGTTGCCCGCTTCCGGGAGGGCACAGCATCTGTTGCGCCTGGGCCGGTTTCCGAAACTGAACCTTCTTGCCTGCAACAAGGCAGAACACAGAACAGTTCTCTATTAGGGAACAGGGAGGGCACTGCCGTGTCCCATGGCCAGTGCCACTGGGTGGGTGCCCAAAGGTTTGAGACTATAGAGAGTGCTGGCAGCAGATACAACATCAGCCACAGCAAAGTCCTGCTTGCTCCTTGGGCACCCTGGGCGGCCAAGAGCGCCACCTGCTGCCCACAGCTGGCATTCTGCAGGGCACCCAGCCTCAGGATTGGGAGGTACATACAGGCAGTAGAACTGTGTCAGAGCCTTAACTGACTTCATCACAGGCGACCTAAATCCTGGGCAGCAAAAACAACTGATCACTCTGGTGGGCAGTGTGTGTGTGAGTGGGGGGGTTGTTTTGTTTTTGAGACAGGATCCTGTGCTGTCACCAGGTTGGAGTGCAGTGGCACAATCATGGCTTCCTGCAGCCTGAACTCCTGGGCTTCACAACCTCCCACCCCAGCCTCTGGAGTAGCTGGGACTACAGGTGGGCACCACTATGCCTGGCTAATTTTTTTTTTTTAATTTATTTGTAGAGATGGGGTCTCACTATGCTGCCCAGGCTGGTCTCAAACTCATGGGCTCAAAGGACCCTCCCACCTCAGCCTCCCAAAGCGCTGGGATTATAGGCCACAGCCACCCCGCCCAGCCTGAAGTGGGGGCTGTTTGTAAACCCTTCTGATGTTAAACCAGGGGGTCCTTGAACTGCAAGAGGCAGTCACTCCCAAGCCTGCACTTCAGAGTCATATGCTGGCCCCACGGGGCTGCCATTTTTGTTTTTTTAAAGTGGGATAAAAGGTGTCGGCCACTTTCGGCAGCTGCTCTGGAGACCCTGGAGTGCAAGTGGCACCCCAGCCTTAGGCCTGATCAAGCGCTCCTCTCGCAGGCGTGGCTGTGCCCAGAGCCCTGGGGAGAGCAGAGTTCCCCTCTAGCTCCGACGCAGACAGAGACATGGGCAGGGTCCAGCACGCTGCTCCCCTGCTCTGTCCTAGACGATGCCCTGGCAACCTCAGGAACAGGGTCGGCCGAGCAAGCTCAACAATGCCTCAAATCCATCCCCAAAAAGCTCTTCATAACGCCGTCCCCTCTGATCTTATCCCTCAAAATCGGATCTGTCAAATTAACCCAGAAAGCCACGCTTTCAGAATGCCCAGGGCCAGTGCTCACGCCTCTGGGTCTGTTCAATGGGGTCCTGATGGCGGGGCCGGACTCACCCCTACAGGGCCAGACTGATCAGCAGGGAGGAGCAGCAGCCTGTTGGGGTCGCTGTGAGACAGAGGGACATGCACATTCACATCTTAACAATGTCCCCACCAGAACGTAAACTGTTTCAAAACCCCTCACTGTACCCAAAGTGGTGTGCTAAGATACATTTCTCACCAAGTTTCTATCTCAAGGACCCACAGACTTATTAACACGTATGTGTATAGGGCTAGGTGCGCTGACTCAGGCCTGTCATCCCTGCACTGTGGGAGACCCAGTCAAGAGGATCATCTGAGCTAGTCGGAGACCAGCCTGGGCAACATAGCAAGACACTGTCTACACAAAAAATCTAAAAGTTAGCCATGGGCGGTGGCACACGCCTGTGGTCCCAGCTACTCTGGAGGCTGAGGTAGTGTCACTTGAGCCCAAGAGTTTGAGGCTGCAGCGACCTGTGATTGCGTCACTGCACTCCAGCCTGAGTGACAGAGAAAGGTCCTGTCTATAAAAAAAGAAAAAAAACAGCCGGGCGCGGTGGCTCACGCCTGTAATCCTACCACTTTGGGAGGCCAAGGTGGGTGGATCACCTGAGGTCAGGAGTTCAAGACCAGCCTGGCCATCATGGTGAAACCTCATCTTAAAAAAAAAAAAAAAAAAAAAAAAACACGTGTACAGCTATCTCTTCAACTGTCCCCACAGCAGCCCTGTGCTTGGAGCTCACAGCCCAGGGCCTCAACATCACGGACCGGACTCCTTGGCCATGCAACGTCCACCTGGGCCCAGTGTTGACCAGGAGGACCAACCCCTGCACCCACATCTGCAGTTTCATTCCGAGGGAATCCGTCTGCCCAGCAAAGGGAAATCACATGCTTTCTCTGGAAGGAGGACAGAAAGGAATTTAAATCCCCCCATCTTTTCTTAAAGATAAAACTCAAAAAGCCATCAAGGCTGTCATCTGCTCTGAACCATCTCCCCTCTTCCCCTGAAGCCTGGTACCCTACTCCCGCCAGATGAATTCCCATGACTCCTGAAGCTCTGTCTTGTCTAAGAGGTGGGACCACTGTTTACTGCAACTCTGTAAACAAACAGTACTTTTCTTCCCCACTGTCAAGGCCTGTTGGTTTCTCAACTTTGCTGAGACGTTTCCAAGTTGATGCTGAGCGGCCAGAGCCTTCCCACAGTGCTGGGTCGCTGGCAACAGGGCCTGTGAGGCTCATTTCCTGCCTGCTGCCAGCTGTGGTGGCCTTGGGGGAGGACAGACGGGTCCCAGAAACGAAATGTGTCTGCCTATTCTCCTATTCATCTGTCTCTGACAGTTGACGTTTTAGAGGAAACTTCAGAGGGCCAAGGCAAAGCTCTCCCTCTGCCCTCACATGACCTTTCCGTGAGCAGTGAAGGAAGACAGTCTCTCCAGACCAAGGTCTCCAGATACCCCAATCCGTTTCTCCCCCTCCCAGTGGGATTCCACACATCCATCTTTGGGATGGGGCGACACACAGTCCAAGTTACTTAACTGAGTCACTAATGGGGAGAGGGGGATTCAGGGAGTCAACCTACGGCAGAAGTGACACATCATTCAGAGTGTAAGGAAGGGCTGGCCGAGGAGCTGGCTGGTCAGACTTCTTGGTTGATTTCTGTGCAGGGCACAGCCAGTACCCAGCCTGGACAGGCCCCAACGCCTCCCTGACCCTGGCAGCTGCCCAGCCGCCCTGCAGCTCTGCAGCCCTGCAGCCCTGCTGGCTCCACTGCTCACCCCAGGTAGCGGCCTCCGGGCTTGATGACAATAGCACTGCGGCTCCGAGTCTCCTCCTCTGCCTGGGCCATGCTCTGCCGTGCCTTCTGGTAGGATTCGTCAGTGGCGCACACCGTGATCTTGTCCTGGATGCTGCCCAGGCAGTCCAGGTGGACGTCCCCATGACTGTAAGACAAGGCCAGGAGCCGGGGTCAGCAGCTGGGATGATGCAGGGAGGCTCCGTTGAGGGCCCGAGCCCCAGCCCGCCACCTGGCCTAGAAAACAGGTTCTGTCAGCACCGTCTCAGGCAACACGGTTTCAATGGGGCACATCTCCACCCTGGGCCAGAGGTGGCAGGGTGACCTCAAGAGCCGGTGGAGTGCTCTGGGGTGGGGCGGCGCCTCACCTGGAGACATACTGCTGGATGCAGTCGAAGCTGCCCTGGGGGCTGTCGCGGCCGATGTTGGAGAGGTAGAAGGAGAACGTCCGAGCCTCCTCGGGGCAGTCAGGCTGGGGGATGGAGATGTGCTGTGTGGAGGGGGAGGGGGTGTCACCGGGAGGTCCTCGGCATGGAGTCAACCACAGGATGGGCCCCGGCCTGCATCTCCTGCACAAGTCCCCACAGTGCAACCCTCACAACGGGAGTGTGCTGGCCCCTTCCCCTGAAACACAACCCTGTTCTCCTGCCAGTGACAGGAATGGGTGGCCAGTGCTCAGCAACACACACTGTGCAAAGAGGGGACTCAGGCACCTCTGCAGGTGGGCGTGGGGCCAGGGGGCTGTTTTCAGCAGCAACAGCTCTGCTGTCTGAGGAGGACAGTGCTCAGCACCTGCCTGGATGCAGGGCCCCCACCCCAATCATGTAACCCCTGGAAAGTGCCTTGGCTGGACCACAACTCAGCTTCCCACCACCACATGGACAGACCTGGCCTGGGACACCCTATAAGGTAAAATGCAACGAGAAGGGCGTGGGCAGCCACCCACAACTCTGGCACTCCTCCTTGGTGACCCTCCTTCTCAACAGCCCCCCTAAAAAGGACATGGATTCCATGTGACTCTCCATTCGCTGTAGATGTGAATGAGGTAAGCTTGTGTCCTGGGGGCCTCACAGATGAGAGGCACACTGGTCACACCAGCCTGACTTTGGTTGTGCCCCTGCAGTCCAGCTAAGCAAAGCTCCAGCCTTGCCTGGGAGGATGGACAGCTGGGGGCAAGTGGGCAGTTGGACGGACTGGGTTGGTCCTGGCCAGGCTCAGTGCAGGGCGGCATTGCATCAGAGGCCATTGCAGTCCAGGCTGACCCCAGACCCTCTGTCAACAGAGGTGGCCCTTCTTAAAACTAATGCCTGGGCTTCGGCACAAGGTCCTCACAGCGAGGCTGGCAAATGAAGGGCGTCAGATGGTCAACAAGGAGGGGACGACATGAGGGGGAGCCCTTAGGCCTTGTTCCCTGGCTGCAGCATCCCCTTGGCACCCAAGCCCTATCTCCTATTCGGTGACATCATGAGCACAGGAGAGACTGCGGCTCAATCTCCTGCCCCCTAGCCCCGCCTGTGCCTCACCTGTGAGACAGAGGACAGGGCTCCTGAGCCACCAGGCATGTGGAGTTCCACAACTCCCCCAGCTCCTGCCGTGTGGCCTTGGGTGAGACTTGTCCACTGGGGTAGTGTTTGGACCCACAAGGGAAGCCATGGCTGCACCAGCCCAGTGCCAGTCCCTACTCCCAAGACAAGAACAGCTCCTGGGTTCGGCCACTCCGGCAGGAAGAGACTGGCCTGGGATTCCAGGCAGTCCCTGCACCAGCCAGTCCCTGCGCCCGGCCTGTAAACCCTTCTCCAGAGGTCCGTCCTGCCCCTCCCCCCAGGCTGAACACTGCTCTGGGAGAAAAGCCGTCCTATCTGCTGGAGTCTGCCCAGTGCCCTCTCTCCGCCTCAAACATGTCCCCCTAGGGCAGGAGCCCTTGTCCCTGTCATGCTGATACAGAAATGCAAGCTGAGGGGTCCAGGCTCAACCAGCGTGCTGGTGGAGGGCGAGGTCGAAGCCCATTGCAGGCCCACCATGCCAGTCAGTCCCCCACCTGAACACAAACACACGTCTCTATCAGGGTCAGAGAAGGCAGAAACCATCTGCACTCAGCATCGGAGAAATCACACACATATGGCCTCTGAAGATTCACCTTCAGGCAGGGAAACACACACACCCATCTACACACAAATATAATCCCCCTCATACACATAGCCACACACACAAACCCCTCCCACACACAACGCCCCATAACCACATACACAATCCCCCCCCCACACAACCAGAGACGAACTTACACACACACACACAAACTCACATACAACCAAACAACCCACACACACACAATACCCCCCCAAAGTACCACACAACCTCCCCCGCACAACCCCTCCACACACAAACACAACCCCCACACACTAACACAACCCCTCCACACAACCCCTCCACACAAACACAACCCGTACACACAACCCACATATGCACCCCCCCCCCCACAGCCACACACACACAAACCCCTACACACAACCAAACACAACCCCCCCCACACACGGCCACATACACACAGCTACACAAACACAATGCAACACAACCACACACACAGTCACGCAAACACAACCCACACACACAAACGCAACCCCCCCCACACACACACACACAAACACAACCCACACAAACACAACCACACACCCCTGCAACCTCTACCAGAACCATGTGGATAACCCCGGCCAACCAGACCTGTCCTGCTCCAACACCACTGATGTATTTTTCACCCAAAACATACATGTGCCACCCTGTCCTGTCTGCACCTCCCTTCCCAGATGTGACTTTTTTTTCTTTGAGACAGAGTCTTGCTCTGTTGCCAGCCTGGAGTGCAGAGATGTGATCTCAGCTCACCACAACCTCTGCCTCCTGGGTTCAAGCAATTCTCCCGTCTCAGCCTCCCAAGTAGCTAGGACCGGCACATGCCACCACGCTCGGCTACTTTTTTATATTTAGTAGAGACGGGGTTTCACCACGATGGTCTCGATCTCTTGATCTCGTGATCCGCCCACCCCAGTCTCCCAAAGTGCTGGGATTACAGGCGTGAGCCACCGCACCCAGTCCCGAATTTTATTCTCATTCATATGAATAACTGGAAACACACTGCTGGGATGAGGGAACCTCAGGTTTCTCAGGCTCTGTGGTGGCCAGGTGTACAGGTGACATGGTGACCCAGAATGAGCCAGCCAGGGAAACTGGAGACCACACGTCCATGGAAACCAAAAGGAGTGGCCGTGGGAACCTGAGCCTGGCCCAAGTGGCTCTCCCACCCTCCTCTGTCATCTCTCTAACTCCCCCCCACCCCTGTGGTCCTGGCCTGACACCCAAATTGCCAGTGGCCCCCACCCCCACAGTGACTGAGGGCTGGGTACCCTCACGTGCAGCCCTGACCCAGGCAAAACCCAGCCCCACACAGGCAGGCAGGACTCACTCCATCACCCTGGCTTCCCAGCACTGACGGGGACAACTGCACACCCAGTCAGCACCAACAGGGCCCTGCCTGAGCCTGCCCATGACCCTGCTTCTCTCTGGGTGGGGGTTTCACAGTGGCTCTTCACCGTGATTGGATCTTTTGCACACTGACATCTGTCCCCCAAACTCCATCCTAGAATTGGGGCCAGGTGCAGAGCCCAGGGCCAGGTGTGCAGCTGTGGCAGGGTGTGGGGGCTGGCTACATGACAAAGGGTAACACAGGCCTCGAATCTGAAGCTCGGGACAGTGTCGTGCCATTGGCGACAAGGGGAAAACACACAGAGACCATTGTAGCAGCGTCATTCAGGATGCAGGTGTGAGGAGGAGGGGAGTGTTGGAAAAAGCTTTCCCGGAGCCGGGCACCAAGGTTTTCACAGGCCCTGCCTTCCCTAGCACACACAGCGCCATGGAGCCCTCTGATTAACAGGCCGTTTTGCTGCTGGTTAATAGTTACCAGCCTGGGACTGTGGGGAAGCCAGTGGGATGGGAGCAGCCCTGGAATGTGGGCACTTTCTCTGCACCAGCCAAGAGCTTGCTTGGGTTCTGGGACAAGGTTTGAAACACAGCCCCTGCTCAGCCTTCTGGACGGGGTCTTGGGTGCTCCTTGGGGGCTGCTCGTGGGCCCAGTGACCCACGCACCAGTTGGCTGCTATGGGGCCATGCATGGCAGGTCTGGGTATGTCTGAAGTCAGCCCTGGCTCCAGGTTTTGCATAAGCCTAAGCACTCGTCCGTGCTCACAGACACACAGAGCCCAGGCCACCACACACAGGCTCATCCAGGGTGCTTCTGCAGGGCCCCAAGGTGCGCTGCCCTTCCCGCTGACCTGGTCATGGTCACCAGCGGGGGCAGCTTCCAACACCGCTCAGGTCCCTGACAGAGTCGTCTGTTCATCTCTTACCTTTGAAATCCATCCCAAATTGGGGCCTGCTGCACCCCCCGACCTGACCCCCTAAAATCTGCAGGGCTGCTTTTACAGTGCAGGTAGGGAGCTGGAAGATTCTGAAGAGACATATTAAGTTGGGGTAGGGGGTGCAGAGCAAAATGGTTGAGAAAAACAAGGAAAAACGCTGGCTCTTCTGGGCAGTTTAGAAAAAAGATAAGGATGGGGCGCAGGAGTTCACGCCTGGAATCCCAACATTTTGGGAGGCCAAGGCAGGAAGATCGCTTGAGCCCAGAAGTTCAAGATCAGCCTGGGCAACACAGTGAGGCCCTGTCTCTACAAAAAAAAAAAAAAAAATTAGCTGGGTATGGTGGCACATGCCTGTAGTCCCAGCTACTCAGGAGGCTTGAGCCCAGGAGGTCACGGCTGCAATGAGCCATGATTGCACCACAGCACTCCAGCCTAGGCGACAGAGCATCTCTAAAACAAAAACAGAAATAAGCACATGGGGTGGGTGGCCCCAGGCGCTATCCATACAACACACACAGGAGCCCAAATAATGGACTGACCAGGTTCTCTCTGCCCTGGAAGGTTTTCAGGCCAGAAATAATGTTTTCTACATTATTTTTATTTCTCACCAAACTCTCAGAATAAAATCTGTTGTTCTTTGTAAAGTGAGTCATGACCAAGTGGCTGAATACAACTTCCAAGAGGGAAGCCGCTCCTTTGACCCAGCGGGAGCCTCACCTCCTCAGCGTCAAGCCAAGGGCGCTTTTTTTGTTTGTTTTTTTGAGATGGAGTCTTGCCCTGTTGCCCAGGGTGGAGTGCAACGTCACGATCTCAGCCAACTCCAGAGATTCTCCTGCCTCAGGCTCCCGAGTAGCTGGAATTACAGCTACGCGCCACCAGACCGGGCCAATTTTTTGTATCCTTAGTAGAGACAGGGGTTTCACCACGTTGGCCAGGCTGCTCTCAAACTCCTGACCTTGTGATCCGCCTGCCTCAGCCTCCCAAAGTGCTGGGATTACAGGCCCTAAGCCACAGTGCCCGGCCTAAGCCAAGGGCGCTTTCTTAAGCATCTGCTTCCACTCCAGGAGCCACATACACCATGGCCAGCTGGAGAGCCACGCGCTGTGCCCACCTAGGGTCCCCAACTGCTCAGCCTCAGCACATGGATGGCTCCCAATTTAGGCATTTTTAGATTGTTTCTAAATTGTCCATGTCACAAACGACACAGCAACGTGTACTCCATGTGGCTAAATCTCTGTGCCTATTACAGATTACTCCTGAAGAATCAATTCCTAGTTGCCCAGACACTGTTGCGAGGCTGCTGAGAAGCCCTGCCAAATCTCCTTCTAGAAACTGCCATACAGGTCCTGCGTGCCTTGGTGCACCTGCAACATCCCTGAACACGAACTGCTTTTTTTTTTTTTTTTTTTTTTTTTCTATTTTTGAGATGAAGTCTCCTTCTGCTGCCCAGGCTGGACTGCAGTGGTACGATCTCGGCTCACTGCAACCTCCACCTCCTGGGTTCAAGTGATTCACCTGTCTCAGTCTCCTGAGCAGCTGGGATTACAGGCATGCACCACCACACCTGGCTAATATTTGTATGTTTAGTAGAGATAGGATTTCACCATGTTGGCCAGGCTGGTCTTGAACTCATGACCTCAAGTGATCCACCCTCCTCAGCCTCCCAAAGTGCTGGGATTACAGGTATGAGCCACTGTGCCCAGCCCTTTACTGGCCTTTCTAGGGTTAAATCCTAGGAGGAATCCCCAGACAGCTGAGACCCCAGGTCAGCCCCACTCAATGGCTGGGAAAGGGCGGAGGTTCCAGACACAAGCATGGACAAGGCAAATGCCATGGAGACGAGCATGCTGCTCTGGGGCAGGACACACCACAGTAGGCCCAGCTTTCTCGTCACTAAATGCCATAAAGTGATTCTGATGAATCTGCCTGCGCGGGGGAAGGGAGAGGTGCACCTGCCATTGTGAGGGCACCTGCTGCACAGGCAACGAGGCAGCTGGGCGGAGATCAGACCCCCACCCCAGGAGCATGTGGGCCGACACCCTAGGCTGGCCATGGTGCACCCACATAAGAGGGAGAGGCGCGTGAGGGACTGAGCTCGTTCTGGGCTGCAGGAAGGACACTGGTTCTCCTGACCTCAAGTTCAACCTGCAGATGCCCTCGAGGTGGACAAAGAAGGTGATGGACAGAGGGAGAAGCATGGCCAAGGTCCCTAAGTCACAGAGTCTCCAGTTCGAGTCCCATGGACCTGCGGGGAATGGGTCCCTGCATCCCACATAGGACCCTGAACACTGAATCAGCACGTGCACCTGACAACAACCTGAGTCATCCCTCCAGCCCCAAGACCTAGACAGTGAACTGCAGGAGCGTGGGTGATGCTGGCTGACTGGATCCATGAAGGAACAAACCTCCAGGGGGTGCTCCGACAAAGACGAGCCCAGTGCAGGCTCTGGTGGCAGGCTGCCAGCAGCATGGCCCAGGACCAAGAGCCCTGGAGCTAACAGCCCACTGATTAAAGGAAAGCAGCTGGCCAGGTGTGGTGGCGCACACCTGTAATCCCAGCTACTCAGGCAGCTGAGGCAGAAGAATCACTTGAACCTGGGAGGCAGAGGCTGCAGTGAGCCGAGATCGCGTCGTTGCACTCCAGCCTGGGCAATAAGAGCAAAACTCCATCTAAAGGAAAAAAAAAGTGAAGCAGCAGCTTCACCCCCACATCGCTGGGCCTGGGAGGCAGGAGTTCTGTCCCCAGTTCTTGCTTGCCTGGGTCCCCAGGAGGCCAGCAGGGACCCTGCAGCAGCCTCAACTCTCTCTCAGTGACTTGGGTCCCCGATGCACATGTGCTTAGGCTCCAAGTCAAGAAACATGGCACGCAGCATGCAAGGACACCACTATGCACTTCTGCCATGGCCAGGCTGCAGTGTGTCATATGACAGGCTCGCTGGGATGGGGGTTGGGGATGAGGGGCTCCCCTGCTGCTCAGGTTAGGGGGATGGGGCATGGGTGCAGGTGGCTGTGGAAGGCACAGAGTGACTGCTGTAGGACACGAGAGGGCGCTGTGGGGCTGCTGTGGCAGCAAGCACAGGCTAGCCAGCCCCTGCCCCCAACCTCTGACCCCTGAGAGAATGTCCTAGGGAAGGTAAAAAAGAGGTGGCCAAAGGCTGACCACAAGACCCAGCTGGGGCTGATGGAGGTGTGCAATTGTGTCAACCGGCTACGCTGCAGTCCCTGGGGAGTCATTATTCTATGACATCCAGTCTAGGGGTGCCCTGGAGGTACTCTGTGGACATGGCTACCATCCACAACCCAGATACCGTAAGCAAGTAAAGGAGTTGACCCTCGATGGTGCGGGTGGCCCCATCGAATCAGCTCAAGGCCTTAAAAGGGAAACAGGTTTACCAGGAGAAGGAATAAACTGCCTGAGGACTGCTCCATCAGCTCCTGTTGGGGGGTCTGTAGCCAGCCCTGAGGATTAGACTCCCCCACCCACAGTCGTCTGAGCCCACTGCTTGCAATGCATATCTTTATCAGCACACACAGACACACGTCTCCTAAAGGCTCCATGTCTCTGTGGAACCCTGGGGTGCGCCTGGAAGCCCACCGATCATCATGTCGGTATCCTCTCACCCAGCTGTGCAGAGCTCTCAGGCTGTGGACAGAAACTGATTTAGGTATAACATGGTAACTCTAAAAGAAAACCAGGTGCAGTGGTTCACACCTGTAATTCTAGCACTTTGGGAAGACAAAGTGGGAGGATCATTTCAGCCCAGAAGTTCAAGACCAGCCTGGCAACATAACAAGAGTAGTCCCTCTTTAGAAAAATAAAATAGGCCAGGTGGGGTGGCTCACGCCTGCAATTCCAGCACTTTGGGAGGCCAAGGCGGGTGAATCACGAAGTCAGGAGTTCAAGCCCAACCTGGCCAACACGGTGAAACCCCGTCTCTACTAAAAATACAAAAAATTAGCTGGGTGTGGTGGTACGTGCCTGTAATCTCAGCTACTCGGGAAGCTGAAGCAGGAGAATCACTTGAACCCAGGAGGCAGAGGTTGCAGTGAGCTGAGATCGTGCCACTGCACTCTACCCCAGGAGGCAGTTCGAGACTCCATCTCAAAAAAAAAAAAAAGAAAAAGAAAAAGAAAATTTGCCTAGCATGGTGGTGTATACCTGTAGTCCCAGCTACTTGAGAAGCTGAGGTGGAAAGATCCCTGGAGCCCAAGAGTTCAAAGCTGAAGTAAGCTATGATTGTGCCACTGCACTCTAGCCTCGGCAACAGACAGAGACCTTGTCTCTTAAAAACAAAACAAGGCTGGCTGCAGTGGCTCACCTGTAACCCCAGCACTTTGGGAGGCCAAGACGGGTGGATCACCTGCGGTCAGGAGTTTGAGACCAGCCTGGCCAACATGGTGAAACCCCGTCTCTACAAAAGTACAAAAATTAGCCAGGCATGGTGGCGGGCACCTGTAACTCAGCTACTTGGGAGGCTGAAGCAGGAGAATTGCTTGAACCGGGGAGGCTGGGGTTGCAGTGAGCCGAGGTCACACCACTACACTCCAGCCTGGAGCACAGAGCAAGACTCTGTCTCAGCGGGGGAGGGGGGACCTGCAATAAAGGCTAGAAAAAACATCAAACCACTCTAAGGCATATGGGATGGGGTGGGGGAGATAGAGAGTCCTAAGATGTGGGGGTCAAGGAAGGTAGACTCCTCACCCTTTCTGTCATTCCCTGATTTTTCTATAAGATGGTCATTTCGAAGGAAACATATTTCAAAAAAAATGAGGGTGCTGAGTTTCTATGAACCTCTCCCCCAACCAAAATCCAGACAGATGTCCATGGTCCTCGTGTCCCCTAACGCAGCAGTCCCCTACGTTTTTCGCACCAGGCACTGGTTTCATGGAAGATAATTTTTCTATGGATGGTGGAAGCGGGGTGGAGAGGCACAGGGGAGGATGGTTTCGGGATGAAACTGATCTACCTCAGATGAGGCATGAGATTCTCATAAGCAGCACCAGCAGCCTAGATCCCTGGCATGCACAGTTCACAACAGGGTTCACGCTCCTGTGAGACTCTAGTAGCACTCCTCTGACAGGAGGCAGAGCTTGGGTGGTCATGCGCGCTCACCCGCAGCTTCCATCCTGCTGTGTGGGCAGTTCCTGACCAGTCCAGGGCGGAGGGTTGGGAACTTCTGCCCTATCAGACTGGGAGCCAGGTGCACACTGTTGCACGAAGGGGGCACCAGAGGGGTGCTGGGAGAGGAGCCACCCATCGCCCAGGCGGCCTGTGAGGGGCGCCAGACCCGGCCTGGTGTGGCCCCAGCCAAGGGAGTATCCTGGAGGCCTAGAACCCAGCCTTGCGTGGAGGCAGACAGGGCCTAAACACTGCTGCGAGCTGCCACTGTGCCCAGGGAGCAAGGACA
Organism: Ateles fusciceps; assembly: GCA_036589455.1. NCBI lineage: Eukaryota > Metazoa > Chordata > Mammalia > Primates > Atelidae > Ateles > Ateles fusciceps. The sequence goes on along the minus strand of JAZHEH010001828.1, from coordinate 10,416,213 downwards.
GGCCTGAGACTATGCCAGTCCCAAGATTCCAAATATGAATAATTAAGACAAAAACTCACCCCTTGACTTCCTTGAAATCGGATCGACGGCCTCAGTGAAACAGAATCCTACAAAAAAAAAAGAGGTGAGGGGAACGTGAATAAAGACACTGGGAAACTCAAAGCCTCCCTCTCCCAGGTCTGTAAGGAGCAGGATGAAGATGGTGCTCTCAGAAGAGGGGGAAAGGAAATGCACACACTCTGAAAATGACAGGCAAGGTCACTGGAGCAAGGGTTTTGGAAATATCAGTAGGAGTTCCTCAGATGGACAGAGGACTGGGGTCACATGACAGGTAAGAACGAGGCCTCCACACACAGGCAGCCCCAGTGCCAAGGCTGGCGGCAGGCCCAGGATGCCGGGGTGGGGAGTGTGCCATCCTTGGAAGCCACCACCAGCCTGTGACTCCACCTGGAGAGGAGGGCAAGGCTCAAGGTGCCCACAGCCCTGCCAGAAAAAGGAATGGCAGGTCAGGGTTGACCCTGGATCAGGACTCTCCCAAGGCCCCATACAGGCAAAAGCAGCCCCCCCTCCACTCTCACAGCCCCAGCTGGTCCCCGTGAAACCACCAACCCAGGCTAAGTCCTGTCTCACAAACACCAGCTTTTAACACCCAGGTGGGTGAGCACTGTCTGCCAGAGTGGGTGCGGACGGGCCACCTTAGAGCCTGGGGTGGGAGCCCGAGGCCTGCACAGCTCCACCGCATGGCCTTGGGGCAGCTGGTCACTGCGCTTAGAGCAGTGGAATTTCCAAGGAAAAAATAAACGAAAGAGCTCAAAATAAATACTGACGTTTCAGCTATTCAGAGACCAGCCTTCTGGCAGCATCTGAGCAAGAACTGGGACCCAAGGAGGACTGCACCTCTGCATCTCTTCCCTCTCCCCCAACCGGGGGACCTAAGCATGCACCTTAGCGTCTCAGATGTCACCCCACGGCATGGCCCTGGTTGGTCGCCATGATCTCCGGCCCCCAAACCCACCCCTGCACCGCCTGGCCCCAGTGCCCCACTCAGGTCCATTTCACTGAGATGCCCTCCCACTCAGGTCTTGCTTCTGTCCTCAGAGCACCCCCCATCCTGGGCTCCATCTCCACTGCTCAGGTCTCACTCCCTCCTACCCTGGCCTGCCCCATAGCTCTCCTCAGAGAGCAAAGTGCCACCTGAGTCTGGAGAGGCCTGTCGGAAGACCCAGGGTAAGCAGAGCAGCTCTGCTCCTGGGCCAGTATCAGAAACAACGTCCACCCCATGGGTCAGCCCAGGGTCCTCCCTCTGGAGCTACTCAGCACCGTTCCAGGACTCTGGCTTGAGCTGGCATAGGGCCCTGACCTTTGGAAGGGGTGGGGTCTCCAACTGCCCACATCCAGTGCCCACTAGCTGGGCACGACGGGAGCTACTAGGAGCAGAGCAAGCTGCCTGGGACGTGAGAGATAGCTGGCCCCTCAGCACCCGCTCCATGGTGGCCCTGAGCCATGGGTCTGCTTGGCTAGCTTAGACCATGCAGCCACATAGACATGACATGCATAGTGCCCAGAGTGGGAGACACCGAGCGCCTCACTTTCGTCTACCAGGAGCCTCCTTCCTTGCCAAGACTCCCCAAGGATTCTGCTGCTTAGGGGAGAACAGAGGGGGTGGTGCCCCTGCATCCTAACACCACCCAGGCCCTGATGCCCCAGAAACTGCCCCCACGCTTCTCAAGCACGCCATCCCTCAGCAGGCACACAGGCCCTCTTCACAGCAAGCATGACTCCTGGTTCAAGCCACCACTGTCCATGGCACAACATATCCACAGCCCACTCCCTGTCCTCCTCCAGGACCAGGAAACAGCTGCTGCAGGCACAAGGGCCATCGTGCTGCTGCAACAAGGGGGACTTGTCCAAAGCAGCTCAGGAAGGGCTGGCCCTGTCCCCCAAAACACGACCCAACCACCAGCCGGTGCTGCTACTGCAGAGAACAGGGGACCTCAGCTTGGCTGGGCCCTTGGAGAAGCAGCACCTGAGCGACCTTTGCTTAGAATTTGGTTAAACAGGCCGAGCAAGGTGGGTCACGCCTGTAATCCCAGCACTTTGGGAGGCCGAGGCAGGCGGATCACTGGAGGTCAGGAGTTTGAGACCATCTTGGTCAACACAGTGAAACCCTGTCTCTACTAAAAACACAAAAATTAGCTGGGCGTGGTAGTGGGCGCCTGTAATCCCAACTACTCAGGGGGCTGAGGCAGGAGAATCACTTCAGCCCAGGAAGTGGAGGTTGTAGTGAGCTGAGATTGGGCCACTGCACTCCAGCCTGGGCGACAAGAGTGAGAACTAAAAAAGAATTTGGTTAAACACAGGCATGAAAAAGAGACCTGCAGGCACTAATGAAGGTGTAAAAGACACCGGATGCTATTACTCACCAGGGAAATGCAAGCTGTAACCACACTGATCTAGATTGATGGCCATAAAAACTAAAAAAATAATTTTTTTTTAAACCATAGAACACTAAGATAGCACTGCACCTATCAGAGCAGCAAATCCAAAAGAGGCTGACAAGAGCAACTGTTGGCGAGGACCCAGAACCTCTGCCGTTGTGGGCGGGAATGGACCAGGCTCAGCCACTGTGGAAGCTACCTGGCAGTTTTCTAAAAGGTTAAACAAAGGGTTACAAACGCCCAGCAATTCCATTCCTGAGTATACACCCATGGAAACACACTTCAGTACAAAAACTTACACCTGAATGTTTACAGCAGAATTATTTAGAGTATCCAAAAAGCGGCAATAACCCAAATGTCCGTCCACTGGTGAAGAGAGAATCAAACAATGGAATATGGGGGACCTTGCCAAGTGAAAGAAGGCTGCACACCACGCCACAGGCTGTATGACTCCATTTCTACACATCTCCAAGAGAGGCAAAACCAGAGAGACAGAAAGCCGATCAGTGGGCGTCCTGGGCTGGAGGTAGGAGTGGTGAGCAGCTGCAGCCAGGCGAGGGTAGAGGGTCAAAACTGACTGACTATGCACAAGATGGGGATGTTTGAGAGGGTGTTCGCGACACCTTCCAAACTGCCCTCGAGCTCACAGGGGTCGTCTTTGTTGACTCAGAGCACTGGAGCAACATTCTCTGACACACACACAGCAAGTTCTGGAACAGGTGAAGGAGAGTGCTGTCCGTTAACCATTTTCAATGCCCAAGTGAAAGGGAACTGGCACAAGATGCAGGAACCACATAAAAGGGCAAAGGAAACACCAAGGCAGAATGGCCCTGCCCATGCCACTCAGGGAGCCCCCTACAAACTCACAGCACCAGTCCTCACAGGCCCAGGGAGCACACAACCAAGGCCAGGCGGGAGGGTGTTCTGGAGGAGGGAGCAGCAGCGGCAGAGCCTGGAGCAGGGACTCAGCGCAGCGGCTAGAGAGAGCAGGTGGGGCCCGTCTCTCATGGCCCAAACCTCTGCAGAAGGGTCGGCTCGGAGCTAACACAAGCATCCTGTCTACTGTCCATCCGATGCCTCTGCATGTGCAGCTGTGAGCCAGGGATTGAGGGCTGAGAAAACAGTGATGATGACGAGGCCAATCACGGTGACAAGGGACAGGAATGAATTAGGGTGCACAACCCCCCCCCCAACAGAACTGTGCCAGGGCAGCCTCAGCTGTGCAAAGCTGAGGGTGACAGGCCTCAAATGCACTGACCCTCCCACCCTCCCCATGGCTCCAAGCTTCCTGTAGGCCATGCCGTCCAGTGAAGCATTTAACCATGTTCTCATAGCTGACTGGCAAGCGGGTCACCTGCAAGACTCCTTTCTTGCCAAGATGCTCATCCCCCAAGGGTATGGAGATCGAGACTTCATGCCTCAGAGGAGAACAGTTGAGGGGCCGCAGAGCCAGCCTGTCTCCATGATGCTGGGAGGGCTGACCTCAAGTGCCTGTCCCCATGAGAGCGGGCTGTCATGGCCGGGCTCCCAGTCACTGTGGCTCACACTGTATCCCCCACCCTCCAGCAGGAGACCAGGCCCTTGTCAACAACAGATCAATTCACTCCCAAGGTCACACACACATGAGGGTGACACTCCACATAGGATACATCAAGCCATTAACAAACATGGGCACCAAGACTAACTCCTGTCTAAATCATGGCCAGCCCTGTGCAGACCATTGGGCACAGACCCACCTCGTACGAACCCACCTTGTAGATACCCTTGTAGGGCATCTACAAGCAGAACCCTACAGACACGTGAAGCAGTGGGAAAACAAGACCCCTAAGCCGGGGGAAACTGAGTTAGCAGAAAGATGTGGGAAGCACAGAGATGCTGACCGAACAGATGGGGGCTTCGGGACGGCTACTGTGAACTCAGAATGCTCAGCGCCTAAAGGCAAACAGCTGAAGAGGAAGAAGTGCGGGCATCCTGAGAGCCACGAGGGGCTTCTGGAGCTGAGACACGGAGCATCTGGAGCAAAATGGCCACTGGAAGTCACAGCAGGCAATGCAGAAGAAAGGGCCGTGAGCCTGAAGACAGAGCCACAGGAGCCACCAAGACGAATCCCAGAGAAAGAAGCCTACAGGAAACGAACACCACCTCGGTGACCTGCAAACAACAGCAGAGGATCCCACGTACAAGAAACTGGAGTCCCGAGGGCGGGTGAGCGATCTGAGAAAAGAGTGGCAGAAATCCATCTTTCATTAGCCAGCATGAGGTGCAGAACTGGGAGCTCCTGAGGGACAAAAGTCACCCTCGCTGCTGTGCTTCAGGCCAGGGCCCCAGGTGGGAGTTGAGGAGCCTGGCAGGGCTGTCACCGCTGGCCTGACACGGTCACTGGGTCAGCTGGGTCACGCTGGGGCAGGTAGGGACTGAGCTGTGCCTAGACCAGCGCTTTCCAGACCCGACCGGGCTCCAGACCCTGGCACAGAGAACAGACCTCAACATAGCAGGGCAGTGGTGCCTGGATTCTGCAGTCACTTAGCCTGGGTACCCGCTGAGGCTGCTGAGCACAGACCGAGAGACTCCCAAAGGCAGCTCCCCCCGCAATGAGGCCACTCCCATAAAGACAGCGATGATGCCTTCCAGAGGAAGGGGGAAGGCACAGGGCGTTGACAACATCAGGGGTTCGGGCGTGGGAGGTGGCGAGAGCCCTGCAGCTGAGACAGGGGAAAGGGTGAGGAGGAACCTCTCCAGGGCCAGAGAATGCCCTGATCCTCTCCCCCTCCAGCAAAGAGCACCTCCGGGGATGAAGTAACAGGAAGTGGCTTACAAAATCCTAGTGTTACGAAAACCTCCAGGCCTAGTGACCAGTTTACAGGAAGTGTGGTGGGTGAATCTTCCCCAGGCACGAGGCAAGGTCTGGTGCCATTTCTGGTCCTCACCACTGGGGGCGGGGAGAGCCCCCAGCATCTGGTGCAGGGGGAGGCCAGGGATGCTGCTCAGCACACTGCAGGCAACACAGAACCTCCTGCCCCAAATGTGAAGCAGTGCAGGGGCAGAGAAGACCCGGGCTGACCCTGTCACAGGAAGCAACCATCAGAGCAGAAAGCAGAAAAATCTATGGGAAAAAAGACCTGCCCCCATCAACAGATATAAATGGCATGAGGGGGAAAGGATGGAGCATATAAATTACCACCCACACAAGATGTGTGTGGATCCCAACTTGACCAGCCGCTGTGGGCAAAGCCAGGCAGAGGCAGGGGTGCGGGGAGCCGGCCATGATGCCACTGGGGCTGCTGATAACTGGGCCAGACGTGCACGCTGCACCCAGATTACATTTTTTAAAAAGTCTTTATCTTCTGCCAATAAATACTGTCATTGGAAAAGTTATAGGTGAAGAGGAAGACATCTAGGATTGCTGGCCAGCAGTGGTGGCTCATGCCTGTAATCCCAGCACTTTGGAAGGCCGAGGCAGGTGGATTGCTTGAGGTCAGGAGTTCAAGACCAGCCTGACCAATATGGCAAAACCCCATCTCTACTAAAAATAAAAAAAATTAGCCAGGCGTGGTGGCATATGCCTGTAATCCCAGTTATTCGAGAGGCTGAGGCAGAATTGTTTGAACACGGGAGGTGGAGGTTGCAGTGAGCCGAGATTGCGCCACTGCACTCCAGCCTGGGCGACAGAGTGAGACTCCATCTCAAAAAAAAAATAAAAATAAAAAAGAAGCTATGTTGGAGTGTTTTAAAAACGCTCCACCAAAGACAAAAACTAGGGAGAGGGCACAACAAAGATAGGAGACACACGGATGGACGGGGCCTAATCTGGCCAGGACCCAGGACACCTGCTACCGGCCTGGGGCTAATGAGGCCCAAGGCAGTGGGTGCCAAGACTGCCCCAAGGACACATAATCCTTCCCCCTCCACCCTCCAGAAGCACCCACTCAGCAGGAGTGCCCACTCTGCCCAGGCAGCACGTTCTCCCTGCTGTCTACTGGGCAAGGCCTGCCACCCCACCCCCCAATACAGGAAATGATGGAAAGGAAGGCATCTGTTCCTTTTTCAGAAGTGCATCTTGCTGACTCTCCCAAGCACCAGCGTCAGCGCACATGCCCTGATCTTACAGAGCTGGGTCCACCCTGCCAAGCCATGAAGTCCTGGGAAGAGCCCTGCCGGTGACCTCCCCGCAATGGGCCCCCTTTCCAGTAAAACACGAATGATTGGGAAAGGCTATTCAGGAATCCTCCCTGAGGCTTCCTGGCAGGACTGGAGCAGGACACTGAGGCCATGGAGAGTTTAGAAAGTGACTGAGTGGGGCTGTCTCTGTGAACTACAAAACAAAGGATGATCCGCCTAGTGGGCTTGGCTGGCTCAGGGACAAGCCAGGGAACTTGGACAGACACACCATGGCCCTCACTGGTTGAAGCCTAGGGAGCCAGGCAGCCACGGTCAGGGCAGGGGGAGGGGCCAGGACCCAAAGCAGCTCCTCTGCCAGCCTGGGAGGACAGTGATGTTGTACTCAGCAGGCCGGGTAGGCCTGTAACAGCAAGAAAGGGACTCCAACTGGCCACAAGCCAAGTGTAATTCAGCGGCCGGCACAGCAAGTTTTTTTTTCTTTCTTTCCCTCTTTTGGAGACAGGCTCTGACTCTGTCTCCCAGGCTGGAGTACAGTGGTACAAACATGGCTCACTGCAGCCTCAACCTTCTGGGCTCAGATCCTCCTGTGTCAGCTCCTGAGTAGCTGGGACCACAGGTGCACACCACCACCCCTGGCTAATTTTTCTATTTTCATAGAGATGGGGTTTCACCACATTGCCCAGGCTGGACTTGAACTCCTGGGTTCAAGCAACTCAACAGACTTGGCCTCCCAAACTGCCAGGATTACAGGTAAGAAGCCACCGTGCCCAGCCCACAGCAGGTATTTCTATCTACATTCACGAAGGTGCACAGAAAGTTTATGGGAAAGATGTTTTCAGAAATCTTGTAGACAAAAAGACGTAGATTGCCCAAAACTGTGGCATCCACACCTTCCAAGTATCTTGCTTGCTATTCCCAGGTGAGCATGCTGAGCAGGCCACCTTCCCCGTCTGCCCAGTTTCCCACATCCCCACTCAGAGCCTGACCCTCCCCCACAACCCCAGCAATCTTGGATCTGTTTTCTGCCCCTACGGTTTTGCCTTTCCAGAAAGTCTTATCAATGGAATCATGCAAGATGAGTTCCGGTGGTCCTTGCAACAAATGACCACGTTTTGGTGGCTTAAAACAACTGAAATTGGATCTCTCACGGATTGGGGGCCAGAAGTCTGAAATCCAACTGTCAGCAGGCTCCCTCCTTTTGGGAACTCTAGGGGAGGACCTTTCCTGGCCTCTTCCTGGGGGGATCCAGGCACTCCCTGGCTTGTGGCAGCATCACCCTAATCTCTATCCCTGGAGTCATGCGGCCTTCAAGTCCTCTCCTGTCTGCGTCAAATCTGTCCCTCTCTTACCAGGACACTTGTGATGACAAACAGGGCCCACGCAGATAATGCAGGGTAACCTCCCCCATCTCAACTTAATCTCATTGGCAAAGGCCCTTTTCCGCAGAAGGTTACACTCACAGGTTCCTGGAATCTGCTGTGGCCATGATTCAGCCAGCCACCTACCCAGCATCATGCCTTTGAGAGCCATCCTGTGTGCTGCCCTGCTCTATAAATACGCCACCTTCCGTGCATCCACTTGTGGGATGAAGGACACGGGTTGTTTCCAGTTTGGAGAATTAATGAATCAAGCAGCTATAAACACTCATGGACAGGTTTTTGCGTGAACGTGTTTTCATTTCACTTGGTGAACACCTAGGAGCTTAACTGCTGGGTCATAGAGTAGGTGTCCATTTAATTTAATATGAAACTGCCAGGCTGGCTCCCAAAGTGGCTGTACCATTTTGTACTGCCACCAGCAATGAATGACAGCTCCTGTTGCTCCCCATCCACGTCAACATTTAGTGCTGTCGGCTTCTTTAAAATGTCAGCCATCCTGGTTGGTATGTGGTGTGGTGACAGCTCGCAGACGTTCATGTTGGGGTTTCCCTGCTGATTAAGCACGTTGAGCATCTTTTTACAGGCTAATGTGCCATTCTTCTAGCTTTAGTGGTGAAGTTGTCCAAATCTTTACCCCATTTTTAAAAACTGGGTCATTTTCTGCTTTATGGAGATGAGGAGTCTCACTCTGCCGCCCAGGATGGAGTGCAGTGGTGCGATCTCGGCTCACCACAACCTTCGTCTCCCGGGTTCAGGCGATTCTCCTGCCTCAGCCTCCCAACTAGCTGGGATTACAGATGGCACCAGCACACCTGGCTAATTTTTGTATTTTTAGCAGAGACAGGTTTTCGCCATGTTGGCCAGGCTGGTCTCAAACTCTTGACCTCAGGCAATCCACCCACCTCGGCCTCCCACAGTGCTGAGATTACAGGCGTGAACCATCGAGTCCAGCCAAAAAAAAACAAACTGGGTCATCTTCTTATTAAGTTTTGAGAGTTCTTTTTTTTTTTATTGCATTTTGGTTTTGGGGTACATGTGAAGAACATGCAAGATTGTTGCATAGGTACACACATGGCAGTGTGATGTGCTGCCTTCCTCCCCATCACCTATATCTGGCATGGGTTCTTTATTTTCTCCTAGTCCATGGCTTGTCTTTCCATTCTTTTTTTTTTTTTTTTTTTCTTGAGGTGGAGTCTAGCTGTTGCCCAGGGAGTGGGCAGTGGCACAATCATGGCTCACTGCAGCCATAGTCTCCTGGGGTCAACCAATCCTTCCAACCTTGCCTCAAATAGCTGGGACTACAGGCATGTGCCGCCATGCCTGGCTACATTTTTTTTTTAATTCTTTTGTAGAGATGGGGGTCTCCCCATGTTGCCCGGGCTGGTCTCAAACTCCTGGGCTCAAGTGATCCTCTCGCCTTGACTTCTCAAAGTGCTGGGATTCTAAGCATGAGCCATCACACTCCCATCTTTTTTTAAATAGCTCTATTTTAGAAAATCCTCCAAACTGCCATTCTTTACCAACTTCCCTCTCCCCCTTCCAAACTAGCAGCTCTGGGGTAACTACTGCGTACACCCCCAGCCACCACAGTCACCAGTGAAGGGTCTCTTAGATTCCTGCAACTGCATGCGCTCCGGATCATGACCACAGATGCTCCCTGGATAGTCCCCAGATGCCACCGCCCACCTGGCAGTTGCAGTCCAGGATTTTTGGACACCGTCCAGGCCCTTCTTCCAGAAGGCACTCAGCAGGTGAGTGGAAAGTGGCCTCTGTCATCATGGGAGGCCCCTCAGATGTCTATCCATTCCTTCATCGTGGTTGGGGGTGGGGGAGCTGCTTGGACTCCCTGAGCACAGCCTGTCCATAGAAATCACAGCCAAATCACAAGCAAGGACTCGTGGTACCACGGACAGCCAGCCGTCATCACTAAACCACTCTCATCCTAAACTGCACAGGACTGGGTTCCAGTTGTCACAACCGAGCAAAATGCAGGGCTGCCTGAGGTCACAGCAGACCTCATCCCAACCTCACGGGAAAACCGAGCTCTGGGGTCCCCATGAGGCTTTCACAATTTATCCAAACTCACATGATCCCAGGGCAGCAGGATACGACATTTACTACACAATTCTTCAAGTTATAGTGCTTCTATGCTCCTGTGCCCTGCTTCATCAGTCAGAGAGAAGTCTCCCTCCAAGGGAGGGAAGAGTGCCCTGCCTGCCCTGCCCACCCTGCCTGCACCTCCATGGGTCATGCTCCAGGCACGGCCCAGGCCTGCTTCCAGGAGAGTACATCTCAGAGCCATGCAACCCACGCCTGCCCAAAGCCCTCTAGTCAACACCTTCCTTAACTTTGCCTTTCCCCTTATTCCACCTTTTGCATCTGCCTTTTTTCAAACAGGAAAAGAGGCTATCATATGTGGGCACCTGCTGCACACCCCAGGGGCACCTGGACCACAGTGTCAGGCCCCTCTGTCCCTTCCAGCACACTCCACAGTGTCTGAAACAGAGCAAACCTGCAAGTGCCAGTGTGATGGGCACAGAATCCCCTTTGGCAGCCAGGCACCATGGTGGCTCATGCCTGTAATCCCAGTACTTTGGAGGCCGAGACAGGTGTATCACTTGAAGTTAGGAGTTTGAGACCAGCCAGTCCCTACCAGAAATACAAAATTTAGCCAGGGGTGGTGGCAGGTACCTGAAATCTCAGCTACCTGGGAGGCTGAGGCAGGAAAATCACTTGAACCTGGGAGGGGGAGGTTGCAATGAGCTGAGATCACGCACTCCAGCCTGGGCAACAGAATGAGAATCGGTCTCAAAAAAAAAAAAAAAATTTTTTTTTATTTTAGCCAGGTGTGGTAGTACACACCTGTGGTCCCAGGTACTCAGGTGCTGAGGCAGGAGGATCACCTAAGCCCAGGCGATCGAGGCTGCAGTGAGCCATGGCTCCACCTCTGCACGCCAGCAGGGGTGACAGAGCAAGATCCCATCTTCAAAACAAAACAAGATCGGACTCGGTGGCTCATGCCTGTAATCCCAGCACTTTGGGAGGCTGAGGCTGGGGGATCACAAAGTCAGGACTTCAAGACCAGCCTGGCCAACGTAGTGAAATGCCGTCTCTACTACAAATACAAAAATTGGCCGGGCACGGTAGCATGCCCTTGTAATCCCAGCTACTCTGGAGGCTAAGGCAGAAGAATCACTTGAACCTGGGCAGCAGAGGTTGCAGTGACCGAGATCATGCCACTGCACTCCAGCCTGGGCGACAGAATGAGACTCTGTCTCAAAAAAAAAACAGGGTTGGGGACAAGTAAGCACAGGAGGCTTCACAACTTTAGCCGTGTCCTCCTCAAAAGGAGTCAAGTGTTTGGTGGGGTTTTTCTTTTAACCACTCACTAAAACTCACCAACAGGTACTGAACTCAGCTTCTGCACCTAGAAACTTAAAACTCAAGGTCTCCAAGAAGCAGCCCTCTCAGCAAACCTGGCCTCTGCCCACGGTCTGCGGCACCAGACAACTCCTGCTCTCCTCCGGATAGCAGTGACCATGATCTGATCACATCTGACAATGGAAGAAGCTAAGGTTGGCCGGGCGCGGTGGCTCACGCCTGTAATCCTAGCACTTTGGGAGGCCGAGGTGGGTGGATCACCTGAGGTCAGGAGTTCAAGACCAGCCTGGCCATCATGGTGAAACCCCATCTTAAAAAAAAAAAAAAGAAGCTAAGGGACTGACCTAGGTCACCGGGGTCCTACAAGGCACAGCATGGGCCTCTCCTAGCCCTGGGTTCCTGACATTTTCAAGGTGAATAAGAAAGCTCTAGGGCCTGCCATGGGCCATCCTCTTGTCAGAGCCCAGGCCAGGCCTCCGTGGGGTTGGGTCCCTGAGAATGCAGCTCTGTCTTGCCACTGTGCTTTCTGCTTGGGCAGCTAGGAGGCCTCGTACCCCACTCACCTCCATGGGACTATCTGGAGCCCAGCAGATGTGGCCTATGGGCTCTCCTGTCCCCCAGGAGGCCCCTCCAGGCCTCCATCTCTACTCCCCCTGCAGACAAGGCCACGAGTGTGCCCTCGACCTGTCAGTCTCTCAGTCCACCTCACTTTTGGGCCCTCCAAGCTCAACTGCTGTTAGAGTGCTACTTCTCTGCCATGCTCCCAAGGCTGCCTGTCCTCAGCCTCACCACAGAGCAGACAAGCCTCTTCTGCTGAGCCCCAGCGCACCCAAGCTCTCCAGCTACCTCCGCCTCTCCCCTGAAAACAGCTAACACTCCACTACAGGAGCCCATCTCCTCCCAGGGCCAGGGAGACCAGGGAGACCAGGACTCACCCCCAACCCAGGGAAGGCTCATCTTAGAGGCAAGATTCAGGCCCAGCCCAGGGTACTCCATGAGGCCTGGTGGTTGAAGGAGGCGGAGGGGTATCCCTTGCTCAAATTCATGCCACATTCACAGTCACTGGGAAAGCCATGGGGATGGAAACAGTAAGGCACTCTCCTCGATGCACCTCGAAGCCCCTCAGCCACTATTTCTCCCTGAGAGCATGGCCAACCCCAGCTGACTTTGGTAGGAAGCAACAAGCCCCACAGCACAAACACCCCCCAGGCTACCTCCTCTGCAGAGGGGCTACACCTGGGGTGGGAGCCCTGTGACCTGGGGAAGGAATCTGGGGAGGGGATTCTGTGTGAAGCTTAGCTCAGGGTTCCAAGGGCAGTATCAGGCACTGGCTCAACAGGGACAGGAAGAAGAAGCTGCTAAGCACCTCATCCTCAGGCCACCCAGCCCTGTTTCTAACAGTCTCTTACAACAGATCCACCCAAGACATGCACTGTGACCCAGAGCAGGGGTGTGGTCCTGGGAGTGTCCACCATGGATATGACCCAGGTCAGGAGGAGATGGTAGCTTGCCAAGCTCCTGAGGCACATGCTCAGGATCCAGAAGGACCATCCATCCGTCCGTCCCTCCTCCAGTGGTCGGCCACGTTAATCAAGGCTGCCCCTGAGGCCCTCAGAGACCCAGGGGGTTCTGAGAAGGAGCCTGTCTCTGAACCAGAAACCACGCCCTTTCTTGGGGTCCCTGTGTCCCATCAGCTGCCTGTATGATTCACAGCTCAGCACCAGAGTTGGCTCTCACTGCCCTGTCTCATCATCTGCCCACTGCACCCTCTGCAAAGCACCCAAACCTCTGTCCCAGGAGACAGGGGCACAGATCACAGAAACATAAAAGACGCTGCGGAGAGAATCTGGCACCCTTCAAGGCATGATCTGTGGCCCCCAGCCAGTACTCACTCCAAGGGTGCTCTTAGGTCCTCTTCCCATACACAGTTTGAAGCTGCAACCTGGGAGCTGCCACATCAGGACCTCAGGCATGTGAACTTGCTGGCCACAAACGTGGGCATTAGGTCCTGCCTGCCACCTCACCCACATGCGTCTCTGAAGCCCACCAAAGATGCTGCCAAGATGCTGGCCTCCACCGTCAGTTACAGGCCACGCTGACACCTCTGATGCTTCCACCACCACATGGGGGGTAAATCCTAATCACTCAGGAACATGAAGGCCCTGTGCATATAGACCCTGCCGTTCACACCCGCTACCCACAGGGAGGCCCCCTGAGAAAAGAGTAACTGCTTCTGAGCCAATGACCACATGGCTTAACATTCCCCATAAAAACCCATCAGGGCTCCAGAGACATCTGAGAGGCTTCTAGGAATGTCTGAACAAGCCAACCACCCTAGAGAGCCAGGTCACCCCCTCAAACAGGCAGGCCAAGTGAGGACAGAGTGTCCTGAGGTGAGCATCAACAAGGCGCCACGAGAGCCAGGCCTCAGTCTTCCTTCTCGCTTGAGGAGCAGCTGGGTCTGGGGGACAGGCCCTCAGTGTGGCCATGAGCCACCTTGAGCGCCTGGGATACGCTCAGATCCCAGGCTGTGCTACCTCAGGAAAATCCTCCGCATTGCTGGGTCTGACAGAGGCAGCTGCATGAAACTAGTGCACTTTTAACTTTTGAGAGAGAACCTGATGCAGCCACAGCCAGGCTGCACTGGCCCCTCAGGCAGGCCCCAGACCAGCTAAGCACTGCCTGCATCTTCCACTAAGGAACATCTCTGGGATGAAGGCCCGTGCAGCTGCCTGATGCTCAGGTTCATCACCAACAGCACCAAGTTGTTCCTCCTGAGAGAAGGAATCAGTCCCTTCAGATCCTCATCCTCCTGAAAGTTGAGCACATGGCTTCTAACAGGCCCAGGTGCTTATCTTTGGAACAACAGGATCTTCTATTACCCAGAAAAACAAAGTAGAGCCTTCCAGGTACAATCTGTACTTTCAGACTCCAAACACTCAGGAGCTGTGCTCAGAACCCAGCTGGCAGGGCCAGCTCTGCCCCATCCAGCCATGGTCACAGCCACCAGAATCCAACCTACCCTGGGAGGGGCCCTGCCCCACTCTGGCCACAAGGCTGGTGAGTGTCCACTGTGGTCCCACCTAGTAGTAGCCTCAGCAGTGCGGTGCAGTGCAGTGTGGTGTGGGCATCCTCACATGGTGGGCCCATCCTGAGAAACATGCCTGAGGGCACCTGGCACCTGGGTCTTATCTCACAAAAGGATCCGCCCTGCTACTGGGTTAGGTCGTGGGTAAGCACACACCAAGATCCACCAACTGACTTCTTCCCAGAAAGATGCCTGTACTTCAAACAGCCTGACAAGAAATGTCACCAAACTGGACTCCTCCCCCACCAGCAGCACGGAACCCAGAGTACAGCGCCCATGGAGCCCAGAGGAGACCACACAGCAGGAAGTGTGTGGCACTGCCAAGCTGGATGGGAGCTGCAGAGGCAGCCTGTGACCAGCGGGGCACATGCTGACTAGGGCTGGCCCAGGGCAAGTCTCCAGAACTCAGAGTACCCAGGAGGCCGGGGCTCAGGATCCAGGGCTCTGGGCGGAGCTGCATGCTCCCAGCATCCACAGGGTGGGGGCTGGAACAGAACATGTTCTGCCAGGTGCTCAGCGCCTACACACCCTCAAAAGCCTGATCACAGGGACCTATGGACAGGGCTGTGCATCTTGAGGGCCAACTTCAAGAAAAAGACCGAGGCTCAGGGAAGCCAGGTGCCTTGCTTAAGGCCACCAGCTCAATAAGTGGCAGAGCTTGGGCTGAAACACAAGACTCCCAAAATGACGAGGCAGTGGCCCCTGCTATGTCAGGGTGTGTCTCTTCTCCTTCCACATTGACGGGATCGACCTCTTGACAAGCATGGTCCCCGACAGGCTGACCCCCATTCTGTATTGAAGCTGTGCAGGCATGGATCCCTGCATTTGCAGACCCACTTTCGTCATCCCGCCTGCAAGGGGTGTGGAGGAGCCTTGCCTGACAGCCCGAGGGAACCGGAGTCTGAAATCTCAGCTGTTCTTTTTACAGAACGTTTTGTCACCTGCCTTCAAGTAAAAGCACCCAATTTCAGCTCAAGGTGACAAGGATCGGGTATTTGCCTGGAAGCTGACACATGCCGGAAGGCAGCTGGAGCTCTGCCAAACACGCTGCAGATCTAGGTCAGGACGGGGTGCAGATGTGAGCGAGGAGCACTCTAGCACAATTCCAGAAGTTTCAGGAAAATGCTGAAGTTCAGACAGGTCAGACAACCCACCCCCGCAGTAAACAGGTCAGAGAAAGCCGTGCAGGCCCCAGCAGACCTTGACTCAGACCTCGGGCTGGCCGCCTGCAGCTGCTCCAATCCTCCTCATGTTAGCCTGTGGCTCCCCTATCCACCACTCACTCCCACTGGGACCTCAAGAGCCCCAGGTTCTTGGCTGCTGCCAACCAAGCCCCAAGCTTCTTCCCAGCCAGCTCTGGCACCTTCTCTAGCCTCCTCACAGGGGAATCTTACCCAAGTATCCGTCGGATCACACCCTGCACACCTCAGGTGCCTGATAAGGCCGGAAGGCTTGGCCCTGCAGCCCCAGCAGCCCACACTGGCCCCTTCATGGTACTCACACTCAGTGCTGTGTGACCCCATGCCTACTGCAGTCTAGATCCTCCTGGGATCCACCCAGCCGATGACTCCCCCAAGGCCTCATCAGAGAGGCTTTCTGAATGTGAGGGCTCACTGGGGCCCTGGCCCCTGGTTGTGGGCATCTCACTGACGGGGGGGGGGGGGGGGGGGGGGGGGGGGGGGGGCAAGGTTGGTCTCTTCCCACCTAAAGGTAAGTTCCAGGAGAAGGCAGTCCCTCCTGCTTCTCCTGACCCCTGGGGCTAATGGCCTAGGATAACAGAATCAGGGCTCAGACATGCACTGAGCAGAGATTTAGAGCTGGCCCTGACCATGCTGTGGGGCCTCTGCTGGTACCTCAGGCCTCAAGCCACCTGCACGTGGGGCTGGCCAGGCCAGGTGAGACATAGCCTTGCTTACACACCGGCTGCATCTGACAGCAGAGTGCTACTACGGCCTTCTCTCTCCTGGATGCAATATAAAACAATCTCAACTTACAGAAAATCTGCAGGATCAGCACAAAGAACAGCCATATTCTGTTAAGTTTCCCCCACCTGCCCCACACCCCTATTACTCACATACTTAGATACAGCACACACCTGCTTCTTGAACCATTTGAGAGCCAGCTGGAGACTTTGCCAGACTGTGCCCCTAAATGCAGCATGTTTCCTGAGAGTAAAAATACTCTTCTGGGCTGACACGGCAGGCACCAGCTTCACATTTACTATCAATATGACACTCCAGGCCACCATCCGTCTCCGATGTCATTGCTTGACTTGGAGGCGACCTCACAGGGAGCCAGCTGGCAATGGCGCAACTGCACTGAGCTGCCCTCTCATCTGCTGCCTCTAATCTGCAAGTTTCCTGACACGGTGGCTCACGTCTGTAATCCCAGCACTTTGGGAGGCCGAGGTGGGCAGATCACGAGGTCGAGATCAAGACCATCCTGACCAACATGGTGAAACCCGTCTCTACTAAAAATACAAACATTAGCCAGGTGTGGTAGCAGGTGCCTGTAATCCCAGCTGCTCGGGAGGCTGAGGCAGGAGAATCACTTGAACCCGGGAGGCAGAGGTTGCAGTGAGCCAAGATCACACCACTGAATTCCAGCCTGGGTGACAGAACAATACTCCGTCTCAAAAAAAAAAAAAAAAAAAAAAAAAAACCATGAGATCACCAGCCATGCTCCTGTTCCTGCCTTCCTCACTCCTGGGTCAGGTGTGATCATGAGGCTTCCTGTGTACATCATAGGTTTGTAAATGAACCCCGCCAGGCTGCACCAAGGGCTCTTCAAGAGGACCATTTGTCACACCACCTTCACAGCCCCTCCATCAACTGGCTGCTTGTAACATTTGAAATCTTGCACACAGCATCCAGTTTTCTCCAGGCAGGACCTGGCACAGCTTCCTGCCCAAAGATTCCACTCTCACAAAAGGAGAGACGAGAACTGGGAGCTTCCTTCAAGGAAGCAGCTGTGTGTTGGGGCTGATGGAGGGGTATATTGGGGCCCCTGGGGAGACTGGCACAACACAGGTGCCCTGCAACCTCTTGGCGAGCCCTACCTGTGCCAGGCCCCGGGGCAGCATGGCAGAGGATGGTCCCAGGTTGGAATATACCATGTATGTGAAACAGCTTTGGGAACTTTCAGGGGCCATACAAAGCTTACTACTTTTCAACTCACAAACACTGCTTTAGCCTTTTAATACGTCATTAAGGTACACTGAACTATACCCAAGACTCTCAGACACAGTCTAATACGGTTTGAGTGCTCCAAAAACTATCAGCCAGTTTGGCACACAGACCACACTCAGGAAAGTGAACACATGGCGGCTGCTTGCCAAGTTCAACATGCGACTCCACAGAGCAGAACCTGCAGGGAAGGCAGGCCCACCTCCAACCACTGAACTTGGGCCAAAACTGACAGCCGAGAGGCAATGCCGTCCCATCCCAAGCGTGGGGGCGCACACCTGGGAGAAGAACAAGCAGGCCACGACACTGTCCTCGCCAGCTGTGCCAGCAGGCAGCAAGCGACACACCTCCAGGGGCTGCGCAGCTTACCTGTACCACAGCGAACCCCACTCCATGCCAAACCACCCAACGGGAAACAGTGGTGAGCACAGCATGGACCACAGAGAGTAACACAAGCGGGCAAAACCCCCCAAGAAGCCACCAGGAAGATCCGGATGAAAGCAAGATAGTGTGTATGCCCGGCACCAACGCCCAATTAAGAGGAATCAAAAACTCTGCTGAGTGAGAGGACATGGGAAAGGTCCTGGGATGGGCCCACTGTCGGCCAGGAGGGGCCCATGCCTCTAACAATGAGGTGGACCCTCCAACCTGCCTCACACCTAGAAGGAGCTCTTCCAGGCCAGCCTGGGCCTCAGAGTGAGGGGCCACTGGGAGGAGGGGAGCAAGACATTGGCCCACAGCACAGCCAGCTTCAGAGCCAGGTGGATGAGGCAGGGGCCAAGCCAGGGGCCAGCTACTCAGGGGGAGTACACGAGGACAGCCAGGATTCACTGGGACAGGATCTGCCCAATCCCAGGCATTTCCCACCGGTCCATCTGACACACCTGGCTGGGGCCCAAGAGGTAGTGGTACCACATAAAAGCAAAAGAAAGCTGAAACCACCAATCTGGACAAATTCGGACTCTCCCACAAATGGTCCATCCTTGGGGGAGCATCCCCCACATCCTCGGCCTCCGGCTATAGATCTGAAGGTGGGCAGGAGCAGGGGAGACACCAGTGGCCCCTCAGTGACCAGGGCAGCCCTTTCCAAAGGAAGGCCCTGAGCAGAGACAAGAGGAAGAGGAGGAAACACTGGGGCCTGGCCAGCAGGTTCTGGAGCCTTATGAAGGTGATTTGGGCTCAGGAGACACACAATCTGGAACCAGGCGTCACACCCAGAGAGCCCCCCAGAGGCTGCTGGAGTGCGTCCCACAGAGGCATGAATAGCACCTGCCGTGGGGACAAGGGGCTTACAGCAAGAAGACACTCTGATGCTCTACACTAAGCTGCCCGGGGCCCCACAGCTCTGCGGGGCAGGAGCACCCAGAAGGTTCCCACCACCACAGCCAGATATCCTATTGAGGATGCACACCCCCAGTCCAGCATCCAGAGTTGAATGAAGGATTCCAGGACAACAAGGGAGAGACATGACCACCCTAGGGTGGGCCGTGGGGAACAGCTGTGGATACAGAAAGGCCCCTGGAGCCATAATCCACAGAGAGCACCAACTATGTCTTCTGAGTTGTAGACAGGCCAGGAGTAGGCCAGGATGGGAGGGAGGTGTCCCACGTGAAGGCCCAGGCCTGTGCTGACTGTGCCCCTTGGTGGGCAGTGCTATAGTCAGCGCTGCCAGAACCCAGCAGTGAGCTCACCTAAGTCAATTCTGCCAACGGACACCGCCACTACCATGGAAATCCTGCAACCAGCCCCATTAGGAGAAGACGTTTACAACTAAAAGGTCCAATGTCCCCAACCACAGAAGTCCCAGTAATCCATACATGGGACTTCCCAAAATACCATCTCTGAGGGAATACAACTGAAGAAGCCAAGGAGGAAGAGATGGTGTTTAGACAAGAGGGAGGGCCCGATGACGACGGACACCAGACACCTGCCACTTGTCACGCTGCAGATGCCAGGAGAAGTGGGAACAGGAGGTGGCAGCATGGGTTAGCGTTCTGCAAAGAAACCCAATGACCTTCCTGTTTTTCCTGCTGAGCCAACTTAGGGAAGACGTTTTGGGCCATCAATGCAAAATCCAGAAGCCCCTGCCTGGGGAACACGCGGGGCCACTAGGTCAGGTGTGCCAATGCCTGGCAGAGCTTCAGTTACTGACAGGACAGGCCAGCACTCCAGACAGACAGCTCAGCACTACCACCTGCTGCACACCCATCACATGCAGGTGCAGGGCTGGGGGGCACTGCCCTGTAGAGTTCCTGGCCCCTGCCAGAGTGGCTCCCTATCACCTGCTTATTTTATCAAGTAGCACTTTACAGCTGGTTTAATGTGGTGTATCAGGAAGCCAGCTTAAAAGGAAAAGAGAATCAGCGCCATGCCAGGCTGGCACTCAGTGCAGGGGCATCCCTGTGACATCCACAGTCTGGAGAGTGTCCAGTGGTGCAGCCCGCACAGCAGTCAGGGACACGGGTGTCTTTATGGCACTCTGGGAGGGAGCACCCCACCCTGGGGTGATAACTGGGATGAAAAGGAGGGGGACAGAGTTTTTCTGTCTTATTTTTGGAAAAGGTATCTGGCAAAGCTGGAGAACAGCAAGGGAGAAAAGCAGACTCGTGCGAGCAAGGGAGCCCCAGCAAGGGGGGGCGCACCTGGCCAGGTTCTGAGGAGCCGACCTGCCCATACCGGGAATCCAGGGCAGGACACAGGCCCCCGGAGGTGACAAAACAGACAGAACAGGATGCTGCGGAACACACATCCCTCCTCACCCGGTCCCACTACGTGTTCATCTAGTAACAGGTCACCAAGCGAGCTGATGTGGCCCCAGACACCCAGACACTCAAAGCTTAGGGGACACACAGAGCCACGGCTGCTGGGCACACACGGGCCATGAGGAGACGTCTGAACGGGGGTGGAAAGGGATGGGACCTGTCACCCTGGCCGCCTGGCACTGGCAAGAGTGGAGAGTGGGCCGTTCCAAGGCACCTGCCCAGGGCCCAGAAGCACCAGCCTTTCTTGGGTCCTGCCGAGCTTCCCCTCCTCAGGGAGCCTTCCCGGCTGCAGGCTGGCTGAGGGCCCACAGCACTATCACTCTTCACTCCTGTTCAGAACACACCTGGCTAACTAGTGGTCACACCTGAAGGCCTGGCTGCTACCTGGCCAACATTAAGGACACACACACTGGCTAGCCACTAGGTCTGACCCCACCCCTATCCATGTGGACACCCTGCTCACTCATGTCCTTCCACCTGATCCAAGGGGCTCACTGCAGCCCTGACTCCTCTGCATCCGGGGGAGGCCTTGCCTGGTGGCTGTATCATGTAGAGGACCTGCGGGCAGTCATGGTGGGTGCAGGGGTCACCTGTGCTGGCACCCCTGCCAAGCACACATCACTTCATTTTGGCCTCCTCGGCCGCTTGTGCCAACAGGCCAGGGACGGCACAGAGAGGCTGGAGGGGTGAGGCTGAGGAGGAAGGGAGGTGGGCAAAGGGCATCTGTCAGCCATCTACCCAAGGGTGTGCTCACTGACGCACAGAGGCCACTCCTGCTGTTTCTTCAGTGCAATCTTGTGACTCTCCGCAATCACCCACATCTCAACACGCATCCTGACTGAAATCCATGACGTGTGGTTCACTTTGCTAAATTTCCCGTTTTCTACAGAGCTCAGCATTCCTCAACTCCCATCTAAAACTGCCGTGTACATGTGATCCCTGTCACGTTCATCTCTGCCTGGGAGGAAGGGGAAGTGGCTATGGGCTCCAGAACCTGCAGCCTAGGCCCGGTCATTAGAGCAATAATGCTCTCTGTCATTGGTCAGCAGAGGTCAGATCCACCTGTCAGGCCTCAGGAGAGCCTGACACCCCCCACAGGGTGGATCAATGGGTTAATAATTCACAGCAGAAAACTCGAGGCTCGACTTTAAACAAACAGAACTCTCCCGGCTGCATCCCCGCCAAGGCCCGGTGGTGACATTGGTGCATAAGCTGTGTCTCCCCCCCCACCAACACACCCCATGGGCTGTCATGAGAAACACTGTGTATCCCAGAACTCGTCTGCTCTGGGACACTCGCCATGGAGCCCTGCCACCCCCTGTCCAGTGGACAGGCCCTGAGGAACACACAGCCCCTGAAGCCCTGAGCACCCGAGGAGCCAGCTGGCCCAGGGATGTGTGATGCCTGCACACAGGAAGCTCTCAGTCCACGGCTCCAGCAGAGGAAAAAACTCTTGCCTTGTGGAAACAACCCAGGCCTTGACTATTCTGGGCTGCCAAGGCTGTGGGAGCAGCAGGTCAAGGCTCAGAACATCTCACCCTCCTGCCATCATGGTCAAACCTCAGGGGCTGAGAAGGATGGGCAACTTCTGGGTGCCAGAGGGCAGTGACATGCTGGGACATTAGAAGAACACAAGCTGCTGTCCCATGGCCCCCACTCCTCTCCTGTCCTCTCCTCTCCTCCCCCGCTCCTCCTTGGTGTGCTTTCTTCTGCATCCGCCATAGCTCACCCGACGGCAAATGCAACCCCCCACTGGTTAGGCTCTTGGTAGTAGGACTGAAGACAGCTTCTGCTGTTCTTCTCTGCGCAGTTCTTTGTCCTAAGGATGCTGTGACCAGTCACACCCTCCCATGGGTGAGGGCACCCAGCAGTAAGCCCCAGTCGCTACCATTACTCATCCCACTTCCCAGGCAGGCAGGAAGGCAAGTGTGCCAAGCACTGGGCAGGGCCATAGCGCCTGTGCCACACACACCTGCGTACTCTTCATCTCGTCCAGAGTTTCTTATTTTTTGGTGCTTCAAGAGCCCTCGGTAATTCGGACTCCTCACTATGAGCCACCCTGGCAGAGCACTGGGGTTTCTGTGGTGGGAAACGGCTGGGCCAGGAAAGGGAGCAATGCGTGCTTGACACCCTCCAAGCTGCTTTGGGACACAGCTCCCTGAACCCCCAAACACCCTATGGACAGGAAAGCAAAGTAAGGAGAGTGAATGTGCATGGCAGGAGGGGCTGCAGGCACTGACCTGACCTCCCACCACCAGGATGACCCCACGCTGCAGAGGGAGAAACTGAGGCCCTGAGGGTGGCACCACTGTATGGTCAGGTGCCCCCACCCTGTGTTCTGCTCTGTGTCCTCAGGTGCCCCCACCCTGTGTCCTCCTCACATGCCACCCAGCACACATGTGGTCAACACCAGTGAGGCGAAAGATGCAGCCTGGGCCCCATGCTGGCCCTCAGCTACCCTTGGGACAACAGTTTCACACCCAGAAGCTCTTGCACCTAGGCCCACTGACCCAGCCTCCCTCCAAGCCCTGGATGCCCATGTGTGCCCAGGCTGCTGCCCCTGGGACCCAGGCCACACGGCAGGCAGTAGCTGGGTCTGCAGCCTAGCTTGGAACCAGCCCCAGCAGAGTCAACGTGGAGACAGCCCTGCTGGCACCACCCCAGGCCGGGGCCCTGTCTCCCCGCACCCTCCAGCGACCTGCCTGGGCCACCCTCCAAGGGCACCTGCTCCTAAGCCACCTCCCACAGTGGAGGGACAGCCATGCTGCTTCAGAGCAGACCATGGCAAGTTACCCTCTCACCCAGGAGAAAGGTATCCCAAGCCCCTGTGCCTTTGGGGTGCGGCATCAGTCCAGACTTCTGCTCAGCTGGGTGCCATGGCTCATGCCTGTAATCCCAGCACACTGGAAGACCAAGGCAGGAAGATCATTTGAGGCCAGGGGTTTGAGACCAGCCTGAGCAACACAGGGATGCTCTGTCTCCACATAAATAAAAAATTAGCCAAAGGTAGTATATCTATAGTACCAGCTATTTGGGAAGCTGAGGTAGGAGGACCACTTGAGCCCAGGGGCCAAGGCCGCAGTGAGCTATGATCACACCACTGCACTCCAGCCTAGGTGACAGAGCGAGACCCTGTCTGAAGAAAAAAACAAAAGAGACTTCTGCTCAACAGTATGTGAGCCTCACCTTGCACACCTAGGAGCTCGTTACCTTTCTCAGCTTAGAGATTAGAGGGAACCCTCCCCCACAGAGATGCTATGATCAGAGGGCCAGGGACCCTGTCTCATTGATCCTACGCTCTAGGCCAGACATCACATCAGAATCCTTCTCAACACAGCTCCACCTCCTATCTACAAGGACTGGGCCACAAGATGGAAGTGATTCCACATCATGTAGTCATGTGGCTCCAGGCACATGGCCCTCAACCAGTGGGACCCTGTGCACAGGTAAGACAGCCAGGGCAGCCTGGAGATAAACTGGACACAGGCCGCCAGCACTGGCTGTCCCCTCCCACTTGCCAGATCTTGTGTGAGCTGAGCACATTTCACTGGAACAAGCAGGCTTCTATGAGCATCCAACTCCAAAAATAGTGCCACCAGGAGAGGAAGGAACACACTCTTCTAGCTGCACCCGGTCCCTGCCCTCAGACACCTCCCTGCATGGTTTGTGCCTGGCCTGCAGCAGTTCAAGGGTCACACCCAACCCTGAAGAGGGAGAGATAACATCCCCCAGATAAGGAGTGAAAACAGGCCAAGTCTGCTGCCAGAGCCCAGCCACAGACCCACAGTCCCTTGGCAGAGAACTGCCCAGGAAATCCTCCTCTGAGTCTTTCAGGCCACTGGTATCTAACAAAGAATCTAATCTGCACATGGCACTTGCCCCAAGCTAAGAAAGTTCTGGAAGGGTCTCCAGGCCTCCCCAGCCCGGGGTGAGCTTGCTCCTGTGGAGGGAGACGCCTGCCTGCCCATGCCCACCACCTCTGCACACCAGGCCAGTCTAAAGCCACCATGATCTGGCTGTTCCTGGTTTACAGTGCACCTCCCTGCTGCAAGGAAGCGGGCCATGCGAGGGCAGGCACTTCATCCCTTCTGCTTCCTACTGGAGAAAACACTCCCAGGGGCAGCCGAACCCTCACTGGGTGCAAGCCCTCTGCGTAGGAGACACCAGCCCCTCTGCACAACCATGCAGCTGAGGCTCAGGGACTGCATTCAGAGCACAACTAGCCTCAGAAACAGGTTCTGCAGGCCCCAATGCCCATCTGGAGGCAGATGCCTGACCCCCGACCTCCGACCTCCAACTCCATCCCCAGAGATGAGGAGGATACAGGAGTCTGGGGCTGCCTCCATGCGGCAGCTGCTCCCAACTCCACAAGGGACACAACACGCCAGCCCTTCCCATCCAGGCTGCACATGACTGTGTTTTGTTTTCAATTCCAAAGGTCACATACAGGTCACAAATAAAGAGGCCAGTTCCCACTGGAAGCTATGAGAGGCTTGACGCAATCCCTAGAGAAAAACTCCTGGAAAACCCAGAAACTCCCATGCAGGCTGAGAAACATTTTGAGTCTGCATGAGATCAAAACAGGAATCACAGCTGGGCACGGTGGCTCAGGCCTGTAATCCTAGCACTTTGGGAGGCTAAGGTAGGAGGATCACTTGAGGCCAGGAGTTAGAGACTACAGTGAGCTATGATCACACTCCACTCCAGCCTGGGCAACACAGCAAGACCCTCTCTCTAAAAATTAAAATAAAATAAAATACAAAACAGGAGTCAGCAGCCAGGAGGGTAGCCTGTCCCAGAATGGATGCCCTCAGGTTCAAGGTTCGACACCATCTGCACTAACTGTGTAACCTCAAGTTGGCCAGTATCTTCTAGATGTCCCATTAGTGAAATAAAGGGGCCAGAACAAAAGGACCCTCCAAAGTGTCAACTGGCCCTGGCCAACAGCAAGGCTTCACAGGACTGCTTGGCACTGCACAGGCCTGAGCCTGGCCCCAGGACAGTGGCTCCACTAACACACAAAGTCTTCTCGCCACACCCTAGACCAGCAGCCAGCAAGCTCTTCCACAAAGTGCCAGAGTCAGTATTTCAGGCTTTGCGAGTTACATAGTTGTAGCCCTGGCTGCCATCACAGGGCAAGAGCAGCCATAAATGACAGGTAAGTTTCAGGGCTGAGTAACCCGATTAAAAAAAAAAAAACAAACAAACGACAGGTAAGCAAGTAGGCAGCTGCGTCCCAATAAAACTTTACTTACAAAGACAGGTGGCGGGCCACCCCTGGCCCTTTGGCCACAGTTTACCAACACACTACAGTCTCTAAGGTTGCTGCTGAAAAAGATCATACCACAGCCCACTTTGTCCATGTCCTAAAAAGGCAGCAAGCATACCAGAAGGCTTCGTTGTGGGGATAGGCAACCATGACAGTGACCCTAGGCAGAACCTACAGGCCTCAGTATCCTTGAGGACACAAAAAGAGGCCCTGTGAGTCACCTCTACCACTAATTCCATGGGGAAATAGAGCAAACATGAGGTGGACACAGCCCAGGTTCCTCTCAGGATCTCAGGAATAACATTTCAGAAAAGCTGTGAGGAGGAAGCACCCACCAGGGCCCTTCCCCCACAGCAGCCAGGTTGGAGGTCCTGTGAACCAGGCTGCCCTGATGCAATTAAGCGGGCATCCTTATCATCACAGTGTCCCACTGAGACCCTCAGGCTACTCCCTCCAGATGTAGGAGACTACAAGATCCATAGCAGGAAGCTGAATGTCCCCCCCAAAAGTTGCTGTTTTATAAAAGGAGGAAAGGAAAAAGGAACTTCCCAACCCAGTTTACCCCCCTCAGGCCTGTGGAAGATGATGCCACCACAAGCCCTTTGGGTTCTTGGGAGTGTGACCCTCCCGAAGGAAGGGCAACGTGATAGGGTGGCTGCCCTAACCTGGCCCCTTGGCCCACAGGCCCCTCCAATCAGCCTACCCTGGATGGAGGGGCCTGACCTCATGTCTCCAGGGTGAGCATAGACGGAGATATGGGGGCCAATGCGTGAACACACACATGTATGCGCACGCGCATGCGCACACGCTCCCCTCCACACCTGGAGGCCTGGGCTCCTCCTGGAATTAGGTGGACTGTACCTGCCCACAGGATCCTAAGAAAATTCTGCTCCTCCTCTTCCTTCCCATCCACCTTCAGCAAATGCCTCAGGGACAAGCTAAGAGCAGGAGCTAGACCCCCACCCAGCCAGCACCCCCTAGTGGGTTGCACCTGACCTGCAGAGCCTCCAGGCCACTTCTTACGTGGAAGAAGCTCATTTTCCACAACAGCTACCTCTTAATCTAAAAGGGACACAAAGGGCTAAAAGTAGAGATTCTGCACCCATCTGAGCTCTTTGCCCAGGAAAGGCCCCGAAGCCTCAGTACCTGCAGGGCTCAGAAGTCCTTCCACTGAGAAGCTCAACTGCCCTGGCCAGCCTCACCCAAGGCCCTTCCTAACCCTCACTGTTTACAGAAACCCATGTCCCAGCCAGGTACGGTGGCCCATGCCTGTAATCCCAGCACTGTGGGAGGCCCAGGTGGGTAGATTACTTGAGGCCAGGAGTTCAAGGCCAACCTAGCCAACATGGTGAAACCCCATCTCTACTGAAAATACAAAAAACTTAGCTGGGCGTCGTGGGGCACACCTGTAATCTCAGGTACTTGGGAGGCTGAAGCACGAGAATCGCTTGAACCGGGAAGGCAGAGGTTGCAGTGAGCCAAGATCGCACCACTGTACTCCAGCCTGGGTGACAAAGCAAGGATCCATTTCAAAAAAAAAAAAAAACAGAGAGAAATGCACATCCCAACAGGCCAGACAACCGCACACTGGCTTTGGAGAAGCAGGGCACAGAACCACTGTCATCTCCACTCAGCCCCAGCTTCTCTCACTGCGGGGCCACACTGGGCTCTCCCTGTCCCTTTCTCTCACGCTGCGCCCAGGTGATCCTGCTCAAGACCTTCCTCTGTCACCTGCAACCAGGTGACTCCTGGGTCCGTCCAGGGGCATCAGAGGCCCTGCAGACCCTACCTCTCACAGGACAGTCACACACCTGAGGGTATTTAAATGACTCCGAGACCACCCCGCACCCATTAATATGGCTACCATCAAAAAATAACCAGTGGGGGCAACGATGTGGCGAAACCACAAACAACCCTTGTGCACTGCTGGTGGGAATGTAAAATGCTGCAGCCACTTGTGGAAAACAATCTGGTAAATCCTCAAAAATTAAACATAGAGGCCAGGTGTGGTGGCTCAGGCCTGTAACCCCAGCACTTTGGGAGGCCGAGGCGGGCAGATCACCTGAGGTCAAGAGTTCGAAACCAGCCTGGCCAACATGGTGAAACCCCGTCTCTACCAAAAATACAAAAATTAGTCAGGCACAGTGGCAGGCTTGCCTGTAATCCCCGGTACTCAGGAGGCTGAGGCAGGAGAATCACTTGAACCTGGGAGGCAGAGGTTACAGTGAGCTGAGATCACGCCATTGCACTCCAGCCTGGGGCCACAGAGAGACTCCGTCACACACACACACACACACACACACACACACACACACAAAAAGTGGAAGCGATCTGAGTGCCCATGGCCAGAAGGAATAGATGAGCACGATGTGGTCCATCCACACCGCAGGACATTAGTCTGGCCCCTGCCCACTGCCTACCTCACCACTGGAGTGGCCTGATGGAGAAGGTGAAAGTATAGGGGGCCCACCTCCCTCTGACAGTGCTGTGGGCTTTCCAGTGGGAAAACTGCTAAAGAAACCATGAAGCTGGCCAGGCACAGTGGCTCAAGCTTGTAATCCCAGCACTTTGGGAGGCTGAGGTGGGAGGACTGCTTGAGCCCAGGAGTTGGAGGCCAGTCTAGGCAACATAATGAGACCCTGTCTCTACAACAAAAAAAAGAAAAGAAAAAATAGTTGGGTGTGGTAAAATGTGCCTGCAGTCCCATCTACTGGGGAGGCTGAGGTGGAAGGATCGCTTGAGCCCAGGATAGTGAGGCTGCAGGGAGCCATGACTGCACTCCAGTCTGGGCAACAAAGCAGAAGGCTCTGTCTCAAAAATAAATAAAAATAAAGAAACAGGCTAGTTGTGGTGGCTCACACCTGTAATCCCTGCACTTTGGGAGGCCAAGGCAGGCAGATCGCTTGAGCTCAGAAGTTCAAGACCAGCCTGGGCAACATGGTGAAACCCCAACTTTGCAAAAACATACAAAAATTAACCAGGTGTGATGGTTGGTGTCTGTGATAGAGGCTTAGGTGAGAAGACTGCTTGAGACTGGGAGGCAGAGGTTGCAGGAAGCCAAAACTAGGAAGCCAGTTATTTATTTCAGAAAAAAATAATAAAGCCCTAATAGCAGGCAAGGTGCGGTGGCTCACACCTATAATCCTAGCACTTTGGGAGGTCAAGGCAGGTGGATCACAAGGTCAGGAGTTTGAGACCAGCTTGGCCAAGATGGTGAAACCTCGTCTCTACTAAAAATACAAAACTCAGCTGAGTGCAGTGGTAGGCGCCTGTAATCTCAGCTACTCGGGAGGCTGAAGCATGGTATCACTCAAACTTGGAAGGCGCCAGGCACGGTGGTTCACATCTGTAATCCCAGCACTTTAGGAGGCCGAGGTGGGCAGATCACAAGGTCAAGAGATCGAGACCATCCTGACCAACATGGTGAAACCCCATCTCTACTAAAAATACAAAAATTAGCCAGGCGTGGTGGCACATGCCTGTAGTCCCAGCTACTAGGGAGGCTGAGACAGAAAAATCACTTGAACCCAGGAGGTGGAGGTTGCAATGAGCTGAGATTGCGCCACTACACTCCAGCCTGGAAACAGAGCAAGACTCCGTCACACACACAAAAAAAAAAAAAAAAAAAACCTGGGAGGAGGCAGAGGTTGCAGTGAGCCAAGATCGTGCCACTGCACTCTAGCCTGGGCGACAGAGCAAGCCTCCATCAAAAAAAAAAAAAAAAAAAAAAACACCTAAGAGCAGAGCTATAGGAAAGGCTATTTTAAATTTTGGAGGGCTTTGCTTTCCTGGGTCATTTTTGGGTCAATGAGGAAAGCAGCTGACACCTCCTGCATAGCCAGGGAGAATGAGCCTAACCTCCAGGATATCACCTTCACCTGGGTAAACTGAGGCTAAGGGAGGGTGCCAGCAGCCTGGAGCCCCAAGTTATCAATGGGAGCAGCTGCACCAATGTGCCTGATTCCCCAGTATGCAGTTCTCAGCATCCTTCAAGGGAGATGCCTCCCTGTGAAAACATTTTCACCAAGTATATAAAAAGGACACAGGGCAGTGACAATGGCATCTCGTGAAGAGCTGAGGCACCCGATGGGCCTAAGGGAAGGACAGGGGTGTTAGACTGGTGCATACACTTGCGGTCTCCCCATCTCAAGAACAGTGAGAAGGACTCACTACAGCCCTCTACCACCAGCAGCTCAATTTCTCCAAGGGGGAGCAAGCCAAGGCGGGCTGAGCTACCTTCCCTGGCCTCAAAATTGCAGCCTCACGCTTCAGGCTCCACTCAGACACATGGGCATGCCGGGCCGCAGCCTCTGCTGGGTCACCTCACCTCAGCGCTCTGTGTAGCCTCACTATGGGACAGTGGACTGGCCTGCATGTACACAAGGCCTGCAGTATCCAGGCATCCCCAGAACCAAGCACAGTGCCAGGAACACGAGAATGCTCGGAGAATACTGACCAGTCAGGCTCCACAGTGCACAGAAGGTGCAGCCATTAAAACGTAAAGTGTCCAGGGAAGAAGAGACACAAAATCATAAATCGCGCCACTATGACAACACGGCACACCCAGGCGAGACAGAGGAGGCTGCAAAGGTGTCAACATCAATTGCCTGGGGCGAAAGAACAGACTTGCTACTTTTAGGTACTTTGCAGGCTTTCTACCCTGAGTTATACTGCTTATATAGTAAAAAGGAAAAAAAACTTCACAGGTCACTTTTAAAACAGGAGTTCAGTGATTCGAACTCAAAGCCCTATCGCTTCAGAGGGTTGCAAGAGTCACAAACATGTCTGCTGGCCTGGCTGCCTCAGCCAGAAGCCATGTCTCCACTTGGCCAGGACGGTCCAGCTCTGGAGGATATAATTAGCATCAGACTCCAGGGCCCACTGCCAGGTCAGATGGAGGTGGGAGGTCTCTAGTACTCTTTCATCCAGGGGAAAGAGTCTCCCTGTGGATGGTTATTTGGACACCAGCTTTTTTCATTAAAAAGCAAAGTGACAAAATAACCACATGTCATGGCCATCTCTGTCATTCACTGCACCTGCAGGTCAGAGGCCATTTGGATGCATTGTTCTACATGTCCCTTTGGACTCTGTGGGTGACTACATAGGTGAGATTGAAGACAAGAGATTCAGAGACCCAGGAGAAAATGTGACATCTTAATTCATCAAGGCAAAAAGCAAATGGGGAACAAGGCCTTAAAACAAAAGGACACAGGCTGGGCGCAGTGGCTCACACCTGTAATCCCAGCACCTTGGCAGGCCAAGGCGGGCAGATCACAAGGTCAGGAGATCGAGACCATACTGGCCAACATGGTGAAACCCCGTCTCTACTAAAAATACAAAAATTAGCTGGGTGTGGTGGCACAAGCCTATAATCCCAGCTACTCGAGAGGTTGAGGTAGGAGAATTGCTTGAACCTGGGAGATGGAGATTGAAGTGAGCCAAGATTGCGCCACTGAACTCCAGCCTGGCAACAGAGACTCCATCTCAAAAAACACACAAAGGATACAAAAGAGGCCAACCCCCAAAGGCACAGTATCAATCACAAGTCTGTGCCCTGCCAGGGAGCATCAAACAAGGCTGATACCGCAAGAAGCAGACCTCTGAAAACCAGGGTCTCCTCCCTGGGTAGCTGCTTCAAGCCCAGGGCTACGTGGAGCAGAGAAGCAATCTTGTTTGTCAGGCTGGCGGGCTCCTCCCTCAAGGTCTCCTAGGCGGGATGTCACAATCTGGGTGTGATGTCAAAACTGCTTCAAAGGTGACGAACTCTGGCCTTGGCCATGAGTCAACAGAGGGGTGGGTTTCCGAATGAGCACTGCCTGCTGTTTATACACAATCACAGACACGGCAACCAGCTGGAAGCACAGTCAAGGGTCATGGTGCTGAGGGCAGAGCTCAGTCCCTCACACATACTCTTGCCTGCTTCCTCCAGAGACCATCAGCTCGGGCCCACAGACTCAAGCTAGCTTGTCCTCTTCTAGCACCTTCTTGGAGAACCCACCCAGAACCATTAAATCCTCACCTTGAACACACAGGCCAACCATACCCGGGTGCAGCAGTGGGCCACTCATGATGCCCCCTGGCAACTCACCTGCTCCATCCGGCCCATCCAGCAGCCACAGCCCTTCAGAGGTGGCAGAGCCCAGGCCATGACACCTGGGTTCTGGGTTCTTAGCTACTTCCCCCGCTGGGAGATCTTGCCTGGCGATTCAGCCTCCACCCAAGTCTCCACCCATATCCTCACCTGAGAAATGAGAACTGCTCCCACCACACAGAAGACGGGGGATGAAATGAAGTAATGTGGGAGGCACACCCAGCACTGGCTGGGGGGTGGGTATAGGAGCCCATCACCTTTCCACTTTCTTGGGGAAGGGGGCACAGCACAGCCAGCAACTGGAGGAATCTGCTCACTCACATCACCAAGGTTCGGGCCTCTTGGGACACAGAATGTTGCCATTTAAGTGGGGCTCAGAACCCCAGTGTGACTCCCCTTCAGAACAGTGTCCCCTTCACCTCAAGCCCCTATAACCTCAAACAAGAGCTTGACTCGGCACTCAAGAGGCAGCATGGAGCAGTGAGGACAGCCAAGTGCCCTTGGACAGATGATGCCACCCCTCAGAGCCTCGTCTGTCCCTGTCATGAAGCGGGACCATAAACTTGCTCTCTGGCAAGGTAGCCAAGATGATGTGCACCCATGGGAAGGGATAGGGGTCTAGTCCAGCACCAAGAGGGGCAGCAGCTAGCACTAGGTCTCTAAAGAAGGCCTTCTCTGAAAAGCAGGCAGGGCTGGCAAGAGCTGCCCTGCTGAAAACCAAGGGGGGGTGCCCACTGGGAAGGGAAGACAAGTCAGGTCTCTTGGGCCCTGCTATCGGAACAGATTGCAGGCTAAAGTAAGGCTCCTCCTGCCACGGGTGCCCAGGGTGACATCCACGCAGCCCACCCACTTAGCAGCAGAGAGTAGCCTGGAGCACAGTTCCAGGGCCACCCAAAGAGCCAAGTACTGGCTGCAGGCCTGAGGCCCAGCACCCCTCTACCTCCACTCCCTTTATACCCTTCCCTGGGACAGCATGCCAGCTGTGCCTGTGATCCTTCCCCTAGCAGACTGCAGCTCCGTGTCACCTGCTGGAAGCACCTATGACCACCTCACCATCACTAATGTTAACCGCTGGTGAGTTCCTCTTGCTAATTTCTATGCCATCCTCCCTGTTCATGAATTCTCTGTCTTCTGCCACTAGAATGTATTCCTGATACTAGCTTGTGATATGAGATTCATCTCAGTCACTGGTAGGTATCCCCGCCCCCAAGCCATGGGCACTGACCAGAGGTTCAATCATAGCTTAGACGAGTGAGCCTGGAGTCTCCCACCGACTCTGCAAACCTCCAGGCAGGGACCAGCCCCCAGGAGACAGCTCTGGGTACGTTCATTAAGGGCTCAGAGCACAAGAGGGGTCAGGGTTATGCTGGGGGGTGGGACCCTCACACCCCCAAGAGGAAGAGAATCTCAAACTCAGAAAGGGTTGGGCACCAGGACCCTCACAACCCTGAGAGAAGGATCGGGAACTTGAGGGAGCAGGTCAAATACTGCTGACCCCAGTTCTAAGAACGTTTTGGAGATGGGAGGGGTCAGGCACTCACCCATGGTCTCAAGAGGCAGGTAGAGCTGAGATTCAAATGGAGAGAGGCTCTAATCCCAGGCCTCATGAAGCCCTTCCTGGGCCCTCAATTTTTTCTGAACAACAGTGTGTTCCTCTCCACCAAGGAGCTTGTAACCCAGGAGAGGTCACTCAGCAACAGCGTCCACCCAAACCCCTAATGATGAACTACAACCCAAGTGCTCCTGGGAGGGTCACTTCCTCAGAGTAGCCAGAGGTTACTTCTCCATGCAGGTCAGTGACACAGTCCTGGAAGGAGGGGGGTGCGTCCATGCTTTACTCTCTCTCCTCTCCCAGAAATTACTCATCAGAGCAAACTGGGAGATCCACAAGAACAGCCACCTCACAACCCATGAAGGTTCTGTTTCATTTTGCTTTTTGACACAGAGTCTCCCACTGTCACCCAGGCTGGAGGGCAGTGGTACGATCTCAGTTCACTGCAACCTCCGTCTCCCAGGTTCAAGTGATTCTCCTGCCTCAGTTTCTCAAGTAGCAGAGATTACAGGCGCACACCACCACGACTGGCTCATTTTTTTGTGTTTTTACTAGAGACAGGGTTTCACCATATTGGCCAGGATGCTCTCAAACTCCTGACCTCAAGAGATCCTCCCGCCTTGGGCTCTCAAAGTGCTGGGATTCTAGGCGTGAGCCACCATGCCCGGCCATCCCACACAGGTTTTTATATTCAAAGAAAAACTGGGGCTGGACATGATGGCTCATCCCTGTAATCGAAGCACTTTGGGAGGCCGACACAGGAGGATCCCTTAAGCCCAGGAGTTCAAGACCCGCTTAGGCAACATGGGGAAACCCCATCTCTAAAATAAAAAAAAATTTTTTTAGGCCGGACATGGTGGCTCACACCTGTAATCCAAGCACTTTGGAGGCCAAGGCGGGCAGATCACCTGAGGTCGGGAGTTCAAGACCAGCCTGACCAACATGGTGAAACCCCGTCTTTAAAAAAAAAAAAAAAGTAAAAAATAAATAAATAATAAATTTTTTTTTTTAATTAAAAGAAAAAAACTGGGCCAGGCACAGTGGCCCATACCTGGAGTCCCGGCACTCTGGGCAGCTGAGGTGGGAAGATCACTTAAGCCCAGGAGTCTGAGGCTGCGGTGAGCTATGATCACACCATTGCACTCCAGCCTGGGCAACAGAGCAAGCCCCTGTCACAAAAAAAAAAAAAGAGGAAGAAAAGAAAAGAAAGAAAAGAAGAAAGATGAAGGTAGACTGACGAGTAAAAAAAAAAAGAAGAAAGAGAGAAAAACTAGGCCAGGCACAATGGCTCACTCCTGTAATCCCAGCACTTTGGGAGGCCAACACAGGTGGATCACCTGAGGTCAGGAGTTGAAGACCAACCTGACCAACATGGTGAAACCCTGTTTCTATTAAAAATAAAAAATTAGCTGGGAGTGGTGGCGCCTGCCTCTAATCCCAGCTACTTGGGAGGTTGAGGCAGGAGAATTGCTTGAACCTGGGAGGCCTGAACCTGGGAGGTGGAGGTTGCAGTAAGCGGAGATAACATCATTGCACTCCAGCCTGGGCAACAAGGGAAAAACTCTGTCTCAAAAAACAAACAAACAAAAAAACTAGGCCAGGCACAATGGCTCAATCCTGTAATCCCAGCACTTTGGGAGGCTGAGGCAGAAGAATCACTTGAGCCCCGGAGTTTTAGACCAGCCTTGGCAACATAGTGAGACCCCATCTCTACAAAAAAATTTAAAACTTAGCCAGGTGCAGTGGTGCATGCCTGTGGTCCCAGCTACTCAGGAGACTGAGGCAGGAGGATGACTTGAGCCCGGGAGTTTGAGGCTGCAGTGAGCTAATGATCATGCCACTGTACTCCAGCCTGGGCAATGCAGCAAAACCCTGTCTCAAAAAAAAAAAAAAAGAAAAAGAAAAAAGGGCCAAGTGTGGTGACTCACACCTGTAATCCCAGCACTTTGGGAGGCTGAGGCAGGCAGATCACTTGAGAGGTCAGGAGTTTGAGACAAGTCTGGCCAACATGGTGAAACCCTATCTCTACTAAAAATACAAAAATTAGCCAGGCATGGTAGTACACACCTGTAATTCCAGCTACTCAGGAGGCTGAGGCAGGAGAATTGCTTGAACCCGAGAGGCGGAGGCTGCAGTGAGCTGAGATCATGCCACTGTATTTCGGCCTGGGCAAGATCCTGTCTCGAAAACAAACAAAAAAACTGCACGAAGTTCAAGGTAGAATGAGAAGGCAGCAGCTACGTGTATTGCAGCACCTTCACCTTCTACCATGCTGCTCCAGCTAGCTACCAGGTCAACACCAGAGCCCTGTGGGGTGAGAAAACAGGAGGGCTTCTACCTGGGCTGTTCCCAAAGCTAGTATTACCTGCTCCTGGGAGCCACAGAGAAAGTTCCGCAGCAAGTTCCCTTCTAGCCCCTGCCACACCTGAATTTATAAAAGCCTCTTTGCAACTGAAAACTAAAAATAAAAGCCCTCTCCACAAGTTGCAATTGGCAAACTATATAACCACAGCACCAGGGAACAGAACACTCTGGCTGCTGGTTGACAGAGCTGTCCACGTGAGTTTGTGCATAACCAGTACACTTCTCTGGTTACACAATCAAGTTCTTCAAGCCGTCTTCCTCAAGCTCACTACGCAAAACAACAGAGAGCACGGAGCTGCCCTGTCCTTAGAGAAGTCCATCCACTATACTGCCCCATGGGCAAGATTAAATTCGAAAGTAGCCGAGCCAGCAGGGCACGGTGGCTCACATCTGTAGTCCCAGCACTTTGGGAGGGCGAGTGGGGCGGATCACTGTAGGTCAGGCGTTCAAGACCAGCCTGGCCAACATGGTGAAACCCTGTCTCTACTAAAAATACAAAAATTAGCGGGGCATGGTGACAGGAGCCTGTAATTCCAGCTACTCAGGAGGCTGAGACAGGAGAATCGCTTGAACCCGAGAGGCGGAGGTTGCAGAGATCGCGACATTGCACTCCAGCCTGGGCAGCGGAGTGAAACTCCATCTCAAAAAAAAAAAGGCCGTGAGCAGTGGCTCACACTTGTAATCCCAGCACTTTGGGAGGCCGAGGTGGGTGGATCACGAGGTCAAGAGATCGAGACCATCCTGGCCAACATGGTGAAACCCCGTCTCTACTAAAAATACAAAAATTAGCCGGGCGTGGTGGCACGCACCTGTGGTCCCAGCTACTCAGGAGGCTGAGGCAGAATTGCTTGAACCCAGGAGGCGGAGGCTGCAATGAGCTGAGATTGTGCCACTGCACTCCAGCCTGGCTACGTCTCCAAAAAAAAAAAAAGAAGAGAAAAAGAAAAGACAAAAGAAAGTAAGTTGCCAAGCCACTTAAATTACCAGTTTTTTGAGAAAAATCCAAGTTTGAATCACCCCAAAATATAATCCAGTCAGCCAAGTTGCTCTGGATGGCATGAAGGAGTTCTAGGGAGCCCCTCCTGGCTGGTCAACACACCGCCCTCCACAGCTGGGCTCTAAGCAAGAGGAGCTTAACAGTCCGCAGTTACCTTCACCTTAACATAAGGAAAACCCAGCTTAGAGAGGGGGATGTAAGTGCCAGGCCCGGTGGCTCACGCCTGTAATCCCAGCACTTTGGGAGGCTGAGGCGGGCGGATCACCTGAGGTCAGACGTTCGAGACCAGCCTGACCAATATGGTGAAACCCCGTCTTTAAAAAAAAAAAAAAAAAGAGAGAGAGGGGATGTAAGCAATACCCTCAAGTAAAAATAGCAGCGTGACAGCATGAGGTGGACACAGAGGCGGACCTTCTGGACTAAAGCAAAGAAGGGCAGCATCAGAGAGAAGGCGGGGCTTCTGGTCCCCAAAGCGCAGAAGACAGTGGTGACCAGGTACCAAGTCCATGGTAGTTACATGACTCATGAGCTCTCCCTCAGCTGTTTCCAGGAAAGCGTGCCTTCCTGCAGGACAAGTCAGAATCGCTCCGGGAAAAAGACCCAGGGCCAGAATTCTACCAGGAAGAGAGGCTCTGACTGGTCACGGGGCAGTGGCTGCTGTCGCTGCCACCGTCTCCTCCTCACCTGCAGGGGGCGCCTTAGCCTCATCTTGGGGAGTCTTTTTGACAAGCTGAGAACTTGCGCTTCCAAAAAAGATGAAATCCTCATTCTATGAAGGGGAAAACAGACACTGGGACAAGGAAGAAACTGCCCAAAGACACGGGAAGAAGCACCGGACGGGTGGGCATCGGGAGAACAGGTGGAAACGAAACAGGGGGAAGAAATTCCCGGCTTAGCTAATGGAGCTGAACAAGTTTGGGGCAGGAAGAAAGCCACATTCCTTCCTAGTTAGTCTCTCTCCTCACCGCCCGCGGCACCCCCCCATGCCCAGTATACACAAACACACACACATACAGGGAGAAGGGCTCTCTAAGCCTGAGACTGGACCCACCCCCCACTCCCTTTATTGCTATGAAGCCCCCAATCTCCAGAAAAGGAGTTACAAGGCTCCTAAACCACTTCCCCTGGGGACCTGACCACTGGTCATTTGCAACTTCTGACCCAGCACGGACAGAGGGGTCCATGACGCAAACAGAAATGAAAAGGCAGGTTTCTGACCACGGCCCCAGATGCGCCCCAAAGTCAGGCCCAAGAGACGATACACAGCAGCCTCCCCCTCCCCCACCACCAACCAGGTGGCAGAACCGAAACGCCTCAAACTTCCCCCAGATGGGCCCAAATCGGCCTCTGAGAAGTTCCAGAGTCAGTGGCCAGGTGTGGTAGCTAAGCTCCCTCCCGGGTGGCAGGGATCCCCCTACATGTGCCCTGACGAAAACATCACAGCCGCCCCCCCAACAATTCCACACTCCAAAGGTGTCCAGAGAGACAGGGTCACCTGGGGGTAAGGGGGAGCAGAAAGCTGGGGACAAGCTGTCAGTTTCTGCCCAAAACTCCTCGTTCCAGGAATCAAAGTGGCCCGACCTGAAGGGCTCCCTCGGAACGCGTCAAAGCCGGCCCCCAGGTGCAACCACAGCCTCCCACCCAGACAGAACAGGCCCCCACAAGTGCCCCGCCGACCCCACCTGCCAGGCACCCAGACGACCGCTGCTTCCCAGGACAGACACAGTCACCCCCACCAACGGCGCCGCCCGGGCCCCATTATGAAAGAGCCCCAGCTTCCTCCCATCACGGTGCCGGGACCGCGCGGCCCACCCGCCCCTCGCCCCGCCGCCAGGTGCGCAAACTGAATCCTTCCCAGGTGGGGGGGCGGGCCAGAAAGGCCCCGGACGCCGCCAGGTGCGGACACCGACGCCCCCCGGGCCCGGCGCGCGAGTCTGGGCCGCTCAGCAGTCCCGGGCCGCCTGCCTGTATCGTCTCCTGGTGCTGAGAAGAAACGCGTTCTCTGCGCTCCAGGCCGGACGGGCGCCCACCCCGCGCCCCGCCGGCCCAGGGACCCGTCAGAGCAGCACCACAGACCCAGCGTTTCCAAGCCCGGACGCCTCAGTGAGGGGGAGCGCGAGGCCGGCCCGCGCCCCGACGTCCCCGACCGCCTCTTCGGGCCCCATGCCGCTCACCTGTCTTGCGCGGTAGCTCTCGAAGGCCCTCAGGGCACTGTCGGTGAGCTTCACGTGGAACACCGACACCTTGCTGCCGTCGCTAACCCGCCCGCACGACAGCCCGTAGCTCCTACCCTCCTTCAACGCCGCCATCTTGCGACCATCTCTCCCCCGCGCCCCCTTCCCGGCTCTAGCGCCGCGGCGCCGGCCACGCCCCGCCCCGCCGCCCGCTGACGTGCTGCATTATTCATGAGACGCGGCTGGCCACTCCCCCCAAGCACGGCGAAGCCAACAGTTGCCGCCACACCGCCAGGCAGCGCACTATATTATTCAGGAACGTACCCGGCCACGCCCTCTGCGGGCCCCGCAAGGCCCAACAGTCAACGCCCCAATGTGTTGCATATTCATAAGGCACTGATAGCTCCGCCTCTTCAGGCCCCAGAGGTGTCCACTTCCGTGAACGAACTCCGCCGCAACACGCGCACTCCTCCAGGCCCCGCCTCCATAGTATTATACATAACCCTGACTCAGCCGGGCGCTTCGAAGCCCCGCCCCGACAGCCGCTTACGTAGTGTATTATTTATGAGATCTCTATAGGCTTCCGTCTTTGGCTTCCGTGGAAAGCCGCAGAGAGGGCGTGGAGGGGGCGGGGTCGGCGCGAAGCACGTGGGTGGGTAGGCCCCGCCGCGGGCCCGTCCTGGTGGGCGTGGTTATGTAAACGACCCGCGCGCGCTGGACGCTGGGTTGGGCCTACAGGGCATCCCTTAAGCGGGGCGGATGGGACTACCCCCAGGGAAGGCGCTGGACCAGTAGGTGGAGGAGGAGCTGGTAAACTTTTTCTTCTGAGATTACTTTTAATAGGATAAAATCCTACATCCCCCACAGGCCCTGAGCGATGGTGAAGTCCAACTTCGTTTTCCTGTTTTTTTGTTTTTGTTTTTGTTTCTGTTTTGGGAGAGTCTGGCTGTGTTGCCCAGGCTGGCCATCTTGGTCCATTGCACCCTCGACCTCTTGAACTCAAACTGATCCTACTTGTCTGCGTCTCCTGAAGTGCTGGGATTACAGGCATGAGCTACCTAGCCCAGTGTTCCATTTTCTTTTTTCTTTTATTTTCTTTTTTTTTTTTTTTGAGATGGAGTCTGGCTCAGCCGCCCAGGCTAGAGTGCAATGGCGTGATCTCGGCTCACTGCAACCACCGTCTCCCGGGTTCAAGCCATTCTCCTGCCTCTGCCTCTCAAGTAGCTGGGACTACAGATGCCTGCCACTGCGCCCGGCTAATTTTTTTTTTGTAATTTTTAGTGGAGACGGGGTTTCGGCCGGGCGTGGTGGCTCACGCCTGTAATCTCAGCACTTTGGGAGGCCGAGGCGGGCGGATCACCTGAGGTCAGGAGTTCAAAACCAGCCTGGCCAACATGGTGAAACCCTGTCTTTAAAAAAATAAAAAAGAGACGGGGTTAGACCATCTTGGCCAGACTAGTCTTGAACCCCGGACCTAGTGATCGACCCACCTTGACCTCCCAAAGTGCTGGGATTACAGGGGTGAGCCACCGCTCCTGGCCCTGTTTTTTGTTTTTGGTTTTGTTTTGTTTAAGACGGAGTTCTCTCTGTCTCCCAGACTGGAGTGCAGTAGCGGGATCTCAGCTCACTGCCACCTCCGCCTCTCCGGTTCAAGCAATTCTCCTGCCTTAGCCTCCCTAGTAACTGGGATTACAGGCACACCCCACCACAGCTGTATAATTTTTGTATTTTTAGTAGAGACAGGGTTTCACCATGTTGCCTAGGCTGTTCTCGATCTCCTGACCTTAAGTGAGCCACCCACCTCGGCCTACCAAAGTGCTCGGATTACAGTCGTGAACCACCGCACCTGTCCCCCATGTACAAGTTTTTGTGTAGACAAATGTTTTCCCTTCTTGTGGGTATATACAGCAGATCCGTGAATAATGAGGTTTTGTTCAACATTGTTTCATCATAACGCTTATGCAGAAAAAATAAAAATGATTTCTGGGCTGGCCACTGTCTGTGTGAGTTTGCATGTTCTCCCTATGTATGCCTGGGTGTTCTCCCAGCACTCTGGTTTCCATCCATATCCCAAAGAAGGGTGTATTAATTAGATTAAGTGGCAAGTCTCCATGGTGTCAGCCTGAGTGAGTGGGTATGTGTGAGTGCCCTTCGATGAGATGGCATCCTGTTCAGGATGGTTGCCCACCTGCCATCCTGAGCTGCCAGGCGAGGATCTGGCCATCAGAGGCCCTGAACTGGCATAATTGGGTAAATCATTATCTTACTGGTTTCTGGGGTTTTTTTTGAGATGGAGTGTTGCTCTGTCGCCCGGGCTGGATTGCAATGGCGCCTCAGCTCATTGCAACCTCCGCCTCCCAGGTTCAAGCAGTTCTCCTGCCTCAGCCTACCACGTAGCTGGGATTACAGGTGCCCTCCATCATGCCTGGCTAATTTTTGTATTTTTAGTAGAGATGGGATTTCACCATTTTGGCCAGACTGGTCTCGAACTCCTGACCTCGTGATCCACCCGCCTCGACCTTCCAAAGTGCTGGAATTACAGGCATGTGCCACCATGCGCGGCCTTTTTTTCATTTTTTGAGATGAAGTTTCCCTCTTGTTGCTCAGGCTGCAGTGCAATGGCGCGATCTTGGCTCACCGCAACCTCCGCCTCCCTGGGTTCAAGCCATTCTCCTGCCTCTGCCTCCCAAGTAGCTGGGGTTACAGACATGTGCCACCAAGCCCAGCTAATTTTGTGTTTTTAAGTAGCAACAGGGTTTCTCCATGTTGGTCAGGCTGGTCTCGAACTCCCAACCTCAGGTGATCTGCCCCTCCCAAAGTGCTGGGATTACAGGCATGAGCCACTGCACCCGGCCTTATCTTACTTGTTTTTATTAATTTGTCTTAAATGTATATATGGCTCACACTGATTTCACTGTTCAATATTGGAAGTATTTTGCAGCCTGATGCAATGGTGCATTCCTGTAGTCCCAGATACTCGGGAGGCTGAGGCAGAAGGATCCTTTGAATGTTCGACACCAGCCTGGGCAATATAGACTCTCCCAAACCTCTCCATCACATTTTTTTTTTTTTTTTTTTTTTGAGACGGAGTTTGGCTGTCGTTGCCCAGGCTGGAGTGCAGTGGCACGATCTTAGCTCACCGCAACCTCCGCGTCCCGGGTTCAAGCAATTCTCCTGCCTCAGTCTCCCAAGCAGCTGGGACTACAGGTGCACGCCACCACACCCTGCTAATTTTTGTATTTTTCAACAGAGACAGGATTTCACCACATTGGTCAGGCTGGTCTCGAACCCCTGACCTTGTGATCCACCCACCTCAGCCTCCCAAAGTGCTGGGATTACAGGCCTGAGCCACTGCGCCCAGCCATGTTTGGAGCCTTTAAGAATTCGGGGCCGGTCGCAGTGGCTCACACCTGTAATCCCAGCACTTTGGGAGACCGACACAGGTGGATCACTTGAGGTCAGGAGTTTGAGACCAGCCTGGCTAACATGCTGAAACCCTGTTTTACTAAAAATACAAAAATTACCCAGGTATGTGGTGCGCACCTGTAATCCGAGCTACTGGAGAGGCTGAGGCAGGAGAATTGCTTGAACCTGGGAGGCAGAGGTTGCAGTGAGCCGTGATCGCGCCACTGCACTCCAGCCTGGGTGACAAATTGAGACTTCAAAAAAAAAACGTTTGTCCAGATTGGGGCAGGGGCCTCACACAGTGGCTCCTGCCTCTAATCTCAGCATTTAGGGAGGCCAAGTCAGGAAGATGCCTTGAGCCTAGGAGTTCAAGACCAGACTGAATAAGATGATGAGACCCCCGCTCTACAAAAATTTTTACAACTAACCCAGCGTGGTGGTGCATGCCTGTAGTTCCAGTACTTCGGAGGCTGAGATGGGAGGATCCCTTGAGCCCAGGAGGTCAAGGCTGTAGTGGGCTATGATTGCACTTCAGCCAGGTCGAAAAATCGAGATTTCTGTCCTTAAAAAAACAAAAGTTTGGCCAGGTGCAGTGGCTCACACCTGTAATCCCAGGACTTTGGGAGGCCAAGGTTGGCAGATCACTTAAGCTCAGAAGTTCGAGACCAGCCTGACCAACATGGCGAAACACCGTCTCTACTAAAAAT
This sequence comes from Ateles fusciceps, assembly GCA_036589455.1. NCBI lineage: Eukaryota > Metazoa > Chordata > Mammalia > Primates > Atelidae > Ateles > Ateles fusciceps. Next base: position 10,373,302 of record JAZHEH010001828.1, on the reverse strand, counting down.
ACAAAAATTAGCCAGGTATGGTAGCTCATTCCTATAATCCCAGCTACTCAGAAAGCTGAGGCACAAGAATCGCTTGAACCCGGGAGGTAGAGATTGCAGTGAGCACAAATCACACCACTGCACTCCAGCCTGGGTGACAGAGTGAGACTCTACCTCAAAAAAAAAAGTGGTGTGGGCATGGTAGCTCATGCCTGTAAACCCAGCACTTTGGGAGGCCAAGGAGGGCAGATCACAAGGTCAATAGATTGAGACCATCCTGGCCAACATGGTGAAACCCCGTCTCTACTAAAAACATAAAAACTAGTTGAGCATGGTGGTGCACACTTTTAGTCCCAGCTACTTGGGAGGCTGAGGTAGGAGCGTTGCTTGAACCCAGGAAGTGGAGGTTACAGTGAGCCAGGATTGTGCCACTGCCCTCCAGCCTGGTGACAGAGCAAGACTCCGTCTCAAAAAATGTAAATTCAGAAGCTGAGAAGCTGAGGCAGGATCACTGGAGCCTGGGAAGTCGAGATCGAAGTGAGCTGTGATGGTCATGCTACTGCACTCCAGACTGGGCAACAGTGTGCGATCCTGTCTCTAACAATAATCATCATAATAATGCATTATACGTCTTTTCGCTTCAACTCGAAGTTTCCAAGAACCTATCCGCAATGCTAAGTGAGGATTTACTGTATACGCTGGAGCAGAATTGTTGGATCATACAGTAATTCTACGTTTCACCTACTGAAGAACTGCCAAACTGTTTTCCATGGGAACTGCACTATTTCATCAATCTCTCATTCAATAGGTTTACAGGTTTATAGAAAGCCAAAGCTGGAAACTGGCCCTGCCCTGCCCAGGTCACAGGCAACGCACCAAATGACTCCCAGCCTCCCAGGTTTCCTGACATAGAATGTTCTTTAATGGTTTTCCTTGTTGTTTTAGTCTATTCACAGACAAGGGTCACAGGATGAATTTTTGAGGAGAGAGAGGAATGTGAAGTTCAAAGACCTTCTGTCTGTCTCTTCTCAGGTGATCTCATTCATTCTGTCCACTGCTCCAGGCCAACGCGGCCTTTTTTTTTTTAGAGACGGGGTCTTGCTATGTTGCCCAGGCTGGAGTGCAGTGGCTATTCACAGGCGAAATCCCACTACTGATCAGCACAGGGGTTTGACCTGCTCCGTTTCCAACCTAGGCTGGTCAGTTCACCCCTGCTTAGGCAACCTGGTGGTCCCCCGCTCCCAGGAGGTCACCATATTGATGCCGAATTTAGTGCCGTCACCCAATCGGCATAGCGCACTACAGCCCAGAACTCCTGGGCTCAAGTGATCCTCCAGCCTAAGCCTCCCGAGTAGCTGGGACTACAGGCATGCGCCACCATGCCCGGCAGCACAACCATTCATTTACTGCCAAACCACGAACTGCTCACCCTAAAGGCAATGCTAGATACCTAGAATCTTTTTCAGTACTTGACATTAATATCCCCATGTATCAAGGGAGAAACAGGTTTGAAGGGGTAAGGCCATAGGCAGACTGGGATTTGCAGTTGGGTCTCTCTTTTTTTTATTCTTTTTTTTTCCTTGCTCTGTCACCCAGGCTGGAGTGCAGTGGCATGATCTCAGCTCACTGCAACCTCCACCTCCTGGTTTCAAGCAATTCTCCTGTCTCAGCCTCCCAAGTAGTTGGGATTACAGGCACGCGCCAGCACGCCCAGCTAATTTTTTTTTTTTTTTTTGGAGACAGAGTCTTGCTCTGTCACCCAGGCTGGAGTGAGGTGTCGCAACCTCTGCTCACTGCAACCTCCACCTCCTGAGTTCAAGCGATTCTCCTGTCTCAGCCTCTTGTGTAGCTGGGATTATAGGCGTGCGCCACCACGTCTGGCTAATTTTTGTATTTTCAGTAAAGATGAGGTTTTACCATGTTGGCCAGGCTGGTCTTGAACTCCTGACCTCATGAACTCCCACCTTGGCCTCCCAAAGTGCTGGGATTACAGGCGTGAGCCACCACACCTGGCTGGATCTTTCTTTTTTTATTTTTTTTAATTTATTATTTATTTGTTTGTTTGTTTGTTTGTTGTTTCGAAGACGAGTCTCACTTTGTGGCCCAGGCTGAAGTGCAATGGCATGATCTCAACTCACTGCAACCTCTGCCTCCCGGGTTCAAGCGATTCTCCTGCCTCAGCCTTGAGAGTAACTGGGACTACAGACACGTGCCATTATGCTCGGCTAACTTTTGTAGTTTTTAGTAGAGATAGGTTTTCGCCATGTTGGGCAGGCTGATCTGGAACTCCTGACCTCAGGTGATCCACCTGCCTCAGCCTCCCAAAGTGCTGGGATTACCGGCATAACCCGCCACACCCAGCTATTTATTTCTTTTTAGAGATGAGAGTCTCACTGTGTTGCCGAGGCTGGTCTCGAATTCCTGGCCTCCAGCAATGCTCCTCCTCCTAAAGCGCTGGAATTACAGGCATGAGCCACCACACCTGGCCATGAACTTGGATCTTTTTGATGCAGAGCCCTCTTCATTACCATCCGTCCTGCCTCCAGTACCTGGGGCTCTTTCTGGATATTTCCTCATTGCACATATTGAGTGAATACGTGATCTGATTTAACGCTTACAGCTCAGCTATCAGCCCATTTCAGGGATGAGAAGCCTGAGGCTTAGAGAGACTGTGAGGTCTGACACACTGCTGCAAAGATGACAGCTCCAGTCTGTCTGAACCAAGCGCCAAAACTCTGGATCCTCCATTGTTCACCTGGGATCAGCCGATCCTACAGGGAGGATGCTGCTGCTGCCCAGACACCCTGAGCCATCTGCCCACTGTCTGTGCCCAGCTGTCCCAGAGGCCAGCAATTAAATACTGAAGCTGGCACTGCCCGGGAGGGTCATGAAGGGCAGCTGGAACTCAGGACTTCTGTTGTAGAGGATGGGAGGGTGGAGGCGGCCAGGCTGCTGAGTGGTGGGCAACATCAGAGAGTCTGGCTTTTTTTTTTTTTGAGATGGAGTCTTGCTCTGTCACCCAAGCTCTGGAGTGAGGTGGCACGATCTCGGCTCACTGTGACCTCTGCTCACTGCCCACCTCTGCCTCCTGAGTTCAAGCAATTCTCCTGCCTCAGTCTCCTGAGTAGCTGGGATTACAGGTGCCCACCACCATGCCCGGCTAATTTTTCTGTTTTTGGTAGAGACTGGATTTGGCCATATTGATCAGGCTGGTCTCTTAACTCCCGACCTCAGGTGATCCGCCCGCCTTGGCCTCCCAAAGTACATTACAGGTATGAGCCACCTCACCTGGCCAAGAGAGGAGCTTGCTTGGAAGGCCAACCAACTGCTCTGTGACCTTGTGAAAGGCACGGCCCTGCTCTGACCCTCTGTGAATTCACTTCAGAAACAGGAAATAGCAACAAGAACAGTACTCAGGGGTCAGGCGCAGTGGCTCATACCTGTAATCCCAGCACTTTGGGAGGCCGAGGGGGGCGGATCACCTGAAGTCAGGAGTTCGAGACCAGCCTGACTGACATGGAGACTCCTGTCTCTACTAAAAACACAAAATTAGCCAGGTGTGGTGGTGCATGCCTGTAATCCCAGCTACTCTGGAGGCCAAGGCAGGAGAATTGCTTGAACCCGGGAGGCGGAGGTTGCAGTGAGCCGAGATCATGCCATTGCACTCCAGCCTGGACAACAAGAGCAAAACTCCGTCTCAAAAAGAAAAAAAATAAAAAAGAACAGTACTCAGGGCCTAGCAAGGTGTCTCACACCTGTAATCCCAGCACTTTGGGAGGCCATGATGGGAGGATTGCTTGCACCCAGGGGCTTGAGACCAAGCCTGAGCAACATGGTGAAGCCCCCTCTCTACAAAAAAATTTTAAAAATTAGCTGGGCATGGTTGAGCATGCCTATGGTCCCAGCTACTCCGGAGGTTGAGGCAGGAGGATCACTTAAGCCCCTGGAAGGTTGAGGCTGTAGTGAGCTATGGTCACACCACTGCGCTCCAGCCTGAGTGAGAGAGTAAAACCCTATCTAGGAAAAAAGACAAAAGGCTGGGCGCTGTGGCTCACGCCTGTAATCCCAGCACTTTGGGAGGCTAAGGTGGGCAGATCACAAGGTCAGGAGTTCGAGACAAGCCTGACTAACATGGGGAAACCCCGTCTCTACTAAAAATACAAAAATTCGCTGAGTGTGGTGGTGAGCGCCTGTAATCCCAGCTACTCAGGAAGCTGAGGCAGGAGTATCACTTGAACCTGGGAGGCGGAGGTTGCAGTGGGTCGAGATTGCACCGCTGCACTCCAGCCTGGGTGACAGAGCAAGACTCTGTCTCGAAAAAAGCATTTCTTGCAACTTCATCAGAGAACACGAACCAGAAAAAAAAAAAAAAAGATAATGAGGAAAAAAAAGTATTTCTCCACTTCCACTTTACTTTTGATTTCCCAGTGGCTCTCAATGGGACCGCAGGAAAAATAAGACAGCACTTATCAGACATTGGCATGCTCTGCAGAAGCTTCTATTTTTTTCTTTTCTTTTCTCTTCTTTTTTTTTTTTTTTTTTTTTTTTTGAGACAAGTTCTCACTCTGTTGCCCAGGCTGGAGTGCAGTGGCATGATCTCGGCTGTCTGCAGTCTTGAACTCCTGGTCTCCACTGATCCTCCTACCTCAGCCTCCCAAGTACCGGGAATTACAGGCATGCTCCAACATACTCTGCCAGTTTTTTTGTGTTTTTTTGAAGAGATGGGGTTTCTCCGTGTTGCCCAGGCTGGTCTCAAACTCCTGGGCTCAGACGATCCTCCCGCCTCAGCCTCCCAAAGTGCTAGGATTACAGGCCGTGAGCCACCGCACATGGCTATCTGCAGAAATTTTAAAGACGGCTGGGTGTGGTGGCTCACGCCTCTAATCCCAGTACTTTGGGAAGCCAAGGCAGGTAAATCACTTGAGGTCGGGAGTTCAAGACCAGCCTGACCAACATGGTGAAACCCATTGTCTACTAAAATACTACAAAATTAGCCAGGCATTGTGGCTCACGCCTGTAATCCCAGCACTTTGAGAAGCCGAGGCAGGTGGATCACTTGAAGTCGGGATTTCAAGACCAGCCTGACCAACATGGTGAAACCCCGTCTCTACTAAAATACTACAAAATTAGCCGGGCATTGTGGCACATGCCTGTAAGCCCAGCTACTTGGGAGGCTGAGGCAGGAGAATTGCTTGAACCCAGGAGGAGGAGGTTGCAGTGAGCCAAGATTGCGCCATTGCACTCCAGCCTGGGCAACAAAAGTGAAACTCCATCTCAAAAAAAAGAAAAAGAAAAAAGAAAAAGGAATTTTTTTTATTTTTATTTTTATTTTATTTATTTTTTTTAAAGACAGGGTTTCACCATATTGGTCAGGCTGGTCTTGAACTCCTGACCTCTGGTGATCCGCCCGCCTCAGCCTCCCAAAGTGCTAGGATTACAGGCGTGAGCCACCGCGCCCAGCAGAAAAAGGAATTTTTAAGAACTAGGTCACCCACGATATTGCAAGTGAGTTAATCACCCTGGGGTGCCTCCCCCAGACACAGAGCCCACCTGGTGAGCTCTCTGACGGAAGCAGTGACCCCAGCCCCCCTGGTGGCTCTCTGACGGAAGCAGTGACCCCAGCCCCCCCTGGTGGGCTCTCTGACGGAAGCAGTGACCCCAGCGCCTCTGGTGAGCTCTCTGACGGAAGCAGTGACCCAGCCTGCCCATTGCCCTGAGTGTGATCTTAAACATGTCTTCCCCCTCTCTGTTCCTCAATTTGCTCATTCAGAAAAACAGGAAGCGTTGGCCGGGCGCAGTGGCTCACAGCCAACACTTCTGTTTCTGAATGAAAATCCCAGCACTTTGGGAAGCCGAGGCAGGTGGATCACGAGGTCAGGAGTTTGAGACCAGCCTGGCCAAGATGGTGGAACCCCGTCTCTATTAAAAATAGAAAACTTAGCCAGGCACGGTGGCCGGTGCCTGTAGTCCCAGCCACTCTGGAGGCTGAGTCAGGAGAATCACTTGAACCCAGGAGGCCGAGGTTGCAGTGAGCCAAGATCACACCATTGCACTCCAGCCTGGGCAACACAGTGAGACTCTATCTGAAAAAACAAAACAAAACAAAAAAAAAACAGGGAGAGTAACAGAACATCCACCTGATTGTCCTGTGACGATGACATGAGACAAGGACACGTGTAGCTCGCCCTGTTGAAGTGCTTCGGAAATGTGAGCTTGCACTCAAATACAAAATTCCTTCTGCAATGCTCACTTCCAATCCACAGCCCGTGGCCAGCCAGGTTAGGCCCGGCTGAGTCACTGCTCAAGGCCAAGTACACGGGAGGTGTTAGTCAAGGCTTTGGTATGAAAGGAAAAGGCATCCCACTCGTTCTCCAAATGTAAAATGTACCACACATGGTCCAGCGGGTGTACCTTGCACAGCTCTGCCAGCCACGAGGGATGCCCTTCACCACCCAGAAAAGGCATCCCATGCCTTCCAGACAACTGCAGAGTCACACATTTCGGATGCTCCAGCTGTCCACCTACCTCCAGCTCAGACCTTTGAGGATGAAGTGGCCGAGTGAATGACCACACTAAATTTCACCCTCCTATTCTTGCCATTCGGGGCCTCTCTCCTCCCTGTCCCCGGGCCATGCCATAATTTGCATGTCCTAGACAGCTCCGGGGCTATTTGGGAGGCTGAGACAGGAGGATCGTTTGAGTCCAGGAGTTCGAGACCAGCCTGGGCAACATGGAGAAAGCCCGTCTCTTCAAGAAATACAAAAAACGGGCAGAGTATGATGCAGCATTCCAGACATTGGCACCGGCGGTTTCCTTGGCCAGGAAGGATATTTCCTTCCTTTAATAAAGCTTTTTTAACAGTTTATCAAACAAGTGGCCAGGCACAGTGGCTCACACCTGTAATCCCAGCACTCTGGGAGGCCGAGGCGGGCGGATAACTTGAAGTCAGGAGTTCAAGACCAGGCAGGTCAGCATGATGAAACCCCATCTCTACTAAAAATACAAAAATTACCCGGGCATGGTGGCATACACCTGTAGTCCCAGCTAAGGGGAGGCTAAGGCAGGAGAATCACTTGAACCCAGAAAGTGAAGGTTGTAGTGAGCGGAGATCTCCCCCGCTGCACTCTAGCCTGGGCGGCAGAGTGAGGCTCCATCTCAAAAAAAAAAAACCGTGTATCAAACAAGTGAGTGAAATATTAACTATCACTCTCACATTAATTAAGATCCGGGCTACTATTCAAGACTAAAATACTGGGTGAGAGCGGTGGCACATGCTTGTAGTCCTTGCTACTTGGGAGACTGAGGTGGGAGGATCACCTGAGCTCGGGAAATCAAGCCTGCAGAGAGCTGCGATGGCGCCACAGCACTCCAGCGTGGGTGACGCAGCAACAGCCTGTCTCTAAGAAAAAACAAGACTCGGCTGGGCGCGGTGGCTCACGCCTGTAATCCTAGCACTTTGGGAGGCCGAGGTGGGTGGATCATCTGAGGTCAGGAGTTCAAGACCAGCCTGGCCACCATGGTGAAACCCCATCTTTAAAAAAAAAAAAAAAAAAAAAAAAAAAAAACAAGACTCGGCCGGGCACGGTGGCTCACGCCTGTAATCCCAGCACTTTGGGAAGCTGAGGCGGGTGGATCACCAGAGGTCAGGAGTTCGAGACCAACCTGGCCAAGATGGTGAAACCCCGTCTCTACTAAAAATATAAGAATTAGCTGGGCATGTTGGCAGGCACCTGTAAGCCCAGCTACTTGGGAGGCTGAGGTGGGAGAATTGCTTGAACCCAGGAGGTGGAGGTAGGAGAATCGCTTGAATCCGGGAGGCAGAGATTGCAGTGAGCCAAGATCACGCCATTGCACTCTAGCCTGGGCAACAGAGTGAAACTCCATCTCAAAAAAAACCCAGAAAATAACAAAATTAAAATATCTTAGGAGCTCCTGGACTGATGAAATTCTGTATCTTAAGATTTGTGTGCTGGCCGGGTGCAATGGCTCACACCTGTAATCCCAGCACTTTAGGAGGCCAAGGCGGGTGGATCACAGGATCAGGAGTTTGAGACCAGCTTGGCCAACATGGTGAAACCCCGTCTCTACTAAAAACACAAAAATTAGCTGGGCGTGGTGGTGGGTGCCTGTAATCCCAGCCACTGCAGAGGCTGAGGCAGGCGAATTGCTTAAATCTGGGAGGCAGAAGTTGCAGTGAGCAGAGATGGCGCCACTGCACTCCAGCCTGGGCGACAGAGCAAGACTCCGTCTCAGAAAAAAAAAAAAAAAAAAAGGCCAGGCGCAGTGGCTCATGCCTGTAATCCCAGCACTTTGGGAGACTGAGGCAGGTGGATCCATCTGAGGTCAGGAACACCTGAGGTCAGGAGATCGAGACCAGCCTGACCAACATGGTGAAACCCCATCTCTACTAAAATACAAAAAAATAGGCGGGCATGGTGGTGAGCGCCTGTAGTTCCAGCTACTCAGGAGGCTGAGGCAGGGGAATCGCTTGAACCTAGAAGACGGAAATTGCAGTGAGCCAATATTGTGCCACTGCATTCCAGCCTAGCAACACAGCAAGACTCAGTCTCAGAAAAAAAAAATAGCCAGGTGTGGTGTTGTGCCCATGTAATCTCAGCTACTCGAGAGGCTGAGGTGGGAGAATTGCTTGAGGTGGAGGCTGCAGTGGGCCGAGATTGAGCCACTGCACTCCAGCCTGGATGACAGTGGGAGACCCTGTCTCAAAAAAAAAAAAAATTAGCTGGTCGTGGTGGGGCATGCCTATAGTAATCACAGCTACTTGGGAGGCTGAGGCAGGAAAATTGCTTGAACTTGGGGCTAAACACTGGAATAAGGGCACAGACTCAAGCCACACTTAGCCTCAAGAGTCATCCAGGTGGGGCCGGGTGCGGTAGCTCACACCTGTAATCCCAGCCCTTTGGGAGGCCAAGGCCAATCACCTGAGGTCGGGAGTTCGAGACCAACCTGATCAACATGGAAAAACCCTGTCTCTACTAAAAATGCAAAAATTAGCCGGGTGTGGTGGTGCACGCCTGTAATCACAGCTACTCAGGAGGCTGAGGCAGGAGAATTGCTTGAACCCAGGAGGCGGAGGTTGTGGTGAGTTGAGATTGTGCCATTGCACTCCAGCCTGGGCAACAAGAGCAAAACTCCGTCTCAAAAAAAAAGAAAAAAAAACAAAGAGGCATCCAGGTGGTCCAGAGAACAACAGCCTAGAAGCGGCGGATGAGGGGGTGAGGTGGGGGCATAGATGGAGGTCCCAGGTCTGACCACCAACTTCTGCTGGGCGGCTGCGGCAGGCAGCCTCCTCTCCTGGGCTGTAAGGGGATAGATGCAGGGGAGATGACCATGGTGGTCTGTTTTCAGGGACGCCCTCTTTCCTGGGGTCAAGATGGAACAGTAGGAAGAAGGGGTGCGGGTGCTGGGCTGACAAGAGGCCCCTGTGCTGGCTCTGCCCATCCTGGCTGCACTGGTGAGCAGCATTATGGGAGAAGCTCCCAGAGCCCAGAGCCAGATGGGATCAGGGAAGCTCCCAGCAACAACTGTGGCCCTTTCCCAATGGCCCCTGAAGCCTGGCAGGGTGTGGCTCTGCGGCCTACCCAGCCTCATCCATCTGGAATGCACCAGGCTAGATCTGGCCCCAGGGCCTCTGCACTGGGCGTGCCGCTGCCCAGACCTGGGGCAGTCAGCTCCATGCATGGGCAGACCCTTGCCATTGTGGAAGTTATCAGTGCAGGCATCCTCTGGGAGAGGTCTTCCAGGGCCCCAGCCGTGCCTCCTCACAGGTCGAATTCAGACATTCACATCCTCTCCCCTGGATCCCATCTATCTCTGTTTTCTTTTTTTTTTTCAAGATGGAGTCTTGCTGTGTCACCCAGTGCAGTCCCATGATCTTGGCTCACTGCAATCTCTGCCTCCCGGGTTCAAGCGATTCTCATGCCTCAGCCCCCTGCATAGCCGGGATTACAGGCACCTGACACCACGCCCAGCTAATTTTTGTTTTTCTTTTTTGAGATGGAGTTTTACTCTTGTTGCTCAGGCTGCAGTACAGTCCCGTGATCTCGGCTCACTGCAACCTCCACCTCCCGGGTTCAAGCGAGTCTCCTGCCTCAGCTTCCATAGTGGCTGCAATTACAGGCGCCTGCGGGGATCGTCTGCGGGAGGCAGGGAAGCTGAGAACGTGTGGTGGCCAACCCGTCATCACTGGCACTCTGCCCTTCTGGGACCCTGGGTTGTTTGGGTTCCGGGACCGCTGGGACATGGTGGGGTCCCATCTGCCCCTTTCTGGGCTTAGCAAAGTTGGGGATGCTGACCTCATCCCCCCTAGGGAGGTTGCCACCACCACATCTGGCTAATCCTTTTGTACTTTTAGGAGAGACGGGGTTTCACTATGTTGGCCAGGCTGGTCTCGAACTCCTGACCTCAGGCGATCCACCTGCCTCAGCCTCCCAAAATGCTGAGATTACAGGCGTGAGCCACTGCACCCAGACTAATTTTTGTATTTTAGTAGAGATGGGGTTTCACTATGTTGGGCAGGTTGATCAACTCCTGACCTCAAGTGATCTGCCCACCTCAGCCTCCCCAAGTGCTGGGATTACAGGTGGGAGCCACTGTGCCTGGCACACTTTTTTTTTTTTTAAGACAGTCTTGCTCTGTCGCCCAGGATGGAGTGCAGTGGCGTGATCTTGGCTCACTGCAACCTCTGCCTCCCAAGTTCAAGTGATTCCTCTGCCTCAGTCTGCAGAGTAGCTGGGACTACAGTCTCATGCCACCATGCCCAGCTAATTTCTTGTATTTTTAGTAGAGATGGGTTTTCAGCATGTCAGCCAGGATGGTCTTGATCTCCTGACCTCGTGATCCGCCCGCCTCAGCCTCCCAAAGTGCTGGGATTACAGGCGTGGGCCACCACACTGGCCTTTTTTCTTTTTTAAACAGAGAATCTCACCGTGTTGCCCAGGCTGGGCTCAAGTGATCCTCCCACTCTGGCCTCCAAAGGGCTGAAATTAAAGGCCATGCTACTACACCCCACCTCTTTAAAAAAAAAAAGGAGACCTCACTCTTGTGAGGTCTTCCAGCCCAGGCTGGAGTACAGAGGTGCAATCACAGTTCACTGAAGCCTCAAACTCCTGTGCTGAAGCCAACCTCCTACCATCTGTCTTTTTTGAAGTCAGTACATCCACCGGGTAAAGCAATGACGCCACAGAGCCCACGTGGCAGCCTCAAGTCAGGGCCCACTGGGGTCCCAGATTTCAGGGTGGAGCTAGGCAGGAACACCCCCAGAGTACAGCTGAGTCAGAGCTCTCAACCCACTTGTGCCTGCTACTTCACCCTACTTCTCTATGCCTGTTTCCCCCTCTGCAAAACGAGTCTGTTGTGCCCCGAGAGGAGACCCTGGCTCCTGCAGCTCAGCCACAGCCACTGTGCTGTGTGACTCCAGATGCATCACAGGCTGTCTCTGGCACAGCCCCAGACGGCGGTAGAAGAAAGCTCAGGAGCCCATGGACTGCACGGTGGAGGGCTTTATTTCACTGTGGCGGGGAGGGAGCCTGGACAAGGGGCGGCAGGCGGGGCAGGAGGGCTGGCACTCAGGCGGGGACGAGGCAGGGGAAGGGCTGCCCCCAGGCCTGTTGAGGAGAAACTGAGGCCGGCCCTGGCGGAGACCTAGCCCAGCGGGGTAAGGGGAGGGGGGAACTGGGTCTGAAGGAATGAGGGCCCCCTCCCTCTGGGCTTTCCTCCTGAGGGCCTTAGTCCCTCCTGTTGGCTGGACTGCACCGACCCCCAATCCTTGCTCCCCCAACCTGGAGGAGGGGGCCAGACCAGGGAGGGCAGTGGACAGGGAGCCTGGGGGGAGTTGGGGGAGCGCAGGGCAGGGTCCACGGTGTGCAGAGGGGATGCTGGCCACCTGGGCGGTCAGTTCCTGGCAGCAATGACCACAGAGAGCGCCACACCCCCCAAGGCAACAGCAGTCGCCCCAAACAGCCACTTCCATGGGATGGACTGTGGATAAGAGGGGGAGGGAAGGGTGGAGAGAGGTCGATACTGGCCTCTGGGACCTCAGCTGCCAGCACAGCCCAAGCAGACCTCCCCACAAATCATTGCCTGACCATGCATTTCCCACTTCCTGGCAAACTCCTACTCATGCAGCAAAACCCAAATCAATTGGCCCCACCTCCAGGACACTGCTCCTGGTGCCCTGGAAGAGCCTCCATTCCCCACCCGAGCCCTCCAGCTTGAGTTCCACCTTGTACTCCACTCATGATCACACAGGTCTGGGGGCTCTCAGCGTCCCCCTGCAGCGCCCAGGATGGCCCAGTCTCCGAGGACATCCACGTGTGCAGAATGAAATTCCTCTGCTAGGCGTGCCGTGCCCTGCACGCAGTCCCTGCCCATCCTCCTGTGCCGCAGCTTACCCAGGCACCCTTGCCAGGGCACTTGGCGGGCAGCCGGCTGGGGTTGCCCAGCATTTTCCGGTACAAGGCGGTCTCCGTGCTCCGCTGCGCCGCATGCTTCTTCACCAGCTTCGAGAGCTCTGCGTGGATCGTCTGCGGGAGGCAGGGGAAGCTGAGAACGTGCAGCGGCCAACCTGTCATCACTGGCACTCTGCCCTTCTGGGACCCTGGGTCGTTTGGGTGCTGGGACCACTGGACATGGGGGGGCCCATCTGCCCCTTTCTGGGCTTAGCAAAGTTTGGGATGCTGACTCCATCCCTCTCGGGAGCCAGTAGATGGGACAGAGCACAAGGTAGCCAGGAGACAAAAGGTTCTGGAAGGAAGGCCGAGGATACTGGCATGGGCCAGGCTGGCAGTGTGGCTGTCATAAGGGTCTTCACAAGCTGACCAGGGCCCTTCAGGTATCTACCCCTGCCACTGCTCAGATAAGAACACAACAGAGAGCCACAGCAAGAAAGACCTGGGGCAGACGATAAGAGGGACTTCCCAGCCGAGCAAGTCCCCAGGGCGCCCCTGTCCTGCTCACCTTGTTGGACGGTTCCAGCTTCAGGGCCGCCCTCAGGATGGGGATGGCCTCACTGTACTCCCCCTGCTGGGCCAGCACCTGTAGGGGAAGAGGGTGGCATCACTCTGGACCCATACCTGGGCCCTGCTGTCCTTCAAGAAACCCAGCCCAGGAGGTTGCAGTGATCCAAGATGATGCCACTGCACTCCAGCCTGAGCAAAAGAGCGAGACTCCATCTCACAAACAAACCAGCCTAGGTCAGGTGTGGTGACTCATGCCTGTAATCCCAGCACTTTGGGAGGCCAAGGCGGGTGGATCACAAGGTCAGGAGTTCGAGACCAGCCTGGCCAACATTGTGAAACCCCATCTCTACTAAAATATACAAAAAAAATTAACCAGGCATGGTGCTGGTATTACAGGTGTGAGCCACCGCACCCAGCCTATTTACTTTTTTAATTTTAGAGACAGGGTCTCACCACATTCCCCAGAATGGTTTTGAACTTTGAGGCTCAAGCGATCCACCTGCCTCAGTCTCCCAAAGTGCTGGGATTATAGGTGTGAGCCACCTTGCCCAGCCCTTGTTTTATTTTTAAAATTTTTGTAGCAATGGAATGCACTATGCTGCCAAGGCTGGTCTTGAATTCCTGGGCTCAAGCGATCCTCCTGCCTTGGCCTCCCAAAGTGCTCAGATTGCAGGTGTGAGCCACCACACCTGGCCCTGATGTTTCCAAAGCTTTGGCCACAGTCAATGGTTCAGGGCCGGCACGTGACCCAAGCGAGTCAATGAGATCCAGCCTGCACTATGCTGGTGCCGACAACGAGATGACTTGCTGAAGGGAGACAATAGAGCTGGGTGCGGTGGCTCACGCCTATAATTCCAGCACTTTAGGCTGGGAGGCCCAGACGGGCAGATCACTTGAGGTTAGGAGTTCAAGACCAGCCTGGCCAACATGGTGAAACCCCGTTTCCACTAAAAATACAAAAATAAACCGGATGTACTCGCTTGAACCCAGGAGGCAGAAATTGCAGTGAGCCGAGACTGCGCCACTGCACTCCAGTCTGGGCAACAGAGCAAGACGCTGTCTCAAAAAAAAAAAAGAAAGGGGAGTGGGTAGAGGATGGAAGTCTGGAACTTTCCAGGGGAGAGGCGAAACATCATGGTCACCCTGAGAGAGGAGCTGGTCCAAGAGGGAAGGTCACAGCAGAGACACAGCCTCCTCACAATATCCAGCTATGCCTGAACCCAGCTAATCCAAACGTGGCAGTTCCATGAGCCATCAATCCCTCCTTTCTGCTTGCACCTGTCTGAGTGGGTTTCTGTCACCTTCAGCCAGCGGGTCCAAACTTGTAAGAAGCTGCACAAACAGCCACTCCGCTGCCCCCAGGAGGATACTACCCCCAGGTGGAGCAAAGCCTTCAAAACCAGGAGCAGCATCTGCCCCCTCTTCATACCTCTCTGCAGAACTCTGCACACGACAGGTGCTTCATAAACCCCAGCTGGAGGGAGCCCCGCCTCAGGCTTTTCACAAACACTGCAGGTAAGCCAGTGTCTGTGCCTCAGTTTCCTTGGTTAACGGCTAAAAGGTATTGAAAGCCCCACTAGGGGTGGGACTATGAGGATGAACAGAAAGGGGGGTGAGAACGAAGGGCAAGTCTGTGCAAGCCAGAATCACCCCTATGTTCTGCCAGGGTTTTTTTTCTGTTCTTGTTTTTGACACAGAGTCTCGCTCTGCGGCTGAGGCTGCAGCGCAGTGGTGTGATCAAGGCTCACTGCAGCCTGGCCCTCCAGGGCTCGAGCCACCCTCAGCCTCCAGAGCAGCTGGGACTACAGGTGCTTGCCCTCACACCCAGCTAATTTGTGCATTGTTTTGGTGGAGACGGGGGTCTTCCTACGTTGCCTGGGCTTGTCACAAATATCTGGGCTCAAGCGATTCTCCTGCCTTGGCCTCCCAAAGTGCTGGGATCACAGGCATGAGCCATGAGGACTTTTACTGAGTGCATACTATGTACCTGGCCATTTGCAAGGCTGGAGGCTCAGGAGTGAGCAAGACAGACCAAACTCCCATCTTTAAGTGGGAGAGATGGACAAGAGGCATGTCCCCTCCACGGGCTGCCTGTTAGGAACATCTCAGGCAGTGGCCACTGCCTACGCAAAGGCCCTGAGATGGAGAAAGCCTGGCCTAGACAGCAGAAAGGGAGAACGCTGGGTGGGATGGAGGGAAGCAGAAAGTGAGGTGGGAGAGGTGACAGCAGGAGGAAGAAGACCAGAGGACTCAAGGCCCCAAGGGCTGGGACTGGGATTCCGCTTTACTCTGAGGGAAAACGGGACCCATGAAGGGTTACATGTGAGGAGCTTTCAACACTGGGCCAAGCCAGGCACAGTGGCTCATGCATGCAAACTCAGCACATGGGGAGGCCGAGGTGGGCAGATTACTTCAGGTCAGGAGTTCAAGACCAGCCTGGCCAACATGATGAAACCCCGTCTCTACTAAAAATACAAAAATTCTCCTGGTGTAGGATTCGCCCTAAAAAAAAAAGAAAAAAAAAAAAGAAAAAAAAAGAGAAGAAAAAGAAAAAAAGAAAAAACAAAAAAACAAAAATTAGCCAGGCATAGTGGCACACGCCTGTAGTCCCAGCTACTCGGGAGGCTGAAGCAGAACTGCTTGAACCCGAGAGGTGGAGGCGGAGGTTGCGGTGAGTTGAGATCGCACCACTGCACTCCAGCCTAGGAGACACAGCGAGACTCTCTGAAAAAAAAAAAAAACAGAAAAAGAAACAAACAAAAATAGCACACTGGACGGAAAGTGGGGGACCCAAGAGTCAAGGATTGCATCTGGCCTCAGCCAATAAATTGCTGTGACCTAGACCACACTCCTGCACCCATCTGGGCCTCAGTTTCTCTACCTGCACCCCAGAGAACTCGGCTGGCTAACACCTACGCCTTTCTCAAATGCAGGGTTGGGGACCAGCCCCTCTATCCCGGGCTGGGTGACCCAGCCTGGCACCCTGGCGCGGCCCACCTTGCCCTTGCGGAACAGAGCCTTGATGTTGTCCGGCTGGTGCTCCAGGACGAGGCTGCAGGAGCGCAGGGCCGCGCGGTAGTGGTCCAGCTTCAGCTGCGAGGCCGCCAGGTTGTTCAGACACTTCACCTTCAACTGCAGGAGCTGTGCCTCCTCCTCGAAGGTCATGTCCACTATTGGGAGACAGTGCCCGCCACAGCGGCTGTCACTACACCAACAGACCCCCCAACCCCTCTGTGGAAGCTGCCTTCTACCCCGGGGGGAGCAGGCCTCTCTGGCCTCAGTTTCCCCAACTTTAACCTGAGACCAAGGGCCGTGCTTTCCTGGGGCTCTCCGAGGAATCTACAACATGGAGCCTTAAGCAAGCAAGGGCCTGACTGGGGCATGTGGACCGGCCCTGTGTGCGGTCACCCCTGTCCCCACATCCACCTGCATTCTGTAACACTCCACTGGTCTGGGATAGACCACGAGTCGGCAACAGGCCCCTAGTTTAGGGTCAGTTGGGGATCCACCCATATTCTGGGATATTCTAGAATGTTCTGAGTCTGAGGCTCTCTGGGACTAAAGTGTCTGGCATGGAGAGTGGACACCTTTGCAGGGGAGGTGGTGGGGATCTGACCCGGCGGGGCGGTCACCTTTGGCGCTGGAGGTGATGGCCTTGATGGCGAGATCGTAGGAGTTGGCAGCCAGGACGAAGTCCGCCCGCTGGTAGTGGGCGTTGCCGCACTCCCGCTTCCGGTTGGCCAGGGCCACGCGCTCCTGCCCCGTGAGCATCTCCAGGTCAGGCCCGTCCACAGCCATCTTCAGGGTCACCTCCAGGCACAGGGCCGCGTGCGGGGGGGATGTATGGGCTCCTGCTAGTGGGGTGGGGGCAGGCAGGGGCTGCACTCAGACCTGGTGACCCCCAAACATGCTGGGCTGGCTCAGAGGGAGTGAGCCCGGCTCAAGTCCTAGATCTCCCTCCCTCCGCCCTGTCATTCCCTCCTCAGTAAAGTGCAGGGTAAGTGACTTGCCGCCTTGGAGCTATGGGACCTGATGAATGAGCTCCCCCTCCCTAAGCCTCCGTTTTCCTCCTTTTTTTTAAGGGAAGGGTCTCACTCTGTTGCCAGGCTGGAGTGCAGTGGCACAATCTTGGCTCACTGCAGCCTCGAAATCCTGGGCTCAAGTGATCCTCCTGCCTGAGCCTCCTCAGTAGCTGGGACTACAGACATGCACCATACCCAGCTAATTTTTAGCACTACACCCAAGTAATTTTTAAATTTTTTTGTATGGAGATAGGGTCTATATCGCTAGGCTGGTCTGGAAAACCGGGCCTCAAGCAATCCTCCTACCTCAACTTCCCAAAGTGCCGGGATTTCAGGTGTGAGCTACCTCACCCAGCCTGTTTCTCCTTCTATAAAATGGGCAGGTGGACGGGGTAAGCTGAGGGGTACACCCACTCCACCCATCCCCTGCTGAGACCCTAAGGGTGGCCGGCTCTCACCTGCCTTGGGGGCCGTAGCAGTATTTGGAGTCAGCAGTAACCATGGCCGTCTCCCCCACATCCATGAGTGGGACACTGAGATCCAGGGCCTGGGGTGTGTGGGGACAGCCGGCGGTCAGGCAGGCCAAGACCCAGCGAGGTGTGCCCCTCGCCCCTGCCCTGTCCCCGCCCCAGCCCGCACCTGGATCACGTCACAGTCACCCAGGGTGAACACCAGCTCCGGCTCCTCCTGCACGCGTGTGCCGTTCTCCAGCGACGTCTGCAGATGCACGGTGACCACCTGGCCCTTAACTGGACGGCTCGAACCTGGTGGCCCTGGGACCAGCGTCTTCTTCCTCAACAGCCCATTCCCTGCCAGGGGCCAGGAACATGCAGCCTGTCACCAGGCAGCTCAAACAGGCACCCGCTCCCCTGAGCCCCACCCTGAGCTCTGCCCACTCACTGTCCCAGGCGAACGCAGGCCTCTCTGGCCTCAGTTTCCCCAATTTTAACCCGGGACCAAGGGCTGTGCTTTCCTGGGGCTCTCCCAAAGAATCTACAATGTGGAGCCTTAAACAAGCAAGGGCCTAACCCGTGGGGCGTGTGGACTGACCCTGTGTGCGGTCACCCCTGTCCCCCACATCCACCTGCATTCTACAACAGGTCCTAGGTTAGGGGCAGTTGGGGATCTACCCATATGCTGGGATATTCTAGAATGTTCTGAGTCTGATGCTATCTGGAGCTGCAAGTTTCTGGCACAGAGTGGATACGAACTTCTGTTTCTGGCCCAACACTGGGGCACATACCAAACTTCCAATGGCCACTCTGCCACCAGAGTGGGGGACCCCATGTGTGGGACACTGAGCAGGATGGGACAGACTTCTGGGTGACGGTGCTGGTGCCAGGGACCAACACAGCGAACAATGATTGGTTTGGTTGTTGTTGTTGTTTTTAAGAGACAGGGTTAGTGTTACAGCTCGTTTATAATTTGTCTAGCAGGCTTTCCGGTTTTGCCGGAAAGCCCCAAAAATTTTTTCAAAAAAATAAATAAAAAGAGACAGGGTTTCACTATGTTGACCAGGCTGGTCTCGAACTCCTGATCTTGTGATACACCCGCCTTGGCCTCCCAAAGTGCTGGGATTACAAGCAGGAGCCACCGTGCCTGGCTTTTTTTTTTAAAAAAGAAAATTGAGGGCTGGGCACAGTGGCTCACGTCTGTAATCCCAGCACTTTGGGAGGCCAAGGCAGGCAGATCACCTGAGGTCAGGAGTTCAACACCACCCTGGTCAAGATGGTGAAATCTGGTCTCTACTAAAAATACAAAAAGCGGGGGACGACCATAAGGACGGGTGAACTGGCCCAGGTCGGAAACGGAGCAGGTCAAAACTCCCGTGTTGATCAGTAGTGGGATCGTGCCTGTGAATAGCTACTACACTCCAGCCTGGGCAACATAGGGAGACCCTGTCTCTAAAAAAAGAAAATAAAAAATAAATTTAAAAATAAATAAATTAGCTGGGTGTGGTGGTGGGCACACTTGCAATCCCCACTAATCGGGAGGATGAGGCAGAGAATTACTTGAACCCGGGAGGCGGAGGTTGCAGTGAGCTGAGATCACACCACTGCACTCCTGCCTGGGCAACAGAGCAAGACTGTCTCAAAAAACAAAATGAAGTTAAACAGAGCTGAACAGCTTATAAACAAAAGCTGCCTCTTGTGTCCCCAGCAATCACAGGAATGACCATAGCCAATACCCTCACAAACACACCTGGATAACCCCACAGTGACGATCCCCCGTCATCCCAGGCAAGCACTGGAGTGCCTGCTGCCAGCACCACCCCGTCAAAGCAGGAAATGCAGGTGCAGAGGGTAGATAACCCAGCCGGGGGACACACAGTCCTGTCCCTTCTTTGCAGTACTACCAAGGTGTCCACAAAACACTATCTTAGCAAAGCGAGGGCTACATGGGTCTGAGGTGCTCTGCAGTCCCTCCTGTTCCCACGTTTACCTGAGTTCTGTAATACACCATTGGCCTAGAGTATTTTTTTTTTTTTCCACACAGAGTTTCATTCTTGCTGCCCAGGCTGGAGTGCAATGGTGCAGTCTCAGCTCACTGCAACCTCCACCTCCTGGGTTCAAGCGATTTTCCTGCCTCAGCCTCCCAAGTAGCTGGGATTACAGGTGTGCACCAACATACCCAGCTAATTTTATTGTATTTTTAGCAGAGACGGGGTTTTGCCATGTTGGCCAGGCTGGTCTTGACCTCCTGACCTCAGGTGATCCACCCACCTCGGCCTCCCAAGATGTCAGGATTATAGGCATAAGACACTGCGCCTGGCCTATTTTTTTTTTTTTTTGAGACAGTGTCTTGCTCTGTCCCAGCCTGGAGTACAGTGGTGCAATCTCGGCTCACTGCCACCTCTGCCTCCCAAGTAGCTGGGGTTACAGGTGCCCAAACCACGCTCGGCAAGTTTTGGTATTTTTTGTAGAGATGGGGTTTCACCATGTTGTCCAGGCTGGTCTCAAACTCCTGACCTGAGGTGATCCACCCGCCTCCCAAAGTGCTAGGATTATAGGCGTGAGCCACCACTCACGGCCTGGCCTAGAGTATTTCATGAGCCTGAGTGAACTCTGGCCTAAAGGTTAGCGGCAGTGGTATATATCCACCTATGTTTCAGAATATTCTAGAATATTCCAAATTTCTGTGTTACTCCCACTTTGTACACGTACCCTAACTCATCTGGAAACCACCAAGCTAGGGGACCCCAATGGACCTCTGTCTCGAGGTTTGCAGGCACTAATGGCTGCCTCTCAATCAGATGGCCTCTGGGAAAATCACGTCTCCTCTCAAGAGTTCAGTTTCCAGCTGGGCGTGGTGGCTCACACCTGTAATCCCAGCACTTTGGGAGGCCAAGGCGAATGGATCACTTGAGGTCAGGAGTTCGAGACCAGCCTGACCAACATGGTGAAACCCTTATGTACTAAAAATACAAAAATTAGCCGGGCATGGTGGTGCATGCCTGTAGTCCCAGCTACTCGGGAGGCTGAGGCAGGAGAACTGCATGAACCCAGGAGGCCGAGGCTGCAGTGAGCCAAGATTGTGCCACTGCACTCCAGCCTGGATGACAGAGCAAGACTCCGTCTCAAAAAAAACAGTTCCATTTCCTTGCCTGAGAAACAGAAGCCCCATTCTGACCTCAAAAAGCAGCTGGCACAATTATAAACACAGTGCCAACCTCATGCTCCAAGTGGGTGTGGGGCAGCTCAGCTCTCACAGTATCAGGAGGAAAGAACAGCTTGCCAGTCTCTAACATGGCCAGGGAGGCTGTGTGACCTCGGGCAAGCACCTTTGCCTCTCTGAGCCTACCCTTTGCCATCTGTAAAGTGGGGATATAGTAGAAATTACAACACGGTGGTTTTGTTTGCTTTTGTTTGCTTGCTCTGTCACCCAGGCTGGAGTGCAATGGCACATCAGCTCACTGCAACCTCCGCCTCCCGAGTTCAAGCGATTCTCCTGCCTCGGCCTCCCAAATAGCTGGGCTACAGGCGTGCGTCACCACCCACAGCTAAGTTTTACATTTTTAGTAGAGACGGGGTTTCACCATGTTGGCCAGGCTGGTCTCCAATTCCCGACTTCAGGTGATCCGCCGCCTCAGCCTCCCAAAGAGCTGGGATTATAGGTGTGGGCCACCGTGCCTGGCCCACAGTGTTGTTGTAAGAATGAAATAAAATGATATATAGGCCTGGCACAAAATCAGTGCTCAGGAAATATTACCTGGTGTTATTTTTTTAGGAAAAAGTCTCGCTTTGTCACCCAGGCTGGAGAGCAATGGCAGTCGTGTTATTTTTAGAAGTGGTAAGATTTTTGGCCAGGCACGGTAGCTCACACCTGTAATCCCAGCACTTTGGGAGGCCAAGGCGGGTGGATCACTTCAGGTCAGGAGTTCAAAACCAACCTGGCCAACATGGTGAAACCCCATCTCTGCTAAAAATACAGAAAAAAAGTCCAGGCATAGTGGCTCACGCCTATAATCCCAGCACTTTGGGAGGCTGAGGTGGGTGGATCACGAGGTCAAGAGATCAAGCCCATCCTGGCCAACATGGTGAAACCCCATCTCTACTAAAAATACAAAAATGAGCTGGGCATGGTGGTACACACCTGAAATCTCAGGCAGTTGGGAGGCTGAGGCAGGAGTATTGCTGGAACCTGGGAGGTGGAGGTTGCAGTGAGCCGAGATTGCACCACTGCACTCCAGCCTGTAGACAGAGTAAGACTCCATCTCAAAAAAAAAATAAAAATAAACAAAAAAAAATTAGCCAGGTTCAGTGGTGGGAGCCAGTAATCCCAGCTACTTGGGAGGCTGAGGCAGGAGAATCACTTAAACCTGGAAGGCAGAGGTTGCAGTGAGCCGAGATCGCACCACTACTTCCAGCCTTAATGACAGAGCAAGACTCCAGCTCACAAAAAAAAAAGAAGTAGTAAGATTTTTATCAGTAGTGGTAGTGATATTTAGTAATATTACTGCTTCATCAGTGTCAATATGATTGGATGGATGGTATTGCTACAGGATTGTTTGTACAATTAATAGTGGTAATGACGTCTTATTATTTGCACGGACACCAGCGTTATCTGCTATATTAGAGATCAGTACTATACCACCGGCAGGACCTAACATTTCCCTTGTTTTCAGTTGCTGTGATGGGGTCTGCTGGGCAGAACATGTGTGAGTTCCCCTAGTTTTCTTCTTGTAGGATTTCTCTAAGCATTTACAATATTATGAGTACCATGAACTCACCAGAAGGCTGAACAGAATAACATTCCTCCAATCTACTTGACCCCAGGACACAATTTTGTTTTTGGAGGTGGGGTCTTGCTGTGTTGCCCAGACTGGCATGCACCCAGGACACATTTTATTTTTTTTTGAGATGGAGTTTCGCTCTTGTTGCCCAGGCTGGAGTGCAATGGCGTGATCTTGGCTCACCGCTACCTCCGCCTCCCAGGTTCAAGCGATTTTTCTGCCTCAGCCTCCCAAGTAGCTGGGATTATAGGCATGCGCCACCACACCCAGCTAATTTTTGTATTTTTAGTAGAGATGGGGTTTCACCATGTTGGTCAGGCTGGTGTCAAACTTCTGACCTCATGATCCACCCTCCTCGGCCTCCCAAAGTGCTGGGATTATAGGCGTGAGCCTCCACGCCTGGCCTAGGACACATTTTTCAGAGCACAAGGCTGTGTCACACAAACATCAAAAAAAGATGCAGCGATAGGGTTAGGAGCTGCAGCACCTGGTGTGCTGGCAGTGTGGCTCTGGGCAGGTGACTCAGGCTCTCTGAGCCACTGTTGGCAGATCTGGGAAACAGGTACACAGTGTGTTGTGCACGTGTGTGAGTTAATGAATGAGGTACATCAACGTGAAGCATCTCCAGTAGTTGCCTCTGGCTGGCGATCATGATGGTGACCACGTGACTTCCAACCCTCACAGCACAGATGGGGAAATGGGGCTCAGGGAACGAGAGGGCGAGGGCCAAGGTCACCCCGATCCACCCTTGCTCCTTACCCAGAATGTCCAGCCACTCTTCCGGGGCCGGGGCCGGGGCAGGCTCAGGCTCCATGGCAGCCAGGAACTCTCGGGCCAGGGCCCCAGGCTGCTCAGCCTCCTCCGCCAGGGGTTGTCCCATGTCCTCCAGCGGTGGCAGCTCACTCAGGTCATCTTCCTCCTCCTCTTCCTCCTCCTCTTCCTCCTCCCCCTCAGCATCCTCAACCCCATCCAGCACCTCAAAGTCCTCGAGCGGTGGGACCCCCGTGGGCGGCGGGGCAGAGGGCTCAGAGGGTTCAGCACACGATGCCATGCTGCTGGGGGGGCGGGAACTAGCCCTGGAAATGGGGGGCAGAGATGTGGGTAAGACTCCTACACAGCTCCTCAAAGTCCCCACTGTACCCATTCCCCACACTGCCAATCACTTTCTGTGTAACTCGGGGGACTCCGAGCCTCAGTTTCCTCATCTATACAGTGGGTAGAACAACAACCCCAGCTTATTGGGAGAAATTAACCCAGGCATCAAGCCTTTGGCATCAGGCTCAAACAGTGTTAGCCATTATTAGAGCTAATTATTATTTAACGTTTACAAATACTCCAGGAAGTAGGGAACATTCCCCTCAACATTTTACAGAACAGGAAACAGGCCAGAGGGGCAAAGCCATTTACCCAAGGTCACAGAGAAAGCCAATGGCCAAGGGAGGATTTGAACCTGGGGCTTCAGGTCCTGTGGCTTTGCCTGATTATATGCTAAGTCAGGGGTGCTGGGATTTTTGTGGAGAGGACAGCTTCTGAGGACTTAGGGAAGCCATTTTTAGAGCTTCTGGGGCCACTGAGGGAATTGAATCTTTTACTAGGGCCTCCCACCTCCAGCCTCTTCTCCAAACAGGACACCCTTCCCAAGACCACCAACAGTAATCACCCAGAAACCCTGAGCTTTTCCTCTCACGCCCTCAATCTAAAACTATCCCCCACAACCCCAACATTGGGGACCCTGGTCCAAACCCTTCCCTAGGAGTGCATCCTCCTCTCCTCGGGTCTCGGTCCCAACCCCTCAAAGCAGCCTCCTTTCCAGGAGTGGTCGAGGTCCTGCTGTGTTCTACAGCCTCTTCCTCGCCCCAGGCCTCCTGAACCAACAACCTAACCCTCTGTCCCCCAGGCCCCAAGCTCAGAAGAGTGTGGCACAGCCATCACACCAGCCCGCAGCATCCCCTCCTCGGCCCTCACCTGCCTGCACCTCCGGGGCGCGGGCCCCACTTTCTGAGACCCTCCCAGCCCCCCCATAATCCCCCGCGCCCGCACAATTCGGCCTCCCCTCCCACCCCCCGCCCCAACTACCACCGCCCCCAGCCCGGGCCAGCTCTCCCCACAGCCGCTCCGTCGCGCCGTAAACACTCTAGTGTCCCCAGACGCCCCCCCTTCTCGATCCCATAACACCCCACGCCCTCCTGACGCCCCACAGCCCGGCCGGGGCCTCCTTAAGCCCCGACCCAGGCCCCCAACGCCCCACGCCTGTCTGACGCCACCAGTCTGGGGCACCCGACCCCCGCACGCCTCGGGCGCCCCTGGCCCTGCACTCCTGCGTAGGGAAGCCCCCACTGGATTTCCCTTCGCCCCCATGACACCCATCCCCGGCCACCCCAGCCCGGCCGCGCCCCCTCGGGCACCCGCGACCCCCGTGTGCCCCCAGGCTCGCCGCCCCCGCGGCGCCTCGCCCCGCCCATCAGCCACAGCCCCCTGAGCGCTGGCCCCCGGACCAGCCCAAGCCAGGGCAGCGCCCCAGCCGACAAGGCGCCCCCGGTGCCGCAGGACACTTGCCTCTGGCTCCGGGACCCCCGCCTGGGGTCCTGCGCCCCCTCCCCGCCCCCAGCCGCGGCCGCCGCGCCTCGGGAACCAGGTTCAGCCGCTAGGCCCCGCCCCTGCCGTGCCCATTGGCCGCCGTTGCCGCGACTGCCGCGCCCATTGGCTCGTGCAGACATCCGTCCCGGGCGTTGGCACCTCCCCCTTCCTGCTTGGCTCGGCGGGACGTTCTTAAAGGAACCCGAGCCTCCGGGCCGCATGGGCGGGGGCAGGAGACCCTGGGCTGGACTTCAACACGAGTCAGTGTCGTGCAGCCTGTGCGACTCCCGGCTCTCCTCTGAGCTTCATCCTGATCATCTGCGAAATGGGGATAAACACCCCCATCTAGGCACTCTCACCTTGGGTGCTGTTGTGGGGGACAGCACTAAATGCTGTTTCCTTAAAGAGTTCCGGCAGGGCAGCTCGGGGGTTGCTGAGGACCCATCCTGAAGCCCTAGTTAACAGAAGAGGACCCGAGGCCCTGAGGGGGAGTGACGTGCCCAAGGGCATACAGAAACCTCCCTCCCATCCCCCACCCATTTTAATGTCCAGAAGTTTGTGTGGTGCATACAGGAGGCGCTCAATTACGGCTGGGCAGGCGACTGAGCCCCAGGCACTCTCTGCTGAAGGATGATAAGATGCCCACAGCCCAGGGAGAAGGCGGCATCTTTCATTAGCTAAGTTTTTATGAATCTTGTTTTGAAACCGGGGGCACTTCTCCCTCCTTCACTGTTTTATTTCCTTTCTAGCAGTTACTCCTATCCAGAATTATCTTGTCATTTTTTTGCCTGTGGTTGGAGGGGGCACCTCCCACTCTACTCCATCGTGGCAGAGATTTTTGCTTGTTTTGTACCTAGCACTTCTTTGAACCATGCCTGGCATCTATAGAAGCTCAATAAATGGATGGATGGATGGATGGATGAATGAATGAGTCAGACACTAGCTTTGGGAGGTAGCTATCAGGGAGGTGGTAACTGGCTTTTTGGAGATAACTTCTCAGGTTGGAGTTCCTAGGTTGCCTCCTGCAAGAAGCCCTCCCAGACCTCTCCAAGGCAAGACCAGGGGCCTCATTTGGCTGTCTTGGCACAATGAAGTCGATGAACTTCCACTTCATAACTAGTTTACTTATTTTTATTTATTTATTTTGAGACAGAGTCTCGCTGTCACCAGGCTGGAGTGCAGTGGTGCAATCTCAGCTCACTGCAACCTCTGCCTCCCGGGTTCAAGCAATTCTCCTGGCTCAGCCTCCCGAGTAGCTGGGACTACAGGTGCGCATCACCACACACAGCTAATTTTTGTATTTTTAGAGACAGGGTTTCACCATGTTGGCCAGGATGGTCTCGCTCTCCTGACCTCATGATCCATCCTCTTTGGCCTCCCAAACTAGTTTACCTGTATCTCTCCCTTTTTTTTCTTATTTCTTTCTTTCTTTTATTTTTTTTAGATAGGGCCTTACTTTGAAACCCAGGCTGAAGTGCAGTGGTACAATCTCAGCTCACTGCAACCACCTCAACCTCCTGGGCTCAAGCGATCCTCCTGCCTCAGCCTTCTGAGTAGCTGGGACGACAGGTGTGCCATCATGTACAGCTAATATTTATATTTTTTGTAGAGATGGGGTTTCCCTATGTTGCCCAGGCAGGTCTAAAACTCCTGAGCTCTAGTAATCCTCTCATTTTGGCTTCCCAAAGTGTTGGGATGATAGGTGGGAGCCACTGCCTTGCTGACCTCTGCCTTGCCCGCTACACTGGAAGAGCCCTACAGCTTGGGAACGCTTTGCTGTTTCTCATCGTTATATCTCTGAGGCTTGCACAGTGCCTGGCACAAAAGGTAGTGGTGGAGTCTCAGGGAAGTCACTGAGAAAGGAAAGAAGGGAGGCTGGACGGCCAGAAAAGGTGGTAACACAGCAGAGCTATGTAAGAAATCACCTAGGGGGCTGGGCACAGTGGCCAACGCCTATAATCCCAGTACTCTGGGAGGCCGAGGTGGGTGGATCATCTGAGGTCAGGAGTTCAAGACCAGCCTGGTCAACATGGCAAAACCTCATCTCTACTAAAAATGCAAAAATTAGCCTGGCGTGATGGTGTACACCTGTAGTCCCAGCTACTCGGGAGGCTGAGGCAGGAAAATTACTTGAACCCAGCAGCTGGAGGTTGTGGTGACCCAAGATTACGTCACTGCTCTCCAGCCTGGGTGACCAAGTGAGAGCCTTCCTCTACAGAATATTTACTTATTTATTTGAAGATACAGTCTCCCTCTGTCTTTCACATAGAGTGCAGTGAAGCTATTTGGGCTCACTGCAACCTCTGCCTGCCAGGTTCAAGCAATTCTCCTGCCTCAGCCTCCCAAGTAGCTGGGATTACAGGTGCACACCACCACGCCCAGCTAATTTTCTTTTGTATTTTTAGTAGAGACGGGGTTTTATCATGTTAGTCAGGCTGGTTTTGAACTCCTGACCTCGTGATGCGCCCGCCTCAGCCTCCCAAAGTGCTGGAATTACAGGCAGGAGCCACCACGCCCAACCTGTACAGAAAATTTAAAAATGTAGTTCCAGCTAAATGGGAGGCTGAGGTGGGAGGGATCCCTTGAACCCAGGAGGTCAAGGCTACAGTGAGTTATGATCCAGGCTCTGAACTGCAGCCTCAGCAACAAGGCAAGACACTGTTTCTAAAATAAGAATAATAATTACGGCCGGGCGCGGGGGCTCACGCCTGTAATCCAAGCACTTTGGAGGCCAAGGCAGGCAGATCACCTGAGGTCGGGAGTTCAAGACCTGCCTCACCAACAAGGTGAAACCCTGTCTTTAAAAAAAAAATTTTTTTTAATTAAGCCGGGCGTGGTGGCTCACGCCTGTAATCCTAGCACTTTGGGAGGCTGAGGTGGGTGGATCACCTGAGGTCAGAAGTTCAAGACCAGCCTGGCCATTATGGTGAAACCCCATCTTCAAAAAAATAATAATAATAAATAAATAAATAAAAATTTAAAAAAAGAATAATAATTACTATTAAAATAAACAATGAGCTACTAAAATCAGCTACAAAATAATACCACCACCAATAATAATAATGGCTAGCACTCATTGAACGGGTATTCTCAGGCAAACATTTTACCTATTTTACTCTTCCCTTGTAAAACAAATACTCGGTCAGGTGCAGAGGCTCACACTTGTAATCCCGGCACTTTGGGAGGCTGAGGTGGGTGGATCACCTGAGGTCAGGAGCTGGAGACCAGCCTGGCCAACATGGTGAAGCCCCATCTCTACTAAAAATACAAAAATCAGCCGGGTGTGGTGGCATGTGCCTGTAATCCCAGCTACTTGGGAGGCTGAGGCAGGAGAATTGCCCGAACCCGGGAGGCGGAGGTTGCAGTGAGCCGAGATTGCGCCACTGCTCTCCAGCCTGGGCGACAGAGCAAGATTCAATCTCAAAAACAACAGCAACAACAACAAATACCCTACTTGGAGGCCACATCATTGGCTGCATGCAGCCTTGCAATTGTTGTGTCTTCCTGGTGAACTGAAACTCTGTTTTTAAAGTTTTTGAGATGGAGTTTTGCTCACTGTAGCCTCTGACTCTTGGGTTCAAGCGATTCTCCTGCCTCAGCCTCCCGAGCAGCAGCTGGGATTACAGGCACCCACCACCACGCCTGGCTAATTTTTGTATTTTTAGTAGAGAAGGGATTTTGCCATGTTGGCCAGGCTAGTCTCGAACTACTGACCTCAGGTGATCCACCTGCCTTGGCCCCTCAAAGTGTGGGGATTGCAGGCATGAGCCACCTCGCCCAGCCATGTTTTCTTTCTTTCTTTCTGACATGGGGTCTGGCTGTGTGGCTCAGGCTGGAGTGCAATGGCACATGCAGTTGAGTGCGGTGACTCACTGCAGCCTCAACCATCCAAGCTCAAACAATCCTCCCAGCTCAGCCTCCCTGGTAGCTTTGACTACAGGTGTGCACCACCATACCCAGCTACTTTTTAAATTTTTATTGTTTGTGGAGATGGACTCTTGCTATGTTGCTCAGGCTGTTTCTCAAACTGCTGGGCTCAAGCTGTCCTCTCACCTTAGCCTCACAAAGTGCTGGAATTACAGGCATGAGTCACCACTCCTGGCTCCATCTTTGTTTTTTAACTGGGGTGTTTGGTCTATTGGTATCTAATGTAATGATGGACATACCTAGATATAAATCTGCCTTCTGAGGTGGTTTTTCTTTTTCTTACCTGCTCTATCCTCCTTTCTCCTTTATTGCCTTCTTTAGGATTGATAAGACTCTCTTTATCTTCATTTTATTTTATTTTTATTTTTTGAGATGGAGTCTTGCTCTGTTGCCCAGAATGGAGTGCAGTGGGCGGTTTCAGCTCACTGCAAACTCCGCCTCCCAGATTGAAGTGATTCTCCTGCCTCAGTCTCCTGAATAGCTGGGATTACAGTCACCCACCACCACACCTGGCTAATTTTTGTATTTTTAGTAGAGACAGCGTTTCACCGTGTTGGCCAGCCTGGTCTTGAACTCCTGACCTCGTGATCTGCCCACCTCAGCCTCCCAAAGTGCTAGGATTACAGGTGTGAGTCACTGCACCCGGCCCCCATTGAGCTTCTATTCCAGCCAGGGGAGCTGGATATTAACCAAACAATGACGCAGGTAAGTATTTAATTGCAACTATGACCAGTACTATGTGCAAAATGAAGGCTGGAGTGGTGGCTCACACTTGTAATTCTCACACTGTGGGAGGCTGAGGCAGGAGGATCCCTTGAGGTCCGGAGTTTGAGACCAACCTGGGCAACATAGCGAAACTCCACCTCTACAAATAATAATAAAATATTAGTGGGCTGGATGTGGTGGCTCACGCCTGTAATCCCAGCACTTTGGGAGGCCGAGATGGGTGGATCACCTGAGGTCAGGAGTTCAAGACCAGCCTGGCTAACACGGCAAAACCCCATCTCTACTAAAAATACAAAAATTAGCTGGTATGGTAGCAGGCGCCTGTTATCCCAGCTACTCGGGAGGCTGAGACAGGGAATTGCTTGAACCTGGGAAAAGGAGGTTGCAGTGAGCTGAGGTTGTGCCACTGCACTCCAGACAGAGCAAGACTCCGTCCCCAAAATAATAATAATAATAATGATAATAATACAATATTAGGGGAGCATGGTGGTGTGCGCTGGAGTCCCAGCTATTTGTGATGGTGAGGCAGGAGGATCACCTAAGCCTGGGGAGGTTGAGATTGTGGTGAGCGGTGATCACGCCATTGCACGTCAGTGTGGCGACAGAGTGAGACCCTATGACACCCACAAAAAAAGGAAATGGGCCGGGCGTGGTAGCTCACGCCTGTAATCCAAGCACTTTGGAGGCCAAGGCAGGCTGATCACATGAGGCTGGGAGTTCAAGACCAGCCTGACCAACATGGTGAAACTCCATCTTTAAAAAAAAAAAAGGCCGGGCACAGTGGCTCATGCCTATAATCCCAGCACTTTGGGAGGCCAAGGCGGGTGGATCATGAGGTCAAGAGATCGAGATCATACTGGTCAACATGGTGCAACCCTGTCTCTACTAAAAATACAAAAATTAGCTGGGCATGGTGGCGCATGCCTGTAGTCTCAGCTACTCGGGAGGCTAAGGCAGGGGAATTGCTTGAACCCAGGAGGCGGAGGTTGCGGTGAGCCGAGATCGCACCACTGCACTCCGGCCTGGATAACAAGAGCAAAACTCTGTCTCAAAAAAATACAAATAATTTTTTTTTTTTAAAAAAGGAAGGCCAGGCGTGGTGGCTCACACCTGTAATCCAAGCACTTTGGAGGCCAAGGCGGGCAGATCACCTGAGGTCGGGAGTTCAAGACCAGCCTGACCAACATGGTGAAACCCTGTTTTTTAAAAAAAAAAAGGAAATGAAACGG
The DNA here is from genome assembly GCA_036589455.1 of Ateles fusciceps. Taxonomy (NCBI): domain Eukaryota; kingdom Metazoa; phylum Chordata; class Mammalia; order Primates; family Atelidae; genus Ateles; species Ateles fusciceps. Next base: position 10,342,632 of record JAZHEH010001828.1, on the reverse strand, counting down.
GAAAAAGTGGCAGAGAAAGCCTTCCAGTCCCCAATCCCGACCTCACGATGTCCCCATCTCTGGGCAGACTGAATGTTCCCATAACTTTCTATCCTCTCCCTTGATCACACAAGAAAACACGTTCTTGTCTCCAGTCCAGTGTGTACATCAGGGGCCGGCCATGTCTCTTTTGGCCTAATCTATAGCCCCCACTCATCTAAGACCCTTATAAATGTTTCCTGGCTTCCATAAAAGCCCCAAGGCCCCATTGAAAGGTTTGGTTTTGGCCTGGTGCAGTGGCTCACGTCTGTAATTCCAGCACTTAGGGAGGCTGAGATGGGCAGATCACTTGACATCATGAGTTCGAGACCATCCTGGCCAACATGGCTAAATCCTGTCTCTACCAATACAAAAATGAGCCAGGCATGGTGGCACGTGCCTCTAATCCCAGCTACCCAGGAGGCTGAGGCAGGAGAATCGCCTGAACCCAGAAGGGGGAGGTTGCAGTGTGCTGAGATCATGCCACTGCACTCCAGCCTGGGTCACAGAGTGAGACTGTCTCAAAAAACAAAACAAAACAAAAAACAGGCCAGGCACGGTGGCTCATGCCTGTAATGCCAGTACTTTGGGAGGCCGAGGCGGGAGGATCACCTGAGGTCAGGAGTTCGAGACCAGCCTGACCAACATGAAGAAACCCCATCTCTACTAAAAAAACCCCACAAAATTAGCTGGGAATAGTATCACGTGCCTATAATTCCAGGTACTCAGGAGGCTGAGGCAGAAGAATCGCTTGAACAGGGGAAGCGAGGTTGCAGTAAGCCAAGATTGCACCATTGCATTCTAGCCTGGGCAAGAAGAGCAAAACTCCATCTCAAAAAAAAAAAAAAAAAAAAGGCCAGGTACGGTTGCTCATGGCTGTAACCCCAGCACTTTGGGAGACTGAAGAGGGCGGATCATGAAGTCAGGAGTTTGAGACCAGCCTGGCCAATATGGTGAAACCCCATCTCTACTAAAAATACAAAAATTAGGCCGGGCACGGTGGCTCATACCTGTATTCCAGCACTTTGAGAGGCCGAGGTGGACGGATCACAGGGTCAAGGGATAGAGACCAGCCTGCCCAACGTGGTGAAACCCCGGTCTCTACTAAAAATACAAAAATTAGCTGGGCGTGGTGGTGCACGCCTGTAGTCCCAGCTACTCAGGAGGCTGAGACAGGAGAATCATTTGAACCCAGGAGGCAGAGGTTGCAGTGAGCCAAGATCTGGCCACTGCACTCCACCCTGGTGACAGAGTGAGACTCCATCTCAAAACACACACACACACAAACAAACAAAAAATTAGCCCGGCGTGGTGGCATGTGCCTGTATTCCCAGGTACTCAGGAGGCCGAGACAGAAAAATCGCTTGAACCTGGAAGGTAGAGGTTGCAATGAGCCAAGATCGTGCCACTGCACTCCAGGCTGGGTGACAGAGTGAGACTCTGTCTCAAAAAACAAACAAAACAAAACAGAATCCAAAAAACAATTGTTGAACTGAATATATAAGAATTCTAGTCTTCATTGACTTCTATCTTTTTCTTTTTTTTTTGAGACAGGGTGTCCCTCTCTACCCAGCCTGGAGTACAATGGTACAGTCCTGGCTTACTGCAGCCTCAAATTCCTGGTATCAGGCAATTCTTCCACCTCAGCCTACTGGGACTACAGATGTACACCACCACACCCAATTAATTTTTTTTGTATTTTTTTTTTAGAAACAAGATCTCACTGTTTCCCTGGCTGGCCTTGAACTCTTGGGTTGAAGGAATCCTCCAGCCTCTGCCTCCCGGTCATTGACTTTCCAATGAATGATGGCAGCAGAACCTTTGAGTGATATTATCAACAGTTTACTGCGGGCTTACTGCGTACCAAGCCTGGCTGTAAGGATTTTTGCCTGCATGAGTTCATAAAGTTAAGTCACTTGCCCAAGGCCATCCAGCTAGGATGTGTCAGCGCTGGAATGAAAACTCAGATATGTGTAATTCCAGGGCTCTGACACAGTCTTCATGTGCCCAGGAACTTGTGTGTTTATCTTCTAAGCTCTCGACAGTCTTCAGACATAGAGGCTGTGATTACGCAGACTTACAATTAACAAACAGAGACCCAGAGAAGTTACACATATAATTCAAAACACACACACTGTATAGAATCTCAATCACTAATAATAATTACTTGTGAGTATTAATTTTATTTTTTTAAACCTAATGACACGTTTCTCAAAAGCAAACATTTATGAAGCAATTATTATTCACCTCGTTTTGTTCATACATTTAACTTAGATTATCTCTCTTAAAAAAGGCATCCTCAGCCAGGCTCGGCGGCTCAGCCTGTAATCCCAGCACTTTGGGAGGTCAAGGAGGGTGGATCGCAAGGTCAGGAGATTGAGATCATCCTGGCCAACATGTGAAACCCTGTCTCTACTAAAAATGCAAATATTAGCTGGGGATGGTGGTGGATGCCTGTAATCCCAGCTATTCCGGAGGCTGAGGCAGAAGAATTTCTTGAACCAGGGAGGCAGAGGATGCAGTGAACCGAGATTGTGCACTTTGGGAGGCTGAGGCAGGTGGATCATGGGATCAGGAGATTGAGACCATCCTGGCCAATATGGTGAAACCCCATCTCTACTAAAAATACAAAAATTAGCTGGGCATGCTGGCATGTGCCTGTAGTCCCAGCCATTTGGGAGGCTGAGGCAGGAGAATCACTTGAACCAGGGAGGCAGAGGTTGCAGTGAGCCAAGATCGTGCCACTGCACTCCAGCCTAGTGACAGAGCAAGACTCTGTCTCAAGAAAAAAAAAAAAAAAAGGCATCTTCATCTCTTTGTGAATTCTTGGGTTTTATTTATTTTTTTATTTTTTTGAGACAGAGTCTTGCTCTGTCACCAGGCTGGAGTGCAGTGGCACGATCTTGGCTCACTGCAACCTCTGCCTCCCTGGTTCAAGTGATTCTCCTGCCTCAGCCTCCCAAGTGGCTGGGACTACAGGCACATGCCATCACGCCCAGCTAATTTTTTTTTTTTTTTTTTTTTTTGAGACAGAGTCTTGCTCTATTGCTTAGCCGGAGTGCAATGACACGATCTTGGCTCACTGCAACCTCTGCCTCCCGGGTTCAAGCAATTCTCCTGCCTCAGCCTCACGAATAGTGGGGATAACAGGCATGTGCCACCACACCTAGCTAATTTTTGTATTTTTAGTAGAGACAGGGTTTCACTAGGTTGGCCAGGCTGCTCTCGAACTCCTGACCTCAGGTGAGCCACCCACCTCAGCCTCCCAAAGTGTTAGGATTACAGGCATGAGCCACCAAGACCGGCCACATTTGTATTTCTTGTAGAGACAGACTTTTGCTGTGTTTCCCAGTCTGTTCTCAAACTGCCTGCCTTGACCTCCCAAAGTGCTGGGATTACAGGCATAAACCATTGCACCCAGCTTCATGATTTGTATTTATTTGCAGAATGGGTCTCTCTGTTTCCGAGGCTGGAGTGCAGTGGCTTGATCACAGCTCACTGCAGCCTCAAACTCCTGGGTTTAAGTGATCCTCCTACCTCATCCTTCTGAGAAGCTGAGACTACAGGTTTGTGCCACCACGCCTGGCTTATTGTTTAGCTGTGCCTGCTGATGGTGGCTCTAGGAGCAGTGACACCCCAGCAGCAATGAGCACACTCAGCACCGAGGTCTTGGTTTCTTTTTTCTTTTGGAGTTCAAGCAATTCTGCCTCAGCCTCCCGCGTGGAATAGCTGGAAGTACAGGAGCATGCCGCCATGCCTGGCTAATTGTTTGTATTTTAGTAGAGATGAGGTTTCACGTGTTGCCTGGACTGGTCACAAACTCCCGAGCTCAGGCAATCCGCCTGCCTCAGATTCCCTAAGTGCTAGGATTACAGGTGTGAGCCACTGTATTGGCCTTTCTTTTTTTTTTTTTTTTTGAGACAGAGTCTCTCTCTGTAGCCCATGCTGGAGTGCAGTGGCACGGTCTCGGCTCATTGCAATCTCTACCTCCCAGTTTCTTTTTTTTTAATTTTAAAATTTTTAAAAAATTTTATTTGTGCCATAACTCAGATTCTGCCTCCCAGTTTCAAGTGATTCTCCTGCTTCAGGCTCCCGAGTAGCTGGGACTACAGCGCCACCACGCCCAGCTAAATTTTTGTATTAGTTTTTAGTAGAGATGGGTTTTCACCATGCTGGCCAGGTTAGTCTTGAACTCCTGACCCTGTGATCCACCCACCTTGGCCTCCCAAAGTGCTGGGATTACAGGCGTGAGCCACTGTGACTGGTCGATTTCTCTCTTTCTCTTTTCTTTTCCTTCCTTCCTTCTTTCCTTCCTTCCCTCCTCCCTCCCTCGCTTTCCCTCTCTTTCTTTGTTTCTTTCTTTCTCTCTTTCTTTCTTTCCTTTCTTCCTTTTTGAGACACTGGCCGATTTACAGGCATGAACCACTGCAACTGGCCGATTTCTCTCTTTTTTCCTTTCCTTTCCTTCCCTCCCTCCCTCTCCCCCTCCCTCTCTCTCTTTCTTTCTTTCTCTCTTTCTTCCTTCCTTTCTTTCTTTTTTCAGACAGTCTCGCTTTTGTTGCCCAGGCTGGAGTGCAGTGATATGATCTCAGCTCAATGTAACCTCTGCCTCCCTGGTCCAAGTGGTTCTCCTGCCTCAGCCTCCCCAGTAGTTAGGATTACAGGCACCCACCACCATGCCTGGCTAATTTTTTGTGTTTTTAATAGAGACGGGGTTTCATCATGTTGGCCAGGCTGGTCTCAAACTCCTGATCTCAGGTGATCCACCCACCTCAGTTTCCCAGAGTGCTGGGATTACACGTGTGAGCCAGCGCACCCGGCCTGATCTTGGTTTCTCAATCCTACTCTTCAAGCAAGGAAACCAGGTTCCTTGGAGAAACGGCTGATTCCAGGAATTTTCCACAGCATTGGATTATGTTGTGGTGCCCAAGATATAATGCTCTGAGAATGGTGGGGACCTATTAAAAGGACACAGGTGGCTGGGCACAGTGGCTCATGTCTGTAATCCCAACACTTTGGGAGGCCGAGGCAGGCAGATCACCTGAGGTCAGGAGTTTGAGACCAGCCTGACGAATGTGGAGAAACCCCGTCTCTATTGAAAATACAAAATTAGCCGGACATGGTGGCACATGCCTGTAATCCCAGCTACTTGGAAAGCTGAGGCAGGAGAATTACTTGAGCCTGGGAGGCAGAGGTTGCAGTGAGCCAAGATCGCGTTACTGCACTCCAACCTGGGCAATAAGAGCAAAAATCTGTCTCAAAAAAAAAAGGACATAGGCATTTAAAGGGGCAGGAAAGGAAATAATCATAACCCATAGAATAAAATAAATACAGTTCATAGTGATGTTTTTGTTGTTTTTTCTTTTTTGGCGGGGGGGGTGGCCTGTTTGTTTTTTGAGACTGGGTCTCACTCTGTTGCCCAGACTGGAGTGGGATCCTGGCTCTCTGCAACTTCTGCCTCCTGGGCTCAAGCAATCCTCCCAAGTCAGCTTCCTGAGCAGCTGGGACCACAGACGGGGGGCACGGGCCCATTTTTTTTTTTTAATTGTAGCTCTGAGGCATTTTATTACAAAAACTTGGTACCTGTATACACAAACTAATGCGAACTTAAAATTCATCATACATTTTCTTCAATTTTTTAGCTTGATCTTCTAGTAAATCTTTAGCTCCATTGCCTTTGGCTGCTATCCTAGACTGGAGTGCAATGGTGCGCTCTTGGCTCACCGCAACCTCTGCCTCCCAGGTTCGCAAGATTCTCCTGCCTCAGCCTCCCAAGTAGCTGGGATTATAGGGACACACCACCATATCTGGCTAATTTTTTGTATTTTTAGTAGAGACAGGGTTTCATTATGTTGGTCAGACTGGTCTTGAACTCCTGACCTCGTGATCCGCCCACCTGGGCCTCCCAAAATGCTGGCATTACAGGCGTGAGCTACGGTGCCGGCGAGATCCTCTTTTTTATTTTTTTGAGAGTCTGCCTCTGTCACCCTTGCCTGGAGTGCAGTGGCACGAGAATCGCTGGTACGCCGGGAGGTGGAGGTTGCAGTGAGCTAAGATTATGTCACTGAACTCCGTGGGGCGACAGAGCGAGACTATGCCTCTAAAAAAAAAATGAAAAACAGGCTGGGCGCAGTGGTTCACACCTGTAATCCCAGCACTTTGGGAGGCTTAGGCGGGTGGATCACCTCTCGTAAGGAGTTCGAGACCAGCCTGGCCAACATGGTGAAACCCCCGTCTCTACTAAAAATACAAAAATTAGCCGGGTGTGGTGGTGCGCGCCTGTAATCCCAGCTACTCGGGAGGCTGAGGCAGGAGAATCGCTTGAACCCAGGAAGCGGAGGTTGCAGTGAGGCAAGATTGCGCCACTGCACTTCAACTTGGGCAAAAAGCATAACTTCATCTTAAAAACAAACAAACCAAACGAACAAACAAACAAAAATCATTAAGATCATGAAAGACCTGGAGAACCTGACACAAATGGTGGATTGGGTAAGAGACTAAGGAGACATGACTAAATACAACTCCTTAGCTGCATTTGGAAATGCAAATGGAAATTCTTTTTCTTTTTTCCTTTTACTTTTAGAGACGGTGTTTCTCCATGTTAGTCAGGCTGAGTCTTGAACTCCCAACCACAGGTGATCCGCCTCGGTCTCCCAAAGTGCTGGGATTACAGGTGTGAGCCACCGCGCCTGGCCGGAAATCCTTTTTCTTGAGATGGAGTTTCGCTCTTGTCTCTTAGGCTGAAGTCCGGTAGCACGATCTCAGCTCACTGCTGATTCCCTGCCTGGAAAGCAGGACACCCGGGTCTGGTTTGGCCACAGAGCACTGGAGCATTTGCGATCTTGGGGAGTGTTGTCGCTCTGGGACCTCAGTCACACCATCTATAAGATGGAACTCTTCTTTCAGCGTTCCCTCTTCCGGGCTGCTTTGAAGCCGGGGTTTCGGAAAATACGCAGGCGCAAACCGAACTGTTTGATTGGCTATTCATTGTGACCACACGCGAGCTGAAGCTGCGTCTAAGCCCCGCCCCTTCCTGTCGTGGCTCCAAGCACGCAAAGGGTTCCAGGGTACATCGCCGCCACGCGCGCTCGCACGATCGGTGCGTGGTGACGTTGCGCCAGCGCGGGCGCCATCCCGGAAGCGCGAGCGAGGCCGCCAGATGTGCAGGTGCCGCCGCTACCGACGCCGGGGCTGAGTTTGGGGTGGGGCTGGGGACTTCAGGGCCGCGGGGAACCGGGCCGGGTCGGGCGTGGCCCCCGGGCTGCGGTGGGGTGGGGTGCGCCGCTGGCCACATCTGGTCACTCCTGCTGCGCACAGGCCTCAGTTTCCCCGTCTGCGCAATGGATACACACGCGGCGCCGCGGGCTGGATCCGGATCCGGATCCGGATCAGGTGTATAGGAATAGGAAGTGAGGCCGCCTGTGTTCTGGGTGTGCCGTGTAAACTGGGGCTGGGCGTTGCCCGGTTTGTGCCTCAGTTTCCCCGCATTGTAGGTGACGGGACGTGAGGGGATATTTGAGCTCCTCTCCACTTGGGGTTTTTCAGAGCTTGGATGGCGGAGTTAAATTATGTTAAATAATCTGATAGAACCGTGGTGCTGCTCTGCCTCTCCGTGTGAGTTTCGGCAACTGCGCCCACCCTTGTGAGCCTCAGTTTCCCTCGGAGATGATTGCGTCTGCCTCGTAACGGTGATTGAGGATTAAATGAAGTGCTCTACAAGTGTTTGCCCATAATATATTCTTAGAAGCCCCTGGGATGCCCTCTAAATGTTGACTCCTGGGCCCTCTCCCGGTACTCCTTCACACTCCTCTTGGAGAAACAGCCTGTTCTGAGCTCCACTCGTTAGCACCGTTGGTTTCAGTTCTCACAGACAGCACTGTGAGATCTTCATTCCACCCTTTTCCCATTTTATGGTTGAAAAAACTGATTCAGAAGGGTGAAGTGGCTCTCCCAAGGTCAAACAGCCTACGTTTCTTCAATAAATCTACATTTGGAGTTGGGATCGGAGCCCTTGCTGGGTCAATTTCACCATGTGGGCCAGACTAGCAGTAAGCAGGGAAGGCTTCTTGGGAGAGGAAACTGCAGGGGGGAACAAGAGGGAGGTGCCATTAATCAGCCCTCACATCTGGGAGTCAGAGACAGGAAAGAGTCCTGTTTTGAAGTAGGAGTGTATCCCAGAAGGTCCCAATAACTGTGTCCCGCTGGCACTAGCTATGGGCCTTCCTCTCCAGGTTTTTTTGTTTTGTTTTGTTTTGTTTTGAGACAGACTTGCTCTGTCGCCAGGTGCCAGGCTGGGGTGCAGTGGCACAATCTCGGCTCACTGCAACCTTTGCCTCCCAGTTTCAAGCAATTCTGCCTCAGCCTCCCAAGTAGCTGGGACTGCAGGCGCACGCCACCACGCCCAGCTAATTTTTGTATTTTTAGTAGAGACGGGGTTTCACCTTGTTGGCCAGGATGGTCTCAATCTCTTGACCTCGTGATCCGCCGGCCTCGGCCTCCCAAAGTGCTGGGATTACAGGCGTGAGCCACCGCGCCCAACCTTTTTTTTTTTTTTTTTAAATTGAGATAGAGTGCTTGCTTTGACAGAACATATACTAAAATTGGAATGATACAGAGAAGATTAGCATGGCCCCTGCGCAAGGATGACACGCAAATTCGTGAAGTGTTCCATATTTTTTTTCAAATTAAAAAAAAAAAAAGAAATTTATTTATTTTTAAAATTTTCTTTGTAATAATTTGGTTCCAACGCAGAAATTTTATTTAAAAAAAAAAATTGAGATGGAGGTCCCAATAACTGTGTCCCGCTGGCACTAGCTATGGGCCTTCCTCTCCAGGTGTCTTTTTTTTTTTTTTTTTTTTTTTTTGAGACAGACTCTTGCTCTGTAGCCAGGTGCCAGGCTGGAATGCAGTGACTTGATCTCGGCTCACTGCAACCTCTGTTTCCAGAGTTCAAGCAATTCTCCTGCCTCAGCCTCCTGAGTTGCTGGGACTATAGGTGTCCTCCATCATGCCTGGCTAATTTTTGTATTATTAGTAGAGACGGGAGTTTTACCATGTTGGCCAGGCTGGTCTTGAACTCCTGACCTCAGGTGATCTGCCAGCCTCAGCCTCCCAAAGTGCTGGGATTACAGGCGTGAGCACCCAGTCCAGGTATCTTCTTTATACAAGATCATGCTTCTTTGGGAATGTGGGGACTGTGGGTGTCTCTGCCTGGCATGTCATAGGAGTTCAATAACCATAGTAATTATTAGAGGGAGGGGGGTTTCACCGGGTGTGGCATTGTATTTCTAGAAGGTGCTGCAAACCACTGGCCAGTCAGATTCAGATCACAAAGAGATACCCTTGGCTTCCATGATATTTTGGAAAAAAGTATTCATTGCTAACGTTTGTCAATGAGGCGATTTCCCAGAAAAAGAAATCCTTCAGAGGTCGTGCAGAAATCCGCTGCTGTAAGAAGCCACTGTCCTGTCACTGCTAGATATTGTGCACCTGTTAAGATTCACACCTTTGTGAGACCTCTGGGCTGTGGACATTTGTTGTGATTTAGGTTCACTGGCTGCATTGTGACAGTGGCCCAGTTCCTCAGTGTCCCTGAGCCTCCATTTTCTCATCTATAAATAAAGATAACAGTTAGTATGTATGAGCTTGATGCTTTGTTTAGCATAAAGTAGGTGCTGAATAAATGGGAGAGTAGATTAAGTGAGCTCTGAAACCCTTTATTTTTGGGGGGGAATGGAATCTCACTCTGTTGCCCAGGCTGGAGTGCAATGGTGTGGTCTCAGCTCACTGCAGCCTCCACCTCCTGGGTTCAAGTGATTTCCCTGCCTCAGCCTCCTGAGCAGCTGGGATTACAGGCACCTGCCAGCACACCCGACTAATTTTTGTATTTTTAGTAGAGACGGGGTTTCACCACATTGGCCAAGCTAGTGTCGAACGCCTGACCTTGCCTCAGTCTCCCAAAGTGCTGGGATTACAGGCGTTAGCTACTGTGCCTGGCCAATTCTTTCTTTTTTGAGACAGAGTCTCGCACTTGCCTAGGCTGGAGGGCAGTGGCACAGTCTCGGATCACTGCAACCTCTGCCTTCTGGGTTCAAGCGATTCTCTTGCCTCAGCCTCAGCTCCTCTCCTTCACCTTCAGCCTCTCCTCTCATGCTTCAGCCTACCCGAGTAGCTGGGAGTACAGGTGCCCGCCACCATGCACAGCTAATTTTTATTTTTATTTATTTATTTATTTTTGAGACAGAGTCTCACTCCGTCACCAGGCGCTAGGCTGGAGTGCAATGGCGCGACCTCAGCTCACTGCAACGTCCGCCTCCCGGGTTCAAGCAATTGTACTGCCTCAGCCTCCCGAGTAGCTGGGATTACAGGCACGTGCCACCACGTCCAGCTAATTTTTGTATCTTTAGTAGAGACAGGGTTTCACCATATTGGCCAGGATGGTCAATCTCTTGAGCTCGTGATCTACCTGCCTCGGCCTCCCAAAGTGCTGGGATTACAGGCGTGAGCCATCGTGCCTGGCCACACCCGGCTAATTTTTTGTGTGTGTTTTTACGGGGTTTCACCATGTTGGCCAGGCTGTTTTGAACTTCTGACTTCAAGCAGTCCACCCGCCTCGGCCTCCCAAAGTGCTGGGATTACAGGCGTGAGCCACCGCGCCCGGCCTCTGAAAGCCTTTCTGAGCCAGTAGAAGTAGGTCTCTCTGTTTCTTGGCTGTTGAAGTGTGAGCCTCAGAGCCAAGCTTCATCAAGAGCCTGGATTCTTCCTGAACTCCCTAGGAGGGTCAGTGCTGTAGCCCCTCCTACCCTACTTGCTCCTGGCAGCCCCAGCCTGCCATTCCGGTCATCTGTGTGCCTGCGAAACTGGGAACCGCACAGCCATCTGGGTTGCTGGGGCCCACAGCTTGGCTATGAATGCCTGCAATTCTTGGCTTTAATTTGCTAATAAAAGTGTCATGTCAGAGCTGTTTGAAAAGTTCTGTTGGCCTTCCCCACAAGATTCTGGCAGTGCCTTGCTGTGAGCCAGACTCTGGGTCACGCGCTGGTGACAGACATGCCTCTGCTCTTTTGGAGCTTAGGTTGTTGTGGGGGTGACAAGCAAAGGGCTCACCTGATCCTAGGATAATTTCATGAAGAGGTGAACCAGTGAGGCAGTTAAAACTGGCTGGGTGTGGTGGCTCACGCCTGTAATCTCAGCACTTTGGGAGGCTGAGGCAAGAGGGTCGTGTGAGTCTCTATATTTAAGACCAGCCTAGGCAACATAGTGAGACCTTGTCTCTCAACAAACAAAAACAAAGTAGGCTGGGTGCAGTGGCTCAGCACTTTGGGAGGCAAAGGTTGGTGGACCACCTGAAGTCAGGAGTTCAAGACCAGACTGGCCAACATGGTGAAACCCTGTCTTTGCTAAAAATACAAAAATTAGCCGGGCGTGTTGGTGGGCGCCTGTAATCCCAGCTACTCGAGAGGTTGAGGCAGGAGAATTGCCTGAACCTGGGAGGCGGAGGTTGCAGTGAGCCGAGATCGCACCACTGTACTCCAGCCTGGGTGACAAGAGCAAAACTCTATCTCAAAAAACAAAACAAAACAAAACAAAACAAAAAACAAGGTAAAGTAGTAAAAGTGGTGAGAGTGACCGGAATAGGGGTAGTCCTCAAAGACCTCTTGGGAGAGGAGGCACTGGAGGTGACGATTTGCTGAGGCAGCCACACACGTTCCGCTTGTGAGGACGGCAGGTGGAAAGCAGGGGATGAGAGAGGAAGCTGGCAGTTCTGCACGGGTGAAAGGCACCTGTGGCCTTGGGCTCATGGAAGTGGGAGGTGATGGGATTCTAATGTGTTTGGGTGCAGTTTCCAAATACAACCTCTGTTAGTTTGCCCAATACCTCCACATTCCTGGGGTGGCAAACTTAAGGTTCAGGTGGCATGAACAAGCCAGGGTCACGCATCCCCACTGTAGGATACCACGTGTGGGTTAGATCGTAGCCCATAAGGGTCCCGGCCTGGCCTCTTGGTCCCACCTCCCCCTGGTAACGGGTACTGACCATGCTTTGCTTGCACGTTTCAGGCAGCGGAGGAGGAGGAAGAGATGGACCTCCCAGAATCGGCCTCAAGGGTCTTCTGTGGCCGCATCCTGAGCATGGTGAACACAGATGACGTCAACGCCATCATCCTGGCCCAGAAGAACATGTGAGTGGTGGCCGGGGGACCTGCGTGTGGGAAGGAATCCACGGGCTTGCCAACATTCTTGTCTTGCCTGCCCCTACCCGGGGCCCACACTGGTGATAAAACGAAGGAAATGAGCAAGTCTGTGGCTGGCTCCAAAGTAAATTCCTTCCCGGCCTGGAGGCGAGGCCTTGGCACAGGAAGCAGGGCTATGGGGAGGTTTTGCAGCTGCGGATAGCTTGGCGGGGGCCGCAGGGGCTCCTGTCCTAAGGCCTAGGGTAGGGATAGTTGAGGGACCAGAGGGGCCATATGTGGGGTTTTTTTTGAGGTTTCTTTTTTTTTTTTGCGACAGAGTTTCGCACTTGCTGCCCGGGCTGGAGTGAAGTGGTGCCATCTCGGCTCACTGCAAACTCCACCTCCCGGGTCCAAGCGATTCTCCTGCCTCAGCCTTCCGAGTAGCTGGGATTACAGGCATGTATCATCACGCCCAGCTAATTTTTGTATTTTTAGTAGAGACGGGGCTTCACCATGTTGGTCAGGCTGGTCTCGAACTCCTGACCTCAAGTGATCCACCCACCTCGGCCTTCCAAAGTGTAGGGACTCTAGGCGTGAGCCACCGTGCCCGGCCTTTATGCGGGTTTTAAGGAGCTGGTGTGCTGACTTCCTGTTGAAGGAGTGGTCTGCCAGAGCCCACGCTGTGTTTGCGTAATGCCCACGTCTCTTGGAGGGGATATAAAGGCCTCTTGTCCTTGCCGGGGTTTCGTGCTGTGGCTGCTGAAACCTTGCCCTAATTCAGGCCTGCCCTGAGGGGAAGAAAGGCAGATACCAAGTCCGTCCAACCCTTGGCCTGTCCAGCCCTCTGAATGCGGCCCAACACAAATTTCTAAACTTTCTTAAAACATTACGAGATTTTTTGTGATTTTTTTCCTCTTTCTTTCTTAAACAATATTTTATTTATTTATTACTTTGAGATGAAGCCTCACTCTTGTTGCCCAGCCTTGGAGTACAATGGTGCAGTCTCGGTTCACTGCACCCTCTGCCTCCCAGATTCAAGCGACTCTCCTGTCTCAGCCTCCCAAGTAGCTGGGATTACAGGCATGCGCCACCACACCCAGCTGGTTTTTTGTATTTAGTAGAGACCGGGGTTTCACCATATTGGTCAGGCTGGTCTTGAACTCCTGACCTTAGGTGATCCGCCGGCCTCGGCCTCCCAAAGTGCTGGGATTACAGGCATGAGCCACCACGCCCGGCCTTCTTTTTCTTTTCTTAGCTCATAAGCTGTCTATCGTTAGTGTATTTTACGTGTGGCCCGAAACAATTCTTCCAACGTGGGCCAGGGAAATGAACAGACTGGACGCCACTGGGCTGATACAGTCTTGGAGTGGAAGCACAGCCTCCCACAGCTCTGTTTTTGTGTCTCTGAGCCAGAGGCTCTTCCCCAGCCTCCATGACACAGCACACACCTGATTTCCTTACCTTTTCTCTGAGGCCCAGAGCGGCTGGTTCTGAGGCTGCACAGTATCTGTCTCTCTCCTGGTTTCTTTTTTTTTTTTAAAATAGACTCTCACTCTGTTGCCCAGACTGGAGTGCAATGGTGCAGTCTGTGCTCACTGCAACGTCTGCCTCTTGGGTTCAAGTGATTCTCCTGCCTCAGCCTCCTGAGTAGCTGGGATTACAGGCACCTGCCACCATGCCTGGCTGATTTTATTTTTAGTAGAGATGGGGTTTCACCATGTTGGCTAGACCTCAAGTGATTTGCCTGCCTCGACCTCCCAAAGTGCTGGTGTGCTGGTCTCCTGTTTCTTTCTTTTTTTTTTTTTTTGGGACGGAGTCTCACACTGTTGCCCAGGCTGTAGTGCAGTGGCGTGATCTTGGCTCGCTGCAATCTCCGCCTCCTGAGTTCAAGCAATTCTCCCGCCTCAGCCTCCCGAGTAGCTGGGACTACAGGTGTGTGCGTGCGCCACCATGCCCGGCTAATTTTTTTGTATTTTTGGTGGAGATGGAGTTTCACCACGTTGGCCAGGATGGTCTCGATCTCCTGACCTTGTGATCCGCCCGCCTTAGCCTCCCCAAGTGTTGGGATTATAGGTGTGAGCCACTGAGCCCGGCCTCCTGTTTCTTTAGGTCAGATTCAGACCTGGCTCTCAGGAACTTCCAGACTGAGGGAAGACAAAGCCAGAGACAGACCCTCCTGTCCCTATGGTGTCAGGGATGGGCCAGAGGAACAACCTGTTGCTAGTGGAGTTAAAGAGAGTATGATTGAAGGAAGAGGTAGACAAAGCTACATGAGAAGGACACAACTGAGTAGGGTTTTGAAGGTTGAATAGGAGTTTGCTAAGTGGCTCAACGAGTAGGTAGAACTCTGCAGGATCAGGGAACAGCCCATGCAGAGGTTGTGAAGCAGGGGAAGGGCTTGGCATGAACAGTCAGTCAGGCCAGGTTGGGCAGGGCCCTGAAGCTGGGCAGAGGAGCTCATGGCCTGTCTCCACCCTCAGGCTGGACCGCTTTGAGAAGACCAATGAGATGCTGCTGAACTTCAATAACCTGTCGAGCGCCCGCCTGCAGCAGATGAGCGAGCGCTTCCTGCACCACACGAGGGCCCTCGCAGAGATGAAACGGGACCTGGACAGCATCTTCCGCCGGATCAGGTGGGTGCTCAGCCCCACCCCGGGGCCCCAGCTGACCTCTGCCTCCGTCTCCCCCATCTGAGCCTGTTTCCTTCACATACCAGGGTGAAGGGGAGATTTCTGTCTGTTTTACAAGGCTTCATAGCGCACTTAATGTCTGGAACCATTCCAGCCCTGGGATAAAATCTTGAAGTAAGTTTATTGATTAATTGACTGAGACAGAGTCTCGATCTGTGGACCCGGCTGGAGTACAGTGGCATGATCTCGGCTCACTGCAACCTCTGCCTCCTGGGTCCAAGTGATTCTTGTGCCTCAGCCTCCCGAGTAGCTGGAATTACAGGTGCGCCCCACCATGCCCTGCTAATTTTTGTGTGTGTGTGTTTTTTTTTTGAGATAGAATCTTGCTCTGTCGCCCAGGCTGGAGTGCAGTGGCACAATCTCAGGTCACTGCAACCTCTACCTCCCGGGTTCAAGCAGTTCTCCTGCCTCAGCCTCCCAAGTAGCTGGGACTATAGGCACATGCCGCCACGCCCAGCTGATTTTTTGTATTTTAGTAGAGATGGATTTCACCGTGTTGCCCAGGCTGGTCTTGAACTTCTGATCTCAGGCGATTGCCTGCCTCGGCCTCCCAAAGTGCTGGGATTACAGATGTGAGCCATTGCGCCCGGCCTAATTTATGTATTTTTTTAATAGAGAAAGGGTTTCACCATGTTGGCCAGGCTCATTTTGAATTTCTGGCCTCAGGCGATCCATCCACCTCAACCTCCCAGTGTTGGGATTACAGGTGTAAGCTATCATACCTGGCCTAATTTTTGTATTTTTTAGTAGAGACAGGGTTTCACCATGTCGGCCAGGCTCATCTGTAACTCCTGGCCTCAGGTGATCTATCTACCTCAACCTCCCAAAGTGCTGAGATTGCCGGGTGCGGTGGCTCACGCCTGTAATCCCAGCACTTTGGGAGGCTAAGGTGGGTGGATCACCTGAGGTCGGGAGTTCGAGACCAGCCTGACCAATATAGTGAAACTCTTTTTTTTATTTTTATTTTTATTTTTTATTTTTTTTTAAAGACGGGTTTCACCATGTTGGTCAGGCTGGTCTTGAACTCCCGACCTCAGGTGATCCGCCCGCCTTGGCCTCCAAAGTGCTTGGATTACAGGCGTGAGCCACCATGCCCGACCAAAACCCTATGTTTGAAAAATAAAAAATAAAAAAGTGCTGAGATTAGAGGTGTGAGCCATCACGCCCAACCTCAAAGTTTAGTTTTCAAAAATGTAACATAGCACTAGACACATAATGAAAAGGCAGGAATGGCTGGGCGCAGTGGCTCACGCCTGTAATCCCAGCACTTTGGGAGGCCAAGGTGGGCGATCGCGAGGTCAGGAGTTCGAGACCAGCCTGACCAACATAGTGAAACCCCGTCTCTACTAAAAACACAAACATTAGCTGGGCGGGGTGGTGCACACCTGTAATCTCAGCTAGTTGGGAGGCTGAGGCAGGAGAATTGCTTGAACCTGGGAGGTGGAGGTTGCAGTGAACTGAGATTGCACAGCTGTACTTCAGCCTGAGCAACAGAAGCGGGGCTCTGGCTCAAAAAAAAAAAAAGTTATCTGAGTCGCGGAGGCCACATATAAGAAGAGGCCTTGCAGGGGCAGCCCCCAGCCAGTGCCTACGCTCAGAGCACCCGGAGTCTAACTTGTTTGGGGTTGGGGCCTACGCTGGGGCTGGAGGCCCACTGGTGGGTGACTGCCAGGGCCGTGGCTGCTGGGCCCAGCACCTAGAGAGAGTGAAGATGGGAGGCGATGAACTGTGGGGTTCTCACTCCCGACTCCCCTTGCCCTCAGCTGGCAGCAGGGGCTCTTGGCCGGCACCAGGCCCGGCCTGCCTGCTCAGCAGGTTAAGCCCGTGTGCCTTCTCTCCCCTGCAGGACACTGAAAGGGAAACTGGCCCGGCAGCACCCAGAGGCCTTCAGCCGTAAGTGTCGCCAGGGCTCCTGCACCCGAGCACGTCGCGCCCTCCGCCCAGGGCGAGCTTCTGGAAGGCCACCTTGGGGGCCGATACTGAGACCAGGCTGTAATGAGCAGTGGGCCTGGGGGAGACCTGGGGCTGGGGCGGGGGCAGGGGTGCTGGCCTGGTCCTCTCGGCAGCTTGCAGAGTGGCTGTTAGGACTGGGGTCCGAGCCCTGTGGGGAAGCTGCATAGGGGACTGTGGATAAGCAGCATGACAATCCTTGTCCCTGTGGGCACTGTGAGTCCCTATGAGCCTGCCATGAGGTAGGGGCTGTGAGTATCCTCTTTCATGGAGAGGGAAACTGAGGCCCAGAGGGGCAGGACTCGAGTTCCCATCTGTCTGGTTAGAGAGCTCACGTGTTCTCTGGGGTACCATTCCATGTTGCCACCACCTTAAAGGGCTCTGCAGGCTGAGCCTTGGTTTACCCATCTGTTGAAAAGGCCGACAGCTCTCCATCCCAGGGTCTCCGGCAGCAGTTTACAGAGTAGGGAGCCGGGCTGAGGGGAGGTCAGGACCTGGCCCAGGTAGCACAGTGAGCCAGGCTCGCCCTCAGGGCTCCTATAGGCCCATCCCCAGAGCCTGTGTCCCTTCCTCACCTCACCTTGAAGGCTCTTCCCTGCCTGGGCCTCAGTTTCCTCCTCTGTAAAATGGGCTAAGTTGGCATGGTGCGGTGGGTCACGCCTGTAATCCCATCACTTTGAGAGGCCAAGGCAGGGGGATCACCTGAGGTCGGGAATTTGAGACCAGCCTGACCGACATGGGGAAACCTCGTCTCTATTAAAAATATAAAATTAGCCAGGCGTGGTGGCGCACACCTGTAATCCCAGCTGCTCGGGAGGCTGAGGCAGGAGAATTGCTTGAACCTGGGAGGTGGAGGTTGCAGTGACCCGAGATGGCGCCACTGCACCCCAGCCTGGGCGACAAGAGCGGAACTGCATCCTCCCACCGCCAGAAAAAATGGGCCAAGTCATACCCCCATGGGGTGGGGGGAGCCATCGGGTCACATGGACAGTAAGTCCTACGTCACAGTGCTTGGTGACAAAACCAACTCTTGGGCCTCCTTCCCCCAGACATCCCGGAGGCATCCTTCCTGGAGGATGAGGATGAAGACCCCATCCCCACCCAGCACCACGACCACCATCGCCACCTCAGAGCAGAGCACAGGCTCCTGTGACACCAGCCCTGACACCGTCTCACCCTCCCTGAGTCCCGGCTTCGAGGACCTGTCCCATGTTCGGCCTGGCTCCCCAGCCATCAATGGGCGCAGCCAGACAGATGACGAGGAGATGGGCGAGTAGCCCTGCTGCCCAGTGCCTTGAGGGTCTTGGCAGCGGCATACAAGGTGGCAGCAGGTGACCCTGCCTTGTTCTGTCACCCACGGTGCCTTTGCTGCCCCATTCTGGCACCCAGGGCTCCTAGGGGGACAGGGCTCTCTCGAAGGGTGTGGAGTGCTGAGGGGGGTCTTTCATTCTGGCTCCTTCCTTCCTCAGAACACATCTCCTCTGCAAGACCCCTCTGCCATGCCAGGGCACGCCCATCCCAGCAGGAGTTGCGGGGCGGGGCACGGGAATTTTCCCAGAGCTGAGCCTCACGTCTGCTCTGAATAACGCTTAAAAAGGTTCCCAGAGACCAGAGCCAGATGTCCCCCACCTCTGGTCAGGACCTCCTTGAGGGGCACAAGCACGGTCTTGTCTGAGTTCATCCCAGCTCACCCCTGCACCCACTAATTCTGCTTTTCCTGCCCCTTCCTCTGTAAAAGTATCAAATACTTTCTCCTTGGTATCTCAAGATTTCTGAGATAGGTCGAAGGCTCAAGACGAAGGCTGGCGGGCCATCCATTCAGCCCTGAGCGTGCTGAGGCCTTTTTCTCGGAACAGAGGTGTGGAACCTGAGGGCCTCCATGGAGCAAACAGAGCCACTCGGGAAAGAGTTTAATGGGATATTTTGTACCCAATGTTTACAGATGCTGTTGGGAAGCTATCAATAAAAAGACACCATTACTAAAAAGGGAAAAGTAACCCTACTGGTGGCTTCCTCCATCCTTAGGCCAAGCAACCCAGAAGGTGGGCAAGTGCTGGATGTGGGGCTGGGGGCCCTGCTGGAGGGAGGTGCAGTCAGTCAGTCACCACAGAGCTAGAAAGAGACATGGCCCTTTCTTGGAACCCCCCTGGTGGGAGCTGTCACAGCCCAAGTTCCCGTCACTAGCTAGGTCCTCCTGCATGTGGCCCTCAGTGCTGATGGTGCTACTGTTCCCACTCTCCTTTCAAAATTCCTCCTCCAGATCGTAGCACTCCTCCCAATCAGGAAGCCACATAGGATCCTGTTCCCCATCAGACACACTCCCAGGGTTACCTCATCTTCTGAGTACTTAGAAATTAAGTTGTTTCAGCCGGGCGTGGTGGTGCATGCTTGTAATCCCAGCGCATCGAGAGGTTGAGGCAGGTGGATCACCTGAGGTCAGGAGTTCGAGACCAGCCTGGACAACATGGTGAAACCCCCAACTCTACTAAAAATACAAAAATTAGCTGGGTGTGGTGGCACACACTTGTAATCTGGAGGCTGAGGCAGGAGAATCACTTGAACCTGGGAGGCAGAGGCTGCAGTGAGCTGAGATCTCGTCATTGCACTACAGCCTGGGCAACAAGAGTGAAACTCCGTCTCAGGGAAAAAAAATGTTCATAAAGGCATCTTCTCAGACATTGGAGGGTATACTTTTGCCTGGTATGGTAGTGCCTGCAGGCATTCAAGGAAATAAACAGGTATCCCTGCCAAGCCTGCAGGTCACTTCTCATTGCGCCCCATCTCTGTACTCAGCCTTCTCTTTTTTTTGAGACGTACCTCTGTTGTCCAGGCTGGATTGCAGTGGCCCGATCAGGGCTCACTACAACCTCAAACCCCTGTGTTCAGGCATTCCTCCTGCCTGCCAAGTAGCTGGGACTACAGGTGTGCACCACCACACCTGGATAAATTTTAAAAACGGGTTTTTTTTTTTTTTGTAGAGACAGGGTCTGGCTATGTGTTCCAGGCTGGTCTTGAATTCCTGGCCTCAAGTAATCCTCCTCCTTGACCTCCCAAAGTGCTGGGATTACAAGTGTGAACCACTGAACTTGCCCTGGCACTTTTTTTTTTGACACGGAGTCTCACTCTGTCGCCCAGGCTGGAGTGCAGTGGTGCGATCTCAGCTCACTGCAACCTCCACCTCCGGGGTTCAAGCTATCCTCTTGCCTCAGCCTCCCCAGTAGCTAGGACTACAGGCGCACGCCACCACACCCAGCTAATTTTTGTATTTTTAGTAGAGACGAGGTTTCACCATATTGGCCAGGCTGGTCTTGGACTCCTGGCACGTGATCCACCCGCCTCGGCCTCCCAAAGTGCTGGGATTACAGGCGTGAGCCACCGCACCCAGGCCGCCCCGGCACTTTTTGGACCCTACATGGATCCTACATGGAAAAGAGACCCTCAGTCCCACCTGGCACCTTTTGCCAGGCACCACCACCTTTCCTGGCAAATGCAGTTGTCCCGTCCTGCTGCTGTCCTGAAATCCATCCGGACACAGCGGCCGAGAGCTTTCTAATAACGTATTCCGGGTGGTAGGTCCCTTCCCGGCCCCAACTCCTGCGTCCTGGACCCGCAGCCCTCTGCCTCATGCCTTTGCTTTAGCAGAAAACATTATCCTCTACTCCGTTCAAGTATTCGCTGAGGGCCTGCCAACCGCCAGCGTTCGTCAGTGGCTCAGAGACAGAGGCCGCAAACACCTGGAGAGGTGCGATAGTCTTCTCACGTGACTCGGTGGGCGGGGCCAACAGCCGAAAGCTTGTGGAGACGCTCACCCACGTGCGCTGAGGCTTCGTTTGCCAGCATCCAAGATGGCGGCAGGGCGGCACCCGAGGCGCGGCGCGGATTGTGACGCAGGCGGCCGGAGTGCTCCGCGCGCAAGCGCTTTCGGCGGCGATTCGGCGGTTTCCGGTTCCGCCGTCCTCTTTTTCTTCAGCGAGGCGGCCGAGTTGGTTGGTGGCGGTGGTCGTGTGGGTTCGCGCTGGGCTGAGGTCGGGTGGGGGGGGCTGCAGGAGGCCGCAGGGGCCTGGGCGGCGGAAGAGGCGGCCTTGAGCCGGCTCATGCAGGCCAGTCTCGGCGGGGTGGCCGGGCAGGGCGCTCGAGGCCGGGGCTCCCCAGGCCGGCTCCGAGCCCAGGCCGGGGCCCGGGAGGCGAGCGCCGCTTTGGAGAGGAGCCTGCCTGCTCTGCCTGCCTGAGTGACCCCACGAGGCCTCGGGCGGGAAGAGGTCCTGGGGACCGGTCCGTGTTAATGAGAGGGGGTTATTGAGCTTGTAGCGTTAACTGTTCCAGTCACTGCGTCTTCTCTGGCCGAGTTTTCATAGCTGGCTCCATTACTCTGTCTGTAAGGAGGAGCTGGTGGTAGCGTCTATCTTTTAGACTATTTATATTTTTTCAGATGGAGTCTCGCTTTGTCGCCCAGGCTGGAGTGTGGTGGTGCGATCTCGGCTCACTGCAGCCTCCACCTCCCGGGCTTAAGCGATTCTCCCGCCTCAGCCTCCCGAGTAGCTGGGATTACAGGCGCCTGCCACCACACCCAGCTGTTTTTTGTGTTCTTAGTAGATACTGGGTGTCACCATGGTGGCCAGGCTGGTCTTGAACTCCTGACCTCAAATGATCCGTCTGCCTCGGCCTCCCAAAGTGCTGGGATTACAGGTGTAAGCCACCACGCCTGGCGGATTTTTTTTTTTTTTTTTTTTAAGTCAACTTTTGGGCCGGGCGCGGTGGCTCACGCCTGTAATCCCAGCACTTTGGGAGGCCGAGGCGGGCGGATCACGAGGTCAAGAGATCGAGACCGTCCTGGTCAACATGGTGAAACCCTGTCTCTACTAAAAATACAAAAAAATTAGCTGGGCGTGGTGGCGCGCGCCTGTAGTCCCAGCTACTCGGGAGGCTGAGGCAGGAGAATGGTTTGAACCCGGGCGGCGGAGGTTGCAGTGAGCCAAGGTCACGTGCCACTGCACTCCAGCCTGGCGCCTGGTGACTGAGTGAGACTCTGTCTCAAAAAAAAAAAAAAAAAAAAAAAATGAAATTAGCTGGGCGTGGTGGCGCATGCCTGTAATCCCAGCTCTTTGGGAGGCTGAGGCAGGAGAATCACTGGAACCCGGGAGGCAGAGGTTGCGGTGAGCTGAGATGGCACCACTGCACTTCAGCCTGGGCAACAAGAACAAAACTCCGCCTCAAAAAAAAAACAAAAAACTTTTATATGTAAACAGTGGTTGGCACGTGGTTGGTAGATATAAGTGATGTTTGTGGTCTGGAGTAAAGGCAAGAAGTGGGCTCTGGAGAGGAAACTAAGAGTGTTGGGTTCTCCAGCTTGGAGTTAGAGGGGAGGGGATGCGACAGGAAGGCGTGTATTGTAGGGGATGGCTTCCCATCTAGGATGGCAGCAGGAGCACACCTGGTGAAGGAGACCAGGACCTTGCTGTGTTGGGAGAGGATGGGACCGGGCTCACGGAAGATGTATCTGATGATGTCAAAGGGAACTTACTCTATCCGGAGATAATGATGAGTCCTTCCCCTGCTAAGCCTAAGGAGAATAACCAGTCTGTGTTCCTGGAGAGCACGCATGCAGTCAGTAGGGTGGAGGACGTGTGGCCTTTAGTACAGGACGTGTTTAGGCTGCAGGCCAGGGTGTGTGGGAAGCCTAATAGGGCCAGGCTTGGAGGAGTGGAAGGAAGACAGGTACTGGGGCAGGACCAGTTGGGGTCAGGGATAGCAGGTGGGGTGTAGGTACCTGGGCTTTCATCACCCAGGCATGCATTGCTCATCTGTCTATCCTGCCTCCCTTCAGCAGACGCAGAGATGCAGATCTTTGTGAAGACCCTCACGGGCAAGACCATCACCCTTGAGGTCGAGCCCAGTGACACCATTGAGAATGTCAAAGCCAAAATTCAAGACAAGGAGGGTGAGTGGGACTGGGTGTCGGGGCTCTGGCTATGGATTGGGAGTCCCCCTCTGCTCAGGGGAGTCCCTCCTGTGTGGGTTGGTGCTGGCTTTAGACTTCGCTTTTGCCCTTGCTTCTCCATGTGATCTGAAGAATGTTATCTCTACCTCAGTTTGCATTTTGAGAGACTAGGGGTAGTGCTGGATTTCCCCTGCATGGGGACACTGCCAGTAACATGCTCCACAAAGCCTCTAACTGAGCCTCTCTCCCCTTCAGGTATCCCACCTGACCAGCAGCGTCTGATATTTGCCGGCAAACAGCTGGAGGATGGCCGAACGCTCTCAGACTACAACATCCAGAAAGGTACCAGGGTTGGGGTTGCTGAGCAGGGACCCAAGATCCTCAGGTCCTAGGAAAGGAGCATTGATGGCCTCAATCAGGGGCTGGGGAAGCAGTTCAAATGACTTGTGTTTTGTTTAAAATAATGGGGCTGGGTGCAGTGGCTCACGCCTGTAATCCCAGCACTTTGGGAGGCCGAGGTGGATGGATCATGAGGTCAAGAGATCAAGACCATCCTGGCCAACATGGTGAAAATAAAAGTACAGAAATTAGCCGGGCGTGGTGGCATATGCTTGTAATCCCAGCTACTCCAGGGGCTGAGGCAGGAGAATTGTTTGAACCCAGGAGACCGAGGTTGCAGTGAGCTGAGATTGCACCACTGCACTCCAGCCTGGTGACAGAGTGAGATACGTTTAAAAAAAAAAAAAAAAAAAAAAAAAAAATTAGCCAGGCATGGTGGCGTGCTCCTGTAATCCCAGCTACTTGGGAGGCTGAGGCCTGAGAATTACTTGAACCCAGGAGGCAGAGGTTGCAGTGAGCAGAGATCATGCCACTGCATTCCAGTCTGGATTACAGAGTGAGACTCTGTCTCAAAAAAAAAAAAAAGTAGTAATGGAAAATTTTTTGTCACTGCAATAAAGAAATGTGTCACTTGTAGAGACGGGTTTCACCATCTTGACCAGTTTGGACTTGAACTCCTGACCTTATGATCCACCCGCCTCAGTCTCCCAAAAGTGTTTTTTTTTTTTTTTAAAGATGGGGTTTCACCATGATGGCCAGGCTGGTCTTGAACTCCTGACCTCAGATGATCCACCCACCTCGGCCTCCCAAAGTGCTAGGATTACAGGTGTGAGCCACCGTGCCCAGCCTTTTTTTTTTCAAGGCAGTCTCACTCTTGCCCAGGCTGGAGTGCAGTGGCACGATCTCGGTTCACTGCAACCTCCGCCTCCTGGGTTCAAGTGATTCTCCTCTCAGCCTCCCAAGTAGCTGGTACTACAGGAGCCTTATTACCCCATGCCTGGTTAATTTTTTTTGTATTTTTAGTAGAGGTTGGGTTTCACCACGTTGGCCAGGCTGGTCTCAAACTCCTGACCTTATGATCCGCCTGCCTCAGTCTCCAGAAGTGCTGGGATTACAGGCATGAGCCACTGTGCCTGGCCTAGACTTCAGTGTTTTACGTTACCTGCACCACTTAGAAATTGGCTTCCATGATAGAAAACCCAGATGGATGCCTCAGTTGGCATGTGTCAGTCTCAGACTCCCCCAGGGCTTGTGGTCAGTGCTGGGATGGAGGTTCTGTGGGCCAGGCCTGACTGGGACAGTGTATCTTCCACATGTAGAACACTCTGGGGACCAGGACTTGGTGTCCCCATCACACTTGAGAAAGCCCCAGACATAGTAGGGCCCTGGAGGCCTGCCCTGTGACTGAGGAGCCAAGGCTGGGCTCAGTCGGGCAGTCACCATCCCCCTGGCTGTCTCCTACAGAGTCCACCCTGCACCTGGTGCTGCGCCTGCGAGGTGGCATTATCGAGCCTTCCCCTCCGCCAGCTTGCCCAGAAATACAACTGTGACAAGATGATCTGCCGCAAGTATGTGTGCCTCAGTGCTCGGGGGCCGGGAGGGCTGCTGGGTTGGGGCGTGCCCTCACTGCCGCTCCTGTTCCGCACAGGTGCTATGCTCGCCTGCACCCCCGTGCTGTCAACTGCCGCAAGAAGAAGTGTGGCCACACCAACAACCTGCGCCCCAAGAAGAAGGTCAAATAAGCCTCTTCCTTCCTGGAAGGGCAGCCTCTTGCCCAGGCCCCATGGCGCTGGAGCCTCAATAAAGTGTCCCTTTGGTTGACTGGAGCAGCAACTGGTGTCCTCATGGCTGGTCTGTCCAGGGAGGTGGCTGGAGAATGGGCATCTCCCTCAGGGAGTCTAATCAGCACTCCATTCTGTGCCACCCATGGGGTCCTCTGTCCTAGATTCTGTCACACTGGCAGTGGTCCCTGCCCTATGACCCTGACTCTGGATTTGTCATCTGTAAAATTAGTGTAAAAACCTGAGTCCTGTGATTGGTGGGACTGAGGTTTTTACTGATCCCAGTTTTATCATAGCTGGGATCCATCAGGCACTTTGAGATGTCCTTCAGGCCTAGGCCCTGAAGAATCTAGGTGTGGGGAGACAGGTAGAAAGTACACCCAGTGACAGAACACTGGCTCTCAAATTCTTTTATAGAAGTGGGGTCTCACTGTGTTGTCCAGGCTAGTCTTTGGCCTCAAGCCATCCTCCCACTACGGTCCCTCAAAGTGTTGGGATTACAGGCAAGAACTGCCACATCCAACTCAGTTCTGTTTTGAACCTGAACCCAGGACAGCGATCTTGGTCTGCCCCTGAGGGGTAACCTCTCCTGTGATACCACTCTTAAGAAGGGTGGTCCTTGGTGTTTTCCTTAAAGTCACCCCAGGCTGGAGTGCAGTGGTGTGGTCATGGCTCACTGTATCCTGGAACTCAAGCTCTCCTCTCTCTTGCCTCCCAAGTAACTAGGACACAGGTGTGTACAACCATGCCCGGGTAAATGCTTTGGTGTACAGGCTGGAGTTCAGTGGCTTGATCTCAGCTCATTGCAACCTCTGCCTCCTGGGTTCAAGTGATTCTCCTGCATCAGCCTCCTGAGTAGCTGGGACTACAGGTGCATGCCACCACTCCTGGCTAATTTTTGGAGATGGGGTTTTGCCATGTTGGCCAGGCTGGTCTTGAACTCCTGACATCAGGTGATCCACCCGCCTCAGGCTTCCAAAGTGTTGAGATTACAGGCGTGAGCCACTGCGCTTGGCCTTACTATCTTTTTTTTCTTTTGAGGGAGGGAACTTTTTAAAAAATTATTTTAAAAGAGACAGTATCTTGCTATGTTCCCCAGGAGGATGGTTTTGGACTGGGCTCAAGTGGTCCTGCCTCAGCCTCGCAAAGTGCTGGGGTTATAAGGGTGAGCTGCCTTACTGGGCCCCTGTTTAGTTTTGATGAAGGTTCAATGTTGGTGAGTCAGCGCATGGCCAATGGTGTATCCTTCCCCTTACAGGTTGGTGTCTGTCACCCATACCTGAGCTGGTCCCTCTTCACTAGGCCATCCTACCACCCTCTTCTCTCCCTGAGGAAGCTTTCCAAAGTTCGTATAGGCCTTGTGTCCCTCCAGCAGAAAGCTCCAAGGCCTTGTTTATACTTGAGGTGGTGCTGGCCCCTCCTGTGCCCCAGGCTCAGAGCTATTACACAAGACACCCAATTCAACTGACACCTTCCCTGTCACTGAATCTTGTCTTCACTCCTGTGATTTTCTGAAGAACTGATGAATCTGTTAATGTCAGTGGAGTTCAGCCACGGCGCTTTTTTGAGGCAGTCTCACTGTCGCTGCGGCTGGAGTGCAGTGGCACGGTCATAGCTCGTGGCAGCCCTCCACTCCCTGGGCTTGGGCAATCCTCCCACCTCAGCCTCTGGAGTACCTGGGACTATAGGCGGGAGCCACCACGCCGCGCTAATCTTATGTAGAGATCAGGCTTCCTTAGGTTGCCAGTTGCCAGGCTTGCTTCACACTCTTTTTCTTTTTTTGAGATGGAGTCAGCTCTGTCACCCAGGCTGGAGTACAGTGGTGTGATCTCAGCTCACTGCAATCTTTGCCTCCCGGGTTCAAGTGATTCTCCTGCCTCAGCCTTCCAAGTAGCTGGGATTACAGAGGTCGGTCCTGATGTCCAGCTAATTTTTGTATTTTTAGTAGAGATGGGGTTTTGCCATGTTGGCCAGGCTGGTCTCGAACTCCCGACCTCCGGAGATCCACCTGCCTAGGCCTCTCAAAGTGCTCGGATTACAGGCGTGAGCCACCGCGCCTGACCCTACTTCACGCTTTTGAACGTCAAAAACCACGCTCAAAACTTGTTTCACGTGGAAGTCCGTGTTGAGATACATACGTAGAAACGAACTCAAGGCTAACAGCTGTGCTGTATTCAGAACTGCACATTCAAGGAAAAACAGGATCACAGGCGGGTGCTGGACAGGAACAAGAAGGGTGGATGAAGGATGCAGGGCTTGCTTGGGCGGCCCGCGGTCTTGGCTCTCCTTTCTTCCCCCGGGGTCTCGGGGTTGGCCGGCCGCAGGGTGGCGATCCGTGGACCTCCCGGCCTGCAGGGGGCGTCGGGTGCAGCGGAAGGGCCTGCTCCGGAGCCTGGTCAGGGCCGCGCAGTCATGATCACCGAGGCGGCTGCGGAGCCTACGGTCCCTGCAGTGTCTGCTCCTGAGGCGGCCGCCGAGACTCCGGGACGCGAGGAGCCGGCGTGGCCCTGGGTGAGCCCAGGCCCGAGCGGGAACGGGCGAGGGGCGGGCGGCGCAGACCCAGGGGCGCCGGCTTCATGCCCAGCCGTGCCCCCCGTCCCGCAGAAAGACGCCCCGATCCAGACGCTGGTGCAGCGCATCCACCAGCTGCAGGCTGAGCGCGCGCAGGGCTTCCGCCGACTGGAGGAGTGAGTGCGGGCGCGGGGGGAGCAGGGTTCAGTCCCCGGCCCGCTCCGGGCGTGGACGTGGTCTCGGCCGTGTCTGGAGGAGGAGCTGGATTCTCGCGCGGCTGCCTAGGCATATGGGGCGGGGATTTCGGGGCACCGGGTCCTCACCTTCACAAGAAAGGCCCCACAGCACGTTCCCACTGCCCGACGACCCACTCCTCGTGGCTTCTCTCTCCTCCCCAAGAGCAGGAGTGCGCCTGTCTCGGGTTCACTTGCGGGAGTCAGGAAGCGTCTTCCCTGCCAGTTCTCCCCGCTGGGGTCCGGGGACACCCCCTCGGGGACTTTCAGGAGGTTAGCGCGGGTGCAGGGCCTGAGAGCCTGGGGGCGCGGCCTCAGGGTCCTCACCTGCCGCAGAGGCCACCGCCAGTACCTGCGCAGCAGCCCGGACTACGACTTCGCGCGCTACCGGAGCACAGTGCACGAGGTGACCCAGGCTTTCGCTGCCGCCTCGCGGGAGGTGCTGGCGTTGGAAGCAGAGCTGGCCGGGCCTCGCAGGCAGCCGCTGCTCGCCAGCCACGTGCGCAGTCTACAGCAGTTGGAGCAGACTCGGCTGGGCACGGTGAGGCCACCACCCCTTCCCCACCGTGTCTCGAGGACCCTGGCTGATTCTGCTCATGGCGCACCCCTGCTGGGGAATTGGGGGTGGTCCCAGTATCCCATACGGAGACCTCACCCCTTCCTGTCCCACCTCAGTCTTCTATTAAGACTTCACTTTGGGGATTCTCGGATCTTGCCTTCTGCTGTTCATCCCCCAATTTTTTTCCAAGTTTTCTCCTTATTCCCAGAGTACTCCCGCTTTCTCCCAGCCCCGCCTAAATGCTATTCCAAGATGCCCAGATCCCGCCCCAACAATGCTCCACCCACTCTGGTTGTCCCGCCCTCAATGTCCCGTAGATAACGGCTAGGGGGGTTCCCAGCCCACGCCGCCTCCGTATTATCCCTCCATCACGGCTTTAGTTCTTGGCCTGTTTCTGTCTTTGGCTTCGACTACTCTGCCTTGCAACCCTGTGTGTGTGTGTGTGTGTGTGTGTGTGTGTGTGTGTGTGTGTGTGCGTGTGTGTGGCCCTGCAACCCTGTGTGTGTTTGGGGGGGCGGGCATCAGATCTACGCGAACCACGCCCACATCAAGCTCTACACAGGAATCCTAGGCCATGCCCCCCCCCCGGGCGACCCGTCTCAGCCTTTTTGGCCTTTTTCTTTTTCTTTTATTTTTGAGACAGGGTCTCGCTCTCTTGCCCAGGCTAGAGTGCAATGGCTTGATTTCGGCTCAGTGCAACCTCCACCTCCCGGGTTCAAGCGATTCTCCCGCCTCAGCTTCCTGAGTGGCTGGGATTACAGCTGTGTGATGCCACCCCCGGCTAATTTTTTTTTTTTTTTTTTTTTGAGACAGAGTCTCGCTCTGTCACCCAGGCTGGAATGCAGTAGTGCGATCTAGGCTCATTGCAACCTCTGCCTCCCAGGTTCAAGTGCTTCTCCTGCCTCAGCCTCCTGAGTAGCTGGGATTACAGGCACGCACCGCCACCTCCCGCTAATTTTTGTATATTTAGTAGAGCCGGGGTTTCATCATGTTGTTCAGGATGGTCTCGAATTCCTGACCTCGTGATCCACCCACCTCGGCCTCCCTAAGTGCTGGGATTACAGGCGTAAGGCACCTCGCCCAGCCAATTTTTGTATTAAGTAGAGACGGCGTTTTGTCATATGGGCCAGGCTGGTCTCGAACTCATGGTCTCAAGTGATCTGCCCTCCTGGGTTTCCCAGTGTGCTGGGGTTTCAGGCGTGAGCCACCGCGTCTAGCCTGTTTGGCCTACTTTTATCTTGGGATTAAGCTAATAACACCCTGTCTGGTCCCATCCCTGGAACCATGAAGCCTAGCCTAACCCACCCCTACCGCCAATGCCTGGCTGAGATTTCACTACTGTCCCCAGGCCACACCCACATCCTCCGCTCTGCACTGCCTCTGGCCTGCCCACTGTCTCCTTTCTGCCAGAGCCCCTGTAAACTGAATTTGACTCTTCCTACACAAAGCACCGCCCCTCGTGGCTCTACCCAGGCACTGCCTTTCTGGGTGCCTCTGTCTTTTCCTGAACAGCGTGGGAGGGCAGGGGGTGACTTCTGCCGGTGGAGACATCCTCCGAGTTGCCCATTCCCCCACCAGGTGGCCCTGCTGCAGCTGATGGAGACACCAGAGGTGGTGGAGCAGAAGGACGCTGTACAGATGCACCAGCTGAAAATGAAGTGAGCGTTGCTGCCCAAGCCGTCTGGCTATGCTTATTTGTGTTCACGTGCACCAGCAGGCATTTGCACCAGGCTTGGCATGGTCAGACCCTGCCAGCAGAGGGACCCTCTGCCTGTGCACAATGGTGTTCTCATCTGGTGGCCCCCAGATGTACACATTCCCCAGAGGGCACAGCTGTGAAATTTCACATCAGTTGTGCTGTGTATTGCCGGGACACTGCTGTATACCTCGACACATGCCAGCCCTGCACACGTGGCTGTCAGTGGAGCATGGACACTGTCGTCCATGCCCCACCAGGCACACGCCTCCACATGCCTGTCCTCAGCCCCCAGC
The DNA here is from genome assembly GCA_036589455.1 of Ateles fusciceps. Taxonomy (NCBI): domain Eukaryota; kingdom Metazoa; phylum Chordata; class Mammalia; order Primates; family Atelidae; genus Ateles; species Ateles fusciceps. Next base: position 10,312,449 of record JAZHEH010001828.1, on the reverse strand, counting down.
ACACACACTCATGCACACACACATTTGACAGAGTCATGCTTCATAACTTCCTGATGGCACACACCCCACCAAGATGGCCTTTTCTTTTTCTTTTTTTGAGACTGGGTTGCCTGTTGTCCAGGCTGGAGTGCAGTGGCGCGATCTCGGCTCACTGCAACCTCCGCCTCCCGGGGTTCAAGCGAGTCTCCTGCCTCAGCCTCCTGAGTAGCTGGGACTACAGGCTAGTTCCACCACACCTGGCTAATTTTTGTATTTTTAGCGGAGACGGGGTTTTACCATGTTGGTCAGGCTGGTCCCAAACTCCTGACCTTGTGATCTGCCTGCTTCGGTCTCCCAAAGTGCTGGGAGTAAAGGCATGAGCACTGTGCCGGGTCTTTTTTTTGAGATGGAATCTCACTGTTGCTCAGGCTGGAGTGCAGTAGGGTGATCTTGGCTCACTGCAACCTCCACCTCCCGTCTCGGGTTTAAGCGATTCTCCTGCTTCAGCCTCCCAAGTAACTCGGATTACAGATACCTGCCACCATGCCCGGCTAATTCTTGTATTTTTAGTAGACAGGGTTTCACCATCTTGGCCAGGCTGGTTGGAATTCCTGACCTCAGGTGATCCGTCTGCCTTGGCTTCCTAAAGTGCTGGGATCATAGGCATGAGCCACTGCACCCAGCCAAGATGGCTTTTTCTCGGCCCACTCTGACCTACGGGACCGCCCCTTCTCCCAAGCACCTACGTGGTCCCTTCTGCTGCTAGTGCTGCCTAGAGGTTTGGCGGCGGGCAGGAGGGCCCGGGGCTCACCACAGCCACAGCCCTCTTGGAGCTTTGAGGCAGCAGCTAATTCGCCCCATCTGGGTTTTATTTATAGTTCCCATCCGCTCTTGTAGGGTAATTAAAACCATGGAGGCGATGAGCGAGGTTCTCCAGGATCTCAGGTTTGATGCGGAATCTGCCGAGTGATGGCGGCTCCCCAGGGACGGAGGGGAGCTGGGAAACGGGGCGGATGGCGCCCAGCCCTGACCGCCAGCTGGCTGGGTCGTGCCCCACTGCGCTGCGGACCTTCCTGCATTTGAGACACCCCCCCACAATAAAGAGCTCTTCTTGTTCAGCCACTCTGCCATCTGTGTCCTGGGGCGCTGCGGCCAGTGTGCCTGGGGAGGGGGCCCCCACAAGGCCAGGGATTGTGGGTGAAAGACTCACCCTCCCCGGAAACTGAGGCTTTTTGACTTGAGACAGAGTCTCGCTGCTCTGTCACCCAGATGAGTGCATTGGCAAGATCATGGCTCACTGTAGCCTCCACCTCCCCGTGCTCAAGCAGTCCTGCCTCAGCCTCCCAAGTAGCTGGTACTACAGGCACATGCCACCACGAGCCCAGTTAATGTTTTTTCAGTATAGATGAGGTCTCCCTTTGTTGCCCATGCTGGTCTCCAACTCGTGGTCTCGAGCGATGCTCCCAGCTTGGTCTCCCCCAAGTTCTGGGATTACAGGTAAGCATTCGTGCCCAGCCAACTAAAGTATTTTGAATCACATTTTCCAAGGAGTTCAAAATTAGACCTTAAATCTCACAGCCCCCAGCCCAGGCCAGGCAGGCCCCAAACTCACCTTCACAATCACAGCACCTAAATAGCTCATTTATTTAAAAGGACTCTTTTGGAGGGGCCCTGGGTAGGGGGAAGTAATGACTTCCCTTCTCACCCCCAGCCCTGGCAGGGGTTCTAGGCAACTCAGCCAACCCTCACACACACACACACACACACACCCACTGTGGTGCATCCGAAGGTGGCCTCACTTGGGAGTCAGAGCTGTTAAGGCCGTTGGAGCTCATGCCCACCCCAGCTCCTGCTGAGGGGGCTCAGGTGCCCTGAAGTGAGGGTACAGAGGTGGCCCCAGTTTGGGTTTGGCCTCCGCATCTCCGGTGGCAAGGAGGGTGGCCTGAGCCCCTAGAGCTTATCTGGCAGGACCTGCAGGCAGAGGGGAAGGGGAGCTAAGCAGGGAGCCCAGGAGAGGGCCGCACCACAGAGTCACTGAAGAAGCCCCCATTCGGGTCCTGTCCCCCACCGCTTCTGGCTGTGTCACTTTGGGCAGGGTTTTGCCCCTCTCTGGACCTTGGCTTCCCCATCGGAGAGGCCAGACGATCTGAGCATCCCATGGTTTGCAGGTAAAGCACTTGGCACGGGGCCAGCATGCAGTAGGCGCCCATGCTACTAACTAGGGTGGGTATGTTCATTCATTTCAGAGGAGGTTCCCCTACGGACATTTTCAGGGCATTGAATGTTCTTAGGCTAAAGGCAACAATGCCAGTAATACAGTAAGTGCTAAGTAAATGCTGATGAATAAAAAAGGAAGAGGACGGATTCCATCTCAGCGACTCAGGCTGGGGTTGAGGAGTGTGAGGGTGTGAGCAAGACCTGCAGCCACCAAAAGGGGCCCCCCGTTGCTCCCCTCCGCCCACCCATTCGGACCCACCTTACCTCTCGCCGTGCCCCGTCTGCCCGAGGGCATGATCCCCTCGTCCTGTGCTTGGAAGGAAGGCAGAGGTGTCGTGGGGGCTGCAGACCTGCGTTCACAGCCTGCTTCTGCCTCCCCTGTTGCCTGCGCCCCCCCAGCTCCGCGTCCCCGTCCCCACCCCCACGCCCGCGGGTCCCTCCTTCCTACCTGGTTGCGGGTCTTGTGCGACTTCTGCATCCAGGCTCGCCACTGGTCGTAGAGGCGGAAGCTGAGGTTGGAGCAGTACGCGTGCTTCTTGAGCCAGCCCAGGAACTGCTTGAGCTCGCGCCGCACCGGCCCCGAGCTCGGCTCTCCGCCCCGCGGCTCGCACGCCCCGCCGCCCGGGCCCGGGCGCTCTGGTGGTGGGCGGAGCGGCAGTGTCAGGGCGCGCCCGGCAGGGGACGCGCGCGCGCAGGAGAGGGAAGACCCCGGCGCGGCAGGACCGAGTTCCCCTCGGGGAACCTCCCTCCCCGTTTCTCAGGGACCGGGTCCTCCCTGCGGCCCTGCATAGCAGCCCAGCTGCGCCCCTGGCCCGGCTGTGCCCCTGGGGAGGTGGGGGGGGGGGGGGGGAAGGAAGGGGCTCCTCCTCCACATCTCCTCCAGGAACCCGATTGCTGTGGCCTGAGCCAGGTGCGAGTGGAGTAGGGGGAGGGGAGAAGGAGAGCGGCCAGGACCGGAGCGGGGGATGAGACGCAGAGACAGACAAACAGAGCAGGGGGCTGAAAAGAGAAAGAGAGAAAGAGGCACTGATGAGAGAGAGAGCCGGGGATGAGAGATGGAGACACAGGGTGCGTGAAAGCCAAGGGGGGTCAGCCTAGGAGGAAAGGGCCTGATCAGGGTAGGGCAGAAACCGTGGGGACACAGGGACAAAGAGATCAAGACAGAGGCCAGGGGGAAGAGTGACAGATGAAGGGAGACAGAGTGCAAGATGACCCCCTGGGACAGTCCCCAGCAGGGGCCCATGGGACAAGGAGTGGGCCGGGAGGGCCAGGTGGGAGGCCGGCCTGTCGGTCCAGCTGCCGGCTGCAGCCAGCCCCCAGCAGGCCGGCGGATAAGGACATCGGCCTCACGTCATAAATAAAGCCGGGGGACCCGCTGACAGGCCCTGGCACGGCCCCGGCCCCCGCCGCCCCTGCTGGCCTCCCCAGCCTCCCCTGCGGTTGCAGCGGCCTGCTGGCTCCTGTGCAAGAATCGCAGGTGCCGGGCACGAGCAGGGGCCAAGGCTCAGGCCCCTCCCGGCTGCGCCTGCTCCCACCCACCCCCAAACCTGGAGGGGCCCGGGATAGGGGCTGCTGAGCTGGCTGGGCCTGACTCTACCCCTCCCTAGCTCTGGGACCCTCTCTGGGCCTCAGTTTCCCTATCATGAGCCAGTGTGAGCTTGGATTTCCTGTGAACTGATTCAGACCCATGTGACCTCCTAGAGCCTCAGTGTCCTCACCTGAGAAAAAGCAGTCTCCCTTGCAGAGAAACCCTGGCGGGGGGCGACCCGACAATGAGTACCTCCATGCCTACTGCCTGCAGGCACTTAGGTGGCACCCACCCTGCGGGCACTTGCCACAAATTACGTCATCCAACCCTCACCACAGCCCAAGGCAAGTGAGATTCTCATCCCCACTTTCCAGATGGGGAAACAGAGGCCAGACATTCCAAGTAACAGCTTTCGTTTCATTTCACAAAAGGGAGACTAGAGGTCTGTGGACCCAGAGAAAACCCAAGACAGCAACAGGTGGCAGACTCGGGCACCTACTCATTCCCATCCCCCTGCTTTGATCAGAAGGGGAAACTGAGACCCATCAAAGTGAGTTGGCAGCCCATTGGCCTTAGAAGCAGGGGTCTCCAACTCGCTGGCCCTCTTAGGAGGGAGTCTAAGTGGGCAGAACAGGCCACATGTGGATGGGCAAATGGAGAGTGAGGGTCCCAAGAAGGGATGGCAGCTGCTGGTGGGGGCTGTGGGCCATGCTGTTACATTTTCTAGAGAATTTATTTTTCTAGGGAATCTAGGATATTTTTGTGTAAAAACTTCCTGTTTTTGAATTTCTACAAGTAGGTCAAAGTTTTTGTTTTTTGTTTTTTTTTCCCAAATAACAGACCAAAAGAAATAGATTGAAGGCCACATTCAACCCTGGGGGGGGTGGGGAGTCACCAGTTTGAGACCTCTACTCTCTTGGAGACAACCAGTAAACAGGTTGAGCGCTGTGGCTCACACCTGTAATCCCAGCACTTTGGGAGGCCGAAAGGGGCAGATCACCTGAGGTCAGGAGTTCGAGACCAGCCCGGCCAACATGGTGAAACCCCGTCTCTACTAAAAAATACAAAAATTAGCTGTGCATGGTGGCAAGTGCCTGTAGTCCCAGCTACTCAGGAAGCTGAGGCAGGAGAATCGTTTGAACCTGGGAGGCGGAGGTTGCAATGAGCTAAGACTGCACCATTGCACTCCAGCCTGGGCCACAGAGTAAGACTCTGTTCTCAAAAAAACAAACAAACAAAAAAACCAGACACGGTCAGGCGCGGTTTCTCACGTCTATAATCCCAGCACTTTGGGAGGCCGAGGTGGGTGGTTCACCTGAGGTCGGGAGTTCGAGACCAGCCTGGCCAACATAGTGAAACCCCATCACTACGAAAAAATACAAAAATTAGCTATGCATGGTGGCGCGTGCCTGTAGTCCCAGCTACTCGGGAGGCTGAGGCAGGAGAAACGCCTGAACCCGGAAGGTGGAGGTTGCGGTGAGTGGAGATCACGCCACCGCGTGACAGAACGAGACTGTGTCTCAAAGGAAAAAAGAAAAGAAGGAAACAGAGGCTCTAGCTGGTTTGGGGTTGGCCCCTGAATCACCCAGCCCTGGGGGGTGGTGCTCACCACTGCGGGGGGGTGGAGGCGGCTGTGGGGTGGCTCCACTCACTCCAGATCCCCCGCTTTCTTGGAGCCGTAGATGCCGAAGGGGTTGCAGCGCACTTGCACGAAGTACACGGTGCCGGGTTTCAGGCCGGCCAGGCGGCAGGAGGTCTGGTTGCTCACATCGTCCACCACCTGAACAGTGAGGACAGGGTCAGAGCAGGGGGCGGGGCCTGGCAAGAACGGGGGGCGGGCCAGGGAAGGGGCGGGGCACCTTCCAGTCCACACTGTCCTCCACTCGGTAGCGGATCTGGTATTTGGCTTGAAAGAGGAAATCCTTGAGGGCGGGTGGCGACACCCAGCGCACGCTCAGCTGGTCCTCCAGGCCCCCGACGCGGCTCACGTGCACGTCGGGCGGGGGTCCGTGGTCACTGCGGGGCGGAGCAGGGCCTGGTCACAGTGATGCGGAGAATCGCTCTCAGGCCCCCTCTCAGCCCGGGACTGTCTGGGTTGAACTCCCCCCAGGAGCGTGGCCCCGGCCACGTGGCCTAGGTGGCACCTGCCTGTTTTCCTCCTCCTCCCTCTGTCCCCACCCCCCAGGACTGGTGGATTACACGATAAATAATATTGGAGAAACACTCAGCACCTAATTAACGTTAGCTGTTATCACCATTATTCTCTGTGACTGGGAGAAACAATCCGATCTTCAACTCACTATGGGAAAGCGGACATGGCAAGGCTGATGATATTATTACTATCATGCTTAGGAGGCCGGGGGCTGTCGGGCTGCCAGCTGTCTGGGAACCCCCTGCCACTCCCTCTCCACTTCCACCTCCCTTCCATTTTTACCAGAATATTTGATGTGACATTTTGCTGGGTGCAGAGAAGCAACTGAGGCTTAGAACCTTCTCACTGTAGCTTTAGGATGTGGGGGGTGAAGCGGGCTAGTGGGGGGCAGGGATGGAGGCTACAACCCTGGGTGTGTGTGTGTGTTGGGGGTGCTGAGGATCCCTCTGGGGGCCCCTGAGGGCAGCAGCGTGAGCCCGCCTCTCCCTGAGGCCTTGGTGAGGGGCTGAAAGGGTTAAGGCGCAGGCCTGCTTGGGGCTGAGAAACACCCTAATTAGATTAGGCTCAATTCTGCTCACAGATCATCCATTTCCTGCCTCCCCGCCCCGCACCCCCCAGCTCCAGGCCTCGGCTTCCTGGGGTGCCTCCCGACCTGGGCGCCCCCTCCCCCTCCCCCAGGGCCCCCTCCTGCACACCTGGGCTGCCGAGGGGGGAGGTGGCCAGGCCAGGTGTGAGGAGTGGGGGTATCCTGGCTGCGGACCGATGAGCGGATGCTCAGCTACTTACCTACCTCCCCCTCTGACCAGCGGGGACAGCCCGGGAGTTGCCGTCACCGCTGGGGAGGGGCAGGCGCGACCCCCAGGAGAAATGAGAAGGTGCAAGGGACCCCTCTGGATGCCTGGTGGGCCAGGCTGGTGCTGAGGGAAGGGGCTGGCGGACACTGGGGGCTCACCCACGTCCAGGATGTCCAGTGTGAGCACGTCGGAGCGGGCCGAGCCCAGGCGGTTGGTGGCCTCCACCCAGATCTCATAGGGCGTAAAGAGAGCCAGGTCCTTGGGGGATGTGGCAGGAGTGAGGGCCCACTGTGTGGTACTCCTCACACGTGTTGTCCTGCCCCGTACCACCTGCGGGGGATGGGAGGGGGACAGGACGAATGAGGATTCTTCTGGCCCCCAGATCTCACCATGGCAGCCTCGGGGTGCAGACAGTACATGAGGGTTTAGAGAGGGTTCTCACGTCAAGGTCATGCAGCCAGCCTGGGACACACACATGGCCCTCGGGCCACCACCAACCTAAGTTTGTACTTGAGGGAGTAGTTGGTGTGGAGGAAGGTCTCCCCCGTGGGCCCCCGGCGTCCAGCGGCAGGTTAAGTCCTTCATGTTCTTGGACCAGCAGCTGATGTTGAAGGGTTTCTCTGGGGGCACTAGGAGAGGGGGAGGGTGCAGGAAGCAGGGTGAGGGTCTGGACCAGCTGAGCCTGGGCTGAGGGCTTGCTGCCAGCCTGCCGGGCCCACACCTTGGAGTGGAAGGAGGGCAGATAGGGCTGTCTCAGCCCCGTGCTGAGAGATGCCAGCACGGTTGGTGACACCTGCATGGGCAATGGAGAGGCTGGTGACTCGGTCTCCAGGTTCTTTTATTTTTTTTCTAGGCAAAGTCTCCCTCTGTTGCCCAGGCTGGAGTGCAGTGGTGCGATCTCGGCTCACTGCAACCTCCACCTCCTGGATTCAAGTGATTCTCCTGCCTCAGCCTCCAAAGTAGCTGGGATTACAGGCACCTGTCAGCATGCCTGGCTAATTTTTGTATTTTTAGTAGAGACAAGAGTTTCTGCCATGTTGGCCAGGCTGGTCTCGAACTCCTGGCCTCAAGTAATCTGCCTGCCCTGGCCTCCCAAAGTGCTGGGATTACAAACGTGAGCCAATGTGCCTGACTGGGTCTCCAGGTTCTCATTCCCACCTAGACCTGCATAGCCATGCCAGTGGTCTACTGATCAGCCCCAGGTCAGAGGGCCCACAATTCATGCCTGTCTCCAGAGGGAGATGCCGCTCCCAAGAGCTACCCCTGGGGGGTCCTGGGTGCCCACTTACGGCCAACATAGAGGCAGGAGCCAGCCAGGATGCTGCCATCTCGGGCGTGGCACACGAGGTTGTCCCCTGATTGCTGCCTGGACCCGTTGAGGTTGGCCAGGGCCAGGGCCAGGGTGGAGGTGTTGAGCACCCGGGAGAGCTCGGGGGGGCAGGCGGCGCCCGTTGAGGGTCCAGTAGAGGCCCTCAGCGGTGGCTCCTGGTGGGTCTCCGTGAACTGAACAGGTGGCCTGCAGGGAGGAGCCGATGAGAAGCGTGGGATCCTGGGGGCTGATCACTGCTGTATCTGGGGTCAAAGAGGAGCACGTGTAAGGCTGGGGCAGGGACCCTCTGAGCCCCGACCCATGCCAGGACCTCCAGGGTACATGGTGGTCCTGAGAAGCTGCTGCTAATGACAGTCCCCCATTTTACAGATAGAAAAACTGAGGATCAGTTGGGTTAAATGTCCAGGCCAACACTGGCAGCCAAGCTGACAAACCTGGAGTTGTCCAGGTCTGTCTGACGCCAACAATGGATCCTTCCAAAACTTCATCACTGAGGTGCTCACGGTTCTGAGGGGTCACACAAGTCAAGCATAAAGCTCATTCGGATCCAGTGATTCTTGCTCTGCACATCGGAGTACAGTGGCGAGATCTCGGCTCACTGCAACCTCTGCCAGCCGGGTTCAAAAAATTCTCTTGCCTCAGCCTCCCGAGCAGCTGGGATCACAGGTGCCTGCCACCGCACCCAGCTAATTTTTGTAGTTTTAGTAGAGACGAGCTTTCACCATGTTGACCAGGCTAGTCTTGAACTCCTGATCTCATGATCCACCGGCCTTGGTCTCCAGAAGTGCTGGGATTACAGGCGTGAGCCACCGTGCCCGGGCTTTTTTTTTTTTTTTTTTTTTTTTTTTTGAGGCAGAGGCAGTCTCACTCTGTCACCCTGGCTGGAGTGGCAATGGTATCATCTCAGCTCACTGCAACCTCCGACTCCCGAGTAGCTGGGATTACAGGTGCCTGCCACTGCGCCCGGGTAATTTTTGTATTTTTAGTAAGATGGGGTTTCACCATATTGGGCAGGCTGATCTCGAACTGACCTCAAGCGATCCACCTGCCTTGGCCTCCCAAAGTGTTGGGAATACAGGAGTGAGCCAATGCGCCCAGCCACGCTTTGATTTTTATTTTCTTAGCAACAGGGTCTCACTGTTGACCAGGCTGGAGTGCAGTGGCACGATCATAGCTCATTGCAGCCTCAATCTCCTGGGCTCAAGCGATCCTCCCTTATCTCAGCTCCCGAGGAGCTGGGACTACAAGCACACACCACCAGACGTGGCTGGTTTTTAAATATTTATTTAGAGATGAGGTCTCACTAGGTTGCTCAGGCTGGTCTTGAACTCCTGGCCTCAAGCGATCCTCCCACCTTGGCTTCCCAAAGTGCTGGGATCACAGGCACGAGCCACTGTGCCTAGCCTTCTTTATTTTTCATTTCTCATTTCGTTTTTCTTTTTTGGCAATTAGAAACAAAACCACTGTGGGTTCTTCCTGTGATACTCCCAGAGCTTCACCCATAGTAGGTATTTCTGTCGGGGGAGGGCACTGCTTAAAATGAAAGCCCTGATCCTTACTTGAATGATTAAGAGCACCTTTTTTTAAATTTTAATTTTGTTAATTTCATTATTTTTTGAGACCATCTCCCTCTGTCACCTAGGCTGGAATGCAATGGCACAGTCTCAGCTCACTGCAACCTCTGCCTCCCGGGTTCAAGTGATTCTCCTGCCTCAGCCTCCTGAGTAGCTGGGATTGCAGGTGCACACCACCACACCTGGCTAATTTTTGTATTTTTAGTAGAGACAGGGTTTCACCGTGTTGGTCAGACGCGTCTTGAACTCCTGAATGTGATCCTCCTGCCTCAGCCTCCCAAGGCGCTTGGATGACTGGCGTGAGCCACCGCACCCAGCCTACAAACACCATTTATTGAGCACTTGTGTTCCGAATACTGTGCTAAGACTTTACCTTCATCTTCTCAGCCAATCCTTCTCATGCTAAGGATAAAAAAACTTTGGCTCTGAAAGATCTAGTTCCCTCATCCTAGGATGAGGGAACGCCATCCTAGCTATGCGCAGATTTTCTGGTCTCCAAAGTTCTGCTCCACACTGCCTACTTCTGGAACTAAAGGCAGCCCTGGTGAACTGCATGTCCCCAACTCCTATCCAAAAGGACTAGACATCATCGTTCTTTCCCTCGACTCAGTTTTCTTCATCTGCAAAGTGGGAATGAGAAAACTCTTTGTCTCCTGGGCAACTGTGAAAGTGAGAGGGGAAGGGGGCTTCATGAACTAGGTGGTGTGGTGTCAGGTGCTGGGCACAGGAGCCCTGGGGGATGCCAATGGGTGGTCGATGCCTCCTCTCCTGCTGGCCATAAGGGCAGCCCAGGATCTCCCCTTCTTGAGACCAAAACCTAAGAGGAACCTGTTTTGTCCGTGGAGAAACCAGGGCCCAGAGGAGGAGGGGAGTGCCCAGGCCAACCTCCGGATGTCTCTCTGAGTCCGTTTCCCTATCTGGGAAGTGAGCATCATGGCGTCAATATCATGGGGTTGGCTGGGTGTGGTGGCTCATGCCTGTAATCCCAGCACTTTGGGAGGCTGGGGCGGGAGGATCACATGAGGTCAGGAGTTTGAGACCAGCCTGGGCAACATGGTGAAACCCTGCCTCTACCAAAAATACAAAAATTAGCCAGATTGTGGGTGCGGGGGAGGGTGGTGGCATGTGCCTGTGGTCTCAGCTACTTGGGAGGTTGAGGCAGGAGGATCGCTGGAGGCAGTCCAACCTGGGAGACAGCGAGACCCTGTCTCAGAAAAGAAAAAAAAAATCAATTTAAATTTATAAAAAGCAACAAAACAAACCTCATGGGGTCGTTTGAGAGGAAGTACTGTTGGAGACAATACTTTCCCATGAGATCTTTAAACCAAGTTGACCTGATTCAAATGCCCCCAGCTCGCTGTGAAAATCTGTGTTTTATTTTTATTTTGAGACAGGGTTTCACCCTGTCACCCAGGCTAGAGTGCAGTGGCACAATCTCAGTTCACTATAACCTCCATGGCTAATTTTTGTATTTTTAGTAGAGATGGGGTGTCGCCATGTTGCCCAAGCTGGTCTCGAACTCCTGACCTCCAGTGATCCACCTGCCTTGCCCTCTCAAAGTGCTGGGATGACAGGCATAAGCCACGGCACCCGGCCTCAGTGTTTTACTTTTCTGAGTCTCTGGAAAGGGGCCTCTCGTTCCACCCAGAGTGGTTGCAAAGACTCACTGCAGGGTACCTAGAGTGTGTCAAGATCTATAGGCACCAGGGTGACGACCAAAGACCAGGGACAAAGTCCTGCCATTGCGGGCATCAAATCCAAGGAAGCAGCAGGAAAAAGGAACAAATAAATATCTCAGACAATAAATAGGGGAGAAGGTAAAGCAGGGGCCAGAAAAAGAGCAGTGGCAGAAGCTCCGGAGGCCTGTCTGGGGAAGTGAACTTTGAGTAGAGACGTGAATAACATAGGGGCAGTAGCTGTGACATTATCTAACAGAGTGTGTCCAGGCAAGAGCCAAGGTCCTGGGGCAGGAGCGGTGGGAAATGAGGTTGGAGCGGTCAGAGACCCTGCCCTGCAGGAGGAGGGATTCCAGGGTTCTGAGCAGGGGAGGGAGGGATGCGGTGAGATTTGCATTCGAAAGGACTCCCCAGGCCGCTGGGAGAAGGGACTTCAGGAGGTAGGGGCAGCCCAGCCTCTCAGAGATGGCAGCCAAGGACAGGGTGATCCCAGCCCCCCGGGAGGTCCCCTGAATGCCAGCGGCTGCCCTGCACTTGCCCTCACTGCCCCCGATGGGCGAGGTGGGGCGGACACGGTTCTTGGGCCGGCCCTGATGATTTTCCGGGGCAAACTTGGCTCCAGGGCTGTCTTGCTGGAGCCTGGAATCGCAGTTGCGCTTGGGGCTTGGCCCAGGGCTCGCCGGAGGTCTCCGCGTCCGTGCGAAGGAGCCGGCTGAGCCGGCCAGAGCCGAGGAGGCGGGGCGGCCGAGGGGGCCGGGGGCCAGGGGCCGCCCTGGAGGTCCCAGGCAGCCAGCCGCCCGCTAATTCGGAATTCCTTCTGCATGAACTCGGGCGTGCCAGCGTCTCTGCCCTGGCCCACCCACCGCTTCCTGCCTGGGCCCCCCCCCAGCAGAGTGGGAGGCACCCGGACCCCAGGCCCCTCTCAGCCCTCCTAGAGTGGGTCACGCCCCTCCTGCTCCCCCCCCACCCACCACCGTGGCCTGGCCAGGAAGGGGCTCTCTGGGGGGTCCTGGCTAGGGGGCACTGCCCCTCTGCCACGCCAGCCTGGCCTGGGCTGGCATGGCTCACTTGCCAGCAGCTGCAGCTGCCCTCCCAGGGCTGGGCGGGGGACACCGGGCGGCCACGGGTGTAGGGGGCAGGGCAAGGCCAGACGGGCCTGGGCAGGCCAGTCTTCCACCCCCTTAGCCCTAGCAGGCAAGGTCAGAAGGACGCTTTCTCCTCCCGGGATATGTTCGCAACCCCAGTGGGAGAACCTGGGCAATCGACTTCCCCTCTCCAGTTCTCACTTTTCTCTTCCATAAAATGGGAGGAGAAATACATTCTACTTGCTGGGGAGATCAATGAGCTGTGATTGGAATTCAATGTCCAGAGAGCTCGAAAGCCTGCAGCCCCCGGAACTGTAAAGATGAGAGGCCCTCCCAGCTCTGGGGTCCCGGGTGGCTTGGCACTCCCTCCCGGCCTCCGAAAACAATGGGGTAAGGCGCTGGGGACAGGGGACGCACACATTCCAGGCCAGGCGGGAGAGCAGCTGGGAACAGCCCAGTGAGCCTGAGTTGAGGGGGGACTTGGCTTGGTTTGGAGGGCCTCCTAGAGGGCTCCCCAAAGCAGATCCCTAGGTTGGGCTTTTGAACAGCCCCGTTTTCACTCCCTGCCTCCCCTCCTTTCCCGAAGAGCTGGGGCCTTTAAAAGTTTTTTCTCTCCTCTTTTCCCAATCTGGAGCCACTGCCGTTATTAAAAAGGAACACCATGTGTTTTAAAAGGGAAAAGTGTGAGATTCTCTGCAACCAGGGCGGAAGGGTGGCCTCCATCCCAGGGTCCCCCACGGGGGTCCACACCTCCCGTCCCGCTGGTACCTGCAGACACTTTACGACCCACCCGCCTGCTGGTCAGGTGCTAAGACACACCGTAAGTAGAAACATATTGCCGAGGTGTGAGGATCTTTATTTAATTTCTTCCCCCTTAAAGGAAAAAACACACTTAACAACCCCCCTGCCCCCACACCTTCGCCTGCTGCTCTACTAACTGGAAAACAAAGCTTGGCGCTCACAGCCGCTGCCCACCACCTGGCAGAGCCGTCAGGGGCCCTGGGAGGGTCCAAGGTAGACCCTCACCTGCTCAGATGCAGGGGGAGATGCCAGGGCACTCTCAGCAAGTGCCCCCAGAGGATGCCGGGACCCTGCCCCTAACCGGAGGAGCCCTACAGGCAGCCTGCAACCAGCCCAGCTGAGGGTGGGTGAGCCTGGGAGCAGTGTGTGCCCAGCGACCCCCGGGGTGGCCCGTGCACCTGGATGGGGTGCGTGGAGTGACTACACGTCTGGGGCGAGTCGTGCCTGCCTCTGTGCCCCTGGGTCACCTCCCCCTGTGGGACGAGTGTGTGACCGTGATTGTGTGTCGGGGATGGAATGTGTGTGCCTCCGCGATGGTGTGCGAATGTACATCTGGGATGCAGTGTGCGCGAGTTTGAGGGCGAGGGTGACGGGCCACAAGCCAGTGTGATTCTTTGTGTCTCTGGGTGTGTCCCAGAGCGGGTCTGGATATGGAGATGTATCCTTGCGGGGGTGTTCCTTGGATAGGGGGCCCCAGAGTGCCTGAGGCCAGAAGTCCCTCCAGGGAGGGGATCTTGGCTGGTCGGGCAGTGGGTTCCCAGTGGGTCACCTCAAAGTTTGGGCCCGCCAGTGCCCGGACTCACTGGCTCCCGCTCTCTCTCGCTCTCAACCACTCGCTCACAAAGATTCCTCTCGCTGGAGGCTCTCCGCCCGACACAGCCTGGCCGAAAACGGTTCTAAGCGCCGCCGGTGGCGGGGACTCCGCGGACCCCCGTGCGCGGGGTCCCGCAGTGGGGAGGGCGGTGGCGCTGGCCCGTGGAGAGGCAAGTCCCCGGGGGAACCCGGGAAGCGCGCCAGGCGGCCAGAGCGGCCCCCCTCCAGCCCCGCCCTCCCCGTGGGGCTCATCCCTCCGACCGGGGGGGGCCCCGCTGGGGGCCCGCACCCAGCGCGCCAACCGCGTGCGCCCCCGCCTGGGAGCGGTTCCCCGCAGTCTCTGCGGCTCAGAGTCGGCCCAAGCAGACTCGTGCGCCCGCTACGTCCTAGCGTGCAGAGAGGGTCCCAGGCCGCGATCCCCCAGCCCCTGGGGGCCTGGCTTGGCGCCCTCAGCCCAGCTGCCCAGGTAAGAAGGCCTCGGGTGCGGAAGCAGGACTCTCCGGGCAGGGGACTGCGGCGCTGTGCGCCCCGCAGGTAAGGGCGCCCCGAGGGCTGCGCCGGGGGCGCCTTCCTTTGTTCCCCGGCCGTCCAGGTGGCGCCCGCGCTCCCCTCCCCCCGCGGCTGCCCCAGGGGGCGCCCGCCCTCTGCTCTGGCGTGGGGGAAGGAGTGGGGCGCAGGGTACTCACGGGCTCCTGATCCGGCTCGCGGCGCCCCGAGGACGCAGAGCAGCAGCAAGGGCAGCAACGGCGGCGGCCGCCGCGCGGATTGGGCGGCGGGGCCCCGGCGGCCGGCGGGCATGGGGCCGGCGCTGCCGGGGGCGCGCGGCGGGCGGCGTCTCCGCGGCAGCGGCGCAGGGCGCGGGACGCAGGCCGGGCGCGGGAGGGCGCGGGCCAGGCCGCCCGCACGTCGCTGGGCGCGGACTCGGAGGCTGGAGCAAGTCTGAGCAGCCGAATTGACAAGGCGCTAATGCGCCGCTGGCCCCGCCCGGCCCCGCCTCCGGCCCGGCCCGGCCCCGGGGGGGGGCGGCGGGCCCCGCACCGGCCTCCCCGCCGCCCGCCCGCCCGCGGGCACCGCGCGCCCCGCCCGTCTGGCCTCCGCCCCCACCGGGAACCGCGCGCGCCCGGTCCCGTGGCCCAGAGCCCCTCATCAACCCCTACCGGTCCAGGACCTCCCTCTCCAACCCCGCGAGCTCCAGGCTTCCCCACCCCCAGTCTGGGACCCGGCACCCCCAATCCCGTTTCCATAACCCTGCCCACTTCCCTGCACCCTCCTCTCAGCTCACTGCCTCTTCAGTGGCCCCTGCGGTCCCCAACCCTGCCCGCTCCTCCATTTCCCCCCCTCCACCGCCCAATCTTCTGTCTCGGCCCCCCCCCCAGCTCTGGCCCCGCCCCCCCACCGAGCGGTCCCTGAGCCCCGCCTACCCCCATCTCCAGCCCCTCTGCCTTCCCAGGGGCCTGAAGTCACCCCCAGCCCCACGCCCTCGGCGCGCCGGTCCCAGCCCTCCCACCTCATCCTGCCTCTTTTCGGTTCTCCGCCTGTAGTGTCGGCCCCCGGCTTTGCTGGAAGAACGGAGAAAAGCAGGAAGGCACGGAGTCCCTCGCCCTCGCCCTGGCTGCGCTGTCCCACTCACGCGCGGGATGGGTTTGAGGTTGCTCGGGGCGGGAGCTCCTGCGTGGGCAGACGGGGGAGATGTTGTCCCCTGTGGGAGCGGGGACCCAGGCCTGCGCGGGAACTGGGTCCCGCACTGCGGTAGGAGGGATTCCCAGGAGGAGAGCGGTAAGAAGTTCTTCCCCGGGACCTATTCACACCCCACCACGGAAAAATCCACTCAGCGGCCCGCGGGGTGGGGTGCGCCACGCGGTGAGTAATCGCTCCGGCGGCCGCCGCCCGCCGACTCCAGGTAACGCCGGCTGCCCGGAGCGACGCATAGTTTGTCTTCCTCCTTTTGCGCAAAGAGCCTTCTCCGTGTTATTATTTTTGGCCATTGCTGGAGTTCGGGACCCCTCCCGGCCCGGGCGCCTCATCTATCTCCTCCCGGGTCCCCACCCGATGCGGGGTGCCCAGGAATAAAGAGTTACTGGCCTCCAAGGCTGCTGCGGATGGGGGGTGCCTGAAATGAGAGTTAGGGGGTGCAGTTACCCACTTTGGGTCGCAGCCCCGCCCCAGCTGCTGCGTCCAGGGAGGGGGAACGCCTCCAAGTCCCCTTTTTTAGGAGTCCCCTAGAGGGCTGGATTCTCTCCCCTAGGTCCTCAACCAGCCAAGGAGGTAAAAGTGTCTAAGGGGGGTGCTCAGGAGCACCCACTTGTCTGCCCAGGACGGAAGCCCTACCCCTCTCCTACTTAAATCTCCAGTTCAGACTCCAGACTGTCAAAAAACAAGATTGGGGGGATGGGGGCCTATGGGGGCCCTAGGCGCCCCTGCCCCATCTGAACTCTGGATGGAGAAGAGGGACAAGAGAGACGCTGCCATTTACCAGGCCTTTTGTGCCTCAGTTTCTTCGCTGCGCAATGGGCACCACGCAGCCTAAGGGCTTCGGTGGGAGGACGAAGGCAGCAGAAGTCTCTACAACCTTAGCAGAACACTGCAGGATCTCCTGGAGCAGAGGTGACCCCCAGGCCTGCTTGTCACCTCTGAAACATGGAGCCATCATCCCACCTGCCAGGGTGCCCAGAGGGTTAAGCGGAGGTGGCAGTTCTTGGCTGGAATAGAGTTTTTAGGATACTCGACACTCCTCCCCCACAGCCCCCTGTTTGCAGATGCTCTCACTGTGGGTACAGACCCCTTACCCACTCCTGGGAGGACTTCAGGCTTCTGGAGCAAAACGTTGATTTTTTTCCCCTCCATTTAAAGGGCTCCCCTATCCATCCAGGTGCTCAGAGCAGAAACCTAGAAGCGCGCGTGACAACTCTCTCCTTCCCTCATCCCTCATGTCCAATTTATCAGCAAATCCTGTTGGCTCTGATTCCAAAACACATCCCCATTCTGAGACGATGACGCCTTCTCCCCAACCCATTCAGATCCAGACCCCACGGTCTCCCTCAGGGATGCTTCCCGGCCTCCTCTGGGACTTCCCTGATAACCCTCTGCCTTTCTCTGCACACCAGGCACAGGGAGCTTTTAAAAGAAGAAAAAGCAGATCTTTGCCCTGCCTCCCTCTCCCCATCCTCTCTAATCCTCTTTTTCCCTCTCCTCTTCCCCTTCCTCTCCCTCATTCCACCCCAGCCACTGGAGCCCTGTTCCCCAAACATACCAGGCTTGTTACTACCAAAGGGCCTCTGTGAATTGGCTGTTCCCTCTGCTGGAATGCTGTTCCCCACATCTTCCCCAGTTAGCCCCTTCTCTTCCACCAGGTCACAGGTCCAATGTCACCTCCTCAGAGAGGCCCTCCACCCTTCCCCCAGCAGTCTCCCTCTCCTTCACTTTGTTTTATTGTTTTTGAAATACAACTCTTCCAAACACTTCATTCATTGTGCAACTGATTTTCTTTAGACTGTGGGCAGCCTTAGCCCCATTGGACCCCCTGCCCGACCCAGTAAGGGCTAAAGGCGAAGCACTCACTAAATATTTGCAAAATGAAAGGATGGAGAATTCTCAGTCCCTCTAAGTAGCAAGAAAACTCTGTCCCAGCAAGTCATGCTGCCTGGGGTCCCAGCCTGGCCCACGCTCTCTGTCTGGCTGTGTGACCCTAGCTGATAGACATCCTTCTCTGTTCCTTACTGGTAGAGGGGGAAGGACCCTTTCCAGTCCTGCCCAGCCCCACCCTGGAGTGTGACCTCTGCCCTTGGATGACCTTTACCCCACACCTTTGACTTCAGGGAAAGGGAATTGACCCAAGATGCAACCTTCCCAGCCCTTAAGGCCCCAGCAGTTTAACCCCTTCCTCCCCAGTTCCATCACCTCCTTGAGGACAAAGGGAGCTCTCGTCAATGGAACTTCTGGCAAATATTGACCCAAGTCCTTGAAGTTGGCTGGGAATGTCTAAGGGGCAGATGGAGGGAGGGGCCTTTCCTTGGGCTGGGGGAGGGACCCGTCCTGAGTCCTGTACCCTTCACTCAAAGGTCACCTCTGGAGGAGAGGTATTAGGTTAGGGGCCCTCCATCTCCAGCTTCCTGGGGATTCCAAGGCACTGAGGGTGCACCAGAGAGGGGCCAGTGGAAATGGGACCTTCAGGGTCCTGTGGGGGACCCACAGCCACTGGGAGGAGGAAGGCGGAGCTGCCCTTCCCATTCTGAGAGCTGGGTGCTCAGGGGCCCCCAGTATAGGATTAGCTGCCTGGTGCTCCAGGTGGGTGCTTCCAGGAATTAAGGGACAGTGAGGTTCTGGCTGTCTGGTTCAAGGTCTGTGGCAAAGGAAAGTGGGGCCTGGGTGTGCCCTAGGCTTTATAATTTCTGCCCTGGAGGCTGATCCTGGGGGAGCAGGGATGCCTGGGTCCTCAGTTTAATATACTCTGGACTTCAGGCCCTGGAGACCGAGCCTGGGGATTGCAGACCTGACCCAGGGAGGCCAGTTTCCCTGCCCGTCTTCACCCTGAGGAGCCTCTGAAGTCTGGGTCCCAGGAGGCACCAGCTGCTTGGGGGAGGACGGGCAGTCACATCCCTCCTTCCTCCCCCAACAACCCTCAGCAACCACCACCGGCGCCATGGTGCCCTGCCTCCTCCCCAGCCTGTACCCTGCTTGGAGATGGGGGTCAGCAGGGTCGTGATGAGGGCGGCAAGGGACAAAGGGCGCTTGTCCGACGCCCGCCTTGACCTCGGCCGCTATGGCTTCCCGGACGCCTGGCCTGCCGCTGATTCACGCCCAGGCCGGCCTCAGCGCCCCCCGCGCGACGCCCCCGACCAGGCCGCCCGGGGGGGTGGGAAGTGGAGGGGGGGCGAGGGCGGCGCCGAGTCAACTTTCCTCTTAAGCCCCGAAGGAATGTCGGCGGATTTCCTGAAACCCGACCCTGGCCGCCCGCCGGCCCGCCCGCCCCTCACCTGGACCGGCTCCCCCGGGAACAGCAGGAGGGGCGCGGGGCCTCACCTTGGGGGGCCGGGGTCAAGTCCTCTTTCCGCTCACCCCCCCCAGCGGCCTCGCGAAGCGGAAAGGGGGTGGGTGGGCGGCAATCGGCCTTTTTCCCCTTCTCCCTTCGGGCAACCTGGGCCATCGACCCACTCCTGCAGCCTCAGTTTCCCCTTCTGCAAAAGGGCGCGGGTTGTCCCTCCTCCCTGATGCGCTTTAAGCAATGCTTCTTATGCCCAAAGGCCCCCCTCCCATCATTGGCAGGGCCCTGCCGGCTTTTCTTTGCTTCTCTCCCCTGTCACCTGGACAGGACCACTTTGCAGTCTGAGCTTCATTTTCCTCATCCGTAGAAAAGGGCAACGCCACCAGTACCTGTCTTATACGGTTGTTGCAAGAAAAAGTGTTTTGTTTGGAATGAATGAAGGACAGTAATTGTGGAGGGGCTAGGCGTGCGCGGGCCTCTGGAATTAACATGTGTGGGCTTGAATTCTGTCTTTGTCAAGCGTCCCGGAGCCTAAGTTTCCACCTGTGAAATGGGGGACACTATTGGTCATAACGCACAGGGCTGTTTCCAAAGGTGCCGGCCCGGCGCGCGGGTGGGTTAGAAGCCGGAGTTCTCCTGCTGGATTCTGGTGCAAACTGCGGGCTGGAGGCCCTCGCCGCCGGGTCGCAGCGGCCTAGCCTGGGAGGGGGAGGGGAGTGGGGCGGGGGAGGGGCCGCGCCGGGATCCAGATGTTCGGGGTCCGCCAGGAACAGCCGCGCCTGATTAAGCCACGTGGGGGCCGACCGGGGGCCTCAGAGATGAAAGCGCGGCCGCAGGCCGTGGGAGGTGGGGGGGGGGCGGGTGCGCCAGGCCCCCACCCCGCACCCCCTCCTCCCGGGCCGGAACCTGAGGCGCCCTCTGACCTGCGGACCCTGCGAGGCTGCCTGGCTGTCTGCGGGGACGGAGCGTTGGGGGGACGCGCGGGCGGCGGCGCGGAGCTGCAGGCACCTGCGCCAGGCATGCCAGCGAAAGCTGGGGCATCTTTGTAGAGGATCTGGGTTTAGAGGGGCGCCCGCATTCCCGTACCTGGCGGAGAAGAAGCTGGGTGGACACCCTAACCCGAGATTCGGCTCCTGGGGCTACAGTCCATCACCCGAGGGTGTGGTGGTTATGGAAGTCAGAAGTGTCGCTATTTGCCCCGAGTTTTCCCACGAGAATTAGAAATTTTAGCAGCTCCCTCTCCCCTTGCTCCTGAGCGTACCTCTGTGTCCCCTCCCACTAAGGCCCGGCCCAGGGGGTCCCCAGCCTTGGGAAGACAGGGCCAGATCCCCCAGGTCCGTGGATGGGGGCTGGGCCAAAGGGAGGCAAGACTGAAGGAGCAAGGGAGTGGCTCAGAGGGCTTCCCGGAGGAGGCAAACTGCGCACAAGTTGCCACCTCTCTCTGACCTGGGTGTCAAAGGCGAAGATGTCCCGCCTCAGCTGCCGGGTCCTGGGGCTCTCACCTTCCTCCCTCTCCGTTCCCCGGTTGGACTCCAGCCCCACCGCCCTCCCCTCCTCCTTCTCCACCAACGAGCTCTTGGCCTCAGGGTCCTCGCTGACCCTTGTAGCCTGGACACCTCTTCCTCCTCTTTCCTGCGGGGTCGACTCACACCTTGCCTCTTCCGCCAGGCTCTCCCCAACACCCCTAGCGAATAGCCCCCTCCATCCCATCCCCCTATCTATTTCCTTTGGCCGCTAGCGCCAGCAGAAGTCTGCCCTCCCCGTGGGCACCAGGGAGGTGTCCTGGGACCCCCGCCATGGACAGACGATGAGGGCCTCGATGCACCTGCCCCGCCCGACCCGCACCCCGCGGGTGCCGCAGCGCAGCTCCCCCACCCGCTCTCCGCATCTCCCACCCCACCTTCCAGGCTGCTTCGCTCGGGTGACGTCAGTGCTCCGGTCCCCGCCGCAGCCGCTGCATCCTCCGTGCCCGGCCGGAGCCGGAGTCCCCCGCGCCCCCCGCGTTCGGCCCGGCCATGGCTGCGGTGGCGCTGATGCCGCCGCTGCTGCTGTTGCTGCTGCTGGCATCTCCGCCCGCGGCCTCCGCGCCGCCCGCCCGCGACCCCTTCGCCCCCCCAGCTCGGGGACACGCAGAGCTGCCAGCTGCGGTGCCGCGACCGCGACCTCGGCCCGCGGCCCTCGCAGGTGAGACGCTTGAGGGGCCAGGTGCCAGCCCGGGTACGCGGGATCTCTCCGAAAGGGGAGGGGTTGGGATGGCTTCTCTTGGGTGACAGCAGGAGACTGGGGGAGGGTCCCTGGGGGAGGAAGGAGTCGGGCATGGGGATGTCCCTCCAATGGGGGACGGGCTGGGGGTCCCTCCGATGGGGGAGGGCTTGGAGATGCAGGTCCTTGCAGTAAGGACTGATATCACCTCCTGGGCTCCCTCTGCACTCTGCTGGGCAAGGACCCTCTAGCACCCAACCCCCAGCTCCCTCAGGCCTGACGGTCCCCCACCTCACTCCTCCCCCCTCCTCCACATCCTCTTCCCTCCCCCACTCAGAGCTACCAGCCCCTACTCATACCACCACTCCCCAGGATTCAAGCCTGATCTGAGTGTGACCAAAACCCCCTCCTATGAGCCTCTCCTCCCTCCTCTGAGCCTCCCCGAATCCTCTAAGCCTGAGCCTCTCCCCATCCTCTAAGCCTGCCCCCCTCCTCTGAGCCTCTCCCTCCTCCTCCAGGTCTGAGAATCCTTCTCCATCTCTCCCCCTCCTCCCTGGAGCCTGGGGAGGAAGGCTCATTTCTCTCCACCTTCACTGTCCATTTCTCTTCTCAAGCTCCCTCCCCATCTCCCCTCCTCAGAGCCTCCACTAATATCTGTAGCCTCCCCCAACTTCATCCCCCTCTGGCTAGATTTGGTGGGGGAGTTGGAAAACCTTCCCCTGCCTCTCCTGAAGGCTCCAGTCCACCCCCTCCTGCCCCTCCCCATGTCCTGAGCTCCGTGTCCCCCCCACCCCAGGCGGGGCTGGAGGGCGCCTCCGAGTCTCCCTATGACAGAGCTGTTCTGATCAGCGCTTGCGAGCGTGGCTGCCACCTCTTCTCCATCTGCCGATTCGTGGCCAGGAGCTCCAAGCCCAATGCCACCCAGACTGAGTGTGAAGCAGGTGAGGGCCCGCCGGCAGGGTGGGCCAGGCTGGGGAGAGGTGGCCTGGGAGGGCCATCCCCAGTCACGCCCTCCCACCTCCCACAGCCTGCGTGGAAGCCTATGTGAAGGGGACAGAGCAGCAGGCCTGCAGCCATGGCTGCTGGAGCCAGCCCCCCGAGCCTGAGCCGGAGCAGAAGGTGGGCCTCCTACTGTGGCCTGGGGCCCCTTTTCCTGCGACCCCACCCACTTTGCCCCATGGGAAATCTGCATTCAGGTCCAGAGGCTCTGCCAGGCTCTGCGTTATGTCCCAGGCCTGCAGGGTGACCCCGATCCAGCCCTGGCACATCTCCAGCCTGAGTTGCCATCTCTATGACATGCACAGTGCCCTCCACGCCCCACCACCTTTTCAGGAGTAAGTGGCAGAAAACCACCACGTTTTATCAAACATCTGTCCTGGTTCAGGCCTGACTTTAACCTGTCCCCAAATGTCTTGTGTCACTTAGAGGCACAAGGGACACTGTCACCCCCATTTAGTGCCCAGGGACAACCTCCCAGGTCACGAACATTTAGGGCTGTGCAAGGGGCAAGACTGAAGCCACCAGGGCTGTGGCCACGCCTCACCTCACTCATCTTAGGCTCCCCCAGAGCTGCCAGGTGCTGGTCTAAGCCCTTTCCCTGTGATGAGCTGGTGGTCACTGTCACCTTGGAGGGGCTCAGAACCACAGCTCAGGGCAGAGCAGCCTTGCCTCGCAAGCACGCACACACCGCCTTGTGGAAGAAACAATAACGGCTCATCTGTTGTCATCCAAGCAGTGCTGCATCAGGGGAAACTGAGGCACAGAAAGTCATGTAGCATAGCCAGAGATCCAGGGACTGGGACTCCCCAGAAAGCCCTTTCCCTGCTTCCTTTTTCCTCCACCCCTTCCAGGCTTTTACTGCTGTTCAGAAGAGCTCAGTGCACTGTCAGCCCTTCCCATTCAGAGATACTGCTTTTTTTTTTTTTTTTTGAGATAGAGTCTCGCTCTGTCACCCAGTCTGGAGTGCAGTGGTGCAATCTCGGCTCACTGCAGGCTCCGCCTCCCAGGTTCAAGTGGTTGTCCTGCCTTAGCCTCCCTTGTAGCTGGGATTACAGGCACCTGCCACTACAATGGTGAATTTTTGTATTTTTAGGAGAGACGGGGTTTCATCATGTTGGCCAGGCTGGTCTTGAACTCCTGACCTCAAGTGATCCTCCCACCTTGGCTTCCCAAAGTGCTGGGATTACAGGCGTGAGCCACCGTGCCTGGCCATCAGAACTCCACTGATGCTGTCAAATAAGAATAGTGAAGATTGTGAGATTTTCAGTAATAGGGGCTGCTACGCATTCAGTGCCTGTGCCATGCCAGGCGCTTGGCAGACATCCTCTAGTTGAAATTTCATGGCTTCTCCATGAAGAAAAACAATCATCCCCATTTTAGGGCTCAGAGAGTACAATCCACTTCCCTAAGGGTACACAGGAAGCCAAATGCCACGCTGAGATCTGTGTCCACTATTAAGTCCTGGCCGGACATGGTGGCTCACGCCTGTAATCCAAGTACTTTGGAGGCCAAGGCGGGCGGATCACCTGAGGTCGGGAGTTGAAGACCAGCCTGACCAACATGGTGAAACCCTGTCTTAAAAAAAAAAAAAAGAAAGTCCTATTGACCCAAATCACTTAGCCACATCCAATCCAAGTGAATTCTCCCAGCTCCCCCTCCTAATCGTTTATTTATTCATTTATTTATTTGAGATGGAGTCTCGATCTTCACCCAGGCTGGAGTGCAGTGATGCGATCTTGACTCACTGAAACCTTTGCCTCCTGGGTTGAAGCAATTCTGCTGCCTCCGCCTCTTGAGTAGTTGGGATTACAGACGTGCGCCATCACACCCAGCTACTTTTTGTATTTTTAGTAGAGAGGGTTTCACCATGTTGTCCCGGCTGTTCTCGAATTTCTGGCCTCAAGCAATCTGCCTACCTCGGCCCCAAAGTGCTGGTATGACAGGCGTGAGCCAGTGCGCCCTGCCCCCTCCCGTTCATTGGTTAATCCCTTTTTCGATGCCACCTTTGTGTCTTGGAACTTTTTTCGCCAGAGAAAGGTCCTGGAAGCTCCAAGTGGGGCCCTCTCCCTCCTGGACTTGTTTTCCACCCTCTGCAATGACCTCGTCAACTCAGCCCAGGGATTTGTCTCCTCCACCTGGACATATTACTTGCAGACTGACAATGGGAAGGTGGTGGTGTTCAGGTGAGACCCCCGACAGGGGCCACACCAGAGTGGGAGATGGGCGGGCAGGGTAAGACGCTGTGATGCATTGGCTCTCGGCTCATGAGATGCAAAGTCCACAGTGGGTGAGCTTCAGGCACAGCTGGATCCAGGGGCTCAGTGTCTCACTCCATGCCTTGACTCTGCTTTCTTCTGTGGTGGCTTCATTCCCCGGCATTTACTTCCTCTTGGCAGTAAGGTGGATGTCAGAGGCTCTAGGTTACAACCCCTCTGTTTTTTGTTTTTTTTTTTGCTCTTGTCGCCCAGGCTGGAGTGCAGTGGTGTGATCTCAGCTCACTGTAACCTCTGCCTCCCGGGTTCAAGCGATTCTCCTGCCTCAGCCTCCCGAATAGCTGGGATTACAGGCATGAGCCACCACGCCCAGCTTATTTGTATTTTTAGTAAAGACGGGGTTTTGCTGTGTTGGCCAGGCTGGTCTTGAACTCCTGACCTCAGGTGATCAAACCCCCTCGGCCTCCCAGAGTGCTGGGATTAAAGGCATGAGCCACTGCGCCCGGCCCCCTCTGAGTTTTTTTTTTTTTCGGAGATGGAATCTTGCTCTGTTGCCTAGGCTGGAGTGCAGTGGCGCAATCTCGGCTCACTGCAACCTCCACCTCCCAGATTCAAGCGATTCTCCTGCCTCAGCCTCCCAAGTAGCTGGGATTACAGCTGTGTGCCACCATGCCCCGCTAGTTTTTGTATTTTTAGTAGAGACGGGGTTTCACCATGTTAGCCAGGCTGGTCTCAAACTCCTGACCTCAGACAATCCCCCTGCCTCAGCCTCCTAAAGTGCTGGGATTACAGGCGTGAGCCACCACGCTTGACCAAGTCTGTGGGATTTTAACTGAGCTGGGATTTACTCTGATTGGCCCTGGCTGGATCACATGACCATCTCTCAGCCAATTCACTGGCTGGGTCGGGATGATGTTCCTACTTCTGGAGCTAAACCATGGGGTTGAGGCAAATAGAAGAGCCCATGAAAGCAGAAAACAGCATCCCTAACACGAAGCCCACAGCCCATGGGATGGTGTCCTCCCTACGGGCCCCCCCAGGGGAACTGGGTATCAGTTGGGCGTGGGACATGGCAGTCACAGAGGGCCTGCCTAGGCCCAGGCGTGCTGTCCTCACAGGCTTCTCTGTGCTGTCTTGTTCCTGGCCCAGACCCAGCCCGTAGTGGAGAGCCTCGGCTTCCAGGGGGGGGCCGTCTGCAGCGCGTGGAGGTGACCTGGCGAGGCTCCCACCCTGAAGCCCTGGAGGTGCATGTGGGTAAGATGCAACCTAGACCAGTGTTCCTTCCATGGGTGGCCCCACTGCCATGAGGAGTCCGCCTGGCAAACAGACCCACTAGGACTGGGATCTCCGTCTCTCGAGTCCTGGGTTCCATGATCCATCCCGCAGGGTTCCGTGGTCCAACTCCCAGGGATCTGCAGATTCATCTCCCAGGGTTCCGTGGTCCATATCCCAGGGAGCCGTGGTCCATGTCTCAGGGTTCCGTGGTCCATATCCCAGGGAGGCCGTGGTCCATGTCTAGGGTTCCGTGGTCCATATCCCAGGGATGTGTGGTCCATGTCTCAGGGTTCCATGGTCCATATCCCAGGGATCTGTGGTCCATGTCTCAGGGTTCCGTGGTCCATATCCCAGGGAGCCGTGGTCCATGTCTCAGGGTTCCGTGGTCCATATCCCAGGGATCTGTGGTCCATGTCTAGGGTTCCATGGTCCATATCCCAGGGAGCCGTGGTCCATGTCTCAGGGTTCCGTGGTCCATATCCCAGGGATCTGTGGTCCATGTCTAGGGTTCCGTGGTCCATATCCCAGGGATCTGTGGTCCATGTCTCAGGGTTCCGTGGTCCATATCCCAGGGATCTGTGGTCCATGTCTCAGGGTTCTGTGGTCCATATCCCAGGGATCTGTGGTCCATGTCTCAGGGTTCCGTGGTCCATATCCCAGGGTTCTGTGGTCCATATCCCAGGGATTTGTTGTCCATCTCCCCAGGGTTCCACGGTCCCTCTCTCAGGGTTCTGCGGTCCCTCTCCCCAGGGTTCTGTGGTCCATCTCCCAGGGCTCTAATCTCCATTCCAGGACTCCATGCCCCAGGTCCTGACCTCCTCCCTCCTGGTCATGGTTATTATGACCTCTTGGCAAAGACCTGGTGGTGACTGAGGGGGTAGCTGATCTCTCAGACCCTGTAGGCCCCCTGGACAAGGTGAGGAAGGCCAAGATCCGGGTCAAGACCAGCAGCAAGGCCAAGATGGAGTCTGAAGAGCCTCAGGACAATGACTTCCTCAGCTGCATGTCCCGGTGGGTGGCAGGACCCTGGGGGCGGGAGGGGGTGGGACTGGAGGTGTGGGTCTCCCTGGACCCAGCCTGGGGAGCTGAATGGTGCCTGCGGGTGGGGCAGGCGCTCGGGGGCTGCCTCGCTGGGTCCTGGCCTGCTGCCTCTTCCTGTCCGTGCTGGTGATGCTGTGGCTGAGCTGCTCCGCCGTGGTGACCGCGCCTGGCCAGTACCTCAAGTTCCAGGTGAGTGTGATCCATGAACGGCGCTGGGCTGAGGGAGGGGGTGGAGGCAGAGAGAGCTGCTTGCTGGTCCTGGATTTGGCCACCCGCTCCCATGGAGGTCAGGACCTCAGACTTTTTTTTCCTTCTTTTTTTCATATATATATATGAAAATTTTGAGACAAGGTCTCACTCTTTCACCCAGGCTGGAGTGCAGTGGCGCGATCACGGCTTATTGCAGCCTCGGCCTCCCTGGCTCAAGCGATCCCCCTGCCTCAGCCTCCTGAATAGCTGGGGCCACAGGCATGTGCCACCATGCCCAGCTAAATTTTGTATTCTCTGTAGAGATGGGGAGTCTTGCTGTGTTGCCCAGGCTGGTCTTGAACTCCTGGGCTCAAGCAATCCACCCACCTTGCCCTCCCAAAGTGCTGTGATTACAGGCGTGAGCCTCCGCACTTGGCCAGGACCTCAGACTTGCTGCGTGACTTGCGGCCAGTTTCTTCACTGGCCTTTGAATTGGCGGGGAAGAACATCCACTGTTAGTTGGGGCGACATGAAGTCAGAGGTGGCCTCACCTCTGTGGTGCCCAGAGTGTGGGCAACATAGTGAAACCTCATCTCTACAAATCTTTCAAAATTAGCCTGGCCGGGCATGGCGGCTTATGCCTGTAATCCCAGCACTGTGGGAGGCCAAGGTGGGCAGATCACGAGGTCAGACGTACAAGACCATCCTGGCCAACATGGTGAAACTCCGTCTCTACTAAAAATACAAAAATTAGTGGGGTGTGGTGATGTGTGCCTGTAATCCCAGCTACTGGGGGGGTTAAGGCAGGAGAATTACTTGAACCCAGGAGTCGAAAGTTGCAGTGAGCTGAGATCGCACAGCTGCACTCCAGCCTGGGTGACAGAGCGAGACTACATCTGAAAAAAAAGAAAAAAAAATTAGCTGGACAGGAAGGTGCATGTCTATGATCCCAGCTACTTGGGAAGCTGAGGTGGGAGGATCACTTGAGCCCGGGAGTTCGAGGCTGCAGTGAGCCGTGATGGTGCCACCTGCACTCAAACTTGGACAACAGAGTGAGACCCCATCTCAAAAAAAAAAAAAAAGGCCCGGTGTGGTGGCTCACACCTGGAATCCCAGCACTTTGGGAGGCAGAGGCAGGTGGATCACTTGAGGTCAGAAGTTTGAGACCAGCCTGGCCAACATGGTGAAACCCCGTCTCTACTAATAATACAAAAATTAGCCAGGTGTGGTGGTGGGCATGTGAAGTCCCAGCTACTTGGGAGGCTGAGGCAGGAGAATCTCTTGAACCTGAGGGGCGGATGTTACGGGTGAGCCAAGATTGCGACACTGCACTCCAGCCTGGGTAACAAGAGCGAAACAACTTTGGGACGCGAGATGGGCAGATCACTTGAGGCCAGGAGATCGAGACCAGCCTGGCCAACATGGTGAAACCCCATTTCTACTAAAAATACAAAAATTAGCTAAGCGTGGTGGCGCATGCCTGCAGTCCCAGCTACTCAGGAGGCTGAGAAGGAGAATCGCTTGAACCCAGGAGTTGGAGGTTGCAGTGAGCCGATTGCGCCACTACACTCCAGCCTGGGCGACGGGGGAGAGATTCCGTCTCAAAAAAAAAAAATCAGAGATGGGAAGGAGACTCTTGTCAGGGTTGGGCGCTCGGCCGCTCTCCCTCCCTCCGCTTCCTCCACTCCCTCCTCCCCTCTCTTCCCGCAGCCTCTGACCCTGGAGCAGCACAAGGGTTTCATGATTGAGCCGGACTGGCCCCTATACCCTCCGCCGTCGCACGCCTGTGAGGACAGCCCACCACCCTACAAGTTGAAGCTGGACCTGACCAAGCTGTAGGCCTCCACTGGCCCCATCATTGCCAATTGCAGGGGCTCACTTGCCCTGAGCCCAGGAGTCCAAGGCCAGGGTGAGGCCAGCCTTGGCCTCCTCCACCCCCGAATCCTTCCTCTCCTCCCAGTCCCGCCCCTGTCCCCCACGGAGTCCTGGGGGACACAATGCCCCAGCTGGGAGGAGGGCGGGACGGGGCGCCGGTTCCTCCTTGTCCCCACTTTCTCGGGGCTTGCTACTTTTTGTCTTCTACTGTGTGGCTTTCTGAGTGTTTGAACCCCAGTCCCGTGTCGCCGTCCTTTTCCCTTCTCTCTCCCCCTCTCTGCGGGGGCTGAGGCTGAAGGGGCGCTGTGTCTTGCTAGGGCTCCCCCTTCTCTCCATCCTGGTCTCCGGAAGCCCAGCTTCCGAGAGATGGGGGCGTGGGCAGCTCCATCCCCCAACAGAGTGTCCCTGGGGCTCGTCCAGGGCTGGGGAGAAATAAACCGTGTATATAAAGGAGTCTCAGGCTGAGCCTGTTCTGCTTCTGTTGAGTTGTCTGACTGCCCTTGAGGTGTGGCCCACGCATAGCCAGGACCCCTGCCTGGCAGGCCCTTCTGACACGGGAAAGCCCCAGAAACCCTGGTGGCACCAGGGACTCAAAGTAGCTGCCTCTCGGAAGGACACTCCCTCTGCTCCAGCCCAGGTCACACTCTCAGCTAGAGATGTCCCTGGAAAGGTGGCTTGTGGCCAGGAGCAGAGATTCATGCCTGTAATGTCAGCACTTTAGGAGACCGAGGCAGGAGAATCACTGGAGCCCTGAAGCTGGGACTACAGGCTCACGTTGCCATGCCCGGATAATTTTATTTATTTATTTACTTATTATTTTTTTAGAGACTGGGTTTCACCATGTTGACCAGGCTGGTCTGGAACTCCTGACCTCGTGATCCACCCGCCTCGGGCTCCCAAAGTGCTGGGATTACAGGCGTGAGCCCATGTGCCCGGCCCAGTCCATTTTCTTTTGGGAATGGAACTCTGGCCCACTGGGGACAGTCTCAGGACATTGTGCAGGGGTCCTCTCATCTTCTCCATCCAAGAAGACCAAACTTAGCCTTCTTTCCTTGAACTTTATGTTGGAGAGGATCATACAGGAGGGGGAGCCACGCCCTGTCATTCCTGTCTGTTCTACAGACTCCTCCAGATTCTTCTCGTAACTCCCCCTTTGAGATTCAGTTGACTTGAGCTGGTTTCTGTTGCTTGAAACCAGAGATTGGGGCTAATACAGGGCCTCATCCCCTGGGCAGAGCTTGGGATCAGGGGCATGAGGGCCCTCGCCCCTAGGCAATGGGGTGGAAATTCCCAGGGATTCCAGGCTGATGTAGTGACAGGGCTGGCAGACTGAGCAGCAAATGAGATGATGCCTAGTAGGGCTGTGTGTAAGACCCTCCAACCTGCCACCCTACCCTGGGTTCTGGAAGGTTGATCCACTTGGGTCTTCTCTCCACTGGAGTCAGCCACAGGGACCACTGGCAGGAGATGAGGGAGGAGTCAAGGTCTTTCCTGGTCTCCCCTCCCAGCAGCCCCTGACCCAAGACCACAGCTCGACCATGCGGCCTTCCCTGGGGATCTTCAAGATCTCTGGAGGGGCCTGGCACGGTGGCTCACGCCTGTAATCCCAGCACCTTAGGAGGCCAAGGAGGGCGGATCACCTGAGGTCAGGAGTTCAAGACCAGCCTGGCCAACATGGTGAAACCCCATCTCTACAAAAATACAAAAATTAGGTCAGGCATGGTGGCTCACACCTATAATCTCAGCACTTTGGGAGGCCAGGGAGAGCGGATCACCTGAGGTCAGGAGTTCAAGACTAGCCTGGCCAACGTGGAGAAATCCCATCTCTACAAAAATACAAAAATTAGGCTCGGTGGCTCGTGCCTGTAATCCCAGCACTTTGGGAGGCTGAGGCGGACGGGATCACCTGCGTTCAGGAGTTTGAGACCAGCCTAGGAGACATGGTGAAACCCGGTCTCTACTAAAATACAAAAACGTAGCCAGGTGTGGCAGCGTGCACCTGTAGTCTTAGCTACTCGGGTGGCTGAGGCAGGAGAATTGCTTAAACTCGGGAGGTGGAGGTTGCAGTGAGCCGAAATCACACCACTGGACTCTAGCCTGGGCGACAGAGCGAGACTCCATCTAAAAAAATAATAATTTAAAAATAATAATGAATTTAAAATAAAAATAATAATAGCTCCTTTAGGCCAGGCGGGATGACTCACATCTGTAATCCTAGCACTTCTGTAGGCCCGGGTAGGAGGATCACTTAGCCCAGGAGTTCCAGTGAGCTATGATTGTGCCTGGGTGACAGAGTAAGACCGTGACTCAAAAAATATATGTATAACCCCTTTATTTATTTATTTATTTAGAGACAGAATCTCCCTCTGTTGCCCAGGCTGGAGTGCAATGGTGTGGTCTCGGCTCACTGCAACCTCCACCCTCCAGGTTCAAGTGATTTTCCTGCCTCTGCCTTCCGAGCAGCTGGGATTACAGGCGCCCACCACCACATCCAGCTGATTTTTGTGTTTTTAGTGGAGACGGGGTTTTGCTCAAGCTCCTGACCTCAGGTGATCCTCCCGCCTCGGCCTCCCAAAGTGCTGGGATTACAGGCGTGAGCCACCGAGCCTGCCCCAAATTTACTTTATTTAGTTTGAGTTGATGTACATGTAAGATTTTTCCAGGTGGGCACTGTGGCTGACAGTTGTAATCCCAGCACTTTGGGAGGCTGAGGCAGGAGGATCACTTGAGCCCAAGAGTTTGAGACCAGCCTGGGCAACATGGTGAGGCATCTGTCTTTTATTTTACTTTTTTGAGACAGAGTCTTACTCTGTTGCCCAGGCTGGAATGCAGTGGCATGATTTCGGCTCACTGCAACCTCCACTTGCCAGGTTCAAGCAACTCTCCTGAGTCTGCCTCCTGAGTAGCTGAGATTACAGGCGTGTTCCACCACGCCCAGCTAATTTTTGTATTTTTAGTAGAGACGAGGTTCTGCCATGTTGGCCAGGCTGGTCTGAAACTCCTGACCTCAGGTAATCCACCTGCCTCAGCCTCTCAAAGTGCTGGGATTACAATGTGAGCCACAGTGCCTGGCCAAGGCACCTGTCTTTTTTATTTTATTTTATTTATTTTTATTATTACTATGTTTTGAGATGGAGTCTCACTCTGTTGCCCTGGCTAGAGTACAGTGGCGTGATCTTGGCTCACTGCAACCTCTGCCTCCCGGGTTCAAGTGATTCTCCTTCCTCAGCCTCCTGAGTAGCTAGGATTACAGACGTGGGCCACCACATCTGGCTAATTTTTGTATTTTTAGTAGAGACGGGGTTTCACCATATTGGTCAGGCTGGTCTTGAACTCCTGACCTTGTGATCCCCCTGCCTCGGCCTCCCAAAGTGCTGAGATTACAGCTGGAGCTGCCGTGCCCGGCCAAGTCACCCATCTTCATTAAAAAAAAAAAAAAAGGCCAGTTCTCGGGGTGTGTGCCTCTAGTCCCAGCTATTCAGGTGGCTGAGGTGGGAGGATTGCTTGAGACTAGCTTGGGCGACATAGCAAGACCCTTTCTCTAAAACAATCTTTTAGTCCAGGTGCAGGCAAGAAAGTGAAGCCTTGTCTCTACCCTCCTCGCAAAAAAAAAAAAATATATATATATATATACACACACACACACACACACACATATGTGTATATATACACAAAATTAGCCAGGTATCGTGGTGGGTGCCTGTAGTCCCAGCTACTCCACGATACTTGGAAGGTTATGGCGGAAGAACTGCTTGAGCTCGGGGAGATGGAAACCATAGTGAGCCAAGATCGCGCCACTGCACTCCAGCCTGGGTGACAGAGTAAGATCCTGTCTCTGACATGACATCACGCCAGGCTAATTTTTAAAGTTTTTTTGTTTTGTTTGGAGACAGAGTCTCTCTGTTCCCCAGGCTGGAGTGTAGTGGTGCGATCTCGGCTTACTGCAACCTCCGCCTCCTGGGTTCAAGTGATTCTCGTGCCTCAGATTCCTGAGTTGCTGGTACTACAGGCACCCATCATCATGTGTGGCTAATTTTTTATGTTTTTAGTAGAGACTGGGTTTCGCCATGTTTGCCAGGCTGGTCTTGAATTCCTGATCTTAGGCAATCTGCCTACCTCGGCCTTCCAAAGTGCTGGGATTACAGGCATGAGCGATCTTGCCTAGTCAAAATTTGCCATTTTCATGAGTTTTGAGTGCATCAATTGCACCCACAATGTTGTGCTGCCATCCCTGTCATGGATTTGTTTTTATTATTTATTTATTTATTTATTTTTTTAAGATGGGGTTTCACCATGTTGGTCAGGCTGGTCTTGAACTCCCGACCTCAGGTGATCCACCCACCTTGGCCTCCAAAGTGCTTGGATTACAGGCGTGACCCACCGCGCCTGGCCCTGTTTTATTTTTTTATTGCTATTATTTTTGAGACTGAGTCTTGCTCTGTTCCTCAGGCTGGAGTACAGTGGTGCGATCTCAGCTCACTGCAACCTCCGCCTCCTGGGTTCAAGTGATTCTCCTGCCTCAGCCTCCCGAGTAGCTGGGATTACAGGCATCCACCACCACGCCCAGCTAATTTTTGTATTTTTAGTAGCGATGGGGTTTCACCCTGTTGGCCAGGCTGGTCTCAAACTCCTCACCTCAAGTGATCTGCCCGCCTTAGCCTCCCAAGGTGCTGGGATTACAGGTGTGAGCCACCGCGCCTGGCCCTTCCGTGGATTTGCATGGCCACTGTCCCTGGTCAGCCCAGCTTGAAGGGGACTTCATTTGTACTCACCCTGTCTTCCTGCCCGGCCCGTTTCTCATCTCAGCGGCTCTAGACATCTGGGCTGCATCTTGATTCTTCCCTGTCCTCACCTCACCTCATTCCATCGGCACGGCTTGTCCCCTCGGCCTCCAAAGCATACCTCAAGCCCACAAGCATCTGTTTGTTTCCATGGCAACCACTGAGGTCCAAATCGTCACCGCCTCTCACCCAACAACGGCGCCCACTGCTTCCTCCTCTTAGGGCTTCCGGCCTCCTCTACAGCTGCCCTCTGTTTCCGTCTTGGGTAAAGCAAATCTGATCCCAGACCTCACCCCTTTCTGGGGTTTACTGTCGTGAGGAGAACATGCCCAGACAGCAGAGATTCCCACGACTGGGTCTCACTATCGTATCCAAGCGCTTCTGTGAGGCTCTGCCCCTTACTCACTCTGCTACGGGGGACGCATGAGGTTTTCTCTGGACTTCTTGAGCCTACCTTATTCCTTCCAGCCCCAGAGCCTTTGCACACGCAGTCCCCTCTGCCAGGAGCACACTCCGGTCCTGCTTTGCCAAGTTCTCAGCCACACCAGTATCCTGAGATCCCCATGTTTCACTTCTCGTCCATCTTCCCTGCTCTGATGACATTCGTCATTGATTGAGGCTTATTTGTTGGCCGGGCGCGGTGGCTCATGCCTGTAATCCCAGCACTTTGGAAGTCTGAGGTGGGTGGATCGCAAGGTCAGGAGTTCAAGACCAGCCTGGCCAGTATGGTGAAACCCCTTCTCTACTAAAAATACAAAAGTTAGCCGGGCGTGGTGGCAAGTGCCTGTAGTCCCAGCTACTCAGGAGGCTGAGGCAGGAGAATCGCTTCAACCTGGGAGGCGGAGGTTGCAGTGAGCTGAGATCACGCCACTGCACTCCAGCCTGAGCTACAGAGCGAGACTCTGTCTCAGAATAAATAAATAAATAATAGAGGCCAGGCATGGTGGCTCACACGTATAGTCCCAGAGCTTTGGGAGGTTGAGGCAGGTGGATGGCTTGAGGTCAGGAGTTCAAGACCAGCCTGGGCAACATGGTGAAACCCCATCTCTACTAAAAATACAAAAGTTATCTGGGCGTGGTGGCTCAGGCCTAAAATCCCAGCTACTCAGGCGGCTGAGGCAGGAGAACCTAATTCTCCTGCTTACCTGTGAAGAGCTTTCGATGTTTGCCAGTCTGGCAGCCACCTCTCCTCTGCCATCCCTCCTGCCTTTTGGAGGCTAGTCTTGGAGACCCAAATGCGCTTGTCCTCACTGCTTCAGTGGTGCGTCAGTGGTCCAGCCTCAGGGCTCTTCCCAGAGCCTCCCTTCACTTTGCGATGCCGCCTGGGACTGGTAGGAATCTACCCGGCACCTACAGCCTTCCTCCTTCCTTCGTTTGTTTGATTTTTGTTGTTTCCTCTGTCGTCCAGGCTGGAGTACAGTGGTGCCATCATGGCTCACTGCAGCCTCAATCTCTCAGGCTCAAGTGATCCTCCCTCCTCAGTCTCCTCAGCAGCTAGAACGACATACGCCTGCAACCGCGAGGGCTAATTATTATTATTATTTTTTTCCCCCAGAGACAGAGTCTCGCTCTGTCGCCTAGGGTGGAATGCAGCGGTGTGATCTCGGCTCACTGCAACCTCTGCCTCCTGGATTCAAGTGATTCTCCTGTCTCAGCCTCCTAAGTAGCTAGGATTACAGGCACGTGCCAGCACACCTGGCTAATGTTTGTATTCTTAGTAGAGAGGGGTTTCACCATGTTGGCCAGGCTGGTCTCAAACCCTTGACCTTGTGATCTGCCTGCTTTGGCCTCCCAAAGTGCTGGGATTACAGGTGTGAGCCACCACGCCTGGCCAAGGGCTAATTTTTAAATATTTTGTATAGGCAGGATCTCCCTATGTTGCTCAGGCTGGTCTTGAACTCCTGGGCTCAAGCCATCTACCCGCTTTGGCTTCCCAAAGTACTGGGATTCCAGGTATGAGCCACGGAGTCCGGCCGGCAGAATGTTTTTGTGTGTTCTTTTCATAGCCGTGTGTAATTGGTCACTTCTTGAATCCCGTGGCCAGCCTAGGGTTGGGCCCAGAGTGGATGCTTCACAAATGTAGAATGAGTCATGCCAGGTGGCGTGGGCACATACTGTGAGCTTCGTAGGTGTGTGGAAGTGGGAGGGGGAGTCCCCTCCAGCCAGGTGGTGAGTGATGGCTGCCTGGAGGAGGTGGCGGTCAAGTTGGGTTTTGAGGGATGAGTATGATCTGGGGAGAAAGGAGGGAGTCCCAGGTGGAAGGAAAAGCATGTGTGTGTGTGTTAGATCTGTCTGTGCATGTAGGTGTGTCAGAGGCATCCCAGGGTGTGTGTGTTTGCCTACAATGTCTTCAACCTGTTTTTTTTTTTTGAGACCAAGTTTTGCCCTTGTTGCCCAGGCTGGAGTGCAGTGGCGCAATCTCGGCTCACTCTAACCTCCGCCTCTCGGGTTCAAGTGGTTCTCTGTATCAGCCTCCCCAAGTAGCTGGAATTACAGGCGTCTGCCACCACACCTAGCTAATTTTTTGTATTTTTGTTTTGTTTTGTGTTTTGAGACAGTCTTGCTCTGCTGCCCAGGCTGGAGTCCAGTGGCATGATCTTAGCTCACTACAACCTCTGCCTCCCTGGTTCAGGCTATTCTCCTGCCTCAGCCTCCCAAGTAGCTGGGACTACAGGCACACGCCATCATGCTCGGCTCATTTTTTGTATTTTTAATAGAGATGGGGTTTCAGCATGTTAGCTAGAATAGTCTCCTTCTCCTGACCTCGTGATCTGCCCACCTCGGCCTCCCAAAGTGCTGAGATTACAGGCGTGAGCCATCGCGCCCAGCCAATTTTTTGTACTTTTAGTAGAGACAGGGTTTCACCTGGTTTGGCCAGGCTGGTCTTGAACTCCTGACCTCGTGATCTACCTGCCGCAGCCTCCAAAAGTGCTAAGATTACAGGCGTGAGCCACTGCGCCCAGCCTATTTACTTCTTTATGGGTTCATTGTCTGCCTCCTATGCCACTCAAGGCTGGGCTCACTGGGAGGGCAGGGCTGGGTTGGCTGTGACCCCAGCATCCCTAAACGCAGATTGCAGAGGAATGACCCAACAAGGGTGTGTGGGACAGCTGGGAAAGAACCCCCTGTGCCATGCAGAGGCCTTGGGGCTGCTCTGCCTGGTAACCAACCCTTGGCCCTATCGAGACTCTCAGGAGAGAGAGAGGCCTCTTTGACTATGTGGTTGAAGACCAGACTCACCGCAACTCTGTCTGTCTCTGAGCTTCAATTTCCTCTTCTGTCCTAGAGCCCTGCCTCTCCCCTCCATCTTCCTCCTGAGCTGCACACAGACCTGGTGGTGGGTGGGTAGGTGGCTGGCGTCATGGCAACAGTAGCACAGGGTTGCCATGGCAACCTGGTTCCCTAGTGACAGGCCTGAGTTTTTTACCCTAGGGTGGCAATCCACTGGGAAGAGATGAGGAGAGGGTGTCCCCAGTGTCCAGTCGAAGAGGAGGCTCCAGGTCCCTGCTGGGCTCCATGCAGCTCCTGGCCCGCTCTCCCGCCTCAGGGCCCCCACGCAGGCTGTTCCCTCCACCTGGAGACTGTTCCCTCTTCGCTCCTTCTGGCCAGCTTTTCAGCCTGACCTCCTGGCTCAGCCCCAGCTTTTATCATGGTGAGAATTAAGTGATGGCTTGTTTCCTTGTGTGATGATTGGTTTAATAAATGTTCCCCTCTGCCAGATGCGACGCGCTAGGCGTCTCGGTCACAGCTGTGTCCCACACACCAAGGAGGCTGCTCTCAATACATCTTTGTCGACACTCTCCATCCTTGCTCTGCCTTGCCCACTTCTTCCGAGCCAATTCGGTCTTATATGTATCCCTTGAGCTTTTTCTGGCACTGGGCTCAGGTCCTTCACATTGTTCTCTCAGAATATTCTGGAACTTTCCACAATGTTCTGGAATGTCCCGGAACATTCTAGAACATTCTGTCCCCTGCTTTTCCTGAAGTTGGGCTATCATTACCTCTTCAGGAAGGCTCTCCCTGATCTCCTGGCGGAAGCAGTGCTCTCCCACCCAACACACACTTGATCCCTCTCAGTTCCTTGCCTTCAAGTCAGTTATTGTCATCTCAAATGGCCTTGGTCATTAATAATTGTGTATCTCAGATTTGTCTTTCCCATCAGAATATACCTTTCAGAATATCCTGGAACATGAGGGCAAGGATCTTGTCAGATGGGCTGACAGTTGAATCCCCAACAGCCTCTCAGCACCCTTGTCCCCAGAGGGGGGGTCCCAGTTGGTCACCCCCCAGAGGTAGTCCCAGTTCTATCACGTTGGGTGGATTTGGCCTTTTTTGGTGGGGGGGATAGGGTCTTGCTATGCTGTCAGGACTGGTCTCAAACTCTTGGACTTAAGTGATCCTCCTGCCTCGGTCTCCCAAAGTGCTGGGATTACAGTC
Organism: Ateles fusciceps; assembly: GCA_036589455.1. NCBI lineage: Eukaryota > Metazoa > Chordata > Mammalia > Primates > Atelidae > Ateles > Ateles fusciceps. Next base: position 10,274,507 of record JAZHEH010001828.1, on the reverse strand, counting down.
TTGAGCCACTGCAACTGGCTTGATTTTTATTCTTTTTTAGTAAATCAGCTTTAATAAGACATAATTTGCATCCTATGGCACACCCATTTTAAATGCCTAGTTCAATGAGTTTTGGCAAATGTTATCCTCCTTAGATACCCCTATAATGATGATATGGGCTGGTTCGGTGGCTCACTCCTGTAAGTCCAGCACTTTGGGAGGCTGAGGTGGAAGAATCACTTGAGGCCTGGAGTTCAAGACCAGCCTGAACAATATAGTGAGACCCTGTCTCTACCAAAATTTATTTTACAAAATTAGCCAGGTGTACTAGCACACACCTGTGGTCCCAGCTGCTCCAGAGGCTGAGGTACTTGTCCCAGGAGGTCGAGGCTGCAGTGAACTATGATTGCACCACTGCACTCCAGCCTGAGCGGCAGAGTGAGACCTTATCTCTAAAAATAAAAATAAAAATAAATAAAAAGGGGCCTGGTGTGGTGGCTCATGCTTATAATCCCAGCACTTTAGGAGGCTGAGGTGGACAGATTGCTTGAGCTCAGAAGTTTGAGACCAGCATAGGCAACATGGCAAAACCCAACTCTACAAAAAAATGCAAAAATTAGCTGGGCATGGTGGCACACGCCTGTGGTCTCAGCTACTTGGGAGACTGAGGTGGGAGGATCACTTGAGCCCAGCAAGTCCAGGCTGCAGTGAACTGAGATTGCACCACTGCACTCAAGCCTAGATGACAGAGTGAGACCCTGTCTCAAAATAATAAATAAATAAAAATAAAATAATAAAAATTAGAAAGGCATGGTGGCATATGCCTTGTAGTTCCAGCTACTCAGGAAGCCTTGGGCCCAGGAATTGGAGGTTACAGTCAGCTATGATTGTGCCACTGCACTGTGGCCTAGGTGACAGAGCAAGACCCTGTCTTTTTTTTTTTTTTTTGAGACGGAGTTTTACGCTTGTTGCCCAGGCTGGAATGCAATGGCACAATCTCTGTTCACCACAAACTCTGCCTCCCCAGTTCAAGCGATTCTCCTGCCTCAGCCTCCTGAGTAGCTGGGATTACAGGTGTACACCATCACAGCCGGCTAATTTTGTATTTTTAGAGATGGGGTTTCTCCATGTTAGTCAGGCTGGTCTCGAACTCCCAACCTCAGGTAATCCGCCCGCCTTGGCCTCCCAAAGTGCTGGAATTACAGGCGTGAGCCACCGCACCCAGCCTTTATCTCAATTTTAAAAAGAAAAGTAAAACAAAAAGTTTGTTAGATAGGGAGAAAAATCAAACCGGGCTGAGGACAGGGAGTTGGTATGAGGGGACCTTGAGCAGCTTGCCCCCAGGACCAACCTGTTGTGACCGCCCGATAGGGTAGACGCTGTCCCCAGCCCAAAACTGCAGGAACTTGAAGACTTCCCTGGATTTCACTTTCTTCCTCCATAACACCTGGGGGTTGTAAGGGAGGCCTCCAAGCTTGACCTGGGGGTGTGAGCCCTGCAGCTGGTCTGGAGCGGGAGAGCAGGTGGTGCGGCCCCTGCCTCTAGTAGAGCCGTGTCAGCTGTGGGCCAGATGGTGGCCAGGCCTGTGGATGCTGCCTGCTGTGTCCCTGCCTGCTGGCCCTGCCAGACCACAGGTCATCCTTATTGGATGAGGAATGTGCAGTCACCAGCGTGGGCCTTCCAGGTCCCCCATTTGTCTCTGCCCCATCCCAGTGATGGTGGCCACCAGGGCTCAGGCCAAGAGCGCTGGCAGAGGTCACTGGCCTCACTCTGCATTACTTGACATCCCATCTGTTCCATCTCTGTTTGGTCCCACCTGCAAAGTGCATCTCAGTGGAACTACCTCCCACCCCTCCATGTCCACCAGACTGGGATGAGCCCTACCCATTTTTCCCTGGGATTATATGCCTCCTAACATGTCCCAAATTCAAGATATTGCCCCCTGATTGTCAGACACTGTTAAAACAGTCAGACATTGTAACACTGTTGAATTGACACTGTTAAAACCAGTGTCAGCCAGGCATGGTGGCTCACACTGTAATCCTGGCACTTTGGGAGGTCAAAGCAGGCAGATCACTTGAGGTCAGGAGTTTGAGACTAGCCTGGCCAACATGGTGAAACCCCATCTCTGCTAAAGATGCAAAAATTAGGCCAGGCGCAGTGGCTCACGCCTGTAATCCCAGCACTCTGGGAGGCTGAGGCAAGTGGATTACCTGAGGTCAGGAGTTCGAGACCAGCCTGTCCAACATGGTGAAACTGTCTCTACTAAAATACAAAAATTAGCTGGGCATGGTGGCACATGCCTGTAGTCCCAGCTACTTGGGATGCTGAGGCAAGAGAATCGCTTGAACTTGGGAGGCGGAGGTCGCAGTGAGGTGAGATTGCACAATAGCACTTTAGCCCGGCTGACAGAGTGAGACTCCATCTCCAAAAAAAAAAAAAAAAAAAAATAGTGGGGCATAGTGGCACATGCCTGTAGTCCCAGCTACTCTGGAGGCTGAGGCAAAAGAATCACTTGAACCCAGGAGGTGGAGGATGCAGTGAGCCGGGATCACACCACTGCACTCCAGGCTGGGCCACAGAGCAAGACTTTGTCTCAAAACCAAAATAAAACAAATACCCAGTGGCATTGTAATTACCACTGCTTACAAACCCCCTCTCCTTTCTCATTTCATACAGAGGACCCCAAAAATGATCCCCAAAGCCCTCTGTGACCTGAACCCCCTCCTGTTGCCTCCCACCCATTCTCCTCCCCCTCTCCTCTCCCTCTTCCTCATTTTTCTTTGACAGGCCACTCTCCAGGCACGCTCCTGCCCCAGGGACATTGCACCAGCTGCCCTGTGCTGTGTGATCTGGGAGGACAGATCACACAGTGTGTCCAAAGCACAGTGGGTCTACAGCACACTACGTGTGTGCGCACAGCCAGGCGCCCAGAGAACCTCTTCTTTCTCATCTTCAGTTGTGTGTGTGTCTGACATGTGGGTCAAATCTGGATGTTTATGAAGTGTGCGTGCATATGGACACCATTGACTTCAGATGTTATTTGTGGTGGGTGTGTCAGCTGTAGGTCTCCGCTGAGCGAGGTTTGATGCCTGCATGTGGTTCATTTGGAACAAAGATTCCTGCGGCGGGCCGACCAAGGGCAGGCGAGGGTGTGTGTGTGTGCAGAGCTTGCCAGAACATAGGCTGCTCATGCATGTGTACATTCAACATTTGCGGAGTGCTTACTGTGTTTTGGAGAGGTCAGCAGGGTCCTTCAGCACTTGGTATCTGTCAACTTGCACAGGGTCATCTGAGAGCATTTTGTGCAACGATTGAGCACCTACTGTTGTATCAGGCCCTCTGTCGGAGATGCTGGTTGAGTGTGGTCCAACCTGCAAAGTCCACCCAAGCAGGCCCCTTTCTTCCTCCTATGGGTTCTCCAGCCCCATAGCCACCTCCTTCCAGCACTGACTGTAGAGAGGGCTTTGAGCTCCTTCTGGATTCCTGTTCTCTGCCAGACACTGCACAAGTCAGAGTTTTCTGACTTGGAGGTTAAAAGAATAAATGAGCTCCAGGCTATAGAGAGGATCCTGGGAGCCTGGATCCTACCAGGCTTGGGGAGTGAGGGCTGCCCCCAAAAGCTCTAGATGCTTTATAGAGGCTTATAGATGCAGGACTTTGAGCCCTGGCTGAAGATTGGCATGTTGGGACGGCTGAGGTTTGGGGACCTGAGAATGTTGGGTCTAGTGGAATGGACTTTAGGGGTGTAAGGTTTGAAGGATCTGCGGGCAGGGATTTGGGGGAGTGGGAATTGAGATTTGAGTAGAGGATGGGAGATAATTGAATGTGGAGGGTTTAGAAGTGTGAGAAACCAGAATTGGCGTATGAAGCAGGAGGCTTGGGGACCTAAGGGCAGATGACTGGGGTCTGAGGGTGGAGGCTCTGGGAGGGTATGTCAGGGGAGGGGGGCCCCATGAGGGGCGGGAAGTCTGAGGCCTGGGCATGGGTAGTTTCGCCCCTGAGAGAGGCCTCGGAAGGAGGTAAGACTGGAGTCCGGGTGTGCAGGGCGGGGAGAGAAAGGGTGTGGTTCTCAGAGCTCAGAGACCCATTTCTTCATGCTCCACCTCACCCTCCCCGCCCACCCTACCCATAGCCCCCTTCTCTGGGTCACCTATCCTGCTCCCACGCCTCAAATTATAACCACGCCCAGCCAACGCCCCGAACACGCCCGCCAGCTCCCCAGGACACTCATAGACTCCTTAACACGTGCACGTGCCTCCCACCTCCTCAGATCCGCGGCTAGCTTAGCCTGGCCGCACCCCTCATCAGATCAGGCTCCGCCCCCCCAAGGCCCTGCCAATCCCTCGCCCCTTCCACGCACACATTCCTGATCTTCCCCGACCCCGCTTCCAACCAGACCCCACCCCTCGCCCAGGCCCCGCCCTTCCGCAGACCAGGCCCTCTCTTCGCTTGACCACACCCATCCCCCAGATTCCTCCCCTCCAGTGCCCAGCCCTGTCCCATCCTCAGACCCATCTTCTCCTTTCTATCCCTCGACCACGCCCCCACCTCATTCCTAACCCCCCACCTAGTCCCTTCTCAGAACTGGCCCCGCCCTTCATCGCGCCCCCGCCTCTTCCTCAGGCCCGACCCTTGTCCCCGCCTCCTCTTGCCCTGGGCCCGCCCCTTTTTCAGACCCCGCCCCACTCCTCAGGCCAGGGACCAACCCCATCTCTTACCTACGTGTCCTGGCTCCGCTCCGGCCCCGCCTATTTACAGAAAGCACGCCCTGTGAGCCCAGAAGCGCCCCCCATTTCAGACTTGGTTCCGCCCCTCACGCCAGGGCCCCGGCCCAATTCCTCACCCCTAGCCCAGGCCCCGCCCTGGGCCCACCCCCTCGGCATAACAGGCCCCTCCCATTACCCCAGGCCCGCCCCCTCCGTAGACCATGCCTCTCCCGGTTCCGGGCCCGCCCCAATCCTTGGTTTCTGGTCCAGGCCCCGCCCCTCCGCGGACCTGGCCCCGCCCCGCCCTTCGCGTCTCGGTTTCCCGGGCCGGCGCGCGCGGCTCCCGTCACTCGAACGCGCGTCGGCGGGGGGAAGATGGCGGAGTCCGGCGGTAGCAGCGGCGGTGCTGGCGGCGGCGGCGCCTTCGGTGCGGGCTCGGGCCCGAGCGCCCGAACAGGTGAGACCCGGCCCCCAGGATGGACCTGCACCTGTCTTGGAGCCCAGGGCACCTGTGGGGAGTCTTGGGCGTCCTGAGGGGGAGGCCTGGCACGGCTCGAGGGTCTTTCGCTGAGAATTTGGACTTGACGGGGCCGTGGGATACTGGAGGAGCCGAGGGCTGCTGAGGGGGTAGCTGGAGGGGGGCTGGGTGCCCCAGGACCTTCAGGCGTCTGCGGGCGGCCCTAGGGACCTGAGAATCCTGGGGGTCTGAGGGGAAACCGAGGGGCTCCTGACTGTGATGGGCCGTGGGGCAACGGGGGATGCCAATGGGCCTGGGTGGCAGAGAGGGCCTGAGCAGGGGCCACGGCCAATCTGAGGGTGGTGAGGTATCTTGGGGGCTCTGAAGAAGGGGCTAAGGCCCAAGGCATCCCGGGAGGTGCTGAAGGGCCTCGAGGTGGCTAAAGGTGGTCCTGAGAGCGTGCTGAGGGGCCCTGGGAGGAGTGGAGACTGTGGGAGGCTCTGGGGTGGGGGACTCAGGTGAATCTGGGAGGCTGAGGGGACCTGGGACTGCCAGGGCCCCTGAGGGGCTGGGGTGGGCCTGGGGACCCTGAGGTGGGTGAGAGACCCCACGGGTTTTATAAAGAACATGGAGAGCGTTCTTCTTTGGGGCTCCTCCCTTCATCTCCATGGGGTCCGAATTCACACCCCCAACAGGCTAAAGGACTATAGAAAGGTCTTGCCCTCAGACAGGGGGGACAGAATTTACCCCTTGGTCAGAGGGAGGCTCCCTTTCCCCATGGCCAAGTCCTGACATGGATTGTTTGAACCCCAAGATTTGCATGACAGTTATCATCAATAACTAATGATATGTGTGTGCATGCGTTGTATTGGATTATCAGAAAAAACACCTGCCTTAGGGAGTGTGATCTCCTGCTCTTTTCCTATTGGGCAAAGCCAGACCCTCCCACCCTGGCTCCTCCTCTAGGCTGCCACCTGGGTCTGGCCAAGGAGGAAATTCAGGCTTTTTCTTGCTGGTGAGCTTCCAGGAGCCAATAATTTCAGTCAACATGATAAATGATGGAATTATTTAATACTTACGTGCTGTGGCATTTTGGACCTCTGGCTGATGCTGCAGGGAATGGCCTGATGGTCTGGCTGTGCGATTTGGGTTTTGGAGGCCTGGTGGAATGGACGTGCACAGGATGGGTCAGGGAGGGAAAAGGGATGTCTGGGCCAGGGCACAGAGGAGGTAAAGCCCTGCCTGTTCCCAAGGATGCTGAGTGGCACCTGGAGACTTAGGTCTATGGGCAGATTGAGGCAGTGAATCTGGTCTACCAGAGGGGCCATGGGGAACCCAGGAGGCGTGTGTCCAGAGAGGTGACCAGCCTTCTGGGGTAGGTGTGGGGCAAGATTATCCTGCAGTAGGGAGCCAGGAGACGTCAGAGGATTTTCAGAGACATTCAGGAAGTGTCCAGGGCTTGATAACTGGGTATGAATTGGCAAGTAAGAGACAGAGAAGAGGGACAGTGGGTGCCTTGGGCACTGGAGTGGGATAACCTGGGGCTAGGGCTCTTTTTTTTTTTTTTTTTTTTTTTTTTTTTTTGAAAGCAGGTCTTGCTCTGTCACCCAGGCACCTAGGCTGGAGTGCAGTGACGCCATCAAGGCTCACTGCAGCCTCAAACTCCTGGACTCAAGTGTCCTCCCACCTCAGCCTCCTGAGTAGCTGGGAGTATAGGTGTTTGCCACCACACTCGGCTAATTTTTAAATTTTTTGTAAAGACCAGGTCTTGCTCTGTTGTCCAGGCGGGTCTGGAACTCCTGGGCTCAAGTAGTTTTCTTGCCTCAGCCTCACTAAGTGCTGAGATTGCAGAAGTGAGCCATGTCTGTAAAAAAAAAAAAAGCATGGCTCTTTTTTATACCCAGCTTTATTGAGATATGATTAATTGCATGGCATACAATTCACTCATTTTGTTTTTTTTTATTTTATTTTTGAGACGGAGTCTCGCTTTTCACCCAGGCTGGAGTGCAGTGTTGCGATCTCGGCTCACTGCAACCTCTGCCTTCCGGGTTCAAGCGATTCTCCTGCCTCAGCCTACTGAGTAGCTGGGACTACAGGCGCCTGCCACCATGCCCGGCTAATTTTTGTATTTTTAAAGTAGAGATGAGGTTTCACTGTTGGCCAGGCTGGTCTCAAACTCCTGACATCAGGTGATCAGCCCGCCTCCGCCTCCCATCAGAGGAAGATCTTCTGATATCTCCCTGGGATTACAGGTGTGAGCTACCACACCCATCCAATTCACTCATTTTAACTGATCAGTTCATTAAGTGTTGTTGTTTTTTTTTTGTTTTTGAGACAGAGTCTTGCTCTGTCCCCCAGGCTGGAGTGTAGTGGCTCCATCTCGGCTCACTGCAACCTTTGCCTCTTGGGTTCAAGCGATTCTCCTGCCTCAGCCTCCTGAGTAGCTGGGACCACAGGTGCACGCTATCACACCCGGCTAATTGTTGTATTTTTAGTAGGGACGGGGTTTTGCCATGTTGGTCAGGAGTTCAAGACTCCTGACCTCAAGTGATCTGCCCGCTTCAGCCTCCCAAAATGGTGGGGTTACAGATCTGAGCCACTGTGCCTAGCCCAGATCATTAAGTTTCAGTACATTAGGCCGGGCGTGGTGGCTCACGCCTGTAATCCAAGCACTTTGGAGGCCAAGGCAGGCGGATCACCTGAGATCGGGAGTTCAAGACCAGCCTGACCAACATGGTTAAACCCTGTCTTAAAAAAAAATCATAAAAATAAAAGTTTCAGTACATTTACTGAGTTGAGGATCCTTCACCACAGTGTAGTTTTTTGGAATGTTTACATCACCCCAAAGAGTTCCCCCAGGCTCGTTTGTAATTAACCCTGCTCCCCCCACATCCAGCCCCAGGGACATCCTGATCTGCTTTCACTCTCTGCAGTTTTGTCTTTTCTAGAAATTTTGTAAGAGTGGAATCAGACATGTGGCCTTTGCGTCTGGTTTCTTTCCTTAACATAATGTTTTTGAAGTTCATCTGTGTTGTTGTATCAGAAGTTTGTTCTTTTTCAGTGTAGAGTGAAAATAAACAATCTCGTATGGATGGACACAGTTTGTTTATCCATTAACTGACTGATAGACTGTTGGGTTGTTTCCATTTTGACAACTGCAAATAAAGTTGCTGTGAACATCTGGGTATGTGTCTCTGTGTGGACATATACTTTCATCCTCTTGGTAAATACTTAAGAGTGGAATGACTAGCTCATATGGTAGATGTGTTTAATTTTTTTTGTTGTTGTTGTTTTTTGAGACAGGGTCTCACTCCATTGCCCAGGCTGGAGTGCAGTGGTACAGTCATGGCTCACTGCAGCCTCGACCTTCTTGGGCTCAGGTGATCCTCCCACCTCAGCCTTCCAAGTAGCTGGTAGGTACTACAGGCCTGTGCCACCACTCCTGGCTATTTTTTCTGTGTTTTTGTTGCGACAGGGTCTTGCCCTGTTGCCCAGGGTGGTCTTGAATTCCTGGGCTCAAGCAATCTTCCCACTTCAGCCTCCCAAAGTGCTGGGATTACAGGTGTGAGCTACCAGGCCTGGCCATGTTTCAATTTTTTTTTTTTTTTTTTTTTTGAGATGGAGTCTTGCTCTGTTGCCCAGGTTGGAGTGCAGTGGTGCAATCTCGGCTCACTGCGACCTCCACATCCTGGGTTCAAGCAATTCTCCTGCTTCAGCCTCCCGAGTAGCTGGGATTGTAGGGATGTGCCACCATGCCCAGCTACTTTTTGTATTTTAGTAGAGACAGGGTTTTGCCATTTTGGCCAGACTGGTCTTGAACTCCTGACCTCAGGTCATCGCCCGCTTCGGCCTCCCAAAGTGTTGGGATTACAGGCATGAGCCACTATCCCTGGCCATGTTTTAATTTTTAAGACACTGCCAAGCTTGTTCCCAAAGTGGCTGTACCATTTTGCATCCCCACCAGCAATGTTCAAGAGTTCCAGCTCCTCCTCATCCTCACTAACATCTGCTATGGCCAGTCCTTAGTTTTAGCCATTTTTACAGGTGTGCTCGTGTCTTCATTGGGTGTTTTTATTTATTTTTGAGATGAGGTCTTGCTCTGTCGTGCAGGCTGGAGTGCAGTGGTGTGATCCGATCCTAGCTCACTACACCCTGGAACTCCTGGGTTCAAGCGATCTGGCCTCAGCCTCTGGAGTAAGTGGAATGTGCACACCACTGTTCCCAGTCTTATTTTTGTTTTAATTTGCAGGTCTCTAATAACTAATGATGTTGGACAGTTTTTCATGAGCTTAGCTATTCATACATTTTTTTTTTCTTTAGATGGAGTCTTGCTCTGTCACCTCACCCAGGCTGGAGTGCAGTGGTGCGATGTTGGCTTACTGCAACCTCTGCCTTCCGGGTTCAAGCGATTCTCCTGTCTCAGCCTCCTGAGCAGCTGGGATTATAGGTGCACGCCACCATGCCTGGCTGATTTTGTAGTTTTAGTAGAGATGGCGTTTCACCATGTTGGCCAGGCTGGTCTCGAACTCCTGACCTCAGGTGATCCGCCCTCCTGGGCCTCCCATGGGGCTGGGATTACAGGCGTGAGCCACTGCGCCCTTCCTGTTGTGGTTTTTGTTTGTTTTGTTTTGTTTGAGGCAGAGTCTGACTCTGTCGCCCATGCTGGCATGCAGTGTCATAACTCCCTACAGCCTTCGTAACCTCCTGGGCTCAAGAAATCCTCCTGCTTCGGCCTCCTGAGTAGCTGGGACTACAGGCATGTACTACCACACCTGATTAGTGTTTTTTTTTTTTTTCTTATGGCATAGGGTTATTGTAAGAGTTAAGACTAGTTTTTAAAAAGTGTTTTGGGCTGGGTGCAGCGGCTCACGCCTATCATCCAGCACTTTGGGAGGTTGAGGCAGGTGGATCACTTGAGATCAGGAGTTTGAAACCAGCTGGCCAACATGGTGAAACCCCTACTCTACTAAAAATGAAAAATTAGCCAGGTGTTGTGGCATGTACCTACAATCTCAGCTACTTGGGAGGCTGAGGCAGGAGGATCTCTTGAACCTGAGATGCGGAGATTGCAGTGAGCCAAGATCAAGCTACTGCACTCCAACCTGGGCAACAGAACAAGACTCTGTCTCAAAAATAAATAAATAAATAATTATTTTATAGAGACGGGGATCTCACCATGTTGCCCAGGCTGGTCTTGAACTCCTGGGCTCAAGTGATCCTCCTGCCATGGCCTCCCAAAGTGCTGGGATTACAGACAGGAACCACTGTGCCCAGCCATCTTTTTTTCTTTTTTGTTTTTGAGGTAAGATATATGTAACACAAAATTCACCCTGTTTAAGTGAACAATTCAGTGGCATTTAGTACATTCACAGAATTGTGCGGCCATCACTCACTGCCATCCAGTTCCAGAACATCTTTGTCTCCACAAAAGGCAACCCCATCTTCATTAGCAGTGACCCCCCCCCCCCACTCCCCAGCCCCTGGCAATCACCAGTCTGCTGTCTGTCTCTATCCGTTTTTAAGTTTATACATAGAATCAGTTGTACCCTATGTGGCCTTTTGAGTCTGGCTCTTTCACTCAGCATGATGCTTTGGGGGTCATTCATGTTGGAGCCTAAATCAGCACTCCATTCCTTTTTATGGCTGAGTAATATTCCACTGTGTGGATGTACCACAATGTTATTTATCCATTTATCTGTTGATGGACACTTAGATTGGTTCCACCTTTTGTCTATTAGGAATCATGCTGCCATGGACATCAGTGTACACGTTTTTTTGTTTAAACACTCATATCAAGTACCAGCTCGGTCGGGAGACCCCCACCCAGGTGGCACTGAAGGTATTGAGTGGCAGACACCAGATAGAACAGCAGAGTGGATCTATCCAGGGACCCAACAGCCCGAGAGCCTTGGGGGCTGATGGCATTCCAGGCTGAAGGCCCGCAGCAGATTCTCATCCACGTATTTATTTACTTTTAGACAGGTGATTCTTATTAATACACAGGCGCTCTACATTTACTCATAACTCAAGAAGATACCAAATAGGCAGCTGTTACCTGCCTACCACTAATTACAAACTAAAAGGTACCCTCCATGAGGAGCCATGGGGGCAGGGTAAACTTTAATGTTTCTCAACACACTCGAGTCCAGTCCTTTGGGGTACACATCTCGGAGCGGAATTGCTGGGGCACATGCTTGTACATTCTCGATCATGCCGGTCACCACCTAACATTATTTGTTGTGTTCCTCTGGAAGTGCCTTGAGGTTGGAGAGCCTGTCTCTCGTGCCCTCCTGTGTGCCTGGAACATGAATGACACAGAAGGAGGAAGTGTCCGAGAGACGTGGCTGGGAGAGAGGGAGGAATGGAGGGATCGGGGTGTGCAAGAGCTTCTTGCTCTCCGAGACTTATAGTCTGGCAGGTGGGAATTCCTTCTGTGGGATCAGCTTGATCTTTTGCCTTTCCAGGGAGGCTTGGGGGGCCGTGGGGGGCCATGGGGGCTGGCCTTAGTCTCTGTGGCTGCCTTTCTAGCCTGCCAGGCAACGCCCGCATCTGCCGTTTTGTCCCACAAAGGTTTTGTCTTTTGGCCAGGGGTGGGGGGGCAGTTCCTGTCCTCCCTTGGCCCTTCCAGCCCTACCACAAATCAAGAAACTGTCCCCAGGAGGGACTGCGCTCCCCCACCCCACACCACCGCCAACATTATATAACTTGTTTGTTCCAACTTCTCTCTTCTGCAACCAAGGGGGAGAAAAGAAAGAGAAAAGCTTATGCTCCTTCCCTCCTATCTCGAGGGATCAACAAAAAACCCGTTGCCTAGTAGAGATGGTGGTGAATGACTGAGTGGAAACTCAGGGATGGACAGAGTGTGGCTGCCCTGCCTTGGGTGCGCAGAGAGGAGGTGGGGTCCTCGCTGCAGGCACAAAGGACACTTGTTCACCAGCTGGCCTCCTCCCAGCTCAGGCCATGGGGTCCAGATGCCTTGGAGGGAAAGGAGGTTTGGACCACTTGCAGTGTTGCAAGGGGAGGCAAAACCCTTCAGGGAGTAGCACCTCCCCAGCTAAAATTCTATCACTGTGGGGTACCTGGCTGGTAGAGTTCTCGAGGGACCTCTGGCCTCCCAAAAAAAAGAGACGTGTTGGCTGGGACGTTGTGCCTAGGGGTTTTGTTGCCTGCTGACGGTGTTTCATGGGAAGCTATGGCTGAGACGCTGTGCCTGGTGGGTTTGTCACAGTAAGCCTGGCTCAATGGCCTTTGCCTGTTGAAGCTTTCTCCACACTCTATTGTCTCCACCAAGCCCAAAGGCCTGGGAAGCGTCCAGCCCCCCAGCTTCTGCTAGGAAGACTTCGGGGGAAGAGGTGGCTTTCCAAGGAGGTTCTTGCTCCTTTCGGGAAGTTCTCATTCCTTTGGCCTCTTGTCCCTTTCTTATTTATTTTTGAGATGGAGTTTCGTTCTTGTTGCCCAGGCTGGTGTGCAGTGGTGCGATCTTGGCTCACTGCAACCTCTGCCTTCTGATTTCAGGCTCTTCTCCTGCCTCATTACAGGTGCCCTCCACCACATGCAGCTAATTTTTTTTTTATTTTAAAGACGGGGTTTCTCCTTGTTGGTCAGACAGGTCTCGAACTCCTGACCTCAGGTGATCCACCTGCCTCAGCCTCTCAAAGTGCTGGGATTATAAGTGTGAGCCACCATGCCCGGCACACCCAGCTAATTTTTGTATTTTTAGTAGAGACGGGGTTTCACCATTTTGGCCAGGCTATTCTTGAACTCCTAACCTCAGGTGATCCGTCCACCTCAGCCTCCCTAAGTGCTGGAATTACAGGTGTGAGCCACCTCACCCAGCCAATGACATTCTTTTCCCATTCCCTTCAATGGGTATGTTGCCATGACTTGGTGGCCGTGAGAGGGACAGCAGCAGGGGCAGCGGGAGAGTGGAACACGTCCAGTGTCAGCTGGAGAGGCCAGGTGTGGCCAGGAGCAGGCCTGGGAGCAGGAGCTGGGCGGTCTCAGCAGGGGGTGGGGGTAGGTGGGGCTGGGCCAGCCCAAGAGGGCCACATCCAGGCCACTCCATCTGCCCTCGCAGCTGAGCCCCTTCTCTGGGAGAGAGGCCACCCTCTCCCCTGTCTCCTCACCAGCAGGTCCTGAGACCTCAGGGAGTGGAATTGCTCTGAAAACCCCTCACTTCACTCTGAATTGTGCAGCGCGACTGTCACAGCTGGACCATTTCCACCTGGTAGCTGCGACCCCCGGGACGGCCTCCTTGTCATCGGCCATAGTTACCGGGTTTTATTACCCTCCGCCATAATCGCACCATCTCCAGGGAGCGCCTGCGAATGTCATCCCGCCTCCCGCTCGGGGGATTACTTTTTACCTCGCCCATCACTCCTCAGGCACTTTAAAACAAGACTTTCTCCTCACTCTCGCTCTTTGGCTTATTCCTTTTTCTGACTCTGTGTGTGTGTCTGTGTGTGTGTGTGTGTGTGTGTGTGTGTGTGTGTGTGTGACCTGCCCTTTGGTTTTAGGAGATGTTTTAGATTTGGGGTCAAGGGGCCCTGGGAGGAGGGAGAGGAGAGGAGGAAGAGGAGGAGGAGAAAAGAGGAGGAAGAGGAAGAGAGGAGGAAGAGGAAGAGAGGAGGAGGAGGAAAGAAGGAGGAGAAAGTTGGAGAACAGGAGAATGAAGAGGAAGAGGAGGATGAGGGGGAAGGACACAGATAGGAATAATTCAGCGACTTGGGGCCTTGGAGCCTGGAAGAAGGGGTGGGATCCTCCGAAGGCATTGGGTGACACTGTGCGGCATGTGTCCCAGCATCCCCAGCTCCTTGCTCTGTGGACGGGATTCGTTAGACATCTTGCTCTCTTTGGGCGGGTGCAGCAGTCTCCTGTGTGTCTGCCCCATGCCTGGTGCTGGGCATGCAGGGGCCATGGGACGCTTAGGTGCCAGCAGGAGTTAGAGAACGTCGTGTGGTCATTTCCGGGCTGGCAGGGCCAGGGGGCCAGGGCAGGGTTTGGGTGAGGGGCATATAGGTCAATCTCCTGTTTTGAAAGGATCCCTCTGTAGGCTGGGTATGATGGCTCACACCTGTATTCCCAGAACATTGGGAGGCTGAGACGGGTAGATCATTTGAAGTCAGGAGTTTGAGATCAGCCTGGGCAACATAACCCTCTACTAAAAATACCCAAAATTAGCCGGTCATGGTGGCAGGCGCTTGTAGCCCCAGCTGCTCCGGAGGCTGAGGCACAGAATCACTTGAACCCAGGAGGCGGAGGCTGCAGTGAGGAGAAATTGCACCACTGCACTCCAGCCTGGGCAACAGAGTGAGACTCTCTCTCAAGAAAGGCTCCCTCTGGCAAGAGACAAGGGAGCCTCAGCCAGGGCAGCCCTGGGGTGATGGCGAGGCACACACAAGCTTGAGGATGCTTGGAAGTTGAACCTGTGCTGACCGATGGTGGTGGCCACCGGGGCAGGCTGAAGATCAAGGTTGTCCTTGGTCCCTCGCGGCTGCACTGCCTGCAACAAGCATCGGATGTGGAGGCGCCACCTAGCCTGGGGGATTCGCAGCCCTGCCTGTGTTCCAGAAAAGCCCTTCATGCCTCTCCTTGCCCAGGGTTTGTGCCACCTGGAGCTCCCACAGTCCTTGAGGGCTTCGGGTCTTCCCACCAGCAGGTCCCAGTCCCAGGAACATCCCTCCTCCTGAGAGAAGGCCTCAGTCTCGCTGCAACTGCCCAGGAGGTCCCCAGGTAGCATCTCTCATGAGTTCCACCTTCGGCCACAGCCTGGAGCCAACCCCTCCTGCTGTCTCCTCCCCCATCAGCTCGGAGCCGCTCTTAGCTCCTTCTCTCCTGGGTATCATCCCCAACTCCAGCCAGCGGACCCTCGTAAGGCAGGCATCAGACCACCTCACTCTGCCGCCAGACAGCTGCCAGGGGCTCCCCTCACTCTCAGAACAAAATCTGCTTGTTGATGTGACCTGCTGGGCCCCGGAGCTCCGCAGCCCTGATGGCTCTGCTGGGCTCTGAAGCACGCTCGCTGGAATGTCCTGTCCCAGCGATTTGCACGGCTCAAGTGTTGCCTCCTCGGGGCCTGGCCACTGTGTCCGCTGTGGTGCCACCGCCCACCCTGTCGTCATGGTACATTCTCTGTGCTAAAGGACCCATGTTCCTGTAGAAAGTGCACTCCCCGAGGGCAGGGCTTTATCAGTTCTCTTTCCCGGGTGGCCCCGGCACCAGCACAGCTGCTGGCACAGGGTGAATGCTCTCGAGTACAGACGCAGGGAGTACCCACCCGCACAGTATTTGACGCCGCACACCGAGGGGAAGCCTCCTGGCATAGCTCTACAAGCCCAGGCTGGCTGAGGGTCATCTTCCTCTTCCTCTCCACTTCATTGAACCAGCAGGGTGTGGGTAGAGCCCTAGAGATTTACAGGCGCGTTGTCAGTAAACCGGCCTGTTACAGAGCCCAGTGCACCGTAGCGTTTGGCGCCTTTACTGAGTGAGCAGAGCCTCAGCCCTGCGTGTTAAAGCGAAGGCGGCAAACGACAGCCGCTCTCTCCCTGTCCAGCTGTCTGAAGTGGAAGTGGGGGCCAAGCCCGCCGGGTCCCCGCTGCCGGCAGCCCCGCCCTCCTCCTCTGGTAGCCGCTCTGCAGCTGTGCGGACCAGCTCTCTTAACACTTGTTAACCCCAGCCTCCAGTCCCTTCCTGCCCCCACCCCGCCCCTTCCACATGTCTCTCCGGAGACGGCCGCGCAGAATTCACAGGACTCGTCTCCAACGGCCGCGCCAGCATTTCCCTCGCATTCCTCCTCTGCAGAGCGGATTTTGGTGTGTGTCCAGCGTGATTTCAGACCCCTCGCCGCGCAGCGAGCGCAGCGCCTGATCGCTCTGTGTGCACCACCGCGGTGCACGCTGAAAATATTGTGATCCAGGAGGAAGTAACCGGCACCTTGGGGGAATCGCAGACCTTTCCTGCGAGGGCAAGGGCTTCCGGAATTGAACAGGCTGGGCCTGCAGGAGATTTTGAGGGGTGGACCTTCAGGCTTGTAAAGGCCTGGAGGGGGGTCACCCGAGGACCGAGGCTGAACATGTTTACTGACGCCACAACTGTGAAATTCCACAGGGGTCAAGACGGACTCGGGCGGGAGCGGTCTGGGCTGGATATCCGGAGAGTTCTGCTCTCCACGGGATGTTAGAATTTGAGGCAGTCTGCCGAAGGAGGCAGAGCAGAGAGGCATGTGATCACCCAGATCGTCTGTTACTGGAGCTGAGAGCGGGACATTTTCCCAGAGCGGGGCGGAAGGAGTGTCAAGGTGACTGTGAGGTGACAGACACGTAGGGGAGTCCCCACAGAGGACCCCCAAGGCACCCTCTCCGTCACCGTCAGCCTGGGTCATCCTCTCTCTGCGAAAACTTCCAGGACCGAAGTTCCAGTCGTAAGCACGTGTTCTCCTTGGTGACGTCCGTCCTGTCTCAGAAGGGTTCTCTCAGGTCTTTCTCCGCTGGCTCCCCCTCCTCGGGTCCTCGTGGCTCTCTGTCATGTAAGGCAGGGGGTCAGGAGCACACAAATGTTTACACTCCACGTGAGTCACACAGATGACGGGTGATATTTTCCTCGCCAAGGCTGATGGCATCGGGCCCCTGCCGTTCCAGTCTCAGTCACGCCTCCAGTCTGTTAGCATTTAGAGCTGCTGAACTTTTGCGTTGGTCAGGGGCGCGGGCAGCTTGCTGACCTTTTCTGGGAGTTGTGGCGGACAGAGTGGAGCCGTCTGTCTTGTCACAGACAGGCGGGGCTGCGGCTGGGGACGGCCGCCGCCCACTCGGCCTCACAATGGCCCTCTGCGGGGCTTCCGCGCCCCTCAGTCCCGGTGGGAAGCTCGTGTGCGCTGCAGGGAGAGGCGGCAGCTGGAAAAGTGTTAAGGCCACGGCGGTTTTTCCAGAGGCTCGTCTGGAATGCTGTGGACGGATCTGAGGCTCCTGACATCCGAGGCCCCTCTTGCTGGGGAGAGCCAGAAACCCAAGTCCCTGCCTTCAGTTAAAGCCTCAAAGTTCACAGTTAAAAAACTGCAGGGAGGACACCCGGTTTTAGGTACGCTGGGGTGCAAGGTCTGAAGGCTAGGATCTGTGGCTCCCTTCTTTGTCAGCTCTGCCATCCCTCTTGTCTGGGTGCTGCCTACCTGCTAGAAAGGGGACCAACCCCACCTTGCCACTCCACCAGCCCCCAACACCACCAGGAAGGTGACTCTTCCTACTGGTGGCTCCAGCGAAAATCCCAGGGAAGGCTCTGATTGGATCAGAAGGGCTGAGTCCCCATCCCAGGATGAATCTCTATGGCCAGGGACCCCGCAGCCTCGGTCCAGGCTGAGTCACCTCCATGTTTTCAGCCCAGCTATGGGGTCTGCCTGATCTCCACCACTGGGGCTGAGAATAGAGAACCTCCAGGAGCTTCCCGAGGAAAACAGGGGGCCCTTATGAGAAGAGGGGAGGGACGGTAAGCACCCCAAAAATGAAGATATTCGTGACAGACCCCCTCTGATGCTGAAATTTGTGTTGTCTTTGGAAGGCGCTGGGCCAAGCTGTGGAGTGCCTGTATCCGGCCCGGCTCTGCTGGGGATGAGCAGTGCCGTGTGGCAGCCCCGTCCCTTCTGGGGCCTCAACACTTGTCCTGCCAGGGGAGGTAGAGGGGTGGGCTGCCTCGCAGCACGTTGCCACCCCGAGATGCTGGAATTCAGCAGTGCTGGAATTTCACTGGGTTTCGAAGCGGTGCTCTGGGCTGTGCAGTCATGCACCTACTTGCCTGAACTGTAGAGTGAAGGGATTTGCTCATTCAAGTGGTCCCCGCTCCTCTCCCAGCGCAGTGGGACCAAGTTGGGGGATGGGCTGTCACAGAAGCAGTCTCACCTTAGTGGGAGGGAATGGGAAAGGGAAGCCTCAGGCTGTGACATTCCCCCCCCACCACCACCACCATGGGCACCCAGCTGGGCCATGAGGGCGAGGGAGGCCCTGGCAGAGAAGGCTGTGGGGTGGAGGCGGCAGAAGTGCTGAGTGCAGAAATGCGGGTGGGCTCGGGAGTACAGTGGAGGGAGAGGGCCTGAGGGCAAGAGGGTTGGCCACTCAGCATGGAGAGCAGCATGAGCAAAGGCCCAGAGACAAGTTGTGCAGGAGAGTCCTGCCGAGGGCTTCGCAGTGCATCCCGAAGGATCACATACGCTAGGACTTGGGCCAGGAGGTCACGTGGAGAGGAACCAGCAGTGAGCTAAGAGTTGGGCTTCCTCTGGCTGGGTGCGGTGGCTCACACCTGTAATCTCAGCATTTTGGAGGGCAAGGTGGGCAGATTACCTGAGGTCGGGAGTTTGAGACCAGCCTGGTCAACATGGCAAAAACTCGTCTCTATTAAAAATACAAAAATAAGCCGGGCGTGGTGGTGCACCTGTAATCCCAGCTACTCGGGAGGCTGAGGCAGGAGAATCTCTTGAACCCAGGAGGCGGAGGTTGCAGTGAGCCAAGATCGTGCCACTGCACTCCAGCCTGGGCAACAGAGCCAGACTCTGTCAAAAAATAAAGTTGGGTCCAGCCCAGTGCCGCCACCCAGGAGCTATCCACCTGCCACCTCACTGTCCCCGCTCACCCTCAAACCCCACATCCCTGGCCAGCAGCAAGCTCTCTGCTTCCCCAGCACCCCTCCCATCGTGGCTGGACCACAGTCTTGGGGTGTCCCCATCAGAACAGCCCCCATGAACCAAGGGAGTACCCACTTTGTGCAAGGCCATCAGCTGGGGTGGTGCAGTTCTGGTTCCTGGCTCTGTTGTCAGCAGGCAGTCTGGAAAGGGGAACGGCTATCATTCCATTTTACAGATGGGGAAGTTGAGGCACAGAGGTTCAGGGGCTCATCAAGGCCACACAGTAAACAAGAGGCAGAGGGACACTAGGTATGGCCAACAGAGACCTTCCTTGGCCAGCACACAGGTGCTGGTTGGCCTTTCCATGGGCTGAGCCTGCTCTCCAAGGCCCTGCCTGACCTAGAGGATGGATGTGGAGCTGAACAGCAGGCAGAGCAAGATGGGGGCTCTTCAGGTCCCACCCAGCACAAAGATGTGGATTTATATGTCCACCCATCCACCCACCCTTCATCCACCATTCATCTGTCTACCACCCACTCACTCCTTCTTACCCACCTGTTCACTCCTGTGTCCACCAGTTCACCCACCCACCTGACCATCCATACTGCCCACCTGTCCATCCACCCAACCACCCACCCACCCATCCACCGACCTGCCCCCATCCCACCCATCCTTCCATCAGTCCACCCTTCCACCCACCCATCCACCTGCCCTTCCATCCACCCACCTACCCATCCACACACCCACCCGCCTTACCACCCATCCACTTGTCTTTCGATCCACCCACCTGCCCTCCATCCACCTACCTACCCATCCACAGCACCCACCCATCCTTCCATCTACCCACCCACCTATCCATCCATGCACTTACCCGCCTTTCCACCCATCCACTCGCCTTTCCATCCACCTACCTATCCACCCGCCCCTTCCATCAGTCCACCCTTCCATCTACCCACCCATCCACCTGTCCTTCCATCCATCCATCCATCCATCCACCTACCCATCCATCTACCCATCCACCACCTTCCATCAGTCCACTCTTCCACTCACTCACTCTTCCATCTATTCACCCACCCATCCATCCACCCACCCACCTTCCTACCTCATCTATCCATCTACCCCGTCTACCTGTCTGTCACCCATCCACCTGCCCTTCCATCCACACATCCATTAACCCATCTCACCTACCCATCCACCCGCCCTTCCATCTACCCATCCACCCAGCGACACTATCCATCCACTAACCCACCCATCCATCCACCCATTCACTCACCTACACACCTGTCTATCCACCCATCCACTCACCGTTTCATTCACCCATGCATCTATCCACCCATCTGCCCATCCAGCCATCCAGTCATCCATCCATCCATCCATCAACACACCTATCCATCCATCTGCCCTTTCATCCACCCATCCATCCATCCACCCACCCATCCATTTACCCCTCCATCTATCCACTCATCGACCCACCCACCCATCTATCCACCCATCCACCCACTCATCCATTCACCCCTCCATCCACCCACTCATCCATCCATTCACCCGCCTCATTTACCCACCCATCCACCCACCCATCCATCCATCCATCCATTTGCCCATCCACCCACTCATTTCCATCCATCTACCTGTCCATCCACCTGTCCAGTTGACAAGCATGACTGAGCTCCAGCCATATACCAGGTGTGATGGGAGCACCAGGACATTGCAGGAGACAGAACCCTGCCTACCTGGCTTTCATGGGGTTCCCCTTGTAGCCGTGAGGCGACAGGCTGGAAACAGATGATGTGCCAGATGGAGCAAGGAGCAGGGGAGACAAAAACGGTCCAGCTGGGGATCAGGGAAGTGGGATGGCTGATGAGCCGTAGATGGAGGCTCTCCCAGTGTGACCTGGCAGGCACTGCCCCCCTCATCTACAGAGTGGGGTTCCCTCCTTACAGGGTGGCTGTAGGACTAGTCGGGTAAATCCACATTCTCGCCCAGGGCCGGCGCTGAACAGCCTGTCTTGCTCTCCTGTTGTTCAGCTCCCACGTCCATCCTCCCAGCTCAGGCAGAGCCTTGGCGAGCTATCTCAGCCCTCTGTGCCTCAGTCTCCCCATCTGCATGATGGTCACGATCAGGGGCCCCCCCCCCCGGGGCTGGGGAGAGGCTGACCAGCACCCGTGTACTGGCCGAGGAATGTCTCCTTTGGCCAAGCCTGCTGTCCCCTTGCCTGTTTACTGTGTAACTTTGGGCCAGTGTCAGAGCGTCTCTGTGCCTCAGCTTCCCCATCTGGAAGATGGGACGGTAGCGGTGCCCCTTTAGAGACTGCCTGCCAAAAGGTGAGCCAGGAGCCAAGACTGCACAGACTGGGTGCTCCCTCGGTCGGTGTATTCTGATGGGAGGTCCCAGCATTGTCATGTGAACATGAGCCAGGCTGGGAGGGGTGCCGTGGAGGCAGAGAGCTTGCGCTGGTCAGGGAGGTGGGGTCTGAACACCCCCTTGGCTTCTGGGCCTTTGTGGGGGATGGTGGGGCTTCCTCTTGCTGGCCTTGAGAAGTGGCTGAGTTGGGCAGGTCCGGGGTGAGGGGCGCTGCACATAGCATCTTCTTGCCCATTGGCCGCAGTCAGAGCCCCACACATCCGACTCCCGGTGGTGTTGGTGAGAGGCTGGGTTTAGGGCAGGAGATCACAGCCCGGCCTTGAGGGCACTGGGCTTGTGGTGACCCCTGAGGAGCGGGTGAGAGGTGGCCACACGCATCCATCATCTGCCCACCCATGCCTCCAGCCCCCTTCCTTATCTTAGACCACCCCCATGCTCCTGAGACGACAGCTTGCAAACCACTGCACCTCTAGCATCTGTCTTCTGGAAGGTTTAAGCAAGGCTGAGGGCAAGGGAGGCCACGTGGCTCACCCTGGCCTCATGGTGGGGTTGGTAGGTGAGCTGCTGGCGGGGTGGGGTGGGCAGGCCTCAGCCTTCTGCTCCCAGCTCTGTGGGGTTCACCTCTCAGCCTGCACAGCCTGAGAGGACAGTGTCTCCTCCCACCTCACTGGGTCCTTGGCGTCACTGGTGGCGGTCCTTTCCAATTGATCCTTGATTCTGGAGCCTGCCTGCCTGCCCTCCCTGAACTCCTGGTGTGACTCGGGCAGCCCGCTGCCCTCTCTGAGCCTTGGCCTCCTGGGGCTGTCTGGGGTGCCAACCCTGGGTGCAGTCAGGTGGCACAGGCGCCTCCTGCCAGGCACTCCCAGATGCCCTGTCTCCTGTCATTCTGTCCCCACCCAGCAGGCAGGCACAGACAGGCCGAAGCCAAGGACAGACAGGTAGGGAATGGCTCTCGGATCAGGGGACTGGGAGGAAGGGGTAGCTGAGGGCTTTTTTGCAGGGGTCAGAGGGCATCCGTGTAGGACGCTGTGTGAGTTGCGCCAGCTCACGGCGAGTGTCTCCCTCAGTAGCATGGGGCTCTTGGAGGCGACTTGAGGGTGACTGGGTGGGGGAGGCTGCGAGGTTACCACTTGGCCTGCCCAGCACGCCTGCCTTCCCAACATTGGGGAGGAGAGGGTCCTGCTTGAAATGATTCGTGAGGATGTCAGAGGAAACCAGCATGGCGAGCAGGAGACAGATAGCTGCACCCTGGGCGGCCCCTGTGTCGCAGTCTGTCTCCCTGGCTCTGGGTCTCTATCCCTCTGTCTCTGGGTTTCTGGCAACATGTCTCTGGGTCTCTATCTCCCTGTCTCTGAGTCTCTGTGCCTCTGTCTCTGGGTCTGTGTCTTCCTGTCTCTGTCTCCCTCTGTCTCTGGCTCTCTGTCTCCATGTCTCTGAGTCTCTGTCTCTGGGTCTCTGTGTCTCTGTCCTCTTGTTTCTAGCTCTGTCTTCTTGTCTTCATGTCTCTGTCTCTGTGTCTGTCTCCATCTGTGTGTCTCTGTCCCTCTGTCTATGGGTCTCTGTCTCCCCATCTCTGTCCCTCTGTCCCAGTCTCTGGGTCTGTCAGTGGCTGGACATCCTGGCCTGCTGGACACTGTGGTGGGGCCCTGCACCCGCTCCTGGGCTCTCCCACTTGTCCATCCAGAAGCCGTTTTCTTTCCCTCCACTCCCCCACCGGAGCCCAGGGAGGCAGAGAACAGCAGGTGCCTTGGAAGGGGCGGCCCCTTACCAGGAGGGAGGACCCTGGGAAGTAGCCTTCGGCAGCCTGCGGGAGAAGCAGGGCGGCCAGGCCTCAGGGGTGTCTGAGCTGTCCCACGGGAAAGCTCGCTGACGTGAGTGTGGGGGCTGGAGCGTGTGAGGGCCAGCATGAGGTGCCAGAACCCATCCTGTGGGCTGGGAGCACAGTCCCCGTGCTGTGAAATGCTGTGGTCACCATGGCAACAGTGCTGGGGGAGTGGCTTCTGTGGACCGAGTGGGACCCTGCCTCTGCACCTTTTACCCTTGAGGCACGTGCCCAAGACCAGCGAGGACTGCAGCTGCTGGGGGCAGGGCAGGGGCGCTGGGCCGAGGGTGTTCCCATCTTGGAGAGGGATACGGGGTGGGTGACCTCCTGGACTGCTGGGGGTTGTGAGGCTGCAGGTGAAGACCTGTGCCTGCTTGGTGAGGTCACAGTGGGTGGGAAGGGTCATGAGAGAAGGTGTCAGCATGGTTGGAGAGCAGGGTGGTGGCTGTGAGGCTCAGATGCCAGTGGTGGGACACCAGGGCCCCCACAGCTCTGGCGCCGGAGCCCCATACCACCCCCACACGCCGGGTCGATGTCACCCCACCCCCGCCACCACCTCTGCTTCCACTCCTTTCTCAGGCTCTCTGTCCCTCTCTCCCTCTCTCTTGGGTGTGTCTCCCTCATTCCCTGGGCCTCTGTCTCCCTGTCTCTCTGGGTCTCTGTCTCCCTGTCTCTGGATCTCTGTCTCCCCCCTCTTGCTGGGTCTCTGTCTCCCCCTCTTCCTCTGCCTGGGCCTCTGTGTCTCTGGGTCTCTGTCTCCCTCTCTCTAGGTCTCTATCTCCCCTCTCTCTGGGTCTCTGTCTCCCCTGTCTCTGGGTCTTGTCCCTCTGTCTTTGGGTTCCTGTCCCCCTCTCTCTTGGGTCCAGTTTTCTCTGTCTGGTCCTGGCTCCCCTCTGGGTCTACTCCCCTCTCTCTAAGTCTGTCTCCCTGAGCCTCTGCCCCCTCTCTCTGAGTCTCAGATAAAGCTCTCAGGATGCTCTGTCTCTCTCTGAGCCTCTGCCCCCATCTCGATGGGCCTCTGTCTCCCTCTCCCTGAGCCTCTGCCCCCCTCTCTCTGGGTCTCAGATAAAGCTCTCAGGATGCTCGTGGTCCAGTTGCTGGCCTGGACTGGCTGGGACGGAGGGTGGGCAGTGGCTTCTCCGCCGCCCCTGCGGGCCCCTGCAGTACAGCCTCTTCCCCACCCATGCACCGGGACCCTGGGGCAGCATCGCTTCGGCCGGGCGTGAGCCAACCAGCTGTGCTGCGCTGCTGTGCTCCATCGAGCCACATGGACAATAAAACCAAAATTGGCTTTGAAAGTGGAAGTGCTCTCCGTGAGGGGAAGTGAGGGCCTGCGCGTCAGAGCCGCCTGTGAGGGCAACGCCGGCAGGCTCCGTTCTGGCCCTCGCGCAGGGGCTCCGTGCGGGGGTGGAAAGGGTTTTACAAAACCCCAAAGAAATGTTTCCATGAAATTCTTTCTTGTTCTTGCCCTTTTTTTTTCTTTTTTGGACATTCCAATGAAAAGAGCCGTTCTGGGGCTTTGGATCACTCCTCGTGGGTTCGCAAGCCGACCGTGGGGGATGAGGCTGGCCCAGGGCCGGAGGAGGGCGTCCGCCCTGACGGGTGTGTGCCCCTCACTGTTGGCTTCCAAGGCAGCCCCCCACCTCCCCCTGCTCCTGATTCCCCCCACAAGGCTCCATCACTCGGGTACCTGGCCGAAGCCCCTGCGACTCTCAGCTTCCTGTGATCTCCCCCATGAGGCCGTCCTGCCTCATGGGTTCCCCAGATCAGACTCTCAGGCGAGGGTTCGAGGGTCCCACGAAGGACAGTGTGGAGAGGGACGGTGCCTACACGGGGGTGTCAGCAGCGAGCAGGTAGTCCCGGGGGCAACCCTTGGAGATGTGGGGAATCCCATAACGGGCTGTCCACCTGGGGAAGTTCCCCCCCACTCAGGCTTCCCGGGCGCCAGCCGCCAGCCGCCAGCCCCAGCGTGTTCCTGCACGGGGACATCTGAGAGAAGCTGGGGCAGTGTCGCCAGGGCAGACCTGGGCGTGTCCTCGGGTCCAGCATGGCCTGGGATGCCCGATGTCATTGCGGGGGGGGATACAGCAGCAAGGGGGTGTCAGAATGGCCCCCAGCCCGGGCCAGTCCCCGCAGCGGGGCGTGTGGCCACTCAGAGGCCAGATTCCGGCAGAGGGTGCAGCCGGGGCAGGCGGCGATGGCCTCTCGAGACGGCCCTGGCTGGGGCTGCTGACGCATTGGCTCCGATGACTCACGTGCGGGTGACCGTGACTCGAGTGGCCGTGTGTAGACTCGGACAGGCTCAGGGCCACCGCCTTCCTGGGGCCTGTGGCCCGGCCACGCCGGCCGCCCCCTGTCTGGGCCGGCCTGAGTAATGGGTCCTCCGCCTCCTCCCCGTGGCCGGCTGGAGAGGACCTTAGTCATCAGCCCTGGCCCCGGCCCTCCCTCCTCCTCCGCCTGCCCACCTCCGCCTAGGCTGCGTCTCACTTCTTCATCCAGGCTGGGGGACTTCAGCCCCTGCTGGCCTTCTCCCTCCCCTGAGTGCCCCAGGAGGGGCTGCAGCAGGGTGGGTTTGGCTTCTCAGGGGTGGCAGTACAGCGGGTGAGGGTGACAGCAGGGGCTTCAGGGACAGTTGTCCCATCCCTAAGACGAGAGGAAGGAAACAGCTGTGTGGAGTGCGTCAGACATCACCGGGACACCAGGAGGAGGCCCGGGCAGGACAAGCTGCTTCCCCCGCTCTTGAGTCCAGCATGGGCCCTGCGCCCTGTGACCAGCGGTGGATGAGCCTGACCCAGCTTTCTGGGCCTGGGGTGTCCTAACTTCCAGATGGGAGCATCGGAATTCTCCAAGTGTGTAGTCGTCACATGTTAGTGGCAGCCTGGGTCCCAGGGCTCTGCGTTTGCTCATTGGCTCATCTCATCCTCCGGTGGCCTGGGGCTGGGGGAGCTGGGCAGTCATTTGCCCCTGCTTTGTAGCTGAGGCCTGGTGGTTGAGTGACTGTTGAGTTCCCAGCTAACCACAGCTGGCTTGTCCCAGGCTGCTGGCCCCTGATGCCTGCTCTGGGATGCCCTGCCGGCCAGCTGAACTGATCCTGCCTTCTGGGTTCTGGGCACCCTCCGCTTGCTGGAGAACCCAGAGATTCCATGCTTGGAACCCTGGTCACCTCCCTGGCTCTTGTCCCTCAGTCATCAGAACAGCAGGGGGCGGGGCAGGGCCCCTCTCCTCCCCAGAGAGAGGTTCTCTCTGTCCAGATTCTCAGTTCTGCAGATACGTTCTGTGCACTCATGGGCAGATGACACGTTGAGTGCAAAGAGCATCCCGCTGTGCGCGCTCTCTCTGCCCCTTCCTTCCTCCTGCAGCCTTAATGCCATCCCCTGGCTTAGCGTCTTCCCCAGGACGTGTCAGGATCAGCCTTCTCACCCAGCTGTAGGGCGGCCCTCTCTCGGAAGGTGCTGTGATTCCGCGTACCTCCCCCTAAGGATGGTTAGCCTGTTCTCGTTCGTGGTCCCTGGAGACAGTATTTGGGTATGTTTCAGAAATAGAGTTGTTGGGTAAAGGACATGAGCTTTTAGAGTATTGCTGGGTCTACCCAGCTGCCTTCCTGGGGGGTCACCTTGCTTCATAAGCTCCCCAAGAGTGTGCTCCCCTGACTGTGAGCGAGGCCAACTCTTAGGTCCTTCCAGCCAGCTCTGCTTGATTTCCTGGGAACCATCAGCCCACATTATTTGTGCATCTTTTGATCTCACTCTGTTGCCCAGGCTGGAGTGCAGCGGCATAAACATGGCTCACTGCAGCCTCCACCTCCTGAGTTTAAGTGATCCTCCCACCTCAGCCTCCCAAGTAACTGGGACTACAGGTGCACGTGAGCATGCCTGGCTAATTTGTATTGATTTCTTGATGCTCTTTATATATATGGAGGTGCAGGATAAGTCTATTTGTAAGGACTGAGTGGCCCCGTGATGAAATTACCCCTGTTCAATGTGTTTCTTCCGGTGAAGATGTACACATGCACACCTGCCCCCAAGGGCTTTAGAGGAGGCAAAGAAGTCCTCCCATCCCCTCCCCACAAATTTCCTTGAACTTCTAAGGAAAAACCAGACCAAAAAAATGGCAAAGGCTAGCAAGGCCCATGCGTACTTCTGGGAGACAAAGTGTCCACAGAAAGGCTGGCAGGGGTCACCCAGAGCCCGATGGCACCCAACCCTTGCCACAGCTGCAACACAAAGCTGATTGTAGGTGATCTGACCCCTTTTGGTCCCTATTTCCTGGACCGCATGCCCATGAGGACAGGGCCTACTTTGTCAAGTTCACACTGTGCCCCTGCACTCATGGGGAGGGAGGAGGAGTTGGCAAAGGCAGGGAGGCAAGCTGGGACAAGGAGAGGTGTGGGCCCCTGGAGGGTCCTCAGAACACATGTAGGATGCGGCTTTGGCCCCAGGAAGCCTGGGTGTCGGTGAGAGGGCGTGGCGTTCATTGGAAGCAACGAGATCACCGCCCCTGGAGATGTTGGCAGGTGCTGGACCCCTGTGGGGAGCTGGACAGGGGAGCAGCCCGTGTGCCTGTGACATGCTCCTCATGAGCCTCGGGACTGTGGACTGTCATGGGTCTTAGGGGGAGAAAAGCTGAGGCTTGGCTCACAGCAGCGGCCTGGGCAAGTGCAACTGGGGCAGATGTGTGGGGAAAGGAAGAGGGAGGAGTGGGAGGTGGGCGTCCCCCTCCACCTGGCAGGGGAAAGGCCATGGGGATAAGCCAGAGACTCAGGGTGCACCTGGACCCCTTTCCTTCCTTCCCCTCCTCAGCTTTCAGAAGGCTGCATCCCCACCCTCCCAGGCAAACACCAGGTCCGGCCTTCGGCACCCCCAGCAGCGTGGCTGGCCAGCCCAGATGACCGTGGTATTAGGCTCTGTGTAGCCTATGTCCTGCCTCTCCAGGGACTGAAAGGCTTTCCACTGAGCGCAGGCCCCTAGCAGGTCCTCCACGCTGTGTCCTCATCCTCCAGGACGCGGAGCACCTTGCAGGCAGGGCTGGGGCTTGGGCAACTTGCTCTGCCTGTGGTGCCTTGCAGGGCTGTGGTCAGTGCCTGGCCCTGCAGCCCCTCTGCCCAGCAGTTTGTCTTGGTCACCCACTGTTTCCCAAGGTTCTCTGGAATGGGTGGCCCACTGTGCGCCCTGTGTTTGACGTCGGCTCTTTAATGTCCACAGTGGTTTTGGGGCTGGCCAGCAGTGGGTCCATCAGCCTTCCATCTCCTCCTGCTTTCTTGAAGGATCAGTGCCCGCATTCCTGCCCTTCACTTATGGGCAGGCGTGGGTCCCAGAATGGGAGAGCAATTCCAGAGGGGCAGAGGCCACGAGGACAGAGCAGGGTGCTGGGGAGGGTGGCCTCAGCCCGGTGGGGGGTTGGAGGTCCTGGAGAGGACTGACCCTGGAGTTGGCAACACGGTCCGCCCTGTTTGTGTTCTGAGGAAGAAGTGGTGTATCACGGGCTCCTCAGCTCCCCGTTCATCAGTTTTCCCAAATGAAACAGCAAAGCGGTGGTGGGGCTGGAGAAGAGGGGATGAGCGGGTAGTAGGGGCGGTGGGGGTTGAAGCACAGAGGGCTTGTATACACTGCAGTGCGGGGGCCGTGGCAGGGCTTGCGTGGGACTCGAGAAGGTTCCCGCGTGTCCTTTGGTTTTTGTATTTGAGTGAAATTCACGTGACATCCAACTGTCTTGAAGTGGACAATTGAGTGGCATTTAGTAGATTCACAGTGGTGTGCAAACGCCACCTCTATCTAGTCCCAGAACATTCTTATCCCTCCAAAAGAAGACGCTACCCCCACCAGCAGTCACTCCCCTCCCCGCTCCCCCAGCTCTTGGTGGCACCCGTCTGCTCCCGTCTCCTGCGGATGCGCCTGTTGCAGGC
The DNA here is from genome assembly GCA_036589455.1 of Ateles fusciceps. Taxonomy (NCBI): domain Eukaryota; kingdom Metazoa; phylum Chordata; class Mammalia; order Primates; family Atelidae; genus Ateles; species Ateles fusciceps. The sequence continues at coordinate 10,245,674 of JAZHEH010001828.1, read as the reverse complement.
GTGTCACGTCAGCAGAGTCGTACACCACACGGCCCTTCGTGTCTGGTTCTTGCACCGAGTGTTGTGTCGAGGTCGCAGTGCATGTGTGAACCTCAAGGCCAATGGGCCGTGTCCCCCACCTCTGCTCTCCCTGCAGCACGGCCGACAAGAACGGGGCCCTCAAGTGCACCTTCTCGGCAGCTGGCCACAGCACCAGCCTCCTGCAGGGCCTGGCCGCCCTCCGCGCCCAGGGCCAGCTCCCTCGATGTCGTGCTGACCATCAACAGAGAGGCCTTTCCTGCGCACAAGGTCGTCCTGGCCGCCTGCAGTGACTACTTCAGGTAAGCGCTGGGCGCGGGGAGCTGGGGAGGGGGGGCCGCCTATGGGGGACAGGACAGACGGAACCCACCTTCTAAAGGGGGCCCATCTCAGCACCATCCAGGGACAGCTTCGAGGGAGAATGGCTGGTGCCGGCTCGCGAATGTTTATTTTTTTTGAGATGGAGTCTCACTCTATTGCTTAGGATGGAGTGCAGTGGCGTGATCTCGGCTCACTGCAACCTCTGCCTCCCCAGGTTCAAGTGATTCTCTGCCTCAGCTTCCTAAGTAGCTGGGAACCCGGGCACCCGCCACCACACCCAGCCAATTTTTTGTATTATTAGTAGAGATGGGGAGTCACCATGTTGGCCAGGCTGGTCTCAAACTCCTGACCTTGTGATCACCCGCCTCGGGCTCCCAAAGTGTTGGGATTACAGGCGTAAGCCACTGCGCTCGGCCTCTCTGATTTTAGAGAGAGGTTAATGTCCAGTAAACCTGCAGATTTTTCTTGGGTTTGCACCTTACTCTCTTTGGGCAGACATGCCTGGGGATAGAGATGGCCCCTGGGGTACCTCACTCCTGTCCTGTGGACTGGCAGGGTTTGGCCAGGCTTTTGTTCTGCTTTACTTGACCTGCCCGGTGCCAGGGAGTATTCTAGGCCTTGGGACCCAGCAGGGATGAAAGAGTGAAACCGGCATAAGCCCATTAGGGCATCCCCCTCAGGACACCTGGAGTGGGACAGCTGGGGGAGCTGGAGTGGCATTGAAGGCCACAGGGACCCCGTGTCTGCCGACGCTGTGTCCCGGGGCTCTGAGGCCCACAATGAGTTCTCCTCGCTGTTGCCCTGAGCTGTGCGCACTTCCAACATGTGACAGAGAAGGCCATGGCAGGCACATGGGTCTGTCTGTCCCTCTGCCATGGCCGGGCCAGAAGCGAGAGCACCACAGAACAGGGCTGTGGGGTAGGGGGTGCGTTCTCCTTGCCAGCTGGGGGCTGTTGCAGGGCTGGGTGGTCTTCCTCCCTGGGTGACCAGCAGGCAAGCCTCCTTCCTGCCAGGCAGTGACCCCGCCAGAGAGAGCTGGGCCACTCTGGGGCAGTTCCCAGGCCCCAGCCCAGGTGTGCACCGAGCCCGTGCGTTCCCTGAGGCCCGGGCTGCCTGCCCCGTGGGCTCAACAAGGCTGCTTGTGGGGGCCGAAGCAGCCGAGCCAACTGGGGCGCCGCTTCTATTTTTATTCTGGATTTGGGGACGGGTGGGCCAGCCCAGCCAGCAATGCCCTTTAAAGGCTCCCCTGCGCTGGCACAGCAGCCGGCAAGGCCTTAAAAGGCAAAGCTCCCCTCCTGTCGCCCGAGACCGCCTCTGCCTTCATCGCATCATGCCCCGAGGGCCAGTGGGGACCCATGGGGACAAGCAGGGCAGGGTCTGGGGAGCTGGCAGTGTGCTGCTCCTGGACCGGCGGAGACGCTGAGGAGAGGCTCACTGGGCAGATGTCAGTGGGCGGCTCCGAGGCAGTGCCCTGGCCGCTGTCCCTTGCCCCTGTAGCCCGGAGCCTGGCCCACATAAGGCGCCAGACGAGGGGACCTCTGTGGGGCAAATGCCCAAGGGACATTCCCTCCTCCTCGGGTGGCCATCAGGGGAGGTGCACAGGCGGGAGTAGAAGTTATTGTGACATGCCAGCACACTTCCTGGGAGGAACCGCCGTGCCCCTGGAGCTGGGGCACTCTCTCCTCTTCTGCTGGGGAGCACCCTAAAAGCTGTAGGGGAACTGCGACCTACAGGCCTGTGCCTCCTCACTGCCCTCCCTCACGAGGGCCTGTGTCCCCTCCCCACTCATGTTAGTTCTGCTTCCCAGAGCTCCCAGGGGGTGGAGCTGGGGTCTCACTGGAGGGTGTGGACATAGCTGTTGGGTGGGAGGCACTTCCCCCGACCACCTGAGTCTCTGGAGACAGCAGTCACTCCAGCACAGCCTCCTGGTGGGGTTCCCCCTCCTGGGGGACCCTCGTTACCTTGCCCTCTTCACGTGATGGTTGTTGAGACTCAGGCTAGGTACATCAGAGCTGCCTGCTTAGGTCAGCGAGCAGGCGAGAGCCGAATCTCGGTGCATGGCACCTCTAGAGCACTGGTCTTGCAGCTCCTGAGCTCAGGTGTCAGGTGGGGCTGCAGATCTGTCCCCCAGAGCCACAGGGTGTGTTCTCATCCTGCACTGCCATACCTGGCCCCTTCAACCGCCCCACTGCCAGGCACGTGGTGGGTGAGGCTGACCCAGCCTCCACTCCTGCAGCTCTGACACGATCTAGTCATGAAGGGGCTCAGGCAGGGCCCCTCAGAGGGGCCACGCAGGGAGCTGCTGTTTATAGGAAGATGCATGGCTTGGGTGGATTCAAATCTGTCTTTTTTTGCATTTTTTTTTTTTTTTTTAGAAGGAGTCTTGCTCTTGTTGCCCAGGCTGGAGTGCAGTGGCATAATCTTGGCTCACTGCAACCTCTGCCTCCCCAGGTTCAAGCAATTCTCCTGCCTCAGCCTCCCGAGTAGCTGGAGTTACAGGCATGCGCCACCACCCCTGGCTAATTTTGTACTTTTAGTAGAGACAGGGTTTCACCATGTTGGCCAGGCTGGTCTCAAACTCCTGACCTCAAGTGATCCACCCGCCTGAGCTTCCCAAAGTGCTGGGATTACAGGCGTGAGCCACGGCACCCCACCTTTGCATGTTTATTTTTTTTTTATTTTTAAAGATGGGGTTTCACTATGATGGCCAGGCTGGTTTTGAACTCCTGACCTCAGGTGATCTACCCACCTCTGCCTCCCAAAGGGCTGGGATTACAGGCGTGAGCCACAGCGCCCAGCCACCTTTGCATGTTTTTAATGAGCCTCTGGCCTGCTTTCCTCTTGCTGTCTGTGCCCTGCATTCTGTGTCCGGGGGCCACTGTTCCCGAGGCCGTTATCATTCCTGGCTGGTCACAGCGCCCCTCAGCCACTGTGAGCCACAAGCTGTGTTCCACCCTTCAGGGCCATGTTCACTGGTGGCATGCGGGAGGCGAGCCAGGACGTCATCGAGCTGAAGGGCGTGTCGGCCCGCGGCCTGCGGCACATCATCGACTTCGCCTACAGCGCCGAGGTGACCCTGGACCTGGACTGCGTGCAGGATGTGCTGGGCGCCGCCGTGTTCCTGCAGATGCTGCCCGTGGTGGAGCTGTGCGAGGAGTTCCTGAAGGCGGCCATGAGCGTGGAGACCTGCCTCAACATCGGCCACATGGCCACCACTTTCAGCCTGGCCTCGCTGCGGGAGTCAGTGGACGCCTTCACCTTCCAGCATTTCCTGCAGATCGCGGAGGAGGAGGACTTCCTGCGCCTGCCGCTGGAGCGCCTGGTCTTCTTCCTGCACACAACCGGCTGCAGAGCTGCACCGAGATCGACCTGTTCCGAGCCGCGGTCCGCTGGCTGCAGCACGACCCAGCCCGGCGGCCGCGCGCCAGCCACGTGCCTTGCCACATCCGCTTCCCGCTCATGCAGTCCTCCGAGCTGGTGGACAGCGTGCAGACGCTGGACATCATGGTGGAGGACGGTGCTGTGCCGCCAGTACCTGCTGGAGGCCTTCAACTACCAGGTGCTGCCCTTCCGGCAGCACGAGATGCAGTCGCCGCGCACCGCCGTGCGCTCTCGACGTGCCCTCGCTGGTGGCCTTTGGCGGCACGCCCTACACCGACAGCGACCGCTCGGTCAGCAGCAAGGTCTACCAGCTGCCCGAGCCAGGCGCCCGCCACTTCCGCGAGCTCACGGAGATGGAGGTGGGCTGCAGCCACACGTGCGTGGCCGTGCTGGACAACTTCGTGTACATGGCCGGGGGCCAGCACCTGCAGTACCGCAGCGGCGAGGGCGCGGTGGACGCCTGCTACCGCTACGACCCGCACCTGAACCGCTGGCTGCGCTTGCAGGCCATGCAGGAGAGCCGCATCCAGTTCCAGCTGAATGTGCTGTGTGGCATGGTGTACGCCACGGGCGGCCGCAACCGGGCCGGCAGCCTGGCCTCCGTGGAGCGGTATGCCCCGGCGCAACGAGTGGGGCTACGCCTGCTCGCTCAAGCGCCGCACTTGGGCCACGCTGGGGCCGCCTCCGGGGGCCGCCTGTACATCTCCGGGCGGCTACGGCATCTCCGTGGAGGACAAGAAGGCTCTGCACTGCTACGACCCTGTGGCCGATCAGTGGGAGTTCAAGGCGCCCAGTGAGTGAGCCCCGTGTGCTGCACGCCATGGTGGGCGCGGGCGGCCGCATCTATGCCCTCGGGGGCCGCATGGACCACGTGGACCGCTGCTCGACGTGCTGGCTGTGGAGTACTACGTGCCCGAGACAGACCAGTGGACCAGCGTGAGCCCCATGCGAGCCGGCCAGTCAGAGGCGGGCTGCTGCCTGCTGGAGAGGAAGATCTACATAGTCGGGGGGCTACAACTGGCGGGCTCAACAACGTCACGGGCATCGTGCAAGTGTCAACACCGGACACCGATGAGTGGGAGCGGGACCTGCACTTTCCGGAGTCCTTCGCGGGCATCGCCTGCGCCCCCGGTCCTGGCTGCCCCGGGCTCGGGACCAGGAGGTAGCCCCCCAGAACCCCCTGTCCTGACCGCATGCTGTCTCCAAGCTGGGCTTGGTGAGCGCACGTCTCCCTAGAACCCCAGTGCCCCTCTTTGCCCCGGGCTGCCCTCGAGAGGCCTGCCATGTGGCTAAGCACCTCTCCCAGGGTGGCCTCCCCTCCCTCCCTCCTCCAAAGCAGATCCTGGCTCCGAGTCCATTTGAGCGAGCCTGCCCATGAAGCGGCCAACGAGCCAGTCGTGGCAGCAAACTCTGTCCCCGGGGCGATTTCCTTGCCTGCAGGCTGGCGGAGTGGAATCCCCAGGTCTCTAGGGGGTCCCTGTGCAGCTCTGCCTCACTCCTGCCCCCTCCCAGCCCCACGGTTTCAGGCATTCGAGATGTGAGCTCATCACCATTGAACCTAAAGTCGGTGGTATGCGACTCACCCTCCTTCCAAGTCTCCTGCACACGTGTTTTTAGAATAAACTCGCCAAAACCTCCAAAACACACAGACCTCCAGAAACAGTGAGAGGCGGCTTGGAAGCCCTTGGTTTGGGGGTGGGTGGAGGACCAGGGCACGTGCCTGTCTCTCCTGGGGTGCCCTCCTTCCCGCATCCCGAACTGCTGAGGGGGAGGCTCTGGTCATGCCTCCGTTCCTGTCATCATCTGCCTTCAGGAGGAAAAACCATGTCAACTCCTAGGAACGGTCCTTATGGGCCTTGGGCCTTCCGTTTGACACTGAGCATCTTGTGGGGCCTTCACTGGCCGAGACGTCCTGGCCCTCTACATTTGCCATTGGCCCCGGCAGTCCCCTTCCTGCAGCTGGAGGGGGCACTGACTTCAGAATTCCACGGTGTCGCCTCCTGCAGGTCAGCTGGGTGCTCTTTATTCTTCTCCCTCCCTCCTTTTCCCTGCTCTGCACCCTGCCACTCCCCCGGCCTGCCCTGTTTCCAGGTCAGCATTGCTACCGAGCCAGCAGTGAGGCCTTTCCCCTTCTCAAGGGCTCTGTGGCCTCTCTGGCCACATTTGTTTTAATGTCTGAACCTCTAAAGCTTTTCCTTTTAATTTGTTTTACTTTTTATTTTAAGAAGCTGGCCCCGCTGGCTCATAGATGGGATTTGTACTCTCGGGGCAACTTAAAGTGTCTCTCTCGCTGCCCACAGACGATTGATGTCTTGTCGCTGTGACCCACTCACCGCGTAAAGAATTAACCTTCTATCTTAGCAGACGTCGTTTCCTAATATTTCCCTTTATTTAATAAAAATGTTATGGTGAAGAGATGGAGCAGGCCCAGCACTGAGCTTGTGCGGCTGGGGCTGATTGGTCACAGATCCCTCGTGTGTCCTCCGCGTGTCTGGGGGCTCCTCTCCTCTGCCTCGGCCTTTTCCAGCCTTGCAGAGGAGCTGGCAGGGGGCTGGGCTTTGGCTCAGGGGCACAGGAGCAGCAGGAAGTGTGGCCAGGAGTTTCACCCTGGCACTTTTTTTTTTTTTTTTGAGATGGAGTCTTGCTCTGTTGCCCAGGCTGGAATGCAGTGGCTCGATCTTGGCTCACTGCAACCTCCACCTCCAAGATTCAAGTGATTCACTTGCCTCAGCCTCCAAGTAGCCAGTATTACAGATGCCCACCACCACACCCAGCTAATTTTTGTATTTTTAGTAGAGACAGGGTTTCACCATCTTGGCCAGGCTGGTCTTGAACTCCTGACCTCAAGTCATCTGCCTGCCTTGGTTTCCCAAAGTGCTGGGGTTACACCCGGCCCACCTTGGCACTTTGGAAGAGGCTTCAGCCCCCTACTCTCATCGTGGCTAGGCAAACTGTGGACCAGGCTGCCCAGAGAGGGCCACTTACCAGTTGCAGGTTAGCGGAGAAAGGCTGATGTTCCCGGAGGGCCTTCCCAGAGGGGGGCCCTGGGATTCACACATGCGTGGATATGCATAAGTTGCTGCACCCCGCATGCCTGGTGCTCCTGTGTGGCGGCCATCGGGGCTAGGGTAACACCAGGGGCTGCGGGGGGTGGGCAGTACTAAATTAGGAACATGGTTGGGAACCTAAAAGAAGCCCACACCGTCAGGGACATTGAAAGGAAAGCTGTGCTTCTCGGGGACTTACCAGAACATTCCAGCCCCGCCCCCGACCTGAGCTCCCCGAGAGAACCCTTCCCCACTGGAGGCACGGCCCCTTCAAGGGGGCAGTGAGAAGCTTTGCCAGCTGCAAGTCCCCCGGATCAGCTCACACCTCAGAACATCTTGTCCCCAACGAGCTGGCAGGGGCGCCGGCCCAGGGCGGGGGGCGCTGCTGTATCTAACCGGATCGATTGTGCATAACTGGGCCAGTTCATGGAATGTTCTCGGGGCCCCTGCCCCCTCCCTCAGCCTCCCCCAACGTCCCCCCCCCAAGAAAGGAAAATTATTTTTCATATTGTAAACTTTAAACACGAAAAAGCTGTTTTTAATTTAGCAGAAACTGGCTTGAATCTTCACTTTGTGAACGTTTGTGTCCTTCAGAGAAAGAACACGCCTGCGCACACTCGCACACGCTCAGGCACACACCTGCACACTCCTGCCGCAACGCGCACGTTCACACGGCCGTGCTCCTGCACACCCACACATGCGCGCTCGCCCATGCTCACACGTTGCAACGTGTTCATATGCTTGCCCGCACATGGTGAGAGGCAAGCTCACACATCTGTGCACGCACCCCTGGACCAGCGTAGCCAACTCTGCCTGGTGGCCCAGAGGGGTCTGGAGCCCAGCAACGCCCCGAGCCTGGGGGAAGCCTGTCTGCTTCCAGACGCCCTGCCTCCTCACTGAGGCCTGGACGCCGGCCGCAGGAGCCTCCCTCGCACCTGGGCTTGGGCTGTGGGAAAACGCCGTCTCTCGGGACTGTCGGATGCAGGCCCGCAAGAGGGAGGCCAAGTGTGACTTCTGGGGCCTCTCAGCAAGCGAGGGCCAAGGGGGCCTCTGGGGAGCCGTATGAGGTGGGAATCTGCCCCGGACCTGGCCAGCTTGGAAACCCGCCCCTGGCTCCATCTCCGAGGAAGCAGCTCCAGCTTGTCCGTTCTCACGGGCCCTGGAGATTCACTTTGCACAGTGCAGCCTCGGGGCTCTGCTCTTCCTCGGGGCATCTGGCCGTGGATCCCAGCGGCCTGGCGCCTAACACAGAGCACGGCACAGACAGGGCACAGCTCAAAGGTTTGCTGCACAAAGGAGAGGTTCTAGGGTGGGAGGGTAAGGGCAGCCTTCTTCACACTAGTGCCTGTGGGCACCTTCTGTGTGCAAACCCCGGGGAAGGAGGGCACCAAGCCGTGCTCCACCCCCAGCAAGGCCCCTGCTTTGTCCTTGTCTTCCTGTCAATCTCATTCTGGTGGCCAGCCGGGCAGCCATTCCTCCCTCCTCACCAGCAGAGCCCTGATTTGGTGCCAGCAGCAACGTGCCCAGCCTCCGGGGTTAAGATTCAGCTGAGCCGTTCTTGGCAATGCCTTTTGCCGGTGTTGTTTGCAATCTGGGCATGTTTCCCAGCTCTGGCCAGCAAGCTTGAAGGGGTCGGGTGTTTCTGGACGAGGGAGAGGCCTTGTTGCCCCCTTCCCTCCCTTACTGCTTATGAGGACATAATGCCAGGGGCTTCTGCAGCCATCTTGTGGCCAGGAGGAGCAAGTTAAGAGAGCACACTCACAGGCTGGGTGCGGTGGCTCACGCATGTAATCCCAGAGCTTTGGGAGACCGAAGCAGGACGATCACTTGAGTTCAGGAGTTCAAGACCAGCCCTAGTGATACAGTGAGACCATCTCTAATAAAAATAAATAAATGCTGGCCCTGGTAGCACACATGCCTGTAGTCCCAGCTACTGGGGGAGGCTGAGGTGGGAGGATCACCTGAGCCCAGGAGTTCTAGGGTGCAAGGAGCTGTGACTGCACCACTGCGCTCTTTTTTTTTTTTTTTTTGAGTGTACCACTGTTTTTCTGAGCCTGGTTTTCTAGCCTTCTCATCACTTCTGTGAGCTACCAAACAATTTTTTTTTTTTTTTTTTTTTTTTTGAGATGGAGTCTCATTTTGTCACCAGGCTGGAGCGCAGTGGCGCCATGTGAGTTCACTACAACCTCTACCTCCCAGGTTCAAATGATTCTCCTGCTTCAGCCTCCCGAGTAGCTGGGATTACAGGTGCACGCCACCATGCCTGACTGATTTTTGTATTTTTAGTACAGATGAGGTTTTGCCATGTTGGCCAGGCTGGTCTCTAACTCCTGACTTCAAGTCATCTGCCTGCCTTGGCTTCCCAAAGTGCTGGGATTACAGGCGTGAGTCACCATGCCTGGCCTTTTAAATTTTTTTAAACAGAGACAGAGTCTCACTATTTTGTCCAGGCTGGTTTTGAACTCCTGAGCTCAAGCAATACGCCTGCCTTGGCCTCCCAAAGTGCTAGGATTATAGGTGTGAGCCACCGTGCCTGGTCAACCAACCAGTTTTGCAGTATACACGTCGGCTATTTAAATTGTCCAGTCTGCACACAGCAGCTCATGCCTGTAATCCCAGCACTTTGGGAGGCTGTGGCTGGCAGATCACTTGAGGTCAGGAGTTCGAGACCAGCCTGGCCAATAGGATGAAAGCCCATCTCTACTAAAAATGCAAAAATTAGCTGGGCCCACGTGGTGGTGGATGACTTTAATCCCAGCTACTCAGGAGGCTGAGGCAGGAGACTCGCTTGAACCTGGGAGGTGGAGGTTGCAGTGAGCCGAGATTGCACCACTGCACTCCAGCCTGGGTGACAGAGCAAGACTCCATCTCAAAAATAAATAGATAGATAGGTAGATATATAGATAGATAGTTTAGAGTCAGCTTCTGTTGCTTGCAAGTAAAAAGCCTGACTTACATAAGATGGGAAAACCCCAGCATCTGCCACATTTACATTTTAATTTTGGAACTGCTTGGTGACAAGCACAGCTGGCCATTAATGTCTTTGGCAGTGCAGACGTTATTTCTCATAACAAGAAGGCTGGAGGTCAGAGGTGCTGGGATGTCATGACTGGCAGCCCGTGATTTCTGGGGGCGGCACAACTATGCTTCTTTCTCTGTTTTTTTTTGTTTAGAGACTGTATTCCCAGCACTGTGGGAGGCTGAGGCAGGTGGATCTCTTGAGCCCATGAGTTGGAGACCAGCAACACACCAAAACCCCGTCTCTACAAAAAAAAATAAAAAAATTAGCCTGGCATGGTGGTGTGCACCTGTAGTCCCAGCTGCACGGGAGGGTGAGGTGAGGATGGCTTGAGCCCCGGAGGTCAAGGCTGCAGTGAGCTGTGATTGTACCACTGCACTCCAGCCTGGGTAACACAGTGAGACCGTGTCTCAATAAAAAAAAAGAAAACAGTGGAATCAAAGGGGTGAGGCAGCTAGCCTTCAGCTGAAATTATGCCAGAGGACGAAGCTACCACCACTGCAGAATCCAGACGCCTTCGTTGGCACTGCCATCTGCCCTGGGCACTCAGCCACAGCTGCCCCTGGAAAACAGATGGCCCTGCCCCGATGCTGTTTCTCTGTAGCAGGCTTGTGCCTGCATGGAAACATCCCAGTGGTCCAGCCATACCCCAGCTGTCTGGGGAGTGGGGGAAAGTGAGTACATTAGTGTGTATTAGTCAGCCACTGCTGTGCAACAAACACCCCCAAGTCTCAATGGCATACAACAGTGAGCATTTGTTTTTCACATGTCTGTGAGTCAGCAGAGGGGGCGCCTGCTCTAGGCTGGCCTCGGCTAGGCTGCTCTACTTCCAGGGACAAGGATGCAGAGTGGCCCAGAGGCCCTGCTCCATGGGTTCTTGCATCCTGCTGGGACAGCAGCTAGCCAGGGCATGCTTTCCTCCTGCAGGTGTCTGAGGACAAGTGAAATCACGTGAGGCCTCATAGAGTCTCAATTCGGGACTCACACACTATCACATCTGCCCAGAAGTCTTTTTTCTTTTGAGATAGAGTCTCATTGTGTCGCCCAGGATGGAGTGCAGCGGCACAATTGTGGCTCGCTGCAGCCTCGACACCCTGGGCTCAAGTGATACTCCCACCTCAGCCTCCCAAGTAGCTAGGACTATAGGCGCATGCCACCAAGGGCAGCTTGCTTGCTTATTTATTTGTTTATTTGAGACGGAGTCTCACTCTGTCACCCAGGCTGGAGTGCAATGGTGCAATTTCAGCTCACTGCCACCTCCACCTCCGAGGTTCAAGCAATTCTCCTGCCTCTGCCTCCTAACTGGGATTACAGGTGTGTGCCACCATGCCAGGTTAATTTTTGTATTTTTAATAGAGACGGGGTTTCATGTTGGCCAGGCCGGTCTCGAACTTCTGGCCTCCCTCAAGTGATCCACCCACCTTGGCCTCCCAAAGTGCTGGGATTACAGGCATGAGATGACCCACTATGCCTCACCTGTCCATAAGTCTTTGGCCAAGCAAATGACATGGCTGAGCCCCACATCAGGAGTGGGGAAGTGTCTTCCACCTGGAAGGAAGAACTGCAGAGCGCAGGGATGCAGGAACAGGTGGAGCCGGGGCCAGTAATTCGATGGGTCGCCTTGGTTTGGAGGCTTCTCTTATTAGGAGAGTGACCAACTTCCCCCTGTGGGGGGGGATTCCCCAAACTTGGATGGGGACCCAGATTCTGGCAACCAAAAAGCAAAGCCCGTTCAGCATCTCCTTAGCAGCCACTGCCCCCTGGAGGTCGAGGGATCCCACTCTTTTGTTTCAGGTGGGTGAGGGCTGTGAGTGTCCCAGGCTCTTGGACAGCAGGACAAGGGTCTGGATATGGGGATGTCAGTGGGGCCTTGGCCAAGTTTCAGGGCATGGGGACTGCAGGTGTCACTGGGAGCCTGCCCCAGTCTCACTATGTTGCCCAGGCTGGTCTCGAACTCCAGAGCTCAAGCAATCCTCTGGCCTCTGCCTCCCAAAGTGCTGAGAATACAGGCATGAGCCACTGTACCAGGCAGCCAACCAGTTTTACAACACACACTTCAGCTATCTCCACCACAGCCAGATGGCTGGGCCCCTAGACTTGAGCCCTGGGTCCCCTGCCTGTCCAGTTCCAGCCTCTCCCTACCCTCCTTGGCAGCCCACCTCGTTCCACCCTCCACCCACCACTCAAGCTGGGTGGGAGGACGAGGGACCTGGGTCCTCCTGTAACCTTATTGTAAGGAGGAACATGCTGGTTTCTCTTGGGTCCTTTCCCTCTCTCTTCATGATCAGACCTGGCTTTTGCTTTGCCCTTTAAAAACTCTGTACGATGAGAGCCTCTTTTGGAAGTCAAAGACAGACCAGGGATTGTTTTCCTCTTTGCCTCTCAGCTCCAATGGCCCTAATTCACCTCCACACAACGTGGGTACCCCAAATCCACTAAGATCCCATATAAGGAAGAGCTGAGAAGCAAAGCATGGAAACTAACATTGCGAAGTAGCGTTCTGCTTTCTTAACAGTTGCTGAGTGCTTGGATGAAGCAGGCGGTGAGCTAAGTGCTTTCCATGTGTTATCTGTTTAATCTTTCCAAGAGCCTGCTACGAGGAGCACCACCATCCACATTTAGCTGAGAAGGGCAGCGAGGCTCAGAGAGGGGGAAGATACTTTTCCATTGTCACACAGCTTGAACACTGATAGGTGGTGGACCATGCAGAAACGCTGAGGTTTTTTTTTTTTTTTTTTTTTTTGAGACGAGTTTCACTCTTGTTGCCCAGGCTGTAGTGCAATGGCACGATCTCCGCTCACTGCAACCTCTGCCTCCCAGGTTCATGCAGTTCTCCTGCCTCAGTCTCCCGAGTAGCTGGGATTATAGGCGCCAGCCACTGTGCCCAGCTAATGTTGTATTTTTAGTAGAGATGGGGTTTTACTATGTTGGCCATGCTGGTCTTGAACTTCTGACCTCAGATGATCCACCCGCCCGGCTCCCCAAAGTGCTGGGATTACAGGCGTGAGCCACCATGCCTGGCCAAGAGTTTCTTGACCTCCCAGGTCAAGTGATTCTCCTGTCTTAGCCTCCCAGGTAGCTGGGATTACAAGCGTGTGCCGCCATGCCCAGTTAATTTTTTTTTGTATTTTTAGTAGAGACGGGGTTTCACCATGTTGGCCAGCCTGGTCGCAAACTCCTGACCTCAGGTGATCTGCCTGCCTTAGTCCCCCAAAGTGCTGGGATTACAGGTCTGGAGGTGGAGGTTGCAGTGAGCCAAGTTCACAGCACTTCACTCCAGCCTGGACAATAGAGCAAGGCTCTGTCTTAAAAACAAACATAGAAACAAAAACTCATAGGAAATCACATGGGTCTGTGCCCTTTCTACATTACACAGGCACACAGGGAGATCTGGCCTGGCCCTGGCTTCTTTGGGAAAGGTGAATATAATCTCAGCTCGGTCCACAAGGGATCAGATGAGACCCTAGAAACAGCTGCCTTTGGAGGTGGGGATGTTTCGGGTCATGGGAAGAGACGGTACAGGGCTACTTCAGCTACACCCTTCAGGAGGGTCTCTCAGAGCAGAGGCCTGCAAGTTGAGAAGCAGCCAGCCACGAAAGCATCTTGGAGGAGAGTGATCCAGGCAGAGAGAACAGCAAAGACATCGACGTGGCTAGAGTGATCCCAGAGCTGGGCATGGGCATGGGGAGCTGCTGGGAGGAGGGGGAGATTTTTGTTTGTTTGTTTTTTGAGATGGAGTCTCATTCTGTTGCCCAGGCTGGAGTGCAATGGTGCAATCTCGGCTCACTGCAATCTCTGCATCCCAGGTTCAAGCGATTCTCCCGTCTCAGCCTCCCGAGTAGCTGGGATTATAGGCACCTGCCTTCATGCACTGCTAATTTTTGTATTTTTTGGTAAAGATGGGGTTTCACTATGTTGGCCAGGCTGGTCTCAAACTCCTGACCTCAGGTGATCCGTCCGCCTTGGCCTCCCAAAGTGCTGGGATTACAGGCGTGAGCCACTGCGCCCGGCCTTTAGATTTTTGAGTGCCATGGGAGTGTGGGATCTGCCCTGCTTTGCAGAGCCTGTGGGGCTGCTGTGAGGAGCAGCATTGGACTACACTGGGTGGCAGCAACTTCCTTTGATGAAGGAAGAAAGTGAAAAATTTAGGGCTGGATTCTGCCCCAATCACTGGACACTGAAGCCTCGCCCTTCTCAGGGCTGGGGGTGAGTGGAGCAAGGAGGGGGCTTGGGCTGCTGTCTGACCATTGCACAATGGGCTGGCTGCTTCCTCTGACTCATCACCAAGGTTTAGGACGGATCAAATTTCACGGAGGGAGGCCACAGGGTGAATGGGGGTGAATAGGAAAAGAACCAGACTCTCTTCTGCACATGGCCAGATGGCTCCTTGCTGTGACCTCAGAACCCCTGCTAGCCCCCCAAAATCTTTCTCTTCCATCTTCCTGTACCTGGAAACTTAGTGCAGAAATATGTAAGTGATCAGGGTAAATGGAATTTATGGGGCACCTCTAGGAGTGAGGCAGTTGACACATATTAACGTAATTTAAACCCTGCAGGGCCCGACATGGTGGCTCATGCCTGTAATCCCAGCACTTTGGGAAGCCGAGGCAGGAGAATCACTTGAGTTCAGGAGATCGAGAGCAACCTGGCCAACATAGTGAAACCCTGTCTTTAATAAAAATACAAAAATTAGTCAGGCACGGTGGCCTACACCTGTAGTCACAGCTACTTGGGAGGCTGAGGCAGGAGAATTGCTTGAACCGGGGAGGTGGAGGTTGCAGTGAGCCGAGATTGCGCCACTGCACTCCAGCCTGACGCCTGGTGATGGAGCGAGACTCTGTCTCAAAAAATAAAAAAAAAAGAACTAGATGCCACATATGCAGCAGGCCCAGTCTCAATCTGACTCACAGAAGCTGCAGTCTCAGTCAGTACCAGGAACAGAAAAAGGACTTGAAAAAGACTTAAGCAGGCCAGGCATGGTGGTGCACACCTGTAATCTCAGCACTTTGGAAGGCTAACGAGAGGCAGATCACTTGAGCACAGGAGTTTGAGACCAGGCTGGGCAGCATGGTGAAACCCTGTCTCTACAAAAAATGTAAAACATTAGCCAGGCGTGATGGTGCACATCTGTAGTCCCAGCTATCTGGAAGGCTGAGGTGGGAGCATCCCCTGAGCCTGAGGGTCGGGGCTGCAGTGAGCATGATCACGTCACTGCATTCCAGCCTGTGGGACAAAGTGAGACCCTGTCTGAAAACACAAACAAACAAACAAGAAAACAAATAGACAAGCAAAAAAGGGAACAAATGTTTGGCTCACGTAACTGAAAAGGCAGGCGAGTCTAACTTCAGGCATGGCTGGATCTAGAAGCTCGGGCTGGAGTGCTATGGTGTGATCTCGGCTCACTGCAACCTCTGCTCCTCAGGTTCGAGCCATTCTCCTGCCTCAGCCTCCCAAGTGGCTGAGATTGCAGGCATGTGCCACCATGCCTGACTAATTCGATATTTTTAGTAGAGATGGGTTTTCACTGTGTTGGCCAGGCTGGTCTCAAGCTCCTGACCTCAAGTGATCCATTGACCTTGGCCTCCCAAAGCTGGGATTACAGCTGTGAGCCACCACGCCCGGCCTGGTTCTGTTTTCCTCTGTGTGGGTCAAGTCTTTTGGCCTAGCTGAATTTTTTTTTTTTTTTTTTTGAAATGAAGTCTCACTCTGTCACCCAAGCTGGAGTACAATGGCATGATCTCGGCTTACTGAAACCTCCACCTCCCAGGTTCAAGTGATTCTCCTGCCTTAGCCTCCGAGTAGCTGGGATTACAGGTGTGTGCTACCATGCCTGGCAACTTTTTGTGTATTTTTAGTAGAGACAGGGTTTCACCATGTTGGCCAGGATGGTCTCAAACTCCTGACCTCAGGTGATCTGCCTGCCTCTGCCTCTTGAAGTGCAGCTACTTGGGAGGCTGAGGTGGGAGAATCACTTGAACCTGGGAGGCAGGGGTTGCAGTGAGCTGAGTTCCAGCCTGGGCAACAGAGACTCCATCTCAAAAAAAAAAAAATCTGCAAAAATTATCTGGACATTGTGGTGCATGCCTGTAATCCCAGCTACCTGGGAAGCTGAGGTAGGAGACTCGCTTGAAATCAAGAGGCGGAGGTTTCAGTGAGCCGAGTTTGCGCCACTGCACTCCAGCCTGGGTGACAGAATGAGACTCCGTCTCAAAAGAAAAATGAGGGCAGTAGCAATGTCCAAGGCACTCCAAATGAAAATCGATATGTGTGTGTGTATATACATCCCCTCCAGCATCCCCTCCAGCCATCCCTCAGTCCAATAAAAAGTGTGCCCATGGTGCAATTACAGCCACTGTGAATTTCCCCAGCTGACCTTCCCAGCTTCCACCCAACCGGTGCTCTGAAATCCCTGTAGCCGCCTGAACATAAACTTTCAATATTGGTGGTTGAGGGTCCCTCTCTTGAGGAAGGGAGGGTCAGAGTCCCTCCTGCTTCTCTGGCTCACCACCCTGCCATTGGAAAGTCTCTGCTCCTTCCTTCCCTGCTGAGTCTAGATGGGATTTCTGAACCCTTCTGTTAGCACCTTGTTGCAAAATAGAGATCCTTGAACAAGACTGGACTGGAGAAGTATGCAGAGGGAAGGCTGAAGCTCTGTAACTCCACTTCTCTGGGCTCGGGTATCCAGAGAACAGCAACATACCCATTGCAAGGGAATGGGAAAAGAAAGTTGATGGCCGGGCGCCGTGGCTCACGCCTGTAATCCCAGCACTTAGGAGGGTGGATCACCTGAGGTTAGGAGTTCGAGACCAGCCTGGCCAACATGGTGGAAGCCCGTCTATACTAAAAATACAAAGATTAGCCGGGCGTGGTAGTTCGTGCCTGTAATCCCAGCTACTTGGGAGGCTGGGGCAGGAGAATTGCTTGAACCCGGGAGGAGGAGGTTGCAGTGAGCGGAGATTGTGCCACTGCACTGCAGTCTGGGCGACAAGGGTGAAACTCTGTCTCAAGGAAAAAAAAGTCACTAAGGGCAACCGGGCAACCGCCAGGTTTATGGACTGAGGGGCCGATTGCAGGGTTCAGGTCTTAGCTAAGATAACTTCCCGGTTCCCTGTCTGTGGTGGCTGCAGGAGCCTCCGTCCTTAACGTCATTCTCTGGCTGGCCACTGGTCTTATTTACCGCACCACATTTATCTCCATCTGAAAAGTTCTTGGTTATTTTTGTGTTATCTCTGCCCCTCTCTGACTGTACACTGCCTGTTCACGCCTGTACCCCAGTTTGTCTGGCACATATTAGGTGCTCAGTAAATATTCCTTGAATGAATGCATGCATGAATGACCAACGCCCTAGTTTGTTTTCAGAGCTCTTAGTTCAAACCCAAGTTCAACCTCGGGCTGCTACCAGTCTTCAGGGGGGTGCCTGGCCCCACCCTTGTGAGTTGGGAGGGTCTGGGTCAGGCCGTCTCCCTCTTGGGGGCTCCAGTGCCCCAGCCGGTTCGCGGTCCCTGTCCAACAGCCAGGCGGCCGCTGTCCAGCGGGCCAGGAGGCGGATCACCGCGCCGGCGCTGAAATTTCCACTCGCGACCCACTGCCCTCCCCGCGGGCCCGCGCATGCGCCTTCGCCCCCGCTCAGCGCTCCGCTCCCGTGCGCCTGCGCCGCGCTCACAACCTCCAGGGGCGCCTGCGCACTGCTCGCCGCCCGTGGGCCCAGCCGGCGCTTGCGCGGTGGCGCGGGCGAGTGGGGGGCGAGGAGGTGGAGGAGGAGGAGGAGGAGGAGGAGGCGGCGGCGAGAAGATGGCGACTTCGAACAATCCGCGGAAATTCAGCGAGAAGATCGCGCTGCACAATCAGAAGCAGGCGGAGGAGACGGCGGCCTTCGAGGAGGTCATGAAGGACCTGAGCCTGACGCGGGCCGCGCGGGTAAGGGGACTGCCCGCGCGGACCCTTCAGGGCCGGCGGAGGGAGGGAGGGGGCGCGTGTCTGGCGTGTGCACGGGGCGCGGGGGGGGGGGCGCGCGATGGGGGCGGGGCGCGCGCGGCGGGGGCGGGGCTTGGCACGGCCCGAGGGGGCCAGGTGTCCCCCACGCCCCGGGCGTCGTGGGCGGGACAGGTGACCCCACATCATCCATACCTGATGGGGTACAGGTGCCCCCACATCACTGCTCCCCGGAGGAGATAGGGGCCTGTACATCATTACTGCTAGGAGGGAACAGGTGCTAGGAGCTCGTTGTTACCTGCAGGGGGACAGGTGTCCCTACATCACTGCTACCCAAGGAGGACAGGTGCTGCACATCATTACTACCTGGAAGGGGCAGGTGCCCCCGCATCCTTGCTACGTGGGGGACAGGATGGCACAGCTGTATGAGCTGGATGCTGCTTGCAAGCACCATTGGTACCTGGGGGGTGAGGGTGCAAGTGACCCCGCATCCTTGCTATGGGAGGGACAGACGCCCTCCCATCCTTGCTTCCTGAGGGAGACCGGTGTCCCTACATCATTGTTACCTGTGCCTTTACTCCCCGGCTGTTGAGGGAGGAACACATGTCCCCACTTGCAGACCTGAGGTGGGACAGGGATCTCTCCCTCTTGGACAGCTGAGGGAATGGTCAGATCCTGTCCCTCGGGGGGGGGTCTAGAGGGGGGCCAAGAAGGCAGATTGTGCTCAGTTCTGGAACTTGGAGTGGAGACAGCTGCCCCTTCTCCATGTAGCCCATATGGTGGGGACCAGGTGATGTTCCTCCCAGTGGAACAGGGGACGCTGACCACAGATGGCCCCTGCCCTCTCAGGACCAGGGAGGAGGGCCAGGTCTGCCTCAGGTGGCTGGGTGCATTTGTTGTGTATAGGGGCAGGCCAGCTTCTGCCAGGCTCCTGGCTGGCAGAGCAGATACCCTGCAAATCTCACCTGGGAAGTTGCTGTGGGCCGGGAGCAGTGGCTTAATTGGGGCTGGTGTCTGAGCACGGCAAGGCACCCGAGCTCCTCGGGCCTCAGTTTCTTCCCTTGTCAAGCATTCTAGCAAGACCTTCCTCCTGGGTCGAGGCGGTGAGCACACTTTGCAAAGGGGATGCTGAATCTCCACGTTGTTCTTACAGTGTGGTGAGACCTCTCTCCTGCACCCTGGGGCCTTGGGGAGGATTTGGGTGGGCTTTGCAGGCACCCATATTCCTGGTTTCTGGATTTGGCCCCTGATGTGACTGGCTCAGGTAGACTTAGCCTCAGTCTCGGATTCCTTGGGTAGCACTTTCAGGTTGCCTTATTTCCTAACTAGTTGTTTGTTTCTCTGAGACATTGTAACCTTATAGACCAGGATTTGTGTCTTCATTTCTCTGTCAGTAATGATTGGGTGCTCGCTGTCAGCCAGATGCTGCTTTAGGCATGCTTGGTCAGCGTGCACACTGTCCCCCAGCTCCAAGCAGCTACGTTCTTGCTCAGGATGTAGAGAAAGAGATGGCTGGTGAATGAATGAATGAATGAAAAACAGTAAGAAGATGGCAAGACCCCGTGGCTCACGTCTATAATCCCAGCACTTTGGGAGGCTGAGGCAGGCAGATCACCTGAGGTCAGGAGTTTGAGACCAGCCTGGCCAATGTGGTGAAACCCCATCTCTACTAAAAATATGAAAATTAGCTGGGCGTGGTGGTGGGCGCCTGTAATCCCAGCTACTCGGGAGGCTGAGGCAGGAGAATCACTTGAACCTGGGAGGTGGAGGTTGCAGTGAGCCGAGATCACGCCCCTGGACTCCAGCCTGGTCAATAAGAGTGAAACTCTGTCCCCCCAAAAAAAAAAGAAAAGAAAATGTGCAGCCTGAGCACCCTTCCACATAAATGTCCCCCACATATCAGGGCTCCTGAGGCAGGAGTGGCCACTTCTGGTCTCCAGTACATGGTGTGTGCTAGCATGCAGTTGGTGTCACATGTTTGCAGCGTGACCGGAAGAAATGGGTCACGGTAGTTTCACGGGTGTCATCATGATTGGAAGTTCAGTTTCTGCCTGGGATTGGACATAGATTATTGTTTGTTGAAAAGATCTCTTTAAAATAACAGCTTTATTGAGATATGATTCACACATCATACAATTTACTTGTTTAAAGTGTATAGTTTGGTGGTTTTTAGTAAATTCACAGAGTTGTGCAACCGTCGCTATTTTGTAATTCCAGAACATTTTTATCCACCCAAAAGAAACCCCGTCCCCGTTAACAGTCACTCCCCATTCCCCCTCCCCCAGCCCCTGGCAACTACTGAGTCCGCTTCTGTTGCTGTGGGTTTGCCTATTCTGGGCATTTTGTGTAAATGGAATCATCAACACGTGGCATTTGTGACCGGCATCTTTCACTCAGCATCATGTTTCGAGGTTCATCTCTGTAATATCATGGATCAGTGCTCTGTTCCTTTTTATGGTCAAGTAATATTCCATTGTATGGATATGTTGTGTTTGTTTATCCACTCAGCGATCAATGAATTTAGAGAAAATTCTGAGACTGCGCACGGTGGCTCACGCCTGTAATCCCAGCACTTTGGAAGGCCCAGGTGGGTGGATCACCTGAGGTCGGGAGTTCGAGACCAGCCTGGCCAACATGGTGAAACCCTATCTCTACTAAAAATACAAAAATTAGTTGGACGTGGTGGCACAGGCCTGTAATCCCAGCTACCTGTGAGGCTGAGGCAGGAGAATCACTTGAACCCAGGAGGCGGGGTTTGCGGTGAGCTGAGATCACGCCACTGCACTCCAGCTTGGGCAACAGAGTGAGACTCTGTCTCAAAAGAAGGCCGGGAGCAGCGGCTCACGCCTGTGATCCCAGCACTTTGGGAAGCCGAGGCGGGCGGATCACAAGGTCAGGAGATCGAGACCAGCCTGGCCAACATGTTGAAACCCTGTCTCTACTAAAAATACAAAAATTAGCTGGGCCTGGTGGTGGGTGCCTGTAGTCCCAGCTACTCGGGGAGGCTGAGGCAGGAGAATCGCTTGAACCTGGGAGGCAGAGGTTGCAGTGAGCTCAGATCGTGCCATTGCACTCCAGCCTGGGAACGAGAGTGAGACTCCATCTCAAGAAAAAAAAAGAAAAGATTCTGAAGATACGCAGATGGCAGTTCTTTCAGCCCTGAAAGAAGATGCTTTCCATTTCCCATCTTCCTCATCACCTGGGGTCAGAGGAGCAGGGGCTCTGGGCAGAGGTGAGCCTGCAGTCGATTTTTAAACAAAAAGCAGTGTTCTCTATCTGGGGCAGGGGGCATTTCTGTCCCCAGGGGACACTTGGTGAAGTCTGGAGACAGTTTGGGTCCTCGTGATTAGGGGGTGCTCCAAATCTTGTGGGTGGAGGATGGGGGTGCTGCCCGACACCCTGCAGTACACAGTACGGCCCCCCCATGTGGAGCAATCTTGCCCCAGATGTCGGCAGTGCCAAGGCTGAGAAACTCTTTTTTTTTTCTTTTGAGACAGACTCTCGGTCTGTCACCCAGGCTAGAGTGCAGTGACACCATCTTGGTTCACTGCAACCTCTGCCTCCTGGGTTTAAGCCATTCTCCTGCCTCAGCCTCCCGAGTAGCTGGGATTACAGGTACTTGCCACCATGCCTGGCTAATTTTTGTATTTTTAGTAGAGACGGGGGTTCACCACTCGGCCGGGTTGGTCTCAAACTCCTGACCTCAGGTGATCCAGCTGCCTCGGCCTCCCAAATTGCTGGGATTACAGGCGTGAGCCACTGTGCCCAGCCAAGGCTGAGAAACTTTTGATTACAGGTGTCACAGTGAGGTGGGCCAGGGCGTGAGCTTTGCACCTGAGCAGGTAGAGTTCCATCCTTTGCACCCACCTGTATGGCTATGCCATCTCTGGGTAGGCTGCGACCAGGGTCGGCAAGCTTATTCCCCAGCTTGACTGGCCACTCACAGGCCAAGTGGCATGTCCACAGTGCCCGGAGCAGAATGAACCTACATGGTGCAGGCTTCCCTCCCGCCCCTCCCTCTGCGGCTGCAGCCATGGCACGTGGCCTCCTCAGACTGTAGACACCAGGGGTTGGCCCGCACCTGCAGCCAGGTGAGGCATGGCCCAGTCGGCACCTGCTCCTTTCCTGTGAATTCCGAAGGACGGTATGTCACTCAGGTGTCTGTTCACAGTCACTCGTGGTGATGGTACCTGATGAGTCTGGCGGCGGTGGAAGGCCAGTCAGCAGGTGTTTGGCTAGAAAAGGACAAGGACCTCACCAGGGCACAAGCACCCAAGGGGTGTGTTGGGTGAGGGGACAGGGCGTAAAGTCCGGAGACTGTTTGCAGGTCTTGGGGCCTAGGGGTGGGTGTGCGGGTGTTCCCTCCCATTCTTAGGCTTGGGTCAGCGTGACAGGCAGGGAAAACTATGGCACTCTGCTGTGTGACTTTGGGTGGGTTTCTTAACCCCCCTGGGCCATAGAATCCCGACTTGTAAAGTTGGGGCAGCACGTTCATGCCATCAAATGACAATTTCCATTGCCTGGCATGTCTCAGAGACTGTGGGTGCTGGGGCTCCTGCATGGTACAGGGCATGCTGGGGCTGTGTTGTTGGGGAGTCAGCATGGCTTGAGGGGGGGCCAGGAGAGCATTGCTGCACCCGAATGAAGCAGACATCCTCAGGAGGTGGCACATGCTGGGAGGGAAGTGGCACAGCCATGTTCTAGGAGTGGCTGGGACAGGGGCGATGTGGCATCCCTGGAGAGCAGGGAAGAGCACTCCAGGTTGGGGACAGGCTCGGTCACAGCCCTGCGGCAGGAAGGACTTGGTGAGGTTGAGAATGGGCGGAAAGCTGGGAGGAGGGCAGGTGAGGCTGCAGGGGCTTGGATCTCCCCCAAGGGAGGGGCCCAGGAAACCTCGCCCCTTGTTTTTTTTCTTTTTTTTTGTGGCGGGGGCAGAGTTTTGCTCTTGTTGCCTAGGCTGGAGTGCAATGGCATGATCTCGGCTCGCTGCAACCTCTGCCTCCCAGGTTCAAGTGATTCTCCTGCCTCAGCCTCCCGAGTAGCTGGGATTACAGGCTCCTGCAGCCACGTCTGGCTAATTTTTATATTTGTAGTAGAGACAGGGTTTCTCTATGTTGGTCAGGCTGGTCTCGGACTCCCGACCTCAGGTGATCTGCCCACCTCGGCCTCCCAAAGTGCTGGGATTACAGGTGTGAGCCACCCCGCCCGGCCCCGCTTGTTTTTGTAACAACTTTATTGAGATGGAATTCCCATGGCATTCCACCACTCAGTGGCTTTTAGTATATTCCCGTTTGCACAGCCAACACCAGTCAACTTGAGAACATTTTGTCACCGCAGAAGGAGACCCCATCCCCATCAGCAGTTACTCCCTACTCCCCCTTGCCCAGACCTGGCAGTCACTAATCTGCTTTGCTTTTTTTTTTTTTTTGGAGACAGAGTCTCAACTCTGTCACCCAGGCTGGAATGCAGTAGCACGATCTTGGCTCACTACAACCTCTGCCTCCCGGGTTCGAGTGATTCTTCCGCCTCAGCCTCCAGAGTAGCTGAGACTACAGGCAGTTGCCACTGTGTCAGCTAATTTTTGTATTTTTTAGTAGAGACAGGGTTTTGCCATATTGGGCAAGCTGATCTCGAACTCCTGACCTTAGGTGATCTGCCCACCTTGGCCTCCCAAAGTACTGGGATTACAGGAGTGAGCCACTGTACCTGGTCTACTAATCTGCTTTCTGTCTATGGATTTGCCTGCTCTGGGCACTTCGTATCAACAGAATTCTGTACCATGAGGCAAATCCTGCACCGTGATGCGTTTTGTGTCTGGCTTCTTTTACTTAGCGTGGTGTTTTCAAGGCTCTGACTTGTATCAGTGCTTCATTTCTTTCTTTCTTTTTCTATGTTTTTTTTTTTTTGAGACAGAGTCTTGTTCTGTCACCCAGGCTGGAGTGTAGTGGTGCGATCTCGGCTCACTGCAACCTCTGCCTCCCAGGTTCAAGTGACTCTCCTGCCGCAGCCTCCCAAGTAGCTGGGATTACAGGCATGTGCCACTATGCCCTGCCAATTTTTTTTTTTTTTTTTTTTTTGAGACAGTCTTGCTCTGTCGCCCAGGCTGGAGTGCAATGGTGTGCTCTTGGCTCACCGCAGCCTCCGCCTCCCGGGGTTCAAGCAATTCTCCTGCCTCAGCCTCCCAAGTAGCTGGGATTACAGGTGTGAGCCACCATGCCCTGCTAATTTTTGTATTTTTAAGTAGAGACAGGGTTTTACCATGTTGATCAGGCTGGTCTCGAACCCCTGACCTCGTGATCTGCCTGCCTCATCCTCCCAAAGTGCTAGGATTACAGGCGTGAGCCACCACGCCTGGCTTAATTTTTGTATTTTAGTAGAGACAGGGTTTCACAAGTTGGCCAGGGTGGTCTCGGAGTCCTGACCTTAGGTGTTCCACCACCCTCGGTCTCCCAAAGTGCTGAGATTATAGGCATGAGCCACCGTGCCTGGCCTTCATTTCTTTCTTTCTTTTTTTTTTATTTCTTAAAATTGGGGGCACGGCTAGATGCAGTGGCTCACGCCAGGGAGGCAGGTGGATCACCTGAGGTCTGGAGTTCGAGACCAGCCTGACCAACATGGTGAAACCCCATCTCTACTAAAAATACAAGAATTAGCTGGGTGTGGTGGTGGGTACCTATAATTCTAACTACTTGAGAGGCTGAGGCAGGAGAATTGCTTGATCCCGGGAGGCGGAGGTTGCTGTGAGCCGAGATTGTGTCACTGCACTCTAGCCTGGGCGACAGGGTGACACTCCGTCTCAAAAAAAAGAAAACTGATGGATATATATATATATATATATATTGACACAACATTTACCATTTCAACCTTTTTTAAGTGTAAAATTCAGTGGCATTAACTGCATTCCCAGCGTGGTGCATCGTCACTGGCTTGGCCCAGTAAGATTCCGTGTAATATTCCATGGTGTGGGTCTACCGCATTTTGTCCATTCATCTGTCCACAAACACGGGTTGTTTCCCACCTTTGGCTGCTGTGAGTCACGCTGCCGTGGGCATCTGTGTCCACGTTTTTGGGTGGATGTGTGTCTTCATTTCTCAGAGCATGTGCTGGGGATTGGGGTTGCTGGGTCCTTTGGTAACTCTCCGTTATCCGTTCGAGGACGCCGTGTGTCTTAGGAGGATGGCTGTGGCTGTGGGTGGGATGGGTGTGGTGTGAGTGGCCATTGCGGCATCCAGGTCAGGGGGGAGCGATGGCTGCAGCAAGGGAGTGACCGGGAGCGGGTGGATTTGGCGGTGTTTCTGTAGCAGAGCCGCCCAGACGTGTTGGAGGATCAGATATTTTGGGTGAGGGGAAGGGAGGGGGCGTGTCATCTACCTGCCTGGGGCTCAGGACACTGGGGACTCCTCCTATGACTGACATTGAGGACCTCAGGCAGCAGCATTCACATTTGCACAGCCAACACCAGTCAACCTGAGAACATTTTGTCCCCCTAAAGGAGACCCCGTCCCCATTGGCAGTTACTCCCTACTCCCCCCTCCCCCAGCCCCTGGCAGCCACTAATCTGCTTTTCTTTCTCTTTCTCTCTTTCTCTTTCTTCTCTCTCTCTCTTCTCCCTTTCTTTCTTTCTTTCTTCCTTCCTTCCTTCCCTTCCTTTTCTTTCTCTCATCTGAACTCTGTCACCCAGGCTGGAATCCAGTAGCATGATCTTGGCTCACTGCAACCTCTGCCTCCTGGGTTCAAGTGACATCCCCTGCCTCAGCCTCCTGAGTAGCTGAGATTACAGGCAGGTGCCACCATGTCCAGCTAATTTTTATGTTTTAGTAGAGACAGGGTTTTGCCATATTGGGCAGGCTGATCCCCGATTTCCTGACCTTAAATGATCCACCCACCTCGGGCTAGAAAAAGTCTCCAGGCAAAGCAGTCACAGTGGCACAGCCAGGGCTGAAGGAGGGCAGTCTCCTGCTCTTACCTACCCTGTGAAGCTGGTGGCTTTGCAGAGGCTGGAGTGAAATGGGCCCTTGGGCTGCAGGCACAGCACAGCGGTGGCTAGGCTAGCTGAGTGCCGAGCCCGCCCCGGTCCTGGCTTTGGTGCCGCTTGCTTCTGTGCCAGCTGCTTCAGCTGTCTGGTGCCATCCACAGCCTCCGTACATACGCCGGACTCCCTGAGCTGCTGTGACCAGAAGATGGGGTGAGCCGCCCTCGTCCTCATCACTCCCCCGGCCCCTCCAAAAGCGCAGCTGTCTCAGTACTCCCCAGGTTGTGAGCTGCACGCCCCACAGCCGGCTGAATGGTGGCCCCTAAAAAACATCTGCTTCCCTCCTAGCCCCGTAATCTGTGAATGGGACCTTAATTGGAAAAAGGTCTCTGTGGATGTCATTAAGGTAAGGGTCTAGAGGTGAGATCATCCTGGGGGATGGCTTTAGAGCCAGTGGCTGGTGTCCTTACGGAGAGAAGAGGGGGCCGGGTGGTGGTGCGGGCCTTACTCCCAGGGCTTTGGGAGGCCGAGGCAGGAGGATTGTTTGAGCCCAGGAGGTTGAGGTTACAACGAGCTATGATCACTGTACCACCACTGCACTCCAGCCTTGGTGACAGGGTAAGATCCTGTCTCAAAAAAAAAAAAAAAAAGAAAAAGATGGAGGGGGCCGGGCATAGTGGCTCATGCCTGTAATCCCCAACATTTTAAGAGGCTGAGGTGGGAGGATAACTTGAAGCCAGGAGTTTGAGACCAGCCTGGACGACAAAGTAAGAACCTGTCTCTGTGGAAAAAATCTTTTTTTCAAATTAGCCGGGTGTGGTGGTGTGCGCCTGTAGTCCCAGCCACTGGGGAGGGTGAAGTGGGAGGTCACAAGAGTTCAAGGCTGTGGTGAGCCATGATCGCACCACTGCACTCCAGCTGGGGCGAAGAGTGAGACGCTTTTCTCCAAAACAAATAAGAGAGAGACAGGAAGGGACACAGAGGCAGAGACTGGAGCAACGTGGTCACAAGCCAAGGACTTCTGGGAGGCCCCAGGAGCTGGAAGGGATAGGAAGGGTCTTCCTCTGGAGCTTCTGGAGGGACCGTGGCCCTGCCAGTGCCTTTTTTTTTTTTTGAAACAGAGTCTTGCTCTGTCACCCAGGTTGGAGTGCAGTGGCGTGATCTCGGCTCACTGCAACCTCCTACTCCCGGGTTCAAGCGATCCTCTTGCCTCAGCCTCCTGAGTAACTGGGATTACAGGCGCCTGCTACCACACCTGGCTGATTTTTCTATTTTTAGTAGAGATGGATTTCACTGTGTTGGCCAGGCTGATCTTCAAGTCCTGGCCTCAAGTGATCCACCTGCCTCAGTCTCCCAGAGTGTTGGGATTACAGGCGTGAACCACTGCGCCGGGCCCAGTGCCTTGACTTTGGACTTCTGGCCTGCTGAATGGTGAGATAATTAATTTCTGTTTTTCATGCTCCTTACTTTGTGGTCATTTGTGACTTTAACCAGTGGCAAGGACCCCCGGGCCTACAGAGCCTGCAGCACCAGGTAACCTTGTGGACTCTGCGTCAGGACAGGGCTGCGGCCGCCTGCAGATGCACAAGTCTGTCCTGCCCTGGCCGGCTCCGGAGGCTCTATGTGGGGTTACCACCGCTGCCTGAGGTGGACCCTTCATTCAGCCCTTTTCAGGAGCAAGGGCCCTTGCTCTGCACTGGATGAGACAAAGGGAGACGGTAGGAGCAGGGCCCGGGGCAGAGGATCAGGACCACAGCCACCTCATGGTCAGGAGCTGAGCGAAGGGTCGGGGCTGGAATGCAGGGAGCTTGGTCTGTGGCATTTAGATTGTGTCCTAAGACTGGGGGTGGGGGAAGGAATGATCAGAGGCTTTTCGGAGAGGAAGTAAAAGGAGGATTCCTGCTCCCTACTCAGTACCATGTAGCTGTCCCCTGACCCCAGATTCCTGGTGCTTACTTCAGTCAGGAGGTGACCTCTTTCCCATCTTGGAGATGGGGGAGACTGAGACCCATGGCCGTGTCCTAGCTGGGAGAGTCAGAGCTAGTCGTCAGCCCTGGAGTGCCCATGTGAACATTGCTGTGTCTGAAGCCAGGAGTTAAAAAAAAAGGCTGAGCATGGTAGTTCACGTCTGTAATCCCAGCACTTTGGGAGGCCGAGGTGGGCAGATCACCTGAGGTCAGGAGATTGAGACTGTCCTGGCCAACATGGTGAAACCCCGTCTCTACTAAAAATACAATAATAAGCTGGACGTGGTGGCTCGTGCCTGTAATTCCAGCTACTCGGGAGGCTGAGGCAGGAGAATTGCTTGAACCCAGGAGGCAGAGATTGTAGTGAGCCGAGATCCTGCCACTGCACTCCAGCCTGGTGACGCTGCACTCCAGCCTGATTTTTTTTTTTGATACAGTGTCTTGCTCTGTCACCCAGACTGGAGCACGGTGGTGCAGTCACAGCTCACTGCAGCCTCAAATTCCTGGGCTTAAGCAATCCTCCTGCCTCAGCCTCTTAATAGCTGGGACCACTGGCATGTGCCACCACGCCAGCGAATTTTCTTATTTTTTGTAGACACAGGGTTTCGCCATGTTGTTCAGGCTGGTCTCAAACTCCTGGGCTCAAGCAATCCACCTGCCTTGGCCTCCCAAAGTGCTGAGATTACAGGTGTGAGCCACCATGCCTGGCCTGAAAATTTTAAATCTTTATTTATTTATTTTTTTAGAGACAGGATCTTGCTCTGTTTCCCAGGCTGGAGTGCAGTGATATGATTGTGGCTCACACCATCCTTGAACTCCTGGGCTCAAGTGATCCTCCCATGTCAGCCTCCCAAGTAGCTGGGACGCCAGGTATGCACTACCATGCCCAGCTAATTTTTTTATTTTTTATTTTTTGTAGAGACGGGGTGTTACTATGTTGCCCAGGCTGATCTTGAACTCCTGGACCCAAGTGACCCTCTCGCCTCAGCCTCCCAAAATGTTGGGATTACAGGCATGAGCCACCACACCTCGTCCCAAAACAAGGAGTTAAAAACATAAACTAGGGCCGGGCGCGGTGGCTCACGCCTGTAATCCCAGCACTTTGGGAGGCTGAGGCGGGTGGATCACGAGGTCAAGAGATCGAGACCATCCTGGTCAACATGGTGAAACCCCGTCTCTACTAAAAATACAAAAAAATTAGCTGGGCATGGTGGTGCACGCCTGTAGTCCCAGCTACTTGGGAGGCTGAGGCAGGAGAATTGCTTGAACCCAGGAGGAGGAGATTGCGGTGAGCCGAGATTGCGCCATTGCACTCCAGCCTGGGTAACAAGAGCGAAACTCCGTCTTAAAAAACAAACAAACCATAAACTAGAGCCTTGTTGCTTGGCAGAGCTCACAGGGCTCCACTGGGTTTCTCTCTGTGTGACTCAGTTGCCTGAACCAAGCTTCTTTCTCCTACAACCTTGACCTGGGAAGCATCATTTCCTGCCATTAACCCTCATGGTCTTGGAGGCAGTGGCCAGGGGGCATTATCACTGTGTGGCCTGAGGTTCTTCCCACATCTGTCAGCTCTAGGCAGAGTACCCTCTTCTCTGTGGCCGGCACAGCACAAGTTTCTTTTTTTCTTCTCTTTTTTTTTTTTGAGACAGAGTCTCACTCTGTCACCCAGGTTGGAGTGCCGTGGCACGATCTTGGCTCACTGCAACCTCTGTCTCTCGGGTTCAAGCGATTCTCCTGCCTTAGCCTCCCGAGTAGCTGGGACTGCAGGCGTCTGCCACCATGCCTGGCTAATTTTTTGTATTTTTAGCTGAGATGGGTTTCACTGTGTTAACCAGGATGGGTCTCAGTCTCCTGACCTCGTGATCTACCCGCCTCGGCCTCCCAAAGTGCTGGGATTACAGGCATGAGCCATTGTGCCCAGCTTTTTTTTTGACACAGAGTTTTACTTTTGTTGCCCAGGCTGGAGTGCAGTGGCGCAATCTCAGCTCACTGCAGCCTCCACTTCCCGGGTTCAAGCAATTCTTCTGCTTCAGCTTCCCAAGTAGCTGGGATTATAGGCATGCACCACCACGCCCGGCTAATTTTGTATTTTTAGTAGAGATGGGGTTTCACCATGTTGACCAGGCTGGTCTCGAACTCCTGACACCAAGTGATCTGCCCACCTTGGCCTCCCAAAGTGCTGGGATTACAGACATGAACCACCATGCCCAGCTAATTTTTGTAGTTTTGATAGAAATGGGGTTTTGCCATGTTTGCCAGGCTGGTCTCTGACTCCTGGTCTCAAGAGATCCGCCTGCCTTGGCCTCCCAAAGTGCTGGGATTGCCCATGTGAGCCACTACGCCTGGCCTGGGGATTTCTTTTTAAATGGTCTCTGTAAATGCCATATGGACAGTGTGAGTGGGCTCTGCCCTGGGGGAGAGACTGGCCTGAGCCCAAGGTCAGGGAAACATCAAAATCCGCAGCTTATTCCGTGCAAATGGGGGGGCTCACCTGGGGCCGATTCTGCATCTGGGGGCATTTGGCAACTTTTGAGGACATTTGTGGTTGCCATCACGGGGAATAGGGGTGCTACTGCCATTGAGTGAGCAGAGACTGAGATACTGCTCAACACTACAGCACACAGGATGGCCCCCATGACAGGGAATTATCCAGCCCTGAGTGTCAGCAGTGTCACAGTCCAGAAGCCCTGGGGTCAGGCCCTGCGTGTGCCGGGAGCGTGCAGGTGCAGAGGGGTGGGTGGAGGCTCCTGGCTACATGAGATGGAAACCTGGATCCTACAGTATGTGACTGCCCCAGGCAGCCGGTGGCATCCTCCCGGGTTCACAGAGGGGGAGACTGGCCTGGAGAGCGAATGTCACAGCGCTGGAGCGGAGCGGCTGGCATCTGACCCAGGTTGGACTAACCCCACAGCCTGTGCGTTTCTGCTGTGTCACGCAGTTCTGGAGTTAGCCAGCTGGGCAGGGTGGGCCAGGGTGGTCCAGGCTGCTGGAAGCCTGTGTGCAGAGGAAGTGCCCCTCAGAGCAGGTGCGGCAGCGGGTGGAGGACCGGGAGCCAGGCTCTGCCAGTGGAGCTGTGGAAGATTCCAGTGGGATGGCAGCATGAGTGACAGTGGGCGGTCCAGGGAGTGGCAGGAGCTGGCCTTGCTGGGATCCATGCATTTATGCACAGGGAATTGTCACAGTAACTCATGAGAAAGAGCCTGTTGCCTGCCCCCATGGCACAGATGAGAAATTGAGGCACAGGTGGTCACGTGGCTGACGGTGGGAGGAGGAGCTGGGACTTAAACCTGTGTCTGACTCCAAGGCCCATGGCGAGGCCCTTGTCGTATTCAGAGCCTCAGTTCATATTCATCTGTTGAGAAGCATAGTGGTCATCCCTGGTTTTCTCAACCTAAACATTCCTTGCATTTGTCCCAGTGCAAGTACTGGGGGAGTGGGGGCCTCTCCGGGATGCCTGCCTGGGAATGGCCCCACCTGTGTGTCCCTGAGCCCCCTGCAGTAGGGAGGAGGGGGAGGCAGCTGGAGGTGTGCCACTCACAGAGGATGACTCGGGGCATTTGGGAGGTGACGGTGACAGGGATTATTGGGAGGGTGGGTAGGGGACTCCCAGGCTGCAGCTTGGGAACCAGAATCACAGGGGCGGGATCGGGGCTAGGAGAGTCCTGTCCTGCCTTCGCCTTGGAGCTCATGGGATGGAACAGCCCCCACCTTGTTTCTGGTTGGTGTATGTCTCTGATCCCCCACCAGTTCCAGCATGTCCCCAGGGTGGAGGTGGGTGCCCTGTTCATCCGGGTGTGGCTGTGGTGCCAGTGGCTGGATAGGGGTCCAGGTGTGCAAACAAGGAAGTGCCGCATGCCTCGAGGGCCAGGGGTGCCCGAGAGCCAATGTTTATTATTTGCGAACTGGAAACGAAGCACGGCTGGGGCCTCTTCCTTGGGGTTCTCACAGGGAGGGATTCAGAAACACCTGGCACCAGGGGGGAGGCAGTCCCACTGGTGTCCGGCCAGGGCCACACAGTCAGACTCAGCCCCCTCCTCACTTCTTTCTGGGCGGGTTTAGACCTGGAAGGCCTTTTTTTTGGAATGCAGTGGTGTGATCTCAGCTCACTGCAACCTCTGCCTCCCAGGTTCAAGTGATCCTCCTGCCTCAGCCTCCTGAAGAGCTGGGATTTTTACAAATGTGTGTCACCACGCCTGGCTAAGTTTTGCATTTTTGGTAGAGATGATATTTCACCATGTTGGCCAGGCTGGTCTCCAACTCCTGACCTCAAGTGATTGTCCTTCCTTGGCCTCCCAAAGTGCTGGAATTACAGGTGTGAGCCAATGTGCTTGGCCCAACCCGGGAGGTCCTGCTGTCCTTGGTGAAGTAGGGGTCACGGTGGTCTCTGCCTCACTGGATCATGCTGAGAAGTGAATGTGAAGGCACGTGGTGTGTCTGGAATGGGGCCTGGCATAGATACTCACTGTGTGCTCACTGCTGCCGAGATGCGGGAGGTGTGGCCACCGTGGACACATGGTGTACTCGGTCTGCAGTGGGCAGGCATTTGGCGGGCATCCAGCAGGTGCTTGATGGGGACACAGCAGGCCTGCAAGAGGCACTTGGTGCCCACACAAGGAAACATTTAGCAGATGTTCAGTAGGTGCTCAGCAGGCACACAGTGTGTACTCGGCGGGCACTCGGCAGGCGCACGGTGTGTACTTGGCAGGTGCACGGTGTGTACTCGGCTTGCGCTCTGCAGGCGCACGGTGTGTACTCGGCAGGCACACGGTGTGTACTCGGCAGGTGCACGGTGTGTACTCAGCTTGCGCTCTGCAGGCGCACAGTGTGTACTTGGCAGGTGCACGGTGTGTACTCGGCAGGCACACGGTGTGTACTCGGCAGGTGCACGGTGTGTACTCAGCTTGCGCTCTGCAGGCGCACAGTGTGTACTTGGCAGGTGCACGGTGTGTACTCGGCAGGCACACGGTGTGTACTCGGCAGGTGCACGGTGTGTACTCAGCTTGCGCTCTGCAGGCGCACAGTGTGTACTTGGCAGGCGCACGGTGTGTACTCGGCAGGCACACGGTGTGTACTCGGCAGGTGCACGGTGTGTACTCAGCTTGCGCTCTGCAGGCGCACAGTGTGTACTTGGCAGGTGCACGGTGTGTACTCGGCAGGCACACGGTGTGTACTCGGCAGGTGCACGGTGTGTACTCAGCTTGCGCTCTGCAGGCGCACAGTGTGTACTTGGCAGGCGCACGGTGTGTACTCGGCAGGCACACGGTGTGTACTCGGCAGGTGCACGGTGTGTACTCAGCTTGCGCTCTGCAGGCGCACAGTGTGTACTTGGCAGGCGCACGGTGTGTACTCGGCAGGCACACGGTGTGTACTCGGCAGGTGCACGGTGTGTACTCAGCTTGCGCTCTGCAGGCGCACAGTGTGTACTTGGCAGGTGCACGGTGTGTACTCGGCAGGCACACGGTGTGTACTCGGCAGGTGCACGGTGTGTACTCAGCTTGCGCTCTGCAGGCGCACAGTGTGTACTTGGCAGGCGCACGGTGTGTACTCGGCAGGCACACGGTGTGTACTCGGCAGGTGCACGGTGTGTACTCAGCTTGCGCTCTGCAGGCGCACAGTGTGTACTTGGCAGGCGCACGGTGTGTACTCGGCAGGCACACGGTGTGTACTCGGCAGGTGCACGGTGTGTACTCAGCTTGCGCTCTGCAGGCGCACAGTGTGTACTTGGCAGGCGCACGGTGTGTACTCGGCAGGCACACGGTGTGTACTCGGCAGGTGCACGGTGTGTACTCAGCTTGCGCTCTGCAGGCGCACAGTGTGTACTTGGCAGGTGCACGGTGTGTACTCGGCTTGCGCTCTGCAGGCGCACGGTGTGTACTCGGCAGGCGCACGGTGTGTACTCGGCAGGCGCACGGTGTGTACTCGGCTGGCGCACGGTGTGTACTCGGCTGGCGCACGGTGTGTACTCAGCAGGTGCTCAGCAGGCACATGGTGTGTACTTGGCAGGTGCACGGTGTGCACTCGGCAGGTGCATGGTGTGTACTCCGTGGGCGCTCAGCAGGCGCATGGTGTGTACTCAGTAGGTGCACAATATATATTCAGCAGGCACAGTGTGTACTCAGCAGGTGCTCAGCAGATGCAGTGTGTAGTCAGCAGGCGCTCAGCAGGTGCAATGTGTACTCATCAGGTGCTCAGCAGATGCACAGTGTGTACTCAGCAGGTGCTCAGCAGATGCACAGTGTGTACTCATCAGGCGCTCAGTAGGTGCAGTGTGTACTCAGTAGGTGCTCAGCTGATGCACAGTATGTACTCATCAGGTGCTCAGCAGGTGCAGTGTGTACTCACCAGGTGCTCAGCAGATGCACAGTGTGTACTCAGTAGGTGCTCAGCAGGTGCAGCGTGTACTTAGCAGGCACTTAGCAGGTGCAGTGTGTACTCAGCAGGTGCTCAGCCAATGCACAGTATGTACTCATCAGGCACTCAGCAGGTGCAATGTATACTCATCAGGTGCTCAGCAGATGCACAGTGTGTACTCAGTATGTGCTCAGCAGGTGCAGCGTGTTCTTAGCAGGCACTTAGCGGGTGCAGTGTGTACTCAGCAGGTGCTCAGCAGGTGCACAGTGTGTATT
This sequence comes from Ateles fusciceps, assembly GCA_036589455.1. NCBI lineage: Eukaryota > Metazoa > Chordata > Mammalia > Primates > Atelidae > Ateles > Ateles fusciceps. The sequence continues at coordinate 10,211,391 of JAZHEH010001828.1, read as the reverse complement.
CAGCAGGCGTACAGTGTGTATTCAGCAGGCACTTTATTCAGGTGCTCAGCAGGTGCACAGTGTGTACCACAGTGTGTATTTAGCAGGCACTCAGCACGTGCAGTATGAACTCAGCAGGTGCTCAGCAGGCATCAGCATGTGCTCTGGAATCTGACCTCCCTGTGGGCAGGCCTGTCTCCAGTTCATTCTGGAATCTCCTAGAAGCAGATGCTCTCTAAGAGGGCCAGTACCATGCCACATGGTCCAACGTCTCCACTTCAGTCTTGGGAGTGTTGTGCGGGGTTTTCTTCTCAATCCCTCCTCCCGGGAACATGTGCCGCTCTCGGGAGGCCCTGAAGTGGGAGAGTAGTTTGTGGTCTTCCCGGAGCTCAGATTTTGCTAAGCAAATCCTGGGCCTGTATACCGGCGGAACACAACGTGTTCCAGGGTCAGATCCTTGGGCAAGGGATGGCCCTGGGGCTACATGGTGGCTCCACCCAGCCCTCAGAGTGCCTGAGCGAGAAGCCCCAGAGCGGCCCGGGGAGTTCTTCCCGCAGCAGTGAGGGTTTGGGCAGGAAAGTCCATTCCTCCAGTCAGTCGATATTTCCTGAGCATTTCCTGTGAGCTGGCCCTGGGGGACGCCTTGCAGAGCAGGTCAGCTGGAGACCCTGCCCTGCAGAGTGACAGGAAGCCACACCTGTGCCAGCTGGTCCTGCCCCTGAGGTTGTGGCTTGGAGCTGAAGGGAAGAGCCTGGCCTGGCCTCGCTCTGTGGGTGACGCCTCATGGGCCAGGGTGAGGGGTTGAGGTCTGGTCCTGGGGTGGGGAGGATTTTGAGCAGGGCAGTGATGTGGGATTTATGCTTTGCAAGGATCCCATTGGCTGCCATGTGGGGACTGGCCTGCAGGGAACAACGAGGGAGCAGCAGGAGGCCTAGGAGGGACCAGGGCAGGTGTACCCCGTAGATGGTGGGCGCTGGGGCTCCGTGATGACCTGGGGCTTGGCAGAGGTGGGCTTATGTTGGACTAAGCTCACCTTGGCAGCTCTTGCACCCACGGATCCTGAGCCTGATTCCCCAGGAGGGTTGGCGACAGGAGGGTTATGTTAAGTGGCCGCGTCTTTCATTTCAGGGAGCCCCACACCTGGGAAAATCACCTCTGTAGCGGCTGAGAGGCTTTGGGGCCTCATTGACTACATAAAATACCCCCTTTTCTGTACTTGGGTCCTGACACCTCTGCCAGTCCCAGGAGTTTTACCCCATGGGGTGGGGTTGAAGGCTGGGGTGAGGCCCAGAGGGGCTGAGTCGGCTCAGAATGGCACACTCCCACTGAGTGTGCTAACACCCTGTGCCTGTATCCTAGTCACCCAGCCCTTATCCACACATCTCACTCTTGTATTTGAACAGCCTAGAGCCCACCGCAGTGCTGGGGCTTCCGGCAATGGGGCAAAGCCTCCTTGAGAGCTTCTGCAGGCTGCCCTTCCCTTCCCTTTCCTGCCAGGGTTCTTGCTGCAGAGAAGCTCTCTGCCACACCTTTTTTTTTTTTAAATGAAAATAAATCATTTATGTTTCAAAACTTTGATTAAAATTGAAAACAGAAACACCAAAGCACTTCCCGTTTCCTCTGCATCTGGCACCACTCACCTGGGTGCAGAGGGTGGGTGGGCGCGTGCCAGCTGGTCATTCGCCCGGAAATCTCTGGGAGGAAGTATGAGCACAGCCAGGCAGGGCGCCCGGGACTGGTGCTGTGGGGCTGGCTGTCCCTCTGGCTGGGGGACGTGGGGAGGCTGAGCGCGTACACAGACACGCGAGCTGTCCGCCTTCCCGGGCTGCAGGGGCCTATGGAGCCTCGGAGGGGCTCTGTGTCTGCTTCAGCGTCTCTTTCTCAAGTGACTGAAGGCAGAGGCTCCCCGCCGTGTGACACAGTTGAGTCCTTTTGCATCTGTGTGCATCCCGCTTCCATCACGGCGGGGATCCCTTCTGTCCTCCCTGGCAGGCAGCATTGGTGACTGTAATTAGGACAGGAACGGCTCATTAAATCATCACAGAATAAATGCACAGACCCCAGGGATGATTTATGGTCCCAACAGCCTATCTTTGCGCCCAGGCGGCCTCGGCCTCTGTTCGACAAGGAGCCTGCTAATCCCTTCACTGCCAGCTCAGCCAGAGCAGAGGGAAGAGCCCGAAGGTCCCCCGTAGGGGTGGAGGCTGCCTGCTGCCCCCCGCCCCTCCCCCCGGCACCGAGCCCCAGGGCTCATCACGCTGCTCTGTGCACCTCTGTTGGTTCCTGCCAAACGGAGGCTCCCTCCCTTCTGTGCCTGATGTACAGACGGGGTGCTTACAGATCCCCCTTGAGGAGTCGTCGCATGGATTAGGTGATGCACCCACGCAAAGCGCCTGGCCCCGTGCCCGGCCCGTGGTGGGTGCACACCTCAAAGATGCCCGCTTGGCTGAGGCCAGCTGTTGAGCTGCTACTCGGGGCAACAGTGAGGGCAGGATCGAACCTCATTCACCTCTGTGCCTTGGCCCAGCGTGTGACAGCTGCCACTCTGTGGCTTAGGGGTTATCTGTTCAGTTTCATCTGTGGGAGTATTCATTGCTGTTAACTTTTACTTATAAGACAGGTTTGTTTCTTGAGACAGAGTCTCACTCTGTCACCCAGGCTGAGTCTCACTCTGCACCTAGGAGTGCAGTGGCGCCATCTTGGCTCACTGTAATCTCCACCTCCCGGGTTCAAGCGATTCTCCTGCCTCAGCTTCCTGAGTAGCTGGGATTACAGGTGCACGTCACCATGCCCAGCCAGTTTTATATTTTTATATTTTTTTGTTTTTAGTAGAGATGGGGTTTCACCACGTTGGTCAGGCTGGTCTCCAACTCCTGACCTCAAATGATCTACCCGCCTCAGCCTCCCAAAAGGCTGGGATGATAGTCACGAGCCACCACACCTGGTGATCTTCTTTTTTTTTCTTTTTTTTTTTTTAAGACAAGGTCTGGCTCTGTCGCCCAGGCTGGACTGCAATGGTGTGATCTCGGCTCACTGTAGCCTCCATTTCCTGAGCTCAGGCAATCCTCCTGCCTCAGCCTCCTGAGTGGCTGGAACCACGGGCGCATATCACCATGCCTGGCTAATTTTTTTTTTTTTTTTTTTTTTTTTTTGAGACAGAGTCTCACTCCGTCACCAGGCGCCAGGCTGGAGTGCAGTGGCGCGACCTCGGTTCACTGCAACCTCCACCGCCCGGGTTCAAGTAATTCTCCTGCCTCAGCCTCCCAAAGCGCTGGGATTACAGACGTGAGACACCACGCCCGGCTAATTTTTGAATTTTTAGTAGAGATGGGGTTTCACTATGTGGGCCAAGCTGGTCTTGAACTCTTGACCTCAGGTGATCTGCCTGCCTTGGCCTCCCAAAATGCGGGGATTGCAGGCGTGAGCCACCGCGCCTGGACACGTGTTGCATTTAGTCAAAGCATCTCCTTTGTCTCCTCCAATCCATGAGGGTTCCTCAATGTCGTCTCGTAATCCATGACCGTCAGTGTCTTGAGGAGAGCTGGGCAGGCGTTTTGTGGAATGTCTTTATTGTGGCCTCGTGAAGGTTTTCTGGCAATTGGACTGAGGTTGTGGCATTTTGGTGGGGATCCCACAGAAGTAAAGTGTTCGTGTTCTTTTTATATTTTTTCTTTTTTTATATTTAAGATGGGGTCTCCCTCTGTTGCCCAGGTTGGAGTATAGTGCTCACTGCAGCCAGGAATTCCTGGGCTCAGGCAATCCTTCCACCTCAGCCTCGCAAGTAGCTGGGACTACAGGCACACACCATCATGCCTGGCTAAGTTTTAAAATTATTTTGTAGAGACGGGGGTCTTGCAACATTGCCCAGACCCAAGGGATCCACTCTCTTTGGTTTCCCAAAGTACTAGGATTACAAGTGTGAGCCACTGCACCTGACCTTTTTCCTGGCCTTTTTGTTTTTAAAATTTAGTGAAATACACATAACATGTGGCCAGATGTGATAGCTCACACCTGTAAGCCCAGCACTTTGGGAGGTTGAGGCAGGCGGATCACCTGAGGTCAGGAGTTTGAGACCAGCCTGGTCAACATGAAACCCTGTCTCTACTAAAAATGCAAAAATTAGCTGGGTGTGGTGGTAGGTGCCTGTAGTCCCTGCTACTCAGGAGGCTGAGGCAAGAGAATCACTTGAACCCTGGAGGCAGAGGTTGCAGTGAGCCGAGATCGCGCCACTGCACTCCAGCCTGGGCGACAGAGCAAGACCCTGTCTCAAAAACAAACCGAAAACCAAACAGATACACGTAACCTGTAAGTTACTGTCTTAACCTTGTGAAGTGTGCAGTTCAGTGGCGTTTACTAAGTGCCCTAACATTGATTCGCAGTCATCACCACCATCTGTCTTCAGAGCTTTTGCGTCTTCCCAAACTGAAACTCTGTCCCCATTAAACATTCACCCACCCACCCCACAGCCCCTACCCCCTCCTCCTACCCTCCACCGCCTCCCAGCCCCTGGCAACCACCATCCTGCTTTCCACCTGTACGAGTTTGAAGACGCCAGGGACCTCACGTAAGTGGAATCATCCAGGATCTGTCCTTTTGTGCCTGGCTTATTTCACTGAGCATCATGTCCTCAAGGTTCGTCCACATTGTAACGTGTCAGAACGGCCTTCCTTTGTACGGCTGTTATTCCACTGGATGGATGGGACACATTTTGTTTATTCGTTCATCCGTCGATGGACACTTGGCTGGTTTCCACCATTTGGCTGTTGTGCGCAGTGCTGCTGTGAACATCAGGGTACATCTCTTTCAGTCCCTACTCAGAATTTTTTTGGGCATATTCCCAGACATGGGATTGCTGGATCATGTGTAATTGTATGTTTAATTTTTTCGTTTTTTGAGATGGAGTCTTACTCTGTCGCCCAGGCTGGAGTGCCATGGCACGATCTTGGCTCCCTGATTTCTGCCTCCTGGGTTCAAGCAATTCTCCTGCCTCAGCCTCTCGAGCAGCTGGGATCACAGGTGCGTGACACCATTCCTGGCTCATTTTTGTGTTTTTAGTGGAGATGGGGTTTCACCGTGTTGGCCAGGCTAGTCTCGAATTCCTGACCTCAGGTGATCCGTTCCCAAAGTGCTGGGATTACAGATGTGAGCCACCGCGCCCGGCCAGTATGTTTAATTTTTTGAGGAACTGCCACACTGTTCTCTGTAGTGGCTATACCATTTTAGGTTCCTACCAACGGTGCACAAGGATTTCAATTTCTCCATGTCCTCAAAAACACTTGTTATTTTCTGACTTTTTTTTTTTTTTTGAGACAAGGTTTTGCTCTTGTTACCCAGGCTAGAGTGCAATGATGTGATCTCAGCTCACCGCAACCTCTGCCTCCTGGGTTCAAGCGATTCTCCTGCCTCAGCCTCCCAAGTAGCTGGGATTACAGGCATGTACCACCACACCCAACTAATTTTGTATATTTAGTAGAGACGGGGTTTCTTCATGTTGGTCAGGCTGGTCTCGAACTCCCGACCTCAGGTGATCTGCCCACCTTGGCCTTCCTAAGTGCTGGGATTACAGATGTGAGCCACCTCACCCTGCCATTTTCTGACTTTTTTTTTTTTTTTATTTTTATTTTTATTTTTATTTTTATTTTATTTTATTTTTTTTTTTTTAAGACGGGGTTTCACCATGTTGGTCAGGTTGGTCTTGAACTCCCGACCTCAAGTGATCCACCCGCCTTGGCCTCCAAAGTGCTTGGATTACAGGTGTGAGCCACCACACCCGGCCCATTTTCTGACTTTTTGATAAGTAGCCATACTAATGGCTACTAATATCTGCTACTCTTAATATCATTTTTTTCTGCAAAAAAATGATATTTTGATAGGGATGGTGGTTTTGGTTTGCATATCCCTAATGGCAAATGATATTGAGCATCTTTTTATGTGCTTGTTGGCCATTTGTCTGTCTTTGGAGAAATGTTTAAAATCCTTTGCCCTTTTCTTCTTTTTTTTTTGTTTTCTTTTTTTTAGTGTCTTTTAGTGTGTTCATACTTTACCTATTTTTAAATTGGGTTGTTTTTCTTTTTGCATGTGGAGATCCTGTTTTTCCAGAGTTGCTTATTAAAAAGACCATCCTGCCCAGGCTCAGTCACTCATGCCTGTAATCCCAGCACTTTGGGAGACCGAGGCAGGTGGGAGACTGAGGTCAGGAGTTCGAGACCAGCCTGGCCAACATGGTGAAACTCCGTCTCTACTAAAAATACAAAAAAAATTAGCCCGGCGTGGTCGAGGGCGCCTGTGATCCCAGCTACTCGGGAGGCTGAGGCAGGAGAATCGCTTGAACCCGGGAGGTGGAGGTTGTAGTGAACCAAGATCGCACCATTGCACTCCTGCCTGGGCAACAAAGTGAGACTCCATCTGAAAAAAAAAAAAAAAGGAAAGAAAAGACCATCCTTTTCCTATCGAATGGTTCGGCAGCCTTGTTGAAAATCACTTGACCATGTATGTGAGGGTTTATTTCTGGGCTTTCTATTCTGTTCCATTGGTCTTTTTTTGTTTTGTTTTTAAATGGAGCCTTGCTCTTGTAGGCTGCAGTGCAGTGGCACAATCTCGGCTCACTGCAACCTTCTCCTCCCAGTTCAAGCGATTCTCCTGTCTCAGCCTCCCAGGTAGCTGGGATTACAGGTGCCCATCACCATGCCCAGCTGATTTTTGTATTTTTAGTACAGAGGGGGTTTCACCATGTTGGCCAGGCTGGTCTCGAACTCCTGACCTCAGATGGTCTCCCCACCTTGGCCTCCCAAAGTGCTTGGATTATAGGCGTGAGCTACCGCGTCTGGCCCCATTGGTGTTTGTCTTTATGCCAGTACCACACTCTTTTGATTACTGTAGCTTTGTAGTTGAGTTTTGAAATCAAGAAGTGTAAGTCTTCCCATTTTATTCTTCTTTTTCAAGATTGCCTTGGCTATTTGAGGTTTTTTGAGATTCTGTTTGGATTTTAGGGTAGATTTTTTTCTATTTCTGCAAAAAATGGTATTTTGATAGGGATGGTGGTTTTGGTTTGCATTTCCTTAATGATTAGTGATGTCGAGCGTCTTCTCATGTGCTTTCTGGGCATTTGTCTGTCTTTGGAGAAATGTTTATTCAAGTCCTTTGCCCATTTTTTAAACGCTTTTTAGTATATTCACAGTTTGACTGTTTTTGAATTGGGTTGTTTTTCTCATTGTTGGTGGATTGGAAGAATTCTTTATATAGTCTGGATATTGATCCCTTATCAGCTATATGATTTGCAAATATTTTCTCTCGTTCCATGGGAATAGGCGTTTTTACTCTGTTGATTACGTCCTTTGATGCACAAGTGTTTTTAATTTTGGCAGCGTCCAGTTTACGTATTTTTTCTTTTGTTGCCTCTGCTTTTGGTGCCAAATCCACTGTTATGAAGCTTTTCCTCTGTTTTCTTCCAAGAGTTTTATAGCTTTAGCATATATAGTTTTAGCTTTCATGGTTTTAGTTATAGAGTTACAGTGTTAGTTTTTTACTTTTATAGTTTTCGCTTTGGATCTTTGATCCATCTTGAGTTAATTTTCGTGTATGGTGTTAGGTCAGGGCACAGCTTCATGCTCTCAGATGCAGAGATCCTGTTTTCCCAGAGCCATTTTGTTGAAAAGACTGTCCCTTCCCCATTGAATGGTTTGGCACCCTTGTTGAAAATCACTTGATCATATATGTGAGGGTTTATTTCTGGGCTTTCTATTCTGTTCCAGTGCCTGAGACCGCTTGGCCATGCTGCTGTTCTGATATATTCCATCGGTCTTGACATCTGGCTTTATGTCAGTGCCGCACTGTTTTGATTACTGTAGTTTCGTAGTTAAGTTTTGAAATCACGAAGTGTGAGTCCTCCAATTTTGTTGTTTTTCAAGATTGTCTTGGCTGTTTCAGGTTCCTTGAGATTCCATATGGATTTCGGGTGGATTTTTTTCTATTTCTGTAAGAAATGGTATTTTGATAGGGATTGCATTCAATCTAGACTGCTTTGGGTAGTATTGCCACCTCTAAAATATTAAGTTGTGGCTGGGCGCAGTGGCTCACACCTGTAATTCCAGCACTTTGGGAAGCCAAGGAAGGAGGATCGCTTGAGCCCACGAGTTTGACACCAGCCAAAGCAACGTAGTTAGAGCCTGTCTATTGAAAACAACAACAAAGAGAAGTCACGCTCTCCTCCCGGCTATGTGACCCTGGGCAAGCACGTGTTTGGCCCCTGCCTCGGTTTTCCCATCTGTAAGATGTGCCGTGAAGGGGTTACCTTGTCAATGCATGAACAATAGCTCGCACAGGTGGTGCTCCATGAAGGGAGCAGTGTTTGCCGGGAGGGCTGCCTAGAGGAGGAGAGCTCTCAGTGGGACAGTAGGGATGGGGTCCGAGTTGCGGGTGCAAGAGGTGGGTAGGGAAGGGAAGGATCTTTGGGTGGAGGAGGAACAGCATGTATGAAGACCAAGAGGCCTAGAGGAGGCAGGGAGGGAGGAATGAGAAAGGAAACTCAGATCTGGAAGGGCCCAAGAGCTAGGCCGGGGAGCTTGGACGTGATCCCACAGCCAGCTACAGGGTGGGGAGGGGGAGACCCAGGATCAGCTTTGAGCTTTAGGAAGGGCTTGAAAAAGATGGTGGGGTTGGTGAAGAGAAGAGGGGAGGGAGGTGTGGGTCCTGAGGGGCTCAGGAACTGCAGAGGAGAGGTGACCCCAGGCTGCCCTCATCGGGGTGCCCGAGGGAGGAATGGGGCCACCCCCGGGTTTCTGGCTTCTACATCAGCATCAGGAAGATCGCAGCACTGTCTGCCAGGGCCAGTGGAGTGGGCACGTGGGGTGGGTGGGGAATCGGGGCCATGACGAGTCTGGTGAGGGGCTGCTGGGCTGAGGAGTCTCCTGGGGTATCACAGGGAACGTTCCGGAAGCAGGGCTGGGGCAGCACATGGGAGTTAGCTGACAGTAAGGAGTGACATGTGAGAAGCACAGAGGCCGAATCCTTGGAGAGCCAAGTTTGAGGGGCAGATGGAGCATGGGGACCGAGGTCAGGGCTCCTGTGGGGCCAGCCCTTCCCCTTCCCACCGCCGTTCAGGACCCTTCGGTATCTGCTGTGGATGCTGTGGATGCTTTCCCCAGCTGCCCCAGCCGAGTGGTGCCCAGAAGCAGGCAGACCCTGGCTTCCTGCCCCTACTTGGCCACTCTGCCCTTGTACCACCATCTCACGCTGTGGCAAGCCCAGACCTGTGCTCAGTTCAGGCAGCCGTGTGGCCACCCTGGTGGCCCCTCCCTGCTGCTCCCTGCTGCCCTGTCTTCCGTGGGGTGCTGTTTCCAGGCCTGGGACGAAGGCCAAGGGGAGGAAGCCCTCATGGCTGCAGTGGATATACGTCCGCCCAGTGCCTCCTCTGAGCCCCCATGGCGCTGGGAGGTGCAGGGTCCCGGGGCTGTTCCTGGAGCAGCGGGTGCCAGGCATGGTGCAGGAGGAGCCTGTGGAGCCCAGCGGCACAGGTGCACCTGGCAGTGGGCACAGCAGCTGCAGAGGCTTGGTGTTGGCAGGGTGTGCATGAGGAGGTGGTGGCCAAGGGGATAGGGGCTCCCAGCCTGGTGCCTGAGGCCTCCCTCACACAGGGGCCACCTTTCCCTCACCTGACCCTCATCCTCTGTCCTGATGTCCCCTCATGTTGCCTCTTCCAGCCTGCCTTGCCCCCACACTGATCCCTTTGGCAGCGGGAGAAGGGCTGCAGCAGGGGGGCATGGCTCCTGGCGCAGGGGACAGGCCAGGTGGCAGGAGCCAGGGGAAGCCTCCAGGCCCAAGTTGGGGCCTGGACAGGAAGGAGGGAGACACCGGGAGGGAAGAAGGGCAGGATCTGCGTGGGGCTCAGAGGGAACAGAGAGGGCATCTGAGGGTGGCTGGAGGCTGTGTCTGAGCGAGGCCATGGATGGGAGTTGGGACAAGCTCCTGTCCCAACCTGCGCACACCCGTCCTGGGGTCCTCTGGGAAGGTGGCAGTGCACCCAGGACTCCACCTGGGGAGATGGGTCCCGTCTGCCCTGGGCAGGCTTCCTCATGCAGGACGCCAGCCTGGAACGGAGCCAGGATCCGGAGCCCTAAAGTTAGGTCCTGAGAGCTCCGAGGGCCGAGGCCAGGGACAGCGGCCTGGCGTCCCCCGTTGTGGACGGGCTGCTGCTCCCATGTTGCCTGCCCTGCCCTGGCCCCTTGGTCCTGCCTCCTCCTAGCAGTGGCGACTCTGCCGCAGCGAGGACAGCTCAGGTCACTCCTGGTTAGATTCTTCCGGCCGCCTCTCGTCCCACCTGGGATGGGTCCCACAAGGTTCAGCTCTCTTGAGGCTCTGAGCCCACCCCCCGACTTCTTTGCTTACCCTGGGTTCCTTGGTGGCCTCCTGTCATGGTCACTCTGTGACCCCGGGGCATTTGCACCCATGGGGCCTCCTGCCTGGAGTGCTCTTCCCAGCTCCAGTGTCCCCGTCTTGGCCACCTCCCCCGAACCCATATCTGGCTTGTTTTCTGCACAGCCCCACTCCCCTCAGAAGTCCCCCATCTCCTTCCACCTGTGCAGCGGGCTCCCCCATGCTCTGATTTCTCTCTCTGGCCTCCTGTCCTACTGGCTGGGGGCAGTGCCTGGCCGGCAGATCCTTCCTGAAAGAGACCATCCCCTCCAGCTGAGCTGGACATGCGGGTTTTCTGGGGCTGCTGGAGGGTATGGGAGCCAGGAGCCAGTGTGAATGGACGGCCGACTGGGCTCCTGGCCGTGTTGAACTATTCCCTCCCATGGGGGCTTTGGCACAGAGGGTAGCGAGGGTCACACCCCCGAGCACCCTTGACAGTTTATTTTTTATTTAAAAAAATTTTTTGAGACAGAGTCTCCCTCTGTCGCCCAGGCTGGAGTACAGTGGTGTAATCTTGGCTCACTGCAACCTCCGCCTCCTGGGTTCAAGTGATTGATTCTCCTGCCTCAGCCTCCCCAGTAGCTGGGATTACAGGCACCTGACATCGCACCTGGCTAATTTTTGTATTTTAGTAGAGACAGGGTTTTACTATGTTGCCCAGGCTGGTCTTGAACTCCTGACCTCAAGTGATCCACCTGCCTTGGCCTCCCAAAGTGCTGGGATTGCAGGTATAAGCCACCACGCCCGGGCTCACCCTTGACTGTTTAGAAAGCTCATGCCCAGGCACGGCTGGTGACTCCTCTGTCTTTGCCCTGTCCCACTCCACAGTGTCCCCTCCCCAGGGCTTTGTAGACCTCTAGCCGATGGGGCGTCCACTGTGGCCAAGGCCACTAACAGTTAACTACTGGACGAGCTGCCATGTGAATTTCCGAGGCGTTTTGGCTCAGGGTGAGACCCAAATTCCCGGCTTTGCTTGGCCACATGCAGCATCCTAGCACTGAACCTTCCTGTCTCAGGTGGCCTCTTCTTGGGGAGGGGCCCAGGAGGACTTCTTGTTTGGGGGTGAGGGGGAGCGTCCTTCCCCTCTAGGCCTTGGATCAGCCCACGTAGCTGCTGAGCCAGAGCGAAGGGCAGTGGGACATGTTGGCCTTGACAGCCCCAGGCCTGAGCTGCGGCCCTGGGGCCGCCTTGGAGGGGAGCATGAGGGCACCAATGCTGCGCCTCCGTGCCTGGATCCAGGCGGGAGCTGGGGATGCATCGCCTGCCAGGAATCCGGACCCCGGGTTGTCGGCGCCTCCAGCGTTTCAGGAGAAGCCAAGCAATTCTGATGTTTAAGTTAACTTAAAAAAAAAAAAAAAAGTTGGCCACCAGTTTGCATTTTTACAAAAATGCTTCTCAGACCTCAGGAAGGCCACAGCTGCAGCCGGCCACGCTCCCGCTCCTGCCTGCCAGGTTACAGGCTCTGACGTGGGCCTGAGGGCCTCTGGGCCGCAGTGGGTGGGGCGCCTGTCCTGGGGTGGGTGCCGGGCAGTTCCGCCCATTCCCGGCTGCCTTGGGAGGGGGGTGTGTGACGGCCGAGAAGCTTGTGGCCAAGGGTCTCGGATCAGCAGCTGATGTCCTCTTCCTTATACACATGTGGGGGACACGGTGGCTTTCCTGGTTAGGTGGCACTGGGGTGGTCTACTTTGGGCCCCTCCACTCACCCCCATACTGCCAGAACCTTGGGAATACTTTTTATTTCTTTTTTTTTTTTTTCTTTTTTTGTGACGGAGTCTTGCTCTGTTGCCCAGGCTAGAGTGCAATGGTGCAGTATCGGCTCACTGCAACCTGCACTTCCTGGGTTCAAGTGAGTCTCTTGCCTCAGCCACCGAGTAGCTGGGACTGCAGATGCGTACCACCATGCCCGGCTAAATTTTGTTTTGTATTTTTAGTAGAGACAGGGTCTCACTGTGTTAGCCAGGATGGTCTCGATCTCCTGACCTTGTGATCCGCCCATCTCAGCTTCCCAAAGTGCTGGGATTACAGGTGTGAGCCACTGTGCCCAGCCTTTTTGTTTATCCTTTATATTTTTTTTCAGTGCAATAAAATACATATAACATAAAAATTAGCCTTTATTTAATTTTTTGAGACAGGCGCTTGCTCTGTTGCCCAGGCTGGAGTGCAGTAGTTCAGTCCCAGCAGCCTTACTTTTAGGCTCAAGTGATCCTCCCACCTCAGCCTCCCGAGTAGTTGGGACTACAGGCATGTGCCACCATGTCCAGCTAATACCTGAAATTTTTTGTAGAGATGGGTCTCACTATATTGTCCAGGCTGGTCCGAACTCCTTCCGGGGCTCAAGTGATCCTCCTGCCTCAGTCTCCCGAAGTGCTGGAATTACAAGCATGAGCCACTGTGCCTGGCCCAATTAGACATTTTTTTTCGTTTGATTCTTTGTTGGTTTTGAGACAGGATCTCACTTCGTCGCCCAGGCTGGAGTTCAGTGGCGTGATGTTGGTTCACTGCAGCCTCCGCCTCCCAGGTTCAAGTGATTCTCCCATCTCAGCCTTCCTGGTAGCTGGGATTACAGGCACCCGCCACCATGCCCAGCTAATTTTTTTGTATTTTTAGTAGAGATAGGGTTTCACCATGTTGGCCAGGCTGATCTCGAACTCCTGACCTCAGGTGATCCACCTGCCTTGGCCTCCTAAAGTACTGGGATTATAGGCATGAGCCACCACGCCCAGCCCTATTAGCCATTTTAAAGTGTGTGCAATTTAGTGGCATTTAATACCTTCTCAGTATTGTGCAGTGATTACCTCTACCTGGCTCCAGAACATTTCATCCCCCACGGAAAGAGACCCCCTTCGGCCAGGCACAGTTGCTCATGCTTGTAATCCCAGCACTTTGGGAGGCCAAGGCGGGCAGGCCAAGGCATCGCTTGAGGTCAGGAGTTTGAGATTAGCCTGGCCAACATGGCAAAACCCTGTCTCTACTAAAAATACAAAAATTAGCTGGGCATGGTGACACACACTTGTAATCCCAGCTATTAGGAGGCTGAGGCAGGAGAATTGCTTGAACCGGGGGAGGTGGAGGCTGCAGTGAGCTGAGATTGTGCCACTTCACTCCAGCCTGGGTGACAGAGGGAGACGCTGAAAACAAAAGAGAGAGACCCCGCCCCTACCCCCATCAGCAGTCACTGCTGGTTCCCCTCCCCAGCCCCTGGCAGCCACCAATCTGCTTCTTGTCTATGGATTTGCCTGTTCTGGTTCTCAGAGCAATGGAATCTCACACTGTTTGGCTCTCTGTGTCTGGTCTCTCTCACTCAGCATCGTGTTTTCCGGCTTCTTCCATGTCATAGTGTGGATCAGTGCTCCTTCCTTTCCGTGGCTGAAGAGCATTCTACTGTATGGATGGAGCACATTTTTTTTTTCTTTTTGAGACCGAGTCTCACTCTGTCGCCCAGGTTAGCGTGCAATGGTGCGATCTCAGCTCACTGCAACCTCCGCCTCCCTGGTTCGAGTGCTTCTCCTGCCTCAGCCTCCCGGATCGCTGGGAACACAGGTGTGCACCACCATGCCCAGCTAATTTGTGTATTTTTAGTAAAGACAGGGTTTCACCATGTTGGCCAGGCTAGTCTCGATCTCTTTACCTCGTGATCCACCCACCTCAGCCCCCCAAAGTGCTGGGATTACAGGCGTAAGCCACCACGGCCGGCTGGATAGAGCACATGTTCAGCCACTCGTGCACTGATGGGCATTTGGCCTCTTTCCACCTTCGGGCTGTTGTGAACAGAGCTGCGTGGGCGTGTGTGTTCCGGGGTTTGTGCGGACGCTGTCTTCCGTTTTCCTGGGTCTGTCCTGAGAACTGGAATTGTGGCTTGTGCAGTGACTCTGGGTTTCACTGTTTGAATGGTGGTCGGTTGTCCTCCTGCAGTAGAGCGGTTTTGTGAACCCCCTCCTCCACGTTCTCTGCTGTGACCCTTCTGCGGGAGCTCAGGCCCTGCACCCTTAGGCGTCCTCCTCCAGGCCCCTCTGCTCTCCGAGGTTACTGGGCCTGTCGTAGGGGTTTGCGGTGTTTCCCTGCAGCTCTGCAGAGGCCAGGTTCCCCCGCCGGCTGGCCTCAGCTCAGGGTCCAGGCTCATGTTGGCTAGGATTCCTGCCCGGGTCCATTTGGAATATTCCACTTGTGCGTGCAGCAGAGGCCCAGGGATGTTAGGTGGTGTGTCCAGGCACAGAGCCCCTTTCTGCACACCCAGCTGCACAGGCAGGGGAGGAGCTAACATGCTGAAAGGCCATGCAGAGTTGGGAGCTCGGGGGAAACAGTCTGCGGTGTCTGCTGGGGTGAGGCCTGCACCACTGGCAGCCCGCTCCCCAGCCTGGCAGGTAGGGCTGCGTCAGGGCCTGCAAGTGTGGAAACCTATGCTGGAAATAGCAGCCACATGCCTCTTGTGGGCGGCCCATGCTCACCTCTCCTGGCACCCGAGTGTGCCCGGAGGCAGCAGGGTGGGAGGGTATGCCAGGCCCCCACGCAAGCCCATATTGTCCTCCCACGTATGCATGAGGCTGGGTGAGCTGTGCACACCCAGGCCACCCTCCACAGCCTTGTATCCCAAGCGAGGGTTCGGGGGTGCCCCAGAAATCAGCAGGAATCAGAATAGCTCAGTTTGCAGGAAGGCATCACAGCGCACATGCAGCCGTGACGTGGTGTCCCAGGGGTCTGGACGGGTGCACTCCATCCACCTGTTATTCATTTTGCTGCAAAGCTCATGCTCAGTTTTCTTTTTTTGAGACTGAGTCTTGCTCTGTCACCCAGGTTGGAGTACAGTGGTGTGATCTCAGCTCACTGCAACCTCTGCCTTCCGGGTTCAAGTGATTCTCCTGCCTCAGCCTTCTGAGTAGCTGGGATTACAGGTGCGCACCACCATGCCTGGCTAATTTTTGTATTTTTAGTAGACACAGGTTTCACCATGTTGGCCAGACTGGTCTTGAACTCATGACCTCGTGATCTGTCCACCTCAGCCTTCCAAAGTGCTGTGATTACAGGTGTGAGCTGCTATGCTCGGCTTAAAACTAATGCTAATTAAACAGACAAGGGCAGCCTCTGGTCCACGGGTCAGATGTGGCTACCAGCCAGCTTGTGCTGTAGTCCCCAGAAAGGTCTCTCCAGAGCGTTCTTATTTCAGGATGGCAGGTTAGGGATTGAGGTGTCGTTCTCACTCCCAAAGGGCCAGTGATGAGTGACCCCTGGGAACCTTCAACCCCGCCCCCCTGGCCACATATCTGCTGTCTGCACCCTGAGTATCGGGGCCTGTGTGCTTCCTTGCCCTCCCTCAGCCCTTTGGAGGGCCTCTCCTGCCTCACTGGGCTCTGGGACCTGCAGCCCCCAGCCTGGGTCTTGGGAAGGGTCTCCGTGCCTGTTCAGGGACAGTTTGAGCACAGTTTTCATTAGCGTCCTGGGGCTGCCACTACAAATGACCACAAAATCTGGTGGCTTAAGAAACAGAAATGTATACTCTGCAGTTCTGGAGGCCAGAAGTCCAAGATCAAGGTGTGGGCAGGGTTGATCCCGTCTGTAGAAGGCTCTAGGGCTCTAGGGGGGGATCCCTTCTGCCTCTGCCAGCTTCTGGGGCTCAGGTGCTCCTTGGCTTGTGGCCACATGATTCAGTCTCTGCCTCTGTCCTCACATGGTCTGTGTGTCTCTATCTGTCGCTTTCCCTCTCTCCTCCTCCTTTTCTTTGTTTTTTTTTTTTTTTTTTTTTGAGGTGGAGTCTTTCTCTGTTGCCCAGGCTGGAGTGCAGTGGCATGGTCTCAGCTCACTACAACCTCTGCCTCCCGGGTTCAAGCGATTCTCCTGCCTCAGCCCCCTGAGTAGCTGAGATTACAGGCTTGCACCACCACACCTGGCTAATTTTTTGTATATTAATAGAGACGGGGTTTCACTGTGTTAGCCAGGATGGTCTGTATCTCCTGACCTTGTGATCTGCCTGCTTTGGTCTCTCAAAGTGCTGGAATTACAGGCAGAAGCCACTGTGCCTGGCCCTTTTTTTTTTTTTTTTGAGACAGAGTCTCGCTCTGCCACCTGGACTAGAGTATAGTGGTGCGATCTCGGCTCACTGCAACCTCCACCTCCCGGGTTCAAGCAACTCTCCTGCCTCAGCCTCCTGAGCAGCTGGGATTACAGGCGCGTACCACCACACCTGGCTAATACCCCTTCTCCTGTCTTATAAGGACCTTTGCCATTGGATTAGGGCCCACCCTCCTGCAACATGACCTTAACTCAGTTACAGCTGCAAAAACCTTATTTCCAAGTGAGGTCCCATTCCAGGTGCTGGGGTCAGGACCTGGATCTTCCTTTCTGGGGGTATATCCTACAACTGAGAGTAAGTAATGTGGTACAGGCCCCACGCCAAGCAGGGAGCTGCAGCCTCCTCTCAGCCACCTGTGGCCCGGGGGGATGGGCCTGGCCTCCCCTCGTCCCGTGCCTCTCCGTACATGGACATCTCGATGCTTTTGCTTTTGTCATTTGTGTGATCACACCCTGGAACTAAGTGCTGTTTGCACGTGCAGGTGGGTTCCCAGGCCTGGGAAGTTTTATCCCCACCAAGAGGCCTCCCTGGCTCAACCCACCCCTGCTCAGGGCCACACCCCGTTTCCCGGTTGATTTTGCTGCAGTCCACGCTCCTTCCTGCCATTGCTTGCGGTTGGCTGCTGTTGGGAGCTGCCCGGGCATTCCTGCACCCGTAGCCTGGGACAGGTGTATGGTTATGGGCCTGGCTGGGGACGGGGGTGTTGCCAAGGAGTGGGGATGCTGAGAATGGGCCCATGCTGGGCTGCAGCGGGGGAGGGATGCCTCCAGGATTCCCAGGGTCACTGGTGGCATGTGCCCCCTGCTTCCCCTGCCCAGTGCCCAGCTCTGGGGATCCCGTAGTGAGTGCAGCAGCCACAGCCCACCTGATGGAACATCGGCCTGAGGGTCACTATTGGCGGTAGGGCCAGAGTGTGGCTCCCCGCGTGACTCAGCCCAGGTGCAGCCCAGCAAGCATTAGCGTGTGGAGAGGGTGCAGCCGAGATGGGGGTTGGCGAGTAGAGCATGCTTGGGGGTCTCTCCTGTAGAGCTGGAGTGGTTGGTCAGGTGGGAAGTTTGGGAGAGACTCCAGCTGAGTGGTGTGCGGCCTGCAGGGTTAACTTGGGACCCCAGTAGGAGGCTTCTGTATTTGTCCAGGCAAGAGAGGATGTGGCTTGGGCCAGCATTAGGACAGAAGAGGTGAGAGGGTAGAAGAGGTGCTGGGGCAGGAGGAGCAGTGTGGGGCGTGGGGGCTTCCTAAGGAGGGGCCAGGTGTGGGCAGGTGTGAATATGCTCATGTGCATACATGTGAGTGGGAGCTGGTGCACACATCGTGTGTGAGCATGCACGGACGCGTGTGTGATTTGGCATGCATGCACACATATAAACAGGCGTGCAGGCAAGGCAAGAGTGTGAGCATGTGTGCATGCATGCGCAGGAATGTGTTTGTAGACACTGTATGTGCATGGCTGTGAGTGTGCTCACGTGTGGCTGAGTGCACGTGTGTGAACACCTGTGATGTCTGTACAGTCGCCCCGGGAGGGTGATGGGCACTGGGCTGGAGACAAGTTCAGGGAGCCTTGAGTGAGGGGGGTGGTGGCATTCCCAAGGTGGGGCTGAGAGGGGGCTGCTGGGCTGAGGAGTGGAGGGCCCAGGGGAAGGCTTTCCTCCAGCATCCTCTCCCAGGGTCTTCAGTGTGTGGGGGACCAGGACTGGGTCTGTCTCCTTGTGGCCTCTGTCCCTGGTGCAGTAATGACTGCTGAGTGGTGGCCCTTGGGGTCAAGGGCAGCCCTGGAGCCCTTGCCATAGACGCTGAGCTGAGCAGGGCTGCTACCCCACACTGTAGGGCCCAGCCCCTCCCTTTCAGAGTCGGGTACCCCAAACCCTGTCCCCTCAGAAGGGTCGTGGTGCTCACTCACAGGAGCCTGTGTTTCTGCCTGTGTGGGGGACACTGAGGCCCAGAGAAGCGGACACAGATGCCTTGGCCACCAGCTTGGATGCAGGACCCTGGGGGTTCAAACACTCCCCCTCCAGCCACAGCCTGCAGTGAGCGGGTGCAGGGCTGGAGGATGCAGCTCAGAGAGGAGGGTGCAGGGTTCCTGGGTGGGCTGAATGCCAGGTGGGGAGCCAAGCAGGGCTGCAGGACCACAGGAGGGCCGCTGGCAGGATGGTTTCACATGCCAGCTCTGGTCAAGGTGGCAGTTGTTCCCAGACCTGGGGGGGGTGTGTGTCAAGCAGGAACAGCACAGAGTCCCCCTGGGGAGAGGGCCTTGGACAGTAGGAAGAGGACCTGGCAGTGGGGGACAGAGTGAGGAGAAGAAAAAGCAGGGCCTGGGCAGCCCTGTCATGGGGCTGGCTTTGAATCTCACTTACTGATTTCTCATCGAGGTGAACGTCACGTAAGATTCACCGTCTGAAAGTGAACAGTTCGTAGCATTCAGCACATACACAGTATTGTGCAGGCATCAGAGTTGTCTAGTTCCAGAACATTCTCGTCATCAAAAGGAGACCTTGTCCCCATTAGCAGTCACTCCCCTCCTCCTCCCCAGTCCCTGGCAGTTACTCGTCTGCTTCCTGTCTCGATGGATTTGCCTGTTCTGACCATTTCAGATCAATGGAAGCTCCCACTGTGTGGCCTTTTGTATCTGGCTTCTCTCGCTCAGTATCATGTGTTCAGGTTCATCCACGTTGTAGCATGGGTCAGTGCTTCCTTCCTTTTTTTTTTTTTTCCCTTTTGAGACAGGGTCTCGCTCTGTCACCCAGGCTGGAGTGCAATGGCGCAGTCACAGCTCACTGCAGCCTCCACCTCCTGGGCTGTAGCCATCCGTCCCACCTCAGCCTCCCAAACAGCTGAGATTATAGGTGACGCATGCTCGGCTAGTTTTTGTATTTTTATTAGAGACAGGGTTTCACCATGTTGGCCAGGTTGCTCTTGAACTCTTGGCCTCAAGTGATCTTCCCGCCTCCACCTCCCAAAGTGCTGGGATGTACAGGTGTGAGCTGCCGCGCCCGGCCTTCGTTCCTTTTATGGCTGAATCCTGTTCCACTCTATGGACGCACCACAGTCTTATTCATCCCTTGGCGCACACCTTTGGCTATTGTCAGTCGTGCTGGTACACCCACACTCACGTACAGGTGTTTGGATGGGCGACTGTCTTCATTTCATCGGGGCATCCACCCAGGAGCAGGATTGCTTGGTCATACGGCAGCTCAGCATGTCACTTGTTGAGGAACCATCACACAGACTGGGGGTTTATTTTAAATAGGATGGAAACCTACTGGTGTGTTTAAAACAGGAGCATGACACGATTTGAACTGAATTAATAAAGAGGAGAAAATGAAGGAGTCTCGGCGGTGACTTCAGTGGGAGCAGGGGCTGGGACAGCGGTGGGGGCGGGGTAGCTACGACTGGCCCCTGGAGGGTGAGCTGCTGGGAAGCAATCGTGGGAGTGATGAGGGGGTCAGAGGACAGGGATGCCTCCAGCCTCTGTCCCTGCTGCTTCTACCCTGGTGGGCGTAGCTGGTGACTCCTCCTCTGGGCCTGGTCCTTCCCTGCATCATGTGCGTCTGCTGGGCGGCCCGAGTGTGCTGCCCTGCCCTGCCGGCCCAGAATGTGGCCTGAAGATGGTAAGACAGGCAAGGGCCAACCCCACCAGGTCCCCAGGGCCTGGAACAGGTGCCACCCCGGAGCCCGGCCAGGAGTTTGGAGGCCTGAATAAAGCCTTTGGGATGGGGCCGTGAGGGCGCTCCAGGGGTACCAGGTAGGCCGTGGCAGGCCCAGGATCTGGCCTCCCAAATCACAAAATGACTTTTGGTATTATGTAACTCCATACTCAAGCTATGTCTAAAAAATGGAGCATAAAAGCTATTTTGGGCCCATGGTAATGAGGGCATCTCGCTTTTGTCTTAGCCGTCCTGGGGGGGAGGCAGCGTCGAAAGAGCTGCTCGGAGAGGCAGGTTCAGCCCAGACCCCAAGCAAGCCTGTGTCAGCAGGCAGATGCCGTTTTCAAAAATCATTTGTTCCGCCTCGACCAGAGATGGCTCCTGGCAGATCGCCCTGCAGCGCTCAAGAATCCCAGAGGCCTGCGGGTGGCTCACCCCGGGCGAGCAGGGCCGGGCCTCCTTTGCTGCGTCTGGGATCTGACTTCCTTGAGGTTAGGTCCGGCACCTGTCAGAAACCAGGCTTGACATTTTCAAGACGGGCACAGACTGGCTCCGGGGGAGGCCCCAGGCGCGGCCACATGGGTGGTGTCGGCGTCAGGCTCCTTGCCCAGAACTGAGGGGGCTGCTTTCGGGGGAGGCAGACTCTGTTTCAAGTGGCCAGCGTTCCCCGCCAGTGGTTTGCATTATTCAATTGGTGATAAGATTTAAAATTAAACTGCAAAGGATCTGTCCCCCCAGCTACAAATAGAGACATGTGTTTGCACATTCCAGAAGCCGAGTGTGCACCAAGAGGTGTGTTTTGAGTCAAGGTGGAGAAAAAGTGGTTTTTTTTTTTTTTTTTTGAGATGGAGTCTCTGTCTCCCAGTCTGAAGTGTAGTGGCGCGATCTCGGCTCACTGCAGCCTCCACTTCCCGGGTTCAAGCGATTCTCCTGCCTCAGCCTCCCGAGTAGCTGGGATTACAAGTGTGCACCAGCATGCCTGGCTAATTTTTATATTTTTAGTAGAGACGGGGTTTTGCCATGTTGGCCAGGCTGGTCTCGAACTCCTGACCTCAAGAGATCCACCCACCTTAGCCTCCCAAAGTGCTGGGATTGCAGGCTTGAGCCATTGTGCCTGGCCGAGTTTTGGAATCTCTCTCTCTGTCCATGCATACTATGTGCCCACATGCATGGGGCCTCAGGGGTGCCCACGTGCATGGGGCCTCAGGGGGTGCCTTCGTTTCCTGTTTTTGCTATGACAAGTGACCACACACTGGGTGTCTTAGAACAATAGGGATGTATTCAGGTGCAGATGTTGGCACAGGTTGGTGCCTGTAGAAGGCACTAGGGAGGACCTTCCTGCCTCCTCCAGCTTCCAGTGGCTCCAGGCACCCTCTGCATGGTTCCAGTCTCTGCCTTCACTGTCCTGTGCTCATCTCCTCTCACCATGTCTGTTTCTGAGTCTCTTCTCATCTTCTGAGAATACCAGTCATTAGATTTGGGGCATCTCCTACTCCAGTTCAACCTTTCCTTTTTTTTTTTTTTTTTTAATTTTTTTTTTTTAAAGACAGGGTTTCACAGTGATAGCCAGGATGGTCTCAATCTCCTGACCTTGTGATCTGCCCGCCTCAGGCTCCCAAAGTGCTGGGATTACAGGTGGGAGCTACCACGCCCGGCTCCTTTTTTTTTCTTTTTTTTTTTTTTTTTGAGACAAGGTCTGTCTCTGTCACCCAGGCTGGAGTGCAGAGGCACGATCACAGCTCAATGCAACCTCTGCCTCCTGGGCTCAAACGATCCTCCCACCTCAGCCTCCCAAGTAGCTGGGACTGCAGGCGTGATCCACCACACCCAGCTAATTTTTTATTTTTAGTAGAGACGGGGTCTTGCTGTGTTGCCCAGGCTGGTTTCAATCTCCTGAGCTTAAGCGATCCGCCTGCCTCGGCCTCCCAAAGTGCTGGGATTACAGGAATGAGCCACTGCGCCTGGCCTCGACCTCATCTTAACTGATGACATCTGCAAAGACTCTCTCTTCAAATATGGTTGCATTCACAGATAGCAGGGTTAGGACACGGCTATGTGTTTCTGGGAGACACAGGCAACCCACAGCGACCTGCCGAGTCCATCATCACTGGCCCTTACCAAAGTCCCCCCAGTCTCCTCTGCGTCTGCCCAGGAGGTGTCGTGACATACTCCGCCCCATGATCCAGCACGTGGGAGTGCCCAGGTCATGGTGCCACCAGGGTCTCAGCAGAGGCCGGGGTCTCCCCCTGATTCACCAGGGGCTGTGGGTTTTGGGGACATGCACCAGAGACCCCCCACACCCATGCATCCGCTTACTGAGTCCCATTCGAGATGGGATCCCCTGCCCCCCGCCATTCTGCCAGGGAGGACTTGCAGCCCTGGGTCGGAGATGAGAAAACACACCAGAGAGTTAGCAGCTTGTCCAGGGCCCCTTTCCCGGGGAGAGGAGGCCTGGGGTGTGGGCGCAGGCCATGGGTGTGCCAGGTGCTTCCCAGCCGGCTTCACAGAGACACTGGTGGAGTGGATTGGAGCATGTCCCCCAAACATATGTGCCCATGGCCTAAGTCCTGGAACCTGCGACTGTGGCCTTATATGGAAAAAAGGTCTTTGAGGGTGTGACGTGGTTAAAGGCCTTGAGATGAGATCATCTTGCCTTGAGGATCTGCCCTGAATCCAATGACCGGTGGGTGTCCTTACTTAAAGAGAAGGCACAGGCACACAGCCAGAAGCTCACATGGTGAAGGAGGCAGAGGTCAGAGTGATGTGGCCACAAGCCAGGAAGGCCAAGGACTGCTGACGCCACCAGTTTTTTAAAGGACGTGACGTTCACGTAACATAAAATTAAGCATTTTAAAGTATGCCGTTCTGTGGCACGTGGCACACTCACCACGCTGCGCAGCCTTCTCCTCTGTCTATGTCCAGAACATTCCCATCTCCCCAGAGGGAGGCCTTGTCCCCGGAGGCAGTCACTCCCCTTTCCACCCCTAGCCCCTGGCAACCACTAATCCATCCCTGTGGCTTTGCCTGTCCCCGGACGTTTCATATCAATGGAAATCTCACAACATGTGGCCCTTTGTGCCTGGCTCCTGTCACTTGGCATCGTGTTTTCAAGGTTCATCCATACTGTAGCATGGATCAATCCTACACTTTTTTTTTTTTTTTTTTGAGACAGAGTCTTGCTCTGTCACCTAGGCTGGATTGGAATGGTGCGATCTTGGCTCACTGCAACCTCCGCCTCCTGGATTCAAGCACTTCTCCTGCCTCAGCCTCCCAAGTAGCTGGGATTATAGGCATGGACCACCATGCCTGGCTAATTTTTATATTTTTGGTAGAGACAGGGTTTCATCGTGTTGGCCAGGCTGGTCTCAAACTCCTGACCTCAAGTGATCTGCCCGCCTCGGCCTCCCAAAGTGCTGGGATTACAGGCCTGGGCCACTGTAATTGCCCGGCCTACAGTCATATTTCTTGTACGGACGGACCACATTTTGTTTATCTGTGTATTTGTTGGGTTGTGTCTTGCGGGTGCTGTTAACCGTCCACCTGCAGTTTGTAAGTTTGTGGACATGTCATCTCTGGTCTCCCCACGGGGAGAGATGGAGACCTGTCTCTTCCCCGTCTGCCTCAGCATCCTTGTTTCTGAAGACAGCTCTCAGGAAGTAGCAGTGAGTGAGGAAAGGATGAAGGGTGGGTGTCTGTCACCACAGCCCAGAGCTGCAGAGCCACGTGGCATCTGCATGCTATGGCTTAAAGTGTTGGAAGTTGGGCTGGGTGTGGTGGCTCACGCCTGTAATCCCAGCACTTTGGGAGGCTGAGGCGGTCAGATCACGAGGTTAAGAGATCGAGACCATCCTGGCCAACATGGTGAAACCCCGTCTCTACTAAAAATACAAAAATTAGGTGAGCATAGTGGCATGCACCTGTAGTCCCAGCCACTCAGGAGGCTGAGGCAGGAGAATGGCTTGAACCTGGGAGGCGGAGGCTGCAGTGAGCCGAGATCACGCCACTGCACTCCAGCCTGGCGACAGAGCAAGACTCCGTCTTAAAAAAGAAAAAGTGTTGGAAATTTGTGGCCAAGACAGGCTCACAGGGGACCCCACGTCCAGGATGGGTTTCCTAACGGTGGGCTTGCATTGCATTGGAAAGGACCTCAGAGAGAACTCTGGAGGACGAGGGGGCATCTGGTTGGTATTTCTGCCTAATCGCCATTTGTTTGGGGGCTGGAGAGGGAGCCTTAGGGGAGCCGTGTGTTTCAATGTGGTCAGAGGGCCTGTGGGCAACAGAGCGGTGGCCCCGCGGGGGACAATGGTCCCAGATGAAGTGAGACAGCCCCTACGTCGACCCACCTTGCCACCTGTGCCAGGTCTGTGGCAGCCTTATCAGTGTGGGGCACATGGCACATGCCACCATCCTCCCAGCTGTCCCAGTGCACTCGGAGCCCCCGGGAGGGCGGACACACACTGGCGTGTTGATGGCCGTGCCATTCCACCATCACCCCAGGCAGAAGCAGACACCGTGTACTGCACTTAGGAGATGCGTGAAGCCTCCCCCGACAAAACAGAGTATCCCGCATACGTGGTCATGCAAATTGAGAGAGCGACACCCTGAGCTGAGGGCTTGTCTCCTGGGCTCCAGGTGGGGACTGGCAGGGCGGACGGGCTCCTCAGCAGCATCTACAGGGTTCCCTTGTCTCTTCTGCAGATGGCGAGGCCCCAGGAGGGAGCAGTGACAGCTGATCAGTCTGTGGGGTGGTGTGTGTGGGTGCGTGGGGTGTTCTCTGCACTCGATGGGATTCAATTTCATTTTCATCTTAAAAGAAAGAGAGAGGTAACGGGTTGTCGCTGTGCGTAGGGGGATTCTGTGATGAGCCGGCTCTAGGATTGAGGGACCTGGGGTGTTCAGGGTCTCAGCCCTGCCCTGGAAGAGGAGATGGCAGCACCTGTTGGGACTTGGGGGTTGTGTGTGAGTTTCTGGCAGCTGCTCTAATATAATAAAGTCCTACACCTGGGCCACTTAGAACAAGAATGTCTTCTCTCACCGTTCTAGAGGCCAGAAGTCTGAAATCCAGGTGTTGGCAGGGCCGAGCTCCCTCCGGAGGCTCTGCAGGGGAATCTTTCCTGCCTCTTCCAGCTTCCAGTGACTCCAACCGTTCCTTGACTTGTGACCATGTTACTCCAACCCCGGCTGTCCCACTCTGCGTCTCCTCTTCTGTCTCTTAAAAGGCCAGCAGTCACAGTCACCTGATGCACGGTCCTCGTGGCTAATCCAGGATGATTTCTTCATCCCAAGATCCTTCTCTTAATTATGTCTGCAAAGACTCTTTTCCAAATAAGGTCAGACTCAGGTTCCAGGGATGAGGAAGTGGACAAACCTGAGCTGACACACGTCGAGCGCTCGGGAGCTGCCTGTCACCCTCTTGGTTGCCTTGGTGGCTCCCTAAGGCCTCTGACCCTGTCACCTCCTGCCCACCTCCCTCGGCACACTGGCCCCACTCGGGAGTGTTCCTGCTGGTCTGTCCCTTAGACCTGCCTGGAGCTGTGGAGGTCCCCTTTGTCCTCAGTACCCCAGGAGACCCCAGTATGTCTCCCTCGGGGATCTCAGTGTCTTTTCTTTAACGCTCTAGGCCAGCGTCCCTGTGTGAGACTCCCTCGCTCCCCAGTGCCCCATGGCAGTGCTGAGGGGAGGCCTCCTGTGACCTCTGACCTCTGCAGGCCTCTGCACCTCCAGCCCCTTTCTCCCCCAGTGCGGGCCTGAGAGCGTGATCTCTCTCGGTTGTCCCTCCCTGCAGTCCCTGTCCAGCTCCCAGAATCCTTTCGCTCCATCATCGCTTGGTTTCCAGGTTCCCACCTGTGTCTATTCTGGAGAGGAGGAGTGGGAGTCTTTAGTCCCCACCCAAAGTCTAGGAGGCCTTGGCCAACCTCCTGGAGCTCAGAGGTCAGGCAGCCCAGCCGGCCGGCCCCCCCACACACAAGAAGGTGTGAGTGCCAGGCCTGTGGCCGTGCGTGCTCACAGAGGCTCCAGGCTGCCGGCTGGACCCGGCTTGGCCACTTGCATCCCTGGGGAGGCCCGCCCTGGCCTGGCCGTTCTCAGTGCCAGCCCCTCCACCCTCTTCCTGAGCCTCCCACCTCCCTGGCCTGGGTCAGGGGCTTCTCCCTCCTCCCTGGAGTCGAATGCTGTCTTTCTCACGTGGTTCAGGTGTTCTGCCACCTTCCCCCAACACGGCCTGCCCGTCTCCCTCTCCTGGCGTACGGGGTCTGCCTCAGCCCTCCCATGTTCTAGAGAATTCGTCTCTCCCTGTGTGTGGTGCTTCCGGGGCTGCCGGTCACTGTGGCCCCTCCTACGGCCCAGAGCCCACTGGGGACATCCCAGGGACGGGGGGCCGCGCAGCCTCAGCGCAGCTCCGCCTGTGCCCCCGCAGATCTGTGGAAGAGACGTTCTAAAACGTGCTTCCTCCTGACTCATGGACTGCGCCCTCGGTCTTCTCCGGAGTTGAGGCCAAGCCCTGGAACAGGCTCCAGCCCCTTGCTCTCCCAGCTGGTGACGCAGAAACATCTTTGCGCATAAATCTGCGTTCTGGATGATTTCCCTCAGGAGAGCTTCCCAGAAGTGGGATTACCGGGTCAGAGGGCAGGAACGTTGCTCAGGCGCTTGGCGGATGCTGCCAAATGGCTCGGCCGGCGCTCCCAGCCACCTGCCTCTCGGAGCCCCACGCATTTCCAGCACCGCTGACGTAGCCTCGCTTTACCCCTAGGTCCCCAGGTGACAGTGGAGGAGGCCCAGGTCCGGGCGGGGAGCTGGGTGCCCGAGGGGGAGCCCTCAGGCGGTCGGCTACAAGGGTGAGGCGAGAGCCGTGGGCATCTGCTTCCCTGGGATGGTTCTTAGTGTGGGGCTGGAGGGGATGTGGGGTTTGGTTACTGTAGAGGGTTGAACAGTGTCCCCTGAAAAGTTCACGTTCATCTTGAACCTGTGAGTGAGCTCATTTGGAAACAGGTCTTTACAGATGGAATGAAGTCATGGTGAGGTCATTACGGAATAGGGTGGGCCCTAAGTCCAGCGACTGCTATCCTTCTAAAGAAGGCAGACAGGCCAGGCACGGTGGCTTATGCCTGTAATCCCAGCACTTTGGGAGCCCAAGGTGGGAGGATCACTTGAGGCCAGGAGTCCAGGTCTAGCCTGGGCAACATAGCCAGACCCGGTCTCTGCCCAAAATTAAAAAATAATCAGCCAGGAATGGTGGCGTGCGCCCGTAGTACCAACTACTCAGGAGGCTGGGGCAGGAGGATTGCTTGAACCCAGGAGTTCGAGGCCACCATGAGCTATGATTGTGCCACTGTACTCCAGCCTGGGTGACACAGTGAGACCCTGTCTCAAACAAAGAAGGCAAAACAGAGGCACAAGGACAGAAAGGGAAAAGGACACAAGCAGACAGAAGCAGAGAGTGAGGCGAGACGTGTCCAAGTCAAGAGGCGCCAGGGCTGCCTGCAGCCGCCGCAGCTGGGAGAGAGGCCACCTTGCTTTTGATTTCATTTTTATTTTTTGAGACAGTCTCGCTCTGTTGCCCAGGCTGGAGTGCACTGGTGCGATCTTGGCTCACTACTGCCTCTGCCTCCCGGGTTTAGGCAATTCTTCTGCCTCAGCCTCCTGAGTAGCTGGGACTACAGGCAGGCACCACCATGCCCAGCTAATTTTCTTTTGTATTTTTAGTGGAGATGGGGTTTCACCATGTTGGCCAGGCTGGTCTCGAATTCCTGACCTCAGGTGATGCACCCATCTCGGCCCCCCAAAGTGCTGGGGTTACAGGTGGGCGCCACTGCGTCCGGCCTCCACCTTGCTTTCAGAGCCTCCAGAGCAGCACGGGGACACACCTCTGTTGTGTCAGCCACCTGGTTTGTGGTCATTTGTTACGGCAGCCCCAGGAGACTGATATCATGCCCAAGGGTTGAGGGTGGACTAAGGGGGACTCTGGGGTCAGGAGAAGTGCCCCCTCCCCTGGTGTCCTGGCATTCCCGGTGAGGTTGCCCAGAGGTTGGGAGAGTATCCCATCCTGTCCCATTTCTGCCTCTCCTGCCCACTCTTTTGTTAGTAGGGGGAAGAACTGTACATTAGCCTCTTTAAACTTTATTCCCAGGCCTCTTCAGCTTCAGCCGCTGCCTGGGATGCATTGTGAGTAAGCAAAACCGGGACAGAGACGCAGCCTCCAATGGGCTTGGGCTTAAAAGTATCAGAGATCTCTATTTCATTTGTTCCTGAAACCAAGTCCCTTGAAAAAGCAGTCGTAACCTCACAGAACAGCTCAGGAGAACTTCTCCAAGCCTTATCTTCTTTTTTTTTTCTTGAGATGGAGTTTCGCTCTTGTTGCCCAGGTTGGAGTGCAATGGTGCGATCTTGGCTCACTGCAACCTCTGCCTCCCGATTTCAAGCAATTCTCCTGCCTCAGCCTCCTGAGTAGCTGGGATTACAGACATACGCCACTACGCCTGGCTCATTTTGTATTTTTAGTAGAGACGGGGTTTCACCATGTTGACCAGGCTGGTCTTGAACTCCTGACCTCAGGTGATCTGCCCACCTTGGCCTCCCAGAGTGCTGGGATTACAGGTGTGAGCCACCTTTTTTTTTTTTTTTTTTGAGACGGCGTCTCACTCTGTCGCCCAGGCTGGAGTGCAGTGGTGTGATTTTGGCTCACTGCAGCCTCTGTCTCCCAGGTGCAAGTGATTCTCCTGCCTCAGCTTGCCGAATAGCTGGGACTACAGGCGCCTGCCATCACACCCGGCTAATTTTTGTATTTTTAGTGGAGAGTAGAGACGGGATTACACCATGTTGGCTAGGCTGGTCTGGAATTCCTGTTCAGGTGATCCGCCCTCCTTGGCCTCCCAAAGTGCTGGGGTTTCAGATGTAAGCCACTGCACCTACCCACCTTATCTTCTTTAGAAGCTGGTTCAGGCTGGGCGCGGTGGGTCACACCCGTAATCCAGCACTGTGGGAGGCCGATGCAGGAGAACTGTTGGAGCCCAGCTTGGGCAACATAGGGAGACCTCATCTCTACTAAAAATCAACCAGCTGAGCGTGCTAGCCTGCCCCTGTAGTCCCAGCCACTCAGGAGATTGAGGTGAGAGGATTGCCTGAGCCTGGAAGTTTGAGGCTGCAGTGAGCCATGATTGCACGACTGCACTCCAGCCTGGGTGACAGAGCAAGACCCCATCTCTAAAATAAAAAGAAGAAGAAGAAGAAGTTGGTTCATTTTCATTTGTTTGGAAGCCCCTTTAGCTCCCAGCCCTGCAGCTCTCTGGCCTTCCCCAAAGGTGGTGTCCACACTCCTGATCTTCCTGCTCGGCCCCACTGGAGCCTGTGGTAGATTCGTTGGGTTGCAGGTGAAGCCAGGAGCCGTGACTCTTACCTGGCCCTTGGTGATTATGGTGGGGTCATGCACTGGGTGCCAGGGTCTGCCACATCCCGCCCAAGGGCCACTGCCCAGCAGCAAGTGCGCTCAGCCGTGCAGCTCCCCACACAGGTCGGGTGGATGGTGCTGGGTGCCAGCCATCCTGTGCCTATATCCTGTCCAAGGCCAGCCACAGCCTCCAGTCCACTCCTGGGAAGGTGGCTTGTGCCTCCAGCTGGCCCTGCTGGTGGCGTAGGTGGGGATGGGCTCCCCCGAGGGCCTCAGCAGCCCTCACAAGGTAAGGGCTTTGTGCTGTGTGTGGACCCCATGAATCATGTTACCAGCTCCTCACTCGGGGCCCCTCCTACCTCCCCTGGATCTGCTGGGGCATGTCCTGGGCAGGGAGCACCTAGTGAACACTGAACCCCCAACTTCACGCACTACATGGTGCAGCCCCTTGCCATTGGGGTGGAGCTGGGGGAGACATCCACAGGGCCCTCTGGGAAGGCGTGTCTTTGGGATGGGCCCTTCTCCCAATGTACTGTGGCCCTCCTACTCCCCACAGGCCTGCCGTGGGGTCACTGGCTGGGTGTTCACCATACCCTGTTCTGCCTTCAGCTGTACCCTCCCCCATCCCTCTGCAGTGACCACCAGAGCTGGCCTGGGCTGGTCCTGGCTCCCTGCATCCGGCCTCCACTCCTACCCTTGCCGTTCCTGCCCAACTCGCTGCCCGCCTCATCCTTCACCCTGGAGGGTTCCTGTCGCCACCCCTCCCAACTCCCTAGTCTCCGGATCCCTGCCCCTTCCCGGCCCTCTTGACCCTTCTCTACAGCTGATGGCATGCCCCTTGGTCCCCCTACTCCTGGGGGACCGGCTCAGAGGCTCTCAGTGGCCCCTGTGGCCATCTCCTCCTGGTGTGGCCTGAGCCATGGCCTCAGCTGAGTCCCGTGTCCAGAGGGAGCGTGGAGAGGGGAAAGGCTTGTCCCAGGTCCTCCACAATTCCAGGCCTGGGTTTTTTTTTTTTTATTTTAAAGAGACAGTGTCTCGCTCTGTCACCCAGGTTGGAGTGCAGTGAGTGGTGCAATCTTGGCTCACAGCAGCCTCGACCTCCTGGGCTCAAGCAGTCCACCTGCCTCTGCCTCGCGTGTTGCTGGGACTACAAGTGTGCACTGCCGTGCTCAGCCTGGATTAATTTTCTTAGGTGGCCTAGCAAAGCATCACAAATGAGGTGGCCTAAAGCAACAGAAATGTATTGTCTCAGCTCCGGAGGCCTGAAGTCTGAGATCAAGGATTCAGCAGGGCTGGTTCCTCCTGAGGCCGTGAGGGAGGGCCGGTCTCAGACCTCTTGCCGGCTTGACGCGGCACCCCAATCTCTGCCTCTGTTGCTGTTGGCCCACTTTCCTCAGCGTCTTTGTGTCCACCCCTCTCATGGGGGCACCAGTCATTGGATGCAGGGACCTCCCTAATTCCAGGATGATCTCATTTCAAGATCCTGCACTAATTACATCTGTAGAAACTCTATTTTCAAATAAGGTCACATTCTGAGGTTCTGGTGGACGTGTCTTGGGGGGGGCCATGAGTCCGTCTAGGATAGGACACTGGGTTGAATCATCCCGGGCCACCTGGCCTTGAACTCTGGACTGCTCTTGCTACCTGGCACCACCTCCAGGTGGATGGCAGGCCCCCACCAGCCCCCACGTGTCCCCAGCCTGTGAACCCCACTGAGCAGGCACATTGCTTACCTTCGGGAGACTCATTCCAGAAACACCGCCCACAGCTTCCCGCTCGTCATGTCTTGGCTGCCTGGCTGCGCCACTGCCCCAGGGAGGGGCAGGCACCCCTGGTCACCCCTGTATCACAGAGACTTGGCCCTTCAGGGCTGGGGCACACCAAAGCCTGGCCCGGGGTCCACCTCTCCTCGCCCACCCTGTACCCCAGGGGCTCCTGCAGGGAGAGTCCTGGGCTCCTTGGGCTTTGCTCAGGTTTGGCTGCCTGTGGTTGCTCCCTGATGACTTGGGATATGGGGTCATTCTGGGCTGCCCAGTTTCAGATGCACCTGTCTGTGGACAGTTCCCAGGGGTGGCGCGGGCCCCTGTGGGCAGGGGCATGTTGGCCTGTGGACAGACACATGCAGGCAGCTTATCTATAAGCAGGTGCCACAGACCGAATTGTCTACCCCAAACTCATACGTTGAAGCCTTCACCCCCAGCGAGGCTGTATTTGGAGGTGGGGCTCTTAGGAGGTCATTAAGGTTAAATCAGGCCATAAGGGGGGGTCCCGATCTCTAGGACTGGAGGCCTGGTAAGAAGAGAAGAGAGATCTCTGAGCACACACAGCTGGGAGAGGCCATGCGAGGACTCAGAGGGCGGCCGCCCATGGGCCAGGAAGGGCCCTGGACCTGGAGCCTGGTCTGGGTCCCGCTGGGCCCTGGTCGTGGACTTCCAGCCTCCAGAAACCAGAGGCAGACACGTCTGTCATTTAAGCTGCTTAGTCTCCAGTGTTATTATGGCAGCCTGGGCTGCTAAGACAGAGGTTAATTTGGATGCAGGGGTTGGGGGTCCAGCAGGGCTTCCTGGGGAGGTAGCGCTTGAACTGAGACTCAGATGGATGAATGGGAGCCGCCATAGAAGGTTCCAGACAAGGGCTCGGTGGGTGCAGCGCCAGTGGCAAAGGCAGGGGAGGGCCTTGAGCGCCGCCAGTGGGGAGCTGGACTTTGCCTCTAGGGGGGAGGAAAAGAGCTCTAAACCTGGGGATACTCCAGAAGCCTTTCAGAATAACGACAGGAGGCCAGGTGTGGTGGCTCACACCTGTAATTCCAGTGCTTTGGGAGGCCAGGCAGGAGGATCACTTACGGCCAGGAGTTCGAAACCAGCCTGGGCAACATAGCGAGACTCCATCTCTGAAAACAAAAAACTTAGCTGAGCGTGGTGGCACACACCTATAGTCCCACCTACTCAGGAGGCTGAGGCAGGAGGATCATTTGAACCCAGGAGGTTGAGGCTGCAGTGAGCCATGTTCACTGCACTGCACTCCAGCCTGGCCAATAGGGCAAGACCTGCCCCTTAAAAAAAAAAAAAAAAAGCATAATGGCAAGAGACAGTCCTGCTGGCTGGGGAAAGAGCCTGGATTGTAACTGAGGCCCTTCCTGTCTTCCCTTAGCGCCTCAGTTTACCAGCTTGCAAAATAAGAGTGCAGCTGTGTCTCCCCCTTCTTAGGACTGCTGCAAGGCCCCACCCAGGGTGGGCTTTGGCCAGCTGGCAGGGCTGGAGTCTCCTTTGCAGGGAGGGAGGCCCCTGTGAGCCAGCTGTGTGCGCTCAGCCCCCGAGGGACACTTCACACGTCCCAGCCACCACCTACAAGAGAAACAAAACGTGCTTACGGCGGACCCTCTGTTCAGCTGGGTCTGGAAATTTGGCAAGGCAGCCACGCCTGGTGAAAGGCATTCCAGGGCAGCCCTGGCGTTTGTGTATGTGGTTCTGTATTTACACGGTTGGAGGGGAGCGAGGAGGCAGCAGGGGAGTGTCTCCAGGGCATGGGAGACTCGGCCTGGAATCCATGTGCCTGTGATGCCCTCATCATCACGATCGCTTCCCGAGCTCGGCAGATGTTTACTCAGGAACTCTGGTGCACTAGGCACGCAGTGAAGGGTCAGCTCGGCTCTTTTCACCGGGCCCTCAGTGAACGTGGGGACCCATGGTGTGGAGGACCGAGGCAGAAACAAAGTTCACACCCAGAATGAACTCAGAATGGACCAAAAACCTAAATTCAAGAGCTAGAAGTGTACAACTGCTATAGGGAAACAGAGGGGCTGGCCGGCTGCAGTGGCTTCTGTATATAATCCCAGCACTTTGGGAGGCCAAGGTGGGCAGATCACCTGAGGTCAGGAGTTTGAGACCAGCCTGGCCAACATGGTGAAACCCTGTCTCTACTAAAAATATAAAAATTAGCTGGGCGTGGTGGTGAGCACTTGTAATCCCAGCTACTAGGGAGCCTGAGGCAGGAGAATTGCTTGAACCTGGCAGGCAGAGGCTGCAGTGAGCCGAGATCGTATCACCGCACTCCAGCCTGGGCAACAGAGCAAGACTCAAACATAGCAAATCAAAACAAAACAAAACACAGGGGCAAATCTTCTGGCCTCAGATGAGGCGATGGATACTTAGTATGTTAAGAAGGCACAGACAACAAAAGAAAAATAGATAAGTTGGACTCCATCAAAATTTAAAATTGTTGTGCTGCAAAAGGCAACCCATAAAACAGAAAAAAATATTATAACTCGGCCAGATGTGGTAGCTCATGCCCGGGATCCTAGCATTTTGGGAGATTGAAACAGGAGGATCGCTTAAGCCCAGGAGTTCAAAACCAACCTGGGCAACACAGCAAGACCCTGTCTCTGCAAAATAAAAATAGGAATAAAATTCAGTGGGTGTGGTGGCTTGTGCCTGTAGTCCCAGCTAGTCAGGAGGCAGAGGTGGGAGAATCACTTGAACCCAGCAGTTGGAGGCAATGGCAGGGAGCCATGATTGCACCACTGCACTCCAGCCTGGGCCACAGAGTGAGACCCTGCTTCTTTAGAAAACAAACAAAAACCCTGTAAATCATACATTTGCCAAGGGATTCATATTCAGGATATATAAAGAATTTATTACAACTGAACAAGAAGACAACCTAATTTAAAAATAGGCAAAGGGGCCAGGCGTGGTGGCTCACACCTGTAATCCCAGCACTTTGGGAGGCCAAGGTGGGTGGATCACCTGAGATCAGGCGTTCATGACCATCCTGGACAACATGGTAAAACCCTGTCTCTACTAAAAACACAAAAATTAGCCAAGCATGGTGGCACACACCTGTAATCCCAGCTACTAGGGAGGCAGAAGCAAGAGAATTGCTTGAACCCGGGAGGCGACGTTGCAACGAGCCGAGATTGTGCCATTGCACTCCAGCCTGGGCAACAAGAGCAAATCTCTGTCTCAAAAAAAAAAAAAAAAAACAGCCGTGGTAGCATGTGCCTATAGTTCCAGCTACTCAGGGGGCAGAGGCTGCAGTGAGCTGAGATCGAACCACTGGCCTCCAGCCTGGGCAACAGAACAAGACTCTGTCTCAAAAAAAAAAAAAAAAATGGACAAAGGACTTGACATTTTTCCAAAGAGGATATGCAAATTGCCAACAAGCACATACAAAGATGCTTCATATGGCCAGGCACGGTGGTTCACGCCTGTAAACCCAGCACCTTGGGAGGCCAAGGCGGGTGGATCACCTGAGGTCGGGAGTTCGAGACCAGCCTGGCCAACATGTGAAACTCCGTTTTCACTAAAAATACAAAATTAGCCGGGCGTGGTGGTATGCGCCTGTAGTCCCAGCTACTCGGGAGGCTGAGGCAGGAGGATCGCTTGAACCCGGGAGGTGGAGGTTGCGGTGAGCC
The DNA here is from genome assembly GCA_036589455.1 of Ateles fusciceps. Taxonomy (NCBI): domain Eukaryota; kingdom Metazoa; phylum Chordata; class Mammalia; order Primates; family Atelidae; genus Ateles; species Ateles fusciceps. The sequence goes on along the minus strand of JAZHEH010001828.1, from coordinate 10,176,505 downwards.
AAGATCGCACCATTGCACTTAAGCCTGGGCAACAAGAGCAAGACTCTGTCTCAAAAAAAAAAAAAAATGCCTAGAAACTGGCAAATATTGGTGAGGATGTGGACCACCTGGAACCGGCATACATTGCCAGTGGGAACATAAGATGGTGCAGGCGCTGTGGAAAGCAGCCTTGTGGTTCCTCAGTGTATAAAACACAGAATTACTATTTGATCCTGCAATTCCAGCCCCAGGTTATACCTGAGAGATTTGAGAACAGTGACTCAGATACTTGTGTGCTCATGTTACAGCAAAATAGCCACAATAGCTAAAAGGCAGAGAAACAAATTTAGCGTTCATCAACTCTTGAATGAATAAACCAAAATATAGTCGGTTGGTTCATACTACGGAGTATGATTAGGCTGTAAAAATGGAGGAAGCACTGACACATGCCACTTACCTGGGTGAGCCTCAAAAATATTATGTTAAGCCGGGCGCAGTGGCTCACGCCTGTAATCCCAACACTTTAAGAGGCCAAGGTGAGTGGATCACTTCAGGTCAGGAGTTTGAGATCAGCCTGGCCAACATGGTGAAACCCATCTCTACTAAAAATACAAAAATTTGGTGGGTGCAGTGGTGCATGCCTGTAGTCCCAGCTACTCGGGAGACTGAGGCATGAGAATCACTTGAACCCGGGAGGTGGAGGTTGCAGTGAGTCAAGATCACACCACTGCACTCCAGCCTGGGCAACAAGAGTGAGAGTCTGTGTCAAAAAAAAAAAAAAAAAAATGTCCAGAACAGATAAATCCACAGAGACAGGAGCGGATTAGTGGTTGCCAGGGGCTGGGGGATGGGGAATGGGGAGTGACTGCTAACGGGGACAGGGTCTTTCTGGAGTGATTGAAATGTCCTGGAACCAGACAGAAGTGATGGTCGTGCCGTGTACTAAACACCTCTGAGTCATTCACTTTAAAACAACATAATGGTAAACTTTTTATGTGCATTTTGTTGCAGCTTTTTTGAAAGCATATTTTTTACATAAAAGATTTTAAAAATGAAACAGGCACAGAGAGAACGCGATCATTTTCCTAGCACTCAGCACTGGTTGAAAACCAGCAGTGGGCCAGGTGCAGCGGTTCATACCTGTCACCCCAGCACTTTGGGGGCCAAGGTGGGAGGATTGCTTGAGACCAGCTTGGACAACACAGGGACCCCTGTCTCTACAGAAAAAAATACATATATAGATGGCCATGGTGGTGCACACCACTACTCTCAGCTACTTAGGAGGCTGAGGTGGGAGGATTGTTTGAGCCCAGGAGGTTGAGGCTGCGGTAAGCCCTGATCGTGCTTCTGTACTCCAGCGTGGGCCACGGAGGAAGACCCTGTCGCAAAAAGGAGAGAGAAAGAAAACAGACTCAGGGCATCACTCACAAGCCGTAGCCTCGCAGCTCCGAGCTGTGCTCCCGCACATACAGAGTCTCCAGAGGTGGGCAGTGGTGGCTCCCTGGGGAGGGTCCATCAAGGCTGGCAGCTCCTGCTACACAGCAGGGGATCCCCCTGGGTCACCAGCCTGTTCTGTTAGCCTGGGACCCAGTGCCTGGTGGTGGGAGGAGGTGGGCAGCAGCTGCCATGTTTCCTGTGTACCCTGCAGCCATTACCCAGCTCTGGCCTCCAGGAGAATGAATCGGTCAGGGGGATGCCAGGCATGCATCCCTTACCCCTATGGCGAGGTGTCTGGGCATAAAATCCTCTCCCGCAACACGCACAGGTGATGGGCAAAGTGCATCTGTGCAAAATGCATGAGATCGGAGGCTCTTTGCTGGGCCCTCGGAGGAGATGGGAAAGGCTTGTAGGTCAGACATGGGAAGTTCTGTGTCCACAAGTCAGGGAGCAGACGCCTTTCCTGCAGCCTCCGACATCACACAGGGAGCTCTGGGGGTGCCCGTTAGAAACTCGGATGCCCCAGGGCTGGGCAGGGGCCTGAGGTCTCTCATCCCTGTCTCCCCTCTCACTTGGCATCGGCCCCTCCTGGCGCTGGGTATGCTGTCCCTGCTGGCTCGTCTGGTAAAAAGCCACCCTGGAGGATGTTCACCGCCTTTGTTCTGCTTAATCCAGGGCGGTGACAAGGGGCGGTCCCTGGGGAGCGGGGATCCTGAGCACGGTGCTGGATTGAGGCGCACACCGGCTCCTGCAGGCATTGTTTTGAAGCCGAGGTCTCGACTGCAGGGAGCAGATCGCGCGTCCCCCGGGAGTGCTGGGGCAGGGGCGGCGACAGGGCTGTGGGGCCGGCTGCTTCGCTGTGGGCCTGGGCAGCATGGGCAGGTGAGGCCTCATGGTGGAGGCCTGGAGCCCTTGTGGGGAGAGTCCTGCTCTGGCTGTTGATGCTAAGTGGCTCTAGAAGCTTCCGTTCCCTCGGTGGCTGTATTTCACCCCTGATGGCCCGTCTCAGACCTGTGCGCTCCCAGTCCCAGGCCTCTGCACCTGCTGTTCCCTCCTCCCCTGCAAGGCTCCCCCGTACTGTGTCTCTGTCAGTCTATGGCCAGCGCAGTGGCCCATGCTGAAGCTCCCGCAGTTACCACTTGTCCCCAGGATCTAATGCCGCCTGCTCCGGGCTGTGGGCTCGTTTGAGCAGTGCCCATCTGGCCGGCTGGCCGCCATATCCGCCGAATCCAGAACCGTGCCCAGTGCTGGGCAGACCCTCGCCTTGAGTCTGGGAGGGGGAGGTGAGGACGCTGCTGTGGCAGCCATCGGGGGCTGACAGTCGGATTGGCTGAGTGGGTGGGTGCCTGCACCTTGCTTGATTCTCAGCTGTTGGCCCAGCGGGGCTTCGAGCCAGCAACAGGGGTTCCAGCTAGCGTGGACTTCGGAGGCTGAAAGCTCCTGCCCTGTGGGGATGTCCTTCAAGTTGCCACACGTCCCTGCCTGTGGCTGCTGGGATGCTTGGAGAGCCCTCCAAGGGCCCAGGCCTCCGTCCTCATTCCAGGGTCCCTCTGCCTTCATCAGCTTTCCCAGAACTCCACCTTTTTTTTGAGATGAAGTTTCTCTTGTCGCCCAGGCTGGAGTGCAATGGCACGATGTTGGCTCACCTCCTGGGTTCAAGAAATTCTCCTGCCTCAGCCTCCCAAGTAGCTGGGATTACAGGCATGCGCCACCACACCTGGATAATTTTTTTTTTTTTTTTTTTTTTTTTTTTTTTGTAGAGACAAGGTTTCTCCATGTTGGTCAGGCAGGTCTCCAACTCCCAACCTCAGGTGATCCACCTGCCTTGGCCTCCCAAAGTGCTGGGATTACAGGCATGGGCCACCATGCCCGGCCAGAACTCCATCTTGGGGAGCCCTGAGTTATGGGGCCGCAGGGTCAAGGGGTGCGAATCCCCCGGGGTCCTGGTCAGCTCCCAGGATCCAGGGTCCAGATGCATGTCGTGCGTGTGCTGGGCTGGAGAAAGCGTTTACTCCTCATCTTCCTCTTGTAGGGCCATGCCCCAGGCTGAGGGGCGTGCCCCCTCTGCACTCAGGCAGTCTCTGTTCTTTCTTGAGCCCCAGTTTCCCCATCTGGACTGTCTCAAGACCCTGCCTGGGAGTCTGGGAGCCTGTCGGTGGGTAGCTCTCGCCAAGGGCTCATCCTTGCCTAGGTGCCCAGTTCGCCTCGGGTGCTGAGCTGCACTGTCTTGTCGGGCCTGGGTGGAGCAGCCTGATTGGAGGAGACAGACAGACCTCAGCTGTGCAGAGGGCGGCCCCTTGGGGGAGGCTCAGTGCTCGGGGGACCCAGAGGGAAGAGCCTTCTGGTGCAGGCACTGCCCATGCAAAGGCCCCGACATAGCGACTGGTGGCTCCGGGAGGAGAGCCTGTGAGCTAGAGCCTAGTGGTGAGGGAGAGTGGGGGGACAGACTTTGAAGCCTAGAGGTGGGGGGAAAGAAACTTGGTGCAGACAGCACCTCCCTCCCTGGCCCCCCCCCCCCACACCTGCCACAGCTTTGCAGGACCGAGCTTAGCCATCAGCCCTCCTGCTCCCCTCACCTGCCATAGCTTTGCAGGACCGAGCTTAGCCATCAGCCCACCTGCTCCCCTCAATCTCATTAGAAGGTTGGCCGGTTGCCATGGCAATTGCTTCCGGGCCTGACCAAGGCTGGCCCCATCTGCAGAGCGAACCCAGGAAGGGCCAGCAGGTGGGGGTGTCGCTGTGCCCTGTGCACGGTTCCCCAGGAGACAGGGTGCTGCCTGAACATTTCTCCACATCCTGGAGAAGTAGCTGCAGCGACATCACCCCAGGGCCACCCGGCCCCCATTTCTCCACCTCGGGGCCCCTGCTCCATCTAGCCCTGTGGACGCTGCCTGGATGGGGCAGGGGGCATAGACTCAGCAGGAGTGTGGACGTGGGCACAGGCAGGGGTGGGCATTCTCCAGGGCCAGGGTCCTGTCAGCAAGGGGCGGGGGTTGGCAGAGGCCTGAGAAGCCAGCTTTGCGCAGGGCTCTGTAGAGGGGTCGGGTGGAGAGGCAGGACTTTGTGTGATGAGGTCCTGGCACAGGCTGTATCAGGGACGGGGCCGGGGTGGGTCCCTGTGGTCAGCGTGGTAGCGTCAGAGCTTCCGGGTCCATATCTGCCTCTCATGTGCCCCTGGAGATGCTGGTGAGCTCTCATCTGAGATGGGGTGACTTCAGTAACACTTGTCCCAGGAGGGGCCGTGTGACTTCAGTCATGTCAGTCACACAGGGGTTGCGTTCCAGGCGTGTGGGGCCTCAGTTTTCCATCTGGAGAGTGGCATGTATTGGTACCCCCCTCAAAAGCCCTGTAGAGGGGTGAAACATGTCCCACAGAAAGCTATGTCCACAACCTTGCTCCTGGAGCCTGGGAAGGTGACCTTACAGTTGACCTTGAATAAACGGTTTTGAACTGCACGCATCTACTCCTACATGGACTCTCTTCTGCCTCTGCCATGCCTGAGACAGCAAGACCAAACCGCCGCCCTCCTCCTCTTTCTCCTGCTCCTCTTCTTCATCTTCCTCCTCCTCGTCTTCCTCCTCCTCCTCCTCGTCTTCTTCCTCCTCCTCGTCTTCCTCCTCCTCCTCGTCTTCCTCCTCCTCCTCAGTCAGCTGTACATGAAGGGCGGTGAGGACGAAGACATTTGGGATGATCCCCTTCCATTTCACAAATAGCAAATATTTTCTCTTCCTTTTGAGTTTCTTAGTATTTTTTTTTTTTTTAGCTTACTTTATTGTAAGAGTACGGGACGTAATACATAGAACATACCAAATCTGTGTTAAGTGACTCTTCATGTTATCGGTGAGGCTTCCAGTGAACAGTAAGCTGTGAGTTAAGTGTTGGAAGGGTCAGTAGTTACACTGGGGCGGCGGGGGATGGGGAGGGGTACAGTGGCTCAGGCCTCTAATCCCAGCACTTTGGGAGGCTGGGGTGGGGAAATTGCTTGAAGCCAGGAACTGGAGGCCAGCTGGTCAACATAGTGAGACTCCATCTCTACAAAAAATTAAAAATTAGCCAGGCGTGGTGGTTTGTGCCTGTGGTCCCAGATACTCAGGAGGCCAAGGTGGGAGGATCACCTGAGCCTGGGAGGCCAAGGCTGTAGTGAGCTGTGATTGTGCCACTGCTCTCCAGCCTGGGTGACAGAGTGAGAGCCTGTCTCAAAAGAAATAAGTGAATTAAAAAACTAAAGATAAAAAGAAAAAAGAAAAAAAATTACACTTGGATTTTTGACTGCCTGGGGGTGAGCTCCCCAGTCCCCATGTTGTCTCAGGGTCAACTGTAGTTGGATATAGCGTCTCCGGATGAGACTGTCTTGGATTAGGGTGAGCCTTTCTCTTTAATCGTAAGAGAAAGGAGAGCTAAACCCGGCCCAGTGGCTCAGGCCTGTAATCCCAGCACTTTGGGAGACTGAGGCGGGTGGATCCCCTGGGGTCAGGAGTTCAAGACCAGCCTGGCCAACATAGTAAAACCCCATCTCTACTAAAAATACAAAGATTGGCCGGGTGTGGTGGTGTCATCCCAGCTACTTGGGAGGCTGAGACAGGAGAATCACTTGAGTCTGGGAGGCAGAGGTTGCAGTGAGCCGAGAGTGCACCATTGTACGTTGCACTCCAGCCCGGGTGACAGAGACTCCATCTCAAAAAAAAAAAGAGGGAGACTGGGAGACACGTGAGAGGGGCAGGAGGCCCTGTGACACGCAGCAGAGGCGGCAGCAAAGCTGCCACAAGCCAAGGAGCTCCGGGAGCCCCAGGAGCCAGGAGACAGGCGAGGACGAGTCCCTCCTCAGAGTCTCCAGGAAGAATCGGCCCTGCCAGCACCCTGATCTGGGACTTCAGCCTCGTGGACTGTGGGAGGTCAACTGTTGTCTGAAGCCTCCTGGCGCACGGTAATTGGCAGCCTTGGGACGCTGAGGCCAGGCCGTCACGAGGGATGCTTGGATGCGCCGAGACTTGGGAGGGGATCCGTGCTCCATTTGGGGGCTTGGGGAACCCCTAGTGGCACCCGTTTTGGCTGCTGTCTGGGAGGCTAGGGCCAGGAGAGACACAGGGTGGCCGGGTCTGAGCGGTGCTTCTTGACCCCTACTGTGTCCCTATCAGCCCTCTGCCGGGGTCAGCCCGTGGCCTCCATCCTGAGACACCTCCATGATGTACAGCAGGGACGTGGGGGCACCTGTCCTCAGCCTTCAGAACCCCTCTGACTCTAGGGCCCTGGCACTGCTCGGATGGTGGGTTCAAACCTGATCGCGAGAGGGTTTGAGATCCAGCGTGAGGCTGGCGATCTGGAAGGAGCCAGGGCTGCCGCCAGCATATGGGAAGTGAGGCCAGACAGGTAACTTCCCAAGGGTCCATGGCGGCCACACGCAGCCCTGGCACCGGCCATAGCAGCTACCGTTCGGCACAGGGGCCCACTGTCTGCTGCGTCAGGACCCAAAAGGGCGGACACGTTCAAAAGCAAAGGCGTTTGAGACGTGGTCTATGCAGTGAAACAAACCACAGGACTGGGGGAGAAACAGACAGAGCCAGGCAGTTCCGTGAGCTCGGCGATACTGAGGCTGTTTTCTTCATTTGACAAACATACCCCAGCACCGTAAGCCTGAGGGGCGTACCGTCTTTGCAGTTTTTCTGTAAATCTAAAACTTCCTCAATAAAAAACTGGATTGAAACAACAGGTGGGGTGCGGTGGCTCACGCCTGTAATCTCAGCACTTTGGGAGGCTGAGGGTGGATCACCTGAGATCGTGAGTTTGAGACTAGCCTGGCCAACATGGGAAGACCTCGTCTCTACTAAAAATACAAAAATTAGCCGGGCGTGGTGGTGGGCACCTGTAATCCCAGATACTCGGGAGGCTGAGGCAGGAGAATTGCTTGAACCTGGGAGGCAGAGGTTGCGGTGACCTGAGATCATACCATAGCACTCCAGCCTGGGGAACAAGAGTGAGACTCTGGCTCAAAAAAAAAAAAGAAAGCTGGAGGCTGGTGTGATCGTGACTCAGGGGTGTTGGGGAGACCCCTCTAAGTGAAGGAGAGGCTGTCACAGGCTCTTTATGGGGGTCAGTAGGGGAAGGAGCAAGCTGGGGGCACTTTGGGACTTGGGGCGGCTGGAGGGAGGTGAGGCTGGGGAGGCCGGAGGCAAAGTGTGGTTAGCGGGGTGCCCACCCACCCTCAGCAGGGTCCTCCGAATCGCCATGGGGTCTACTCTCCCAGCTGGGGAGCCAGGACCAGATGCCCATCTATCCAGCCCACAGGTCATGAGTGAGGGCGCCCTGGGAACTGCAGCTTCCCCGACTCCTATGGAACGCCTTCTCCCGGCCTCAGCTGCTTCACCTGTGGCTCCGCTTGTTGACAGCCATGGGGTTGATGTGGAGATGGGATATCTGAGTCCTAGGTTAGCCCGAGCCTCCGTGTAGGGCAGGCTGGAGCTGCTGCGACATCCCGGGAACTCCCTCCAGGGCCAGCCGATAGCTCTGGCTAACCCTCTGAGGGTTATTCTTTGAGGTGGCTTGTGTTGCCCGGGCCAGCTGAGGAACGGGGTGGCCGAGCTGGGTTCTAACCTTAAGTGCTTGTACAGCTTCCAGACGGGCCTGCCACCTGGCTTGTGAAGTCAGCTGTGGAGGGGGGCACAGCAGCGTTCATTTATTCATTCACTCATTCACCCCCTCCCGTCTTTGTGAACCTGGAGCGGGCCCTAGCTGGCTGCCGGGTTCATGGAGCTCGTCCGCAAGGTCTCAGTGGTTTTGGGAGCACAGCATGGTGGGGGGCGGGGTGATGACACTTGGGTGAGTGATGCACAGGGGACTGTGACGTGACGATGGGAAAAGGGGTGATGATGTTGCCTGGCGTCTGGCAATTCTTCCAGCTGAGGCCGGAGGTCCATGGGGCAGAGCCCAGGCTGACATCCCACCACCCTGGGACCCCAGAGAAAGGAGGACTCTGCTCCCAGGGGTTCCAGCCAGGCCAAGGAGGACAGTCATCTCCCGCAGACTCAGGAGTCCCCCGTGCCTACCCTCTGGCAAGAACATTCACTGGAAGGACTCCCTAGAAGCCGTTCTGTTTATGCTTATAGTTTATTACAGCAAAAAGACACATTAAAATCACCCAGCGGAGGCTGGGTGCGGTGGCTCATGCCTGTAATCCTAGCACTTTGGAGGCTGACGCAGGCAAATCTCTTGAGATCAGGGGTTCGAGACTAGCCTGGCCAACATGGTGAAACCCCGTCTCTACTAAAAATACAAAAATTAACTGGGCGTGGTGTTGTACAGCTCTAATCCCAGCTACTCGGAAGACTGAGTCTGGAGAATAGGCGGAGGTTGCAGTGAGCTGAGATTGCACCACTGCACTCCAGCCTGGGCGACAGAGCAAGATTCCATGTCAAAAAAAAAAAAAAAGTCATCCAAGGGAAACGGCAGATGGGCAGGGTCCAGGAGAGACCAGGCTGGAGCCTCCAGTCAGCCCCTCGTGTGAATAGTGCATAATTCTCCCAGCATGGAGCACTGCCAGCCACAGAAGCTCCCCTAGCCTGCGTGTCCAGGGTCTGTACTGGCGGCTGGCCCGGTAGATGTGGCTCACCACCCTCATGGCCAACCTCAGTCTCTAGTCCCTCCAGATGTTGAGCTGATGTGCCCAAGCCCCCACCCTAAAACCACAGTGTAAGCAGACTCTGCCATGGCCCCAGGCCCCAGGCACACAATGACATTCTTATCAGGCAGGATATTCTCCTGCAGGTCACCTCCCAGGAGCTGGGGACAAAGGCCAGACCTCTCTTTGGACCAGGTTAACCCTTTACTGCACAACTCCTCATGCAAAACCAAGAATGAGCACGGGGTTCCCCAGAAGAAGAGCCCGGGTGTGGTGGCTCACGCCTGTAATCCCAGCACTTTGGGAGGCCGAGGCGGGTAGATCACTTGAGGTCAGGAGTTCGAGGTCAGCCTGAGCCATATGGTGAAAAACCCCGTCTCTACTAGGAAAAAAAAAAAAAATTGGCAAGGTGTGGTGGCTTGTGGCTGTAATCCCAGCTACTCAGGGGGCGCTGAGGCGGGAGAATCGCTTGAGCCCAGGAGGTGGAGGTTGCAGTGAGCCGAGATGGCGCCAGTGTACTCCAGTATTCCAGCTTGGGCAACAGAGCGACACTCCATCTCAAAAGAAAAGAAAAGAGAAGAAGAGTCCCACTCAACGTCCACTCCTGGCCCGGACGCTGTGTCCAAAGCCTGAGTGCCTCCAGCAAAGGGGACGGGAGCTGGGTATTGCGGGAAAGGCTTGGACAGAGATGGAGCTTCGGAACCATGGGAGTTCTGTGCGTCCCCAGTCCTGTAGATCGTCCCTGTATGCCAGGCTTCCTGTGGGCTGGGGACATGGCGCAACAAAGCCAATTCAGGGAATCTTGCTCCTGAGGTCTGGCCTCCTGGGAGCTTGTGGCTCAGCCCGTGTAGAAAGCGCATGTAGCATGGGTACCAGCTGTGTGTCACACACCGTGTGTCCCTCTCATACCTGCCTGTAGCACTCACTCTAGGTGGGAGACAGGTCCATGCGGGGTCACAGCCTCTGGGGCCACGTGGTCTGTGAGAGGTGGATGTAGCACAGGTTTCTGCCATGGTGCTTGGACACAGAAGGGGGCGGGGAAGGTCACGGGAGGCCACAGGTGGCCTGTACCCAGGTAGGCGTGGGGTGGGAGCTGTGGGGTCCTCACCCTGTACCTCCTCCCCTTGCCGCAGCCTGGAGCTGGCCTGTTTCATCTGGTGTGACTGCTGGGAGGGACACTGTGGGTGTTCATGGTGGGTGTGTGCGGCCAGCGGCCACCAAGGGCTCCCAGCACAAACCCTGGGTCAGAACCCCAGGCCCTTGAGAGCCACCCGAGAACGAACATGGTTAATCTTACCATCAGCTCCACTGCAGCTCACAGGAAACAGCTGTTTACCTGGGCGAGGTGCTCCACTGGGCAGGCGGCCAGTTCCCGGGCTTCACTTCCGCCTCCGGGATCAGGGCCCCCCAGGAAGCTGGGGCGGTGGGGCGGCAAGCTCTCCATGCACTGCCAGGAGCTGTTTGTAAGGATTTGTAAGGAACAAGTCGGCCTTGTTGTGGACACAGTATCCACCCTAGCAACAGCCCCTGCCAGGCCAGAGCGGACAACCACCCCTCCCTCCTGCCTGCCCAGCCCCCACCTCTCCTCACGGTGGCTGCCTCCCACGGTCTCATGGCGGGCGGCACGGACCAGCATCCCTAAGGGCCTCGGGTCGTGCCACCTGGGTCAGAGGGCTCCGTTCCAGCAAATCAGCGTTAGCCATGTGAGGGGGGAGGAGGCCAGGTCCCAGCCCTGCTCAGAGTTAGCTTGGCCGGTCAGGGAGCTTCTGGCCCCTGGTTCTGAGCCCCAGTGCCATCAGGGAGTGGGAAGCTGGGCCCAGCCCCCGAGAGGCTGGGGAGGACCACGTGGAAGGAACATGGGGTAAGGACCCCCTAGAACTCAAGCTGGGTCTGGGGGGACTGGCGTGGCTGCCCTGGCCCTGTGTGGGCTCATCGGGATCACAAGTCCTTCCCTTGGAAGGCCATTACTGTGCTTCTGAGACAGCACCCTCCGATTCAGGCCAGTGGAAAGCCGCCTGGCCTGTCAAGTCACAGCTTCTGGCCGTGATAAGAAATGGCATCCCCTGGTCCTCAAAACTTCTGCCCTGATGCTGTCGATCCCCCCCGCTTGGGTCTTTTTGTGTCTTTGGGGCTGGCACTCTGGGATGAACCTGGGAGGTGACCCCTCCCGCAGCTGCCGGCTTCTCTCTCGCAGCTCCAGCTCCAGAAATCCCAGTACCTGCAACTGGGCCCGAGCCGCGGCCAGTACTACGGGGGGTCCTTGCCCAATGTGAACCAGATTGGGAGTGGCACCATGGACCTGCCCTTCCAGGTGAGTGCCCCACCCCCAGCCCTGCCCCCCTCAGGAGGAGCTTCTCCCCAGTCTCCCACCGGGGGCCAGACATTGCAGACAGCTGGGGTCACCAGACAGTTGCCAGAGCCCACCCCACCCCTACCTTCTCCTTTTCTGTCCTGGGAACCAGAGGAAGCAGAGTGGCCCCATCAGGGTGCACCAGGATCCCCCCCAGCCCGTTCCCCCATCAGCAGACCCTGACGCTAGCCCTCCATCTGGCCTCCAGCATTTCGGCAGCCACTACACCTGTTGGCCGGCTGTCGGCCGCGGGAACCGCTCGGGGCCGCTGGGACTTGGCTCTGTCCTGCCTCACTAATCCGCAAGCCCAGCAATTCTCAGAAGGAGGCCCAGCGGCCTGACCCCACTTGTCTGCAAACGTTTCTTGGCAGAGGCCCACACAGCGCGGCTCCCGCAGGCTGCTCGGCCGCCGTGCACAGCCTTATCATAAACAGGAGATAGGCCCACAGCAGTCCTCTCCCCTGTCCCTGGTCTATAGGTGGAAATGGGGATGGGGTGGGATCAAGGGAGCTGGCCTGCGAGTCAAGGCCACCCTAAGACGGTGTCTGGGCTCCGCACGGACAGGTCCCCCTGGGGGTCACACGTACTCTATGGCTGAGAAAACCACCTCGGACACAGCCATGGCCACTGCCAGGCTAGATGGAGCCGGGGCCCTTCCTGCGTCTCCCACCAGCTCCACCCCTACCTGCACCGCCGCTGGACAGGGCAGGGGTCCCTGGGCTGGCCCCGAGGGGGCAGCTCCCAGGCATACACTGAGAGCAGGCCATCACCGATGCTGGGCGTGCTTCCAGGCCAGGCTTTCTCCCCTCCTGCCCTTCTCTCCCTGTTTCTCCTGTCCCCTCTTCCTGTTTCTCCCGTCCCCTCTTCCCTGGAGGAGAATCTCTCTCTGGGCATCTCCCAAGCTCAGTCTGAGTGGGGGCCGAGGGGCACAGCACCCTGTTGGGCGCCTGTCGCCCGAGGCCCACAGCCCCGGGGGGTCCCACACATCCCATCTTCGGGGCCAGGCGAGGCAGCAGCGTCTCAAAGTCTCGGTTCTTTGCATTTTGAGCCCAGCGGATTTCTGGGGGAGGCCCTGGCAGCGGCTCCTGTCTCTCTGGTAAATGAGCCCCCAGGCTGAGGCCGAGGCGTCCCCGGCGCCAGCCTGCAAGACCCCGACCCGCGTGTGGGCGCTGGGGATCTCTGAGCTCCCCGAGCGGCCGCCCCTGCGGCTCCCAGGGAGGTGGGAGGTGTCCCGTCCGCCAAATGGAAACGGATCCACTCCGCACCCCCATCTCGGGAAGTGCGTATGGTCGCGTCGAGAGGCCCCGGGGACTCTTGGGGTCCATCTGGGGGCAGATGCCACAGCCGCACAGCCCCATCTGGGGTCCAGCAGAGCAGAATCCAAGCATGTGCCCCACAGCTGCATGGTCCGTCCCTACACACACACAAGCACACACGTGCGCACGTGTCTCCCAAGCCAGGCCAGCAGGCAGGACCTGGCGAGCCAGGGCGTGGCCAGCCCCAGCTTCATTCTGCCTCTGATGCTGCTTCGGCTGCCTCAGTTTCCCCTCTGGGCTTCAAGGCATCTCTGGAAGGAGATGAATGGCCCCTACCCTCGGGAGCCCGTGCATTGGATGGTGCAGTTTCCACCCTCATTGCCACAGGCTCCTGTCTCCCATGCCCACAGCCTTTTGGGAGCAAGAGCCACAGAAAGACCCAGACCAGCAACTTCATGCTGGATCGAAGACAGACTTGGGGGTCCCAGGACTGTGAATAGCAGTGAGCCCTGAACTCTGACCAAGGCTGGGACAGAGCACAATCCCCACCATGGACAGGCTTCCGGAGGGGGAGACTCACTTTAGTATCAGAGTCGCATTTTGCCCGGCTGCACAGAGAAGGCACAAGGGCTCAGGCACCAGATGGCCAGGCTGGGGATTGGCTGCATCCAGAGCTGGCAGAGGCTGCCAGTCTCACCCCAGTCAGATGGCGAGTGGGCAACACAGGGTCAGGGCGGGCTCCTGGCAGCCCTGGGGGTGTAGAGGCCGGGCATGGAGCAGGCCTAGGGGGAGGGGCAGCCCGGTGCCAGCCCCAGGTGCTGGGAGGAAGCCCCGTCCGGCCAAGCAGTAGGCTGTGGCTCCAGAAAGTGCCTGTACTTGGCTCTGGTGGTGCCTGGAGGAGGCCGTAGGGGAGAGCGCGTGGGGGCTGTGTCTCAATCAAGAGCAGCCTTGGGCTCCACAAGGAAGCCTCCTGGGAACTCAAGCTTGGCCAGGTGGGCCCCGAAACAGCCCTGGGCTGGAAGCCCCTGGGCCGTCTCTTGGCAGCCCCTCCAGGGATGACGTAGGTGGGGGTAGGAGGCTGGCCAGGCCCGGAGAGAGAGGGCGGAGGCCTGTCCACACCTGGTAAGGCTGGGGAGGAGGGCTGCCCAGGCCGGCTGCACCCCTGGCACCTGGCGGGCGCTGGCCCTGAGCTTGTGCCGCTCTGCCTGGCCTGTGCATGCCAGCCGCACTGCACGCCCCTGCCGCCCTGGCTCCTGGGACCCCGGCTCACACCCCCTCCCTGCCCCCCAGTGCTTGGAGAGCCAGGGAGCTGGGGCTGAAGAAGAGCCCATCCCAGGCTGCAGAGCAATTGCTGAGGGTGTTCCAGAGTGGGGGGCCCTGTGATCAGACTTGGGGGGGCAGTGCTAGGGCCACAGCTGGTAACCATTGTTTGGGTTTTCTCTCTCTCTGTTTCCATCTCCTCCTCCCCCAGACCCCCTTCCAATCCTCGGGCCTGGATACCAGCCGGACCACCCGGCACCATGGGCTGGTGGATAGGGTGTACCGGGAGCGCGGGCCGGCTCGGCTCCCGCACCGCCGGCCCCTGTAGTGGACAACACTGGACGGCAGATATCCTTTTCCCCCAGAAGATGAGGGTGGCAGGCCAGGCCCTGCTGGTGCCGGCAGGACCCCAGGTTTACCCAGCAGGTTCTGACAGGGCTCCCTGCTTCCAGCTCTGGGGACAGAATTAGGGCAGCACCGACTGGGAGGCTTGATCTCACAGCAGCCCGGGAGGACTCCTGGAAGGGGACATGCCACAAGCCCTAGAGCCTTTGGCCAGACTTGGGGGGCTCAGAGGGCACAGGGAACAGCTTCCAAGGCAGGAGTTAAGGAAGGTGACACCTGACCACAGAGGGCTTAGACACCTGGCGGGGCAGTGGGGCCAGGGAGGCGGTGAGCAGGGAGCCCACCCTCAGGGCTGTGAGCTGAGGGGCCCCTCCTATGTGTCGCATGGAGGGCAGCCCAGCCAAGGCAGTGGGGCTGGGGGGGGTCTTTGTGAGACCCGGACACGTCCGAGGGAGACTCCATCTCTATGACAGGAGTAACATTCGCCTCTGTGACTCGGTCAGGCAGAGATCGACCAGAGTCCCCCCCCTCCACTCCCAACTCAGCCGCCCCTTGGTGCTCAGCCAGCCAGGCCCCCCAACACCAGAGTCTGAACGGCCTCAGGTTGCTCCTAGGATCCCCCGGCTCTCTAGAACAGAGAAGCTTGTTCTCCGGTTCTCATTTCCGTGGGCTGGGGGGAGCTCGACCAGCTGGGCCCCGACTGAGCCCTCGGGCCCGGGAGCCGCCCCGTCAGCCCAGAATGGAGAGTCCAGACCAGGGTCAGCTGAGACTCAGACTCCCCAGCGCCCCCACGGGCCCTACTGTCACTGCCCAGAACCCCTCCCTTGGAAGGGGTGCAGCCTGCACGTGCGTTCACGGAGCAGAGTGCTGAGTGCTAGGTGGACAGGGCCATACCTCTGGGGAGCCCCTGAAACGGGGGCCGCTTGCAGTCAGGCAGGAAAGGCCGGCAGGAAACACCCCGGCCGTACTGGTCCCAGCTGTTTGCAGGCCCTGGGCCGAACCAGCTGGGGGGGGCTTCCTGCCCTGGGCTGAGAGTGTTGGTGGAGGCGGGGTCTCAGCCAGCGACACTGCCCCCTTAACTCACATCCACGCCGACAGCTGCCCCTATGGCACCGTGTACCTCTCGCCACCCGCGGACACCAGGCTGGAGAAGGTGAGTGGCTGAATCCCCCCGCCCCTTCTTGTTGGAAACAAAGCCAGACTCTTGTCACGGTTACATGTGGAAAAGCAGGACACAGTTGCTTAAAAAATGACCAAACTAAGATGCATCCAGAAGTTTCTAGAAAGTAGTCCTCAACCTGAAACAGGGGGTTCCAGCTTTGGTGGGGGGGGGGTCTTCTGATATTTCCCCTTCCCCCCATTTATGACTTTAAAAAAACAAAAGTGGAACCAGGCATGGTGGCTCACGCCTGTAATCCCAGCACTTTGGGAGGCCGAGGCAGGTGGATCACGAGTTCAAGACCAGGCTGGCCAACATGGTGAAACCCCTTCCCTACTAAAAATACAAAAATTCACCAGGCGTAGTGGTACGTACCTGTAATCCCAGGTACTCCAGAGGCTGAGGCGGGAGGATGGCTTGAACCTGGGAGGCAGAGGTTGCAGTGAGCTGAGAACAAGCCACTGCGTTCCAGCCTGGGTAACAGAGCGAGACTCCATCTCAAAAAAATAAGTAGAATGACACCGCATATTCAGCCCTGTAGCTTGCTCTTTCCCATTTAATGCTGTGTTCAGAGCAGTTACCCCACGTTACTCAACAGCCACTGAAAATGTGATGACAAAATTATATTAATACATTTAGGATGGAAGATTAGGAAAAGACAGGCCAGGCACCATGGCTCACGCCTGTAATCCCAACACTTCGGGAGACCAGCGCAGGCGATCACTTGAGTCCAGGAGTTCAAGACCAGCCTGAGCAATCTAGAAAGATCCCATCTCCACAAACAATAGAGAAGTAGCCAGATGTGGTGGTGCACGCCTGTAGTCCCGGCTACTCGGGAGGCTGAGTCAGGAGGATCGCTTGAGCCCAGGAGGTCAAGGCTGCAGTGAGCTGTGATCATGCCACTGCAGTCCAGCCTGGGCCACAGAGTGAGACCCTGTCTCAAAGGCCTAAAATTACAATAATACAGTTAATATAACAACAAATAATATAGACTATGGTTGCACAACAGTGTGAATGTACTTAATGTCTCAGAACTATACACTCAGAAGCAGTTAAAACTGTACATATGTACACATATATACACACGCATATACATACATATGTATACATATTTATGTGTGCATGCATATATATATATAATTTTTTTTTTTGAGACATGGTCACACTGTTACTGAGGCTGGAGTGCAGTGGCACGATCACAGCTCACTGCAACCTCGACTTCCCAGACTCAATCGTCCCACCTCTGCTTCCAGCTAATTCTTTTTTTTTTTTTTTTCTGTAGAGACAAGATCTTGCCACGTTACCCAGGCTGGGCTCGAACTCCTGGGCCTAAGTGATCCACCCACCTTGGCCTCCTAAAGTGCTGGGACTACAGGACGAGAGCCACTGTGCCTGGCTGTTATATATATTTTACTACAATAGAAAAAATATATAGCCAGGCACACTGACTCATGCCTGTAATCCCAGCACTTTGGGAGGCCAAGGCGGGCAGTTCACCTGAGGTCTGGAGTTTGAGACCAACCTGACCAACATGGAGAAGCCCACTTCTCTACTAAAAATACAAAATTAGCCGGGCATGGTGGTGCATGCCTGTAGTCCCAGCTACTCGGGAGGCTGAGGCAGGAGAATCGCTTGAACCCGGGAGGCAGAGGTTTCGGTGAGCGAAGATCATGCCATTGCACTCCAGCCTGGGCAACAAGAGCAAAACTCTGTCTCAAAAAAAAAGAAAAGGAAAAAACTTATAGCTGGGCACGGTGACTCACGCCATGCCTGTAATCCCAGCACTTTGGGAGGCTGAAGCAGGCGCCTGGCTAGAGCCCTGGAGGTTGAGGCTGCAGTGAGCCATGATTGTGCCGCTGTGCTCCAACCTGGGGGGCCGAGTGAGACCCTGTCTCACAAATAATACACACACAGGTTAGTAAACAAAGAAGAAACGTAAGCAAGCTGTTCTACACACACACACACACACACACACGCACGCACGCACACACACACACACACACACACACAATATTAAATTCTCACCAAGCTTTGTCATAGGTCAGGCCCTGTTCCACCATCACATGTATTAACTGATATGAAATGCATGGAGCTTTACGTAATGGGCACTGTGTTCATCTCCATTTTAGTCCATTTTAGACACGAGGAAATTCAGCACAGAGAGGTCAGAACACTTGCTCAGGGGCACACAGCTGGTGGTGGCTGCACCTGCATTTTGCTGGGTAACCAAGGAGGCTTTCTGGGGACCCATCCTTGAGGCACCTGCAGCCAGGAGCAGATTGGGTCACCTTGTCCCTTCTCCCCATCAGTTCCCAGAGGGGAGTGGGATCCCTGGAGGCAGAGGGCAGAGCCTCTCCTGGGCTGGTTGAACCAAAACCTCCTGCCTTATGCTGGCTTCCCAACCATGGGGGCCTCTAAGTGGCTTCATTCCTTCCAGGGCCTTCTCCAGGCCCCTTCCACCACCTGTCACACTGGGTTTGTGTGACACTGAGCATCCCAGAGGGCACTGTCACCCGATTGTGTTCGTCACCAGGAGGGGAACCCAGTGACAGGCTGGAGGCTTGTACTCCAAGACTGGGCACCTGTGGGGTACCTTCTATAGGTAGGGGGGGGGATTTCAGCAGGAGGGCACCATCCTTTCCCCCAAAGCCAGGAAGCCTCTCTCTATTGCCCAAGCTGGTCTTGAACTCCTGGGCTCAAGTGATCCTCTCACCTCAGCCTCCTGAGTTGGTGGGACCAGAGGTGAGCACCACCTTGCCCGGCTGCTATTTGTGTTTCACGGGCTTTGCAGATGAACGCCACAGTCACTCTGGTAGCTTTTTAGAATGATGTCCCGAGAGCTTTGCTCAGGTGCAGCAGCTGACAAAAATGACCCACAGCTCCCACCCTGTCCATCGAGCACGTCCGGGCTGTCAGGACTGTCGTGTTGCCTGCCTTGGGCCCAAGCTCATTGTCTCTTCCTCCCTTCTGGCCAGGACCAATTCTGACTCTGCCTTGCACCAGAGCACAATGACGCCCACGCAGCCCGAATCTTTTACCAGTGGGTCCCAGGACGTGCACCAGAAAAGAGGTATGGGCAGGGGACTCGGGTGTCTTTGCTGGGGTCAGGCAAGTCCAGCAGGTGGCCCCTGTTCTCCAGGAGGTCACAAGCTTGTGGGCAGACGGCCCTTCAGAGGAATACTCAGACCATGCTGGGGCATCAGGGAAGGGACTTGGAAGCTTTCCGAGGTGGTGCCACTTGAGTTGGGTTTTGAAGAGTGCGTAGGAGTTTTCTAGACAGAGAAAACAATCCTGCAGGTGCATGTTGGCTTCCATTCCTGGATTGAGGGCGTGGCCATGAAGTCTGGGTGCTTCACAGATGCTTGTTTCACATGTAGCGGCAGCAAGCCCACGCCGAAGGAGCATTTG
Organism: Ateles fusciceps; assembly: GCA_036589455.1. Taxonomy (NCBI): domain Eukaryota; kingdom Metazoa; phylum Chordata; class Mammalia; order Primates; family Atelidae; genus Ateles; species Ateles fusciceps. The sequence goes on along the minus strand of JAZHEH010001828.1, from coordinate 10,157,699 downwards.
TCAGCTCATGACAGAGCAGACCAGGGTTAGACCTTCAGCCGCAGGTCCAGCTCCTTCCAGGGCTCCCCACTGGACTGTCTTCCGGCTCTGCTGCTGAGAACTCCCTTGCCCCCAGCCCCTGGGCCCATCCTAGCTATAGCGAGTGAGAAAGAGGCCATCTCTTCCCGACTCTTGGCCAGAGCCCCGCCTCCGGCCAAGCCACACACACCCCTGTGGTGAGGGCAGATCTGTACCCAGGTCCTGGGCTCTGATTCGAAGCCGGGCGTGGAGGAGGCACCCTGGGCACCTTCAAGGAGGGCATATGCTGTCTTAAAAACTGGGCCGGTGCCATCAGAGAAGGGAGCTTGGAGGCTATGAGGCCCGCCCCGGGAAACCTGGCGCGGCCCAAGACGCTGAAGTCCGGGAGCTGCACGTGCCTTGGGCCCACACACAATCGTTTGTGTCGCCTCGATTCACCGAGTGGGTGGGTAAACACACAAGGGAGATTCTGCTGATAGGAGGGGGGAAGCGGAGGGCTGTTGGCCAGAACCTCACTCCGGGTTCCAGCTGAGCATGCAGCAGAGGCGGGAGGGAGAAGAGAACGTCTCCATAATGAAAACGAGCCTTCTGGAGCACCTAGTGGTGCTGAGGACGGCACAGTGCCTGGGTCTTCCCTGCCATTCCTAATGAGCGGGGCTGTTCTGAGGCTTCTGCCTTTCCTACCAGGTCCCCACAAGCAGAGGACGTCTGGGGGGGTGGACACCAGGATGTCGCCATCCCCCTGGAACACTGTAACCGGGGGAAGGGAGCTGTGACCGGGGACCCCTGGTGGCCTTGGCGTGGGGGCTTAGCAGAGACAGTCATCTATCCCCACTTTCCTAGTAGGGCCCGAGGTGGCGACAGGGCTGGATTTGGCCTGGCCGCCTCCCTGCAGCCTGGCTTTCAACAAGGAGGGTTGGTCTGTCTGGCTATGCTCATGGCTCTCTCAGTTACAAGTTAAAAAAAAAAACACCATGAAACATGCAACAGGCATGAAGAAAATGGGGAAATGGCAGGGTGTGGTGGCTCACTCCTGTCATCCCAGCACTTTGGGAGGCTGAGAAAGGCAGATCGCTTGAGCTCAGGAGTTAGAGACCCGCCTGGGCAACATGGTGAGACTCCGTCTCTACCAGAAATACAAAAAAATTAACTAGTTACATGTGCCTGTGTTCCAGCTACTCAGGAGGCTGAGGCAGGAGCAGGGATTGTTTGAGCCTGGGAGGTGGAGGTTGCAGTGAGCTGAGATCAAGCCACTGCACTCCAGGTTGGGCAACAGAGTGAAACCCTGTCTCAAAAGAAAAAAAGAAAATGGGGACATGTTTACTCTCACCTCAAATGAAAGGTTCAAGGAAAGGTACCTTCAGGCCCAGCTGGTTCTAGAGCCTCGATTGATGCCCCTCCATCCCGTCCCTCAGACCCTCCCTCTCCTCCTCATGCTCTGGGGCTGGCTGACATTGTGGCTGACTCACGGGACTGCCGCTGCCACGAGTGCACTGGTCCCACCTCTGTCGGCACTGAGTGACAGGGTCTGAACCCCTGTGCTTGGCGCCGGGGGCTCAATAAGGGTTCAACCACTGGGTGCCAGCAGCCCAGAGCAGGAAGTGGGTTTGGTGAGTGGTGGGTGTGGAACAGAACACGCAAGCTAGGGCCAGGTGCGGTGGCTCATGCCTGTAATCCCAGCACTTTGGAAGGCCGAGGCAGGTGGATCACTTGAGGTCAGGAGTTCAAGACCAGCCTGGCCAACATGGCGAAACCTCATCTCTGCTAAAAAATACAAAAATTAGCTGGGTATGGTGGTACGTGCCTGTAATCCCAGCTACTAGGGGGGCTGAGGCAGGAGGATCGCTTGAACCTGGGAGGTGGAGGGTGCAGTGAGCCAAGATCATGCCACTGGACTCCAGCCTGGGCAACAGAGCGAGACTCTGTCTCAAAACAAAACAAAACAAACCAATGAGCTGGGCATGGTGGTGCCTACCTGTAATCCCAGCTTCTTGGGAGGCTGAGACAGGAGAATCTCTTGAACCCAGGAGGCACGGGTTGCGGTGAGCCAAGATCGTGCCACTGCACTCCAGCCTGGGTCAAGAGTGAGACTCTGTCTCAAAAAAAAAAGAAAAAGAAAATACACCCAAGTTAGGCAGCTGCTCTTGGGAGAGATTCTTAGCTGTTCTCTGCAGCTTGAAGCCTCTGAAGCCCACATTGGTTCAGCCTCCTCTTGCTCTGTCACACAGGCTGGAGTGATCACAACTCACCGCAGCCTCCACCTCTCAGGCTCAAGCAATCCTTCCCCCTCAGCCTCCTGAGTAGCTGGGACTACAGGCGCACACCACCACACCTGGCCAATTTTCTTATTTTTTTGTAGAGACGAGGTCTTGCCACGTTGCCCAGGCCGGTCTCAAACTCCTGAGTTCAAGTGATCTGCCTGCCTCAGCCTCCCAAAGTGCCAGGATTATAGGCGTGAGCCATGGTGCCCGGCCTTGTTTTTCTTTTTCTTTACTGAAACTGAGTTTCACTCTGTCGCCCAGGCTGGAGTGCAGTGGCGTGACCTCAGCTCATTGCAACCTCTGCCTCCCCAGTTCAGGTGATTCTCCTGCCTCAGCCTCCGGAGTAGCTGGGACTATAGAGTCCCCACCAGCACACCTGGCTAATTTTTGTATTTTTAGTAGAGATGGGATTTCCCTATGTTGCCCAGGCTGGTCTGGAACTCCTGACCTCGGGCGATCTGCCCACCTCGGCCTCCCAAAGTGCTGGCATTACAGGCATGAGCCACCGCGCCAGCCTGTTTTTCTTATGTCATAGATTCTCTGGCTTATTTAAAGTTGTTGTTGTTTGTCATGAAGTGCTTTTTCGTGGTTTTAGTAGAGTCCACAGAAGTTTTGTTCGGACAGTTGCAGTCCTACCACGGCCGTGACTCCGTGTTAGGGAAGTGTCCTCCTGGTGCCACCATGCGGCTGCAAAGAAATTTCTTCTCTGATTCTCCTTCTCCCCTCCCGTCTCCCCAGTCTTACTGTTAACAGTCCCAGGAATGGAAGAGACCACATCAGAGGCAGACAAAAACCTTTCCAAGCAAGCATGGGACACCAAGAAGGTAAGAGCCTATGAGCTTTCAAAACGTGTTTTTCTTCCTTCTCTTCTCTAGCATCACCCGGGCAAAGGTGACAAAATGACACGTCAGGGTGGCTTCACCTTCCCGAGACAGGGAACCTCACTGTGATTTTTCCATCTTCGAAACTGGAGAGTCTGTTGATGACTAACAGCAGGCCTTATCCAACAGGCCAAAACTGCACAAAGAATTAAAACCCAGGCCGGGCGCGGTGGCTCACGCCTGTCATCCCAGCACTTTGGGAGGCCGAGGCGGGCGGATCACCTGAGGTCAGGAGTTCGAGACCAGCCTGGCCAACACGGTGAAACCCCGTCTCTACTAAAAATACAAAATATTAGCTGGGTGTGGTGGTGGCCACCTGTAATCCCAGCTACTTGGGAGACCGAGGTGGGAGAATCGCTTGAACCCAGGAGCAGAGGTTGCAGTGAGCTGAGGTCATGTCATTGTACTCCGGCCTGGGCAACAGAGCGAGACTCTGTCTCAATACATACATAAAGAAATAAGCACTCCAGTCTGGGCAACAGAGTAAGACTCTGTCTACATAAATAAATAAATTTAATTAAATAAATAAAACCCATTGCTGGCCTGGTGCGGTGGCTCACGCCTGTAATCCTAGCACTTTGGGACGCTGAGACAGGTGGATCACCTGAGGTCAGGAGTTCAAGACCAGCCTGGCCAACATGGTGAAACCCCATCTCTACTAAAAATACAACAAAAGTTAGCTGGCTGTGGTGGCAGGGACCTATATCCCAGCTACTTTGGGAGGCTGAGGCAGGAGAATTGTTTGAACTCAGGAGCAGAGGTTGCAGTGAGCCGAGATCATGCCATCGCACTCCAGCCTGGGTCGACAAGAACAAAACTCTGTCTCAAGATACAAAAATAAAATAAAAATAAAACCAGTTGCAAGTCAAGTTGTGGCGAAGGGACAGCAATGCAAATTACTCCTCCCCTCTGGGACACTGGTGCACCATCCTGTGCCCAAATCCTCTCAAAAGGGTTTGCCCTGGCCGGCCGTGGCTCATGCCTGTAATCCCAGCACCCTGGGAGGCCGAGCTGGGAGGATCGCTTGAGCTCAGGAGGTTCCGGAGCAGCCTGGCCAACAAAGTGAGACCCTCTCTCTACAAAAAATGAGTCGGGCGTGGCGGTGTGCACCTGTACTCTGAGCTACTTGGGAGGGTAAGGCGGGAGGATCATTTGAGCCCAGGAGGTCATGGCTGCAATGAGCCATGACTGTACCGTAGCACCCCACCCAGGGCAACAGAGCAAGACCCCTTCTGGTGGGGGAAAAAAAAAAAGTATTGCTCCATCAGTTTATTCTGCAGGAATTCAATCAATGGGAGTTGAGGAATGAGAAAGGAGCAGTGTGTTTGAAGGTATTTCCCAGAGCTTTTGTAATAAACTAGAAACAACCTGCACATTCAGGAGTAGGTGATTTGTTGAGGAAATTGTCCTCAGTCCCCGAGGAGATAGGATTTTGAAGACATTGTAAACGCGTGAAAGACACTCCTAATGCTATTGTCATGTGAACAGAGTAGGATGAGCGTATTTGAAAAGGCAGGAAACATGCAGAGATGCGGCTGTGCAGATACCGGGAGGCGGAGCTGACAGGGGCATCGTGCGAGGGTTGTGCGTCCTCTGTCCTGGTGCATGTGGGCGCCACTGCCAGTCCTTTGTGTCCATCTGTGTATTTCTTCTTCTTCTTTTATTTTTAAATTTCGTTATATTTATTTAAATTAATTATTTGTTTATTTATTTTGAGACAGAGTCGCGCTCTGTCACCCTGTCTGGAGTGCAGTGGTGAGATCTCTTCTCACCGCAACCTCCACCTCCCGGGTTCAAGCGATTCTCCTGCCTCACCCTCCCCAGTAACTGGGATTACAGGCGTGTGCCATGCCTGGTTAATTTTTGTATTTTTGGTAGAGATGGGGTTTCGCCATGTTGGCCAGGCTGGTGTTGAACTCCTGACCTCAAGTGGTCTGCCCACCTCAGCCTCCCAAAGTGCTGGGAAGACAGGCTCTTTTTCTTACTTTAGAGATAGGATCTGGCTTATGCCTAGGCTGCAGTGCAGTGGTGCCACCCTAGCTCACTGCAGCCTTGGTCCCCAACAGTCCTCTGCGTCAGCTTCCAGAGTAGTTGAGACTATAGGCGCACGCCACCATACCTGACAAATTTTTGTTTTGTTTTGTTTTGTTTTGAGATGGAACTTGGGTCTTTTGCTCAGGCTGGAGTACAATGGCACAGTCTGGGCTCACTGCAATCTCTGCCCCTGCTGGTTCAAGCCATTCTTCTCCCTCAGGCTCCCGAGTAGCTGGGATTACAGTAGCCTGCCACCAGGCCTGGCTAATTTTTGTATTTTTAGTAGAGACGGGGTTTCACCATGTTGGCCAGGCTGGTCTTGAACTCCTGACCTCAGGTGATCCGCCCACCTCATCCTTCCAAAGTGCTGGGATTACAGGTGTGAGCCACTGCGCCCAGCCAATTTTTAAATCTTTTATAGGGACGGGCTCACTTCGTTCCCCAAGCTGCTCTCGAACTCCTGGGCTCAAGCAGTCCTCTGCCTCAGCCTCCCAGAATGCTGGGATTACAGGCATGAACCACCTCACCTGGCCTATTTTTTAATTTTTGGTAGAGACAGGGTCTCACTGTGTTGCCCAGGCTAGTCTCAAACTCCTGGGTTCTTTCTCTATGTTTTAGTTTGACACAAGGAGTCCTTGGGATTTCCATACTTGGGGTAAAAAAATCTTTAAAAAAGGACTCTAGGCCAGGCCCGGTGGCTCACCCCTGTAATCCCAGCACTTTGGGAGGCCAAGGGATCACCCAAGGTCAGGAGTTCGAGACCAGCCTGGCCGACATGGTGAAACCCTGTCTCTACCAAAAATACAAAAATCAGCCAGGCGTGGTGGCGCACGCCTGTAATCCCAGCTACTGGGGAGGGTGAGGCAGGAGAATCACTTGAACCCGGGAGGCGGAGGTTGCAGTAAGCCGAGACTGTACCACTGCACTCCAGCCTAGGCACTAAGGTGAAAACTCAATTTCAAAAAAAAAAAAACAAAGAGCTGGGCACGGTGGCTCACGCCTATAATCCCAGCACTTTGGGAGGCCGAGACAGGTGGGTCACGAAGTCAAGAGATCGAGACCATCCTGGTCAACATGGTGAAACCCTGTCTCTACTAAAAATACAAAAATTAGCTGGACATGGTAGCGCACGCCTGTAGTCCCAGCTACTTGGGAGGCTGAGGCAGAAGAATTGCTTGAACCCAGGAGGCAGAGGTTGCGGTGAGCCGAGATTGCACCATTGCACTCCAGCCTGGGTAACAAGAGTGAAACTCCGTCTCAAAAAAAAAAAAAAAAAGAAAGAAAGAAAGAAAGAATTCTAAGCTGGGCACAGTGGCTCATGCCTTGTAATCCCCACACTTTGGGAGGCTGAGGTGGGAGGATTGCTTCAGCCCAGGAGTTTGAGAACAGCCTGGGCAACGTATGGAGACCTGGTCTCTACAAAACATTTTATAACAGCCAGTGTGATATGTGTGTGTGCCTGCTACTTGGGAGGCAGGAGGATCGCTTGAACCCAGGAGCCCAGGAGTTCGAGTCCAGCCTGGACAACAGAGCGAGACCCTGTCTCTTAAAAAAAAAAAAAAAAAAAAAAAATTCTAAGGACAGGCAAAACTGGAAAACACATCCGGCAGCAGAGAGGGAGCTAAGTAGGTCACGGTCCATTTGCGCAGCTGGATATTGGGCCGTCACTTGAGAAAAAGGAAGATAGCAACAGTGTCCTTACAGAGGCAGACACACTGCTGATGGAGGAGGGGGCGGTGGGTGAATTTTTAATACTGTTCAGAAATCCGTTAATGTCTCCATGATGTTCGTGGAATGCTTTTCAAAGTATTCTTGAGGACGTGATCGTCGGTGTGCTTTGCAGAAATCGGTAATGAAGCGAATGTTTACTCTCAGAATGAAGGCGGCTCTGGCCATGTAGAAACCCGTTCAGCCGGCGTTCCCCCGCAGAGGCTTAACGCCCGCCGGTCGCACGCCACCCCTCGGGCGCCCCAGTGGCTGCGGGTTGGGCATTGCCCCCTCACGGTGCATGCACTTCAAGGCCAGCCCCACCCTCTGCCAGCACCTTCACCTTTTCATCTGATAATCCTAAAAGAACTCAGCCGGGAGTGTCCGCCCCAGGGCCGCAGGGGCGGAAACGTGCCACACTGGTGCCCTCATCCATGGCCCGGCCTCTGTCTGGTCATGCCTGCCAAGAGCAGAAGACGGGTCCTCTTTTGTCCTTGAACAGGAGTCTCGGGGGCCCCCTGCCTGGAGCCTGTCATTCCCTAGGCCTGCAGTGATTCCATGTCTCAGCTTGTGTTACGTCCCCGACTCACAGGGGGAGGAAACACTGGTCCTCCTGGAAGGTTTTTCTGGGCATCCCCCTCCCCCAGGGCCAACTCGCTGGGCTCTGTCCGACTTGGAGGCTGCCCTTCCACCCCTGTGTGCTCACAGCCAGAGCCAGACCCCACCCTGCTTTCAGAAGCCCTCGGAGGTACCCGGCCTGTCTTTTTGCTGGGATTCTGATTCACTTTCCCATTGCTGTGAAAGTCCAAACTTCAGGCCCCAGGGGCTGTGGCTCGTGCCTGTAAGCCCAGCACTTTGGGAGGCCGAGGTGGGAGGATTGCTTGAACCCGGAGTTTGAGACCAGCCTGGACAACACAGTGAGGCCTCATCTCTACAAAAAAATAAAAAAATAAGGCCGGGCGAGGTGGCTCACACCTGTAATCCAAGCACTTTGGAGGTCAAGGTGGGCAGATCACCTGAGGTCGGGAGTTCAAGACCAGCCTGACCAACAGGGTGAAACCCCGTCTTTATTTAAAAATAAAAATTAAAATTAAACATTTTTTAGCTGGGCGAGGTGGCTCACACCTGTAATCCCAGCACTTTGGGAGGCCGAGGCGGGTGGATCACCTGAGGTCGGGAGTTCGAGACCAGCCTGACCAACATGGAGAAACCCGTCTCTACTAAAAATACAAAAAATGATCCGGGTGTGGTGACGCATGCCTGTAATCCCAGCTATTCGGGAGGCTGAGGCAGAAGAATCACTTGAACCTGGGAGGCGGAGCTTGCGGGGAGCTGAGATCGCCCCCTTGCACTCTAGCCTGGGCAACAAGAGCAAAACTCCATTTCAAAAACAAAACAAAACACCATTTTTTAGAAAGGTGGAGGAGCCCTTCCTGGGACTCTGAACTTCAAGGCCTCTGTGGGCCACACTACAAGAAGAGCACATTGTGGGGCCCTTGCTGTCCACCACGTCCCAAAAGTGTCCTAAAAGCGCTCTGCAGCCAAGCGCAAAAACCAGTGTCATGCCGAGGGCTACCCAAGCCCCGGTCAGTGGGGGATGAGTGTGGCTGTCCGCAGAGCACAGGGACGTCTCGGGACTCTCAGGAAGTAGCAGAGCCTCACGGTCCCCGGGGGAAGTCACATGCCTGGGTCTCTGCTACAAGGCTGGTCAGCCCCAAGACAGGGGCAGCAACCTCTGAACTGAGTTTAGGGCATCAGGTCCAAGGCTCCTGGGGCTCCCCTGACTCAGTTCTTCCCTCCTTGGGGCTTTGCACCTGATTCACTCCCTGGAGACCGGTGGACACTGGACAGAGGCTGCTCCTGCCCCTAGAATCCCCGCCACCATGATCTGGGAGCAGCATGGAGGGTTGGGGACAGCTCTAGGGACACTTAGCTTTGGGTGCCAGGAGCCTCTGCTGAGCTGGCTGCTGACTGCTGTGGTGCAGGCCTGGGAGTGTCAAGAGGCGCTTTACGAAAATTTAAAAAGTAGCCGAGTGCAGTGCAGTGACGCTTCCTTATGGTCCCAGCCACTTGGGAGGCTGAGGCAGGAAGATCGCTTGAGCTCAGGAGGTGTCTGGGGTCCGCCCCTCCACCGTGGGGGGGTGAGGGGGCTGCCTGTCCTCCATCTGCAGGGCTCTGTGGCTCCCACAAGCTTGGTTCTCATGGTGCATCTCCGGCCTTTGTGGGAAGATGAGCTGTTTTCAAGGAGGCCCAGGGCCCAGGAGGAAGGCCCTACAGGGAGCTCCCAGGGCTCAGGCTCTGTTGTCTTCTCTTTCAGACGGGGTCCAGGCCCAAGTCCTGTGAGGTCCCCGGAATCAAGTAAGTCTCCCCCAGGGCCCGCCCCCTCACACCACAGCCGCTGCACCGCTTCTCCACCCTGGGGCTTTCCGTCCACCCCGGGGCTTTCTGTCCACTCTCTTGAGGTGGCAAGTCCCTCTAAGAGGGACACCGTGCAACCGGCAGCAGTGACAGAGCTGCCACACGCCCACCCCTCAGGCACCTCCTTCCCAGGGATGATGCCCTCTCCTGGGTGCAGGGAGGTCGCTGCCCCCGGTCCCTGCCACCCCCACTGGGCAATAGCCTGCTTTCTAGAGTCCCAGCCAGTGGTTTCCTGAGCACACAGCACCTGATGGGGGGGTGTCGTTTTGTACCCCATGATTTTCTCCCGCCAGCACCCTGTCCCTGCTGCCAGCCCCACCCCATGAGCTCACCTCCTGCCTCCTTCTGGCCTGTCCCCAGCATCTTCCCATCCGCCGACCAGGAAAACACTACAGCCCTGATCCCCGCCACCCACAACACAGGGGGCTCCCTGCCCGACCTGACCAACATCCACTTCCCCTCCCCCACTCCCGACCCCGCTCGACCCCGAGGAGCCCACCTTCCCCTCGCTGAGCAGCTCCAGCAGTACCGGCAACCTCGCGGCCAACCTGACGCACCTGGGCATCGGCGGCGCCGGCCAGGGTAAGGCGGGGGGACATTCTGCCCTGGGACGGAGCACCAGCTTCTGGAGACGACACGGGCATCTGCAGGGGAACTTGGCAGAGTTCTGTCCCAAATACCAGGGCCTGGGGGACAGGGCTGGGGGGCGGCAGACAGGCTGACCCAGTGGGCACAGGCATCCCAGGCAGGGGTGTGGCTGGGATGCAGGCCTGGTAGAAAGGAGCGCATGGCGCCCCCAGACACCAGATGGTGGCTTTGAGGGTGTGTGAGGGTGCTTGGGGAGTCCAGAAGGGGAGCCCTGGGGGTTTTAACAGCTGGGGTAGGCCAGGCCTTCCCTCCACCCCTCCTTACCCCCCAGCCCTTCATGGGGACAGGACCAGGCCTGACCTGCTTCCTCCACCCGACGTCTGACACTTGCTGGACACACCCTAGCCCCACACCACCTTGTCCCCCCACCCCCTGCCCCGTCTTCAGCTCCACACTCCTTCCTTCCTCGGCCACTTCCACAGGGACGTCACACAGGCTCCTTGCCCGTCCCAATAGCTCCTGGCGCCACTGTCACCCTGCTTCCCTCAGGAACCCCCTCCTGTGGCTGCACTGATTGCAGAGGCTCCCAACTCCTCTGTCCTTTCCTGGCCCTGGCCCATTGTCAGCCTGTTGGTTCTGCCCTCAGGACCTGGCCTGACCTGGGCCATCCCTCCAGGCTCCCAGCCTCCTCCCCCACTCAGAACAGCCACCAGCCATGGCTTTCTCTGCTTGGGACCTTGCACAACCGGCAGCTCCCTCTCAGTGAAAGCCTGAGGCCTCCAGGGCCTGGGGTGCCCACCCTGGCTCACCCCGCACCTCTGACCACAGTCAGCCCCAGCCTCACTGCAAGGCCTCTGCACACGGACTTCTCCCCCCTCCAGGTGGCCACAGGACTCCCTCCCCCCCCTGGCCTGCCCTGCTCAGCCCTAGTCCCATTGTTGAGGCACTCCCAGCCCTGGTCTCTCCTGCTTTCTTGCACCCCTGCCCTGGCCCATGTCACTGCTCTGTCCTCAGCTGTTGCCTGCGTCCCCGTTGGCTGTGCGGGTGCGTGGCCTGCATCCTGGGGGTGGCAGGCACCTGGCTTCCAAGGAGGAGAAATGACATGACCCCAACTAGCCCCAGGGGGTGGGACAGGCTGGAGAGGCCATGGGGGAATGTATTGGGAGTAAGGGTGACACAACCCACCTTGCCATGCTCCGTCCTGCCCCAGAGCCACAGAAGGAACCATCCTATCCAGCTTCTGCTCCAGGCTGGGAAGGCAGCACCGGGCAGGGCTTTCCATGAGACAGTCACGTGCTTACATTTGTAACTGGCAAAGTCCCTCCGGCTGTCCTGGAAGAAGGAGCTGTTGGGAGGAGCGGCCGCTGGAGCAGGACAGCACCCCAATCTGGGGCTCTGTAGGGAGACTCTGGAGTGAAATTAGCCAGCCTGGAAGCCGGGTTGATGCAGAGAGTGAAGGAGGGGGAGGAGCCTGGAGGCGCTCTTGGCTTTGGTACCAGCGGAGCCAGGGACAGGCAAGGGGTGTGCAGGGTGGCGCAAATGCTCCTGGGTTTTTTGGAGGAGGGCGTGGGGACCAGAACAGTGAAGAGGGAAGAGGGACCCAGCTTGAGCGCATCGAGGCTGTTCTGACTCCCACACCCAGGCCCTGTACCCGAGGAGCTCTGCCCCTGGACAGAGGGCACCAGAGAAGGCCCAGAAAACACAGCTGATTCGGAGGAGCCCTGTTCGTTATCTGCAGATAGGCAGGCCAGGCAGGCAGCATCCACACGCACCTGTGTAGAACCAGGAAGCCAAAGGCCAGTGCTGGGGCTGCAGGTGCCTCTGCCCCCACGTAGAAGCCCCATCTCCAGCCCCTGCCTTTCCCCTCACGTCTCCCCCACTGCCTCAGAGCACACAGCCCCCTTCCTGCTGGAGGGTCCTTGACAGCTCCCCCAGCGCCCGCCCACGACCCATGCACCTCCAGCCAGCGGCCAGTCTAAACAAGCGCAGAGAAACACACAACACATGTGGAAGCCGGAGCTGGCGCTGGCCGCAGCGGCCCAGTAATGCCTGACATGTGCTGGGCTGTGTGTGAACCTGCCGCCCCAGCAGCCCGCCCAGTGGGGATTTTGCTTTCTGGGTACCTTTTGAATCAAACTGAGCCACCGGCCCCTGGCGTACACGAAGGCAGCCCCCTCCCTCCCCCCCAAGTGCACCCGCCAGTCAGAACATGAGCCCCCTGGGGAGGAAGACGGAGGCCTTTGAGGCCCGGGAGACCGCACCCTGCTTGGCTTCATCTACGTTTGCCGTATCCCTGGCTGCCTCCCAGAGTGCGGGAGGAGGGCAGGCCCTGACTCCTCCTTCCTGGCCTGGCTCTGAGGCTGGACGGGCTCTGCCACCTGGCCCGCCCTCCCCTGGCAGCTCTCCCTGCCCGCCCCAGACTTCCCCTCCAGCTGGCTCTGTGCCTGTTCCCAAAGGTGAGCCAGGTTGCCAAAAGGAATTCAACAGCAAGGCGTCCGTCCGCCCTCCTGGGCCCACTGGCCTCTCTAGGGGTGGCCAAGAGCTCACTTTGAGCCAGTGGAAGATTAAAAACTCCCTTGTATTCAGGGCAGACGTTAGAGACCGGCAGCCCAAGGGCCGACTCCAGCCCACGGTGTGTTTCGTGTGGCCCGCACTCGGGCATCTGTGATGCAGCCACACGCCGCATCTTGACATTTCGGCCAACAGCAAACCACGTCTTCAGCAGTGGCCCCATCAGAGTATAATGCCGTGTCTTACTGCACCTTTTCTAGGCCTAGACACAGAAGTCTGGTCGCCTACTGTTTCTGTTTTTTGGGTTTTTTTGAGACTGAGTCTCGCTCTGTTGCCTAGGCTGGAGTACAGTGGCGCAGTCTCTGCTCACTGCAACCTCTGCCTCCCGAGTTCAAGCGATTCTCCTGTCTCCGCCTCCCGAGTAACTGGAATTACAGGTGTGCACCGCTGCACCCAGCTGATTTTTCTGTTTTTAGTAGAGATGGGGTTTCATGTTGGCCAGGCTGGCCTAGAACTCTTGACTTCAGGTGATTTGCCTGCCTCAGCCTCCCAAAGTATTGGGATTACAGGCCTGAGCCATCATGCCCGGCCTGTTTTTTGTTTGTTTGGTGTTTTTTTTTTTTTTTTGAGATGGAGTCTCGCTGTGTCGCCCAGGCTGGAGTGCAGTGGCGTGATCTCGGCTCACTGCAATCTTCGCCCCTGTCCCAGGTTCAAGCCGTTCTCCTGCCTCAGCCTTCAGAGTAGCTGGGATTACAGGCATGCACCACCAAGCTGGCTAATTGTTGTATTTTTAGTAGGAACAGGGTTTCACCATGTTGGCCAGGCTGGTCTTGAACTCCCAACCTCAGGTGATCTGCCCACCTTGGCCTCCCAAAGTGCCGGGATTACAGGTGTGAGCCACTGCGCCTGGCCGACAGTATTCAGCACAGTCATGCTGTACAGGTTTGTAGCCTGGGAACAAGGGACCTACCATCTGGCCGAGGTGTGTAGAGGCTCTGCTGTCCAGGTTTGTGTAAGTTGCTCTGTGATCCTGTGCACAGCTGTGAAATTGCCGGCCGACGGGTTTCTCAGAAATCACCTCTGTTGTTAAGTGATGCATGACTGTACTTAGAATCAACATTGAAAAACCAGGGGAGTGCCAGTAGAACACTGGCTGGATTTCTGGCTGCTCTTGGAGCATCAGACAGCCCAGTGGCCATGGGCCGATGTCCTGCACCTCAAGACAGGCCACAGTGCTCCGTTTGGCCTCAGGCCCCACCTGCCCCTGTCGGCCCACATCCGTGCCCTCACAGGCTCCTGGCATTTGTCCCTACTGTGTACCGAGCCCAGCCTCTGCTTCTGACCTGGGCGTTGAGCATCTCTCGGCCCGCTGGACGCACGAAGTCGGGGGCTCTCAGGAGAAGACAAGGGAGTGGCCCAGGGTCATGACTCTGAGTGTGCTCTGAGCAGGCTTCCCCAGATTCTCCCGCCCAGGCCTCTGTTGAGGCCTCCCTGGACGCCAGGGTCTGCACAGGGCGTTGCCTGGAGAGCAGCACCAGGCTTTATCCCACAACGCGTAGCCAAGCAGAGCCGCCAGGGCTTCCGAGGGGAAGTGCAGGCGTGACCGAGCTCGCCCCGTGAGCAGCTGCCCTGGGCACGGACGAGGCTGTTTGTCATCTCCCCTTGGCGCTCGACGGGTGTGTTCCCATGGGCCCACGCACCCGCCGTCTCATCTGCCGGAACAAGGTTAATCTGGTGCCCGGATCTCCTGGGGTGAGTCAGGCGGCTTCACCCCCGCCTTGACTGCAGGCCAGATGCTCTTCAGAGTCCGCTCCTGACCTCCCCAGGGTCTCACGTCGAACCGGAGAGGGTGGCTATTATCATCGCCATCTTGCCAACCAGGAAACTGAGTCTCCGGGGTGGATAGGGGTCAGGCCAGGCCCCCAGGGCTCCTCCTGCCATCGAGGGACCTGTTACCTGCCTGGCACGGTGCCCACAACCCAGCCAGCCCCAGCTGCTGCCATGTTGAACTTGACCTCACCCAGCTCCATCACCGCAGCAGAATCCAAGGATTGGGTTGCTCAGGGCAAGGGCCTTGGGGGCCGGGGTGAGGGAGAGGGGTGATGAGGCGGCCCCTGGCAGGACCTCCAGCGGGAACGAGGGTGTCAGACCCCAGGGCAGAGACGGGGGAAGGATGTCGAGGAGTGACATTCTTTAGTTCAGGCAGCCTGGCGGGGCAGGGGGTGGGGGGGATGGCACTGCAGCCCGGGGGAATGCTCTAGGTCGGGGAGGAGGAAGTGGATGAGGGGATGAGGGACATCGTGGACATTTATTGTCTCCTGAAAGTGGGAAGCGCCATCTGGATGGGGCTCAGGTGCTGCCTCTCTCCGTCAGCCCTTCAGCTGGCTCCTCCCCTTGCCATAGGATGCCCTGCCCTCGGCTTCAGACAGCCCTTCCTGGAATTCCATCCAAAGTCCCTGGGAAGGCTCTCATTGGACCAGCCTGGTCACATGTCTATCTGGGGGCCAATCGTATGCTCCAGAGTTGGGGGATGTGCTGGTTGGCTGTCTGTGGGACACCCCCTTCCCGGAAGGAAGGAGAACAGAATGTGCTGGACTCTGGGACCCCTTGGTCAGGGATCAGGGTCTTCGTGGGGGGTGCCCAGGTTTGACAGTTGGGACATACCCACGGGCTTCTGTCTAAGCAATTGGGCTGCTCCCATGCAGTGTGACTGTGCATGTGTAAGCAGCCCTTTCTCTGCGGTCAGTCTCACACCCACTGTCCCTCCCTCCCACTTCCTTTCCAGGGATGAGCACACCTGGGTCCTCTCCGCAGCACCGCCCAGCCGGCGTCAGCCCCCTGTCCCTGAGCACAGAGGCGAGGCGTCAGCAGGCATCGCCCACCCCTGTCCCCCACTGTCACCCATCACTCAGGTGCGAGGGCAAAGTGGGGAGCAGGTGGCGGGGGAAGGGAAAGGTGCAGGCCCAGCTCTGCCTCTTGGAAGGCCTTCTGCTCCTTCCAGGAAGCCACGAAATCTTGAGAATGCTCCCAACACTTTTAATTTTTATTATTAAATTTTCAGGCCGGGCGCAGTGGCTCAGGCTTGTAATCTCAGCATTTTGGGAGGCTGAGGCAGGTGGATCACTTGAGGTCAGGAGTTCGAGACCAGCCTGGCCAACATGGTGAAACCCCATCTCTACAAAAAAATAGGAAAGGTAGCTGGGCGTGGTGGTGCACACCTGTGGTCCCAGCTACTAGGGAGGCTAAGATGGAAGGATCACTTGAGCCCAGGAGGCGGAGGCTGCAGTGCGCACATTCACGCCACTGCACTCTACCCTGGGAGACAGGGTGAGACTCTGTCTCAAAAAAAAAAAAGGGAGTTTAGCTATTGATTTTTCAATTTGCTATATTTGCTCATCTACTTTTTTGGGTAGTTTGTGTGTCCCTAGGCATTTGTCCATTTTGTCTTTGCTATCCAACTCGTTGACAGAAAATTGCTCATAATACTTCTGTAATCTCTTTTTCTTTTCTTTTTTTTTTTTTTTTTTTTTTTGAGACAGAGTCTCACTCTGTCACCCAGGCTGGAGAGCAGTGGCGTGATCTTGGCTCATTGCAATCTCTGCCTCCCAGGTTCAAGCAATTCTTGTGCCTCAGCCTCCTGAGTAGCTGGGATTATAGGCTCCTGCCACCATGCCCGGCTAATTTTTTAAAAAATTTTTTGATGATAGAGATGGGGTTTTGCCATGTTGACCAGGCTGGTCTCAAACTCCTGGCCTCATGCAGCCTGCCCACCTCGGCCTCCCAGAGTGCTGGGACTACAGATGTGAGCCGCCACACCCGGCCTTGTAATCCTTCATTTACCTAAAGTCGGTAGCAAAGTTCCCATTTTCATTTTCTGATTTTAGCAATTGAGGCTTCCCTCTTTTTTACCTCATCAATGTAGCTTCATAGAGTGAGTTAGGAATATTCATTTCTCTTTCATTCTTCGGAAGCATTTTTAATTCCTCTTTAAATGTTTGGTAAAATTAAGCGGGCATAATGATAAATTCCTGTAGTCCCAGGCACTTGGGAGGCCGAAGTGGGAAGATTGCTTGAGCCCAGGAATTTGAGTCCAGCCTGGGCAATGCAGTGAGACCCCATGTCTTAAAAAAAAGAAAAAAAAAGAGTTTGGTGAAATTCACCAGTGCAGCCACCTGCATGTTAGCTCAAATCTGTTGGGAAATTTGCAATTTCTTCTTTCTTCTTATAAGGCTATTCAGGTTTTCCGTTCTTCCTTGAGTCCATTTTGGTCATTTGTGCATTTCTAGAAGTTTATCTATTTTGTCTTTTTAAAAACAAAACAAAATCCCTAACAGAGAACATTGTCTCTTAATATTATTTTATTTTATTTTATTTTTGAGACAGAGTCTCATTCTGTCACCCAGGCTGGAGTGCAGTGGCACGATCTTGGCAAATCTCCTGCCTCAGCCTCCCAAGTAGCTGGGACTACAGGTGTATGCCACCACGCCTGGCTAATTTTTTGTATTTTTAATAGAGATGGGTTTCACCATGTGAGCCAGGATGGTCTTGATCGCCTGACCTCGTGATCTGCCCACCTCAACCTCCCAACATGCTGGGATTACAGGCATAAGCCACTGCACCCAACCATTTTTATTTTTTATTTTATTATTATTTTTGAGACAGAGTCTCAGTCTTGCCCAGGCTGGAGTTCAGTGGCCTGTTCTTAACTTTACTGCAGCCTCCACCTCCCGGCTTCAATCAGTTCTTGTGCCAGCCTCCTAAGTAGCTGGGATTACAGGCACGCCACCACACCCAGCTAAGTTTTGTGTTTTTAGTAGAGATGGGGTTTTGCCATGTTGGCCAGGCTGGTCTCGAACTCCTGACCTCGAGGGATCCCCCTCCCTCAGCCTCCCGAAGTGCTGGGATTGCAGGTGTGAGCCACCACGCCCACCACTTGTCTGTTTTGAACATAACCACAGTGACACTGTCCACCTACAACGAAGTTAATGGTAGTTCCTTGGTACCTGGCAATGCCTGGCCCGGACTCCATTTCTCCCTGCTCCTCGCCCCCATGTCTCCTGTCTGCTTACAAAGTTGTCTTACTCAGATCAAGATCCAGACAGATCTGTGGGCACTGGCTCCTGGCAGCTGTGTCTTCAGCCTCTTCGTGAGCTAGGCTGTCTCAATCTGACACCTGCCCCTTCCCTATCTGGAACCTCCTTTCTCTTCACGAATGACTCACCGCTTCTCAGAGGCTGGGCATCCTGCTAAGTGGTTTCTGTCCTGTAGCTCCTGGGCACGCTCAGCCTTTCTTAGAGGGCAGGAACCCCCGCCTTCCCCAAGGACGGTCAGCTTGGTAGCCCCTGGCTGAGTTTCCACACAGACTCAGCGAATGTCACACACTTCCCTCTTACTGATTTTTCTTTCTGTCTCTGAGAAGGCCCTGAGCCAGCCCTTGGTGAGGGCCATGCTGGTATCCCCCAGTATCCCCAGAGCAGGCAAGGCTTCGGGCGGGGGGGAGGGTTTGGAAACCGAGGCAGGTGGATCACTTGAGGTCCCCCCCCCACAGCACCCACAGGGGCTGGGAACTGGCTGCTCACTGAGCCACGAGGCAAGGCCATCCCGTGTCTGGCCTGCAGCGGGTGGACTGGCCTGAGCTTTGTGGCGTGTAGTGCGGATGTAGGCGCAAGGAACTGCAGGAGGTCAGGCCCTGCCCAGCTCCA
This sequence comes from Ateles fusciceps, assembly GCA_036589455.1. Classification (NCBI taxonomy): domain Eukaryota; kingdom Metazoa; phylum Chordata; class Mammalia; order Primates; family Atelidae; genus Ateles; species Ateles fusciceps. Next base: position 10,139,579 of record JAZHEH010001828.1, on the reverse strand, counting down.
GCTGACCCCCTGGGGCCCTGGGTGAGGCCCACCCTCTCTAGCCTGGGCTCCCTCATCCTGAGGAACACCCAGCCCAGGGGCTGCCCGTGATCATGGGGCCCCTCCACCCCGCCTGCTGAGCGTGCCAGGCTGTGGGGGCCCGAGGGGAACAGGCATTGGCAGCCAGGGCCCGCCCCCCTACGCCCTCCTCTCCCACAGGCCGTGGCCATGGACGCCCTGTCTCTGGAGCAGCAGCTGCCCTACGCCTTCTTCACCCAGGCGGGCTCCCAGCAGCCACCGCCGCAGCCCCAGCCCCCGCCGCCCCCTCCGCCAGCATCCCAGCAGCCGCCGCCCCACCACCCCCGCAGGCATCCGTCCGCCTGCCCCCCGGCGGCCCCCTGTTGCCCAGCGCCAGCCTGACTCGTGGGCCACAGCCACCCCCGCTTGCGGTCACGGTACCGTCCTCTCTCCCCCCAGTCCCCCCCCCCCCCAGAGAACCCCGGCCAGCCATCGATGGGGATCGACATCACCTCGGTAAGCCCAGGGTGGGGTTCTTTGGGGCCTGGCTGGGGGTCTTGTGGAGGACAGCCCGGGGGCTGCAGAACAGTCGGGTTACTGCTCCATGGGCCAGGGGTCAGGACCCCAGCGAACGGTGCCCAGCCCGGCACTCCACGGGCCTACCCCTTGGAATCATGAGACTGTCACTACTCATAGAGATGGGGAAACTGGGCTGGGCGCGGTGGCTTATGCCTGTAATCCCGGCACTTTGGGAGGCTGAGGCGGGCAGATCACCTGAGGTCAGGAGTTCAAGACCAGCCTGCCCAACATGGCAAAACCCCATCTCTACTAAAAAAAAAAAATACAAAAATTAGCCAGGCGTAGTGGTGGGCACCTGTAATCCCAGCTACTCGGGAGGCTGAGGCAGGAGGATCGCTTGAACCTGGGAGGCGGAGGTTACAGTGAGCCAAGATCGCACCACTACACTCCAGCCTGGGCGACAGAGCGAGACTCTGTCTCAAAAAAAAAAAAGAGAGAGATGGAGAAACTGGGGCACAAGCAGGTGGCTGGCCCCAGACTCCACCCAAGATGGGCCACCATATATTTAACTGCCAGGTACCCCCTCTTGGTCTCTCTGGCCCCTCCCACCCAAAGCCAGGCTTCCTTGGAGGTGAGAAAAGTACAGTGTTCTGGGGCTTGGGTGCAGGCTCCCAGGGGCCAGGGGGTGACGTGAGCTCACCAGGGAAGGACGGCCAAAGCCAGCTCAAGAGGCGGTGGCCCATGAGACACAGTGCCTGGGACCCAGGGCCGGGGTCACAGCTCAGACCATGGGACCTTCTCCCCCAGGGCCGGGCTCAGGCAGGCCAGGACTGGGTACTGGGTACAGGGGTACTCACCCCTGTACCCACAGACCTTCCTGACTGCGCAGACCTCCACCTGCTTGCTCCAGTGGTAGGGGCAGGGTGGGAAACAGCTGCTTTGGGCCACATCCAGGGAAGCAGGGACCTCTGTTTGGGGGACAACAAGCCCTCCCACTTGACCCCAGCTGCCCCAGGCTAAGTGTCCTCCAAACATGGTGTGCTCCGTGAAGAACAGCTGCCAGAGCTGGGTAGGGTAGGCGGGTGAGCCTACAGGTAGAGACCCATGTTCCCAAGCTGCTCTGACCCCTCGGAGGGCACCACCCAGGGCCCCCCCGGGAGAAAGTGCCCAAGTCTTTGCTTTGGTGGAAATGCAGCAGGTCCTGGGGGAGGCTCCCAAGGTGGGGCCTCGCCCTGGAGCTGGGCGGTTGTTGGAGGCCCAGGGTGTCTGGGCCTGGTACAGGGATGGCCCCTCCAGGGCGCTCAGGTCAGGGTGTTCATGCCCAGCACCCCCAGCAAGAAAGACGGCTTCCTGCCCCACTTTGAGGACTTCCAGCCTCCTGGAGGTACAGGGAGACTCTGGGTTTCTACAGAGACTCACCCAAACGAGAATTTCCCTCTGATCACTTTGTCCTTTCCAACTCTCGGAAGGTCCAAGTCAGTCATCCCTAAGTGACCGTGCTGCCACCTCCATCACCCACACCCTGGTGGGCGAGCTCACGGCCACCGCCTGCCCCGCCCCGCCCCACCGGGACTCAGGCCGTACCTAAACTTCCCATAAAGGACCACTGAGGACAGGGGGAGACAGAGCAGTTACAGGCCCTGGACCGGTCAGGCTGGGCTCGTTCAGTGATAGGCTCAGACAGGTCAGGTAAGTTGTCTGCAAGCACAACGCATGGCTGGGCCCGGCCAGGACCAGAGTGTGGTCTGAATCCAGGGCCTGGCCTGGCCCGGCCTGCCTCTGAAAGGTCTGGGTCATAGCAGGGAGATGCCCAGGCCTTTCGTCCCTTGAGCAGGTGGAGGAAGTGGCTGCCCCTTGGAGGTCTCAGACAGCATAATCCAGGCAGGTTTGTCCTGCAGCAGAGCAGGGATAGTGACTGCCCCGTGCTGGGAGCCTGGGCTACTGGCAAGCCTTCGCTCAGTCCCCCCACCCCCAGCGGCAGGCCAGATCTGTTGGGCTACCGACTTGGGTGCTAAGAGAGCCAGGGGACCTGCCCAGGGCACACAGCGAGGGAGAGCCAGGAGCAGGGAGGCAGCACCCGCCCACCCAGCCTTGGGTATCCCCGCCCATGGGGGTGTGTGTGGGGGGGTTTGTGGACACATGTGGGTGTGCACAAGTGTGTAGGTGTGGGTGTATGTGGTGTGCACCTGCATGGGTTTGCATGCATGTGGGTGTGGATGTCTGTGCATGTGTGCATGTGTCGGTGTGTACATTTGTGTGGGTATGTGTGGGTGTGTACATTTGTGGATGTGTGTACATTTGTGTGGGGGTGTGTGCATGTGGGTGTGTACATTTGTGGATGTGTGTGCATGGGTGGGTGTGTACGTTTTGGTGTGGGTATATGTGCAGTGTGTATGCAGGTGTAGGTGTGTACATTTGTGGATGTGTATACATTGGGTGTGTGCATGTGGGTGTGTACATTTGTGGATGTGTGTACATTTGTGTGTGGGTGTGTACATTTGGGTGGGTGTGTACATTTTGGCATGTGGCTATATGTGCAATGTGTGCGTGTGGTGTGTACACATGTGAGTGGGTGTGCTTATGAGGGTGTGTACATTTGTGGATGTGTACACATGGGTGTGTGTGCACGAGTGTGTACATTTGTGTGTGGATATGTGTACATGTGGGGGTGTGCATGTGAAGGTATGTATGTGGGTGTAGGTGTGCATGCATGGGTGTGTACTTTGTGTATGGTTATGTGTCTACGTGTGTGGGTGTGCATGTGTGGGTATGTACATTTGTGGACATGTGTGCATGTGGTTATTGGTGTGGATGTGTGCGCATTTGGGTGTGTGCGTTTGTGTGGATGTGTGCATGTGTTTGGGTGTGCATATGAGTGTGCATGTGTGGGTGTGTACATTCATGTTTGGATGTGTGTATGTGTGGGGTTGTGCATGTGAAGGTGCGTATATTTGGGTGTGGGTGTGCCTTTGTGGGTGTGCATATTTGTGTGGGTGTGTCTGTGTGTGGATGTGTGCATTGTGTGTGCCTTTGTGGGTGCTTGGGTGTGCGTATGAGTGTGTGCGCCTGTGTGGGTGTGTACATGTGGATATGTGCATGTGTGTGGGGGATGTGCATGTGAAGGTGTGTATATTTGGGTATGCCTGCGTGGGTGTGTACATTTGAGTGTGGATGTGTGTGCACGTGGGTGTGTCTGGGTGTGCATGCATGAGAGTGCACGTGTTGCTCTCTGGCTCTGAGCCTGCTGAGTCAGGGCGAACCCTCTCATCGCCCCTCCTGTAGCTCCAGGAAGGAGGACAGTTCTTCACCCTCCACACCGATCCTTCCTGGGAAGCTGGGTTTGGGGCAGCACCCCTGAGGTCTCAGGCAGATAGGGCTCAGGGACCCACCTTTCCTGCAGGTGCCCAGGCTCCTCTGCCTACCACTGAGGTGGCACACATCACCAAGGCGTGAGGGGTGGGGGGACCTGCCTGGGGGCCGATGGAGGCACAGGCCACTCCCAGGAAGCAGGGACTGGAGCCCCGGGCTTGGGGCAGCCGGGTGGCGGTGTGCTGACCTGTCTGTCATCGCAGGCGCCAGCTCTGCAGCAGTACCGCACTAGTGCCGGCTCCCCGGCCAACCAGTCTCCCACCTCGCCAGTCTCCAATCAAGGCTTCTCCCCCGGGGAGCTCCCCCGCAAGTAAGGGGCGCCGCCTCCCCCTTGGCCTGTGGGCGCCATGCTCGTCTCGTTCATGCCCCGTGTGTTCCCTGCCCACTGTCTGTCCTCATGCATCGCTCCATCCCATCCCGTCCACTCCGTCGGACCTGAGCTGTGCACCCACCAGGCTGTACCAGGACAGGGACCCCACACACCCCTTCCCAGGAGCTGCCATGGCCCATCTCTGCTGAACATGAGGTGGGGTGGCGAGGGCTCCTGACGTGCATTAGTGACATTAGCGATGACTGTGGCCCTGCGATGGCCCCGCCTAACGTCCCCGTTGAGTGGCCCAGGGGTGATGCCCTCCACACCCAGTATGCTGCCCAGAGCATGAGCTGGAGGCTTGGGGGCATCCCTGGCTTGGGGGGTGCAGCTGAGGTGGCTGGCCGGCCTGCAGGGGGAGGCGCTGACTCTTCAGGGCCCTCATCCCCATCCCACAGACAGGAGACTGAGGCTGGCCTCAGACCTCACTCAGCCCTGGGTTTTCCTGCTGCACCCAGTGCTGTAAGACCCCGGCTCGCTGATGACGCAGCCCCTCCCAGGTTCAGGTTCCTCGGAATGCCCCTCCAGCCTGGTCCATGGCCGGTGGAAGCGCCCAGCCTGGCTCCCTACTCTCCTCGTATCCTACTGGGACATCACGTGTCACGGCCAGTAGATCCCACATTCCATCCAGAACGTCTGTCGGGGGAGAAGGGGTGCCCACAGGCCAACATCCGGCCCCCCACCTTTTTATCCTGGCAGCAGTGCCTCCCCAGGATAAAACCCACTATCCTGGGACCATCTCATCCACAAAACATCACAAAGCTGAGAAGCCCCTAGAGCCACTGCTGTGCCCGGGGCCCTGAAGCCATCCCCGTGCCTGGTAGAGGGGGATGCTCTTATCCCTGCTTCCCAGCTAGAGAGGAGTCGCCCCTCCAGGGCTGAGCTCGGGCTCCCTTGTCCCAGGGCACAAACCGTGAGCGCCACAGACAAGGACAGGGAAGCCCTCTGCCCCATCTCCAGCTCACACGAGTGTAGGGACATCTGCCTCATCAGCCAAGGGCCGTCTGGGGCCACCGCCTGTAGCCCCCTGCTCCGGAGGCGAGTTGGGGTGGCAGCAGTGGTCTCAAGGCAGCATGGGGGTCAGCCTGGTGTCTGCACACGCTCGGTCTGTCCACACTGGCTCTCTGAGCTCTTGGGCTCTGGCAATGTGTCTGGTCTCGTGTTGGGGATGGGGCTGGAGGGGCTGCAGAAGCGGCAGGTGGGGCCCATCTCAGGTGGGCAGCCCAGGTGGGGCTGGTTCCTGAGTGAGGTCTGTCTTGCGTGTGAGACAGGACAGGAATTAGGGATCGAATCAGTTTCTCTCAGGAGAGAGTCACTGGAATGGTTGATGAATTCTCGGGCCCCAGGCCAAAGTGGGTTAGTCTGCCGGGCAGCGAGCAAGTGACAGTCTCGGCAAACCCATGTCTGTATGTCCTGTCCGTTGTGCGCTGGTGCGGGAGTCAGGTGGCTCATGGAGGTGTGGGGACGTCAGGATGGGGCTCTCAGGGGTCGATGGTTCTAGGCGGAGGCTGACCTGCCTTCCCTCTGCGCTGGATCTCCGAGGACCCGCCCATCGGTCCCACAGGCCCGGGCCACCCCACACCTGCTGTGCCCGGCCTCGAGTAGGCACTCTGGGCAACCCGGCCCTGCCCTGGGCCGCAGGCAGCTGCCATTTGGTCCAGGTTGTGGCTTTCTCCCCGACTTCCAAGCTCACCTTTCTGGCAAGCCCCTAGAGCCACTGCTGTGCCCAGGGCCCTGAAGCCATCCCTGTCCCTGGTAGAGGAAAGCTCTCTTCCCTGCATCCCATCTCATCCCATGGCAGCCTCGCAGGGAAACCTCAACCTCCCCTGGCGCATGCCAGGCCATTCTGAGCCCAAGGCCACGGGGGACAGGATCAGGTGCCATCCTAGAAGCTTGGTCCCACCCCACACCCCCGAGCCCCAGGACAGACCCAGCTTTGGTCCAGACCCATGGCAGCCATGATGTTACTTACCTATTGCCTGCCTCCCTCGCCTCTGGCAAACCCAGACATAAGCTTTCAGTCCTTGTTTCCAAAACCTGGAGCTACTGATTTTTAGGGCCAAGATAATGTTTTTGCCACACGGACTGGCCTTCCCTTCCTCGGCTCCCCCTCTTTACCTCTTCCCCTGGTGTTTGAATGGGACGTCCAACCTCACAAGCCCCCTTGCCCCAGGGTGAATGTGTCTGTCTCTGCTGTCCGCCCGCTGACCACCAGGAGCAGCCGGTGGGTTTGTGGCCGGCCCCTCTCTGGGACTGAAGCCAGAGACCCAGGCGTTGGGATCATTCTAGAACAAAGCTCAGATGGGGAGGAGAGCCAGGGCGCTGGGTCTGTCTAGACACTCACCAGGACAGCTTGCAGGGCACATGCCTTACACTGTAGCTCTGAGAGTGGCTATGGGGCAGTGGCTTCTTGGGGCCTCCATGTCCCATGGAGGGGGACACCAGCTGGAGCTCCCAGTCCCCGGGATGCTGCCAGGCCTCTGGCAGCCGCAAGGTCACCTGCAGCTGTGGTTCCCAAGGCCTCGCCAGTGGCCACGCCTCTCCTCGCCTCCACACCCCAGCCGGGCCTCATCCCCACCATCTCTTGGGCAGGGGCTCTGAGTATCCCCTTTCTAGCGTCTCCACCACACATAAGGTCCCCTGGCCCCTGCTCCTGCCACAGGGACAGCCCCTGTCCCCCTGCCTCTGAGAGCCCCCGCTGGCCTTGGAGAGCAGGAGTAGGGCCCCGGGTCCTGTGGGTCGGCAGCCCCGGGCGGGGGGCTGTCCCTGTGCCTGTCCTGTGCGCTCTCGGCTGGTGGCTGGCTCCACATCCGTCCTGTCCATGTACGTGGCCTGCGTCCTGTCCTTTGTCTCCCTGGGGACCCATCAGGAGTCACCAAGTGCACTGCACCTTCATTCCTGAATGTGACGCCTGGGCACCTCCTGCCTTGGCCACGGTGACACGTTCTCCTCTGGGCCCTGTTGGGTGGGGTTCCTCATCCCTGTGGCCCCCAACTTTCCTATAATGGAAATGGAGTTGCCCCTTACCCAGGCTTGAGGAGAGATGGGAGTGGGGTCCTGGGGACAGAGGTTCGGGGTGCAGAAGCCTCCCAGGAGCATCCAGGATGGGGGTACCTGCAGAACCCCAAAATAAGCATAATCATCAGCCTCCTGCCATCCCAGGCGCCATCTGGGAGGTTCCAGGGGCGTCTTGTCTTCCAGCCGGGCCTGGGAGGTACCAACTTCCCGCCTGGCCTCGGGCCGTGACCACAGCAGGCCTCTCTTCTGTCTGCAGCACACTTCCACCCTGGGCAGCGTGTTTGGGGACGCGTACTATGAGCAGCAGATGGCGGCCAGGCAGGCCAATGCTCTGTCCCACCAGGTGAGCGGGCACCCAGGCTGCCAGCCTGCTGGTGCCCAGGACAGATGCTCGCTAGGACCTGGGCCTTGCGAGTCAGGGGCTGCACGTGCTCTCGGGGGGGCCCCTGCCTGCCCCTCGGCTTTGCCTCTCGGCCCCGCCCTGTCCCATCTGTGGGCTGCAGAGGCTGAGGGCCCGGCAGGGGTGGCCTAGTGCTGCCTCCTGGTGTCTGCGCCCACCCACAGAGCGGAGGCCGAGGACGGAGGGTGAGGGGCCGGCAGCAAATGCTGGGCCAGGCAGGGATGGGACCGTGGCTGTGGACGCGGCGCCTCGGCATGGACCATGCACGTGGGTTTGCCGGGAGGTCTTGCTGGCTTTTCGTGGAGGCCAGGATCGCAGGCATCCAGGGCCTGCTCACTCACTCGCTCATTCATTCATCCATTCATCCAGCCAGCCTTCGGGGTGGCAGGGAGGCCCCAGGCGACGGGGGAGCGGGGCTTGTGCTCAGCAGCCTGGGTGCTGGGCATCCTGCAGGGCGGCATCCCCGGCTGCGGGCAGGCCAGCCAGGCAGGCCCACAGTGGCCCTCACGGCCCGGTATACCTCCCTTCCTAGCTGGAGCAGTTCAACATGATGGAGAACGCCATCAGCTCCAGCAGCCTGTACAGCCCCGGCTCCACGCTCAACTACTCGCAGGCGGCCATGATGGGCCTCACGGGCAGCCACGGGAGCCTGCCGGACTCGCAGCAGCTGGGCTACGCCAGCCACAGCGGCATTCCCAACATCATCCTCACAGGTGAGGCCAGGCCGGGGCGCGTGTGTGGCGCCCCACGGGGCCTTAGCCCATGCGGAGACAGCCAGAGACCCCTGCCCCGCAGCAGGAGGGTTGACAGAGCCGGGGCTGTGACCCAAGCTCGACGGGGGCCTGAGGAGGCCACGCTCCCTCTTTCCCCAACTTGACTCACCCCCTGGACTTCAGGCCAGGGAGACGGCCCTGGGCCAGATGCCCCATGCATAGGATAGAGCCGATCACTCTTCCCCTCTCGGTGGCCTCCTGTCTGGCCATGCAGCCCGGGTAAAGGTCAGACAGCTGGGTGTGCACAGTGTTCCCTGCCGAGGCCACTGACCTGTCAGCTGAGTGTGCGCCAGAGCTATGGATGGCAGTGGGGTCGGCCCTGCCTGCTGAGCCCAGCCTGGGCAGCCAGCTGACGGGTGAGGGCCGTGAGGCACTGTGACCACCACGCCCAAGCAGTCTGAGCACGGTGCCTGGGGTCCTGAGGACAAGCCAGCTCCATCCTGCCTGGCACATGTCAGGAAGACCCAGCTCCGTCTCGCACAGAACCCAGACCCTCCCACGGCCACCCCAACTTGTTCTCCCCCCATGAAGAAGGTGATTCCCTTACGAGCCAGCGCTGCCGAAATGAGGGTGACGCCCCCTGGCGGTCCTCACTGGCCTCCTCCAGGCTAGAAGGGTCCATATTTAGTGCCCCCGACTGTGGTCCGGGCTCTGAGTGCAGAATCCAGCACCTCCTTCCCACCCGTAGGCGTAGGCAGCAGTTAGCGAGAAATTCAAGGGTGGACGAGCCAGCCGCAGACTCAGGAGAAGAAGAATCTAGGAATCCGACCACTGGGGTGGCCTCAAGAGCCCAGAAAGACAGGGCCTTTCAGACCCATTTCTCAGACCTGGAAACTTGAGTACAGGCTGAAGCCCAGGTTTGATCCCGTGTCTTAGTGGGGGAACCTAGGATTCCCTTCAGCCCCAGCAGCAGCTGGGTCCCCCACAGTCACCCCAGACTGCTTCTCAGTGACTCATGCTGAGCAGACCTCATGGCAGAGCCGGTGAGGTCCCTGCTCCCGCCAGGTCACGCTGACTTGCGTCCGTAACACAGCCCTTGGCCCGAGGCTTCTCCTGGTGCTGCTGACGTCTGGGGCCAGACTGGTCTCTGAGGTCCAGGCACTGTAGGGTGCTGAGCAGCATCTCGTGTGCTGGTAGCATCCCCTCCCCCAGTCATGACAGCCAGAATGTCCCCCAGGCAGTGCCAGCATCCACAGGGGACAGAGTCACCCCGCTGGGCATGCCTGGGCTGACCCATGGATGCGGGCGATGGAGCCAGGGCTAAGCAGTGCCTTTTGTCCCCACCCCGTCCCCAGTGACAGGAGAGTCCCCCCCCCAGCCTCTCTAAAGAACTGACCAGCTCTCTGGCTGGGGTCGGCGATGTCAGCTTCGACTCCGACAGCCAGTTTCCCCTGGATGAACTCAAGATCGACCCCCTGACCCTCGACGGACTGCACATGCTCAACGACCCCGACATGGTTCTGGCCGACCCAGCCACCGAGGACACCTTCCGGATGGACCGCCTGTGAGCAGGCACGCCCGGCACCTGCCGCTCAGCTGTCCCGACGGCGCCTCCCCCAGCCCGGGGACGGCTGCGCTCCGTCCCTCGCCAACGGCCGAGCTTGTGATTCTGAGCTTGCAATGCCGCCAAGCGCCCCCGCCAGCCCGCCCCTCGGTTGTCCACCTCCCTCGAAGCCCAATCGCGAGGCCTCGAGCCGGGCCGTCCACCCACCCGCCCGCCCGGGGCAGGGCTGGGATGGGAGGCCATGAGCCCCCGCCCCCCACAGACCCTCCCTGCATCGGCTCCCCCGCCCCCCAGCCCCGGGGCCTGAGCTGTCGGGAAGCGTTGGCTCCTGGCGTGGCGGGCAGGCTCAGGGGAGGGGGCGCGCATGGTCCGCCGAGGCTGTGGGCCGCGGTGCATTTTCCGACTGTTTGTCCAGCTCTCACTGCCTTCCTCAGTTCCTGGTCCCCCAACCCATCCGCCACCCCCAGCCCATGGTCAGATAGAGAGTGAGCCCCACATGCCGCCCCAGGAAGGAGGCGCCAGCGCACGGGGTAGACACAAAGTGAAATAAACACTATTTTGACGGCTGTCTTTTATATTTCTGAGCACACACAGAGCCCTGGCTTCCACCGCGGCAGGCGCAATGTGGACAGAGCGTGCGGGGCGGCGGACCCCACGGCCCTCCTCACCCTGTCTCCATTCCCTTCAAGCCCTGCCTCACCCAGGCAGGCCCTTCGAGGGCTGCCTTTGCCGGGAAATGACCGGGAGGCCCGTGAGGGCTCACAGGCGGAGGCAGGGTTACCTTCTGGGGCTTTACAACCCGCCTGTCCTGCACTGCCGTCACCGGTCCTGTCACAGATGCTGTCAATTTAAGGTTCAGGGAGGTGGCCGGGTGAGTTTCATTGTGGTTCTTTTCCTTTTGATTTCTATTTACATGTTGGTTGTAGATGAGTCGTTTAACCTTTTAAGGCAACACTTTCCTGAGAGCATGGTTTTATTCCAGAAATCCAACCTTACCTATTTTCTAAGCTCACTGGAATTGGAGGCCACATACCCCAGAGCAGCCCGCCACCCACCCGAGTCTAAGCGGTGTGTCTGGCTTTTGGGTTTCACCCCAAGTAATCTCAGAATGAAAGGGCTAGTCGGGCGGGGCCGGGCAGGGACTTGGCAGGAGCTCACGGTAGCCGGAGGCACCTCCGCCAGGGCCACATCCCCGACTTCCAGAAAGGGGCCTTGACTTTTATTGAGGGTCTCTTGAAGACCCAGCCCCACCGGCCTCTCCCAGAGGTGCCTGCCAGTCCTTATATGTGTGTGTGAAGACCCCATGACCAGTGGTGGCCGAGACCTCTCTGCTCCACGAGAGCTGGCAGGGAGCGTGAGTCCCCGAGATGAGTTCCATGGTCCTCCCTGAGAACCCGAGTGGGGCTGGCATTTGTCCCCTCCCCCGCCAACCCTCTGGCTCCCAGCCACGCCCCCTCTTCGGGCAGCGTGGTCTGCCGGCCACCCCTTGGCAGCTCAGAGTCATGGCAGGTGGATGTGGAGACACACAGCAGTGTGCGTTTTAGTGGCAGGTTTTAGGAGCACCTCTGAAGCCAGGATGACAGCTGGGGCACCTGGGAGCCTCCTAGCCCCTCCATACCATGGGCCCTGTGAGGGGAGGCGTCGGGGCTGGCTTTGTTTTCTGCTGTTCTTGGAATAGGAACCGCTGTTCCGATCCCCCCCAAACTGCATTGTGGCCCTCGCTCGCCCCTGCCTGCCCGGCCAGCGCCTTCTGCTGGGTGCATTTCTTTGTGGTGTCATGGCCGCCGCTTTCGCTGGGGTCCTGGGCACCCTGGCCTCTGTCCTCGGGAGCTGGGTTTGATCCTAGTGGCCATTGTCCCTCTCTTTCCCAGGCATTGCTGTTAGCATACGTGCAAGCGGCCGCTCAGAAGGCTCCTGGTCAGTTGCTCCCATTGCCATCTTGTGCCGAGGTGCAGGGTGGGGGGGACACGGTGTCTGTCTGTCTGGGTCGAGACCCCTTTCTTTACCACGACGGAGGCTGGAGACAGACAGCGGGAACTTTTTTTTTTTAAGAAAAACTACATGTACATAGGAGAATTTGATTACCATTAGACTTGTATGCGGGACTTTTAAAAAAATGGCCTTAAAATTACAAGCAACCCGCCTGGATGCGGTTTTCAAAACAAGGCATTGAGGACCTCACTAGGAAACCTCATCAGCCCTCATTCCCTGTCTGTCCAGCCTCCAGTTGGTGCCACTGCTTATCCCCGGGTCTTCGGTATAGACAGGAGAGGAGGGGCCCCACCTCAGAGCGTCCCATGCCCGAGGCCCGTTTCCAGCATCCTGAGGCCAGGTGCACGGTGCCATTGTGCTAACGTGAAGACCTCGGTCCATTACAGAGTTCTCTTCCAATGAGAACCTGGTGGACTGAGGTCCGAGCTTCCAGGGAAGGTGGGGCCCGCGCGGGTCTCTGGGGCCCAGCCAGGAGCCAGCAGCTGGGTGTCCCTGCATTCCAGAAGGGTTCATGCCCCTCTTGGACCTGGGCGGGCCTCCCAGGGTCTGCATCACAGCCTTTTGTATGTGTGTACGTGTGGGTTTTTAAAAACATCACTACTACATATTCTTGAATTGTCAAGACTTTCTGAAACAAGACAGCTTAAGGGAATCAGCCTTTTGCTTTGTGATGTGAACATGCTGTGATTTGGCGAGCCGCTTCCTGAGGGACAGGCCCACGGCGGGGGCTGTGGTGTGTACATAGACCCGCTGCCTGTGTCCTTGGTCAGGCCCGGATACTTGGTCCACGATGGGTCAGAGGCTGCTCCCCCACCCACCCACCCACGTGCTCCTGGCTTCTGCAGCCCCTGCGCTGTGCACACCGGTCCCCTAAGGTGACATTCGGGCAGGGCTCTCCTGAGAGCATGACGTCCCCACCTGCCTGTTTCCCTCGGTCACTCCCCCAGGGTGGCGAGTCTTGCAGGTGGAGGGTGGAGCCCCAGCTCAGCCTCTCTCTGAGTCCTCCAGGGAAGAGGGTTCTCTGCCCGCATCAGGGCCCTGCTTGTGGGTTTTCAGCTCTGGGGAGGAAGGTATTGGCATTGGTGTGTTTGGTCTGATTTCTTCAGGGGGCCAAGCTCCCGGGAGGACTCCTAGCCAGGAGGGTCCCCCCATGTCCATCCATCCCTTCTGCTGGGGCTTGGATGTCAGGCTTGGGGGCTGTGAGCTGGGACCTCGCCCTAGCCCAGTCACTTGGGACAGGAGCCTGCCAGAGGCGCATGGGTTGCTTCTATTTTATTTTTTTAGAGATGGGATCTTGCTGTGTTGCCCAGGCTGGTCTCTAACTCCTGGGCTCAAGCAATCCTCCCTCCTTGGCCTCCCAAAGTTCTGGGGCTACAGGTGTGAGCCATTTCTGCCCAGCGTCCCAGGCCTGACCATCCTCGGCAGGACCCGCCCCTAGAAGGGGCTCTGGCAGGCCTTGAGCTGGTTTTTAACCAAACATCCTTCCTAACTCTGGCTGCGACCTGCTTCCTGAGGTTTCTGTATTTCCAAGGAGTCCCCCGACCAGGGATAGGCTGGCAGAATGAAGTTCAGCAGTATTAGGGGGTCCTCTGTCGCCTGGCCCTGAAAACAGCAGCTCCCATCACCTTCACTGGGTCCTGATGGAGCCGTCTCAGAGGCCGAGGGGCCCACCATGTGGGGTGGGACACAGGGGCTCTCAGTGTAAGGGCCACAAACTGATGGCACAGAGGTGCCCCGGGCCTGGCCTGTCACCTGCAGGTGGTGCTCCGGGCCAGGGCGTGTGGCCCGAGAGCAGGGGCAAGACTTGGCCCCTCCCCTCACCCTGGGAGGCCTGCCTGGGCTACGTGGATACCTGGGTCTCTTTCTACCCCCATTCACCATGGACCAGGGACCTCCATTTCCTGGGGGGGATTTTGCGGCATGTGATTTGGGGGTCCCTGGGATGTTCCCCAGGCAGCTTCACCTGAGCCAAGTGTCCTGTTCTCCATGGCCCTTGGCCTTCCAGGGTCCTGATCAGGCAGGGGTCAGGCACCCCATACCCCTCCATGTGGCACAGCTCTCCACCCACCCCCACTGGCCACAGACACCACTCTCCCCTTGGGAGCAGGAGGTGGAGTAAGCCGCACCCCCAGGCCTGGGTGCTGGGGGGGTCCTGAGGGCAGGGGTGGGGCAGGAGCCAGTGCCTCGTGACCCAAGCCTCAGTTTCTCTCCTGTCACTTTCTCAGACTTGCAGGTCTCAGGCCCCAGGCTCCTCCTGAGCAGGATAGGGGGCAGGGGCTGGGCCTTGGGGTGGTGCTGGCTCCGACGATTCCAGAGGCTCTATTCACCTTCTGGGCTCCTGGCCAGCACCCCATCCCCAGGAGCCAGGGACAGGTGGCATGTGTTGGGGGTTCGGGGGTGGCCCCCCGTCTTGACACGTTCTGGAATTTGGGGCCAATCCATGCCCAGTGTAGCCCAGGCATCAAGCACTTCTGACCTCCTGCCCACCAGGGACAAGGAGACAGCCATGGCCTTGGCCACCAGGCCTGGGGAGGGAGGGCTTTGGCAGCCAAGGTCCGCTGGCCCTGCTGTGCCCAAGTGTGAAACTGCCCCCCAAGGGGCTGGGTGGCCCCACTCATATATGCAAACCCGCTGGTCCGAGCCCTGTTCCCGCCTGTGCCCCTCTGTGCCCAGGCTGGCTCTCCCCCCAACCCCAGCATGTATACTTTGCCACGGATGTCCCGTGGGCTGTGATTGTGGGCGGCCACAGCGGGCGGGGGCAGGCGGCTCAGGGCACACTCGGCCGTCCCTGCCCCATCCTCTGGCGCGGCCGCTTTTGTCTTTGTACCTTTGCATCCTTTGTAATGAAACATAATAAAAATCCAACGTTTTCGTCACTGGCTCCTCCTCTTTTTCCCAAGCCCCTCCCCCTCCCGAAGGGATGACACGTGGTGTGGCAGGTGCACCTCGCAGGTGCCTTGGCCTTTCTGAACATACACACACACACACCCAGACCAGGCAAGGGGAGGGATCCGCAAATCTGGGGGCAACTGGGACCCGCCCCCCCAGAGTCCTGGGGTGGACACCGTATCAGGGGTCTCAGCTCGTCCATGGCCAGCATCCAGGCCCGTGATCACGAGGGGGTGGGTCAAGGAGGCAGACTTGGGGACCTCCCCAAATACCAAATCACAGTTGGACCATCCCCGCCAGGCCACTGGCACTCACCAGCAGCTGCAGCACTGAGGCCTTGGTTTGGAGTTCCCCAGCCCGACCCTCCCTGAGGCCTGTCGCTACTGTCTCCCCTGCAGCAAAAACCACAGTGCCGTTCCCCGCACACACACTTTATTGTGTCCTCTCTAAGCCCTTCTCGCTTCCCCCTCAGGACGGCCACCCCTTGGGGCTGGGTGCAGAGCCCCATCCAGGCTCGGTGAGGGTGGCCGTCATCCCTCGGCGGGTCCCCTCTCTGGTCCCTAGGCTCGCCGTAGCTGATGGGTCTCATAGTCCTCCGGGATGGTGTCTGCAGGGAGAGGGCGAGTGGGTGAGGGCTGAGAAGGCCGGCAGGGCCTGTGTGCAGACTCCCCCACCCACGCCCCGCCGGCCCTCGGCTCACCATTGCAGCGGTAACGCAGGTTGGCCCAAATGATGTTCTCCTGTGAGAAGCAGAAGACCCCCCAGGCGGCCACCCCGCATGGTCGTGTCCAAGATCACGTTGCTGTCGGCCACCAGCTCAGGACCCTCATAGAATCGCACCCTGAGGGTCAGAGACAGTGAGGGGTGGGGTCTGGGACCTGGGCTGGGCCCTTCCCTCTCAGAGCCTCAGTGGCCAACCCTGGAAGATGCGTACCCCTGACTGGGCTGCACTCAGAGCAGGTGGGGCCTCTGCCCTGGGCCTCAGTTTCCCCTGTGTGGTGGACATCAAGGGCCCTGCACACAGTTGGTGCTAAACAGAGCATCTGGGCTTGCTAGCAGCATGGAATGGAGACTGAGGACCAGGGGCTGGGTGAGGCCCCATTTCTAGCCGGATGCACCCTGTGTGCTGTGGCCTGCCCAGTCTTGCTCTGTCACCCAGGCTGGAGTGCAGTGGTGCAATTACCGCAGCCTCGACTCCCAGACTCACGTGACCTCAGCCTCCCTAGCAGCTGGGACTACAGGCACGTGCCACCACGCCTGGCTAATTTTTGTTTCTCTTCTTATTTTGAGACGGAGTCTCACTGTCACCCAGGCTGGAGTGCAATGGCACGATCTCAGCTCATTGCAACCTTCACCTCCCAGGTTCAAGCAATTCTCCTGCCTCAGCCTCCTGAGTAGCTGGGACTCCAGGCTAATTTTTTTGTATTTTTAGTAGAAACCAGGTTTCCCCATGTTAGCCAGGCTGGTCTCGAACTCCTGACCTCAGGTAATCCACCTGCCTCTGTCTCCCAAAGTGCTGGAATTATAGGCATGAGCCACTGTGCCTGACCTGATTTTTTTTTTTTTTTTTTGTAGAGACAACTATTTTACCCAGGCTGGCCTGGAACTCCTGGACTCAAGTGATCCTCCCACCTTGGCCTTCCAAAGTGATGGAGTTACAGGTGTGAGCCACCACACCTGGACTGGCATAAGTTCATTCTAACTGTCCTGTATCCTTCCTATTGTACAGATTAGGGGACCTCTGCCTGGCCAGAGGACTTTCACCTGGGCCTACGTGTCCCTGGCCCAGCCCATTACCGAGGGTGGAGTTCCCCACCTATGTAGCCCACTTGGGGCCGGTGCTGCAGGAACCAGCGATAGGACATCTTGTCCTTCCAGCCCACGTTTCGCGGGTCCTTCCACAGCAGCCGCACCTGGGACTCGGTGTCTCCTGTATGCCACAGTGCGTTCCGCAGCTGTTCCCCCGGGGCCCGTGGAAGACTTCACAGCCTGCCAGTGCCCAGGAAAGGGGATCAGAGACCTCGTGGGCCACTGGAGCCCCCCTAGAAGCTTTCCTGGAGAGACAGTGGGGGAGTAGCAGGTGGTAGGCAACCAGGGGGGGATCTGGATGAGAGACCCACAAGGAAGCCTTCTTTGGGGGCCAAATGGGAGCTTGTGGCTAGGTCACGGAGGGCAGCAGTGGTCTGCATGTTCATGAGAGAATTTGGGGGTCTATGTGCAGGTTCAGGGTCTGGGAGGACTGGGGACTCTGCAGAAGGACTTGAAGACTAAGGAAAAGTTCAGGACGAGGCTGGGCCTGGTGGCTCATGCCTGTAACCCCAGCACTTTGGGAGGCCGAGGCGGGCGGATCATGAGGTCAGGAGTTGAAGACCAGCCTAACCAACGTGGTGAAACCCCGTGTCTATTAAAAATACAAAAATTAGCCGGGCGTGGTGGTGTGTATCTGTAATCCTAGCTACTCAGGAGGCTGAGGCAGGAAAATTGCTTGAACCCAGGAGGTGGAGGTTGCAGTAAGCTGAGACCGTGTCACTGCATTCCAGCCTGGGCAACAGAGTGAAACTCTATCTCAAAAAAAAAAAAAAAAAGAAAGAAAATCGTTCAGGGCTCTGGGAGAGGGTGTGGGGTCCATAGGAAGACTGAGGGACCGTAGGAGTGTTCGAGGGCTTGTGCAAGGAGCTGGGAGGATTTGGGGACTGTGGGAGCCCAGAGGAGAGCTGGAAGGGCTCTAAGGTCCATAGTATGAGGCTGGGGGGTTGGGGGGCTATAAGGGTTGTAAAGGGTTGTGGGGAGGAGCATGGGAGGGCACGAGGACCACGGAGGTCAGGCAGGACCCTGGCACCTTGAGCTGGATGCCCGGCTCGGCCACGGCGCGGAAGGGGTTCGCCTGCCAGTACGTCTGCTCCATCTGCTTCCACATGACCACGTAGAAGCTGGAGCTGTCTTGGTAGCCAAAGATGAAGCCCGCGTAATCGTCATCCGTGACAGTGTTCACGTGGAACGTGCCCTCGAAGTCCACGCCATTGAAGGCAGTATAACCTAGGAATGGGAGAGAGCAGTGGCCTTTCCGAACGCCAGCCCCAGCCCCCCGGAATCTGGCACCTAGAGTCCGAACCTGCCTCCTGGGTCCAGATCTCTCTGCAGACTCGCCCCATCCCCCATTCGCGGGGCCCAGAGTCGGCCACGCCCCCATCTACCTTTGGCTACGCCCCTCCGGAGTCCAGACCCACTCGGCCACGCCCATCCTCAGCCCGGGCCCGCCCCCTCTGGCCCCGCCCTTCCTGAACCCGGGCCCGCTCCCCTTTGCCCCGCCCATCCTCAGACCCGGCCCGCTCCCTCCGGCCTCGCTCTTTCTTGACCCCCGCCCGCCCCTCCTCTGGCCCCACACATCCTCAGTCCGGGCCCGCCCCCCCCTCTGAGCCCGCTCCCTGAAGGGTTGCGCTGCTCCGCGCTTCTCACCCACAGCCAGGCCTGGGTCGCTGTTCATTGTCTGCACGATCTCCCTTCCCTGATGGGGTCAAAGGAAGGAGGGCCTCAGGCTATCCATGGCAGCCCTAGGCACCCCGTCCTCAGCATAGGCCTCGCTGTGGGGGTTCTGCGCTCCCCCTCACCCCCCCCACTTGGACTCCGCTCCCACCTGGTTGAGCACCACCCAGTTGGGGTCAATCTGCGCGTCACCCTCCGGGTCCAGCACGACTGTCTGGTAGGCCCGGAAGTCGGTGAGGGTGACCTCAGCGTTCTCCGGACACACGTCGATCTTGTCTACCACCTTATCTGCGTCAAAGTCGCCCTGGCACGCGTCGCCCACGCCGTCCCCTGAGAGGTGGGAGACCCCCTCGTGGGCTCGGGTCAGGCCCCGCCCGCCTTAGACCCCACTGCGGGAGCCCCCCACGGGCCCCACTCCGCCCGCCCTGGATCCGGCAGCAGGAGCCCCGACTGCAGGCCCCGCCCCCGCCGTACTGTCCGAGTCCTCCTGGCCGGGGTTGGGCACCAGGCGGCAGTTGTCTCGACTGTCAGGGACTCTGTCGTTGTCGTCGTCGTCGTCGCAGGCGTCACCCTGGCCGTCGTGGTCTGAGTCTTGCTGGTCGCTGTTAGGCACTGTGGGACAATTGTCCCGGCGAGTCCTGATGTCCGTCTCCGTCCCTAGAGTGGATAGGTGGGATCCAGAGACAGTGAGCTCTCCAGAGCGTTTTGTCAAGGGCTACCCGGACGCCCGCCCCAGGCGGCCTCCTTACTGGTCTTGATCGCTGTCACAAGCATCTCCCACAAAGTCGTGGTCCACATCCCCCTGCGGGGGGGTGGGGGGGGGCAGCATGCGAGGATACACAATCAGAGGAAATCAGAAAGCCTCCCACCCACCCCAGCCGCACACCGAAGGTCCTCCTGACCCCAGGGAAACCCCCACCTCCAGGCTGCTCAGACTGGCAGGTCATTTCTCTGGCAGTGTGAAATGCTCTAAGCTGGGCTGTGGACTGGGTAATCCAACCTGCAGCTCACCCGAGGGGCTCACCCAGCTGGAGTCTGGCCTGCCCTCACCTGGTCTGGGTTACTCTTCTGGGGGCAGTTGTCACAGGCATCCCCCACACCATCTCCATCACTGTCCTTCTGGTCTGAGTTGGGTACTCTGGGGCAGTTGTCCACCTGGTTGCGGATCCCTGCGGGGAACCCACAGGACAAGAACCCCAAGATTGGGACCAGGCCAGGATGATTTCATTAGGGTGGGGCCAGCCCTGAGACTGGCCTGGGACAGAGCCCCAGCTTCATGGGAACTTTTTTTTTTTTTGAGACAGTCTCGTTCTTGTCACCCAGGCTGGAGTGCAGTGGCCTGGTCTTAGCTCCCCCCACAACCTCCACCTCCAGGGTTCAAGTGATTCTCCTGTTTCAGCCTCCTGAGTAGCTGGGATTCCAGGCACGCACCACCATGCCTGGCTAATTTTTGTATTTTTAGTAGAGACCGGGTTTCACCATGTTGGCCAGGCTGGTCTGGAACTCCTGACCTCGTAATCTGCCCACCTCGGCCTCCCCAAAGTGCTGGGATTACAGGCATGAGCCACTGCGCCAGGCCCACAGGAACTTTAAGAATGGATGGAGCCTGGCCGGGCGCGGTAGCTCATGCCTGTAATCTCAGCACTTTGGGAAGCCAAGGTGGGCGGATCACTTGAGGTCAGGAGTTCAAGATCAGCCTGGCCAACAAGGTGAAACCCTGTCTTTAAAAAAAAAAATGGATGGACCCATCCGAAGGAAGGCCAGTGAGGTGGACTGGCCCTCACTCCCGGTATGGCTCAGCTGGATGCCCCATGTGTGCCACCCTGAGCCCCTATGTCCCTATCTGTAAAATTGTCAACTCCCAGGTCCTAAACCCCAGGCTCGCATCTCTATCCTCTTACTGCCTGCCTGCGGCATTTCACCACCTTCCCTTCCAAACGTTCCTGCCTTTTCCCCAGCCTCGCAGCCCGGCTTACATTTTTCTGCCGCCCCAGCACGGTCTGTGGTCCGGGGCGCCCTAGTCCAGCTCACCCTATCTGGCTTCCAAAACCAGCCAAGCCCGGTCCCGGAGCCGAATCCCGCCCTTCGGTGCCCGCCGCCTCTCTTCGTCCCCCAACCCCCATCGAGCTCACGGTCGCCGTCGACGTCGTCGTCGCACGCATCGCCCCGGCCGTCCTGGTCTGCGTCCTTCTGGTCGTCGTTCTTCTGGGACCGGCAGTTGTCGCACGCATCGCCCCCACTTGTCCTCGTCCGCGTTGCGCTGATCTGGGTTCCGCACCAGCGGGCAGTTGTCCTGGGTGACAGGGTGGGTTAAGGGTGGGATTAGGTCGGGAAGGGCAATGGTCACACTCCTCAGATTCCCAAATCTCCGTGGTCCAGTCTCCTCTGCAAGGAACCCCTCGCCCCTCCTAGACCACTGAAGCCACACCCCCTCATCCAAGCCACGCCCCACCCCCGTCCCTAGGCTCCGCCCACAGCTCTACCTTTTCATTGGGGTACCCCGTCCCCGTCGGCATCCGGGTCGCAGGCGTCTCCGATGCCATCGCGGTCCGCATCCTCCTGCCCTGAGTTGGGCACCGTCACGCAGTTGTCCTGGGGGCGGGCACAGCAGGTTGAGGGGCGTGGTCACTAAGTCCCGCCCTCCCCCCTGCCCGGCCCCGCCCCGCTCCGCCCTGACCCACCTTACGGCACTGTCGCTCTGAGCAGCGCAGCTTCTCGTCCGGGAAGCCGTCCAAGTCAGTGTCGCGGCCACAGAGGATCCCGTTGCCTGCCCAGCCGACGGCACACTGCGAGAGACAGTAAGTGGGTGCCCTGGCGTGGCCGCCCCCCAAACCCGCCTCGCGCCCCGGTCCGCCCGCACTCACCACGCACGACCGCGAGCCATCGCGCTCCAGGACGCAGTCCGCATGCTCGTGGCACTCGCTGGGAGAACCGTCGGGCAGAAGCGCTGCGCGCGCCGCTGGCAGCCTGACGCCTGGTCGCCCACGAAGCCGGGCTGGCACGGGCCGCACTGGAAGGAGCCCTGCGCCCGAGCCGCTGGAGATCAGCGCAGGCCGCCGGCCCCTCGCCCCACCTCCCGCGATCCTTCCTTCCTCCCCGGCGGCCCTTACCCGGGTGTTGATGCACACGGAGTTGGGGGACGCAGTTGTGTTGCCCCGGTCTCACACTCGTTGATGTCCGTGCAGACCTAGGGGAGGGGGATCTCAGAGGCCAGCACTCCACGCAGACACCCCGGACCTCCCCACCTGGTCCACGCCTCCTCCACATCCTGCCTTCTCCCCCTCCATCCTGCCCTAAACCGATCAGCCCTGGCGTAGCGGACCCCTCCTCTCCCCCGTCCAGCCCGCTGGTAGGAGGCTGGAAAAAGTGCGTGAGGCTGGAGGAGGCGTTTACTAGTAAACAAAATGGACGCCCCCTTCCCTTCTGCTGCAAAAATGGGGCCCCCCACACCCCTCACCTGCTTGTTGGCCTTGGCGAAGGCCAGCCCCACGCCCTCGTGGGTGGGGCCGCTGTACCCCGGCGGGCAAGCCTCGCAGCGGAATCCCCGGGCTGGTATTGATACAGCGGACGCGGGGGAAGCAGGGGTGGGCGTTGCACTGGGGGAGGAGGGGGCCACGGAGGGTCAGAGGGCTTCGAGCTGGGCCCTGGGGACCGCACCTCGGAGTGTCTCGGATTTGGAAAGTTCAAGGGCCATCAGCCAGCGCTTGGTGCTGTGCGCCACGCGATATGGAAGCAATTGTCGCAGGGGTCAGATGCGACTTTGCCTTGATGATGGCAACGGCGCAACCGGGAGAGAGGAGAGGAGGGCGCCTCTCATGAGCGAGGGGAGGAAGGACGAGGGCGCGCATCCCCAGCACAGGGGGGGCAGGGGTCGTCTGGGCGTGCGTGCCCGGAGGTGGCGGGGTCGTCCGGGCGTGCGTTCCCCCGGCTATGGAAGGGTCGTTGGGACTGGCGACCCCCTGCGGCGAGGAGGGTAACCGGGGCGGACCATCCCCGGCAGTGTGGGAGTCATCGGGGCGGGCGTCACTAGCTATGGAGGGGGTGGTGGGGGTGGGCGTCCCGGGTGGTGACGTGGATGGTCCTCGGGGTGGGCGTCCCCCTGCGGTAGGGAGGTCATCCGGCCGTGCGCCGCCGGAGGTGAGAGGGTCGTCGGGGCGAGCACCCCAAGTGGAGCAAGGGGTCTCCGGGGCGGCGAGAGATTGGGGGGCGGCAGAGGGGGTCGTCAGGGCGGTGGGGGTGTCAGGGCCGGCGCACCTCGTTGATGTCGGTGCAGTGCGAGCCGTTGCCAGTGAAGCCCGCGGGGCAGGGGCCGCAGCGCGCGCCGCTCTCGGTCTGGATGCAGGCCACGCCGGGGAAGCAGAAGCCAGGAGCGCAGCTGAGCAGGGGCCGCACGCTCGGGGGGCCGGTGAGCACGGACTGCTGCATCCCTGCGGGGGGACGTGGCGGGGCTGGTCATGGCCACGCCCCGGGGCTGGAAGTTCTCCCCCTACCCCCAGCCCCCGCCCCGAGGGCGGGCCGAAATCCGGCGCTCTCCGAGATCACTCCCCGGTGGGGCTGCGCGCTCTGCTTGCACGGTCTCCCCCGGTCTCTCTGAGTCTCTGTTGCTCTTTCCTGCCCCGTGGCGTCTCTCACTTCCCCAAAACTCTCGCACCGCCTCTGCCTCTTTTTGTCTCTGTTCCTCCCCCACCTCATTCCTGTCCGTCTCCCCTCCACCTCTCCATCAGCCTCCATCTCCTTCCGTCTCTTTTCCTCCCCTGCTTTCCCTCGCTGTCTGTCTGTCTCTGTGTCTCTGTATCTCTGTCTCCCCGTCTCTTCTCTCTCCTGCCCGCCCCGGCCGCGCTCACCGCACGCGTCACACTCCATCACCGTGTTTTTCAGGAACGTGATCTCCCTGACCTGCAGGGGGTGGGGTGGAATCAGTGGGGTCCCAACCTCTCCTGGTCCCTCGGGTCTCCCCTGTCTCTGCCCCGGCTTCTCCTTCCACCGCCTCTTTTCACCGGGGACTCCCTACCCGCCGACCCCCTTCCCTCCCCCAGCTCCCCCTCCGCCCTCTGGGGACTTCCTCTCCCCTGGATGGGAACGGAGACCTCCTTCCGCTCCCCCGCACTCCCTGCCCCGCACCCGGGCCCGCACCTGCTGCCGCAGCAGCTCTCGCACGTCCTGCAGCGCCGCGTTTGTTTCCCGCAGTTCCCGCAGCATCTGCGGGCCCAAGTCTGAGCCTGCGGCGACAGGGGGCCTTTGAGGCGTCATGGGGCAGGGGAACCCCACCACCAACTCCCACCGCCGCAGCGGACCCGACGCCCCACTCAGCTCCTCCAGCCTCGGTCCCGCCACCTGCTTTCTGTGCCCTGCACGTCCCTTGCGAACAGTCCGTAAGCCCCCAAACAGCCTGGACCCCGGGCCTCTAACGGGTCCTGCAGTCCGTTTGGGGCGGTGGGCACGGCGCGGGTGCTAACGCGGCTTACCCGAGGGGGATCTGGCCCTGGCCAGGCACGCCGAGGGCAGCCATGGTGAACAAAAGAACGCAGGCGGTGGCGGGGACCATGGCGGTGGCGGGGCGCTGTCTACCGCCCACGAGGCCCACGGGGCCTATTTATCCCCAAGGCGCGGCTGGCCCCAGGGACGGCCCACCGCAGCCCTGCCCAGCGTCCAGCCTCAAGGTAAACAGATGGTGCCGGCCCTGCGTTCAAGGCCCCGCCCAGAATGCCCTGTGTAGTCTCCCGCGGCTGAATCTGACATGGTGGGGAAACTGAGTCCCGGGATCTGTGGAGAGAGCTAGTGGGGCAGGGAGTCAGGGGGTACCTCCCCCACTTTCATTCACTTTTTTTTTTTTTTTTTGGGGGGGGGACGGGGTGTGGCTATATCGCATCCTCTTGCCTCAATCTCTCGAGTGGCTGGGACTACAGGCTGCACCACCATGGCCAGCTAATTTTTTTAAATTTTTATTTTTAGAGTTAGAGACTGGGTCTGGCTATGTCGTGCTGGCTGGTCTGGAACTCCTGGCCTCAAGCGATCCTCCACGAACTGGGATGACAGGCTCCAGCTGTAGCATTCAGCTCATTCATTCATTGATTGATGTAGTGCTTGCTGTATGCCAAGCCTGGGTTCCAGGTCCCAACAAGTCAGGCTCCGTGGCCACGCCCTCAGCTCACACGTGGGGAAACAGAGTCACCAGTGTCTGAAAGAATAGGCCCACCCACTATGGGTCAGACCGACTGGCCCTCCACTCCCTCCTGATGTGCTTCAAAACTAGGTAAATTGCTGAGCTCCGTGGCTCATGCCTGTAATCCCAGCCCTTTGGGAGGCCGAGACGGGTGGATCACCTGAGGTCAGGAGTTCGAGACCAGCCTGGCCAACATGGTGAAACCCCGTCTCTTCTAAAAATACAAAAATTAGCCGGACATGGTGGCCCAGCTATAATCCCAGCTACTCGGGAGGCTGAGGCAGAGAATCGCTTGAACCCAGGAGGTGGAAGTTGAGCCGAGATCACTGCACTCCAGCCTGTTCGACAGAGCCAGACTCTGTCCCCAGCCAAGAAAAACAACTGGATAAATTATGTCTGTGCCTCAGTTTCCTCTCCTGCACAATGGAGGTAATAAGTTAAAAATGATTAATTAATGATTAATAATGATGATGATGATAAATGGAAAATAGGGGAGGGGCAGGTGAGACCAGGGACTCTCAATTTTCCTGCCTGGGTCCAAGGAGGCTTGCTTCTGGCCCCCACACTGGAGGGCTGCAAATGACTCCCCTGACCCCAGCTCATTGCCGGTGTTCCGCCCCTCCCCGTGGTCCCTTAGCTGGTGGAGGAGGGGCAGCGCTCAGGATCTTGCCCTGCCCCCTGTCCAAGAGGACTGCCCACTTAGTTTTCCAATCTGTGCAATAGTGTGTGAGGCCCTCATCTGGAGGGGAGCAAGTTAAAGGCCTCTAGCAAGGGGAGGTCCAAGGGTGGGGCCGGGCTTCTGTTTGTCCAGGCTGTGCCATACCTTCCAAACTGCGCTCCAGCTGCTGTAGGAACAGCCTGTAATAAAAATAAAAATGACCACTCACTGTCCAGCCATGCTCTGGAGCTACAAAACACCTTGGCCTCCTGGGGTCAGTTAACCCTCCCCCACTCCCACCTTCCAGTACTCACAGCCTCTATTCTATAGACAGGGAAACTGAGGCCCAGAGAGGAGAAGCGACTAACCTAAGGCTGCTGCCTGAGGGCAGGGTGAAGCTAGACTCAGAGCCAGATCTGTTCTCTCAGGAGCCTACAGAGAAGTCACTGAGGGCTTCCTGGAGAAGGTGGCAAGGAGACAGGCATAAAGGAAAAGGACTTGGATCAGCAGAGGGAAGAGGTGAGGGCAGTTTTGGTGGAGGGAAGCGTGTGACGCTCAGAGGTGGGGGAAATTTCCAGGCACATTAATTATTGCACAAACGCATCAAGCGCCTATTGTGTGTCATGTCCAGTGCTGGGCGCTGGGCGCTAGGCTCACAGGGTGAAGAAGCCAAACCCAGTCTCTCCTTAATGGCGCTGTGATGAGGACACACAGACCATGGGAGGAACCCCCCAGGAGATTGACCTATTTGAACAGGGGGATGGGTCAGGGCGGGCTTCTGGAGGCGGAGGGACCTGGGGGCTGGCAGATGAGGACACAGCCAGGCAGAGGTAGTGGAAAGGCATTTCAGGCAGAGGAAACAGCGTAGGCAAAGGCCCTGAGGCAGGAAGGAACCTGGCCTGTTGGACGGATTGACCTCAGGGTGAGAAGCTCTTGGGGCTCAGGGAGAAGCAGAAGAGGAGGCTTCGAAAGGGCAGTGCTGGTGGTGTGGAGCTCTGGCTGTCTCTTGAGGGTAATGGGGGAGCCACAGAGGGTGGGTAAAGAGAGGCGGGCCTAGAAGGGGAGGCCAAGTCGGGTGCATCACCTGAGGCCAGGAGTTCAAGACCAGCCTGACTTACATGGTGAAACCCCATCTCTACTAAAAATACAAAAATTATCCGGGCATGGTCATGGGCACCTGTAATCCCAGCTACTCAGGAGGCTGAGGCAGAGAATCGCTTGAACCCAGGCGGTGGAGGCTGCAGTGAGCCAAGATCGCGTCATTGCAGTCCAGCCTGCATGACAGAGCCAGACTCTGTCTCTCAAAAAAAAAAAAAAAAAGAAATAGTCTGGGGTCCACTCCTGCCTTCTGGATCCCACCGGGCCTGAAATCCTCCTCCAGGCAGCAGTCCGCTCCTCCTGTGCACACCACACTTGCCTCACATTACAGAAGGGGACGGTGGATGGGAGCAGCCAGTCCCAGCCCGAGCCTTTCTGTCCCTCAGTATTGCCTGCCCTGCCTGCTGCCTGTGTTGGGGCCATGAGCTCACCTCCTGTTTTCCTTGGCCTCCAGCACACCTGGGGGGCCGCTCCCCGCAGCGCTGGAATTATTGGGAAAACCACGGCTCCGGCGGGGCCTGTGGGCTGACATATGCCACACGGAGCTATGACAGGAACACATGGAAGCCAGGCCCCTGCCACAGGCTGGGCACAGGGCTGGGGCTTGGACACACGTGGCTGTATCTGTGGCTGGGCCACGGGGAGTTGCAAGGAAGGGCATTCTAGGCGGAAGGAACTGCAAAGGTGGAGTTCCTGAGGGTGTCCCAGGATCGGACAACAGAGGCCGGGAGAGGGGCTGTCTGGGGTCACACTCCTGCCTCCTGGATCCCGCCAGCCCTGAAATCCCCTTCCAGACAGCAGTCCTCTCCTCCCATGCACACCACACCTGCCTCACATTACAGAATAACTCGCTCTAGGTGTCCTTCTGGGCCTTTGTACCTGCTTTTCCCACCACCTTCTACAGTCTCCATCCTTCAAGGTCAAGCTATAATGCCCCCTCCTCCAGGAAGCCTTCCCTGCTGATATTCTCTGGATAACCCTCCAGCCCAGCCCTGATCTTGGGGACTGGGAGTGTCTGTGGTTTGCTCTGTCCCTCTGAGTCTGAGGGGCTCCCACCCAGGACCTGGACTGGTATGGAAAGGTTAGGTTGAAGGGTTAGGTGAGCTGGGAGAGCATGCCTATGATTCGTGTTTGTTACTATTCTTTTTTTTTTTTTTTTTTTGAGATGGAGTCTCACTCTTGTCACCCAGCTGGAGTGCAATGGTGCAATCTCAGCTCACTGCAACCTCTAACTCCCGGGTTGAAGTGATTCCCCTGCCTCAGCCTCCCGAGTAGCTGGGATTATAGCCACCCACCACCACACCTGGCTAATTTTTTTGTATTTTTAGTAGAGATGAGGTTTCACCATGTTGGCCAGGCTGGTCTTAAATTCCTGACTTCAGGTGATCCGCCCGCCTCGACCTCCCAAAGTGTTGGGATTACAGGCGTGAGCCACTGTGCCCGGCCATTACTATTTTTTATAATTAACGTAATGTCGTTACTATTTTTTCTTTTGTAAAATAGAGATGGGGTCTTACTATGTTGCCCAGGCTGGTCTCGAACTACTGGGCTCAACTGATCCTCCTTCCTCAGCCTCTCAAAGCCCTGGGATTACAGCCACTCCACCCGCCAACATCATCATATTAATCCTAGTAACCTTTGCCACCTCTGAACTTGATATGGCAGGGAAGGAGGCCACACAGCCTGGGTTCAAATATTGGCTGAGCAAGGCCTTGCTGTGTGACCTAGGACAAGTTACTTAACCTCTCTGTGCTTCAGTTTTCTCACCCATAAAATGAGATGATCACCGTTGAGAGGACTGAATGAGGTGACCCATGGAAATCCTTCAGCCCAGTGCCTGACTCCAGCACTAGCCTGCTTATTCCATGTGAAATTTACACACTGTGGGCTGGGTGTGGTGGCTCATGCCTATAATCCCAGCACTTTGGGAGGCCAAGGCAGGCGGATGACCTGAGGTCAGGAGTTCGAGAACAGCCTGGTCAGCGTGGTGGAACCCTGTCTCTACTAAAAATACAGAAATTAGGCAGGCATGGTGGCGAGTGCCTGTAATCCCAGCTAATCAGGAGGCTGAGGCAGGAGAATCGCTTGAACCCGGGAGGCAGAGGTCGCAGTGAGCCGAGATCACGCCACTGCACTCCAGCCTGGGCGACAGAGCGAGACCTTGTCTCAAAACGCAAGACAAAACAAAAAGACTTACACCCTATGTCTGTCACTTACATCTCAGGTTGTTCTTATTTCTGTCTTACTCAGAGAGGAGAGGGGGACAGCCTGAGGTCACACAGCCAGAATTAGAACTGGGGAATGCAAGACCCTCAAGCCCTTCACACCCACCCTCTCTGTCCTTGCCGCAGAAACAGAATCCAGCATTTCTCTGGCCCGAGCCCCTCATTAGCTGGGATGCCTTCTCAGCCCAGGACCTCCTGGCCTGAGCCTCTGGCCGGCGCCCCCAGCCAGCCCCACACCAGGCCCCGTGGTTCCAGGATCCTGGCCAGGCTGGGGAACAGAGACGAGTGCCTGCATGATGGGGCCCCGGGGCCCTTCCTGGCAGACGGCTGCTCAGCCAGGAGACGTGTGGGCGCCCCAGCTCCCCTGCCTCCCGCCCCCATTGCCTTCCCTTGTGAATGCAGAAGGAAAGTATGTTGTGAAGGCAGCCGCCCTGCCCTGGGCGTGCCCGGCTTCAGGCCCCTGGTCTGCGGAATTCATCAGGGCAGCAGGGGAGGGAGGCTTGGCGACCTCTGCGTCCTTCGCCTGCCTTGAACTGGGAGAGACGTCCTGGAGGCATCGCTCTAGCAGGAACCACAGGCAGGGGCGGGGTGGGGGGCTCTGAGCATTGAAGTCCAAGACACCCCCCAACTGGTCGTGTGACCTTTGGCAGGCGCCACCTTCTCTCCCATTCTCCTTTTTTTTTTTTGAAAATGGGGTCTTGCTCTGTCGCCCAGGCTGGAGTACAGTGACGATCATAGTTCACTCACTGCAGCCTCCAACTTCTGGGCTCAAGTGATCCTCCCACCTCAGCCTCCCAAAGTGCCACTGTACCCAGCCTCATTCTCCTCTACCCCGTCCCTACCCCCATTGCATCCCAGGCTCCATTGAATGGTGATAAAGGAAGGAGACAACAACAAATACAGTGGCTACAAGTTTCTTGAGCACGTGCCAAATGCTGAGAACCTTGCCACTCGGCCTTTCTGACTTTTTCCTTTCAATCCTCCCTGAAGTCCCAGAAAGGAATTTGTCATCATGGGAGGCAGTGGGGCATGGTGACGAAGGTCTCAGTCTCTGGCATCAGAGCCTGAGTTTCATATCCCTGCTCTGCTGTGGGACCTGAGGCAAGTTACTTATCCTCTCTGTGCCTCGATTTCCTTTTTTCCTTTATTTCTTCTTTTTTTTTCTGCCACCTTCAAAAGTTTGTTACAATGTAAAATTTTACTTCTCAGGTTACCATATTGAAGAGTTGCTTCTGGAGAGAAAGAATTTCACTGGGGGCCAGGCACAGTGGCTCACGCCTGTAATCCCAGCACCTTGGGAGGCCGAGGCAGGCAGATCACCTGAGATCAGGAGTTCAAGACCAGCCTGGCCAACCTGGTAAAACCCTGTTTCTACGAAAATACAAAAATTAGCCAGGCATGATGGCAGGTGTCTGTAATCTCACTACTTACTCAGGAGGCTGAGGTGGGAGAATTGCTTGAACTCGAGAGGTGGAGGTTGCAGTGACCTGAGATCGTACCACTGCACTCCAGCCTGGGCAACAGAGTAAGACTCCACAGAAAAAAAAATTCACTAGGAACAGATAGGAATTTCACAGTATTCAGTGGATATATTCAGTGGACACTGGCTTCTCTCTCTCCTTCCTTCCTTTCTTTCTTTTTCTTCTTTCTCTTTCTCTCTCTCTCCCTCCCCTCCCTTTCTTCTTTCCTTCTTTCCTTCCTTCCCCCTTCCCTCTCTCCCTTCCTCCCTCCCTCCCTCCCTTCCTCCTTCTTCTTTTTTTTTTTTGAGACAGAGTCTCATTCTGTTGCCCAGGCTACAGTCCACTGGTGCTTTCTCAGCTCACTGCAACCCCTGCCTCCCGGGTTCCAATCGATTCTCCTGCCTCAGCCTCCTGAGTAGCTGAGATTACAGACATGTGCCACCACGCCAGGCTAATTTTGTATTTTTAGTAGAGAAGGGGTTTTTCCATGTTGGTCAGTCTGGTCTCGAACTCCTGACCTCAGATGATCTGCCCATCTTGGCCTCCCAAAGTGCTGGGATTACAGGCGTGAACCTCCACGCCCAGCCCTCCCTTCCTTCTTTCCTCCTCGCTCTCCTTCTTTCTCTTTATTTCTTTCTTGTTTTTGAGATAGGATCCCGCTCTGTCACCCAGGCTGGAGTGCAGCGGCACAAACATAGCTCACTACAACTCAAACTCCTGGGCTCAAGCCGTCCTCACACCTCAGCCTCCTGCTTAGCTGGGGACAAAGGCATGTGCCACCATACGTGGCTAATTTTTTTTTATTTCATAGAGACAGGGTCTTACAATGTTGCCCAGGCTGGTCTCTAACTCCTGGGCTGATGCGATCCTTCCATCTTAGCCTCCTGGGTAGCTGGAATTATAGGCAAAGCACCCATATTTAATGAAGGTTTTGTGCAGTAAAACAAACCAGTGTCTGTGTTCCGAGGAAGGAGAGTTCCTTCAGTGCTAACTGTAGAAGCTTTGTTCTCTCCTTCAGTCTGTCTAATGAAGTAAAAACTGGAGATACATAAAGTTTTATGCAATGAAAGTGTAGCAGTAAAAAGCAACGTGAAGATAAGTACGAGAAGAACCCTCATCTCTTAGGGTCAGTGTAAGAATGCAATGAATTATCGCACGGAAAGCTCACAGCCTGCACTCGGGAGGCTGAAGCGGGAGGATCGCTTGGACCTAGGAGTTCAAAACCAGCCTGGGCAACATAGCAAGACCTCATCTCTACAAAAATGTTTTTTTAATTAGCGAGGTACGGTGGTATGTGCCTGTAGTCCCAGCTACTCGGGGGCTATGGTGGGAGGAGGGCTTGAGCTCAGGAGTTTGAAGCTATAATGAGCTGTGATTGTACCACTGTACCCCAGCCTGGGTGACGGAGTGAGACCCTGTCTCAAAAAAAAAAAAAAAGAAAGGGCCAGGCACAGTGGTTCACGCTTGTCATCCTAGCACTTTGGGAGGCCGAGGTGGGTGGATCACTTGAGGTCAGGAGTTTGAGACCAGCCTGGGCAACATAGTGAAACCCCATCTCTACTGAAGATAAAAAATGAACCAGGCGTGGTGGCGCATGCCTCGTTTTTTTGAGATGGAGTTTCGCTCTTGTTGCCCAGGCTGGAGTGCAGTGGCACGATCTTGACTCACTGCAGCCTCCACCTCCCAGGTTCAAGCAATTCTCCTGCCTCAGCCTCCCAAGTAGCTGGGATTACAGGTATACGCCACCACACCTGGCTAATTTTGCATTTTTAGTAGAGATGAGGTTTCTCCATGTTGGTCAGGCTGGTCTTGAACCCCTGTCCTCAGGTGATCTGCCCACCTTGGCCTCCCAAAGTGCTGGGATTATTGGTGTGAGCCACCGTGCCCGGCCAGTGTGTGCCTTTAATTCCAGCTACTCAGGAGGCTGAGGCACGAGTCTGCACTGAGTTGAGATTATGTCATTGCACGCCAGCCTGGGGTGACGGAGTAAGACCCCGTCTCAAAAAAAAAAGAAAGAAAGAGCTGAACCCTCAATCAATGTCAGCTATTAACATCCCCATTTTACAGGTTGGCAAACTGAGGCTCAGCAAGTCTGTCCTGTCTCCTCAATTTGGTCACTGGATGCTCAGAGAGGGAAGTCACCTCCTACCCCTGCCTAAGGCTCCAGGAGAGGGTCTCACAACCAGGTTTCTGCAGTTTCCGCTGAAGAGGGTAGGGTGGGCGGCCAGCAGAGAGATAGAGAGTGCAGGGAGCAGAGCGCTGCTGTAGTTTGTCAGTACCCCTCGTTCCCCTCCCCAGCCCCTACCTGGGCTCATTAACAGGAGGCCCTTGTTCAGGGGAGTGATGGATGGCGTGGGAGGCAGAGGGCGGGGTGTGTTTACCCACTGGCGGCTGCAGACAGGAGCCCAGGCCAGGGCCGGGCCAGTGGGGGAGGGGAGGCTCCCAGGTAGGGAGGAGCCCAGCCCCCAGACTGCTGCACGGAAGAAGGCCAGCTGGACCTCTTTTGGAAACAGAGGCCAAGTGTCAGGGAGGTCACTCTGCTGGGGAAATTGGTGCTGAGATCTAAACAGGCAAACAGGTGCTGGCAGAGCAGAGTCCCGGGCAGAGGGCACAGCAGGGGCAAAGGCCCAGAGGTGGGTATGCGCTTGCTGTGTTGAGGTTCCGAGAGGCAGTAGGAGTGGCTGCAGCAGGCGAGGAGAGGCATGGAGGAAATGGGAGGAGATCTGCAGGCTGTGAGCTGTGTTTAGGCTCCATGGGCAGGACCATGCCCACATCTTCCGCACACCAGGCCCTTACCTGAGCTGTGACTGCTCCCTGGAGCGCTGTCTCCTTTCACGTGGCTCACTCCTCACCCCAGCTGGGTTAGAGGCTTCCGCTGGCCTTCACAGGCCCTTAGTGTGCTCCTTCAGACTGAGTTCCTCCATCTTGTTCTCCTCTGTGTTCCCTGCATATACACATGATAGAATACTCCAACGATGGATGGATGGATGGATGAGTGGGTGGAGGGTGGATGGATAAGTGGACAGATGGATAAGTGGATGGATGGATGGATGGATGATGGATAGATGGATGGATAGATAGGTGGATAGATGAATAGATGGATGGATGGATCAAAAGTGGATGGATGAGGCCAGGTGCGGTGGCTCAAGCCTGTAATCCCGCAGCTTGGGAGGCCAAGGCGGGCAGATCACAAGGTCACAAGTTTGAGACCAGCCTGACCAACGTGGTGAAACCCTGTCTCTACTAAAAAATACAAAACTTACCTGGGCCTGGTGGTGGTATCTGTAATCCCAGCTACTCAGGAGGCTGAGACAGGAGAATTGCCTGAACCTGGGAGGCGGAGGTTGCAGTGGGCTGAGATTGCAGCATTGAACACCAGCTGGGAAACAGAGCAAGACTCTGTCTAAAAAAAAAAAAAAGAAAGAAAGTGAAAGAATGGATGAGTGGATGGATAGATAAGTGCATGGATGGGTAGGCAAATGGATAAATAAGTGAATGGATTGATTAATGGATGGACGGATGATGTGTAAGTGGATGGATAGATAGGTAGATAGATGGATAAGTGGATGGATGGACAGATAGGTGGATGGGTGGATAGAGAAGTGGATGGGGGATAAGTGGATGAATGGATGGGTGGGTGGATGGATGGATGATGGATTAAAGAAAAGCCACAAGACCACAAAACAAGATCCACAGGACTAATGAATGACAGAATCACGATATCATTGGTTAATGGAGCCACTGAATTGTAGAGTCTTAGGGCCACAGGACCACAGAGTTAGAGATCCGCACAGCCCAGTCATCAGAAGCACAGCCCCATAGGGTAGTGGGAGCTAGAGGACCCCAGTGGGGGCAGAGACAAGCCATTGGGGCATCCCCCCATCCAGTTGCCACCAGGATAGAGTCTCAGAGTTGAGCCCAACAGAACCACCCTCTGGCCACACCCCCACAGCTCTACAAGGAGCCTCCCGGGGGCCACTGAAGCCACAGGGTGCTTTTCGCCAATCTGTGGAGCAGCCTTGGGGGACAGGACCATGCCATCACCAGTGCCTGCAGCCAGCCAGTCTCCAAACACTCAGTGAGTCCTGACACCAGGGCCAAGCGAGGCTGTCCAAGTACCAGGAAACACTGCCAGCCTCCAGCCAGGCTCCCGGGGACACTGAGCGCTCTGCAGCCAGGGGCAAGGGCATCAATGAGCAATGTTTACATCCATATCCTCTCAAAACCCGACAGCAACATAGCATGGAAGGGAGGCCGTGCCCCAGCTGTGTCCCCTCCAGGGTACGGTACACTAACAAGCTGCCCGCTCCATTGCCAGGAGTCACAGCTCAGTTCAAATTTCTCCAGACACATCCATGTATTAATGAGCTCCCAGGAGTCAGCACCCGTTTACTCAGCAGACCTTGCACCTGATGCCCAGAATGACCAGCCCATTTGAGATGGGGGAAACTGAGGCCCCCATCTCAGAGGTGAGCCCAGGAACATAGCGGGCTGGAGCTGAGTCTCAACCCTAAGCCTGCAGGATGCTAAACCCGAACTTACAATCACCCAGCTGCCTCTCAGGCCCCAGTCCCTCATCCTGGGATCCCCGGATGTTTGCTTCCAAACGTGTTGCATTGCAGAATGCCCAGAGCATGAGCTGCAGCAGTTTCTTCCCTTCCATGGGCTCAGAATATCTAGCTCACAGGGCTGTGGTGGGGACAAACTGTGGTCATAGCACAGAAGGGGGACCTGATTGCTGGCCTGATGGGAGCCTTGCCCACATCATTCCGTTCCCCCGCCCTTCTTTTTCTTCTTCTCCTTCTTATTCTTTTTTTTAAATGGAGTCTCATTCTATCGCCCAGGCTGGAGTGCAGTGGCGCAATCTTGGCTCACTGCAACCCCCGCCTCCTGGGTTCAAGAGATTCTCCTGCCTCAGCCTCCGGAGTAGCTGGGACTACAGGCATGCGCCACCACGGCCGGTTAATTTTTGTATTTTTAGTAGAGACACGGTTTTGCCATGTTGGCCAGGCTGGTCTTGAACTCCTGACCTCAGGTAATCCATCTGCCTTCACCTCCCAAAGTGGTGGGATCACAGGCATGAGCCACCGAGCCTGGCCCTTTTCTCTTTCTTTCTTTTTTTTTTTAGCTAGGTTCTGCTTGTGTGATTATCTCATTCCACCTTACCTGTGAGAAAGCAGAAGGCAAGAGACTGAGGTTCTGTGCTCCTGATACCCACCCTGGCAGCTTCAGGGAGGGTGGCTTTCATCTGCAGTGTAGTAAAAACATGGGCGTTGCCGGGCACCGTGGCTCACGCCTGTAATCCCAGCACTTTGGGAGGCCGAGGCGGGAGGATCGCTTGAGCCCAGCAGTTCCAAACCGGCCTGGGCAACATATGGAGACCTCATCTCTACAAAAAATTTTAAAAATGAGGCTGGAGTGCAGTGGTGCAAACTCAGCTCACTGCAACCTCCGCCCCCTGGGCTCAAGCGATTCATCTGCCTCAGCCTCCCTTGTAGCTGGGATTACGGGCACCCGCCACCACAACCGGCTAATTTCTGTATTTTTTGTAGAGACGGGGTTTCACCATGTTGCCCAGGCTGGTCTTGAACTTCCAACCTCAGGTGATCCGCCCGCCTCGGCCTCCCAAAGTGCTCGGATTCCAGGCATGAGCCGCTGCACCCGGCCTGCCTGCCCTTTCTGGATAACAAGGATGAACCCCGAAGTGCCAGGCTGAAATTTCGCCAGTTCCGTGACTGGGGAAAGCACCCTCTCCCTAAAGAACTCAAGCAAAGAGCTCAGGGCTGACTCTCCTTGGCTTAGTCCTAACCAACCACTGCGGTTGGTGGGTGGAGGGCTTTGATTCGCAGGGCCAGAGTCCTCTCCGGAGGATGCAGGGGCAGGGGTGTCAGATGCAGAGCGGATGGTGTCAGTAACTCGTGGTGCAGGCAAACGATGGAAACTGAATCTCACGGTGCAGGCAAACTTGGTGGAAGCTGCATCCCACCCCAGACTCTTACCTTAGTGGCCTCTGGCACCACGGGCTACTCTGAGTAGCTTTTTTGTGGGGAGGCCGCAGGGGACGGAGTCTTGCTCTTGTCGAACAGGCTGGGGTGCAATGGTGCAATCTCGGCTCACCGCAACCTCCGCCTCCCTAGCTCAAGCGATTCTCCTGCCTCAGCCTCCTAAGTAGCTGGGATTACTGGCATGCGCCACCACACTCGGGTTGTTTTTGTTTTTGAGACAGAGTCTCGGTCTGTCGCCAGGCTGGAGTGCAGTGGCGCGACCTTGCCTCTCTGCAACCTCCACCTCCTAGGTTCAAGGATTCTCATGCCTTGGCCTCTGAAGTAGCTGGGATTACAGGCACATCCCATCACATCCAGCTAATTTTTGTATTTTTAGGAGAGACAGAGTTTTCACCATGTTGACCAGGCTGATCTCGATCTCCTGATTCAGGGGATCCACCTGCCAAAGTTCTGGGATTACAGGCGTGAGCCACCGCGCCCGGCCTGAGTAGCTTTAACGGGAGAGACCCTGGCCATGTGCCAAGCCCCGTCCTCTGTCTCTACCTCCGGCTGCTGTATATGAGGCCCCTTCTTACTGCCCTTGGTTTGCAGGAGTGAGGCTCGTCTTTACTCTGCTGGCCTCCCGACTTCCCCTGGGTACCAAGCCACCTTAAGCATCACAAGGAAACAGGTGTTACCTGGAAGAATCCCCCACCACCAGCTTCTTTCCAAATTGCTGCTGGTGGACCAAGTAGGGTGGCTCACGCCTGTAATCCCAGCTCTTTGGGAGGCCCAGGTGGGCGGATCGCCTAAGGTCAGGAGTTCGAGACCAGTCTGGCCAACATGGTGAAACCCTGTCTCTACTAAAAATACAAAAATTAGCCGGACATGATGCATGCCTAATCCCAGCTACTCAGGAGGCTGAGGTGGGAGGATCACCTGAGGCTGGGGAGGCAGGGGTTGCAGTGAGCTATGTCGATGCCACTGCACTCCATCCTGGGTGACACAGCAAGATCCTGTCTCAAAAAAAAAAAAAAAAAAAAAATACCAGGAGCCCTCACAAGGGGCCTCCTCACTCCATTACTGGTTCTGAGGCTGCTTAAATAATGTTCATCCCCCTCAGGCCCTGGGTCCAAAGAATTGAAATAAGAAAATTCAGAATCACGGTGAATTATCAAGTTCCGGATGGCAACAGTGACCAAGAACCAAGGAATGGAGGCAGGAAGCAAAGGGAAGCCCAGAGAGGCCAAGGCAGTTGCTCAGGGCCGCACAGTAAATGAGAGGCAGGTCTGATTCCAATCTCCGCCTCCAGTTTTTTTCATTTTTAAAATTATGTTTTGAAAAGTATGTTTGACCATGTGTGGTGCCTCATGCCTGTAATCCCAGCACTTTGAGAGGCCAAGACAGGAGGATTGCCTCAGAGCTCAGGAGTTTGAGACCAGCCTGGGCAACATAGTGAGACCCCATATCTAAAAAAAAAAGTAGGGCCAGGTGCAGCGGCTCACACCTGTAATCCTAACACTTTGGGAGGCAGAGGCAGGCAGATCACCTGAGGTCGGGAGTTAGAGACCAGCCTGACTAGCATGGAGAAATCCTGTCTCTACTAAAAATATAAAATGTTAGCGGGGCATGGTGGTGCGTGCCTGTAATCCCCAACTACTCAGAGGCTGAGGCAGGAGAATTGCTTGAACCCAGGAGGCAGAGGTTGCAGTGAGCCGAGATCGTGCCACTGTACTCCAGCCTTGAGACAGAGGGAGACTCTGTCTCCAAAAAAAAAAAGAAAAATTAAGGAAGGGCATTCCAGGCAGAGAGGTGAGCCTGTGCAAAGGCCCTGGGGTAGGAAGTAATTTTCTTTTTTGGAGGAGATGAGGAGGCTGATGTGACTGGAGCAGAGTGAGGGAGGAGGGGGAGATGGGTTAGAGAGATGGGCTGAGGTAAGATTACATGTGGGCCTTGCAAGCTGTAGCAAGATGTTGGGTTTTATTCTGAGAGCAATAGGGAGCCACGGAGAGTGTGTGAGCAGGGGGAGGAACATGACTTGATTTACGATTTTGAGATATCTCCTGTGGCTGCAATGGGGAGAGACCAGGCAATGTCAAGGGAAGAGCTGGTGGGGCCAGGGCCAGGGCGGGGCTGCAGGGTGGGGAGGAGAGGTTGGATTTGTTTGTTTTGAAGCCTGAGGGGACTCGAGCTGCTGCTGAGGTTGGGGGAGGAAGGCAGGGAGGAGTCTCAGATGCTGCCTGGATCTTGAACCCATCACAGGGTGGTTGGCAGGATTCTTACCCGACACGGAAGACTTGGAGAGATGTTGCCAGAAAACCACGGACACCCCCTTGGCCATGTTGCTGCTGAGGTGTCTGGGCCGAGCTGGCCAGGCTCCAGATGGAACCGTGGGCCTCGTGGGCAAGTGCCCGTGGCAGGGAGGTGGACAGGGGAGCTCTGTCCCCCCATCCTTTGTGCAAACAGGTGGGATGGGGCAGACCCCGTGTTTTCCCCTCCCCCGGGTCCTTTTGTTCCACTTGGAAATCGCCATCAACTCAAAAAGTCCCGATGTGGAGTTGGACGCAGCCCTGGGACCGTGTGGTCTGGGGAGGCCAGCAGCCCAGCATCCAACAGGCCAGGCCTCCATGTGGCCTCCGCGGACTGTGGCCCGGCAGGGGCTGGCGGGGCAGAATGGCTTTGATTTTGAGTGTCTGGATGAAACTGCAAAGGTTAAAAAAATAATCACCAGCACCAAGGCGTTGCCCCTTCCAGACGTCAATCCCAGCACCAGGCGGAAAAACAGGCCTGGGACCCCCGCCAACCCACAGGCCAGAGATCTGCAGAGGGGCCTGAGCAAAAGGCCAAAACGCTGGGTCCTGGCCGGGCGCAGTGGCTCACACCTGTAATCCCAGCACTTTCGGAGGCCGAGGTGGGCAGATCATGAGGTCAGGAGATCGAGACCATCCTGGCTAACATAGCGAAACTCCATCTCTACTAAAAACACAAAAAAGTCAGGTGTGGTGGCATGTGCCTGTAGTCCCAGCTACTTGGGAGGCTGAGGCAGGAGAATCGCTTGAACCAGGGAGGCGGAGGTTGCAGTGAGCCGAGATCACGCCACTGCACTCCAGCCTGGGCGACAGAGTGAGACTCTCCCTCAAAAAAAAAAAAAAAAACCAAACCTGAGTTCCAGCATCTCTCTGGGCACAAGGGGAGACTCAGCTTCCCATCTGGAACACAGGGCATTGCTATGGAATTGCGTCCATGTTCAAAGTCAAGTGCTGCATCTGCCTGCATGCCAAGCCCTGGGCCAGGCGGATGGGTCCCATGAGAGGAGCCAAGGTTGGCCCTGCTCTATAGGACTCCCAAGCCAGAGACGGGTTTTCCCCATGCTGGCCAGGCTGGTCTTGAACTCCTAACCTCAAGTGATCTGCCCACCTCGGCCTCCCAAAGTGCTGGGATTATGGGCATGAGTCATTGCTCCTAGCCCCTTCCTTCATATTTGTATAATACCCTTCTGTGACCCAGGACTTGGCTTAAATGTCAACACCTCGGAAGACACCCCCACCCCAACCCATGGGGCAAAAATACCGACACCCAGGTATTTCTTTCAAAAACTTCTCACTCTTGGAAATGATCTTTGTGGCTACATTTTCATGGGGTTCAGAATGTAGCTGATACCCAGTTCATGCCATTGTGCCTGGCACATACTAGGTGAGGTTGTCTCCTTGGGGACAAAGGAGGATGCTGGCCATCAACACAAAGTTTCAGAAACATCTACCCTCTGAGTCCCCCACACCGCCCCCAGCAATGTCCCAGGATTTACAGCCAGAACTTTATTGGTTGATTGATTTTTGAGACGGAGTCTTGCTCTGTCGCCCAGGCTGAAGTGCAGCGGTGCAATCTCAACTCACTGCAGCCTCGAACTCCTGGGCTGGGGTGATCTTTCCACCTCAGCCTCTTGAGAACCTGGGACCACAGGCACACATCACCATGTCCAGCTAAGTTTTGTATTTTTGTAGAGACAGGGTCTTGCTATGTTGCCCAGGCTGGTCTTGAACTCCTGGAGTCAAGTGATCC
Organism: Ateles fusciceps; assembly: GCA_036589455.1. Lineage (NCBI taxonomy): Eukaryota > Metazoa > Chordata > Mammalia > Primates > Atelidae > Ateles > Ateles fusciceps. The sequence goes on along the minus strand of JAZHEH010001828.1, from coordinate 10,099,618 downwards.
AACCACCCTGGCCTCTCTAAGTGCTAGGATTATAGGTGCACGGCACCACACCCGGCCTGTAGTCCCAGCTACCTGGGAGGCAGAAGACACATCAGACCTGTACCCCCCTCTCCCTGCGCCAGGTACTGAGAACTGTCTGGGAAGCCCATGGACTCAGCATGCAGGATGGACGCATCTGAAAGCAGTTTTATGTGAATTCCTGCAGGAAGCTGTCTCCAACAGGCCAGGTCCCGCTGTCCTCACCACCTCGAGGCCGGGGAGGTCCATCCGTCTACAGGAGCCTCCCAGACTCAGAAAATGCGCTGACAGCCTCCTGGCCCTGCCTGAGCCTCCAGGCCTGTCCCCAGCATGGCTGGGTTCCCCCAAGGCCCGGGTCTGACCACCCCTTCCTGGCCCGACCACCCCTTCCTGGCCCTCGTTGGATGCCGAAGACATTTCTCCTTATTCCGCTGGAATTTTCCTCGCAGGCCCTGCCAGCGCCTCCAGAAACACATGAAAGGGAAATGTTTCCAGTCTGAGCAGAGCTGTTTTATGGCTCTCTGGGCCAGGAGTCCGACCACAGAGTGGAAAGGGTTGGTCATACCGCCGTTTCTCCTGCTGAAAGGCTCGGACCCAGCCAGCCCTCCCACGCCCTCCTTGGAGGCCAGGGTTCTGCAGGGGTTTTCTTTTTCTTTTTTTTGAGAGAGGGTCTTGCTGTGTCGCCCAGGCTGGAGTGCAGTGGCGCGATCTCGGCTCACTGCAGCCTCCACCTTCTGGGATCAAGCGATCCTCCTGCCTCAGTCTCCTGAGTAGCAGGGACGACAGTCTCTTGCCACCCAACGCACCTGGCTAACTTTTTCAAACTTTGTAGAGATGGGGTCTCCCTGTGTTGCCCAGTTTGATCTTGAATTCCTGGCCTCAAGTGATCCTCCTGCCTCAGCCTCCCGAAGTGCTGGGATGACAGGCATGGGTCGTTGGACCCGGCCTCTGCAGGGTTTTTCCAGCTAAGGAAAGTTTCCCCCTGCCCTTGTCCCCCTGACTGGGGAGCAATTCCCTAAAAAAATAGAGGTTGGGGACCAGGAGCGTTGGCTGAAGCCTGTAATCCCAGCACTTTGGGAGGCCGAGGCAAATGGATCACCTAAGGTCAGGAGTTCAAGACCAGCTTGGCCAACATGGTGAAACCCATCTCAACTAAAAATACAAAAGTAAGATGGGCGTGGTGGCAGGCAGCTGTAATCCCAGCTATTCAGGAGGCTGAAGCACAAGAACTGCTTGAACCTGGGAGGCGGAGATTACAGTCAGCCGAGATTGAACCATTGCACTCCAGCCTGGATGACAGAGTGAGACTCCATCTCAAAAAAGAAAGAAAGGAAGAAAAAGAAAAGAAAGAAAGAAAGAAAAAGAAAGAAAGAAAAGAAAGAAGAAAGAAGAGGAGAATGCATGGGTTTGTATATTTATGATGGGCCTGTCCCCCTGGGCCTCTCATAGTACCCTATGCCAGAGCAAACAGTAGCTCCGAACCATTGCCTGGCCTGTGTGCCCGTAGGCTGCTGGCACTGACGCAGGTTGCACATGGATAAGGGAGAAGAAAGGAAAAAAAAAGAAAGAAAGAGGAGAAAGAAAGAGGGGGAAAGAGAAGAAAAGAAAGATTGGGAGCTCAACCTTGGAGCTGATGCATTTTTCCATCATTTATTCATTCAACATACAATCTACTTTTTTCCCAGAGTGCACCCATTTCTGTGTCGGGTGCTGGGGCACAAATGGGAGCAAGGAGGATCTTTCACTGTTCTGTGGGAGCTCGTGGAAAGGTGGAAGGGGGCGCTTCTTGCGACCCCATGTCCCACAGCTGAACATGGAGGCTGGGGGGGCAGCTGCTTGCCTGAGATGGTGCAAGGGAATAAGTGACAGGGTCGGAACCCAACACACAGAGTGGCTGCAAAGCCGGTTTTCTGGTTTCTGATTTCGGTGACACGTACAAAACAGAACTGACCATTTTAAAGTACAGTCGGCCAGGCGCGGTGGCTCGCGCCTGTAATCCCAGCACTTTGGGAGACTGAGGCAGGCAGCGGATCACTAGGTCAGGAGTTCGAGACCAGTCTGGCCAACGTGGTGAAACCCCATCTCTACTAAAAAATACAAAAATTAGCCGGGCATGGTGGCACGCACCTGTAATCCCAGCTACTCGGGAGGCTGAGGCAGGAGGAACGCTTGAACCCAGGAGCTTGAACCCAGGAGGCTGCACTCCAGCCTGAGCAACAGAGTGAGACTCTGTCTCAAAAAAAAAATAAAGTGCACAATCCCATGGCATTCAGTACACACAGCATGTTGTGCAATCGCCACCTCTATCTACTTCCAGAATATTTCATCACCCTGTAAAGACACTCCGTTCCCATCTGCAGGCACTCCCCCTTCCCTCCCCAGGCCCTGGCAACCACGAATCTGCTTTCTGTCTCCATGGATTTGCCTGTTCTGGGCACGTCCTCTAAATGGAATTACACATGGAGTGACATTCTGTGTCTGGCGTCTTTCACGGGGCACATGTTTCTGGGGTTCGCCTGCCCTGCAGCGTGGAGCAGTGCCTCCTTCCTTTCTCGTTTTGTTTGTGCTTCGTCCCTTTTGTGGCTGAATCATATTCCATTGCATAGATGGACCTCATTTTGTTTACACATTCGTCTGCTGATGGACATTTGGATGGCTTCTGTTTTTTGGCTATTTTATTTCCTTTTATTTATTTTATTTGATTTTCAAGACGGAGTCTCACTCTGTCATACAGGCTGGAGTACAGTGGTGCAATCTCGGCTCACTGCAACCTCCGCCTCCTGGGTTTAAGAGATTCTCCTGCCTCAGCCTCCGGAGTAGCTGGGACTACTAGTGACCACCACGACGACCAGCTAATTCTTGTATATATATTTTTTAAATGCAGTCTTGCTCTGTTGCCCAGGCTGGAGTGCAGTGGTGCGATCTCAGCTCACTGCAACCTCCGGCTCCCTGGTTCAAGCAATTCTCCTGTCTTAGCCTCCCAAATAGCTGGGATTACAGGCGCCCGCTACTTGGGAGGGCGTCAATTAGCCATACCTGGCTAATTTTTTTTTTTTTTTGAGACGGAGTTTAGCTCTGTTGCCCAGGCTGGATTGCAATGGCGCAGTCTCAGCTCACTGCAACCTCCACCTCTCCAGTTCAAGCGATTCTCCTGCATCAGCCTCCCAAGTAGCTGGGATTACAAGCACCTGCCATCACGCCCTCTAGTTTTTTTTTATTTTTAGTAGAGATGGGGTTTCACTATGTTGGCCAGGCTGGTCTCGAACTTCTGACCTCATGATCCTCCTGCCTCAGCCTCCCAAAGTTCTGGGATGACAGGTGTGAGCCACCGTGCCTGGCCTTTCTTTGTATTTTTAGTAGAGACAAGCTTTTACCGTGTTCATCTTCAACCTCCGACCTCAGGTGATCACCCGCCTCGGTCTCCTAAAGTGCTGGGATTACAGGCATGAGCCACCATCCCCAGCCCAGATTCACATTACTGGTTATGACAATTCTCAAGTTGGCTAGGCATGGTGGCTGATGCCTATAATCTCAGCACTGTGGGAGGCCAAGGCAGGGGGATCTCTGTGTCCAGGAGTTTGAGACCAGCCTGGGCAACATGGCAAGAAGAAAAAAGCAAAAATTAGCTGGTTGTGGTGGTATGTGCCTGTAGTCCCAGCTACATGGGAGGCCAAGGCAGGAGGATTGCTTGAGCCCAGGAGGTTGAGGCTGCAGTGAGCCATGATCATGCGACTGCACTATAGCCTGGGCATGGATTAGAGAAGCAGAGATTGCAGTGACGCGGCCATAAGCCAAGGCATGCCTGGAGCCACCAGGAGCTCGAAGAAATGAAGGGGCCGGGCATGGTGGCTCACACCTGTAACCCCAGCACTTTGGGAGGCCGAGGCAGGTGGATCACCTGAGGTCAGGAGTTCAGACCAGCCTGGCCAACATGGTGAAACCCCATCTCTACTAAATACAAAAAAAGTTAACCAGGTGTGGTGGCATGCGTCTGTAATCCCAGCTACTTGGGAGGCTGAAGCAGGAGAATCACTTGAATCTAGGAGGCAGCGGTTGCAGTGAGCCAAGATCGCGCCATTGCACTCCAGCCTGGGTGACAGAGACAGACTCTGTCTCAAAAAAAGAAAAAGAAAAAGAGTTGGGCACAGTGGCTCACACTTGGAATCCTAGCACTTTGAGAGGCCGAGGCGGGTGGATAACGAGGTCAGGAGTTTGAGACCAGCCTGGCCAACATAGTAAAAACCCTGTCTCTACTAAATACAAAAAATTAGCCAGGTGTGGTGGCGGGTGCCTGTAATCCCAGCTACTTGGGAAGCTGAGGCAGGAGAATCACTTGACCCTGGGAGGCAGTGGTTACAGTGTGCCAAGATCACGCCACAGAGACTCTGCCTCTAGAAAGAAAGAGAAAAAAAAGAAAGAAAGAAGGAAGGAGGAAGGAAGGAGAAGGAAGGAAGGAGGAAAGGAGGAAGGGAAGGAAGGAAAGAAAGATCCTCTCCCAGAGCCATCAGAGGGTGTCCACCCTGCTGACACCTTGGCTTTGGACATCCAGCTCCCAGAACTGCACCTGAATACATTTCTGTGGTTGTAAGCCGCCCAGCTTGTAGTAACGTGTGTGGCAACCTCAGGAAGCCAACAAGGACTGAGTGTCAGAATCTTGGGGCTTCATGATTGGGAAGTCAGTGACACTGACAGAAACACATAGAGAAAAGTAAAATTACACCTGAGCAAAGAGGGAACATGGTCATGGCCTTCAGGAAGGAGCCTGTTGGAAGGCCAGTGAAAGCCTCCCTGAAACCCATCGTTTGAGTCAAGATCTAAAGGTGTTCGTGTCTGGGTATGGTGGCTCAGGTCTGGAACCCCAGCACTTTGGGAGGCCGAGGCAGGTGGATCCCCTGAGGTCAGGAGTTCGAGACCAGCCTGGCCAACATTGTGAAACCCCCATCTCTACTAAAAATACCAAAATTACCCTTGGTGGTGCATGCCTGTAATCCCAGCTATTCGGGAGACTGAGGCATGAGAATGGCTTGAACCGGTGAGGTGGCGGTTGCAGTGAGCGGAGACCACACCACTGCACTCCAGTGTGGAAGACAGAGCTAGACTCTGTCTCAAAAAAAAAAAAGATATCTGCTGCGTAGGTAATACATATGATTAAAGAAAAGTTGAATACGGAAAAAGGAAAACACAAACAAAAGATATCTACTGCTACTAAATTGGAGGAATTGTTTTTATTATTTATTTATTTATTTATTTTTTGAGATGGAGCCTCGCTCTGTCGCCCAGGCTGTAGTGCAGTGCCACAATCTCAGCTCACTGCAACCTCCGCCTCCCGGGTTCAAGCAATTCTCCTATCTCAGCCTCCTGAGTAGCTGGGACTACAGACAGGCACCACCACACCTGGCTAATTTTTTTGTGTTTTTAGTAGAGACAGGGTTTCACCATATTGGCCAGGCTGGTCTTGAACTCCTGACCTCAGGTGATCCATCCGCCGCAGCCTCCCCAAGTGCTGGGATTACAGGTGTGAGCCATGCCACTGTGCCCGGCCTGTTTTTATTATTTATTAATACTTTACTATTACTACTCTTAGGAAAACAGGATGTCATGTGGAAAATACAGGGTCTAGACTTTGGTGATTCTGCTATAGGGGGGTTTGCTTCTGGGCACAGGAGACCAGCAAAAGAACCAAGAGTCTGATTTTTTTTTTTTGAGATGGAGTTTTGCTCTTGTTGCCCTGGCTGGAGTGCAATGGCGCGATCTTGGCTCCCCCACAACCTCCGCCTCCTGGATTCAAGTGATTCTCCTGCCTCAGCCTCCCGAGGAGCTGGAATTACAGGCATGCGCCACCATGCCTGGCTAATTTTTGTATTCTTAGTAGAGATGGGGTTTTCCATGTTGGTTACGCTGGTCTCCAACTCCCAACCTCAGATGATCCGCCTGCCTCCCAGAGTTCTGGGATTATAGGTTTGAGCCACTGCGCCTGGCCAAGAGCCTGATTTTTTTTAAAAGACAGAGTCTTGTTTTGTTGTCCAGCCTAGAGAGCAATGGTGAGATCATATCCACTGTAGACTCCACCTGCTGGGATCAAGTAATCCTCCCGCCTCAGCCTCCTGAGTAGCTGGGACTACAGGTGCACACCGCCATGACTGGATGATTTTTTTTCTTTTTTTTCTCTTTCTTTTTTTCTTTTTAGAGACAGGGTCTCGCTATGCTACCCAGGCTGGAGTCCAGTGTTATTCACAGGCGTGATCCCACTATTGATCAGCACAGGAGTTTTCACCTGCTCCGTTTCCGACCTGGGCTGGTTCACCCCCTCCTTAGGCAACCTGGTGGTCCCCTGCTCCCGAGAGGTCACCATATTGATGCCAGACTTAGTTCGGACACCAGATTGTCATAGTGCACTACAGCCCAGAACTCCTGGGCTCAAGCGATCCTGACTGGATGATTTAAAAAAAATTTTTTTTTAGAGACAAGGTCTCACCATGTTACCCAGGCTGGTCTTGAACTCGTGGCCTCAAGCGATCTACCCGCCTTGACCTCCCAAAGTGCTGGGACTACAGGCGGGAGCCACTGTGCCCAGCCAAGCCTGATTTTTTTTTTTTTTTTTGAGACAGAGTCTTGCTCTGTTGCCCAGGCTGGAGTACAGTGGTGCGATCTTGGTTCACTGCAACCTCCGCCTCCCGGGTTCAAGCAATTCTCCTGCCTCAGCCTCCCAAGTAGCTGGGATTATAGGCACGCACCACATCCCGCTCAGTTTCGCATTTTTTTGTAGAGATGGGTTTTTGCCGTGTTGCCCAGGCAGGTGTTGAACTCCTGGGCTCAAGCGATGCTCCTGCTTCGACCTTGCAGAGTTGGGATTACAGGCTAAAGCCACACCATCTCTGTTTGATCTTGTCACCTTCTAACATACGACACTAGTTTTATTCCTGATGGCTTTGCTTATTGCCCGTCTCTCTCTAGAATGTCGGTTACGTGGGGTCACATGGTCATCTGTGAGTTGGGGACAGTGACACCCACCTCGATATGTATATTGGGTAGGGACCACGGGGACCACCAGGAAATGTTATTTGGTTCCCCCCCTCCCCCTGTCACACCTTCCAAAACAGCCTCAGTAGCCGGATGTGGTGGCTCGTGCCTGTAATCCCAGCACTTTGGGAGACTGAGGTAGGAGGATTATTTGAGGCCAGAAGTTTGTGACCAGCCTGGGCAACATAACAAGACCCCTGTCTCTACAAAAAATTATAAAATTAGCCAGGCGTAGTGACTCATGCCTGTAGTCCCATCTACTCAGGAGGCTGAGGTGGGAGGATTGCTTTAGCCCAGGAGGTTGAGGCTGCAGTGAGCTATGATCGTGCCACTGGCTTCAGCCTGGGTGACAGGGCGAGACCCTGTCTAAAACAAGCAAACCAACAATAATAAAACAGCCAGTGAACTTCCATCCAAAATATATCCCAGGCCGGGTGCGGTGGCTCATGCCTGTAATCCCAGCACTTTGGGAGGCCAAGGTGGGTGGATCACTTGAGGCCAGGAGTTTGCGACCCCTGGCCAACATAGTAAAACCTCATCTCTACTAAAAATAAAAAAGATTAGCTGGGTGTCGTGGTGCATGCCTGTGATCCCAGCTACTAGGGAGGCTGAGGCAGGAGAATCGCTTGAACCCAGGAGGTGGAGGTTATAGTGAGCAGAGATCGTGCCACTGCACTCCAGCCTGGGCAACAGAGCACAACTCTGTCTCAAAGAAAAAAAAAAAAAAAGCACTTTGGGAGGCTGAGGCGGGTGGATCCCGAGGTCAAGAGATTGAGACCATCCTGGCCAACATGGTGAAACCCCATCTCTACTAAAAAAAAAACTACAAAAATCAGCTGGGCATGGTGGCGCGCGCCTGTAATCCCAGCTACTCAGGAGGCTGAGGCAGGAGAATTGCTTGAACCTGGGAGGCTGAGGCAGGAGAATTGCTTGAACCCGGGAGGCAGAGGCTAGAGTGAGCTGAGATTGCACCACTGCACTCCAGCCTGGTGCCTGGCGACACAGTGAGACTCTGTCTCAAAAAAAAAAAAAAAAAAAAAAAAATCAAAAACCAAAATCAAAATATATCCCAGCCTGAAGCCTGGCCCGGGAATACAAAGGGGTCCCCCAGGGGATCCCTCCTCCCCCAGACATCGTCAGCATCCTTTACCACCCTCAATAGCAGCCTTGAGTTTCTGCAGAAACCAAAACTTTGAGGCCAAGCCAAAACCCACCTCTCCAACACACTAGCATGTCCCCCACGTCCCCAAAAAAGCAACCTGTGATCGTAGAATCAAGGTGGCTGCCGGCTTGCTCCCTGCCACCCAAGGTTTACACAGACCCACTGTCCCCTTCAGAGACATCGTTCAAAGCAAGGAGAGCTCTAACGCAACACACACACACACACACACACACACACACACACACACACACCTATTTTTCTTTTGCTACCAGCATACCCGGATGTGCTTGAGGCTTGGCTGTGTATCCAGATCCCACAAGGGGCTCCTTTGAAACAGGAACGGGGCCACAGAGGAGGGACCCATAGGAACTCACAAGTGGCCACTGTTCCTAGGGGAGGACTGCAGCACACAGAGTGTCCCGGGTCCACCCAAGCTGGCCACGCCTCTGCAAGGGCAGCCACCTGGAGGGCCATGTCTGAGGAACCTGGGCACTCAACAAAAAAGGGGGGTTGCTTTCTTTTTTTTGAGACCGTGTCTCATACTGTCACCCAGGCTGGAGTGCAGTGGCTTGATCTCGGCTCACTGCACTCTCCGTCTCCCGGGTTCAAGCGATTCTCCTGCCTCAGTCTCCTGAGTAGCTGGCATTACAGGCACCCATCACCACGCCTGGCTAATTTTTGTATTTTTTAGTGGAGACGGGATTTCTTTTTTTTCTTTTCTTTTCTTTTTTTTTTTTTTTTTTTTTTTGAGATGAAGTTTTGCTCTTGTCGCCCAGGCTGGAGGGCAATGGTGTGATCTTGGCTCACCGCAACCTCCGCCTCCCGGGTTCAAGTGATTCTCCTCCCTCAGCCTCCCAAGTAGCTACAGGCATGCACTACCACACCTAGCTGAATTTTTTTGTATTTTCAGTGGAGACGGGGTTTCTCCATGTTGATCAGGCTTATCTCAAACTCCCAACCTCAGGTGATCTGCCCACCTTGGCCTCCCAAAGTGCTGGGATTACAGGCATGAGCCACCATGCCCTACCAACAAAGGGGGTTTCGAAGACACCCGAGCCTGGGCTGCGAGAAGCCAGTGCAAGATCCTAAATATCCTTTTCCCAAACCCGTGGAATTTCTCTGCAGCGGCCAGGGCCAACGCTTACCCTCGAGGGACCTCTCTTGGTACGAAGGAAAAATTCCATTTTCCTGGACCTGGGGAAGCTGATGTGGAACTCAAGGAGGGGCCAGGCTATGCTGAGAGCAGATGCAGGGTAGGTTATGCATTTAGGGCTCCAGGCTCGGGCGTGACCAGGCTGGTTCAGGTCTCCAAGCAGGACAGTGCTAGGATTGGCGTCATTCAATTTTTTTTTCTTTTTTTTTCTGAGATGGAGTCTCGCTGTGTCGCCCAGCCTGGAATGCAGTGGCAAGATCTCGGCTCCTGCCACCTTTGCCTCCTGGGTTCACACAATTCTCCCGCTTCAGCCTCCCGAATAGCTGGAACTACAGACAAGCACCATCAGGTCTGGCTAATTTTCTGTATTTTTAGTAGAGACGGGGTTTCGTCATGTTGGCCGAGCTTGTCTCAAATTCCTGACCTCAGGTTATCCACCCACCCCGGCCTCCCAAAATGCTGGGATTACAGGCATGAGCTACAGTGCCCAGCTTCATTCAATTTTTTAATTTTTTTTTGAGATGGAATCTTACTATGTTGCCCAGGCTGGTCTAGAATTCCTGGGCTCACGGAATCCTTTTGCCTCAGCCTCCCGAGTAGCCGGGACAAGTGCATACCACCATGCTGGCAAGGTTGGCCTCATTCTATCTGGAACCCGGCCTAGACTGGGAGGGAGAGACAGCTGCGATGAAGACCCCTGGAGACTTCAGTGTTGTCTGAAACATTTGAAAATTTCAATAATGGCCCGGGTACCATGGCTCATGCTTGTAATCCCAGTACTTTGGGAGGTTGAGGTGGGCAGATTACCTGAGGTCAGGAGTTCGAGACCAGCCTGGCCATCATGGTGAAACCCCATCTTTATTTAAAAAATAAAAAAATAAATATAAATAGAAAATATAAAAATAAAGAAAAACTAAAAAAAAATTAAAAACGCAAAATTAGCTGGCTGTGGTGGTGCATGCCTGTAATCCCAGCTACTCTGTAGGCTGAGGCAGGAGAATCGCTTGAACCCGGGTGGCAGAGGTTGCAGTGAGCTGAGATTGCACCATTGCACTGCAGCGCAGGCAACAAGAGTGAAACTCCACCTAAAAAAAAAAAACAAAGACATATGAACTAGGTGCAAAAAAAAAAAAAAAAAAAAAAAGACATTTGAGCTGGGCGTGGCTCATGCCTGTAATCCCAGCACTTTGGGAAGCAGAGGTGGGCAGATTGCTTGAGCTCAGGAGTTTGAGATTAGCCTTGGCAGCATGGTAAAACCCCATCTCTAAAAAAAAAATACAAATAATGAGCCAGGCACGGAGATGTGCACCTGTAGTCCCAGCTACTTAGGGGGCTGAGGCCGGAGGATCATTTGAGCCCAGGAGGTCAAGGCTGCAGTGAGTCAAGATTGCACCACTGCACTCCAGCCTGGGTGACAAATTGAGACCCTGTCTCAAAGAAAAAAAAAAAGTTAAAAAAGAGACATTTGACCAGGAGTTTGAGGCTGTAGTGGGCTATGATCGCACCACTGCAGTCCAGCCTGGACGACAGAGGGAGACCTGGTCTGAAAAAAAGTCTTATTGACAAGTAGTGTTAATACAACTGGATATCCACCCGCAAAAGAATGAAATGGAATCCCTACTATATACAGGAATCAACCTCCAGGAGCTTGGATTAGGCAGTGGTTACTTAGGTATGATATCAAAAGAACGAGGAAGAAAATAGGTGTATTAAACTTCATCAGTATCGAAAACTTGCCCTGCTGAAAATGATTCCATTAAGAAAGTGAAAAACACAACTCACAGAATGGGAGGAAACATTTGCAGATCATGTATCTGATCAGGGATTTGTATCCAGAATAGAAAGAAACTCTTATAAATCAGCAGTAAAAAAGGTAAATAACCCAATGTATTTGTCTGTCTGTTTGTTTGTTTATTTTTGAGATGAAATCTTGCTCTGTTGCCCAGGCTGGAGTGCCGTGTTGTGATCTCGGCTCACTGCAACCTCCGCCTCCTGGGTTCAAGTGATTCTCCTGTCTAGCCTCCCGAGTAGCTGGGATTACAGGCGTGTGCCACCACGCCCAGCTAATTTTTGCTTTTTTAGTAGAGATGGGGTTTCACCATGTTGGCCAGGATGATCTTGATCTCCTGACCTTGTGATCCACCTGCCTTGGCCCCCCAAAGTGCTGGGATTACAGGTGTGAAAGTTTTTGGTTTTATTTTTGATAGGGAGACACCCTGCTATGTTGGCCAGGCTGATCTCAGTCTCTTAGCCTCAAGCGATTCTCACTCCTTGACCTCTCAAAGTACTGGATGGTGTATTTTCTTATAAGGGCACTGATCCCATCGTGGGATCCTCCCCTCACGACCTCATCTAACCATGATCACCTCCTAGAGGCCCCATCTTCTTTTTTTTTATTTTTATTTTTTTTAAAGACGAGGTTTCTTTATGTTGGTCAGGGTGGTCTTGAACTCCCAACCTCAAGTGATCCGCCTGCCTCAGCCTCCCAAAGTGCTGGGATTACAGGTGTGAGCCACCCCGCCCAGCTGAGGCCCCATCTTCTAATACTGTCACACAGGGGGTTAAAATTTCACCAGATACATTTTTTGTTTGTTTGTTTGAGACAGAGTCTAACTCTGTCACCCAGGCTGGAGTGCAGTGGTGTGATCTCGACTCACTGCAGCCTCTGGTTCAAGCGATTCTCCTGCCTCAGCCTCCCTCAGCTGGGACTACAGGCACGTGCCACCACACCTTGCTAATTTTTGTATTTGTAGTAGCGACGAGGTTTCACCATGTTGGCCAGGCTGGTCTCGAACTCCCAACCTCAGGTGATCTGCCCTCCTCCTAGGCCTCCTAAAGTGCTGGGATTACAGGCGTGAACCACCGTGCCCAGCCACCATGTGCATATTCAGAGACAAAAACATTCTGTTCATAACAGGCACTAAGATCATTCAACGGGGGACAGAAGAACATCTTCAGCCAATGGAACGACTTAGCATCCACAGGCAAAGGAATGAAGTTGGATTCCCACCTCCCACCATGCTCAAAAATGAGCTCAAAATGGATCAAAGACCTAAAGGTAACAGCTAAAACCATAAAACTTTTTTCTGTTGCCCAAACTAGAGTGCAGTGGCGTGATCTTGGCTGACTGCAACCTCCGCCTCTCGGGTTCAAGCCATCCTCCTGCCTCAGCCTCCTGAGTAGCTGGGATTACAGGCATGTGCCACCATGCCTGGCTAATTTATTTATTTTTAGTAGAGACGGGGTTTTGCCATATTGGCCAGGCTGGTCTCAAACTCCTGACCTCAGGTGATTCGCCTGCCTTGGCCTCCCAAAGTGATGGGATTACAGGCATGAAACACCGCACCTGGCCTTTTTTAAAAAAATGTTTTGAGGCAGGGCTGGCTCCGTTGCCCAGGCTAGAGTGCAATGGCAGGATCTCAGCTCCCTGCAACCTTCCCTTCCCAGACCCAGGCGATCGTCTTACCTCAGCCTCCCAGGTAGTGGAGACTACACGTGCACACCACCACAACGGGCTAATTTTTGTATTTTTAGTAGAGACAGGGTTTTGTCATGTTGCCCAGGCTGGTCTCAAACTCCTGGGCTCAAGCAGTCCTCCTGAGTTGGCTTCCCAAAGTGTTGGGATTCCGGGCATGAGCCACCGTGCCTGGCCCATGTGATGGCTAATTTTCTGTATCAACTTGACCAAGCTAAGGGATGCCCAGATACCTGGTTAAACATGATTTCTGGATATGTCTGTGAGGCTGTTTCAGGAAGAGTTAGCATTTGCACTGGTGACCTGAGTAGGTGGACCTCAACAATGTAGGTGTGCCTCACCCCATCCCTTGAGGGCCTAGACAGAAACAAAAGGCCCAGGGAAGTTGGATTTACTCACCCTTCTGCCCACCCCCACTAAGCTGGCGCTTTGATTTCTTCCTGCTCGTGGTGCTCCTGGTTCTCAGGCCTACACACTCACGCTGGGCTCCACACCATCAGCCCTGTTTCTCAGGGTTTCAAGCAACACCACAGGACTTTCCTGGGTCTCCAGCTTGCAGATGGCAGGCAGATCATGAGACTTCTCCATGACTGCAAGAGTCAGTTCCTTATAAGAAATCTCTTTCTGGCCTAGTGCGGTGGCTCACACCTATCATTCCAGCACTTCGGGGGTCCGAGGCAGGCGGATCACCTGAGATCAGGAGTTCAAGACCAGCCCGGCCAACATGGTGAAACCCCGTCTCTTAAAAAAAAAAAAATTATCTGTTGGGTCTGTCAGTATTTCCCCTTAAACTGTGCCTTCGCGGAGAGGGAGACCTAATTGTATTCATCATCTATATTCCTACAGTTTAGCACGTGCTAGGAGTCCCCCCCCCAAAATGTTATTTTTATTTTTTGTAGAGACGGGGGTTTTGCTATTTCCCAGGCTGGTCTTGCACTCCTAACCTCAAGTAATCGTCCTACCTCAATATTCCAAAGTGCTGTGATTATAGGTATGAGCCATTATGCCTTGCCCCTGAAAAAATGTGAGAAGGAAAACCGAATCTTTGTTCCTGTCATGATAAACAGGCAAATTGGAAAATAAGGAACCATGGCAAGATTGGGAACTTTGAGATCGGCTGTGCAAGCTAGGAGCTCTTTCGGCTGACTTATTTAAAGAGCGGCAGAATCTTGGGACAGAAAGGGAAATGAGGGGATGTTTTCCAACATACTTTACAAGACAGAAAGCGAATGCCTGGGGATAGGAAATTAAGACCCATAAACCAGTAGCTTACCCTCGGATTTAAGGTGTCAGAAAACTTTTTATTGAGCACCTACTGTATGAGGCATCATTCTCTCTGTGGAAAAGATCAGAATGAACAAGGCCAACCCCCTGTCCTTATGGAACTACTTATTAAGAGAACAACTAGTAGCTCATTTATTCCTTTCATATATATATATAGAGAGAGAGGTGCATCTATATATATATACACACACCCTCCCTATCTATATATAATACAGTGACTAGTAGCTTATTCTCTCATATATATATATATAGAGTGTACATACATATGTATATACACACACAGTCTATCTCTCTCTATATATAAACTAAAGTGACTAGTAGCTCAGTTATTCCTGTCGTATATATAGTGATATAGATCATATACATCATATATGTGTATATATATATATACTTTTTTTTTGAGATGGAGTTTTTGCTCTGTCGCCAGGCTAGAGTGCAGTGGTGTGAATCTCAGCTCACTGCACTCTCCGCCTCCCGGGTTCAAGAGATTCTCCTGCCTCAGTCTCCCAAGTAGCCGGGATTACAGATGTGCACTGCCATGCCTGGCTAATTTTTGTATTTTTAGTAGAGATGGGGTTTCACCATGTTGCCCAGGCTGGTCTCAAACTCCTGACTTCAAGTGATCTGCCCGCTTCGGCCTCCCAAAGTGCTGGGATTACAGGCAGGAGCCACTGCGCCCGGCTCCATCATATATACACACACACACACATATATACACACACACACACATACATACGTATCAGTAGCAACCATATACAATGACAGGAATAAACGAGCTACTAGTCACTCTACTAACATGTATTAACACATATAAATATATATTGGCCGTGTGCGGTGGCTCATGCCTATAATCCCAGCACTTTGGGAGGCCGAGGCGGGTGGATCACGAGGTCAAGAGATCGAGACCATCCTGGTCAACATGGTGAAACCCCATCTCTGCTAAAAATACAAAAATTAGCTGGGCATGGTGGCGCACGCCTGTAGTCCCAGCTACTCGGGAGGCTGAGGCAGGAGAATTGCTTGAACCCAAGAGGTGGAGGTTTCGGTGAGCGGATATTGCACCATTGCACTCCAGCCTGGGTAACAAGAGTGAAATTCTGTCTCAAAAAAAAAAAAAAAGATATATATATATATATATATATATATATATATATAAACATACACACACACACACATACACACAGGATCTCTGTCACCCAGGCTGGAGTGCAGTGGCACAATCATAGCTCACCTCAAACTCCTGGGCTCAAGTGATCCTCTTGCTTCTACCTTCTAAAGTGCTGGGATTTCAGGAAAGAGCCATCTTGCCCGGCCTTCCTAGCACACCTTACTGGGAGCAGAAACTCTAGACTCAGAGAGGTTAAGTCACTTGTATAATTTCATACAGCTAATAAGTGGTCAGGTCTAAATTCCACCACAAACCATGTACTTCCAATTGTTTTGCTGTATACGTCCGCTAAATAATCATAGCAAAAATTGTAATGGGTCAGTAACAGCTGCAGAGGAATCAGGAACAGCAGCAACCATCATTTCCACGTGCAAGGCCCAGCACGTAAGACTATCCCCATTTATTTATTTTCATTTATTTATTTTTGAGACAGGGTCTCGCTCTGTCGCCCAGGCTGGAGTGCAGTGGTGCGATCTCAGCTCACTGCAGGCTCAACCTCCCAGGCTCAAGCAATCGTCCTACCTCAGCCTCCCTAGAAGCTGGGACTACAGGCGCGAACCACCAAGCTTAGCTAATTTTTGTATTTTTTGTAGAGTCTCATTCTGTCAACCAGGCTGGTCTCGAACTCCTGGGCTCAAGCAGTTCTCCCGCCTCAGTCTCCGAGTGTTGGGATTACAGGTGTCACCACCGCGCCAGCCCCACTCCCTTATTAAACCATTGCACAGGGAGCATCTACTATGTGCGAGGTACTCCCCCATTTTACAGATGGGGGAAACTGCGTTCTAAGCAGCTTTTGCCAGGAGTGGGAGCGCACTGTCCTTGCTCAGCCTCTCCAGTTGGGCGTTCCGAGACCACCTACGTAGGGTATTCGGCTAGCGCTCAATTAAACCGAAACACTGTCGCAGCGCCCACAGGTGCAGACCCCTGGGTCCACACCGCCCGCCTCCGGGTGTCCCTGATTAGCAGTTGGGGCGGGGCCAAA
This sequence comes from Ateles fusciceps, assembly GCA_036589455.1. Taxonomy (NCBI): domain Eukaryota; kingdom Metazoa; phylum Chordata; class Mammalia; order Primates; family Atelidae; genus Ateles; species Ateles fusciceps. Next base: position 10,083,356 of record JAZHEH010001828.1, on the reverse strand, counting down.
GTCCTGGAGTTGCCACCGCGCAGGCGGTTGAAAGCCCCGCCCTCTGCGCGTGCGCGGTGCGCGTCCCGTCGTCCCGCTTGGCTCCCGGCGCCCGAACGCAGGTTGGCTGCGTCCGCCAAGAGCGCGCGAGCTCTCCGCCGGCGTCGGGCTCGCGCACGCGCACGGCGGCGGCGTTGGTGGCGGCCGTTCCTGCTGGGGGCTGCGAGCAGCGGGCGGCTTCGAGGGAAGCGGCGGCGCGGAGGGGCTCAGCGGCGGCTCGGCGCTCGTAGCTCTCGGCCCGGCTGGCGCCGGGGCGGGCGGTTCGGTCAGTTCCAGGCGCGCGGGGGCGACAGCGGCGGCGACCCGAGGGCTGCGGCCTAGGCCTCAGCGCGGCGGCGGGCTCGAGTGCGGTGCGGAGCCGGCCCGAGGGCCCTACCCGGCGGCACCATGAGCGTGGAGGCGTACGGACCCAGCTCGCAGACCCTCACTTTCCTGGACACGGAGGAGGCCGAGCTGCTCGGCGCCGACACGCAGGGCTCCGAGTTCGAGTTCACCGACTTCACTCTTCCTAGCCAGACGCAGACGCCCCCCGGCGGCCCCGGCGGCCCGGGCGGTGGCGGCGCTGGAGGCCCGGGCGGCGCGGGCGCGGGCGCTGCGGCGGGACAGCTCGACGCGCAGGTGAGCGGCACATGGCGGCGCCGGAAGCCCGGGCCCGGCCTTGGCGCCTGGGACTTACCCCGACCCCGCCTCGGGCCGGGCCGGGGCTTGCCTGGAGTTCCACACCGCGGCCGGGCCTGGGCCGACCTGCCCCGGGTCCCCTACTCCGGCTGGGCCTGAGCTTACCTGTCCCAGGTCCTGCTCTCTTCCGGGGCCTGGCCCGACCTGCCCCGGTCCCCGCTCCAGCCGGTGCGGGGCTGAGTTCCTTCGGACCCCAACTCCCGGGCCTGGCCGACTTGCCTCGAGTCCTCCACTCCGTCCGGGTCCGAGCTAACCTGTCCCCTGTTCCTTGACTCCGACTGGGTTTGTTCCTCCGCCTGGGCTCGAGCTGACCTGTCTTGTGTTCCGCAACCAGTCTGGCCTGGAGTAACCTGCCGGGTTACCCCCCCTCCCTCGCCCGGCCAGCTGACTTATCTGGGGTCTTCCACTCCAGCCGGGCTAGGGCTGACCTGCTCTGGACCCTCTTCCACAGGTCTCTGTAGTCTGCCCCTAGTTCCCTTACGGCCTGGGCCGTGTCTTCCTCAGGCCCGATCTTGAGTGACTTCTTTCAGTCTCCTTCCGGGAGTATCCAGGGTGACGTGCCCTAAGCCTGTCTCTGGCCCGGTCTGCGGAGGATCTGCCCCGTCTCCCCACTGGCGGGTCCCACCTCCCATCTGCGGTGGCAGCCGTCTGGGCACCCCCCGCCCCCTTTTCACGGAGCCGAGGTTCGAATTTCCCCAGGCGTAGGGGCGCTGGACAGCGAAGGGTTGAGGCTCCCGGAGCTGAGAAGAATCTCTGCCTCCCCGCGGAGGAGCACACATTGGCTGGCTATTAAGATCATTCAGGAGGCAGGTTGTATTCTGTTTTTTTTCTTGAATCGCCTGTTGGTGAAACCGACCTGTTACATAACTCTACAACTCTTGCCTTGAAAAAGTTGAGTTTGAGTTTCGTTCCTCCAATAAGACAGCAGTAGTGGATTTTACATAAACGAGTTTGCCACTTTGGAAACTTTTTATTTTTAATGATGTGGATGTTTAGAGAAGGTTACTTGGGTATTTTAAATGGGGGCTTGGTTTGGGAGAAGTGTCAGGCATGCATTTCCTGGTCCTGGGTGCTGCCCACCTGGGGTGGGGAGAGGGGTTTGGGGTGGGGGTGTTGGCCGGGGCCCTGGTGAATGTCCTCCTCATCCTCTGGATCTCAGGTTGCTTTCACCCTAGGCTTGCTTTGTGCCCGACAGCTCACTCAGGTTTATTTTCCTGAATGCTCTGCCAGGGAGTAGCTACAAGGCTCACCTTGGCAGGAGTGCCCCTTGGTATATACTTGTGTTTCAGAGCTGGGGGAACCACCCCTTGCTCATCCAGAGTGAGCTCAGACCCTGTCCTTGGTTGAGGGGGGCTTACGCGGTAGTCGGTTGAGTCACTCCCGTGGGTAGACCACCCACTTGGGCTTTTCTTTTAGCCCCCAATGGAAGCGAAAAAACATTTGACTCATTCTAACCCTGTGTCTCTTAAAATAGAAGGCCTGCATAGAGGTGGAGCGTGAGGAGAACAGGTGTGCACTTATGGGTGTTTTTTCAGTTTTGTTTACATTTGGTGAAGGGAAGGAGGGAAAGAGGAGAATTCCCCTGAAGAAGGGAGCCTGAGCTGTGGAGGCCCCACCACCTTGTAGTTTTCATGCCCTGTAGACCTTTCTGCTTCGCAGCTGTGCAATGGGGGTGGCGGTTAGATTTTTGTTCTAACTGAAGGAAACCTAGATCCATGTGTGAGTCAACTGTATAGGCTGTCTGTAACCTGACATCCAGCCTGTTGGGGGAGACTCAGGGTAAAGATGTCTGTGGAGCAGTGAGCCATGAGCCGTGACAGCACGGGTCGGGGGTTGGCTGGGTGTGAAAGGTAATCATTTTCTTGTGAATCCTTCTAACTGTAGCCAGCATGAAACAGCAAACCTGGGGCAGCCTTTAGTTCCGCTTTTATTTCTGGCATTCGGTTTGGGATTCATTGTGGGGCATGTTCTTCTCTTTCAGTTGAAACAACTGATTTTTTTTTTTCCTGCACCTGAGTACACTGGGCTGTACAAAATGAGAGCATTAAAATGCTCCCCTGGAGGTAACCATTGCAGTTGAGCTCGCTGGAGTTCCCGTGACATCAGAGGGTTTGGCCTGCACTACTTTTAATTGTTCCAGATGCCCCACCCACCTGTTGCCTGTAATTTGGATGTGTTCGTGGGGAATGGCAGTGGCACCCCTTTGTATTACAAGGGGAAGACTGGAATTTGGGGGCAGGGGAAGTCTGTGAATATCATTCAAGGGAAAGCAGAAGAAAGTTCTCTCTTGTGCGGATTGATGGCAGTGTCTGCAAGACATTTGGGGAGACTTTCCCTGTTTGTCCTCAGGAGTTGGTGGTGTAACTAGCTGTGAGTTGGGGGCTCCTGGAAGGACTCAGAAAGCCTCTCATTCTGCTTTTCAATTTTTATTTTATTGGGTGAGTGGCTGTCAGCTGTCAAGTGCCCTGCAGTCACTTTTGCTTAACAGCTTTATTGAAATAGAATTCGCTTACCGCAGCATAAGTTTACCCGTTTAAAGTGGACAGTTCGGCAGCTTTTATTTAGTATATTCAGGGTTGTGCAGCCATTACCATAATAAACTTTAGAGCATTTTTGTCACTCTGAAAATAAACCCTGCACCTCTTAGCTCCTCTGTCCTCCGTCCCCAGCCCCTAGCAACCACTCATCTGCTTTCTGTCTCGGATGTGCCTTTTCTGGACATTTCACATGAACAGAATTATATGTGGTGTTTTGCGTCTGGCTCCTTTCACTCTGCCTGATGTGTGAGAAGAGCTACATGGTGAGCGTCGTAGCTCCTCCCTGGCTGAGCATTCCGGAAAGTGAGCCTGATAGAAGTTCATCCACGCTGTGGCCTGTGTTAGCGTTCCATTCCTTTTTAAGGCTGAGTAGTATTCCATTGGTGGAATGGTCCAGATGGATGGACGACATTTTGTCTGCCTTGTCATCTGTTGATGGACATTTGGGTTGTTTCCACCTCTTGGCTCTTGTGAATAGCGCTGCTGTGGCCATGCATGTGCGGGTTTCTGCGTGGATGTGTTTGTAGACGTGCTGGGCCGGGTGGTAACTCTCTGTTCAATGCTTTTAGCAACTGTGAGACTGTTTTCCAGTGGGTAGCCACGTTCCATACCCACCCCGCCTGTACTGGTTTTGCACGGTTGATTTTCCCTTGATGTCTGTTGAAAGACAGTGTGTGTCCCCACCAGGGTGGGAAAGTGGCAGCAGGGGGTGACTCCTGCACTCAGGGCTGCTTCAGATAACACTCCCTTTCTTATTTATGAAATGAAACTGATATTTATCAAAGCCCTTGAGGTCACGGGATGAAAAGTGCTGACACTGTTGCCAGGTGTCCTTAAGATAAAAGGACAGTTTTTTGAGTGTCTCACCCTTTGCTGGGGCCTTCTCAGCTGCCGCCTCTCCCCGCTCCCCAGGACAGTGAAGGTAATTTCCGAAGTCCTTTGCATAATAGCTGGTGTTACAAGCCTTTTGGTCTGTCTGGTTGGAATATTTCCTCTTGACTGTAGATGCTACCCTGCATCCTCCAAACAGTGGAATTAGAGTGAAACTCTAAGAGTTGGAAATACTGCTCGGTATCAGGAAGGAACAAACTATTGATACCTGCAACAACATGGATGGGTCTCATAATTGCTTTTTTTAATGTGTCATCCATCGTATGATTTAATTCATACGAAATTCTAGAAAGTGCCAGCTAGCCTGCAGTAATAAGAAAGCAGACCAGTGGTGGCTGGACAGAAAGGTGGGAAAGGGGAGGCAGGTGACAAAGGGCACAGGAAACTTGACGGTTGATGGGTGTTTTTATTATCGTGATTGTAGTGACAGTTTTATGGGTGTTGAAGTGCATTGACGTATGTCATTTTCTAATGGCACACTAAACATTTGCAGGGTGTTGAAGTACATTGACGTATGTCAGTTTCTAATGGCTAACGAAACGTTTGCAGGGTGTTGAAGTACATTGACGTGTGTCAGTTTCTAATGGCACACTAAACATTTGCAGCTTATGGTATGTCAGTTACACCTCAGTGCAACCAGAAAGAAAAGTCACGGAGATACCACTATCCACCCATTCCTGTAGCACACGTATTTTTAAAAAGGCTGAAAGTGCTACTTGGTCTCATTCTGTCGCCCAGGCTGCAGTGCAGTGGTGCGATCATGGCTCACTGCAGCCTCGACCTCCTGGGCTCAAGCGATCCTCCCACCTCAGCCTCCTGAGTAGCTGGGACTACAGGCGTGTGCCACCACGTCTGGCTGATGTTTCTATTTTTTTGTAGAGATGGGGTTTTGCTACATTACCCAGGCTGGTCTTGAACTCCTGGGCTCAAGAGATCCTATCACATCAGGCCTCCTGAATGTTGGGATTACAGTAAGAGCCACTGCGCCTGGTGAGAGTGCTGCTTGGAACTCCCATGCCATATATGTGCCTGTGACCTAGCAGAGATGAAGGTGCGCGTACGTAGGGCTGCGCCGAACGCTGATGGCAGATCATTCATGAGAACCCCAAACCAGAAACAGCCCCAGTGGCCATCAGCAGATGAATGGGTAAACAACAGTGTGTACATCCAGTGGGAAAAATGCGTGCCTATTGGTTTGACTTTTCTTAGCACACCTGGAAGTACGAGGTTCTGAGGATAGGTGTGTTCGTTTTAGGCAGGAACACGGATATTTTTGTGCAGTGCTCCAGGTGACCTTGTAGATGCTGCTTGGTCCCGGTGTCACTTTGTTCCTTCATCGTCAGGTCAGGTCTGCACCACCTGTTCCCTCTCCACTCATGGTAGCCTGTGGGAGTCACAACTGAACAGTCATGCTAGGATTTTACTCTGAGTGCAAGAGTTGTTTCCCCCAGGAAAACACGGTCCTTCTGGATTGTAAGGGACAACTCTAGCAAAAGCTCCTAGCCGACCTGTCATCCAGCCCTCACTCTCCTCCTGCCCAACTCCTCCTGAGCGTTCTGCCCAACTCCTCCTGAGCGTCTCCCCCAGTGCGGCCCTCACTCTCCTCCTCAGTGTCTCCCCCCAGTGCGGCTCTCACTCTCCTCCTGAGCGTTTCCCCCAGTGCGGCCCTCACCCTTCTTCTACCCGACTCTTCCTGTGCATTTCCTCCACTTCGTGAGTGTGTAAAGAGTGTGTTAACCGGCCGGGCGTCGTGGCTCACGCCTGTAATCCTAGCACTTTGGGAGGCCGAGGTGGGTGGATCACCTGAGGTCAGGAGTTCAAGACCAGCCTGACCATCATGGTGAAACCCCATCTTAAAAAAAAAAAAAAAAAGAGTGTGTAAACCTGGGCTTGCCTTTCCTTTTCAAGTGGTAAAATAGACTTAGGATAGAAAGTGGCTAGTTTGTCTTCAAAGCCATTGTCCTAACTGCCTTCCAAATTTGGGAAAGGACGGTTGTCCTGACCCGTCCTTCACTGCCCAGGTGAACAGACCGTCTTCTGCTGAGCCCTGAGCTTAAGACCAAGAGGGGGTGAGTTCCATACAGTCTTGGGTTCCTAAAAGTGGTCAGTTTAAAATTTGCACATGTGGCTGGGCATGGTGGCTCATGCCTGTAATCTCAACACTTTGGGAGGCTGAGGCGGGCAGATCACTTGAGTTCAGGAGTTTGAGACCAGCCTGGGCAACATGGTGAAACCCTGTCTACAAAAAAAATACAAAAATTAGCTGAGCTTGGTGGTGCGTACCTGTGACCTCAGCTACGCGTGAGGCTGAGGTGGAAGGATTGCTTGAGCTTGGGAGGCAGAGGTTGCAATGATCCATGATCGCACCACTGCGCTCCAGCCTGGGTGACAGAATGAGATCTTGTCTTAAAAAAACAAAATGCAGGCTGGGCCCAGTGACTCACACCCGTAATCCCAGCACTTGGGAGGTGGAGGCAGGCAGATTACCTGAGGTCGGGAGTTTGAGGCCAGCCTGACCAACATACTGCTTGGTCCCGGTGTCACTTTGTTCCTTCATCGTAGGTCAGGTCTGCACCACCTGTTCCCTCTCCACTCATGGTAGCCTGTGGGAGTCACAGCTGAACAGTCATGCTGGGATTTTACTCTGAGTGCAAGAGTTGTTTCCCCCAGGAAAACACGGTCCTTCTGGATCGTAAGGGATAACTCTAGCAAAAGCTCCTAGCCGACCTGTCATCCAGCCCTCACTTTCCTCCTGCCCGACTCCTCCTGAGCGTTTCACCCAGTGCAGCCCTCACTGTCTACTAAAAATACAAAATTAGCCAGGGTGCATGCCTGTAATCCCCAGGAGAATCGCTTGAACCTGGGAGGCAGAGGTTGCAGTGATCCAAGATCGCGCCATTACACTCCAGCCTGGGTAACAAGAGCAAAACTCTGTCTCCAAAGAAAAGGAAAAAGGTCCAAATGCAATGACTCATACCTGTAATCCCAGCACTTTGGGAGGCTGACCAGGCAGATCACGAAGTCAGATCGAGACCAGCCTGGCCAACATGGTGAAACCCTGTCTCTACTGAAATACAAAAATTAGCTGGGCGTGGTGGCGCACACATGTAATCCCAGCTACTCAGGAGGCTGAGGCAGGAGAATCACTTGAATCCGGGAGGGAGGTGGAGGTTGTGGTGAGCCGAGATTGCGCCACTGCACTCCACCCTGGCGATAGAGCTAAACTCCGTCTCAAAAAACAAACAAACAAAAATTCCTCATGACTTCATTTTGGTTTTTGAATCCTTGGTAGCCCAACTGTGGTTTCAGGGCGCCAGAACATTGGTGATAAGACACCATTAACCCGGAGGAGGGCAGGTGTTTGATCGAGACTTACCCCTTAGTGGACTTCCCAGATGTGTTTTGAGATTGTTAGGAGTCTCCCAGCGATTACATGAAAGTAACCTGAGCTGACATTTTACAGTTAGTGGTGAATATGTGAAATGATCACAATTAATAATTTACCCAGATCCAGCATGACGGGGTGGGGGGTTATGACTAATAGTATACTAGTACTAACCAAAAAGAGTTCCCCTCTCAGCCCAGTTACCACCACCAGCCAGCACCATATTTCTCTCATTGCTTGATTGAGGTCTGATGACCTACCATGAAACTTCAGTTTTTTTTTTTGAGACAGAGTCTCGCACTGTGGCCCAGGCGTGAGTGCAGTGGTGCCATCTCAGCTCACCGCGACCTCCGCCTCCCAGGTTCAAGCGATTCTCCTGCTTCAGCCTCCTGAGTAGCTGGGATTACATGCCCAGCTAATTTTTGTATATTTAGTAGACATGGGGTTTTGCCATGTTGACCAGGCTGTTCTGGAACTCCTGACCTCAGGTGATCTGCCCGCCTCGGGCTCCCAAGGTGCTGGGATTACAGGCATGAGCCACCGCGCCAGCCCCCATCGTTTTGAAGTATAGAACTTAGTGCTGTTTTAGTGGACTTACGGAATTGGGCCACCACCACCGCAGTGCCTTGCTGTCTCTGATTTCTCTTTCTCTCCTTTCCGCCCTCTCCCACTTTTGCTCCTGCTGATATCTGTAGCTCTGGCTGGGCATGGTTTCACATCTCACCCCCTTGTCAGACCCTGTGCTCATGCCCAAGGTCACCTGTTAGGGAGGTGTGTCCACCTCTTGGGCTGGGCCCTGCACTGCGGAGGTCAGAAATGTGGCCCAAGCCCTGGCCCCTTGCTCCCGCCTTGGATGAGTGCCTGCCTTTGAGCCCCCGTGTCTGTTACATTAACTTTTGCACTGTCTGCGAACACTGGGGCGACCTCTTCAGCCTGGCCCTGGACTCCAGCCACCCCCTACTGTTTCTTACTTCGTGGCCTTGCTGTGCTTGTGGGGCTGAGGGCAGTAAGGCCAGTGGAGGGAGAGTGAAGCCTTTGCCCCCACGGTTGCACCTGTAAGAGACAGCACATGCTGTCTGGCCTGGGTACAGTGAGGGCCCCAGGAGTAGGAGTGGGTCCCCTGCTAAGAGAAAGCCTGTGGGAATGGCGCCTCAAGTTGTTCAGAAGCTGTACCTGCCGGGCAGAGGGGGTGGGCATAGGACTTGGCCTAGAGGGAGGAGGGTGGGTGTGGGGCCATTGGGGCTGGGGCTGGGCTGTGTCATGGAGCCTTTAGGAGCTGCTGGGGTGCCTTTGACCAAGGCTGGGGGAGGGCTCTGAAATGGCAGTGGCAAGGGGTTAGGGGGAGGGGCCATGGCATTGGAGGTTGGGCGGTGTGGCCCAGGTTGGATGACCCACGAACAGATGGAGGGGCCACGGAGGAGTGGAGATGGAGGACACCAGGGTCAGGGCTGCGTGTGTACGTGCATGTGTGCCTGAGTAAGTGTGTAAGTGTGTGTGCCTGTGGGAACTGCCAGGGTACCGGGTACCCCCTCCCAGTCCTCACGAGTAGCCACAGATGAGAGCAGCCCCAGCTCCTGCCTGTGGTCTCCTAGGGTCCACGATTCCCCAGGCTGAGATGGAATCTCCCTCCACTGGTGAGGCACCACCCTGAGGGCCTCGTGAGAGGGAGAGGCCTCTCCAGAGTGGCTGCAAGGAAGCTAAAGGGCACATGCTGGGTAGCAGCTCCTATCACTGTGGTGGGAGATGCTTTCTCGGGGGTTGGGATAGTCTAGCTTGGCAGAAAAGGGCCGTGACACCTAGCTATGCTCTGCGGCATTCAGAGCCGAGGGGCCAGGCTGGAGGGGCTGGCGGGAGGGGGTGGTACATGGAGGGCTGCCGGGCTCTGGAGTCTGGTGGCTGGCAGCAGGTCCTCGTGCCTTGTTCTGTGTTGGTTGAATAGCAGCTTGAGAGCCGGGTAACCCAGCTGGTCTTCTCAGGCCCTGTGGGCCTTTGCCAGGGTGGTGTCTAGATGTGCAGTTGATTGGCGTGGCTCGTTGGGCTCTGGAGAGCCCTTGCTGTAGCGAGCACAGCACCTTCCTGAAGCATCAGCTCCTTGCAGAGCTCGGGCAGGCCCCTGGTGGTCCCAGGAGAGGGGGCTGCAGACCTCAGGTGGAGGCGTTTGGTCAGAGCCGCTGCGCTGCCCGCACATCCTCACCTCTTTCAGTACAGGGATGCACAGCACATAGCTTGCAGGCCCCCTGCGTCCTTGTAGAAGCGTCTATGACGGATTCTCTAACATACAAGAGCTAGCAAGCCCTGTGCCTCCATCTTCCTGATGTGATAGTTGTGAAGGTTTTCCCCTCCCCATTTTCTTTCTTTCTTTTCTTTTTTTTTTTTGAGATGGAGTTTCACTCTTCTTGTCCAGGCTGGAGTGCAATGGTGCGATCTTGGCTCACTGCAGCCTCCACCTCCCGCAAGCAATTCTCCTGCCTCAGCCTCCCAAGTAGCTGGGATTACAGGCATGCACCACCACGCCTGGCTAATTTTGTATTTTTAGTAGAGATGGGGTTTCTCCATGTTGTTCAGGCTGGCCTCGAACTCCTGACCTCAGGTGATCCGCCTGCCTTGGCCTCCCAAAGTGCTGGGATTACAGGCGTGAGCCACCGTGCCCGGCTCCTCTCTCTGCTTTCTTTTTCTTCTTTGCTGATATGTGTTTTTAAAGCAAGTCCCATGTGTCATTTCACCTTTGCATCTGAGGTGCAGCCCTGTGAATTAGCGATACTCAGCCATTTTGACCTGCAGTATGTAGTATGCTTTTCCAGAAACAAAAAGAGCACCTTTCCTCATTGTCAGACGAGCAGCGTCAACAATGGCTTTTCAGGATTGTCTGATATGTAGGGACAGTCAGCCTCTCTCCATAGTCAGATTCTTGCCTGGGACCCTGGAGGTCTGCTGTTGAGATGATCGCGGTCTCTGGGCTCTGCTTTCCGAGCAGCCCCTCGTGCTGCTTTTCGTGCCGCCGAGCGGTCTGGCCTGGGTTGTTGTCCTGTGAGGTGTGCAGCTTCTGGACTATCCCCTCGTCGTCACACGCCGGGTTCTTGCCGCAGGTGTGGAGTGGATGTCTTCTCAGGCTGTGGGCCCCTGGGAGTGGCCTGAGGTGAGCTGAGAATGCGTTGAACACTCTGAGCGTTGAAATGAACCTCATGCTGACTTCCAGCACACCTGGCTGGAACAGGGGCTGCCAGTCCACACGGGTGCCATTGGTGAGAGGGGGAGGCAAGAGGCACTTCCTCTTTGGGAAGAACGAATGTGAGCCTAGGCAACATAGGGGAAACTTTCCGGGCATCATGCACACCTGTAGTCCCAGCTACTGGGACAGAGGCAAGAGAATCTCAAGTTCAGGAGTTTCAGGCTGCAGTGAACTGTGATTGTACCACCGCACTCCAGCCTGGGTGGCAGAGTAAGACCCTGTCTCAGAAAACTGAAGGAGAGCCTGGGGGCCGCCATACCGGGTGGTGGGGCCATGTGAAGTTGAAGTTGCCTTCTTCGTATGTGAAAGATGCTCAGCTCCCCAGCAGTTTTGCATGGTTCAGACGAACAGACTAAAGGAGACTAAAGAGACATCACGAATCACGTGCCATCATTAACTGGGTCTTGGATTTTAAAAAACCTGTAAAGGATGTTATGAGGACATGGGGGCGATGGGGGAATGTGTATTAGCCAACAGCGTGGCAGGCTGGGTGTGCTCCTGACCGGCTGCTTTGTGGGGGATGTGGAGAAAGCCCTCGCCCTGGGGCTTGCAACTCTGAGATGGCTCAGGAAAAGATGTGTGTGTGAGAGCAGGAGGGGAGCCGGAGTGAAGGGGGATGTGATGGCGTCCAGTTGGAGGGGTGTGGGGTCCCATTTCTGTAGCTCTGGAATTTTTCCAAGTAAGAGGAAATATCAGGGCAGAGTCCTTTCAGTTTGGGGGGCCAGACCTCCTGGCAACTCTCTCCCTTGAGAGGGTGCAGAGACTCTGCTGCTTCTTGGCAGCCGTCACTCTGAGGCTGTGCTGACTTCCTGTTCCCTCCCCCTTTTTTCTTTTACAATTTTTTTAAGTTGAAAAATGTTTTAAAATAGAGATGAGGCCTCACTGTGTTGCCCAGGCTGTTCTTGAACCCTGAGCTCAAGATCCTCCTGCCTTGACCTCTCAGAGTGCTCTCTTTTATTTAAGCCTTGGAATTAGAGAACCAGTGATGAGTCACTGTGCCTTTTGAGTTTGGCCTTCAGCCAACACTGTTGAGGGCCTTCTGGGGTGCAGGCTCCATTCTAGGTGCTGAGCTCAAGGCAGGGGACGAGACGGACAGTGCCCCATGGGGGCCCTGAAGTGGAGTCAGGATGCCTGCCTGAGAGGCACCCTGTGGACCTCACCTTGAGGCCTAGGACCAGCAGATGCAAGGCCTGGGTGCTGGCAAATGCAGACAGTGGTGGCGTGCGTGCAAGGGTTGGAATAGATGTCTGTGGCCTGAGATTTTATGCCAGCACATTTGGGGGGATTTTTGTTTTTGAATTTCTGTGCTTTTCCTCTGTAGGAGTGAAGTGACTTTTTTTTTTTTTTTTTTGAGACAGTCTCACTCTGTCACCCAGGCTGGAGTGCATTGGTGTGATCCCGGCTCACTGCACCCTCCGCCTGCTGGGTTCAAGTGATTCTCCTGCGCTGGGATTACAGGTGCACATCACCCTGGTCGGCTAGTTTTTTTTTTTTTTTTTTTGAAACGGAGTATCTATTGCCCAGGCTGGAATAAGTGGCACAATCTCAGCTCACTACAACCTTCACCTCCACCTCCCAGGTTCAAGTGATTCTCCTCCGTCAGCCTCCTGAGTAACTGGGATTACAGGCACATACCACCACACCTGGCTAATTTTTGTATTTTTAGTAGAGATGGGTTTCACCAAGTTGGCCAGGCTGGTCTCAAACTCCTGACCTTGTGATCCGCCCACCTTGGCCTTCCAAAGTGCTGGGATTACAGGTGTGAGCCACCACGCCTGGCCACACTCAGCTAATTTTTTGTATTTTTAGTAGAGATGGGGTTTTGCCATGTTGGCCAGGCTCCCCCCCCCTTTTTTTTTAAAGAGAGGGTCTTGGTCTGTTGCTCAGGCTAAAGTGCAGTGGTACTCTCATAGCTCACAGCAGCCTTGACCCACTGGGGTCAAGCGGTCCTCTGGTCTCAACCTCCTGAGTAGCTGGGACTACAGGTGTCTACCACACCTGGCTCATTTTCATATTTTTTTTGTGGAGCCAGGATCTTGCTGTGTTGCCCAGGCTGGTCTCGGGAACTCCTGGCCTCAAGCGATCCTTCCAGTGTTGGGATGACAGGTGTGAGCCACCATTCTTACTCTTGAAGTGACCTACTGTTGCGCTGCTGTGATGCACAGTCTGACTTCTGGAGTGTGTCAGGAGCAACTGTCTCTGGGCAGCAACCCCCTGTACACCTCTTAGATGGACTTCCAGGATGTAGTTTTAGTCGTTGCTGGGTTCACATCCAGTATTAGGGCCTTCTTTGTGTATGGCTAGGAACTGGGAATTCTAGGATGTGCCTTTAAATATTGTGTCCAGAGCAACGATGGTAGAAGAAGCTGCTGCTTTTTTTTTTTCTTTTGAGACAGAGTCTTGCTTTGTTGCCCAGGCTGGAGTGCAGTGGTGTGATCTCGGCTCACTGCAACCTCCACCTCCTGGGTTCTAGCAATTCTCCTGCCTCAGCCTCCCAAGTAGCTGGGATTACAGGTGTGTACCACCATGCCCAGCTAATTTTTTGTGTTTTTAGTAGAAATGGGGTTTCATCATGTTAGTCAGGCTGGTCTCGAATTCCTGATCTCAGGTGATTCACCCACCTCAGCCTCCCGAAGTGCTGGGATTACAGGCTGAGCCACTGCGCCTGGGCAAGGAGTTGCTTCTTGGTCTTCCCAGCCTAGTGGTGGGTGCCTGGGGTAGGTACAGGGAGGCCCCGCCCTCCAGAGCCTTCTTGTTGATGGACTAGGTTGACAGCCTGGAAGGACTTTCTTAGTGGGAGTGGCAACCCTGTACCAGCTGAAGGTGACAACCGTCTGCTTCACCCATCATGTCCCCTGGAGTGGGTTGTGGGCCTTCTCTGTGCCAGGCACTGTCCCCTAGTACTGCTCATTTCCTAATGGTTTCTGGGGTCAAATATTTTTGAAATCAGTGTTTTATCTGGAAACTTTTCAGAGAGTGGAGGGAGAAACTAATAGCCCAGAAGTCAGCTGTGTTGTGGCCAGATCACTGCAGGGCGGCAGTGGGCGCAGTGTGCATATGCGCATGTGTGCAGGCAGAAAGTGCCATGCGCTGCAGGCGGGCGGGCAGGGCCTCCCCATGAGCACTTGGCCCTCGATTTTGTGCCACCGCTTTGTTCTGTCGCGACAGTGCTCCTGCTGCCTGACCTAGCCCCGTGGTGGCGTTAGGTGGCCTATGGGGGCCATGCCAGGGATTGTTGGCCTGTCATTTGAGGTGCTGGTTCCTGGGAGCAGCATGAGGAGCCCCTGTGGCCATGCGGTCTCTTGCAGGTGTCCTGTGTAGTTTGTGGCCTGATGACTTAGAGCCATGCGCACTCTGCCTTTGCTGCTGGAAGGAATATGGAAGAGGCGCCTTTAGTGAGGGTGTGGCCTGGGTTGGGAAAGGTATCTCAGTATTCAGTTTCTACTCTATCCTCAGGAAGGGCTGCCTGAAGGATGGGCAGGGCCAGGTGGTGGTGGACGTGGCAGGTGGCGTTTCTACATCCTCATGGGGCAGCCTCGTAGTGTTGATGAGCCTTGTACTGTGGTGGGTCTGGCGTCACGCAGCTGTCCTGTGGGCGCGTTGCCGTCAGTCTGTAAAAGTCACCCTGCTCCTTGCGGTCCTCAGTCATGTGGGAAAGAAGCGTCTTCCTAGGCGTCCTGGTTGTGGACATGGCTCTGTGGCTAGGCGAGAGTTAGACTGGCTCTGTGTGTGTGTGGGGGGGGGGGGGTGGTGGGGGAGTGCCGGAGGCCACCAGTAGCTCTTTTTTGGCCAGGTAGGTTTGCTAGAGAAGAATGAAATCCAGTCAGAACAAGGGAAACTGTCTCAAAGCAGAGATGAGTCCAGGGCATCACACCAGAGTCACTGAGGTTAGTCCTTCTGTGCTGAGCCCCTGAAGCTGCAGGCTTATTCGGGTGATACTGGGTTCCGCTACAGGTTGGACCCGAAGGCATCCTGCAGAACGGGGCTGTGGACGACAGTGTAGCCAAGACCAGCCAGTTGTTGGCCGAGTTGAACTTCGAGGAAGATGAAGAAGACACCTATTACACGAAGGACCTCCCCATACACGCCTGCAGGTGAGCTGGGCATGTGCTGGGCAGGTGGGCGCCTCTGGCATAGGCCTGGGACACTTGTCTCCCAGGTGTAGGACGGCGCCCTTGTGCTGTGACTCTGGGTGGTGTGTCCTCGGGAGTAAGGAAGTAGCTCAGGCCGCGTGCACAGCTGAGGCCTGTTATGAGTCAGGAGATGGGCTCAGCAACCTTCCACACCCCGAATTCACCAGCTGGTGGGAAAAGTTTTCCTTCCTTTGGCCTCCTCAGGGCCTGGGGGCATTGCCTGGGACCTGCCACTCACTCATTAGAAAGAATTTGTCAGAGCATTGGGTGAGCATCTGGGGTCGGAGGGTGAGCGGAGCCGCTGAGATGGCGTTACACAGCGGCTGCCGCAGGGTGCTGTGGCATCCCTCCCTCCTGGTGCCTTGGCCATGCCTGGAGAATGGGATGCGAAGGCGGTAGACCTGCATGTTGACAAATTTAGAATTCACATCTCCAGCAGGATCATCCCTTTTTGGGGCTTATTCCTGTATTTTTGTGACACACGTGTGAGGAAACGTAGATTAGAAGAGGCGAGAAGGTTTTGATCAGGGCAGCTTTGGGCCTGGACCTTGCTTCTCCCTGTGGGCTCCACCTCGGGCCCTCCCTGCAGCCTCCCCCATGTGCTGCTCAGCTCTCCGAGACTGAGAGTGCTCTCCACCGACTTGGGCAGGCACTCTTTCCTTCATCTCAGCTCTCCACTCATTCTAATTTACAAATGTTTTCATGTATGCAATCATGTTCTCAACACACAGAGATGCCTGTAAGTTCTGGTGCAGCTCTGGGGAGCTTGCATTTTGGATTTGATATGTGGATTTTCAGAAAACCACAGCCAGGGATGGGATGGGGCTCTCCCGAGGCTGCTTGCATGGGCTTCGGGGCAGGAGCTTCAGGGCGCTGCTGCTGCAGGGTCTGTGCCCAGCTCCTCGGGAGCACAGTGCCCTCTGCTGGAGTCCAGAGCGCCCCGTGACCACTGTGTCTGATGAGTCTGGGTTCCTGAATTTCAGGCCAAAGAGCCGGGACTGGAATGGCCCTGGGGGAGTGAGGCCTCCCTTCGGCAGGACTCTCTTTCGGGAGGTGGCTTTGCCGCTCATCCCTCGGAGCTTCTGCCACATACCCAACTCCTTCCCTGCATTCTCAGGTTTGGGAAGCCTTGCTTAACTGGTTTGATTTGGTTACTGAGATGGTTGGGGTTGAGTATGTGTTTAATGAAGAACTTAAAAATGTTGTAAGAGGAAAGAATTTTACATCCTGCCAAATGAAAACCGGAGAGCAAGCTTCCAGCCGTAACTGTCGCTGTTTTGATTTTTTAGTTACTGTGGAATACACGATCCTGCCTGCGTGGTTTACTGTAATACCAGCAAGAAGTGGTTCTGCAACGGACGTGGAAATACTTCTGGCAGGTAGATCATCAAGCCATGCATGTGTCTTTAATCAGCGCTGTGCTCAGATTTGTGTGTAAATTATGGAAATGTTGAAGCGAAGCGCAATATAAAATCATGCTAACAAACCTGGCTTTTTTCCCTCCTCTGTGACTGGTTTAACTTGAAACAGATGGTGGTGTGTGAATGCCTTAATGTATTTACCCTGATTTATTCTCTGCGGCTCTTTTTATTATGCAAGTAGGGTTGGCTTAATTCTCGTTTCCAGTTTTTATTTCGATTATTCTGCAAGATGGGCTCTTGGCACACCCGTTGGTCTCATTAACGGGAGGATGTTCCCTAGGCGGTAACGGGCATCCAGAGGCGCCAGTTCCTGAGCAGGCTCACTCTGGCCTGAGCTCATCAGAGCCGTCCGGAGGCTAATTCAGGCCAGATCCTGAATCACCGGCTTTGACTAAGTTCACTTGACGATCGGCGCTGGGCTTGCCTTCCTGATGTTGATCAACTGCAGCTGGATTGGGTCGCGCGTTCTGTGTTTGGGACCCGACCAGTGTTCTCCCGGTGTCCGAATTCCAGGAGGCAGTTCGATAGTCTTGCCTGACTGGTGGGACTCTCATCCTGGTGGGTCCCTTGCCAGCGGCTCGCCTTCTCCTCCAGGCTGCTGTGTACAGTTCAGTTCACTGCTGGAGAGGATAGAGCAGAGCCTGGGAGGCGGAGCTCCGAGGTGCCAGCAAGGAAATGGGGGTTTTTTCTGAGATTCACATTCTGGTGAAAGAAAATGACCAAAGCCCCAGAGCCAGGCTTTCTTGTGTAGACACCCTCCCCTTCCTGTGCCTTTGGCAGCTGTGGGTCTCAGAGGTTCACAGATGGAGCAGTCAGGTCTCATAGCATCTCTGAGTTAGTAACTTGAAATATGGTGCTATGAGCAAGGTGAGAAAGGGGCTGCTGTTTTTAAATGATGTTAAAAGTATCTTCTGGATAACCAAAAGACATTCTTGTCCCACGTTCGGGATCTCCTAAAGACATTCTTGTCCCGTGTTCAGAATCTTCTGGGTAATTTTAAGTGTTGCTATGTTTGCATTTAGTTCCTCTTGTGCAGGAAAAGCAACTAAATAAAATTTCTCTTAGCTGGCAAACCCCAGCTTCCGGTCAGCACAGCCAAGAACAGGGAAGTGAGCAAAAGGGCCTCTGAGAAACAGCAGGCTCGAGCCAAGCAGCAGTGCACGTTCTGTGCAAGGCCCAGGGGAAGGTGAGGAAGCAGCCGCCGGCCCCTCTGGGAGCTTGGCTGTGACAAGGGGAGGATGCATGGGAAGACATGGAGACCGCTGATTCTGCCCACGTGGCTGGTGGGGCTCCAGAGAGGAGCTGGGCTTTGGGGATGCCCAGAGTGGCCACGGCTGGTTGGAGAATCGTGGGCCTCGTGGCAGCGAGAAGGGTTAGAAGGTTGGCTGAGCTGAAGCTTTTAACGGGAAGTGTTTTCCAGGGGAAGAGAGGGCCCAGTGAGGAAGGTTGGGAGGCCTCGCAGGCGTGTTCAGAGCTGCTGCTGATGCTGGAACAGCCCGAAGGCAGAGTGGCCGCACACCCTTGTTCGATGCGGCAGATGGGTGCCCAAGAGTGGCTGGCTTGGCACAGGGCAGGGTTCAGCCTAGACCGTGGTTTAGGCGAGCAGTGTCCTGGCCACGTCACAGCAAGGAAGGAGTCGAGACAGCCAGGGCTTCCGCTGTGGCCCTGGGCTTCTGCACAGCAGCCCCACCTCTGCTCAGCCTTCTTATTGCTCTCGGGTTTCCTGGCCTGCAGCAAATCAGGAGGGACTGTTGCTCCTGGAGGTGGGCACAGAGCCTCTGAGGAGTGACTTCAGAAGAAGCCACGAAAGATGGCAGGGAGGTGACCTTGGAGAGAAGGGGGCTGGGGCCTTGTGGGAAATGTCTCTGGCCCCACAGCAGCCCCGGCACAGCAGTGGGTTGAATTAGGCCTGATAAGTTGGATTTAAGAAAGCAGGATCTTTAAAAAAGGCAGAACTATGTGAACCATGTTAAGGGAGTTTTCCTTAAAAGTGGTTCAAGTTGAGATTGATTTTTGTGCTTGGTGGGGGAGCTAGTTTGGAGGAGGGCTGGTCCCCAGGGATGCCAGATGGATGAGGTGTGACCGCCTCTGCTAATGGACCGTGAACGGTACCGGAACTTTTCACAGGGGCTCAAAAATTGGAAGTGGTGAAAAGCCAAACTTGGGGTGTTAATCATTTATCATTTCCTGGTTTCAGCCACATTGTAAATCACCTTGTGAGGGCAAAATGCAAAGAAGTGACCCTGCACAAGGACGGGCCCCTGGGGGGAGACAGTCCTGGAGTGCTACAACTGTGGCTGTCGCAACGTCTTCCTCCTCGGCTTCATCCCAGCCAAAGCTGACTCAGTGGTGGTGCTGCTGTGCAGGTGAGCGGTCCCCAGATGTCCCCGGGCGTGACCTT
The DNA here is from genome assembly GCA_036589455.1 of Ateles fusciceps. Taxonomy (NCBI): domain Eukaryota; kingdom Metazoa; phylum Chordata; class Mammalia; order Primates; family Atelidae; genus Ateles; species Ateles fusciceps. The sequence continues at coordinate 10,064,642 of JAZHEH010001828.1, read as the reverse complement.
TAAGCTCCAGCCGTCTCCTCGCAAGCCTTGCTGTGGCTCTAACTCCAGGGAATTGTGCTCCAGAGATGGTTTTTGCTGAGGGGTGAGGCCTAAGAGCGTTTCGGGGCTGAGGCTTGTGAGGGAGTCGGCAATGCCGTGTAACTCTTGGGGCATTCTGGCTAAATCGTAAAAACAATTCTGTAAAAACAAAGTCTGTTCTGAGTTTTAAGAGTTCAGAGCTCAAGTGCACGGGGAGATGCGATTTATTACTGACAGTTTAAAGGTAATGTGATCACATAATAAAACTCAGGGTACGCCCCTTTGGGTGAAAGGTCAGCATGGGAGGGGGCCCTCCCTGCTTCAGGGCTTTAGGGAGGGGAGCCGGTCCTCACGGCAGCCCTCCCACTCCGCAGGCAGCCCTGTGCCAGCCAGAGCAGCCTCAAGGACATCAACTGGGACAGCTCGCAGTGGCAGCCACTGATCCAGGACCGCTGCTTCCTGTCCTGGCTGGTCAAGATCCCCTCGGAGCAGGAGCAGCTGCGGGCGCGCCAGATCACGGCGCAGCAGATCAACAAGCTGGAGGAGCTCTGGAAGGTGAGGCTGCCCAGCAGGCCGACCCACACCTTGTGTGGTTTCTGCTTGCGGGGAGGGGGATGTCTTCAGACATGGCTAACCTGGTGAGACCGCTGGAGTTTCTCTAGAAGGAACTGAGGCAGGCCTCTGCCACCTCTGTGTGGAGTGTCCTCAGGGTACCTTGGTCACCTGCCGTCTAGACAGCCTCACCTGACTGGGAAGAGCCTGGCCTTGGGAAAGGAAAGCTCTGGCTGTTGGAATTTTTCTTGTCTTGCTGGGGTGAGGATGGGGGGTGGTGGGAGGGGAAGGACGGGACTGGCTGTGGGTGGACTTGTCCAGCAGAGCCTGGACCTGCATAGACAGGTGGGCCACGAGAGTGTCCTGGGAAAGACGTTGGGGCTGAGGTTGGCACAGTCAGCCGAGCAGAGGGAAGACGAAAGGGTGCTGCGGGGTCACTAGTGGGTGCCTGGTCCTCCCTCAACAGACAGCCCTCACTTTTCCCCCATGGAAGCCCTTTTCTGGTTCCGGCTCTTTAGGATTTTGTGATAAAGTGAGTTCTAATAACTAGGCTAGAAGTTTTCATTTGCCTCCCATTCAGTCAGAAATCTCACATCAGAATTTAAGTGCAAGCTGAATTATTTTTTGAGCGCTGTTGAGCCGGGAACCTTTCCACTTGGATTTTCAGGTTGCCAGATGATTTCATGATTCCTGTTTATATCTGAACAGCCCAGATACTGTTCTGTCCCCACCAGTGTGGCGCTTACTGAGGGACCTGTCCCCCAGGGGAAGAGCTGCGTGCCCATGTTGGTCTGGCTCAGGGTTAGCAGACGTGGGAGATAGGCCCCCTGGGCTGTGGGCACAGCGAGAGAAACCCGTGGTCTCTGTGGCAGCCTTCGAGGATTGTTAGCTGCTCTTGTTCACAAGCTGGGTGTGCTTGGTGGAAGCAGCCGGCTCTGAGGGTGCCCTCTGCTGTGGACAGTGTGTCAAGCTGGTGCCTGGGGCTTTGTAGGCAGGTCAGCCGAGTGCTGGAACCCTGCTGGGGTAAGGAGCAGCAGCGGGGGCCAGGTACAGGCCAGGCTGGTGTCCAGCTCTCCATGTGGCGTGGAGTTCCCGTTCTCAGGGTTCTTGGGGGGTGCGGCCGTGCACTGCCCACCATGGCCTGTTCCGAGAAGCGATGCGTGTGCTCTATCCCTCTGGCGCCTCTGCGTTCATTTGCATGTAGGGAAACACAGGGACGAGCATGGCACCGGTGTTCTTGTCTTCTAGGAAAATCCTTCTGCCACCCTGGAGGACCTGGAGAAGCCGGGGGGTGGACGAGGAGCCACAGCACGTCCTCCTGCGGTACGAGGATGCCTACCAGTACCAGAACATATTCGGGCCCCTGGTCAAGCTGGAGGCCGATTATGACAAGAAGCTGAAGGAGTCCCAGGTGATGTGTGCAGGAAGGCCTGGGCTGGGCTCTCTCACAGCGTCTCTCCTCAGGCTTCCAGAAGGCGGTTTTGTCTCCAGGCCATGGGAGCTGATGTGGGCTGCAGCTGCGACGCCCAAGTGACGCCCGAGAGTCAGAGCTGGGTCCAGCCCTCAGAGCTGACATCGGCCTCGGTGTTTTCCATTTAAATCCAGCATCTTTCCCAGTCGGGTCCACAGCTTTGCCCACAGCTGCGAGTTAGATTCGGGCCTGATCCCTGTGAAGACCACATTTAAGTAATGGGAGCTCTGTGGCGCCGACCTCCCATCTCTCCCTCCCTCTCTCCTCCCCTCTCCCCTCTCTCTCCCTCCCCTCCTCTCCCTCCCCCCCCTCCCTCCCCTCCCTCCCCTCCCTCCCTCCTCTCCCTCCCCTCTCTCCCCTCCCCCTCCCCCTCCCCCTCCCCTCCCCTCCCCTCCCCTCCCTCCCTCCCCTCCCCCTCCCCCTCCCCCTCCCCTCCCTCCCCTCTCCCCCCCTCCCCTCTCCCCCCTCCCCCCTCTCCCTCCCCTCTCCCCCTCCCCTCTCCCCTCCCCCCCCCTCTCCCCTCCCCTCTCCCCCTCCCCTCTCCCCTCCCCCTCTCCCCTCCCCTCTCTCCCTCCCTCCTCCCCCCCCTCCCTCTCTCCCTCCCCCTCCTCTCTCTCTCCCCTCCTCTCTCTCCCCCTCCTCTGCCCTCTCTCCCTCCTCTCCTCCCTCCCCCTCCTCTCTCTCCTCCCCTCCTCTCCTTCCCTCCCTCCTCCCTCCCCCTCTTTCTCTCTCCCCCTCCCTCTCTCTCTCCCTTCCTCTCTCTCCCTCCCCTTCTCTCTCTCTCCCTCCCCCTGCCCTCTCTCTCCCTCCCCTCCTCTCTCTCTCCCTCCCCTCCTCTCTTTTCTCCCTCCCCTCCTCTCTCTCTCCCTCCCCTCTTCTTTCTCTCCCTCCCCCGCCTCTCCCCCCACCTCTCCCCTCCCACAGCTGCTGCTCCTTGGCCATGGAGGCTTCTGGTGTGCGATGAAGCCTCCAGACAGGACCGGCCCGTGTGTGTTCTGGGGACTCCTAATGGCTTCTCTTTCAGATATGCCCTTGGTGGCATTTGGGGCTGTCGGGTGCCACTCATGGCGCCCGCTGTCATGGCAGAGGCTTACTATAGGGCCCCACCTCATGGGGCCTCAGGCGTGTGGAGTCCAGGCCCCAGCCTGTGCTGGAGGCTAACCGGGGCTCTTGTTTTTCATGTGCTCAGACTCAAGATAACATCACGGTCAGGTGGGACCTGGGCCTTAACAAGAAGAGAATCGCCTACTTCACTTTGCCCAAGACTGACTCTGGTAATGAGGATTTAGTCATAATTTGGTTAAGAGGTGATTTTAAGTTTTAAAATATTTGTGACCATAAGTAGCATAAAATTCCTAGTTCCACCCTTGTAAAGTGCCCCTTAATTTGAACTCTTCCTGGTGGAAGCCACGCCCCGAGTTAAAATGGCCACCTCTCTCACTTTTCACCGCAAGATATGCGGCTCATGCAGGGGGATGAGATATGCCTGCGGTACAAAGGGGACCTCGCGCCCCTGTGGAAAGGGATCGGCCACGTCATCAAGGTCCCTGATAGTATCCTTCATGTGGAGAGGGTGCGGCCGGCCACTGGGAGAGGAAAGGGGCGGCGGGCCAGCATCTCGTGCTGTGTGGTGGGTGCTGGTTGGCACTGCCCTCCACTGCTCTTAGGAAAGCCGCAGGGCCTTCACCTTCAGGGACAGGTGGTTGTGTGGTGCCTCCCCCTCTGCCCAGATGGTGACGTTGGTGATGCCGCTTGTGCGGAGCGTCCCTGGACTGACTCTGCAGGTTAATGTGGCTACAGGATCGCCTTACCTGGACGCTGACAGTACACACGGAGATTCCAGAAGCCAGGGGTCACATGCAGACCCTCTGAGCGCACACTTGCTCCCAGGCCAGGGGTGGGGATGTGCAGTGACCTCACGGTGACCCAGCCTGGCAGCCAGAGTGGGGCAGCTGTAAGGCACAGGTGCAGTCAGAGGCCCAGGGCGGGGGAGGCGTCCTAGGAGAAGACACTGGGGGTCTGACTCGGGCCGCCTCTTGGTGACTGGCCGATGCTGCTGGTTCCTGAGCATCCAGCGGTGGCCTTGGTGGGGGGTCAAGGAAAGCCGTCTCCGACACCCACTCTGTATCTGACAAGCTCATCCTGAACATGTGAGACTGATTTTGGGGCTTGGGGTCGAGGGGAACACTTTGCCCAAGGGTCGCGGCCTCCCGGAGGGCAGGTTGCTTATGTATGCGGAGCCCTGTGCTTGGCTGTACTGGGGTGGGCGCTGTTTATGGGGAGTTGTGAGAAAAGCTGCTGTGTTTGAAGCTGGGCTCCCAGAGCTCCGTGCCCGCCCCTGCTGGCCACATGTGCAGGAGCCCCCATTGGGGTCCTGGGGCCCAGGATGTGGCTGTTCCCTGCTGGTGAGCGCTGCTGGCTTCGCTGCCGCCCCTCTGCATCTCTGAGAAGGGCCCAGATGGGGGGCTGGGGGTGGCAAGGAGGAACTCTGGGCTGGCTAGGGGTGGGACATCAGCTCATGATGAGGTAGAGTCTGTCCTCACGGACGCTGTCCCTCTGGTCTCTGGTCCGGTATTGGTTGCACGTTTTTAGCGTTGTACAGCAGCGGTGTCTTACGTAACTAAATTTTAAAAACGTCGTTTAAAGAGTGGTGTACCGAGGGTGGCCCAGAAAGGTCAGCCCGGCTTTTGACAAGGATGCAGACTTAACTCAGCACACAGATTACGGCGATGAGATCGCCATTGAGCTGCGGAGCAGCGTGGGTGCACCCGTGGAGGTGACTCACAATTTCCAGGTGGATTTTGTGTGGAAGTCGACCTCCTTTGACAGGTATGTCCCCTCCTACCATTGCCCCCTGTTCCCTGGTTACCACTTGTGGCGTGTTTATGAGACTCCCCATCACCGTGGACTGGGGCTCCCCACCCACCCAGCTCTGCGAGCTCAGGATGCCGGTGAGGCGGCCACAGCTGTCTGTGCGTGTCCCCGACCCCACACCCTCCTCACAGGATGCAGAGTGCGTTGAAAACGTTTGCCGTGGACGAGACCTCGGTGTCCGGCTACATCTACCACAAACTGCTGGGCCACGAGGTGGAAGACGTGATCATCAAGTGCCAGCTGCCCAAGCGCTTCACGGCGCAGGGCCTCCCTGACCTCAACCACTCCCAGGTGTGCGCCGTCCTCAGCGCGCGGGGCCTCGCCCACGAGCCGGGACACAGGCAGTGGCTGCCCCTAACGGCCGCTTATATTGAAGGTTTATGCCGTGAAGACTGTGCTGCAGAGACCGCTGAGCCTGATCCAGGGCCCGCCAGGCACGGGGAAGACGGTGACGTCAGCCACCATCGTCTACCACCTGGCCCGGCAAGGCAATGGGTAGGACTGGGACGACCCCTGCGGGCGAGACCTGGGAGGGCTTTTGGGTGGCCGCATGGAAGGCCTGCTGCCGGGAGCCTCGGGCTCTGTCACACCGAGGAGAGCACTTGGCAGGCAGTGTCGCTGTGGCGCCTACTGCTTTCCATGTGACATATTCGTGTCGGCTCCAGCCTGGGGGGGTGGCTGCTGCAGCATGAGTTGTGTGTGCTCGTCTCAGAACTGTGAGGGCGCTTCAGTGCGGCGGGAGGGGGGAGCTCCAGCCTTGGCATTGCTTGCGGCGCGTGGGGCTCCTTCAGCATCGTTACTGCCTGTTAAAAATGACAGGAGTTTAAGGCCAGCCTGAACGGGGGAGACCTCATCTCTACAAAAAAAAAATGCAGGAATTAGCTGGGGGGTAGTGGCGTGCACCTGTAGTCCCAGCTACTTGGGAGGCTGAGGCGGGAGGGTTGCTTCAGCCCAGGATGTTGAGGCTGCCATGAGCTGAGATCATGCCACTGCACTCGAGCCTGGGCAACAGAGCAAGACCCTGTCTCAAAACACAGAGTCTTGGGTTATTACATTCCCCAAGCTTCCTCTGAGTAAGCACTGAGCCTCCTGAATGGTGTTGCAGGCCGGTGCTGGTGTGTGCTCCCAGCAACATTGCCGTGGACCAGCTGACGGAGAAGATCCACCAGACAGGGCTGAAGGTCGTGCGCCTCTGTGCCAAGAGCCGCGAGGCCATCGACTCCCCCGGTGTCCTTCCTGGCCCTGCACAACCAGATCAGGAACATGGACAGGTGTGTGTCGAGTCCATCCTTCCCAGTTGGTCCCTGAGCTGCCACGGGTGGCGTGTGCAGAGCTCAGGCACCCCGCTAACCCATGTGTGCTTCCAGCATGCCGGAGCTGCAGAAGCTGCAGCAGCTGAAGACGAGACCGGGGGAGCTGTCATCCGCCGACGAGAAGCGGTACCGGGCCCTGAAGCGCACCGCAGAGAGAGAGCTGCTGATGGTGAGTGCCGCTCCTGCCCGCGAAAGGGCCTGTGGGCCGGTGGCCTGATGGCTTTGGTTTGGGCCAGAGCACCTGTTGGAATCGTTGCTTTGCTTTTGGAGGAGAACTTCGACGCTCTCTACTTGCCTTCTCTGCGCTCTCGCACAGTTAGGGACGTCTTGCTGCCTGGAACATGGGCTTCTAGGGACTCTCCTGTCCCAGCCTCCACTGGGACCCGGCAGTGGATGTAGAACACTCTTTGCTGCTCTTTCATAACCAGCCAGCCCAAACTGGAATCAGCCTGCGTGCAGGTTTCAGCAGCTCAGCACTGCCCCTTGGAGGCTGTTGTGAGGCACAGAGCCCTTGGTGTGGAGAGGTTGCCTTCTGTGAAACATGGCCGTTTAAGGACCTTAAAAGTTGGTGGACACCACACCCTGGACTGTGTGTCTTGTCTGGGAGGGACAGCTTCTTTTCATAGTCAGGAGGGTGAGGAACAGGAGAGCCTCTGTGTCCTGTACCGCTTGCCCTCCGGGGTCTGGTGACGTTCAGTCCAGGTGCCCTGATGCCTCCGCACCCTTTCCCAGAACGCAGATGTCATCTGCTGCACATGTGTAGGCGCCGGCGACCCGAGGTTGGCCAAGATGCAGTTCCGCTCCATTTTAATCGACGAAAGCACCCAGGCCACCGAGCCAGAGTGCATGGTTCCTGTGGTCCTCGGGGCTAAGCAGGTGGGCCGTCTCCCCTTCCCTCACCTGTGGGAAAACTAGTACGTGCCATTCTTGGTGTTTTGTCTTTTAAAAATACCCTGTGTTGACTTGGGATGCCCAGCAGGGTGCGCACACACACACGGGGCCCCTGAGGGGTTTATAGAGGGTGGGCTCTGCCCGCTGCACGTCCAGCATGTGTGGTGAGCAGTCTTCCCGCCCCTGTGGCCAGGCGGTGCCCTGTGCACCCTGGGGCCCCTACTTCCTCGCTAGCGCGTGTTGAGGCCAATTCACACCTGAGCTTCTCGACTTGTGGGGGCCCCTCTCCCTGCAGCTGATCCTCGTGGGTGACCACTGCCAGCTGGGCCCGGTGGTGATGTGCAAGAAAGCGGCCAAGGCTGGGCTGTCACAGTCGCTTTTTGAGCGCCTCGTGGTGCTGGGCATCCGGCCCATCCGCCTGCAGGTCCAGTACCGGATGCACCCTGCACTCAGCGCCTTCCCGTCCAACATATTCTACGAGGGCTCCCTCCAGAACGGTGTCACTGCAGGTAACGGGGCTCTGCCCGGGGCGGGCTTCTGCAGAGAAGTGGCACTGAGGGAATGTGGCCAGGGAGAAGACGCTGGCTCATAAGTTTCCCGAGTGGCTTCACACAGTGACTGCTTGCGTTCAGGGCACTTTGTGCCCCGAGGTCTTGGTGGTATGGTCTTGGCCCGAGTGATGTCTCTGGGGCATGTAGGGAACCTCTGTCTTAAATTAAAACTCAGTCATTGCCTCAGAATTCACCCAAGCCTCATGTGGCGGCATGCACAGCTGCAAGCACAGGCGCTGTGGGGCTGAGCACGGGCCTTCCGTGGGCCTGGTGTTCAGTGCTTCGTGAAGAGCCGCGGTTCTCGAGGCCTGGGCCTCTGGGACCCGCAAGACCACATCCGGCTTCCCTGCATAACAGCGGCCTCATCTGCCCCTTTTCACTCTGCTGACACTCATGCTGCCGGTGACCTACTGGTGCTTGTGTAAGAGTCGGCTAGAGCAGCCGACTGTGCTGGGGTCACAGGGAGAAATGCCCCGATGAGGAAGTGAACGTGAATCTTACTAAGCCTCGAGTGTTTTACTGTGACCAGATAGAAGTTCCCGTGACACCTTCGGGTGTGTGAGGCGCTTGAAGGAAGGGCTTGTGGACACACCCTGGATATTCACCCCCAAGGTGTGGACAGACCTTTTTCCAAAAATGAGTAAACCTGTTGCTTCACGGAGCACAAGGGGCATCTGTTACCAGAAGTAAAATTCAAGTGAAAACCAGAATTTTGGAAAACTTAACGTCGCCTGCCATGAGCTTGCTGTCTTCCCAATATCTAGAGACTTTTCTGGTGAGGTCTGTGGGGGGTGAGGGATGAAACATTTCCACTGTTGCCCATGAAATGGCTCAGCCTTTGGAAGATCTACTTGACTTGGTGGGAGAACCTTCCTGAATGACCAACGCAGAGTGTCACAAAGTGACCTGGGGTTGGAGTGGCAAAGGGTTGTCACAGTCCTGCGGAAACCCACCTCTGCCCAGTTTGGCATGGCCTCAGGGCTGGAGACTCCTGGCCCTGCAGAAAGGCTGTAGAAACAAACCCACCTCCCTTTCCCAGCCACAGGCATCCATGCGGCCCGGCTTCCCCACCGCTTCCGTGGAGCCCAGGAGGGTGGACTGAGCAGAGGCTGACCCCAGGCCCAGCTGTCTCCCTTTCAGTCAGATAGTAAGGAGACTCACAAAACAGGAGATAGGGCCACTCTTCTCACTTAGCTTATTTTAAGAGAAATAACTAACGTGTAATGGGTTACTTTTATACATTTTTTTAAATTTCTTTCTTTCTTTTTTTTTTTTTTTTTTTTTTAAGACAGGGTTTCACCATGTTGGTCAGGCAGGTCTTGAACTCCCGACCTCAGGTGATTCGCCCGCCTTGGCCTCCAAAGTGCTTGGATTACAGGCGTGAGCCACTATGTCCGGCCCATTTTTTTAAATTTCTAAGTTTGGAGAATACAATAATCCACATGAACTGAAGCTCTTTGGACTCCCGGACTTTTAGGAGTTTAAAGGGGTCCTGAGAGCTGCCGACACAGCACCTTATGAACTCCAAACCTGTGAGGTTGGTGTTGTCAGGCCTCCTTACAGGGGAAACTGAGGCTCACAGCCCATCCCCCGGCTTGGGCCACACCACTGTTTGCCGAGTGGTAGGTCCTGGGAGTTGATGCCACTGTTGACATCATGGGGACACCACTGTTACCAGCGTGTGGCAAAGCTGAACATGCAAGGCTGCAGAGACCTTGCTTGTACTTTGGGGTGTCTGAGCACCGGTTGGGAAAGGCGTGGCTCAGCGCAGGCTCAGACCCCTCAGGGTCCGTGGGCATCGACTCAGAGGGCAGGCGCTGGTGTGCACGGCTCTGTAATCGGTGCGCAGCATGTAGTTCACAGCCAGTAAGTACACTTTAGGAAGTTCTCTATCGAAGTGTAAACATGTGGCCACGTCACAAGTGTCTGGCTCAATGAGTGGTCACTAAGTGAGAGTATTTGGAGAGCCAGCGCCTGAACCCACAACCACCTGACCAGCTGCGAGAAGCCGCCATCCGTGCAGGCGGCCACACTTGCTGCATGTGACTGCACGTCCACGGCAGCCCCTGGGCTGAGGGACTTCTGAGCTCACGCGGTGGCCCCTGCGGTCGCTGTAAGAACAGCGACGTACTTGGCCTCATTTTCAGTTCAACGTGGGATCATACAGCGTGTCCTGGCGGGTCTGGCTTCCTCTGTCCATGTCAGGCTGGTGCTGTCCCAAAACACCAGTTTCCTCACACCGATCGAAGCTCCCAGTGGGGTGACGAGGGCACGTGTGAATTGAGAAGCTGGTTTTACAGTTTTAAGGACATGCACAGTGCCCAGAAAAACCAAGATGAGTGTGAAGAGCCCGAAGAAAGTGGCCGCTCACATGGGGTGCCACAGCGCACCAGCAGCAGTGCTGGGCCCCAGCCCAGGATGGAGCCCAGAGCCCAGAGGCAGAGGCAGGGGTCCACAGGCCCTTGGCAGGAATGGGCAAGGCTGCAGGACCGGGGGACACAGGTGGCTCAACAATGTCACACACAGAAGTCAGTTGCCTTTAAGGCAAACTTCTGGAAGGAAGCAGGAGAATAGCCCAGATCGTGGGGTCGGCAGAGATGTCCAGGCTTCAGGAAAGCACCAGCTGAGCCCCGGTTCAGCGGCTGAGCCAGCTCTGCTGGCCACAGTGCTCTCAGTGGCCTCTGCTTAGCCTTGCTCAATCCTGGGCATCTCTGGCCAGGGGACCAGCTCGAGTGACCTCACCAGGGCTTCACAGACCGAGGTCTCCTGCCCCAGGGCCTCAGCAGCGCTAGTGCGGCATCTACATTGCACTACGTCTGATCTCAGTTGAGGCAGGCTACAGCTTTTGAGGTGTTCCCTCTTCCCTCCCCATCGCAGCGGATCGTGTGAAGAAGGGATTTGACTTCCAGTGGCCCCAGCCTGATAAACCGATGTTCTTCTATGTGACCCAGGGCCAAGAGGAGATTGCCAGCTCGGGCACTTCCTACCTGAACAGGTGAGCAGGGCCGGGCCCACCAGCATCTGCAGGCCTTGGGGGACAGCTTGAGAGGTTGACCCATTCTGCTCATTTTTAACGTGGAACTGAAACTTTTTTTGCCTTCATTCCCTGTGTAGAGTAAACCGTGTTGTTTCTGCCTCCTTTTCCACTGTGCTTTTTTACTGGGCGGATACTTTTTTTTTTTTTTTTGAGACAGAGTCGTGCTTTGTTGCCCAGGCTGGAGTGCAGTATTGCGATCTCAGTTCACTGCACCTCTTCGGTTCAAGCGATTCTCCTGCCTCAGCCTCCCAAGTAGCTAGGACTACAGGCGTGTGCCACCATGCCTGGCTAATTTTTGTATGTTTAGTAGAGGCGAGGTTTCACTGTGTTAGCCAGGATGGTCTCGATCTCCAGACCTTGTGATCTGCCCACCTCAGCCTTCCAAAGTGCTGGGATTCCAGGCGTGAGCCACGTGCCCGGCCCTGGGCAGATACTTTCTGATCCCACATGGCAGCGTTTTCTGCCCCCTGAGACTCCTCTGGTGAAGGCTGGGGAAGCTCAGCCGTGCAGACGCCAGTGATGGCAGCTGCCTTCCCCTTGGATGTCATGTGTCTACACCCCTCACAGCCTCCAGCCCCAGGGCTCGGGATCCCACAGGTGGAGCCCAGCACTGAGAGACTGGGTTTCTTAGGACCGAGGCTGCAAATGTGGAGAAGATCACCACGAAGCTATTGAAGGCGGGCGCCAAGCCGGACCAGATCGGCATCATCACGCCTTACGAGGGCCAGCGCTCCTACCTGGTGCAGTACATGCAGTTCAGCGGCTCCCTGCACACCAAACTCTACCAGGTGCGCCGCCGCGGGCACACACGGTCTCCTGGGCCAGGCGGGGGGTACTGACCTGGACCTTCAGGTTAGCCCGCCCAAGAAGTGCCTGCCCTGGCTGGAGCTCAGAGCATGCCCAGGAAGCACCCGTTGGCCAGCCTCTAGGGAGGGAACAGATAGCACATCCCCAGAGTCCCTGTGAAATTCTGGTCAGGATGGAGACTTTGAGAGATAAGTCACAAGGGTCAGAAACATGGGCTGAGACTGCACATCAGGGTGTTTTCTCAGGGCGGTTGAAACAAGTCCAAGGTGGAGTGGGAGTGACCCGCGTCTGCCACGCAGTGGGTACTGTGTTGTGGAGACCGTGGTGTTCACATCTTTATTGACAGGATGAAACACCCACTGCGGGTGAGTTGGGGAGGAGGCACAGCTCTGTCTCCACCAGGAAATGAGCCATGTGCTGAGTCTGAGTGGCCACAGGTTTCTGTTCTGTGCTTGAGCATGGGCTCAGGTTCTCCGGGGATGAGCACGTGTGTTCTCAGTGCTAGGAATCAAATTCCCGTGGCTAAAAGAGAACAGGCTGGGTGTCACGCCTCATGCCTGGAATCCCAGCACTTTGGGAGGCTAAGGCGGGGGAGTCCCTTGAGCCTAGGAGTTCAGACCAACCTGGGCAATGTTAGGGAGACCCTGTCTACACCAAAAAACAAACAACAGGGTGTGGTGGCATGTGCCTGTGTTCCCAGCTACTCAGGAGACCGAGGTAGGATCAGCTCAGCCTGGGAGGTCAAGGCTGTGGTGAGCCGAGATCGCACCACTACACTCTAGCCTGAGTGACAGAGCAAGATCCTGTCTCTTTTTAAAAAAAAAACAAACCAGGGCCAGGACAGCCCCTAGGTGTGGTGAGCAGGCACCAGGCCCAAGCTCTTGGGTGGGATTAAGGGTGTGTCTTGGTGCATTTCCTGCATTTTGTGGGTGCCGGGAAGACAGCCTGCTGGCTGACAGTGACCACAAAGCTTTCTCATAGGAGGTGGAGATCGCCAGTGTGGACGCCTTTCAGGGACGTGAGAAGGACTTCATCATCCTTTCCTGTGTTCGCGCCAACGAGCACCAAGGCATCGGGTTTTTAAACGACCCCAGGCGTCTGAACGTGGCCCTGACCAGAGCAAGGTAGGGAGGCTGCCTGCTGTGTGGGGTGCCCAGCTCCTCATCAGCCTTCACTTCCCAGGGAATTTGGGCTAGGGTTTGGGGGTCGCCAGGACCAGAGGTCAGAGGGCCCTGAGCAGCAGTTGAGAAATGATGCCTCACTCGAGAGATCTTTGTTTCTGTGTCCTGAGGGTTTGCTGTGGCCTCTGTGCCTCAGCCCAGCAGGCCTTTGGTCTGATTCATATAAACCCTGTGTGTGTCTGTCAAGTTGTTTAGTCTGAGAGCCTGAAGTTGTGGTCCCGTCTACAATTTTTGGTTCTGAAATACAAATTTTCTGAACTGATGATAGCAGAAGGGACTCCGAGAACATGGTGTCCATTCTGTGGTCCTACATAAAACTAGACAGCAGGTCGGGTGCGGTGGTACATGCGTGTAATCCCGTGTAATCCCAGCACTTTGGGAGGCCCAGGAGGGTAAATCACCTGCGGTCAGGAGTTCGCAATCAGCCTAAAATGGTGAAACCCAGTCTCTAGTAAATACACAAAAATTAGTTGGGTGTAGTGGCGCATACCTGTAATCCAAGCTACTTGGGGGGGCCGAGACAGAATCTCTTGTACCTGAGAGGTGGAGGTTACAGTGAGCCGAGATTGTGTCACTGCACTCCTGCCTGGGCAGCAAGAGCAAAACTCCGTCTCAAAAAAAAAAAAAAAAAAAAAAAAACCCGCAAGGACCCACTTGCCAGCTGGCAGTTATGGGCCTGGCTCCACCCAGCACAGGGAGAGCCCGGCACTCCTGGCTCACAGGCACGGTGGGCCTCCAAAGGTCATGCTGGCTTTGTCATTAATACCCACCCTCATGGTCGATACCCCCTGCATTGCCTCTTTATAGGACGCCCTCTTGTCTGGTGGGCAGTATTGGGTGGGTCCCCCCGATAGCTGTTTGAGGTGGGCCAGAGGTGCTGGGTATCGAGTCTGCCCCAGCCTGCCGGGGGCTTTGTGGGACTGCCTGTGCCCGGTGCCTGGAGGGCTGACTCTTGACAGCAGACCCTGTCTCCAAGCGTGTCCACCCAGCCAGGTGTCTGCCATGGGGCTGCTTAGAGTTGGCCACAAAATCAACCCATGTGCAAGGTCAGTGGCTTGGCAGTGGACTCTGGGGCCTGTCCTGTGGCCAACAGCCTGTCCGCCACCTCAGCTCGCCTGTTCCATGCCTCTGTTGCCTTGGATTTGGGTTCTGAGCGAGTGCAGCTTTGCCTCTTGGACCGTCCTGTGAGACGGGCAGTTCTCCATGTGCGTCCTCAGCACCGCACCCCTGCCGCAGGTATGGCGTCATCATTGTGGGCAACCCAAAGGCGCTGTCGAAGCAGCCGCTCTGGAACCACCTGCTGAACTACTACAAGGAGCAGAAGGTGCTGGTGGAGGGGCCGCTCAACAACCTGCGTGAGAGCCTCATGCAGTTCAGCAAGCCACGCAAGCTGGTCAACACCATCAACCCGGTGAGTGCCCCCAGGGCAGCGGGGGCACGGAGAAACCCGGGCCCAAAACACTGCTGGGAAGGTGGCACAGGGGCCCACGGTGCCTGTGAGCCGAGGGTGGCTCTTCTAGGGGAGGGCGGGCAGCCTACTTCCCGTCTCCGGAGCTGTGTGTGGCATTTTTGGTTCGGGGCTGCTAGGTCCTGAGAGGCTTCTGGGAATTGGGCTCCGTCTGCTGTGCTGCAGCAGCCTGGGACCTCGGACATGGTTTGCGAGCCTGGGGTGCTCTGGTGATGAGGGGTGTGAAGCTGCCTCCGCCGAGTCCCAAGGGTCAGCGTCGGAGCCCAGGTCGGCCGACAGGGCAGGCGAGAGAGACCCAGAGCCCATGAGACAGCAGCTCCCTCCTGCCCCCAGGGAGAGCCCCTAGCACAGTGTCAACACCCACAGCGGCACACCTGCCCCCTCCCAGGCCACTAGTTGGTGGGAAGTTGTTCTTTGTGTTGAGATGACAAATTCCTCACCTATCTAAACCTTCGCAGGGGGCCCGCTTCATGACCACAGCCATGTATGATGCCCGGGAGGCCATCATCCCCGGCTCCGTCTATGATCGGAGCAGCCAGGGTGAGTCGCTCGGCAGGGGACCCAGCCGGCCCCTTGTCCACACACTGGGATGCTGGCCATTCCCACAGCTGCAGCTTTGGGTGTCCCCCTTTCCTCCCCCTCGAGGGTGGGGCCTGGCTCCCTTGGCCTCCCAGCCCCCAGGGCATCTCTAGCCCCGGAGCACCCCTGGGGTGTGCGTTTGTCCTTAGCCAGAGTCCATTCATTAGTGTTTCCTGGTCATCAAGGTAATTAGCTTTTTCTTGCCTTTTGGTGGTGGTAGGGTAGGGGCAGCATGTAGTACAAATAGAACATTTTAATTAAAAGGATTTTTTTTTTTGGTAAATGGAGGGTGCTTTTCATTTATTTTTTTGTTTAGAGACAGGGTCTCACTATGTTGTCCAGGCTGGTCTTGAACTTCTGGCTCAAGCAGTCCTTGCACCTCAGCCTCCCACAGTGCTGGGATTACAGGCGTGAGTCACTGTGCCCGGCCAATTTTCAGGGGTTTTTTGTTGTTTGTTTTTCAGACAGTCTCTCTCTGTCACCCAAGCTGGAGTACAGTGGTGCAATCTTGGCTTATTGCAACCTCCACCTCCTGGGTTCCATCAGTTCTCCTGTCTCAGCCTCCTGAGTAGTTGGGATTACAGGCACCTGCCACCACGCCCAGCTAATTTTTGTATTTTTAGTAGAGATGGGGTTTCACCATGTTGGCCAGGCTGTCTTGAACTGATCTCAGGTGATCCACCCGCCTTGGCCTCCCAAAGTGCTAGAATTAACAGGCGTGAGCCACTGCGCCCAGCCCGTTTTCAGTTCTTAAGATCTGTGTAGGCCAGTGATTCCCAGCAGACTCTCCTAGGGGAAGGTGCCGGCGCAGGCATCCAGCCCCAGGCAGGCTGCTGTAGTCAACTTGGAGTCCTGTGAATCTGCATCTTCAGCCTGGGCAGGGCCAGCACACACGTGCAGCTCCGGCTGACTGGCTGGTAGGGTGGGTGGGGACATCGCCCGGGTTTGACCAAGGCAGGTGACGCCTGACTGTGATTTGCAGGCCGGCCCTCCAGCATGTACTTCCAGACCCACGACCAGATCGGCATGATCAGTGCCGGCCCCAGCCACGTGGCCGCCATGAACATTCCAATCCCCTTCAACCTGGTCATGCCGCCCATGCCGCCACCCGGCTATTTCGGACAAGCCAACGGGCCGGCTGCAGGTGAGCACCCGTGGCCAGGGCTGCGTGTGGCCCTCCTGAGAGCTCCCGAGGGTGTGCTTGCCTTCCAGGCCCTGGCCTCCTTCACATCATCCTGGACTGCTGTCTTTCAGGCCGAGGCACCCCGAAAGGCAAGGCTGGTCGTGGGGGGACGCCAGAAGAACCGCTTTGGGCTTCCTGGGCCCAGCCAGGCCAACCTCCCCAACAGCCAAGCCAGCCAGGATGTGGCATCACAGCCTTTCTCGCAGGGCGCCCTGACGCAGGGCTACATCTCCATGAGCCAGCCCTCCCAGATGAGCCAGCCCGGCCTGTCCCAGCCGGAGCTGTCCCAGGTGAGGCCGCCCCACGCAGAGCCCTCTCGGAGCCCTCCGACGGGACCTGAGGGAATGAGGATGGGACTGTGCACCTGGAACATTCCCCCTGGAGAGCTGGTCTGGCCTGTGTACCCTGTGCGAGTTACCTGTCCTGAGCCGGGGTCAGCGGAGTGGGTCTCTGGCTCTTAGTTTGGGGGACAGCTTTTCCATTCTCTCAGGCTGCTGAGGGCTGGATGGACATGAGCACCCTTGGCCGGTGGCTTGCTCATCTCCCCACCTTGTCTTTCAGGACAGTTACCTTGGCGACGAGTTTAAATCACAGATCGACGTGGCGCTCTCACAGGACTCCACGTACCAGGGAGAGCGGGCTTACCAGCACGGCGGGGTGACGGGGCTGTCCCAGTATTAGAAGGCAAGCCCCCTGGAGCAGGCCTGGCCCCGCCTGGCTTCAGGGAGAGGGATGGGAGGGGGCTCTCCCCAGGGAGCTACACTAGAGGGGTGGTCTGGAAATGTGTGCAGGCCCGGGGGTGTGCCCAGCCTGTGACTTTCACCACCAGTCAGGGTGGCTCCCTGTGTGTCCCAGTCACAGCCCCACTTTACCCTTGAGAATTCTAGGGCTTCCCACGGAAAGGGGTGTAGAGGCCCTCAAGCTCCCATGGTGGTCCAGGGCAGGAGGACGATGATGGGCCCCCACCCCACCCTGACGGGCAGCCCTCTGCTCGAGGGACCCCTGCAGGGCCTCGGTTTCCTCATCAGAGTGAGGGAGGGCAGCTTGGGCTCTCCCTCGTTGGCCTGTGTGCTGGAGGCCCATGGGGTGCCAGGTGCCACCTCTCCACCGCCTCCTGCCCTTCTCCCTCCCTTCAGGTGGCGGCGGAAGAGCTAAGCAACGTGGCTTAGTCCATCAGCATCTTATTCTGGGTAATAAAAAATAAAAATAAACGGATACCTGTTTTCCACTGCTAAAACTGAAGCACCACTGTGTGAGCGACAGGAAGGGAGAGCGCACGAGGGAGAGGAGCCGAGGCCGAGCGCCCCCTGCTGGCCCGCGGCGGCGAGGAGCAGAGGGAGCGGAGGAGGGGCGGCCCGCGGGAGCCGCCGCCACCAGGAGGCCCCGCTCCGTCCCACCGGGGCTGCGGCCAGGGCGGAGGGAGGAAGACCCTCATCTCAGAGTAGCCCTTTCCTCTGTTCTTTTATTTCTTTTTCTTTGATTGAAAGGGGACTACGTCTTAGCAGGAAAAAACTTCGCATTTCTGTGCCCGAGCAGGCTCCTTCCAAAGGCCACGGCACCCAGGCAGAGCCCCAGGAGGGCGCATCTGTCCACGCCGACCGGACCCGCCGAGGTCACGCTGCCTGTGTTCTCAGAGGGCCTTCATTTAAAGAAAATAACGGTGTTTGGGGTTTTTCTGTTGTTTTTTTTTTTTCCAAGATTCTTTTAAAGGAGTACTGAAAAATACTTTCCTAAGTTTATATCTGAAATCTCAGCGGTGGACCTGGGAGATGCGAGAAGCTTCCAGAAACAGTTTAAACAAGCCAGCGCCACTGGAGAAGAGGAGCAACACCTATGCCTAGGCCCAGAGGAGGATTTTGTTGTAGATTTTAGCTTCCAGCGGCTTCAAGAAGCAGGTAATCAGGCCGCCGGGGTAGCTGCCCGCCGAGCCTGGAAGCCCTCGTTCTCCGCTGGACTCAGAAGCAAGCTGCTTCCTGCCCAGACTCCGCGAAGGGCCCTGTGCCTGTGAGGAAGGTGCTTTTGGCCTCATTGAGAGGGGCCTTGGCCAGGACTGGCCCTGTGGCCAGGGGGCGAGAAGGTGGCTGTTCCCGGATGGACGGCTTTTTCCCGGGGTCCTTTGGAGAATTTGGTGGAAGGACAAGAGGGCCTGTCCCCATCCCCCAGCAGGTACCAACAGTCCTGTGCTGGTTAGACACACAGCACTGCACACTGCACTCCCAAAGTGGGAGCTCTGCCCGCCAAGCAGCTTTGCTGATGGGGCGATCGCTGCTGCTGCGGGGGAAGGAAACAAGTCACAGAAATCACGTTCTGTGTGAGAGGCTGGAGTGTGGGGTCATTTTAGTTGGGAGAGCTGCCCCAGCCCCTTGAACACCTAGCTTGGGGCATCATTCTGCCTGGTGGCCAGGCCGCCAGCCTCCCCCAGCCTGGGCCTGGGGCTGTCCCTGGCCCTGAGCCGAACACCTTCAGATGCCCGCTTCTGCATGGGACAGACGGGGACGTACAAGCCGCCTTCCTTCTGGCAGGGACTCGTATTTATTCCCATTGCTCTAGGGCTTTGGTTTCCCCTTCTTCCGGTAGGCCGTGTAGAGGCACAGACCCGGCTAGATTTCCGCTGTGACCCTGCAGTGGCCTGAGGGGCGCTGCCCGCCCCACCCCAGCTGTTGGGCTGGGCCGCTTTGCCTCTGCTTCGCCCCTGTGCTGTGTTCTCCAGCTTTGTAGCAGCAGCCACTGACCTTGACAAACCCAGGCGCACAGTACCAAGGCAATGTAACTTTTGATTTTTGGTCAATTTAAGTTCTTTTGTCACCAATAAAATATTAATAAACAGTTTTGCCTACACACCAAGAGCTCGATGAACTGCAGGGAATGGAGGGTGCTGGGGCCCTGGCTGGGTGAGGGGTCGGGGTATGAAGGAAGCCGGAGGGACTGAGGTAAAGCCCAGAAAGGACAGGGCTGCCTGCAGGACTGAAGGGTGACCCCTGCCCCTGGGTCCCTCCCGTGGGCAGCACCTGGGCCTATGGGGGCGGCTCCACCTTGGGCCGAAGGGCGCCCTCCCCACCCCCCAGGCAAGGAGTCCGAGGAGACCAGCAGAGCATACCACCGGGGCGTTTATTGGGCCCGCATTCCTGCCTGCGCCTGGTTAGCGGCAGCCACACTCGTCCACCACCATGTCCTCATACTGCCGCAGCACCACGTTATCGCTGTTGTCAAAGAAGAGCACAGAGATGGGCGACAGGCGCGCGGGCACGCAGCAGGGCAGGTCGGCGGCTCCCGGGGCAGCTGCGTGCATGAGCGCGCGCAGTACGGCGTGGTTGAGCGGAGGCAGACCCCCGGGCCCCGACAGCGCGGCGGGCAGCGCGCACTGACCCTGGCAGTAGTTGGCCAGGAAGCCGCGCGGCGCAATGACCCAGCGGTGCCAACCCACCTCGCGGAAGCTCACATCTATAGCCGCCGCGCGCGACACGCGCCCCCGGGACCGCCGCCCCACACGGGTTCGGCGCCGCGCCGCGGCCGGGCAAGGGGGTGGCACAGGCGCGGGTCGAGGGTCACCAGCAGCAGCGAGGCCTCGGCCAGGCGCGCGCAGGCCGCAGGGGCCCGGGGTCGCAGCGCCAGCGCCAGGCGGAGGCTGCGCGGCCACGAGGCGTTGCGATCCCAGGCGGCGCCCAGCAGCTCTGCGCGCACCGGCGGTCCCAGGGTGGGCACCGCCTGGCGGAGCAGCACCAGCCCGGGGCTCGCGCCTACGCCCTGACCCGCCAGCGCCACGCTCAGCTCCCAGCCGCCCTCCGGAGCCTCCGCCGCCGCCGCGAAACGCAGCTCCAGGCGGGCCAAGCTCGAGCGCTCGGGAGGTTCCACAGCCGACAGGTCGAAGATGACGGTCCACTCGCGGCAATGCCCCGCGGCCGAGGCAGGCTCCGGGGACCGGGTGGGCGCACCTAGGGAGGGAGGGACAGGACTCGGCTCACGCTGCGTCCCCGGGGCTGCCTATGGGGTCTCGGTTGTGGACAGGCAGGAAGGTGAACGGTGGGGCTGGGGGTGCACCGTCGGTGGGAAGGGTATGAAGCGGCAGGGTGGGTTTATGGAGTGGGGGCAGGGCGTGAGTTCCAAGGAAGGCACCCTGCGGGGTGCGGGGGGTGGGGGTGGGCTGGCCTCCTCGGGGGAACCGCAGTGGCTCAGGCCTGTAATCCCAATACTTTGGGAGGGTAGACGGATGGATCACTTGAGGTCAGGAGTTCGAGACCAGCCTGGCCAACGTGGTGAAACCCCATCTCTAGGAAGAGGGGTGGCCGAAGTGGGAGAAAAGAGCCAGCACCGGGCCCCTGAGGAAGCCATGCTGGAGGTGGCATCTGCAGGAAGGCATTAAATGGTGTCAAGGGGGAGGGAGTGGGGGATGGGGTGGGGGCAGGGCTTAAACATCAAGCTGGGGGCCTGGTCTTGGGAACCCCTTGGCGTCTCCAGCGTGCAGAGGACGAGGAAGGGGTAGGGTGCGGTGGCCCAAGTTGCTAGCAGCCTGGACGGGGCGGGTGGGGACTCTCGGAGCCTCTCGGGCACCCCCACCCTGGAAGGTCTGGTCTCCCCGGACCAGTGTCCCCAGCGAAAGTCCCACTCACCTCGGGCCGGGATGTGGCGCACAATGTTTCCGGCGACCCCCCAGCTCCTCCACGTGGCACGGTTGCAGGGTGACCCCTGGGGACGTCCGTCGCGAGCCCGACCAGGTCTCTGGGGGTCCCGGCGTCGAAACAGGCGCCACATGAGCGGGGGACCGGCCGGAGCCTGGGGGCGTCCTGGGGCGCATCGCGCAGCCCGAGAGCCTGGAGCAGGGCGGCGGCGGCGGCGGCGGGGCCTGGGGGCACGGGGGCGCGGCTCGGGGGCAGCGAGGGCAGCAGCAGGGCCAGGAGGAGGAGGAGGTGGCAGCTGGGACCTTGCCGCGGCGGTGGCATCTTCCTTCCAGGCGATGGACGGAGTGCGTGCAGGGTCCGCCGCGGCGCGGGACCAGTGGGCTGAGGGCGGGGCCGGTGTCCCTAGAGGGGCAGGGGGTCCTGGGGGGCGTGGCCGGGGAGTGGAGGCAGGATGAGGAGGCGGGGGTACCAAGGGAGGTGGCTGGGGCCCTAGAGGACCAGAGCTGGAGGAGGGGGTGGGGGGAGTGCCAAGGACGAGGGTGTGGTCTTTGGGTGGGGCCGGGTCCACGGGGGCGGGGCCAGGGGTTCAGAGGCGCCTGTCCTTCACCAGGCCGTTCCTCAGTGGCTTCCTGGGGGCCAGAACCAGCGCAGGTTAGCCTGGGAGCCCCACGCAGCCGCCCGCCCCACTGTCCCGCTGCTTCCCTGGACGTTTCACACACCTCCATCTACTTTTACCCAGCCAGGCCCCGGCCTCACCTTGTGGTTTCCTCCTCTCCTTCACTCTGCCCGTAGGCACGTTTGTCCTCCTGGCACCCTGGCACTTCCTCCTTGCTTCCCCCCTCCCCAATTAAACCTAACTCTTCCCCCTCCTCCCCTGCCTCTCCAGGCTGCTGGAGGGCAAAGCCACCCACCAGCCTGGACCTCACAACTTCACCGCCTCTGCCACAAGATCCTCCTCTCCTCTGCTACCCCACCCCACCCCCACGAAGGCTAGTCCTCGGCTCCAGTGGCCCTGGCTGGCATCTGATGTCCTCTCTACTTCCCTTCCATGGTTTTTTTTTTTTTTTTTTGAGACTGGGTCTCACTCTATGGTCCAGGCTATAGCAGTGGCATGATCATAGCTAGGTGGACCTCCAAGGCTCAATGGATCCTCCCACCTCAGCCTTCAGAGTAGCTGGAATTACAGGGGCATGCCACCACGCCCAGCTAACTTTTGTATTTTTAGTAGAGACAGGGTTTCACCATATCAGCCAGGCTGGTCTTGAACTCCTGACTCAAGTGATCCCCCTGCCTCGACCTCCCAAAGTGCTGGAATTACAGCTGTGAGCCACCACGTCTGACCCTAACGAACTTTATTGTTTGAGACAAGGTCGCTATGTTGCCCAGGCTGGTCTCAAACACCTGGGCTCAAGCAGTCACCCCCACCTTGGCCTCCCAAAGGGCTTCTGTCACTTTAATTTGCTCTTCCCTTGGGTGGAAGGTCAGCTTCTCTGCATGCATTTCATAGCCACCTAGCTGTCCCCATCTGAAGGTCCTTATCTGAGAGGAGATAAGCCCTGCTTGGACCTCCCATCATCTGTCACTTATCTTCTGACTTTGCCTGCAGTCCTTGGGACAGTGAGTGGTGGGTCTTCATCCACCCCTGTGGCTTCTCGATTCTTCCCATAAACAAACCTCCATGACACAATCTCCCCTTTTGGCTCTGAGGTGACTTCAGGAATTCCATTTCTGCATTGACACCTTTGGTACAACGGGTGGGGGGGTTTGCCCTGGGGCTTACGGGAGACAAAGACACACCCTCACGGTGTTTTCCAGATGGCCCCCATGTGTCCCTATTCCTGCCCTCCAGGATGGTCTTTGGTATTTGCTAAAGGTTTAGGTCTTGGGCTAATTTCTCCACTCAGTTCCCACGGAGGGTGTAGATTCCTCTAATGGTAAAGTTTAGCATCTTTGGTGATGGGCGTTCCCACGCCGGGGCTTTTTATCAGAGCTTTCCTGCTGATTCTTGTTTGTTTTTTCTGCACAAGCTTCAAAGTGTTCCCTACCCACTCAAAAGCAGCTGTCAGTATTTGCCTTTTGGGGTGTGGGTGGGGGTATACCCACCTTGGGGAAGTTAGCTTTTCTCTGTTTTTTGTTTTTTTTTTTTCAGATGGATTCTCGCTCTCACCCAGGCTAGAGTGCAGTAGCGCAATCTCGGCTCACTGCAACCTCTGCCTCCTAGGTTGCTAGCAGCCCAGACGGGGCAAGTAGCTGGGATTACAGGCATGCTGCCACCACGCCCGGCTAATTTTTGTATTTTTAGTAGAGACAGGATTTCACATGTTGGCTAGGCTGGTCTCGAACTCCTGACCTCAGGTTATCAGCCTGCCTCAGCTTCTCAAAGTGCTGGGATTACGGGCATGAGCCACCGCGAGGCCGAGATGGCCTTAACTCTGATTGACGCCTTTCAGCTTCTATCCACCACTGTGGTGAAGAGAGTCAGAGCAAGGGTGCAGAGAGAGAATGATGGCGTAGGCACTTTCTAGATGTTTCTTCATAGATGAGAAGGAGAGGGAGACAGAGGAGAGGGGAACTCCTGGGGTCTTGCAAGGGTTTTGCCTGGAACTGCTGTCCACACTGATACTAGTGTTCCGGAGAGGGAGTCTGGGGTGAAACTGGGGGCTGCTTTGGGATTTTTTTTTTTTTTGAGTCTGACTCTGTCGCCCAGGTTGGAGTGCAGTGGCGCGATCTCAGCTCACCACAACCTCTGCCTCCCAGGTTCAAGCAATTCTCCTGCCTCAGCCCCCAGAGTAGCTGGGATTACCGGCATGCACCACCATGCCTGGCTAATTTTTGTCTTTTTAGTAGAGACGGGTTTTCACCATGTTGGCCAGGGTGGTCTCAAACTCCTGACCTCATGACCCACCTGCCTTGGCCTCCTAAAGTGCTGAAATTACAGGTGTGAGCCACCTCGCCTGGCCTTAATTTGGGATATTTTAGAAGATGCTGGAAATGTCTGGGCAACAAGAGTGAAACTCCAACTCAAAAAACAAAAGCAGCAGCAATGGGGTGATATGGGGTGAGGAAGGGATCGAGCCAATTAATTGCTCTCTGATTTGCTTCATGCCTCCTAAGTTATCTAAAAGTGGTTCTCAGTCTTTGTTTTCTTTTTTTTTTTTTAATAAAGACGGGGTTTCACCATGTTGGTCAGGCTGGTCTTGAACTCCCAACCTCAGGTGATCCGCCCGCCTTGGCCTCTAAAGTGCTTGGATTACAGGCGTGAGCCACTGCGCCCAACCCCAGTCTTTGTTTTCTTAAGGGTTTCAAACCTAAACGAATTTTCAGGACCAGGTAAAGTGGCTCACGTCCATAATGCCAGCACTTTGGGAGGCTGAGGCAGGAGGGTTGCTTAAGGCCAAGAGTTTGAGACCAGACTGGATAACACAGATCCCATCTCTACAAAAAAATTTAAAAATTAGCAGGATGTGGCCTGGTGAGATAGCTCGTGCCTGTAATGCCAGCACTTTGGGAGGCTGAGATGGGTGGATCACCTGAGGTCAGGAGTTCAAGACCAGCCTGGCCAACATGGTGAAATCCCATCTTAAAAAAAAAAAAAATTAGCTGGATGTGATTGATGGTGGGTGCCTGTAGTCCCAGCTACTTGAGAGGCTAAGGCAGGAGGATCACTTGAGCCCAGGAGGTTGAGGCTGCAGTGAGCTATGATTGAGCAAGTGCACTCCAGCCTGGGTGACAGAGTGGGACCCCAGCTCTAAAAAACAAAAAAGAAACAGGCCAGGCGTAGTGGCTCACGCCTGTAATCCCAACACTTTGGGAGGCTAGGCGGGTGGATCACTTGAGGTCAGGAGTTCGAGACCAACCTGGCCAACACGGTGAAACCCCATCTCTACTAAAAATCACTTCTTGGGCCTGGGAGGCAGAGGTTGCAGCAAGCCGAGATTGTGCCACTGCACTCCAGTCTGGAAGACAGAGTGATACCTTGTCTTAAGAAAAAAAAAAGAATTCTTGACTCACGCTCAAAGGGCAGTGCAATCTAACACCCTCAAAAGGAGTCTCCTACCATCACGCCTGCCAGAACCCAAGTGACCCTGCCCCATCCCGTCTCAGTCAACATGAGCTACAGCCAAAAGCCTTGAGTCATCTTTGATCCTTTGATTTCTGTTTCATCTACCAAGGCGAATCTGGTGGGGTCTCCCTTCCAAACAGGGTGGGGGTGTCTGACACGCCTCTGCCCGGCAACAGCCCCGGATGTGTTAAACGCCTACATCTCGCACCTCCCGTTCCAAACAGCATCACGGAGCTCTGAGCCACTGTTGCCCTGAAACCATCATTCCCGGGTCACCGATGGCCCCCACGGGCCAACTCAGAGGGTCTGGCTGGTCGGCGCCTTCCAGGGCCTTCTACAACCTCCTGCCCTGTCTCAGCTCAAACACTCCTCGAGTTGCCTGAGACACCATACGCCCCGACCTGCTTGTCACCAGTTCTGCCTCCGTTCACCCCTGGCCCAGGTGCCCCCTAGCTCCACTGCCACCGGCTCCAGTGGGGACATGGGTGGGAGGTCATCGTCCAGCCTGGCCAACAGCTAGTCCTCACCACTCACGGGGCCCCCGGCTCGCCCACTCCGGCCACGCCAGCCACCAGGCCTGACCCTCAGTGTCCCTACCGCTAAGACCCTGCCTGTCGCCCTGCCTGCCCCCTCCCCCAGGCTCTCCCCTCCCCTTCCTCACTGCCCTGTCCTTCAGGGCAGTTAACTCGGTGGCCACATCATCCAAGCCTTTATTGCAGTCTCTGTTCTGGAGTAGGCTTGGGGGGGCAGCATCCGCGTCAGCCTCATCTGCTGCTGGGTCTTGGGGGCCTGCCCACGAGTGTGCTCGGAGGGGTTTCACTAAAGGAGGGAACGTGGGGCGCAGGCCCCTCCACACTCACTCGGCTTTGCTGGGCTTCAGGCTCTGGGCCTCGGCTGCGTCATACTCCCGAAGGTCTTTCAGCTCTCGCACCTGGCCCGTCAACACCTTGGCTGCAAACACCACGATGTACTGCGAGAAGGGAGGGGAGGCGCGGGTGAGAAGGAAGTCCCCCTGGCTGCCCTCCTGCTCATGGCCATGTGCTCTTGTCCCAGGCCCTCCCCCTCCGCACAGGCTGAGTGCTGCCTAACGCAGGAGGGGACGGGGATGGGGACGAGGAGGGGACGAGGAGGGGACGAGGAGGGGGACGGGGATGGAAACAGGGATGGGAACGAGGAGGGGGACAGGGATGGGGACGAGGAGGGGACGGGGATGGGGACGAGGAGGGGACGGGGGATGGGGACGAGGAGGGGACGGGGATGGGGACGAGGAGGGGACGGGGATGGGGACGAGGAGGGGATGGGGATGGGGATGAGGACAGGGACCACCGCTGTGGAGGACAGCCCGGGCTGACTCACCAGGAACCAGTAGAGGTTCATGAGGGTGAGCAGCAGCAGGAGCACGTTGAAGAAGAAGTAGAAGGGGATGTCAGGAACCATGCGCAGGCTGCAGTGACTCGTGACGTACAGGACCTTGAGTGGGAACCAGTAGAGGCGGAACCAGAACCTGTGGTGGGAGGAGACAGGAGGCCATGGGCAGAGGGAGACAGTGCCCCACCCAGTCCCTGTCCTGTCCCATCCTGGACCCATCTCTGCCCGCTTGCCCCATCCTTGCCCACCTCTGCTCACGTGTCTTCACTCTTGTTCTGTCCTTCCCCTGTCCTGCCAGGCCCCGCCCACCTCACCAAGGCCCCACTCCCTATCCCACCCCTCCCCTTCCCTGCCAGGCTCCACCCATCTCACCAAGGCTCCACCCCTTTCCTGCCCAGTCCCTCCCCTTGTCAGGCCACACCCACCTCACCGGGCCCCGCCTCCTCCCTGCCTGGTCCTGTCCCTTTTCTGGCCACACCCACCTCACCAGGCCACACCTCCCATCCTGCCTAGCACCCCCTGCCACTCACCAGCTGAAGCCGAAGCTGAGGCAGCCCAGGTCTGCCGCCAGGGCATGCCGCCGGTGGTAGGAGCCGCCGCGGGACTTGAAATAGATGTTGAGCTTGGTGAACTCAAGCTGTATGTCACTGATATCGTGCAGGAAAAGCACAAGGATGCCCACATTGTGGTACCTGGGGGAGCAGGAAGCAGAGAGGAGAGGGTGGCTAACACTGAGGGACCCACTCTGCACTAAGGCCCCCAGTACAGAGCCCCTGGGCTACACCTCAGGCTCCCCGTGGGCCTCTTCAAAGCCACCCTTCCTGGCTCACCTTCCCTGCCCATCTCCCCCTTCCCTGGATACCCAGGATGCCCTTTCCTCACTGCCCCCCCCCTTTGCTGTGTACCACCCAACCAGATCCTAGTCTTCCCTGCCACAGTGTCCCCATGTGGCCCAGGAGGCTCTCTGGAAGTTTATTTTTCCTTTGAGACGGGGTCTTGCTCTTGTGGCCCAGGCTAGGGTGCAGTGGTGTGATCTCGGCTCACTGCAACCTCTGCCTCCTGGGTTCAAGCGATTCTCCTGCCTCAGCCTCCTGAGTAGCTGGAATTACAGGCACGTGCTACCATGCCCAGCTAATTTTTGTATTTTTAGTAGAAACGGGGTTTCACCGTGTTGGGAAGGACGGTCTCGAACTCCTGCTCATGATCCGCCTACCTCAGCCTCCCAAAGTACTAGGATTACAGGCGTGAGCCACTGTGCCTGGCCGGAATGGGGGGGCTTCTAAAAATTATTTTTAAAACTATTTTTTAGACATGGTGGCTCACGCCTGTAATCCCAGCACCTTGGGAGGCTGAGGCAGGTGGCTCACTTGGGGTCAGGAGTTCGAGTCCAGCCTGGCCAACATGATGAAACCCCATCTCTACTAAAAATACAATAATTAGCCAGGTGTAGTGGTGTGAACCTGTAATCCCAGCTACGTGGGAGGGAGTCGGGAGGATCGCTTGAACCCAGGAAGCGGAGGTTGCAGTGAGCCGATACCGTGCCACTACCCTGCAGCCTGTGCAGCAGAGCAAGACCCTGTCTGAAAAAATAAGTAAGTAAATAAACAATTTTAAAAATGTATTTATTTGAAACAGGGTCTCCCTATGTTGCCCAGTTTGAACTCAAATTCCTGGGCTCAAATGATCCTCCTGCCTCAGCCTGCTGAGTAGCTGGGGGCCACTGCTCCTGGAGTTTTATTTCAGATTAATTAAAGTTGAAAGGGCCACCTCTTTGTTGCTCTGTATTTGCGAGTGGTGCCTACTTACTCTCTTATCACAGCTAGAGCGGCTAGTCCCGTAGGAATACTATGTGAGCAGTGTATTTCATTTTAAAGTTTCTATCAGCCACATTTAACAATAACAAGAAAAGAACAGGTAAGATTAATTTTAATAATGCATTCTAGCCAGGCAAAGTGGCTCATGCCTGTAATCTCAGCACTTTGGGAGGCCGAAGCAGGTGGATCACCTGAGGTCGGGAGTTTGAGACCAGCCTGGAGAAACCCCGTCTCTACTAAAAATACAAAAATTTAGCCAGGCGTGGTGGCGCATGCCTGTAATCCCAGCTACTTGGGAGGCTGAGGCAGGAGAATGGATTGAACCTGG
This sequence comes from Ateles fusciceps, assembly GCA_036589455.1. Classification (NCBI taxonomy): domain Eukaryota; kingdom Metazoa; phylum Chordata; class Mammalia; order Primates; family Atelidae; genus Ateles; species Ateles fusciceps. The sequence goes on along the minus strand of JAZHEH010001828.1, from coordinate 10,036,528 downwards.
GAGGCGGAGGTTGTGGTGAGCTGAGATCGTGCCGTTGCACTCCAGCCTGGGCAACAAGAGCAAAACTCTGTCTCAAAAAATAAATAAAATAAAATAATGCATTCTGATGAAATATATCCAAAATATTTTCATTTCAATATGGAATCGAGGTAACAAGGCCAGGTGTGGTGGCGCATGCCTGTAATCCCCGCACTTCGGGAGGCTGAGGTGGGAGGACTGCTTGAGCCCAGGAGGTCCAGGCTGCAGTGAGCTATGGTCACGCCACTGCACTCCAGCCTGGGTGACAGAATGAGACCCTGTCTCAAAAAAAAAAGAGAGAGAGATAAAAGGGTGGATAAGATACGTTCACTCTTGCTTGTCTATGAGCTTTGAAGCCGGGGTGGCTTTTATACACACACAGCACGCTGATGCTTGGACAGACTCCGTCTGAAAGGCTCAGTGGCAGCGTGGTGGACTCTAAAACATCAGGGTGCGTGGCCGGGTGCGGTGGCTCACGCCTGTAATCCAAGCACTTTGGAGGCCAAGGCGGGCGGATCACCTGAGGTCGGGAGTTCAAGACCAGCCTGACCAACATGGTGAAACCTCGTCTTTAAAAAAAATAATAAAAAGAACATCAGGGTGCATCAGTTGCGTTCACAGCTGTGCGCCCATTGCTTGGGCATGGCAGGGACTCAGGAACTCCTGAGTGTGTGACCTGGCTGGTGAGGGGCAGAATCTGAGGAGCTGGGAGGGTGGGTGGGGGGGAGGTGGGTATGGCTCTCTGGGCCGGTTTCACCACATCCCTGTGGAATCTCCCTCAGGAATCTCCAGGCCCACATCCCCTCCTCAGCCTTCCTCCCTCTGGCCTGTCCCCTCCCCGGACCCCTGAGCACTCCGACCTGATGTGATCCCCCTCCACAGCCTCCCCTATGCCCCTCACCAACAGCATCAGCCTCCGCACCCGGCGCGGGCTGGGCCTCGGCCCCAGCCACCTGATCCTGTCCTTACCGGAAGGCATAGGAAGAGACGATAAGGACGAGGGTGACCACGTGGTGGACCAGCATGACCACCGAGTCCTTACGCCAGGTGTCCACGTACAGCGTGGCATAGATGGAGTGACCGTAGAAGCTTCCCTGGAGCAGGTAGGCAGCTGCAATGTCCCGCGGCACCTCCATGCCCGGTGTCCAGTCTGAGGGAGAGCCAGATGTCGCAGTCAGGGGCCTGCGGAGCCTCGAGACAACCCCTCTGTGACTCAGGGACACCCCAAGACATACGTGTCCTCCCAGTACCAGGGTAACCATACGTCTCTGATTGCTAGCTTTTCATTCCCAATTCTTTGTTTTTTGAGATGGAGTCTTGCTCTTGTCGCCCGGGCTGGAGTGCAATGGCGTGATCTAGACTCACCGCAACCTCCACCTCCCGGGTTCAAGAGATTCTCCTGCCTCAGCCTCCCAGGTAGCTGGGGTTACAGGTGTACATCACCACGTCCGGCTAATTTTTGTATTTTTTAGTAGAAACGGGGTTTCATCATATTGGACAGGCTGGTCCCGAACTCCTGACCTCATGATCCACCCGCCTCGGACTCCCAAAGTGCTGGGATTACAAGCTTGAGCCACCGTGCCCAGCTGGGACTCTAGAAAAATGCAGCAGATAGGACAGAAAGTTCCTTTATCTCTCCTGCCCCAACACACCTACAGATTCCATTCCCCTGGCTTTAAGTGGCACATTTGCTGCAAATGCTGAACTAACATAGACACGTTATTATCATTATATACATTTAAAAATTTATATATATTTTTAGAGAGAGGGTCTTCCTCTGTAGGTCTTCCACTCCAGCCAGGCTGGAGTGCAGGGTTGTGATCTCAACACGTTGCAGCCTCCACCTCCTGGGCTCAAGTGATCCCCCCACTTCAGCCTCCTGGGACCACAGGCACCCATCACGATGCCTGGATTGATTATTTATTTATTTATTTAAAGGCAGAGTCTCACTCTGTCACCAGGCTGAAGTGCAGTGGCGTGACTGTGGCTCACTGCAACCTCTGCCTCCTGGGTTCAAGCAATTCTCCTGCCTCAGCCTCCTGAGGAGCTGGGGTTTTACAGGCACATGCCACCATGTCCAGCTAATTTTTTTGTATTTTTAGTAGAGATGGGGTTTCACCATGTTGGCCAGGATGGTCTCCATCTCCTGACCTCATGATCCGCCCACCTGGGCCTCTCAAAGTGCTGGGATTACAGGCGTGAGCCACCGCGCCTGGCAATTTATTTATTTTATATCTTTTTGTAGAGACAGTCTTGCTATGTTGCCCAGGCTGGTCTCAAACTCCCGGGCTCAAGCAATCCTCCTGCCTTGGCCTCCCAAAGTGCTGGAATTACAGGCATGAGTCACCTCGCCCAGCCCATCTCCCCTTCCCATTTTACCTTTTGTGGTTTTTTGTTTGTTTTCGAGATGGAGTCTCACTCTGTCACCCAGGCTAGAGTGCAGTGGTGGAGATCTTGGCTCACTGTAACCTCTACCTCCTGGGTTCAAGTGATCCTCCTGCCTCAGCCTCCTGAGTAGCTGGGATTATAGGTACCCACCACCATGCCCGTCTAATTTTTTTTTTTTTTTTAAGTAGAGATGGGGTTTCGCTGTGTTCACCAAGCTGATGTTGAACTCCTGACCTCAGATGATCTGCTCGCCTCAGCCTCCCAAGGTGCTGGGATTACAAGCATGAGCCACTGCGCCTGCCCCTTTTCCGTCTTTGTCTTAACAGGCCCCTGCCTTGTGAGTGTCCTGGGCCCCCTCCCTACAAATCCCAGGCTCTGACAGAGGTGACCACCCACCGAGAGTTGCCATGCCACCAAGCGCAGGGTCTCTCACCGAGCGGCTCCTGCCTCACCTTCCCCCTCCTCCTGCCTCCTGGTGCACCTGACCACCACACCCAGGTGACGGGTGACACCCCAGCCCACCCCACCACGTCCCCCTTCTCCCTTCCTCCACCACATCCCCCAGGGGCTGCCCGACACCAAAGTCAAGGGCCATGCTCTGGCTGGGCATGGTGGCTCATGCCTGTAAACCCAGCTTTTTAAGAGGCCGAGGCAGGAGAGTTGCTTGAGTCCAGGAGTTCGAGACCAGCCTGGACAACATGGTGAGACCCTCTCTCTGCAAAAAAATATAAAAATTAGCCAGGTGAGGTGTTATGCATGTAGTCCCAGCTACTGGAGGCAGAGGCGGTTGCATGAGCTGAGATCTTGCCACTGCGCCCCAGCCTGGGCGACACAGCCAGACCCTGTCTGGAAAAAAAAAAAAGGGCAGAGGGCCATGCTGTGCTCTGCCCACACTAACCTGGAACTCTCTGGGGGTTCCTCCCTGCTCACTGGCCATTCCCTCTCTGCAGACCACAAAACAAACCCCCCAGCCTCCATCTGGGGCTTCCTGCCCCCTGCCTCAGTGACATGCCCTGGAACCCAGCTGCCCCCAGATACCCCCAAGCACCACCTCTGTGACAAGTTTCAACTTGGCCTGGCCTCTTCTGCAGTGGAGTTACATAGGGACCCCCACCCTGGCCCCCATCAAGGGTCTGACCTCTCTGACCCATGCCACCCTCACCCCAGTCCAGGCACTGCTGTCTCCTGCCTACATATCCCCAGCGATCCCTGGCCCCCATGCCTGTTTGTCTGCTGTCCTCACACAGCCCTGATGGCCGTGAACACACAGTCACCATGACCCAGCAAGTCCGCTAGGGTGTGTGCCTGAAAACGGAAAACAGGGACTCAAACAGATACTCATGTGCCCATGTCCACAGCAGCACACAACCAAAAGGCAGACACGACCCGAACGTCCATCAGCAGATGAATGAAGGATAGGATACATCCACACAGTGGAATAGTACGCAGCCATGAAAAGAACGAAGCACTGATGCACGCTACAATGTGGGTGAAACCCCAAAACATGATGCTAAGTGAGAGAAGCCAGACATGAAAGGCCACAGGCAAATCTAGAGAGACAGGAAGCAGATTGGTGGCTGCCAGGGGCTCGGGGGAGGGGAATGTGGAGTGTCTGCTGAGGGGGGATGGGGTTTCCTTTTGTGGGGGATGAGAATGTTCCAGAACTAGACAGAGGGGTGGGTGAACAAAACTGAATATACTAAAAGCTGATGAACTGTTCACTTCAAAGGAGTTAATTTTTGGCCGGGTGCGGTGGCTCCTGCCTGCTGTAATCCCGGAACTCTGGGAGGCGGAGGCGGAGGCGGGTTACAGCGCACCACTGTGCTCCAGCCCGAGCACCAGAGTGAGACCTTGTCTCTCAACAAGACGAAACAAAACAAAAATCAAAATCCTCCCCTATTCCACACCCTCTTCCAGAATCACCTGAGGATGACCTGAGGTCAGGATTTCAAAACCAGCCAACATGGCAAACTCCATCTCTACTAAAAATACAAAAATTACGGGAGGCTGAGGCAGGAGAATTGCTTGAACCTAGGAGGCGGAGGTTGCAGTGAGCCAAGATTCTGCCATTGCACTCCAGCCTGACGCCTGGCAATGGAGCAAGACTGTCTCAAAAAAAAAAAAAAAAAAAAAAAAAAAAAAAAAACCACAAAAATTAGCTGGGCGTGGTGGCACACGCCTGTAATCCCAGCTACTCCGGGAGGCTGAGGCATGAGAATCTCTTGAACCCGGGAGGTGGAGGTTCCAGTGAGCTGAGATCTCGCCATTGTACCCCTGTCTGGGCAACAGAGAGACTCCGTCTCAAAGAAAAATAAATACATAAATAAAATAAAATGGTTAATTTTTAAAAATTGTGGTAAGATTTATGTGGCAAAAAGTTACCATCAAAGCCATCTGTTAAGTACACACTGTTGTGCAACTATCATCAGCAGTCATCTCCAGAACATTCTCCTCCCCAACTGAAACTCTGTCCCGGTTAAATAGTCTCTGCACATTCCCCTCCCCCAGCCCCGGGCACCCCCCACCCCACTTTCTGTCTCTAAGTGGGATGACTCTGGGAACCTCATGTAAGTGGAGTGACACAGTCTTTGTCTTTTTGTGACTGGCTACAATGTCTAATTTCACGTTACATAATTTTTATCTCAATAAAAAATGCAGGCCAGGCGAGGTTGCTCATGCCTGTAATCCCAGCTATTCGGGAGGCTGAGGCAAGAGAATCCCTTGAACCCAGGAGGCAAAGGTTGCAATGAGTGGAGATCGCACTACTGCACTCCAGCCTGGGCGACAGAGTGAGACCCTGTCTCTAAAAAAAACAAAACCCTCCCCCTATTCCACACCCTCTTCCAGAATTTCCTTTCTTTCCTTTTTTTTTTTTTTTTTTTTTTTTTTGAGACAGAGTCTCGCTCTGTCACCTAGGCTGGAGTGCAGTGGTGGGATCTCGGCTCACTGCAACCTCCACCTCCTGGATTAAGGCAATTATCTTGCCTCAGCCTCTCAAGTAGCTGGGAGTACAGGCACCCACCATCACGGCCAGCTCATTTTTGTATTTTTAGTAGAGATGGGGTTAGACCATGTTGCCCAGGACAGGCCGGTCTCAAACTCCTAGCCTCAAGTGATCTGCCTGCCTCAGCCTCCCAAAGTGCTAGGAGTACAGGTGTGAGCCACCACACCTGACCACTTTCCAAATTTCAATGAAAATTGGGTGAAACTCCAAAATGCCCTGATCCTCTCCATCCTGACTCTCCAGAAACATCTGAGCCGGAGCTTTTGCCCAGGGCCACCTCACTGGATCTGCTGCCCACCTTTCAAACAGGGGGGCTCCCACCCCCTCCTGCAGCTTTACCTCCCACAGGATGGGGGCATGTCCTGGCTCAGTTCAGGGGTCTCAAATCTCCTCTCCCTCCTCTCCCTCTTTTTTTTTTTTGGAGGACGGTACTCACTCTGTTTCCCAGGCTGGAGTGTAGAGGTGTAATCTTGGCTCATTGCAGCCTCGACCTCCCGGCCTCAAGCAATCCTCCTGCCTCAGCCTCCCGAGAAGCTGGGACCACAAGCTCACGCCACCTTATCCAGCTAATTTATTTATTTTTTACTTTTTGTAGAGATAGTGTCTCACAGCATTCCCCAGGCTGGTCTCAAATACCTGGGCTCAAGTGATCCTCCCACCTCGGCCCCCGAAAGTGCTGGGATTCCAGGAGTGAGCCACCTGGCCTGGCCCTCAATCCAAAATCTTCGTCTCCCCCAACCAGCCCCCGTCTCACAAGACCCGGGCGTCATCCCCACCCTCCTCCTCTCTTTCACACCACCTCTAGGGTGGCAGCAAATACTATCAGCTCTGCCTTCTAAACGTTTCTCAAATCAGCCACTTTGCTCCCACAACCTCCCCTCCGCTCAGCACATGGGCTCCAGCTCCTGCCGTCAGCCCCCTCCTGGACCCCTGGGGCAGGTGCCCAACCTAGGGTGACGTCCTTCCTCTGCCCCAGCCCACAGGTAAATGACAAATCCTGACCCTGGCCTCCGAGGCCTGGAAGGCATGGTCCCCACTCACCCGGACAGCAGTCCCTGCCTCTCCTGCCTGCCCCGGGCTCCTCCAGGCCCTCACTCAGTCCCCTTCAGTGGGGCTGCCCCGTCCCCTGCTGAAAACCGCCCCTCCCACCTCCCCAGCACTGCACACTGCCTCTTCTCTCCACACAGGTTTTCTGCTGTTGATAGACTGTGGACCTCACTGGTGCCCCTGCCACACGGCCAGCTTCACGAGGGCACAGGGCTTTCTCTGACCCGTTCCCAGCTGTATCTCAGCTGTGGCATACAATAGGCACTCAATAAATGCACGTGGAAACAATCAGCTCACTTGTCAGTATCATTTACAAAAAGCAACTGGAGCTGAGCGAAGTGGCTCACACCTGCAATCCCACCACTCTGGGAAGCTGAGCGAAGTGGCTCACACCTGCAATCCCACCACTCTGGGAAGCTGAGCGAAGTGGCTCACACCTGCAATCCCACCACTCTGGGAAGCTGAGGCGGGAGGACTGCTCAAGGCCAGGAGTTCAAGACTAGCCTGGCCCACAGAGTCAGACTCCATCTCTACCAAAAAATACAAAAAAAACTAGCTGGGCACGGTGGCGCACACCTGTGGTCCCAGCTACTTGGAAGGCTGAGGTGGGAGGATTGCTTGAGCCCAGGAAGTTGAGGCTGCAGTGAACCATGAGCGCCCCACTGCACTCCAGCCTGAGCAATAGCCTAAGACCCGGTCTCAAAGAAAAACAGAAACTAGGCGGGGCGGGGTGGCTCACACCTGTAATCTCAGCACTTTGGAAGGCCAAGGTGGGTAGATCACGAGGTCAAGAGTTCAAACCAGCTTGGCCAAGATCGTGAAACCTCATTTCTACTAAAACTACAAAAATTAGCTGGGCGTGGTGGCACACGCCTGTAATCCCAGAGCTACTCGGGAGGCTGAGGCATGAAACTGCTTGAACTGGGGGAGGCAGAGATTGTAGTGAACTGAGATGGCGCCAATGCACTCTAGCCTGGGAGACAGCAAGACTCCGTCTCAAAAAATAAAATAAAAAGAAACTAGAGGTAACATGCCCAAAATGTTAAGAGGGGCTGGGCGCAGTGGCTCACACCTATAATCCCAGCACTTTGGGAGGCTGAGGTGGGCGGATCACCTGAGGTCGGGAGTTCTAGACCAGCCTGACCAACATGGAGAACTGGTGTCTCTACTAAAAATACAAAACTAGCCAGGCGTGGTGGCGCATGCCTGTAATTCCAGCTACTTAGGAAGCTGAGGCAAGAGAACTACTTGAACCTGGGAGGTGGAGACTGCGGTGAGCTGAGATCGCGCCAGTGCACTCCATCCTGGGCAACAAGAGTGAAACTCCGACTCAACCACAACAAAAAGTTCAGAGCATTCAGTCACGGGTCAGGCGTCTACAAGGAAACTGGCGACGCTAACACCTCCCCTCCAGGGATTCAAGGTGCGTGGCATGAGAAAAGTGGCCTCATGGGTGGCACATCCACTGAGCACTCTGGGCTCAGTGCCACCAGGAGCCCTCTAGGCTGTTGGCATCACATGGCAGGAAACACCTATTGTGTATCCTGGTGGTCCTCGCAGGGCAGAGAAGCAGCAGTCCCCACTGCCCCAGTGCAGATGGGGTCTCCTACATCAACCCGCCCAGTGGCAATGCTGGCCCTGCCCTGCATTCTCTGCCAGGGCAGGTCACACAGAGCACACTGCAGTCACCTTTCTGCCCAGCCACCCCAGAGCTCAAGCCACATCCAATCTTTTTTTTTTTTTTTTTTTTTCAGACAAGGTCTCGTTCTGTCGCACAGGCTGGAGTGTAGTGGCGCAATCTCGGCTCACTGCAACCTCCACCTCCCAGGTTCATGTGATTCTCCCACCTCAGCCTCTCAAGTAGCTGAGATTACAGACATGCACCACCACACCAGGCTAATTTTTTGTAGAAATGGGGTTTCACCATGTTGCCCCAGCTGCTCTTAAACTCCTGGGCTCAAGTGATCCTTCCACCTTTGCCTCCCAAAGTGTTGGGATTACGGGTGTGAGCCAGTGCGCCACCACACCTGGCTCACTTCTCACCACTTTTTTTTCCAGAGATGGAGTCTGGCTCTGTCGCCCAGGCTGGAGTGCAGTGGCACGATCTCGGCTCACTATAACCTCCGTCTCCCGGGTTCAAGCGATTCTCCTGCCTCAGCCTCCCCAACAGCTGGGATTACAAGCACGTGCCACCACGCCTGGCTAATCTTTGTATTTTTAGTAGGGACGAGATTTCACCATGTTGGCCACGCTGGTCTTGAACTCCTGACCTCAGGTGATCCACCTGCCTCAGCCTCCCAAAGTGCCGGGATTACAAGTGTGAGCTACCGCGCCCGGCCTCATCATCTTTATCTCCTCACCAAGATGTTACAAGCCATGGGGAACGTCCCACCTCCACAGGCAGCCAGAGGAAGCATTTTATCATCCACAAAACCCAATCCTCTCCATGCCGTGCTTAGAAACACCACATTCAGGACGGAACTCCAACTGCTGCCTCAGCTCTCTGCAGCCGCCCTCCTCCTGTCCCCATGCAATGTGAGTGCCTCCGGGCCTCTGCACATGCTGTTACCCACACCTGGAAGGCCTGCCTAGACCCACACAGGGGTCCCTCTTCCAGGATGTCCTCCCTGAGCTCTGACAGGGTCAGATACCCCCTTTCCTGTCCCCATGGATCACCCTTGTCAGGCTTAACTTCTGAGACACCCATAGGAGCTCTGATTCTGATAAGTTCCCCTTACACCGTTCTATCTTTCTCTTTTCTGATAAGAGACAGGGTCTCACTCTGTCACCCAGGCTGGAGTGCAATGGCGCTCTCATAGCTCCCTGCGGCCTCCAGCTCCTGGGCTCCAGCGATCCTCCCACCTGCACCTCCCGAGTAGCTGGGACCACAAGCACCCGTCACTGCCTAGCTTCTTTGTGTTTTAAGCAGAGCCCTCCCCCGCCATCCCCTCAGGACCCCTACCGTAGAATACAGACGGTGGGTCATGGAAGAAGGGGTAGTGGGTGCCAAAAAGCAGGTAGGCACTGTAGCTCCAGCTGCCCAGGTAGAAGAGAAACTTCCAAGCACTCTCGGGCATCTTGGCGGCATCTCTGGGCTGGAGGCGGCACCGCTTCGCTAGGGGCTATGAGGGAGAAGGCGGGCGGGCAACCGTTGGTGATGGAGACCAGAGGCTGCTTCTCCAGGGCGGGGAAACTCTGGCCTGGAGAGTCCCTGGAGTGGCCCAGGGACTCTCCAGGCGGGGCAGCACTGGGAAGGCCCGTCCCCCTTGCCCACAATCACCTGGAGCATAAACAGAGCCCATGGGCACCTGCCAAGGCTAAACTTAGTGCCCAGCTGTCCGCCGCGGTGGCGCTGGGAGGGGAGTGGGGGGAAACCCCAAGGGGGAGAGGAGGGGAACAGGAGGGCTCTGGGGGCCAGGAGGGCGACACTCGGGCTTATGGCGAAGGAGAGAGATGGATGGGTCAGCCTAGGGGAGTTGGGCTGCTGGGGGTGACTCATGAAGGGAACAAGGAGGGGTTCCACGAACCAGAGTGCAGAGGAAGCTGCCGGCTCCAAGGAAGGGGTTGAGGAGTGCGGTGTGGCGGGGGGGCGGGGGATGGTGCTCAAGCTCCCTGGGGGCGGGGCTCGAGCTGCCTGTCCCTGGACAAGCCCCGCCCCCTTCACAGAGGCTGAGGGGGCCGCAGCCCAGAGCACCCAGCATCTTGGGGAACACAGGGAGCCCCATGGGAACGATGCAGAAGAGAGAACTTGAGAGGAAGCCGCCGTCGCAGCGGGGGAATTTGGGGAGACCAGAGAATAGAGGGCTGAGGGAGAGTGGAGGGAAGGTACAGGCGGGGGACATGGGAACCTGGGGGCAATGAAAGGAGAGAAGGGACTGGAGGGAGGAGAGAGGGGGACAGGCCGCAGAAAGGGTGTCACAGGCGAGCTGGGACCCCAGGGGGCATCGGGAGTGCGGAGGAAGCTGCCGGCTTCAAGGCTGGGGTTGGGGAGTGCAGTGGGGGGACGCTCAAATTCCCTGGGGGCGGGGCTCGAGCAGCCCGGACAAGCCCCGCCCCTGGACAAGCCCCGCCCCCTTTCCCGAAGCTGAGGGGGACGGAGCCCAGAGCACCCAGTAGTTGTCATGGAGACAGCTGGAGCCCGCTCCGGTAACCCCTAGCAACCAGGCTGCTGCCAAGAAGATGAGCTTTGGAGCACCCGGCAGCCCCTCCACCCATTTCTGGAGAAGGGCGAGCCTGGAATTTGGGCGAGCACCCCACCCAGGCTGGGGACGGCCCCCTGGCTCCGCCCTGGTAGCCCAAGAGTGGCCATATCCTCCTGCCCCCGGGGTGGGGGGTGGGGGCCTTGCCCTCCTGGGCCTCGGGCTTCCCAGCTAGAAATTGGGAAGAAGGCATGGACAACAAGCAGGATAAAGACCACTGTGGATCCAGGGGAGGGGCCCTGGACAGCCCTGTCTTCCCTCCCGCAGTAGGGGGGTGGCTGGGGTCTCTCCCCATATGGGTGATATGGGGACGGGAGGTGGGGGAGAGTGGCAGTCAGACAACAGCCCATCCTCGACCTAACAAGGGCCAGCCTCTTCCCGGCCAGCAGAGAAAGGCCCCTTTGTTGGCCCAGGGCACACTGTCCCTGCACCCTCCAACCAGACGGGCGGGGTGACACCAGCTGGTCCATGGGGGTGTCCAAGCCAAGCTAAAGGCCCAAACACTTTGCCACCAGCTCCTGCCACAGCGACCCCTCCCCCAGGGAAGGGAGTGGGGTCAGGCGCCAATGTCACCACCATGGTCAGTCTCCCGCAGGGGCGATGGTCTCAGCAGAAACTGGGGAATTCTGCTGTCGCCTCTTGGAGGCAGCACAGTCCAACCCTGAAGCCCCGGGCCTTGTCACTGTCAAGGGAGCGACCACTGGCGTGGCCAAAGCGCGCAGGCCTTTGCCATCCCTGGTCGGAGGGTGGCGCTGACCCCAGACAGGCACAAGGCAGCGACCGAGCAGCTCCTGCCTCTTCCCGATTGCAGCGGGCAAGCTGAACAGGGACCCCGCAGAAAACGGGCAGCGGACCCCGCTCCGGGCCAGAGCCCAGCCCACATGGCCGGGAGGCGCAAGGCGCAGGCGGCCGCGGTGCGCCGTGCCCTCCTTGTCCCGGTCCTGGGCTTCTTTCTCAGTGCCCTGGCTCGGCCCTGCCAGAAAGAGCGCACGGTGGCCCAAGCCATCTACCGCGCGGGCCCCCTGGTCCCAAACTGACCGGAAAGGCTCGTGCCTCGGTCCCCCATGTCTCAAATACCCCCACCGTCTCGGGCCCCCTTGTCCCAGACTCACCCCAGCCCGGCCACACCCCCGCATCAACCCGGGTCCCCCACGCCGCACTGACTCAAAGGGGCACGCGGCGGCCCAGAGACGCCGTCCCGGGGTCCCAACATCCCGGACCCCTCCAGCCCGAGGCCCCCACCCACGTTCCGGAGACCCCCTCTTCCGCAGCAGCCAGCCCTGGGAGAAAAGGACGCGCGGCGGCCCGAGATCCCCGGTCCCGGCTTTCCCCAATCCCGGGTCCCCTCGTCCCGGCCCCCTGCCACACTGACCCGAAAGAGGCGCGCGGTGGCCGCGGAGCGCAGAGCGGTCCAGCCCAGCGCGCCAAGGGCCAGGAGCAGCAGCTCGGGCGGCGCCAGGTGCGCGTTCTCGGCCAGGCCGCGGCGCGCCAGCCCCCAGCCGCAGTCCGTGCAGCCCCGCGCCGCCGCCAGCGCGCTGCCCCAGCCGCGCCGCACTAGCTGCGCGTAGCTTGGCATGGGCTCGGGCCCTGTCGGCCCTGCCGCGAGCCCTGCCGCCGCCATGCCGCCCGCTAGCCCGCCGTCCCCGTCGCCTGCGCCCGCCCGCGGTAGCCGCCGGAGCCGCGCGCCCCGCGTCACGCGCCGCAGCTGGGCCGGGGGCGCGCGGGCTGGAGAGCCGAGGGCGGAGGGGCGGGACTGGCACAAGCTCCGCCCCTCCGGGGGGCGCGGCCGGGGGGCGGCCAAGGGGGGGACGCGCGGCGCCCCTGAGGCGGCCCGCGCTCCTGCTTGTTTCCCAGCAGAGAAACCAAGGCGTGGGGGGAGGGGGGCCGGAGCCAGCTGGGGCGCCCGCTGGACCTGGACCCCTAGAGACCCGGCGCCCGGCCGTGTCGCGCCCCCATGCCCGCCCCGCACGCCCCGGCTCCCGCACGCCCCGGCTCCCGCACCCCACCGCACCGTGCCCGTGACGGGGGGCACGGGGGACACTAGCAGGCAGTCCCCTCGGCCGGCGACCCTCGCTCCTCCCGGCCCTCCAGAACACCAGTCTCACTTCATCGCCCTGGCCGGCTCGGACCTCGCCGTTCCCGGAGCCCTCGCTCCTCCTCAAGGACCCGAGGCCTGGCACGCCTTGGCACAGTCTCAGGACCATCCCGTGGCCTTCCCGCATTCAGGCGTAGGCTCAATGAAACATTCTCATTCTTCAAAAGGACACGGCCCACACCAGGGCATTGGGAAACGCACCTCGTGGAGACAGACGTAGCCCTCTGTCCCACACCAGGGGCCTGGCAGTGGAGTTCCAGCCTGGACACTTCCCAGGCCTCTTCCTCTGCAGGTCTGCAGAGCAGGCTCCTGGGACTCAAAGGTGTGATGAGGGCTACTGAGATTAGGGGGTTCTCTGAGGGTCACTTGCTGCTCTCTGCGACCCTGGGGAACCCAGCAGGCCTCCCCGTGTGAATTGCAGAGAGGCTGCAGGAGTGGGTGCCAACGTTGGGGGGACTCCCAACCTGGATCGACTATGACATCATGGGACCCCCACAAGTGGCCTTCCAATGCAATGTTCATTGACCAGGCCCTGTTCCCAAAGCCCCTGAGGGCCATCAAAGGAGACACTGGTCACCCTTGTTGGGACCGCCACCTCCCTTCGCACTGCTGTCCCCTGCTTCTCCCAGCCCCCAGGACATCCCCACACCTGGCCCTCAAGGTGCAGGATGCAGGGATGAGTCCTGTAGTGCCGAACTGGCTCCCCACACACCCGCACCTGACCTGCGGGGCACAGGTGAACACACCTTCCCCTTGACCCATACCCAGCCCCTACAACACAGCCAGGTGGCCCCACCTTCAGGGTGCCTGCATCTGGCCACTTCTCTGCACCTGCACATCCTTGCCCCCACCCAACCCTCTGGGGGTTCTGTCTGGTATCCTGGCTTTCCACAGAGGCCAGGAGGCTGTGACACTGTTGGGCCTGTTCCTCCTCTGCTCGCAGCCCTCCACGGCTCCCGTCCCACTCAGGAAAAGCCCAAGTCCTCACTGGCCGCCCTCACAGTGTCCCGCTTCCCTCCACCCATGGGCTTTCCTGCTGTTCTTCCAACACGCCTCTGTCCTGCCTCAGGGCCTTTGTACTGGCTGTTCCTCCTCCTGAAATGCTGTTCCCCTGAGTACCTGCAGGGCTCTTCTGCCACCTGCTCAGGCTGCCCGACTCTAAAGTCCCACACACCCCTCAAGTGTGCTTGTCACTTGTCACCAGATGCCCCGAATACATACAGCTCCTCCTTATTCTTTTTTTTGACTTTCACTCTTGTTGCCCAGGCTGGAGTGCAATGGTACGATCTCAGCTCACTGCAACCTCCACCTCCCGGGTTCAAGCGACTCTCCTGCCTCAGCCTCCCGAGTAGCTGGGATTATAGGCGCCGGCCACCACTCCTGGTTAATTTTTATATTTTTAGTAGATAAGGGGTTTTGCCATGTTGGCCAGGCTGGTATCAAACTCCTGACCTCAAGTGATCTGCCCACCTTGGCCTCCCAAAGTGCTGGGAGTACAGGTGTGAGCCACTGCACCTGGCCCCACTCCTTATTCTTGAATGTGGACTCCACGTGGCTAGGAGTCTGTCCCTGAGTCAGGGAGGGATGTGACAGGCCCAGTGTGTGGGGGGCATGAGGCCTGACCTGGCCAATAGCTCAGGTCCAGCTGGAGGCCAGAGATGCCACAATTTGCCTGGCAGGCAGAGGGAGGCGAGGGGGGATGCAGGGCTCGGCTACACATACTCTCATAGGTCTGGCCAGGCCTGTGGGGCAGCCCTGGACGGGACTAGCCACCTTCCCCCACCCTCCCCAGCCAGCACTATCTGGTCACCATGGCGCCCATCGGTCATGGGAGAGGCGCTACCCGCCCACCCATTGGCCCCAGCTCAGCCTCAAATTTCTTTTTGGCGGGTCTAGCTGGGAGGCCTACAATGGGTGGGTGCAGGGCAGGAATGGAAGGCAACTCTGCTGGCAGCTGGGGGCCAGGCACCTGAGACCAGGCAGGGGTCAGTCTTGAGGCCAGTACACGCCCCCCAAGGTCTCCTCCCACCAGGAAGCTTGGCCTGGACCCCTCCTGTTTCTTTGCCCAGGAAGGCCTCTCTTGCCACTTCCCCTCCCTGACCAGGCAGGGAGGAGCTGGGGGCAGGAGTCCCTTGCTGTCCTGCCCTGGCAACCAGAGACAGGGACTGGTTTCAAATGAATAGGCCTGGGTGGGGCTTGGGGAAACCCAGCCTCTTATCTTTTCCCTGGGAGATAAGCCCAGGCCAGGCTCAGAGGTCAAAGGGTAAGCAGCCCCGTCCAGGACACTGCCAGGGTGCCTGTCCCCCCCAGAACATAGCCTGACAGCTCCTCCTTGATAGGGTGGACAGCTCAATGGTGACCTCATCTGGGAGGCTCCAGCGAGGTCCACTGCCGCCCACCCACCTCCCTGTTGTGCGGCCGCCTCTCATGGCTGGGTGCTTGGCCCCAGGGCCCCGGCCGCAGCAGGACTGACTTGGCGGAGGGTTTGCAGGGCAGCAGGAGCAGCGCGTGGGGGTTAACGCTGACCCCTCGGGTCCCTCCGGCTTTGCTGAGCTGACGGCTGAGCTGAGGGCTGAGTCCCCACCACCTCCACGCCACTCAGGAATTCTCATTTTGAATCTTAGTGCCCCTCACAACAACTGCATGACCGCTCTGTGCCTCAGTTTCCCCCGATGCCAACCAGGGTTGCTCAGCGTCCTCTCGGGGCCAGGGTGAGGTGTGGGGACAGGGCTGTGCTGCCTCTGGCTTGGCAGGAGCAGCTTGTGGCTGTGTGAGGGTGGGGTAGAGGTCTGCACAGCTGGGGCTCACCGCAAACCCTGGTCTCCCGGAACAGCCCTGGGTGCCAGTGCCACAGGACTCTCCCTGAGCGTCACCTCCCACACCCCACAGCAAAGTGGCCAGAGCACATCATCAGGTGGGAACACTTGGAGACATTTATTGACAGATGGGGGGTGCTGGGGCCGGGCTCCTGCCCCCAGAGAGGATGCAGGGTGGGTGTCCGGTCGGGAGGGCTGCAGGACTCCAGGCCTGTCTTGGCTGCAAGGTCCTGACAGCTCCGGGCCGGCCTCAGGCGCTGGGGGCATACTGTAGCACCAGCCTGTCAAAGTCGTTCTCCTTCAGCAAGACACAGGCGACACAGGGTGGGGGCAGGGTGTGGGGAGACAGGTCGGGGAGAAAGGGGAGAGAGAGAGGCTGCATGTGAGTCTAGGCTGAGTTCCAGGTGCCCCCCGGCCTGGTTCTTGGGGACAGTCCACCCCCACCACTCACCTTGGCCTGGTATTCCTTGATGAAGGGATGGGACCTGTGGGCATCCTTCAGCTGGGACAGGTATCGGTTTGTCACCTGCAGAGCAGGCAGGGGGGGCGGGTTAGCCGAACGTGGGGACCCCCACAGCAGCTCTGACCTGCAGGACACGGGTGGATGGGGGCAGGAGCCAGGGTCGACCCCTGGAGCATGGCTGGCACGGAGCTGGCTTCTGCACATAGTGGCGGATGCACTGTGGAGTTCAGAGGAGCCGGGTGGACAGGACCCCAGGTAAGGATGGGTTGGGAGTGCAGGGTTTGTGAGGGAGGTGGGCTTCGATGGACACACTGTGTGCAGAGCCTTCCCAGGGGTCTAGGGATTAGTATGTGGACCCTGGGCTGGGGTCCCAGGGTCTGGTCATTAGGGTTGGCCAGGAGCCCTGGGGGCCGCTTACCTCAGGGGGCTTGCCCAGGTGCTGCGACAGGACGATGAGGTTGACCAGCGTCTCTGGGTAGCCGCTGTCCTAGAGACCCAGGCAGACGTGGCAGGCAGGGTCAGCCACTCCAGCCCCAAGGCCTGCCCATCACCCCCACCTCGGCCAGGACCACAAAAGGTCACCTCCTCAGAGGTGGGCTGGGACCAACACTGCCAGAGTCTCCCTGCCCACCCCTCTGCAAGGTGGACCTTAGGTGATACGGTGCCAAGGGGCCACCCTCTCGCTGAGCCTCAGTTTCCCCATCTGTGGTCCAGTCTGGGGCGTGACCCCTCGTTTGTGGAGACTTGGGAAGGACATATTTGTCCCACACATCTCAAAGCAATGGGGCCCAGGCCGAGATGGTCTCCACTCCTGCTGCACAATGAACCCTGAGAAACCTCGGCAGGTGATCTTGCCTGACCCACTTACTCCAAGCTCCCAGGCACATAGGACCCTGGGAATCGCCTAGGTCAGGAGACCTGGCCAAGCCCCGGTGTCTGCTTGGGGCACAGAGGCACCAGCCAGGACACACCCGGAGCCCAGCCTGCCCACAGCGGGGCACCTTTTTGGAGACTGGACTTTCCTGAGCCTCAGTCTTCCCCAGGAAGGGGGCACCAGCTTGCACTCACAGGAGCAGCCATGAGGTGGCTCCAAAGAGAAGTGGGGGACCTGAGTGCCTCCTGGAAGCCTGGTAAGAATGCAGGGAGACCACAGCCACAGGGGAGGCCACCAGGGCCATGGGGCATGGCCAGCCAGCCCCGGGTGGTGTTTCAGGAGACAGAGACAGAAGGGAGTCGTCTAACAGGTGAGTCACGGAGTATGTCACCTGAGAGGTGTAACAAAAGCTCATAAGGATGCGGCCATGACCACAGAACACGCATCCATCCGAGTGTTCTCAGGTAGCAGGGAGGGGCAGGGTGATGGAGGAGGGCGCCAGTCTCGCCCCCCTGGGGCAGTGACAGACACACAGTCTGTCTGAGATGCCGCATCAGGCTGTGAGTTCCTGACCAGACCTAACTGCTCAGAGCTAAAGACGAACCCCACCCAGGAGGAGCAGCCCCCAGCCTGTGATGGGGCGAGCCTGACACCCCCTGGCCTGCCCCGCTCTGCAAACAACTTTCTGATGATAACTCAGCCCCGGGAACGTGAGACAGGGAGGAGAGCTGAACCAGTGCTTGTCAGTGGATTAAAACTATCTCAGCTGGGTGCAATAGCACATGCCTGTCATCCCAGCACTTCAGAAGGCCGAGGAGGGTGAGAACTGCTTGAGCCCAGGAGTTCAAGACTAACCTGGACCACACAGTGAGAAACCATCTCTAACAAAAAATACAAAAATGAGCCAGATGTGGTGGCATATCCTGTCTCAAAGCACGGAAAAAAAAAACAACAACCCAAAAAACCTGTTTCTCCAATATGGAAAAAGTTTTGATGCCCTTTCTGATTATAAAAACAACAGGCCGGGCGCGGTGGCACATGTGTGTAATGCCAGCACTTTGGGAGGCCGAGGTGGGCGGATCACGAGGTCAAGAGATGAGACCAGCCTGGCCAACGTGGAGAAACCCAGTCTCTACAAAAAATACAAAAATTAGCTGGGCGTGGTGGCGTGCACCTATAGTCCCAGCTACTTGGGAGGCTGAGGCAGGAGAATCGCTTGAACCGGGCAGGTGGAGGTTGAGATGAGCTGAAATCGTGCCACTGCACTCCAGCCTGGGCAACAAGAGCGAAACTCCATCTTAAAAATAAATAAGTGAATAAAATAATACTAATAATCCGCTGAGCATGGTGGCTCACACCTATAACCCTAGTGCTTTGGGAGGCTGAGGTGGGAGGATCACTTGAGGCCAGGAGTTTGAGACCAACCTGGGCAACAAAGCAAGAACAACCCCATCTCTACAAAATATAAATTTAAAATAACATAAGCTCTTCAGAAAGACAGCAGATGGCCAGGTGTGGTGGCTCATACCTATAATCCCAGCACTTTGGGAGGCCGAGGCGGGCAGATCACCCGAGGTCAGCAGTTTGAGACCAGCCTGGCCAACACAGTGAAACCCTGTCTCTACTAAAAATGCAAAAATTAGCCAGGCATGCTGGCATGCGCCTGTAATCCCAGCTACTTGATAGGCTGAGGCAGAATCGCTTGAACCCAGGAAACAGAGGTTGCAGTGAGCTGAGATCACGCCACTGCACTCCAGCCGGGGTGACAAGAGTGAAACTCCGTCTCAAAAAAATATATAAAAAAAGACAGGACTGCAGACGTGAGGCAGGAGATAGCTGCAGCCACCCTGGGCAGGCGGCACTCTCTCCACGAAGGGGACACCTCCTGTCCACAGCACGCTCTCCTCTAGATGAGGACTGGGAGCCTCCCTCCAATACTGAGTATGTACTCAGGTGAGGGGTCCCATGTGCAGGCCCTGGGCCAGGCAGCTGAGGTGACAGCAAGGACAGCTCAGGTCACTGAGGCCCAGGCTGCCCAGATGCGTCGTTCCTGTGAGGCCGGAATCTGGATTTATTTGCAGGTGCGATCCCTGCTTTGTAGGTCTCACTGCTAACTGGGCCTCAGAAGCCGTGGGGTCACATGCACACCCAGGGGGTCTCTGCTACACTTATTTCTGCTCCTCCCCCGCCCTCCGGCTGCCTGGCTTCCCGCTGGCCGCACTGCAGGATGGGCCTGTGCCTACCTTGTCCAGCGCCTCCTGCAGCAGGCCCTCGGCAGCCTCCCAGCGGCCCTGGGCCATGTGGCAGGCCGCCTGCCCGTTGAGCAGCAGCAGGGTGGGGGAGCACTTGTCAGCCATCTCCTGGAAGATGTAGTAGGCATCCTGCAGCTTCTCGCCGCCCTGTGGTGGGGGGTCCTGCTTTATCGCCTGTGCTGCTCCCGCCGGGCCCTCCCCCTGCCGGCCCCCTCCCCCAATGGGGCAACTCCAGCACTGCGTGGAGATGAATCTGGTGTGCCAGGTTCGAGGCACGGCCACTCATCACCATGGGGACCGCTGGTAGCTTGTACTCTGCTGATGAGGCCTAAAGACGCGCAGCCGCCTCCTGCCCTACCTCCCACCCGGCTCCCGGAGCACTGGGTACACAGAGGTGGAATCCGGGGCTTCCAGGGATGCAGTGGCTGGGCCAGGGTCTGAGTGGGGACTACTTGGGTCACCCGACCCGTCGGAGGAGGAGTCAGCTCTGTGACCAGCAGCCCTGACCTGTCCACTTGTTCGGGACAGCGGGCCACTTGCAGGGGGGAGCCTAAGGCCAAGGCAGGCTGGGAAAACAGCTCAAACTACCCGAGAGGGCTGCTGGGGCCTGTCCCACCACACTGGATGGACCCCGGAAGTCCATCTGGGTGAGGCTGCATCCCCCTGGCAGGCAGGGACAGGGAGCACATTGTTGTTTTTTTTTTGAGATGGAGCCTCGTTCTGTTACCCAGGCTGGAGTGCAGTGGTGTGATATCAGCTCAATGCAACCTCTGCCTCTTGGGCTCAAGTGATTCTCCTGCCTCAGCCTCCCGAGTAGCTGGGCTTACAGTTGTGAGCCACCACGGCAAGCTAATGTTGGTATTTTTAGTAGAGATGGGGTTTCACCATGTTGGCCAGGCTGGTCTCAAACTCCTGACCTCGTGATCCACCCACCTTGGCCTCCAAAAGTGCTGGGATTACAGGAGTGAGCCACTGCGTCTGGCCCAGGGAGTACATTTTAACAGGCCCGCACAAAAGAGTGGCTCAGAAGGGGCCAAGTCCCAGAAACCAGGAGGGGGCTGTTGCCAGGCGGGGATGCCCAGGCCTGGGAGCTGGGGACATCTCCAGCGCTGCTATGGGAACACTGGACCCCGTCCCTGGCTGGGGACTAGGACCCTGGAGAGCAAAGCTGAGCCGAAGGAAACCCCAGGAAGCCCTGTGGGGAGGAGGGGCTGCCAGGGTGGCTGGGCCACTAGTTGTGGCAGAGGCCTGCACCTCTGGCTCAGGAACCCCCGTCCCCGCCCCCACCATCTCTTGGCTCTGGCCGAGTTGCTTGGCTGTGAGCAGCCGGAATGGAGTCAAGGCTGAGAGCTGTGCCAGGCTGGCAGGGGCCACGGCCTGAACCTGGAGTCCCACTGGAGTGGCCGGCAAGCCTGGGCATAGGTGCAGGGTGCCCACAGACCCCGCTCAGCCAGGTGCCTGCAATTCCCGCCTGCTGTGTGGCCTGGGACTCACTGTTGCCAGGCTGACCCAGGCGGTGGCGAGCTGGGTGAGGGTGGCGTCCTCGTCAAGGTCCTGCATTCTCTTCAGCTCCTTCCTGGGGTGGGGACGGAGGAAGGAGGGGGCTCAATGGCCGAGGACCCGTCCTGGCCATCCCTGCATTGTTCCCACTTGGGGCCCACTGGAACTCAGGGATGGCCCCTGCCAAGTGCTCCCCTGCACACACATCCCCTGCGACTGAGTGCCCAAGCCGCCCTGCCCGTCCGGCCACATGCAGGCCCGGGAAGGCTGGACTGGCACCAGCTATGGACCCCCAGGGTGGCCGGCACGAGGTAGGGCTTGGGAGAGACTCACTCCACAGAGAATGGAACGCAGGGAAGGGCCATGGAGCCACAGCGTGAACAACTCTGAGGCAAGGGCTTTGGAAAGGGCAGTAGGGGAGTGCCGGACCCAGCCACGGCCTCCGACCCACGGATGCCACGTGCAGGCCCCGACAGCCCCATGGCACAGTTACAAGCTGGCCAAGTGTCCTCCGGGCACAGCCTCCACTCCCTCCACGAAGCCCACCCTCACCCTGTGGGACAGGCCTGCCACCCACTGCATAGAGAGAAACAGGCACAGATAGCCATGGCCCTCCTCCCTGGCAAAATACTGCAGAGAGGGGCTGAGTGACAGCCACCCCCCACGGACATCAAGAGTAATGGCGGCACCACAGACGCTCTGGGCCGTGGGGTCCCAACGTGGCCGGGCTGTGGCTCGTGTGGCAGGGGAGGGCGGGGGTGGCGGGAGGCTCACCGGGCGAGGTCTAGGCGGTCCAGCTTCAGCAGGATCTGCACGGTCATGGCTGTGCTGCAGGACAGGGTGGGTGTCGGTCAGCAGGTGGCCACATACACACTGCACGGCCCCTCCACACCCAGGGTTCACTGTGTGTGTCTGGAATGTTCCTAAGCCATCTACTTGGGACCACCAGCCCTGTCCAGCAGAGGGGGACATCCTCACTCCCCACGTCACCACTCAGCTCGCTCAGGCCTGGGAGCTCTGGGGGTGGGGGTGATCCCCAGGGTGGGGCTCCGGGCCGCAGCCCACTCACTGCCCACCTGCAGAAGCAGCAGTCTCCATAGGCTGTCCCTGCAGACAGAGCACCCTGCCCGGACTCATCAACACCCCTGAGGCGGTGGGTGCTCAGGAACAAGGCCCCAGAGGAAGGGCATGCACCTGCCCTGCATCTGCACCAGCAGCGGGGTCCTGGGGCCACCAACTCCCTACAGGTCCCCTCATCCCCCTCATCCCTCTCGGCCCCAGGTGGCCGTGGCCACCAACAGGAGCCAGCGCCTGGACCAGTACCGCGTCTGCCGGCCAGCTGGCAGCATGACATCCCTATTGCTTTTCTTTTTTTTTTGTGAGGCAGGGTCTGGCTGTCCAGGCTGGAGAGCAGTGGCACCATCACAGCTCACTGCAGCCTCCACCTCCCGCTTCCACCTCCTGAGTAGCTGGAATAGGTGCACGCCACCATGCCTGGCTGCCGCCCTCCATTCTCAGCCCTCCGTGGATGGAGGGGGAGCGGGAGCAGATCTGCAGCGACCGTGTAACGCCCAGCTTGCGACTCGCGGCGGAAGGCAAGCACTCCACGACGGCTCGCCGGGAAGAACCGACACACTTTCTGTGACCAGTGCCCTGGACACGGCCCAGAGTCACATCCTGGGGTGGAGGGGGCCCCGAACTCACTCTGCAGGGCTCCAGCACCCCAACCCCAGAGGGCCCTGGGGGAGGGCCAGTGTGGGGGGCCTGGAGAGGCCTGAGAGACTGGGCCCAGGGCCGAGGCACAGAAGGCTTCGTAGGGGGTGGGGACACAGAAACCAAGCAGAGACAAAGCTGCTTTCTGCTCTGCCCTTGGGAACAGAGGGTTTGCAGCCTGGGCACCATGTCCTTGGAGCCTGGACAGCAGGCCGGGGCCTCGTTTCAGCGCCACCCCATTCCCTGCTCCCATGACGACAGCCAGTCAGCCCGTGCGTGCGCAGCCTGGAGATGTGGCGGGAGGCACCTGCCTCCCAGGCTGGCCCCAGAGCAGGGCGGCCACTCACCACTCCAGGCTGTCCCCCTGGTGCAGGGCACGCAGGGCGGCGTCCGGGTTCTGGTCGTGGAGATAGACAGAGGCGGCCATGAGCAGGAAAGTGGTGTTGGTCACGTCCACACTCCTGCTCATCTCTCGGTCCAGCTCGGCCATGATGGTGTCCCTGCAAGACAAAGATGCTCAGGACCCACAGCTGGGGGGCCCTGCGGATCTCAGAGGCTCCCCTTCCTTGGGAGCAGACAGGTCCAGAGAGGGTGAGCCAGGCACTGGGGGTGCAGAGCAGCCACAGGCTGAGCATTGAGCATCCCCGACATGCCCTCCCTCCCTCCCTATGAGGCACCTCTTATGCCGGTCCAGACAAGGATCCCAAGGCTGGGACACGTGGGATGGGGTGCCCCAAGGAGACACGAGGAGGCACCGCCAGTCTGACACCAACCTCACCCACCTTCCCAAGGAGGCTGGTGGGCCCAGCTGGGACTCCTGACCATAACCAATCAGCCCTGTGGGCTTCAAGGCCAAATCTCCTAGCAGGAGCTTGGTCGGGGTGCCAAGGGGCTGTGCAGGAGGATGGGAGCCCTGGGGCACCCCCCACTGCCAGGGTGGCTGCCGTCAGTCCCTGAGAGTCCAGTGTGCCAGCTGCACCCTGAAGATGGCCAGCGTGCTGCAGGCCAGGGCCAAGCTTGAGCCTAGGTGAGGCTGAGGACCGGCTGGGCTCCCCCAAGGGCACAGGTCACTTGCCTCTGTGTCCCCAACTGGACCCAGACCCTCCATTCCCCATGGCTACTGAGCAGCTGACAAGAGAAGGCGGGCGAGGGAGATACCCTAGACCAAAGCTGGTGTTCCGCTGGGTCTACACGCAGCTCTGTGACCCCATAAGCATCCAAGCGGATCTGGGGGCTGTCTGCCCAGGGCCTGTGTCTGAGGGGTCACCAAGAGCACAGCATGTCTGACACCAACCAGGCTCCACTGAGGACGCGCCACGGTGCCAGGCCTCACAGACGAGTGACTTCAGGTGAGCCTGTTCCCCCCTGTGCTCAAGGACCACGTTACAGGGGTCACGTGGGGGTGGAGCAAGGAGCCCTCGAGGCCACCTTACGAAGCTTCCTGAGGCTCCGGCACACGAAGGGTGCGTGAACGCTGCCAGCTGTTGTAGTGTTGGTACTGGAAAGCTGTCATCCTAAGGTGTTACAAACCAATGGGGCCGGGTGCCACGGCGCGTCTGTAACCCCAGTGCTTTGGGAGGCCAAGGCAGGAGGATCGCTTAAGCTCAGGAGTTTGAGACCACCCTGGGCAACATAATGGGACCCTTTTTTCTACAAAAAAGTAAAAAAAGTCGGCTGGGCCTGGTGGCGCCTGTAGTCCCAACTACTTGGGAGGCTGAGGCAGGAGGACAGCTTGAGCCCGGGAGGTTGAAGCTGCAGTGAGCTGTGGTTACACCCCTGCAGTGCAGCCTCAGCGGCAGAGCGAGACCATCTCAAAAACAAACAGCAACAAAAGCTATTACTGGGCGGATCACTGGAGCCCAGCAGTTCGAGACCAGCCTGGGCAACGTGGCGAAACCCCATCTCTACAAAAAACACAAAAATTAGCTGGGCATGGTGGTACGTCGTGCCTGTAGTCCCAGCTACTTGGGAGGCTGAGGTGGGAGGATCACTTGAGCCTGGGAGATCAAGGCGGCAGTGAGCCAAGATTATGCCACTGTATGCCAGGCTGAGCGACAGAGCAAGACCCTGTCTCAAGAAAAAAAACACCCTGGTACAGTGGCTCACACCTGTAATCCCAGCACTTTGGGAGGCTGAGGCGGGTAGATCACGAGGTCAGGAGTTCAAGACCAGCCTGACCAACATGCTGAAACCCTGTCTCTACTGGAAAAAAAAAAAAGCCGGGCATGGTGGCGTATGCCTGTAATCCCAGTTACTCAGGAGGCTGAGGCGGGAGACTTGCTTGAACCCGGAAGGCAGAGGTTACGGTGAGCTGAGATCACACCATTGCACTCCAGCCTGGGCGACAGAGCAAAAAACTCCGTCTCAAAAAAACAAGAAAGAAAACAGAAAACTCAAAACCAAAACCAATTACTCATGGAGGCTCCTCCAGTCCCCGGGGGCGTCCTGCCAGTGAGGTAGCGGCTGTGCAGCCAGATAGACGCAGCGCAAGCACCTGGCTGGACCGCCTGCTCTCCCGGGCTGCTTCCCCGTGATACTCACAGCAGCTGCTGCTCCTGGGGAGCCAGGGCTCCCCTCCTTCACCCCAGCTGGTGAAGCACAGGGGTGGGAGAAACAACGGTCCTGGGAGGTCGCCCATCCAAATGTTCTGGAGCTGCTGTGGCAAAGCGCCACAACCTGGGCAGTCTGAGGACACCAGGGCTTTGTTCCTCACAGCTCTGGAGGCTGCGAGTCCGAAGTCAAGGTGGTGGCAGGGCTGGCTCCATGTGGAGGCTGGAGGGCGAGGCCATCCCACGCCTCTCTCCCAGCTCTGGTGGCTGCCAGCCATTCTTGGCACTCCTCAGCTGGCAGACATGTCACCCTAGTCTGTCTCTGTTGTCACGTGGGCTTAATGCCGTGGGCTGCGCCTGGTCCTTTTTTTTTTTTTTTTTTTTTGAGACAGAGTCTCATTCTGTCGCCAGCTTGGAGTGCAGTGGTACCATCTCGGCTCACTGCAAACTCCGCCTCCTGGGTTCAAGGGATTCTCCTGCCTCAGTCTCCCCAGTAGCTGGGACTAGAGGTGCACAGCACCATGCCCAGCTAATTTTTGTATTTTTAGTAGACATGGGGTTTCACCGTGTTGGCCAGGATGGCGTCAATCTCTTGACCTCGTGATCCGCCCGCCTCGGCCTACCAAAGTGCTTGGATTATGGGGTGAACCACTGTGCCTGCCCCTTCCCCTTTTTGTTTTGGAGACAGTCCCCCCTCTGTCGCCCAGGCTGGAGTGCCCTGGCACGATCTTGGCTCACTGCAATCTCCGTTTCCCTGGTTCAAGCGATTCTGCTGCCTCAGCCTCCCTAGTAGCTGGGATCACAGACACGTGCCATCACGCCCTGTTAATTCTGCATTTTTAATAGAAATGGGGTTTCTCCAAGTTGGCCAGTCTGGTCTCGAAAACTCGATCTCAGGTGATCTGCCAGCCTCGGCCTCCCAAAGTACTGGGATTACAAGCGTGAGCCACTGCACCCAGCCCTCATTTTCTTTTTTTTTTTTTTCTTGCCTCTCCAGCTAAAACCGGCCTTCATCTCTTATAAGGACACAAGTCCTTGGCTCTCAGGACCCACCCTAAGTCCACCATGTCTTCATCTCCTCATCTCTTAATCTGATTGGCAAAGATGCTTTTTCTCCCATCCAAGTACTAACCAGGCCCAACCCTGCTTAGCTTCCGAGATCAGACGAGATTGGGAGCGTTCAGGGTGGTATGGCCGTAGACCAGAGACACTGTTTTAAAATGGTATTATGTTCACAAGCACGTGGGATGGGATATGGACATGCCTTTCGGCGGACTCCATTCACCCCATTGCGCTGCCTCTGCACAGAAGTCAGCTCCCAGGAATCCCAGGCATCTTTGAGCAAAGGGAGGCAGTAGTTGGGGCGCTGCCTCCGTGGGCCGAGGAAAAACAGGGTCACAGCAGTCTCCCCCGTCCCAGACTCTCACTCCAGCCCCCACAGCAGGAGGGGCGGGGTTCTGGGGTCCCCACAGCCCAGCCCCCTCTCCCCTTGGCTGTTGCCCATGGGCGTTTGACCAACGCTGGCCTGTGGCTCAGGGGCAGGACTGGCATGGCCTCACCCGCCTTCTACCTGGGCTCCAGGGGGAGACACTGGCAGGATATAGTCCCTGACTAGCTGGGACTAGAAAACTGATCGCGTTTGGGAGACTGAGGCAGGCGGATCGCCTGAGCTCAGGAGTTTGAGACTACCCTGGGCAACGTGGTAAAACCCCGTCTGCTAAAATAACAAAAATTAGCTGGGTGTGGTGGCACATGGCTGTAGTCCCAGTTACTCAGGAGGCTGAGACAGGAAAATCGCTTGAACCCGGGAAGTGGAGGTTGCAGTGAGCTGAGATAGCACCATTACATTCCAGCCTGGGCAACAGAGGGAGACTCCCACTCAAAAAAAAGAAAAAAAAAGAAAAAGAAACTGGAGGGCCCCACCCCCGCTGAGCCCTGGGCTATCCTGGGGCTCTCGGTGGTACAGAGGGCTGCTCATTGATTTGACATTCTCAGTTCTAGGTCCAGAGAGCGCCTCGTGGGCCCTGAGGGCAGGTGCACACACAGCACTGTCTCTGACTCTCCCCTTTGAAGCAGGGTCCATCACCAGCCCTCACTGCTGTGCAGGTGATGGAACCTGAAGACACAAAGAAGCAGGGCGTGGAGGGGGAGAGGCGCCTGATCTGAAGATGCTGTGTGCAGCATACCACGCCCACCGCCCACTCGGGTTCATCACCAACGGGCCTCAGAGAAGGCCCCATGCCCCAGGCCAGTCTGCCCTCTGGGGCCTCACCTCCGGCTCTCGTGGGCAAGGTAGTCAGCAAACATGCGAACGGCCTGGAGCTCGGGGGCCGAGGAGGGTTTGATCTCGTCCAGGACCACGCCAAACTTCCTCTGCAGTGGGGACAAGGCATTAGCTCGCTCACCCGCCCGCCCCAGAGAATTTCCATGTCCTCAGCTTGGTAGGGAGAGCCCCAGATGGGATGCCCCTGCCCCTGCCCCACAGGGACCCCTCAACCCAGCAAGGGCCACCCCCACTGTAGTACATGGTGGAGGTGGGCGTGGCATCACCTGTCATGAGCAGCCAGGTGTGTCTTCATCTGCGGGGCCACACTGCCCATGCCTTGAGCTGGGGACCCTGGTGGGTTAGTCTGTCCCCCTGAGCTGTCCACCTCTGGTGTGAGGTGAAACCGAGGATGGGTGTGTCATCGGGGGCAGGGCAGCAGTAGTTACTGGGGGCTGTGGCATGTGATTCTACAAAGCAGGACATGCCCCCAGCCAGCCCTGCTCCACCCACCGGCCCTCCCAAGGAGGAACAGAATGACACCACGGTCGCATCTGCAGCCAGGGGCCCAGTCCTCACAGCCTCCCAAGTAGCTGGGACTGTAGGCACATGCCATCGTGCCTGGCTTATTTTTAAAATTTGTTGTAGAAATGGAGGTCTCAGTATGTTGCCCAGGCTGGTCTTGAACTCCTGGCTTCAAGTGATCCTCCCACCTCAGCCTCCCAAACTGCTGGGATTATAGGTGTGAGCCACCGTGCCTGGCTCCTACAAATTATCAAAAAAAAAAAAAAAATCAGCCAGGCATGGTGGCTCACACCTGTAATCCCAGCTCTTTGGGAGGCTGAGGCAGGTGGATCACCTGAGGTCAAGAGTTTGAGACCAGCCTGGCCAACATGGAGAAACCCCTTCTCTACTATAAAGTACAAAAATTAGCTGGGCTTGGTGGTGGGCGCCTATAATCCCAGCTATTCGGGAGGCTGAGGCAAGAGGTGGAGGTTGCAGTGAGCCGAGATCACACCACTGCGTGACAGAGGGAGACTCTGTCTCTAAATAAATAAATAAATAAATAAAAATCAAGAAGCTGTGACCCAGGCCCCCTGGCCTGGCAGTCTCGGGCCTCCGTGACACAGCTGCCTTCACGTGCTGGCTACGCTGGCTGTTCACAGTCACTGGATGTGCAGGCCTGAGTCCCTGCATTGTTTACTGTCCCCGCCACCTGCTCTGTAGTGCCTTCCTGCCCCCAGCCCCACCCTCTACTCTGTTCATCACTCTTGTCCCCAGCCCGAGGCCCGCACCCACCTGTGCGAGGTATGCTCTATACAGGAAGACGTCCCTTCCACGTCTCTCTCTGGGCTTGACAGCTGTGGGGAACCAAAGTGGGTCATGACGCACAGGAGGCCCCATGCAGCCCACACAACACAGGGTGAGCATGACAGACAGACAGGCCCCTATATGCTGGGGACAAGTGGCTTCTCCAGCAGGGTTGGAGGTCTGAGTCCCAGCTCTGATCATCCACTGCCCATGACCTTGGGGAGCCAGAGAGTGATTTCTGCTGGGGGTACCCTACACGGGGGTACCTAATCTCATCCCACCCTGACACCACCCCAGGAAGAAGGCTTGCTCCCAAAGTCCAGTGCCTGCTCCAGTCACACTCAAGGAGCCAAGGTGGCGCCCGCACCTCTAACTGCTGGACTTGGGGCCACTGTGGCTTGATTCTGTTCTGTTTTTGTGTCAAGACATTTTGAGCTCAGTTTGGCTGTCCCAGTATGGTAACATCTGTGCCCAGCCCTGGCCAGGGGAGAGCCTGGGGATAGCCCTGTATTTTGGCCACACACCCCACGGCCCAGCCACCTCACAGAACTGAGGAGCAGGAGGGAGGTGACGTATGGGACGATCAGGGAGCTGCCCCTGGGTCCAGGCCAGGCAGGGGAGGCTGGGGCCCTTCTCTGGAACACCGCTTCGCACAGTGCCCCCAGGGGTTGGCTAACTTCCCCAGGGTGCCCACGCAGGTGGACACAGTACAACTCAGCCTGTGGCCTGAGGGTGCTCGCACAGGTGCCTGGGGGCTTCAAAAGGGAAGTGCAGTTGGGAAGGGGCCCAGCCACCTCGGCATCGTCACTCCAACAACCTCTAAATGGGAGGGATGGAGAAGGCTCTCAGCAAGAGGGCCTGCCAGCTGCCAAGGCACAGGGGCAAGGATCCAGCGCCCAAACTGGGGTGGGGCTATGCTACCCTGTCCCCCTGAGGCTGAGAACCACAGATTCCAAGCCACATCTCTTCCTTCTCCCCTGTCTGAGGGAGGAGCGTGGGTGTCAAACGTGTTCTCATCCCTCATTTCCACTGCAGACCTGGCCCCAGCCTGACTCAGGCTGGCGTTGCCAAGAGGCTCCAGCAGCTTCTGTTCAGGCTCTGGTGGCCAGACTAGGTATCTGGCTGTGATTTGGAATGAGATGCCTTCTAAATAAATAACTCCGGCTGGGTGCGGTGGCTTATGCCTGTAATCCCAGCACTTTGGGAAGCCAAGGCAGGTGGATCACCTGAGGTCAAGAGTTCGAGACCAGCCTGACCAACAAGGAGAAACCTCACCTCTACTAGAAATACAAAATTAGCCGGGCATGGTGGCGCATGCCTGTAATCCCAGCTACTTGGGAGGCTGAGGCAGGAGAACTGCTTGAACCCGGGAGGTGGAGGATGCAATGAGCTGTGATCACGCCATTGCACTCCAGCCTGGGGCAACAAAGCGAAACTCTGTCTCACTTACTCACTCACTCATTCACTCAATCCTAGAAGAATGTCAAAGGCATTTGGAGGATGGAGGCTGCAGAGATTGAGCCCCACCTGCAAATGGGATGGAGAGGTGAAAGATACACTCAAGCATGCAAAGAAACGTATTATAGGCTGGGTGCGGTGCTCACCCCTGTAATCCCAGCACTGTATGAGGCCCAGGCAGGTGGATCACTTGAGGTCAGGAGTTCCAGACCAGCCTGGCCAACATGGTGAAACCCTGTCTCTACTAAAAATACAAAATCAGCTGGTAACAGTGGCTCATGCCTGTAGTCCCAGCTACTCTGGAGGCTGAGGCAGGAGAATCGCTTGAACCTGGAAGGTGGAGGTTGCAGTGAGCCAAGATCGCACCACTGCACTCCAGCCTGGGCAATGGAGAGAGACTCTGTCTCAAAACTAATTAATAAATAAGTAACTCTCAAGCAACCTTGTGAGGTGGACATGAGTGAGGTGACCAGCCCGGGGCCCCATGTGACTCTCAGTTTAAAAAGAGAGAGGCAGGCCAGGCGCAGTGGCTCATGCTTATAATCCCAGCACTTTGAGAGGTTGAGGCGGGTGGATCACCTGAGAGGTTGGGAGTTCAAGACTAGTGCGACCAACATGGAGAAACCCTGTCTCTACTACAAATACAAGATTAGCTGGGCATGGTAGCGCATGCCTGTAATCCCAGCTATTTGGGGAGGCTGAGGTAGGAGAATCACTTGAACCCAGGAGGCGGAGGTTGCGGTGAGCCAAGATCGAGCCATTGCACTCCAGCCTGGGCAACAGGAGTGAAACTCTGTCTCATACACACACACACAAAAGTAAAAACAGAGAGGCTAGGTATGGTGGCTCACACCTGTAATCCCAGCGCTTTGGGAAGCCAAAGCAGGAGGAATGCTTAAGTCCAGGGGTTTGAGACCAGCGCAGGTAACATAGCAAGACCCTGTGTTTTTTTTTTTTTTTGAGACAATGTCTCACTCTGTCGCCCAGGCTGGAATGTAGTGGCATGATGACCTCGGCTCACTGCAACCTCGGCCTCCAGGGTTCAAGTGATTCTCCTGCCTCAGCCTCCTGATTATCCGGGACTACAGGCACCCACCACCATGCCGCCTGGCTAATTTCTGTATTTTTAGTAGACACTGGGTTTTGCCATGTTGGCCAGGATGGTCTTGATCTCCTGATCTCGTGATCCACCTGCCTTGGCCTCCCAAAGTGCTGGGATTACAGGCGTGAGCCACCATGCCCGGTCTGAGACCCTATATTTAGAAAAAATTTTAAAAATTGGCTGGGTGTGGTGACGTGCACCCGTAGTCCCAGCAACTCGGGAGGCTGACGAAGGAGGGCTGCTCGAGGCTGGAGGTGAAGGCTAGAGTAGACTATCATCATGCCACTGCACGGCACTCCGGCCTGGGTGACAGTGAGAGCCTGTCTGTCTTTAGGAAAAAAAAAAAAGAGACAAAAGCTGGCTGTTGGAGCTTTCAAAGCGAGGGCACAGTGGGGTGCCATGGGGGGCACTGGGGTGGCCTCGGCCGCCCCAGTGTGAAATGCAGCTGCCCAGGAGACTATGTGTGCGTTAGTGCTCATAGGCCGCAGAGCGCACTGGAAAGAGAAGAGCGCCAGGAAAATAACAGCAACAAATCTGGAGACCGTGACCCTGACGTGAGGCTCTGGAACCTTTGTGGTTTTCTTTGATTCCCAGGGACAATCCCACCATCAGGATGCATGTGTGTCCCCGAGGAGGGAAAGCGCTGCTCTTCAACCCCAGTGGCTCACTAGGATCACGGGGGAACCCAGAAACCAGCAAAGCCAGGAGGCCACGTCCACCAAGGTCACCTGGCCCTAGGGTGGCCCCAGCACGGGCCCCAGGTGGCTTAAGATGCGACCGTGGTATTGTTTGGGAAGGCAGGTGACAGGATGGGGGCCCTGTAGCCGGAAACCTGGGGGTAGTGACTCCTCCCCTTTGTCCCTGTAGCCAGTGAGCAGACCACACTGCCCCGCCATCAACAACTCAAGGCCTGTGAGCTGCTTCAACCCCAGCAGCTGGGCAGTGCCTGCCACCTTGTGGGCAACTGACAAATGTCTGAGAAACCCAGAAATGTCACGATGGTAGCCTAGTGCTAGTGTCAACAAAGGGTAAAGACATGTCAGGTGCTCCCCCCTGGGGCCACCTCAGGTGGGACTATCTTAGGCTGCTCAGGCCACTGCCATGAACCACCACAGACCAGAAGGCTTAAAAAATGTATTCCTCAAATATTAGCCAGGTGTGCTAGCACACGCCTGTAACCCTACCTACTCGGGAGGCTGAGGCAGGAGAATGGCTTGAACCTGGGAGTTGGAGGTTGCTGTGAGCTGAGATTGCACCATTGCACTCCAGCCTGGGCGAAGAGCGAGACTCCGTCAAAAAAAAAAAAAATAAAAATAAATAAATAAAAATTCCCTTACAGTCGCAGTCCTGGAGGCCATGAGTCCCAAGTCAAGGTGTCAGCAGGGTCACACTCCCTACAAAAGCTCTAGGGGAGGATACTTCCCTGCCTCTCCCAGCTTCTGGTGACTGTGACATTCCTCAGCTTGTGGCCACATCACTCCCATCTCCGCCTCCTCTCTGTGTTTCAAATCTCCCCCTGCTCACGTCTGTAATCCCAGTACTTTGCGAGGCCGAGGCGGGCAGGCTTTTTTGAGACAAGGTCTCACTTTGACAGAGCAGGAGCACCCCCACCTTGGACAAACACCGCCACTTTAAGCTCCAGCTCTAGCCTCATGCATTTCAAGGAAATCACTTCTCTTCTAACAACAAGCGGCCAGAAAAGCAGCCAGTAAAACACAGATAAGACAGGTTGGTCGCAGAGGGAGGTAGGGGGAAAGTCTTTTGGGTAACTGCCAAACTTCACCCTCATACAACGGGCCCCAGTAAAACAGTGGGCTTTAATAAGCACATTCCTTTCCCTTCAGGTGCACTAAGACAGGGAAGCTAAAAGCAGACTCGGGAGTATGCCTGCAGCTGTATAAAGATGTATGGGAACAGACACACAACTATCCCCCCCCCCCCCCAGATAAGCAAACAAACAGACACAGAAGCAGCCCAAGGCTCTGATCAACTCTCCCACCCTGAATCCTTAAACACTTTTAGACTGTAAAAGAGTGCCTCTGACCCAACTCGGCCAGAAGGCACCTCTCAGGTTTATTTTCTCTAAAATAAACCTGTCTTGACTGGCAAGCCACCTTTCCTGTTTCTTTCCTTTTTCTTTAATTCTTATAATTTTGTCACCCAGGCTGGAGTGCAGTGGCGTGATCTTGGCTCACTACAACCTCCGCCTCCCGGGTTCAAGCGATTCTCCTGTCTCAGCCTCCCGAGTAGCTAGGATTACAGGTGCACGCCACCACGCCCGGCTAATTTTTGCATTTTTAATAGAGACAGGGTTTCACCATGTTGCCCAGGCTGGTCTCCAACTCCTGAGCTCCTGCGATCCGCCTGCCTCGGCCTCCTAAAGCGCCGGAATTACAGGCGTAAGCCGCTGTGCTGGGAAACTATCTGTAATCATTCTGAGTCCAGCGGAATACAGTGCCCGTTCCATAAAAGTGCTTAATGAAGAAAGAAAGAAAGAAAAGAATGAATGAATGAATGGGTAAGCTCTGGGAGAAATAACCGGACTCGGCGGGCAGGGAAACGTCGGGGAAGCGGTTTCTCCCTCTGAACTTTGGTGTTCTCATCGTAAAATGAGGATAAACAACAGTTCCCATCTCAAGGGAACTAAGGGTACGGCTACACAAAAAAACCCTTATTGTCACTGCAGCGGCATAAACGCCTCCCTTACTCAAACGCGTCCAAGGGCGCAGAGAGCGCTGCACCAGTGAGCAGTACCGTAAACTGTTACATGGGACAGTGACTACTCCTCACTGAACTGTGAACAGGTGCCCAAAAAACGCGAGGAGAAAGAGAAAGTTTTTAGACGCAGAACGCGGCTCGCGGCCACCAGGAAGTGTCCTCCGCCTCCGCCCCCAGCGTCCCCGCGCCCCTGCGCGGCCACACCTTCACCCGCTGCGCCTCGTTTATGCACTGCTGGTAGCTGCCGATGTAGAAAGCGTTCTTCACGTCGAACAGCTCGTCCACTTCCCCGGAGCCACCGGAGGCCGGGCCGGGGGCTGGAGGCGCCATGTCGCTTACTTGTCACCTGCTCCTCTTCCGGAAAGACACGTCGGCCGGAAGCAAGACCCCGACACGGGGCACGCTGGGAAATGTAGTTTACTTCTTCCGAGTGGTGGCGAAGTAAGCCAATTGGAAACTCTACAATGATAAGTAAAGGAGAGGAAGACGTAAGGGCGTCACGCAGGGCATCTCGGGAATTGTAGTGTGTTTCTGCGAGCCAATGGGATTGGGGAAACATGATAAAGATACGGTCGAAACTGGCAATGGGCTGAGGGGAGCTGGAGAGGGTGGAACCACACAGGAAGCAGATCCAATAAATAGGAAGACATTCTCGTGACGTCGTCGGTGCGCGCCGGAAGCGCGAATCACACGTTCTCTCCTACGGCTGGGCCGAAGGATGGCAGGCTTCGCGCAGCTCGGGCTGTCATCGTGGCTCGTGGAACAATGTCGGCAGCTGGGTTTGAAGCAACCCACGCCCGTGCAGCTCGGCTGCATCCCCGCCATACTGGAGGGTGAGTACGCCCGGCGCCTTCCGTAAAAAGCGTCTCCGCTCCTCTCGACCCCTTTTCCTTCTCCCCAGCCTTTGCTCATTCCGGTCCCACGAGGCCAAGGGTAGCTTCAGGCATTACAGGAGATCCGGTGTTCCGGAGGCCGACTGGACAGTGTTGGGATTTAGGCTGCATGACTGACTTGATTTTTGTCCGTACCCAAGTGATGTCGTCTCTGAAATTTTCAGTCTCAGCACAGGGAGGGTTTGATGAATTGACAGTTTTGCAAAATCCTGGACACTTGATACTACTATCTGCATTTTGCAAATAGAAGTTGAGGTTGTCAAAATTGCTGGTAGATCCAGGACTCCTTTGGTCCTGTGATTGCTCCTCTAGGAGCAGGTCTTCTCTCTGCTCCTCTAGCCCAAGTCAGTTTTGCCATTAAAGAGATGCCCACAGGAAACCTAAGATGTGACCAGTCAGGGATTTAAATAAACAAATGAAGGGGTCAACAGGGAGCACAAGATGCATATGAGGGAAGAGAATTCTGGGTTCCCCAAGTTCGGAGGGAGTTAGAATGAGGTGTTGGGAAGCTGTGGGCATCGCAGGTCAAATGGATTTGGGTTCCAGTCCAGCCTGCCACTCACCAGCTGTGTGTCCTGAGCAGGTCTCTGAAACCCAGTTTAAATGGAGACAATAATGGTCTCCCCTTCCTAGGATTTGTCAGTTGCCAGGGGGAAAGTGGTCAGTATGCCCAGAATGGAAAAGGCTTACTGGCACACAGGACTTGGCACACAGTAACTGCTCATTAAATGGAGGCTGTTGCAAACTGTGCCCGGTGGAATAGCTGTCCACACGTGGAGGGTGTTGACGCTGCTTTGTCCCCCACCCAGGTCGGGACTGCCTGGGCTGTGCCAAGACGGGCAGCGGGAGAGACAGCAGCGTTTGTCCTTCCCATCCTGCAGAAGCTGTCTGAGGATCCCTATGGTATCTTCTGCCTCGTCCTGACACCCACCAGGTGAGCCCCCAACAGGCCTCCTGGGTATGCGTTAACCAGCTATGTTCCCTCAGGCAAGTGCCTTTCCTTCTCTGAGCGCCCTTTTCCCACATGTGAGATGAGGATGAAAATCTTGCTGCCCACCTCTTAGGGGTCCTACAGAATTAAACAAGATGGCTCAGGCGTGGCGGCTCACACCTGTAATCCCAGCACTTTGGGATCTCCAGGTGGGCAGATCACTTGAGGCCAGGAGTTGGAGACCAGCCTGGCCAACATGGTGAAACCCCGTCTCTACTAAAAATACAAAATTAGCCAGGTGTGGTGGCACACGCCTGTAATCCTGCTACTCCAGAGGCTGAGGCAGAGAATCGCTTGAATCTGGGAGGTGGAGGTTGCAGTGAGCTGAGATTGCACCACTGCACTCCAGCCTGGGTGACACAGCAAGACTCCATCTCAAAGAAAAAAAAAATGAAAGGGGCCCTGCAAAGGGACAAGTTTGGGGAAAGGTGTTCTGGCCAGAGGCACCTGCTAGTGCATGTAGAAGAGGCGTGAGAGAGGCAGGCAGCAGAAAGGCTACCAGGGCCCGGGCATATTGGAGCCAGTTTGAGAAGGGCCTTGAATGCCAGGCAGAGGGTTGATTCTGAGGGTGTGTGAGCAGGAAAAGTTACAGGCCAGGGGAGAGGCCAGGACAGAGTTGACTGGGGGACAGAGAGGAGGAAAGGAGCCTGATGCTTCAGACTCTCTGGCTGGGGCAACTGGCTAGTGGTGAGGCCATTGCTGAGTGGCAAACATGAGGGAAGGCACAGGTTTGGGGTAGGAGGAGATGCTGAGGCCAGTTTGGATCGGGCTGGTGAAGGAGGGATGTTCCAGGCTTAGCCTGATGAGGGGGGCAGGGGCCACAATGGCTTCCAATGCTCAGTATCTTTGTGAATGGGACCGGGCAAGTCAGGAACCTGGGGGCTCAGGGAGGAACCCTGGGAATGGGAGAGGGGGAATGGGAGGCAGGCCCAGAACCACTACCTGACCCAGCCTGGCCCCTTCACACCCACAGAGAGCTGGCCTACCAGATCGCAGAGCAGTTCCGGGTCCTGGGGAAGCCTCTGGGGCTGAAAGACTACATCATCGTCGGTGGCCTGGGTATGGGAGCTGGCAGGCGGGGGAGGCCCCAGCATGGGACCCCGGGCAGCTTTGGACCACCCACCCAGCCCCGCCTCTCACTCTCTGCCCCCTCAGACATGGTGGCCCAGGCGCTGGAGCTCTCCCGGAAACCGCACGTGGTCATCGCCACGCCAGGGCGCCTGGCAGATCACCTGCGCAGCTCCAACACTTTTAGTATAAAGAAGATCCGCTTCCTGGTGAGCCCGCCCCTCCCCACACACACCGGCAGACCTCAGGAGCTGGGCTCGGAGCCTCCAGGCCCAGTGTCAGAGCCTGGGGGCACCATCTCATCCATTTAGGAAATGCACGTCCCTCAGACTGTCCAGTAAAATGCTAGGAACAGTGACAAGGACACTCAAGCACCAGGAAGGGGCCCCAGTCCCAGCAATGTTATTTAGGGGCGGGGTCTCCCTTGGAAGGAGGGTGCTCCAGGGCCCAGGTCCACGCCTCTCAAAGAGGCCTGTTTAGGGGTGGACAAGACCCGAGGGGCCATGGACGGTACCCTCACCCCCGCCCCCACTGGCACGGCAGGTGATGGACGAGGCAGACCGGCTGCTGGAACAGGGCTGCACTGACTTCACCGTGGACCTGGAGACCATCCTGGCAGCTGTGCCGGCCCGCAGGCAGACGCTGCTGTTCAGCGCCACGCTGACCGACACGCTCCGGGAGCTGCAGGGCCTGGCCACCAACCAGCCATTCTTCTGGGAGGCACAGGCCCCGTGAGTCCACAGCCCAGACAGCGTGGGGGGGGGCAGCCCCATCCGAGAGGCGGGGACACTCAGGTGCGGCGGTTCACCCGTCCATCCCCCAGGGTGAGCACCGTGGAGCAGCTGGACCAGCGCTACCTGTTGGTGCCCGAGAAGGTCAAGGACGCCTACCTGGTCCACCTGATCCAGCGCTTCCAGGATGAGCACGAGGACTGGTCCATCATCATCTTCACCAACACGTGCAAGTGAGCAGGGCTGGGGCCCACCTCTCCCCCTCCCCACCGCCTTCAGGAGGAGGAGGTGGCCCGATGTCTTGGGCCTGGGACACAGCCAGTCTCAGCACTCCCCCAGCCTCTGCTCAGCCTGGAGGTTATGAGGCTTCCCTCAAGGAGCCAAGGTCACCCCATCCGAAGGTGTAGCTGGGCTTTGGGGTTCCTCAGCCAGCCCTTGATGGAAGGACCAGGAAACCCCTGCATGTAGCCGTGTTCTGGGGGTGTCACTGAGCTTTCCTGGGCCT
This sequence comes from Ateles fusciceps, assembly GCA_036589455.1. Lineage (NCBI taxonomy): Eukaryota > Metazoa > Chordata > Mammalia > Primates > Atelidae > Ateles > Ateles fusciceps. Next base: position 9,998,570 of record JAZHEH010001828.1, on the reverse strand, counting down.
CTAGTCCTATCTCAGAGGAAGTTGTGACAACTAACAGGCCTGGTGTGCGTCCACACAGAGACCCCTAGGGAGGGCAGCTCACATCTCCGTTGAGCTGTTTGGGAAGGTCACTGAGAAGCTGTAGGCTCTTCCTGCAGGAGCCAGGATCCAAGGAGCGGGGGGGGGGGGGGGGTGGTCACCAGAGGTCAGGAGTTCAAGACCAGCCTGGCCAACATGGTAAAACTCCATCTGTATCAAAAATAAATCAGCTGGGCATGGTGGTGCACACCTATAATCCCAGCTACTCAGGGGGCTGAGGCAGGAGAATCTCTTGAACCTAGGAGGCAAAGTCGCAGTAAGCCGAGATCACGCCACTGCACTCCAGCCTGGGTGACAGAGTGAGACTCTACCTCAATAAAAAAGAGAGACAAAAGCTTGGCTGCAGGGTGGCTGTCAGGCACAGCAGGATCCAGCAGCTTACATGATGGTCCTCATCCCTTCTCCCCGTGCCCCTCTCTCTTCTGTTTTCCTCTGCTGACTCCCTCTCAGCCCTCTTGTTAACAGTGACCACCCCTAGCAAGTCAGTTTCTAGCCTTCCAGCCCCGAAGTCCCAGGGCCAGCTGTTGTCAGTTGCAGCTCCAGGGAGTGATCAGTAGAGGACATTGGACAGGCAAGGCCTCTGCCACCTGTCATCCTGCTGCCTCTTCTTTCTTCCCTTTTTTTTTTTTTAGAAGAGAGTCTCCCGCTGTTGTCTAGGCTGGAGTGCAGTGTTGCAATCACCGCTCACTGCAACCTCCGCCTCCTGGGTTCAAACGACTCTCCTCAGCCTCCCAAGTAGCTGGGACTACAGGCACGCGCCACCACACCCAGCTAATTTTTGTATTTTTAGTAGAGACAGGGTTTCGCCATGTTGGGCAGGTTGGTCTCAAACTCCTGGCCTGAAGTGATCTGGCTGCTGCCTCTCCTTTCTAGGCCACAGGGGGCTGCTGTGCTCAGTGTCTCGGGTGGGTCTGGGGAGGAATGCCTTAGCAGGACCTGAGAGCTGGGGACTGACGGGCACATCCTTCTCACCAGGACCTGCCAGATTCTGTGCATGCTGCTCCGCAAATTCAGCTTCCCCACCGTGGCTCTGCACTCCATGATGAAGCAGGTGAGGCCACCCCGGGGCCCGCCAGCCTCACCCCAGGACACCTGGCCTCAGGCATTGGCCCCGATCCTTCCCTCTGCCAGGGGCCTTCTTCCTGCCGTCTGCTCTCTCCTGCTCCCCAAAGCATCGCAGCTCGCGAGGCCCTCCCTGACCACCATCGCTTTCAGCTGTAATTCATTTGTCCCGGTCTGGCTTCCCGTGGCCACCTTCCTCGGTGGATCTGGGGGACTGATCCGGCTTCCACTCTGTCCCCATGCCTCACACAGAAAACCCTGCCTTCACCCATTCCCAATTTTCTCCCCAACTCCGTGCAGAAAGAACGCTTTGCCGCCCTAGCCAAGTTCAAGTCCAGCATCTACCGGATCCTCATCGCGACAGATGTGGCCTCCCGGTGAGCAGCACCCCGTCCCCTGCCCAGGGCACTCCCTCTTTACTACATGGCCCAACAGATGAGAAGGCTGGCCCTGGGCATGCGTCGGGCAGCCTCAGCCTCCCTGCTGAGGGGCCCTGGGTGAGTCCTAGCTAGCCTCGGCTTCCCCAGAGCTGACCAGCCACCTCTGCCTCCAGGGGCCTGGACATCCCCCACGGTACAGGTGGTCATCAACCACAACACCCCCGGGCTCCCCCAAGATCTACATCCACCGAGTCGGCCGCACGGCCCGTGCAGGTGAGCGGTGCAGGGGAGGCCGGGCCTTGGGCCCGTCCCTCCAGCGTGCCCAGCAACGTCAGGTGGTGGGACATGGGTGGGGTACAGCCCACAGATGAGAGCTACTCGGGGCCATGTTTACAAGTTGGGAGAATCGACCTTTCTAAAGCAAAGGTGAATCCCAGCTACTCAGGAGGCTGAGGCAGGAGAATTACTTGAACCCGGGAGGTTGTGGTGAGCCAAGATTGCACCATTGCACTCCAGCCTGGGCAAAAGCAGCAGAATTCCATCTCAAAAAAAGTAAAAATAGGCCTGGCTCAGTGACTCACGCCTGTAATCCCAGCACTTTGGGAGGCCAAGGCAGATGGATCACGAGGTCAAGAGATTGAGACCATCCTGGCCAACATGGTAAAACCCTGTCTCAATTAAAAATACAAAGACTAGCTGGGCGTGGTGGTGCACGCTTGTGGTCCCAGCCACTCAGGAGGCTGAGGCAGAAGAATCACTTGAACCCGGGAGGCAAGATCATGCCACTGCACTCCAGCCTAGCAACAGAGCAAGACTCTCTCAAAAAAAATAAAAAATCCCAGCACTTTGGGAGGCCAAGGTGGGTGGATCACTGAGGTCGGGAGTTCGATACCAGGCTGATGAACATGGTGAAACCTAAAAATACAAAAATTAGCCAGGCGTAGTGACATGTGCCTGTAATTCTAGCTACTCGGGAGGCTGAGGCAGGAGAATTGCTTTAACCCGGGAGGCGGAGATTGCAGTGAGCTGAGATCGCACCATTGTATTCCAGCCTGGGCAACTGTGAGACTCCATCTCAAAAAAAAAAGAAAAGGCGAGGGAGGTGCTGCCTTCACCCCAGCCGGGTGATGAACTGAGCAGCGTGTGACTGCCCCTGGGAGGGTGCACACCGGCCCCGCATCAGGGGAGGGGCACGGTGTCCGTGAGATGCTCTCACTTCTGGAGCCAGGAAAAATGTATTTGCTGGGGTCAGCCTGGGCCTGGACCTTCTATCCTGACCCTGCAATGCTGGGCAGGTCACTTCCGCTCCCCCAGACCTCCCATGGCAGATAATGAGAATGGTGACGTTCACGTGGGGCTGCCGTGAGGCTCACCGACCTTGTCTGCCCTCAGTGCGGTTTCCGCCCTAGTCACCGTCACAGAAACAGCAAGCCGAGATCTTGGGCTGAGGCCCGCCAGGACTAATGGCTGGCATTACTTAGACTGGGTTCCCTGGCAGCCAAGCCAAAGGGAAATCGGACAGTAACTATTGTGTAAGCCCAAACCAGCAGGAGAACTGCCTGTCCCCCAGTGACCCATCCTCCACAAAGAGGTCCTGCTTGGGGTCAAGCCCAAATACTCTGGGCTGATCCCCTCCCACGCCTGAGGCTTTGTTCAGCATCTCTAGGAGGACCCCTGAGTTGCATAGCCCCATGTCCTGACCCCCAGGACATAGCAGATAACTGGTGCATCCCCCACAGGACGGCAGGGTCAGGCCATCACGCTGGTGACACAGTATGACATCCACCTGGTGCACGCCATTGAGGAGCAGATCAGTGAGTGGGGGGCTGGGCGGAGAGGGGCTGGGCAGAGGAGGGGTGGGGTGGGCAAAGAAGGTGGGCAGAGGTGGGTGCCTCTGGGTGAGCCCCACTTGCCCCCATCAGATATGAGCAGATGTAGGCTGGGCTTCCCCTCCCTAGGCACCCCTAAAAGCAGTTTTTCCCATTTATTGGATCACACTCTCCCCAGTGGCTGCTAGCAGCTCAAAGCCACATCAAGAGGAGACTTGTGTTTCTCGGACTGAGGTGTGTGGAAGGTCCCTGAGATGTCAGAGGCCCGCAGTGGCAGGACCCAGGCCTGCTAAAATCTCCCGAGAGTGGTTTCATATACAACCAAAACAGAGACACTTCCTAAGGTATCTCTGATCACTGCATCCACTGTCCTAAAATTTAGAAACATCTGGACTTGGCCGGGCACAGTGACTCATGCCTGTAATCCTAGCACTTTGAGCGGCTGAGGCCGGCGGATCACTTGAGCCCAGGAGTTCGAGACCAGCCTGGGCAACATGGTGAAATCTCATTTCTATAAAATACACAAATTAACTAGGTGTGTTGGTACACACCTGTAATCGCAGCTACTTGGGAGGCTGAGGCAGAGATTACTCCAGCCTGGGTGACAGTGAGACTCTGTCCCCAAAAAAAGAAAAAAGAAACATCTGGGGGAAAAAAAAGAGGCTGAGGCACAAGAATTGCTTGGACCCAGGAGGCGGAGGTTGCAGTGAGCTGAGATAGTGTCACTGCGCTCCGGCTTGGGGTGACAAGAGGTTGCAGTGAGCTGAGATAGTGTCACTGCACTCCAGCTTGGGTGACAGTGAGACTCTGAAAAAGACTGTAGTCCATACCTTCCTTAGCTCAGAAATCCCTGATCTTGCCCACCTGGCCCTTATCTGATATGGCTCCAGATGGCCTTGCATACCCCACAGCATGGGGAGCTCACTACCTGGCTGAACTCCGTGTCACGTCTCCTCCCCGCCCCCACCCCACCCCTGGCCTTGCTGTCCCCACAGAGAAGAAGCTAGAGGAATTCTCCGTGGAGGAGGCCGAGGTGCTACAGATCCTCACACAGGTCAACGTGGTTCGGAGAGAGTGTGAGATTGTGAGTGTCAGAGGCTTCTCTCCGGGGCCGGGGGTGCTCCCTTCCAGGCAGGGCCCCCGTGACCGGCATCTCCTTACCCCCCCTTCCGTCCACCAGAAACTCGGAGGCGGCCCACTTTGACGAAGAAGGAGATCAACAAACGGAAGCAGCTGATCCTGGAAGGGAAAGTAAGGGCCGAGCCCGCAAGTGGGAGGTGGGTGGTCAGATTCCCTGGGGTGGGGGCGCTGGCTAGCCGCCCTCTGGTCCTCCCGGTGCTAGGACCCTGACCTGGAGGCCAAGCGCAAGGCGGAGCTGGCCAAGATCAAGCAGAAGAACCGGCGCTTCAAGGAGAGGGTGGAGGAGACGCTACAGCGACGACAGAAGGCTGGCAGGGCTGGCCACAAGGGGCGGCCACCCAGGGCCCTACCTGCGGCCCACTCAGGCCTGGTTCCCCTCCCAGCGCCCGACCTGAGCCCCGCACAGCCATCTGCCCAGTGCTGGACTCGTCCATGGAGCTGAGGGTCGGAGAAACCTTCGCTGGGGGGCGGTGGCCCTTCCTGGGACCTGCTCAGTGTCCTGCAGCAGAACCCGTGGACACCCGTGTTGTGCAGACCCTGCTCCTCTGCCCCAAAACCCCTGGCTGGCCCCTTCCCTGAGCCTTGGCCAAGATTCAGGCTGCAGAGGAGGAAAGAACACAACCCAGGAGGTTGTGACCCCGACCCAAAGTTACCCCCCCAAGGGTGCCTCATACAGGAGGTGCTCAATAAATGGGTCTTTTGACTTCCTCAGTCTGACTTTCGAAGAGCAGGGGGAACAGGAGAGGTGGGGTGCGGCTGCCGGTGCCTCTCAGGTGTCTGCCTAGAACACCACATCATCTGTTTCCAACAGGCAGGTCCAAAGCTTTGCAGACAAACCACCTGCTCGAACGGCCATGGTCTTGCAGCTGGAAGCCCCTTCTCTGGGCTTCCAGCTTCCTCATCTGGAAAATGGGCATAGCAGCAGCTGCCCCACTCTCCAGAGGCGGCTGTGAGGTTTCAATGAGGTCACTCCTGTGCCGAATGAGCACAGCTATGTTCCAGGAGCTTCCCTGGCTAGCCACCTGGACACATCTGGGGGTTGTGGCCAGAGTGAAGGGGTCACGAAAGTCCAAACTTGGCCAGACCACATGAGCTAAGCCCAAGGGGGACAGGCAGAGGCACCAGAGCCAGCTTCCTGGCTGTGTGACCTGGACACCCCCCACACCCCGGACTCCAAGCCTCACCCCTCACCTGCAAGTGGCTTGCAACTCCCACGTGGATGCAGGGGCCCCCAAGAGGAGGCAGGGGAAAGGGGCCGGCAACATGTTAGGTGCCCAGGTACCCACATACCACACACACACAGCCACACTTAGAAATGTAATCTGGGGGATCTAGAAATTCTACACAATGAGAAGCTCAAAAACAGCCCCCATGCTGTCAACAGCCAGAGCCAGCTGGGGCCCATCCCACCCCGGCCCACCCGGGACCGAGTTGGGACCCCCGGTCCCTTGCCAGGACGAATGGGCTCAACTACGCCGCCTGCGGCCTGGCCCGCATCCCAGGCCGGAATCGTTCATAGAAAACCAGCCCCGGCTCAGGGGCGCAGCCTCAGCCAGGCGGGCCAGGCCCTCGCGCAGCTCACTCAGCTCGAACAGCCTGACATCCAGGCAGCTGTGCTGCCCGGCCCACCTCGGCCCGTGCCCGCTCACGCTCCGCCCGCGCCTCCTCCAGGCTGCGCTCCATGGCCCGCAGCTGGTGCTCCAGCTCCGCATTGCGGGTCTCCAGGTCCTGCCAGGAAAGGGTGGACAGGGTTGGGGGCCCCAACAAGTCACCATTCCTGTCCGAGGTGTCCAGAGGCTGACCACCTTCATTTCCCTCTTCTACCCAAAGCCCTCCTAGGGCTCCGATCACACTGGGAATAAAATGCAAACCCCCCCCCAGGGGCCTGGCTTCTGCCCTAAATTCTAAGAGATGGGTTTTTCTCTGTTGCCCAAGCTGGAGTGCAGTGGCACAATCCTAGCTCACTGTAGCCTCCAACTCCTGGGCTCAAGCAGTCCTCCCACCCCAGCCTCCCAAGTAGCTAGGAATACAGGTGTAAGGGAAGCAGGTCCTGTTGGGCTCACAGGAAGTGCCCCCAGGGCTGGGCACAGTGACTCATGCCTATAATCCCAGCACTTTGGGAGGCAGAGGCAGGTGGCTCCCCTGAGGTCAGGAGTTCGAGACCAGCCTGGATGACATGGTGAAACCCCACCTCTACTAAAAATACAAAAATTAGCTGTATGTGGTGGCGGGTGCCTGTAGTCCCAGCTACTCAGGAGGCTGAGGCAGGAGAATCGCTTGAGCCCAGGAAGTGGAGGTTGCAGTGAGCTGAGATCGCGCCACTGTACTCCAGCCTGGGTAACACGGTGAGGCCCTGTCTCAAAAAAAAAAAAAAAGGTATCTCCTGAACATTTCTTGGATAAAGCCTGTAGCAAAAGCCAAGCCAAGGCCGGGCACGGCGGCTCACTCCTGTAATCCCAGCACTTTGGGAGGCTGAGGGTGGATTGCTCAAGGTCAGGAGTTTGAGACCGGCCTGGCCGACATGGTAAAACCCCATCTCTAGTAAAAATACAAAAAATAAGCCAGGCATGGTGGTACACGCCTATAACCCCAGCTACTGAGGAGGCTGAGGCAGGAGAATCGCTTGAACCTGGGAGGTGGAGGTTGCAATGAGCCGAGATTACGCCACTGCACTCCAGCCTGGGTGACAGGCTGAGACTCCATCTTGAAAAAAAACCAAAAAAAGCCAAGCCAAGCCACACCTGGCTTCCAGTGCAAGGCTCTGTGATTTCAGGCTGAGAACAGGAGGAAATGACAGGGTCTGGCACAGGAATGCAGCCGGGACTCGAGCATTGCTTGCTGAACCCACTGTTCACACAGCACCTGCCAGCCATCAGGCCTTATGCAGGCCTGGGACTCCCAATACTTTATCGTCTTAGGTAGGTATCGTCCCGATTGTCTGTTGAGGTGACTGTCACCCGCCTTCACCCCGCCTCCTGGTGCCCACACACACCTGCACCTTCTGCTGAGTCTCCTCGCGCTCGGCAGCCTCTGGGGCCTCTCGGGGCCCCCAGTCTGACTCTTCAGGGTCTGGATCTCCTAGAGGAAAAGAGTTCCCAGGGTCTGTTCTGGGGTTCCTGGCTTTCCCTCTAGAGGTGAGAGAAGGCGAGGCCCGGGAATCACACTTGTGGCTCACCTGGTCCTTGGTTTGCACCAGAGCTTCCAGCTGCTCCAGCGACTGGCCCTGGCCCGGCCCCTCCTTCTCACTGGCTGGGGTCACCTCTGAAGCTGCCTGGGCCTCCAGCTCAGCCACCTGTGGGACAGGAGTAGCAGCCCCTGCCGCCCCTGCCTGCACTCTCCCTTGCTCCCCCCAACCTCTACGGAATCTGCCTCCTGTCCAGCCACACCCAGGACCGAGCATCCAACTCCCTTGGTTGGTGCCACCCCCCCACCCACGAAGCTTGGACTTCAGGGTCTGATCACCCTCTGAGGTTGGCATTGTCTCAGAACCATTTTACAGAGGAAGAAACTGGGGCTGGGGCAATGACCTGCTGAGGTCACCCAGCCAGTCCATGAACCCAGGGCAGATGGGAACAGTGGAGGCGTGGGCTCCACAGTTGCCCGGGCCAGGTGGGGATCTCTCGTTGGGAGGGGGGTGAGGGTCTCTCTCACCCGCTGCCGCAGCCGCTCAGCCTCTGCACGCTGAGCCTCCAGCTGCTGCCTCCACTGGGCTGCGGCCGCGTTGGCCTCTCGCAGGGCTCCCCGCCAGCTTGTTGTTGCTGTCCTGCAGCGCGAAGAACTCGGCCTCCCACTGTACCTCGCCCACGGAGCTGCGGGGGATGCCAGGGTCGGCAGGGGGTGACATGGGGCTGGAGTGCGGGCAGAGTCAGGGGGCAAAGCTGGGGTTGGGGTCAGGGCCAGGGGTTGGGATGGCTCTGGGGTTGGGGTTGGGGCGGGGGGGTTGGGTTGGGTTGGCTCTGGACTTGGGTCAGGGCAAAGCTTGGAGAGGGTGTGAGGTTGGACTAGGGCACGGGGCCAGGGTGGGGGTGGCATTGACCTGGGGGGTGGAGTCAGTGGCGCAGCTAGGCTAGGGGGCGGGGCCAGAGGTGGGTGGTGTGGGCTGGTGCGGGGCCAGGCGCGAGATTGGGCCGGGGGCGGGGCCAGGGCTGGGTGGTGTTGCCTGGGGGTGGAGTCAAGGACGATGCTGGGCTAGGGGACGGGGCCAAGGGGTGGGGTGGAGCAAGGCTAGGGGTCGGAGTCAGGGCCACGCTGGGCAGGGGGCATGGAGACAATGGGTTGGGCTAGCCAAAATAGCGCTGAGCTTGGGGATGGGGCCGTCCCGGAGAGGCGGGGTCTTGTCAGGGACCCAAAGAAGCGGGCACATGGAGTCCGCCCAGTGACACTGTCGGGATGGCGGAGGAGGGTTGGGTGGTTGGGGAGAGTCAGCCGAGGGGGGGCGTGGTCGGGGTGGGGAGGCGCCCCAGGTTTATCCTAAGCCCGAGAGGCATGGATGGGGCGAGCTTATCAGCCAGGAGACAGGGGCCGGGTCAATACAGAAGCCAGTGGGCGGGGTCGGCTCTGGATGGAGCAGCATCGGGATCAGCTCTTCCCCCTTCCCCAGGTCTTGGGTCCACAGTTAGATCCCGCAGTCCCTGGCGCTTCCTTGGCTTTCGAGAACCACCTCCTCGTCCCCCACCCCCACCTCCGCCCCTGACGCGCCCCAAGCCCCGCCCCTGCCATGCCCCCAAGTCCCTCCCCCTCACCCCTCGGACAGCATCTTCTTGAGCCGCTCGCGCTCTGTGGGGCCGGGGGCGTCAGCGCTCTGACTGCGGAACAGTTTCTCCTCACCGGGGCCGTTGGCACTGACGAGGGGGGCTCGGGGGCACCTGTGCACGAGGAAGAGCGCAGGTCACGATGAGCAGCAGCTTCTGTCAGTGGCTGGGATCAAGGCTGATATGACCGGGGTTGTCACATCAGGGGGTCCAACTGACCTATGCACCCTAAGCAGGTCCTTCACAGCACCGGATCCAAGTGTGTCCCTCCCCACCTCACCCACCCTCCATGGCTCCCTATGGCCCCTAGGCTGAGAGTTCTAGGCCCATGCCCTCAACCTTGCCTTCCTGGGCTTTCACCACCCCCAGGAGCAAGTCTGATGCAGGTTAGTCTAAACCAAGATACCTGGGACCTGCAAGGTAGGGGGAGGGGGACAGATCGGACAGCTCCATGCTGTTCCCTTCCCTGTTCCGGTCCCTGTGGCCCATTTAGGATTTCAGCAGGAAGCCCTGCCCAGGCTGAATTCGTGTTTCATGAGCCACCCCAATGCCTGGACCACTGGCTCTGAGGGTAGAGTCCAGCCTGTTTTTTTAAATCTCTGCAACCCCTGTGCACAGCCCTGGGCTTGGTACACAGCAGGCGCTCAATAAATGATGCTGAATAAATTAATGTGGGAAGACACACAGGGACAGTTCATTGCTCCACCTCACACTTAGCCATTGCTTTCTTTCTCTGTCACACTCCGTCGCCAGGCTGGAGTATACTGGCATGATCTCAGCTCACTGCAACCTCTACCTCCTGGGTTCAAGCAATTCTCCTGCCTCAGCCTCCCGAGTAGCTGGGACTACAGGCGCACGCCGCCACGCCTGGCTAATTTTTGTATTTGTTAGTAGAGACGGGGTTTCACCACATTGGCCAGGCTGGTCTCAAACTCCTGGGCTCAAGCGATCCTCTCGCCTTGGCCTCCCAAATTGCTGGGATTACAGGCATGAGCCACTGCGCCCAGCCACACTTAGCCATTTCAATTTCTAGTCTTCCATTCTGCCATCTGGGCTGGTTTTGCTACTGGGACCTACTGGGTGCCCCCTGCCGACCCCAGGCAAGGCCCAGACCCTCCATGACATGCTCCACACCCCTCCTCCGTGGTTCCTGCCCTGGGTTTAACTTCAGGTTATCTGGGAGTATTGGGTCTTGTGGACTAACACAGTGCCGGGTCTCCTAATAAGGCCCCCAATATCAGTTGAGTGCCTGGTTGACTCACAGGTGCCCAGGCAGCATAGGGAGGCAGGGAGTACTGACCTGGTGGGAGGCAAGCCCCAGGGCTGGACTGGTGAGCTCCCCCGCCATCCTGAGATTTCTCCCTGGCCAGCCTGGCTGCTTCCTTCACTTCCTGGAACTTCTCGGCAAACTAGGGGAGTGGGGGAGGAAGAAACAGTCAACCCCCAGCCCACCCCCACAAACCAGGTAACCGCTACCCAGCGACAGCCCCGTCACTTTGGAACTGTACCCATTCCCTCATCACACACCTTGGAAGAAGGACAGAAGGTTTGAAAAATGATGTACCATGGTGGGTGGGCAGGTGGCATCAGATCACAGAGGTGGCATTTTAATACATTGGGCCACATTGAGAAAGGGAAAGGAATTCCCTTTTCCTCTTTTCTTTTTTTTTTTTTTTTGAGACGGAGTTTCGCTCTTGTTACCCAGGCTGGAGTGCAGTGGCGCGATCTCGGTTCACCGCAACCTCCGCCTCCGCCTCCTGGGTTCAAACAATTCTTCTGTCTCAGCCTCCCAAGTAGCTGGGACTACAGGCATGCGCCACCATGCCCAGCTAATTTTTTTGTATTTTTAGTAGAGGCAGGGTTTCACCATGTTGACCAGGATGATCTCGATCTCTTGACCTCATGATCTACCCGCCTCAGCCTCCCAAAGTGCTGGGATTACAGGCGTGGCCCACGGCGCCCGGCCTCCTCTTTTCTTTTTAGGAAAGGGTCTCAATTAGTCACCCAGGCTGGAATGCAGTGGCATGATCTCGGCTCACTGCAGCCTTGACCTCCCTGGCTCAAGTGACCCTTCCACCTTACCCTTGTACCAAGTAGCTGGGACTTCAGGTGTGTGTCATCATGCCTGGCTAATTTTTTGTATATTTTGTAGAGACGGGGTCTAGCCATGTTGCCCAGAATGGCCCTTTTCCTCCTTTTTTTTTTTTTTTGAGATGGAATCTCGCTCTGTCACCTAGGCTGGAGTGCAGTGGCACGACCTCAGCTTACTGCAACCTCTGCCTCCTGGGTTCAAGTGATTCTTCTGCCTCAGGCTCCCAAGTAGCTGGGACTACAGGCACGTGCCATCATGCCCGGCTAATTTTTGGATTTTTAGTAGAGGTGGGGTTTCATCATGTTGGCCAGGCTGGTCTCAAACTCTTGACCTCATGATCCACCCGCCTTGGCCTCCCGAAAGTGCTAGGATTACAGACGTGAGCCACCACACCTGGCCTTTTTAATTTAGTTATTTTTATTTTTTTTAAAGACAGGGTTTCACCATGTTGGTCAGACTGGTCTTGGACTCCTGACCTCAGGTGATCCACCGGCCTCGGCCTCCCAAAGTGCTGAGATTACAGGCCTGAGCCACCATGCCTGGCCAAAGTTTTTTTTTTTTTTTTTTTTTTGAGACAGAGTCTCACTCCGTCACCAGGCGCCAGGCTGGAGTGCAGTGGCGCGAGCTCAGCTCACTACAACCTCCGCCTCCCGGGTTCAAGCAATGCTCCTGCCTCAGCCTCCCAAGTAGCTGGGACTACAGGCGCACACCACTACGCCCAGCTAATTTTTGTATTTTTTAGTAGAGACGGGGTTTTACCATGTTGGCCAGGATGGTCTCGATCTCTTGACTTCGTGATCCGCCCGCCTCGGCCTCCCGAAGTGCTGGGATTACAGGCTTGAGCCACTGCCTGTTATTTTTATTTTTTTTGGAGATGGGGTCTATGGTCTTGAAATTTTGAGCTCACGTGATCCTTCCACCTTGGCCTCCCAAAGTGTGGAGATTATAGGTAATGAGCCAGCACGCCCAGCCCCTTTTCCTCTTTATCAAGCCTATTTCAACAAAGAAAGCCTCAGATGGGTGCTAATCTGTCTTTAACACCTGTTACTATTCCTTTATAACAAAGAGATTAGGTCTCAGGCTCTAGGAGACATCGGAAGTCAATGAGAAAGAAATCATCCCATTCTTGTTTTTGTTGTATTAAATGTTTTCATTTACCACCTATTTATGATGGGCAATACCAGTTTTCCAGTTAGGATAGGATACGTTTCCCCCACCCCACCCCCCATTTTAAAATAAATTTTCTTAGTTAAAAAATAATTTTTTAGGCTGGGTACGGTGGCTCATGCCTGTAATTCCAGCACTTTGGGAGGCCGAAGGGGGCGGATCACCTGAGGTCAGGAGTTCGAACATGGTGAAACCCCATTTCTACTAAAAATATAAAAATTATCTGGGTGTGGTGGCATTCCCCTGTAATCCCAGCTACTAGGGAGGCTGAAGCAGCAGAATTGCTTGAACCCAGGAGGAGGAGGTTGCAGTGAGCTGAGATCATGCCACTGCACTCCAGCCTGGGCAACAAGAGTGAAACTTTGTCAAAAAAAAAAAAGAAAGGAAAATTCTAAAACTTCTAGAAGAAAACAAAAAAGGCCAGGCTCGGTGGCTCACACCTGTAATCCCAGCACTTTGGGAGGTTGAGGCAGGTGGATCACCTGAGGTCAGGAGTTCAAGACCAGCCTGGCCAACACGGTAAAAACCCTGTCTCTACTAAAAGTACAAAAATCAGCCAGGCAAGGTGGCAGGCGCCTGTAATCCCAGCTACTCTGGAGGCTGAGGTGGGAGAATCACTTGAACCCAGGAGGCAGAGGTTGTAGTGAGCCAGGATCGTGTTACTGCACTCCAGCCTGGGGGAAAGAGTGAGACTTCATCTCAAAAAAAAAAAAGAAAATCTTCATGAAAGCACTCATCAACAAAACCTTGGATAAAGATAATAATGGAAGCATAGAGAGGGCACAGGGTGGAGGGAGGTGATGATGAAGGTATCGCTGGGGCATGTGGGGAAGTGCCCAGCCCAGCCACCCACTTGATGTCCCAAAGAGGAGCAGGGTATATCCAAAATTAGAGCTAGAGGCAGCAGAACTAGGACTCAAGGGAGGGGGCCGTGGCTCACACCTGTAATCCCAGCACTTTGGAGGCTGAGGTGGGTAGATCATTTGAAGTCAGGAGTTCAGGACCAGCCTGGCCAACATGGCAAAACCCCATCTCTACTAAAAATACAAAAAATTAGCCGGGCGTGGTGGTGGGCACCTGTAGTACCAGCTACTCGGGAGGCTGAGGCAGGAGAATCTCTTGAACCCGAGAGGCGGAGGTTGCAGTGAGCTGAGATCACTCCAGCCCATCTTAAAAAAAAAAAAAAAAAGAACGAAGTAGGACTCAAACCAGGGAACCTTAAAGAGGCCTCCAGCTCATCTCATCCTACATGCCCATCCTGCAGATGGGAAGACAGAGGACCTGCTTGAGGTCCCAGAGCACGCCCAGGAGAAGAACTGGGGTCAGCCTCATCCCTTCCCTCCACCTCCCCCCTCACCCGGCCCACCTGCGTCAAATGCTGTTCAGAGGCAAAGCCGAGGCCGTAGACGGTGTTGGCGCGACTGTCTGCCCACTGCCCGAACTTCTGGGAGGTTTTGGTAAAGGTCATGTTGGGAGTGACAGTGCTGTTGATGATGGCCTGGGGTTGAGGAACAAAGTTCAAGGTTGATGGGATGGGTAGTAACAGACATGAAACCCCCAGGTATCACCTTGTATTAAGATCTGGAAAGTCTCTGAGCCATTTCAGTAGGCAGACTAGGGCCCCAGAAGGCTCAGAGTTTCCCATCCCTTGGGCACACAGCAAGCCAGCCACCAGACCCAGGCCTGTCACCAGGACCCCTGGTGCCTCTGCCCCACCCAGACCACCCGGACCTTGGCGCCCCCGATGCTGATGATACGGTAGACATTGCGGGTGGCATCGTAGAAATAGGAGACAGTGAGTGCATGCTTGCCCGCCGGGATCCAGTTTCGCTTGGTGGCCGGGTCGATTTGGAACACGTGCGCCCGTGTGCTGAAGATTGGCTGCTCCCTGTGTGGGGGAGAGGGTGATCAGTGGGGGCTGGGCACCCCCCCCCTTAAAAAGCTCAGGTCCACACTGGGGAGGTGGGAGCTCACCTGGCTGTGGACATTGGTCAGGCTGGGCTGGGCAGGCTCTAGGGGGCAGCCTGAGAGGTGGCAGGAGCCGCTGGTTTGGCCCCTAGGGAGAGAGGGGGGACTATGAGTATCCCTCAGGCCAGGCTGAGGGAGGCCGAGCAGGTTCCAGCTCAGGACCCATTATCACAGAACTTTCAATCAAAAAGACAAGAGAGGCCCAAAGCACACCCAGTGCTTTGGGAGGCTGAGTCAGGAGGATCATTTGAGCCCAGGAGTTGGAGACCAGCCTGAGCAACATGGTGAGACTCCATCTCTACCAAAAATCTAAACAATTAGCCAGGTGTGGTGGCATGTGCCTGTGGTCCCAGCTACTCGGGAGGCTGAGGTGGGAGGATCGCTTGAGCCCAGGAGGTCAAGGCCGCAGTGCAGTGAGCTATGATCGTACCACTGCACTCCAGCCTGGGCAAGAGAGCGAGACCCTGTCTCCACAAAAGAAAGAAATGACAGAAAGAAACAAAAAGGCAAGATTATTATAGATCACTCAGAACAAGCGGACCCCATCTTTCTTTGTCTGGGGGAAGCCCCCACCACACCCTGTGCAGGAGGTGGCCCTCTGAGAAGCCAGGTGGCTGCTGCTCACATCCAGACGTACATCTCTCATCGCCCTAGTTACTGCACCCCCCACCCCGCCCCGTGAAGCCCCCTTCATCCTGGGCTGAGCTGTGGAGGCCAAACATCTGCTGAGTCCTTTCTATTCACACATGACCGGCCAGAGAGAGGTTCTCCATCAAAAAATAGGGCATTGAGAGGTGTGTAGTACTGGGAGACCAGTTCCCCACTACGCCCTGCAGAGGGACCCCCCCCCCCAGCTCCCCACCCTAGGCCGGCACACCTGGCAGCCTACAGTCCAAATCCCCAGGGAGCCCCCAGCCAAGTTAAAAAGACAAGGTGTAGCCAAACAGCCAATCCCAGTGCCCACCATGGGGGAGCAGAGCAGAATGCACACTAGGAGAACAGGGCTCCCCAGCCTCCCCATTGGTCCGTCCAGCCACCCCCGGATGTGCAGGGGACCAAGGAGGGGTTTCGGGGGAGGGGGAAGATAGGCGGGGAAGGGGGAGGTCCCAGCCCAGCAGCCTCTATGGTCAAAGGGGTATGCCCCCCCCCCCCCATCCTGTCCTGGGCAGCTGCTGTCCCGGTCACAGGGTCTGAAACCCGAGCCCCTGAGTGGGGGTGGGGCGGGAGCTCTGGCCTGGACCGGAGGCGGGTCCTGCGCTAGGTGGGAGTTGGGGGACGCAGGGGTCCCCCGGAACCCAGGCCCTTCCGGTCGGGCCGCTCCTGCTGCGACTTGCAGCGTTTGGGGAAGGCTTACTCACCAACTAGTCATGCGCTCGGATGCCGCCGGCCACGGGGCTCCCGGGAGGGGTGTCCAACACCGCCGGGTGTCTGGGATCCCCAATCTGGCCGGTGGGTGAGGCCCCATCCCATGCACCCCAGTCCAGGGGGGCGGTGAGGGGGCTAATATTCATTCAGGATCCAGTCCCCACCCGAGGCAGGACACCCAGTGCGCGACCCAACTCCGGGACTCGCGCCCTGACCCTGGAACTTCCGAGATTCCCGCGACAGCCCCGTCTCTGGGTCCAGAACTTCGGGGGACACCTCTTCTGCCTCCTCCAACCCCAGGTCCGTAACTCCGGGGACACCCCCCGTGCCGCCTCCTCTACCCGGTCCGGAATTGGGGGGACCCCCTCGTTGTCCGAGACTCCTAAACTTCGAAGACCCCCTGCCGCCCTTCCAGTCCCTGGTCCCGGACGTCAGGGCCCCTCCCGCGCCAGGCTCCCACCCCAGGTCCGCAACTTTGGGGACTCCTTCGCAGCCTCCTCCAACGCCGGGTCCAGAACTTTGGGAACCTCCCGCGCGGTCCCCTCACCGACCCTGACTCCAGAACTTCGGGACCCCCGCGCTCCCTCCGGCCCTGGAACTTGGGGGACCCCTCGCGCCGCTCCCAGTCCCCGGGTCCGGAACTTCTGGGGGACCCCCCGCGCCCTTCCCTTGGCCCCGGGACTTCGAGGCCCCCGCGCTCGCGGCGCAGTCTCGGCTGGCCGGGCTCACCCTGCCGGGTCGGCGCCCCGCGAGTGTCCGGGCGCGAGTCGGGCGCGGCCCCCGCGGCGCTGACTCCGCGTAGCCGGGCGCCCCGCTGGCTCCCTGGCTCCCGGGCCCGCGCCCTCCGCGCCGCCCTCCGCGCCGCCCGCGTCTTTGTCTGCGCCGCCGCCGCCGCCCGCGCCGCCTCCGGTCCCATCGCGGCGGGTCCCGACGCGGCCGCCGCCCGCCCCGCCTCCCCGGGCCGCCGAGGCCGCCCCGCTGCGCCCCCTGCCGGCTTTTGCACCGGGCCGGGGTGGGGGAGGGGGTGGGGGAGGGGCGGGGAGGGACGGAGGATTGGGGGAGGGGGCTGGGGAGGTGGAGGGGCACTGGGGGCGTTGCGGGGGGGTCGGGACTGGGAACAGAGGGTGGGGAGAGAGAGACAGAAGGAGAGGGACATCTGGGATGAGAAAGAGACCCAGAAAGAGAGACACGGCGGAGACAGGCAGAGACACAGGAAGCAGATGGAGAGAGACAGTTGCAGGGGACAGCGATGTGACCTCACCCTCCTGTCATTTCTCAAGGGACAGCTGCCTCTGTCCCCACTACCTGAGGTCATGACTTTGGGCCTGTGAGGGAGGTCAGGTCCCTCCCGGGCTGACATGGGTGGTTCAGTGAGGTTGCGGAGGGGGCGGTGGGTACCGCCTGGCCACGGGACTCCTGTTTCCTGGCAACACCCATTGAGCACCTACTGTATGCAGACAGTGCATACAGTAGGTGCTCAATGGGTGTTGCCAGGAAAACGGAAGAGCTCAGCTTCCGGAGGGAACAGGAAGCAAGACAAAGGGAGAGAAGCCTTCCTGTCTGTTCTGCCAGCTCCATCCAGGGCAGGGACATCTGTTCACCTCTGTCCCTCCCAAGACAATGGTAAAATGCTCATGATGGTTGGATTAAGGTTATCATCGCTCTTGCTTGAGGCTCCCAGAATCCAAAGGCTCAAGGAATGTCTCCAGCACATGGGTGTGTCCCCTCAGCCGCCACTGGCCTGGGTTTGTCACCTCTGGTCACAAGGAGCATCCCCTTCCCACACTTGCCAGGAGAGCGTCCTTCCAGAGCTGAGCTGGGATCCAGCTCCCCAGCCCCAAGCCCATGGGTCGCACTTGTCAATCCTGGTGCTGCCCTCTCTCTGGCACCTTCTCCAAAATCACATTACCGTTGGTTTGTGGGCAGAGGCCCTGCAGCTCCCTGGAACCAAGGCCTGTGGTGCCCTAAAGCTCTGAGGCTTGCATTTGAATCTCTTTCTTTCTTTCGTTCTTTTTTTTTTTTTTTTGAGACGGAGTTTCGCTCTTGTTACCCAGGCTGGAGTGCAATGGCGTGATCTCGGCTCACTGCAACCTCCACCTCCTGGGTTCAAGCAATTCTCCTGCCTCAGCCTCCCAAGTAGCTGGGACTACAGGCGCGCACCACCACGCCCAGCTAATTTTTTGTTTTTGTATTTTCAGTATAGACGGGGTTTCACCATGTAGACCAGGATGGTCTCAATCTCTTGACCTTGTGATCCACCCGCCTCGGCCTCCCAAAGTGCTGGGATTACAGGCGTGAGCCACCGCGCCTGACCTCTTTCTTTTTCCTTCCTTCCTTCCTCCCTCCCTCCCTCTCTCTTTTTCTTTTCTTTCTTTTTTTTTTTAATTAATTAATTATTTATTTTAAAAGACGGGGTTTCACCATGTTGGTCAGGCTGGTCTCGAACTCCTGACTTCAGGTGATCCACCCACCTCAGCCTCCCAAAGTGCTGGGATTACAGGCGTAAGCCACCGCGCCCGGCTCTTTCTTTCACAAAGTCTCACTCAGGCTGGAGTGTAGTGGCGAAATCTCAGCTCACTGCAACCTCCGCCTCCCAGGTTCAAGCAATTCTCCTGCCTCAGCCTCCCGAGTAGCTGGGACTACAGGTGCGTGCCACCACACCTGGCTAATTTTTGTATTTTTAGTAAAGACGGGGTTTCACCATGTTGTCCAGGCTGGTCTCAAATCCCTGACCTCAAGTGATCCGCCCACCTTGGCCTCCCAAAGTGCTAAGGTTACAGACGTGAGCCGCCATACCTGGCCGACACCTGAGTCTTCTGACAACTTCAGAGAGGCTTTTGCTTTTCATCTCCAAGACCTCTGCTCCTGTCTCCTTTCCCTGTTCCTTTATTTCTGTTTCCTTCTAAGAAGAATCACATATCTGAGCTGGCAGTTACATTCAAATTACCTTTAGGTGAATTCTGGGTCAGGTTGTCTCTGGAGATTGACTCCTGGGCCAAGATGTAAGTCTTCCCCACTCCAGGCCTTTGCCCACACTGTTCCATCCGCCTGGAATGCCCTCTCTGCAGGCATCTCTTCTGCCTGTCTTTCCAGGCTCAGCACCACCACCCTGTCTCCTCCTCCAGGAAGCCTCTCTGACTACCCTGGCCTTGAAAAGATCTTGCCCTCCCCTGTCTCAATCCCTGTCTCTCTCTTCTCTTTTCCTTTTTTAAAGTTTATTTTTAGAGACCAGGTCTCACTATGTTGCCCAGGCTGGTCTCAAACTCCTGAGCTCAAATGATCCTCCTGCTTCGGCCTCCCAAAGTGCTGAAATGACAGACGTGAGCCCAGACACTCTATGACTCTTCTGTTACCTATTTATTACATGACCAGGTCTGGGTGCTCCTCCCCGGGCTGGCCCGTCCACCCTGAAGCCCCAGTCTGACCCAGCACAAGAAGGACTGTTCATCCCGGCAGGGGAAACTGAGGCACAGACTCGGTTTCCCCAGCTGCTTCTAACTTCATGAGGCATCTGCACAAGGGAAGGATTTGGCTGTGTTCTCACGCCGGAAGCCACGAAATGCTTGAACATTGTGGGGAGCAAAGAAAATACCGTCTGTTCTGTGCAAAAAGTGACTTTTCCTTATTATCAACAAAATAATGGAAAAAATAAAAGAGTATCTGGGAAAGATGCCGGCCGGCATGACCGAAGCTTCTGGAAGTTGCTTAGAGTTTGCCAAGTGCAGAGATGGGGCCATGTGGCTATTCCATGGGGGCGGCTGGGCGAGGGGCCCAGGCTGACTTTGCATTTTGTGTGGGCAGAAAGCAACAGTGAAAGAGACAGTGAAGGGTTGAATTCCTTCCCTGAACCCGCTCTCCAGTCTCTGGGAGGGGCTGGGACAGGGCTGGCCTTGAGCAGCCCCAACCTGAAGCTGGATTAGCCAAGTCTACACTGAGGCAGCGGCTTCCTCAGTGTGGACCTCAGTTTTCTCACCTGGAAAATGAGCTGATGCTTGCAGGGCTCTGGTAGAGGGAGGAACATGAAGGATTCAGTCAATACCAGCAGGTGTCCTCTGGGGTGCCTGCCATTAGGTTCACAGGCAGAGGCCCTGCAGCTCTTTGCTGCAACTGGGGAAACTGAATCTGTGCCTCAGTTTCCCCTGCTGGGATGAACAATCACTCTTGTGCTAGGGCAGACTCAGGCTTCAGGATGGATTGGCCAGCCCTAGAGGAGCACCCAGACCTGGTCATGTAATAAACAGGTAACAGAAGAGTCACAGAAAGGGACTGGGCTCACGTCTGTCATTTCAGCACTTTGGGAGGGTGAGGCTGGAGGACTGCTTGAGCTCAGGAGTTCAAGACCAGCCTGGGCAACATAGTGAGATCTCGTCTCTAATGAGGGCAGCCCTGAGCTGCTGCCCCCACTCTGGTCTGAGCCCTCTTCTTCCTAGGTCTGGAGGCCTCTCTTCTAAAGAACTGGGCCAGGTGCAGTGGCTGAGGTCTGTAATCCCAGCACTTTGGGAGGCTGAGGTGGGCAGATTACCTGAGGTCAGGAGTTCGGGACCAGCCTGGCCAAAACATGGTGAAACTCTGTCCCTATTAAACATACAAAAATTAGCCAGGCATGGTGGCGCATGCCTAATCCCAGCTACTCAGGAGGCTGAGGCAGGAGAATTGCTTGAACCCGGGAGGCAGAGGTTGCAGTGAGCCAAGAATGTGCCACTGCACTCCAGCCTGGTTGACAGAGGGAGACTCCGTTTCAAAAAGAAAAAGAAAAGGAAAAAGGAAGGGAGGGAGGGAGGGAGGGAGGGAGAGAGGGAGGGGGGAAGGGGGGAAGGGGGAAGGGGGAAGGGGGAAGGGGAGGGGGAGGGGAAGGGGGAAGGGGAGGGGGAGGGGGAGGGGAGGGGGAGGGGAGGGGGGGGAGGGGGAGAGGGAGGGAGGGAGGGGGGCCGGGCACGGTGGCTCACGCCTGTAATCCCAGCACTTTGGGAGGCTGAGGTGCGCAGATCACCTGAGGTCAGGAGTTCGAGACCAGTCTGGCCAACATGGTGAAACCCATGTCTAAAAAAAAAAAAAAAAAGGAAGGAAAGAAGAAATGAAGGAGGGAAGAAAGGACTTGGGATGTCCTTGCAGGGCAGGCAGAGGCCACCACCCCAAGGCAGCTGACTAGGAAAGCAACTTTCCTTTGGGGCTGAGAAATGGTATGGGGGAGTGAGCTTTCTGTCTCAAAGGGGAAACCAAGTGGGAGCCAGAACAGCTCATTCAGCACTAAGGAAGCTCAGGCTCTGGTCTCTGCCTAGTTAGATCTGACCCAGCCTTTGGAGTGAGGCTGAACTGTCTCTCCTCTCCAGAGGCTGTCCCACCAGAGCAGGGACAGTCCAGCTGCTCTTCCCCAAAGCTGGGTGCCCACCTCCCAGTGACGGTCTTGGTGACTGCTTCAGGCCTGTTTATGGCATGATTTGGTTACTGTTCACCTCTAACATGGATGTGTCCCGGCACCTAGAACAAGCCTGACCTGCAACCGCTTTCTATGAGCACTTTCAGAAGCAGGAGATCCCTGGGTTCCAGCTTTCAGTACAGTGGGCTTCGGAATCACGTGAGCCAGGGAGTGAGTCCCAGCCCTGCCACTTACCAGCACTGCCACCCTGAAGAAGTCACCTTCCCTTCTCTGGGCTTCAGGTTCCCCATCCATAAAATGGGTGCGTGAATGTGTCACTTCTGAGGTTTACTGTAGGGATCTAATGGGTTCTTTTTTTTTTTTTTGAGATGGAGTGTTACTCTGTTGTCCAGGATGGAGTGCAATGGTGCGATCTCGGCTCACTGCAACTCCACCTTCCGGGTTCAAGCGATTCTCCTGCCTCAGCCTCCCTAGTAGCTGGGATTACAGGCGCGTGCCACCATGCCCGGCTAATTTTTGTATTTTTAGTAGAGACAGGGGTTTCACCATGTTGGCCTGACTGGTCTCCAACTCCTGAACTCAAGCAATCCACCCACCTTGACCTCCCAAAGTGCTGGGATTACAGGTGTGAGCCACTGCACCCAGCTTTTTTTTTTTTTTTTTTTTTAAGAGAGGGGCTCACTCTGTTGCCCAGGCCGTAGTGCAATGCCTCGATCACAGCTCACTGCAGCCTCGACTTTCTGGGTTCAAGCAATCCGCAATCCTCCCACCTTAGACTCTGGCTGGGACTACAGGCACACACTGCTACGCCTGGCTAATTTCTGTATTTTTTGTAGAGATGGCGAGTCACTATGTTGCCCAGGCTGGTCTCCAACTCCCAGACTCAAGTGATCTGCCTGCCTCAGCCTCCCAAAGGGCTGGGATTACAGGTGTGAGCCACTGCACACGGCCTCCAATGAGATGTTATGTGAAGAGAATGTGATTACAGGGGCTTAATAAATGCTTGCTATTATAGACATCATATTTATTTTTGGTATGTGGTTTTGATCCTGAGCCAACTTCTTATGATTTTCTTTTTCAGGGGTTAGAGGACTCCAACCACGCCTGAACTCTCAAAGAGAGGAATGGGTCCAACCTGGCATTATACCCTCTAAATCTTTTTTTTTTCTTGAGTCAGAGTTTCGCTCTGTCACCCAGGCTGGAGTGCAATGGTGTGATCTGGTCTCACTGCAACCTCCACCTCCCAGGTCCAAGCACTTCCCTACCTTAGCCTCCCTAGTAGCTGGGATTACAGGCACCTGATACCACACCCGGCTAATTTTTTTTTTTTTTTTTTGTATTTGTAGTAGAGACAGGGTTTCACCATCTTGGCCAGGCTGGTCTTGAATTCCTGACCTCGTGATCCACCTGCCTCTGCCTTCCAAAGTGCTGGGATTATAGGCATAAGCCACCATGCCCAGCCAACATCCTCTAAATCTTTAGCTCCTGGACCCTCATGTGCCCCCTCCAGCCACCTCCCTCTTCCTTCTCCTCATTCCCCAAACTGTAGCTGGTTGAGCCAACTTCCAGACATTTGCCTCTTGGAAAACTCCTATTCATCCCTCAAAGCCTCACCTTCAATGCTCTCCTCCCCCAAGAAGCTCTCTCTCCTCCACCTCTAGACCTTCTCCAGCCCTCTTCCCTCTTTCTGGCCCAGCCCTGACCCCTGGGAGTGTCTGTGTCCAGCTTTGACTCCCCCAGCCTGAGTGTGTCTCTTAAGGGCTGAGACCAGGGCTGACGCTTCCCTGGAGTTTGTCGTCTTCCAGCACAGGGTGCACACATGGGGGTCAGGCAAAGGGGAGTTTGATGACTTAACACTATTGATGATTTTGCATCCATTGAAGGAGACCCTGCCTTAAATTCAGAACTTGACTTCTGCGCTCGGCCAAAGTTAATTCATTCAACAAACAACCCCTGTGAAGCAGTGGAGCCAGGCTCCCTCAGGCCCCCGGCAAGAAAGGGTGGGGGAGTTGCGGTCGCCAGCACTGGGTAGTGGATTTGAGGATCTAGGACCAGGGTGGGTGGGGGATGGGAGGAGGCGGTGCTTGAGGACCCTTTGAGCACCAAACCTGGACCCGAGGTTCAGTTCCCGCAGACCTAATTACCCTAATTTGCCACATGCACTAATTACCTCCTGGGTGCCAGGTGGCTGGGTGGGGCTGCCCCAATTTTTGGAGGTAGGTCAGGGCCCGATTATTTTTGGCTGTGGCGTCCTTGAAGCCTCCACCATCAACAGCGCTTGAAGGGCAGAAAGTGGGACGGAGAAATTGAGGCCACATCAGGGTGGCGCTGCGGGAATTGGGGGCCGGGTGGCCTTGGAGCTCCCTAACGGTGGGGGGGGGATTGGGCCCAAGACCTGACAGTCTTTGGCGCCTAGGTACAGGTGGCACACTCTGGAGGGGCATGGGGCAATGGCTCACGCCTGTAATTCCAACACTTTGGGAGGTCGAGGCAGGAAGGTCATGAGGTCAGGAGTTCAAGAGCAGCCTGGCCAATATAGTGAAACCCAAGCTCTACTAAAAATTTAAACAGTTAGCTGGGCATGGTGGCGCCCGCCTGTAGGCACAGCTCCTCGGGAGGCTGAGGCAGAAGAATTGCTTGAACCTGGGAGGTGGAGGTTGCGGTGAGTTGAGATCGCGTCATTGCACTCCAGTTTGGGTGACAGAGCAAGACTGTGTCTCAAAAAAAAAAAAAAAAAAATCTAGAGGGGCTGAGAATCAGCCAGCTCCATGGTGGATTGGTCTGAAAGTCTGTGTTGTTGGTTGTTATTTTTTGAGACAGAGTCTCACTCTGTCACCCAGGCTGGAGTGCAGTGGTGTGATCTCAGTTCACTGCAGTCTCCTCCTCCCAGGCGCAAGAAATTCTCTTGCCTCAGCCTCCCGAGTAGCTGGGATTACAGGTGTGCACCACCACGCCCAGCTAATTTTTGTATTTTTAGTAGAGACGGGGTTTCACCATGTTGGCCAGGCTGGTCTTGAACTCCTGGCCTCAGGTGATCCACTCGCCTCAGCCTCCCAAACTGCTGAGATTACAGGCGTGAGCCACTGTGCCCGGCCCAGGTCTGTTTTTAATGTGACAGCATGGCCGGGACGGGGCCCCCAGGGGGTGGGAGTGGGGTAGTCAGATGGACCTGGGTTCATATCCCAAGTCCCACCAGCTTGCTGTGTGTTCCTGGGCATGTTACCTTTCATAAACTCTTCACCCATTTCCTAAGGGATGAAACAGGTGTAATTTTAAAAGGGTGCTTTAGGCAACGGGGGTTGGAGTGTGTGCAAAGGCCCTGAGGTGGGGACAGGCGGGTCATGTTGGAGGAACACTAGAGAGGTGTCTAGTGTGGAGTACGTGGGAGAAAAGCTTGTGGGGTTGCTGAGACCTAGGGGCTCACAGGAACTGAGCAGAGCCTCGTAAGTCTTGGCGAGTTGTGTGGGTTTCATTCTGAAGGCACTGGGGAGCCATGGGGGAGTCTGGAGCCAGAGAGAGAGGGAGTAGTCACACTGACTCTGCAGGCCCTGGGCAGGGTTTCAGCTCTTAGGAGAGAACGAGGTGTCTGTCCATGTGCAGAAGAGACATAGCCTCAGTTTCCCCACCCTGAGCAGAGTCCTGAGACTTGGGCAGACCCAGAACACAGTGGGCCCTCTGCCAGGGAAGCCCCACCCCACCCCCACCCCACCCCACCCTGGAGCTCCCAAATGCTGGCTGTGCCGCCTACACGGCCTCCTCTCCGCCTGTCCCCCCCATCCCACGCTCCTTCTGTGGCCTTGAGGGAGCAGCTGTGGGAACAGAGAGCAGGAGCCCGTGGGGAAGGCGGCTCGGAGGGGCTCCGGGGGCCGTGTTCCTGCTTGGTGACAGCCCACGCGGGGCTGCCGGGCGCCCAATGTTTTCACAGCAGCCAGGTGACTCACACGCTACAGCCTCTTCCCCAGGTCTGCCAGAGGGAGTGTATTCCTGGTCCCCAGGCACAGGCCGGGGCTCTGGCTTGGCCACTTGTGCCCTGGCGGTGCCCTCTAGGATACTCATCCCTACCACCAAGACACACCAAGGGACACCTCTTTTATTTTTTTTTGAGACGGAGTCTCACTCTTGTTGCCCAGGCTGGAGTGCAATGGTGCAATCTTGGCTCACCGCAACCTCTGCCTCCCACGTTTAAGTGATTCTCCTGCCTTGGCCTCCTGAGTAGCTGGGATCACAGGCGCCTGCCACCACGCCCGGCACCAAGGGACCCCTCTAACTGGCGGTGCTTCCACCACCTTACTCCAGCATCGTCTGTGGCTTTCCTGGACACCTCAGAGGGAGGCTCAAGCTCCTCACTGCCCATTGGCCAAGCCGCTCACTCCCACTTCAGAGTACTTGCACTGGGTCCCCACCTGTGGCCTGAAATGCCCACTCTGAGGCCGTCTCCTCCAGGAAGCCTTTCAGCCCTCCCCACAACTCTGACAATCCTGACCCCCAGGACGGGGCTGTGTCTGTGTCTGGCTCTGCCTCCCTCGAAGACTGGGGGCTACCTGGAGTCCAGGCCCGGAACACAGACCTCTCAGGGACCCCATTGTTATCCACTATAGGAGTGCCAGTTGGGGAAGAAGACAGCCACTGTGGCAGCCCAGGCTGGACCCCATGGGCCTGACATGCAACCAAATTATTTATGTATTTATTTCTTTTTTTTAATTATTATTTTTTAATTTAAGATGGGGTTTCACCATGATGGCCAGGCTGGTCTTGAACTCCTGACCTCAGGTGATCCACCCACCTCGGCCTCCCAAGTGCTAGGATTACAGGCGTGAGCCACTGTGCCTGGCCTATGTATTTATTTCTTTAATTTTTTTTTTTTTTAGAGACAAGATCTAACTCTGCCACCCAGGCTGGAGTACAGTGGCGTGATCTCAGCTCACGGCAGCCTCAGCCTCCTGGGCTCCAGCGATTCTCCTGCCTCAGCCTCCCAAGTCACTGGGATTAGAGGCGTGAGCCACCAAGCCTGGCTAATTTTTTTTTTTTTTTTTTAGATAGCATCTTGCTCTGTCACCCTGGCTGGCATGCAGTGGCTCTATCTCGGCTCACTGCAATTCTTGAATCTGGTTCAAGCAATTCTCTTGCCTCAACCGCCCAAGTAGCTGGGATTACAGGTGCACGCCACCACGCCCAGCTAATTTTTGTATTTTTAGTAGAGATGGGGTTTCACCATGTTGGCCAGGGTGATCTTGATCTCCCCACCTCCTGATCTGCCTGCCTCGGCCTCCCAAAGTGCTGGGATTACAAGTGTGAGCCACTGCGCCTGGCTGCCTGGCTAAGTTTTTAATATTTGTAGGGATGGGGTCTTCCTGTGTTGTCTAAGCTGGTCTCTGACTCCTGGGCTCAAGCAGTCCTCCTGCCTTGGCCTCCCAAAATGCAGCGATTACAGGCATAAGCCACTGCACCTAGCTAACCCCAATTTCTTTTCTTTCCTTTCCCTTCCCTTTCTTTTTCTTTTCTTTTTTGAGATAAAGTCTCACTCTGTCACCCAGGCTGGAGTGTAATGGCACGATCTTGGCTCCTGCAACCTCCGCCTCTTGGGTTCAAGCAATTTTCCACTCTCAGCCTCCCAAGCTGCTAAGATTACAGGTGTGTGCCACCACGCCTGGCTAATTTTTTTGTATTTTTGTAGAGATAGAGTTTCACCATGTTGGCCAGACTGGTCTCGAACTCCTGACCTCAAGTGATCCACCCGCCTCAGACTCCCAAAGTGCTGGGATTACAGGCATGACCCACTGCATCCAACCCCAGTTTCACAGAAGGGAAAACTGAGGCTCAGGGAGCTTGTCAGTACCCTGAAGTAAAAGCAGAAGGCTGGGGTTGGTGGCTCATGCCTGTAATCCCAGGTCTTTTGGAGACTGAGGCAGGGAGATCACCTGACGTCGGGAGTTCAAGACCAGCCTGGCCAACGTGGTGAGACCCCGTCTCTGCAAAAATACAAAAAAATGGCCGGTGGCTCATGCCTGTAAACTTTGGGAGGCCGAGGTGGGCAGATCACCTGAGATCAGGAGCTTGAGACCACCCTGACCAACATGGTAAAACCCTGTCTTTACTAAAAATACAAAAATTAGCCAGGTGTGGTGGTTCGTACCTGTAGTCCCAGCTACTTGGGAGGATGAGGCAGGAGAATCACTTGAACCTGGGAGGCAGAGGTTGCAGTGAGCCAAGATCACGCCATTACACTCTAGCCTGGGCAACAAGAGTGAAACTCCATCTCAAATTAAAAAAAAAAAAAAAAAAACAGCTGGGCATGATGGCGAGTGCCTGTAATCCCAGCTACTCAGGAGACTGAAATGGGAGAACTGCTTGAACCTGGGAGATAAAGGTTGCAGTGAGCCGAGATTGCACCATTGCACTCCAGCCTGGGCGACTGAGCGAGATTCCATCTCAAAAAAAAAAAAAAAAAAACAAGTCAGGCCAGGCGAGGTGGCTCATTCCTGTAATCCCAGCACTTTGGGAGGCCAAGGTGGGTGAGGTCAGGAGTTTGAGAACAGCCTGGCCAATATGGAGAAACCCCATCATTTAAAAGAAAAAAAAAAGTCAGCAGAAGGCTGCAGGGGATGGCTCACGCCTGTAATCCCAGCTCTTTGGGAGGCCAAGGCGGACGGATCACTTGAGGTCGAGAGTTTGAGACCAGCCTGGCCAACATGGCAAAAACCTGGCGAAAACCTGTCTCTACTACAAACACAAAAAATTACCTGGACGTGGTGGTGCGCATCTGTTTCCCCAGCTACTCAGGAGGCTGAGGTGGGAGGATGGCTTGAACCCAGGTGTCAGAGTGCCCGCCACCACGCCCAGCTAATTTTTGTATTTTTAGTAGAGACAGAGTTTCACCATGTTGGCTAGGCTGGTCTTGAACTCCTGACCTCAGGTGATCCACCTGCCTCAGTCTCCCAAAGAGCTGGGATTGCAGGTGTGAGCCCCCGCCCCAGCCTACTGCAGTAAGCCCAGATCACACTACTGCACTCCAGCCTGGGCGACAGAGTGAGACTTTGTCTCAAAACAACAAAAAATCAGCGGAGAGGAAAGGCTGGTCCTGGAAGCCCAGTCTGAGAAGCCAAGCCTGCTCCTTGCAATCTTTGGAGCTTTGCTTACCCAGGGAACGGATTGGGGGGTTCGTTCACCCACCTGCAGGTAGATTTGGTGCAGTCTGGGCTCAAACTCAAGGGGTCCAACAGCCCTTCTTTGTGGACACTCGGCGGGGGGGACCTCCCTGGCCCTCTGTTTCCTCCTCTGTAAAGCAAGGATTATTCATCATTAACTCATGTTTATAAAGCACTTAAGCGTCCAGGTCTGTTAGGGCCCCCTGCCCTCAGGGACCTCATGACTGGGACAAAGGAACGAGGAAATGATTTATGACAGAAATTTTCTTTTCTTTCTTTCTTTCTTTTTTTTTTAAATAATAGAGACGGGGTTTCTTCATGTTGGCCAGGCTGGTCTCGAACTCCTGACCTCAGGTGATCCACCCGCCTCAGCCTCCCAAAGTGCTGGGATTACAGGCGTGAGCCACCGCACCCGGGCTTCTTTTTTTTTTTTTTTTGAGACAGAGTCTTGCTCCGTCACCAGGCTGGAGTACAATGGTGCGATCTCAGCTCACTTCAACCCCCGCCTCCCGGGTTCAAGCGATTCCCCTGCCTCAGCCTCCCAAGTAGCTGGGACTATAGGCTCGTGTCACCATGCCAGGCTAATTTTTTTTTGTATTTTAGTAGAGACGGGGTTTCACCATGTTGGCCAGGATGGTCTTGATCTCCTGAACTAGTGACCTGCCCACCTCGACCTCCCAAAGTGCTGGGATTACAGGCTTGAGCCACCGCGCCCGGCCCAGAATTTTTCAAAAGAAGGAAAACTGGGCAAAGCACCAGGCCAAGGCTGCAGAGCTTGCTGAGGGCTGCTTTGTGGAGGTGGTGATTCAGGGCAATAACGCACCCAGGGCCTTGAGGCCAGACGTGTTTGGCCCCTTGGGACAGCATGGAGGAGGCGGTTGTGACTGAAGCAAAGTGGGCTGGGGAGAGTTGGGGGCACCATATAGGCAGGGAGGCCTACAGGCTGGGCATCAGGGACCTGTGGGCCCCCAGCAAGGAAAGCAGACTTTATACTTAGAGCACTGGGGAGCCACGGAGGCTTTTGAACAGGAGAGGACATGATCTGCTTTTTTCTTTTTTCTTTTTTTTTTTGAGACAGGGTCTCACTCTTTCCCCCAGGCTGAAATGCAGTGGTGTGATCATGGTTCACTGCAGCCTCGACCTCCTGGTCTCAGGTGATCCTCCCACCTCAGCCTCCCAGGTAGCTGCGACTACAGGTGTGTGCCACCTTGCCCAGCCGTGATCTTTTATGTGTTTAAATAAGATTTGTGGCTGGGTGCCGTGGCTCATGCCTGTAATCCTAGCACTTTGGGATGCTGAGGTGGGGGCTTACTTAAGGCCAGGAGTTCAAGATCAGCCTGACCAATATGGTAAAACCCTGTCTCTACTAAAAATACAAAATTCAGCTGAATGTGGTGGCTCACGCCTGTAATCCAAGCACTTTGGAGGCCAAGGCGGGCGGATCACCTGAGGTCGGGAGTTCCAGACCAGCCTGACCAACATGGTGAAACCCCATCTAAAGAAAAAAAAAAAAAAGTAAAATTAAAAAAATATATATACAAAATTTAGCAAGTTGTGATGGTGCAGGCCTTCGTCCCAGCTACTCAGGAGGCTGAGGCAGGAGAATCGCTTGAACCAGGGAGGCGGAGGTTGCAGTGAGCTGAGATCGCGCCACTGCACTCCAGCCCGGGCCATAGCAAGACTCTGTCTCAAAACAAAAAAAAAAAAAGATTTGCAGCCAGGTGCAGTGGCTCACGCCTGTAATCCCAGGGCGTCAGGGAGGAAGCCCATCTCCGTAAGCCCCTTCCCGTCTTCCTCTGTCTCTCACAGGGTGTGGATGCCAGTCTCTGGGTCTTATCACTGAAATCCCAGGCCTCCAACTGCAGGGAAACATCTGCTTTCCGGAGTGCAAGGATCTTCCAACCCAGAGGGAGGTCACAGGGAAGGAGGATGGCTGAAACAAAGAGAAAGAGTCACACGGCCCGGCACAGTGGCTCACGCCTGTAATCCCAGCACTTTGGGAGGCCGAGGCAGGCAGACCACTTGAGGTCATGTGTTCGAGACGATCCTGGCCAACATGGTGAAACTCTGTCTCTACTAAAAATACAAAAATTAGCTGGGTGTGGTAACAGGCACCTGTTGTCTCAGCTACTCAGGAGGCTGAGGCAGGAGAATCACTTGAACCCGGGAGGAGGAGGTTGGAGTGAGCTGAGATCACACCACTGCACTCCAGCCTGGGCAACAGAGCAAGACTCTGTCTCAAAATAAACAAAGACAGAAGAAAACGGGGGAGACGTATGTACAGCTGTTACCAGGGGCCCCGGGTGCCATTCCTCATTCTGGCTGGGAGGCCTCAGAGATGTGGCCACATCTCCAGAGCCTGAGATGCTGCCTGGAGGAGGTTTACTACTGGTCCTGGTCCTGATTCGCATTCACCTGGCGCTGGATAAATGCTTATGATGAATACCATAAGAACAGGTGAGCCCATATAATTTCCCAGACCCAGTACAAAGGAAAATGCAGAGCCCCTTGTTATAAGATTATTAAGGGCTGGACACGGTGTCTTTTGCGTGTAATCCCAGCACTTTATGAGGAAGGAGGATTGCTTGAGGCCAGGAATTCAAGGCCAGCCTGGGTAACACACACACACACAAAGATTTGCAGCCAGGCGCAGTGGCTCACACCTGTAATCCCAGGGCCTCAGGGAGGAAGCTCCTCTCCATAAACCCTTTCCTGTCTTCCTCTGTCTCTCACAGAGTTCTCTACAGACCCCATCTCTACAGAATATTTAAAAATTAGCCAGGGGGCCAGGCGTGGTGGCTCACACCCATAATCCTAGCACTTTGGGAGGCTGAGGTGGGTGGATCACTTGAGGTCAGGAGTTTGAGACCAGCCTGGCCAACATGGTGAAACCTTGTCTCTACTAAAAATACAAAAATTAGCTGGAAATCGCTTGAACCCGGGAGGCAGAGGTTTCAGTGAGCCAAGATCATGCCGCTGCACTCTGGCCTGGGTGAAGAGTGAGACTCCATCTCAAAAGAAAAAAAAAAAAAAAATTAGCTGGGGGCCAGGCACGGTAGCTTACTCCTGTAATCCCAGCACTTTGGGAGGATGAAGTGGGTGGATCATTTGAGGTCAGGAGTTGGAGACCAGACTGGGCAACGTGTGAAACCCCATCTCTAGTAAAAATACAGAAAAAGTAGCCAGGCATTGCGGTACACATCTGTAATCCCAGATACTCAGGAGGCTGAGTCAGGAGAATCACTTGAAGCTGGGAGGTGGAGGTTGCACTGAACCAAGATCACACCACTGCACTCCAGCCTGGGCAACAGAGCAAGACTCCACCTCAGAAAAATAATAACAAACACAAATTAGCTGGGCGTGGTGGTACACACCTGTACTCCCCGCTACTTGGGAGGCTGAGATAGGAGAATTGCTTGAGTCCAGGAGGTTAAGGCTGCAGTGAGCTGAGATCGCACCGCTGCACTCCAGCCTGGGGGACAGAGTGAGACCCTATCTTGAAAAACAGCAAAGAGACTGGGTGCAGGGATTCATGCCTGTAATCCCAGCACTTTGGGAGGCCAAGGCGGGTGGATCATGAGGTCAGGAGTTCGAGACCAGCCTGACCAACATGGTGTAAACTCTGTCTCTACTAAAAATACAAAAATTAGCCAGGTGTGGTGGTGGGTGCCTGTAATCCCAGCTACTCAGGAGGCTGAGGCAAGAAAATTGCTTGAACCTGGGTGGCAGAGGTTGCAGTGAGCCGAGATGGTGCCACTGCCCTCCAGCCTGGGTGACAAAGTGAGACTCTGTCTCAAAAGAAAGAAAGAAAGAAAGAAAGAAAACAACAAAGAAACAAATCCCAAAGTCTGTGGGGGACCAGAGGGCCAAAGTTTGGGGAAGGGTGTCAGTACCTCCACATTTTGTGGTCTACCTCCCACACCTTGGGGTCCCTCAGGCTTTGACATCTGTCCTGGGATCCAGGAGGGGTGTAGCTGGTGGCTGGGCCAAGCCCTTGGTGGGTATCCCCACTGTTCTGGTGGGTACCATCCAGGGAGGTCATGACCGGGAGCTGAGGGGCCCCCGCAGGGCCCATCCAGGTCGTGGGTGCTTGGGAATTGGCTGTTAACATCGTCAGGGATGTAGGGGGGTGGGGTCTGTCTTGGGGACTTGGGTGTCCAGGTGCTGCCCTTGCCCCGGGCAGCAGGTCAGGAGACTGAGAAGCAGAAAGGCAAATACATACATACAGACTTTGGAGAGCAGCCCCTCAGGGGCTGGCCTCTTGCTTCTAGGTGAGACCCTCTCCTGGGGGGCCACTCAGAGTCCATAGGGGACACCACAGCCATGTCCACATGCAAGTCAGACATTGTGTGGCTGCTCAGAGCCCTCCACTGACCAGTAGTCACAGTGCCCACGGTGGGTGTTGAGCAGCGTCTGGACCTGGCCGGAGGGCAGGTGTCTGGAGTCCTGTGGGAGGAGGGGCTGGACCTTGAAAAGGCACCTGGGGAGAGCAGGTTGGAGACAGGGATGCAATGCACAGGGGCGCTACAGCCACTACCAGTGTGACAGTCTACACTGGGCTTTTCAAGGGGTAGGTGGGATGCTTAGAGAGTGTTGCAGCTCAAACTCCACTTTCCACTTCCTCACATGTTCATGCACCCACTCAATGCCTATCTACCATCCACCTACCCATCCACCCATCCAGCCATCCACTCATTCACCCATTCATCCATCCACCTGCCAACCTGCCCATCCATCCACTCATCCACTCACTCATCCATCCATATACCCATCTGTCTGCCCATCCATCCAACCATCCATCCATCCACCCATCCACCCATCCATCCATCCATCCATACACCTATCTGTCTTCCCATCGATCCAACGATTTGTCTATCCACCCATTCACCCATCCATCCATCCAGCCAGCCACCCATTCTTTTTTTTTTTTTTTTTATTTTTTTTTAGACGGGGTTTCACCATGTTGGTCAGGCTGGTCTTGAACTCCCGACCTCAGGTGATCCGCCCGCCTTGGCCTCCCAAAGTGCTTGGATTACAGGCGTGAGCCACCGCGCCCAGCCAGCCAGCCACCCATTCATCCATCCATACACCTACTCACTTCCCATCCATCAACCCATACACTCACCCATCCATCCATCCACCTATCCATCTTCCCATCCATCCACCCATCCACCTACCCAACCATCCACCCATCCATTCACCCACCAATCCATCCCCTCCATACACCTATCCATCTTCCCATCCATCCAACCATCCATCTACCCAACCATCCACCCATCCATTCATCTACCAATCCATCCATCCATACACCTATCCATCTGCCCATCCATCTACCCATCCACCCACCCATCCATACATACATACACCCATGCATCTTCCCATCCATCCATCCACCCATTCACCTATCCATCCATCCATACACCCATCCATCCATACATACACCTATCCATCTGCCCATTCAACCACCCATCCACCCACCCCTCCATCCATCCATCCACCCATCTGTCTCCATCCATCCAACCATCTGTCTATCCACCCATTCACCCATCCGTCTAGCCAGCCAGCCACCCATCTATCCATCCATCCATATACCTACCCACCTGCCCATCCATCCACCCATACACTCACCCATCCATCCATCCATACACCTGTCCATCTACCCATCCTTCCAATCATCCATCCACCCATCATCCATCCACCCACCATCCATCCACCCACCAGTCCATCCATCCATACACCTATCCATCTACCCATCCACCCACCCATCCATGCATCCATCCACCCATCTGTCTTCCCATCCATCCATTCATCCATCTATCCATCCATCCACCCAGCCATTTTCCCATCCATCCAACTATTCATTCATCCATTTACCCATCTACCTGTACATCCATCCATCTACATATCCATCCATTCAACCATCCAACCACATATACATCCATCTTCCCATATATTCATCCATTCATCGATCCATTATTTATCCATCCATCCACCAAGTCACCTATCCAGTCATTTACCCTCCATCTCCCATCCATCCGTGATCCATCCCACTATTCACCAATCCCCCATTCCTACCCCATCCATCCATACCCGTCCATTCATCTACCTTCATATGCAGGCATCATCCATGATCCACCCAACTCTACTTCCACGTCTCATACTTCTACTCATTCTTCAAGCCCCAGCTCCATGTGTCTTCCTCTGTGCAGCCCTCCACATGGCCCAAACCCTGTCCCCTTCCTCTGGCCCAGGCCTGATCCCATGGAGCTAAGAGCGAATGCACCTGGCTCACCTTTCAAACTGGAAAATGCTCAAGAGCCAAGCCTGGGGCTGAGGCTTCTTAGGGGCCCAGCAGCACCAGTGTGAGGGGGTGCCGAGGAGGAGACCAACAGTTCTGTCTGTGGCCCCAGGGAAGGAATCCAGGCTTGGCCTGAGACCACTCCAGGGGGCAGTAAGAGCTCTGGGAACAGAGATATCTGGGTTTGTGCCCCTTTTTGTCACATATGCACTGTGTGACACAGAACAGGTCACTTTAACGTCTCTGAGCCTCAGTTTCCCCATTTGGAAATCAATCTGTCTCATGTTAATTGCATTTACAAGGAGTTGAGGCCCACATCAGGCCCCCACTGGGATGTACCAGCTCCACTCCAGGGGAGAGGCCAGGAGGAGCTGGGGTGAGGAGAACAGGAAGGGAGGTTGAGAAGGTGAATGGGGCCACGCACGGTGGCTCACACCTGTAATCCCAACAGTTTTGGAGGCTGAGGCAGGAGGATCACTTGGGGCCAGGAGCTTGAGACCACCCTGGACAACATAGCCAGACCCCTTATCTACAAAATATAAAAAGATGAGCTGGGCATGATAGCGTACACCGGTGGTCCCAGCTAATCAGGAGTCTGAGGTGGGGAGGATGGCTTGAGCCTGGGAGGTCGAGGCTGCAGCGAGCAGTAATGGCGCCACTGTATTCTAGTCTGAATGACAGTGAAAAAAAAGGGTGGATGGCACTAGCTGGGGGGCTGGGAGGGGTGTGGGACATAGGTGTGCTTCCTTTTCTTTTCTTTTTTTTTTCCCTTCAGAGCTACTGGAAAGGTGTGCCTCCTAATGGATTCAGAGTTCCGCATTTTCTTTTCTTTTGAGAGGGAGTCTTACTCTGTCACCCAGGCTGGAGTGCAATGGCATGACCTCGGCTCACTGCAATGTCCACCTCCCCGGTTCAAGCAATTCTCCTGCCTCAGCCTCCTGAGTAGCTGGGATTACAGGCATGC
This sequence comes from Ateles fusciceps, assembly GCA_036589455.1. Lineage (NCBI taxonomy): Eukaryota > Metazoa > Chordata > Mammalia > Primates > Atelidae > Ateles > Ateles fusciceps. The sequence goes on along the minus strand of JAZHEH010001828.1, from coordinate 9,962,954 downwards.
ACTACCACACACAGCTAATTTTTGTATTTTTCAGTAGAGACGGGGTTTCACTATGTTGGCCAGGCTGGTCTTGAACTCCTGACCTCAAGTGATCTGCCCGCCTCGGCCTTCCAAAGTGCTGGGATTACAGGCATGAGCCACCGTGCCCGGCCTCTTTTCTGATTCTCCAAATAATATGTGCTCATTGTAAAAACAGTTTTAGAAAGCACAGACACATGTAATGTAAATAATCTGAATAGGTCCCTTGTCACAGCATTTAATTTCCTCTATGAATTTTTAATACCTATTTACTTTATGCCTGGTGCTTACTGGTAAATTTTTAAATGCTGGCAGAGAAAACAAACTAAGTAAACAAATTCAGATGCCGTGCCTGCCCTTGGCCCTAGCTGACACGGACCAGGTGCTCTGTAAATATCTGTTGAGTGAACGAAATTTTAAAAATAAAATCAATGCCCAGAAATAACTGTTACTAACACGATGGTCTATTTCCATCTAGATTTTTTCTATCTTTTTTTTTTTTCTTAGCCCGAATGGAATTATACTATACGCATGATTTGTCAGTCAAGGCGAACTTCCAGGGTACATTCTTGAGTTCGAGACTTCAGCGTCGCTCACCTTGAAGCTTTTCTATGGTTTGTTAAACAGATCCCCTCTGGTTGGACATCTAGGTCACTCTCTGGGACACTCTATTTGTTATTCTATTCTAACAAACAGAATAACACATTTTCTTTCTTTCTTTTTTTTTTTTTTTTGAGATGAAGTCACACTCTGTTACCCAGGTTGGAGTGCAGTGGCGCAATATGGGCTCACTGCAACCTCCACTTCCTGGGTTCAAGCGATTCTCCTGCCTCAGTCTCCTGAGTAGCTGGGACTACAGGCACCCACTACCACGGCTGACTAATTTTTGTATTTTTAGAAGAGACGGGGTTTTGCCATGTTGGCCAGGATAGTCTTGATCTCTCGACTTCATGATCCGCCTACCTTGGCCTCCCAAAGTGCTGGGATTACAGGTGTGAGCCGCTGAGCCTGGCCAAACACACGTTTTCAATGCTTCTCCTCCTCCTCCTCCTCCACCACCTCCTCCTCCTCCTCCTCCTCCTCCTTCTTTTCGACAGGGGACCCTGTATGTTGCCCAGGCTGGAGCGCAGTGGCTATTCACAGGTACGATCCCACTACTGATCAGCACAAGAGTTTTGACCTGCTCCGTTTCTGACATGGGCCAGTTTACCTCTCCATAGGCAACCTGGTGGTCCCCCGCTCCCTGGGAGGTCACCTTATTGACACCAAACTTACTGTAGTCTCCTAACTGGCATAGTGCACTACAGCCCAGAACTCCTGGACTCAAGTGGCCCTTCCAGCTCAGTCTCCTGCGTAGCTGGGACTGCAGGCATTCATCACTGAGCCCAGCTTTTCAGCATTTTTGAATGGAGTCTTGCACTGTCCCCAGCTCAGGCGTCAGTGCAAGACTCCATCTCAAAATAATAATAATAAATAAAGAATAATAACAAGAGAAAATGGAAAATGCATAAGGGATTGAGTGTGATTCCTGGAGGCGGTGTCATTAGAGGTGGAAGCCAGAGTCCGCAGATTGGAGCCTCTGATTTTTAAAATTTAGGTAATATTTATGTAACATAAAATTCACTATTTTTTTTTGAGACTGAGTTTCACTCTTGTTGCCCAGGCTGGAGTGCAATGGTGTGATCTTGGGTCACCACAACCTCCGCCTCCCAGGTTCAAGCGATTCTCCTGTCTCAGCCTCCCAAGTAGCTGAGGCTACAGGAATGCACCAACATGCCCGGCTAATTTTTGTATTTTTAGTAGAAACAGGGTTTCATCATGTTGATCAGGCTGGTCTCGAACTCCTGACCTCAAATGATCTGCCTGCCTTGGCCTCTCAAAGTTCTGGGATTACAAGTGTGAGCCACCGTGGCCAGCCTACACTCTCTTGACAAAGGTTTTTCAATCCCAGTTTGGCTGGGTGCCGTGGCTCATGCCTATAATCCCAGCACTTTGGGGGGCTGAGGCCAGAGGATCACTTGAGCCCAGGAGATTGGGGCCAGTCTGGGCAACATGGTGAAATCTATCTTTAAAAAAAATAAAATTAGCTGGGCATAGTGGTGTGTGCCTGTGGTCCCAGCTACTTGGGAGGCTGATGTGGGAGGATCAGTTGAGCCCAGGAATTAGAGGCTGCAGTGAGCCATGATTGTGTCACTGCACTCCAGCCTGGGTGACACAGTGAGACCCTGTCTCAAAAAAAAAAAAAAAAAGTGTCCTGGCCAGGTGCTGAGGCTCACACCTGTAATCCCAGCACTTTGGGAGGATGAGGCAGGCAGATTGCTTGAGCCTGGCAGTTCGAGACCAGCCTGGCCATCATAGTGAAATCCCATCTCTACTAAAAATACAGAAATTAGCGGGGTGTGGTGGCACACACCTATAGTCCCAGCTACTTGGGAGACTGAGGTGGGAAAATCACTTGAGCATGGGATTGAGGCTACAGTGAGCCGTGATTGCACCACTGTACTCCAGCCTGTGAGACAGAGCGAGGCTCTGTCTTAAAACAACAGGAAAATCCATGACCACTCAGACCTGCAGCCACTGAAGGTAAGGTAGAGATGTGACTCCACCCTTCAGCCTGCATCTTACTTTTTTGGGGAGCAAATTTAATTTAGAATGTCCAGCAGGGAAGTATGTCTGGCTGTCAAGGAGGACAGCCTCGAGCTATCCTCCCACCAAGGCCTCCCGAAACAATGGGATTACAAGCATGAGCCACTGTGCGAAGCCTGAAAGTCCCTTTTACAGACGAGGAAACTGAGGTTCAGGGCTGGCTTCTGACCTCGCCCCACCTGCTGGCTTCTTCCTCAGCCAGCTCTCTCCAACTACTGCCTATTTCTTTCTTCTTTCTTTTTTCTCTTTTTCTTTTTCTTTTTTATTTTTATATAGAGATCGGTTTTCTCCATGTTGGTCAGCCTGGTCTCGAACTCCTGACCTCAGGTGATCCACCCGCCTCGGCCTCCCAAAGTGCTGCGATTACAGGCGTGAGCCATTGCACACGGCCTCTTTTTTTTTTTTTTTTTTTTTGAGACAGAGTCTCACTCTGTTGCTCAGGCTGAAGTGCAGTGGTGTGATCTCGGCTCACTGCAACCTCTGACTCCCCGGGTTCAAGCGATTCTCCTGCCTTGGCCTCCCTAGCAACTGGGATTACAGGTATGCACCACCATGCCCGGCTAATTTTTGTGTTTTTAGTAGAGACGGGGCTTCACCATGTTGGCCAGGCTGGTCTTGAACTCCTGACCTCAGGTGATCCACCCGCCTCGGCCTCCCAGAGTGCTGGGATGACAGATGTGAGCCATCATGGCTGGCCACTACTCCTTATTTCTGCATCTCCTGTCCCAGACAAACTGAAGGAACAAGGCCAAACATTTATTGAGCGCCGGCGGTGTACTTAGCGCTCAACCTGCATCCTCAAAGATCATCGTTACAACAGCCTGCTAGGAGTGGGTCAACTCAGTCACGAGTGGGCTCGACCCTCACTCACTGTAGAGAAGGGAAAGCTGAGGTTCAAAGAGGTGAAATGACACTCCTGGGTCACACAGCAAGGATATGCAGGGCAGGTTTTGGAATGAGGCTATTCCTGCATCCATCGTATAGAAAGGGAAGGCGAGGCGCAAAGAACGTCAGCCGGGTGCTGGAGACCAGACGGCAACCCAGAGTGAGTAGTAGACTTGGGTCTGGGGTGCGCCTGGTGGGGCGGGGCTATCCTTATTGGGTGGGCGGGGCCTGACCCAGGCTGCCCCTATCAGGTGGAAGCAGGGCGGAGTGCACCTGTGCAGAGGGCTTGGGGGCGTGACTAGAGGCTGAGATGCGCCTGGTGGGCTGGGACGGGGCGGGCGGCGCAGCTCTGCCCCGGAAGAGCTTTTTTGTTACACGCAGTTGAGGCTAAGCTACCAGCGGGATCAAGGGGTCCTGCTGTGGGTGGTCGTGCAAAAAATGAGGCTGCGAGGTCACGTCGTCCATGCAGTGAGGGAAACGACAGGACCCTCGGCCTCAGCTCCTCTTCCAGCAAATGGAGCCGCCATCCTTGACTCCTGTCTGTGCCCTGTAGGCGCCTCAGCAAGCCTGAGTCTCCACGTCTGTCGAACGGGCATGCCGTCCCCAAGAGGGAAGGGACCTTTTGTTCAGAGCTGATCCCTTCCCCTGTGCCCCCACAGCCTCAGAATAAAACCAAACACCTCACCTGTCCACGCTGAACTCCCTCCGCGATCCCCCCTCATGCACGGTGCTCTAGCCATAGGCTTCCGGGCTGGTCTGCACAGGGCAACAACATTACTGCCCCAGGGCCTTTGCGCATGCTCTCTGAGCGGCCTATTCTCAGTTCTTCCCTATGACTAGCTACTCTTCTAGGTGTCAGCAAAATGCTACCTCCTGGCCAAAATAGCCTCCCCTCTCTGCAGTTTCAAATCCATGAAGGGAGTGGATTTTAGGCCTACAAAAAATATATATGTATAGGCCAAGTGCGGTGGCTCACGCCTGGAATCCCAGCACTTTGGGAGGCCGAGGCAGGCGAATCACCTGAGGTCAGGAGTTTGAGACCAGCCTGATCAACATGGCAAAACACTGTCTCTAGTAAAAATACAAAAATTAGCCAGGTGTGGTGGCGGGCACATGTAACCCCAGCTACTTGGGAGGCTGAGGCAGGAGAATCACTTGAACCCAGGAGACAGAGTTTGCAGTGGGCCGAGATCACGCCACTCCAGCCTGGGAGACAGAGTGAGACTCCGTCTCAAAAAAATTAAATAAATAAAAGGCCGGGCGCGGTGGCTCACGCCTGTTATCCCAGCTCTTTGGGAGGCCAAGGCAGGCAGATCACCTGAAGTCAGGAGTTCGAGACCAGCCTAACCAGCATGGAGAAACCCCATCACTACTAAAAATACAAAATTAGCTGGGCGTGGTGGCTCATGTCTGTAATCCCAGCTATTCAGGAGGCTGAGGTAGGAGAATTGCTTGAACCTGGGAGGTGGAGGTTGTAGAGTTGAGATTGCACCATTGCACTCCAGCCTGGGCAATGACAGCAAAACTCTGTCTCAAAAAAAAAAAAAAAAAAAGAAAAATGCATTGACCATGAGCTTTTAAAAAAATAATAATAAAAAAAAACAATGAGCTAGGGGTCAGGTTTACAGTGGCTCACACCTGGTTTACAGTGGCTCACACCTGTAATCCCAGCACTTTGGGAGGTCGTGGTTGTGATACAGGAGATAGAAGTTATTAGGCAGGTAGTGAAGGTAAAAGAGTCCTGGGAATTTCCCTTTTAACAAAAACTGGCCTCCAAACCATTTCTTTTTCTTTTTCTTTTTCTTCTTCTTCTTCTATTTTTTTTTTGAGAAAGAGTTTCGCTCTTGTTGCCCAGGCTGGAATGCAGTGGCATGATCTCGGCTCACTGCAGCCTCCACCTCCCGGCAGCCTCCACCTCCCAGGTTCAAGCAACTCTCCTGCCTCAGCCTCCCAAGTAGCTGATATTACAGGCGTGCACCACCACGCCTGGCTAATTTTGGTATTTTTAGTAGAGATGGGGTTTCACTATGTTGGCCAGGCTGATCTCAAACTCCTGACCTCATGATCCGCCCACCTCGGTCTCCCAAATTGCTGGGATTACAGGTGTGAGTCATCACGCCCAGCCCCAATTTATTTATTTATTTATTTATTTATTTATTTATTTATTTTTCGAGTCTGGCTCTGTCACCCAAGCTGGAGTGCAATGACACAATCTCGGCTCACTGCAACCTCCGCCTCCTGGGTTCAAGCGATTCTCCTGCCTCAGCTTCCTGAGTAGCTGGGACTACAGGCGAATGCCAACACGCACGGCTATTTTTTAAATTTTAGTAGAGACGGGATTTCACCATGTTGGTCAGGCTGGTCTCGAACTCCTGACCTCCGGTGATCTGCCTGCCTCAGCCTCCCAGAGTGCTGGGATTACAGGCGTGAGCCACTGTGCCTGGCCGACTCATTTGTTTTTCTAACAAAGAGCAGCCTGCGAAATCGAGCTGCAGACAGGGATGAGCAAGCTGGAAGCTGGCAGGGGTGAATGCCTGCAGTTGTGCCCACAGGAAGGGTGACCTGAGGGCCAGGTATGCTCAACGTGGGGCTCCAGCTTCCCTTCTTTTGTCACAACGTGTTCAGTAAAGAAATAGGCTTCAGTTTGGCTTGGCCTCGTGGCTCATTCCTGAAATCCCAGCACTTTGGGAGGCCAGTGAGGACAGATCACTTGAGGTCAGGAGTTGGAGACCAGCCTGGCCAACATGGCGAAATAGTCTCTACTAAAAATACAAAAATTAGCCAGGGATGAGGGTGCGTGTCTGTAATACCAGCTACTTGAGAGGCTGAGGCCGCAGAATCACTGGAACCTAGGAGGTGGAGGTTGCAGTGAGCCAAGATCAAGCCACTGCACTCCAGCCTAGGCGACAAAACAAGACTTCATCTCAAAACAAACAAAAAAAGAAACAGGCCCTTGTGGCTAAATCTACTCGAGTGGGAAAAAACAAAAACAAAACAGGCAACATGGTCCCAGCCAGCTAGAGAACTTATCTGCATAATAATAAAAGATTAGGAACTGGGCTTGGTGGCTCACGCCTGTAATCCCCTAACACTTTGGGAGGCCAAGGCAGGCGGATCACCTGAGGTCAGGAGTTCGAGACCAGCCTGGCCAACCTGGTGAAACCCCGTCTCTACTAAAAATATAAAATCAGCTGGCATGGTGGCACATGCCTGTAATATCGGCTACTCGGGAGACTGAGGCAGGAGAATCGCTTGAACCCGGGAGGTAGAGCTTGTGTAAGCCAAGATCGCGCTATTGCACTCCAGCCTGGGTGACAGAGCAAGATCCATCTCAGAACAAAGAAACCAACCAAAAGCAAAACAAAACAAAAACGATTAGCGGGGGCAGGCTCCAGGGTGGGCTGCTCTGCTGCCTGGATTGGGAAGGCCATGAGAAGTTGGCTGAAGGAGGAGTCTAGGGAAACTCCTAGATTTTCTGGGTGCTTGATGGACTCTCTGATTTGGGGAGGCTTGGGGAGCACCGGGCAGGTCTGAGAGTGGCCTGGGAGCCTGACTGTGCCCTGCAATCTTGATGCTTTGGGGTAGGCAGGGGTTTGCCACACCAGGCTGGAGGGCGGGGGCAGATCCCCTGGAACATCTCCCAGTGGACAAAGGCTCTGGACGTGGGTATGAGTGTGAAGTTCCCCTTGGCAAATACCTCCCCCCACAGAAACACACATGCAACCTTCTCCCTTGGAATGAGGCAGGAAAATAAAAAAATATATATGTATAAAAAGGTGAGGTCACAATGGGCGGCAGACAGTAGGGGACATTGCACCATCCCTGCAGGAAGGAAGCACCTTGGAGCTGACCCAGGCCGCCTCCCCCTGCTTCCTTTGGAAATGCTTGTGACTTTTCAAATACTGCATTTTGCTGACAGGGCAAAGCATGCTCAGCTGGCCATGACAACAGGCCCTCTGAAGACTTGGAGAATGTTCCAGGTTGACTCAGAGGAATGTGGGTTGGAATCCTTGCTTCGTCTCTGGTTGCCTCTGTGAGCCTAGGCAAGGATGGGCTTTTTAATAAACTCTTCTGGAGTAACTGGATATCTGTGTGGCACAAAATGAACATTGATCCCTACCTCACACCCTACACATACAAAAAATTCAACTTTGGGCTGGGCACAGTCACTCACGCCTGTAATCCCAGCACTCTGGGAGGCCGAGGCAGGCGGATCACCTGAGGTCGGGAGTTCAAGACCAGCCTGACCAACATGGTGAAACCCCGTCTTTAAAAAAAAAAAGAAAAAAAATTCAACTTTGGGGAAAGCCCTTTCTTGCTCTGAGCCTCCTCTGGGCCATAGTTTCCAACTCACAGAGCTGCTTTGGTACTGGGTCCCAGCAGTCCTGCCTGAACACCTGGCAAAAAGTAACTGTCATTGGAGTTGCAGGGGTTCGTGCCTGGAATCCCAGTGCTATGGGAGGCTGAAGCAGGAGGATCGCTTGAGGCCAGGAGTTCTAGACCAGCCGGGGCAACATAGGCAGACCTCATCTCTCTAAAACATTTTTTTTTTCTTTTTTTGAGACAGAGTCTCATTTGGTCCCCCAGGCTGGAGTGCAGTGGTGCCATCTTGGCTCACTGCAACCTCTGCCCCTCGGGTTCAAGCAAATCTCCCACCTCAGCCTCCTGAGTAGCTGGGACTACAGGCGTGTGCCACCAGGCCCAACTAATTTTTTTATTTTTAGTAGAAACGGGATTTCACCATGTTGGCCAGGCTGGTCTCGAACTGTTGACCTCAAGTGATCTGCCCGTGTTTGCCTCCCACAGTGCTGGGATTACAAGCATCAGCCACCATACCCAACCTGAGGTTTCACTTTCTGTGGTGTTGGCTACCTTCGGTCAACCTCAATCCAAACATATTAAATGGAAAATTCTAGAAATAATTCATCAGTTTTCAATTGCCTGCTGTTCCGAGTAGCGTGATGAAATCAGCCCCCGCCCTGCTCCCTCCCGCCCGGGATGTGAATCATCCTTCTGTTCAGGGCACCCACGCCGTAGACACTAGCAGACTGCTAGTCACTTAGTAATTTTCTGGTTGATCAGATGAACTGTCTCGGTATTACAGTGCTTATGTTCGAGAGATCCTAATTTTATTAACTTTCTATGTTATTATGTTATTGTTGTTAATCTTTTTTTTTCTGAGACAGAGTTTCACTCTGTCACCAGGCTGGAGTGCATTGGCACAATCTCGGCTCACTGCAACCTCAGACTCCCCGGTTCAAGCGATTCTCCTCCCTCAGCCTCCCGAGTAGCTCGGATTACAGGCACGTACCACCACACCCAGCTAATTTTTTTTTTTTTTTTTTTTTTTAGACAGAGTCTTATTTCATCGCCAGGCGCCAGGCTGGAGTGCAATGGCGCAACCTCGGCTCACTGCAACCTCCGCCTCCCAGATTCAAGCAATTCTCCTGCCTCCACCTCCCAAGTAGCTGGGACTACAGGTGCCCAGCTAATTTTTTTTGTATTTTTAGTAGAGACAGGGTTTCACCATGTTGGCCTGGATGGTCTCGATCTCCTGACCTTGTGATCCGCCTGCCTCGCCTCCCAAAGTAGTGGGATTACAGGTGTGAGCCACCGCGCCTGGCCTGTTGTTGTTAATCTTTTACAGAGGCTCATTAATAAATTAAACTTTATCACTTACTTTTTTTTTTTTTTTTTTAAGATGGGGTTTCACCATGTTGGCCAGGCTGGTCTTGAACTCCTGACCTCAGGTGATCCGCCTGCCTCGGCCTCCCAAAGTGCTGAGATTACAGGTGTGAGCCACCGCACCAGGCCCATAAATTAAACTTTATCATAGGTAAGTATGTATGTACTTACCTGTTGTAAGTTGTCCAGGCTGTTCTCAGACTCTTGGGCTCAAGCGATACTTTCACCTCAGCATCCCAAGAAGCTGGGATTACAGGTGTGCGTCACCACACCTGGCTAATTTTTTATACTTTTGGTAGAGACAGGGCTTCACCATGTTGGCCAGGCTGGTCTCAAACTCCTGACCTCAAATGGTCCACTTGCCTCAGCCTCCCAAAGTGTTGGGATTACAGGCATGAGCCACCTCACCCGGCCTTTATTACTATTTATTACTTTTTTTCTGAGATGAGGTTCTATTCTTTCGCCCAGGCTGGAGTGCAGTGGTGTGACAACCTTCACCTCCCAGGTTCAAGTGATTCTCCTTCTTCAGCCTCCATGTACCTAGCATTACAGGTATGTGCCACCATGCCTGGCTAATTTTTTTTTTTTCATGCCTGGCTAATTTTTGTATATTTAGTAGAGACAGGGTTTCACCATGATGGCCAGGGTGTTCTCGAACTCCTGACCTCAAGTGATCCACCCAAGTCGGCCTCCTCAAGTGCTGGGATTACAGGCATGAGCCACCACGGCTGGCCAAGAGGTATACTTTCTGTTTGTTATTATTTATTTTTATTTTTATTTTTAGAGACGGGGGTTTCTCCATGTTGGTCAGGCTGGTCTTGAACTCCTGACCTCAGGCTGATCCGCCCGCCTCAGCTTCCCAAAGTGTTGGGATTACAGGCGTGAGCCACCTCGCTGAGCCCCTTTCTGTTTATTTTTTTTTTTCTCTGCTTATCTTGTTGGCTGTTTCTTCTCCAATATAGTCACATTTCTTGGATAAGAATAAAGATATAATAAGACAATTTTTTGAAAATGCAGGCAGAGAAATGCTGGAAGGCGGTCACCAACATGCCAATGGAGATTATCTCTGCGAGCTGAGCGATTAAGGGAGGGGTTGTAGGTTTTTCATTTGTTTTCTTTTCTGCTTTTTTGTTTCTCCATCAGGAAATTGACCAACAGTTTTTTAATTAGGGGAAATGACAGTTACCCCGGGTGCACTCTTTGGCAGGAACTGGCCTTGAGCGTGGGTCTCGGGGTCTCCTGGGCCAGGCTGAGCTCCTGTGGGGCAGTTTCTCTGGTTATCTGCAGAGGCCCCGGGTGCAGGATGGGGAGCAAAAGCGCTTACTGCATTACCTCAGAGGCCCAACCAGGAATCTTTTTTTTTTCTTCTTGAAACAGGAAATTGCTCTGTCACCCCAGGCTGGAGTGCAGTGGCACAATCATAGCTCACTGCAGCCTCGACCTCCAGGGCTCAAATGATCCTCCCACCTCAGTCTCCCGAGTAGCTAGGACCACAAGCATGCACCAACACCCATGGCTAAATTTTGTATGTTTTTTTTTTTTTTTTTTTTGAGTTGGAGTTTTGCTCTTGTTGCCCAGGCTGGAGTACAAAGGCGTGATCTCGGCTCAGTACAACCTCCGCCTCCTGGGCTCAAGTGATTCTCCTGCCTCTGCCTCCCAAGTAGCTGGGATTACAGGCATGTGACGCCACGTCCCGGCTAATTTTTGTATTTTTAGTAGAGATAGGGTTTCTCCATGTTGGTCAGGCTGGTTCGAACTCCTGACCTCAGGTGGTCCGCCCGCCTTGGCCTCCCAAAGTGCTGTGATTACAGGTGTGAGCCACCACGTCCAGCAATTTTATATTTTTTGTAGAGATGGGAGTCTTGCCGTGTTGCCCAGGCTGGTCTTGAACTCTTGGGCTCAAGCAATCCGCCCACCTCAGCCTCCCAAATTTCTGGGGTTGCAGGCGTGCAGCCACCGCACCCAGCCTCGAGCTTCCTTCTCTTAAGGCTCTGTTAATAGGGTTTAGACTCTGTCCTCCTCCCAGCATTGGGGTGAGGTAATGCAGGAAAGGACTGGTCCCACCGGCCCAGAAGCAGAAAAGAGCCCCCTCCACCTACAGCCAAAAGTTAAAATCCAAAATCCAGAAGCTTCCTGAGCCACCCTTTCCGTCTTTGGTGCTGGCACAGTGGCTGGCATGCGGTGAGTGCCATATTACTACTCACCAGAGGTATGACAGCTCTTAACACCGTGGTGTCAGGACCCCGTATAAGGCAGTTTCTCTAGGCCAGGTGCTGTGTGGCTCACACCTGTAATCCTAGCACTTTGAGAGGCCGAGATGGGAGAACCACCTGAGCCCAGGAGTTTGCACCTGCCGTGAGCCCTGATTGTACCATTGCACTCCAGCCTGGGCAACAGAGTGAGAATCTGTCTCAAAAGGAAAAAAAGACAGTTTCTCTTATCTTCAGCCTTCAGTAAGGCATCTTGCAGGGTGTTTTTTGTTTGTTTGTTTGTTTTTGAAAACAGAGTCTCTGTCATCCCAGGCTGGAGTGCAGTGGCACGATCTTGGCTCACTGCAACCTCCCACTTCCCAGGCTGGAGAGATTCTCGTGCCTCAGCCTCTAGAGTAGCTGGGTCTGTAGGCAGGTGCCACCAAGCCTGGCTTATTTGTTTTCGCTTTTTTTTGAGACGGAGCTTCACTCCTGTTTTCCAGGCTGGAGTGCAATGGTGCAATCTCGGCTCACTACAACCTCCGCCTCCCAGGTTCAAGCGATTCACTTGCCTCAACCTCCTGAATAGCTGGGACTACAGGCGCCTGACACCACACCCAGCTAATTTTTGTATTTTTAGCAGAGACAGCGTTTCACTATATCGGCCAGGCTGTTTCAAACTCCCCACCTCAGGTGATCCCCACCTCGGCCTCCCAAAGTGCTGGGATTACAAGCGTGAGCCACTGCGCCCGGCCAATTTTTGTATTTTTAGTAGAGGCGGGGGTTTCACCATGTGTTGGCCAGGCTGGTCTTGAACTCCTGACCTCAAGTGATCCGCCCACCTGGGCCTTCTAAAGTGCTGGGATTAAAGGTGTGGCTACAACACCTGACCTGGAGAATGTTTCTAATACCAGGCAAAGTTGGAAGCAGCCCACAATTCAACCTGGAGAGGCCTGGTTAAGTTAGTGTCTGAGCCAGGTGGGAGTGTTTGAGTCCCCAGCACTTTGGGAGGCCAAGGTGGGAGGATTGCTTCAGCCCACGAGTTTGAGAACAGCCTGGGTGATAGGGAGGCCAAGATCACCCCACTGCACTCCAGTCTGGGCAACAGAGCGAGACTCAGTCTCAAAAAAAAAAGGCTGGGCACAGTGGCTCACGCCTATAATTCCAGCTCTTTGGAGGCTGAGGCGGGCAAATGAATCACTGAGGTCAGGAGTTCAAGACCAGCCTGACCAACATGGAGAAACCCCGTCTCTACTAAAAATACAAAAATTATCTGGGTGTGGTGCCACATCCCTGTAATCGCAGCTACTTGGGAGGCTGAGGCAGGAGAATCGCTTGAATCCAGGAGGGTGGAGGTTTCAGTGAACCAAGATTGTGCCACTGTACTCCAGCCTGGGCAACAAGAGCGAAACTCTGTCTCAAAGTTAAAAAAAAAAAAGAAAAAGAGAGAGAACGTTCTCAAGAGGAAATAAATTCTCCATGACAGTTCTCAAATGGTTCTCCTTCATTCATTCAAGGTTTTAAAGCTTTTCCACATGACTTGGGAGAGAGTTGTCAAATCTTAACAAATCAGAGAAGAATTACAACTCCTAGAAGAATGTCAAAGGCATTTGGAGGGTGGAGGCTTCAGAAATCAGAGCCTCACCTGCAAATGGGATGGACAGCTAAAGATGTATATTCTTGGCCGGCTGTGGTGGCTCATACCTGTAATCCTAGCACTTTGGGAGGCCGAGGTGGGCGGATCACCTGAGGTCAGGAGTTCAAGACCAGCCTGGGCATCATGGTGAAACCCCATCTTTAAAAAAAAAAAAAAAAGACAGAAAGATGTATATTCTCAAGTCTGCATAGAAACATATTATAAACTGAGTGTGGTAGCTCACGCCTGTAATCCCAACATTTTGGGAGGCCAAGGCAGGTGGCTCACTTGAGGTCAGGAGTTCGAGACCAGCCTGGCCAAAATGGTGAAACCCCACCTCTACTGAAAATACAAAAATTAGCCAGGCACGGTGGCAGTGGCTTTAGTCCCAGCTACTCAGAAGGCTACGGTAAGAGAACTGCTTGAACCCGGTGCGGGGTAGGTTGCAGTGAGCCGAGATCACGCCACTGCACTCCAGCCTGAGCAACAGAGTGAGACTCCATCTCAATAGAAACAATGACAAGGTGTGTACCAATATTAAACTAAATTATGACAGTTATGGTCAGCCCTTCATAGTGACACCAGGCCTCCCAAAAGCCCCTAGCCTTGGGGAGACAGAGCTGGACACAGACATCCCCAGAGGGTACCGAGGACTCTGTCTAAACCTGGGATGTCCAATCTCTTGGCTTCCCTGGGCCGCATTGGGAGAATAAGAATTGACTTGGGCCACACATAAAATACACTAACACTAATGATAGCTGATGAGCTAAAACAGAAAATATTGCAAAAAAACCCCACAAAACTCATAATGTTTTGTATTTGTTTTGTTTTCTTCCTATTTTATTTATTCCTATTTTATTTCTTCATCATTCGGCTTGAAAAAAACATCTCATAATGTTTTAAGAAAGTTTACAAATTTGTGTTGGGCTGCATTTAAAGCTGTCCTGGGTTGCATGACATTGGGCGGCAAGAGCAAGCTTGTCCAACCCATGAGCTGTGGGTTGGACAAGCTTGGTCTAAGGGGTAGAGGAGGGCTTTCTGGAGGAGGGGGCCATTTGAATGGGGTTTTGAAGGATGAATAGGAGTTCACCAAACACAAAGGTGGGAGAAGGGCAATTCAGGCAAGAAAACAGCTGAAATTTGGAAAAGAATGAGCAATGAGACATGAGACAGGGCCCACTCTGAAGGGCTCTGGAAAATGGGCAGAAGGGCTGGAAAATTCTTGGAGTGACGGAGAGGTGTGAGAGCAGAAAAGGCCCATAGTTAGAGGCTGTGAGTTAAAAAGATTCCTCTGAGGCTGGGCGTGGTGGCTCACGCCTGTAATCCCAGCACTTTGGGAGGCTGAGGCAGGTGGATCACCTGAGGTCAGGATTTCAAGAGCAACCTGCTCAACATGGCAAAACTCCATCTCTACTAAAAATACAAAGTTAGCCAGGCATGGTGGCGCACCCCTGTAATCACAGTTACTATGGAGGCTGAGGCAGGAGGATTGCTAGAACCTGAGAGGCAGAGGTTGCAGTGAGCCGAGATCATGCCACTGCACTCCAGCCTGGGCAACAGAGGCAGACTCTGTCTCAAAAAAAAAAAAAAAAAAAGAAAGATTCCTCTGAGACTGTAATCTCAGCGCTTTGGGAGGCCAAGGTGGGAGGATCAATTGAGCCCAGGAATTCGAGTCTACAGTGAGCTGTGATGGCGCCACTGCATTTTCAGCCTGGTTGACAGAGTGAACCCGTCTCAAAAAAAAAAAAAAATTGTTTCAAATCCTGGTTGTTAAAACAGGTGATGTCACATAGACTGAGGAAGGTGGAGAGAACTTCCTAGAGGAAGTGGCAGTTAAGCTGAGCCCTGGGGGACAAGAAGGAGTGGGTAATGGGTAAGTGGAGGAAAAGCATTCCAGGGGAGAGGGGACCATCAGTGCAAAGGCCCTGTGGCAGGAGAGGAACTTCCTTTGGGAGGAATAGGAAGATGGAGCCCCTCTTCCTTGCTGTGCTATCTGCCAGGGAAAGGGGATGCGGTCTCCAGTGGGGACCAGGGAGAGGCGGCATCAGTGGCCACTTAACATCCCTCGGACGTTTGCACAGGGTGGCGAGAGACGTCGGTGCTGAAGATCTGCAGGGTCGGCTCATTTGACCTTCAGCAGCCCAAGGCGGCTGTTCTGAATTGCGGCTGGGAGAGAACGGAAGTTCGCACGGAGCGATCGTGTCTCCTTTGGCTCAGAGCTCAGTGTGATGGTTTAGGAATTCACACCGTTACCTCCCATTCTGACCCACTCTGCTCCTGGAAGCCTTTGAATCCACCCCACCCGCTTTCCTACAGCCCTTGACCCACGCCTTGCCATTTCTTGCCTGGGTTGGGTCCTGACCCCCCACCACCTGCCACCCGATGGACCCACAACAGCCAAAGACAAGTCTTGCTCTGTTCATGAATGTAACTACACTCCTCTCTTGCTCTAACGCCTACCTTGGCTTCCTATGGCCCCGGAACAAAGTCAAGCTCCTGGTCTGGCCGTGGAGTTCTTGCCTCTGCTGGCATCTCCACTGTTGTGCCACAAGGACCCCCATATCTGCCCTACTCACTCCCGCGCTGGCTCTCAGACCTCTGGACCTGTTGCTCCCCTCTGCCCCAATGAAACTGATCAACATGACTGTTTTCTCACTTGGGGGTAGGACATATCACAAAAGGCTTCTCAGAGGAGGCAGCGTTTTAGCGGGTGGGATGGTAGGGGGCAGGGAAGCACATAGTAGTGACGGCTAAAATTTACAGGCCAACTTGGCCAGCCTATGGGGCCCAGCTGTTTGGCAAAATACTTGTCTAGATATTGTTGCAAAGTTTTTTTTTTTTTCGAGACAGAGTTTCGCTCTTGTTGCCCAGGCTACAGTGCAATGGTGTGATCTTGGATCACCAAAACCTCCACCTCCTAGGTTCAAGTGATTCTCCTGCCTCAGCCTCCCGAGTAGCTGGGATTATAGGCCTGCACCACCTCACCTGGCTAATTTTGCATTTATAGTAGAGTCGGGGTTTCTCTATGTTGGTCAGGCTGGTCTTGAACTCCCAACCTCAGGTGATCCGCCCGCCTTGGCCTCCCAAAGTGCTGGGATTATAGGCGTGAGCCACCGCGCCCGGCTGTTTTTAAATTGTTTTAGAGATGGCTTCTCACTCTGTTGCCCAGGCTGGAGTGCAGTAGTGCAATCGCACTCACTGAAGCCTTGACCTCCTAGGCTCAAGTGATCTTCTTGCCTCAGCCTCCCAAGTAGCTGGGAGTACAGTCACACACCGCCACGCCTGGCTCATTTTATTTATTTATTTAGAGACAGAGTCTCATTCTGTTGCCAGGGCGACGAGATCTCTTGCAGTAATCTTGGCTCACTGCAACCTCTGCCTCCCAGGTTCAAGCGATTCTCCTGCCTCAGCCTCCCAAGTAGCTGGGACTACACACCACGCCCGGATACTTTTTTTTGTTTGTTCGTTTTTTGTTTTTTCAGACAGAGTCTTGCTCTGTTGCCCAGGCTGGAGTGCAGTGGCCAGATCTCAGCTCACTGCAAACTCCGTCCCCGGGTTCAAGTGATTCTCCTGACTCAGCCTCCTGAGTAGCTGGAATTACAGGTGTGTGCTACGACACCCAGCTAATTTTTGTATTTTTAGTAGAGATGGGGTTTCACCATATTGGCCAGGCTGATCTAAACTCCTGACCTCGTGATCTGCCCGCCTCGGCCTCCCAAAGTGCTAGGATTATAGGTGTGAGCCACCACACCCGGGCATTTTTGTATTTTTAATAGAGACGAGTTTTCCCCATGTTGATCAGGCTGATCTCGGACTCCTGACCTCAAGTGATCCACTCACCTTGACCTCCCAAGGTGCTGGGATTACAGGCATGAGCCATCATGCCCAGCCTATGTTTTGTAGAGATGGGGTCTCGCTATGTAGTCCAGGCTGGTCTCGAATTCCTGGCGTCAGATGGTCCTTCCACCTCCCAAAGTGTTGGAACGACAGGTGTGAGCTACCATACACAGCTATTTTTTTTTTTTTTTTTTTTGAGACAGAGTCTCACTCTGTTGCCCAGGCTGGAGGGTGGGCAGTGGTGTGATCTCAACTCATTGCAACCTCCACCTCTTGGGTTTAAGCAATTCTCATGCCTCAGCCTCCCGAGTAGCTGGGACTACAGGTACACGTCACCATGCCTGGCTAATTTTTCTTTCTTTTTTTTTGAGATGGAGTTTCACTCTTGTTGCCCTGGCTGGAGTGAAATGGCACCATCTTGGCTTACTGCAACCTCCACCTCCCGGGTTCAAGTGATTCTCCTGCCTCAGCCTCCCTAGTAGCTGGGATTACAGGTGCCCGCCACTCTACCCAGCAGGTAGAGGCTCAGGCGATCTACCTGCCTCAGCCTCCCAAAGTGCTTGACACACCACGTCCGACTACACCCAGCTAATTTTTTGTATTTTTACTAGAGACGGGGTTTCTCCATGTTGGTCAGACTGGTCTCAAACTCCTGACCTCAGGTGATCCGCCCGTCTCAGCTTCCCAAAGTGCTGGGAATACAGGCGTGAGCCACCTTGCCTAGGCAGTTTTTTTTTTTTTTTAATTAAAAAACATTTTTTTCTTATTTATTTATTTATTTTAAGACGGGGTTTCACCATGTTGTTCAGGCTGGTCTTGAACACCTGACCTCAGGTGATCCGCCCGCCTTGGCCTCCAAAGTGCTTGGATTACAGGCGTGAGCCACTGCGCCCGGCCACATTTTTTTTTTTGGTAGAGATTAGTGTCTTACTATGTTGCCCAGGCTGATCTGGAACTCCTTGACTTAATTAATCCTCCCACCTTGGCTTCCCTAAGTGCTCGATTACAGGCTGAGCCACAGCACTGAGTCAGAAGTTCAAGACCAGCCTGACCAACATAGTGAAACCCCGTCTCTACTAAACATACAAAAATTAGCTGGGTGTGGTGGCTAACCCATAGCCTTGCAGATGTGGTTAACGTCTCCAATTAGCTGATGGGAAGTAAAGGAATTTATCCTCAAGACCTTAATGCTTCTTATCCAATCAGTTGAAGTCCTTCAGAGAGCAAAAACAGCTTCTAGAGGGAAAAAGGAATTCATAAGCTTGCAACAAAGAAACCCTTCCTGTTTCCAACCTGCTAGAGAGCCTTGTGAATTTTGGGTTTATCAGCTGTTACCACTGCATGAGCCAATTTCTTAAAATACATTTTTTTTTTTTTTTTTTTTTTTGAGACAGGATCTCTGCCACACAGGCAGAAGTGCGGTGGCGCCATCGTGGCTCACTGCAGCCTCGACCTCCTGGAATCAAGCAATCTTCCCGCCTCAGCCTCTGGAGCGGCTGGAATCACAGGCACACACCACCATGCCCAGTCTTTTTCTAAAATCTTTTTGTAGACATGGGGTCCCTCTGTGTTGCCCACGCTGCCCTTAAACTCCCGGGCTCAAGCAATCTTTTCATGTCAGCCCCCCAAACTGCTGGGATTCCAGGCATAGGTGCCCAGGCTCAAAATAAATCTTAAAAAAGAAATTTTTTTTTTAAAGAGAAAATCTCTATCTATGTAATATGTATATTTCCTGTTGGTGCTGTTTCTCTGGTGAGTCCTTACTGTACAGGCACCCAGAGGCCCGGTGGTGGGAAGGAGGCAGGCTTGCTTTCCAGTATATACTCTGGGAATTTCTTTTTCTTTTTCTTTCTTTTTTTTTTTTTTTTTTTGAGACAGAGTGCAGTATATGATCTCGGGTCACTGCAACCTCTGTCTCCCAAGCTCAAGCGATTTCTCCTGCCTCAGCCTACCCAGTAGCTGGGGCTACAGGTGCCCACCACCATGCCTGGCTAATTTTGTATTTTTATTTTATTTATTAATTATTACTATTTTTTTATTTTTGAGTCGGAGTCTCACTATGTCGCCCAGACTGGAGTGCAATGGCGCCATCCTCGGCTCAATGCAACCTCTGCCCCCCCCCCCCCCCCGGGTTCAAGAAATTCTCCTACCTTAGCCTCCTGAGTAGCTGGGATTACAGGCACCCGCCACTGTGCCCAGCTAATTTTTGTAATTTTAGTAGAGACGGGGGTTTCACCATATTGACCAGGCTGGTCTCTTGGCCAGGCTGGTCTCGAGCTCTTGACCTCGTGATCTGCCCATCTCGGCCTCCCAAAGTGCTGGGATTACAGGCGTGAGCCACCGTGCCTGGCCTGTAATTTTTGTACTTTTAATAGAGACGGGGTTTTACCATGTTGGCCAAGCTGGTCTTGAACTCCTGGTCTCAAGTGATCTGCCCACCTAGGCCTCCCAACGTGCTGGGATTACAGGGATGAGTTACCGCACCTGGCTACTCAGGACATTTCTGAGATAGTGACAGCTTCTGGTGTCAGGACCTCAGCCGATTGCCTTGGTCTTTGTCTGCTGAACCCAGCGCAGCTCCTTAGCCTCAGACGCCGCCCAAGACATCTGCAGACGAAGGACACACATTAGAGGCCTTGGGTTTCACGGTCCCGGGCAGGGCTAGGCCTGAGGTGCTGACCAAGCCTGCTACCCTCGATCAAAATAACAGAGCAGGACGCTGCTTGATCAGCCACCCATAGAACCCCGCAGCCTGAGTCGGGGTTCACAGACCTGGCTTTGGCTGCCCTTCAGACAGGGACATCCTCAGCCGCAAAAGGCCTGAAAGGTGGACACGTTGCATTTGAAGATCAAAAATGGCCCCCTTCTGGCCGGGTGTGGTGGTTCACACCTGTAATCCCAGCATTTTGGGGGGCCGAGGTGGGTGAATCACTAGTTGGGAGTTTGAGACCAGCATGGCCAACACAGTGAAACCCCCGTCTCTACTAAAAATACAAAAAATTAGCCGGGTCTGTTGGCACGTGGCTGTAATCTCAGCGACTCGGAAGGCTGAGGCAGAAGAATCAATTGAACTCAGGAGGTGCTGGTTGCAGTGAGCTGAGATCGCACCACTGGACTCCAGCCTGGGCGACAGAGCGAGACTTTGTCTCCAAAAAAAAAAAAAGAGCCCCTCTCAAAAAATAAATAAATAAAAGAGCCCCCTTTGGAGAGGTGGGAGTTGGGGCAGATTCTAAAGCCTGGGGGATTTGATCTTTTGTCTATTCAATCCAGTTGACTACAGGGCTGAGGTTTTCAAAATAACCGTTAGATCTTGACTGACATTACCTGGGAAGTGCTGAAGAGAAGGGGAAACCCACATTCCCACAAACACCTGTCCACGTGTGTCCGCAGCAGCTCTAGTCACGGTTGGCAGAAAGTAGAAACCTCTTCATGCTCATCAGCTGGTGCGTGGATAACAGAGTGTGTTCCATCCACACAGTGGGATGTGATTCAGCCTCGGAAAGGAAGCACCGATCCACACTACAGCATGAAGGAACCCTGAAAACACGATGCCAAGTGAGAGAAGCCGGACACAAAAGGCCTCAGTGTGAGATTCCATTGATCTGAAATGCCCAGAACAAGTAAATCCATAGATAGGAAGCAGCTTTGTGGTTTCCAGGGGCCGAAGGAGGGGAGTGGGGGAGTGACTGCTGATGGAGATAGGGTTTCCTTTTGAGGTTATAAAAATGGCTGGGCGTGGTGACTCACGCCTGTAATCCCAGCACTTTGGAAGGCCAAGGTAGGGGGATCACTTGAGGTCAGAAGTTCAAGACCAGCCTGACCAACATGGTGAAACCCCGTCTCTACTAAACATGCAAAAATTAGCTGGGTGTGGTGACGTGCACACATTGTCCCAGTTACTTGGGAGGCTGAGGCGGGAGGATCACTAGAACCCAGGAGGCGGAGGTTGTAGTGAGCCGAGATGGCGCCACTGCAGTCCGGTCTGGGCGACAGAGTGAGACGCTGTCTTAAATGATGGTAAGTTTTTTGTTTGTTTTTGAGACACGGTCTTACTCTGTCACCCAGGCTGGAGTGCAGTGGTGCCATCTCGGCTCATTGCAACCTCCACTTTCTAGATTCAAGTGATCCTCCCACCTCAGCCTCCTGAGTACCTGGGATTATGTGCGTGCACCACCACACCCAGCTAATTTTGTATTTTTAGTAGAAACAGGGTTTTGCCACATTTCTCAGGCTGGTCTGGAACTCCTGACCTCAAGTGATCTGTCCACTCCCGCCTCCCAAAGTGCTGGGATTACAGGCCTCAGCCACCGCACCATGGCGAAACCTCATCTCTATCAAAAAATACAAAAATTAGCCAGGCGTGGTGGTGCGTGCCCATAGTCCCAGCTGCTGGGGAGGCTGAGGCGGGAGAATTGCTTGGACCTGGGAGGCAGAGGTTGCAGTAAGCCGAGATGGCGCCACTACACTCCAGCTTGGGCGACAGAGTAAGACCCTGTCTCAAAACAAAACCAAACACCTCTTAGAGGGACAAGTGTCATTCAGCCACCCGAGATTGAGCAATAACAGGTCTGTGATGCCCTTTTTAAAATTATTATTAAAAACAAACAAATAAAAATGTGTGGTGAGTGAATGAATGAGTGAACAGACAGATGGAAGAAGCCGCTCAGAACCTCTGCCGGGAACATGTCAGAGGGACTTTCACAGCAGCCTTTGAACAATGGCCCCGGGAGGAAGCCAGGCTTATTTCCCCCATTTGACACAGGAAGAAACTGTCTTAGTTCCAATCGGATTCTTTTTTCTCTTAAGACCACAGCTGCCTCTGAAACAAAGGCCGACAATTGCCACCGGCATGAGCTCTGCCGTTTTTACTTCCTCTAAACATTCTTCAGTAGATTTTCCTTTCAAACTGCTTGCAATGAGGTGCAAGGCTGGGTGTTGCGGGGAAGCGGGTGGGGTGGGAGAGGCGAGTGGCACACCCCCCCAACCCCACACGCTTCCCCCACCACGTGGCCCGTTTGGAGTAGACCCATCTTTGTGCTCAAACACAGGCAACGTTACCATATACAGGGGCTTGTCTACATTTTATAAGATTTTTACAAAAATAATGCTATACTTTGCGACTGGATTTTTTTTTTTTTTTTTTTTTGAGACGAGGTCATACTGTGTTGTCCAGGCTGGAGTGCAGTGGTGTGATCTCGGCTCGCTGCCACCTCTGCTTCCCAGGTTCAAGCAATTCTCCTGCCTAGCCTCCCAAGTAGCTGGGACTACAGGCACGTGCCACCGTGCCCGGCTAATTTTTGTATTTTTAGTAGAGACAGGGTTTTACCATATTGGCCAGGCTGGTCTCGAACTCCTTACTTCAGGTGATCCATCCACCTCGGCCTCCCAAAGTGCTGAAATTACAGGCGTGAGCCACCACGCCCGGCCTCAAATTCTTAAGGTTTGCTTTCCCCCCTGGCAAAAGCAAGTCATGAGGCATGGAAGCTGAAATCTTGAGGCTCAGGCTCCCCCTTTTCACACCTGGCCACCAGCTGCGGGAACTTGAATCACTGGAGAAAAGTCCAGCCACAAAAGCTCAGCTCGTGAGGTCCCCCTCCTGGGGAGTGAAGGAAGTGGAATGTGCCAGTCATTACGGAGCCACAATTCCTGAGCATTCAAGTTTTCAGGGCCAGGAGCCTGGGCTTCGTGGGACCTGTGCATGTGTGTGTGCACACGTGTACATGTGTTTCTGTGTGTATCTATGTGCTTGTGGGCACACAGGAGCGTGGCACAGGGTGCGTCCATGTGGACGCAAGTGTGTGTACGTAGGGAGCTTCTAAATCAGATGACACCAACTGGAAATCCGGATACTGATGGTTAGTATTCAAGCTCTGGAGTCAGACTATCCCAGGCGTTAGTTTCCCAATTGGGAATTGGGCTGGCCCTCCCTGGATGCGGACATTGGAGTCCAGAAAGGCCAACGATCAGATTTATCTCAGTATATGGTCTGTGCTGTGGACCTGGAGGTTGACATTTTGTAAGCTACTTTAATTCTCTTGTGTGTGTTGGGGGTTGTAGATAGGATCTTGCTCTGTTGTCCAGGCTGGAATGCAGTGGTGCAATCAGAGCTCACTGCAGCCTCCAACTCCTTGTCTCAAGCAATCCTCCAACCTCAGCCTCCCGTGCAGCTGGGACTACAGGTGGGACCATCATGCCCTGCTAATGAAAACATTTCTTTTTGTATAGGTGGCATCTTGCTATGCTGCCCAGGCTGTAGCCCCAGCATCGATTAACTATTCCTGGCTCCTACCTCTGCCCAGCCCTTAATCCCCCAAACATATGGGGGTGGGGGAGACTTCGTGACAACTTACCCTCTTCCCCTAGTAGGCTCCTCTGTGGAATGTGATAGAGTTTGGGGGCCAGCCCCCCTCCTGGCCAGGGAGGGGTGGACAGGGGATGTTGGGATTTGGGGATCCTCACGAGGGAAGACTGAGGCCCAAGAGGGTGGGATGTGAAAGGATCAGTCAATAACAAGACCAGTCTCTCCGAACCCTCTGAGAGGTCCTGGAAAACTGTATGTATTTAACCCTCCAAGCTGGTGGCTGCATTTCACTGGAGAAAATGGAGGCGTGGAGGGTCCCACCACTTGAGCACCTGGGGGAGGACTGACTGTGGGCAGAGGGTCAATGATAGCATTCCTGTTGCTGGCACATCTCTGGCCCTCAAGACACTACCCTCCACTGTGGGTAGGCATTGGGACAGTGTGTGGACAGAGGGGGAGACAGAGGCCTGGCAGGGCGCCTTAGAGAACACAACAACCCCAAACCAGCACAAGCTCCTGGACAGGGTGGGGGTGACAGGGACAGAGTTGTGGGGCCTGGAGGAGGTAGAGAGGGTCAGCAGTCAGGTCCATATCCCAAGGGGTCAGGGATTGGTGGTGAAGCTGGCAGTGGAGCCCACCCTAAAGGCCAGTGCCTGCCAGAGACACCTACAGGAACCACAGCCCCCACTGTCTCCGAGGCAGGGAAGCTAGGGAATTGGGGCATCATCAGGGTCACCCCAAAGTTAGATGGCACAAGAACTGCGTGGAGGGAGACAGCAAGGTCAGGAGACCCTTGGACCCTTTGGTCTCATAAATGCTATTTCCTGGACTTCATCCGCAAAGCAGCCTCTTCTAGGAGATAGGGGCCAAAACCCCAAATGGCTAGGGGTGAGAACCTGTTAGCTAAATGACAGTCCGTCATAAGCATACACGTGTGTATGTAAGTTTAGTTCAGGTTTGTATTTTTAGATACAGGGTTGCTCAGGCTGGAGTACCGTGGTGCAATCTCAACTCACTGCAGCCTCCAATCCTGGGTTCAAGTGATCCTCCCACCTCAGCTTCTCTAGTAGCTGGGATTACAAGCATGCACTGCCATGCACAGATTCGGAAATTTTTTAAGTGAAAAAACAACCACCACAACCAGGGAGCAGAATAGAACTTGAAGTGTAATTTGCATTTTAAGGGTTCCACCTGAATCGCGATTGTGCCTATGACCGTCTACATGTGGAGCATCCTCTGAAGCCAACTCAGCATCTGCTCTTTTCCCACAGGCCGTGGAGACTGCCGAGACCACCTGCGGGGGAGAGGAAGGCAGTCTCCAGGTGGCACCCTTGGTGTGTCCTGCCATTTGTTTTGACTCAAGGGAGGAGGAAGCCTCTGTGCTTCATTCCGCGTACATCTGGATTTGGTTTTTCATCTTTTTTTCTTTTTTTAGACAGAGTCTTGCTCTGTCGCCAGGCTGGAGTGCAGTGGCGCGATCTCGGCTCACTGCCAACCTCCGTCTCCCAGGTTCAAAGGATTCTCTTGCCTCAGCCTCCCAAGTAGCTGGGACTACAAGCATGCGTTACCACGCCCAGCTAATGTTTTGTATTTTTAGTAGAGACAGGGTTTCACCATATTGGCCAGACTGATCTCAAGCTCCCGAACTCAGGTGATCCACCTGCCTTGGCCTCCCAAAGCGCTGGGATTACAGGCGTGAGCCACCTTGCCCAGCCTGGTTTTTCATCTTTTACAAGGAAAATGTCCTCCTGTGCTGCTTGAACACGCATGCGTACACGCCTGTACATGGGCACAGCAAAGGCCTGCACTGAAGCCACACCTTGCTTTTACCACTGGGGCTTCTTGGCAGTGCCCTCTGCCCATCTTGCCCCCCAGTAGGAGAAAGGCCAGGAGAGGCATCTTGAGGTTCCAGTTAGTCCTAAATTACTAGATTCGTACAAAAGTAATTGTGGGTTTTGCCATTACTTTTGTACCAACCTAGTACAAGGCAGCAGGGGAAATTTTACCTTCCAAATGAGATCATTCCCTGTCTGCAGAGGGGAAACTGAGGCCTGAGATCAAGTGACCTGCCTGGGGTCAATGCCAGGACAAGTGTCCTGGGCTGGAGACCACCCCTCATCCTGTCCTCCTAAGCCATCCTGACTGGCCTCAGGTGTTATTAAGAGGAGCTAGGGGAAGGGGGGGTTCCACTCCTAAAGAGAAAATCCTGGCAGTTGCTCACCTGCTGCAGGTGAGCCCCTGCAGGCTCCGGCCTCTCTCCGGAAGTGCCACTGAAGCTAGTGGTGAGACATGGCTACGATGAAGGTAGGGTAACGGTCCTGGCTGACAATAGCTTCCCCTGGGCACGGCAGAACTGAGGCTGGAAGTCCTGCCTCGGCTTCCTCAGGGCTGTCTCAAGTCTCCCGCTAAGCTGCCTACCGGGACAGTCCTACACGAGCATCACCTGCCCTGGGCACAGCGTCTGGCGCCCTCCCCCTCCTCACCCTGGTCAGGCGGAGGCCTCTTCAAGTGCTGGCTTGGTCCCTGCTGTACCCTTTGCACTCCCCTCCTCACCTGGAGGGCCAAGGGGCTGTTGGTAGAGGAACCATGGGCAGGCTGGCAGCACCTGGGGACGGCAGGGAGTGTGAAGATAGAGAGGCAGCTCCTCAGAGGGAGGCCCAGGTTTTACTCTGGCAGCTGGAACCCTAGCCCTGGGAATAATGGAGCAAAGCCCTGAGGGGGACAGGTGAGTCGTGGGCGGCAGGGGCAGGGCTCCCACTTCCCTGACATCCCTCAAAGGCAGCTTCTGTACTTGGTGGTACTAATTATCCTCCCCAGCCTCTCCAGAAGGGGAATCACCCTCCCTCTGGTGCTTGGTCACTTCCTGCTCTCTGGAATCTTCCAGGCTTTCCTGGTGACAGTGACACAAGGTCCCCAGGTGGGTGAGTCAGTCAGGGGGTGCCCGGAGGAGCACCACGCCGCAGAGGGCATGTCCTGGGAGGCAGCTGTCACCTGGTTCTACACTGCACTCCCATTTGTGTGCCCTGGTGACGATTTTAAAACACACCCATGGACACCCCGGCACACTGCATTTCCTCTACATTTATTGCAACGTCTAAATGATTAACAACATTCACAATTTCTTAGATCTTAAAAAACAAAAACAAAAGAAAACTTCCATTTTGTAATATCACAAATGTTTTCTAGGCTTTATCAAGGACCAAAAACACTACAATTGTCTAAGTGATTTCCAGTGGTGGAAACAAGCCAGAGACAGTAAGCACCCAGAGTGGCGAGAGAGCACTTCCGGATGCCTGTCGTCCTCTCGGGGGCGACCCTGGAACTAGAACGACAGAAAACACACTGTGACTCTGACACGGCTGTGCTACCACACATCACACGTGACGCAAGGATCCTGGAGAGCCAGGGCAGCCTCAGTGAAGAGGGAGGGGCTGGGGACATGGAGGGCCAGTGGCATCTCCTCCATCCCAGCTGGCCGGCAGCTGGCAGCACGCACCATGCTCTGCTGGCTCCTGACACCTTTACTGCCCCAACGCTGAATCCACAGGAGAGGCATCCTCTGAGTGTAGGGGACTAAGCTCAAGGAGGTGTGCCCTTGACCCTTGCCAAGGGCTGACAGAACCATCTCAGCTCAAACTTGAAGGAGCAGCAGGAGGCGGTGGGGCTCAGTGCCCATACACCACAAATTCCTAAAGCATTTAACTTTTTAGTAAAATGAAGTGGAGAAAGTGAAGAATGAACATGCTAGGACAAAGCACATGGGATGGTCAGAGCGATGCTGGAGAGAGAGCACTCGATCCACGCTGCGGGTGTGTGCGTCAATGAGCTGAGCCCCACTCGGAGCTCCATCCATTCACCTGACCTACGGCCAACATGGAAGCTGTCGGAGGGGTCAGGAAAGAAAGGAGAAGATGAACCCCTGTACCTGTGGTTCCCCAAGACCAGCTTCACTCTAGGCCCCCCACAGGCTGGTTTGTTCGAGAGTCGGGTTACAAACCCAAGCCCCATCCTCCATGCTGGCACCTAAACTGCCGGAAACATCTGCCAGTTGCCAAAGCTACAGAAGCAAGCAAAGCCCCCGGGGGGTGGTGGCACTGCAAGGTGAGAGGGACCAGGCAGACAAGGAGATGTGACGATAGCCTAGGAGGTCTGTGGCTTAAAGAAAGCCAGGATTTCTTTTTCGAGACGGGGTTTCACTGCTGTTGCCCAGGCTCGAGTGCAATGGCATGATCTCAGCTCACTGCAACCTCTGCCTCCCGGGTTCAAGTGATTTTCCTGCCTCAGCCTCCTGAGTAGCTGAGATTACAGGTGCGCACCACCACACCCGGCTAATTTTTTGTTTATTTAGTAGAGACAGGGTTTCACCATGTTGGCCAGGCTGATCTTGAACTCCTGACCTCAGGTGATCCACCTGCCTTGGCCACTCAAAGTGCTGGGATTATAGGCTTGCGCCACTGTGCCAGGCCAAAGCCAGGATTTTTTTTACAGCCAATACAAGTGGCATTTCCCGCTCAATTCTGTGGCTGATGCCCTAGCCATTGCTGTGTTCCCTAATCCTGGGGTGTCAGGAGGATCCTAAGTTTTCCAGATTTTTGCCTGTACTTAAAATTTCAATGCTGCTGCTTTACGAGAAGAATGAGTGGAGAATTGAGTAGTTATAGGCAGTGGAGTGCTGGAGAATCTGGAGAATCTGGAGAGCGGCAGCGATCACAGGCCTGGAAATAGAGCAGCTGCAGAGCCCACCCCAGGAGGAGCCTGCCTCTCCTTACAAAGGCTGTAATAAGCACTTGATGCAGCCACACGTGCGAAAAGTGCAGAGTCTCGGAGGGCTTACAATCCCCACCCCTTTGTAACTGTGGTTTGCTTACGCTGTGGATCTAAAGAGACGCTGTAAATCTGGGGCCAATTTCATCAGTTTAACTATTCCTCCCCCACCTGAGACAGCTATTCTATACTGTTGCTAAAATTTCATTAAGTCTCTCACGATGCATTGAAGAGAAGAGACACTATGAATAACACATTCATCAAATCAAGTATGGCAACTGTTCAGAGGGCTTCAGAGCTTTGGTACTCAAGTGCAGACTTGGTAATTACCGATTTGTCTCCCCCGTATAAATTCTGGAGAATAATGAGAAAACACCATCTGTGATCGTTTCCACATCACGTTTGCTAACAGAGCACTTCTGGAGAGCAACGGCCCGTCCGACTGGAAAACCAGCCAGAGGAGCTGGTTCCTCAGCACTCACAGGCTGAGGTGCCTTTTGGGGGCAGCACCACCTTCTAAAGGGGGAACCAAGACAGATTTGGAGGGGACTTGCTGCTAAAAGCACGTGAAGAGAGAGGAGAGGCAAAAGCACATTAAAAATGGTGCACGTTTTTTCTTTGAGAAAGAAAGCCAGCGAAACCTCCGCCCCAGAGACTGCAGAGACGCCTGTTGTCATGTACACACCAAACCGTCCTTGGGCACTGGCTCCAGGCCGATCCAGAGCAGGGATGCTGTTTTAAGGGCAATTGCTGCTGCAGGGCTTATCTTTCTCATCAGTGCTTTTGATCTATTCAGGAAGAGAACGATTTTGTTCAAAACTGAGTTGGAAATTAGGTGAGAGGGGCAACCAAAAAAAAAAAAAAGAGTAGAAAGGTGAGGATATTTACAGGCCCGAAGCCCTGCAGAAAGAAAAGGATTTGAAGACCCTCACAAAGGGACAGAGCCAACTGCCATCCTCTGTGGCAGCAGCTGTCACGGTCGCCCTTCCACCTGCACGACGGCAAGCACTCTGGACTAGGAACAGTCCGTTTGCTGGTCATGTTATGTGGCAGTCGGCCGTCATCTGTGAGAGAAAACTTGAGCGAGAGGAGACAGTCAGGGCCTGTGTCCAGGCGCACATCCACGGAGCCTGGCCCAGGGACCTCGAGGGGCTCAGAGCCGGGAGGCCAGGCAGGCCACATGCAGCTGCCCGTGGCCAGTGTGAGGTTTGCTCCTTCAGCAAACCTAGAAGGTAAGAATGGGGCATATCCGCATCCAGAGATCCTTTTTTTTCCCTCACAGAATTTTGTGGTGTGTGTGTGTGTGGCATTTTTAGGGGGGCAGGGAATAGCAGCTTTGTTGGGGCAGTCTGAATGCACAGCAGCACAGCGGCGAGGGCGGAGGCCTTAGGCGCTGGCCCCGTGCACGTACCTATTTGCTGGCCCGCTTGTGTCTGTACATCTGCATCATCCTCTGTCGGAACACATCGAATGTGTCTTCTTTGTGCTCCTGCCCGTCAGCACCCAACCCTTCCCCTTCCGAGGGGGTTCCCCTAGGGAGTGAAAGAGAGTCAGTTGTGCACCTGAGTCCAGGGCCTGGCACACCAGGGACTGGGCATGGGCACAAATGGTCCATGAGATGCAGGTGTTTGGGACACACACTGAGACATCAAAGGGAAAATCAAGACATGACTCACAGTGGAAACAAGGAGTACTCACCCTCGAAGAAGAGCTGGCTTTTGAGGGGTGCCCAGAGGGCCCTGGTTAGCTCGGAATGCCTTACCCAGCAGGGGCTAAGCTTGGTATTAAATGAAATGCCTGCTGGACGTTATGATCGGGCTTTAATAAACTTTGGGCCTGTGTTCGGGACCCTGGCTCACCCGCCTATGGGTTCCTGGGAAAGGGAAAGTGGTTCCAGGCTGAAACTACACAGAAATACCACTTAGCTTTGATGACGATAACAAATGTGGAAAAAATGACCAGGGCCAACAAGCTGGTTAAAAAATCTACACCAGGGCAGAAAGGAGCCCTGTAAACACCTGCACATGTAAATGATCAGCTTCTCATCTGAAGATGCCTTTTGTTTAGAAAACAAAAACCAACTGCCAGCTTTAAGCCATCTTGGGCATGAGGGGGAGCCAGGAATCAGGCTGCCGGTTAGAAGGACTGAGGCCCGCCCCCGCCCGCCCAGGCTGGCTGCCTGCTGCATACACGCTGACGGGCTCCCGGATGCCCTTTCCAAGGGAGCCCAGGCCATGGCCCTCCTTCCAGCCCATCTTCTGCAGCATCTGGAAGCCCAGGTTCTTATCGGTCAGCTTCTGCTGGGCGAAGTCCAAGTCCTTGGGTTTCTGAGGAGAGAGAAGAGCCCAGGCATGCGGGAGCAAGGAAGTGCCTGGATCGAGGGGACCCCCGCCCCCAAATGCCCTCCTGACTCTCCAGATGCTCGGGCTCAAGCTCCAGTCCCTTTCCCAGTTCTCTGCAACACCCCTGGGTGGGATGTCACGTGACTTCTAAGTCAGAGGTCACTGGCCTGAGGTCAGTCCTGCCTCTCAGCCACCACTGTAACCCCGGTTCCAAGACTGTGAGGAAAACTGGGTAAGGGAATGGCAGGTCCCGGGGTCAAGAAGTCAGTAGGAAGGACCTCAGCAAAGCCCTGGATAAGAAGGGTGGCCCTGTGATGACCACAGAGGGCAGCCCAGGGAAGGGTGGGGGACACCAGGGCACAGGCCTGAAGGCAGGACGGGGGCCAGGCTGTGGGTGAGAACTGGCTGGCAGAGCCCTCCCTGAATCCTCCCAACACACCCCTCCCCCCAGTGCTTCATTCACTCCCTGGCTGCCTTCCTTGTCTTTCTGTCCTAGGGAGTGGGTTCTTCTTGGACGCTGGTTCTCTTGGGGTCTGTGTCTAGCACATAGCAGACCTCACTGAGAGCTGGTACAGCTGTGATGGGTCCTGTGGGTAGTGAGGAAGTGCAGAACTCTCTGGGCCACTAGATGGAGTTCTGGGGACAGTAGGGCCTGGGGCCTCTGGAGGAGGAGCTCTAGCAGAAGGAATTGCTATTCATTCTCGCCTGGCTCCCCGCCCTCCTCCCTGACCACAAAGGATTGGTGAAGTCTCTCGACGTGTGTCCCAGGTGACCTTGCCTACCCCCAGCACTGTGTCCCCCAGCCCCCTGGAGTGTACCTGCCCCACTCCCATAACCTGCCTCCAGGTCAGTGAATGGCAGTTCTGTCCCTCTACTGCCCAAGCTGACTACCCTGGGGTCACCTGGACTCCTGGCTTTTGCACACCCAGTCCACAAGCAGGTGTCACCCACTCCACCTTCACCCATTCTTGTTGCTCCTCATGCCCTGGTCCAACTGTCTTAAGTTTGAGCCTCCTCCTGGTCCCGCCCACAGGCTGCTCTCCACCCTTGAGAAAGGGCCACAGCGTTAACATCTGTTGAGGTCCTGTGTAACCCCCCGATTCCACTCCTGCCACAAGGCCTCTTGCTGCCCCAGCCCTTGGCTGAGGCACTGCCCTTCCCAGATCTCTATATTGTTTCTCCTCAGCTCCTGCAGACCTGTGCCAACACCACCTGCCAGAGAGACCTCCCTTGGCTTTCCCATTTCAGTGGCATCTGCTCGATGCTACCTTATGCTCCCTCTCCGTGACCTGCTTCTCTTTGCCCACAGCACCCCCAGGACTGCCTCGTCCGTTTCGCTTTCGCGGCTGGCCCTGCTCGCTGCTGCCTCCAGGTGGACAGTCAGGGCCTGGCACATAGGACGGGCTGACAGCACACACCACGCTCTGCTTACTAGCACATCAGCGCAACCTCTCCACACCTCCAGTCTACTAAGCTTGAACTTTTTCTTTTCGAGATGAAGTTTCACTCTTTCACTCAGGTTGGAGTGAAGTAGTGCGATCTTTCCCACCTAGGTTCAAGTGATTCTCTTGCCTCAGCCTCCAGAGTAGCTGGGATTACAGGCACATGCCACCATGCCTGGCTATTTTCGTATTTTTAGTAGAGATAGGGTTTCCCCATGTTGTCCAGGCTGGTCCCGAACTCTTGACCTCAGGTGATCCACCCACCTTGGCCTCCCAAAGTGCTAGGATTACAGGCATGAGCCATCATGTCTGTAATTTTTTATGTTTTATTTTTTAAGGAGACCAGGAGGAAACATAGGTCTCACTATGTTGCCCAGGCTGGCCTCAAACTCCTGGGCTCAAGTGATGCCGTCTTGGTCTCCCAAAGCACTGGGATTACAGGCATGAATCAGTGTGCCTGGACAACTTGAACTTTTTTTTTTTGAGACAGGGTCTTACTCTGTCGCCCAAGCTGGGGTGCAATGGTCCAATCAGTTCACTGCAGCCTCAATCTCTCAGGCCCAAGTGATCCTCCCACCTCAGCCTCCAGAGTAGCTGGGACTACAGGCATGTGCCACCATGCCCAACTAATTTTTGTATTTTTTTTTTTTTTTTGCAGAGACAGGGTTTTGCCTCTTGCCCAGGCTGGTCTTAAACTCTCGGGACTCAAGCGATCTGCCCGCTTTGGCCTCCCAAACTGCTGGGATCACAGGTGCGAGCCACCCAGTCGGCCTTAGCTTGAACTTCTTAAGGGCCAAGACATTATCTCATTTATCTCAAAAATCCCACTGCATCCATTACAGGGATTTCACCTATCCATTACACAGGTGAATCACTAGTCTATGCTTTGGACAAAGGCAAAACAGTTGTTAAAAGTCCTCCCAACACCAGGCGTGGTGGCTCATGCCTGTAATCCCAGGACTTTGTGAGGCTGAGGTGGGCGGATCACGAGGTCAGGCGAGGGAGACCATCCTGGCTAACGTGGTGAAACCCTGTCTCTACTAAAAATACAAGCCAGGTGTGGTGGCATGCTTCTGTAATCCCAGCTCCTTGGGAGGCTGAGGCAGAAGAACTGCTTGAACCCAGGAGGCGGAGGTTGCGGTGAACCAAGATCACGCTATTGCACTCCAGCCTGGGTGACAGAGCGAGACTCTATCTCAAAAAAAAAAAAAAAAAGTCTTCCCAAGAGAAAAGTCTGTTGTGTTTTACATATTAATACCTCAGTTTGAAATGTGAACATAGCTTAATCACAAACTGCAGCATCCTTTAGAACTCCAACAAATTCTAACCAATTACACTTTGAGTGAGGACTACAAATGATTAAGCTCACCTTCTTTTTGGACATGGGACGACCCCGAGGCCTGTCATAGGCAATTCGAACTGGTTCATGGACTAGAAGACAAAAGAAGAGACACATCCACATGCACGTGCTTTCCCTAAATTACTTAGAGACTGAAGGTCTTGCAGTCTATTTTGGCTGACAGTTCTCTGATGACAGAAGGTGTCTTAGGCCCTGCATGGCAGCTGCTGAGCTCCAGCTTCTCTCAGAAATGAACATGTATGACCCCCAGAGTGAGCAGAGGCAGGACACGCCTGGGGTAGGCAGCCTGGGCCATAGTGAAGGGCTCACTGAGGGGTGCCTCACTTTGGGAAAGTCTATTCAAACCTAAGAGTCCCCACATTTATAACAAAGGATCCAATACATGGATTATTTTCTATGACTACAGAAATATATTTTGCTTCAACAAACAAACTATTTTTTTTTTTTTTTTTTTTTTTAGACGGGGTTTCACCATGTTGGTCAGGCTGATCTTGAACTCCCGACCTCAGGTGATTCGCCCGCCTTGGCCTCCAAAGTGCTTGGATTACAGGCGTGAGCCACCACGCCCGGCCAACAAACAAACTATTTGTGATGCTAAGCCCTCCTAGTTTATCTGTAGCTAATCCTGGTAAAAAATTAAAGTCTACCTAAAACTTTCTAGTAAAAAACATCCATGCTTCTCATATAGAGGACCAAATCACATCATTTTATTTTTTATGAAAGGGAGATTAGCAAGTCTGGTTTTATCTCATCAACTACCCAAAGAACTGATAGCTTCTAAAACACAAATAAAGACCCCACTTTCCCCCAAGAAGAACATACATAACAAGCACTCTGATACATTACCTGCCATCCACGACAAGTTTAGTTATTTACTTCATTTTATCTTTTTATATTAATTTTTTTTTCCTTGTAAAGATCAGGTCTGCTCATTTTGCCCAGGCTGGTCTCAAACTCCTGAGCTCAAGCGATCCTCCTGCCTCAGCCTCCCAAAGCTGGCATTACAGGCATGAGCCACCGTGCCCAGCCCCGTGAGAAGTTTTGAAGGATGGTAAGGATTATAGTGGAATGGTTAGCATTTCACTGCAATACCAAGGTTTTCAAACACAAAACATGAGGACTGTTCCAAAGCAGGAAAAACGAAAGGCCACTGTCGTCTGTAAATGTGACCGTCTGAATGATGCAGAACACACAGGTGACTGGCTAACACAGTCCCACAATAGGGCACCATTCACTGTAACTTCACACACAGGTTTTGCAGCAGCAGTTCCTTGTGAGAAGCACGGCCCAGGCCTGACTGTAGGGAGACAGCTTGGAGGGCATGGCGGGGGAGGCACAGGAGTCACCTGGGCCATGGCCTGCCCATCAAATGGCCACATGCGATGCAATTCCATGTACTGACAGCCTAGGAAAGGCAGAACACCTGGGTCTGGGAAAACAGTCAGTGGTTCTGGGGCCGAATGGGGCAGGGGACTGCAATGGGACAAGAGACCCTTTCTGGGAACAGGCTCCAGCTCTGCTGTACTGGTGGGTCTCGCCTCTGCAAAGTCAACAAAACTCAAATGGTCCACTTGAAAAGTGTGCGTTTCACTGCTGGTAAATTACACCTCAAGAACCTGAAACCTCCCCCACAGGAGAGCAGGAGATGGCTTCCCACAGCCAAGGCAGGTCCTACTGACCACTGCCTGGGACCAGCCTTGCTGTGTCCCCATCTCACTGTCATGACATGAAGCAGGTTATCAGCACCCTGGGCCTTCCAGGGGCTCAGAGGGCCCCCCAGCAGACAAGGTCAAGGGCAGGAAAACAGCTGAGATGA
The DNA here is from genome assembly GCA_036589455.1 of Ateles fusciceps. NCBI lineage: Eukaryota > Metazoa > Chordata > Mammalia > Primates > Atelidae > Ateles > Ateles fusciceps. Next base: position 9,928,033 of record JAZHEH010001828.1, on the reverse strand, counting down.
CCCAGATCCATCCCCCTCTACGGTCAAGGATGCCCCGATCTGAATCCAATCAGGGAAATGCCCAGCAGCACAGAGAGTGCCAGAAGCCACAGGGTAGCCAGGAAACATCTCCTTAGAGCAATGCCTTCAGACCACCAGGAAACAGGAGTCTCGGTTCACATTTTGGAGTGGTGCACAAAACTCTTTTGGATTAAAATGTCTCCACCTGTCTCCTCTAACTCTCACAGCCCACCAACCAAGAACTGTGCTGGAGGCAGCTGTGCCAACAGGCAGGCACTCACCTTTTGGCTCCTGGATGAGACATACTCTCTTGGGAGCTGGAATCATGCCAACTTTCAATGACTTGCTGCTGATCCTCTTCCGGGGGAAGCAGGTACCTGCGGAGGCCTGTGACAGGGCAGGTGCTCCAGCCAGGTCATCCTCGGCAGCCTCGCTGGGAAGGCCGTCAGCAGGGGTGCTGCCCCCAGACTTGCCAGCCCCTCCGGGAGCAGGGGCCTCCTCTCCGCCATCCTCATCGTCGTCCTCCTCCTCCTCCTCAGGCATCACCTCTAGGCTCTCCAGCTCAGCCCCCTGAGGAGGGGGCTCGCCTTCAAACTCTCCTTCCCCTTCCATGAGGTCCATCGGGCTCTCCTGAGAACTCGTGGTGTCACGGCCACCGGTGTGAAGGTTGTGAGGAGATGACGTGAAACAAATTGACGGACATATTTCAAACACTTTCTTTCGATAGAATTTGAAAGCAGAACTATTTTGGTCATGTAGAAACCTGGGGCACAGAGGAAATACACTGGATAACCAGATGGAATTGCTCAACATTTTTATTTGCTGAAACTGCTGGGATTGATCCAAGGAAGATGGAGGTGGGACAAGGGAAAGAATCACCTGACTTCTTTCTGTGCAGCTATAGTTTGATGGTGCAGCCTCTCAGTGATAGAAAATTTGAGGAGTACTAGTAACTTAATAAGGAACCAGAATTCGAGAGGCCTCACTGCTCTCCACGGGAAGAAGGCAGACGAACAAGGTATGCAGGGCCTGGGAAAATGTTGGAACAGAGATCTGGCCTGAGCCCCACATCACCCTTTCTGGTTACTTTACTGGCCTCTCTCGGCCTCCAAGTACCCATTTTGACTCTGGTAACTCCTAGGTATGAGAAGCATGGAGAGATGCCAGGAGAGGCTGCAGTTACTGTCGGAACATGTGCACATGGAGCTGTGAACAGCCCCCACAGGAGGGCTCATCACCCGCAGCACTTTCCACACAGGGTCCTGCAGTCCAGCTACATGGGCGTGGAGATGAGGCCTCTCTATGCCTCAGGGGTCTGGTGGCCACCTTGTCTGGTAACCACAGCTATGGAACTGTAGCTGGTATGAGAAACTTAAAACAGTCCTGAAGGCACCAAAGGAAAAATGGCTCTTGTAAGGCAATTCATCAAGAGGCGGAGGTTGACGTGAGCCGAGATTGTGCCATTGTACTGCAGCCCGGGTAACAAGAGTGAAACACAGTCTCAACATAGAAAAAAAAAAAAGAAAGACCAGAAACCCAGGATTCGATTAATCAAACTACTGCGAAAAAGGGGTGGTCTTTCAAAGAATGGTATTGGAACAGTGGGACAGCTTTATAATTATTTATTATTGTATATTTTTGGGGACGGGGTCTCACTCTGTCATCCAGGCTAGAGTGCAGTGGTGTGATCACAGCTTACTGCAGCCTCGAACTCCGGGGCTCAAGAAATCTTCCTACCTCAGCCACCCAAGTAGCTGCGACCACAGGCAAATGCCACTATACTGCACACACACACACACACACACACACACACACACACACACACACACACTGCTAAATATCAGCAGAAACAAATGAATCTGGGCTGGACATAGCGGCTCATGCCTATAATCTCAGCACACTTTGGGAGGCCAAGGCAGGCGGATCACCTGAGGTCAGGAGTTCGAGACTAGCCTGACCCACATGGCAAAACCCCATCTCTAGTAAAAATACAAAAATTAGTAGGGCAACACCTGTAATGCCAGCTACTTGAGAGTCTGAGGCAGGAGATTTGCTTGAACCTGAGAGATGGAGGTTGCAGTGAGCCGAGATCACACCACTTCACTCCAGCCTGCGCCACAAATTCCATCTCAAAAATAAATAAATAAATCTGATTGTAAGACAACTTATAACCGCACCCACAAAATGAATTAACTCATTGAACTTGAGCACATTAGAAGTAAAATGTGTGTGTGTGTGTGTGTGTGTGTGTGTGTGTGTGTGTGTGTGTTTCACTCTGTTGCCCAGGCTGGAGTGCAGTGGTGCAATCCTGGCTCACTGCAACCTCTGCCTCTCGGGTTCAAACAATTGTCTGCCTCAGCCTCTGAGTAGCTGGATTACAGGCGGCCGCCACCACGCCCGACTAATTTTTGTATTTTTAGTAGAGACGGGGTTTCACCATCTTGGCCAGGCTGGTCTTAAACTCCTGACCTTGTGATCCACCCACTTCAGCCTCCCAAAGTGCTGGGATTACAGGTGTGAGCCACCACACCCGGCCAGAAGTAAAATTTTTCTAAAGGCAAAAGAAACACAAAGTAATCTTGGCTCATTTACAAGCTTGGCTGGATAGCGTCCACCACCCTGCCAAATATCGTGGTCAGGATCCAGGGCTCTCCGTCTGGGGAAGGACAGGACAGAGCACTCTGAAGAACAGTGCTCAAAAAAGGCTGTCACAGATGGGGAGGCACCCAAAACCCAACAAGTGCTAGAGTCCAAGTATCCAGGCTAATGCAAAGTCCTCCTTTAAAGTGTACTTTTCATTGAAAAAAAAAAAGAAAATGATAAAGAAAAAAAGGACTGAAGAGATGCCCCCAGCTGCCCTGCACTGAGCTGTCCCCCTTATCCAACCCTACCAGGGTGAGATCACACACACAGTGGACAGGCCTGACCCGATGTCCCAAGGCCACCCTCCCCAGGCCTCCCATCTGTAGGTGGTCAGTGTTCAACGAGGCAGGTGGTACCTCAGTGCAGGACCCAATCATAAGCCAAGGCTACAGAGAGGAGTAGGGCTCGGCTCATGCAGTCAGGTCCCAAACAAGTTGAAAGAGTGTATTCCATCACCACTGAATCCCATAAATGCTCTGAGAAATGCACGTTTTCAACTGTGTTTTTTACTGGACGAAGGCATGACTGTCTAGCAAGCTGGGACCAGCACGAGAAGTCTAAAGCCCCCTCAGTAGGGTTCTGGCTCAGTAATGGGGAGATGGGTGCCTCCCACCCCTCTCTGGATGGGGTGGCTCAGATCACCCTAGGGAAGTGCCCCAGGGACAGTGCTGGCTCCCAGCCCAGGTTTTCTCACCTACAGGGTGTGTGCTTTTGAGCTGAGTTCTACATGTCTGAGGAATGCAAAGGGCAAAGACACCTGCTCCCAGCATGAGCACGCCACATCATCCCTGTTTAGAAGTACCTGCTGTCCAGTGGTGGTAGTGCTATCACCACTACATGCAGTGAGCAGCAAATCCTCACCTCTCCCCCACTCCCCTGGCCAACTCCTATCTAGCCTTTGGATGTAAATTAAATGTCCCTCTGGGGAGGCTTTTCCTGATGCAGCAGATGAAGGCAGGTCCCCTAGAACAGATTTTTTTTTTTTTTTTTTTTTGAGATGAATCCTCGCTCTGTTGCCCAGGCTGGAACACAATGGCTCAATCTCAGCTCACTGAAACCTCTGCCTCCCAGGTTCAAGCGATTCTCATGCCTTAGCCTCCTGAGCAGCTGGGATTACAGGTGCCCGCCACCATGCCTAGCTAATTTTTGTATTTTTATTAGAGACAAGGTTTTACCATGTTGGCCAGGCTGGTCTTGAACTCCTGACCTCAGGTGATCAGAACAGATCTTTCTCCCTCAGGACCCTGGCTCGGCTGAAATGAAGTCATGACTTACTCCTGGTGTGACCCCCATGGTAGGAATGCGTCGGCCAGGCTGTGGGCTGGCTCTCAGCACATGCTTGTGGGGTGAACACACTCCAATCTAAAGGGTGTGATGGCCAGTTGCAGTGGAGCATACCTGTGGTTTCAGCTACTGTGGAGGCTGAAACGAGAGGATCACTTGAGCCCAGGAATTTGAATCCAGCCTGAGCAACATACTTAGACCTTATCTCTTTGAAAAAGAAGTGTGATGAGACCCAGGGGGTACGTACCACAGGTCAGGGTTATCGGTGCTGTTTTCTATGCTGAATTGTTCGATCTCTGGTCCCACCTGAGCAACAAATCTAGCCAGTTTCTCTGCAGTCTCCAATGTCTTCATGTCAACTACAAAACATAAAGCATCTGTCAGGCATCACTCCTGAGCTGCTGCTCCCCCCCATGAGAATACTGCAGGTTGCAGAGGCTGATTATAAAGATGGCCTGTGTGTCCCCTCCCTGTAGCCCCATCCTTTGCCATATGCGGACTCCTATCACCAAGAAGTAAACTCTGTGTATCTCCCCCACCTTGAATCAGCGCTGGTCCTGGGACTCGCACAGGCTATAGAATGTGGTGGAAAAGCCAGTTGCCAGTTCCAAGCCTGGGCCTTGGAGGACTAAAGTATCTCCACTGTCTCTCCTGGAGCCCTGACCCCAATTGCCAGGTGAACAAACATGGGCTGGCTGCTCGGGGGGATCACAGGCACATGTCCAGCCATACCATCATCTCAGCTGACAGCTGGGACACGTGCCGCTGACCGCAGACACGTGCGCAGGCTAGCTCAGCAGATGGTCCAGCCACTGGCAGATTCACAGCAATATGCCTCCTGTTTTTTTTTTTTTTTTGAGACGGAGTCTTGCTCTGTCACCCAGGCTGGAGTGCAGTGGTGGGATCTCGGCTCACTACAACCTCCGCCTCCCAGATTTAAGCGATCTTCCTGCCTCAGTCTCCTGAGTAGCTGGAACTACAGGCATGTGCCACCACACCTGGCTACTTTTTTTTTTTGTATTTTTAGGAGAGATGGGGTTTCATCATGTTGGCCGGGCTGGTCTTAAACTCCTGACTTGATCCACTCACCTCAGCCTCCCAAAGTGCTGGAGTTACAGGCGTGAGCCACTGTGCCTAGCCAATGCCTTGTTTTTTTTTTTTTTTTTTTTTTATATAAAGACAGGGTTTCACCATATTGGTCAGGCTGGTCTCGAACTCCTGACCTCAGGTGATCCACCCACCTCAGTCTCCCAAAGTGCTGGGATTACAGGCGTGAGCCACTGCGCCTGGCTGCCTCCTGTTTTAAACCACAGTTTGGAATGACTCATGACACAGCAACACCTAGAGAATGCAGCAGTTAGCTGGGCGCGGTGGCTCATGCCTGTAATCCCAGCACTTTGGGAGGCCGAGACGGGCAGATCATGAGATCAGGAGATTGAGACCACCCTGGCCAATATGGTGAAACCTTATCTCTACTAAAAATACAAAAGTTAGCTGGGCATGGTGGTGTGTGCCTGTAATTCCAGCTACTTGGGAGGCTGAGGTAGGAAAATGGTTTGAACAAGGGAGTCGGAGGTTGCAGTGAGCCGAGATTACACCACTGCACTCCAGCCTGACAACAGGGCAAGACTCAGGCTCAAAAAAATTAATAATAAAAAATAAAACAGTTGGGCATGGTGGCAGGCGCCTGTAATCCCAGCTACTCGGGAGGCTTAGGCAGGAGAATCACTGGAACCTGGAGGCAGAGGTTGCAGTGAGCTGAGATCATGCCACTGCTCTCCAGCCCAGGCGACAGTGTGAGACTCTATCGCGGAAAAAAAAAAAAAAAAAAAGAGAGTGCAGCAGTTATGGACATTATTTGCCCTCTTCATACCCACTTAGGGCTGAACAAGCACTGGCCAGAGAGCAGGTCTGTGGTACAGAGAGAAGGTAACAGCTAAGGTGACAGAAGAAACAGAAGGGGTGAAATTAGTTGATTCAGAGGAAATGATGCAGGTCAGTGAACCCCAAGAACAGGAACTGTGGAGACCCGGGGAATGAGGAGGCAGAATGAGAGAATAAGGCAGCCCTGAGGACTGTTGTAGGACATGAGATCCCAAGCTCAGGAAATGCAGCACCCACGGCCCCAGCTATAGGACCCTGTCAGGGAGCACAGAGGCATGAGGCAGCAGTCGGGGACACAGAGGCATGGGGCAGTACCTTGTGGCAGCTCCGCTCTCAGAAGAGGAGGACAGGGGCTGCAGGACTCGCGTGCAGCTCTCTCAAGAAAGCAAGAGAGAGAGTGCTGACACGTGCACCTGTCCTGCCCAGGTCCCTGGAGCTTCGCCCACTGCCTGGCCCTGATTACAGGCCCCCCAATTCTAGAGAGACCCTGGAGATGGGAGAGTTGGGACTGGGGCCCAGAGAAGGGGGGACAGGAGTGAGCACCCACTGTCAGCAGATGGGCAGGGAGAAGAGGTCTGAGGTGCTGCAGAGATGGCCACTCCTGCTAGCTTGGGGGATGGGCCTGAGGCTTCTGCGCTGGGGTCCTGAGGAGAGGGTCTGGCTGGGTCTGGAGGGCAATCCTTGGCAGCATCATTTCTGTCTCGCAGGGATGGCTTTGCCTGCGAGAGGCCTGGAGCCTGCCGGCCGTGGTGTTTCAGCCTGGTGCCTGAGGATAGGAGGGTCTGGGTCCCAGTGGTCGCTCTCCTCGCCTTCCAGCCCCGGAGACCTTGAGCACGGAGGAGCCCCGCCGCTGCCATGGCAGCAGTTTCTTCTTGAGGTTGCGAACTGCCCGGGCATACAGCATGGCCCGCACCGCGCACTCTGCCGAGGTTGGCTTCTGGTCGGCTTCTCGCAAGTTGTGGCTCATCCGCTGCATTTCTGCCAACTTCAGCTTGTAGTATTTATACTCCAGGCTATTTTCATCAGATAAAAACCTATATAACAAAACATAACAGGACATTTATGAAAATACCACCAGATCCCAAATTGTTGCTGCAAACACAAACCCTTTCTAAGTGGCCAGCTCCTCACTGTCCTCTGCTGAGAGGCTCTGCCTGGCTCTACTGAGGACACAGAGCCAGGCCCAAGATAGCTGCCCTGCCAAGAGTGACTGCAGGGCAATCAGGAGTCTGAACCGAGTTCCTCCTTGATTTCCGGCAGCAGCCATAAGGGAGCTCACAGCTTATGAGGGCCTGGAAACACAAACCAGTCACCTCGGAGCAATGGCACCCTGGCAGGTAGAATTTCACCTCACAAATGGCCCAGTCAGGATGAGTGCTCGGTGAGTTTTTGACTGCATCAAGGCAAGTGTGATGTGACCCACAAAGAACATTAACCAAAAAGCCTGTGCCCCAGGTGTGAAATCTTATGATCCAGTCATCATAAGAACAGTACAGAAAAGAGAAGGTTGAGCTACATGTACTAACATAGAAAAATATTCAGCTGGGCTCCACTTTGAGAAGCTGAGGCAGGAGGACCACTTGAGCCCAGGAATTCAAGACCAGCCTGGGCAACAAGATGAGATCCCATCTCCACAAAATAAAAAAATTTAGCCCGGGTGGTGGTGCACGCCTGTAGTCCCAGCTACTCCGGAGGCTGACGCGGGAGGATCACTTGAGCCCAGGAAGTTGAGGCTGTGGTGAGCTGTCTGCGCCACTGCACTCTAGTCTGGGCAACAGAGCAAGACCCTGTCTTAAAAAATAAAAATCCTTCTCCTTCTAGTGTCTGCACTTTTTTCATTATTTTCCTTCTAGCTTGATGAGTTGTATGTTTTTTACTTCCACTTTTTTTTTTAGACAGGATCTCACTCTGTTGCCCAAGCTGGGGTGCAGTGGCATGATTACAGCTCACTGCAGCCTCGACTTCCTGGGCTCAGGTGATCCTCCCGCCTCAGCCCCCCAGTAGCTGGGACTACAGGTGCGCACCACCACGCCTCGCTAATTTTGGTTGAGAGGACATTTCACCATGTTGCCTAGGCTGATCTGCAACTCCTGAGCTCAAGCTAGCCACCTGCCTGAGCCTCCCAAAGTGCTGGGATTACAGGTGTGAGCCACTGCACCTGGCCCACTCTTTATTTCTAATAAATTCACCTGAAGTCACTCTTTTTCTCTTAAGTATTTTTATGGCCACATCTGGTATATAGTGTTCTTCCTGCCACTTCCTTCTAAATTGTTTCTAATTTCAGTTCTGATTACCCTTCACTCAAGTTATTCAGAAGCATGTTTTATTTTGGTTGTTGCTCGTTTCTAGTTTGCTGTATTAGCATAATTTGGCCCATGTGAGTTTCCTGGGTGTGCTGTGATTTTCTTTGTGATTTAATATATAACAAACTTTTAAGTTGGGTGTGGTGGCTCAAGCCTGTAATCCCAGCACTTTGGGAGGCTGAGGCAGGTGGGTCTCTTCAGCCCAGAAGTTCAAGACCAGCCTGGGCAACATGGCGAAACTCCATCTCTTTTTTTTTCTTTTCTTTTTTATTTATTTATTATTATTATAGTTACTCTGGATATGGAAACCTATCTCTTTAAAAACATATAAATAAATAAACCATCCCACAAAAAAACGTAACAGACTTTTGTGAACGTTTGCTTTCAGTCTGTGTTAAAGAATAAATATTGCTTAGTAAGTATGGCAGTATTTCAGGTGGCTTTCAGATTGTTAGATATTAAGTAGCGACATATGAGTTTTTAGATGAAGTTCCAGATTACCAGTGACAAGCCAACTGGAAGTGAGGTGGCCACATCGTTGGCAGCCCTGTGTGATGCGGCATGTCCCTGGCAGGCAGCTCCGTACACAAGCTCCTGCTGATACTGTTAGCCAGCTGCAGTCTGGCTGGACCTTAGAAAACAGACTGAGGTCTGGCTCCACCGCTGTCCTGATCCTCTGTTGGGCTGACGGCTGCATCTTGCAAAATCATGCCCTCACAAACAACAGTGCTCAATTAAGAGAATGCTAACCAACATGGGGGCTCTGGTTCTCCAGTCCAACACAGCGCCAGCAAGGCAACTCCGCATCAAGGGCAGAGCACGGAATCAGGGCCAGGTGACCTGACTGCCCCAGTCACTCATCGCTCTGATGGCTTTCCTTGTCCCTGGATGGTTCTGACGCCAAGTGCAGTCCAAGGGAGACACATCAGTCACAACTGCATCTCCCCCAAGTTCCAGTGGAACATAACATCAAGAACAGAGAACACTCAACAAGCCAGTCTGCTGACTTCAAATCTCAGCATAGCCACTCCTTAGCTTGGAACCTTTCTGTGGCTCAGTTTCTCTATCTGTAAGACAGGGAGAATGATCAGCAGCAGCTACTTCATCATACAGCTGTGAGGCCTGCATTACAAGCTTTTCACCATAAGGCAAGTGCTATAAATAACTGCCTAGCAGTCATTAACTGCTCAGCAAATATTAGCAGATTATGCTTGTTTGTTCCCTGTGTTAAAAAATCTTCCACATCCTTATTTGGATTACATCATCTACCTGTCTCAGAGAAACATTCATGTCTCCTACCATGGTTTTGGATTCATCCAATTTCTCTTATCGTGGTTTTGAACTTAAATGATTTTGCTCTTGAGATGGAGTTTCGCTCTTGTTGCCCAGGCCAGAGTGCAATGGCACAATCTTGGCTCGCTGCAATCTCCACCTCCCGGGTTCAAGTGATTCTCCAGCCTCAGCCTCTCAAGTAGCTGGGATTACAAGCGCCCGCCACCACACCCAGTTAATTTTTGCATTTTTAGTAGAGATGGGGTTTCGCCACGTTGGCCAGGATGGTCTTGAACTCCTGATCTCAGGCGATCCGCCCACCTCGGCCTCCCAAAGTGTTGGGATTACAGGCATAAGCCACCATGCCCAGCCCTAGACATAAATGCTTTCTTTCTTTTTTTTTGAAATGGAGTCTCGCCTTATCGCTCAGGCTGGAGTGCAATGTCACGATCCTGGCTTACTGCAACCTCTGTCTCCCGGGTTTAAGCAATTCTCCTGCTTCAGCCTCCTGAGTAGCTGGGATTACAGGGGTGAGCCACTGTGCCTGGCCTGGACTTAAATGATTTCTAAGGGTTGCTTATTTACATAGCTCAAAGCTATGTCATGCAGGCACCAAGATTCACAATCTGTATGTTCGTGGTGACTTTCCCTTTTATTACAAACTTCTTTTTCCTTTTTTTTTTTTTTGAGACAGAGTCTTGCTCTGTCGCCAGGCTGGAGTACAGTGGTGCCATCTCGGCTCACTGCAACCTCCGCCTCCCAGTTCAAGCAATTCTCCTGCCTCAGCCTCCCGAGTAGCTGGGACTGCAGGCACGCGTCACCACGCCCAGCTAATTTTTGTATTTTTGTGGAGACAGGGTTTCACTATGTTGGCCAGATGGTCTCGATCTCTTGAACTCGTGATCTGCCCACCTCAGCCTCCCAAAGTGCTGGGATTACAGGCGTGAGCCACTGAGCCCGGTCTTTTGCTCCTTTTGATGCTGTTCTCCTTGAAGTCTTTTTCGTCTGAAGAATTCTCTACCTCCTTCCTTTTTGGTAGCATTCACCTGCTATGGAATTTCCCATCTCTGTCTTTTCCAATCCCTGCGTTCTTGCTTCTTTCCCTCTATAGTAGCGTGGAAGTTACAGACACCACTTCTGTTCCTTTAGTGGCTAATCAACACACATACCTAAACTCTTATTTTGTATTAATATCCAGAATTACTCTCTAACTCTACCCTCATGTCAAACAAGACAAAGGCCTGCGCACCTACCTCCCTCCTTCCCCTAGTGCCTCACATATTTAGATCATCTAGGATTTTAGTTTCTTTTATTTCACCCCAAACATCAATTATTTAGATTTTATGTTAACTTTGGGGCACTTGGACAATCCTGCTGAGGCTAGACCAGAGGGATTCTTAGCCACCTGCTTTCTTGAGTGTGTGAACATGTAGGACTGGAGAGCATGCTCAGGGCTGCCCCACTCCCAGGGACAATTTAGAAGATGAAAGAAAACAAAGTATGACATATTCCTTCAGCTTTATATCCTTGCACTGTTGTGATCATTTTCTAGGCTTGATGCTTTGCACTCGAGTCTCATAGAAAAGGACAGAAGCCTGCCTCTTGATGTTCCACCCAAACAAGGAAGCAAAGCCACAGTGGATGAGTCTGTCTATCCTTCTGACTTATTTATTTTTTGAGACGGTGTTTCACTGTTGTCACCCAGGCTGGAGTGCAGCGGCGCGATCTTGGCTCACTGCAACCTCTGCCTCCCAGGTTCAAGTGATTCTCCTGCCTCAGCCTCCCAAGTAGCTGGGACTATAGAAGGCCGCCACCATGCCCAGCTAATTTTTGTATTTTTAGTAGAGACGGGGTTTCACCATGTTGGCCAGGCTGGTCTTGAACTCCTGATCTCTGGTGATCTACATGCCTCAGCCTCCCAAAGTGCTGCGATTACAGGCGTGAGCCGCCGTGCCAGGCCGTTCTGACATCTTTAGTGCACCACATGAGGCAGGTCACCTCAGCGGAGAGGCAGTGGCCGGTTCTGTCCAAAAGGCTCCAGTGGGAACAAACCATGCTTGTGGGGTGTGAGGGTGGAAGGTCTCAAATCTCTGCTGGCCTTCAGAGGGTGGAGATAAGAAGCGCTTCTTATATCTGCCTCCTAGAGGTCTGACTTTTTCACTTGCTAACTAATACAAATAATTTAATTAATTAATTAATTCATTTAAAAATTTTTTTGACTTTATTTAAATTTTCTGTCTTGACTGAGTTATAATAAAAAGAATTTATTAAGGCTGGGCATGATGGCTCATGCCTGTAATCTCAGTGCTTTGGGGGATCGCTTGAACCCAAGAGTTAGAGACCAGCCTGGGCAACACAGCAAGAACCCATTTCTCAAGGAAAAAAAAAAAGCTGAGAGCTGAATGTGGTGGTATGCTCCTGTAGTCCCAGCTACTTGGGAGACTGAGGCAGGGGATTTTGTGAACCCAGGTTGAGGCTGCAGTGAGCTATGATCGTGCCACTGTGCTCCAGCCCGGGTAAGAGAGTGAGATCTTATCTCTTAAAAAAAAAAGAACTTACTAATCCACACGTATCTTCACAGAATGTCAATGGTCATGCATAAAAGTGTTCAGTCAAGAAAAGCAACATAGGCTTATTAAGAGATACAGAGGTATCAATGAGAAGTAGTTTGAACAACTAAGTGACTGCCTTCAAGGAGTGGAACATGGGAACAGGTCACAGTGGAAACATTTGGCTTTTCATTATGTGTTCAATTGATTATTTTGTTAAGTATAACGTACAAGGAGCATTTTGTCTTAATAATTTAAACATGACCACCAGAAACCTAAGTTTACCAGTTTTTTTACTTATTGCTGTGCTTTTCTATCACACTCTTTCCTCTTACAGTTTCTTGATAATTCCTTTTTTTTCTGAGACAGAGTCTCGTTCTGTTGTGCCCAGGCTGGAGTATAGTGGCGCAATCTTGGCTCACCACAACCTTCGCCTCCCGGGTTCAAGTGATTCTCGTGCCTCAGTCTCCCAAGTAGTTGGGATTACAGGTATCCTCCATCACGCCCGGCTAATTTTTTGTATTTTTAGTAGAGATGGGGTTTCACCATGTTGGCCAGGCTCGTCTTGAACTCCTGAACTCAGGTGATCCACCTGCCTTGGCCTCTAAAAGTGTTGGGATTACAGGTGTGAGCCACCACACCTGGCCAGGTAATCTCTTCTGAAAGAGATTTTGGATGATACAGTATCTGGGACCAGCTCTTAAATCTGTCTGTCATCAGGATCTATTCTATCCAACTACTGAGATTTTTATTTCAATCTGCTTTTCATTTCCAAGATCTTTAACAGGATCGTTTTCATAGTAACCAGTGCCTGTTTCATGGATACAATATACTCTTATTAATTGACTATTCATTATACATACATATTTATAGACTAAACCTCCTCCTCTTTCTCCCCTCCCTCCCTCTTTTCTTTTCTTTCTTTCTTCTCTGTTTATAGACTATAACCCTGCCCTCCCCTCCCCCTCTCCGGCTGGAGTGCAGTGGTGTGATCTCGGATCATTGTAACCTCTCCGCCTCCCTGGTTCAAGCAATTCTTCTGCCTCAGCCTCCCGAGTAGCTGGGACTACAGGCATGCGCCATCATCCTCAGCCAATTTTTGTATTTTTAGTAGCGACGGGGTTTTTACCATATTGGCCAAGCTGGTCTCGAACTCTTGACCTTGTGATCTACCAGCCTTGGCCTCCCAAAGTTCTGTGATCACAGGCGTGAGCCACCGCGCCTGGCCCTAAACCTCCACTTTCTTATAGTAACTCTATCTTCTAGGGTGTCAGCTATTTGTTTAGTTTGGTGATTCTCTCATGATATTGATTTACCTCAAATATCAGTTCTCCGTTTGATGCTTATTTCTGATTGTGTACCCTGCCCTGCCCCCTATCCAAATGCACCCTTGACTCTGGCTTCTGTCTGCCACCCCTGGTTATCAGCGACCATGAGACAACTGGGCCATGTGCAGGGGTCATGGGGCAGAGGCACTGGCCCCCAGTCCTCTAAGGGCCACCTATTCCTCCAGCGTAATCACCTTATCAACCACCTGGAAAGTGCCCCTAGGCCTTCTAAGTCTGGATGCCTTCTTATCAAGAGGGTCTGCTATCTGCTTGCACCTGTCAATCTGAGACTATCTAGCTTCCTCCCTTCAGCATGCACACTGGTTGAGACCACAGACCCTGGATTTGAATCTCAACTTTGCCTCAAGAGAGCTCTTGGAGCCTCAAAGTTTCTAGTCTGTAAAATAAGGACAGCAATAGACCTGACTTCCAACGTTATTTATGAGGATTCAATCAGGTAGTGCTTAAATCAGTAATGTGCTTAGAACAGTACCAACTACACAGAAAGCACAAGTGTTTATTAAATAAAAAGTACTCAATAAATAAATGATGCTGGGACAATTAGGTTATTTGGGAAATTTTAACTTTTGTTTGTTTGTTTTGAGACAAAGTCTCACTCTGTGGCCAGGCTGAAGTGCAAAGGCACGATCTTGGCTCACTGCAACCTCTGCCTCCCAGGGTTCAAGCAATTCTCCTGCCTCAGCCTCCTGAGTAGCTGGGATTATAGGTGTGCATCAATGTGCCCAGCTAATTTTTGTATTTTTAGTAGAGATGAGGTTTCACCATGTTGGTCAGGCTGGTTTTGAACTCCTGACCTCGTGATCCACCTGCCTTGCCCTCCCAAAGTGCTGGGATTGCAGGCGTGAGACACCGCACCCGGCCGGCAATTTTTAACTTTTAAGTTACATGCCTACCTCATTCAGTACATGAAAATAATCCAGACAAACTCAAGAATTTTATAAAAATAAAACCACGGCCAACATGGTGAAACCCTGTCTCTACTAAAATACGCCGTCTCTACTAAAAATACAAAAATTAGATGGGCATGGTGGCGCATGCCTGTAGTCTCAGTTACTTGGGAGGCTGAGGCAAGAGAATCACTTGAACCAGGGAGGCGGAGGTTGCAGTGAGCCTAGATTACACCACTGTACTCCAGCCTGGCAACAGAGCGAGACTCTGTCTCAAAAAAATAAATAAATAAAAGTAAGGCCGCGTGCGGTGGCTCACACCTGTAATCCCAGCACTTTGGGAGACTGAGGCAGGCGGATCACCTGAGGTCAGGAGTCAGAGACCAGCCTGACCAACATGGAGAAACTCTGTCTCTATTAAAAATACCAAATAAATAAATAAATAAATAAATAAAACCACAACAAGCTCCAACCTTCACGTTGGTAAATCACGGTGTATAAGACCAAAGCTCTGGTAGTGATACATGGAAATGCATGCCTTTCAAGCATCTTTAGTAATTACAGCAGCAAGAATAGCAAGTCCACTATGGGTACAATCTGACTACCAAAAAGGGCACACTCAAGGTCAAGGCTGCAGTGAGCTATGATAGCGTCACTGCACTCTAGCCTGGGCAACAGAGTGAGATCCTGTCCCTAACAAAAACAAAAAACAAAAGAGAGCACAGCACACCTATGGAGTAGCAGTGAGAGGGTAAGTCAGTATAGATAACCCATGGAGAGCAATCTGATGATAAACATAAATGGTCTCCATCAGGGGCAGCTCTGCCTACCACGGGACACCAGGCAATGTCTGGATATATTCTGGGTTGTTACTAGTGAGACAGAAAGTCCTATCGATGTCAAACAGATGGAGGCCATGGATACTGCTAAACAGCCTGCAATGTCCAGGACAGCTCCAACCTTAATACAGAATGATACAGCCTCAAATGTTAGTGCTGCAGCTGAGGCCAGGCGCAGTGGCTCATGCCTGTGATCCCAGCACTCTGGGAGGCCGAGGCAGGCAGATTGTCTAAGTTCAGGAGTTCGAGACCACCGTGGGCAACGTGGTAAAACCCTCATCTCTACTAAAATAAAAAATTAGCTGGGTGTGGCAGCAGGCACCTGTAATCCCAGCTACTTGGGCAGCTGAAGCACAAGAATTGCTTGAACCCAGGAGGTGGAGGTTGCAGTGAGCCAAGATTGCGCCACTGCACTCCAGCCTGGGCAACGGAGCAAGACTCCATTTCAAAAAAAAAAAAAAAAAAAAAGTGCTGCAGCTGAGAAACTGACACAAATCAAAAGCCTCTAACCTGAGCTTTAACCCAGCAAAGTCATTCCAGATATCATAATAAACTGCCAGAAAGGTAGACAGAAATACAAGCAAACATTGATCATCATCTTTTTTTTTTTTTTTTTTAAGAAATGGTGTTGGCCAGGCAGGTGGCTCATGCCTGTAATCTCAATACTTTCGGAGGCCGAGGTGGGTGGATCACGAGGTCAGGAGTTTGAGACCAGCCTGGCCAACATGGTGAAACCCTGTCTCTGCTGAAAATACAAAAATTAGCTGGGTGTGGTGGCATGTGCCTGTAGTCCCAGCTACTTGGGAGGTTGAGGCATGAGAATCGCTTGAACCCAACAGGCAGAGAGGTTGCAGTGAGCCGAGACCACACCACTGCACTCCAGCCTGGGTGACAGAGTGAGACTCCATCTCAAAAAAAAAATAAAGAAAGAAATGGTGTCTCAATATGTTATTCAGGCTAGAGTGTGGGGATGTGATCACTGCCATCTCAAACTCCTGGGTTCAAGGGATCCTCCCATCTCAGGCTTCCAAGCAGTTAGGACTACAGGCTGTACACCCTGCCCAGCTAATTGATTTTTGTAAAGAATGGGTCTTGCTTTCTTGCCCAAGCTGGTCTCAAACGCCTGGCCTTAGGGCAATTCTACTACTTCAGCCTCCCAAAGCACTAGGATTATAGGCATGACCTATTGTGCCTGGACTCATGTTATTTATAGTGGGGAAAAAACTAGATATAGTCTATAAATTCACCAATAAACAACGGCTGAGTAACGTATGGTACGTGTATATAACGGAATATTATGTAAGCATGGATAATGCCAATCGTGTTAAGTGAAAAATCACAGGACACAACTATAAGGCACACACTGTGGATGTTAACAAGTGGTAGAGCTCTAAGTGACTGCATCTTTGCCTTTTTACTTTATTTTTACGAAGGGCACATGCCACTTTTTTTTTTTCTTTAGCAGTGAGATCTAAGTGTAGTCACTTTATAATTAAGAAAAAATAATTGAACTATAAAAATTTCTCATCCACAGCCATCAATCTAGAGATAATCCTAAATATGCATGAAAATGTGCTGTAGTAAGCTACTCACCAAAGCAGTTAAAACAGCATACAATTAAAAACATTCTAGGCTGGGTGCGGTGGCTCACACCTGTAATCCCAGCACTTTGGGAGGCCAAGGCATGTGGAACACCTTCGTCAGGAGTTTGAGACCAGCCTGACCAACATGATGAAACCCCATCTCTACTAAAAACACAAACATTACCTGGGCATGGTGGTATGTGCCTGTAATCCCAGCTACTTGGGCAGCTGAGGCAGGAGAATCACTTGAACCCAGGAGACAGAGGTTACAGTGAGCCAAGATCACGCCACTGCACTCTGGCCTGGGGACAGAGCAAGACTCTTTCTCTGGCCTGTTCTTTACTTTCTCTAATAAGCAAGTACTATACTTAGGATGCAAACTATAATTTTAAAAAGCTGTTCTATTCACATAAAGAGGCAGTAAAGCAAAAGACAGTTTAACAAATACTAGCAAGAAATTGCAAACAGCTGCAATGATGTTGCATACACATCTCATCGAATCTTTAAAACAGCACAGCAGGGACTTGGAGCTGTGTTCACAGGTGAGAGAAGGCCACCCACCCAGCCAGTCTACCACTGGTCTGCAGCAGAGCTGGGGCTTCCTGAGCCACATAAAACTGGGCCACCCTCATGCTCTTCTCACTGGAGACCACCACTGCTCAAGTAAGTATCTCACCCTCTGCTCTCAATATCATCAGAAGGACCCCAAAGTTTGCCATATACTCCATGAGAGGGATTCACAGGGTGGACATTTAAAGACCTACCAGTAAGCAGGGTCCTCCTTGAGAAGAGTTCTCTCTTTGGGAGACAGGCTGCCTTCGATGACACGTTTCACAAGCTGGTCGATGGTCCCCACTACCTTGTGATCTGCTCGCTGGGGGACAGCTGGAACACAAAGAACAGCTTTTCTGAGAAACATGCTCAATGCGGGCTCTGGGAAGATGAGGATAGTTGAGAAGTGGGGGGCTTAGCGCTGAAGCCAAGCAGGCACCAACAACTGAAATCCTCATTCACAAGACACCAGCATTAAAAAGAGGCAAACAACAGCTTATTCTAGAAACCAATATGCAAAATCTGCTCCAAAAAATGTGACAACAGCGAGGCACGGTTGTCACACGCCTGTAATCCCACACTTTGGGAAATTGAGGCGGGCAGACCACGACGTCAAGAAATCAAGACCATCCCGGCCAACATAGTGAAACCCCGTCTCTACTGAAATACAAAAATTAGCTGGGCGTGGTGGCAGGCACCTGTAGTCCCAGCTACTCGGGAGGCTGAGGCAGAATTGCTTGAACCCGGGAGGCAGAGGCTGCAGTGAGCCGAGATCGCACCACTGTACTCCAGCTTCGTGCCTGGCAACAGAGCAAGACTCTGTCTCAAAAAAAAAAAAAAAAAAAAAAAAAAGTAATACCATAACCACTAGGAGAGAAATAGTCATAAGCTTTCAATGACTGCACAGAGCAATTTATGTATATACTCTAGAAAAAGAAAGATATATAGCAATTTAATGATTTTTCATGTATCAATAATTTGTTCATAATGTTAAGTGGAAAATATAAAGATACAAAATGTATCTAGCATAAAATATACAAAAAATGTATCTAGGTTATGGTTTTCAATATGAAGGAGGGAAGAAACAAATACATAAACATGGACACATAGCAAAAAGGCTACACACCGGTGGGGTGGAGCATGCCTGTAATCCCAGCACTTTGGGAGGCCAAGACAGGCAGATCACAAGATCAGAAGTTTGAGACCAGCCTGGCCAATATGGTGAAACTCCGTCTCTACTAAAATTCAAAACAAAAATCACGAGGCATGGGGGTACACACCTGTAATCCTAGCTACTCGGGAGGCTGAGGCAGGAGAACTGTTTGAACCTGGGAGGCAGAGGTTACAGTGAGTCAAGATCACGCCACTGTACTCCAGCCTACATGACAAAGTAAGACTCTGTCTCAAAAAAAAAAAAAAAAAAAAAGACTACAAGGAAATATGTTAACAGAGGTTATAGGTGGTAGAATTATAAGGAATTTCATTTTCTTTGTGCTTTGCCTTTTTTTGTGTGTGTGCTTTATCTTTTTAAAAAACCAACATACTTGTGTTTTGTAATCAGAAAAAATACATATAAATTTACAAAAAATTTTCTCTAATAAACAAAGAATGTCAATGATCCCAAATTACGTGTTCAAAGAAAATATCTGCTGAATGTATAAGAAACAAATTTTTTCTTTTTTGAGACAGGGTCTGTCTCACTCTGTCACCCAGGCTGGCATGCAGCGTGGTCTGATGACAGCTCATGGCAACCTTGAACTCCTGGGCTCAAGCAATTCTCCTGCCTCAGCCTCCCGAGCAGCTGGGACTACAACAGACGTGCGCCACCATGCCTGGCTAAGTTTTTTCATTTTTTGTAGAGACGAGCCTTCACCATATTGCTCAGGCTGGTCAATTCTTTGGCTCAAGTGATCTGCCCTCCTCTATCTCCCAAAGTGCTGGGATTTCAGGCGTGAGCCACCATGCCCTGCCCAAAACATTTTTTAAAGTGTGAACTTCCTTTAATATGACTTTATTTTTTATTTTTTTATTTTTTCGCGCGCCTGCTTCCTCCGCCCGAATACGACTTTAAATTTACAATGTTAACAGCAACAAGGAAGAACGTGTTTCTTCAAATGGTAAAGACTGTTTAGTTTCCTGATAACTGGCTGGTTTTAAAAGCACAAAATGGTCTATTTGTTCAGCCATTCAATTAAAATCACTGCTGACCTAGTGAGGTTTTCCAGTTTGTTCTGTAAATGATGGCACAGTCCTGTCCCCGCCTGCGTCCGTGTTCCAGCTTTGAGCTTAAACACTAGTGTGAGCTCCTCACACGTGATGAGTAAATCCTTCAACTGCCACGTTATTTCAAGTATGTCCCCTATGAAACTGCTTTTTTTCATGGCTCTCTTTTACAGAACTACTAGTTTTACATGATTTTACAAAAGATGTTGAGGTTTAAAGTCAGCAATGAAATCTGGGGGACCCCTGCATCATCTTTAGCTAGGATGACCATGAGCAAGGGTCAGAAAGTAGGTCACAACTTTGGCCAGCAATCCTACTCCTGAGAATGTATCCTTTCAAGGAGAATTTTAAAAATAAAACTCACAGTAATAACCAATGCATTCAACCAAAGAGGTCATTCCAGCATTTCTTTTTCTTTGAGACAGAGTTTCGCTTATCACCCAGGCTGGAGTGCAGTGGTGCAATCTTGGCTCAGTGCAACTCCCACCTCCCAAGTTCAAGCGTCTCTCCTGCCTCAGCCTCCCAAGTAGCTGGGATTACAGGAGTGTGCAACCACACCAGGCTAATTTTTTATTTTTAGTAGAGACAGCGTTTCATCATGTTGGCCAGGCTGGTCTCAAACTCCTGACCTCAGGTAATGTGCCCACCTCAGCCGCCCAAAGTGCTGGGATTACAGGCGTGATCCACCACGCCTGGCCCATTTCAGCATTTTTAACAGGAATGTAAGCAGCAGTGGGGCAGCCCCATGAGATGTGGGCCCTGCTGCCAGCTATCCCCCTATCCAGACATGGAACTGAGGCTGGCAGATGCCAACTACATGTGAACCCAGGCCTGTCTGGCTTCAGAAACCTCTAGTAAAAGGCAGCCTGAGTCCAGCATCAAGAGAAAGGTGAGGTAATTTGCATTAGGTCAATATCACAATGTAGCAAAGGCTATGGAAACATGGAAGAGGGCTTTCTGGCAATCACGCAGAAGAGGAGGAGGTAGCATTTTCAGTCCATTTTGCCTGCAGCTGCAGGAAAACATGGGGAACATCAAAGCCTGTGAGAGGGTAAGTGGGTGGGTTATAGCCACTTGAGGTTATGGGTGACTTTTCCTCCTTCATACGGTATCCCATCACTTTGTCAGGGGTTGACAAGTAGGGTCCCTTCAGCCCTGAGCCTGCTTCTAGAAGGATCCATCTCTGGGAGTAGGTGTGGCCACCTGTATGTGGTGGGACCTATCCAGGGGCTTCAGGAGAGTGGTGAAGGAGCAAAGAACGTCAGGAACAAATGACACTTCCCCAGTGGGCTGGAGGCAATGGAAGGTGAAAACTACATCAATGGGAAAAGTGCTTTCTCTATCACAAGAGTTAAGACAGCATGGCTACCATGTATGCTCATGACCTCTGGGATGTCTGGGCTGTGAGAGTCCATTCTGGGAGCTCAGGAGGAAGGAAGAGGGGAAACCAAACAGCTCATCGCTTCTAATTCTCCTCCTTGGCCTTTTCCTCTCCCCCAGAAAGCCAATGATGACTGCTAACTAGCAGGTTTACCTAAGTGATTCATCAATGTTAGCCAGTCTGGAAAAGTGAGTAGGGTGAAAAGGTGCTACATGGAATGACCTAGCTGGTCCCTGTACATCCCTCAATACAGCTCAAGCACAACATCCCCAACTCTCCAGGCTAGGCTGGGGCCTCTCCTGTGTCCCTTTAATTCTAGCAAAGGAGTGACCTTTTTTTTGTTTTGGTTTATTGAGAGACAGGGTAATGCTATATTGCCCAGGCTGGAGTGCGATGGCTATTCACAGATGCAATTGTAGGTCACTGCAGCCTTGAACTCCTGGCCTCAAGCAATCCTTCCTCCTCAGCCTCCCAAGTAGCTGGGAATACAGACATGTGCTACCACGCCTGGCTCACCAGTGACTGGTCTTTGCGATGTTCTTCCTCAGGAGCCTGGGGATTCCTCAGAGACAGTGTCCAGTGCTTTTTTCTCCCTTCTAATAATACCTTGTGGGGACACATATGAACAAGGGTTCCAGGCCAGGCGCAGTGACTCACACCTATAATCCCAGCACTTTGGGAGGCTGAGGCGGGTAGATCACCTAAGCTCAGGAGTTTGAAACCAGCAACATGGTTCTCTACAAAAAATACCAAAAAATATTAGCCAGGCACGGTGGTACACACCAATAGTCCCAGCTAATTAGGAGGCTGAGGTGGAAGAATCACTTGAGCCCAAGAGGTCAGGGCTGCAGTGAGCCATGATGATGCCACTGCACTCCACCCTGGGTGACAGAGCAAGACCCTATCTCAAAAAATAAAAACAAGGGGGCTAAAAATTTAAAAAAATAAAAAATAAAAAAAATAAAAATAAAAATAAAAACAAAGAAAGTCAAGTCTTCTTTCTTTCAAAGGTTGGGAAAAAAAAGGAGCAAGCGTTAACTTTGGCTGCAGAAAGGTACAAACCCCCTAGAAGGTACGGGTAAAACTGTGTATGAATAGATGAGCATTTTTTCTGGCAATGGCCACAGCTTTCTACCAAATTCCCAGAGAGGTTTTTGACCTAAACATGTCTAAAGATTTTTGTTTTTTTGAGACAGTTTTGCTGTGGTCACCCAGGCTGGAGTACAGTGGTGCCATCTCTGCTCACTGCAACCTCCGCCTCCCAGGTTCAAGTGATTCTCCTGCCTCAGTCTCCTGAGTAGCTGGGATTACAGGTGTGTGCCACCACGCCCAGCTAGTTTTTGTATTTTTAGTAGAGATGGGGTTTCACCATGTTGGCCAGGCTGGTCTTGAACTCCTGGTCCCAAGCGATCTGCCCGCCTTGGTCTCCCAAAGTGCTGGGATTACAGGCGTGCGCCACTGCACCTGGATGTCTAAAGACTTTTTTTTTTGAGACAGAGTCTTACTCTGTAGCCCAGGCTGGAGTGCAGTGGCTCGATCTCGACTTACTGCAATCTCAGCCTCCTGGGTTCAAGGTTCATGCCTCAGCCTCCCGAGTAGCTGGGATTACAGGTGCATACCACTGCGTCGGGCTAATTTTTGTATTTTTAGTAGAGACGGGGTTTCACCACGATGGCCAGGCTGGTCTCGAATGCCTATAATCCCAGCACTTTGGGAGGCCAAGGCAGGCAGACCACAAGTGATCTGCCTGTCTTGGCCTCCCAAAGTGCTGGGATTATAGGTGTGAGTCACTGTGCCTGGCCTAAAGACTTCTATAGTAAACAGCAGATTCCTAATCCACACTCACAGAATGAATCGCAGACATATATTGGCCAATGTGCATTTTCTACTAAAATCCTGATTTGTTTCCAATTGGCTGGAGCCTCCACGTAAAAAAATCTCGAATAGAAGACATTACCAAAAAAAACACGAAAAGTAGTAAATAGAAACGTTGGCTGTTCTCCTTACCATCACTCAGACTACTTGGAGCCTTGGCCTGAATTTCAGGTTTGATAGAAGGAATCATTTTCTCCTCCTCTTGCGCCGGCTCTGGTTCGGCTTTCTTAACCTGGAGGGGACACCCGCTGCTGACCAGCCAGGCCTTTAGGTGGTCTATGTACTCTCTCCCAAACAAAGTGGAGTCTTCGAAGTTTGGAAATGCAGCAGGAGAGGGAGCTATATCTTGCAGGCCGACAGCTTCCAAGATTTTCTCTTGCCGGAAAGAGAGGCCAAGGAAAACGTCTGCCCCAAAGGGCCAGAGACTTCCGGCAGAGAGAATTGGTAGTTTCTAGGGCAAGAGCCAAGTCCAGGGGGTTAGTGAGGGTCTTCATCTTGACACTCAGCTCATAGGCATTGCAGGCCATAAGCAAAGGTGTGACACTCTTCAGAAGCCGGTCTTGAAGTCTCATTATGTACTTGTCAAAGGGCTTTATGATTTCAAAAAAGCAATTTTTGGTCTTCACAGCACCTTTGTCTAAAAGCATGTTTAAAAACTCATTATCAACTCTGGGTGTTTTCAAAGCAGAGTGCTTTAAAAATTTGATAGTAAAAAAGCAAAAATCTCTGTGCTCTGGTTTTAAGGAACATTTGAATGAGGCGAGCATTTTAGCACAGGTTTCTGTTTCAAGTTCAAAGAGGGTCTGGAAAAGTTGGGAAAATTTAATATCATCTTTTATGGTGTGGAATCCTGCCCATTTGATTATTTCTATCCCAAATCTTGAAAAACATCAGACTTATCTATGATGTCAAAGCTCATCTTTCTTCTGGGGGAGCCGAAGATTCTTCAGATCCAACCCCAAAGGGATCTTCTGAATGGGGAACTGGATATCTTCTGTCCCTGGGTTTGTCCCCAGGGTCACATCAGGACCTGGAGTGGTTTTCTGGATTTGGTTAGTGCCCTGAGTTTTAGGAGTAATACGATTCATGGTGGGTATTTTTTTTTGTGCTCACGTTTCTCAAGGTGACAAGTTTCCCCAACACCCGCCTTAGCTGTGAGCAGGCCCTGAGTCTCCCCCTTTCCTAGGAGGGAACCTTCCTGGTCAACGATGTTTAGAGCTCGGCCTCTGGCCTGGACTTGACTGCTGCCCCTGAGCACGGAGTCAGCCTCCCCTGGATGGTCCACGTCGTAATCCCGACTCTCCTTCTCCAAACACTCTTTCTCCATCAGCCTGGAAGATCCAAAGTCCCCCCAGAACTGCAGAGGGACCAAAACTATACTCCTGTGACCAAGATGACTCTTGAGCAACTGGATGGCCAAAGTCTTGCTCCCAGGAACCACGGAGCGTAAATTTCCAGTCCTGAGAACGGAAATGTCCCAATTTCCGGTGGCCAGTGACCTGTTCCCGGGAATCAGAGTGAGAAAATTCCAGATCCCGGCCACACTCTTTGCGAAAGTAGCTGTCGTCACTGACTGAAGGGTTGCTTGATCTAAAGGAAGTCCCTGGAAATACGTCACTTCTCAGGCCTTCTCTTCCGGCGTCTCGAGAGTGAGCTACAGATCCACTGAGGGAGTATCTGCCATCGCTGTGGATGTCATCATACATCTCTGCTCTGGATCTTGGGACTGCCCTTAAGAGATCTGAAACAAAACATCCAAAAGGTACTTTAGACCAGAAGATGCAAACAGACAGTCCACAACCACCAGGTAGCAAAAGTGCTTCATACACCTCAGTGCTTTCTGCCAACCTGTGTTTGTTGCCAACATTTAAAATGTGTGTGGTTCCTCAGAAAATGGGATGTTTTCTATCGCCAAAAAAAAAAGTGTGTGGTGTCACTTCAAATCTGGTTCGACTACTTACTAAAACAGAAGACCTACAAGCACCAAGCCTGGGTTTGCCCTGAAGACAGTCAACCTGGGATGGGCAGCAGCAGCCCAATGGCAAGACACAGACTCTCTAAGTTGCCACCAACAGCCCTTGCTCATTCAGATCCCTACTCTCTAGCCATCTGGGTTGACAATCCCTCTTTAGACTGAGGAAAGGATGTTTGGTTCTCAAATAACCTGGATATCTTTACTGCAACTTTAACACTTGTGTTTCTACTCCTATCTTAGAGCAGACAGGTTTTACTGGGGCTGCCTGCGTTCACTGCCTCCTAGAAGTCTCAGCCCACAGTGCCACCGTGAGGCTGGAGGAGCCACAGCTAATACCACACCCACCATAGCTGACCCAAAGCTGACTGAACTCATCCCTTAGAAAGGTCTGCCAGGCCAATCAATCCTCTCTCTGGAGCTGAAAAACCACAGACTGAGGCAGGCAGGCAGGAAGGCAGAAGCTTAACAAGATACATCAAAAGAGGCCATGATGGAAACTGAACAGTGCCCACTTCTGTCCTCCTCCGTGTAGAAAGGGGAAATGGGCCATGCACAGTGGCTCAAACCTATAATTCCCACACTTTGGGAGGCCGAGGTGGGAGGATCACTTGAGTCCAGGAGTTTGAGACCAGCCTGGGCAACACAGCAAGACTCTGTCTCTGTCAAAAAGAAAAAAGGGCGGAGGGGAAGATGTACTTGCATTTGCTTATTCACACATGGAGAAAACTCTGTAAGAGGCGAGAAACAGAAGTGAACTACAGGCATATGGGAACAGTGGGTCTTAGGGAGAGTTTTCATGGAGTGCCTTTCTTTCTAGCTTTTAAATCAGAATCGATGACCTAGCTAAAAAAAAAAATCAGGCCAGGCGCAGTGGCTCATGCCTGTAATCCTAGCACTTTGGGAGGCCGACGTGGATTACCTGAGGTCAGGAGTTCAAGACCAGCCTGGCCATCATGGTGAAACCCCATCTTTAAAAAAAAAAAAAATCAAATGAATGGGGAAGGAGAAGTGTGAAAAGATAGTAATGGGTTAAGAGGCCACAGGAAGCCAAAGTCATGTATAAATCCTAGTTCAGTTGTTCAACAAGTACAAACTGGGCACCTACTATGTGCATGCACTGCACTACAGCAAGAAAATGAGAACTTTCTCAAATTTGTCAGTTGGGAGAGCCAGACAATACACAGAAATCTATCAGATGCAAGTAAGTTCCAAGAAGAAAAATCAAGCAGGTGGGAACCTGAGGACGCAACGAACTTTTGAGACAGGTTGGTCAAGGAGGGTAGTTCTGACACCTTACCTAGCAACAGTGGTCTGGCATGAGGGGCAGACTGTACAGTTACAAAGCAAAGCCTTCCAGGCAGAGGGGGGAATGAGGACAAGGCCCCAAGGTAGGACCAGTAGGGGGCCAATGTAGACAGAAGGGAACAGAGGGAATGAAAGGCCAAATGGTAGGAAGGTAGCTCCCAAACTCTGCTAGTGGAGTCCCCAGGGGACCACCTCCCCAGACATCCTTATTTAATAAGGGTGTAACCTGGGCATCAGGGTTTTATTTTATTTTATTTTATTTTTATTTTTTATGTTACTCAGAGGAATTTGTTTTTTATTTTATTTTTTATTTTTAAGGGCATCAGGGTTTTTAAAAAGCCCCCAGATGACTCTAACGTGCTGCTAAGTTAGGGAACCACTAACGGAGAAGGAGTACCAGATCCAAGCCAGGCCTTCAGTGGTACTCTGGAATTTACTTTGGGTCAGACAGAAGGCCAATGAAGAGTTCTAAGTGAGGGATAACCTCACTGGCTGCTGTGCAGGGGAACAGATTAAAGGAGATGAGCACAGACGTGGATGTTTCAGGAAGAAATCCACTGTTATAATCCAGGTATTAATGATTGGTATTGATGGCATGATTAGGGAGGGAGCATGAGAGACAGAGAATGATGGCTGGATTCTACTCAAGAGAATTTTCTGATACCCTTTATGAGGAGAGGAAAAGTTCAGAGTAGAGCAGAGAAAGGCTAAACGATAGACTGCTTTGCAACAAAGAAATGTTCCAGAACCACCTAGCATACTGCTAGATTTCTAGTCCTCCCCCACCCGCTGCCCCCTTAGCTTTCTTTTTTTTTTTTTTTTTCAGATGGAGTTTCATTCTGTCACCCAGGCTGGAGTGCAGCGGTGTGATCTTGGCTCACTGCAACCTCCACCTCCCGGGTTCAAGCGGTTCTCCTGCCTCAGTCTCCTGAGTAGCTGGGATTACAGGCACCAGCCACATTTTTGTATTTTTAGTAGAGAAGGGATTTCACTGTGTTGGCCAGGCTGGTCTCTAACTCCTGACCTCAGGTGATCTGCCCTCTTTGGCCTCCCAAAGTGCTGGGATTACATGTGAGAGCCACTGCACCTGGCCGTCTTTTTGCTTTTGAGACAGGGTCTCACTCTGTTGCCCAGGCTGGAGTACAGTGGTGTAAACACAGTTTACTATAGCCTCATCTTCCTGGGCACAAGCAAAATTCCTGCCTTGGCCTCCCATGTAGCTATGGCCATAGACGCATGCCACCGTGCCCAGATAACTTTTTATTTTTTTGTAGAGATGGAGTTTCACTTTTTTGCCCAGACTGGTCTGTAATTCCGGGTCTCAAATGATCCTCTTGCCTCTGCCTCCCAAAGTGGTGGGATTACTGGTTTGAGCCACTGTGCCCAGCTCCCTAATTTTTCTTAAAGAAACTAATATATGTATTGGGGCTTGAGTCTCTAGGTAAAGTTTAACAAATATTTATATCTCCATCTCAATGAAACACAATATTCAGCATTCTATATACGCACTACACTAAAAGAACAAAAGAATGCACAAAAACCACGGATACAGTTATACCTAAGATGGATAAGCAAGCAGTTAAGAGAACTTTTATTTTAATCTTTACTTCTTATTTGTTCCAATTTTTTAATTTTTTTTTTTGAGACAGAGTCTTACTCTGTCACTCAGACTGGAGTACAGTGGCGCCACCTCTGGTGCAGTCAGCAACCCCTGCCTCCCCATTCAAGTGATTCTCCTGCCTCAGCCTCCTGAGTAGCTGGGATCACAGACACGCGCCACCACGCCCTGCTAATTTTTGTATTTTTTTAGTAGAGATGGGGTTTCACCATGTTGGTCAGGCTGCTCTTGAATGCCTGACCTTGTGATCCGCCCCCTCAGCCTCCCAAAGCGCTGGGATTACAGGCATGAGCCACTGCACCTGGCCTGTTCCAATATTTTATAACAGGAATGTTTGTGTGTACTACTCATGTAATTTTTGAAAACTCAAGATCTGAAGACAATCTCTGAGCCTCGCTTTCTCCAGGTCCAGAGCATGTTTATTATTCCTATCCAAACACTTAGATTTACTCACCCAACACAGGAGACTTCCTCCACCCCAAGGCTGGTATAGCTGGGAGCAGCACTGTCTGTGCTACCCAGAGGAGACAGGCAGAGGAGTGAGTACACGTACTTCCCTGGGGCAGGAAAGGGCAACCAAATCAGCCTCAAGGCATGCTGAGGCTTCCTCGGGGGAAGACACCTGTGAGCTGTCTCGGTGCCTGAGGGAATCTACCAGGCAGTGCTGGGACAGGAGGAATTCAAAGCATAGACAGCAGGCAGCACAGCAGTCCTTAATGTGAGGCCCAAGGAAGGAAATGAAGGACCCTTCATGCCATCCTGTGATCAGTGCAGGCCCTCTTTTTGATTCTGCTGGCATGGTGTGTCAAAACTTTCCAACAGGAATGTCTTCAGACAGCGCCTAAAGTCGGCAGCTCTACAGGCTGCCCCTGCCCTCCTGTCTTGTTCATACTGTGATCTGGCGGCTATTGCACGCCTCTGAGGATGTATCCTGCAGTGGGGGAGCCCCAAAGTCCAAGCAGAACAGTGGCTCAGTGAGGCTGGCACTAATAGATCTGTGGACCATCTCTATAAAGGGTAGATATGAGGGAAATGAAGCCAGAAACAGACAGACGCTGCAGAAGGAGATTGTTGTGATTATCCAGGTAAGAACTGATAGAGCTTAAACCTGGGCAGTGGTGATGGCGATGGAGCCAGGAAATGGATCCAAGAACCTGTCTCGGAGCTGGGTTCATGGCTCACACCTATAATTGCAATACGTCAGAGGCAGAGGCGGGAGTATCACTTGAGCCCAGGAGTTGAAGACCAGCCTGAAAAACACAGCAAGATCCCATATCTATTTAAAAAAAAAACCAAACAAAACTGGGCTGGGCTCAGTGACTCATGCCTGTAATCCCAGCACTTTGGGAGGCTGAGGAGAGCGTATCACCTGAGCTCAGGAGTTCAATACCAGCCTGGCCAATGTGGTGAAACCCCATCTCTACTACAAATACAAAAATTAGCCAGGCGTAGTGGTGAGTGCCTGTAATCCCAGCTACTCAGGTGGCTGAGGCAGGAGAATCTTTGAACCCAGGAAGCGGAGGTTGCAGTGAGCTGAGATCCTGTTAATGTCCTCCAGCCCAGGCGACAAGAGCAAAACTTCATCTCAAAACAAACAAAAACTGTCCTGAGGTGGGTCGGGGAGAAGCTCCAGATATCTGCATAATGATTACTGACAGATAGAAACCTTATCTCCTGAGCAGGTACAGTGGCTCATGCCTATAATCCCACACTCTGGGAGGCAGAGACAGGAGGATGGCTTAAGCCTAGGAGTTCAAGGTTGCAGTGAGCTATAACTGTGCCACTGCACTTCAGCCTGGGGGACAGAGTGAGACCCTGTCTCAAAAACTAAACCAAACCAAAATAAAAACCATTATCTGGGCTAGGCATGGTTGCTCACGCCTGTAATCCCTGCACTTTGGGAGGCCAAGGTGGGTGGATCACTGGAGGTCAGCAGTTAGTTGAAACCAGCCTGGCCAACTTGGTGAAACCTCATCTCTACTAAAAATACATAAAAATGGCCGGGTGTGGTGGCTCACGCCTGTAATCCAAGCACTTTGGAGGTCAGGGCAGGTGGATCACCTGAGGTTAGGAGTTCAAGACCAGCCTGACCAACATGGTGAAACCCTGTCTTAAAAAAAAAAAAAAAAAAAAACAACATAAAAATAGCTGGGCGTGGTGGTGGATGCATGTAATCCCAGCTACTTGGTTGGCTGAGACAGGAGAATCGCTTGAACCCAGGAGGCGGAGGTTGCAGTGAGGCAAGATCATGCCACTGCATTCTAGCCTGGGCAACAGAGCGAGATTCTATCTCAAATTCAAACACACACACACACACACACACACACACACACACACACACCCCTCCTCCTAAATAGGGAAAGTAAGGATGTAAGTCTCAGAAGTAGTACTGTTTGTCCAAGGTATTGAAATCATCCTGGGCTGGCCCGAAGATACACCCTCGCCAAAACAACAACAACAAAACAACACTACTTCATTTTACCTTGAGCTTTGAACTCAAGAGTGTCGCTTACAGCTTCACCACTGGTATCCACGTGGTATCGTTTGGCTTTTTCTTGTAACACAGCATCAAAAGTCTCCTGTGTAATTCGTCTGGCTGCCATGTTATTTTGCCCTATGGTGAGAAAGAAAAAAACACACTAAGAGTAACATCTTGGGGCTAGGCGAGGTGGCTCATGCCTGTAATCCGAGCACTTTGCGAGGTCGAGGCAGGGGGATTGCCTGAGCTCAGGAGTTCCAGACTGCCCTGGGCAACATGGCGAAACCTTGTCTCTACTTAAATACAAAAAATTCAGCCTGGGTGCGGTGGCTCACACCTGTAATCTCAGCACTTTGGGAGGCTGAGGTGGGCAGATTACTTAAGGTCAGGAGTTCAAGACCAGCCTGGCCAACATGGCAAAACCCTGTCTCTACTAAAAATACAAAAATTAGCAAGGCATGGTGGTACGCACTTGTAATCCCAGCTACTTGGGAGGCTGAGGCAAGAGAACTGTTTGAACCTGGGAGGCAGAGGTTGCAGTGAGCCTAGATCATGCCACTGCACTCCAGCCTGGGTGACAGAGTGAGACTGTCTCAAAAAAAAAAAAAATCGACAGGCATGGTGGCACGTGCCTGTAATCCCAAATACTCAGGAGGCTGAGGCATGGGAATTGCTTGAACCCAGGAGGTAGAGTTTGCAGTAAGCTGAGATCATGCCGCTACACTCGACTGGCAGACAGAGCAAAACTCTGTCTCAAGGGGGGAAAAAAAAAAAAGAGTAACAACTGTGCGTTCACAGAATCTGTTCTATTTCACCTAATCCTCGAAGTAAGGAGGCAGTAATCCATAATCCTCGCATGGTACTTCAGAGGCAGCCTGGACCTTTTTTTTTTTTTAGTAGAGACAGGGTTTCGCCAGGTTGGCCAGGCTAATCTTGAACTCCTAAGCTCTAGCGATCTGTCTGCCTTGGTTGGACCCTTTTAAGGGGGGGGGGGGCCTCTGCCCTCACGAAGTTCACAGGTGTGTGCTGGCTGAAAAGGAGCAAGATAGACCTTCTCAGAGCCTATCTCCTCAGAATCCTTAAAAGCAGTCCTATCTGCTGGAGGAAGGTGTCAACCAACACACATAACAGCATAACAGAGTAGGAAGGGTGGGACCACAACCCTCAAAATCGTGGTTAGGAAAGAAGGGATCATTCTTTTTTCTTTTCTTTTTTTTTTTTGGAGACTTTCTCTGTTGCCCAGGCTGGAGTGCAGTGGCAGGATCTCGGCTCACTGCAACCTCCACCTCCCAGGCTCAGGCGATTCTCCTGCCTCAGTCTCCCGAGTAGCTGGGATTACAGGCGTCTGCCACCGCACCCGGCTAATTTTTATATTTTAGGTAGAAATGGGGGTTTCACCATGTTGGCCAGGCTGGTCTTGAATTCCTGATCTCAAGTGATCCACCCAATTCGGCCTCCAAAAGTGCTGGGATTACAGGCATGAGCCACTGCGCCTAGCCCAGGATGGCTCTTTTCCCATTTTACAAACCCGGCAGGGCACAGAGGCTCTGAGAACTTCCTTCCCTTCTAAAGAAGCCTCTCGACAGTGAGTGGCGGGATCTCCAACCAGTGACAATGAATGAGTGACAGAGTTCATTTTGCACCATCTCGCAACCACCCACTGAAGAGGCGGGTCCTGTTATGAATGACATTAGGATGAGGACGCAAAGGGAGACACACTCGGCCACCCACTCAAGATCAGCCAGCCCAGACTTGAACCTGGTGAAGAGGGTATTCATGCATCTAAAGCCCCAAAGAATGAGTAAAAAGATTAAGAGGCAACATTTAGGGGTCCAGGAGCTGCGTCCTCAACCATCAAGATACCCGCCTAGAAAAACCTCCACCTTCAAGAAGCAATCTGTAGGGTCGATTTCCCATCACGATCACCCCCTCGTCCCATCCTTCAGCCCTTTTCCTGGGGTGCCCCCTCGTTCTCTGCTAGCGAAGAGCAGGGTTCTGGGTCAGGTGACCCAGGATCAAATCACACGATCCTAAGCTTTCTGTGCCTTCGTTTCCCCAACTATGCAATGGGCAGCTAGTAAAGGGGCTGCTATGGGGGCTGAACCGGTTCAAGAGGGGGAAGGGCCCGACGCAGCGCTGGGCACCGTTAAATCCTCACGAGCGGGGGCCACCCAGAGTTCGGGAGGAATGAATGAACGACCGAACCAATGAGCCTTTCTAGACGCGGCCCGTCGTCTCCCCGCCTCTGAGGGCGAGGAAATGGGGGCGCCGGGCCCCGGAGGCCGCAGCCGGTCACCCAGGCCAACCCAGCTGGGACGCGGCCACCACCGCAGCCAGAGGGCGAGCCTGCGACGCCATGACGGAGGCCGGGGCGGGCCCCCGAGGCCGAGTCCGTGCCTCCCACCCCGGGACCCACCCACCGACAACGCCAGGGCCCGGACCTCACCCCGAGACCACCGCGCGCGGAGACGCCCCCGCCGCCGCCTCAGGCTCCTCACCCGCCGCCGCCGCCGCCGCGCGAGGCGGGGACATGCAAATGAACCAACGGTCTCCGCAGCGCCGCGCCGCGCAGGCGCAAGCCGCCGCCGAGTCCTGGTGCGCAGGCGTGGGCCGCCACTGCCGGGCTCTCCTGCGCAAGCGCGCTGCCCCCTTCTTCTGGGTGGACGCTCCGGAGGCAATAAATTTCCCTGCAGGGGGGCGGCAACCACAGTGAGCATCCCGGAAAGGGAGGCAAAGACGCCACCGTCGCGCACTAGGTGGCTTTACCTTGGTTCGCGATCGCCCTTAGTTACCTCGTGAGCCGTTCACGGGGTTCAGGCAGGCCGCCGGAGGGCGCCAAAGCGCCTGCGCGCGTACGGCGGCCGGAAGGGGCTAAAGGCGGTGCCCTGGGTGACAGCCGTGCGCCCCTCCTTTCCCCCACGTGGCCGCGAAGACCGGGTGAGAAGCGGCGGCCGCCGAGGCCTGTCGCGCGGGGAGTTGGGGCGCCGTGGGGTCCGGCTGGCGCAACCCTCGGGGACCTGGTTTGGGGAGAAATGAATTCTACAGAAGCCGCTTGGGGACAAAATCCGCGGCTTCCCTGGCCTTCGCTTTCTTTTCATTCATTTTATTTATTCATTCAGCACCTGTGTACTGAGTGCCTGCTACTTGTCGGGCCCCATCCTAGGCAGTGGGGGCAAGGAGGCTGCAGGGTGCAAACAAATAAATGAGTGAGTCGACAATGTCGCTGTAGATACAGGTAATATACAAATAATGTAAGAGTGACGGGACGGGAGAGCAGGAGCTGCTGTTTACCTGCAAGTGGTTTTGAAGGGTGTCTCTTGAGTGCTGGGAAGAATGAGAAGAGGCGGGGAAGAGCAGGTTGGAAGGCTTAGGTAGAGAAAGTGCCAATAAGGAGACTGGATTTTGTTCTGAGAGACTTGGGAAGCCACTACTGGGTTTTGAGCAGGTGAGTGAGGTGATGTGTAGGCTCTGGGAGTGACAGGTGAGGCCGCCCTCAGGGGAGGCTGGTGATTGAATCAGAATGGGTGTGGCTGGTAGAGGGCGATATGGTTGGAGTCTTTTTTTTTTTTTTTTTTTTTTGAGACGGAGTCTTGTCTCTGTCGCCCAGGCTGGAGTGCAGTGGCGTGATCTCGGCTCACTGCAACCTCCACCTTCCGGGTTCAAGGGATTCCCCTTCCTCAGCCGCCTGAGTATCTGGGACTACAGGTGTGCACCAACCACATCCGGCTAAATTTTGTATTTTTTAGTAGAGACAGGGTTTCTCCCTGTTGCCCAGGCAGGTCTCAAACTCCTGGCCTCAGGTGATCTGCCCACCTCACCCCTCAAAATGCTGGGATTACAGGCGTGAGCCACCATACCCAGCCCCCCTTATTTTTTTTTTCTTTTCAAACAGCGCTGCTGTCGCCCAGGCTGGAATGCAGTGGCAAGGTGTCTGCTCACCGCAACCTCCGCTCCCTGGGTTCAAGCGATTCTCCTGCCTCAGCCTGGGTAATTTTTTGTATTTTCAGTAGAGACAGGATTTCACTATGTTGGCCAGGCTGGTCTCAAACTCTTGACCTCAAGTGATCTACCCACCTCAGCCTCCCAAAGCACTAGGCTTATAGGCATGAGCCACCGCACCTGGCCAGCACAGTTTTCTACATGAGCAGAACCTGGCTGAGAGAGGGAAACTGGCTGCCAGTTAGGGGCCTTACCTTCCGTTTTACCCTCAGCATGCCCTGATGGATCATAGGGACTGGTAATTGTGTTTCCCCCTTTTAGCCTGGGCTGTTCTCCAGGTAATTCTCACTTGGCCATCCCTAGGCACCATCTTATGTGTTCCAAATCTGTACTTTCCTCCCCCCAACCCAGCCCTGTGCAAGACTTAGGGGACCTTGGAGGACTTGGCTCAGGGGTGGTCACAGAGCCAGACCTCCCCAACTCAGCTCAGGAGTGGGTTGAAGGGAGAGTTTGTGGGTTGGGGAGCAGAGGCCAGAGAGCATGGGCTCTCTCTGAGTGGCCAGGAGAGGCAGCCACCTGGAAGGGCTGGTAGAAGCTCCGCAGAGGACTGAGAATCTGAAGTATTTGAGACAGGTGTCAATCAATTTAGAAAGCTTGGCCGGGCGTGGTGGCTCACGCCTGTAATCCCAGCACTTTGGGAGGCCGAGGCAGGCGGATCACGAGGTCAGGAGTTCGAGACCAGCCTGGCCAACATGGCAGAACACCCCGTCTCTACTAAAAAAAAATAGAAAAATTAGCTGGGCGTGGTGGTGCACGCCTGTAATCCCAGCTACTCAGGAGGCTGAGGCAGGAGAATCACTTGAACCCAGGAGGCGGAGGTTGCAGTGAGCCAAGATCGCGCCACTGCACTCCAGCCTGAGTGACAGAGACACTCCATCTCAAAAAAAAAAGTAAGCTTATTTTGCCAAGGTTAGGGACAGGTTCATGACCTCAGGAGGGCTCAGCATTTGTCTCAGGTGAGCTGAGGAATGACTTTCTGTCCTGCACCTGTGAACATCAGCTCTCAATTTATATTGCCAGGGTGAAATTCAGCAGAACTGTTTTCGAGTAAAGATACTGAGGGCCACAGGGAATTTCCTGGCCTGGCCAGGGTGGTGGGAGTAGAGTCCCCTACTCCTCTCTCCCCACTGAGAAGCTCTTTACATTTCTCCTCCTTCACCTTTGACCTTGGAAATCCATAGCAGCCCTTAAAGAGCTCCCTTTTCTTCCGGGGGAGAAAGGAGACGGGCCTGTCTGCAAAGGAGTGAGATGGGACTCTTGCGTAAACTTGCTGAGTTGCCTCTTAAGCAGCAAAGGAAAGGAACAAATAGCTCACATTTATTGAGTTCCTACTCTGTCCACATCCTCTTCTGAGGAATTTATAGGAGTTGGCTGAATTTTTCACTACTGGCTTATGAGGTCGATTCCGTGTTTATCTCTGTTTGACACGTGAGGGAATTGAAGAAAAGTGGATCTGGCTGGGTGGGGTGGCTCACGCCTGTAATCCCAGCAGGTTGGGAGGGCAAGGCGGGCAGATCACCTGAGGTCAGGAGTTCGAGACCAGCATGGTGAAACACCATCTCTACTAAAAATACAGAAATTACCCTGGCGTGGTGGCATGTATCTGTAGTCCCAGCGACTTGGAGGCTGAGGCACGAGAATCGCTTGAACCCGGGAGGCACAGGTTGCAGTGAGCCAAGATCACACCACTGCATTCTAGCCTAGACGACAGAGCAAGACTCCATCTCAAAAAAAAGGAAAAGTGGAGGGTCTGGGAACTGGGTTCTGCAGGCTGGCTGGGAGCCAGTCCTCCTCCTCTCAGGCCGGACGCAGTGTGCGGTGGGCATCCGCAGGGACACAGATGCCACGTGTACATCCCGTGCCACTTCCTGAAAGACAAGTGTGGGCCAGAGTGACCTGTTTTTTTCTTTTCTTTTCTTTTTTTGTTTTTTGAGACAGGACCTCACTTTGTCACCCAGGCTAGAGTGCAGGGGCACAATCTCTGCTCACTGCAGCCTTGACCTTCCCAGGCTCCCACCTCAGCCTCCCAAACAGTGGAACTACAGGTCCGTGCTACCGCACTGGCTAATTTTTGTACTTTTTGTAGAGAGAGTTTCACCATGTGCCCAGGCTGGTCTCAAACTCCTGGCCTCACGTGATCATCCCGCCTCAGCCTCTCAAGTGCAGGCCACCATGACTGGCCTTAAGTGGAAACTTGATAATCAATTCCAGGATGGAAA
The DNA here is from genome assembly GCA_036589455.1 of Ateles fusciceps. Classification (NCBI taxonomy): domain Eukaryota; kingdom Metazoa; phylum Chordata; class Mammalia; order Primates; family Atelidae; genus Ateles; species Ateles fusciceps. Next base: position 9,891,814 of record JAZHEH010001828.1, on the reverse strand, counting down.
CTTGGTATTACTGCAATAAACAAGGTGGATATATTAAGACAATTAAAATTTAAAAAGTTGTTAACCTCTGTTAGGCTCTGGGCCTAAGGCCTGTCTTCCCTTTGTTCCAAAGGGACGGTGGCAAATGTTAAGTGTTTTGTTTTGTTTTGTGCCTGAGACGGAGTCTCACTCTTGCCCAGGCTGGAGGGCTATGGCGCTATCTGGACTCACTGCAACCTCCACCTCCTGGGTTTAAGCGATTCTCCTGCCTCAGCCTACTGAGTAGCTGGGATTACGGGTGTGCACCACCACGCCCGGCTAATTTTTGTGTTTTTAGAGAGACAGGGTTTCACCATGTTGGTCAGGCTGGTCTTGAACTCCTGACCTCGTGACCCACCCACCTCAGCCTCCCAAAGTGCTGGGATTACAGGCGTGAGCCACTGCATCCAGCCAACGTTGGGTGTTAATGATCCACTTGTACCCTGTGAAGATCTTCTTGTTAAGATCATCTACAGCAGGGGTCCCCAGCCCCTGGGTCATGGACCCATACTGGTCCAGTGGTCTGTGACCTGTTAGGACCTGGGCTGCACAGGAGGAGGTAAGCATAGGGTGAGTGAGCAAAGCTTCCTCTGTATTTACAGTGACTCCCCCATCACTTGCATTATACTTGACCTCCACCTCTTGTTATCTCAGCAACGTGAAATTCTCATAGGAGCACGAACCCTGCTGTGAATCTGCGCATGCCAGGGGTCTAGGTTGCGTGCTCCTTATGAGAATCTCATGCCTGATTTGTCATTGCCTCCCATCACCCCCCAGATGGGACTGTCTAGTTGCCAGAGGACAAGCTGAGGGCTCCCACTGATCCTACATTACAGTGAGTTTGGAATTATTTCATTATATATGACAGTGTAATAATAATAGAAATAAAGTGCACAATAAATGTAATGAGCCTGAACCATCCCGAAACCATCCCCACCCCAGCCCCACCATATCCATGGAAAAACTGTCTTCCACGAAACCGGTCCCTTAGGCTAAAAAGGTTGGGCCCGCTGATCTACAGGGCTGGAAGAGAATTGCACAGGGATTTGGTGTTCTTAGCGAGAGTTTTATCTTACTTGACTCTGTGTCCTGTCCCCAGCTGTCAGGGGGAGGTACTGCCCAAGGTCAGTGGATCATCTAAGTGCTGATACCTGTCCACTGGTTTCTAGGGTGCACCTATGCTGGGTTTTACTTGCTTATTATTATTTTTTTTTAGTTGGAGTCTTGCTCTTGTTGCCCAGGTTGGAGTGCTGTGGCACGATCTCGGCTCACTGCAACCTCCACCTCCTAGGTTCAAGCCATTCTCTTGCCTCAGCCTCCTGAGTAGCTGAGATTACAGGTGCCCCACTGCTTTTTGTATATTTAGTAGAGACGAGGTTTTGCCATGTTGGCCAGGCTGGTCTTGAACTCCTGACCTCAGGTGATCTGCCTGCCTTGGCCTCTCAAAGTGTTGGGATTACAGGTGTGAGCCAGCGCACCTGGCCTTACTTGTTTATTTTTATTTTATAAGGGGGTTTGTGTGTACACACACACACACACACTTTTTTTTTTTTTTTTTTGAAACAGAGTTTCTGCTTTCTGTGTCTGTTCTGGACATTCCATATCATTGGAATTGTGCAATATGAGGCCTTTCGTGTCGGGCTTCTTTGACGAGGCATCATGTTTTTGAGGTCGATCCCCATTGTAGCATGAGTCAGCATCTCATTCCTTTTTCTGGCTGAGTAATATTCCTCTGTGCACATGGACCATTTTGTTTATCCATTCATCTGCTGATAGACTCCCTCTCCTTTTCTTTGTTCGTGTGATTTATTTGTTGAAAACTCTGGGTGTTTGTCCTGTAGTTGCCATTCTCTTCCCCTAGTTGAGATTTTGCAGATCACATCCCCAAGGTGTTGGTCACGGTGTCAGAGCTGTGCCGTGCAATACCATAGTCACTCATCACATATGGCTATTTACATTAAAATAAATTAAAATAAAATGACACTGTCAGTTCCTCAGCCGCACTGCCACATTTCAGCTGTGTGATAGCCACAGAGGCCAACGGCTGCTGTCCTCGGCAGTGCAGAAACAGAACGTTTCATCGTGGCAGGAAGTGGCCTGAATGCATGGTCAGATTCGGGTTTGAGATTGGGCACGCTGACTTCACAGATGCCTTTTGTTCTTGGTCAAGAGGTAGGCGTTGCTGGTTTCTCTTTGATGACATGAGATCAAGCAGTAGACTCAGTTCCTGTCCACCCCTTGTCAGGCTCCCATCAGTTTTACACCCGATGGTTTTGCATCTTGTGGGTTCATTATCTGATTCTCTCCTGTCTCGCTGATCAGCTGGAATTCAAGGCAGCACTTTCCTTCATTCTCTTTCTATAACCTGGGACCCATTTGTACAAGGGACGCAGGTTAAATGCTAGATTGTTTTTTAAAAAAAAAAAAGGAATTATTTTAGAGACAATGTCTCACGACGTTGGCCAGGCTGGTCTTGAACTCCTGAATTCAAGTGATCCTCCCATCTCAGCCTCCTGAGTAGTACCTGGGAGTACAAGAGCATGCCACCACTACCTGCCAAGTGCTGGATTCTTAGTTGGACAGTTTTCAGAAGACTGAGCCGTATTTGTTTTAGTATTATGAAAGCACAGATTTTGATTTTTTTTTTTTTTTTTTTTGAGACGGAGTCTCACTCTATTGCCCAGGCTAGAGTGCAGTGGTGCGATCTTAGCTCACTGCAACCTCCGTCTCCTGGATTCAAGCAATTCTCCTGCCTCAGCCTCCAGAGTAGCTGGGACTACAGGTGTGCACCACCACGCCTGGCTAATTTTTGTATTTTTCAGTAGAAATGGGGTTTCACCATATTGGACAGGCTGGTCTCAAATTCCTGACCTCGTGATCTGCCCACCTCAGCCTCCCAAAGTGTTGGAATTATAAGTGTGAGCCACTGCACCTGGCCAATTTTTGTGTTTTTAGTGGGGAAGGGGTTTAACCATGTTGGCCAGGCTGGTCTCGAACTTCTGACCTCAGGTGATCTGCTTGCCTGCCTCGGCCTCCCAAAGTGCTGGGATTACAGGAGTGAGCCACCTAGCCCTGCCCCCAACTCCTGTGGGAAATGGTAGAAACCATAGTCTGGTGTTAGAGGTATTCAGTACTACTGTGCTCTTTTTTCTTCTAGGCATTTTTAGTTGCAATTACTAGAAAATTAGATATCTGTTTGCTTAAGAGAAAATACATGATGAGTTTATATTGATATTTCCAGTTCAAATATAGGAGTTCTGAGATTTTTTTCTCAACTTTATTGAGGTATAGTATGTACTTTTTATTTGAGACTCCGTCTGGAGTGCAGTGGTGTGATCTCAGCTCACTGCAACCCGTGCCTCCTGGGTTCAAGCCATTCGTTTTTTTTTTTAAAGATGGGGTTTCACCATGTTGGTCAGGCTGGTCTTGAACTCCCGACCTCAGGTGATCTGCCTGCCTTGGCCTCCAAAGTGCTTGGATTACAGGCGTGAGCCACCACGCCCAGCCCGGGTTCAAGCCATTCTTCTGCCTCAGCCTCCTGAGTAGCTGGTGTCACAGGTGCCTGTCACCACACCTGGCTAATTTTTTTTTTTCTTTGAGACAAAGTCTCACTCTGTCGCCCAGCCTGGGATGCAGTGGTGCGATCTTGTCTCACTGCAACCTCCGCCTCCTGGGTCCAAGCGATTCTCCTGCCTCAGCCTCCTGAGTAGCTGGGATTACAGGCACCTGCCACCACACCTGGCTAATTTCTTTGGTATTTTTAGTAGAGATGGGGTTTCAGCATGTTAGCCAGGATGGTCTCGATCTCTGACCTTGTGATCCTCCCGCCTCGACCTCCCAAAGTGCTGGGATTACTGGTGTTAGCCCGTGCCTGGCCTAATTTTTGTATTTTTAGTAGAGATGGGGTTTCATCATGCTGGCCAGGCTGGCCTCAAAACTCCTGACCTCAGGTCATCTACCTGCCTTGGCCTCCCAGAGTGTTGGGATTACAGGCGTGCACCACTGCACCTGGCCAGTATGTATTTAATATAGTGTATATCTTATACTGTATATGGTGCATAAATTATACAAATATATTGCATATGTTTACATTATACAACTTGATGATTTGTATATGTAGGCGGATTGTGAAATACTCACCTCAATTAGCAGTTACCTTTTTCTTTTTTGTGGTGAGAACACTTACACTTACCCTCTTAGCAAATTTCAAGTATACAATACAATATTGTTTATAGGGAGTTCTGAGTTTTCGCTTCCTTGATTTTATGATGCTACAATCTTTTTTTTTTTTTTTTTTTTTGAATCGGGGTCTTGCTCTTTGCCCAGATTGGAGTGCAGTGGTACAATCTCGGCTCACTGTAACCTTGGCCCTCCAGGCTCAAGCGATCCTCCAACCTCAGCCTCCCTGAGTAGCTGGGACTACAGGCATGTGCCACCACACCCAGCTAATTTTTATTTTTATTTTGGTAAAGACAAAGTTTCAGAGTTTTGCCCCAGGCTGGTCTCAAACTCCTGGGCTCAAGTGATCCTCCTGCCTCGGCCTCCCAAAGTGTTGGCCTTACAGACATTGATCCCCTGTGCCCAGCCAGAATCTTTCTTCTATGCTGATTCCTAATAATAATCATTATTAGTTGCTACATTCATAGTAGTTTTAGAATAACATTACTTGTATCATATTAAAGATCCACCTTTCATAGATAAACTACAGTAAACTCTGTGTTCTTTTCTGCACTTTTTTTTTTTCAAGACAGCATCTCACTCTGTGGCCCAGGTTGGAGTGCGTTAATGTGATCATGGCTCACTGCAGCCTTGGCCTCCCAGGCTGAAGCGATTGCCCCACCTCGGCCTCCTCGAGTGCTGGGATTACAGGCTAAGCCACCATACCCGGCCTCTTCTGTATTTGTAGAAGCTCTAGGGAAGTAGGGATATCACCCTTTCCTGTGATCTAGGTGGGAAGAGTTTCTCCAGGATGGTTGTAGGGCCCTGGTCCCTGGTAGATGCTTCCTAAGTGGCGTTTTCACGGTGGCCAGGCCCTGCCGTTCCCTGCTCACCCTTGAGGTAGCTCTCTCTTTGCCCTAACTTCTCAGCTCCGGAGCACCTATCGGCTGCACGCCAACGTCAGTGCAGGCAAGATGGCCTCTAAGCGCATCGCCCAGGAGACCTTTGACGCAGCTGTGCTTGAGAACATCGAGGAGTTTGCGATGGGGCCAGAGGAGGCGCTGAAAGAGGCTGTGGAGCAGTTTGAATCGCAAGGTAGGGCTGTGTCACCGTCACCCGCCATCTGTGGCTCTTAGATGCGAGAGCGATGCGAGGGTCCTGCTGCCCTCTGGGGACTGCCACATGCCTGGCACGGAACCAGGCACCCACTAGGCCCTGTGCCCTCCAGGCTGTGCCCGAGGCAGGCTGGTTATCCTGCTCCCACTTCTCACACGCCCTCTCTGTCCCTGCCTCCACCTCACTCAGATATTCGTGGGCTGGATCCTCCTCATGAGTGTCATTTGATCACTTCCTTGAAGAAGCTTTCCCTGACCCTGGCCTGGGAAACAGGGCCCCTGCCTCCCTGCCCCACTCTACCCCACCTTGAGCTCCAGAGGCAGAAGCAGGGGTTGGTTACCAGCCTGTGGAAACGGATGGTGTGCTGAAACCGGGCACGGGGGAGTGTGGTTATGAGGGGCTGTTTGCAATGGTGTGGGCAGGGTTAGGCGACCACCCCAGCACAACTAGCCATGGCAGAGACCCTGACTGCAGGGAGCAGGAGCCCTGGGCAGGGGTCACCTGACAGGCGCTGGGCCCTGGGGCAGAGGCAGGGAGCTGGAAATGAACACCCCACACTCCCCCTCCTCCTGTCCCCATCTCAAGTTCACTTCCACATTGAACAAACCCAGGGTCCAGCCTCAGAGGTCAGCCTCTCAGGCACAGTGGGGTGTAGACCCTAGATAGGGGCCAGTGGGACAAGCAAAAACATCCAGGATGGCAAGGGCTCCCTGTGGGGGTGCCAGCAGGGGCAAGAGTCAGCCAGAACCAGGAGGGATGGGAGCCCCAAGGGAGAAGGCCATGGGGTCCCTCCCTCCCCCCACCAAGCCTGCCAGGCAGCATTGGCACCTTACCACACAGATATCATGGCCTATGGTGACAGACTTGTGTGACAGCGGCCTCACTACCACTCTGTTCCTTTGGCTGGCCCATGGCCCAGTGGCAGAAGCACCCAATGCCCTCTAGCCCCTGTGTTGATGTGGCTGGGGTGGGAATGGGGAGGTGGGAGGCTTCTGGCTTGGGGTGGTCCCGGCAGAAGGGTCCTGAGGTGTGACTTCAGCCTACCCACGGGGGATGACAGCTGTCGCTTGCTTTCTGACCCCTGTGTGCTTACTCACCCGGCCCCCAACAGGGGTTGATCTGAGCAACATCGTAAAGACGGTGCCTAAAGTCTCTGCAGATGGACCCCAGGAGCCCACACACGACGTCCTACAGGTAGGAGTGGGCGGCCCACACAGCAGGTCCCGTGTCATCTGTGTCTGGGGGCACCTCTGCCCTGTTTCCTGGATGGGAGAGTGCAGGCTCTGGCGGTCAAGGCCTGCCCAGCATGTCCAGGCAAGCTTGTTTGCAGCCAGGTTTCCCTGAGTCCATGTCTGAGGGTGGCATGCCTTCTGATGCAGGGGACACCAAGCTTCGCAGGCGGCACGTACACTGAAATCAGCTGGATGGCTTGGTTGTCCCCTGGTGCTGGGAGCCCAGAGTCAGGGACACCATAGAGGGGCCTCTCTGGCCTCCCAGAGACAGATGGACGGGAATCAGAGGA